>OU342764.1:0-5000000 GCA_910591435.1 Acronicta aceris | reverse complement strand
GCAAAAGTACCACCTAGTCGTTTTATGTAGTAATAATGAATTTATATTATCGAGGATCAAACTTTAAACGCTTAAATAAAAAATAATAATAACTTATAATAAGAAAAAATAAGAACTAGAACAGAGCACGGATTGTAACAAAATTATACTCTCAGCAAATGGAGAACAGCAAACAGGAAAATCGACCATTTACAAAGACCGTTCAGAATTGCACAGTTTTTAACGTGTACGGTGTAAGTACTGTTTATGGTTATACGATTTTTTTAAATTAGTTCTCTTTCTTTGAGAACTTAATACAAATTTATTGAATACACTATTTTTTATACATAAGCTTCATTTTCTCAAGAGTATATTATCAAAATTTTGATTTAAGACTTATTAATCACTTTTGTTTACAAAAATTATAATGATTATTGATTTTTAGAACCGTATTTTAATGTGGTAACATTGGAATTAATAGGAAATGACGACAGAAGGAGGAAAGAATTCTCGGGGCGCTATTTTTGGATTATTTGTGGATATTCATTACTGTAGGCACGCAAGCTATTTTAAAGCACATTTTGGCAATTTGAAACTTTCTCAGGTATAATCGCCCGTAGTAAGTACGATCAAATAGAATCTATACAAAAATGTACAATAATAATCGTAGCAAGTGGCAATCTGTAGAAATACCCGCTCATAGAGGAAAAAGGCTTGAGTGTATGTAATATGTATTTTTTTATAAACAATTTAGCTGGAGTGCTAAGTGGGGCGGGCGCCTGGGCTGCAATTCAGTTTCCCTAATGCTTAAATAATAACAAAAGTATGAAACACGTATTTTTCTAACATTATTTAGTTATGTAGGTATATTTAATTAAGCTACAATCTAAGTTATATTTTTGAATATACATGTATAGTACTAATAATATAGAGCTTAGTTCTCTTTAAAATAAGTTACATAATTTATTTCACAGTTTAGTTTTTAAAGTTCTTGTCAAAAACAGTAAAAATGCTAAAGCACCACTTTGAGAGAGTAGGCATGTAGATAGTATCCGGTTATGTATTATATGTATTTACTCATTGTACTTCTCTTAAAACATTTGGTGATAGGTACTCAATATTCTCAAAAAAAATCAAATCTCAAATCTCTCTCCTCTCGAGTAGCGCTCTTTAGGTTTCAGTTTTATTTTTCCACCATCGAATATACATATTATAAAGGTTCGGAATAAGCTATTTATCATCTTTAATTATCCCTCTATGTTGTTTTGGTGGACATATCCAATAAGGATTGGATTGGAAATAATGAGGGCTACCGTTTTTCAAAAAAAAACTGTCCACGAACAGAGGGTGTCCCGTTAATTTATTATTCAAATAAATGTGGCAAACTTAAGTCAAACTGCAAACTTAAGTCACAGAATAAATATTATACAGAAAGGCCATTTTCCGCCCCTGCCTAACGTCAGATACCGCAGGCCCGATAGAGTTTTAGGCGGGAAAATGTAAAGTGCATTATGTCGGTTTTATATTATTTTCCAAAACTTGTGTTTCCCCGAAGTTTAATGTGTAATTATAGTGGATAGTTAACCATTAAGTGTTCGTGAACTTGTGCGAGTGTAGGCAAATGATATAAAATTGAAAATCGTAACTTTTGTGTTCACTCCTAAATTCCATCGAAGCCTAGTGAAGTTTCCACTGTTTTACTGGGGATAAAGTAAAGTGAAGTGTTCTTTAATTTAAATAGATATGACTTAAAGGTCTAAGTTACCAGGTCATAAAATCCCTTAAAAAAAAAGCAGGCCCGATGTGACTTTACGGGAAAAAAATCTATTAATTAATAATCGATTTTTCTTTACTCCCATAAAATCGATTATATAAAAATCGATTTTTAATGAAATAATTTTTCTTTTTTGTGATTTTTTTGCATTTTCCATGCTAAGATTATAATGTTATTTTAGTAAAGGAAAAATTCAATCGCGGGCAGGATTCGAACCTGCGTCTTCTAGTTTGATACACCAGACGCTCTGACCGTTAAGCCACCGCGAATGTGAAGGCAAATTTCAATCAGGCAGGTGGGGTTGGGCCATAAGTATAGTAAGTCATTCTATTAGAAAGTTATGTGTCATTATTGACGTGCGTTAAACTGAAATGCTACGGGCATTTCAGTTTTAGCGAAAGTTTTTTAGATTTAGCACACATTTGATTTCAATGACAACGATATATTCAGTACTTTCTTCTTAAAAAAAGCACGTCAATAATGACACATAACTTTCTAATAGAATGACTTACTATACTTATGGCGACATTTTATTTTACATACATTTAGATGTGGTAATATTACTAAAGTAAAAAATCCTAATTATACTTGTCTGTAATTTAATTGAGAATAAAGCTTGTGTTACTGTTGTAATATTGTCGATTGTTTCATTTCATATGTACCTACAATAAATGTGGGTATTTTACAATAAACATAAAATAAACAGCTGAGTACAGTACGCGCGAAATAAGTTGGCTGGACTGAAGTTAGCTGTTTGTCAGTTTTTGGTTGCGCAGTACACAATTTTTAACGTAAACAATCCATTGCGCATTAAACTTCACTCCGGCCAACTTATGCCGCGCGTACTGTAACAGTTACTTTCAAGTTTCAACAACTTTAGTTTCATTTAATCCATCAGACTAAAACTTTTATTATCAAATAAGCTCAAGTTGTTTATCCTTACTAATATTATAAATGTGAAAGTAACTCTGTCTGTCCGTCTGTCGCGCTTTCCCGCCAAAACTACTAAACTGATTTAAATTAAATTTGGTACACAGATAGTCTAAAGCCTGAGAAAGGACATAGGCTACTTTTTAATGCCAAGAAAGGGTTGTAAGGGGTTGACGGAGGGATGAAATTTGTATGGAAGTATCGTCATTTTTAGAGCTAGAAACTTGAAACTTATTTTTTAGGCTGTTGATTCGATATAAATAAATATGACATTCAAAGTTTGTAAAATAAAAATAGGGAATAGGGGATGAAATTTTGTATGGAAATATGTAAGCTTTATGTGAATGTTTTATAAGTTTGCGACAAGAGACAAAATATTAGAGCTATTCTAATGTAACATTTACGGAGTCTATAAAGTAAGTGTTTTTTTTTCTTATACCTTTTGTATTGAGAACGGGTTGACGCGAGTGAAATTGCGGGCAACAACTAGTTTACTATATGTAAATATTTAAGGAAGGAAAGACTTATGAAACAAAAGCATCGGTAACCTTTTCCCTAGTATGTGGTTCCTGGCGCTTCCTGCCTTGTTAATTTAAATACCAGTACAAAAAAAAAACAAAAAAAGGTGATCCTAAAAAAAATTACTATTAATAAATAATCGAAATTTTGTTAAAAAAAAATTGATTATAAAAATCGATTTTTATGAAATAATAATAGATTTTTTTTAATAATGATTATTTTCCATTACAACCTTCATGGAAGAACAACAAATTATCGATATTGTCCAATCTCTAAAATTTGTTCCGTTACTGCTCACTTGTGCTATCAGCGCCAAAATGACGAAAATCAAAGGGGAAAGTAAATCGTTGACAGTAGCCTGAACTAGCCTGCAGCCTGTCCAGTTTACCCACTGACCTCTTTAGTACTCTTTATGTACACTGGACAGGCTACTGTCCACGGTTTTTGGCCCCCCTTTGATTTTCGCCAATTTGACGTTGATAGCACAAGTGAGCAGTAACGGAACTAATTTTAGAGATTGGACAATGTCGATAACTTGCTGTTCTTCCATGAAGGTTGTAATAGCAAAATGCTAGCCTTAAAGATTTTTTTTTAAGTATGTTACCTACCTACGTCATAACATAACATACTATCACGCCTGTATTCACCGAAGGATTAGACAGAGGCGTACAAATGTACACCCATAGTTCGCCGGTATGTTTAGGTCCCATGTAATAGGGGGCGAGCCTATTGCCATTAACTGGGCACGAATTCAGATTTCGGGCTGCTACTGAGAATTTCATAGAAAAACCTAATAACACTTTACTTGACCGGGGGATCGAATCCAGGACGTCTAGCGTAGCAGTGGCGCTTGGGACCACTAGACTAATGAGGCAGTTTAATAATTAGATACTTAGCTACAACTTCTGTTAATATTCAAACCTGTATTTTCCTTTGTGCTAGTTATTTTTATTTTATAAAAATGCTATGCCGTTTTACTGTTTAATTTTTCAAAATAAATCCACTGCTGATTTAAATACTCTTTATTTCGATTTACATAACAACAACTTCATACGACTCTAACTTCATAAAGATGCAAATACCAAGCGAGGACTAAGAACGTTTTCCGTGCGTGGTAACATTTTGGTACATACATTTGTAAGGTATAGTTTTACAGTAGATATAAGATGTGGTACTCGGGCCTACTTTTTACACCAGTGCCAACTACACCCGGCGGAAAACAAGGCACTTAGAATACATTACAATAACGCCTCCCCAGGTGTCAGACGATCCATAAGGATTTTCACACATATCACATAAGAGGAGTTACACAAAAATATTGATCAGTTTATTTGTTGAGGACTTACACAAAATTAAACAATGAGAAAATATCGACATTAATGATCGGATCACGGAGATGCTCTAAACATCTCGTCAGCCATTTGCATTATGTGTCAATCAGTGTCAATTTTAGTTCCATAAAAGCACGGAGCAGCGCTTCAAATTGAGCCAAAAATTATGCTGTCATTTGTACGCCATAGCTAATCTAGTCTAGTAGCATTGAGAGTAGCATAGAGATCAGTGAGTTTACCTGAAGAGTAATATAGAGGTCAGTGAAAGTCCAGTTTTGTTCGAGAGTTGGCGGTCTGATACTAGTCTAAGTAGTCTGTGCTTCTTACTTACATTTCCTCTGAGCATAGAACCTCATAGAACTCAATGTCTGTGGGTCATCTGAGATCTGTGGTGAGCCGTGACGTTTGGTTTGTTTGTCTCTGAAGCTTGTCTATGGTTCATGAATAAAAAAATAAAAATATAGTTTCGTGAACAACGCTGGTGAAGGTGCTTGTGTCATTTTTTTTTGTGTTTACCTGTTCTCTATTTTTCGTGATTTTTCTAACAAAAGTTTGATTTCTTACATTATAAACTTATTTGTGTTGTTATCTAAAATGTTGTTCGGGTTTAATAGACTTTAATCTACTATAATAGTTATTTTCTAGAAATAACATTCTAAAATCTAAAATGACTCTAACTATGACCAAAAATCTTAGCGAATGCCAAGCAGAGACAGTGCAATTTATGGAAATAGAAAAAGTAAGTGTACATAATATTTTGAGACCTCTGAGACCCTTTTTTGTCCCATTTACATTGATATTCATCTAAATATTAGCTGTTTGTTCAACACTATGGTCTAAGTTAGAACTGAGGAATAACATATAACTTCGAAATCTAATTTGTTATTTTGTTTGTAAATTGCCGACTGGAAGTCTGGAATATGTTTCTACCTACAGCCTTATCTGATGAAAAGCACAAACAATGTGGCCACCCATACGATTTTAAATTGTTTGTTGTATAGTGGAAAGCTCACAGTTAACATTATATTACTCTAAAAGGTAAAGGTAATCCTGCACTTTGTTGAGGTTTAGAAAATGTTTTCTATCAAATATGGCTGATAACCATCCAAATTGGCCAAGTCAGAAACAAAACAATCACACTAATAGAGTTTAAAACTTGGAGAATATGATTAGGCCACAAATCTTTAACATCTTTCTTCATTGTATGTAATAAAATATTATCTTAAAAGTTATGTTGTGTCTTGAGGTGTTTATATTTCATTCAATATTGTTAAAAGCATCTCCAACTGTTATAAATTTATAATAAAAATAATATTTTGTTCAAGGTAGAAAATGATTGTGGAACTGAGAACTGTTGCCAAGGTGCCAATGGTCTGCTTCGAAGAGGCAAGAAACTGGAAGACAACAATAATTTGACCAAAGAGGATGAGGAGTACATTAATTACAGGCAGCTGCTCAAATATGAACAGGCACCAGAATACATAAAGCACAACCCATTTATAAGAGATGGGTACAGAAAATTTTTGCCCACCAGATTGTGTTGGGAAAGGTAAATATATCATTGTTTGTTTCAGTTATCTCCTGTCAAGGATTCTTAAAATGAGATTGTAGGGGTCTGTGATACAAGTGCCTGCGGTTCACAGTTACATACTCAGTTCCCTCTTAGCATAATCATTAGAAAAGTTTATGCAGTAATTCAGATATATCTTTTGTTTAATGTTTGAGGTAACTGACACTCACTATGGGTCCATGGAATTTTTGACATTCTGAAAGTGAATATTTGACATTCAAAAAGTTTAAGAACACTATATTTTTACATTACAGATAAAAAAAAATAGTTTCCATATTTTGCAAAATCCACATTTTTATGTAGCCTCTTTTGTAGCCACTGCTTGTGTAGCCACTGCTCGACAAATGCCTAACTTAGTCCAGGACTGCCTATGTAGAGCTTCTTCATATTGCAAAATCAAAATTTCACCGAAGTCTCCTCAACTACCCTTGGATACCGTGTGGCAGTCATGGCCCAGGGTGTGCCCTTTCATCCATTTACTTGGCATCCTTACTAATATTATAAATGTGAAAGTTTGTGAGTAGGGATGTCTGGATGTTTGTTACTCTTTCAGACCAGAACGGCTGATCAGATCTGGATGAAATTTGGCACAGAGATAGATTATAGTCTGGTTTGTAAATAAATAGCATGTTGACACAAGCCTGACACCAAAATCTCCATGAGTGAATATTAAACAACTGTGTATTCATTACTTAATTAATATTACAGTAAACATTTATTAATTGGTACCTTCCTTGATATTCATTAACTAAAAACTAATAAAGTATGTGTAACCTCATAAATTGTTTAGTGTGAACTTTTTGTAAATAAAAATTTTTTTTTTGTAAATTAATGTGTGTATCTTTTTGTGTTTTTTTTGCATTTTCCATGCTAAGATTATTACATTATTTTTTAGTAAAGGAAATAATTCAATCGCGGGCAGGATTTAATTTTTTCCTTTAATAAAAAATAACTTAATAATCTTAGCATGGAAAATGCAAAAAATCACAAAAAGATAGTTAAAAGGTAAGGTGGCATTGTACGACACTGAACTAACTGTAAAGTAAGTTGTGTCGGTTGAGAAGTAAGGTAACTTGCCTCTCATAGATGTCACCAACGTCACCTTATGACGTAAATTCAGAATGTGAAGGCAAAATTTCAATCATGCGGGTAGGGTTCGCGGTGGCTTAGAGGTCAGAGCGTCTGGTATATCAAACCAGAAGACGCAGGTTCGAATTCTGCCCGCGATTGAATTTTTTCTTTTACTAAAAAATAACTTAATGTGTGTATTCATAACAGGAAAAAACAAAATCTGAGAAAGAAATAAACCATCAAAATATTGTGTATCACTAAAATTTTTTTGGTGCATGATTTTTTAATTTACACAGGTACACTTAATACATTGCATGGGCCATCTACATGTAGGTACACATACTAGATAGTATGAAAGTACCTACCCGTAAAAATCAGAGTGTAACAGTATAATGAAGTTTCATGTATTGCAGTGCAATGTAGACAATGTCTGCAATCAGACAATTAGCTATTTTGGAATTTGTACATTGACAAATGACAAATGATTTATCGAATAATGCTATGAAATTATTAATTTTGTTTTCATATTAATGAATCTATTTAAAAAGGGTTTGTCATGTAGAACCAAACAATGTTTCTATTGGGAAGCTTTCCAATCATTTTAAATGCAAACAACTTTTTAATAGTTCATTGAGGAAAGTGGAAGGCAGTTCAAAGGATACTTGCCTTGGGGTGCTAAACCATTAACAGACACCTACAAATTGCTATTGTTGTCTATGGTAACTTTATATTTTGACTAACAAACCGATAAGTTACTCGGTGGTAGGACCTCTTGGGGTCTGACTAGCTGGTGACCAACCTTACGTGGGATTCTGTCATAAAGCGCCTTGGTGTGGTTTTCGCCTTTTTCGCGAAGAGCCAGTTTCCCCTCAGTTGCTGCGGCTCTGGAAGTCTGAAGTATGTACTCCTATGAATCGGTAAGGCATCAGCAACTCCTCTGGTTTTGCAGATGTCCATGGGCGACGATGACTACTTACCACCCATTAGCTCGTTTGCCGACTTAACCAATAAAAATAATAACATCTACTAGGTCAGAGTTCTAGGGCTAGGGCTCCCGAGTCCCGGCGTTTCCACTGACACTCACCCTATAAATCTCTTTTGTTAATCGCCTTTAATTTATTGTCTCCTCTCCATAGCCCAAACTATCTCCAAAAATTCGTATCACTAAATAGTCTTTAAAACCGCAACGTTGTCTTATCATACTATTTCTCAATGTATCATTCTGAGTTACACCGCATAATTATGCTACGCAAGGAACGCATTTCCACAGCATTTATTCTACTTTCATGTTTCTTCTGCTATACCCAACATTCACTTCAATAGACAGTGTGCGGCTGTGCTTTTTTTGTCCCCGACTGGCCCTCAGCCCCAACAGCACCATTCACTTTATTTCATGCAGTGAATGCATCCTCCTTTTCACATCTGCATCAATCATTCATCCCATCCCTTTTAAACATACTTCCCAAATAAACAAATTCATTCATTTGTTCCACACGACCACACTCTTAAGTCTTTTTATATCACACTGCACACAAATACATCGTCATCTCTTTCAAAAACCATATTTTTCGTTTTGCTTACCACAGTACATTTGCTTTAATTCCCATATAACTTATGTGTTCCATTCATTACTACGAGTATTAATTACCATGTCTTGCAATTGCAACTCTGCCGACGCTGACATTAGAAATAATGACTTGTTAATTTTGTTTTAGCATATTCTGGTGGACAAATGAGACTATGAACATATGGACGCACATATTCGGCTTCTTCTTGCTGTTGTTCCTAACCATCAATGACCTGGTCATCATAAACATTCATGCTACGGTCACAGACAAGATCGTCGCTGGTATTTTGTTCTCGTGTTTTCTGGTAAGTCTATTAATTGTAGTATACTTATTACGTCAATCGATAACTATTAACATTAATTGTCGTTAAATGTCTGCTATTGTGATTCTAATAAGCGGACTTACTGTTGTCTGTAAATGTTGAATTGAGGAATCCAAGTTATCCTACATTAATCGGTCTGCGTAATTTAACAAAATGAATTAACTCTTTGTCAAAATATCAAAAGAATAATGTGTATACAGTAGTAAAACCAGATTCGATGCGTATTTATAGCTACGATTGTATAATAAGTATGAAAAATATCGATCTTTGGTTTAGTACATAAGTCAAGAGCAAGACTATTTTTTTTGCATAAATTACCAGAACAAGGTTTGTTGCACCTATTTCTGTCAGGTATGATTTTAGCACTCGTACGTATGTCCATTTGCGGACGGCGTAATATTATTACATTCATGTCGTGACGTGGCTATTACGAAATGAGCTCTACACCATTGGTTGTTGGTCGACGTCTTGAAAGTTTGCGGCTCAGATGTTCGACCCGCTTTTCTCCCGTTAGTGAAAGTACGAAATTATAAAAAAGATTGTTAATGACCATCGGTGCAGGCTCCTATATTGCTACACACCTACTTTTATGCAAAAATAGTTACTTGTGTCCTTTCTTCTTCGTATCAATGATAGCACAGTTTTGAAATTGGGAATGAGTTCTGAATTGATTTAAAAAAAGGCGACTGGGACTGGATTGGCTACGCTAACCAAACGCTTTAATTAAGATTTGACGTTCTTGAGTTTGGTTAGAAAATAGTCTTAAATAATTTCCTGGTTGAATACTTATGTATATTAACACAGTAATTGACGTCATTACATAAATAACACAAGCACTTAATTAATTGAAGAGGCTCGTTAAATCAGTGTCACAAAAACAAATGAATATTGCTCTGACGGTTTAAGTGCGGTACCTAATTTACCTTGAAACGTGGCTTTTGTATAACAATGTAAAGAACTTTCCAAAGCTGATAAATACATGCAGAGATTGTCTTGTCAGTTATCCGTCTATTTATGAAATGCTTTCACTGTCAACATTATATGCCGAGATAGGTATGCTATGCTCACAATGTGAGTGCATACTAACCGCTGTAAGATTAAATCACTCACCAGTTTAGTACCCAAGTTAATTACATGCACAAGGATTAATGATGTCCGTAAGTGTTGTGACTGGTAATAGAATGATTATTGCATTCTCCGCGTGGTAATGTTTCAAGATAATCAATAGTACCAACGATTACTTATGTACAATTACACCCAATAAATTATACTTAGGTACACCATGGGAAACAACGAAAACAGAAGTTTATAAATTCAAAATTGGTATGACTGAGCGTCGAGCATCTTTCACTATTTAATATACATAGGTACATTTTAACGATATGAAGTGGATATACATTCCCGGACACCTAAATCGAGCCACCTACCGTAATGAGTTTGTATCGTCCATAACTTTATATAAATATATGAATTATCAAAAAGTTTTCGCTGGCATATTCAACATTAGGCTCATGTATCTACTGTTGTTGTTCTGAATTTTAACACAGTTTTTTTAAATGCACTTAAATGACCTAAGTGTTGATTTTTGTCTTTTTAAGTCTGTAACGAGACATTTCTTGGAGTTTTAAAGAAAAAATGGTTTAGTCAAAAAAATCTGTTTATTCAATAACTTGTATTGCCTCCTAAAGCATTAATGACAGCATTCATGCGATTTGGCATCGAATTAATCAGTGTTAAAATCGCATATTGAGGGATATTCTCCCATTCTTCTTCGATAGCAGTTTTCAGTTCCTGTCATTTTTGTGGAGCTGGATGACGAGCTCGAACGCGTCGCTTTAATTCGTCCCACAGGTGCTCATTTGGGTTCATGTTGGGACTTCTTGATGGCCATTACGGCCATACCAACATCTTGGAGATAATTTTTGACGATTCCTGCCATGTGGGGTCTGGCATTGTCATGCATAAAAATAAAGTTAGGGCCTACAAACTCGGCATACGGCATTACATGAGCCTCCAAACATTGGCGTATATAACGGTCGGCATTTAGTGATGGCATCCGAGGCCCAGACATGAACTCAAGTGCAGTTTTGCTTCCGGCAGAAATGCCTCCCCAGACGGTCCACGACTCACCACCATAAATTACTTTCTCTTCTATGCAACACTGCACAAAAAGTTTTCCCTGCCTTCGGTAGAACTTCCTCCTTCCATCGTTGCCATGAAGCATGATCTTTGTCTCGTCACTAAAGACTACCTGGCTCCAATGCCTTTGCGTCCAGCGTGAATGTTGGCGCGCAAACGGAAGGCGCGACATTCGGTGAGCACGCTCTAATTTGGGCCCATTGGCTGGCTTATGCGGTCTTAGTCCACGTTCTGCAAGTCTTCTCCTTACAGTACGAGTACTAACAGCTACTCTATGAGAGTCTCGAAGCTGTTCCTGGATCTAGACCGAAGTTAGGTGACGATTTCTCAAACTGGTCGTAACCATAAATCGATCCTGTCGTTCTGTTGTTACCCGAAATCGTGGTCCACGTAAATGACGAACATATCCCCCAGTCTCTAGGAACCTGTGGTACACTCTTTGAACAGCGGATCGGCTTATGTGGAGTTGTGTACTCACGTTTCTCGGGCTTAAACCAGACTGAAGAAGAGCCACAGCTTGAGCCACTACTTCAGGCGAAGTATCCATAATTTCAACCCTGAATCGGTTTAAACATTAACAAAAACAATTGAGGAACTTTTTCAATTCGTAGATACAAAAAAATCAATAATCATAGCTCTAATTTACAGTTTCTGTATTGTTCAGGTTTCCTAAAAAATTAACAACTGCAGCTCTTCATTTGTTTTTCGAGATTACAAATTTAAATTAAGAACTAAATGCATGTCAACTAGGCGAAAAATATGCCAGCTACAAAACTGTATAAAAACGACGAGTATTTGGTCAATCATAAAATTTTTTAAAGTTATGGACGATACTATAAGTCATTAAGCTAGGTGGCTCGATTTAGGAGTCCGGGAGTGTATTAGTATTAATATAACTGTTACCAAAAATATTTTTTTGTCGAAGAATAGGTACTAAGGTGGCGCATAAATAGGAAGTTGTAACTAAAAATTTCAAACAAACGTTGCCGTTAGTAGAGTATGTAAACGTTGGTAAAAAACGTAAAAGTCGACAAAAGCAACTTAAACACTGCCACGTTTTTAATTTTCATTTCAAATTCATTCATGCTCGTTGTGTCCATATTTTAATGTTCGCAGCGATATTCTTTCCGTGTGTTGGTTTGATGTTGTAACGAAGCGAAGGCTGTGTGAATGAGCAAGTGGCACGATGTCGGTAGAGGGGACAACGATAGAGGCACTCTTTTATTTTTTTAAATACGCCTACAAAGGTATTCTATGAAGTAGGTTCTATATACAAACTTCGCATGAGTTGATATTGAAGGCATTTTATATTACTTATATCTAATATTCGGTAAGAAAACGTCAACGACTACCTATATACATAATTTGTGCGCGTTATAAGAAATCAGATCCTATTGAGAAGAACTTCCAAGAAGTTCTTGAGTTAATTATTAAATTATTGGCAGATATTTATTAAGTTTCGTACTTCAAGGCGTTACAATATATTATTTAGGTACTCTTTGTATTCACACTTTTCACCTTGTACAGCAACGCCACATAAGTATGGCGTTTATTTCTATCTACGTAAAGGTTGAAACTTGCTAAGTCGCACCAAGCGAAGCGCAATATTATTATGACTTACTGTGATATGAAGTATGAAGAATTGATTTTCATTTAGGTACTTATAAGAAAGTGCATAATAGGTATTACATGGGACTTTGAGCGAAGCCTGTTGTTGCTATATCGATTTTCTACTATTCAAAAGATTATTATACTTATGACATTTCGCGTCGCTGCCGTTCCTATTACTTCGTTCCTGTTCTGTTGAATGATTTCTCAATCTAATTCATACTTAAACTATTACATAAGGTCGTAAGTAACGTAATATGTTTTTTCTAATGTTTTGCTATTTTTTTATGCTTCTGTGTAGGTAAACATTTCTTGATTCGGAGATGTATAGACGCTCTTTGAAAAAGATATGGACAATACACTGAAGTTATGCCACTTTTTTTTTTGTTTAATTAAGCTAATATTTACATACTTATTACGCATGTACGAAAATACTTACGTAAAGTAATATTTAATGTTTTCGGTTTTTGAGTCATTTCATTCTTGCGACGACGCACGGTGGGAAAACAAGCAATTTTTCAAATTTACTGATCGTGGTGTGAAATAGAGTTATATCATACTTGGCATTGCGCCACAATTTCGAGGACCTAGACCTGCCTCCTTATTTGATATAGAAGTTAATAGCAGAGCCGCTCCTATCTTCATGTTGATGTTTGTAATAAATGATGAATTACCTATAGATTGGACCTGTTTAACCCGAAAATCCTTTGAGAAGCGAGTAAACCTCGAGTAACCCATTAATCTGAATCTGTTAACTCTATTTTTGGCAGCTTATCTCACGATGCAATGCTTTCCTTTACCGATCAATATAGGATTAGATTATGAATTGGAAAGTCGGGTTCTTGACTTGGGTTAGATCTCAGTCTTGCCGTGCACAGAGCAAACAGCTCTATAGCCACAAGGTTTGCGCTTCTTAAGAGCTTATTTCTGCTTCTAACAGGTTTTAGCTGTGAATAGAGCACCGTGTAAAAAAACCAGTAGTTTTGCGATCCATGCAGTTATAAACATATAGTTATGACTTATGAGCACAAAATAAAGAAACTAATTCCATATTTTGTTTTTCAGATATGCATGGCGCTGTCGGCGCTATACCACACGTTCTCGTGCCGCTCTGAGCACGATTACAACACGTTCCTCATGTACGACCTGTTTGGCATCGCGCTCTCCTTGCTTGCCATATACACTTCCGGCGTTTATTACGCGTTTTGGTGCCATTCCGTAAGTTTGCATTCGATATATTGTCATATTGTGCGCTGTTATGAATTCCACGTGTCTATTCTGGTATCACGAGTTTTTGGCTTGATAAGAATTTTTAAGCAAATGTTTCAGTTCTCAGTTGTGAATGTTGTATAGTTAATGTCGCGATTACTGCTGCCATTAATCTAGAAATTGTCAAAGACCTACAAACTGCGAAACGTCACTAGAAATTTGAATTTGGCGGGCTCAGGTGAACGATCAGCCTTAAACAAGGATAATTATTCTGGAAGTTAGCTTCACTACTTTCAGATAAGCACAAGCCTTTCGGAATATATCTCCATCAGGCTATCCAAGGTTCTTACACACATTCGGACAAGAACTGGCCGAATGGGGGTTATAGCTCAGATTAAGTAATAGCTACTTAGTTATACTTAGTAACGAACATAAATATGACATCTCCCTAATACAAGAACGGGTCGAAACGGGTACGAAGAAATTCGTAAGCTGGATTTATTTCAATAAAAATATCGGTTATAAATAGGTCATACCGAACGTTCTAAAGAGAATCACTATGAAAACTAGTTACAAATGCTACTTTGTTATCGTTTATCGCTTCACGTCTGATTTAGGTACTTCACTACCAAAACTGTATTAAATATTAATTCGAATTCCTACTCGCTAACCATTGTTACGGATGATCATGGATGAGTTATTCATTAATATCAATTCGTACAAAAACGATTAACTTTCTAAGAATCTCGATGTGTCCAAGTGATGTGTCTAGACATTAATCAACGGTACACGATGCACAGATTCTATAATATTTGCTTTACAGTGAAAGAGAAAGTATCAACTACCATCGGTTGTTTACCGACGACCGCTACGCCTTGAGCGGTTCATTCCAAAATATCAAAAAATGCGCATTCATTTGGACTTGGTTTACTTTCACTTAGGTCTCGTCATTTCGGTGTCATACCTACGTTGTAATTTACCTTAAAGGCATTTCTCAAATTCCAGTGTGCAAAGAAGCCTTCCTTCTTTTTCGAGCTGGTATTGCTTGTTTTAGCGGCCCAGGCTAACTTAGGTCCTTTAGGTTCACAATTTTTTCCAATCTATGTTTTTAACTTTGACCCACATTTGAATCAACTTTGAAGGGTTTTGAATAAATGTTGATTTCTATACTTTCACAGTTGCTTATATTATTATGTATTTATTGGTTTAAATATGTTTTTTTATAAATTTACTAATAATATTTATCTTCCTGAGTTTGTTTCGGCGTTATTCTCAGAGGTCTTCAGTTATTACTTGCGAGATGTCGGTGCCATCTACTATATTAAAAATATATAATATTGATTTGAAAAGATTTAATTACGAAAATGAAGATAATTTATCGTTTCCGTCATCTGAATGCTATTTCGAGCTTCCTATGTTTCATCACCTTTGCGAGAGCTATAATGTTGGCGAAATTAAAAACCGTGAAACTCGAACCTGTTTATCAGTGCATGATTATAATATGTTTTTTTTTTAATTAACATGGTATACACGAAATTCTATGAGGCTTTAGAAATCTATCAGCATCTACTAGTATGTATAAACGTTTCTTAATCGATTTGATAATTGCACTATTACATATTTTAATTGAGTATGACATTGTGTAACATCAAATAAAATAATAGAAGTATGTAATTATACGGACCTACCGTATAATTACAACTACGCAATTATAAGAGTTTACCTAGCGTAGATATAATTACTTCTGTAATAACTGCACTGTTATGTTTTCTAAAGTATCAAGACGGCCCGTCTAGAATATACTGTCTGTGTCCACTTCTATGATGGTTTTCCTAATTAAAAATTAAATGTATTCATCAAAAAATACATTACCTCATTAAAAATTTATAATGTTATACATACGGCTTAGTTCCGGTATGGAAAGAATATTCTATTGAAGTTGCTTATGTAAGCGAATTCAGAAAACGGCAAACATGGCCAATAAAAGTAAATACCTGTGCCGTACAAATAATTCAGTGTATTAAGTATAGGTATTTGAAAGAGTCCCCTATTCGAATTAAATGTCTAGCTGATAGAAACTTGGAAAGAGTTAAAACTTCTTTATTTACAATTTATTTATTTTTTACCTTGGATCATAAGAATTCGCTCCGTATTGTAGATTCGTTTTCAAATACACATTAACGCAAACATAAACTCGGAACAACTGAGTGTAACCCGTACAAATATTTGTTCCGTGCGGGAATCGAATTCGCGATTCGTGGCGCGGTATCTGATCGCTTAGCCACTGCGCAACCATGCCGTCATAATTACAAATTCATTATTACTATATTACGTATTGTATTATATATAGTATTATATATGAAATAGGCCTTGTAGCTTGAATTACATAACATACTATCACGCCTGAATTCTCCGAAGGGTTAGGCAGAGGCGTACTAATGTACACCCATAGTTCGCCGGTATGTTTATGTCCGATGTAAAAGGGGGCGAGCCTATTGCTATTAACCGGACACAAATCCTGACTCCGAGCTGCTACTGAGAATTTCATAGAAAAACGTAATAACACTTTGCTCGACCAGGGGATCGAACCCAGGACCTCTAGCATAGCAATCGCACTTGGGACAACTGGACTAAAGAGGCAGTCCTTGTAGCTTGAATTAAATATAAAAATAAATATTCAATCTTCCACTTGATTGAGTAATTTTTTGACGATGCACTGACGTACATTTTAATAGATACGTGATCAAAATGTTTTATTAGGAAACTATACTATACTTACATGATTAATGATTAATTTATAGCAATGTACACATCATTAATTTCTTTGTTTCGTAAATATTTAAGGTCAAGAGCTCGGTCACTGGTTGTCGTACATACGCTGCGAGTCAATGAGACCTATGCGTATGCGCATTGGGTTCTGTTTTGTAATGTGGTGTCTGACGTTGCAAAACAAAGCGCCAATGACCTTCTCATACCATCTGAGTCGGTTTACTCGAATTTAAATTGTTATTTTATGTATAACGATTGTTTTAATTATGTTATATGAGGTAATGGATACGGCCACCCATGTAGGAAATATTTTAATAGAATATAAGATTAGCTTTCCGCTATAACTAAATCCAGATTTTGCGTTTGTCAAAAACATCTTTACTCTTATTTTTATGACGATATGGTCGGAAACTCGTCAGCCGCCAAATTAGTTAAACGTTACGCTGATTCTCATCTGCTAAAATACGCATTAGCTTCAGCGTTGCGTGACCCGCCGGTGCTCAGACTAATTATCGAAATAATAATTAATTGACAACATTTCAAAATCATTAGCCACCTAAACAAAAATATCGTTCTTTGTTTTCGTCTCCTGAGTTCCAAAACTTTTTTTTTGTATATTTCTTAATTTCGGAGAAAAATAATCAAAATAAAAAAAGTATGATGACGTCACTTATACGGCGGAAACTGAGAAAATTTAAAATTGACGAATTATTAGTAAATCAGCAACGAAATAGGTACTGTAAGGTTATTTTAGTGAAGGAAAAATTCAATCGCGGGCAGGATTCGAACCTGCGTCTTTTGGTTAGATACACCAGACGCTCTGACCGCTAAGCCACGGCGAGTCCCACCCGCTTGATCGAAATTTGCCCTCACATTCTGAATTTACGTCATAAAGTGACGTTGGAAAATGCAAAAAATCACAAAAAGATAGGTACTGTAAGGTTATGTATAAATAGGATAGATGCCAAACTAACATGAGGATTTTTTTTATGGTTCAGATTTTTTTTTACCCGTTTAACCGTACAAATGATGATATTTGGCACTTACATCTATTTAGAATATAAAGAACTCCAAAGTCGAAAATAAATATGAAAATGATTGAATATCGGGAAAATAAAAAATACGGGTACCCTATTTTTCGATCTAGTCCCGTCGATATGGAAATTTGCCGTAATAGACAAAAAATGTTTTTTTGTTATAAGGACCGTATATACCTACTGCCTGTAACCAGAATAATCGCAAGACCTGAAGGTAGTTTGTTCAGATTCGATTACTAAATCGATTGAAGGGGTTTTTAATATTTGTTAAATAATATAAAAAAATATTTAAACCTGAAATATAGCCCCCTGATCCATCAGTGGTTCGAGGTATGGAAAACTGAAACCTATTTGCACAAATTGTTATTGCCTGCGTGTGCGCATCGATGTCGCAGTCGTTGCGTGTACGATTGTGGTACGGCCACAAGTTTTATGTTTACCTGATAAAACTAATTTCTTGAAAAAAATGTGCTTACATTTTATTTTGGACACACCAAATGACTTTAAAATTGTACCGTTACAATTGTCAAGTCATTTGGAGACATTTAAGCAAAAGGAAGTAACACAGTTTGCTGCTATTTGTTGTAACATGCCCGGCTAACTACATAAACATTTAATTAATTTATTTATTAAAATATACATAATAATAATTGTTAAAATTGAATATCTACAGTTAAAGTAATAATAAAATACTTTTATAAAAATACAGTTCATATACAATTATATACGTCTCAGTTAGTAGATATAGAGTAAGGAGAACATTTACTGCTCATTGCGTGCCCGTTATAAAAATGCACCGTAATAGACTGCTGTTGAAAATTCATAGATACATATATATTAACCAGCCTTTTTTTATGTGATAGGAGGGCAAACGATCAGACAGATCGCCTAATGGTAAGCGATTACCGCCGTTCATGAACACCCGCAACACCATAGGAGTCACAAGTGCGTTGCCGACCTTTTAAAAGGGGATTGGGCCTCCGGTAACCTCACTCACTCGGCGAAACACAACGTAAGCGTTGTTTAACGCCGGTTTTCTGTGAGGCCGTGGTATCACTCCGGTGGAGCCGGCCCATTCGTGTCGAAGCATGGCTCTACCACGTACAAAGCTAGTTTTGTGTCAGTGTAGATCATAATATTATAGTCTCTGTCGGTCAATATTAGAAATGTGGCAAATAAAACTCGGACTGAGTTTGGTCATGACGGGTTAGTACCCCAATTAGACTACCTAATTAATTGTATTATAATATAGGTAGAGGAGGTACCTACCGGAACTTGTTAAAACTAAACATAGCAAGGCACCGTAATCGAAATGTTTAGTAAGTATAACTTATAGAAAAAGTATGCATATAAGAAGCTATTATTAAAGTATGTACAAACATACCTACAGATATTCATATGATATAAATAACAATTTGGAAGAGCGGGGTCGCCTAGGCTTTATCAACTTAAAAAAGAGGCTCCAATCACTAGACCTTAAGTAAAAACTAGAACTAAAATTTTTAATTATCTTATATTCCAGGAGTTGAAAGCATTCTATATGACATCAGTGACGGTGATCTTCGTGGTGGCGATGGTGCTGCAGATCCCGCGGCTGGGTGTGCCGTACCTGGTGAAGATGTGTGTGTTCATCGGCTGGGCAGCGTACGGTGTGCTGCCCACGCTGCACTGGACCTACACTATGGGAGGGTTCGACAACCCTATGGTACAGGTGTGTTTCAAACTAGTTGTGTACTTTTTTATGGATTGAGTCGGTAAACGATGATAAGTAGTCGTCGTTGCCTGCCCTTAAGAGCCCCTACGGACTGCAGACTGCCAGAGCCGCAAGCAACAATCGAGGAGGAACTGTCTCGTACGCGCAAAAGTTCAGACATACACCAAGGTGCTTTACGACAGATTTTGACGTAGGGTTGATCGCCAGACAGTTAGACCCCACGAGGTTCTACCACCAAGCTAGTCAGATATTTTCTCGCCTCTTACGACATGTCCATCAGAAAGGCAGTGAGGAAAACAAAGGCCTCCCTCAAAGACTTCCACAAGGAACGGTTATATGCCGCCTGTAACGACTCCCAGAAGAAAGTTTCTTCACTAGTTATGTACTTATTTCTGGAAAATAAGGAATTCGACTGACAGATCTTCCAGATGATGCGAACCTAGAACAATGCGAATAACTTATCAACATAACATACCATTACGACCATTACGCCTGTAGTCCCCAAAGGTTAGGCAGAGGTGTACTCATTTATACCCACAGTTCGCCGGTATGTTTAGGCCCCATGTAATAGAGGGCGACCCTTTTTATTAACTAGGCACAAATTCCAACTCCGAGCTGTATTGAGAGTTTCATAGACAAACCTAATAACACTGCTCGACCTGGGAATCGAATCCAGGACCTCTAGCAGAGCAGTGGCATTTAGGACCACTAGACTAATGAGGAATCAATAACATTATATACCTAATGGATTCATGAATGCTTAATAAGGTTGTCTCATTGTCATTTCCCAATAAATTAACTAACGTTTGTTAAAGCATTTGTTCTACGATTTGATACTTTTATATTTATTTTAACACCTGTTAAGAATGTGGAGTGCAATACACGAATTGAGTATATTCAATAGAGTTTTTTAGAGTGATTAATAAATTCCTTCGTTTTGATTGATTAAAAAGTTTCTATTGTAATGATTAGTAACCTCTTTTTAATTAAAATGCGCAATATAATAATCTCTCTTATCGACATATCATTATTTGTACCTAGTTGATAATAATGATAAATTATTGACCTTGTTCCAGATGTTCTTCCCTAGAGTTATAGGGATGTATATCATCAGTGGGACTGCTTTCATAATATACGCCTTTAAGGTAAGTTGACGATATATATTTTAGGCATTGTTGTTCAGTATTATACATGGACCCTATAACCTCGAGTCTTGGTAGTATTACCTACTTATCCGAATAACCACGATGTGACTTAATATAGTGTAAAGAAACTACCATACATCCTAAAATATCGCTCTTCACTATCTAAGCCGAGACAGGGCTCGTGGTTAAGTAATAAATAGGCTGATCAACCGATTTGTAACGTTAAGCTGCGTGAGCCATGTCCGGTCTGTGGATACGGGTGACGGTTCTTAACGCGTCGAGAACCCTCAGTGCATCGAAAAAGCTGTCGGTCCCGGTTGTCATTCAACACCGATATATTATAATTTTATTTGAAACTAGGTCTAAAAATAAGGATTTTTATTTTCCTGATATTCAATCATTTTCATATTTATTTTCGTCTAAGTTCTTTCTATTCTAAACAGACGTAATGGCCAAAACGTCATTTGTACGATTAAACGGGTTAAACGGTCACATGACGTCATTTTTCTGAACCTTAAAACCTTGTCTTATGTTAGTTTGGCATCTATCATAATTATTCATAACCTACCTACATTACGTATTTCGTTGTTGATTTATTATTGTTTTGACAAAATTTCGATTTTCATTTTCCGCCGTATAAGTGACGCATTTTTTTGTGACGTCATAAACAAGTATAGTGCGTTCTCTGTCTAGCATAAAATTAAAATGCTTGTAACTTCCTTATTTGTGAGCCGATTTTAATTTGGTTTTCGTTGATGGATTCTATTTATAGTAAACATTTGCATAAGACTATAAAAAATAATCAGTCAAATAGCCTAATGAAGACATGAAAAATTACAAAAAAGGTTTTGGAACTCAGGTTAGGAAAACAAAGAAACTTATTTTTTTTGGTGGTTTATAATTTTGAAATGTTGTTAACCCTAACAAAAGCTGGACATCCAGTATATACTGGATGTCCAGCTTTAGGGTTGCCAGGGGTTAACCGTTACCAGCCTGTTAGTGTTAACAGGGGTTAGGGTTAGGGGTTTTGTTAGGGTGAGGATATCCTCATGATATCGATATTGGCCAAAAATTGCGTTGCGAAGGGATCAGAGCAGATCTTATCGGCGAAATCCTTCAAAAAGATGTGCGTAGTAATCGTAACCGGCGCGTATGTATGAGAAAATGTAAAAATGTGGAAAAAGCAAAAGAAATATGCAAGAATCGTAGCAAGTGGCGGTCTATAGTTTCTGCCTAATTCCAGTGGCCGGTTACTGAAATAAACATGAACGGGAAAGCTAAAGGTATTTTTATTGCGGAAGTGAACCTGTAGCTAAGAGGTCAATGTTTTTTGTCATTAGTATGTTAAAATGAACCCTGAAATTCTGGGGTTTTCCGAAATTACAATATATGCAAATTATTTGTACATTTACACGCTCGAAACCGGTTAATGTCGAAGGCTTTGTGGTTTATCTATGTAGAGTAATTTAAATTATGTTCTTGGTATAGTACGAGGTATGTAATAGCCTTGTTTGTTTTTTTAGTGTATTTTCATATGGAGATACCTATAGCGATACATTGTGTTAAGTATATTATTTTGTGTTCTAAGTGTTTTAGCATTCAATAAACTACTTTTATAGCATAGCAGTAATAGCCTAGTGGTATGACTGTTGGACTGCCAAGTCAAAGGTCTCGAGTTCGAACCCAAGGCACGAACCTCTGACTTTTCGATGTCATGTGCGTATTAAATAGTTAATTATCACGTGCTTAAACGGTGAAGGAAAACATCGTGAGGAAACCTGTATGCCTGAGAGATTTTCTCGATGGCGTGTGAAGTCTGCCAACCCGCACTAGGCCAGCGTGGTGGACCATAGCCTAATCCGTCTCATTCTGAGAGGAGACCCGTGCCCAGCAGTGGGGCACTATAATGGTTTGATTATGTTAAACTTCTTTTATTACCATTACCATTGACAAGGATTTGAAATGATTAAGAATCGTGGTGTTCTGTACTTTCTGCCTACCGTAATGGGTAAAAGGCGTGAATGTATGTATGTATGATTAGATAGCCATCTAATCAATAGCCATCAACAATCTATTCTACGTCACTAATCTATTTCACAACTTTACCTATTTTTCTATTCCCGTTTCTCATTTGATGTCAATATTCTAAAAAAACTTAACTACAGGAAATTATATATAAAACTTGCACATTATATTTACGTTACGTTTTAAACACGAAGAATAATCTCCATAAGGTCCTCCACAAAGCCTGAATTGCCCACAAAAAAGTAATACCAAAATAAATCGATTACCAAACAATATTTTATCAAATTGCGTTATTATTCGGATTCAGATAATATAGGTTCCTACCGTACCATTTCGTGTAGTACTACTAAGTACATCGAAAATAAACGACCGGATAATGGTGGTTCCAAACTTGGTAAAGTTATCAAGAATTGCATTCGCTTATATTTATTTCCAGTGAAGTATTTTTGACGAAATGGATAGAGTAGGAACTTAGATTAACGGTATCGAAATCAGAATAATAACAAAATTATTATTTACCTATTACGTTTTTATGGGAAATACGGTCCGACGAACTCTTAATAATTTGCTCGTATTCCAGGTGCCAGAGCGTTGGTTCCCGGGCAAGATGGACTACATCGGGCACTCGCACCAGTGGTGGCACGTGCTGGTGCTGGGCGCGCTGTACTACTGGCACAACTCCGGCATGATGTACGTGCAATACCGCATGAACCACGGCTGCGCCAACACCATGCGGATATTCTAATACGATAATATTCCACATGAAGTATCATTATCACAATGAGAACCAACGAAAATCCTTGAAGTAGGTAGATGCAAATATTGCCTTATGTTAGCCGGTGTACCAAATACCATGCTAATGGAATGTTAAGTAGGAAATAATGCCTTATTTTTAAAGTGATTAAGGCCTTATTTGGCTAAACTTTCTAATAAGGACGTTTTAATGTAAGGGTAGGTTACACTGAAATTGCCTACAAAAATGCATGTGCAAAGTGTGCATATAAACGTTTACAACTATATGCCATCGGGTTCAGTTATCCTGACTAAGAGAACTCATAAATATCTTATCTAAACCTGACTTGGTTTTTAAGCGTTTTTGGTATTGGCATGCAGTGTCAAAATAGGCAAGATGTGATAATAACTTGCTCAAAGGTTATCCTTTTATTTCTTATCTAGGAATGAGATAAACAAATAGAAAACATTTTAAATAGTTCTTTTATCTCAGCGTTTAAAAATATTATGTATTTTTACTTTATGATTGTATTTATTTGAACATATAGAATCTCAATAATTGCAATTTATTTACTGTACTTAATTAATAAATACTCAAATTGCTCAAGGTAAGTTGCATTCTGCTATATTTTAAGACTGACATGACGTGAGTCACTTTTTATTTGAATATAATAATAATTTTTGAAAACTTGTAATGGATTGGCTTTTTGTAAGATCAGATTTTGACAGATTACTGTCTATGACAATAAACAGCATGAATGTAAACAATATGACTGTCAACATTAGTCATACGTGTGCTTTTCTATACCTATTCTGTATTTGCGCAGGGAGAGGTCGCTACGTTCATTCTAGTAAGCCTCGGAATGTACTTGTGAGTTACCATAATTTTATAGAACACTAAATATCACACAATCATACATTTAGTGACAAAAACTTGTCTGACTCTGTGACTCCGTAGTCACTGTCACGTTTAATGTAGGCATGACATAAAGTTCGTAAAATATAGCCGCGGGAGCTATTACCTAAGTTGACAAAATTATGAATTACCGTTTTCCATAGAAAAAATTCACACCAACTATGGTGTGCAACAAAATAATTATAAAATTCAATAGAATTAAATCAGTTATTTAGTTTCAGTTGATAGCATAGACAAAAGAGATGTCACTTTAGCTCTGTCAGATATTGCAGGTTTACAAAGAAGTATACAGATTTTAAAATAGATAATATCAACATACCGCATGAGTTTCAAATACGGTCACCAGGTCAGATAAGTTCTGTAGCTTTGTAAAACATGATGAAAATAGATCTGATTTTACGTAATTATTATTTACTGTCAATTAATAAACAATCATGAGACTAATTTGTTTGTATAGCTTTTGAAATAAATTTATAAAAATATTTGCGGTCTTTTAAAGACTTAAAATTATATTCTTTTTAAATTAGCTAAATCATGAATTATAAAAGTTATAACATTCTTACTAGTATTGTGGTATACTTAAAATTTTGACATCTGTGATTCAATTGTAAACATTGTTTACATTTTTAATTGTAGTATACATTACTTATTTATGTCTTGATTTCTTAATTAAGTAATTGTTATATTTAATTTTATACTTCTATGGTTTGGGAGTTGGGTTTAGTATGATGAAACATAAATTATATAAAGTTGACTATGGGATATTTTATTTCTTAGATTTAGTTACTACACAAAATTTATGGCCTTGATACTTTATAAAAATTATATCATATCTAGAAAAGTCTCCCTGTGGAAGTCTTTGGGGGAGGCATTTGTTCAGCAGTGGACTTCTATTGGCTGCTATGATGATGATGATGATGATGGCAGGTATCTAGAAAAGTTGGAATTTGGTTATAAAGCCATACAGCCAGCCGATGGTAAGAGATGAGTGAAGGCTATGGACGCTAATATCAGAGGCCAAGGCCTGAGGCATTATTTGCGTGTTGCCACTCAAAGTGCTCAAGGTACCTTCAAAGGTATGTTTCGAATCTAATATTACTGGATTTAAAAAAAATTATTTAATAAAAAAATAATTTAATAATTTAGCTTGCGATTTATACCATGTTATTTAGATAAACTCTGCAGTCACTATTAATATATTTAACAAACTGGTTGGTTCTAAATACTAAAATTTGTTTAGCGCCATCTTTTGTCAAATAGCTATTACAGTAGAAACGCTTTAATATTGCTATTGTACGCTAGATGGTGCTAGTAGTTGCATCAGATTAAGTTATATCAAGTTTTTAAGTTATATTTTTTCTACCGTTACTATTCCAGTAGGAAATAGTCTATTCTAGCAAGTAATAAGAAGTTAAGATTGCACAAAGTTATGGTTGATTTATGTGTACTACATAAAATAGTGTTCTGCCTACCGATATTGATACCTTTATTTTATGAAACCATACATAAAAATATTTAAAAAAATATATTTTTTTGGTTTAAATATGTTGTGTAGCAAAACAAAAATGTTACGTGGGCACTATCATTTCATTGTGATCATCATATTCGATCGGACGCGGTGAATTCTATAGTGTTAGTGTTAGGCGGACCAGTATAGGTATTGGATACAGTCTACATCTCTGTGGATGTTGCCTGTATCCAATTCCTATAGACATGTGTACAGACACGTTACCCGTTTGCAGTCTGCGCTCTCCATCAACATGGGGTAGGTACATTTCGAGCTAGAAACTCCTCCTTATTTGATATTGGTTAACGATACCTGTGATATATGCTTATTTATTTACTTACTTAACATTCACTATTTATTAAGCTTTGTTACTATCATGTTAGTAAACAGACTCAAAAAAGTAAAAACTTATTCCAAACATTTACAAACAAGCAATCCAATGTAGCCGAATACTCAAAAATAAAATTGAAAAAGCTCAACTCCGTCAAACAAAATAGTGATTTCACATATCAGCGAGTACGTATCCTTTTAGTTGTTGCATAAATGAATTCTGTCAGCGGACACATTCGCGCTCACACACCGAGTAAACCGAAAGGTTTGGCAATGGAAAAACAAAAAGATAAACGATCCAATATTTTCATTGCGCCGATGAATGGCTCGAGTGTTGATTCAGCGTAGTGGAAAATATGATGCCTATACTGCTACGTTTTTTTTTGTCGCATCGCACGTAATCCCGTCTGGATGAGCATTGTTTAAAAGATTGGACGATAAATAAAATTGATCTCTTATTGCCTGTATAGATTTTAATTATGTTTGCAAAATGACACTGTATCACATCCTAATTACTTAGATAGGGACTTACGTAGGTAGTTAGTTTAAACGCATAACATCCATTTGTAAAAATAACCTTCCTTTGAAGAATTCGGAAAATTGATAAGGTGGGTGGGAATAAACGTCTATCGTTTTAGCGTCGTCGTTTCAGCTAGTATGTACCTACTAGATAATAAGTTAGATATCAGTGCAAAAGTGCAAATTTATTATTTAGATTATTTATTACCTAATTGTCTAATTAAAATTGTTTCTTGATTTGTTACAGAGATACACTAAAATTAAATATTTACGTAACATACCATCACGCCTGTGTTCACCGAAGGGTTAGGTAGAGGTGTAGGTACTAATGTAGGGACGCCCATAGATCGTTGGTATGTTTAGGTCGCATGTAACATGGGCCTATTGCCGTTAACCGTGCGCAGATACCAAACTCCGAGCTGTGACTGAGAATTTCATAGAAAAGCCCAAAAACACTTGCTCGACTTGGGAATAAAACAAATCTCTAACGTAGCCGTCGCACTCAGGACAATTAGGCTAGTGCCAAACTAGCTAACTAAACTTAGTAAACTAATGAGGCAGTTTTCAGTTTTGAAATATTACAGAGAAGAATAGGTACTTAAGTATTTACTTATCCGTCTGCGCCAGGTATATTCGCAAACGTAACGGCATTAGCGGTATGTACCTACAGTATTGTCGATGATCAAATTTGGTCAATCGAGTATTTGATTGGCAGTTGCAAAAACCTGCATGTGCGGTGTCACTAATTAGCTGGGTCAGTGCGCGACAGTAATCGCGCCCTGCGGCACGTCCCGCGGGACGGCGGCATGCTCGGCTTGACGGATTGCCGCACGATTGACGGCGACGTCGCCGCCTCGTCCCCGTCACGTGTCGCCCTCGTTTTGTGTTACATTACTGATAACATGTTTGATCTTCTATCGTCGTAAGGACTGGCAATTGGTCGATTGCTATCTTCTTCCTGACATTTTTCCGGGAGCAGCCAACAGTGTGATTTCGATTTCTCATATCAAACACTTCGTCTTGGTAGATTCGGTACCCAATCACTCAATATAGCCCGATCTTTGACAAAGGCTAGCTAGGTACCTAACACAAGAACTTTATTGCCACTTTTTAATCTGTTTGTCCCTTTGCTTGTAGATATGCCTAATGTCATTGACAGTATCTCCTCGCAGCCTCTATGATTGCAATTTTTTTTATTATCCCATGTGTTTATTGGGAAACCTATAATAATTATTTCTGTAAGTACCTCCAAACGTAACGAGAAGTCAATATAGTTTCAAAAGTAGGCTATGTACTTAGTACCTAAAGACCTACCTAGATAAGTCAATTTTTTGTTGGTGAATGGAATATATTTTTTGTATAAACCATAGAATAAAACTTTGTTCTAGTAACTTGGATTGTTGTTTTTGGTGCATGGTCCTCAATTTATTATTGACATTGAGATTGTGCTAATTGTTAATTTATTATCACAAAGATATTTTTAACTTATACCATCGATATTTCAGAGAAGACTAGTTCTTTTTAAAAGCTTACTATTAATGTGGGTCGCGAATTACTAGTATTCTTGTTAACCCCACGTGCTAAGTTAAATGCTTGTGTTACGAGTGGGTTCATGTCGGTAGTGCAATGGGTGGGTTGCGAACTGGCAACCACGTGATCGAAAGTCCGAAGCCCTAGCCATTAAGCTACCGCCGCTTCAAAGGTACTTAGTCAATTGTTATCCGTACAAATTTGACTAAAGTGGTACCTGTATTTGCATAAATAATTATAATTATATCAACACGAGATTTCTGGTCTGAGGGCGTGGGTTAAGAAGGAGGTAAGGTAAAGTGATTCGTGAAGGTATACCTATATTGTCACTACAATAACTTCCCCGTGCTGTAAAAGTAAAATGTTGGTAGAACACGGCACTATTTAATTGCAACAATACCATTACTACTTATCTGTTCGCAATTTATCGTCGACAATCTATAAATTATAAAGCGTGTACGTTACGTCACTGAGTTTGTAATAACATTCGCTAATCGCGGTTAAATCGCGATTATTTGCATAAAAGAGACATGCATCGCGCGAACGTCCGCCCACCGGCAGATGCATGATCAAACATTCCACTTTATTGCTTCCCTATGCTAATATTCTTTTTTTTAATTCATCAAAGACTTTGCACCGTCGCTCTAAACTATTTTTTACCCACGAAAAAAAAATAAGGGCACGCGACAAATCTCTGGGTGAGGAATGCATAAATCATCCGTCTTTTTTGTAATCAATTATTGTAATTGATGAATTTAATTCTGCGGGATTTAAATGCTATTTAGAGGTCTTTTAGTTTGTGTTAATTAATTGCACAGAGAAAACAACATTTATTCCGCTAATTGTCTATTACGTACGTAAAAACTAAGTAGTTATTGTAGTAAATAAATATTTCTTAAAGCTGTAAGGATCGATGGCCATTTAATGTGAAATAATATATGCTTTTTATGATCAAACTTGAGAGATTGATAGAAAATCCTCGTGTGATCTTAATTTATTGCGAAAAACCGACAAAAAGTCGAGGAAGTAGGTATTACCCCGACAAATTACCACTAACGTGCGTAACTAATTTACTCGCGGTGTTTTAGACAATAACTCACAATTTGAGCATCGCAGTGGGTGTTTGTATAATAAACAAAGTATATAGGTGGGTAGGTAGCTATAGATATGTAGGTGTGTGAAGGGAGGTAGGTTCGCCATGATTAATCACGCCACATGAATATGCATGAGAGTTAGGGCTGTCAGCCGGCGCACCGTCTTTAAACAATATCAAATTAAACATGTACGAGGCATGGGTCCTTGCCCACCTGAATGTACATAAAACATTACCATTTTATTCCTGATTTTGTTGATGACTTAGGATTTTTGAGAAAATAAAAAACTAATTTTGAAGTGCGCGTGAATTTTAAAGTTCGTGAAGAGCGTTTTGTTCGTATCTACCTGACTTGCTAATATCACTGTCTCTTAATAAAGACTTAATCTTATTTAAAATAAAGGACTGAAATAATCTTACGGTTACGTGCTCGGTAACTTCTGTACCTACTGAATAAAACCCAAGAAATTCTTCATTTTTGTTTCTAAACCTATTATTCTAATATATTTTTTTATCTTGAAAACAAAATGCAATTATAATATTTATAATAATCACAATGCAGGTCGGAAGACGCGCACGCGACGGGGACGCTCACGGCACACCGCACAGTAAACACAAAACGCACAATCGCGAACGCCTCCCATTATTATTTCTGGGAGCATTATCATCTAAATCGCATCGCGCCACCATTTACGGTGTTTAGGTATTTGCACACTATTGTTAGTGGCGTTGTGTATAAAATAAACATTTGTTACGGCAGAAGGGACCGGCCAACAATATCGGGCGCGCGTATATCCCGAATTACCATTAGAATGGAGCCGCCTGATGTATGGCCACCGTTGCTTTACTTTGCACCAGGTTCGCGCTCTTTCATCATGAGAATCGGTTTTGAAATATTAGAGTGAAACAACGTAAATGTATGCACTTTGTGATAAAGCTTGCGGTCGTATAACAAAATAGACTATAATTATAATGCTTACTTTAATAATATTTATTTTAACTTCTATCAAAATTAAGTACGTAGTATCTACCTACATAGTTTCTGTACTTGCAATAAAATGTAGGTAGGTACCTACATTACAGGAATATGCAACAAGACTTCAAAACAATATTCTATGCATAATGGATCAAACAAGACTGCTCTCTTTGAGCGCCACTCAAAACAATTAAATAATAATGCAATCTGGGAACGATATTTGCTTTGTGGATGTCCCAATGAGGGGGTGCTTGATGAAATCTAAACTGAATTTACACGGGGCGTTGCGTCTGTCGCGAGATGACACGAGCCTTAAATGAGAGGATAGTTGTAAAATAAATAGTAGAAGAGGGATTGGTTACTTAGATTCCGCCACGCGTGCGACGCGTGCCGCCGCGTGCCGCGCGAGGCACGGGTCCGCACCTCGCATTGTATCCCTCACGTTGCCTCCGGACATTCGCGGGAAAATGAGGGCATTTATAATTCGAACAGGAAATATTACACGCTAATTTTGTCACATTTCGGGGAATAGATTGATTTTCTGCGGCGTGTTAGGATTAAGCTATTTATGGACTCCGTACCATAATGACGTGCAATTTTGTTTGTTGGAAATTACGTTAAAATATTAGGTTTACATTTTAGTGTGCGTTGTTAAGACCATGTTGGAATATTGTTATTCTAATGTAGTTTGACCATTATATTTCATAGTTACGTATCTAAAAATACGTAATACGAATTAGTATACGACACATCCTTAAAAACAGGCAACCTAGAATAGGTGCCTTCAATTGTAATTCACGTCTATTTTCTTTCAACTTGAAGATTTCCTTCGAACCAGTTAGAGATCGTACAAAGATATTTTTGCGAAAAAAATCAATGAAAGGACACTGTAATGTGTCTTCAATAGATAGTACTGACGATCTATACCTACCTGATTGTCCGTTACACCGACTCTGTCACAGTTACTATCAACCTGCTGTGTAGTTTTAAACAATATTATGTAGCTTATGTAGATTCAATAGGAGATAGGAAAGCTCAAAAATCTTAATTTAACTTGTGATAGGCATTGCAGACAATGTACTTACTTGAACCATACTACGAACAACCAATTGCAATATAAAGTGGTACAGTCAGCAACGACAGCCACTGAGCACAATATTCAAAACGCTTTACCGTGTTACTATCCAGAAGTTACTGAATTGAGGTTTAGATGACTTGTACTAACATCTCAAAGTTCGTACGAGTCATCCGTCTAAAGGACAATCTTTTTTGTTCTAGAACATTTTCTTCCCACTGCTGAGCAAATGCCTCCCTTTCATCATTCCAAGCCGCTCTGTCTGTCATTTTGACACAATCTCCCTGGTTAAGAGCTGAAACCAATAAATGTAAAAATTAAAAAAAATATGTTAACTATTTTAGATACACCAGAATCTGGTGTATCTAAACAGAAGACACAGGTTCGAATCCAGCCCGCGATTGAATTTTTCCTTCACTAAAAGAACTTTATAATCTTAGCATGGAAAATGCAAAAAAATCACAAAAAGATAGTTACAAGGTAAGGTGCCATCGTACGATATCGAACTAACTATAAAGTAAGTCGTGTCGGTTGAGAAGCAAGGTAACTTGCTTTTTAATAGATATCGCCAACGTCACCTTATGACGTAAATTCAGAATGTGAAGGCAAATTTCGATCAAGCGGGTGGAACTCACGGTGGCTCAGCGATCAGAGCGTCTGGTGTATCTAACCAGAACCCGCAGGTTCGAATCCTGCCCGCGATTGAATTTTTCCTTCACTAAAATAACTTTTAGCATGGAAAATGCAAAAAAAATCACAAAAAGATAGTAAAAAAAAATAGCTGACCGTACATCACTACATCAGACATCTAAGTCACAGTAGTTAGACAAAACAACGATATACGCCATAAATTCAATCATAATTAGGTATATGTAGTGGAAGTAACTATCCGAGGGAACTACAGTTATGGGTTTACGAGCCATGTGATTGAGTCCCGCCGACCATTCCACTACGACACTGTCTCGAAGTTCCCCTGCTTTATTGGTGTTGCCAGCAATTAAACTTTAGTCACCGTCTGCGAATTAAATAACCAAATTAATTGTTTTAAAGTCGTTGTAAACAGAATTTGTGTAGTTAGGATACTGTTTGCCGTTTGGGGAGTAAACGTTTAAGGGATAGTGAGTTTTGATTGTTGTACGGGTTAAATATATATATCTTATATATATATATTTAACCCGTACATTGCCTGCATTACTTACTTATTGTCTAGATTGGACGTTAGACTAAGTTAATGTTTGATCTATGGTGATGAAGACTTAAATACCGCGTTGTTTACTGAAAAGTTACTTTGAAGTAAGGCTATTAAACAATTAATTTACGTCAAGTTTTGTTTCATGGTTTTTGAAAATATCACAAAAGAAGGAAACAAAACCGTAACTATTGATTAATATGGACTATTATCAATTGTTTGACAATCCTAAAAAAATAAAAGACAATCAGTAGCATTGTATCGTAGGGCACCATTTAACGAACATCGAACGATGATCTTTCGAAAGCTTATGTCATTCATTACTATACATTTTAATACAATTCGTCTATCGATTAAAACCTTAGATTACAACTTTTAAAAGCCTTCTATGAGTGTTCTGACTTCGAGAAGTAATCGATCTACTATACAACGTAGTTAAGTAACCGATTTCTTTTGTAATCACATAGAAAAGGGTCCGAAAGTTGGTAATGAAAGGCATTTCCGTAAATAAATCAACAACCGGCGGCGACCGCATTAAAAGATAAGATCACAATTTGCGAAGTTAGCGGAGGCCGGAGCGCTTCGGACTAATTAATTTAGGTTCTAGTAAGATTCTTACATTTTTCTAGAGTTTTCTTATTTGAAGAAAAAATATGGTGCTCTGTTGATAAATAATGTTTTTGTAAATAATTTTCCTCGTTCCTGTAAAGAAACAAACGGTGACATATTTTCTCCTGTACATTGCTTGCTTTTACACGAACACTCACGACCAAACAACCCCGGAACAACTACCCATAAAGGAAACATTCGACTGGGGGCAGGATTCGAACCTGCTTCTTCCCATTAGATACACCAGACGCTATGAACAACTAAGCCACCGCGAGTCCTATCCGCCATGCCAGGTCGAAATTTGCCTTCACATTCTGAATTTACGTCTTAAGGTGACGATCATGGAAAATGCAAAAATGAACAAAAAGATAATAGATAGGTACCTATAGAATTAGATTTATCTATTTATTTTTATGTCTGCCTGCCTCTCTCATTGAGGTATACAAAGACTATAGATTCTCTCCTGCTACGATCTTGGCACATCACTTTTGATTCAGCTATTACATAATTTTCGTTCATTAACTTCCTCATACAATGTATGACACACATGATCGCTGATATACGGTGTTCCTAACGAACGATTTTTTTGAAAAGAGCTAGTGCCCCTCGGTTGCTACGGCTCTGGCAGTCTGCAATCCGTAGGGGCTCTTAAAGATCGGCAACGCAATAGGAGTTCCTATTGCGTTGCCGATCGTTCCTCTGGTGTTGCAGGTGTCTATTGGCGACGATGACTACTTACCACATAACACTGCGCGACCTGGAAATCGAAAACATAATTTTACTTTTTAAGCATCTGCTTAAAAACTAAAATTATGTTTCAATGTCAGAAATCAGTAAATTTATCCAATTCTTTTTATCCGATGCATTTGCCGTTCGTTGACGTCATCAAATTTATTTTTGCAAACATCACCGTAGGTAGCTTCACACGATATCACCAAATTTAGCCACTCCCATACGCGTGACTATCATACTGATAATACTTATGTATATAATATGTAAGGATCAGAAAATTATAATAATAGTGTAACATTTAAGCTAAATTTTGTGAATCAATTCTAATACTTTCTGTGTCTTTCGTGTGGCTGCTAACCATGAACTGCTGGGTTTAATACCCAGGTCGAGTAAATTCTTATTGGGTTTTCCTTCAAATTCTGAATAACAGCTCGGAGTTTGCATTACTGATAGGTAAAGTCGTCCGTTTTTACATGCAAACCAAAACATACCGGTGAACTGTGGGTTTTTCATCAGAACACTTCAGCCTAACGATCATCCCTAACACATGAGGAGAGGCTTCGAGATCTTCAATAGTGTGAGCTTTATTTAAGCATGGTGCTCAAGTGTGGACAAACTCGCAACTTCAAGTACCTCCTTGGGATATCACCAATCATAGAGCTATATGTTCTTCCCTTTGTGGCATTTTTCATACATACCTTAACGGTAAATCGACTGTCAATAATGTCAATATTATCGCAAATTCTGATGATGATTGATGATTCTACCTGCATCATCGATAAAGTATTGTATAACTATCTGCATTTCCGCTAGATAAGTACCAGGATAACAGAAATTGCTTACAGATAATTGATTAGGTACTTACTATTTACCTAGTTAAGAAAAACTAGCAATGATTACTAATAGTAATTATTTTATCCTACTTATTAAGTTTTTCGAACTAATATTTAGTGGTAATATTCAGGAGCCCGGATTCGTCAAGTGAGGTTCTAATTATAGCAAGTTCTACGTATTATCTTTTTTTGAAAGCTAATGTTTGAGTATAATGTTGAGCCTTGTCCTAGATGTTTTAGGTGGCATTCTGTGATTCTATACAGTATCTACATATATATATATGTTACTGTAAAAGCCCGAACTACGGCAAATTCTAAGATTTACCAACTCTGACTGGTAAAAGTTCGAAATGTTCCACCATGGTTAGGTTAGGTTGTTAGGTTTTTTTTTAAAAAAAAAAGCTTACAACGCCATGCAAATGTTCCATGGTTAGGTTAGGTGGTTATATTTTTTTAAAAAAGGTAATAACAAACCTAACTGGTTTATTTGGACTTTTACCAGTCAGAGTTGGTAAATCTTAGAATTTGCCGTAGTTCGGGCTTTTACAGTAACATATATATATCTACATTTTTTAATCCTATACCAAAAAATCAAAGGTTTCCATTAACAACCAACATTACCCATCTCGTTTTGCGCAAAATTCTAAAGTACGCATCACGTGTTCAATATAAACGAAACAACACGCATAACCTTCACATAAACACCTACAGCGTACATAAATATGTATTAAAAAATTTCGTAAATTGTGTTGTTTATCTCAATAAAATAATGAGGGTGTTTTGTGCGAATGGGAGCACGTAGGCACGTCCTGGTTGGAAGCCTTTATCTTGAGCGGCCGCGGCAAAGATCGCTCCCATTGTGATGCCGACTCGGAATCTGCATAATTTCCATTCATTAAAGGAACGAAATGATTAATAATAGGGATCTCTGGCCTATGAATTTTAGTATTACCATGAGTTATGAGCAAATAGGACAATATTATACATTTCGTCAGTCGTGGGCGAGTAAAACCGCAAAAAACGGTAAATGAAAACGAAAGTTAATATGACACGTTAACATTATTTCTGGACCTCGCTACAACGCCATGTCATCGACGCCGGGTTCAGAGATAATATGATCATGTTGAAGTATACTACGGTCCATAAGCAGTCTACGATATCTATTATACAAATGGTGATCGTCCAATGAGAATTCCGATCGTATTTTCCCTGATACCAACTTTTAGTCCATTAAACAGAATGCGCTTACTTAAGAGTCCAAAGATTCAAAAGGATGTCAGGATAAATTCAATTTTCCATCCACAAGCGTGGTCACCACACTTCAAGACGTAACAATCGGGTGAGATTTCAGCAAAATATTATCTTGCGAGTTCCTATTCCTATATTAGAAAATTAAACGAGTATTGAGGAGCTAACGGTTTGAATATTCAAAGGGAATAAATTAAGGGTAATGTAGGCGCGGCGTCGTCAAACAAAGAGGGAAAACAAATTGTTTTGCGTACATCATGATGACGCTACTTTGTAGAAAGCTGAAGAGCTTCACAAAATGGCGATTATGCTTAAATTTTTTTGTTGAATTTTAAATGTTTTGCTTTTTGGTACTTTTGTGTGAAACAATGCTGTAATGTTGCGTACCTATAATAAATTAAGTAGGTATGTATAATGTTTTACTCTTTTTCAAACACTCATAGAGTTCATTACTAAATCTTTTCTGCGATAACTAGGAGAAGAGACGAAGAATTTAAAAATTAACAGTGATTTTGGAAAAGAGAATAAAGGATTTGAAACTGTGTTTAGTGGTGAAAGCAAAAATAGATATAGGCAGGCATAAATAATATTGGTAAGTGATATTAGTAGACTGGGGCCTACAATTTGTTATGCTTCTGTATTTTACTGCAATCAGCTATATGAAGCGTCGATTATATTCGCCGAATCATTGAAATCGGTCCACAATCGGTGAAGATAGTGCGGTCATACACACAAAAAAATAAATTGTCGAAAAAAGAACCTCTTCTTTTCATTTAACAAAAGCAATTAAATCAGAACTTGGAATACATTTTCCTTGACGAAACTGTCATATCTAGATACAAAAAAATATTTATACAAAAACAGGTCTCAGTGACAGTGATATCAAGGTATTAGCGCCAAACTCGGTGGCAGAGATAGCCGTTTAGATTTATTGCTCATTTATTGTCCAGATAGCGTTGCAACTACGTTCGGAATAATTCGACATGTGCGAAACATGTTATTATTACATAATCACTATGATTACTGTTACTTGTACTTACCTACTTTTGATGTTAAACTTTTTTGATTGGAATTCATGATAATTTCCGATCCTGATCTTATTCATTGCGTCATTAATTTAGATGTTGTTAGCCCTAAAGCAACGCTTGAGATTTTGAGTTCAGTTTCCATGGAGAGCTAAGTGTTGTTGTGTTTATGTTATTGGTTCTTCTATGAAATTCTTAGTGCAAGTAGCAGCTCGGAAGTTTGGATTTGTGTCCAATTTAACCCCATGTTACATGGGACCTAAATATACCGGGGAACTGTGCGTGCGTAAATTATGATTATAATGTACCTAACATTATAATCATAGTTTATGCATGAAGGCATGCCTGATCTTATTTGAAAAATTTCACGGGGGCCTAGAAAAACATCTTGACGAAAACTCTCTCTTGTCTGATTTCTCGTAACACTGTCATTCTCATGACACCCATTCTCTCGACTCTCTAATTATTTTCGTGGCTATGAGATATAACTTCTTTCCTTTTCCTTTCTTTTATAACTTTAATGACCATAAACATTGTAACTAGTATTTTTAATCACAAGAGTCACAAAGCAATTTTAAACATTTTGCTATTTTAGATTTTATCAAGGCTTTCCCCCGGCGAATAGAATCGCCCGCTATTACTTGGGACCTAAACATACGGGCGAACTGTGGATGAATATTAGTACACCTCTGTATCTATATCCCTTCAGGGAATAATACAGGCGCGATTGTATGTTTAGGTATGTTAGGCACTTAACTAGCTGCGGTTCGGAAGGTGCTTTGCGACACTATAATGAGAGAGTTCTTGGTGTTCGTAGGACGCTTCTTCTTCGTAGATAGGTGAGTTTTTCTTGAAAACTATATCAATTGATGAGGTCCTAGTCGTAAGCTTAACACGAGTTCGTATTGTTATTTTATCACTCTTTCTTTGTTATGTAAAAGCGTTGGGACAACGCGTTTCGCATTAGGATTTTGTCCTGTATAGACTCTGCGTTTATATAAGATGAATAATATTTATTAAGGCATATAGATGTTTTAAGGATACTAATGGTTTAACACTAGATGAGGCTGGCATTTCCTAACTGACCAACTCTGAGAAGAAACACCAAAACAAACTCAGATAATCATAGTCTCTTTCAGTCTAACATCATAGGTATTCATATTATGTGAGTGTCACAATGTAGGGCAATTTCTGGGATGACCTTTTGAAGAAAGTGTTAGGTATATAGCAGCCTTATAGTTCCTTTAAAAAATACCTACAACATTCGTAGCACTAGCTCAACTAAATACTTAGTTACAGAGCTAATATCCTACTTACATAGAGTAGTGCTACCGTAGTGTGTAAGTACAGGTATGTCTCGGTCAAGTTCAGCCGGTGATGGCAGGCGCAGGATTATGTACTTACTGCTAATCTAGATGTAATCTTCACTCGCTGCAGCCGTAGCTGTAGGTAGGTGTCTCATATTTACGTCATCCCGTGGATGATGCGTGGTCTACAGTGTTTTAGAGTAGGCAGAGTAAATAATAGATACTTTTGATTTATTTAAAAAATAGATTTTTATTTAATTATATACTTACATCAAAATTCTTACTGATCTATTGTATTTGTAATAAAACCTCCTGTTATGGTTAAATTATATTTAAAGATAAGCTATTAATACCTACCTGTATTCCTTAACAGATTAGGCAAATGTGTATTTGTCATATGCATTACAAAAATATTGGTCTCGAGTAAGAATTGAACTCACGGCAGTCGACATGGCGATACTGGCGAGATACCAGAAGTATAGTCAAATATCTAGTCAATACCTATTGGCACCCAGCGAATCTTTTCAGCGAAAGAAAACGATTGAAAGTCATTATTCTCAAAAAACCCATGGAATGGCATGAGTTTAAAACACAAATTCAAATTCAATGCAAATGGTTTAGCAACAATAAAAGGGGTGGCAGATACTATCAATTATGGTTGTCATGGGGAGTGGTGACGATATGTTTTCGATCATATTTATGATACCTTAGTAGATATTATATGTAGGTAGTTATAGGAAAAGCTCTAATTTTGAACATCTGTTTTTCTGCTATGATTGTCTTGCTTTTATCTGCATTATGATATACAAATTATACTGTAATATAACTCCGTCACGCCTATGTCTTGAAGGATTAGACAGAAGTGTACACCCAAGTTCACCGGTAGGTAGGTACCTATTATTTAAGTCCCCTGTTACAGCAATTAGTTCAGCCACTACCTCATACAAACTTCGAGCTACGACTGAGATTTTTTTTTATACCACTAATGTGGCAAACAAGCATACGGTCTAAGATGGTAAGCGGTTACCGTAGCCTATGGACGCTTGCAACCCCAGGGGTGTGACTCGCGCGTTTCCGACCCTGTAAATTAAGGAGTTATAGTTGGGCTGGCAGCATAGGAGACATGCTGCCATGCATGACAGTGGCGGTAACAAAACACCACCCGTCCTCCTCACTGCCAACACAACGCTTCCTCGCGGAGCTCTAGCGACCTTGCTCACCGTTAGGAACACAACATAGCGCGGAGCTGGCCACGATTTTCTGCAAGGTGGAGGTACTTCCCTAGTCGAGCAGCTCCAATTGCGAGTGGAATTATTCGATCCCATTATACCCTACTTATGCCCTACTTCTCTTAAAATTTAATAGAAAACCCCAATAACACTGCTCGTCTCGTAGAATCGTCGTCACAAAGAAGAAGGCATTTCTCGAGATGCGTCACCCACGGATATCAGCATTTCTGAAAACACAGCTGAGCACTGAACACAACTTAAGTAACTCAACTCATGTCATAAACTTACATAAGCTGTTTCAGATTATCGCGTGTTTTACGATCGTTAAAAATAGGCTTCTATTTTTAGCGATACATCTGTGGCTCTCGATTAAGGGTACGCCCAGATGATCGACAGCACCTACTGTCTAAATTCTGTAGTGTATTACGGTGTATCGTCATTATACTACTGGAAATTACTGGAAAATGACATTCAGAATGTGCATAGGACTGCATTCTTAGTATTACAGAACCCATATTCCAAGTAATGTATAAAATGTGGTTGTAGACCGGTTAAATTCCGCCTGCAATTCATTACCACTTAATTAGTCGATTTGACATACCTTGAATTTTCAATTTCGTTTTACTTATGGTGTTTTTAATTATAGACTTTAATGAATTATTTTATTTTATATTTATAGAATACCTACTGACTGAAATCTTAGAATACAGTAATGAAGTATAGGTTTAATTAAAGGGTTTTAGGTACTCAGGTATGTTTTTTTTAGGATTGGAGGCAAACGAGCAGACGGATTGCCTGATGGTAAGCGATTACCGCCGCCCATGGACACTCTATGTATGGGCCTCCGGTATCCTCACTCACTCGGCAAAACACAACGTAGGTGTTACGTTTCACGCCGGTTTTAAAATTGTATGTGCTTTAGGACTTGATTTTTTATTACTTATGCCTAGGCAAGTTTAGAGATAGCGTAAGTATATTTAAAACTAGCTGTTTCACGCGGTTTCAGTGATGTTAGGTACATATACCTATATTTAACTCGATTAACAATGTAGTTACTCATTGATAATGTAGCATTTAATTAGTGAAAGATTTTTTAACATCGGTTCAGTAAATTTCGAGTTTATTCATTACAGACAAAAATACAAATCTTTTCTCATTATAATATTATTTGTATTATGTAGAACCTAGCTGTAGATGAAATAATTATAAAAAGGAGTTCTGTGCAGTAGCTACCTGAATAATTACGTGGGAGAGCCATGCTTCAGCGCGAATGGGCCGGCTCGACCTGAGTGATGGCCACGACCACCACGGCCTCACAGAAAACAGGCGTTGTGACTCCTATGGTGTTGCGGTGTCCATGGGCGGCGGTAATCGCTTACCATCAGGCGATCCGTCTGCTCGTTTGCCCTCCTATCCCATAAAAAAAATATTAAGCTTGAATTTGAATTATGAATCTGCTGAAAGATACATACATACATACACTCACGCCTTTCTCATACATACGCGCCGGTTACGAGTAATACGCACCTGATCTTTTTGAAGGATTTCGCCGATAAGATCTGCTCTAATCCCTTCGCAACGCAATTTTTGGCCAATATCGATATCATGAGGATATACTGGATCTATTATATATCTATCTATTATACTGGATATATTTTACAAATATAATCCAGTCTGTAAACAGCTTGTCAACGAAGATCTGCAATACCTACTTACCTAAGTACATACAAAATAATTAATAATTGTGTTATATGTAATTGATGGACATAGATATTAACAACTAACAACTTAATTATAACTATTAACAGTTTTACTTGTGGAAGATAATAATAAAGAATTTGAATTTGAATTTGAATAGATATGGTAGGTAGGTACATATGGACATAGGTACCTGCTTCAATATGTTTATTATCAATGAAATATTGAGTTGATAAGACATCAGAATTATAACTCTAGGTATGCATCCGGTCTTTTGATATCTAATAAAAGAAGTACGTAACTACCTACCTATAAATTTTCTTGTATTTCTGTTGTCAATAGTTATCTACATACTTAGATTACTTAGGTACTTACATATAGAGTATACTGGTTTCTGACACTTACACGAATATTAGACATTGAAATAAAACTACTTTTTATGGATTTTATCGCGTTGTATTGATATTATTTGATTCCCGTCGTTTCATCCCTTTACAGCATCCATGGTCACGGGTAGACTAAGTTGTTGGACGTCTTAATGTTACAATTACTAACAGCTATCTTACATCTTGTTAATTATTGGCGATCCGATTCACGCAGAACGAGCTCACCGTATCCTTCAGCATTCCGTATCTTGCAGTTTTTGGCTTGGATTTTGATTTTATGGAATCTATAATGGGGTTCCAAGCAGGTGATAAGACCCAGCCATCTTCTCTATTGAAATTTGAATGTTTTTTAATTTCAATAGCCTCGCGGATCATCCTGGGAAGGAATCAGTTTTCTTTTGCGAGGACTTGTGGTTTATCAAATCTGATGTAGTGCTGGGCCTTGTCTAGAGTATGTTCACAAACTGCTGACTTCTTGAAACGGCGGTGTTTGACATCAGCGATGTGTTCTTTTACGCGGGTCCCTATGGAATCAAATAATATCAATACAACACGATAAAATCCGTAAAAAGAAGTTTTACTTACATATTTATTATATTCACGCTTTTTTCCGCTCAGAGGTAGGCAGAGAGCCAATTGCTCTTGTGTACACTATTTGTGTTGTCCACGTTCTTTTGTAACACATACCTACATACCCGTTGATTGCATGTACCTACCTACCTACTTAAGTAAGTCCTACGCACCTGATTTTGAATTTAATTCTTTGACAGAACTCACAAATTAGGTCGGTAGATAGGTCTTCCAGTATTTTTTACTGACTTTGGCCTTATAGGTAGGTTAAGCCCCAATGAACGTAGGTACTGACCTCTAGTTAGTTATGAGAAGCAAATATTACTAATAAGTTAATGTTATATACCTATCTACTTAGGTATGATCATGATTTGCAATGCTACAGAATTCGGTTGAAGTTTACCTTTAAGCGGTATCAATTATAGAACCTACCTACTTACCTACTTGTGTTAATTGTCAACATAATTAAAAGCCACCTAATCTAAGACAAACCTATTCCAAAAGTCCTTTTAGTTTTATTATTTTCCTCTGTTCTGTAGATAGGTATATTAATAGGTGTTATTGTTATAATAATTACTGTATTAATATTGATTAATACAGTAAATTATTGAATTTAAACAAAATATTCATGTGTCCGTCGGACGGTTGCCGTCGGCGCAATTGCAACGGCTCCACGGGTGCGGCGGGCGTAGCGCGTAGCCGCCGCGTAGCGGCTGCGTAGCGACCACTTCGCACCGCTTTGCTTGCTACAGTCGCACTCATTAACAATGCCAAACTAATTAACCACTCGAAAACACGTGAAAGTCGACGCGTGAAAACAGACTGAAACAGCATGCACCGGCGGCGTGCGGCGAGCGTACAGGAGCGAACGCTACGGGAAGGTTGCCGCCATATTGGCGGAAGCCCCGCCCCGCGTGCTCTCGCAACCGTCCATTGGCTAAACGCTGTTTTTAGGGCGGAAACTTCACTGGCTAAATGTTGCCAGCTTTTTGAATAAATAATTTCAGTAATTTAAGTAATGAAGGCAATTATGGCGTTGTTTAGCTAAGTTTGCGCGGCGGCGAGTGGGAACTTTATATTTATACCGCTCTCTTTATGTACGCCGACGCGCGGTTAATGCGCCCGATCTGTTTACGTTGCGAACCGGGAGCGAGCTAGCGATTTATTGCGCCCGACTCCGGTGCACGCCACGCGATTTAAACTGCAATTATTTTACGCTATAAGGAAAACATATTGCACCATTTAAATGAGTTTTTACAACACAATTTATTAAAGCAGATGATGTTGTCAGATTTACTTACCTATTGTATAGAAAGCCAAATATTCCCAGTTGTAATGTTTTAAATGTAATTGTAATATAGGTAGGTATTAGGAAGGTCTATTTAGGTATATAAAAAGACCACATTAACGTGTACAATGAAAACTTACCCAGTACAATGGAAGGTTTTTTAAACTCTAAATCTGAATCATGTAGTTGCGTCACTGTAGTCCGTCAAAGATCCAGTGTCCACACTTCACGGGCAGAAGTAAACAGTGACGTCACGAAGCGTCATCGAGGCGATAAAAAGTCGATTTTATTCGCACAAGTTCGGCCAGCTGACTGCGTCCCCCCGCCCCGCAAGCCACGGCGGTACGCACTGAATTTTCAGTGTGGCGAGATTTCAGGGAGAGAGTGAAAGATATAGGGGGATGCAGTGTGTGTGAAAGAGACGACGGTATGGGCGCGCGCGGTTGTTGGACCGGCGCGGTGGGCGGGCGTGCTCCGGATGATGTATAGAGTGGTGGAGTTAGGTTCAAATTGGTCCGGGAAGTGGCCGAGATTAGAGCCAGCGCGGGCCGCAACGCGCCGCGTACGTAAGCCCACTTAAGACTGTTTTTAATACTAGTATTTTTTACGCGATCCCGACAGGATTTAGCGGATAAGCGACGTCGCCGCGATCGTGCGCTTTGATTTATCGGTATCGGATTCGTATTTGGTTTGTTCTGGTGTTTACGTTAGTGGGTGACTGCCGGGCGCGTGGACGCGTAATCCCGCGGCTTGTACCAGATTATGACGGATATCATCGGATTTCGTGTACACAAACTGTGAAAATCAGCTTTCCGAGGAATCATCGAACCCAGCACCGTCACCTGTCCGCAGCCGATCTTAACGTTTTAACTGTGAGTATGTTCACTGTCACATGTCCCACTTGTTTGGCTTTATTTATGACAGGTAAAATGTAAAGATTCCCACTCAACATATTATAGACAGAAGTGCAGGTCTGTTGCTAAGACTAGAAATCTTAAAATGTATAAAAACTAAATTTGAGAGCTCTATCCAACTTCCCGGTAAGTAGAGCTGAGCTCGGCGTGAAACTAATGTTTATAAGAGACGACGGCGTTTATTTAAGTGACCATGTAATCCCACTTAATTAGGTATTATTATGTGTGTTGTAGAAAGTATATCTACAACAAATAGGGTACTGAGCTGCTTGCTTAGTGTAGCTGGCTCTTATTTTATTGTTTAATGTTTGAATTTATAATAAGCTAAAGCTATACTTATTTCATAAAAATATTCAACTCATCCTAATTTTACCGACGAAAAATGGATCAGGTTCTTAAGTCGATACATAGGCATAACCTACCTTATTTTTTTGTACTGTAACCGTCTAAGTAGGTAGGTACTTATGTTGGTTTCAGTTCATTTCTTGCAATTAGTAGGAACTAAATACTAGTACATAAATAATGATTCCGTCCACCCTTTATTCATTTAAAATATTTACTAGAAAAAAAAAGTTGGGTTTATTTTATCCTTTCTATTATGGACCGAAATATTTAAATAATTTAATTGAACTAAGCTATAATTCGCTTATGTGTCTACCTATTGATAAAGATTTTAGATTTTCTGTTATCTATTGATTTTTATATTTTTAAATTCTAGGTTACAATTCGGAAAACAATTTAAATATTTTTTTTGAACTACATAAATAGATAATATTCGTAATTTACGGCGTAGTACCAGTAAGTATTTTGATGACCAAACTAGAGTTAAGTTTATTTAAGGTTATTTTTAATTTTATTTTATTATGCTGAATACTTAAGTGTTCGGCATAATATCCAAATGAACCCTACATTTAGAAAAATAAGTTTATTGAAAGAAATATTATTCGGTTACAGCATAGGAAGTATTTTGATGACCATAATTTGGATACTAATAATGCTGAATACATGATAATAATACTTTAGTACCTACATGTAGAACAATTTATTTTTCCATTTCATAAAATTTTGCAGTAAAAACTTAGATTTTTCCAATTAATTTAGGCCTAGCAAAATTATCTATCAGTGTTATTATACTACTGGACTTTGAATTTTCCTTCAATAATAATATATTGTGGATTATGTTTAACTAACCACCAAAAAATCACTTTATATTGCCAAAAATAGTAAATGATCACCAAAATAAATCGTTTTTAGCGTGAGATTAGAACCAAAAATTTTACAACATGCAATCATATTTTTTGGTGATCAATTTACAAAATTTGGTGGTCATTATATTTGTCCCCATACATTAATATATTAACTTAACATACCATCACGCCTGTATTCCCCGAAGGGTTAGGCAGAGGCGTACTTAATGTACACCCACAGTTCGCCTGGTATGTTTAGGTCCCATGTTATAGGGGGCGAGCCTAAAGCCATTAACCGGGCACAAATCCAGACTCCGAGCTGCTACTGAGAATTTCATAGAAAACTCAATAACACTGCTCGACCTGGGGATCGAACCCAGGACCTCTAGCGTAGCAGTCGCGCTTGGGACCACTAGACTAATGAGGCAGATTAATATATTACTACTATATTAATCTATTTAACATCTAAGTTAATGAAAGATGGACATGAAAGGATCGTTAAATTACTCTTTGATTAATTACGTCATTTCATCCTCATAGTTTCAATTTTACTTGATAGTTACAAAGAAAATTTAATTAGTAATAAAACAGACACATTAAATCAAGTTTGGTTGTGTTACATTAACTAAACTTAATATAGTTATAATTAAAACTAATATTATGACAGGTATTGTAAGAAATCTTCTTGAGAGACAAGCTTGACTCCTACCGAAAGGACCGCTACTTAATAGCAGAAAACAGCATTGTGTGGAAACCGGAGAGGGATGCCTTTCTCCTGCAGTGGGATAATAAGCTAGATAGGTAGATTGTAATGTGTAAGAATTGAATACAAGAATTATATGTCACGATTTCTTATACCGTTAAATGACTCAAAGGAATATTTGTAGGTACATTATATGAAAGTTACGTACAAACTACCTACCTATTCACTTGTAGTTCGTTTCGTTTCAATAAATCATAGCGTTTAAATATGTAGTTCCATCGTGTCAGAAAAGCTAATAACAAGAACTATATCCTTACCTATATAAGTCACTATTTCCCAACTATGTTCGGGACGACTGCCAGTCTTAACAGATGTGACTTTTTTTTATGGGATAGGAGGGCAAACGAGCAGTCGGATCGCCTGATGGTAAGCGATTACCGCCGCCCATGGACACCCGTAATACCAGAGGAGTCACGAGTGCGTTGCCGACCTTTTAAAAGAGGATTGGGCCTCCGGTAACCTCACTCACTCGGCGAAACACAACGTAAGCGTTGTTTGACTCCAGTTTTCTGTGAGAGACTCCGGTCGAGCCGGCCCATTCCTGCCGAAGCATGGCTCTCCCACGTAAATTATTAGTTATTATTATTAATATTTTACAAGAATCGCCTGCCATCAGATATTGGGATAGATTGTCAGGCTTTTTGACTAACGGTTGTCATATGTATTCGTATTACAAACGGCACCGACGGGTTTACGTACTCTCCGAGGCTCGGATTTACTTTTCCCGATTATAAAAAAAAAAGGTTATCAAAAGAACTGAAAATGCTTATAGGTACAATATAGGTAAGTCGACTTATACAAAAGAAGAAATGGTATGTTAATGGTAATAATAATAATGTTAGCTATAAGTTCCTATAGCAAAACTTACAGATGCAGGACTAATAAACAAAATTAGGGTGGCTAAATTAATTTACAACATAAAAACATACCATCACGCCTGTATTATACGAAAGGTTAGGCAGAGGTGTACTAGCTCTAAGTCTAGGTGTACCTAGGTACTGCCCTATATGTACATATATATAGATAGGGGGTGAGGCTATTGCCATTCACCGGGCTGAACAATAATTTCGAGCTGCTACTGAGAAATTCTTTATTCGACCTAGGAATCGGACTTAGGACCTAGCAGTTGCACTAAGGACACCTATATTAGATTAATTAATTTATTTATTTGGTTCACCAACAATTGTATACATCGATATAAGCAAAAGTAACAGAAGAAACAAATCAGAATAAAGTGTAACAATCACTCACAGGTAAACTCTGCATGCACACAAAACGTTGTCGTACCTTACAAAAAAAATAGAAATAAAGGACTATATCGAGCCTTTTCAGGAAAAATATCGTAAGAGCCGAAAATATCAAAAATATGTTTTAATTGCAACTTAACGATCAGACGGTTCTGCACATTATAGCACTCACTTCTTTGTTTTATTTCAAATTTACACAACTTTTGTACCAGTAAGAAGTTTTCATCGTAAGTCAAATTAATTTTTTATCGTATATACCACTCATTTTAGGTGGTTGCGTTGTCAGTACCTAAGGTATACTTCTTACTCGGCAGTTCGATATCCTACCGTTGTCGATTAAGATTAAAACAACGGAGATTTGTATTTTTTTTATTTCGGTTACCTACTTATGCAATCATTTTCAAATACAAATTCAGACATATTTTTTATTATTTTGGTACTAAAAATAAAACTTTTAAATATTTAATTTAAGTTATAAAAATATAAGTATCATGTCATAAATACATTTTAATTGAGGAGGAAAGACCCTTCTCTTGTAAAATTTTCAAAGATGTTCTTCCTGAAAAGGCTCGATATTATCAAAGTTGCACTAAGTTAATCTTGATAAATTAATTAATCGAAATTAAAATAAATTAAAGTAAATAAAACTAGGTAATACAAAAATTGGTTATATGTACTCTCAACTCCTGAGATAATGCAGGGCTAAGAAACTTAATATTCAAGTAGATACCTACTTATAAAAACTTCAATTTGCCTATATTGTTAAAATGGAGGTCGATCTGTTCACTGATTAATAAGGTAGGTACTGAGGTAGTGTATTTATTTACAAACGGAATTCTTAGATTTAAATGATAAAGCGACAAAATTACATGGGATTACATGGGATCTATTACCTATTACATGGGATCTAAACATACTGGCAAACTGTGAGTGTAAATTAGTAGGTACACCTCTGCCTGACCCTTCGGGGAATACAGGCGTGATGGTAATACATGACAATGTTGTTTTATTAAAAAACGCGCAGTACTAAAAATAGCCGTAACATTACAAAAATTAGGTGTTCGTGCGCCGCGCTCCCTATCTGCCGAATGATAATTTTATCTGTGTGTTAAATTGATAACGCGTAGATAAATTGACATGACGTTGTTCATACCTTTACTTCTGTATTCGTGGATACGCCCAAAATATTTTAGAGTTAGCGTAAAGATAGAAACTGTAATAAGTTAATTCAATTATTGAATCAATATAAATTTAAGATGGTTTTACGTGCCCGTTTTCCCCGAAGGGTAGCATAGGTGTACAAATGTCACCCTCAGTTCGCATGGTATGTAAAAGGGCCTATTGGCATTAACCGGGCACTACTCCAAACTGAGAATTTTATAGGAAAGCCAAATAACACTACGCTCGAACACACTATAATCGAACCCGGTTCTGGGTTCGATTCACTAGCGTAGCAGTCGCGCAGAGTGCCGCTACAAGGTGAAAGGTGTACAGTGTATTTGAAGAATTAGTAGCAATGTATTGTACTTAAATATCTTGCAATTAAATGTAAAAAAGTACAATTAAATAAAAATATTAATCAGAACCTATCACTAATTTATTAATAAATAATTGTCTAAAAATGACTACTTACAACCTTAAAATATTTGCAGATGATAGAAAGAGAGGCAAGATATAAACACATATTTATCTTATTTATCAATGAAATACTTACACTATCACAAAACGACTACACACATACCTGAATTAAATATTTTCACATTATGACTGTTTATTCAATGTAGTGAATTTATTTGTTACGAAACTATTTTTAAATAATGTGTCAGTGTGATGTTATTATACAAAATCGAATAAAGTATTAACTGATATCAACGTACAAACGAAAATCTACTTTATGGGTATGTAAAAAGTTCTAGTTCAAGTTCATAATATCTTATTTATCATATCTTACTTGAGAATATATTTTAAATATGGGATCTTTTCTGGTGTATTTAATACATAGAAGTGGCATTTATTAACAAATTGAAAACCTTGAATGTGTTTAATATTACCCATTCCAGTTTATGTTGTGATACTTTTTAGGAATTAATCTAATAAAACGAAATTGATAATTTGATCAAACAGAACCAATGTAAACTAATCTGATTGATTGTAAAGCATTGCTAGCGATACGATCTTAAGACTCTTCATCATCATTAGCCTATATTCATCCACTGCTGGACATAGGCCTCCCCTAAAGAACGCCACAAAGCCATATACATTTTAATACTATTTTATACAAAAACTAGCTATTGCTCGCGGTTCATTCGCATCTCAATGGGTGTCGATTCGAATATAGCCATCCATTTCACTGTTTTTTTTTGTTTTTGATTGAATGATATATACCGGAACTTTATAGGTATACAATAAGAAGTAAGGTTAGGAAAGCTCCAAAGAAAGAAGAAAGCAAGAATGGAAGTAATTGTAAGAATAATTGTTTATTTTAGACTCTTTCACAGAGGGCCTACCCTCTGTGAAAGAGTATCTCTACCCCCTGTGAATTTTAAGCACCAGTCAACAGTCAACAAAAATTTCTTAATAATTCCTGTACAGAAAAAAACATTGAAATTTCTGCATTCCCGCAAAACCAATGTCAGTCTAGAATTTGTATGGCGCACGCACAGTTTGACGTCATAACGTGTTAGTTCACTATCTGTCTAGCATAAAATTAAAATGCTTACAACTTCTTTATTTATGAACGGATTTTTTTTGTTATAAATCGTATCCTCCATTTGACAATAAATGGTACCGACCGGACCATTAATGGTACACGAGATCCTAAAAAAGACTCCCTCAACTAGCCTGTTCTCACAGGTAAGACTTAAACAAGGAAAGACAGTCTCACGTAAACAAACAACATGATTGTTATCTCTGAATCGAACGGTTTCTAGCGTTGAGATCGTATCAGTCCATTGACAATGCCATAACATCATGTTATCACATGTATCTACAAATACATCAAATATTTACCGGTTGCTATCACCCGAGATACATTCGTTTTACATGTAACTAGTAGATGGCTCAAGTTTGGAGTTTATTTTAGTATTGTTTGAAGCGTTTTATAATATCTGTTCCCCGTGTCTGTATACTGTAACTTATTTTCAATGTTACAGTCAAAATTATTGTGATATTGGATTATCAACAACGGTAGGTACCTACTTATGAAACATAACATGTTATGTATGTACTTAATTACAAGTAATAATACATTGCATCATTCAGAATTACAATACACGCACAAAAGAGTAAAGAAATATATATTATGTATTTTGATTTTTATACATCTTCTCACATTCCCAGCACACATCCATCTAAATAATCAATGAAATAATCTACAAATCAACGTACGCTAGGTTACATGAAGATCAGAGAGATCAGATATTTCAAAGTCAATAACATTTTTTTTATATACTTTGCCCCATACAGGATTTTCTACTATATCGTTGATGCATTTTTAAACACAAACTACTAGACCTAAAACTACCTTGAGGTCATAGGTAGTACATGTATTCCGTACTACTGAAATCGGAGCTGCACAGGAGCCGTTCGCTCAGCCACTACGCCATCATTCTATTAGATAATTTCACAGAATTCAGAACAAAAAAGTATACCGTATAACCGTAACTATACAAAAGAGCCCCATCTATGCATTGTTCTTTTGGGTTTTTCTTTAAAGTTATCAATAGTAAGTATCACTTAAGAATTTGAATTTTTGTTCTGTGAATGACATAACTCTCACTCACCCCCTATGTGAGTAAGTAGTAAGCAAAGTATATAAAAAAAATGTTACTGACTTTGAAATATCTGATCTATATCTACAGAACTGTTTGTAGATTTGTATGTAGGGGAAATTTCCGGAACGAATGATCTGATTATGAAAATTCTTTCACTAAAAGATAGCCACATTAACCGAGTATTTTACTGTCATAACATCCTCACGAACGGAGTTGCGGGCGAAAGCTTGTCACTGATGAAAAATCCAGCTAGTTAACTTAGGACATCTCTAACTGATGAGTATAAATCGCAAAAGATAAGTCATGTAACTATTGATACAGACATCAAACTATCTTGTACATTTATAGCAAGCATGTAATTCTGATATGATTAGATTTTTCTCACCAAAAGATGTGATGGCGGCGATTTCAAAAGCGTAGGTGCCCGATAAGAATTTCAGTGGTTGCTGTTAGACGTGATGAAATTATTGATCTCGATATAATAGTTATTTAGAATTACTCTTGTAAATTCAATTTATCATCATAATATCTGAAGATTAAAACGATATAGACAATGAAAGAAGAATGACTAAAAATGTACTAAAATAAAATCACGCAGAGAAATAAAGGCTAACACAATAAAAAAATGGCCGCGGAGTTTCATAATACCTAGGTTTAAAAGAAATTAGTCTCATAAGAATACCTCAGTTCACTTAAATAACAACAAAAACTAAAATTCATACTCGCACGCTGGCAAAGTACCTACCCACATTGTAAAAGTCGACATAACCCAGCATACTTGGCGTTGGGATCTAATGCAACCTGAAAAATATTTGGAACCGATCCGAATGTAAGATCGGCTCCAAATATTTTTAGTGTGACATATAAAAAATAATAAAAAAAATAATAATAAAAAATCCCAAGTCCGACGTCCTAACCATTAGGCTACAGCCGCTTTACAAAATGTCGTCCATTAATGATTTTTCTTATAATTCGTAAAATTATACACATATCAAAAACGCCAAAATTATTTTAAGGCGCATTTTAATATCTACAAGAATGCAAAACATTCCTGTAGATAAATAAAATACGCCTTTTATTTCGTTGGTAGTGAAAGCTCCAAGTTCGTATGGGGAGTGTAGTAAGACTCACCAACATTCGATTATTGCGTGGAGACCATCAAAACCGTACCGACTTCCAAGTAAAATTCGAACCAAATGGCGTTTTAATAGAGCGAAGCACTTTCACCAACTTAAATCTTTGGGCTTAAAAAAGGCTTTACATTGGTTTAAAGGGATGAAAGTGGCTCAAGCGGCTCGATTGCTGCCTTTAGCTTTGGCCAATTACTCACCGCCTAGTCAAGATTACAATCGCGTTGTGTGAGCGACGATTACTGCGGCTGTCATATTTACTTAGGTTTGTTTCCATTTTATTTTTAGAAAGTGTTAAATAAATAACTTCAAGTAAAACTTAGCAAGGACATTGATATGATATTTGATAGCAATGATCCGTGATTCATGACGGCTTTACGCTAAAAGGAAAATTACATAAGTACCTAATTATTTATCTTTTTTGACAAAGTAATATTCAACATTAAACAGAGGTTCGTTTTTGACAGATATAGGTAAAAATAAACTTTTGTAATTAGTAGATTTGTTCTTAGAAAACTATTCAAATTTTTGATTGGGGTTTTTTTTTTTAAATTGTCTATGATATTTAGGCAAGTGAGGAAATTAAAAATAATAAATATTTCTCCCTAAACCTTTCGAAAAAAAGAGTAAAAATAATTAACAAGCAAATAAAGTTTGCCTAGAATAAAAACTCTTTAGTGTTAAAAATATCTTGTTCTTGGCCAAAAATTCTAAATTTAAAAATAAATCCTAATTGCGAACTTTTCGGTAGGCATTTGTTTTTAGTTATGTGGGGTTTGTTTTTAGATCATGGAGTTTAATTTGTGGAATAATTACGTATAAATCTTTTGTTTTATTAATAATTGTCATAAAAACATTATATACGAGTAATATAACCCTTTCGGTTCCTCCTGTGAGTTAAAAAGCTATATGATGAATGAATAATAAACGGTACGAAATTTTAATTATTAAAGAGTCCTAATGGACATAATTTACCAGGCATATTGCAAAAACGTTCACTAGCGCTTCGATACAACTCTTTTGCTTTCATTTCTGAAATATTGAATTCCCGTCGGCGTCAGATAGGCACTACCGCATAAAAAAGGCAATTAAAGCTATAAATCAAATTGTGTATGCCCTTTTTTCCTACTTTTACCTTTCCTAGCCATTACGGCAGGTTTTATGTGCTCACTGAAACACCGATGCCTGGCCACTGACAAGGCTATTTGAAATATGAAAGTTGTAAAGTGATATATCTCCATCAGACCGTTTTTTATGGCGCCTATTTTTTTACTGCTCAAACAACGTCGTGTGCCGCTTTAAATCAAACTGATATTTCCACTAAAATTGATTTATTCGTGTTTTAGGAACTTTTGTATGACTAGGAAGTTACTAGTTCTTGCTTGTTCATAGTTATCTTACACAAATGGTGGTTAGTGTTAGTAAATTTATCAAGTTTAGTATTTGGTAACTTTTATGGTACCAGTTTTGGATTTCTATTGCTGTCATTGTACCAGCAGAGAGCTGTTATGGAGTGTGTAGATAATGTCTTTTGCTATCCCTTTCTCTCTTTAATCTCTTGTCAGTGAAGCAATCGCCACTGTTCTCTATCCTCTGCCTTCCGTTTGACCTCTTGATATGACTCAAGTCTCACTTTTTACTTCACTTATCCTACAAAACCTCGTCTAGGTATTTCTATCCCGTTAAGCATAACATTTTGTAAAAACTTAGGAATTTACATCAATATTACTTATCTTACTCATATTTATACAAAACAGCCATGAACATTAAGAGTCCGGCGGACCGAATTTCTCTTACAAACGTAGTAGGTACCGAAATAAATCGTAATTCAAACACAATTTAACCAAATTCTGTTATTTTTCGGAGTACGATACCGTTAATCTAGGTTCCTACATTACAATTTCATCCAAAATTCTTCACTGGAAATAAATGTAAGCGAATGCAATTTTTGATAACTTTACCAAGTTTGGAACGATTTTCCGGTCTTTTATTTCCAGTGAAGTAGTAGTAGACGAAATAGTACCGTAGGAACCTAGTAAATAAATTAACAGTATCCACATCAGAATAATAACATAATTTGATAGAATGTTGTCTGGATTATGATTTATTTCGGTATAACGTTTTTGTGGGCAATTCACGCTCCGCTCACGCTCACATTAATTTAATTTTCTTTCATTGACTTCTACCAAAGATAACTACATAATTTTTTTTTAACAATTGCTAATTAGCCCAATTTCTTTTCAGCAGTGGCCACAGGAATGTTGAATCGCGCGTGAACCCTCACCCGGTCACGTGCGCGCGCGCCCCTTTCCACCACCGTCAGAAAAAGCATCATCATTCACCTCCGGGTGTACAAGGAGGCGCTGGCGGCCGGTATGGAGCCGCTAAGCGAGAACGGGCTCTGTCTCTCCGAGTTGGAGCTTCACGGAGGGGGTCACCTGCACGAGTCGGTGGCCGCGTCCGTGGGCTCGGCCATCTCGAGCCTCATGGCCCCCCTGCACCATGAACCCCAGCACGCGCCGCTGCATCACGCGCCACCGCTACACCACGAACCGCTGGAGAAGCTCAAATGTAAGTCGTAGTGTTTGTTAAAGCTGGCGACTGACTGACATTTAAATGTAATGTAACATGTAACAAAGCCAGCATTCGTATAGATAATAAACAGATACAGCGAACCGAGTCGCTTGCTAGTTGTGATTGTTACGCAACACACTCGTTTCGAATATTACTACGATATAGTTCATGTTAGTCGCCAGCTTAATATACTTACGCTCTATTAGCTGTTTACAAAATTGTAGCCCATAGGCTACAAGTTTGAGAGATAGATTGAATCTTGGAGAAGGTAATAATATTATTTCTCTAGGTATATCAAAATTAATTAGAATTTTTTTGAGCGTGCAAAGATAGCAGACAGACTTACTTTCGCATTTATTACTCTCAGATGCCTCAAAATTGGTATAAGGACCAGTTGTACCATTATTGATAGTGTCCTTAGCGCTATTTGATCACAAATATCGAATTGGTATCGTATGATTCCTGTGATTAACTTATGTCCCACCGAATAGCTGCAATATGACTAAACGAGATGTAGGTATTTATATAATTTTTGGGGACAATATATGTATAAAAAGATATTTTTCGTTTAAATTGTAAGTTTTACAGTTATTTCATCTCAATTAGATTGCGGAAAGCGCTTCGCATTGCAAAGCATTTCAGCAAAACAAACAAACATTTTTTTTGGCTGATTATTTAATAAATTGACATCTTCCAATCACATCAATACGTTTCCATATAGAATTGAACCAATAAGGATCTCTTATATTGGCGAATAAATCCCGTTTTAAACTCCATCCGGCCAGTAAATAAAATAAAAGCGGAGTTTTCGCGTCTCATTTCGCGACGCGTGCTCGCATACAATCGAGTCGTTCGACGCGTTTTATTTTTATGAAGATATGTAGCTTCTCCTGTCCTTAGATACGAACTTACAAAGGATTTGGCGAGATAAATAAATGCACTCTTTACGTTTTTTATTTTCGATATAGGCGTACTCGAATTTTATTGAATTTCTATACACACGACATATCATGCTAATATTTCCAGTATAAGCTAATCTCCCGTTGCATAGGCTTTTCGTACAATGAGAGTTCAGCTTATATTAGCAATGTATAGCACGAAGCCTAAGATAAGGTTGGGCCTTGATTTGACTTGGATCCCAAATAAGCTATTTCAATTGTATCAGAACGGTTGTTCAATGACACTAAATGAATCTCGGACCATCAAAAATTTACAATTCCGGATACAATTAATTTTCATTCAAAAAGTCATTGGTTTTGAATATTTGTCATAACAAATGCTTTCTGCTAAATGCGTACTGCCCATAATTTCAAATACTAAAATAATCCTTCAAAAATAAAAACTATAAAATGTAGCGTTAAAAACACCCTGTAATTACACAAACACATCATAACTATGCAATAAAAATTTGATGCTATTATCATCAATAGAGTGGACAAAAGATTGCAGTGCACGTGGTACAGTCGATGACTTTATTTATGGAGTGATGCGCGAATAAAAAGCGCGATGAATCGTCACAGGCGATAGCGCAGGAGAACCGTGACGCGATGTGGGCACACTTTGTATACAAAATTAGGGATTATTCACCTCCCGCCCGCGTGACATGCAATTCGCCCCTTTTGGCTACGTCAGTACACGACGTGTCACATATCCAAAATATGTTTTTTTTTGTAATAAAGATACTCTGTAAGCTATAAATACATGTCATATTGAAATATCTCTCGCTTAAACTCTCTTTACATAGACAGAAATGAACAGTGAACGCTATTATGTTACCCAGAAGAACCCTTTCTATAACAATTAAAAAAAACTAATGAATAAAAATTCAAGGTCATAAAATGCCTTCAATTCAAACCACGCTTTTAAAATGAATTTCATGTCGCCAAAATATTAGCTCTATAACTTCTGAACACTTTCTTTTACAGAGCCAGTATAAAATAAAATTTGGAAGTAACGATGTTAGTCCACGATAAAAGAAACTGAAAGAATTGTATATTTATCACTAAAGCAATATTTTTCAGGGATTGATAACTTATTGCAACTGAAATTAGATCCTAAGTATTTTTTACCTTTAACCGTTTTATAGCTTCATTTAAAAATGAAATCGCTTGCATAAGAAAATAATTTGTACAATATAATCACAAGCAAATCGACACGACATAGGGTGGCGGGGCTAATCGGATAGTTTTTACAAACACATCAATATCGGATTACGCGCCCCCTGTATGTTTAGTTACGCAATTAGTCATGCCGCTAGGGACCCGAAGTTTAAAACTGCGACGAAGATGGTCTACTGTTCTGGGCTCTACTAGAGAAGTAGAGGCACACATTTTCTATTAAAGACTTTTATTTCAATATAATTATAAAGTTTCTAAAAATATATAGGTAACAATAAATCTTAATGAAGAAAAATCTAAGGCAATATTGATACAATAAAATACCTGTAATAGAATAAAATAAATAGTGATTACATTATCCTAATAACTTTATTTTTTCTTTCTCAAGAATAACCGTTTAGCATTCTGTAAGAGAATCCAAAAATGACTAAGTCGAATATTTTATACTTAATGCAAATATATCAATATTTGCATTTTGCACGTGAGGCTGATGATAATGCAATGATTTGCAATCCATCACCGACCAACAAAAAGAGCAAAGAGGCAATCATTTAAAGTCAATTCGAATGAATTGAACATCGACTCTCCCTTTCACGACACTATACTTTTAATAAGGGAATGTTTTTGTCTCACTTGCACATAAAAAAGTTACCCTCCGTAGTCGGTGGAGCATTATATTGCGATGATTAGGCTTGCACTTGCCGCTTTTGCCATTGAATTTAAATAGGGGATTAAAATGCTACTGTGTGCATTATATTATTAAAGCCCTATTGTGCGTTAGTTCATTAAGCGATTGCCGTCGTCATTTTATCTTTATTTGCTTTATCAATTCCTACATAATTCGGTGTTGGTGAGTAATTAATGTTAAGTTTTGAATTTACCTTCTTAATGGCTTGCTCCTTTTGAAAACTTTGCCATTTTCAATCTAACTTGATTGGATTATAAAAAGTCTTTGTGAAAGTCGTGTCTCAATTTTTTACATATGCGGTTTGAAAATCCTATCTGTTCTGCGTATGATATTGCCCCCACTGAGCTTATCCATCGAAGATTGTTCCCATATACCGAGGTTTTTATAAAATAGGCGAAAAACACGTTTCGTGGCTTTAATTTTAAATTGATCAGGTTTTGCGGAATCTTATTAAAGCCTCTTCGTTCGTTGATACTGTCGATGCCTTTTTTTACCTCAGTGGTCGCTAAACCGGGTGCGGATCTCATTATTTCCTTGGAACAAAATATGGAAAATTAATTATGCGGGATTTGAGCGCGTTATGCGCATATTTGATATGTGAAAATGACTAAACATTTTTCACATTTACTTTTATCATGCCTTTTACATTTTCACTACCAATCATAATAAGAAATAAAACAAATGCCTGCCCTAATATTGCATCTATTTCAGAATAATGATATAGTTGTCTCATTGAGTAAAATACAGCTTCATCAATTTCAAGTTCATTTAAACACCATTAACTCAATTAATTTAATGGTTGAGATTATAGGATAATAAGGTAATCCTTTGCCATTAAATTAGCAAAACAATCGCTTACAGAGTCCATTAAACATATTGAATAAGAAAAACAAACGTTCTTTTCGTCGATTAACCAACTTTGTGTTGGGAAGTTTGCCAAACAAAGAATTGGGAAGCTCAGCGCGCACGTAATCAACCATTTTGTGATGTCAAGGATTACAAGTTTCCACCAAGGAAGATGTTACGCTCATTTTGGACTAATATTCCAAGTATGTTGATTAATTTATGATACTTTCCATTTGCGTTGTACTTTCATCGTCATCGAGGATATATTGCGTAGTTCAACGAACATACAATTTATTTACGTGTATTTATTTTCGTGTCATGCACATAATTATTCATTTTGTCATAATCTTGTTATATTTATAAAACAATATTGGACTTTAAGAACTTTTTGAGATTTATTTAAGGGCTGTAAAAGATGTAGTTTTATCGGTGTAGCAGTACCTATGTAAATTGTGCATATTTCATCAAGTAGGTTGATGTGTGCCCATGAGGTGTGAGGCCACGAGCCCGAACAAATATTTGTGGTGTTAGTTCACGTCTCGGGTCGAGATTACTGACTTTATCTGAATGTACCCAAATCTGACCGCGACAAGGCAACGCAGGCGCACGTTTCGGCGGCGCACCGGCAGTTTTAGTTTACATTACAATACAATTTTTCATTTGACTCAGTTATAGGTAGGCTATAATTAGCTGTAGTTTGAGGGGATAACAAATGCTGAGAACCAGATTTTATGATAAGTTCAATTTGCATACTTTTGGGGAATAATCGCTAAAACCTATGTAATATAGTAAACAAACAAAACATAGCAACAAACATTACATAGCTTATTCTTAATTATGTACAAAATAGAATACCGTATCTACTGTATTTCATTCCATACATGATGTCAGATAATTTTTTAAGCGTTACCTGCTTGCAAAATTAACACTTACGAATATTCTGCTAGCTATGAAAAATAGATCTGCAAAAACATTTACGTATATTAAATAATCAAAACGTATAGACTCATGGTAGAAAAAACATCTAAGATACCGTAGAAATCGTTTGATCTCAGTTTTTTCATCCGAAGTGGTTTTGTTTTTAACCTATAAAATCACAGAGAGACATTATTTATCTGTCTACGTAAAAAAAGTAAGCAAAAACTCGGTGCCACACTGTCTGCCGTATACAACCCTGCCGCATTACTATAAAGTATTTTTTCAATAGAAAAAAAAATTGCATCCCCCTGTGACATGTGAGCCTAACACCGGGGCCCGTTGTCGCCTGCTTTGATCGCGCTCCCTGGCGATAAATTAATGTTTTTTTTGTTATAATTTGTTAGAAAAACATACTGTCGAATTTTATGTAAAAAAAGTGAAGGTTTGGTTTACATGTCACTAGTTCTATCGAAAAAGCCGATCATGAAGAGCCAATTTCACAAGACTTCATAGTAGCAAAAATATTTCTGAATTTAATGTTCAACTAAAGAAATTATCTATTTAACTAGCTATCGCAGCAACTGGGAACAACCACTGTTAGGTTAAGGCCTCGTCTCTACTCATTACCCATAAAATAAGGTTTCATATAGGTAATAACCTCATTGGGATTTTTGGCAACCCTTCGCCCGCTTAACTGCATAATTAACACAATATCTATAAATATTAAGGTCTATGTGTTATTCTGATGTATCTGTGTTACTGTAAAAGCCCGAACTATGGTAACTCTTAAGATTTAGGTACCAACCCTGAATAGTAAAAGTCCACCATGGTTAGGATAGGTTAGGTCAATTTCCGCGGTTTTTTTAATAAACTTATGAATTTCATTTAATAGGTTTATTAAAAAAATCCACCCTAAACTGATGGTGGTGAAAGATGATGAAATGAATGATGATCACAGAACATTTTGGACATTTACCAGTCAGAGTTGGTAAATCTTAGGATTTGCCGTAGTTAGGGCTTTTACAGTAACATATATTATTGTAAAGTTTTATTAAAATCTATACAGTCGTTTTTGCATGAAAGAATAACAAACATCCATACATCCTCACAAACTTTCACGTTTATATTATTATAAATACGACGTTTTTATTCACATGTTATTTTAAATTCTTACCATATGCATGTGTAATGTTATTCATCAATCTATTTTTACCTACTACGAGACTATAATCCAGCCGTTTGATTTTGTAGGTATTCACGTGCCGTAAACAGCCAACCAATTAAGTTATTTTATCCACCTATTACTTTAATACTTTAATCGCCTTTAATGTAGATCAAGCCAAAACTCGTAACTCCCATTTTAATTCATACACACCTATTAACATGTGTACGAGCTATTAAACTTTGTCATCGGCAATTAGTGAAGGCGAAACTAAATAAATAAAAAGCTGGGCATACCTCGCGAGACATGTGACACCCATTTTGGACGCCTGTTAACAAATTAAACCGATTTGTTCTGTTATTCTAATAGGGCGAACTATGGGAAGTGTTTGTGTCGAGCATATTTTGACAAAATTTATTGCTACCACACCTCCTCGACGGGCCTTTTTTCTGGCTCCTCATAGAGGGCGGATGCCGTGACATCTGTCGCACAGAAAACGTAGTCACGCCCTCCTCGCGAAAAACTTATGAATTATAAAAATACATACTGATCAAGAAAGTATAGATTGGAATTGCGACACTGAACAACGTTTCAGCATTTGCATATAGAATAGTGGTCATCAGCATCAATACCATTAAAAAAAAATACGTAGCTTTGGAAGCGTTTTTAAAATGATTTTTCAAATTTCGTGTTTGTCAAAATTTTGTAAAATATCGATGCGAGCAATATAAATGAGTCGTATTTCGATTTTAAAAAATCTTATTATAGTGAAAGATCGCATGTTCCTCACACTTATTTGTAGGCTGCTGGAATCAGAATTACGAGGAAATAATTGAAATTAATTAAATCCCTTCCGCGGCCATATTAGTTATTGACAAAAGTCAAGTAATGACACATCTCAGCATGGGCTCTACTGATGTATCGACAAACAATAAGTCAACGGTACAAACACACAATATTTACAATGTGTGTGATTGATAGTGGATGACAGATGTCGGGTCAACCCTTGCGCCGCGATCGGCCCATCTGTCGCTGAGACCCGTTATAATGGTCAGAGACATACACTGAACTGTAAAATAGACTTTTCTACACTTTAATCTATAAAGTTATGATTTGATTCGTAAATTAGGTACGTTCTTGCTATTGCACTATTATATGGTTTATTTCCCTACATAAAATAACTGAATCTGATAATGTAAATAAAGATCATTTGCAATCGACATTCCCCTTTTATATCACCAATGCGAATATATTTATTTCTTATCTTGAATAATGACGCCATAAAGATACGTTTTTATAACACACGGGCAGGTAATATGTATCTAAAATAATGCTCTCATCTTTTGTATAATATTACTTTCCGTTTATACTCATTTTATTTGTTGCTATAAAAGGGAAGAATAACGGTTGTTAAAACAGTATCTGTAAACATTGTACAAACACCGGAGAGTTGGCGATAAATCTTTTTATTTTATGACAAATTGTTGTCTGAACGGTTGCTCAGTCACCCTCGCGGCAACAAAAGATCTAGAACAAACAGTAACATAATGCAATGATGGTCAAACACCACACCATACATGAACTATTTGTAAACATAAATACAATGACACCGCCCTCCTGCAATAACTGTATGAAACTACACAAAATACTGTATTGTATCAAACTGATTTATAGTTTTAGGGCAGTTATTACGATGCAACTTTATATACCGTAATGTAAGAGAAATGCCGAAAGACATTGAAACTATTACAATCACAAGATTTGTAGTGTACCTATTGTGTACCTTTGATAATAAAATAATCTATGCAGTTACTACTACCAAGTAAAATATAATAAAACATTGTTAATTTGGCACAAGCTACAGCTATATGCTGTACCTATGCGTTTCATGTGGTATCTATTAGTATAAAACACGGTGACACTAACGTGAAATATGATATGAGCATCTAACAAAGGCGAATGACTCGCTTTATGAGCTGCGACGGTCCCCAGGACCCTGCCTCATAATTATAATATTATGACTTCACATTATTCCACAAATATGCTTGTATAGCTCAAACCCTTGGAGGTGGGAGATATAACCTATTGTATTGTCAATTTTCAACATAAAAGCTTATTACTATGCGCACCCCATGATAAAATTGTACATTTTATGCGTTCTCAATTTTTTTTTACTTGCAAGGAAATCATAATGCCGCCGCGCCGTACTTATAGGGACAAAATCATCGACTAAAGTCAGGGCTAAATATGACTATATAACTACACCCCTAAACAGATCGCGGCTATAATTTTGTAATCACCATAAAATCTGTATCACCGCACTAATATATTTATGACATTACAGCTCCCACTAATATTTATGCAAATTGAAAACGTGCAGAATGGCATCGTTTACGCGACCCTAACCCTAATACGGAGACCAACATCGACATATGTCGGTTTTGACTGTTAAATTTTAATGTAAGTACTAGTAGATTTAGGTACATTCGATATTTCGCTACATTATTTTATGGTATTTTACCTTAAGAAAAGACAAAATGTATGTAATGTAATGACATTTAGACGTGATAGGGTAGGATGAAATGACTTCCAAGTAATAGTGTAGTGTACAGTTTAAAAATGTTTTGTTATTTGTTCAAATCAAAGATCTGTAAAGTAACTAATTCCTTGTATGTGACTCAAACTAAGTAGATATTTGTTTCAATAAAACATTAAAATACTTATTTGCCGTAATGTAGCTTATTTATGAAATGTTAATCTTCATCCCACAATGCATTTGTAAACAGAATGCGGCAAACCACGACACCCCATTCCACTTGTCATCATAGTAGATTTGTGCACCAAATAGGAAAAGTAATTTGTGTCCATATGGGACCAGTGATTGCCTTCTGAACACTCTCACCCTCGACTGGGTCGCCGAATAGTCTTTTGGTGGGCAATTCAGAAACCCCAACTTATTTTCTTAGATATCTTTTAATATTGCAAAACACGTTCCAACGTTCTTACATTGTAGTCGATTTTGTTAGGGTTAGGTTCCATTTCTTTCTTAATGGAGTTAATTGTTGTTAGTTTTTAGTTATCTTCTTCACTACATTGCAGTTTAATATTCTTTTGTTAATAAAAGAAACGACCAGTTTTTGTAAATGTTGAACAATATTCGCTCTTGTCATTATGATCCAATTAAATAATGCCAAGAAACAAGGCAACACGGAAAATATTTCTCCAAATCCTTTCCCTCGAGTTTAGTGAATGGGGACGAGGAGTAGCAGCTTGCGACTAGTAAATAGTAATCATTTCGTGAGGCATTTTTACAAGTCTCAGGTGGTCGGTAATTTGCTTGCGGCAGAGGAAGGGTTACACTTGATTTATATCGCTCGTAATGCGCGCCCGGGGACGCACTATTTCGCCCTGCGCTCTTCGGACAAACCATAAACACTAATTTATCTAGCACCGCAAATTAGTTGCTTTGTATGAGTTTCGCTCATGATTTAACGTGCTTGTTTTCTTTACGATGTTCATAACTAACCGAAATAACTCCCACTCAAACAAAATACGGTTCGCATCATTTTATTTAAAGTGAGTGAAATGTATGAAAACTGACTTGTTAATAGAGCTAATGCGTTCTTCACATACTGTAAAATGTGGAAGCGGCTGCGTGCGACCTTGAGACTGAATAACACGTGGCCAATAAACAAAGGCGAGGAATCCTCGAAGCGTACGTGTCATGTCTCTTCGCAACAATAACGAAACATGAAAAATTTCCAGACGCCCACATCAGACTGATAAATGGCTTCCGAAAATCCAAAAGGAAGTTACAGCTTACTTGGGATTTGGTCTAGAACCTCTCACGTCCCATAACTGCTGCACTCCGCTTTATTACAATTACCATAAGCCTCAAAGTCCCGCACTCCACGGCCGGCGGGTGTGACTTCATCATTTTGAACCTACTTACAAGTGCGGTAAGATGGTTATTGCTTGGGTGAAATAGAAACCGCGACGGAGACGTACAATGGGTACAGTTGCAGACAACTTTAGCACTTACCCTTGTTCTTTTAAGATTCGAGTTGCTAGGTACGAATGATCCCCGCGAAAGTTATGCGTCGTTCGTGCTTCCGAGCGGTCCACTCTTTACATTTTATGTTACGTGTACGATATGTTGGCCGCTATTTGGAATACTAATTGAGTATGCCTACGGATTTCAAATCTTGTCTATTTACTTTTTCCGAGACGAAACATAAGTTATCATAACACCCTTGAAGATATTCCTTTATTGGTATTATCTTTAAACATGTATAGATTTTCTTTATTTCAGTTCATACACCTATTGAACAAATAGCTACCTAATGTTTTATATTCACTGAATAAACAGGTAGGAACCTATATCTAATTTATATTTCAAACACCAATTCCCTCGACGGCAGCCAATCTACAATTTGAATGGAAAACCAGTAAACCGCGAAATGATGATGAATCGTGTCAGAGAAAAGGCCTGGTAGAGCGAGATAGACTCATACCCACCAATGAGCGCAACAAGGATGGAAGGTGGGGAAATTAGCTGATGCTTCCGTGAATTTGTGTACGTTTTCAATGAAGCCTCTTTACGGTAGGTAAAATAGGAATAAAATGGATGGGCCCTAATCCACTGGCCATTTATAACTTACACGCCATTAATTTGAGTGATAATTCATGAATAGCAACGCGATTGGTCGTAGATATTGGATTCGGTAAAGTACACAGTAGCCGGGCCTACCGAAACTCGCGTATTACAGTTGCTTATCATACCGGTAGGTGGGTAATCTAATCAAATTTTACAGTGAACACTTTATGCACTCCGTAATCATTTATACCCCTCCTATGTCCGAAATATTACAGAGCAGGTATTATACTGCATAAGCTTTGTTTTAATGATGAAAAATCTTGGGTTGGTAATAAATTACTAAAACTTTACAAATTACAAAAGTTCTCTCATGTTATATTGTTTCTTACGTTATTGTAGAGAAGGATATTTTATAAGACTAACCATAGAGTTCCTTGCCGATTCTTATTCATAGAAAACAACTGATTTAGAATTAGAACCGAGCACCTACACTTGACATTTCATAAGTCAGTCTAATCTACAGGCGATTAGAAAGTGGGATAAACAATATTTGAACCTGCGTCTTCTGGTTATATACACCAGATGTATCTACCCAGAAGACGCAAGTTCGAATCCTGCCGCGATTGAATTTTTCCTTCACTAAAAATATTATCTGTGACTAAAATAACTTTATAATCTTAGCATGGAAAATGCAAAAAAATCCCAAAAAGATGAAAAAATGATGAATGAATGAAAAAATATTTGAATTTTTTATGTATATAACCGTAATAATAAACCACTGCCTCTTCAAACTTAAATGGCAAAAGGTAAACTGAGCGGGAGATAATAAGCAACACTGTTGCATAAATGATGGTATAGTCTGTGCGAAAACGGTCTACGTCGTGTGATGGTGTGTGCTGTGGCTTATATGGGGCACACCTAGTTGAGTCACTCTGCTCGGACATCTCACATTATTGTAATTACTCACCCATTATCACACGTCACTGGGGCTTACAGTGATACTGTAGACGTCTTCGCTTATATAACAATGTCTGTGGAGTTTCATCACTGCTCTATATCTACGTAATAAGGAAGAGTCTTCGTTATTTAATTTTTAAAAATCATTTTGGTCGGCAATTGACGAAGATACATAAAAAATACATACAGACGAACATCCTCCTTTTTTAAAATTTAAAGTCAGTTAAAAATATATATAAATACACAGACCAAAAAGGCTTAATTGTTTCAATGTACTAAATTCTTTTCCTTGGGAAAAGTGATAAGTTTTGAACCTATATACAGATACAATATAGGTATTCTCAAATACTGAGAATTTCGCACAAAAACTCTATAACCCTTTTTTCGATCTGGAAATTGTTGGAGGGGTAGTAAAGTAGTAATAAGTATTACTTCTTTATTTTCGGGAAATCGTTCATTTTTTAAACCTTTGTTACAAAACCAACATTGTTAGTTTGGCAGTCTTTTGTTAAATAACAATACATAGTTACTTCATAGCATTAAAGTAACTTCTTCGTATGATATCGAAATATCCTCTTACACTATCATTAGATATGTACCTCACATCCGTGGACCACCTCCAGTGACCTCAAGTGACGTGTATTGTACAAACACAGTATTAGCCGGAAGTGGATGCTTGAAGTCGTTTGTCAGTGATTGTGCGCCCTGCTTCCGTCTCGGCTATCAGGATTATGTTATTAAGCAGACGCCATCACGCCACCGCGGTGGTCGCTGATAATGACTCCTTAATATTCACTGAGGATTGTATTGAGTAGACTGTTTTGGTGAAGTATTGTAGTTATTTAACAGGCTTATGACAAGTATTTTTAAAGATGAATATTTTAAAAAGAACATAGAAGCAAAGTATTCAATACTATGACAAAATAAAGAACTTGGTTTCAAATGCTCTTATGTTTTATAAGGACTTCCCAAGAGACTAACATACTTGAGAGAGAGGGAGATTAGAGTGGCTTCTTGTACAACGGCAACGTCAACTCGCCTATGCGGTGGACCGACTAAATGAAGGTTGCAATAAACAGTCCCTTTCATGAGTGCACTAAAAAGGCAGCAGTACCTACATGAAGAATGACGGTGTCAAGCGCGCCACTGATCCTTGACGACCACGACTATTCTGCCAAGAGTGTATTGATAAAGAAACAGACTAAGCAGATACATACCGTTTGCGCCAAACAAAAATCATTTGATAATTTAATCAACGATGGAGTGTGAATTTTCACTATAACAAATATGCATATTCATGTAATATGAAAGCTAGTATTTGAAAACAAGTAGGTAGGTATTTAGTGCTGAGATTCCATTCCTGCCCTAAAGTTTTACAGAGTTCATTCGTGTGAATAATAGAGTTTGCAATACTAAATCCTAATTAATATGGTCTTACATTCGTGGTCATATTTTCTTCAAACCCGTCAAAATGGATTAATTCTGATGTCTAGTGCAGTGCTTTACAGTTAATATAACATAATTAATACCACCTATCTATTTATGTCGACAAGACAATAAATATTTATTTGTAGTTTTGACTTCAATTAATACATTTGTGTCAAGGAGTAATTGTTTGATGATACTTAAAATTAGATTTACATTTACAAAACATAGATCTTATAAAGACATTTTACGAGTGATGGCGCCGGCATTTCCTAGCTGAGAGTTTTAAAATGTAAGGGAATTTCTAAACAGACCTTTTGAAGAAAGAGCCATAACCGATTTGAGTGAACCTATCCTAAGTGATGTCACCTATACACCAGCCATCGTAATATAGCCAGCAATCGATCTGTCTTCTTGGAAAACGATTAAAAAAAATTGATTTGATCTTTAATTTGTTCGGTTCGGTGAACCAGACACAAATCCAATCTACGAGTTGCTACTGAGAATTTCATAGAAAAATCCAATAACACTTTGCATTGACTTATTTATCGATATCAGAAATGATCACTGAAAGGTTTGTTGGTAGAAATTAAAGGCTCAATTTAGAGTTAAGCTCGCTTTTTTCACACTTACGACCACTAGTCTAAATGAGGCCATATTGGTGGTATTTGTTTAATAAATTAATTAATTTCATCTTCCAGGTCTGCTGCCTCCCAAAAAGCAAAAAAAAGCGTGAGCGCAGCAAGGCAGTGCTCGTAAATTACGAGCGCTTATCTATATTTACCTCGCGCGACTATCTGTCTTTACAGTAAATAAAAAATCCTCTGTTTATATTCTTATACGTTTTTCTACAGCCTCGAAAATTTATAACTTTACGACTTCAGAAAGTATCTTTTCGCTGCAAAGTTTAATATTCGTGCAAAATTAAAAGAAATGCAATAATATTGTTTTATTATAGGCTATATAATCCGGCTCAAGATCAGGAAGGCTCAAATATTAAAAACTTTTAAATAACACTCGTATTTAATACAACAAAACATATTATGTGTATATATATATATACATATAATATCACGCCTATATTCCCCGAACGGTTAGGCAGAGGCGTACTTAATGTATACCCACAGTTCGACGATATGTTGAGGTCCCATGTTATAGGGGGCGAGCCGATAGCCATTGACTGGGCACAAATCCAGACTCCGAGCTGCTACTGAGAATTTCATAGAAAAACTCAATAACACTTTGACCTGGGGATCGAATCCAGGACCTCTAGTGTAGCAGTCGCGCTTGGGAACACTAGACTAAATATCTACAAAATAAAAAAATCGTTTCTTTCTAAATAGCATTTTAGCCGCACTACGCTGCTTCAATAGTCTAGTAATGCCACACACGCGGCTGCTGAGCGTGAGATCCTGGCTATACTAGGTCGACCAAAACTGTTTTTGGGTTTTTCTATAAAATTCCCAGTAGCGGTTCAGAGGAGGAGGATTTGTTCCGCCGGTAGGGTCGAGTCTATTGCAATTAACATTGCAATAGACTCGACCCTACCGGCGAACCATGGTGTTCACTAGTTAGTACTCCTCTGTCTAACCCTTCGGAGTATACATACAAGCGTGTGGTGTGTATATGTTCTCACCACAGTCACCTACAGACTGAATATTCGATTCACGGTGGACATTCCAAAAGCCCGAACGAAACGCTTTAAGTCCACTTTTATAATGCGTACTGCTGAAATATAGATATAATCTGGGTGTCTTTAAATCACGAGTGAATCGGTTTCTTCTAGGCAAGCGCGCTCCATCGTAGATCGCAGTATCGCTTAACATCAGGCGAACTAGCGGTCAAGCTTAAGCCTATCACGAATAAAAAAAAAAATAGTTGCCTTACTTAATTATTTGACACCGTTAAGTTATTTAGTTTCAGCGAAAGGAAAGGTAACAATTATCGCGTGTTATCCTGTTGTCGTGAATTACCTCGTGTTTGTTGTTAAAATAACACTTAGTAATGTTCCGCTATAAACTGTGCGATAGCTGTGTTGATGACGATACACTTGCCAATTGTGTTTTGCTGTGACTAATGAAAAGTACAGTCGTTTACACATTTCATTACACGTCGTATGGATCATAATTATCATAAGTATCATAATATTTGACGACACGTTTGGCGTAGCGGCTGAGCGATCGGATTCTGCGCCACGTTTTGTGGGTACGATCCCCACACGGAGCAATTATTTGTATGATGTACAGGTAGTTGTTCTGGGTCTGGGTGTTTGTGTATGTGAGAATTTGTGTTTGTAAACGCACCCACGATACAGGAGAAAATCCTAGAGTGGGGGAACGTTTTTTATTTTCAAAATAAATAATTATACATTATTTTAAATGTATTATCAAGATTCTTTTGACGAATTTGTACCTATATTTTTTTCATAGATTTTCTAATAGGATATAATTCTGTTCTAGCTAGTTAATAAAAAGTTTGAATGAAGTCGTAGGAAAAGACTTTAGAAGAGAAACTTACTCAAAAATCTAAACTTTCAATGTTTATTCCCCAAAATAATTTACCTACATCCGTTATACCTTGTAAAGGTCCTGTTGAAAATCAGTGTCAAGCACCATTGGCATGACGAAATGCTAAACTGAACCTATTTAGTCACAGCCGCGAGGCACACCGCCTTATATAAATAGATACAAATACGTAAGTGGTGTGATTTATCCAAATTGCCTAAAAAAATTATGTCTTTTTTTCTTTTTAATTCATAAGTAGGTACTTCATACATTTACACTTGTAATATTAGTAGGTACCTATTCTTACTATGGTTCTCTTTTACATGTATTAATTAAGATTAGAAAGACTATCCTAGCCTATCCTTTGCTAGCCTTTTCTCAGCTATGTTGGGGACGGCTTGCTTTCTAACCAGATGCGACTGAAAATTAGTATTTTACACGAAGCGACTGACTGCCTGAGGATAGATTGGTTTCATGCTTTTTGGCTTCGAATGACAATCAAAATATTAGAAAGACTGTCATACTCATTTCTGTGTAAATCAAAACTCATTTAACTCAATAAAAAAATAACGTTCCAGCTAGATCATTAGTGTTTACATAAATATCATAGGTACACCATTGTATAGCTTGATGTCGCGTGTGGAATATAAAACACTTTTATATGCGATTACGTCCACAGTTGATCACATTTAACGAGAGTGTAGAGGAGACGGTTTAGAGCCCCCAATAAAACAATAAACGCGCTCTTATCACGCGTTATCAAACGCAGCAAACATAAAATTTATTTGAACGCGTTCCTTGTTAATGTACTCGTAAATACGTTTGTGCGGACCGACGTTTGTTCTATACTGACACGTGATAACGTACACTAATTGTATTCATTTTAGAATAATCTAATAACAAGTGTATAACTATACTAGGTATTATTTATAAATATCCTATCACTCGAAGTCAATGAAATTACTGGACATATGAGCTGATGCCTCAAGATGATCACGTGCGAGTTTATACCACTGGTGTTGTTTGTTATCTTATTAATGTTAAAAAATACATCGCGATTAGCATGTTAATAATTGTGTGGACTCCTCAGATTACGATTTTTGATAGATGATAATTCTTCGTATGGATGGTACCTACTATTTTTCAAAGTGTTTTTGGCCCAAACCTTTGCTATTTTCTCAGTATCGTACTGGCAATGCCTACAACCTGCAGGCATTACATCAAGGATGAGATGAACCCTGTGTAGTGGTCTAGGATCACTTTATAATTTACGATGATCAAAATAGACGGACATTTTTGATGAGCGATTCATATTACGTTTTGTAACAGTCTTTGTCTTAGAATTAAAAATAAACAAGCAATTAAAATAAAAAAAGAATTATAATGCGGTCACATTTTAATTGTAAGTGCTGACAGCATTCCCAGCTATCAATTGTAACAGTTCGTGACTTTTCCCAAAACAATAGGATCAGTGCACGTTACATTGAAGACGACTTTAAATAAACATCGATATAAAATCAGTTATAACGATATTAACAATGAAAAAAAAACGTGAATTCGACTTCGATACCGAGAATATAAAAACACTTATAATGATTCTAGAATTGTTAAAAAAAAGGTGAATTGTTTTGGATATTTATCATAGATTGTATATTCAATGTGAAATGTATAACAGTAATAAAATACTCGTATATAACGGTGATGTTTTGTTATCGTTTAAAATTTTAAATGATTGCACGCAATAACCAAACATATAGTCCAAATTAAAATCTTCCTGAATTATTACCGTTAGATATAACATTTTTATTATGTTTTAACACATTCACAAAATGTATTATTTAAAAAGCATGCAGGTTGGTCTCATATGGCAGGCGCTATAAATAAGGGCGCGCTCACACGGCCGCGTCTCCAGTGACTAATTTGTTAACAAGTGTTCGGGGATACTTAATTACGTTGCAAGCAGCGGGGCGTCATCGTCGTTCAACGAATACATTACTTTGTCAAGATATCTTTGTTAAATAATGCCGCTATTAGTAACCTTAATTGAATTTATGAATGTATGCACGTTTCATGTTTTGCTTCCGCGATTGCCTCTTGATGAGTTGTCATTAACCGAACTAGAATATAAAACGCATAACTTATTGTTAAACAAGTTTATCAAAATGTAAACTAATTCTGCAAACATTCAAGTAATTAGTAGGTAAATATAGGCCTTGTTACGAACTTTATAGTAAGGAATATTTTTATGACCAAAGTTGTTCTTTGAAAATTACTTTATAAACAATAAAATCATATACTATTCCCCTTGTTAAAATAGTTAATTATATGTTAAATTTAAAAACAAATACGTACTCTTTGTTATTTTTGCTGTTTTTTGACGCCAAAAACAACATTGATATTCCAAAAATAGTTCCAAAACTTAATTAAGATGATTTTGTGAGTATTGTAATTTAAGAGGGAAAATATGGAACAATGATTTTATTTATAGAACGAGTTTTATAAAAAAAATTAGCCCCTGTAAAAGTCAGATCAAAAAAACTGTGATGGTGACCGATTACGGCAAACGGCCGTTTACTTTAACATTCTATTAATTCATTCAATAACTAATATTGATTTGGTATATTACTAATTCACGACTGGGCACGAGCTTTTTCTCAGAAAATCAATCCCTCAAAGTATAGAGATCCTCCTTGCATAGAGATCTGTTACTCTCATTTAGTAGCTGTAGCTTTATGTAGGTAGTTTGGTTGACTTCATATATCTTCCAAAACTTTTTATGTGCCCATTTTCAGAATTCAGTTTCTCACACTTTGAAGATGACGAAATTGTGTTGCTGTGTAGAGGCTTATTAACTGAATTTCGAAGGTAGTTTATCTGTCTATGACTATTGCTTTAGGCCTAGCGATAAGCATAGATATTTAATTACGTCATACCTAATATGTTGTTGTTTGTGCAGTATGGGCGGAGACTGGCGAGTTCAGAGACAGTGGCCACTCATCATTGGCGTCAGTTGGTTCAGGAGTGGAGCAGTCATCTCTGTATGCGCCTCCACGACCTAGACGCGACCGAAAACCCACTGACGACAGTGAGTATTTTTGTAAGTTAACTTTTGCTATTTATAATCTTAGTTATTATTTTCTAGGGACTAACCGGTAATGTTTAAGGGAATAATTAAATACATACACTAATAATGTAATCATAGTAAATACAATAACTTAAATTACTTAATTGAGAGGAGTATCCTATAAAAAATTGCCACCAATGAACGCCATGGTTCCTATGAAGAACAAGGAAAACAATGCAACTAATTTCAGCTAACTAAGATTAAGTAAACAATTTTCAGATGTAACAGAAGTCCTTGTTGATTTTAACATCTTTTTGTCGTTTAAACACTATAAATACTGATAAATTATACTGGTATCTACTGCTATACCTGGCGCTTCATTATCACTGCATACCTAGATAACAATTTTGACGTCATCATAACTGGTTTTATTTAAAACTTTTATTTTCGCATCGTTATCAATGAAAGAAAAAACACTACGTATGACAGTGTGAGAACAAGGCAATTTAACTGTAGGACCACACAAAGTGACAAGCTTAAAACTGAAAGTAAACCCAGTAAAGCGTAGGGAAATCTATGGCAAATACGGCCGCGCGATATTCTAATGCTTTCACAAATAGCCGCGCGGGTGAGCGGTGTGAGGTTACCTAACACGCGCGACTGTGGCGTGGCCCTAACTTTGTGCACTACTACGTCCGTCGTCACGTCAAGCTATACAATATCAGTATAAATTAACCTCTTATTGTACTGAAAACCTACAAAATACAAGCTTAGCTTATACTGGAAATTTATGACTTGATGTGTAGACGTGAGCGGTGTGACGTAGGTACCTACCTACTAATTTATTGTTCTTTTATTTACACCGTCTAATTAGCGTACATCGTGAAAATTTTATTTTTCTTCGCGTGTGAAGTTTTATATTGAAACTGTCACTTAGTGTTTTTTTCTTCATCTTTATCACAGTTTGATTAATTTGTTCAGTAGATAACTATATCTGATAGGAATTACGAACTATCATTATAATTATGTAATGATTAGGTATTAGCTTAATTAATATTAGGTATCAAGTTAAATTCAAATAATGTCAATTAGCAGCTGATTAGTACCTATCATGTGATTGGGACAATGTTCATTTGCTCAATTGCCGGATTGTTCTAATTGTAATGCCTATATGGTCATAACATCGGACATGTAGACACATTATTATAGTCGGTAATTGCTTAAGTTCATTATTATTATTATCCGTAGCAAAGCAGAAATTATCGGAGGAATGTTAACATTATGAAATCGGTGTTACCTTTATAAATTTTAAATAAATATAAAATTGAAAACTCGTAGCTATGTAGGTGTTATAAAAATGAACAGTAGTAGCGACATCTGTCTACAAATACTACGCGTATTCTACAATTTTAAGTCCTTCGATAAGCATCATTGTAGTAAGAAGGTACACTCCTAAACTATTTGAAAGTAAACACATTAGAGGAAACGTTGCGATGTTTTATCAAAATCGAGTGTCGGGCTTTGAAGTGGCAACATGTTCTGATATCGGTAACACATGTAACTACGTTGTTTACCAACCCGCTCTTGTCATGTCGGCCAAACGCAAAGGCATAGATTAAATATGTTACCTACTAACGCAAAGGTTAGTTCGAAATGATGGATGGGTCGGCGAACGCTCAAAGCGTATCGCTGATAAACGCTATCGACGCGTTATCGACGCGTATCGGACTTATCTAGGGTTGTCGCAACCGCACGCTATACGATAGACTATTAAATTTTATATAGTCCGTGACCTTGTCTCTTATTCGCTAGCTATTTTTAGGAAATCCAATGGCTTAAGGAAAAGTATCCAAGTTATGTAATACTTAGAAAATCAGCAATATCCAGTTATGGTGATTCACCTCGTCTGAAGTGTTTTATATAGATGAAGTGTCGATTGCCGTTATTTATATTGGGTTGGAATTGGACCGAAATCAAAGATTTTTACCAAACTTTTGTGACAACCCTCGTACTATCGATGGCCAATAATCGTGGTGAGGATGGCATCGCATCGGTAGCCGGGTGCGTAACCTTTGAGACCATAATCCCGCCTTGTTCATTATACACCAATGAGGTTGACGAGCTCTACTGATTTATGGATGTCACTTTTCACCTTAATACATGGACTAATTAATGTGATATGCTGTTATTATATTCTTGATTTCAATATGTGTGCGGGACTAAGTAAACCTACGATGGGTAGTTAGGTGTTGTTACGGGATATTTTTAACCATTTTAGTAACAAACTACAGGCACAATTTAAAATATAAGACGCTTTGCTGAATCAAACATATTTTATAAAATTTTATTAATAACAGAGTAGACTTTTCGAAATATTTTCATTTTTTATATTTTTCGTATTATAAACTATACGAGTAGAAACTGGGACAGATTTTAAATGGTAAACTTTTAGATGTTTTGTCTATTCATTATACTATGCATGTATTGTAGGTATAACATACACATATGTTTTCATTATCATCAACCCATTTACAGTTCCATTGCTGGATAGGGGTCTCCTCTCTGAGTGGGAGGTTAGCCCATAGTCCACACTCCACCACGCTACATTACTGCGGTTTGGCACATGGCAGACTTTACATGCCATTTAGAAAATCATAAACTTTCGTAGGTAAAATATAAAATAATGTAAATTCCATAAATATACTATCTATGCAATGGTTTTAAATGGTTCATCGTAGGTTTTAATTCGGACATCAATGATTACATAACAATTTTCAATCAAGATAAGCGCGCGTAATAAAACTGTTAACGTTAATCCGATATGTTTGAAATGAAATTATGAGTTAAACAATTTATTATTATCAATGTAAAACACGCAATTTTATAACTAAATATCGCATATATTATTTGCTACTGTACCTACCTATCCAAACATTTGGATACTGGTCATTACACATATCTCTTCTAAAATGTACATTAGTGTCAAGATTTTTCGAGGGAAATAAAATTTGTAGAATTCGTAATTCGTGCCCCTCACATATAAGTGTTCTTCCATGTCTGGACTTTAAAAGAGACTATGATTCTCTAAGTTTGTTTCGGTGTTTCTTTTCAGAGATCGTCATTTAGGAAATACCGAAGCCATCTAGCTATAAACAAAACCAAACCATTGACTTGTCAGTCTAAATCAAGTCGGTCTTTTTTTAATATGTTCGCTAGTTGTCACCGATGTTCATTCAGTAGCGACCTCTATTACAGCAGAGACAATAGGCACATTGACACAGGGATTTCGAGCAAAGCCAATATACGCGGCTTGATTGCCATCGACGCGTTATCAGTAACGAATTGATGTAATAACAACACCGTATCACTTGTCCCCTCACTGGTGATACCGTTTTCGAGGGAATTTTAACATTGTACAATCAGAAAGTGATGTCGAACATACACTGCATGGTTTTAGGTAGATATTGTTTCGAGTACAAGTCAATAAGTTGTGCTACCTAGATTATAATTTTTGTCGAAAATCTTCTAAAGCGCACTTTCTCAAAAGTAGGTAGTGCCTAAGCATAAGACGGTACCTACTTATATGAGGAAATAGTAATAAAAAAATAAACCATAAAATTACGTTATTACTCATTTACGTATATAATAATAAAACTTAGGTATTTTAATAATGATCCATTCATTTCTAAAATATTTTAAAATTGTTCAACAGGATTTTCTTTCGACATACTACATTTTTTATTTCCCTATTAAAAATATTTGCCGCAAATAGATTTTATTGCATGTAAGTGATATAAATTACGTGTAGTGTGACGTCGCTCATCGAGATCAACGAATTTACGGCAGTGTCGTAAAAGTATTAGGTGCGCTTGCGCCTAATCCACCGCCGCATTATGGGCTTGCTACCGGTACTTGTCGACCGTGGCCCTGATTCTATATTTTTATCTTAATAGTATTTGATGAAAACGTTTCTTTTGTAGAACACAATCATATTTTTTATATATTTTCATAAATTAAAAAGTAATTTACGATCGTATGTTGACTAATTTTGTAACATTTTTTTATTATGTATGATTGAATGTATGAGTATATGAGAGTATCCGTGACTTTTAAATTTTGAACAAAGTCAATAGAAAAAGCTGTAGGCTATTTATCAGAGAATATACAATATTATAACCCTATTTTCTTGTCTATTAAATTTGATGCAATAATAAACAAGAAACTCGAAACACCAACTTATACCTACAACTAACATAAACAAAACTTACCCTCAAACTAGCAAACTAACTTTCTCTATCTGTTCAGGCAATCGTCCGCTTACGTCTGAGCCGACGATAAAGACGGAGTCAACGACTCCGGGCGTGGGGCCCGACGAGCCGTCACTAGACGACAAGGGCGACAAGAAGAACAAGAGACAACGTCGCCAGCGGACACACTTCACCAGCCAGCAGCTACAAGAATTAGAAGCCACGTTCGCAAGGAACCGCTACCCGGATATGTCTACGCGCGAGGAGATCGCCATGTGGACCAACCTCACAGAAGCGAGAGTCAGAGTAAGAATACTTGTTTTAAAATAGAATAGTGCAATAGTACAACCTACCTGGATTAGTTTGAAAAGTGCCAGCCAAAGATTGTGGAAGTAGGTAGCACATATGCATTTAAAAATTATAAATAATACAAATTGTATCAGTTTTCAAAATTTGTTAGATGGCGAAAAACCTGTTCAAACCGCCGAATCATGTATGTCCCTATAACTTTTTTTACATGTTCGTATGCAACGTGACAGGGGCGCGAGTGCATTACAATATTAACGAGCTAGATGTTTAGGCTAATCGTCGCATCCGGCGCGTCTTCGGTATTTTTGTGCCGTGCCGGCCGACGGAACACGGAATCCCTTAATCCACGAGGATTTGATGCGTCTATTTCGGTCTCTTCATAATCCCCAGCTTAAGTCTGATCGCATCCACACTCACTGTCAATAGTTTTGGAAGGCCCCTGTTAGAGATTCTGCGGTTGCAACGAGTTTGTAGTGTTTAGCTTGTACTGAATTCATAGAATAGTTTACGGTTTCTCTGGCATGTGGAGCGGTTGGTTTCGATAATCTTTTGTACATGTGTATTGGGCGAATTCTTTTCATTTATTTGTCATGCATTACAATTTAATAAAGAAGCAATTTCATCGAGCTCAGTGTCGTAAGACTAAATAATTTTATACGCTATAGTAGTATATTTCATCGCGTCATGATAAATAGGGTTTTAAATGCAACAACGGAGAAAAATTGTGACATCTTTTTTCTTCTCCAAATACCCGTCAGAGAAAATCTCCAAGAATTTGGCAAGTGTCGTTTGTCATCAATTATTGTAGGTATACGGGCACTGACTGTAAACACGAAGTAGTGGACACAGGTTAATACATATATACAATTCCAGCTAGTTCCTAATCCATTGTGTTTATTAGGTAGCACTTTGCTAGAGTAGGTAGTTTTTTATAATAAAGAAAGTAACCGGAAGTACTAGTACAAAAACATCTTGTGACTAGTATAAAAATTATTAATAACCCTTCCTTGGCAGTCGGGTAAAAAATGTTACGGTAAAATAATTTTCGGCTAACCGCAGCATTGCGAAGAGTGATCCCGCCACAAATACAGGCAATTAATTACTCGGTTATCACATGGAGATACGTGTAAATCGATACTTTATGAGTTGAACGCTTTGGTTCAAGTGTTAGGTATTCGTTTCAGTGTAGGTACTCGACTGCACTGGATCATACGCGTGTGTTCTTCAAAACATTCCCATTTGTATGCGCTAGGGCTGTGCGGCACGTCTCAAGATTTTATCATAATTGAAGTTGAAGTACTTTATTGAGTGGCGGTTATCGTTTCCGTTTGGCTCGCAATTCTCACAAGGCAGTGATTATGTGAAAGCCTAGAACTAGATATAACTGTATACCTACATACTTAGTAGAATTACGTGAGTTATGTTTTCGGTGTTTTAATTTTCTCTTAATGTAAATAATATTAATTTTTATATATAATTAAATGTTTTATAATGTCGTTGAATTATTCATAGTTTCGCTAATATAAAGATTGTGAAGTACGATTGAGAAGTTTTTTTAAAAGCTTACTAGCAATGTTGGTCGCACATTACTAGTATTCTTGTTAACCCCTCGTGCTAAGCTAAATGCTTGTGTTACGAGTGGGTTCACGTCGGTAGTGCAATGGGTGGGTTTCGAACCGGCAACCACATGATCGCAAGTCCGACGCCCTAGCCATTAGGCTACCGTCGCTTTTAAATTGCTCGTGTGTGTAGTCTTAGTAAGAATCCTAACTATTTAACGTTATTTACATAGAAACCGAAAACAACGCGTTATTAAAAAATGCCTGACTATTTTAAAGAGACCACGCGTCTATTAGTTGATTTATTTTTTGAACGCAATGGAGAATGAGGATAAGCAAATCATCAATATTTTAAATAAATAAAAGTAATAGTTATACTCGTTACTTTAATATTATTCACAGATTCCTGTCTATAGTTCAGACAACCCTGAACATGGGATTATCGTTCGTTCGTCCGCGCAGCGCCGCCGCGCCGCGCGCCGTCCAATAAATCTGTGCGCGCGCGCACCGATAAATCGTTGAGCATTATTTTTGTTACCAACTCATTAGGGTCATTGCCTGCTTATTGACTCAATTAGCATTCGTAAAATATGATGTGTTGAACTTTGTCTATTCTTTCGCTTATTTTCATGTGAATTATTTTTGGGAAATGCAACTACAATGTTATAATTATGATATTTTCAATGTTTTTTGGGTATGGTAAGTATTTTTTCTACAATAGCATAGGTTCTTAAATACTTGCTATCCTAATGAAGATGATTTCGATTCTGTTCTGTTTTGTGTTAGCTCTTAGTTTATTAGTGAAAAGTACGAGATACATAAATAAATAAACGGCAGGTAAGTACCTAGGTACATAAAATGATAGACAGTATTTGCAGCAGCCTTGTTGTAGTACCTATTTACATACTTTACGACATCTACACATAAGACTAATCAGTTTCATTAGCCTTAACTCTTTTCTCCGCAATTCCCACAAATGCTCTTGTCTATATTTTTTTTCAAAATTTATAGGTATTCTTCTTTTCTTCCATCACTTTTTGCTCCATAGCAATTTGTAAACGTAAAAGCACCCTCGGGTAGTTTTCCTTTCTGAGAAACCAAGCGACGCGGGTCCCAACGTTGCGCATCGCCGGCAATCGTCCGTGAAACAGCTCTTGACACATTTCATTTGACGCGATCGACACCGCCCCGCCAATCCTATTGCGTGACGGGGTATTAGAACATCAATCTTAGTTCTTACACACAAATAGATATTATTGACGCATTAGGTGCAGTGCTATAGCTCAATATTATTGTAAATAGAATAACATATTTTGATTTCCAGCGAGTATTTATTACTCCGATATAATTTCTTGAATAGACTTTGAACATCTTTATAGCAGTACATTCATAGAGAAGATAAGTAGGTAAGCAATGGTAATATGCGGTCGAAATCAATCATGAATACAAAAAATAAAACTGTTTCGCAAAGTCCTAAATATTTAAATGTATATAGGGTGACTGGTAATTAGTATAAATACATATTTTCGCCAGTAGGGGAGCGACGTCAAAAAATTTTTTTTATATAAATGAGTATACTCAAAAGGAATAAAATGACAATTACACGTACCGACGGAAGAAATGATGATATCGTCTAGGTAAAGTATGCAAAATTATACTTGCCACTCAAAATGTTGAAATAAAGTACCTTTTAACAAAAAGTAAAACCGCCTTCAAAAACATAAAAATAACATTAGGTGCACAACAGTTTCGGAAGTCGGTGGCGAAAACAAAAGTTTAAACCAAATCGAAGGCACCGGCATCCGAAACTGTTGTGCACCTTGCACTTTTTGTTAATTTATTTATTACTAGCTTTTGCCAGCGACTTCGTCCGCGTGGAATAGTTACTTTGTTCCCTAGTTCTTCGCCCGTGGTTTCACCTGCGTTGCCCCGTTCCTAAGGGTTGTAGCGTGAAGATATATACATTGATAGTTTGAAACCATTCCCATGAATCACTCATTTTCCCAACATTTCCCTTCACTGCTGTGCTCCTATTGATCGTAGCGTGATGAAAAGTATACTATAACCTGTGGTTTGGGCTGTGCGTTGATAGATCACTATGTCAGTCAGTCAGTCAGTCACCTAACGTAAGAGTAGACAAATATAATCAGAAAGCTCCGAACTGCTAAGCTATCGGGAGTTACACGTGTTATTGTGAGTCAACCATAAAAGATAGACATTTGCTGCCGTGGAATATTTTTTATATAATTTTAAGGAGAACATTTCCGTCATACATGATTTCTGTGTAGCTTTAACCATTAAGGCTGCACACGCGACGGAAGCTTAAAAAATGGAGTAAGTTCTCCTGTTTTCCCAACATTTCCCTTCACTGCTCTGCTCCTATTGATCGTAGCGTGATGAAAAGTATACTATAACCTGCCCAGGAGTATGAAGAACAATTGTACCAAGTTACGTTGAAATCCGTCGAGTGGTTTTTGTTTCTATAACGAACATACAGACAGACAGACAGACAGACAGACAGACAAAAATTTTACTGATTGCATTTTTGGCGTCAGTATCGATCACTAATCACCCGCTGATAGTTATTTTGGAAATATATTTCATGTACAGAATTGACCTCTCTACAGATTTATTATAAGTATAGATTTCAATTTCAATATGTAGGTACCGCTAAACCACTACGGTATCTCTTCGCTTTTGGATTTTTTTATAACAAACCTTTCTCTGGAAAAATTGTATTGCGATCATAAGTTAAAAAAATATATTAATAAATTTAAAAAAATAAATAAGTGAATACAATCACGTATTTATAAAAGTATTTTACACTAATATGCTGTCTCCCTGTATATCTAAGTATACAAATACATGTAATATGTGAAAACATTTCAGTGTCCATGTGTAAAAACGGCGTATATCAAACGCGTCCGTCGACGGGGCAGGCGGCACGGAACATTATTTATTTTACGTGAAAACGGCTCGCCGCACCGGCTCTCGGTTTGTTTTTGCGATGCTTTTAGTGCACGTCCCTGTCGCCTGTCTCGTTGCATGCAAACAGTTTAGCGAGATTTACCTTGTTTTTACACACTGACCACGCGTGCAAGAACTAACTCTATAAAATTGCGCTGGTAACATGGCCTTACCCGAGTCATGTTACCAGCGCCATGTTATACTAATTGTAGGTATACACTGAACCATATAAATTGCTAACATTGTAACATTTAACTACACTTAAAATATTACCAAATAGTCAAACTTCACTACAGTAATAACATTTAGTGTAGGTATCGTGAATCGTGATCCCTGTTCATAAAGAAGCAACTTTATGTAGCTATTGGTTAATCTACGTAATAATCTGTTTGTATAAGGCTAATCAGTAACATTGAGTGAATTTACAAGCAAACTAATTCAATCAATAGGTATTATAGATTAACCTAATCATGATATTAATCGCCTTGACAATTCTACGGCTAGATGCGCAAAGCTATAGCAATTTTAGCTTTATGCACAATATGTCTTTGAGCCACAAATAAAAAAATGCAATGCAAACGCACTGCCTATCTAGAAGAGCTAACCCTACTGTAGCTACAATATTGACACTCTTAATACAAACAAGTGTTGCTATATTTAATTGAATATATTGGGTTGTCATTTCCAAACCACGGCTGGTCCAATCTAAACCGGTATTCTGCAATAATCTTACACGAAGAATACTCTGTATTAACGCATTTCAATTACAAAATTTATTTCACTCCGCGTGTTCTTGCCAAGTATTCGTATTCTGGGAAAGCTCACTTTGTGTTTGAGGTTTTAGAGTTTATTATTGCAAATCGTTAGTTAAGTCGAGGTTGAGCGCCGACATACTAGTTGTCCAATGAGTTATCCCGATTATGTTTTGATAGGCTTACGGTATAGTGTTGTGATCCCGCGGACTTTGCGCAGCGTTAGCATGGAATTTATATCAGTGAATGGAAGCTAAAATCACCTTCATGTCAGACATTGTGGTTGTATAACTGTCGATTTTGCGCCAAATCTACTTCAGTAATCTCTGTTTACTGAACACAAGAAAATCTCTTGCAATAATTGTCTTATTTCTTGGTAATTTGTGTTTCATTGTGTGTACCTATATAGGTTTACATACTCAATCTTAGCGTAGATAAAACTACTACAAATCCCCAAGAATTTTAAATTATTTAACGATGTTAATATAACAATTAGAACATGATTTTGTTATGACATTTTGAGAAGTTTTGTGGTTCAAACTATCGTTTGTAATATGGAAGTATCTACTGCTTTACTCGGCAGGGTGCATTTAATAATCTACTCAGTGTTAGGGGCGTCAGCGACCGGTCACGACAGCTTAACAGAGGCTATCCTCTATCCTCCCTGACATTACTGTTCAAGTACGAATTAACTATATAGGTACGAAGATTGTGCACATTTAGATAGCCATTTTTAATAGGATACATTGCAGCTTTACATACATACATAATGTACATTCGCTGAAAACTTTATTCCAAGTTAATTTCATCGAGTATATAAGTAGTAGGTTTTTATAAAATATTACAAAGCTAATTATTTATGATGAACTTTAATATAATAATATTTAGGATATACCCTTAAGTTTCTTTTAATCAATTATATTTTTGCTTAATAATAGTTAAAATAGAACTTCTACCAATAACGAGTACACAAGGTTGGCAACCCAGACTCAAATACGAGTCAATCCGGAGTTTATTATGCTGTATCCATTTATGCGAGCGCGTGTTTATTTGACTTCGGAATAGTCTCGGACCAAATCGCACTAGCAATAGTAGTTCTACTTACTTACGTCATAAGAACTATAATCCGAAGTCCGTAAACTATGGCCATCCTGTCGGATAAACCGTAGTTTGATTGATGACACTAATAAAACTGTGATTCCAGTTTAATTTAAATTTAAGGCAATTTAGCGACCCCGTGGTTCTGGCTGACCGTAAAATAACTTCGTTACCCGTGGTGGGGTGTCTCATCATTCATCACTACTAGTGTAATGAATTTAGAACGATCGAAATGAAATCAGCACGTGCTAATAATAATTTTTTTATCGTTTTCTTATACGAATAAAAATTTTCGTAAAGTCGGCAAAATAGAAATTACTGGCCCCTTTATGTTCTTAGTAAAGTAATAAGTACATGGTTAAGGCGCTACTTATATCTTACATAACATATGTATATTTGAAGTTGCCATTGATCAAAAGTACCTAAATAAACCAAGCTCTACCAAGATAGTATATAGCTCGTATCATAATCGTATCATATAGAAAACGAAACATAATCAACCCTTCTGCTGTCCCACGGCGGGCCATGGATCGTTCCACAGAATGGAGAAGTTAGTCTATAGTCCACCACCACTAGCCAAATGCGGGTTGGGAGAATATCTTTCAGGCATGCAAGATTTTCTCTTTGTTAGTGTAACGTGTGAAAAATATCGTAAGGTATTTTTCTTCACGATAATTTAGTACGCACATTAGTTACCTATATACAAAAGTCAGAGGAGTGTGTCTTGGATTGAACTCTTTGACACGACAATCCAATGATCATATTACTGGACTATCACTGCTATATCGCGTATTCCAAGTTATTAAGTAATTTTGTGCACGTAATATGCGTTGAGGGCATGTGTCAGTAGGTGGTCGGACGTGCGGCGCGGCTCACATTAATCTTGCTGTATAGCCCGCCTCCCGCATGATGACTTGATAACCCGGACATCTACGTCAGTTCGGATGGCTGACGGTTACTTGTCATTGCACTCTAGTTTCGATCAGAGTGCCCTCACGGCTTCTGACCTGCTTTATGCTTCTTGATGTCCCGGTTTATAAGGGAAACAAGTATGCGGTTATGATTGGAAATGTTGCATCAGTCAGTCAGAGCTTGTAAATGAATAATATAATTAATTGGAAAGACAAAATGTAGATACAATATTTAAAGAAACTCCGTTAAATCGTTCGAAGATAATAAATAGTTATAGCCGTATAAAATAAATACCACTTTGGTTTGCTAGAGTTATATTGTCAGTTTTCTATTTAATTCGATCTAGACATAAAGGCTTGGGTTATAGTAATCCACACGTATTTGGTTATCATAATATAAAATCTACTTACCATATTAAGTAAACAATAAAGTGTATTTAGATAACTTTTGGTTAAGGTTCAATACTTTTTTAAATATGCATGAAGCCGCTAATATTTAAAGTTATTTGTGTATACAATCTTGTGTAGTTGTTAACCCTTGAATGCGACAAACAACTGACAAATGGAACAAATTAAAGGGAACACGTATTAGTATCGATTTCGGAAGCATTAAAAAGTGTCAGGGTGTCTCCTTGCCGGGTGACGGAGGGCGCGGGACGGTCACCATTCTGCAATAATATATTTAAAGGATTAGCCCCGCGTCGCAATATCGCGACCCTCCTCGGGGCCCGTGCGCCCCGCCGCGCTCCGTTCCTTGTCCGCCGCTATTCAAATAATGGAAATTATTTTCACATATGTGCACCTAAATAAATATCATTCCGATGTCATTATTGAACACCCCCGATGTTTCTGTGGAGTTATTTTCAACCGTTTGTTCGCGGTTTGAATGGGAAATAGCGGATGTGTAAAGCTTTCTGTTTTGGTAATGGAATAGCCCACATTGGTTATTTCGATTGCCATTAATATAATCTGTATTTGGAATTGATAAAATAACGAGTTAAGATTTTGTTGTAAAGCCATGTGCGTGTGAATTTAGATAGTAAAACGCTGTTTACCTGCGTCGTCCTGTGTACGAAACATGCGCTCATGCGAATTTGTGAAATTTATGTTTCGAAAAATAAACGATTGTATATGGGGTGGAAACGACCGTTTATGTTCACTTAACCGAGGAAAGAGGGTATTATTTACCGTTTCGGCTGGGTGAACCCGCCACAGTGAGTGAGACAAATACCGCCGGCGGCACAATATTTATTGCAGTCGCTACGTGGATTGCGCAATTTATCGCGGAGGTGTCGTCGCAGCGATCGATCGCCGCGTGACGGACGCGCGCCATACATCAGCGCTCGCGTTATCTGCGCTCACGGCGACTTATCACCGCTCGCACCACCGCCACTCCTCCAGCGCCGTGGCACGGCTAAACAACAACATCGATTGTACTCCTCGGCTGCGGCGGTGTCCTAGCCCCAGTAGCCGCTCATTTATTGCGGCTCGATCAAGTCGCGGCGAGTGGCGGCACCCGTCCCGCCCAATCGCGACGCTCGTTTATCTTCATTCCGCGGCCGCAATTAGACGGGTCGTTGGCTGCGGCATGCGGCGGGGCCGGGTGGGGCTCGGCCTCCGCGCTACGTGGCGAGAATACACGCCGCACTGACACCGCCACCGCTACGTCGCTCTGTCAACTTTGTAATGAGTAAAGTTGATAACTACGCAACGCAAGTCGCGTCCACATTCTGAATCTCGTTAAAACTTGTAGGTTCCCTCTGAAACTGGACACCCAGTTTACCTGTCCCCCATAATTTTCCGTTATACCTTAAAAGGTTCAGGACCTATAGCAGTTATAGACCGGTGAAAACATACTTTATACAAGTGTTTATCATACTTACGGATATTTTTCTCTGCAGGTATGGTTTAAAAACCGAAGAGCGAAATGGCGGAAACGTGAAAGAAACGCTATGAACGCTGCGGCAGCCGCGGCCGCTGATTTCAAGAACGGCTTTAGTACGCAGTTCAATGGATTGATGCAGCCGTTCCCCGACACGGACGCGCTCTACTCATCCTACCCGTACAACAACTGGGCGGCCAAGGTGCCCAGCCCTCTGGGTACGAAAAGCTTCCCGTGGCCGGTGAACCCACTGGGCTCAGTGGTACCGGCGAGCCACCACCAGGGTTCGGTGAACTGCTTCAACACGGCGACGTCGATGGGCGGCGTGGGCGGCGGCGGTATGGGCGGCGTGGCGGGCACGGGCGGCGTGGGCGGCGGCGTGGCGCCGTGCCCGTACACGCCGCCCAACCCGTACAGCATGTACCGCGCGGAGCCGTGTGCGGCGATGTCGTCGTCGATCGCGTCGCTGCGGCTGAAGGCGAAGCAGCACTCGTCGGGGTTCGGCGGCGGGTACGGCGGCGTGTCGCCGGTGTCGCGCGCGGGCTCGGCGCCGCTGTCCGCGTGCCAGTACGCGGGCGGCGTGGCCGAGCGGCTCTGAGACGAGGCGCGCGGGCGCGACGAGCGCGAGCCGGCGCCGCTGCTGGCGTCGCGCGCCTCCTAGTCGCCGCCGCTGCCCGCGCCGCACCACGCGCCGCACCCGCTCTACAGACACCTGTGGGACTGGTTCGACTGACTCTGTGCTGTGCGCGCACTGTTCGCGACACGCGTCACGTACCACATACGACACGGTTCATGTGCGAGACATTCGTTACGAAACAACGGGCAATAAAAACTTTAAGATTTCGTTCTAAACTGTAAATATGTAGTTATGTACGTACGTATACCAAAGCGATGTGTGCAATTTTTACAAGCTTACAATGTACTTAGATTATGTTATGTAAGTGTTTTAGCTTAATATCGAAATTGTAAATATAAAATAAACATGATAATTTATTTGAAAAGAAAACAAGCATTTGAGGTCGGAATAGTGAATATTGTAGCAAACATAAGTTAATGTTGTTGTTCCAAATGTTCCGTTCTGTTGTTTTATTCAGAGGCTCAATTAAATGATGCTGTCAGTCTATCTGCTTAATATTTGATCGCATTTAAAACATACATATCAGATATATTATCAGTAAATTTTAAAGTACTACCTGAATATGAATGATATCTGTAAATTGCTATCAAATTGAAGTTATGTTGGTACTATATGCATGGCCAACATTATAATAATTACTGTCACAAGAATTAAACTACACGTAAATCTCTAAATTCTCTATTCTTGAAAAATATTCATGTTATTGCTATACAGTCCTGACCTGACCTTTGACAAAGGACTCTATCATAACTACCTGTACCGTTACATATTTTAGAAGTTTTTAGACTAGCTGTACCCCAGCTTTATCTGTACCAACACTGGTTTTACCCGCTAAAATAATGTCGGACTTTCATAGAAACACTCACCCCCCTTTTCACTACCTTAGGGGATGAATTTCCAAAAATCCCTTCTTATCGGATGCCTACGTCATACAAAGAACACACACTCCAAGTTTCAGGTCTCTACGATCAGCGGTTTAGGCTGTGCGTTGATCTGTCAGTCAGTCATTCAGGACAAAGCATTTTATATGTATAGATGAAGGGAAGACTTGAATTTAAAAATAAGATGTAATTTTTTTATTGACCATTTTAATTACCATCTAGTTTAAAAATGTCGTTTTATAGATTTTTGTTTATTATTGAAAGAAGAGTTTTTGTTTGTGACGGTTTGGGTGGTTACCACAGATATCCGTTACTGAAATCTCACCCGGTATCCTACATAAAGTAAATTCTAAAAAATATGTTTCCTTACTTACTGCAACTTAGTTTTTCAAATAATAATAATAATTTCAATTTGTAATTTTACAATTATACATTTTTTAATTGAGTACATTACATACAAAAGATCTATTAAGACGATTTTTTTCCAATTCACATTATGAATACCAACTTATTTTGTATAAAAAAGGTTTGATGCTTAACATATTGTAAACGACATCACACACTAGGTACCTTTATGCAATATGGCAATACGTTGTCAATACTCTCGTTAGAACAAAGTTCATGTTATCTTAACCTTTTCTAGAATAAAAACTACTGTTTGCTTAAATTAACTTTATCACATTTTTTAGACAGGCTTTTGAGTACTATTGGGGGTAAAATATTGAAGGATCAGTCTAGGGTTGTCTGTCCCGAGCTTTATCATCCTTATATTACTGTTAAGAAGACATAATTTTATAATCGTGATGTCAGATTTAACAAATTCCTACTACTAGTAAAGAAAATGTCTTCAAGCTTCATAATATGCATTGTAATATTAGTATGACAAACGAAAATAGACCTTATTATTTCATGATGTGCAAACAAGGTAAACTTCAAATCAATGCTTGTTGAAACTATAAAATGTAAATATTCCTTTAGATTGAATAGAATGCGCTACGACAAATGCTACGGCTACGTCGGCTACGATGGCTACGTCGGCTACGCCTGCTACGTCGATAGTCAAAACCCTTTTAATACCGATGCAAAAACACGCTTTTCATTTCATACAGTCTTTAAAACAGTAGGAGTCTTTAAAACTCAATCGGGGTAAACTTAAAGTAACTAAATTAAGGTACGATTTCAGTAATAAATCTTGAGGAATTACTCTGGTTCGGTAACTTGTTGTCGACCTTGCGTTGGATGTTAAAGCCTTTATTGGGTTTTTTGATCCTATTAACAATTTACATTATATTTTACAAGACTTCCCATTTCTATCATCCATTGCTAGAAAATAGCTGCCTACACAATGAGATTAATGTAACCAGGATCTCAATATTTATTAAAATGTTTATAACTTAACACCGTTTATGAATGTAATTGTAAAATATTGTAACTAATTAGATGTAAACATTCACTAGTTTTTAAATTTAGTTTATTACACGAATTAGTATATCCTACTTCCGTGTGCCTACTTTACCGTGAAGGAAACACTAAATTATGAAAATAAATATGTAAATATATAGATTTGACTTTAAATAATAATTGATGTGAAAAAAATCGAGGTTTTCATTTTATACATATCAGAACAAAATATCTGCGAAAACGAATAGTTTGTTGAAGTTATTTTGTGAATAACAATTAAGAAGATACCGATCGTTTTGTAATTTAAAAAACCTCTAGTCATAATAAAAGATACCACTGAGTACGTTTGTTTTTGATAATTTTAATTTTATTAACCTTTTGGTGTACCTCATTTGAAAGAATATCACACACAGCATTTTCGACGGATCAGTCTTCTTTATGTAACAAGAAATCTAACTTACAACACTACAATGCTCTATAAAGAAAAATATATCTAAAACCTTTAATGAATAAAGCTATATCCATCTCTCTTTTGCATAATATTTTTTACATCAAAAAACTATCTGAACTATCCTTTTTATAAACGACTTCAAACTGTCTCTAAGTTTTGCATGTGGAATGTTACTAAGGGATCAGAAAAAACATATGATTTAGTGGCAATACGTTTTTTACAAGTAATTTAACAATTTAAATTAATGTTTTGGATGATGGATTAATTATTCGGCACAATTTAAGTATTTGCAAAACCTATGAATAAACATATGTCTTGGGATTATTCATTTATTAAAAAGATTTGGTACATGGAACATAGTACAAAAGTAAAAAAAATATGCGTTAAGGGTCCGGCGGAGCGTGAATTGCCCACAAAAACGTAATACCGAAATAAATCGTAATGCAGACAATATTCTATCAAATTATGTTATTATTCGGATTAAGATATTGTTAATCTAGGTTCCTACGGTCCTATTTCATCTGCTACTACTTCACTGAAAATAAAAGACCGGAAAATCGTTCCAAACTTGGTAAAGTTATCAAAAATTCCATCGCTTACATGTATTTCCAGTGAACTAATTTGAACGAAATGGTAGTGTAGGGACCTAGATTAACAGTATCGGAATCCGAATAATAACGGAATTTGATTAAATTGTGTTTGAATTACGATTTATTTCGGTATTAAGTTTGTAAGAGAAATTCGCTCCGCCGTACTCTTAATAAAAATGTGAGAACCAAATAGTAGTATATTTTGTGCTTAATTTAATAACATAGTTTTGTATCAAAAGAAACTTTCGGAACCAGAATTGGTTTAAAATATCATAATTATAAACTCTTCTGGCTTGAGAGTGATCTACCAATAATAAAATAAAAAGATTCTAACAATATCTACTAAAATTTAAAAACTGCAGGATAGTCAAAGTTCATGTGAACATTAATACATAAAGTGATACATGGATGTCAATGTTATAATACTATAATTATATACCTAATGAATGTGAGCGAGGGTGTTAGTGTCTAAGCAATAAACCGTCAATTAGTTAACCCTAATAAGAAAAGTTATCAATCAATTAACTATTTTAATTCTTGAAGGCAGTAAACTCCAGCTGAACAATGAAACTGTTTCCTTAGGTATTACGGTTGATAGTAAGTTGCAGTAGGACGCACACATTTCAGCCCTGTCTAGCAGTTATTTAAACATTCGCAGCTAACGTCAAGAGCAAACTGTCATAACTTAGTTCTTCTTTTGGCCACGTTCATTAAGATCTATGCTCGGATTCTATAGTTCCTTCGAGAGTGAGATTTTTAAACTAAATGTCAGTACGTACTGTTATGTAAGTAGTACAAATACGTTTTATAATAATACTAATTCAAATACTTAGATGAAGAGACTATATACTAGGGTAAACGTACTGATTTAGGTATTTAAAGGAACCGCTATTAAAGTTGAGTCCATTGACATAAATGGTGTCGAATCACATCGAGTGTTTGTGGTCAGAGAAGATTTTATGAGTAAGAAGATCAAAAACGGTGACGTCGATCGACGATGGTCAAAGCAATACGTCGAACTACTGAGCTGTGAGTAATAACTTTATTTATAACTAGCTACCCGCTCACGGTTTTACCCGTTCCTAAGAGGCGTAGCGTGATCTGTTATATTACTTATGACCTTCCCCGATAAATGGAATATCCAACACAAAAATCATTTTCAAAGTCGGTTCAGTATATTCAGAGATTACCCCCAACAACCTCACAAACTGACAAACTTTACCTCTTTATATAATATTAGTATCAGTATTGATAGACACTTGTGCAAGGCAAGTACTTATTTTGTGCAGTCAACCATCTACGGGCTGACCTTTATGCGTATAATTTTACAAAGGAGGACTCGGACCTCAATAAGATCCTTTGAACGATTATTTTGCAATTCCTACGTATTAATTTAAAATGCCACTGCCTCATTGGCCTAGAGGTATTAGACGCGACTGCTACGCTGGAGGTTTCGGGTTCGATTCCCAGGTCAAGCAAATTGTTAATGGGATTTTCTATGAAATTCTCAATAAACTCCGAGTTGTGAGTTTGGATTATCGCCCCCTATTATATGGGCCTGAACTGTGGGTGTACATTAGGACACCTCTACCTAACCCTTCGGGGAATACAGGAATAGGTATGTTAAATTAAAAATGCATTATTATGAAATATTTAAAGGCAAAAGGTGTAAGGTAAATAACAAAACAGGTATGGGACCTTATTTTCTTAAGTATCAGCAACATTTCTTGGTCATTGCCACTGCAGTATCACTAGGAGAAACTATAATTGTATCATAGATCAGGTTACTGCATTACCAGAACACATTAGCTGTGGACTTCTACATAATCAACCCATTTTACTGTCCCACTGCTGGGCACGGGTCTTCTCTCAGAATCAGAGGGGTTAGGCTATAGTCCACCACGCTGGCCTAGTGCGGGTTGGCAGACTTCACACGCCATCAAGAAAATCTCTCAGGCATGCAGGTTTAAGCGCGTGATAATTAACTATTTAATACGCACATGACTTCGAAAAGTCAGAAGTGCGTGCGGTGTGAACTTCTACAATTAATCTCATGAATCATCAAATATACCTCTTAAACATATGCAATCTCTACTACCAAACCACTTCAAAAAGATTATTCAAATAGAATTTTATAACAATATTTATTTGCTATAGAGTAGAATAAAATATTTGAATAGAAGTAGGTCTTTCGAATGCGACAAGATAAAGCCGCGTCTAAGTAGAATGTTGCAGCGAAAAATGTGCATTATAGTGCAATGGAAATAAATTTCACGTTACCGTAAGCTATTTTATAGCGGCGGTTGACGACGGCTGCCAGCGTGGGAGATAGATTTCGTTGTCATGGAAACGCAGCCCTAGTCGCCTCGTAGAGTTCGCAAAAATTAAATGAGGAATATACAATGAGTGGATAGGTAGGTGTGAGATTAATTTTCTCTTTAGCTACAAACATCACTATATTGGACGCGCAAGAAAGGTAAAGGACATTAGTATTAATCTTTTGCATTCCTCCAGATATTATACTAAACAAAATAGAACATCGTTACAAAAATTAGTCGTTCTAATTAGAAAAATCCTATGTATATTCAAAGATTAAAACTGGTCCTAAGCTCCAAATACAGACAAATTGTTAACGATTGATTCATGAAAATCTGCGACATTAGGCGGAAAGTATACAATAATCCCGCGAATGATTATCGGTGCGTCAGTGGCGCGGGCGCGGAGCGGTCTCGGCGCGGCGCAAACACACAGTTTCCAGGTGCTCGAATCCGAGCGCTTTAAGGATTTAGCCGAGGATTTGCTTTCAATATTAGCCGCCGGCCGCCGGGGCAGCCCATTCCGTTCCGCCCGTACCTTTTTTATTATTTTGTCGCATCGTTTTGGCTCTAAATGGAATCATTCCGCCATCTACATTTTTATTTTTCAATTGCACCCCGATTAGTGGGATTAGCCGTATCGCTTTCCGATTCTTTGCTCCTTTTGGTGGAAGCTTTCGCGGACTAACGCGGCCGCGCTGTCGCCCGCTCTAATCGCTTTCGGTTTGGGACGCGATCAAACCATATTCGGGTGGCGCGATGATTGTGGCGCAGGCTTTGACGTCAAAGGTCGGTTTCGGCCGGTGAGTACAGCATTGTGTTTGTCGACGCTGTCATTATCAGAGAGTCAATGTCGAGTTTTTATTATTTGATGTTTAATTAGAGTACATATTATTTGTTCACGGTTCCATGTGTAAGCAAGCACGAGTATGCGGTGGCCGCGTCTGGGGCCCGCGCGTCACTGCGCTTATCTTTATGGTTACAAACATTAGTATGGCTTTTCATTTTATCAAGGATTGCCTTAGTCACCGAGGTCCGTAGCCTACGTGCGTATCACACTCGTTATCATATCAACCCTATATAATATTTACCTGACTAACATAAGATGTAATATGAACGTAATATGAAAACACGCGCACTCACTATGCGGCGTGAGCCACTCTGGAGATGAAAGTATGTAGACGTGGTGACAATAACATACGTAATGACTAGCGCAAGTTATCAATTAACTTATTTACTAGGATAAATGTAAAATATAAATGAATGTATTTATTTGCCTTTCTGCTACTTATATGTTGGCAGAATATCTTAATCTAACATAGTATTTTTCTACAAAAAGTATGTAATACAATAATAACCGATTGCCTTTTTTTATACCACTAAGGTGGCAAACAACCATACGGCCCGCATGTTGGTAAGCGGTTACCGTAGCCTATGGACACTTGCAACATTTTTATTATTAACTTTAATAATGCATGATATTAGCACTATCTTAAGCAATCTACATAAATGCAAGAAGTACCTAGGTCCTGGGTATATTACAATTTTTTGTTTTTGAAGCAATTTTTTATTAAAATTATGAACAATGGATAAACGATTGTTCTCGAGCGCCGGGATCCTTATGTAATTAACTGACTCCAAATTAATATACTCTGTCTATCTGTTTGTTTGTTTATGTTCACTCCTAAACTGTGGAATAGATTACAATAAAATGTAGTTAGGAGATAGATTGCACCCTGAAAAGTGACCATAGGCTACCGTTGTCTCAAAAATCCACTGGCATGTTAGTGACACCGCGGGTAATAGTTAGATTCAAATAAAATATTATGAATTCTCGTAGATTTGTCTTACCTTTTATTGATTGGTGAACAATATCTACTATAGATATTATTTCAAATATAATATTCTACTATAGATATTATTTCATATATAATATTCTACAATTTCACAGCAAAATTGTGTTTCTGCTGCTACCCTTTGAAATATAATTTGGTTTTTCCATGTCGATATGATTACATCACACAAACGTAAAGGTAGGCAACGCATGTCAATAGTTAGAGGAACGTAGAGGGTTAGGTTTTGGGTGGAAAGGATCAAAACGGGATTAGAGGAACGACAACCAATCAAGGGTAACTGGACTGTTATACCTACGCGAAATAAATGCGGCACATAAAACTTATTCGCCACCAAAGTATATTAGACTTTAAGTAGTTCCGTTAGGTTTGAGAATCGGTTGTGTTGTTGAGTTTATTGATGTTTTGTTTGGAAGGGAGGGTAGATGGATGAGGAGGGCGAGGGTAGCGAGTGCAACCTCCGCAGACAATCTTACAAGTTAATTGTGTTCCGTGCCTGAAGCCGCCTGACTACAGAATAATATCGTACTCACTACGTTGTGCGTCTATATAACTTTAGCTGAAAACGTACACGAATTTTGTTACGTAGGTAATGGAAAATGTGTTTACAATAGCTATGGTTGTCTCGATAGATTGTCAACGGTATGTAGCATGGAATTGTTTTATAGGCATGAGAAAATATGGTTTCAATAACGTGAAACAGCGTCACAATTGATATGTATAACTCATATTCTTTTTAGAAAAACTATACCGATAATCGACTTTACCTTTTTTATCATATATACATACCATCACGCCTGTATTCCCCGAAGGGTTAAACAGAGGCGTACTTAATGTACACCCACAGTTCGCCGGTATGTCTAGGTCCCATGTTATAGGGTGCGAGCCTATAGCCATTAACCGGGCACAGATCCAGACTCCGAGCTGCTACTGAGAATTTCATAGAAAAACCCACTATCACTTTGCTCGACCTGGGGATCGAACCCAGGACCTCTTAGTGTAGCAGTCGCGCTTGGGACCACTAAACTAATGAGGCAGTCAGCCTTTTATCAATATTTCAAAATTGCTTTTGTGTGCGTTTTTTCGCAAAAAATAAATGTTTTTTCTTTCATAGACATTATATACTTTAGAGAAACTTGCGAAAATATGAATTGAATATCTTCGTTGTCAAACCAAAATCTACTACGTACACTTTTTTAAGATTTCTACTTTCTGACCTTTGCGTATCACTGCCCTCTCTATCGTATAAATTATCTACTGAGTGCCTTGAATACTTTACGACGATCTACGACCTCTTTATAAAATATGCTAGATATATGCAGCAGTTTTTTTTTTTCAATATTACAAAAGCATAATTTTCCAATACGACCTTCAAACCTTCAAGAAAAGAGCGGTTTACTCCCTTTTAAAAGGCCAGCAACGCACTTGTGACTTCTCTGGTGTTGCGGGCGGACGGCGGTAATCGCTTACCATCAGGCGATCCATCTGCTCGTTTACCCCCTATTCCATAAAAAAATAAAACATGGCAAATTAGTGAGACGATATGTTCTCAAGCACTATGAAAAAAAAAATTGTTTATAACCCAAAACCTCGACGTACATAAAATTCATGAGTAATTTACCTTTCTGTTGAGGCTTAGCTCTCGCCTACAAGTTATTCTACAAGCCTCTTGTCACTTTACCTTTTAACTTATCAACATAAAACATACTTTCTCATGAATAAACAAGTACCTAGTTTACATCGTATGACATACGGGGAGTTTAATAAAGTTTCTAGACGTATTACATCGTGCATCGCGTAGGGCGGGCGACTTGGGCGGGCGGGGTGCTCGAGGGGCGACGAGGGGGGGGGGGGGCAGTAAATAAATACACTGCGACATGGATTTATTGCAAACACTAGTCAACTCATGCAGATACATTTACTTCATAAAGAAGTTGCCAGTTGAAGGCCAATAAATAGTTAGAGAATCGTGTTGCCACTTACGTTTTAAAAAGAATATCCCTCCTGATTTGATAAAAATTTAAACATTGTATAGGTATCTAAATAATTAATTGTATTTAAGTAGTAATATACATGGGAGAGCCGTGCTTCGGCACGAATGGGCCGGCTCGACTGGAGTGATACCACGGCCTCACAGAAAACCGGCGTTAAACAACGCTTATGTTGTGTTTCGCCGAGTGACTTTTAAAAGGTCGGCAACGCACTCGTGACTCCAATGGTGTTGCGGGTGTCCATGGGCGGCGGTAATCGCTTACCATCAGGTGATCCGTCTGCTCGCTTGCCCTCCTATCCCATAAAAAAAAGTAAATATTTATATTATACATGTCTGTGACATAGCTAAAAAAACTACCTTGAAAATCCTGTTCCATAATAAAAAGTTTAAATTTATATTTCCCTATCTCATCCTCTTCCTTATATATTGTTAGACTAGTTCATATATTGTATATAAGTATTCAGTTCACTACGATCTTGGCAGTCTTTTCAATATTTTGCTGCGGCGCTACGAAAGTTCGTAGAATCGTAGCGAGTTTCAAATTCATTCAATCGTTAGCAGTGGAATACAAAGATGGGAACTATGTTTACTTGCCACTCTTTTATAAAGTTCTCTGTTTGAATATTACATACCTATGTTCTCACCTTTCGTAAGTACATAAGTACTAGTACATTTTTGCTGTCGTAGTATTGTGTACTTACTTGGTAGAAAACAAAAAACTGGCCAGAATATGATTTGTCTTAATTTTATAATTCAAATAGAAAATAGATTTACAAAGAATAGACCTTAATGCATGCATTACTAAGATTCATTTTGTATCAAGGACGTTCAAGTTTCGGGGTTTAACTAATGAAGTCTCAAACGACTGTTGATTCTGTCAAGTGGCGAAATTGTGATTTCAGATAAATATTACTTAGGTACTTGTTGTAAACTATTTGCTAACTAGTTGTAAATTATACAACTAAATGTAACTAGACGAGTCTTGCGAAAGTTAAGATACAGACATACCATCACGCCTATATTTCCCTGAGAGTCGAGAACGAGATGTAGTGATGTATACACATACAGTTTGCTGTCACGTTTCAAGAACTCTCAGGAACAAAACTAAGCCTCGTCTAACCACTCAAAATTTCCTAAAAGCATTTTGACTCAAATAACATTGCATTTTAAAACCTGGAAATATAATACCACGGCTTTGTGTTCAACAGTCTTGTTTGCGAATATTACTTCAAAATACTTCAATTACAGATCTTAAATGCACAAACACACAGACTCTTTGTAATATTGATTCGTCACGGGGATCGGAACTGTACACCAAAGCACACAAATCCCAGCTCTAGCCAAACGTCAAAGATATTTATACAAACATACTCACGCCTTTTTCACCACAGACCGTCACTTGCTACTATTCTTGCGTACTTCTTTTGTTTCTTCCATGTACATACATCTTGTCATACACAAGTATAGTATTACGCACCTGACTTATTTGAAGGACACTAATCAGCAAATAGATCGGTAAATGTCCTCTCTTAAAGCCACCGCTGACATAGGTACTGCTATAACATACTATATGCTCTGAACATGCAATGTAAATACTATATTTGCACATTGAATTACTTATTTCATACTAAAAAGTGCAGTGGCATTGAATTTATTGTTTATCAGAGTAAATAAATTGTGATAAGAGATGTGAATTTTGCGATTTGATATGAAAGTAATTTAAAAATAGGAGGGAGAAAAGAATATACTCGCTATCATCTATCATCAGTAAGCTATGGTAGAAATTAGTCCCCATTTTGTAATTATACAATGACTAGTTTCATGATCACAATGCCTAGATTCAATATAATTTTTAGTTACAAATATGTTTTGTAGATACTTATTTATCTGTAGGACTATAGGGCTATAGTCAATAATTATTTCCTAAAAAAAATTGCCTTTACAGAGCAGTGAGTTTCTCTGAAATTTATGTAATTAACCGCCAACCAGAAATCAAATAAAGGTATTAGTAGCTACATAGATGATATACTATTTTTCCATCGCCAGATACCTACCTTTATCGGAGGAATAAATTTGAATTTTTGACAGTTTCGCTATACCTACCTACAAAATCTATCAAACGTAATTTTAATCCTCAGTTATGGCGATGGTAAAATCGGCCCTTAAAGCTACAATTTCACTTCTTACATCACAACCAGCTTACAATTTACACATTTACGTATTCTCAAGTGTTGCCAACACTGATGCGCCATAAACCTCCCATTTAAATACTCATCACGTCAACACTAACACATTATGATGTGTTGCGAGGATATCCAAGGTTCGAGTGGTGGGAAGCCGAAATCAAGAGCGGAGGGGGATGCCCGCATGGGTGGTGGGGAATGAAGATTTACGATCGAGGCATAACGAGCGCTAGATGAGGCGTAAAGAAGCCCAATTCCGGTTATTATACCTACAGCCTCGCTATAGACTGTGTTTATACAATTTTATACCTTATGGAACTTATATCGGCAGTCTTTGGATCCGAAAATTAAATGGATCGCTTCAAAAACGTTTAGCGGGTTATTGAATATTACTATAAGGCTTATTAAAATATAGCTCTGTAAGCATTTTTAAAGGTAATCTAACTTTTCAGGTTAATATTTTTATTCAGTCGAAATATAGGCTTCTAGGTATATTCTAGGTATATTCAATATTCTAGGTATATTGACTGTCTTAGTAAATAGATGTATGAACTTAATGGTAAAGACGAAATTTTTTTGAAACAATATTTTTTAACGCTGTGAAGCTAAAACAAAACTGCTTTATTAGTTTAGTGGTTGTAAGCGCGACTGCTACGCTACAGGTCCTCGGTACGATTTACAGGTCGAGCAAAGTGATATTGAGGTTTTCTATGGAATTCTCAGCAGCATTGCAGGATTTGCGCTCTGTTAATGGTAATAAGCTTGTTGTCATTACATGGGACCTAGCATATTGACGAACCATGGGTGTACATTAATATACCACTCCCTAACCCTTTGGGGAGTACGGGCGTTATGGATGTATATGTACCTATATAAATAAATAACTATATTAAATATATGATTCGCCTTTTTTTATAGATATTGCATGTTTCATATATTTGCTGGGGCTTCAAAGTTTGGCTCACATCATCGCTGCTTAAGGAGCTTCGGGCCTCGCGTCTAGTTCAAAACTTATGGGGCTTTGTATACATAAGTAAGTACTTAAATATGAAAAACATACATAAAACTTGCTGTTTTTTTAATATATGAGGTGAAACTAGGAAAAGATATTTGACAAATAATAATCTGTCCAGATTTTTAGTTTAACAGGTATTAGTTATACGTACTACCTACTATTTTGGGTTTTTTGTCTTTTCACTCACACACCGTGATTGCGTACAAAAGGACCAAGTAGTTTTACTATACGGAACCATAAACTTATTATATTTATCTTACGTACATATGTTACATAATACGAGTATATGAGTCATATTTAAAACACAAACTAAACAAAATAGATGTGTGTTGTATGAATATCTAATACGATGCGGTAAATTTTGCTTCTACCTGCAGACGGAATATGAAACTCGGGTGCAGTGGTACTTAGCCGTGTCAGGCTACACCAGGGGCAGAGGGGGAGACGTAACTAATTTCTGGATTAAGCACATTTGCAAATGTAATTTGTATTCATTAAAACAACACAACATCGTACGTGTAATGTTTTTAAACGGAAAAACCGTTGCGACATTCCATTACGATTCGGTTTCGTGGGTTGAAATTACTGAAATAATGTGTTTTCTGGAGTACCTACCTGCTTTTGTTATTTGTATATACGAGTAGTACGGATATCTACTAACTAGTATTAATTGTTTATCTTATGGACTTTCAAAGCTTGTGCTACGCCTTGTCGGAGAAAAGAAGTAGCTTAATATTATGTAAAAAAATCAACAGAAAATTGTTAAAATAAACCCACTGATTTCTTTTAAGAGTACTTACTTAGGTGTACTATATAATAGATGTTAAAAACCATTAACGAAAAGTTGACCACCAGCGATGGTGTAAAGGATCTACAACATCGGGATTAAATAATATCAATATAGCGAATTTATTTCTCTGATTAAAATAAAATGACTCAAATCTCTCATCTGCATTAATTCAATTGAGATTCTAAACACCATCGTAAAACAATATGTATCAATCACTCACATTGTCGGTACTAAGCAAACGTCCCATAAACCGTGTTCAATATAAAATTTATAAACAAAGCAGTGGCGGAAATCAAATGAGCGTATATCAGCGGAGGGCGCGGAGCGACGGAGCGAGCAGAGCGGAGCGGGCGGAGCGGAGCGGGGCGTCGCCACTCAAACGACTTTATTGTGCTGTCGTTCAAACGCGACAGAACCTAATAGAATTAAATTGGGAGACGCGTTGCTCCGTTGTGTGGAAAATAATAACACCGAGTGGCTGCTATCTCCGTAGGTTTCACGCGCCGGTGGCAGGGGCCAAACTAATGGAAATCCAGCCAATGATAATCTGTTTTCTACACCATTAATCCTGAACTAAGTCTGAGTACAATCTGTGGCGTCTCCGGGAGTGCGACTCGAGTTTTATGCCCTCGTTAAGGTCCGCAATTTGTGGAGTCGGGCTGTTAAGACGGTTTGCCCTCATTCGCTCCCAAATCCTAATTCCGACCGTGGACTTTCTTAATCTTACGATATTGAGCTGGAGGTAATTGTTTCAAAATTGTAGCTCGGATAGTTGTTTCTCGGCGCTTTAGTGCGGCCCGCTAATGTATTGCCATTGTTACTTTGATTTACATCGTTTGATTGGTGATTTGTGACATTAGGTAATTATGCTTGAGAACTTAATACCTACCTAAAGCTATTAGAAATGCTAGTATTGATATGTTATGGCTAGTTAAGTATATTTTGAAATATTTTGAACAATTCTTAGTTAGGAAACTGTTTTTTAATTAAACGCTTCTAAACAATTACACCTGTAGATACTAGGTATATTAATAAACTTTGGTATGAGTAAATATTTATAATAACAAGAACAGTCTTTCCTTAAGAGATTGTGTGTTATTTAATCTGAAAAACATGTTTATTTAGTGTGCTCGGCTTATCCAAATAACCAATACTTTAAGGGAATAGAGTCGTCGAGGAGCACAATAAAAACGAAAGTAATCATGCAAATTGGTGAAGGAGGAAAGTTGAATTAAAAAGCGGGATTGTGCGGGCGTGGGCGGGGAGCGGCGCGGCGCGGGGCGGGGTAATGTGTCTTAATGACCGCAATGGATGAGCACCGTAATCCTCCCTCCAGCAGCGCGCGCCCGCAACCTTTTGCTCCTGCTCGTTAGCTATCTACTCTGGTACAACCCTGCCCTCCTACTCAATTGTTTTAGATATACGCGCTGCGCCAGGATATACAGTTATGTTTATTCTGCCGTCGCGCTGAATAAACAAACACTAAAGCAGATTTCACCGAGCTACAAATCTTAGACGAGCGGGAGGCAATAAAAGTGCAAGTAATCAAACGTCGGCTCGTAAGGCGGGACGCTGACGTCGCGACATCATGTCATGGGCTATAAAACTGAGGTCAGCAATAAGCAATTCGGGACGTGTGAGCGACGACGCGACACGACGCGACTACACGCGACGCGGTGCGACATCGGAGTCGCGTGTCGCACGCACGCCACTGCAGACACCACATCATCAAATCAACATTTGCAGATTCGCGAAGCTTTGCCTGGGAGATTTAGAGGTGGAAGGAAAATAAAAAAGTTCGTAGAGGAATCCGGCTTGATCCCTGTTGCCTTTATGGTAATGCCGGGATGCGTGTATTCGACTATTCAATTTATATTTTTTCCCTTTCGCCTTATTTCTTTCTCTCCGAAATTATCTATCCTTCGAATTTCGTTTCGCACTGTATTGTATACGGGATTCGATGTTTGCGAATAAGGTACGACTTTGCCTGAAAATATCACGAATAACCGCGGCGGATTGGCTTTGTTCAAGACTTCAAACAAGTTTTCTTTTCGTATAAATATTATGTGTATAAAATGGCTCGGTCGCTGAGAGCCGTCGCACACACCCGCACAAAGTTCTTTTGTTGTATATTGCACTCGCTACCAGCTTTAGAATTTTGTAAGCACTGACAAAATGGATACATTTACAGGAGATTCTACTACTTACTTACTTCAAAATGACACTACCGAATGCGTACATATATCGCGAGATACCGGTGATAGGATATTATAAAACGAAATTAAAATAATATAGATAGATAGATAGATAGAATATTCTTTATTGCACACCAAAAACGAATGTAAAATACAATTTGTAATATATTAATTATACAGACGTGTAAAGGGATTACGTCTTATAAAATGATCTATCTATATGATATACAGTGTGTCCGGACATGGACTAGCGATATTCTAAATACTTAAATATAAACTATTTTAAAGTACATTTACACTCTAGGCTTGGGTCCAATACACTCCCCCGCTATGTGGCAGCCATTTTGTTGAAATATGCTCTATGCGAGTACAAAAAATATGATATATCCCAAAGTTTTAGTCATACTGAGATGAAAATACGCTTATTCGAAAGGCAATAACATTGTCTACCATCTGCATTACAAAGCAATGTGTTCACAATTCCATAACTTTAACAATAACTCTTAAAGTATTAGACTTACAGTTGTGAATTGTTTATGTTGTATTGTAGCTTAGCTCAAAATCTGTCGATCTAGTAAAAAAAATAAAAAAGTTGTCGGGGATGTTTTTGTAGTAATTAACAATTATTGGTTGAATTGCATAATTTTTCTTTTTTTTTCGACTTTCACGTTTTTTTTCAAAAGTTATGGAATTGTAAACACATTGCTTTGTAATGCAGATAGTAGACAATATTATTGCCTTTCGAATAAGCCTATTTTTATCTCAGTATGATTAAAACTTTGGGATATATGATATTTTGGTACTCGCATAGAGCATATTTCAACAAAATGGCTGCCACATAGCGGGGAAGTGTATTGGACTCAAGCCTAGAGTGTAATTGTACTTTAAAATAGTTTATATTTAAGTATTTAGAATATCGCTAGTCCATGTCCGGACACACTGTATAAGAAAAATATAATACATTTTCGCATCCTACAAGTATAAGGTAAGTAAGTAAATGTTTCCACAATTCTCGTAACTCTCGCAACTCGTGACGTAACAAGCAATTAATTGACTATTTTAATTAAGTAAGAGCATGGGTAAATTAAAGTAAATTTATTATATTTATCAATAAATCTTTATGAAAAACAAATTACTTAATAAACCGCCTGACATTTTCTACTAAAATGCGCCCGTACAAGTAGGCATGTTCAAATTTAACATTGTTCTTCCCTCATGAATAAATCATAAGAAGTAAGCGGGGCTCTACGCCTTTATAATTCTACATAATACATTAAAACGTTGTACAGATTGCCTTCTACTTTAATAATATGAACTTAATGGGTATTAGTACCTATGTGTAACGGAAAATGCTTATTGTCTTCATTTTGTTATGTAACATATACTTAATCAACAATATAGTATCTATACTATATATAAAATGATTGTTTACTTGAATTTTATTGTCAAAAACGTGACCCGTTAATAAGAGCGTATGGTTTTGAGCGAATCGTGCGATATGATTTAGTGCACTTGGCGACATTAGGTGGACTGAAGTCGGGCGGCTCCTAATCTTGAGTAATGGTTGCCATTTGTCTTCGCGACCGTTCACGTGTAATTGGACGGTCACCGTTCAAAATCACTGCTTCAATATTCATCGCAGAAAAAATAACTGTTTATCTATATTTGGTACGTAGGATTGAAGTATGTAAGAGTTGCACGGAGCCAACGTTCCACAATCAAATTGCAGACGTTCTAAAAGAAGGCCAGATTAAGTGCACTTTAAATCAATGAACAGATGATTCAAGTAGATGAAGTGAAATTGGAGGGCCATGATTGTAGTTTATGGAAATGTATGGACTTAGAGGGAAGACAAGCGTGATAACGTTTGCATGATAACGTTTTTACGTGGGAGAGTCATGTTTCAGCACGAATGGGCCGGCTCGACCGGAGTGATACCACGGCCTCACAGAAAACCGGCGTTTAACAACGCTTACGTTGTGTTTCGCCGAGTGAGTGAGGTTACCGGAGGCCCAATTCCCTTTTAAAAGGTCGACAACGCACTTGTGACTCCTATGGTCCTGCGGGTGTCCATGGACGGCGGTAATCGCTTACCATCAGGCGATTCGTCTGCTCGGTTGCCCTCCTATCACATAAAAAAAAATGTTTGTATGAATATAGAATGGAGGCTTACTGCCAACTCACAACAGCATGGCTCCGCTTGCTGTGAGTAGTTTATAGGCTGGAGGCAATTCTTTATTGGACCTTGTACCCTGAAAGGCAAGCTGAACCAGCTATAACCATGCTCATGGCGTGTCAGCATATACTTAAGTGCCTTAACAAATAACGGCGAAATCTCTGAAAACTAATGAGTGTTTAGTGAGTTTATTAATATCCAAAATCTAAATGACTTCTTTTACCATATAAATAATGTGAAATGGATCCCGTAGTACTAGTTTTTAATATTTTTAAAACGTGTGTAATTTAGCTACGAGTATATTCTGTGTGTATGTGTAATTATATTTCTTTTGTTTCAGTTTTCTTTGGAGAGCATTTTTATCTGTTTAGAATTAGTAAGGAATACCTAACTCAAGCCAAAATGCGGAGGGTTATATCGGACTCCTACTGACTAACAACCTCCTCATTGTACCTATAATCTTGCTTGGTGGATTCGGGAGACCATTTCTTCTACGACCCGTAGGTACAGGATACATAAACTGTCTATACCACCGTACTCTATTATAGTGTAGGTAAGTGGTTTTTACCAAGTAAGTCTTTTGACTACAGAAGGTTATACCTACATTTTCTCATTAACTTACTCATCTAACTCAGCCATAGTACTTAGGTACTAAATATAACGTCTAACATTGCAATATTTGTCAGCAAGTGCAATAGAATCGATTTAGCTTCAATTACAAGGTATATTATTAGATTTTTGACATGTGTGCCTAGAATACACATAAACATTAGATCGAGGAATTAATGTTCACTTCAGTGTGTCTCTGTTCTCATGAATCACAAGTACCTACCTATTACCATCGTGCGAGCCTCTCCCGAACCCCGAAACATAGAACCACCCAAAACTGAAAGGTTATTAATGCACTCCCGTCTCTATATGCCAATTAAGTAAATAGTTACCAACGTACGCTGCAATTATATTTTTTGATCCTCAATAAATTGACAATTTTATCTTACGCCACTGATTCAGAGGGACGACTGGAGAGCCTTTTAAATATATCGAGTATTTCAGTGCAACGATACAGCGAGTTGTTTACAGTGGGGGGTTGTGGTGGGTATGGGGGTCGCGAGGGTGTGTGAGGTGGAGGGGGGTGGGTTCAAGATGGCGGCGTCGCCAAGGCAACGGTGCAGTCGCTTCCTTAATCGACCGTCGCAGGCTCGCGCCGTCTCCGGCCCACTCTCATTTATGTATTGTATTGCACTTGAACACTGACTTGTGTTTTATGATGTTCTCGCTGCTTATGTACCTACTGGTTTGGGTCGAAGTATGTATATGAGAATGCTTAGTCAAGTTTGCGACTTTTGGGAAATAACATATGAACAAACCGAAAGTATTAAAATTTAAGTTAGCCTGTTTAATAGATGTTTCCTCCATTTTCTTCACAACTCGACCGACATCGGTCACTGTCCCACCAACCCCTACTCCACTACCACACAAACAACCAGATCTTGCCAGATCCCGATTTGTAAATAACGTACGTTCAAGAGTCGTTAGTTCGCCGATCAGTTAGGTCAGTCCATAATCCAGTGGCCGCCGGCGCTGCAGCCGCCACGGAGCCAATAAAAAAGAGTTATAGTTGAGAAGAAAAGGAAAGTCTCGCGTCTCCGGCCGTTAGTTAGGGATCAAGGGCTCAGTGCGCGCCGGGCGATAATCATAATTTTTACTTACAAGAGCAAGAGTATAAGGCATTAGCTGGCGGGCTCGCGACAAATCTTTCCTAACTGCGGCCAACTTCGCGACTCGACTCGGTGTTAGCTCTCGACACTATATTTTGTAGACTACAGGTGCTTTCGAACGGACGCTCCGAGCTAAACGAATGCTCAATGTGGAACCCTGATCTGGACCCCAAGCTTTATATTTGTAATTTCTTTGAGAGCTTTTATTGGTAGGTAAATACTGTTTAAAAATGTAACGAAGAAACTTTCATGATCTAGATTATTTTTTAAGGATTACGAGCAACTTTTTAAATTCATTTCATTCTTTTTACTACAATTAACTAAGACCGTTACACAATTTATTATCAAGTTATGTACCTATATCGCTTAATAACTAGCTTATATCTCTGACTAAGGGATCTTTTTATTACAAAATTCTCCATTACTCTTAATGCTAAATGAATTTATAAAAAAGGAAACGCAAATTAAAATAAAATGAAAGTTGATTCTGTGAAACAGATTAGACAGGAATAGTTTGTTTCGATGTTGTAGCTACAGGCACACTAAGGAAGGCCTCCATCTTACCATAAATGGACAAAATGGGGATCCTTAAACAGCGCATAACCACGTCCCCGCCATTTACAAAGTCACCTTGTTGTCCGAATTGATACACAAACAAAGTATCGCGAGGGAGTAGTCACGTCACGTGGCGCGAGGAGCAGTGCCCAGTGCGTTGGGAGGCGCTATTCAAGTGTTATTCAGAATATGTGAACATCGCGCACGTGCCCACAACCGTAGAGAGGATATGGCTAAAACTTTTGCGCAAACATTGGGGATTATTTCCGCAGAAGGAAATGAGGGAATATTTTCATACAATCACGCCCGTATTTCCCGAAGGGTTAGGCAGAAGCGTACTTATGTAGGTACACCCACAGTTCGTAAGTATGTTAAGGTCCCATGTAATAGGAGGCCAGCCTTTTGCCATTAACCGGGCACAAATTCCAAGCTTCGAGCTGCTACTGAGAATTTTATAGCAAAACCCAATAATACTTTGCTCGACTTGGGTATCGAACCCAGAACCACGCGCTTCGGACCATTAGACTAATGAGGCAGTTAGGGGAATATTTTCATTTGATATTGAAAACTGTACGGTCAATTGAGCAATTAAAGCAATCAAGATTTTCTGTTAATAATATCTACTAATAATAGGTAATAACAGCTGCAGAAAATTAGTTCAGAAAATTAATTTTATTAGTCTTACATAGAAAAGTAGTGCAAACTGAGACAAACAAACATACATTTTGACGTTATTGTATGTTATTACAATAGGTACCGACCGTTTTATCTAATGGATCGACCACTATAATATAATTGATGATAAATAAATATTATTTACTAATTTGAGGACCGAGCGGTTTGGAAGGAGGGAAGGGAGGCCTTTGCCCAGCAGTGGGACGAAATAGGCTAGGAAAAAAAAAATTATAACTTTTTAAATACTTCAAATTTCAATTACAGTAAGTACATTCAGCATGACTGAAAGCTAGTAAAGAGCTAGTCTTTCAATATTTATAATCCCCTAAGTAATCGTCAACTAAGTCATTGTTTGTTTCAAACTGAATATACGATCACGCCTGTAGGTATTCCCCGAAAGGTTCGGCAGAGGTGTACTAATGTAGGTACACCCACAATTCGCCGGTATTTTTTTAGTTCCCATGTAAAAGGGGGCGAACCTATTGCCATTAACCGGGCACAAATTCCAAACTCCGAGCTGCTACTGAGAATTTTATAGCAAATCCCAATAAAACTTTGCTCGACCTAGGGATCGAACCCAGGACCAGCATAGCAATCGCACTTGGAACCACTAGACTAATAAAGCAGACATTATCTTCCTCTTTACTATAATTAAAACTTAAATAAAGTAGTAAGACGGAAGTCTCCATTGGTCTGTGTGCGCTAGTCCTCACGGGCCGGCTCGGGTCGGATTTGTTTTATGCCCACCGAAGACATCGACTTACCGCGACCGTCCGGCGTCTCCTTAATTTTATTACACGACCCGAACTCCAACAAAATGTCCTAATTGTGTCTCGAAAAACCAACCTGGAGAATGGAATTACCAATTTTGTTTTGTCCTCTGCTATGGGCGTTCGACGTCTTATTGGGTCGAGGTTGTCTCGGGTTTTGTGTACCTACGGTTACTTAATATATTTGCTTGTTTCTACTGTCGGAGATGTGGTGGTGTAGATTTTCTTTTTTGTTATTTTTACTGTATAGGTACACATCTAGGATGTATGGAGTCGACTGAAACCGGGTAAGTCATTTATTATTTTATTAGGTATTGTTAGTTTTGTGACTGTAATGTGCTACACTGCAACTGTTTTGTGAAATTGTGGTCACTGGCATCATCTAAGGCTCTAAACGCTTTAATCGTGATTGCGAGTAATAACTATTGGATACATTACGGGCGATACTATGCGCGTCTGTTAGATACTTAGATGATAGAATATTCTTAGTTAGATGTTCTGAACGGCAGCACATATTTTACATACATATTTTCACGCTTGTCTCCCATTGGGGTAGGCAGAGACTATAGATTTCCACTTGCTATGATCATGGCACACCACTTCCGCTTCATCCACGTTCATTACCTAATTTCCTCATGCATGATAGTCGGTTTAAGGCACAAATGAAAAAAAATATATCGAAATCAGTAAAGACAATAATCACGAATGCGAAAATTTATGACCCCGTTTTTAAACCATTTGCGGTAAACACACGCATCTAATTTGTTTTGTACATAATATAAAACAAAGTCGCTGTAGTTGTCTGTCCGTCCCTATGTATGCTTAAAACTTTAAAACTACGCAACGGATTTTGAAGCGGTTTTTCTTAATAGATAGAGTGATTCAAGAGGAAGGTTTTAAGCTATTTAACATTACGCTACGACTCTTAGGAATGGGGCAACGCGGGTGAAACCGCGGGCGGGTCGCTAGTAGTAGATAATAGCAGGGTAGTTACTTCGACCGTAAGTACCTACCTACCTACAGACCGTTCTCATGCATGGGTAATGGGGTAAATATTGTAAGCCTTAGAAATTCTTATACTTATTTTTGTAAAGGAATTAAGAAATAATCTGTAACTATAAATTATAAAAATTACAAGTATTCTGTAACATTAGATATTATAACGAAACTAAATTATGTTAGAAATTTAATTTAGTCTTAATAAATATTAAATATTTTTTTCTGTCACCATTTTTTAAATTAATTATTTAACATTTTTATTTGTAGCCCACTCACGGTTGTACTAAGGGGAATACGTTAGATGTGCTTCGTTTAAATTCACATGTAAGCAATAACAATAAAAATTGTATTATTTATTGTACAGTCAACAGCAAATCAAGTTACCACAAAATTTCAAATTTCCCCAATGGATAAACTATTGTTTGATAACTATTATTTGGAGATAAAATTTAAAAATTCAAGAAATTTAACAGCTTTGGATACCATGATGTGCTGATGACCGTACTTTATATCTTTGGTGACTTCGGGAAGGCGTAAGCCTTACCTCACCCTTCTAACTAACTTCTTTTAAATGTCCCGAATTGTACCTAATTTTTGCTACCTAATTCTACCGAATATCTACGGAATTTGTACCTATTTGCTCTAAACACCTTATTTATGAGATTTATTTCGTAACTAGAAATCTAGAGCTTATAATAAATTTTACAAACCTCTCAGCTATTCTAGATAGCTTGTTTGGTTTCATCATCATCATTGGGACGGAATATGGAGTGTTAGACGACTGGGCATGCTAACCAACTGAGGATTGGCAGACTTCACACACCGTTGAGAAAATCTCTCTGAGGTGCAGGTTTCCACGCGATATATTCCTTCACCGCGAGTGATAATTAATTATAATTATTATCTAATAATAGTTAGGTATGCACACGATTCGAAAAAGACGGAGGAGCGGTACCTTGGGCTCGAATTTGGATCTCGAGACCTTTGACTTGGTAGTCCAACGATCATATCATCACTAGGCTATCTCTTGTATCATAAATATTATTTCGTTTTTTGGATTTGTTTCAGCAGTTCCGAAAATAATAAAAATGTACTAGGTGCGATTTTTGTTGCGTTTTCACCAACCACCATATCTAAAGCATCTTCTAGGAATGGTAGCTTCTAAATACAACCTTTAATTTCTTTTTAATTCGAGACCAAGCTAAAGTAACTTCTTCTACCTACCTACTTAAACTACGTAACGTAATGTTGTTTATGTATAAGCAACTGTATGACGTTCTTTTTCTTGACCGCCAGTTCTCTGATGTTAAGCGATACTGCAATCTACGTTCTTATTCATTTTAAACGTTTGATAATAATATTAAATAATATTTCGAAAGAAGATCCATACCTATGTTGTTTGTTAGACTTGGTAATACAATATAATAATTATTGCAAAACATTTTCCATCTAGCGTCGAGTATCCGAAACTATTTCATTACTATGAATACAGAGCCATCTAGTGTCTAATAGCAAATCGTTTTTTTTAGTGCGTCATGGTGTACTGTAGATGGCATATTTACAAATTATATATCTAGTGATGAGAATTTAGTCATATCATAAGTTTTTGATACGTTACTAAAAATCGTTATCCGTTTGTTCGATTTTGTTTTAGTTTTCCATTGTTTTTATTAATGTGGTTACGATATTGAAGTTTGTATGTACATCATGGTTTAAAAAATCATGTCGTACATACGTTAACATAACAAATTTATTATTTACTCAGATTTAGTCAGTCTAATAACTAATTCAAAACCTGAAACTAGTTTGAAGTATAAAATGACATATTTACATAGGAGAGCCATACTTCGGCACGAATCGGGCGGCTCGACCGGAGTGATACCACGGCCTTATAGAAAACCGGCGTCAAATAACGCTTACGTTGTGTTTCGCCGAGTGAGTGACGTTACCGGAGGCCCAATCCCCTTTTAAAAGGTCGGCAACGCACGTGTGACTCCTCTAGTGTTGCGGGTGTCCATTGGCGGCGGTAATAGCTTACCATCAGGCAATCGGGCTGCTCGTTTGCCCTTCTATCCCATAAAAAAAAACATTACGTAGGGGAAATAATGGAGCTTTTAAGACACTGACATCAAAATAAAAGTGACATTATAACGTTATTTGTCTATATTTTAATAAATTGAGTATAATTATTTTTAGTTATTTACTACTACGTATCTTCTTATTAATATTTCTAAATGGGTCGTTTTTCATAATTAGTATAGTAGGTACTTAAGAATACCATAGAAAAAATTAAATCGGGTAGTTTTGCGAATTATTGCATTTGGTCATACACTTCAAAATTTTAGGAAATCAAAGAGTTATCGCCATATTGTTATTTTATAGCTGTAGGATGTAACGAATGCAACGTACCTCACTATTTGTTTGACAGCAAAACAGGGTTAAAGTCGTCGGTTAGAGTCGGGTTGTTGGCTGAGTGACTTGACAATTGTTTATCAATCGATACGCAATAACTTCCAAACAAAGTGAAATTATACAGTATTTGTTTAGTAATTTATAAGGAGAGAACGAAACTGGACTGCGCGAGATAAAACGATAGCTTTAAAAATGACAAACACTTACGTGGTTTGTCTAATAGCACTCTTTTGTTGCGCAGGTGAGTAATTACTTTTTTTCGCATTTGCAGATATTCTCGTCCTTGATTACATATTTCTATGGTTTAAATGTAGGTAAATTAGGTTGGCATAGTAGTAAGTACTAACTTGTAATTCTATAAAAAGTTTTCAAGAATCTGAAATTACCCTCTATTGTTTTCAATTGTAATAATTATTTTCGCGTAACGCTGTGATTTCATCGTGGTGTTATGAATGCAGGCTGATTAACTATTGCCTGATCATCGGGATTCGTTCCAATTAAATGCTTAGATAAGTAGTATTCTTGTATTTTTAGTTCTTTGTTCTCTAATTTTGTTATCATTTTTTGTAGTTTTGGCATGGGTAGTCCTTTGATTTTTCAAACTCCCTGACCGTTTTTTCTCGAAGAGTAAAATGGAATCTTAATAACCTAATCAGATGTAAAGATCTGAAGAAAGTTCAGAGTCACCTTAGGTTATTTTAAAATGTCCTAAAATTAGATACTGGTCACCAATTATCACAATAACACTAGATATCTATTAATAACAGTTATCCTGTTTTTGTAATGTAATGTTAAACAAATGCTGCAGTAGCCAATTAATCACATCAATGACTATGTAGTTGTGTGTTTGGGATCATATTTCCTGTTTTCATACTGTGTTTCATTACCTATTCATATTTTAGAATAAGTTCTGAAGTAAATTCATTTACTTAACTTGAAGTAAACAATTCTATATTCAACCAGGTGTTGCATAATTATTTAACATAAGCTGTATGACCTACCCACAATCTACTTGTAAAATTTGCTTAATTTTTTTAAGCAAATTAATAATCATGGTGTTTAAGATTATCCCTATATTACTCAAACCCTAGGATGATTTAACCAAATCCCAAGAACGGGAGACCAATATGGCCTACATGTCTGCTTTTGTTCTCTTATCAATTTCAATGGTCACATTATACAGAACTGTACTAAGATAAACAGTAGCTGACCCCGTCTGACTTGTTTTGCTGGCATTATTTTTATTATTTATAATTAAATGTAGATAAGCTAGTTTAAATAACATAACATACCATCACACTTGTATTCTCTGAAGGGTTAGGCAGAGGCATACTTAATGTACATCCATAGTTTGCCAGTATGTTTAGGTTCCATGTTATAGGGGGCGAGCCTATAGCCATTAACCAGGCACAAATCCAAGCTGTTACCGAGAATTTCATAGAATAACACTGCTTGACCTGAAGATCGAACCCAGGACCTCTACTGTAGCAGTCCCGCTTGGGATCACTAAAGTAATGAGACAGTAGAGCTGATTTAAATATTATTGTAATAAAGCTATTTTTGCATAATTTCTCACCATTTGTTTTCTGTGTGACATTATTTCAGTTTTACTGTGTTGTTCACAGATTTGTCGTTTGCGCGACAAGTACCGAAAGAGTGTGCTAAAGGCCCAACAGTATGGTGCCAGAGTCTAAAGTAAGTTTATTTTAAAATAAGATTAACTATTGTTGTGCTTGCTGTTACTTTTTTATATAAATCTTTGGGAATGGTTAGCCGGTCCCAGACCTAGGGCTAACCGGGGCATCAGCCCTGGGCGGCAATTTCAACGGACGCGAAAAATTTTATTTTTTTAACAATTATCTTAAATGCTGTGCCACTAACAACTAACAAGAGTCTACCCCGGTTCGAAAAAGTCGTAGATCCGGAGCTGTGGTTAGCAATTGTGTTAATGCAAAATATAATAAAAAAATATCAATCATTTAACATACATTCACTGACTTTTCAAAGTCATGTGCTTATTAATATTAATCTTATTATCACATGCTTAATTCATCAAAGCTCCTTTACAAATCCCCACTGTACAAGAACAATAGTTCATTCATTATGGGTTGATGTGTTAAACGGTATAGGAAAATATTGTGAGGGACCTGCATATCTGAGAGATTTTCTCAATAGTGTGTGAAATTTACCCGTGGTGGTGATGGTCATTACCTGAAACCTGAAAAAGTTTGGGGAGCTCTGCTCTAGAGTAATATGGAGATCAGTGATATCAAACCACAAGAGACTTCCAAATGCTTCCAATTAATTTAAACAAATAAAAAATTCTCCCTGACTGAAGTATTCAAAGGAAGTTGAAGTAAGGTATACACTTATAAACATACTGATTAGCCTGGTAGTCAACCACAACATACCTATACATATAATAAAAGGTCAGGCATATGATTTATGACAAAAAATTATGTGTAATTGTGAACTTAGTGATGTTAGTCATGCATTGAAAACAGCATATATGACTAACAAAGAAACACTTTAAAAAATAAAACAGAAAGCCATATGGTAGGTAGGTATTTACTCCGTGAATAGTAAGTTTCTTACTATACAATAAGTAGGTATTTATTTGCCTAATTTAAATTTGAGTAATTTCTAACAGTTCGCTATATTCAATAATTATATTTATACTTACACACATAACATAACATTTACCTACCTACACTACGTTGAAGATAGGTAAATGTTGCTGACCTAAAAGTTCTGATTACATTCATTTTAAGGCAAACATTATCAATATAGGTACCTACATTAATGAACTCGCATACAATATAAGTAGGTACTCTATAAAATATCGCCAGTTCAGCTACAAAATTGATACAGGGGTACCTAATTAAAAGGCTACTATGAGTTTTCTGACTAAGTAATCAGATTTACGCAAATTGTACGTAAAACATATACGCAAAGACACTATAACAGCGTTATACCTATAATATTTAGCAGCTACGGCTTCCTTAATCACGCATGAGTCATTTAACGACATTATTGATGCGCAGGCGCGGCGCGGATTGCGGGGCCGTGGGGCACTGCACATCCACCGTGTGGGAGAAACAGGCCAACGCTGTGACCCCTAATGACGTATCCAACAAATTCATCAGATTGTTCAAACAGCTCAAGGATGTCAGGGAACTCATCAATGAGGTTTGTATTGGTATTTTTTGTTGACCTTTTAAATACATAAGGCACGTTTTGTTTAACGGTTAAGGTGCTGAATTAAATTCCAGTCAAAGTCAAATCCTTGGCTCATATGGTAAATAAGCTTACCTATAAGTAAATAAGTTACAAAAACGTGCGTTGCAGGATGACGCGTCTTGCGTTTTCTTTTTACTTGTAACGAAAGTAGATAAGAATAGCCCACACATTCCGAGCTGTGAAGCTTTTTTCTTATCTCTTAACTTATCCATCCATCTACAAACATTTCAACATCCCAACACATCCTACTTATCATTTCATCGTTTCTTAGATGTTACGAAATTTTCGTCGTTAATGGTTGTAACGTCGGGAAACATTTTATTAGATAGTTTTGTTAAGAATCTTACAGCTAATCGGACTTTTGAAAGTTAAGGAGAGTGCATAAGGCACATGACACTTGCTTTGTCTTATTAATTTTGTTGTTTAATTGTCAATTCTTCTTGGGGTAAAAACGTAAATTCTCACAATTAGTGTAAATAATGAGCAATTCGCTTCTGTGCTGTAGATCGAGATGTAGCAGAACAGATATGTATGGCCTAAAAATAGTTATTTGTGTTTATAAACACACGTTGAAGAAGAAAATCCTAGTTTGACAAAATGTTGACAAAAAAGCGTTTCTATTCTCAAAACCAGGACTACTTGGCGTCCCGCATCGCGTCGGAATGCCAAGACTTACAGTACCCCGCTATCGCCAAGACGTGCAAGGAGAACACAGCACAGCTCCAGCAATATATCAGCCATGTCCTGATGTCCGACACAACTCCGGAGACCATGTGCCAGCTGATCGGCATGTGCAACAACATGAAGATTGATAACGTCTTGTCAATGACCAATGTAAGTTACTCAATTGTTAAATTATAATATCTGTATGGTCTGCCTGTGTAGTGTCTAAAGACGTGTTTCCTAATTCAATTTTTACTGAATACTGAATGACCCCGGCATTTTCGAACTAGAGCTCTGAGAGGAAATCTCGAAACAATATAAAAATTAGACAATTTGGTAAACATTATGTAAGTCTAACAATGTAGGGCAAAGTCTTGATCGTGGCGAATGTCGCGAAGAACCGCCGTAATTTAAGTGAGGCAAGGTAAATGTGGTTTTTACTCGGTACGAGTCTGACATACGCTGCCTACCTAACCTCCCCAAGTGGCACACGATCAAAGAGGTTTATCCGCAATAAAAAAGAGCAACCTGTGAAATAGTCTGTAATTGTTTTTAGGTACGCTATCACCATGTTACTTTAATAAATTAAATTAAATACCGTATATAATTTATTGTATAACTAGCTTCTGCCCGCGACTTTGTCTGCGTGGACTTCAGGATTGGGTCCGACCTGGATAAAAAGGCCTATCTGTTATTCCAGGCTATAATCTATCTGTGTGCCAAATTTTATCCAGATCCGTTCAGCTGTTCTCCAAACAACAACAAACAAACAAATATCCATAGATACTCACAAACTTTCACGTTTATAATATTAGTAAGGAGGAAGGAAAAAAGGAACCCTTTTAAGATCACTCTCTTGTCCGTCCGTCAGATTTTCTCAGGAACGGGCGTACCCAGTAGGTTGAAATATGAGGTGTAAGTATATATATCAAGGTCCTGAGGCAACACGATAAAAAGATATTTAGATTTTCGCGAAAACTTAAGGTTACGTTATGTTAAGGTAAGTACCAAAACTTACCTTAATTTTCAACTTTTTTATTTTTCGGAATTTTCCCTTTACTTGTGCTGTAAGACCTTGCTTTTAACCAAAATGGACCGGAAGTACCCTATAGGTTTTGGGTCGAAAGCCTATACGGTAGTTCCCGTTGACCTAGAATCACGAAATTTGGCAAAAGCAAGGTCTTACAGCCAATTTTATTATGGCGGTATAATGAGTAGGTACGGAACTCTCGGCGCACGAGTTCGACTCGCACTTGATCGGTTTTTATATTTTGAACAAGAATTCCTATATCACTGGGCTTGTAGCCAAAGCACCTTAAGCAAGATACCTTACTCCATTGATAACAAAATGTAATGCAGTTCCCATCACCCTCCTCGTTTTAACCAAGTGTATAATATTATCTTTGAATGTCCGTGGGATGTAATGTTGTATAAAATATTCATCAAATGAATGATGTTTGCAATAATCGGATGATGTTATTACTGGCGATGTTCCTAGTACCTAGTATTTGTTGTGAGTAAGAGAATTATGGTCCTTAATAAGGTAATATTAAGATCCAGATCCTTACTATCAAGTTATATTCAATCAATCAAATCAGCCTATTGCCGTCCACTGCTGAACGTAGGCCTCCCCCAAGGAGCGCCAACCAGTAAGTTATATTGTTGGACCTTTTTCCGGAGGAAGCGAACATCTTCCTTTAGCGATATTTGGCGAACTATATGCTCCCACCATTTACTAATCAATTCCCTTAGAAATTTCTATTTCCCCATACCGGTCTGGCAATTGACTTTAACCCCATAATCCCAGACTGGCGGTGTAAAGCAATTATTATCAGAAAGTACACAAGTCCCTAGGGTCATTGTGTCTACTGGTTTAAAAAAAAACATTTTTCATGTCATATGTCTAGTGGGTTCGATTCCCAGGTCGAGCAATGTGTTATTTGGATTTTTTATGAATTTCTCAGTAGTAGCTCGGAGTTTGGGATTTGTGCCCGGTTAGTGATAATAGGGTCGCCCCTTAAATGGAACCTAAACAGCGGACTGTTGGTGTGCATTAGTACGCCTCTGCCGATACCCATCGGGGATTAAGGCGTGATAGTATGTTATGCATAAAATATTAAGATAATTATTCTTTTATTGGAGTTTCTTTCATTAGTAATTTTTTGTTTTGTTTCAGAAAAGGAAACCAGTATTGCCCAAGCCCGTCAAACATTATAAGGGTAAGTTTTCCGACTCTATTAACTATTCTGTACTGATGGTAATCGGACCCGTAGATAATGCGCTATATAATAGGTACAGAGAATCGAATCCTGCAGACGGGCCTAGTAAGAGTCACTGAATATCATATTCCTTTGAATTACAATTGTTAAATTTAAGGGTCCGGCGGAGCTTGAATTGCCCACAAAAACGTATACCGAAATAAGTCGTAATCCAGACAATTAACATACCATCACGCCTGTATTCCCCGAAGGGTTAGGCAGAGGTGTACTTAATTTACACCCGCAGTTCGCCGGTATGTTTAGGTCCCATGTTATAGGGGGCGAGCCTATAGCCATTAACCGGGCACAAATCCAGACTCCGAGCTAATGAGAATTTCATAGAAAAACCCAATAATACTTTGCTCGACCTGGGGATCGAACCCAGGACCTCTAGTGTAGCAGTCGCACTTGGGACCACTAGACTAATGAGGCAGTCAATATTCTATCAAATTATGTTATTATTTGGATTCCGTCAATATAGGTTCCTACCATACTATTTCGTTTACTACTACTTTACTTGAAATAAAATACCGGAAAATCGTTCCGAACTTGGTAAAGTTATCTAAAATTCCATTCGCTTACATTTATTTCCAGTGAAGTATTTTGGACGAAATGGTTAGATTAACGGTATCCAAATCCGAATAATATCATAATTTCCACCAAACGGACCAAATTTTCCATACATACGTAATACCAAAATAAATCGTAATTACAACACAATTTAATCAAATTGTGTTATTATTCGGATTCAGATATGTTAATCTATGGTCCTACACTACCGTTTCGTCCAAAATACTTCATTGGAAATAAATATAAATTTAAGCGAATGTAGTTTGGAACTATTTTCGGGTCGTTTATTTCCAGTGAAGTGGTAGTAGATGAAATGGTACGTTAGGAACCTATACTAATTAATGGTGTCCGAATCCGACTAATAACACAATTTGATAAAATATTGTTTGGATTACGAATTATTTTGGTATTACGTTTTGGTGGCCAATTCAAGCTCCGCCGGACGCTTATTGCAGTCCTACTTTTTGGTGTGGTGTCTGTGTGCCCGCCGACAAAAAGAATGTTAACTTGGAACTTGTTACTCTCATTGATATAGGACAATGCCATTGTTTCAATTCAGCGAAAATTGAAATTGCGTCAGTTAGATAATATTATTTTAGGTTACACTTTTTATCAATTACTAGTTTATTCATTCAAAACACTCATTGCGTTTGCTAAAAAAATATAGTGACTTGTCTGCGAATATACTCGGTCTTTCAAGTCGATGTTTTTAGGTTCTAGAAGACGCTTTTCAATGTATATGACATGTCGAGCCCGAAACAAAATCGTCGTATAATGGCCACTTTTCAAGTCTAGATATTGGTGTCAATTTATTATCCAAGTTTCATAATATGTAGGACAATGTAAGGAGTGGCCATTTGAAGAATATCATCCTGACAGACGACGCGCATGGATTAGTCAATTTGTAGCCAAACCAGCATTTCCCAAACTGGGTCTTGGCCCACAGGTGGGTCGCGAGCAAATATTATATGGGCCCTGAATTTTTTTTTTATATCGTCCTTTATTCCTTTGGTTAATGTCCCTTTTTTCTTAGTAGATTAGTCCCGAATTACGAGGTTTTTATGAGAATAGATGATCCAGTCATCTTTGGAATCCACAGAGCTGAACTATATTGCAGTGAGCTCAACGACCCGACGCTCAATAAATATTTATGTTGGATGGTTAAATAAACCGCGATAAAATCCGTAAAAATATGTTTCATGCGTCCTTTTTAATTGCGAGATGGGTACAAAGGTATTATTTATTCAAGTGTACGCTGTATCAAGGTTATTAACTTGCAATACCGAAGTTAAACATGTACAAGACTCAAAAATTAAACGGCGTTCAATCTTCAAATTACAAATGGATAATCAGATATTATTTTGCGTAATGTTGAAGGAATGCTTAGGGTTGTTCCGCAGTGCGCGAGTTGTCTAAAAAATACTTGGAAATGAGACAGTACCTGCGATGATGATCATTTACTGTGAATTCTCATCATAAATTCCATTCATTCATAAGAATTTACTTTACCAATACCCACAGGAATGTAATTTTTTAAGTGCTTTTCAATTAAGGTAGATAATAAAACAACTACTTAAGATTAATTACTAAATAAGCACTTACTTGAATTAACGACGTAATTAAGCGACTAGAAATACGACTTTATATAAGCTCTCTGTAACTACATATTTATCAGGCAAACAAAATGTATTTTTATATTTTTTATTAGTACACGTTTTATTACTTGTGCCAAGATAATGACTTTCATGTTTTTCAGAAGTACTATGTATATTTGCTATCGTTCATTTACTTAAATACTAGTTATTGCCCGCAGTTTCACTCGCACCCTAAGGAACTTTTTGCCACTAAAGACCAGGGTCGGATCTATATAAGGGCTTTTTGGGCTGCAGCCCAGGGCCCTGTGGATATACAGGGCTCCCACTCCCGATAAAGACAAAATGGACGGAAAATATTTTATTAAATTAATGAAATATTTTGTTTTTAATTCGTGATAGGCTTACACTTGACCGCCAGATCGCCTGATGTTAAGCGATACTAGGATCTACGATGGAGCGCGCTTGCCTAGAAGAAACCGATTCACTCGTAATTTAAAGACACCCAGATTATATCCATCAGGGAAGACCCACTCGGAAAGTGCATTCCATATTTCAGCGGTACGCATGATAAAAGTGGACTTAAAGCGTTGCGTTCGGGTTTTTGGAATGCCCACCATGCCCCTCTTTTTTCCTGTACGGTGTACCTACCTAGTACACAGTATCGAAAATAGATTTTTTGACAAAATGGCTATTAGTTGACCAATTAGGCAGGCCCCTAAGTACTATTAGGTCACCAAACATGTTTCATTTTGACATTTCTATAAAGATACAGACAGGGCCCTAAGTTACTCTTTACACTACATTAATTAATTAGGTTGCCATCTCTCTGGCTATTTATGCATACTTATTTTCAAATACCTATTTGTATACTTTATAGTACAAGGGTTGATTCCAAATAAAATATACATTTACACATATACATGCTGATTTTTAATTCACTCTCAACGTTTCAGGTGATGGTTACTTTCATGAGAATAACCCTGAAATATCGAAAAAAATATATACTATCAATATCAACTAAATAGTTCATTTCTTTCAGGCAATTTGTTGGGAAGTGCTCAATGTACGTGGGGACCATCTTACTGGTGCAGTAACTTCAGGTAAGTAAATATAAGTCATATAAGGTCAATTATATTTTATTTTCCTTCATAGGAGTCGGTGTAGATTTACCAGCTTTAATATTTTTGTCATAAATCATACCACTGTGCGTTTGTGTCAATTAGTGACAAATATTATTGTTAATAATTTTAATTATTGTTTTCCTGGATCTAAGCTGTTATTTAGGTATACAATGTTCATAGTCGAAGTGAAGCTTTGGTTGATTAAATATATTTACGTATGTCATTGTGGTAAAATCGGGGGCTAATACGAGTATATACGTCTCGCGACATAATTTTGTCGACGCAATATCTCGTGTGTAGCTTTTGTCATGGCACGAGACATGCTTCGACAAAATCATTTCGTGGCGTGGGTTACACTAATAAGCCACGTCTTGCTAATTACCAAATTGGTTCATTAAATATACCTACTATTCTCCCATATTGTGTTGCAACAGAGAATAAGTTTGTTTTAAAATAGTTTATAGCATATTTATTTCAAAGCGGTTCCAGTAATTTGCGGTTACTGACCATTGTGTTTGCAAGCGGGTGCATTATCAACAGAAATCAGTTCAGAACAATAGTTCAATTACATTGCTCAACTTTTAACTGACAGCAATTCACTATAGTAGCGTTGTTTTTAGAAAAAGGTGCACGTAGGCTCGATTTTGTCTTTGTTTTTATTCAAAGTATAAAATAATGTAGATAATTATATAGGCTAACTTTCTATTGTTCATACCTTCGCCCTCTTAATGTGTGAAGTACGTACCATCACGTCTGTTTTCCTCAAAGGGTTACACAGAGGTGTACTTTAATATACACCCACATGGCAGATTTCGCCGGTATGTTTAGGTCCCAAGAAATAGGGGGCGAGAACCTTTTGCTAGTAAACGGGCACAAATCAAAAAACCGCAAGAGAAAATACGGGCTACTGTGGTCACTTACCACTATGTAACCCGCTTGCTCGTTTGCCCACTTGTAAAAAAAGTACTTCAAAGCCTTAGCTGCTGATGAGAAATTTCAAACAGAAAAACACAATAGCATTGTTCAACCTTGGATTTGAACCTAGGATCGCATGACCATGTCCACAAAACGAATTTAGCTCCGATCCTATCTCTTTAGTAGGTAGGTATATATTTCACCTAGATCCGTTAGAACAATAGTTCATTTAAATTGCATAACAATATTGGTGCCACAGCGAGCCTGGCGGTGGTGGCGGTTCAATGTTTATGTAGTCAATCTTGCAATTAGCAATAGAAGCGGTTTAAATCGAGTCTCGTTTTCGGTACAATCGATTGTAAAACATCCTTTTTACATAACTGTGTTGTACAACTCGTTCGCTGTCTAGTTACATTGGCGCCTACCTTATAATCGAATAATGCGTGTCGAATTAATTTAAACATTTTGATTGCTGAGTTACTGATTGTGTTATGATTGACGAAAATATTGTGTTAGATTGAGATCATAATTAGAGTTATACGATATCATTACTATTATCTTTGTCGATCGAAGATTAAATTATGTTCAAGCTATAAGTTTACGATATTCTATATATTGACATACCTAACTACGTAAATACCTAAGATATATTAATTATCTCAAGTTTCATTTTTACAACTAAACGTTTACTAACATTATGTTATTATTCGGACTTGAATACCGTTAATCTAGGTTCCTATCGTGCTATTTCGCCTACTACTATATCAGTGGAAATAAAAGACCGGAAAATCGTTCCAAACATGGTAAAGTTATCAAAAATTGCATTCGCTTACCAGTTCCATATTTTTTTCCAGTAAAGAATTTTTGACGAAATGGTAGAGTAGGAACCTAGATTAAATCAGAATCCGAATGAAAGAAATGTTTTGTTTAACATAGGTACCAGTGTAAAATCGTTACGTTTTTAAGGAAAGCGTTATCGTTTTCAAAAAAATTTTTTTATTTATATTATATTTGGTATTATTGCATACGAAACATTATTATTAATTCAACTATTAATAGATACATCACAATCATCTTCCCCTCCAGTATCTCAACTTTCTAATTCTTACAAAAAACGTTTCTCCATCAGCACCGGTCGTGAATGCAGGGCGACTCACCACTGTGTGACCAAAGTGTGGCCCAAGACGACCTTCCCTGAGGACAACGACAGCATCTGCAAGATTTGTACCGACATGGTACAGCAGGCGCGCGACCAACTACAGAGCAACGAGACACAAGTAAGATAAAATACTAATTACTTAATAAAATTATAACTGCTCGGTGTCTATACATAGGAGATATAATTTAAGAAAAATAACATGGAGTGTTTAGAACAGCAATAGAAGCTAAAAGAATTATCTTGAGATTTTTTTGTCTGTCTGTCTCTAAGTATGCGTCACGAAAAAACTGCTGCTCTAAATTCGACACAGTTTTGACAGTTGTATTGCTGGAGGTTTAACTTAAAACTTTGTGCATATTGCATCTTGAAACGCCGGCTAGGAACCGAATAAGTAATTCCTTTTGGAACGTGAGTGAAATTTCGGGTAAAAGCTAGTATTAAAATAATTATTTAGAATTTTAAATCTCTGAAATTTCTTCACCGTTTACTTTGAAATTTTGATATATCATTCCATTCGAATTCGCACGTATTTTTTATTTATTTACTATGTAGGTATATTTTACAAGAAGCTACTACTAAGGCTGAATTCCATGATAATGATGTCGTGAGGCGGACACTAATAAAACTCATATTATATTCTTTTAGACATAAATTTCGTATGTGATTGCGAATGTAGGTACTTTATGAAATGTTATTGATTCATTGTCCACGTTTTCTAGGCTTTTACAAACATTCGAGAATTTATCAAGAACATACAGAGGGTGAACTTACACCTTAGACGAGAGTCGTTGTCCGATAGTGACACACAATGTTCTCGTTGCATGTTTTATAAATACGGAGCAATTATCATACTTCGTTATGATCGCACGCTGTTAGAATAACAGAGATTTATTGGTTAACTAGCTATGTAGCCGTGGTGCGCGCGATGATCTCGTTTTTCTCTATCCCGTGGGAATTTCCCAAACGGTCTGAGTACTCATTTAAAATCCCTGTCGAAAATTCATGGTTCGAAACCCCATAAGCTTTGCTGTCAGTCAATTAGTATTTTATAAAGTAAATAGACAGCTGCTAAATCATTATAGGTATTTTCCTGTACCTAGGTACCAACTATACTTACATATTATGATTATATGTAATGGACTGCCTCATTAGTCTAGTGGTCCCGAGTGAGACTGCTACGCTGGAGGTCCTGGGTTCGATCCCCAGGTCGAGCAAAGTGTTATTGGGTTTTTCTATAAAATTCTCAGTAGAAGGTCGGAGTCCGGATTTGTGCCCGGTTAATGGCAATAGGCTTGCCCCCTATTACATGGGACCTAAACATACCGGCGAACTGTGGGTGTACATTAGTACGCCTCTGCCTACCTCTTCGGGGAATACGGGCGTGATAGTAAACATACTATCACGCCCGTACATAACATAACAATGTTATGTTATCAAATAATATATTTTATTACAATTGTAAATTTTTTAATAGCACCTGATTGAGTGGTTCCAATGCTCAGTTTTACTTGATCGAATCACCGCAATGAAAAAAACATAATATATCGACACACCCGTAAAGTCTGTGAAGTATTACCGATAAATTGTGTTTACAAGATCCCATCGTTAAGCGTGACTTTTGAACTCACTGTCCCTTATTATTGCTATTCCTGTAATATTATAAAGGAATCTCTTAGAGAATAAATAAATCTATCTGACAACATAATAACAATTATAATGACGTGCTTTCAGATAGTGGTTTCGGCACTAATAGTAAGTCTACATATCAAAATGAATGTAACTTAATGTTCTGTATTGTTCTCAGTTTATTTGTTGTATTTATACAAGTAATATCTGTAGCTACATAGTTTTATCTTTGTAGATATGATGTAGGCATTGTTTTGTTTAGTAATGTCAATATAAGAATCACAAAAACTTATCGGATGAACATAGGTAGGTACTACAATACTGGTTATCAGTTTTGCAATACACAAAATTGCAATTTTGTTATTAATATCACAGTTTAAAGTTTCAATTTACTTACTTCTTAGTAAGTTAGCTATGTAAATAACGTGCGTATGTTTATTCTCTTTTACTGTATTTTAATAAATTGTCATCATCCATTCTGCAATAACTCAAGTAGCTCCTTGTAATTTATCATATTTAATTAATTACTGAAATTAAACTATGTAATTGATGATTGATCTAATATAAATTATCAGTATTTGTAACAAACAACAGCATGTAGAATTATACGTAAATATCTAGTGCTAACTATGTTTCGATACATCACTTGCAACATCAAGAAAATATTAATAGTTTATTTTTGTAGATAATATATTATTTACTTCCTACAAATCCCCAACTCATTTACAGGAGGAGTTAAAAGAAGTGTTCGAGGGTTCATGCAAGCTGATCCCCATCAAGATAGTGGCAAATGAATGCATGAAGCTGGCTGACGACTTCGTTCCCGAGCTCGTAGAGACCCTCGCCTCGCAGATGAACCCGCAGCAAGTGTGCTCAGTCGCTGGCCTCTGTAACAGTGCTAGAGTTGATAATCTGCTTGAAGAATACGTAAGTAACATCTTCATACTTTCAAACGCTGCATTCAGCTAACGGCCGGTTTCTGTATCAAATCTGTCAGTAGATTTACTTACTAGATTTGTTAGAGAAGCTGGCCGTAAATATTATCTTCAAGGCACCCCCAAACAAAGCATTCAGATGCATTCAGCTTGAATTTTACATATTTACGGAATTGATATCGCTGCGATATAAATAGGAAAGGGAGGATACGTTTTCACAGCATCACATGAGTTAATACCGCCTGATATATCGCAACTGTGTAAGTGTCAGGTGGAGAACTTCTTTAGCGATTTTACACCATTAATCGTTCTTATTTAATTGAAATAGAATTGAAAATGCTATTAGCAGAAAATATGTTGATGTCTGAGAAAATGATATTGACGTTCTTATATCGACTTTATCTACATTATGTAGGAATTAATTCTCTCCGAATTTGCACTGATATTTACTTTTAATTTTAAAGGATTAATCACTAATCCTTCATTATATTATAATCGTAACATAATAAAATATATTTCTTTATTAGGTTTATATCTTGATTATTACAGGTAAATAACAAACCATATCAATTTGTTACAATATACTCAATCTAGATTAGATTTCTTTGTAACATTAGTCACAGCAGTGGGGTAATATTGTTTTTAAATCAATATGACGAATCTTCGAATAAATAATTTGGCTTATTATCTTCAATTTATGCCTACTAAATGGTCCAGTGATGATATGGTAAAATATTAAAAAAGGAAATGCTGGTAAATCAAATGAGATACCAACTTTAAATATAACTCGTTTTGATGATAGTATATTATCCATCATTTTGATGTGAAAATTATCATGGTTGCCTGTTGTAGATCCACAAATATCTACATTCATTCACATGTTCCCTAGGGGTGGGCAGAGACTACAGAAAGCAAAAAGGTTTAAAAGTATCTTACTTTAGAAGATTAAGTTTCCTCTGTGTCAATATAGTTTTATGTATTTTTGGTGGAAATCAAACGGATGTAGGCGATTGATTAACACTTAGGGACAAGTTTTTATTCGTATTATGCAGTTTAGATATTATTCACAATAATCATCCAATATTGTTATTAGTCATGCAGTAGGTACTTATTATAGTGACAATATTTTCAGGTTATCGCGATTATATTTGACCTGACATCGCATGATTGTAAATATTGCCAATTAACATTGTTTTTCTATCCATATGGATTGAATATAATACTTATTGGCTTTTGTCTCAATTTCTATAATAATTATCGAAATCCAGATTCCTTTTTTTATCCGATTCGTTCGTGTGGGGAAATGCGCTTCATGCATGCCGCCCCGCGTCGGGGATGAGGCACGGTTTTGTAGGGCTCTCCGGCCAGGTGGCCAACATATCAACTATAACCAGCACCACTACCACCTTTCACATAGTGGTGGGATCTCGGGAATTGCTCTCGCCCAATCCCACCGCGGACGTCACAGGAAGAGCGGCGCATCGTAATACAGACACCTCCCACAACCTGTCCGCAGTCCTGCGGCTGAGACCCCGTTGAGGCCGTGGAAGGCAGGAAAAGTGGTGCACCGTGATACCGGCACACCTCTCCCGACGCGGTCCGTTAAACCTTCAGCCGCAGTGTCACTCACACCACACCGTGGCTCGCGACACGGCAACCTGCAGTGACCGCTCCTATGCGGGCTTCTTGGACAAAGCCCGCAGCAGCTGCTCCTTACTGCTACTTATCTTCGCCGTGGGCCACGTAATGGCCAGTAATTCACAGTTACTGCGCCCCCCACCGCGACAAGGCGAGAACCCCTTGGGGGGGAACACCGAATATCTACAAACTTTCACTAGAAATCATACTAAATTACTATTAATATTTATTAATGACTGATCCTTTAAGAAGCTACACAAACACTGGTTTTGCGGAAAAAGGACAAAGTATCCTCATTAAAAACTTGAAATGCTGAAAACTGTCTATCATTCTTTTTTTTCAGATAATACGAATTATATTTTTCACTAAGTCTGTTATCCATATTATAATGGCAAAAATTGCTCTGTTTGTCTGTTACCCATTGACGCCTAAACCGCCTAACCAATTTTGATGAATTTTGGTGTACCCATTTGTCCTTGGAGAAAGACAGCTATCTCGAAAAAAAAAACCTTTTGGATGCGAGTGAAATTGCGGGCAACAGCTACTTTAATAAATCCAACACCGTTCATGTGTACGTTGTTACAGAATCGTCAATTGAGTCTTCGTGTTGAATGCAACAACTGTCAGAGAACAGTCGGCGTGATGAGGAAGAAGTTCGACGCCACCAGCTATGAGGACTTCCTCGTCGGATTGTTGCAGGTAATATCGATAAATGTTAAGCACCTATTATTATATTGAAATAATTCCTTTCCCTAGATCATTACCATTTATAGAAATTAGAAACTGCTGTTATTATAATTGAAATACTAAATAAAAGAAATCTAAACTCCGTTTCATTATTGAATATGTTTTAAAATACATAATATTAGCAATTTTAGGAATACAAACAAAAAAATCATTTATACTATTGCTTGATGCTGGTGTTCTGAAATGATATTACTGATCATATAACCTTATTATAGAACCTTTAATAATGTATTGAATTCCATACTGGTTTCGGCCACTAATGCAAATATTAGACATCAAAATAAAACTGTTTTCGGATTTAATCGCGTTATATTGATAGACTATCAGTTTAGCCGTGATCATGGATCCTGAAAAGAATCGGAAACATTGGGGATTAAATATAACGCGATAAAGTTTGTTCTTTTTTTATTGTATTTCATTTTTATTTATTTAATAGTTTTAAATACTTTACAGGTATGCCGCAAAATGGACTCTCTCTCAGACTCCTGCTCAATGTTGGTATTCAAGTACTTCGAAAACATAGTGGAAGCTATGAAAAAGGACCTCACTCCTCAGAGCATTTGCCACGTCAGCGGCCAGTGCAGCTACAAATTCCACCAACACGACGATTTCACGTTCCCTGTAGATTTCACCGACTACAGGCCCACTGAGTGAGTCACACACACACATATCTACTTATAGCAGAAACATTAAAATAAGTAGTACATCATATTTACTTTATCTCCTCATTGATTAATATTGTTATTATAAGTTATACAACATTTGACTGAATACGCGTAAGACCTCAAGCACGTCAATTAAAATATCCAGTCAATTATAATAATGAAACCCTAAGGTCATATTGAGACACGTAAGTATTTCTTTTTTTTTTCAAGAAATTACTTATACCAGCTGAACGCAAAACGTGAGACCGTACCACAGTCGTACCCACAACGACTATGATATCGGAGAGCGCACGCACACAACAATTTGTACAAATAGATTTCAGTTTTTCATAAGTCGACCCACTGATCGATTAGAGAGGACCATAATATCAATATTATAAAAATATTTTTGGGAAAAACTAACATATTTATATTAAAACCACTGTAATCGATTCAGTAGTCGATTCTGAACAAACTACTTTCAGGTCTTGCGATTATTCTGTCACAGGTTGTATAAGCACTATGTTCCCTAAGAGAAGTTTATTAAAAATAAACTCTTACCCTGTTTTTGTTCTAGTGGTGCGCAGTGCGGTACGGCAATATTGTACTAGAATTAATATCGTAGAGACTATGAATTTCCAAAACCTCAAGTAAAAACCACTTTGGTTAACATTGTATTATTGCGCTACTAGTTTTGTCTAAGAGATTTTAAAAATTGGCCGGATAGCAAGGGTGCTGTATTTTCTAGAAAACATGGGTCTTTCAGGGTAACTGAGCTTTACACTAGTTAGATAAATTTAATTTTTTTAGTAGACTGCCTCATTGGCTTAGTGTTCCTGAGTGTGAGAGGTCTTGGGTACAATTCCCAGTAAGTAAGTAAGGTCGAGTAAAGTGTTATTGGGGTTTTTCTATGAAATTCTCAGTAGCAGCTTGGAGTTTGGGATTCGTGGCCGGTTAATGGCAATACGCTCGCCCCTATTACGTGGGACCTAAACATACCGGCGAACTATACGTTAGTACGCCTCTGCCTAAAGCCTCGAGGAATACAGGCCTGATGGTATGTAATGCCGGTGATACATAGGTACTCTTCTCATCTCGTCTCATCGCCTCGCGTGCCTGTGGTCGCGTAGAGACCAGACCAGAGCACACCATATACACACTCGTACTCGACCTGTCTCGTAGTGTTTCGACAAGCGTATATAGCCGGCATTATGTTTAGGAAACACGAACACTGCTAACGAGCTTGACGCAGTTTGAGTAGCCTGGGTTTGCCGTGATCCAGTACGAGGGAATAGTTGTAAAATAGATCGTGGTTTAACATTTAATGGTGAGGAACATATTTGTAATGTTGTTGCAGTAGTGTGCCATGCGAACTGTGCGAGCAGCTCGTGAAGCACATGCGTGACGTCATGGTCGCCAATACCACCGAGATCGAGTTCTACAAGGTGCTCAAAGGTATTGGTTTTAAGTTATTTTAAATGCATGGAAAATGCAAAAAAAAATCACAAAATGATAGGTATTGGTTTTTGCCTACAGAAAGGACAAGAATAAAATCATATTTTGATTCAACAGCCATTGTTAATTTATTATATTGACATTTCTTGCATGTACCTAACACACGACCAATGTGATCACTTAAGATATTCTTAGCAATCTATTGAATTTTCAGTATCTACTAAGCTTCTAATCGGCAAACTTATCTAATATAAACTACTCAACTTTTCTCACGTTGAATTATCGAATGCTATAACAAATGGCGTATTTATTTGTTAGTTTGAACTCGACAGATTTATCACCTTACAGACTTATACAAGGCATATAATTATTATGGCAAGACAATTATACAGACCTTGTCCTGACAATTATGAACACAACAAAAAAATCGGTCAAGTCGTTCTCAAGTAATCATATATTTTGATACATGCGGCAATTGATTTTTATTTTAAATACAATATGTTATAAAGCCCCTGTCTGCTCTGAAAGGGTTATATAAGTATCCCTTTTATGAAATATTCAGTTTGCTAAAAAATTTTATATAAAAATTCATGAAGTTTAAAATTCACGATTGTGTCATACTCAAATTGCCGCAAATACCCCAAACTATGGTAATTTTTTAAAATGTTATAATACCATCATAGGCCTTATTATGTTTGGCACCCAGGGACGATATCGGTGCCACCTCGGTGTTGCCATTTCGGTTTCCTCATTTTTCTTTTCTTCATCATCATATCTTAGATGATGGTCTAGGTCTTCTTAACACAGTGTATAGATACGAAATGTATCAACTGTTTTCTCAGGTCTTTGCAAGCAGACAGGCAAGTTCAAGGACGAGTGCCTGCACCTGGCTGAGCAGTACTACCCCATTGTCTACAAGTACTTAGTGTCCGACTTAAGACCCGCTGTCATCTGCTCCATGATCGGCGTGTGCGCGACCAGGGCTGACGAGCCAGTGGCGCCTCTGATCCCCAGAGAGCTGGCTGTCAAGACTGTGTCGACCAAACTCATTGGTGGTGATGAAGCAAACAGTTATACTACTGAAAAGGTGACGTTTTTGGCTTAGATTCACAGATGATTAGCCTCATTAATTTGGTGGAAACGCAACTGCTACGCTAGAGGTCCTTGGTTTGGTCGAGCCGGAGTTTTCTATGAATTTTCAGCAGCATTTTTTTTAACGTTTTAATTTGTATCCGGTTAGCATTAACCGGCCCTATTATATGGGTAATGAATATATCGGCAAACTCTTAAAGTTTTAGACTTGGATTTATAATTAAATAGAATAATAGGGTTCCAACTGTTCCAAGCAGGTGATAAGACCCAACCATCTTCTCTAATAAACTTTGAGTCTTTCTAATTTCAATGGCCTCACGTACATTGTAAGATAAGCAATGATTGTTGCCTTCAGGTGGCTCGTGTGCCAGTATCTCATGACAAGAGCACAGTCCGTGTATTGCCGAGCTCTGCGGCGCCGCTGCCCATAGAGCGTATGTTCGTGAAGGGCCCGCCAGCTGGTAAGGCCGCCTGCTCCTTCTGCCAATACTTCCTGCACTACCTGCAGGTGGAGATCAGCGATACCAAGACAGAGGTAATTGTAAACTTTTTATCGTTCTACTAGGGCAAATGCCTCCCTTCCACTCGTCTCAGTTTAGAGCCTTCTGCGGCCAATCCTTTTCCAGGATCGTAGCAAGTGGCATATAACAAGTAAACATACTGGCTAATTGTGGGTAGGTTCCATCCATTTCTACGTTTCTACCTAACCTTAGGGGGAAGAGGCGTGATTGTATGGCATTTTAACTACATTGCCAATAATTAACAAAAATGTAAGGTAGCTGTTAGTAATTGCAACATTAAGACGTCCAACAACTTAGTCTACCCGTGACCATGATCGCTGTAAAGGATCCGAAACGTCGGGAATTAAATAATATTAATACAATAAATGTTCTTATTATTATTATAAAAAAAAACAGGAGGAGATCTTCGAAGCAGTGGATAAGGCATGCGACCGCTTGCCAAAGTCTGTGACCACGGAGTGCAAACAGTTTGTGACACAGTACGGACCCGCCGTCGTCGCCCTCTTGGTACAGAGGATCGACCCAGCCACCGTAAGTGTTGCCATTTTATGTTGTATACTTACCTCAGATACACATACGGATACAATCTACTTTCACATCACTTACACAGACCATACACTGTTACCTACTTGTTCAGCATAATATTAGGTATACTTTTCTGAATATAATAAAAAAATAAAGAAAAGTAAATTAGTTCAAAACGGTACCTTTTTTTCAACAAATATAGTTTTATTTTTTTTGTAAAGGAAATATTCAGTCGCAGGCAGGATTGGAACCTGCGTCTCCTGGTTGGATACATTTGCACCACACATACGAATTGAATAACGACCGTGATTGAATTTTTTCTTTACTAAAAAAATAACTAAATAGCCTGGAAAATGCAAAAAAATCACAAAAAGATAATTTACTTTTCTTTATTTTTTTATTATATAAGTTGTTGCAACTTTTCTGTACATGTACACAATATATTTATTAGTTACGGAAGAGAGAAGTCTCCTAATACGCGCATTATTATGCCTAAAAAGATGTTTCTATCACTAGTATAATGTAGTACAAAACTTGTTGCCGAAGTAAATAAACTATTTATTTTTGTTATTAACAATACACAAATTATGTCAGTCCAGCAGCCAGGTTGCAAAAAAAACCGAAATTACTGCAACAGATTTATTAAGAAATTACAAAAATGTTCTTATACTTAGTTTAGGTGACAATTTTTCGATATTAAAAACAAAAGTGAGGTACATTCTTGAATACGATGTCATCGCGCGTCGTCCGGGCGCCGATGTGCGTCACGTCGAGCAGACTCAGCATTTCCACAGTAGTTACCAGGCTGATGCAATATTTATATGTAATTACTTGATTTTACTGTATTTGTGAATCCCGTGGATAATTGGTACTTAACACACACGTAAATGCCTCAATGACAAGGTTTAGAATAAGCAACCTTAAGTCTTTTAATACAAAGTTCAATTTCCATTACAACTTAATTATTTTTTATGGCAGGTTTGCCCAGGTCTCGGCATTTGCCCGCAGGTGGGCGAGGTCCGTCGCGTAGATATAAACTCTGACAAGTCTAACTGTCCGCTGTGCCTGTTCGCTGTCGAACAGCTGGAGACCATTCTCAAGAACAACCGAACTGAGGTCAGTTGACTAAGAAAAAAAACAATGTTTGAAATTTTTTGACGAGCGCATAGACTTAACAAAATAAATAAAGATGTGTTAGGTGTTGCTTCTTATGTACAATAAATCTTCTAATTTATTAAAGATTTTTTCTTTTATTATAGTATTTTTTATTTTAAAATAAAAAATGCAACGCCAAAATAAGTTGCTTTCACAGAAAACAAACGGCAATTATTGATGTAAATTAGTACACCTCTTCCTAACCCTTCAGGGAATACAAGTATGTTAAAATAAATTTAAATTTTAACAGGAAAGCATCCGCACAGCTCTCGACAACCTGTGCGTTCACCTCTCAACGAAACTGCGCACTGAATGCGTAGACTTCGTGGACACCTACACCGAGCAGTTAGTGGAGATGCTAGTCGCAAACATGAACGCGCAGGAGGTCTGCGTGTTCCTCAAACTGTGCAAGAATGAAGTCGCTGACCCGCTCAAGCTGAGCCATGGCGCCATCGACAAATACCACGAGCAGCCGCAACTGAGGGGCGACAGGAACAACTTTAGAGGAAAGTCTCTGCTGCCCACTGAAATGTTGGTCACTGCAGACAAGGATAGCGATATTGGTGAGCTGTACTCATTGTCACCGTGTTATATTCTTTTTATTTTTATGCAATCAATAATGTATTAGTACTTGTTGTAGAATAGATTAGTTGATTGATTATTTTTTATAGCCACATTAAACAGTTGACCATAAATAAAGGTACAACCAAAAAAATAATAATAATTAAAATCGGTTAAAAAGTAAGGAAGATATAAGGATTTTAATGTTACGCTAGTCTAAGCACGTTGCGTACTAGCACGTTGTGACGTCACACTGTGCGTGCGTCATAGAAATTCTATACTGACCTTCGCTTTGCGAGAAAGAGACAGAGCATCCCCTCTCAATCCCACAAAAACCTTTGACCTTTGAATTTTTCAGTGTATAACATTTTAAAATTTTATTTTTCTAACATTTTTCTAAGGTATTATTTCTTTTCGCTTCACGATGACTAATGAGTGCAATATTTTTAGAAACAAACGAAATCTACGACAACACTGTGAATGGACGCACTGTGCGGCCTCCAGGTTCACAAAAGTCTATCTGCGTCATGTGCGAATTCGTGCTCAGAGAGATTGAAGACGAGATCAAGGACAAGCATAACGAGGTGAGAGCCCAGCAAACATCTTATGCGAAGGAGAAAAAGCTGACTAGAACAATGATGTGTAACAGTGTACTACGCAATAGCTGGCATTCATTCATTGTTCAAGTTATTTGCCGATCACTACATCTAAGAGAGGTTATCATCAAATAATTCCACTCATAATTGGAGCTGCCTGACTGGGGAAGTACCTCCACCTTGCAGAAAATCGTAGCCAAATAACATAGCTTCATGTTATGTTGTGTTCCTAATGGTGAGCAAGATCGCCAGAGCTCCGCGAGGAAGCGTTGTGTTGGCAAATAGGATAAGCATCACGCAGTGTCTCCTATGCTGCCAGCTCAACTATTCCTCCTTGAGTTACAGGGTCGGCAACGCGCGAGTGATACCCCTGGTGTTGCAACTGTCCATAGGCTACGGTAACCGCTTAATTAGCATCAGGCGGGCCGTATGCTTTTTTGCCACCTTAGTGGTATAAAAAAGAAACTATAAACTCTCTTGTATCATACTCTGACCGTTTTATAAATATATTATTTTGACGAAAATGACACATAATTTAGTACTACTCGTGCCCGATAAGTTGAGACTCGCGTGGAATGCGGCTCTCCGCCCGCTTCCCCTTTCACTTACCCTCGGGCGCCCGTGTCGTACTGTATGCAACACAATTTTAATACTAGCGTAATAGACGAACTATTACGCTAAGTGAAACATAATTATTATTGTTCTTATCTAATTCAAACAGTGAAAAGATTCGCTATTATATTGCAGTGTATAGTTTAATATAGAGCTGCGCTGTTCTCGTGTACAACATAGACAAAATTAAAAAAAGCGCAGAGGAAATCACGGGCGGAGGTTTGTTGTGATATTTTTTGTGCACTGGTTAAGCACGCGTCTGTAATGTCACTGCGCTCAGGTCCCTATCACTGCGATCAGGTACCTATCGCGCACGGGTATTACACAGTATCATTTAACATTAGGCATAAATTCAATTTCAAGAAAAAGTGGTGGCGCTCAGCGTTATGCTGGACCCTGTCACAAAAGCTTGTAACACGACAGCGCTGATTTTTGGCGCCATCCTATTAAATGTAATGTATAATTTCCATTAATTCCATTTTGATTTTTCCTGATTCCAACGTAACCCCTATACATACACTACCGGCCAAAAGTTTGAGACCATCTTAATTAAAGTAGGAAAATGAAATAAAACTCAAAACATTAAATAAAACATTAAATAAAGTACATATTCACAAATCAACTATATATCAAAATGTTCCAGAAATATCAACCATTATGTTAAAAATGGTATTAATATTTTAAACTGATTTTTCATCAAAAAACTCTCCCTTGCAATTGATAAGTTTTTTAATTAGATTCTGCATACGATCAATCAATGTATTGATTGTGTCTTTTACGGTATTGTTCCAGCTTTCTGGTAAAGTCTTCCACATGTCCTCTTGCGAGGAGGGACATCGACTACACACATTTTTGTTAAGCTCTTCCCATAAAAGTGCAATCGGGTTGAGATCTGGGCTCTGAGGGGGCCACACACACCATGTTTTTTAACACACCATTTGTCTCTTTCTGATCTAAATAACCCCTAAACAATTTTGAACTGTGTTTTGGGTCATTATCTTGTTGGAAAAAAAATCCATATCCAATTAACTTTAACCCGGAAGAGACGGCATTATGCTGTAGAATAATTTTATAGTATTCTTTTTTCATGATTCCTTCGATTCGTATTAAATCTCCAGTTCCATAGCCTGAGAAGCATCCCCAGAGCATAATAGAACCACAACTGTGCTTGTCTGTTGGCACCACATAATCTGGCATCATTTTTTCCTCGGGTCTATGTCTAACAAAAATTCTTCTTTTTGAACCAATTATTTCAAACTAGCTTTTGCCAGTGACTTCGTCCGCGTGGAATAGTTACTTTGTTCCCTAGTTCTTCGCCCGCGGTTTCACCTGCGTTGCCCCGTTCCTAAGCGTTGTAGCGTGATGTTTTATAGCTTGAAACCTTTCTCATGAATCACTCATTTTCCCAACATTTCCCTTGACTGCTCTGCTCCTATTGATCGTAGCGTGATGAAAAGTATACTATAACCTGCCCAGGAGTATGAAGAACAATTGTACCAAGTCTCGTTGAAATCCGTCGAGTGGTTTTTGTTTCTATAACGAACATACAGACAGACAGACAGACAAAAATTTTACTGATTGCATTTTTGGCGTCAGTATCGATCACTAATCACCCGCTGATAGTTATTTTGGAAATATATTTCATGTACAGAATTGACCTCTCTACAGATTTATTATAAATATAGATTTGGATTCATCAGTGTAAAGAACTTTTTTGAAGTCTTCTTCAGTCCAATCTCGATGGGTAAGGGCCCACTGCATCCGCTTCTTTTTGTTTTGTGGTTGTAACAGGGGTTTTCAAACGGCAACGCGGCCAAATAACTTAGCATCTCGTAATCATCTTTTTACTGTGGTTAATGACACAGGTTTAGATCAGGATTTATTCACTTCAGCGCAGATTTCTGGTACTGGTAGGCGTCTATTCCGCTTGCTAGTAATGACGATGAAATTATCCACGCTAGAAGTGGTAGCTCTCGACCTTCCCGAGCATGGACGAGCTTGATTGCTGTCACTCTCCTTGTATCGAGTTACTGTGTTATGAACTATAAGTCTTCGACAACTTAAGTTGCGAGGCAATCGCACTTCAGATTTGCCTTCGTTATGTAAAACAACTATGGCAGAACGAATTTCATGGCTAATTTCGCGAACTTTTCCCATTTTTATGACGTCTTTACTGTACAAACCACGAATTCAGACTAACTAAGATAGAGAAAGATTAACTCCATAAAAACTCAAATAATAAATATGTTTTAACAAGCTAAAATAAATCAGAATTTTGGTCACTGCGAAACTATTAGTAATGAGCAGATAATAAAACTTTTACAATAACTCTACCACCTAGTCCTTGTGCGACGTTCGTTGATGTGTTGAAACATACACGTATATAGTATTACAACTTACAAATATACAAAAGAATTACCTTTTTAGACATTCTTTAATGACAATAGAATACGCAGTAGTGCAGATTTATCCTTTTTCATTCGTATTTTTAAATATTTTGTGCATGATAAAGTATGTTACAAGTGGTGTCAAACTTTTGGCCGGCAGTGCATATACATATCAATAATCGACGCCATGAGTAGCCTTAGATATGTTTATTAAAGTGACACCTTCATCTGTAAAAAACTGTTTAAGAAATGGTAGCGATCTTCACTTCTGACCGAATTTCATTCAGATCCGTTCAGTCGTTCTGACATGATTGAGTAACAAATATCCATACATCCTCACAAAGTGTCACGTTTATAATTATAGTAGGATTAACTGAAATCAAACTTACGTAGGACGAGATCAAGAAAGTGATCAAGACTGTGTGCAAGCGCATGCCGAAGTCGTTGCAGTCTGATTGTGACGAGTTCCTGGAGAAGTATACCGACCTGATCGTCAGTCTGCTGATACAGAAGCTGAACCCTGAGCAGGTCTGCCAGGAGCTCAAGCTGTGTACGTCTGTCAGCGTCGCTACTGTCAAAGGTAAAAACTATTTAATTTTCTTCTGCTACTGTACACCATAATAGTTCCAGCCGTGGTGAAAACAATAGCTATACGATCGTCACTAGTGAAGCGTTTACATGTTGAACCTTATTACCACTACTTTAACCATTCAAATTATATGAAACCAAATTATGCCGTGCAGCACCCTTACAGAGTCTATGTATATTAGTTAATTTACATTAAAAATAAACCCAATGACAGTAAACAACTTAAAACCAAATGAAAATAAACATGTGCAACTATAATACGAGTTAGTGGTGTGCTTGTTTTGCATGTTTATATTTATACATTGTTTTTTTTTTTATATTGCGCTTGAAATGTTGGGTTCAATGTCAGGTCGGGTAGTTATTAAATGTTTCTATGAAATTTTCAGTAGTGGCTCGGGGTTTGGTTTTGTACCCAATTAATGGCGATATCGCTCCCCGATTTTTATTATACTTGGCATTAACACATGCTATAAAAGTATTTCATCATACCTTTTTCATAAACCACATTTAGGGAAGAAAAATATAATTGAGACCTAAAAACATACCATCGAACTGTAGATTTATATCAACATTCAAAATTCCTTTGCCTAACCTTTTGGGGAAAAGAGGCGTGATGGTATGTTATGTTAATTATTTTGTTCAGAGGAGATCCTGGACTGCGCGGTTTGCGAGGCGGTCGTGATGGCTGTACGTAAAGTGCTGAGCAACGACCGCGTCGACCATGATATCGTGCACATCGTGGAAAAGTCCTGCGCATTGCTGCCCGCCAAGTACAACGCCAGGGTGAGATGCGAGAATTTCTATATTATTATTTAACAGTATTGTATAAATTACTGCGCGTCTGAAGGTGTCCGCAACTGCTTTCGCAGTGATCTTTTTTTTATATAACCGTCAAATTGAAAATACCGTTATCTTAAAATCTATCTCAGGAGATTGTAAACTATCGAAAGATTGTGAACCGTAACATCGGTTCTGGCACCGTGTGGTCACAGTTCTAACCTAACCAATATTGAACTTCGATAGATTATAATCTACCGAAAAATAATGGATTAAATTACAAGTTTACAATCTCGCGAGATAGATTATAATCTAACGATATTTACAATTTTGCGGTAACAATGTTATTATCTACTAGCGGCCCGACCGCGGTTTCACCCGCGTTGCCCCATTCCTAGCGGCCGTAGCGTAATGATAAATAGCTTATAACCTTCGTCTTAATCACTCGTATCTATTAAAAAAAACCGCTTCAAATTCCGTTGCGTAGTTTTAAAGATTTAAGCATACATAGGGACGGACAGACAGCGACAGCGACTTTTTATATACTATGTAATGAAGACGAATTTTGCGCATTGCACCCTTCATCTAACAATTGACCTAGATAATGTTTCATAATAGGCCTAATGCTAGCTACATAATGTGACCTACATTTCTCCCCTTTTAAAAAATCAATGAATAATACCACAACTTATTTTGGAGTGTTATGGGGTAGATAATATCCATGGAAATATGCAAGGAATGTGTATTTCGAATATTTTATGCAAATAAGTAACAATGAAACTGGTTTGATTACAAATAAAAACTAAAGAATAATTATTTTATATCAATTCAGTTTTATACAATACTAGCTTTTTGCCCGCGACTTCGTCCGCGTGGAATAGTTACTTTGTTCCATATGAACTTTCATCCCCTATTTTACCCCCCTTGGGGGTAGAATTTATCAAAATCCTTTCTTAGCGGATGCCTACGTCATAACATCTACCTGCATGCCAAATTTCAGCCAGATCCCTCCAGTGGTTTGGGCTGTGCGTTGATAGATCACTATGTCAGTCAGTCAGTCAGTCAGTCACCTTTGAGTTTTATATATATTTAGATAGATTAATGTTTTAGTGGTGGACCAGCAGAGCTTCTCAGTCTTACTTAGGGCTAAATCATGCCTGAAACTAATTGTACGGTATTTTGGTGCAGTGTCACATGATGATGGAGATCTACGGCGACAGCGTAATCCACCTGATCGAGGACATGGGCACCAAGGGCGTGTGCCAGAAGATCGGCTACTGCTCGCCCTCGGACGCCGCCTACGTGCACATGTACCGGGAGAAAAGGAACTAAATGTGTTAGTATTCATATATCATCATGGTAGATATATCATCACCCCATTATGCTGTCCCACTGCCGTGGACGGGTCCCCCCTCAGAATGAGAGGGATTATACTACAGTCCACCACATCACATTAGCGTAGTGTGGATTGGAAGACTTCATCCATCGAGAAAATCTCTCAAGCATGCAGTTTCTCACGTTTTCCTTCACCGTTTCCGTTTTCCTACATAACTAGTAATACGCACATGACTGAAAAGTCTGAGGTGCCTTGGATTCGAACTCGAGACCGTTGACTTGGGAGTCCAAAGATCATATTACTAGACTATCACACTCAAGTATGTATCAACTATACAAAAGTTTTATAATGTTTATTGGAAAGGCTAATTAGTTTTATTTTGTACTAGCGACCCGCCCCGGCTTCGCACGGGTGCAATGCTGATACTAAATATACCTACCTATTACAGAATGTCCTTATAAACAACGTTTACAGCGCCGCCGGGCCGGTACCGCCGCACCGCTATGTCCCTGCATTTTAAATCTGTAATATCTTCGGAAATATTCATTTAAATTACATGCTGTAAAGGGCCATATTGATCTATATTAAATGGAAAATGTATTTACTTAATTGGATAAGGAATAATGCTGTATTGCATAAAATCACTTCGTAAATAAGCCATTTTTTCCCGTAAAATGTAAAGGATAATAAATGGTTATTGTGGGTTATCCTTAAGAGATAGACATATACCATCGCGGACTTTTTTGTTGACCTTTTTAAGGTACCTGTACAATACTGTAGTACATTATTTTGATTTATCTCGTGGGGTTCAGCCAGCGTTTGCAATGTAAGCTCAAAAAGATTTGTTTATTTGCAACATCACATTAGAAACCTCTAAATGTATCAGTGTTTCTCTACAATATTATGCATGTATCATTATTATACTCTATCTATTAAAAAAAACCACTTCAAAATTCGTTGCGTAGTTTTAAAGATTTAAGCATACATAGGCACGGACAGACAGCGACACCGACTTTGTTTTATACTATGTAGTGATTATAAATCCCGTTATGCCTGTATTTTTACCGTTTTAAAAAAGTAAATGGCGTTCACTTGCGCCGCCAAATTCAAATATGAATTGTTTTTTTTTGCAATTTTTATATCTATATTAATTTCTAGGTTAATGACAGGCAGTAGTAATTGCGACATTATAAGTATATCAATATTCATTACTGAGGACCTTCGGTTAAAATTGTTACCATAGTTAAATGTTACCTAAATTGTTAATTTTAGCAGTTGGCACAGTTTTTGGCAATTATGAAGCTACTAGCTTCTGCCCGCGGCTATGTCTGCGTGGCCTCCAGAATTGGGTCCGACCTGAATAAAAAATAGCCTTTGTGTTATTCCAGACTATAATCCAACACTGTGCCAAATTTCATCCAGATCCATTCAGCCATTCTGGCGTGAATGAGTAACAAACATCCATACATCCATACTCGCAAACTTTCACGTTTATAATATTGGTAAGGATAATAAAACGTTTTTACGTAAAGGTTTTCGTTGGCAATTGTAAATACTAGTAATTTTTTACAATTTAATTTACAATGGTAACTTACGACTTTTTATGATGAGAAAAATCGCAGGCAAAAGACGTGTCGGTCGAAGGAAGAAGTCATGGCTACGTAACATCAGGAAGTGGACGGAGATAGCCAGTGCTGCCGAACTGTTTCGCCTCGCTAGACACAGAATTAATATTCTAAATTGACTGCCAACCTTCGCTAGTTGGGAAGGCACTAAGAGAGAGAGAGAGAACTTAGACTCATTAGCTACATTTTATACTCGCCAAACATAATCGATGTTGCTATTACTACTGCCGTGAAGCTAGAATGTATTATAGACTTACAAATTAGGGCAAAAAAGTACAAAGGTACAGCTAATTTAAAATAATTTACTGACAAAATATCTACATGATATAACTTATCAATGTTGTCTCTGATAAACAGTTTACTGGCTTGTAAAACATGCATTTAATACTTATTAGCAAAGTGACGCAGTGCAGCTGTAAGAAGGTTAAATAAAGTGACGAACAAACTCTTTATATAATACAAACGTGAACTTCCTCGTTATATCGTTTTATGGTTCATAATTCCTCTCGATAATGTTTTACAATGTACCGTCGGCAGCACGTTATGGTATCCAAAACAGTCAAATTTCTTAGTAAAGGAAAAAATTCAATCGCGGGCAGGATTCGAACCTGCGACTTCTGGTTTGATATACCAGATGCTCTGACCGCTAAGCCACCGCGAACCCTACCCGCATGATTGAAATTTTGCCTTCACATTCTGTATTTACGTCTTAAAGTGTCGTTAAATGCAAAAATAAAACACAAAAAGACAGTCAAATTTCTTCAATCTATTTTCAATTTAATCTCTAGGTAATAGTTTATTATCCATTTGCTGTAATTTAACAGTTTAGTGTTATATGATACAATATTAACATAGCTCACATTCAATCAACTATCATGTAACTTTATTTTCTGTGGGAACGAAGAAATTATGACGACTATAGCAAGAATCTTGTGATTCAAAGTGAGAAAAAACGCGAAAATTTAAATTATTAAAATGAAATGTGACTTCGTTACCTACATTTTATAATCCCTCGTTCAATACGCATTCATTCAGTAGTATCGGTTAAAGAATAATTTACGACTAATATTAATTACAGTCATATCGCAAAAGGAAAATCCAGAGTGCCTTAATATTTTCAACCTGTTAAAAATAATGACGTACACTCGTTATAGGACTGTAGGTCACTATTTACCAGTATTGCAGTTTGAAACTCAACCCATTTACTTTTTCACTGCTGTGCACTGCCAGTGAAAAAGTAAATGGGTTCTCATTCTGAGAGTAAATGTAAATGGGTTCTCATTCAAAACTCTCTCAGAATGAGAGGGTTTTGGCTATAGCTATAGTCCACCACGTTAGCCTAATGCGAGTTGGCGGACTTTACACGCCGTTGCGAAAATCTCTCAAGCATGCAGATTTCCTCACGATGTTTTCTTTCACCGTTTAATACGAATTAATACTCTCATGACTTAGAAAAGTCAGCGGTGCTTTAACTGTCACTGCCTTGGAGTACAGTACATAATTAAGATTTATTTTTGTTCTATTTCAGACGCCAGCTCTTCAGCTGCGGTTTAGCCGATATTCGTAATCTCCTATTTTTATTTTTTACATAAGTCATGTTTTTTTTCTACCAAATCTGTTTAGTGATAAGTTTGATTCTAACAAAAAATGTTGTGACTATTTTTGGGACTAGATAGTGTCAAAATTATGTGAAATTTTTAAATTTAATGGCGTCTGTAGGTATTCGAAAAGTGAGGTTATTTTTATAGAAAAATAGACGCGGAGAAGTGTACTTATACTTTGAGAAATAAATAGTCACAATAAAGTTTTGTTTTACGTACCCGTTACTTCATAATGTTGTAGAGATATCATACGTAAAATATTTATTACTGTCACCTTACATGAGAAAATATGTAGGTATTAGAAAAACAATGTCAAATATACGCTATCCAAACCGCATTGAGGAGGTAACGGGTGGTTTTTAAGTATACATATATAAGTTTTTAAGTTAATCGTAATTCTTGGCAATTTGTAACCGTCATGAATAACCAGTAACAATCGCTATTAACATCATTTATTTGCAACGATATTGTAGTTACACGCGCTAGCCTGTGATAGCTCATTTATAAACTGTTTCTATAAATAAAGTTGGGAAAGTAAGCAATGAATTTTTATTTTTATATAAACATTTACAGGACGCATTCGTATTGCACATTTACTAATTATCCGGTAAGTGTCTAAATATCGCTAACAAAACTAATAAAGTAAACCATCTTCCAGCATTTAGTTGCGATTCTTCCGAACTGATGATCAGATATCAACCAGGGATCTCAGGAAAAGATATCGCGAACACAAATAAACAGTCGAATTGAGAACCTTCTCCTTTTTTGAAGTCGGTTAAAAATAGAAAGTAGCATTTTGTTATGCTACAAGACAACACAGTCACGAAACTATTTGATAAGAGACTCTTCAGACGGCTTTGGTGTATGACATCGTGGATCCTCCCTCTTCGTCGGTGGTTGTGGCGCTAGTTCGGGTTCATTAGGGTTGTGCCTCCGCAGATGTTCGGCAAGCCACAGTAGGGGCTCTGCCGGCCGCTCATGAGCCAAAGCCGTCAGGGATGGCAGGAGGATCGGCGTCAAATACTTCTGTATGTAGTCTGCCACTTGCCAGTGGCGAACGAGTGGCCCTACTATCACTGTGAACAGAGAGTGAAATGGGCTTTATCCTCGGCACAATCCAGGAGACGTAGAGGTCCTGGGTTCGATTCCTTGGTCGAGCAAATCGTGATTGGGTTTTTCTATGAAATTCTCAGTAGCAGCTCGGAGGTTAGGATATGTACCCGGTTAATGACAATAGGCTCGCCCTTTTTTACATTATTATTCGCTTTTTAGTAAACATACTCATTTTCAATAAAAAGCGTCATTTGTATAATGAATTTGATTGGTACGTACTAGTAAGTGACTGTTTTTAGAAGATTGTAAGGTAGTTCTCACTATAACGAACATAAAATGACATTTCTTGGAACTTACTATTAGGAAAAAAGAAATGTATTTCTCTAATCGCCTCCGCATGGTTTTCACTGCCATGGAGTCCATTGAAATAGTCTCCGAACTTGGTGCGGCGGCCGTAGCACGCGCGTAAGCTATCCGGCCAGTAGGCTTGAGCTTCCAGCACCCTGGAAATTTATAGAGTACCCAAAACTGCAATATACTTAGGTATATTCCAGTATTGGGTATTATATACCATACCATAATAGTATACCCAAAAATTTGATTGAACAATACTTAAATACGCGCCTTTTTTATTGTGGGGAAAATCCTTTAAAAAACCTGCTTCATTAGCCTAGTGGTCCTACTACGCCAGAGGTCCTGGGTTCGATTAGCGGGTCGAGCAGTGTTATTGGGTTTTTCTATTAAATTCTCAGTAGCAGCTCGGAGTTTGGGATTTGTGCATGGTTAGTAATAGGCACGTCTCCTATTACATGGGACCTCGACATACCGGCGTACTGTGGGTGTACATTAGCGCGCTTCTGCCTAACACTGGGGAATACAGGGGTTATAGTAGGTATGTTAAGCGCCGCCAGGGAAGGAGATACTTATGGACTCGTACCGACTAATACTACACTCTTGCATTCCTTTAATCTACGATCGGAGCTTTGGATCTCGAGATCACATTCGCAATGACCCTGACCCTACCGACTACTGAGTATATTACCCATACTTCGTCACGGCCCCCGCAAATCCAAATAATTATCTCCAAGTAATTCTTTCTCATTTCCAAAGATATAAATTTAAATGGAAGAAAAATTCAGTCTCACGCATTGTTTGAACCTGCGTCCCTGCGATTGGATACACCGGGACACTTTAGCCAACTAAGCTACCGAGACATTCTCACTTCTCGCTACTCGCTATAAAAGTGTCAAAGTGTATCAATTTAGACGAAGAGATGACTTTTTTTTCTGGAAACGTACATGGGAGGACCCATAAGTGTATTCCACTTTTGAATGCAATTCTTGGCGGCGAGGACGAAGGCGATGATCGGCCCGCTCGACATCTGAGCCACAAGGTGAGGGAAGTGATGGGACCCATAGTGACCCTTGTACAGCTCTGCCGCTTGCTCGGGAGTCAGACGGACAAAACGTTTCTGTAACAGAGAATTTTTTTCAATAGTCAACGTTAAATATATCGGCATGAGCAGACTGTTCTTACCTATATACCTACTGATTTCTGAGCCCTAGGTACGTGAATATTGAACATATTGAAATAAAGGCAGGTTACTGATTTTCGCGTTATTTATAACGTTTATAACGTTCACATTGAATGAATGATATGTAATACCTACTAAACAAATTAAACTTTGTCTTAATTTAGCAAAGCTCGCAACGGCCCTGGGACACAAGAACAGATTTTGCATTGTGTCTAATCTTATACTTGATGGGTTTGGGATAAAAATAAAATTCAATTCAATATCAAGAATGACATTTGCCATGCATTGTGTTCATTCTGAAACATCCCTCTTATCATTGATACATCCAGATATAATATGATACTGACTGTACCATAGAAATTTAAATAATTTTGTGGTTGGTAATAGCACCCAGGAGCGTTGCTAGCGCTACCGCTGTGGCCAATGTCAATGTATCACGGATTACAGGGCTGTTACAGGGTATTACAGGGCACTGTATCCACGGGGTAAAATGTTTATTACCTCATACAAAAATCGTAAAAAAATATCAATAAATTATACTAAAGTTTATGTAAAAGAAAGAGCCGTCTAAAATCTGCAAACACTAAAAGCTACGGGGTGGGTTACGAAAATCTTAACATGTTTCGGGATTGATACATGTCTCGTTATAGACCGATTAGAAATTTTGATAGGTACGGGCTTAGCTTATAAGTGTAAACTTGCCGCAAGACGCTGTGAACAAAGTGATCTATTAGGAAAATAACATTCTTACATACCATAGAAAAATTTACCTACTAGGTACTTTCAATAAGGAAGCGGCGGTAGCCTAATGGCCAGACTTGCGATCATGTGGTTGCCGGTTCGAAACCCACCCATTGCACTTCCGACCGCGACGTAAACACACTCGCAACACAAGCATAGCTTAGCACGAGTGGTGGTTAACAAGAATACTAGTAATGTGCGACCCACATTGCTACTAGTAAGCTTAAAAAAAAGATACAAAAAAGTAAAAAAAGGGAAACATGTCTGTGAAAAACCCTACATACAATACGAAAGTAAAGCATAATTATGTATGCAAATAGCAATTATTATCATGTGCGATAGGAAACAGTGTCCCCTTCAAACGTCAATGGGGAGTCGTAATTAGTTTTTTCTATGGTTTCTAAAGATAACAGCGGTCAGCGGCATGAGAGCTGGGGGTCCAAGATCTGCCGCTCACGTAGGGTTGCCACAATCAGATTAGTTATATTATTTAATCAGAGGTTGTAAATAGTAGGTACTTACCTAGGTATTTGTATGAAGTTACTTTTTTTATTGGATTGGTAAAATTAGAAGGAATACGGTAAATACCTCTTAAAAGAAAAATATAATAGTCCCACATAACTAAGTAGTTTCTTTTTAAAGATTTGAATAAAAATCGTATTCAATTAAGCAGAGCCTACTGTTTCATCTGGTGGTGAACGGTAAAGAGAGTAGGTAAGTATGTAGTGAGTTGCAGAGTATGTTTCGTAATCGTGAATGAAATCCATTACAACAATAATAAAACTCAATTATTAGCTACAGCAAAAAAAAAAGACAGTATCCAATCTTATCGTGTCATCCTTATTTATAACAAGGGTTGCATGTGACGCGGAATAATGAAGGCGCCCCTCTTCAGCTTTGCTAATGTCGATATGAGTTTTGCATATTACGCGCAACCCTTACATTACTGGCGGCACGCGGCCCCGGAGTTTGGACATGAGGGGATGGCCCGATGACCAAACAATACGAATGCTTTCTCAAATACCTACTTCGTAAATATTCGCATTGTGCACATAGGTACAGTACCACCGTAATAATAGTGCGCGTTTGAAGTTATCCTCAATATAAAACTAGGTGTAAAGACAGTTGAGGTCGTAAATATTTCGCTTTCGTGACTATTGTCCTTAGAGATTTCGATATTTTTGCATATTTTATGTTCGCTGTTCGCAACAACTAACTTCAGACACGCACTATTATTTCGACGGTACTGTAGAATCCCGAATAACAAAGTTATTGACGCCAAGCCGACATAAATGCGGTCTATAGAAAGTCCTGTAAGCTGTGGACTGTTACATTACCATGGTAATGTTACATTACCATGGTAATGTAACAGCTCATAAAGCACACTAATCAACAAAGATCTCCTATAGACTCCCACAAGGACTGAATAAGCAAAACATGCATAAAATTATAATTAGGTTATGTATATTATTTATGTTAATTTCTCTTACAAACGTAATACCGAAATAAATCATAATTCAAACACAATTTAATCAAATTCTGTTATTATTCGGATTCCGATACTATTAATCTAGGTTAAATGTAAGCGAATGCAATTTTTGATACTGATTTGAACGATTTTCCGGTCTTTTATTTCCAGTGAAGTAGTAGTAGATGAAATAGTACCGTAGAAACCTAGATTAACAGTATCCAAATCCGAATAATAACATAATGTGATAAAATATTGTCTGGATTACGATTTATTTCGGTATTGCATTTTTGTGAGCAATTCAAGCTCCGCTGTAGTCCGTCCATTCTGTTCTGTATCTACTTGGGTAGATGATGATAAATAAGTAGGTACTAACCGCAAGAATAGTAAAACCATTATTTATAATGATATTTTCAATCGCTTCAGCATCCTCATACGCCTCTGGCTTGATTATTGCCAGGGTACGCTCCGAATATGCATGGTAATCAGCGTCAGTATTAGAAGATGCTATAGACATTATAATTATTTATATACTTTCTTTATCTTTTGTGTAAAAATACAATTAAAAGTGACAGGACATGTTGTTTCCTTTATTTAAGGAGTCGTGAAATGAGGTCGAATGAGCGCGCCGTCCAGTATAAATTGGATCTTCATGGTATCGCTGCGTACGTCGACAATGTCAACGATCTGTCAAATACAGTACATTTATGTTCTTTATTTCACCGTGTGACAAGATACACCAGTGATTGCCTCACTATGTCAATGAATGGATCGTGATTATGTTACGGTTTTATGCAGAGTTTAAAAACCTATCTCTAGTGGAGGGAATTTAAAGATGTTACGGTTGGACATTTTACGGTATTAGGTCGTACTTAGCGGATTTTCATTTATAACGTAACAGCTTGTATCCCCCGAGGATAGGTAGAGGTGTGATTACACCCACACTTCACCCTATGGTTTCAGGTCCGCTGTTAAAGATATAAAAGTCGCATAGGTGTCTTCGCTTGTAGTACAAATCTATTGAGAACTTTTAATATTTATGAATTACTGTATTACCTATAGGTACTCATCACGAAATCACCTATATTACTTGCATACCATTTGCGATCTGTTTTTCTACTAAAATATATATATAGAACTTCATAAATAAACAATGAAATTAATTGCATGTCGATAAACAGGAATTCTGAGACAGTAAATGGGAAAACTGGCGTTTTCCGTGGACGCCACCCCGAGGCCGGAGGGGTCGGCGCGGGGGACGTATGGGCTGCGTGCGGCGCGGCGGGCCGAGGGGGCGAGGGGTGCGAGGGCCGCAGGGGGCGAGGGGGCGCGCGCCGCCGGGCCCCAGTGCCCCCCGGACGCAGCGGCGGAGCGACGCCTCCCCGACGCCTGCACCCGCGACATGCGACGTTGACCCTGTCTCCCGCCACCCGAGAACAACCGCCGTATACATGGACAACTCCTGCCTCCTTGACCTCCTCATCAGGTGCTTCGCGATGACCGAGCCCGAGGACCTCAATTTCACGGCGTTCACCGACCTATGTCGGTTGTGCTCCCTGAAGAGCGGTCCCAGGCTCCACATCTTCGATAAGGAGTCGGAACAGCGGCAGATCTTGTTTAAACTCAGAACCTGCCTGCCAACTATGGTGAGTAAGCTCTTTGTACTTCTATACTTGGACTTTTGCCCTTGACATTTCAGTGACTTGCAATATGTTAAAAAAGTGTGTTAAATTATAAAGAGCTTTTCACAGTCAATATTAACAAAAAACAACGTTTATGATGATGACGTCATATGGTTTCGTGGTAAATTGTAACGTAAACAGTGGCTTTGTGGTTCGTAGATGTGCAATAATGCTGCTACGTAGACGTAGCAGACGTTCGTAGCTTTCGTAGACGCCTGCGCGCTACGGTGCGCTACGAGCTGGCCAAAACAAGGAATAGCGAAATCACACTATACCTGTTGAATTTTTTTTTGTGCAAAAAATATTTTCAATTGGGACATTAATAAATTCATCAAATCTTTTAACTAAATGCCAAGAAAAAAATTATAATTTTTTAATGTTACTTAAATACCTACGTACACATTGGAAACAATTTATCATGTTTATTGAAATAGGCGAAGCAATTAATTATATTCACAAATATTTCCAACAATAACAATATTTACAACAAATACATACCGTAGTGCATTACTACATTTTAAAATATTTTAAGTTTCAGCATATAATGTCGCAAAACGAGTTAGTAGAACTATGGTATAACTGTTATAAAATAATTATTTAGGTACTCACATACATACAAATTAGTACAGCCATGTGCTTTGCATTAATATTGCTTATTTCTGTTACATTTCTAACTAAGTTTCTTTCTTTGTAAATGTGTTCTAAAGTAGATCTCAGTATACAAGTTACAAAGACATGGCCTCCACAAGACAGGCTTGACCTAGTGTGGGAGTCACAGTGAACATATTTTGTCCATACAAGTTACAATACCTATGCTCTTAATGTTATATTATACATAATTAATTATCATTTAAAATGTATGCAAATGTAATACTTTTGGTCAATAAATCGTATTCTTATCTCATCTTATTCTTAACTTACTCATCACAGACATTTACAGGACATTATTTTGAAGGTTTGATTACAAAGTATTTCGAAATAAATATTTAGCCATTAAATTTAAATTTTACTATTTCATATTAAGAAAGCTATTGATTCTTTCCATATTACTTAATGCATTCGTAATGCCGTGCAAAGGTCAATGACCTCGCAGCTCACTGGCCCACCTCACCAGTCCGAAGTAGGTCAGATCACAGGATTACTGCGAATGCGATTCTCTATTGGTAGGGAATCAGGGATTATGAAGACAACCGCCCGTAATGATCGTCACGTGTCAATATAATCCCTTTTGCATGACCTTTTATATTAGTGAATTTTAAATCGGTATACATAAAGGTCAAAGTTGAATAACACGGGGGGTTAATTAATTGTGAACCCTGATCACGGTTTATTGAGGGAATCATTTTGTATGGTTATTATCATGACATTAGATATGCAAAATAACACATATTTGTATTTTTTCGCCAATAAACTCGTTTTATATGTATAGTATAGTTTCTAGTTTTAATGAGCATTCAAATAGATTAAAGTACCTGGTTATGCGAATTTACCAAAAGTCGTCCGAGTTTTCTTATTACAGTACCTAGTTCCATTTCAGTGATGGGCGTGAATCATTTTAACTTGAACCTTTTAGCCCCTTTTTTTATAATACTCGTATGTACTTGTCCGGGAAGTAGATTTTTTTTTGTGAATCATTATTACCATTTCCTATTTTTAAGTGCTTCTTTAGATTAGTATCGGCTGTGGTTTCATTGATTGTCGTGTTGTCGTCTCCAGCTTGTATACATCATACCTATATCATCAACCCATTTACTAACACACCGCTGGACACGGGTCTCCTCTCAGAATGAGAGGGGTTAAGCTATAGTTCACTACGCTGGCCTGCTGCGGGTTGGCAAACTTTACACGACGTCGAGAGTATCTCTCAGGCATGCAATTTCCTCACGATGTTTCCCTTCACCGTGTGAATACATACATAATTATGAAAAGTCAGAGGTGCGTGCCTAGGATTTGGACTCGACACTTTCGAGTTGGCAGTCCAATGGTCACGACCTTATAAATCCACGATAATCTGTCTAACAAGTTATCCATTAAATCCAGCAGATATCGAAGGACGACTTCCTGCCGAAGAAGATCTGCGAGCGCTGCGTGACGCGGCTGGAGCAGTTGTACGAGTGGCGGCAGAGCTGTCTCAGCACTGACTCCGTGCTCAGAAACTACGCTGAGTCCATGAAGATTGTTACCTCCACTATCAACTTTCAGGTCAGTGGGTTTCGATAGGTACACTTTTGGCTGAGAGGTCGTGGACGTCACTTAAGGATTAATGACACGTTTCATAATCCGCCGCCGTTCCTCACTGCCTTTCTGTAGCATTCTTAGACGGTCCCTCGATTATTGGCTTTATTTGATCGGTTCAGCGCAATGGCGATCTGTCGCAAGCTTGTTTGTAATGCAGTTATGTCAGTTTTTCTCAAGGCGGCAGTACAGAAAAGTAAATCTGTTACCTTTTCACAAAAACTGCCAAGGAGATAGATTGCACCCTGGAAGAGGACGTAGCTTTCCAGAACCTAGCCTTGCAGTCGGGTGGTCTTATATGTAGGTAAATATAGCCGACAAGACTATATTTTTATCCGTAAAAGACCAAACCATTCGCTGCGGTCAACGTCGATCGTCGTATTGGTACTTTCTTATCAGGCGGCTAATTACTAAGGCTTGAAAGATGTCCTCGGTTTGATTCTCAGAATCAAACCAATTTCGAGGCACAGTCGAGCAAAATGTTATTGGGTATCACTACATAGTATAAAACAAAGTCGCTTCCCGCTGTCTGTCCGTCCCTATGTATACTTAGATCTTTAAAACTACGCAACGGATTTTGATGCAGTTTTTTTTAATAGATAGTATGATTCAAGAGGAAGGTTTTAAGCTTTCTAACATTACGCTAAGACTCTTAGAAATGGGGTAACGCGGGCGAAACCGCGGGAGGGTCGCTAGTTTTCTATTATATTCTAAGTAGCCGTTAATGGCAACTGGTTCGCTCCGTATTTCGTTGTCAGGTGCCGGATAAATTTGTGGTATATATGTAAGTAGTAATATTATAAATTCTTGATTTGTATATAGTTAGGTACTTGTTACATTAAGTGCGTTCATAAGACGAAAGTAGATACGTTAGGATGTGCTACACGGTGGGGGATGCAGCGTGGGCCTGCCCCCACGGCTAGACGACCTGGTGAAGGTCGTGTCGTGGGGAGCGGTTAAATGCAGGCGGCCTTGAACCAAACATAGACCTCTTCCTCTTTCCATAAGAAATCTGTGGGAGACGGGAAAAATGTTCAGCCAATTTGCAAACCACAAGTATCTCTACTAGAAACATTAGAGACACCCCCTATTTTTTCGGGTAGGGAGTAAAACACTTTACTTAGTAAGTAACTTGCTGATAATAAACAGTCTTGGAAAAGAAATATAGATCCACTACATTGCATTTTTTGAGAGGAATAATTTAATAATTTTTTTAACCCAATATTGTAGCTACTACCTACTTACTTACTATTTGTATCTCAACAGTTACGCAAAAACAAACTGATTTACGCTTAAAAACAAAGCGAACTGGAGCTCAACCTCTCGATCGAGAAACCCGTATATTGTGTTCAAAATACTTTGTAGTGGCTTTACCAAGGGTTTAGTGTACGTACCTACATTAAACGCGAGCATCTCTGGCAAGTATTTGTCAATTTATCTCACGAAATTTACTCGAGTAATAGTACATTCATAGAGTCTTACTTATAAATTAAAGTAGAAATTTTAATCATTGAATGATCTTCATGAGATAAATTGTCTTTGAGTACTTTTAACGTAGGTGTTTCCATATATAAAAAATAGTAGAGACGCTTGCGTATATGGTTCACTAAACCTCTCGTTACGCATTTATACGTACAGAAGATGCAGTAGGTACTGCCCTGACAATTGTTTTTATAATTTCGCACGATAGCTTTAATAAAATGTTCCCAAACAACATCATACTTCTTGTAATTTGAAACTAAACAAATGATCTCAAGTATAGCAAGGGAACCCTATATAAATCAACACTTTCTAAAGGGTGAGCGTTATAAATAGCTAAATACAATAGCAAGTTGTATTTAGAACTGAAATGGTGAGGCTATTATCGTGTCTTCAAAAGGTACATATCTACGGTATTTTTATACATTGGCTAGAATATAAATACAAACTGCCTCATTAGCCTAGTGCTCCTGAGCTGACTACTACCCTAGAGGTCCTGGGTTCTATTAGCAAAATGTTATTGGGTTTTGGGTATGTTTATATTGGCGAACTGTATGTGTCCATTAGTACGCTTCTGCCTAACCTTTCAGGGAATAAAAGCGTGATGGTATGCTAAGTTATAAATACAAATATTTGTTACGTAATTATTTTCATGTTTAACCACATTACTTATATTGTGTTTAACTTATATAATAAACTTGCACATCACATAGTCGTCCTTGATTTAAAGAAACCACATATGCCTTGTGGTTAATTAGGCCTTCAGTAACCATAATAACTAGTACACAACTGGCTTAGTGGAAATCCAGGAGGAAGAATCCGGAGGCCCAATCCCCTTTTAAAAGGTCGGCAACGCACTCGTGACTCCTCTGGTGTTGCGGGTGTCCATGGGCGGCGGTAATCGCTTACCATCAGGTGATCCGTCTGCTCGTTTGCCCTCCTACCACATAAAAAAAATGGAAACGAAATAAACCGTTTTATTTGGAAATTACGTAGGTATAAATTTATTCGTTCATCTATAATTAATTTTATTCAACATTTCCAAATTAATGCAAAAGCGGCGTCCAGACCAATTGATTTGCAACCGTGTCTGTGTCCGAAAACGTTGAATCCGACCATTTTCCACGAATTGAAAGATTTAAATGAGAAAATCAATTTATTCATGCATCTAACCTAAAAAGTTATCTATATCTTACCGACACTACCCGCTAATAACATTATTCGGGACAAAGGATAAAAACCTCAATAAAAAGATATTTTCAACAGACATAAGGAGGTCTTTTTCGTTTTATAATCGATATAACGTTTCCAGCAATTTATAGATAATTGAAATATATAACGAACGAAATTAAAAGTATAATAATGATCTATGATCTATTACATAAACATCGTTCTTAGATACTGTTTGTCAAGTAATTTAAGAGATATTTTAACATGATCATTATACCAAGCCGTATTTCATACAACTTTACTATGTTCGAATCAATATGTATATTAATACGTAGCGTTAGGCACCAATAGATTTTGTGTTGGATAAGATAAAGAAAAATCGATTTATTACATAGGTACTTGGCCTATATGATAGCTTATATTAAATACCCATTGACATCATTCATAATGTGTACCTATTTAGTAATGTAAAAAGATAGATTACCTGTAAGTAGCTGCCTATAAGTAAACTCTCGAGAGTTCCCTGAATATAGCTTCAGGAGTGAAAGGGATGCCTCTTTTTATGGCGTGCTTGATACCTACAAAGTAGGCATGTATGTTGCGATGCTATATCATCTCTGCTCGTCAGTTATGTTAGCTCAGATTTAACATGTTCCCCTATTATCTGTTGACAAAGTAAGGCACTTAGATATGAAATGTATTGTTGACGAGTGTGTAGGCACGCGGCGGGCGATGCACGGTCCAAGGACCGGGGTAGCGCCCCTCTCCTCTATTGATCGGCGCGACGCCCGGCTCGTATCGACCCACTTCCACCCACCACCCATGACAACTCCTCACGCGAATCTCAACCTTATCCCCTTAAAGTAACGCTAAAAGTTCCATCTTAGAATGCTCAAAAGGAAAACACTGGTCGCACATCAAATTTGAACCTTAATGAAGACGTTTTGTGAACTATTACTGAATGCCAATATTTCATTTCCACGTAGCCGATATGTTAATGAATTATGTGCTCTAATGTGATAGTTATAAGGATCCGCGGAGCAGGCTGCGCAATATGACTTGCGAACGTAACTCGTAGCAACTGGCTACGCATGTCCACGGTCGTTTTGTTTTTATGTCGCTCCCTGTAATTTACTTACATGAAAATCTGGTCGCGGTCGATTATTATAGACTATGGCGAGAATGGACTTCATCGGGAAGTTTTATAATAGAATTTTAGTGTGACCATGCATATATAAAGAATAGAATGATATGCAGTGCGATTATACAAGGTACAATCCTTCATCCGGCCTCTAACATCGCAGACACCTTCAGACACGTATAATTATGCTCTTCCCAAAGGGAGCAATATGAGCTGATACAGTTGTACAGGTATACATATACAGGGTGCATTAACGCACGCATCCCATCCAAGGTCGAAGGTGGCTCCGTCACCCGAGCTCGGGGGTACCGTTAACCCTGACCTAGCGCGGGAGGTGAAGGATATTCCTACTACGGCCTCCCTCCGCCCCGCGGGGGACCGCACGACCTACCCTGAACACCACTTGCACTGAAACGGTGGATGCCTTCCCCTCGTCACATCACAATCATGGCTTTCCTACAGCCGAAACAGATTATCTAAATACACAACTTTATTATACAGGTAAAGTTTAAAATTAGAAGCAGCACGGAACTATAAAATTTGGAAGGTTCGTCGTATAAATTAAGGTTGATTTTAAGGGAAAAGTTACGATCGTGACTTGTCGCATTCAAAAGATCTTAGTGAAGGGAAAGAGCAGTAAAACAGCATTGTTTTCATCCCTTTTTGACTTTTCTGTGTTGACCATTTTATATGCTTCACAGACACAACTCTACTGCCAAATACAATTTCACTTAACAATAAAGTTAGTTACTTATTTTTCTGCATCAGTGTCGTTGTATTCGTATTGTCAACGTTTTTTCCAAGTCGGTCCCTATTTGCTTACTTTTTAAAAGTTTGTACTCAGAGATGACTTATGATCCCGTAACACGGCATCCCTCCTGTACTACGTCAGGGATAGGCAGGTGTGTTGCATATTATGTACAGTTCGCTGATATGTTTTTGAGTCACATATAGGTAATAAGGGGCGAGTCTATTGCCATCAAGAAGGCGCAAATTAAAACTCCAAACTGGGAATTTTCATAAAGAAAAACTTAATAGCATCTCGATCGTCCTGGGAATCGAACCACATAGCTGCCGCACTTGGAACCACTAGACTAATGTGACAGTTAAAGGAATATAAAATGTACTTACTTTAATATTTAAACTGCATATTAAATTGTCAATCAAACCGAATCTCATTCAGTATTTAAGGCTACATTGCATTCATCATTTCAATATTCAGGGCGGTTGCGTGTTGGCGGTTAAATCCTTTTACTTTCCCGATTGCTCGATCATTTTAAATGGTAACCGCATTTAATACGCAACGTTAAAATTCGGTTGACATAAATATGTAAACACTTTGGAATTATGAATCATTTGGGTATTCGTGTTGACAAAACATCGATCCATATATAACGTTGTCGATGACAGTTTACCACGGCGATTTACGCCCCATCTATATAAATAAGGGAAAATAGATACCTATAGCTTGCTCTATAGATGATTTATAATTAATTTAGGTTACTGAAATGCTTATTTACTTTATAACTGTAACACTGCCCGACCTACATAATAATATCCTCTATAGAGATCATTGACAGTCCATAACATAACTTATCATCACACCTGTATTCCCCGAAAAGCTAGGCAGAGGCGTACTAACGTACCTACAAACTACTAGTACACCCACAGTTCGCCGGTATGAAGAGGGGCAAGCCTATTGCCATTGACCAGGCACAAATCCCAAACTCCGAGCTGCTACTTACTTAGAATTTCATAGAAAAACCCAATAGCACTTTGCTCGACCTGGGAATCGAACCCAGGACCTCTTGCGTAGCAGTCGCGCTCCGGATCACTAGGCTAATGATGTCGTTGGCGGTCCTCTGATCTCTATATACCTACTCAACTCAGGGATTTTTAACTTAATATTTGTGATTAAATTTCCTTATTACTTATTTATTTATCTGATACTCAATGACCCTACATATACATAGTTGGTCCGACAGTTGTGTTACAGTGTCTGATTCTGAATATGCGTAACTTTTATTCAATAATAGAAAAACGTGGAGCCTTTTCGCAATTAAGCTGTCTGATATTTTTAATCAACATCAAAACTGAGAGATTATTTTCATAACTTTTTTATTGGTCGGGTCATAAACAGCTAAGCAAGCAGAACTTATTATGTATTCTTTTGCTTAGTAAGATATTCTCCTGAAATAGTGCCAAAAATTTTTTATTGGTGTTTGACTTCGAAGATAAGTATGCCACAAATTTCTAAAGTAGATTTTCGTTTACTTAAATGTATTAAGTATTTGCTAAGTTTTCTGATTTCTTTAATATGAAGTTATGGAGCTTACCTACCTAAATTAATCAGAACGCTATTTCATAATAAATATTTGCCTATGATTGTTACAAATGTACTGTGTACCTATCCTTACCAATATTATAAACGGGAAAGTTTATAAGTATGGATGTTTGGTACTCTTTCACGCCAGAACAGCAGAACGGATCTGGATAAAATTTGGCACACCGATAGATTATACCCTGGAATAAAACATAGGTTACTTTTCATCCAGTTCGGACCCAATCCTGAAGTCCACGCAGACAAAGTCGCGGGCAGAAGCTAGTGTATAATAATAATTATATATAGTTCCTACCTACCTATAATAATCTTGCAGTGTTTGTAATGTTGGCGATCCTTACCGCAAAACACGAAATTTTTATACGAATATAAAATGGAAACAACTTTTTAAGATTTACAACGTAAATTGTTGAAAGTTACGACCCTAATGTGAGCCATAAAAACAGATAAGTTATTCAGCACAACGACGAATGTTTTGAATTACATAAGCAGCGTGTTGTTTTCTCTGCTTTTGTTACGAACAAAGAAGATATGTAGGTAAAGTACCGGTAATTAATGTAAATAATAATGTTTTGAGTAATTATATATTATAAACCTAACATACCAACACGGCCGCATCCGAAGGGTTAGGCTGAGGTGTACTAATGTATACTCATAGTTCGTCGGTATGTTTAGATCCCATAAAATAGGGGCGAGGTTATTGCCATTAAGGGTCCGGAGGAGCTTGAAATGCCCACAAAAACATAATACCGAAATAAATCGTAATCCAGACAATATTTTATCAAATTATGTTATTATTCGGATTTGGATACTGTCAATCTAGGTTTCTACGACACTATTTCGTCTACTACTACTTCAATGGAAATAAAAGATCAAAAGATCGTTCCGATCTTGGTAAAGTTATCAAAAATTGCATTCGCTTACATTTATTTCCAGTGATGTATTTTGGTTGAAATGGTAACGTAGGAACCTAGATTAACGGTATCAGAATTAGAATTCTAAAAGAATTTGATTAAATTGTGTTTGAATTTCCGTATTACGTTTGTAAGAGAAATTCGGTCCGGCCGGACTCTTAACCAGGCACAAAAAATACAAACTTCGAGCTCTTACTGAGAATAATATAGATATACCCAATAACACTTTGCTCGTCCAGGAAATTGAACACAGGATCTCTAACGTAGTAGTCCGGCTTAGGATCACTAGACTAATGAGATTTATAAAGGTACAACTATATATATCCTTACTGCATATAACCCATACAGTTGCACTCCAACTATACTATGGTTGCGTGACCTTAACCACTCATGAAATGTTTATGAGAACATTTCACGAAGGTCGTGTAATACACCTTTGATACAATCATTTATGCCGTGTCACATTTCTTTATAAGATTTTAATCGCCCTTTCACCACAGTATTCTATATCCGGAGTCCGGACTATTCCGGACTCAGCTAGCTTAACTTTTTATTAACTCAATGTAAAAAAAAATACAATCAATTCGTCAGAGGTTTTTTTTAATGCTAGGATCCAGACGGTCTCCGTTATCCTTGCCCAGGTGCGTCGCAAAAGAAAGTGTATGCGATCGATGAGACTTGCAGGCTCGCCAGCGGTTAACTTGCACTTACCACTTAGTGCATAGTGTCGGCGGAGGGCGCCCGCCTCGAGACAGCCCTGCCGGGCTCCGCCGCCCTTGGGTTTTCACGACCTCTACTTAAAGTATGCGCGCCTAGTACTTTCGCTCCGTATAAAATCATGTTTTCCGGTACTCTATGGTTATTTTTGGGAAGTGCAGTGGTTTTAATGTCTGTATATTCAGTGTAGTAATAGAATGCGTCTGAGTTCCTACTACAATCAACTATGGGATCTTGGAGTAAGATTTTTATCTTTACTGATTGATATCTTTTCATAATTTCCACTCAATATTTTATATATAACTTTCACAACAATCTTTTGTTAGTTCAAATTTTTTATTAAATGATTAAATGTTATGTATTTCTGTAGATAAGTAGATCTTTCAAGGACAGTTACAAGTCAATGTTATTTTTTTTAACTCAGGTCGTCACTCATAACTGACGGTTACCCGGCATGATGATTGTTACTTACTGCTAATTAAATGACTATGACAGAAAGTAACTAACTATATTTAAGTATTATTTTCTTTCGTGTCATATCTTTTATTGTTTGATATTTCACGATTATTCACGAAGCGAAATATCTGAAATATCTTCTATTCCCACAAAATTGTATTGAACACATTATAATTCAAAATTCGTTGTATAGTAATTAAATAAATTTAATATATTGTATTGTGATAAGATAGCAATAATTATTCATGAAAACAATTGTTACAACCTAAATATTTTTTATTTGTTCAAAATTATCAAGTAGGTACCTATTTAATGAAAGTAAAAATAAGTCTATAGTTTCAGTAGATTCCTCGTGCATTCCATATCTGTTTCTCTTCCGTACATTTTTCACCCTATCTCAGTACCCCATATGCAAACCCTCCGTTTACGTAAGTTTGTTTTTAATCAGTGCATGAGTGATAAGGCCCCCGAGACTTTCCCGGCCCCTAGCGCAGTTCCCTTACCTTGAGGGGACGTCATGCCATCAACATTCAAATACTAGCAAATGTTGAATAGCTTTGAATTTACGTCAACGAGAAAATTCTGATGCGAGTCCGTCTTTGTTGGTAGGTATTGCCAAATATTACTAGGGTGCTCAACCAAACAAACAAACTCATCAGATTTATAATATTACATAGTAAGTATCTATAGATATGTTACAATTCAATCAGCGTTGTATCGAACCACATTTCCAGTAGGTATAATTCTTATTTGTTTTTAATATTAGTCAATGATAGGAACACCGATAAATGAAATGATAGGTTAGATAGCGGATGGGTTTGCGTGTTAGTCTAGTATGCTAATTAGCGTTGACATAGCATGATTCCAATTTATTTTCATCCTTAGATTTAGCAAATTATTAAAATGTGAAAATACTATCATCAGCCTTAGTATATTTTGCGCCCAGCGACAATAGCCACTGTATTACCATTTAATCATTTTCCTCTAATAGTATTCTCGATACCTTTACGAATCGTACAGGGTTTTCTTAACGTATTGTATGTCTGTACGTTGTAAAATCAATTTTTGTCGCGTAATCACGTGACATACAGCATTGTAACAGATCTGGCGTGTTTTATGGCTAATACGATCGAGCACACAATTTTGTAATGTTATCTACCAAATATTCCTACCATGACAAATGCCTTCCAAAGTTCCTTGAACCCTGGAAATCAGATACGTCACAGGTCCGTTTCCCCATCTTGGTCACATCCGAGGTTATTGAACTGCACGCGTGCCGAATTTAGGCAATTAAGCATAGGGTGTTCAAACATCGTGTTACGGAATGAAAGTCGGAGTACTTTAGGGGGTCGTTCTCACTTTCTGCGGGGTGAATGCACTGGCGGGGGAGGCCACCCTAACACGGGCCTCCCTCGGCCCTCCGGCCGCATCAAAGACACTCAATGAAGGCGGTGTAATTCCGACTAGACGCCAGGAATTGATTAATTTTTTGCTATCTCGGATTTTAACGATGAGCGTCTCAGTTGCATCATGCTTAAATTCAATGCGTTTTTGAAAAATTAACAATAATAAAATATAGTTTGAGGTACTTTCCTTACCTACTTACTTTTTAATATTAATACTATAATACTTATATAGGTCATTGTTGATGATAACGAACTTTAATAAAAAGGAAATATTCTAATGGTTGGTTTGTTAACAGGATGGTACAGTTAATATGGATAAAATGACGGAAGCTCAAAAAACTGCATACTTAGAAGCGCACGTTGCTGTTCAACAACATATGGCTCAAGCGGCAGCCGCTGCAAGACGTGAGCAACAACAGCAACAACAGCAGCAGCAACAACAACAGCAACAACAACAGCAGCAGCAACAGCAACAGCAACAACAGCAGCAGCAGCAGCAACAACAGCAGCAGCAACAACAACAACAGCAGCAGCAGCAGCAGCAGCAGCAGCAACAACATCAGCAACAACAGCAACAAAATAATAACAATAACAACGCAGCAAGACACCATCAAGAAATGCAGGTATGCCAAACATTCCCAACATTTATCCAACGCATGCTATGTATTTGTAAATATGAAGTTGATGAAATAAAGATTTTATTTTATTATTTTTAATGAAATTCTGATGTGCTTAATGTATTAATGTTTCAGAAATCAAATCAAATAATATTCCCGCAGCAAACTCAGAACGGCAACGCCCACCAGGGCCACCCTTCACCTCCCACAGTCAGTTCTACCCAACATCACTATGGCACTATCAACTCTCCTATAAAAGTACCGCAAGTCAGCTCTAGTACCGGTGGGCCTGACAGCACTTTTACCGTGCCTGATGATGTCGGCATGGGATTCGAAGGTGGTGTTCGGGTACTGCAAAGTCTTGGTAATTGGTGAGTTTTTCTTTTTTTCATCGTTGATATTGCTAATTTTAATTCCATGCATCCTCAAATTTTGAGATGCTTTTAAAGTCTGCTTTCGTGAATTTTGTGCTCTTAGATATATTTTTTTTGAATTACCAAAAATATAATATCTTTCTACCTGCCTGAGGCAGAAAAGGAAGGGTATTATGTTTTTTTATAAAACAGTTCGTTTGATTTCGCCAGGTCACCAGAAGTGACGCACAATATACCGAGGCCGAACTTGATCCCTTTCACGGAACCGTACGCTGAAGGTGGTTCAATGCACCCAGGGACAAGGTTAAAAGCCTTGCAAACCACTTCTATCAGAAAACATCCTGCAATAAAAGCAACTAGCTCTACCAGTGAAGGTAAATAAGTTATTAAGATATCTGTTTCATTCTAAAGATGCAGATAGAAGTAGATTGCCTCGAGCTGCAGTAAACCGGTGGCGAATCGACAAAAATGCAAATGCTACACATAATAATAATAAGTATAGTTCAATCACCTTTGTCCTAGGAAATGGAAATGGATCCAAATCTGCTATTTTATTACCCGACTACGAAAAAGGAAGGGTAATGAGTTTAACACTCTATGTATATAAAACATATGTATGTATGGATGGATGGATCCTTGCTCAAAAACTATTCATCAGGATTTTAAGAAATAAGGTGTCGATTGATTCATCTTTGCAGTAAGAGTGTTATAGGCTATGTTTTTCTACGGCCATATAGCCGCCAAACCACAAAAAGGGAACCACCACAGAGCCTAAAGATCGAGCTGTGTGGCGAGTGGCTTTTCTCATCCAGTCGCTGCCAGCTGCGTTCGGCAAGTCGTCACTCCACCTGGCCGCCGGGCACCCTACACTACCTACCTAGACGCGGTCTCGACTCGAGAACTCGTTTGGTCCAGCGTTTGTTGGTTCTTCTACAGATGTGACCGGCCCATTGCCACTTCATCTTGCTAATCCTTTGAGCCTTTGTCGGTAACTTTAGTTCTCTGATGGATAACTTCGTTTCGGATTTTATCCCTCAGAGAGACTCCGAGCATAGCTCTCTATAGCTCGCTGTGCGACTTTAAACTCGTGGACCAGTCTCACCGTGAGTGTCCACGTTTCAGCTCCGTAGGCCATGACTGGTAGGACGGACGCATTGAAGACTTTCGTCTTGAGGCATTGTTGGTATGGGTGACAAGAAGACTCGACGAAGTTTGCTGAATGCTGCCCACCCCAACTGAATCCTCCTTTCGGCTTCCCTCTCGAAGTTGTTTTTACCTAATTTCATAATTTTCCCGAGGTAGACATAATTCTGAACAACTTCGAGATATCAAGATAAGATTGTTGTAACTTTAGTTTCATCTATGTTCATCCCGAAACCGATGCGTCGAGAGGTTTCAGCTAGGTTGGTGAGCATCCGTTCGAGATCCTGCAGCGATTCTGCCATAAGGACTATATCATCGGCAAATCGCAGATGTGAGTTGTACTAGCCGTTCGCGTTATGCCCATTCCTTTCCAGTTCAGCGACTTAAACATATCCTTCATCTCTATATAACGTAGAACAATTTATGTTTTTTTCATCACCGATTGTAATGAAATAGTGTGTTAAACTTGCATCCTAATAGTGAATAAAGTTAGCATAAGCCACCAAAAAATAGCAATTAAAAACGAAAGCTTAAAGAACTAAAATCCGACTACGAAAAAAAGAACAACTGAAAAGTATAAAACAAAAAAAAATCTATGTCCACGAACAGTGGGATCCACTATAGAGCCGTAATCACATGCCGCCGTAATTATGCTTAAGTTTGCACCTACAGATCATAATAACACCATGCGACCACGGCTATAAACGTGATAGTGGTATCACGTTTATAGCCGTTCGTGAATAAGAAATTTATTCTTGTTGTAAATAAAAATAGTCTTTCGATGACTTCAAAATTGTTGATATTTGTCAATTTTGTCTAAGAAATCTATCACCCTATTGGGAGAAGACAGACCTGGGCCCCAGGTTTACGCGCACAAGGGACACAGCAGCATCTGTCACAAATTGTTATGGACCGCCGCGCCGCAGTCATATAGAGCGCGATAGTATAGGATCTCTGATTCTATTATAATGAAAACATGTCTCCCCTTCAGCCCTTCTATTTATCGATTCTGTACAATGATTTTTTTTTTACTATAAAATGTTTTATATAAGTATTATCGTGACGTCAATAGTATTATACTCTTGACGATCATAAAAACATAGATAGTTGACAACGCCCTATAAATGGATTATGGATTATCCTCTATTTATCGATTTTTTATGCCAAGGGATCATGATGATGATCGTCGTTTTTTGCGGATTAGCCAAGTAGATTACTTCAGCAAGTAGACCTATAGTTTTTGAAGGATAGCAAAAAGCTTTTCACATAATCTGTTTTAGCTTTTCACCAACAGTTCACCCACTGTTTCGCCCGCGTTGCCCCATTCCAGAGGATCTTGAAATCTTCCTCATAAATCACTCTGTCAATTGGTGGAAACGGCGTGAAAATCCGTTGAGCAGTTTTTGAGTTTATCGTAAACAGCTAGACAGATGGACGCGGTGGGGGACTTTGTTTTAGAATTATGTAAGAATTAACATCACAAAACTCACTCCATCATTTTGATACATTAAATAACAATAGAGCGGAAGAGTTTATGGTGGTATGGTAACAAATGTTTGTACCAAAGTTTTTTTTTTCAGGTAGTAAAGCATTCGAATGTACTGTATGTGGAAAAGGCTTAGCTCGTAAAGATAAGCTCACGATACACATGCGAATACATACAGGTTAGTAACTGATTTGTTTATGTTTCAAAATCTGTATAAAATTTATGGCCATTAGCAACGTGCCCTCGAAGGCACGCTGATTAATCGTTCCATTATTTTTTTTGTACAGGAGAAAAGCCGTATGTTTGCGAAGTATGTAACAAGGCGTTCGCGCGCAGAGACAAACTAGTACTTCATATGAACAAGCTGAAACACATAACACCATCGAACATAGCACCTTTAGGTAAAAGAACCATCACAATACCACGTGAGTATGCTTCGTAATGGTAATGATAGATAGCCTTCAATACATATCTTATCACTACCGTTGTGAGGTCTTTAACGGTAGTGAAGCTAGTCAAAACTAGAGGCTAAATTTTTTAGCGAATTTTATAGATGTAAAATTCTTTACATTGGTAAAACAAATATTTGAAAAAAACTTTAAAGAAATATCACTATTTTTTTTATTTCTTTCATTCTATAGCTTTTATTCTTTATGTATTGAAGATAACTTCAAGTATACCTACAGATGCTAGATTTTATCCTATCTGCAGCAGATAACACTTTTGCTATATATGATTTAGATTGTTTATTCATACAACAAAGTGATCCAGCGGGTCACTTTCCTAAAGATCCTTTAATTTCCGCAGCACTAAAACTAGACGACGTAAAGCCTCAATTAACAAAACAGGAAGATACGAAGCCAAGTCAAGCTGAGATCGCTGCAGCGGCAGCCGCAGCGCAACAGCAACAACAGCAACAGCAGCAGCAACAACAACAACAGCAGCAGCAGCAACAACAACAACAACAACAACAGCAGCAGCAGCAGCAACAGCAACACTCCCACCAGCAGTCGATCCAGGTGTGCCAGGTACCTGGACACAACTTTACGGTAAATTTACTGAGAATTCAAGGCATGGTTTGTAGGTGGTGTCGATTTCAGCATGATTTACATTTTCATTTTACATTTTAGTAAAAAATATTCTTGTTTTAGATTCTAGAACTATATACAATCAACAGCACATCATGGTATTCAAAACTGTCAAATTTCTTCAATCGATTTTCAATTTAATCTCCCAACAATAGAGTTTATTATCCATTGGGAAAATTTGGCAGTTTGTGGTAACTTGATGTTCTGGTGTCCGTAAATGCTAGATGGAAATTGAATTGAAGTACTATTCGTTGCTGATTCTTTTTCTGCGTTTTCATGTTCTTTTTCATGATATATGAGTAGGAACATCATTTTAATTATTTTTTTAATTCATCATCACGTGAGCCCTATCTGCCGCTAGCAGAAAAATATCACAAATCATTTTTTTCAGTACCTTTTATAGTAGATATTATTTTCTATTTTTCATGAATATTTATTACTGGAGAAAGCGAAGAGATTCTTATAGCATTCTTCTCCACCAATTGCAAGAAGTTTCTTGCAACTGTTTTACGACTAGAATCTCCACGTTTCGTTAATGCTTATTTGACATAGAAACCTATAAATTAGTAACCGACTTACACAAAGGCTATATTATGCACCCATTATCTGTCAAAACTAAATCCGCTTTCACACATGGGATACTACACTGATCATAATCACAAGTATCACTATTTTTATGCCTAAAATAGTGTTTCGTCCAAGCCATAGTACTTTCGATACGTTTTGATCGTTCAGGACCAAAATCATAACCGTTATTCAATACTTTTTTAGTTTCTTAAACTTACGTGAAAGACTATAACTTTCTAGAACACAAACCTGGTTCATACGAGTGCAAGCGCCGCAGTGGCAGCTGCGACTGCAGGCATGGTAGTATCCTGGTCGTGTGAATTGTGTGGCAGACTGTTCGCGACCAGGGATGAGTGGAGTGCCCACGCCAAGTCACACCTGCCTGATACGAAGCTGCTACAGGACAAGATGCAGCAGGCCACGCAACATCAGGTGAGAAACATTAAAGGGATAAATACCTACTATTGTTGCTGGTACCAGTGTAATAGGAAGTAAACATGCAGTTAAAACCTACACTTCATAATGAATTGGTACTTAACTGGTAGATTATTTTCATTAACTGCACAAGTAAATGCTTAGATGAGGTTCGAAAGACCTTTTTTATTGCATCAAGCCTTATTAGTTAACCTGTCTTTTGAGAAGTCATCAATATCAGTTTATTTTCCGTTCCCAGCAACAAGAAAAAGTGCATTTATCCAATCAAGAGAAATTACAACTTCTGCATCACCATAATCAGAACCAGCAGATTCTGAATGGCCATGGGATTGCGACAGCGTCCGTGTCCACAGCGACAGTCGTCAACGAGGGGGGAGGCGGGGGCGGAGGAGGGGCGTACTTTACACATGGTCACACGCACTACGCCCCGGAAAGACAACACACGCATGCGCACCACTTGTGTCTAATGTGCAGACAAGAGTTCGCCGGTAAAGCGGAGTTCATGTTCCATGTAAGAGGGCACTTTGAAGGTAAAGTGAGTGACATCGCGGCGGCTGACGTGTTGGCGCGTTCCCTAGTAGATAATTCTGGGCTGTGCACCTGAGCCCCGCCATCGCCCCTCAGCGCATTTCACACAGATGCATGTAATAAGGGCGTCTTCCAAGACGATACCATCATGTTGAAGTTCTGAGTCGCTAACTGCGAGACAGTTGTGTCCAAGTGGGGTAAAATTATTAAACAATAATTAAGGTCAATAATGATAAGGATCGTAAAAAAGTGAAATTGTATTTGACAGAAATTTAAAATAATGAGTTGATTTTAACGAATAAAAATGCTAGGTAGTCTGTATTTGAAATCTGAAATGTTATTTAAGACTGACTGCCTCATTAGTCTAGTGGTCCCAAGCGCGACTGCTACGCTAGAGGTCCTGGGTTCGATCCCCAGGTCGAGCAAAGGGTTATTGGGTTTTTCTATGAAATTCTCAGTAGCAGCTCGGAGTCTGGATTTGTGCCCGGTTAATGGCAATAGGCTCGCCCCCTATTACAAGGGACCTAAACATACCGGCGAACTGTGGGTGTACATTAGTACGCCTCTGCCTAACCTTTCGGGGAATACGGGCGTGATGGTATGTTATGTTATTTAAGATCATTTTGTTTTTTAACATTCTAAAGCAAACAACGGAAACCTCCAGTCACTTTAATTAGCTCAACTTTAATACTTTTAAATAAGACGTCAATAATAGTAATTAATTGTATTACTAGTAACATTTGTTATTTACAAATTATTAAAAATTATAATTGTAATTAAAACCGTTAATATACACACAGCTTTTAAAACATCGAACACCTACGAGTTTACCCTAAACTGTAAAATATTTTCATGAATTAATTTTACCCGTGAAATTATTTAAAATACTAATTTTTTAAATGTTCAGTCGCATATATTTCTCTCGCTAGTTTCAGAAGTACGTACTCTGAAGTGCCTATCAAAAAGCTATGTAGGTACTTATGACCGTGTTGTTGTATTCAGGACAGATAGGATTTCATAGAGAATTAAGATTATACCATTCAGAAGTATTATATTCATTTCACAGGCAGAATTAATTCTTGAACAGATTCTGTATTTAATATACTATATCAAAACAAATACATTAGTTCTGCTAGATGAACATTAAAAAAAACGTGTATATAGGTGATAATAAAATATTAGTTTAAGAAAATAATGTTAAATAGAATCCGATAACGTCGCTTTATTTATTTTTTAATTAGAAGCTAAGAAATACCTAACCTAACGGGGGATGAGTGATTCTAGTCATTTGAATCTAGTCTGTGGAACCTCGTCTTTGGTCCTAGTCATAGAGAGTAAGTATGTACATACATATAATATAATATTATTTTTATATCTACCGGATACGGTCAAACCCGCGTATCATACTAATATTAAGTATCCTAGCACGGAGCGTGTACCTAACTAGATTAGTTGCCTGTTACCTGCCAATATCTTAACTTTGGATGTTATCTTTAATCGATAGGTATAGATATTAGGAATAAATTCTATGAATGGGTCATTTACAACAGAAGTTTTAGTCACTATGCATTATCTTTTATGAAAAAAAACCAACTTCAAGCATTATGCTGTGTAGCTTTACCGATGGTCAGACACCAACTAAATTTAAATATGACGATCGGAAATATCTATCAGATAGAAAAGGAAAACGTCGAAATCGATTCTCAATCAGCAAAGATAATATCGCGTAACATACCCAAAACAATACAGTCGCATTGATAACCTCTTCCTTTACGTTAAATCGGTTTAAAAGTAGATTTCCATTTTGAGTGTACCGTAACCCTATTTCTTTTTTGCCTCCTGTCCCAAAAACAAATATATTCTAAATTTTAAGGCTATGCCACACAGAATGCCTGGACAGACCGCGTGCCGGACCGATATGCAACAGCAGCAGGTGTAAACTGTACTGTGCTATAAAGGCCACATCTAGCAATTCCTGTAAAATCAATTCATATTTAGAAGCCAGGGATCCTTTAAATTTTCTAATTTATGCGATGATTAACCAAAAACAATGTTTTTGCCACCCAGCTTAACTAGTGCGTCAACGGTAGTCGTATGAAATTGTATGGGAGTGTGAGGTATACAATTTTATACATTAGAACTACTACTGTTCCTCATTGGTCTCGAACACGTTCTGCACTCGTATTCTATGTGACTTAGCCTTTAATTGGATTATAATATAATATACTATAACATTTTTTCATTAGATATTGACCCTCTAAATGCGCTTCTAAAACTAGCTTTTAGAACTTTATTTTTGATACTCCTACATAGATTTAACTGATAACTACAAAACGATATAGCGGAAGTAATGTGTACATTTACCCTATAAATTACTGTTACCCTTTAGGATTTCGTTTAATTTTTTTCCAAAGAACCTAGTACCTAGAGATATCTCTATTTATTATTTGGTTGGTTGGCTACTGTATGGTAATGAGTGAGGTGTGTAGACGAGGTCAAATGTTACTTCGCGATGTTACTTCTCATACTTAACGTTATTTAGCATTGTAGTAAAGTAGATCTGAATTCTATATCCTAACGCTGTAAGGACCAATATTGGCGATTGTTTGGTACAGAATAAAATACCGCTTGCATTATTTTTGTATTTCTTGTGTACGAAAGTTGCAAGACGAGAGTGTTAAATAAAGGATTGCCAATATTGGTCATGGTGTAAGTACCGTTTTTAAGTAAAAACTACCCGTGGTGTCACTCAACTTTTACTAATATTTTGGAATACTGTAGAATTTAGTCGTGTGGTGCTAGACATACCATTTAGTTTGTGGTTGCTTGCTTCAATGCTTCGAACGTTACACTTGGTTTGTCGCATCGAATGAACATTTTGATGTTTAGTTGTAAGGACCAATGTTCGTTCCACATTCAGTTATTTACTGGTTATGTTGTTTATAGAAAAAATATTCAATGGTACGTCTGAAAATAGAGCTTGAAACTAAGAAAAAGACCGGGGCTAACCCTGCCTGCATCTATTTATATTAAATAAAAATATACCTATGCAATTCAAAATTGAATCGAACGAGTAGAGTTACTAATCATGGTAACTTAACTCCTTTCACTGTCCGTTAACAACATACTAAACAATAATTGTGAACAATAGCAGGAAATTATATGGTGTACTCGTTCACAGCACTGGGAAAAGATTCAATACATGAATAAGTAGGAACTGTATTTTATAGTTATTTGACATATTTGCTTTAAAAGAATCGTATCTACATCATCTTTACAGCAGATAGCCCGATAAGTAAACTTTACCCCAATGTAAGAAAAAAATAATTCTTGTTACTAAGGTGTGCTAGACTCCGTAGAAGATGAATAATAAAATACGTAATTGAGTGTGGAACAAATACAGAATGAATTTGCCCCCAAAAAGGGGTAACTCAGAGCACGATGGAAGTTACAAATTTGAATAGGGATAGGCTTGTATGTAAAATTGTCACGCAAGTGTCGTTATAGGTGGGACGATTATGCAATATTAATAGTTTTATATGATTTTTAATATAGAATAGTATTTTAATGTAAAATAAGATGTGATTCCATAATATAATAAACAAATAATAAGTACTTATTATTGAAACAATACAATTATATTATTAAACCTTTTGCCTCAAATTAATAGATATGAATAGATCAACCATTTAGACTTGCAATGACGGAGGAAAATTAGGCACAAGTAATTTAAATAATTGAATACCTACATTTTTGTTGAATGAAACTCAGAAATTTCGAAAGTTAAAAGGATTTTTCAATCCAAAATTATCAATACGCGTAAAATTGATATCCTGTAAATTTTAGCGATGATAGATCGTATCAACAAATTGGCTTTCAGCATGATCTCAAAAACCTAGACCTTAGTATACCTTCACTGAATAAATAATATAAACTTCGCTTACTAATAAATGTAAATTATATACTTATTTTAAATTTTTTAAGTCATCAGTCGCGTGCTTCCCATTTATTTCCTTCTTAGGATCGCAGAAAAATTATTAAATTTAAAAAATGTACAGTAACATAGAACTTACTCTGTACGTATTATATTGAATTTCAGTTCAATATAATACGTACAGAGTAACCCGTCAATAAATAATAAAACGAAAATTAATAAAATAAAATCTGAACACCTATACGTAGGTACTCAATGGCCGGGTTTTGATAATTTCACTGCGATATTTAAAAATGTAGAACATAGGGATATTTCATTATTTATTACTTTAATTTATAATATAAACATATGAACTCTTCTAACGATTTGAGTTTAAAGTAAGGTGAGAATTTAAGAATTATAGATATTTAAATGTAAATAACGATACTAATGTCTCGGCACAAACCCTCACACAGCTGTTGACAGACGTTATCATTTGGCTTTATTATTATTCTAGAATTGAATTGGTCCTTAGAGACGAAAACAAGAAAACATTGTGAAATAATTAGGTGCGTTTTGCTATGGAAAATCCAATCATAACCATAGTAAATAATTCCGCTAGTTTTATTATGTATCAAAATAACAACTTTAAACGCAAATGCGTACTACTATGAAGTAATTTCTCCTGTTCAAAGTTGGAAATAATTATGTTCAGGATATATTATTTTTAAAAAAACGTAAGACTTAGTTGAGGAATTTTCACAATTACAAAACGATTAGGTACGTTGCTTATGTATTTATTAACGTAAAGATAGTTAATTTTACTGTCCTAGGATCCTAATAATATTTCCAATAAAACAGATTAAGTGATGTGTATAGTAATTATAATGATGGCATTAGGTAGTTATAACAATGTAATTAATTTATTATAGATTCTAAGAGTCCACGTCTAAGAATGTGGAGAACGCATTGTTAAGTAAGTATAAGTATGATATACATTTTATACTTTAATGTAAAAAAAAACTGCCCACAAATTGGTACCTACATAATGATCGAAATAATAACTATAAGCAAAAGGAATTATTGTACAAAATATGACAAATTACATGTAAAACAAAATGTAAGGGATGCCTGTGCTTGTACATTATTTAAAAACAAAACTGTGATGACGTATTGTGTCCTGCCCGTCCACGGGTGGCATTTTATACATTATACATAAACGATACATATTTTACTTTGTACAGATTTTTTTCTAAATTATTCGAGTGCTTAGTATAATTCAGGAATGTAGACAAGTAATACTTAAATATTAGGAGCAATAACTTACTGCCGCATATCGTAATATTAAATTTGTAAAAAATATATATTAAAAGAATATTGATGATAATGTAAGTATTGCAAAGTACATAGCGAGAGTTTTTTAAATTAAAAGGAGAATAACTCATTTATCGTTTTATTGAATTGGTTTAATTAACATTTCTATCGTTGTTAGGTAGGTACTACATTAGATACAGGGGAAGTGGCTAAATAAATGATTTAATAAAATTATGGCCAAGGCAGAAATTGATGAACCTTAAGACAAGGTAAGCACCAGCTCGAGGAGTCAGAATCCGTCGAGAAACGTGCCAAGGAGCTCTCTGGCAACGACTCCCTTGTCCGGGCTAAAGTCCAAAGTCTGGAACATCGCCGCCATATTGCTAGCTTATCGGTTTTTTATCGGATACATTTCGGAGAGTGTGCATCAGATCTCCACGATCTTATTCCTCCTAGCCTTTTCATCGGACGACCAGAGCACATAAAAGCGACATCGATTCATGGTGGACATTCCAAAAACCCGAACGAAAAGCTTTAAGTCTACTTTTATCATGTGTACCGCTGAAATATGGAATGCGCTTCCCGAGAGGGTCGTCCCCGATATATAATTTGGGTGTCTTTAAATCACGACTGAATCGTTTTCTTCTAAACAAACGCGCTCCACCGTAGATCGCAGTATCGCTTAACATCAGGCGAACCGACGTCACGCGTAAGCCTATCACGAATAAAAAAAGACGAACAATGTTGAAGAGAAATTCAACATCATGGACAGAATTCTCAAATTTTAGTCGCCTGTGGCGACCGTACCCACTAAACCGGAATTTGAACTTTTCTTTTCGAAGGTCTAATTTTTCTTTCACGAAAATAACTTCAGAAAATGCTTGGTATGCTAGTCACGAGCATAAACAAGTGCATATTTATATTGGTATACTCTTACTAAAATCAGAAATTTTTACCGTAGAAGAGCCATGCTTCGGCACGAATGGGCCGGCTCGAGCGGAGTCATACCACGGCCTCACAGAAAACCGGCGTGAAACAACGCTTATGTGGTGTTTCGCCGAGTGAATAAGGATACCGGAGGCCCAATCCTCTTTTAAAAGTCCGGCAACGCACTTGTGACTCTTCTGGTGTTGCGGGTATCCCATGGGCGGTGGTAATCGCTTACCGTCAGGCGATCCGTCTGCTCGTTTGTCCTCTAACCCATATAAGAAAATGCCATTTTCTCATGAAATGACGATTGCAACTTAAAGATAACACCAATATATTTATAGAATCGTCTTGAACTCGAGAAGATGTACCAATGTTCATAACATAACACTTCAGTCACTACTACGCTTTTTAATTTTGTCAGTGTATACATATTTATGTTCGTGACTGTACCTGCTTACTCTATCAAACGTCTGTGATAGCGTAGCAGCAGATATTCAACTTAATGTCCAAGCGCCTTAAGTCAAATTTCGAACTGTATAGGAAGGAAAACAAACGCTATATTGCTTAAATTAAAGACTATTTGTTGTCTTTTTATTTTAAATACGCGTGTTCATGACAAATTCTCACGTCAATTGCGACAAAAACACTCTTATGCATTCCCAAAGTGTGGCTGCAGGCTGTAGATAGTGAATAAGGGCGCCGTGAAGCGTCTCTTTACCATTCACCTCATTCATTTTTGTGCCTATCTCCCTAACTAGGAATAGGCACAAACGTGATGGTAAGTAATGGTCAAATAACGCAGACCCGCGGCGTCTCGGCGATGACAATGATCAACTCAGTATAACGTACTTACGCAATCAGGTGACCAAAGATTTTGTTAACAGATTATAAAAATAATCGTCTGAAAAACATAAAAAACGGTAAATGTTTGAAGATATAAAGTTATTTTAGTAAAGGAAAAATTCAATCGCGGGCAGGATTCGAACCTGCGTTTTCTGGTTTGATATACCAGACGCTCTGACCACTAAGCCACCGCGAACCCCACCCGCCTGATTGAAATTTGCCTTCACATTCTGAGTTTACGTCATAAGGTGACGTTGAAGATAGTTTGAAACACTCGTTCATACATTGGAAAATAAAAACAATGGTTTTCCTTCAATATTAATCCCTATATTATAATAATATATGTTTATCTATCACCCCATTTTCAAATTTTGTACATTAATACAGAATAAAAAATATCAATGTTATACACTATTTTTCGGAGTAGGCAATAATAGGAAAAAAATATCTTAAACCCAGGCTCAATAAAAACTTTTTACTCTACATAAATATTATAAACTAGCTTCTGCTCGCGACTTTGTCGACGTGGACTTCAGGATTGGGTCCGACCTGGATAAAAAAAGATATGGGTTTGTCCAGGCTATAATCTATCTGTGTGTCAAATTTCATCCAGATCCGTTCAGCCGTTCTGGTGTGAAAGAGTAAAAAACATCCATACTCATAAACTTTCACGTGTATAATATTAGTAAGGACTAGCGGTCCGTTCCGGCTTTGTACTGTTGGACATTATTGAAGTTTTAGTAGAGATCCCTAATTTTTTTTGTAATAAATATAGCCTATGTTACTCAGGGATAATGTAGCATTTTAATGGTGTATGAATTGTTGAAATCAGTAAAGTCGTTTTTGAGTTTATTCGTTACAAACATACAAAAATACAAATTTTTCCTCTTTATAATATTAGTATAGATATAGATAAAACCTATTTGGTGTCATAAAATTGGGACATTTAAAAACAAAGAATATAAAATACAACAAATTTGACAAATAAGTTTTACATCTCAAACAAATTTAATTACATATGCCTTCAAAATTTTAGTTTTACAATAATATTTTGAAGAAGATCAAAATTATGTGTTATGTAACTTTATTTTGTTAATTTACCTCCAAGATATTTTAGTAATTTGTCCGGTAAGCTGTACGTCGTTTATACTTATTGTAAACTAGAAATACCTACCTATAGAACATACCATATGATAGATCATATGGTGTGTTCCGTGACAAATTTTAGGTAGCTAGTGTAGTACTTTGTAGGAACTTACTTCGGCCGGTATATTGTCAAAGAATCATCGTCTTCCACACTGAGAAAAAGAAATGTCAGTGAAACTTCAAACGATTTGTTTCCTTCACAAGGGCTGTCTCAGACCCTTGCTTCATTAATCATTATTATCAATTCAATTCCCTTATTGGTCTAGTAGTCAAGGTCAAGGTCAATAGGCAAGAGTACATACCTACTGGAATTTTTACTACGTAGTAGTAAAATTTAATTGAATAACAAATAATTACACAATTAATAAGTGGAATTCGTTTGTAATATTGTTAATCAAATTTATTATTTGCTTGCGGTTGATATCATTCCACAAATCCCGAGTCAATATTTAAATCAACATTTTATTTTTTTTATTTTTTCAGTTTTTTTTTGTTATCAAACTTTACCGAAAATGGATACTGCATGTCTAAGAATTAAATTCACTCCTCTCTTACAAAAAAGTAATAAAGATGATTCCAAATGCTGTCTAGAAATTGTGCCTGAAGTTTCATGTATACAAAACCTAGACAAACTCACATGGAGACAAGAAACTAATTTTATAGAATATACTATACCTATGACGTATAAAGTAATACTCAAGAAGCGGCAAGGGTCACAAGATGCAAGTGACGAGATCGTCAAGACATACCACTCATGTGTCGACTTGTTACTCTCTCCTTCAAAATCAACATTAAACCTCGGATCTGGTGATATCTCAAAGATTATAAGCGATACGTTTATATTTAAAAAAAGTATAGATCATAATTTATCAAGCAAGGAAAATTTTATAGATTCTCTCACAGAGTGTTGCAAACCTACTGACATAATCCGTAACTATCCTGTATCCCACAAAACAAAAAGTACTTTATTGCAAGTATATGATACTGAATCCATGGAACCCATAGAAAACATTAAGGATAATAAAGGTATTCAAATAAAGAGTTGGCAACAATACATCATGATTGCGTAAAGTAACACTGTATTTTTACTCATTATTTTTCAGTAATTTTAAAAACAAACGTACCACAAAATATTAAGAGCGTCATCTTGGAAAAGACGTCGATAAATAAAATAACAAGTACAGACAATTTATTCCCTGTATTCAGCGAAACCATGCATTATCGACACGCAGTCATGCACACGGTACCACCAAAAAATCCCACCAAACCTGATTCAACACGAAAGCTAAGTTTGTCTCCGATATGTTCAGTTAGTACTCAAGAATCTCCGTTTATAAATAAAATAGTGGCGTCTAAAGCTGTAACTTGTAAAATATATGATTCTCAGAAAGATTTAGTACCCCTGGGCAGTATAAGCACACCAAGTAATTGGTCCAACGACAACCAAACATCCAATGCACTTTCTACAACTATTGACATGTCAGGACGAAGCTCACCAAAAAGATTAAAGATTAAATTTAGAGTCCCACCAGAAATAAGAGTTGCGGAATACATGCGATATATGGAAAAGGAAATATTGCCTCTGAAAATGATGCTCAATGAAATATTCAGTAAATGTTCAGCACTTGGTATAACATTTAGTAAAACGTCTTCAAAACAAAGTTTAATGTTTAGAACTGTGTCTACGTATAGCTGTAGTCCAGATACAACAAAATCTGAAGAAATAATAAAATCAAATCGTGTTGTTTATTCAATTGTGTTCGATGGATAACATTTTAATAGTAATAAAAGTTGTTTAATCCCGCAAGTCTTGTTTTTTTTCAGTAGATAATTTGTTTATTAACAAAATATTAAAATTCATTGACCTTTTTTAGTAATCCCCAATATGAATAACCAACAAGCAGTAGTGGAACAGATTATTAAAAATTTAGCATTTGAGGTGGAAGCTGTTCCAAAAAACATAACAAAGACTACAAGCATATCTCAAAGTATGCCACTGAATGTGAAAATAAGAGTTAGAAAAAAAGATGAATCGCATACTAAGCATGAAGTTTCATCTGCCTCTAATGAAATTACAAGAGTGCCGGAAAAGATTCGACTTGTAAGCAGTGACCAGACTATTATGACATTTGATGTATTCATGGAAGCGGAATTCGAAAAGGAACGTTCACAGAAACCTCGAAAACATATTTTTGATATTCTCAGACCAGGTAACGCAATAACAGTAATGTTTATTTTGAAAGGTTATTTATTCGTCTTTAATTAAATTTTAAATAATTGACAGCACAACAATAAGCAGCGACATTGGTCAAACCTCATTTTTATTTTTAGGACAAAGTATCATCATCCTTAATTTTATCTGGAGACAATATTCTAATTCAAGTTAATATGCTTATTAAACACAGAAGTAATATTGATCTCTATTTCAGGTATATGTTTAGGAGATACCAATGATGATGATGATTCTTCTTATGTGCCTAGTTCATCGTATAGCGCCAACATGACTGATCCAAGTGTAACAACCAGATCAGATGGCATACCAAAACAACATTTTACACTTTCGAAAAATACGTATCAAGATTACACTGTCTCAACACAGCCTGGCGGACAAAAATGGATTTTTGGTAAATGCAAACCAGGTCTGTATAAAAATTTTATTTGATAGCATTAAACTTGCTCTCTTTAGAAGAGTATGAGACAATTTACGATTATAGAAACCCAATCTTTATGTCAATAATTACGTATAGCATTTCTCAAGCGTGCATACGGAGCTCCGTGTACTGCAAATTGAAGACATCTCACCACGAGTTTAATGTATTTTGATAAAGCTTATAAAGCATAGTCATGAGAAAATTAATTGAATCAATTCAATTAATCATTGAAATAAATCGATTATTTTAAATCATATACTGAAATTACAGGGGGATGTTTGGATCCGCCTTTTAGTGAAGACAAATATTCTTATAAGCCCAGTACAAAAACAGGACACGAACAAATTTTCCCGGGGCCAAATGTTCTGGTAAAAGAAAAACTACCTGATGAAGATATTGAATGTGAAGCGAACGGTAGTAAAAGACCAAGTAAACTTAATGATGATGATGTTAAAAGTACTGGAAGACATAGTTCAATATTCGACAGCGGGTTATTTAAAAAGAAAAGAAAATCTAGTGACAAATCGACAAATACAAAATCAGTTGATAATAAAATAGAGGAACCTGATTCTATTTTAAGCATTTATCCAATAGAATCTCCGGTTAATTCATTAAGTACACATTCAAATTCCATCATAACGTATCCCCCCAAATTATCAAGTGATTTAAGAATCAGCGAAGATAAATCTGTTAAGAGTAGAGGTCCTAGTGAAGATAAGTCAAGAAAGTCGTTCAATGACCATTCAGAACCATACTTCATTCCTCCAAAAGGAGTCAATCGTATAAAGGAAAAAGATATGATACATCAAAAAAATTATCCAAATGTTCCAGATTCAGGAAATACAAATAAAGATTCATTTAAAATGCCTATTCCTATTCCAATTCCCATTCCTATTCCATTGATTACTGGTCAGCGCGATCTTGAAAACACAGCTGAAACAGGCGATAGTACTAATACGATTCAAGAATTTAAATTAATAGCAGATAAAGACTTACAAGATAATGTAAACCAAAACGAAGCTGAAATACCCGAGGAAAAGGTGAGGGAGGAACTACCCACTGAAAATACAGCTGTGAATGTAATAGATTCTTTTAAAAAGTTAACTCCTGAATCCGGTAGTATTGATTTATTTAAACAACATCCGGCTACCCATGATAAAAATAAAATCAACTTAGAAAATGACAACAAGAGTTCAAGTGATATTATACCGCAGTTAGATAAGGTTGTAAGCAGTAAAAATAAAGATACCGAAAAATCAGAAGCAAAAGATAAGAGGAAACCTCCATTACCCATTCCAATTCCTATTCCAATTCATTTAGGGCCTAGCATGCCTAACCGTTCCGATATCGAAGTCAATAATACTGAAGACAAAATAATACCTCACAGCATAGAAGACAAAGAAGATTCTAAAGATATAAACCAAGATACTCCTATTGGGGAAATATCAAGAGAAAGTGAAACTATTGCAGCTGTATTATCTCCTAATTTGGAGGATTCACAACGAGGTATCAAAGACACAGAGTCTATTGAAAAAAACTATCAACAAAGTGATCCTGTTGATCAAAAAAGGGATCCTACAGAAATTGACACACTTTTAACCAAAGTACCAACTAGTGAAGGGGATTTAATAAAACCTGAGTCCATGGGAGAAAGTACAGCAGAAGAATCAGGAGATCCTACGAAACAAAATAGAGAAATATATGAGGACGATAAAAGCACGAATTTTGTTGATGGATCTTCAAAAGACTATTTAGAGGATAGATCAGATGGACATATGATACCAGATATAAATACAAATAAAATCAAAAACAAAACATTTCAAAACGAAAGACCTGCATTAAATGACAGCAAGACATCAGTAGCCTCTATTGGAATTGATACAATAAGCAACATTCATGCTGACAAGCGTTTAAATGAAGAGGCATATATCAACGCAGACATGAGTCATAATTTGCCAGACAATGAGACAGATAACTTATTCGATAACAATTCACTAATATACAATGATAAAGACAATATTGCTCCTTCCACAAAACCACAAAATAATATTCAATCAACACAAATTATTCATTCAACTAATGACGATAACGATAATCCATATAACGATGGTCTAAAACGTACGAATAATGGAACTTTTATAGCAGCTCCGGTAATTATTGATAAAATTCAACAGAGCCCATATATTGGACCGGTCAAAGAAGTATACAGTGAGACGAATTTGTCGAGTGAACCGAAGGTTACTGATCCTAGAATTGATCATTTAGATGATAAAAGCGAATCACAAATACCTTCAAGATCGACAAAGGTCGATGATGATAACATGACACAGTCAAGTCATGAATTAGTTGGAATTAAATCAGTTATATACGATACAGACGATTATCTTCCATCGTCATCTTCTGTGAAAAATATGGAAAAAAATTCTTCGTTAGATAAACGAGCTCTGCTTCCTTCAAATGATGTTAAAGCAAATTCAGATATTATTTCAACGTCACCTAAGACATCCGCTGAAATTAAAGGTTCAATTGATGATGATCGAAAAAATAAACGTTTAAAACATAAAACTAGAAGCACATCGTCGGTATTATCACGTATTACGTCTTTGAACACCTTAAAAAGTGCGCTGAAGAAAGACACACTTTCTATAGAATTAGGATTCCAGAGTTACATAAATGACAAAAATGAAAGAATACTCAAAACTTTCGACGTTAACAATGAACCAGAGACGCGATTTCCAAATGACTCGGTAACAATTATCAAATCCCAAATAAGGATATCTCCCAACGAAATAAGGATACCCATAGATTCTAATCATGATATGTCAATACAAATCAAGAAACCGACCGGCAATCAGCGTGTCTCTATAAGCGAGTCTGGATTCGCGAATATGCTTGACAATGATAAAAAAATAAAACAAAAGTCATATAATCAAACTAGTGGTAAGCGATGAATTTTTCTATATTACACTATAAGAGGCTAAAGTTGGATGCGACAAGCCGACGACAGGGTGAAATGGTGCACAATGGGGGAACGCTTCCATCCAGCAGTGGACTAGTATAGGCTGATGATGACACGATAGGAATTAGCTGTGCATTCTTACCCTTGTATTAAAATAGATCGTGGATGGAGAAACTACAGAGTGGGTAATCGTATCATATATATATTATGTTGTAAATCATGCTATCGCGACAGAACCTACATTACAATTCATGTCGTGATCTATATATCTTCTCAGACCATCTAACTCAAACTGTGGGATAAATTAGCTTAGAGTGGAAAATATAACCTCCACGCGACGTTATCATCTAACGGCCAGTTTGTTTATTAAATCTGCCAGTAGATTTTTTTTTTCGTCCCATTATGGGATATGGCGCCACACTTTTTGTGTATTTGCCAGTGTCAAGTATATGGAGTAAACAAGTAATATTTATTAATTCCATCATGTCATGGGATTATAATATACGACGCCACACTTTCTGTGTTTGCCAGTGTCAAGTCAATACAATCCCCATAAAACAGTGGAAACTTCACTAAGGCTTCGATGGAGTTTAGGAGTGAACACAAAAGTCACGATTTTCAATTTTATATCATTTTCCTACACTCGCACACGTTCACGAGCACTTAACGGTTAACTATCCACTATAATTACACATTAAACTTCGGAGAAACACAAGTTTTGGAAAATAATATAAAACCGACAAAGTGCACTTTATATTTTCCCGCCTAAACTCGTCAGTAGATTTACTTGCTAGAGATAGCATTCTGACATTTACATTGTGAATTCAATGCAAGACAATAAATAAACAACATAATTAATAATCAATATAATTGTAAATCCTCTTTAACTTTTGTTTCATTCAGGTGGCGAAATAAGAACTCCAGAAGCAAAAGTATGTGAGGAAATAGTTGAGGGTGATGTAATGGATGACAATGTTTTAGATCTATATGAACACGAACTAGTCCCATTACAACTGATTATAAAGAATCTAAGAGATGAAATAGACGTGTTAGCAGCACAACAAATGTTATACAGAGATAAAATATTTTGTCCAAAGAAGGCAAAATTTCCCCGGCTTGTTCACTCGAATAAGAAATGTTTTGGATGTCCCAGGAAATAAATTAGAATGCTATATAAAAAAATCAAGTCTATAAAATGTCGATAAAGCTATATGAAAGTAACATAATTTTGTAATGAGTAAAGTTACTGAATACGTAATTTTCAATTAAACATTTCCGATGCTTTTCTTTAAACTTATAATTTAGGTATTTTTAAAAAATTTGCTGTTGCCCGCGGTTTCTGTCGCATTCCAAAGGAATGAGACAAAAGGAAGCCTTGCCATGTCCTTCGTTGTCCGAGGTTCGCTCTGTGTCTGGGTGTAGTTTACGTCCTTTAATACATTAACGATGATAATATGAAATAATACCATGATATCTGTAGTCTTTTAGTACACAATGCACAATAAAAGGTAACAGATAAAAAGTTAGTATCATTATAAGAAATATTATGCCGCATTTTAGTTTCGTACCATCAGTGTTATTGGTAGAGATAAGGTTATTCAGCATTTGATGTTACCATCAACAATAATAACATAACTATAATATTTATATTATATCTTTGGCATACCTAATCATAATCTTATTAGATTACGGGTGCTTTTAAGACAATAAAATACGCAAAATTTTTATTTTTTACGCTTGCTTGATAAATACATATATAATGATAGTTGAGTTTATAGTCCATCCATAATCTTCCTCACTCATGGTTACGGGTCACCACTCAGAATATAAGCGATAAAACAATGTAATACGCGCACAGAAATCATACTTTTCTGTAAGAAAATTTATTAAACTTCACACACTTTAGAACTCATTGAAGATTCTTTACCAACTTCCGAAAGCGATTGAGAATAAGTTAATCCGCACATTACTCATTATAATTGATATTTTACTCTGCGGTTGGAGGAGATTGCTAGGCCATTAGTGTTATGTTATCAGAGCTGTTATGATAATGATAAGACGTAGTGACGTAGACATCATCTCTTGAAGTTCAAATCAGACGCAAAGCAAACTTGGTTCACCTATTTCTTAGATGTAATAACTAGGTATAATACTGATGCTCAGTTATATAAATAAGTTCTACATGGTTTACTTTACCGACAGCGACTATCAACACCAATCCTACAAGATCTTAGTAACCAGTAATGAGACATTATATTCTCATTATTTGGCACCGAGATCTTCTCCCACAATGAGAGGGGTTAGGTTACGGTGGCCCGTAGTTCAGGTTGACAGCCTTCACGCAACTACGATATAATTTCCCAGCCATGCCGATTTCCTCCAGACGTTTTCCGGAACCATTAAGCGGGTGATTACCGCACAATAATGTCAGAGGTATGTGACTCATATTTCAATTAATTATTCAATTTTATGTACATTCACAACATGATTGAGGAAATTAAATGTTCAATAACTAATGGTAGGTAGTAGGTACATCAGAAAACCTTCGTAAGGTCGTAACTGGATATTTGGCCTCGTTGCCTTAACCTTTCTGATGTGGATGATGAAAACAAAGCCCAAGGCAACGACTAAACATCTGATATCAAATAAATGTAAACAATAAAATGTTCATTTGTCTTCGAAATCGAAACAATAATACAGTTAGAATACCTACTTATTTGGTTATCAAAAACTGCTGTATTAGTCTAGTACCTACTTAGTACTACTAAGATCGGCTGCTGAGCGTGAGTACCTGGGTCCTATTCCCAGGTCAAGTAATGTGTTATTGGATTTCTCTGTGAAATTACCTATATAAGTGTGAATCAGCGCACGTCTGTGCAACCTTCAAGGATATAGGCACGATGGTATGTTTGTTTGTTGTTTCAGAAAGTTTTTAAATCGTATCGACCTCGGTACGAAACATAGTTTTCTTCTCTTTCCGTGTCGTTGCTCGTTAACCCATCAAGAAGAAAATTACAGACAATAGAATCTAAGAATCTAATATTCTCGGGCTCTGGGATATGATTTAGTAAACTAATCGCAACTGTTAGTCATTTACTAAGTACCAACACCGCATTAATAAAGTAACAGTGAATGTTCCGTTGTGTGTATTGTCAATCATAATAACCCCAAAAGGGTATTTACTTACAGCCAGTTTCTATATCCAATCTTTCGATAGAATTTTGACATAAGCTCCATACAGCTACTGTCAAAATCCTATCTCTAGTAAGGAAATCTACTGACAGATAGGATATAGAAATCGGCTGTTAGATACGGGTTTTTAATCTAGCATAGAGTCGATTGGGTCAAACATAGGGTCAAACGTATTCAATTCAGCATTAAAAAAGTAGGTAAGTATAATAAAGATATACATACATTCATTGTCTTCAAAGACAACGCTGACGTATTTTGACTACACACTTCACTTTATTTTATCGATATTTCTTCAGTTGCCTGACTATCGCTTAGTACTTACCATAAGAATTATAATCTAGTCCAAAAACTAAAAAATAAAGTCTTCAATGTTATATAATTTTTTATTAAAAAGGAACTTATAGACAGAAGAAAGGATTTAATGTATTGGAAACCAGTGCAGTGCGGTGCACAAAATTAATCAGTTCACGTGTTCACTCAAATCAGTAGTTACGTGTGGGTCGAAACGCGGTATCATTACAAATTCTTGATAATCACACCCGCTTATAAATCGCGTCCGCACTGCTAATTACCGCGTACCACTTGAATAAATCGGACGGGTTTTAGCACTGTGCACTAACTTTATAAAAAAAAAATACGGCATGTTTAGTTCATCAATAAAATAATTATCATCTGCAGCGATCAGTCGCGACGCGACGATGAAAAACATTGTTTGTTGATACTTGTACTAGGGTAGTGGTGAGGTGTATTTTTTATGAATTTGTTTTGAAGTGTTTGAAATGGATAATAAAATTAATACAGTTACGGACGATGTGGACAGTCAGGAGAAATATGCCGCTGATCTGGACCAAGCCCTAGCAGTAGCAGGTACCGTTCGTTATTAATAGAATAATTAAGTATTATTGTTGCGATTAATTGCCGTGTTTATTTATAGATCGCCTGACTGAACACGCATTAAAATTATTTTAAAGGTTGAATACAATAGTAATTGACACAGGCTTAGTGATTTATGTACAAGAAAATAAATTAATTTATCTGACTGGCCTGAATCTCATGGTTTCTCCAGGTTTAAATACAACAATAACATTGGTTTAAATAACAAAATAATACAATAATTTTATTATAATAAATTAACAATTAATTAATAATACCTAGTATTAATTATAATCAAACTACAAAATTTTAATTCAATCACTTTTTTATTTAATAATAGATCGGGCTTGAATTATATTGTTATTCCTCTATCCATTAACTTTAATAATTATTGCACTTTAATTATGTTTAATTGTATATTTATGTTTGTTTTAGTATACTTTGTGTTTGTTGATGATGGGATGGTTGATAGCCACTAAAGGTTCACATACCCTCGAATACATTACCAATTAGTTTTACTTGATATATTTTGTTTTCAAACTATTATCGACCCGCTTTCGTACAACAAAGTATGAATAAAAATAAAATCAATGTAACTAACCAATTTATTTTATAAAGTATCTATCTAGATACATCAAAATTTAGATTAGGTACCTACAAATTATCTGAATGGCCTACAATAATAATCACTCAATTTAGGCTGTTTGTTGATATAAATGTTATCTAGTTATTTAACAAATTTATTTACTTTAATCATTGGTCACCTGTCACCTATTTTGTGAGTACGATTAATCTCAAATTCGCAAATCACACAGAGACTCGGGCCTGAAAGAAGTGCCTGAGCTATGTAAACATTTTGGGCGGGAATCGATCCACAACCAGTAGCGTAAAAGGCGAAATCTCAACCACTGTGCAATTCGGTCCTTTAATTAGGTAGGTATATCTTTTTTGTTAATGTATTTTTTTAATTTATAGTGTAAATTAAATTATTATTAAGTTAACCAATAGTTCAAGTTCAAGATCAAGTTCAAATGTTTTTATTTCAAATAAGCGTTTATGAAACGTTATTGAGTCTAGCTGCACGGTTCCTAAAAGTTGATCCTATGGAGAAGAATCCGGCAAGAAACTCCATGGACACTCTTTATAATACGGACTGATATGGTCTGAAATAAAGATTTAATATTATATTATTATTATTCCATTTATTTATTATTTTAACTTATTTGTATATATTTTTAAATATTTTTATAAAAATAAGAAAAACATTTAAAATTATAAAAAATAGTAGCCCATCGGCATCGGGAGCAGGGTCCAAGCTACCAATGGTCAGGGTATTATTATTATTATAATACTCTATACCGCACACCAATAGACAATGTAATATATTCACTCAAGGCTACGCTAGAGGTCTTGGGTTCGATTCCCAAGTCGAGCTCGTCGGTTTATTGGGTAAACATACCGGCGAACTGTGGGTGTTCATTAGAACATCTCTTAGGGAATACAGGCGTGATGGTATGGTAACAGTACCTATATAATTATAATATAAAATAAAATTATAGCTACCTACATAATATATCGCGTGTACAGTATGCTAATATTTGAAGATTAGAGTTTTAGACAAACAAACAAGTAGGTAGTTACCCAGTGACGTTTTTATTGATATGAATTGGCATAGCACAATTCCCGAGTTCACTTATCAGAAAGACACTAATAATGATGGCGAAGCATCCATTAAAAACTAAACATTTGCATTTTTATCATCATAAATTTTGTGTCACGGTCTTACAGTAGAAATACAGACGTCTAAAGTATAGACGGGTAATTTAGGCTCTCGCTGCAGGATGAACATGTTACTGGTGATAGAAGTATGCTACTGAATCCGTCTAAGTTGGAACTACCGGATTCTACCGATAACCAATAAGTATGTGCTAACGATATAAGCCAGTAAGTCGCCAGTGAATTTACCAGGCAAACGACTGATGTTTCTAAAGTAACTATTTCTAATATAATTGCTTAATTCTATTGATTTTAAGTCGGCAAACGATCTGACGAGCCACCCGCTGGCGAGTACTCTTCGTCGTCCATTGACACCTGCAACAACAGAGGAGTTACTGATGCGCTGCAGAGCCTTAAGAGCCCTTATGTACTGCAGACTGCCAGAGCCGTAGTAACAGAGGGGGAACTGGCTCTTACGCGCAAATGGCGAAATACACACCAAGGTGTTTTACGGCAAAATCCCCAAGAGGTTCTACCACCGAGCAAGTCAGATATTTTGTCGCCTCTTACGAGATGCCTATTTTAATGGCAGTGTGGAAGAATATTCTCTAACTGGTCCCCACACGAGAGCACTTATTTCTTCGACATTCATGTTAATCTACGTAGGTTTTTTTGGTCTATGTTTCTTATCTATATAAAACTGTAATGAGATATTGTCCAGCCTATTTTATCCAAATAAACAGTTTAGCCTATGCTTCGATTATGATGATCACATAGGAAACAGTAAGAATACAGTACGCTCGAAGTAACTGCGCGCGTCTGAAGTTAGGCGTTCCGAAAGGGCACTTTAGGTAATGTTATTGTGAAAAGATATCGAAATCAGTATGAATGCGAAATTTTTACATTTACGACCCCAATTGTCTTTAAACAGAATTTTACATTTAAATTTACTAATGCAAAATCTAAAAAAAAAACCAAAACCACTTGCGAACACTTTTGGATGTAACAGTTAGTGGCGTCTACCGATGAAGACTACTCCATAATTTGCTCATCGCCATGTATTAATCGTTTACGCCTCCGTTTCAGGTCTGGGATGGTACAACATAAAGTACTGTCTGTGCTTGGCCCTGTTCCTGGTCTCTGCTATCGTCGAACCAGTTGGCTACTCCTTCGTACTGCCAGCAGCGATGTGTGATCTTAATATGACTGACGCCCAGCGAGGATTCATAGCATCTATACCTTATATAGGTATGTCGTAATACTGGATTGTTCTGCATAGGTTTTTCTCAAGGGACTGTTGAATTTTAATGTTTCATGCCATTCTCAGCCGTACCGCCATTGTACCCTTACTTTAAAAATTCTGTTATCTTGTTTCTTTTATGGTGTACAGTCGAGTTCATTAATATATTGGCACTATCAAGGATTCAAAATATCGTAAGCGTTGGATAGCTCGATAAATTCTATAGAACCTATAGATCAAAAATATGTCCTCATGTGAACGGCTCAATAATAATAGGTCTTTACCTATGAAATTGCCGTTCTGCAGTACTGGCCATTTCAAATCAAAAAAATTTTTGTTTGGCTAAGAATTCTAATTTCAAATTAATTTTATTTTAAAAACATGGAATTCTTTTTCCAAAAGTAGTCATTTGTTTATTTATTAGTGTTACATTTTCATCGCATTTCAATCTTTTTCGTCATCATCGATACGTTAAAAATTCGAGTAATTATGGAATATGAGTACCGTCGTGGCAGCAACGCGGCACAAGCGGCATGCAACATCAACGACGTTTACGGAGCTAACACTACAAACCAACGCACCACTTGACGACCTGAAAAATTAACCTCGCGGTCGTCCGAAGACTTTGGTCGACAATGACGAATTAAAGGCGATTGTGGAAGCTGATGATACACAATCGACGGCTGAATTAGCAGCAGCTTTCAACGTTAGCGTCAAAACAATATTGGTCCATTTGCGTCAAATTGGCAAGGTAAAAAAGCTTGACAAATGGGTACCCCACGAACTCAATGATCGCCTGCGCGAAGTCCGCGTCGAAACGTGCCTTGCACTGCTCAACAGACACACAAATGAAGGAATTTTGAACCGTATTGTTACCTGCGATGAAAAATGGATTCTGTTTGATAACCGCAAGCGCTCAGCAAGTTGGTTGGATCCTGGTTCAGCACCTAAACAATGCCCTAAACGAAAACTTACCCCTAGAAAAGTAATGGTCACTTTTTGGTGGTCTAGCGCCGGTGTGATTCATCACAGCTTCTTACCAAACGGGGTGAGCATTACTGCAGATGTGTACTGTGAAGAACTGAACACAATGATGGAGAAGCTGGGACATCTCCAACCAGCATTGGTCAATCGTTTGTCTCCGCTGCTCCTGCACGATAACGCGCGACCTCATACTGCACAGCAGACGGTCTCCAAGTTGCAAGAACTGGGGTTGGAAGTTCTCCGTCATCCGCGCTACTCACCAGACCTTGCGCCTACAGACTACAGCTTTATCCAGAATTTGGATAACTTATTGGCGGGAAAAAAATTCAATACCCGAGAGGCAGTACAAAATGCCTTTGAAGAAATTGTTGCCTCCCGTCCAGCTGATTTCTTTAGGAAGGGCATTAATAAACTGCCACTGCGTTGGCAAAGATGCATTGATTGCATGGGTGATTACTTCGATTAATACAAATAAAAAATACATGAAAAAAATTCGTTTAAATTTTTTCATACAAAACGGCAATTTCATAGGTAAAGACCTAATATATGCTGTCCTTAAGGCAATAATATGTGATCACCGATTTCAATAATATATCTAAACTGTATTGGCTTCAATACAGTACATGCATGGGAAAGTCAATTATATACTCGAACAAATAAGATCTAGTTCATATTGTTACAGAAATGACAGTAGTTTCTATTGCTTTCCTCACGTTTGCTTTTTTTAAGTTTTTAAATGAGTGTCTTTCAATGCCGTATGTTTTCGTAAGCTTGGCCATGCGCCGCTTGTCATTTACAAATGAATGACATGTGTGTCAAATATAATTTTATTAGAAAAACATACATAACGTCATTTGAAGTTAATCTTATAGTGAGTGAGTAATCGGAGTGATACCACGGCCTCACAGAAAACCGGCGTTAAACAACGCTTGTGTTTCGCCGAGTAAGTGAGGTTACCGGAGGCCCAATCCTCTTTTAAAAGGTCGGCAACGCACTTGTGACTCCTCTTCTGGTGTTGCGGGTGTCCATGGGCGGCGGTAATCGCTTACTATTAGGTGATCCGTCTGCTAGTTTGCACTCCTCGCCTTAAAAAAATAAAGCTATTGCATAGCGTTTTTTATCAACTTATGTAATACAACCAATGCCACCTAAAGGCGGGTTGCTGAACTAAAGAGACAAGCGTGTTAGGTTTTTTTCGTTACGGAATTTCTGGATTCGGTCCCCACGCTCAAGGCTCGCGATAGAAGCTATGCAATAGCTTAAAATCTAGCCAGTGATAAATAATGTTGCAAACCCCTTGACCATGCAATTTTATTATTGCCATTAAAATAATCTTTATGACGTAGTAATAAGGTTGAATTGGAATTACATTAAGATGTTCAGATATTATTGTATTCATGTGTGCATACATAATTGTGAATCCTACGGTTGTTCATATAATAATGTGCCTTTGGCTGTATACACGCTACTGAAAAATAGCAGTCACATATAATGAATCTAAATCTTGACCACAATTTAATGATGCTTATAGTTGTCACAATATTATTCACTTTTTTGAAGCCTGGGCTAATATATTAATGAAATCGACTGTACAATAAAGATTATTCTATTCTATTCTATATTATTAGTTATTTTTGTGGAATTCCAGAGATTGAGATAGCCCTATAACAAACCTACCTGACTTTATAGTTTCTAAGGTTTTGTGGTTAATATGTGAGTAATATTTAGCTTTTATAACGAATGATCTAAAAAACGATTAGCTTATTAATTTATTGTTATTAATGGAAAGAAATAGATGCGATCTACCAATTTTGGCACTGAACGACTTTAAACGTTCAATGTTTTGATGATGGATACAATTCCTTTATTGGTTGATAAATAAATTAGAACTTTGTAGAGTTCATTGTATAAGTACCTAGTTATCTACACACAGAAATAAGCGATAATAAATTTATTTATTTTATTTAATATACTTTATGCACCGTTAGTACAAAGGCGGTCTTAATGCCATTAAGCATTTTCTGCCAGACAACCTTAGGGTGATGCAGAGAAATATAATAACGACAGTAGATGCACTAGAAAGTTGAGAGAAATTGCCAGACTATACTTAAATATATGTATATAATTATATATTCATATTATACATAAACAAATAGATACATACATTTACACTCTATACATGATATTTAATACCTACTTAAACATACATATATTAATATACAGACAGGTTAAAGTCGAGACGATGAATCTGCAAAGGTTCTAGCTTGGAGGTATTTTCGAAGTTTGAATTTAAAGGAGATCCGACTGTTTGCCATCCTGAGCTCAGATGGAAGAGCGTTCCATAGCAAGATTGATTGGGCGAAGAATGTTGAGTGAACAAAGTCAGAGCGGTGAGAGGGACATTGAAGGAGACGATTTTTTGAAGATCGCAAATACTTAGTATGGTTGGTCCAAAGATATTGAAAGTGAGATGTTAAGTAAGAAGGAGTATTGCGAGAGAAAAGTATAGAATAAATCGTAGTCAGTGCCCTCATGTGCCTACGTTGTCGAATAGGAAGCCATTTAAGGAGCGAGCGATACTCGGACACATGATCATATTTGCGAAGGTTAAAGACGAATCGAATGCAGTTATTAAGAAGAAGCGATCAAGTTTATTGAACAGATCTGCATTCAGGTCAAAGTAGCACACATCACCATAGTCGATTATAGGGAAAATTAGGGCCTGTTAAGCATTGCTTTGATCTTTGATGGAAGTAGATTTTTCAGGCGGTATAAAGAACGTAGCGATCCCGTAACTTTCTGGCTAACACTTGCCTACTCCAGCTTAGGGTAGTGAAATGGTTTTTGTTTTTGAACAATTGCAGCGCCCTTACAGGGATTGATATTGATACCATACTATTGTAACAACCATATCAATGCATTATAGACATTTAAGGTCGTTGTGTGTCTTTCTAAGGCGTCCTCTCCCAGCGGCTCCATTCATACATTCGCTTTATAAATAATAAATCCCTTTCGTTTTATATCTTTCAAGTGGATAAAGCATAGCAAGTGGCGTTCTGTTATGTCTGCCTACCTCTATGGGAAAAAGGCGTGAGTATATGTAAAGTTTAATTTGATAAACAGTTTGAGGACAAAATACAATTGTTGTTATATAATTGTATGCAACTCGCGACTCACAAGTCGGTATCTACGAGTAATTTAGATAATTTCCTTGTTATTTATTTAATGAACATATCTAAATCTTTGACACCAAGCAGCAATAAAAATAAACAAAATATACGTTGCTTATCTATTAATCGACGAAGTCAACAAGAGCATTGCCAGGTAGGTAATCCATGTCAACCGCATGTCACGAATTGTATCCATGACTATAGGGTTAGGGAAAGCATGTACGGTTTTTAGTCGGTAGGTACGAGACCGACATACCCTGCTGCCTCAGAAGATGCAAGAGATTTTTGGTGCTAAACAATAAACAGGTAGACCATGACCGTATACTTATAGCAGAATAGACAAAGAGTCGAAGGAAGGTGTCATCTTTTCACAAAAGACGGGATAACGTCTATATGTTCATTTTACATCTTTAAAATGAATATATAGATGTTATCCCGTCTTTTTGTATGAATGAAAGATGATTAACGAAAGGAATTTATAAGCCAAACCATGACATGTAAAAGTATCTCTAAAGATCTACTTGCAGAATATATAATTTCATTTCATTTCATTTCATTTCTAGTAGAGTATCTATGGAGTTTCTTGCCGGCTCTTCTCCATAAGACCCACTTTTTGGAACCGTGCAATTAGTTTGACTTTGACTTTCATTTCATTTCATTTCATTTCAATTTCATTTCATAAGGCGAAAGTCAGCGGCAGCGTCGGTAGAGGTCGCCCTAGAACATACGCCAATCTTATTGGCGAAATCCTTCAAAAAGGTCAGGTGCGTAGCACTCGCAACCGGGCGTGTATGTATGAGAAGATGTATAAATGTGGAAGAAGCAAAAGAAGCATGCAAGAATCGTAGCAAGGTGCGGTCTATAGTTTCTGCATACCTCTGTGAGAGAAAGGCGTGAGTGTATGTATGTATGTATGGTTTGTACCTCCCTTCTGTAATTTTTTTTATGCATTTTCCATGCTAAGATTATAAAGTTATTTTAGTGAAAGAAATATTCGACTGCGGGCAGGATTCGAACCTGCGTCTTCTTGTTAAATACACCAAACGCTATTAAAAATCGCTGACATCTATTGAAAAGCAAGTTACTTTGCTTCTCACCCGACCAATTTTGTACCTCATTTATGGTACCGAGGTACAGTTCCACTGCTGGGCACGGCTCTCCTCTCTCAGAACTATAGTGAGGGTTGGCCGAATTAACACGCCCGCCGCCATAATATTTTTTTCTTTTTTTAAAATAAATCTTATTAGTAACATTACTATATTCTTGTTAACCCCTTGTGCCAAGCTAAATGCTTGTGTTACGAGTGGGTTCACGTCGGTAGCGCAATGGGTGGGTTTCGAACCGGCAACCACATGATCGCCAATCCGACGCCCTAGCCATTAGGCTACCGCTGCTTCAATTAAATATGCACATGATCCGATCCGAGAGGCAGAGGTGTGTGCCTTGGATTTGAACTCGATACCTTTAACTTGGCAGTCCAACGGTGACATAACTAAGCTATCGCTGTAAACAATTATAGATATACGGAAATTTGTATTGGCGCATTAAATTATATTTTGACTCTACACAAAATTTCAGAAGCCAATATCAATTATTACTAGGTATAATATCGTGTACAATGCGGCACAAAAGCTTATCCTTCATGGAGGCCAAAGTAGATGGCGTAAATGCTGTTTAATTAAACTAGGTTTAACTATTATGAACTAGAACATATAATTGGAGTTGAAGCAGGTACTGGGCGTTAAATAAACGCGCTACAACAGAAACTTACACGATTATTTTGCAATTGTTTTTATCGTAATTGCTTAGTTCTAGATATTCTTTAAAAATAGAAGGTGCTATTTGTACCTATTGTAAAGGTCGTGTAAAGGCAATCCATAGAATACATTTGGTGTCTATGAGTACAAGGTTTTGCGGCAGGTAGGTATATTGTAGGAATACTAACAGCGGCAACGTCGGGAGTGGTTGCTCTAGATACACATTAAGTATAGCTATAGGAGGTTTGCATATTGCATTTGAACTCTACGTCATTATGCAAACTCCATACTTACTTAAAAAAGTAACTCTGTCTGTTACGTTTTCACACCTAAACGGCTGAACCAATTTTGATGAATGTTGGTAAGTATATAAATAAATTGGACCTTGACCAAAAGGTACCTTACCTTACTTACCTACCTTAGTCTAGTCTGGTCTTTTGGGTTAAGAGTGAAACCAAGCGCTTCTCTAATAATGTAAAATGATTTTTCAGGTATCGTGGTAACGTCATTTCCATGGGGTTACCTTGTGGACACCCGTGGCCGCAAGAAGGTGGTTATATACAGCTCCTTGCTTGCTGGGGTGCTGAGCATGGTATCTGGGTTTATGCCAAATCTGATAAGCTTTGCTATTTGCAAGTTCCTCACAGCACTTTGGTAAGATCGTCGACATGAATAAAAATATATAAAAACTTACATACTGTCGCAGGGCGCAAATGCATAAACCGTGGTGCTTCAGAAATTTTCACAAAATAATCCAGTAACACTTTGCTTAGCTTTGCAATCGAACCTAGAACTTCACACTAATAAGCCCTGCTTGCAAAAACAACACTAATAAAAAATCTGTGCGGGTAGTTTTTTTCCAAATAACGAATTTCGTTTTACGCATCTTTTATGAACTAGGTACTCGAATTTATTTTCTCGAATCATCAATATTGATAAATCCCCTCGAAGAAGCCCCCCCTTCTTTCGTATCTAGTTAAGTATTAAGCGCAGTCACACACCTACCGTTTCTTTTCTTTTCTACCTAGAACAGATCAGAACAGAATGGAAACCGGGTGATCGTTACACACACACCGGTCACCAGACTTTCTTGATTGGCGCTCAGTCGCTTGCCGAGAGACGTATACTAGTAAACTTTTGCGTTAGTACGTAATAAATCGTAATCGTAATGGACGATAATGAACTGATATGCATTGCCTTACTGCTTTGGCATGAAGAGCAAAAAAAGGAGAAAAATTATTGGGTTCACCCTTTAAACTATCAAAATCACTGGCAAAATCACCAGCGCCGGGTTGAAAACGGGCAGGTGATACGTAGAGATAGTACGTAAGCCACGCCTCTTACTTACCGGTAAGAACGTTCTTACCGTCGGCCGGTGGCTTGCTTACCGGACGATCTTACCGGTTCGCGTCGGGAGGTGTGTGACGCGTAATATATTTTTATTGCATTCTTGCCTTCCGGTTTCATTCTATTCTGATCTGTTCTAGGTAGAAAGGAAAAGAAACGGTAGGTGTGTAACCGGGCTTACTAATGTAGTAGAAATGTTTGACGACACAATTGGCGTCGCGGTTGAATAATCGGCTTCTGCGCCACGTGTTGTGGGTTCGATCCCCACACGGAGCAAATATTTGTATGATCTACAGGTAGTTGTTCCGGGTCTGGGCGTTTGTGTATGTGAGAATTTGTGTTTGTAAATGCACCCACGATACAGGAGAAAATCCTAGTGTGGGGCAACGTTTTTTTTACAAAAAAAAATAATAATAATTCTAGCGGTACATGTACGCAAACTGTATCATAATAATCCAGTCCTTAACATGTTGATTACTGTTGGTCAGCATAGCCTGCCCGGCTGCAGTGCCATACACATTCATCGGTGAGATCCTACCAGCGAAGTATAGAGATGTGGTACTATCAATCACCAACGCCTTGCAGATATCGGGTGGAGCTCTAGTGCCTCGTAAGTACCTATTATCACTATCACACTATGTGGTTATTATTTATGTTGTTTCTTGGAAGTTAATTATATAAGGTGACTGGTAAATAATATAGAGTAGGTGCCGCAAAATACTTAAACACATGATGCTGCTCATTATAATTAACAACTTTTCCAAAACCACGATTCTTTTATTTATTCCATTCATTTATTAATTTTACTTATTTGTATACATTTATAAATATTTTTATAAAAATAAGAAAAACATTTAAAAATTAAAAAAAATATTATTATGTATTTCAATTGTATTTAGGCATTAAAATGCAACGGCTAGTTCGGTGGAACAGGCCGTGCCGATATCGCTCCGACTTTTTATAACAAATCTTTCTTTGGGAATGTTGTTGTTATCATGCATGAGTACCTACAATCACGTGTTTAAATATTTTATACTTATTATCATCAGTCAGAGATATATAGGATATCTGTATCGGGATAGTGGTAAATGTTGACGGTAGCAATCTGACTTCCTGGCCTTGAACAACACCAGCCAAAATGACTACCTTCGAATTCTGAGTTGTGAAAATCCTAAGGACCTAGCCCTCTGCTATGCTTAATCAGGTAGTGGGTATTTTCCACCTGTAACAACATGGACACGACGATTATGACTTAATAAAATTATTATCTTCATAGTCATAACTCGTGATAACGTACTATTATACCTAAGCTTCAATTAAATAACACAACGTGTGTAATGATGATAATAAACAAAAATCAATAGTTACCTGTAGATTATTCACATAATAGCGCATTCAATCCAAACACGGAAGAAAAGGCCTTTGCCCTGGAGATCAGAATTCATATAAATCCGAACTAACTTCATTAGCGCATAGTAGTATATCTTTTGACATATTTAAATAATTTTTCCATCACATCAACATATAAGTAGTGATTTTAAACAACTTAAAAAAAAAACAACTTTAACGTGGGAGAGCCATGCTTATTTTTTATGGGATAGGAGGGCAGACGAGCAGACGTATCGCCTGATGGTAAGCGATAACCGCCGCCCATGGACACCCGCAACACCAGAGGAGTCACGAGTGCGTTGCCGACCTTTTAAAAGGGGATTGGGCCTCCGGTAACCTCACTCACTCGGCGAAACACAACGTAAGCGTTGTTTAGCCGGCCCATTCGTACCGAAGCATGGCTCTCTCACGTTTATGTGCAGTTGGGAAATGTTACAAATTATTTGCCATTAGTAATGAAATAAGAAATTGGTATCCGAGGCCATGCTTCGGCACGAATGGGCCGGCTCGAACGGAGTGATACCACGGCCTTACAGAAAACCGGCGTCAAACAACGCTTACGTTGTGTTTCGCCAAGTGAGGTTACCGGAGGCCCAATCCTCTTTTAAAAGGCGGGCAACGCACTTGTAACTCCTCTAGTGTTGCGGGTGTCCGTGGGCGGCGGTAATCGCTTACCATCAGGCGATCCATCTGCTAGTGTGTCCCCCTATCCCATAAAAAAAGAAAAAGGTTTTCAACTCAATGCTAGATGAACATAATGCAACATGCATAATTTTATGAACTGACCGATTCTCATGATTACTTTTTGTGTAATAGAGATACCTACTCCATTAATACATTATCGCTTTTTTTAAACTTTAATATTGCTTTTCAGTTTTAGCTTGGGCAATACTGCCTCTGGACTTCCGGATAGACTTTGGATTGTACTTATTCAGGCCATGGAGACTCTTGTCAATATTATACGCAAGTTTTTTCATAATAAGTGCTCTGTTATTGATTTGTGGTCCTGAAAGCCCAAAATACTTGGTCGCCCAAGGAAAGTTAGATGAAGCACTCAAAACTCTGCAAATCATGTATGCTGGCAACAAAAGAAGATCGCCTAAAGACTTTCCGGTAAATATGAGAAATAAAAATATCGAATTACGTATAATAAATCAAATTGAAATTGTACCTGATGAGATGATGGCTGATAGAGACGTAGGTATGCAACTAAATCCAACCGTTTTTGAGAAAAATAGTAATACTCATTTGCATACACAAACAAACAACCTCTCATCCTAAACGCATACATCTTCCCCGTTTCGTCATGGGTAAAAAGGGCAATAAATAAAGTAAATGGAATAAAGGTGGTAAATGTCTTACTGCAGGGCAAAGTAGGAGAAAGGAACATCGATGATCATGCTGAGGTAGTACTTGTTGAGCAGGATGACATTTTGAGAGGGTAAGTAAGTCTAGGTCTCATCACATTTTTTTCGCTGACCTTGGGCCGTATTATAAAGTGTAAATGCGATCATTTTTAGGTTGTGAGAAAGAGATGCCGCTCTACATATTAATTAATACCCTCATCTCTTTCTTACAACCTAAAAATGATCGCGTTAACACGTTATAATACGGCCCATTATCTACTTAACCCTTCAAGTACGTAATTACATACACAATGCAAAATATATTAGGTATCTTATGACTCCTTACGTTACGGTTACGGGCGTATCTTTCAGAAGTTATCTATAGATTGTACTTTATAGTGAAATTTTGATAGCATAAATTATCTATTGTGACTTAAAAATTATCATGATTGGTTGATTGATAAATTCGTTGTTGCTAAGTAGAAGTATAACGCAAAAGATTGGCATTATTATAATAAATTATTGCCTTGGTTTGTCTCCTTAAAACAGTGGTGAGTCAACGTTATCATTATTAAACATGACACAATTGGGCTCATTAACTTTTATCTCCCATAGAGATAAGCAAAGATTATAGATTTCCACTTGCTACGATCCTGGCACATCACTTCCGCTTCATCTACGTTCGTGTAAAATCATGGGTTTAATCAATTACGTAATTTATACAATGTATATCGTTTCTTCAATCTTCGTTCATTGAATCCATATTCTCTACATTCCCAAACCACCTTAACATACCTTTTTAAATCTTTGTTAACATCTTCTTTCATACCACACCGCTACCTTCTCACTCTTTTCTTTCAATATTTTTAACTTCATTATGATTAATTTAATCATCATCATCCTCATCCCTTGCCCGATTATGTTGGGGTCAGCTTCCAGTCTAATCAGATGCGCCTTAAACATCAGTAGGTATTTTATACGAAGCGTCAGACATTATTCCTCCACAACCTATATCTGGGCAATACCGATATTCTGAGGCTGGTTGTAAAACCTTTTTGGCCACTAACGTGTTCGTACGATAACAGCGACCGACGGCTTTCCGTGCTTTACACACTGACCGCGGCAAGCGTAGCTGTAAGAAGCCTGAAAATATCTGACTAGCTCGGTGGTAGGACCTCTTGTGGTCTGTCGTAAAGCACCTTGGTATGTCTTTCGACTTTTGTACGTAAGAGCCAGTTCCCCTCGGTTGCAGCGGCTGAGCTCTGGCAGTCTGTAGCTATTTGGTAGGGGCTCTTAAGGGCCGGCAACGCATCAGCAACTCCTCTGGTGTTGCAAGTGTCCATGGGCAACGATGACTACTTACCGACTTAAAAAAAAACTTTACAGGTCGGTTGTACAGCGTAATGAGCATTGCCACGAGCCCCTCTTATCTACTGCCCACTTCAAAAGAAAAAATTAAAAGTCTCTATAACAAAACATTATTTTAAGTAGAAGAACTATGTACTTGATGTTTTATGTATTCGAATACCTACTTATTTTTTTATCCAGTACGGAACGGAGGTGTGGGCGTTTAGGGGAAGAGCCTGTTTGTTTGTGGCAATAAATGTTGCCATTTACCTCCAAAACGTTTTGACCGATTGAGACGCGGTTTTCTTTACCAGAATAATTATCTTTGTCATATACGTAACATTTCGATGTCAATACATTTTAAATTAACTAGCTGTGAGCGAGTGTTAGGTTCACTGTACAATGGACATTGGTTTCAGATAAAAAGACTGAAAGCACCACCTAGCGATAAGCAGAAGACGAGTTTCCTGACGTCACTAAAAGTCCAGAGCCTGCCGTTGCTAAAACCGCCATATTTGAAATGGTTCGCCCTCAATGGATTTTTACTTTTCGGAATTTTCTCTATGTAAGTTTTTAATTTGTTCTATGTAGGGGTATTCTTTCTTATTCTAAAAATATGCTAGCTAGTTAAAACATAAGTATCATAATTATGCCTTATTAATATAATGGTCGCAAACTTGGCTTCTGAGTGAGGTCTTAGGTTCGATTCCTATGTCGAGCAAATCTTTGATTTTTCCGAGTGTATCAGACAGTGGACCTCACCTACAAGAACGTGGTCCCTAATACGTCATGGTCTTACGCTTGACCGCTAGTTCGCCTGATGTTATGTATCGAATTTAGAAATTCTAAATTTGAATGGTGCACCCACGCACGCAGAGACCGCTTGTCGTCATAAGTTCGTTTAGTGCGTTCTGGCATAAAATTAAAATTATTATAATTTCCTTATTCTCTATCGCTATTGTATTTTACAATGTCTTATGGTCGTATGCGTGCCGTCAGTCAGGACAGGTCAACTCAAGGCTGCAATGGCTCTTTCTTCAAAAGGCCTGTTCAGATATTGCCCTACATCGTAACACTCACATATAATGTTATACATAATTGTAATACCATTACTACTGTCTGGACTTTAAAAGTGATCATGATTCTCTGAGTTTGTTTCGGTGTTTCTTCTCAAAAGTCGTCAGTTAGGAAATGCCGGCGCCATCTAGTTTAAAAAAATGTAAAGCATTGACGGAAAAGTATCTATCTGATCTATTTACAGAAATAATTTGGATTGTTACGAACACATATAGAAAGACAAAGTGTTGTATAGCTACATTAGGCGTCAGGGAATTGGAACAACACTGGCTCACTGGGTAGATGATGACCACCCATAAATATCATTTATCATTTATTCTTGTGTCGATTTTAATTTTGCTTTTGGTGATCGGTTCCATTTATGGTCAACTTATTCATGAGGCCATAAAAAATAATATAATCAGTCAAATAGCCTAAACAATGGTGGTCAGACGACCTCGTAGCGTAACCTACAGTTATCTGAGTATCAAAACATTTAGCACTATTTTTTTTACGAGCTTACGTAAAACGTTACTGGCAAAATTATCTACAAAATATGCTTATAATCTCACTTAACGATATGATGAATATTGTTAATTTCTATTTCAGATTGAACGGCCTATACATGTGGGTCCCAGATGTGCTGAACCGGGTACTGACTGGTGGAGGTTCAGGCAGGACCGCGTGTGAAGTCATCTTTGACAGACTTAATCAGGTTAAATTAAATAATAATATACCATCACGCCTGTCTTCCCCGAAGAGTTAGGCTGAGGTTACTAATATAAACACCTAAATTTTTCCCGCTATGTTAAGTTCCCATGTAATGTGGGTAAGCCTATTTCCATTAACCGAGCACAAATTCAAACTTCGTGCTGCTACTAATTTCATAGAAAATCCCAGAAACTCGACGTGGGAATCAAACCCAGGACCTCTAGCGTAGTAGTCGCGTTTGGGACCACGAGACTCACAAGGTGGAGATGATATTGATTACTGTAAATATCTAAGAAGTTGAAAAATCTTTTAAAGACATAAATTAATGTTTTAGATGTGTACCTAATTTCCTAAGTAATAACCAATATGGTAAAATTGCAAGAGATTGCATCAGGAAATTTTAAGGAATCATTTTTTAACTCACTACAAACAACCAGCTTACAATATCTCATTGTTTCAGACATCAACTGAAGATGCTGAATGCGTCGACACTATAGACCCGATGACATTCTTAATTAATTCAGTGGCAAACATAAGCTGTGCTGTAATTGCCGTGGCAGTCAGTAGCACGGTCAAGTTCATTGGCAAGAAGCGACTGCTAATCATCGTATTTTTTGTAATAGGAACATTCTGTATCCTCATTAACTTTATAACGCAAGATATGATTTTTGCAGTACTTCTATCGTCGTTCCCTATTATGGGTCTTGCTATTGGTCCCGTTAACGCATATGCTGTAGAATTCTTCCCCACAAATTTGAGGTAAGTGTTAAAATAGTGAAGTTGTCTAAACTTACGCTATCAAGCCATCACAAAACTCCCACAACCTAAGTTTGGCGTTAATACATGTTAGAATATATTAGGTCCATAGACTGACCTACGTAAAATGTGTTGAATTATATATTTTTGGTCTTTAAGAAGCATATTATAATGAGAATTATTGTATTTGGATACAATTTCAGGGGCATGGCTGTAAGCTTAACCATGATGATAGGTAGATCAGGCTCAGTAATTGGTACAAACGTGGCAGGCATACTACTTAACGCCGCATGTGAAGTGACTTTCTACAGTTTCGGCAGCTTACTACTGCGTAAGTATCACAGGAATCATTTCATTAGTAAATATACTGAAGATAGGTAAGGGCTGAAATATGTGAAGTCACTGAACTGCATAATACTATGCTCTAGAGCAGGGATGGTGAACCTTTTTTGGTCTACGTGCCACTTTTTCTATACGAATGTTTTATGACGTCATGACGTGCCGTCAAACAATCTCAAGCGTAGGACCGAGGTAGAACCTCAGAATAATGACATTCGTAGAACTAAACATTAACAAGTTTCGTACGAATTCTACATCATTATGGTAAGTTATGTATCTCAGTGGCGAAACCTCTTTTCTCTGTCTAATAACTTGCGTTTCGATTACTTGCCTAAATTCCTACCTAAGCCCCGTGCCCAAAATACTATGTCGCGTGCCATTGGTTCGCCATCACTGCTCTAGAGTAATATGGAGTTCAGTGTGTGAAGTACTATATAGTTACCGTGTAGATAAACGTCGGACCTACTAAAGCCAACTCGAATTTTCCTTAATAGTTAGTACCTATCTACTTGTCCACTTTACGCTGAAGCAGTAATGTAGTCTGCCAACTTACTTCACCATGTCATTTCATACATAGGTTGAAAGTGCATACATAAGCTGAAAATGTTACTTTTTATCCATAATCTTCATTGTCAATGATACAAAATGATTATTTTTTAAAAGAACCTTTACTTTTTCTAAAGCAGGGATATCAGCTTTGATTCACCATACATTGTGTAATGTCCAGACGGTCTTGTTATTTCTGGAGGCTAATATAGATTTATCTTTTTACAGTATGTGGTGCGCTCGCATTCTTACTGCCAAATTCCAGAGGACCTCCTACATCAAAGAAGGAAAAAATACGAGAGGTGACCCAATTGTAACTGCCCTTCAGATAAGCTAATTTGAAACAATAGCTACCTACTATACGCACCTACTTCAATATTTATTTGTGTAGGTAAATGTTGATAATAAATCTTTTCCATGTTATATCGGGAAGGGATGCAGGAAATAATAACAACAGATTTTTTTTCAATATTTCACGTGTTTTGTTATTTCAAGTGATACACTGTTGTTGTCTGTGGTACCTAGACTATTATGTAGTCAGAATTTCTTTACCTACATCTGAGTTACATCCCACACTAAAAACCTCTTTGCCAAACAGAAACAGAAACAGGGAAATGTGGGAGTAGGTACAGGCGTGACGGTATCAGTCAGAAGGGTTTGGCAGAGATGTACTAATGCACACCCACAGTTCGCCGGTATGTTTAGGTCCCATGTAATAGGGGGCGAGCCTATTGCCATTAACTGGGCACAAATCCAGACTCCGAGCTGCTACTGAGAATTTCATAGAAAAACCCAATAACTCTTTGCTCGACCTGGGGACCGAACCCGTAGCGTAGCAGTCGCGCTTGGGACCACTAGACTAATGAGGCAGAGTCCAACCTAGAAAACCTATAAGTAAGTAAGTACATACTGTAGGTAGGCAATATTTAATTGTTTTAATTTAACTAGTTCTACTAGTGCTGGATAGCGTCCCCCCCAGGTCAAATCACAACCTACTGTTTCGTATCGGTCGTTAGAAAAACTGTTGAGACTCAACAATCTACCCGTCGTACTCAACAGTTGAGTACGAGTACAAAGAGTATAGTAATAAATAGGAAAGTTGAATACGACGGGTAGGGTGATCCTTGTCCCACTTTAACTGGTGCAGGTGACTAAATCAGCACCCTATATGGCCTGTATACTTTTATCTACCTATACACTATGTTAAAAAAGACCAGCCCGATAGCTTGATAGAGCCGTGTGTACAAATCAATTAAATACCTAAGGTATATGTATCTACATAGTGAGATACAGACAGAGTGACTATAAGCCTATTCAAACGTAACTTACCTATTAGATGGGTATAGTTTATTAAGTAGTTATGATTATGATCAAAGGACGCACGTAGCGTCAATATAAAAAAGATTATTTTTCAAATCTGCTGCTGACTTATGTAGCTATGTCAGCAGGTGGTCAGCAGATGTAATGTTTTGTAATGTAAGTTTTTTAATATAATAAATATTTGAAATAAAATTTACCCAAGTATTTGTTTTTTTTTAATCCTGCTTTGGAAGTAACAAAAATATAAGTAGGTAGTATACTTATAATTAGTACGAAAGCCATTTTCCGTTAAAAAAATATAATTTTACCCAAAAAGTATTTTGAAATAGGTAGGTAAACAATTTTATTTGGGAACAATTACATAAACATTGTGAAAATGTGTTTATACTTCAATGTAAAAGACAACTTTAGTTGGGTTACAAAACACTAGGTATCATAATAGTTCGGGTTCGGCATACAACCCCAAATGGCATACAATACATGCCGCACGTATAGTCAGGCACGTCAGGCACGTCAGGCCAGACTTAAACCGTTTTAGAGATTCAAAGTCAAAATCAAAATTATTTATTTCAATTAATCCATTAAAAAGTTACTGTTGAAAAGTCAAACTAATTGCACGGTTCCAAAAAGTGGGACTTATGGAGAAGAGCCGGCAAGAAACTCCATAGATACTCTTTAAAAAAAACACAATAATATCTAATCTTTACAACTTTTTTTTAAATAGTTTGACAATTATGCAGATTGCAGTTTGATGTGTAAGATGATTTAGTAGGTGTTAAAGTAGGTGTAGTAGTTATAAAGAAAGAAAGGGATTGCCACAGCAAGTAAGAGCTGACCAGTCCCGACAGACAGCACCCGTTCACGAGCATGACGTGTATCGGCGCGGTTCGACTCAACCATATTGTAGGGAATAAAACGACCCGACACACAACGCCACCGTCAGCAGAACATTTAAGTGAGCATGACAAGCTCAGACCGCGGGCAGAATATTCCTATATATAAATATACATATTGTCACAAAGATCCCAAGAAAGTGTGCGGTTAAAGGACACCACTGCCCTGCCCCTGCCAGTCACTGACAATGTCAACTGTCAAAGTATGTAGGTAATCAATGTCAAAATTCATTGTTGACGTTGACCAAAGAATAAAGTAAAGTTGACGTTGACGTACGTTGAAACTTTCTCGCTTCGCTTTCGTTTGCTTGTTTTTGTTTGCTTCATCAATCAATCTTATTAAATTATATTACATTTGTGCTAAATCGAAATAGATTATAATGCATAATATAGACTCTGATAGTGAAGATGAGCTACCAGCAGGGTGGGAGGAGAAGTCAACGGAGGATGGAAACGTGTACTTTGTGAAGTACGTGCAAAAAACTTTTGTCATCGGTTGACAAAATTTCGGTCAAGTACTAAAAAAACTGTTTGTTCTTTGAACTGCAGCACTTGTACGAATAAGACGCAATGGACACATCCAAGAACAGGCAGGAAGAAGGTGATACCACAAGATCTACCCTTCGGGTGGACAAAATCGGTGGACGATGAAGGGAAAACAGTGTATGTTAATAAAGAAACCGGCAATAAGACTTACATAGATCCCAGGTTAGCGTTCGCTACAGATGCCAAAGAACATGTGCATGATTTTCGTCAAAGATTCGATGCAAGTTCCACAGCTTTTCAGGTCAGTTAAATTGCGAAAGTAAGTAAGTATGATGAATGTTTGCTCTACATATGTATGTAGAGCACACATTTAATCATTATTCATTCGTTTGTATTCTGTGCACATATCTCCACATAACATAATGATGAATTAATGTATTAGTTTACATAGCAAACTGTATAATTTCCAGTTTAAGCTGAAATATTTGTACAATGGAAGATCAGCTTAAACTATATAGAAAACTGTCATGTGTAAGAGGAAGAGATGAAGATTACCTAAAGAGTATCTAGTGTTTAAATAAGTAATACTAAAAATGTTCACATTTCTAACTTCAGGATTACCTGTAATGACCCTAAGATGCCAAGACAATAGACTTTGAATTGTCTATAATATGTTATAGATGGATTAATTAGTAATTACTCCTGCTGAAGATGCTACTATTGTATTATAGATAGAATTTGTATAGCCTATATGTGTTCCTAGACAATTCAACCAATTATGATGAAGCTTTGGTCAGTTGTTATGTATCTATGGAAGCTTATGAAAAAAACATAGAAAAAGATGTATTGTGAAGCATGTGAGGCACATAATTATAGTAACTCATAGAACATTCTTTGTGAAACACCTACAACAAAAACACAATTATTTGTAAAATAGCTAACAGCAAAAATATTATATCAATTGATTATCATCATTTATACTAATTATGTACAATTCTGATATTGCCAGGTGCTGCATGGAATAGATTTATCTGGAAAATATGCAATTGTAACGGGTTCCAATGCAGGCATTGGATATGAAACTGCAAAATCACTTGCAAGACATGGCTGCAATGTTTTGCTTGCAAATCGCAATATGGAAGCCACACAACAAGCAATACAAAATATAGTTAAGGAGACAAATGCTTCTGAAGATAATTTGAAATCCATTCATTTGGATCTATCATCTCTACAGAGTGTGAAAAAATGTGCTGCAGCAATAAAAACTGTATTTTCAGAGTAAGTATTTCCTATTTCCTTATTGATATGTGTTTTTCTGGGAAAATTGTTGTTTTTCTTGGGAAATACCTTCATAATAGCAAGCATTCATATTTTTCCTCATCACACATAATTACAAGTGTTTGTTTTTTTTGTAAGGGCAAAGTTTTGCTAAAGAATATAAAAATATTATAAAGAAGAAAGATTTGTATGTATGTTTGTAACAAATTGGCTCAAAAAGTACCAGACCAATTTCAAAAATTCTTTTGCCATTAGAAAGCTACATTATCACTGAGTAACATAGGCTATATAACATCACGCTACGCCTCTTAGGAACAGAGCAGCGCAGGTGAAACCACAAATGGGTCGCTAGTATAAAAATAAAGGTCATGTTTGTGAATCTTTCATCACTCTATTACCTAAGTAAGTCTGGATGGATTAGATTGCTTATTTTTGTTTCTCAAATTATGAATATGGTGTCCTTGTGATGTAATCACATTTTTAATATGGAATCCCCGATTAATCACGTGAGGTTCGAAAGGTGGATGGGGGTTCAAAAACAGTCACATGTCAGTGGGATATCACATGTATTTATTTATGCGATTTTTCTAAACTGAAAACCAAATCTTTTTAAAATACTTTGTACGAAATAAAACTTGTGGTTTTGGGTTAGAGGCAGGGGGGTTTAAAAAGTTGCAAAAAAAAGATCATGTAATTAATGGATGACCCTATGTACTATATTCTGTTTTCAGTCACCTAGACATGTTAATTTTGAATGCAGGCATATTTGGTTTACCATACACTGAGACAGAAGACAATATTGAATCAACCTGTCAGGTCAACCATCTCAGTCACATGTACTTGGCGATATTATTGGAGCCATTACTGAGAAAAGGATCTAGAGTTATATTTGTGTCCTCGGAATCACATAGGTAGATATTATATTTTATTATCTATTTTTTTCATAATATAAACATATTCTTTATAGTATAACCTCCTTTATGTCTGCCTAATATCAAAGAGGTCGTATATATTTTATTCCTTAGTATCTCTAAGAATGTATTACTAAATGTACCACAAATCTTTGTTTATTAAATAATCCTTTAATTTTCAGGTTTGCTGATCTAAAAAATGTATTTACACTTCAAAATATTGCCATGACCAAAGATACTTACAGTTCCATGATGGCTTACAATAATTCTAAGTTGTATAATGTTATAACAGCTAAGGTAAACTAACTATTGTTCCAATGTTTATAAATGTGTGTGTGCTTATTCATATTGTAGTTTTGACTGCATCATTAGTGATCATAAGTGCGGCTGCTCAGCGTAAGGTCTGGGTTATAATACCAAAGTTGAGCAGAGTTATTGGGATTGTATATGAGTTTGGATTTGTGCCTATTTTATGGCAATACGCGCGACTATGGTTGCCACCTCTAAAATCTGGTAACTAGGACAAGAAGCGTAAAAACCCCGGATTTTGGAGCTAGAACCCAGACATGGATGGGGCACTTGGCGGTCCGGTGGCATTGTTGTTCAAAAACAAAAACAGGGGTCACCCGACAAGTAAGCAATAATACCGGTGAATTGTCGATGGTCATCATTAAACCTCTGCTAAACCCTTCGGGAATACAAACCTGTCATGTCCATTATATGGTATCCATATACAATAAAAAAAATTAAGAGATTCTCTAATTTCAGGTATTGAGTGAAGAATGGAGAGACAAAGGTATTAGTGTAAACTCTCTCCACCCAGGAAACATGGTGTACACAAACATCAGCAAGTCATGGTGGCTGTTCAGATTAGCATTCTTCTTCGTCAGACCTTTTACTAAATCTTTGGTAAGTAGGCACATCATAAAAAATTTGAATTGCAACTTAAAATTAATATGTGGCAACAAAACATTGCAATCTATGTACAAAATAACATTTTTTATAGGTAGGTATATATATGGATATATATATGGATTCTGTCTAAAATAAGTGTTTATCATTATGGACAAAGATTGAAAGAAAAATCAGGAGTTGTAAGAAAATTCATTCTAATTATCAGAAACTTTGTTACAGCAACAAGCTGCCGCAACGACTATATACGCAGCGACTGCCGCAGAATTAGAAGGGGTGACGGGTCTCTATTTTAATAACTGCTTCTATTGCGAAGAGTCTGCCATGGCGCGCGACAAAAATATAGCCCACGAGTTGTTTGCTATGTCACTTAAAATGATCGCTGCTAACGTAGGGACAGACGGTCTGCAAAAATATTTAGATAAATACACTACTACAGCATCTGCCAGTAAATAAAATGTTATTATTACAGTAAACCGGGACATTTATACATGTATTTTTTATTTATTTACATAAAAGGCATTTTATGCTCGGGGATAGAATAATAATATTAAATTTTTTTAGAGAATCTAAAAGACTATGATTTATCAAAAAATAAAATTGGATTCTGAAGAAAGCTTGTCGCAATATAATGGATCCAAAAAAAATATGTTCTTCCTACTGCATTGTTGTATCTTTTAATATGAATAAATGAAAAGGCGGATCGTTCACCTAAGTCCGCGAAATTCAAGATTCTTCTCAAGTCTTTATCAAGTTCTAGATCCATGGCAGTATAATCACGTTATTATCTATTCAAGATTCACAACTGAGAACTAGAACCTTTACTTGTAAATCTTTACCAAGCCAAAAACTGTCACAGTTTTTGGTCAAAATTGACACTACACTATTTTTAGCTACAATAATGATTTTTATGCATTGGTTAAAGTTAAACGTTGTGAATTTTGTATACCTAGTTAATGTCGCAATTACTATTGCCATGAATGTAGAACTTATTATAGGCCTACAAACTGCGAAAAACCACTTGAAATTTGAATTTGGCGGCCTCAGGTAACGATCCGCCTTAAAAAACCAACAACACTTGTGGGAAATACTTTTAAGGACAAGTTTAAATATACAGACCGTTTACCAAAGATTTAGAGGTACATAGTAATTTGGAAACCGTTCAGAGGTTCACCCACAGACTACTTAGAGATACGTGAACGATATCCCCTTGCCGTGATGTTGGCTCTATTGTTTGTAATTTTGTAAAGGCATAGGCTGAGAGGAAATACAGGTCACCTCTCTTACACTGCTTCTGTCTTTCCTTTAAGCACTGCTTTTATGGTGCCAACATCATGGCAGGACACCTTACGGTGAACACTAGAGGTGGTCGTTGAATCAATAAACTGTTTTTTTTAACGACTTTTCATTCGTCAACGAGATAACTTTTATTCATCAATGAAAAAACAGGTTGAAAATTTAATCTGTTAATTTTCGTCAACGGCTTATTTCATTAAAATTTTATTTAACTACATTTCTGAGAATCAACTCTATTGCGAAACGATTACTTCCGAACAATGCCGATTTGCCGAATATCGTCGCGTCGTGGTGCATCGCACTACTCGTATGTGTGAGCGAGTCAGCGAGACATTTCTTGTCGCTCATTATTGTGATGTTATAATTTTTTTATTTAGTAAACAATCGGGGATTGTGGCGGCCGATCAAAGTTAAAAATTGTGGTGGTCGGTTGTTTTGTTACCCAATAATATTATAAAACTATAGTCTGTAGTTAATTAATACATTAGGTACTGTAAAATAATATAAATACGTTACTGTAAAATAATATTTTTAATTGTTAAACATTGTAAATATGTCAGCGGCACGTAGAAATTTCAGTTTGTTGTGGCACCATTTTAAAAAGGAAGACGTTGGCGATAAAGCTATATGCAATATTTGTAGAGATAAAATTGACAACTTTTCACTGTCAATGATTGTAAACGTTGACATAAATTAACGCTAAACGCTACCGTTGAACATTCAAAACCTGTTATTAATTTAACAGTTTTTTAAACTGTTGACCATTGATGAATAACAGTTAAATTACATTAACCAAAAAACCGTCAATGACACATGCCTAGTGAACACGAGGTGAACACTCAGAGGAAAGATAGTCTATGAAAGAGGCTGATTTAGTAAAAAGATTTCTATATTTTCTTTATAGAGTACTAGAGGTCTTAATCTTATTAAATAAATACATAAATACCTTCACAAAATAACTTGTCACAAATAGAATAGGTATTATACTGGTTTCTGACACTTACGTGAATATTAGACTTTGAAATAAAACTACTTTTTACGGATTTTATCGCGTTGTATTGATATTATTTGATTGTCGACGTTTCGGATCCTTTACAGCGTCCATGGTCACGGGTAAACTAAGTTATTGGACATCTTAATGTTACAATTACTAACAGCTACCTTACATTTTTGTTAATTATTGGCGATCCGATTCAACATTTTGTGAACATACTCTAGACAAGGTCCAGCACTACATCAGATTTGTGTATATATCAATATTTTTTCAGTACTTAGCACTTTTTGATATGATACTCCGCGCGTAATTTATTCGCAAACGTACTACGCAGTACGTCAAATGCTGGCTGCACTGAGGCGAGGGCAGAAAGCGCAGGGCGGCGTGGTTGCCGTTGCTGTGACTGACACCTACCGCAACCTGTTCATTTGTTCGCGAACGGGTTGCAGGAGGAAGTTTATACTCCCGCGTATAACTAGTTAATTTCATGTACCCGATCAGTTTCGATATTATCTAATTGTTTACATCGTCGCGGGCCGCAGAAATATCATAATCTGACGACCACTGTGTACCACACAGTAATCGTCAAACTGTGAGATTGAGACACAGTGTGTAGAAGAAAGGAGAACGGATTCTGTTTATGGAAAGTATCAAGTGACCGTTAAATTGGTGAGTACAGTAGCCACTGGGTAAATTTACGCCCACTTGGACAAATTTTTATTACGCAAACTTGGCTCAAGTGTTTTATTATTTAAAGAAAACCTATTAATAATGACTGAACGTATTATTTTGCAAAGAATAATTACCATACCCTTTGCCTATGCTAGCGCTATTTTGGAGGGTTAGTGAACTAAGCAGTCTGCATATAGCTAGTCCACCATCCGAGTCAAGTTCTCTTTTCATCTACTCTCCTTAAAACAAATGCAAAACATTTCAAACAAATGACTTCAATTTAGGAAACTGACCTCTATATAAGTTGTACGATTTGAGGTCCCATTTCTCGGGCCGCTGTTGGAACTAACGTAGCATGAAGTCTGAAACATATGTCAAATTACAGTGTTAGTGGGTGGGCTACGCGGTGGGCTATTTAGTTTTAATTTAGTGAACAGTTTGCAATATCTGAGATTAATTATGGCAAATATGAGTTATGTGTCATGAATCAATGGAATCTTTTGGAAACTTATGTCCTCCTTCTTTCGATCAAAACGGGATACCTATCTCTGTGGTATGCTAGCTATTTTAACGGTACGATTTAAAGGTATTCCTTTAGGTTAATTTAATGTATTACTATTCGTTCACGCCCGTAATAAACAAACTTTAAAAACCGTACTTCAGGACCTTACTCGCTAGTGACTCCATCTGGTGAGCGTAAGAACAGTATTCCTCATTCTATTCGTTTTTTGAATTTGACGAGAATATAAGTAGTACCTATAGTTTTTAAAGTTATGTATTTGTTATCTGTGGAGTGGAAGGAGGAGGAAACGACATGGCGACTTTGACATATAAATGTGTCAAGGTAAATTGTCAACTAAAATTATTATAGTGGACGTGATTGAATATTTGAAATAATCCGTGGTATTTTTATTTAATAGCATTCCATTTGGTATTGTAAAAGTATATGCGTGAAACCTTAAAGTTGTAAGATATCCGTTTAGTTGGAGTTTTTAGAAAATAAACGATGCTTGTGCGGACGCTCCTAACGGTTATTGAATTTCCAATAAATCATAGAATATGCTCTATAAGTATTCAAAGTTAGTAATAATAATGGTTGTGTGTGTATTTAAAACTTAAAAAGTTAGTGATTGTTTCGCCAAAATGGGTGACAAGATGAATAGAGAATACTTCGAGCCTGGTGCCACAGCCTTCAATTACAATAATGTGGTGAGTAATTATTATTGCTTCACTTTTACCTTTAAAGACAATGAAATTATAGTAACGATGTAATTTGAAGTACATGATCCAAACCAATAGTATTCATAATTAAACATCATATTAGATGATGCACCCATGCTTTAAAAATGTGAGTAATTATGAAATATAATATACCTATTTAATTCCTTACGTGTCTAAATTCAACCTTGGAGTTTGTCTTAGGTACTGAAACAAAGATGTTAGCAATAGTGGGTACCACTCAAGTAAATGATTGACTATTAACTTTTGGTAAATCTGATTACCCCCTAGAGAGTTTATTAATTTTATAACATCTGTATGACACTTTGTTTCCTGTGGTCTTCTCTTGATCATGGATATCCTTGTTTAAAGTTTCATATTTAAATTTTATCATAAGTGTTTATATATCTATTTTATCCTAAGGTTAAACCCATTCTAAGCACTGGGGTGGTAGTGTTTAGCCATACTGTATCTACTGACCTACCTTTTTTAGTTTTATTCTTAATACAGGTAATTACATTCTCAAGGTAATTACAAGGTTCTTATACAAGATATCACTAGAATTGTTGAAAAATCATTGAAACTTCTTAACTGGGAGCCAGCTATCTCTCTTGTTTAACAGGAAATTGTAATTTAAGTAAAGTTATGTGTTAAAAACTCCTAAAGGTGGAAGTTATCTTGCAGAATATGTGTGTGTGTTACCTTGAATATTTTATTAAAATGGTGAGTGGTGAATAACTTGAACAATAGATGAATGAGAGGGATGAATGGTCTATCCATCCCTCTCATGCATCCTGGATATTATGAATGAGAGGGTGGATAGATGCACTTAACATTGATCTAGCAATTATTTTTTCTTCATTCATGATATTTGTTGGGTTCTCTACCTATCATAATAGAAAGTAATAACTTGAAAAGTACTTTTATCTTCCTACTTCACAAAACATATAACTTTATCCTTACATTTTATTTCACCTAATAATGCAAATATAATAATAATATAAATTATTATTACTATTAAATTGATAGAGCATTAATCCACCAAGCAATGAATTGCAGATTCAATGCTAAATCTGTTGTTCTTGGGCAGGGGCCCTTATGAGATATACTGAATTAAATGTGTCATAATGTTTTTTAAAGCACAAATCGCAAGAGATGTCTTTTATGGGCCATAAATTTTATTATCGTACTTAAATTTGTATACTAACACTTGTTTGCGGATCACAATCCCCACCAAAAACGTCAATTTAAATTAAAAAAGAATTTACTGTATGAGGTACCTACACAAATTATATTTTTCACTTAGCCTGTTATTTTTAATAAATTCAACACCAGTCGACTACCTAACTTAAGAGTATACTTAACTGCTAAGGATTTTTAAGTATTATTAGGTTTATGTAAGTTGTTTATTTGTGATTTCATAAATTAGTAATTAGTGAGTGAGTATTTTGGATATGTCCTATGTATGGTGTAGAGACTATAGAGGTCCAATTATTTGTATATTTGAGGGGTAATAAGCGTAATTGCAGCTACGCTAGAGGCTAGAGCTAGAGGTTCTCGGTTCGATTCCTGCACTGAACAAAAATTCTATAAAATTCTTTTTGGACCTTGAGATGTTTGCAGGAATAAGTAAGGGTCTAGTTTCCAAAAAAGGGCTTCCGACAACTTCCAAAAACATTAGTCTTCAAGGAAGCTATAAGCTTTGTTAGAAAAACAAATTTTTTTTTTGGGCTTTCAGCTTCAGGAACCAAAAGCCATAATTAGAACTAACCTTGACGGCTTAAGAGCTATTTAGCGTTTTAGCCTTCAAGCCATCGTAAAAAAGCGTTAAGTCTTAAAAAAGGACTAAAAGGCTCGAGTCTTTTCTATCACTAGTACCTACAACCCGATATTGCAACAACAAAATATAACCCACCAATAATTTGATAAATTAGGCACCTACTAATGGTAGCATTAGGTGGCATTCTGAACACTTACATTAAAGATTTATGCCCATTAGTGACAGTTAGGTCCCATGTAATAACAGATTCATCTGTTATAACATGGGACTAAATATACTTGGCAAATCGTGGGTTTACATTAGTCCAGTCAACAGCATGTGAAGTTACCACAAACTGTCTTTCCCCAATGGATACTAAACTCTATTATTTGGAGAGTAAATTCAAAATCGATTGAAGAAATTTGACAGTTTTGGATGTGGAATATGCCGTTGACTACATGTCTGCTTAACTGTTCATGAAATACAGGTGTGATGGCACCTATGTAACTTCCCAGGCAGAAGTTTAATTACTTATGCATCTACAACTAAAAGGTCACAAAAGTCAGTCTCAAGTATCAATTTACTGATGGTTACTTAGAATTATTAAAGTAACTATAGCTGCATTTAGCTGATCATGCAGGTTATTAGTTTTCATAACATCAGCTTGAGTTTCACTAAGAAGTGCTTAAATAGCTTTGTTTTTATCATTTCGAGTATTAAATTGCTTAGCTAAGAATATATTGTCTAGCCACTGTTATTTATTATGTAGGTATCTCTATATTTTAATTTAAAAATTACTATTGTACAACAATATTAAATAAACTTCAATACATTTCAATAAACCTATTATTGAGATATCTTGAAATACTGTTGTACATACATAGTTATTTTTAAATCAAGTGTGTTTTGTTACTATTTTATTGTTATTTATCAATTTATTTATAATACATTTCATAACTGATGCTGACTGTATTTTCCTGTAAATAAAACAAACAATGGTGAATGGCTGCTTTCAAAAAATATAACAGAAGATAAAATATAATTTACTGTAACTAATGTTACAGTCATTTTAATATTTTTAATACTAGCATTTAAAGAGCGTCTCGCAACATTAAACACATTAAACTACCTAATAATATTACCTGCTTATAATGTGTTTAAATGTTGCAAGTAACCACCTCATGTGCTTACCAAATATGCAAGATTATTTGAATTAAATGCTTATGTATGTATAACTGGTTTCAACGAAATGGTACGACGCGGACGTATCCTGCATCTTGTTGACTGCAGGATTCCGTAATATTTCGCCATGATACATCCAATAACTCTACATACATATATGTATACCTATTTATGTTAAACTAGCAGACCCGACGGACGTTGTCTTGTCCAAATCAAACAAAAATCTCATAGAAAAAGGATTTTGAGTTCTTCCCGAATAAGAAAATTTTCCAGTAAGCTCCCAATTTTTCTTTCCATAGGTCTCTAACTCTGACTGTTATGAACGTTCTGGAGTGATGCCCGTACTAAGGAATAGCATTTCATTTTTATTTATACATTGGATTATTGCTGATACGCAATGTCTACATTGAAAATAAGAAAGAAATATGAACTCATCTCTATAGAGATCGACAATGCTAGAATTCTCAGTTTCGCGGCGCGTGCATTCACGATGCTCTATCAACTTTTATATGCACATAAAGATGCAACACCATATGCAGCGAAGAAAGCAAAGTGAAATTTTAAGATTTGCAATTGTTTACCTACGTTGCTGAACTCTACAACTCTTTATGAACATTTTAATTACAAATTATGATCGTTTATTAGGAACCAATATTGTTTGGTTCGTGAAAGTAGGTATGTGTTAGTAGTCTCACTAGACTTGATGCTCATGTTTCAAGTTGCTCGCATGCTCTTACGTACGCGTTCTTCGTTGTTCCGAGTGCCTCAACGCGGGAAGTTAAAAAATAACATGCCATTGTTCACAATTTTCTATTTTGCCAACAGTTTGCCGATGAACAATAATAGTATCTAGATCCCACGGCGAGACAATGCGATGTGGGCCAAGCAGCTGACACAATTTAATTTGCACGAAACGCTACGACAGCACCGGCGTATTAATTGTGCAGAAAAGTAATATCTACTTTTTACTCCCACGCTTCCACCTGTGCGTTGCGATCATTTATGCAGTCATATACGTAGACTTGGTAGCTTGTTCTGTAAATAACACATTTACATATGAATGTATGAGAATCGCCACATAAAGAATTCACGCGGCATCTGCTACTGCACATCTGTCGTGTATGTTGCAAGGAACCACTTATTTCGGAGCCTTTATTAAGAAACTTGTCTTAAATAATCGACAATAATGATTTATAGTCCCATGTTTGGTTGGAAGAATAGGCTATCGTTTAAATTGCATCCATTTTTGTTTTACTCATTTTTGATGAGATAGATGATTACAGCATCAAATATTAATTCATATAATACATGTGTGATTAAAGTAATTTCTAGAGTTTTGCTGGTGCACTGTATTTTGTGTCCTTGAGCACCTTTTCAGAATCTCCATAGATAGTCCATGCCATGGATAAATAAGGCTTTCCAGGTCCCTGATGTATCTGATATTCATAAATATTATCAGCCGAATGAGAACCAACACAAGGACCGCCATATAACTTGTTGCGACCGTCACCAGCTCCGCCAGCTCGTTTGTTCATCTCGTTGGAGAAAATTCGTAAAAGAAGCCTTTTAGCGATGCAGCTATAGGTTTATTCAAATTGCGTTGTGTTCACTCTCCAAAAACAAAATCTATAAAAGGCCATGCAAAACTTTGCGGAGTTATTCTCTTTCTGTAACTATAATAAAGAAAGATAAACGATTTTTATAGCGTCTAAGGTCGCATGTTTCGGGTATTGCTGCTGTCGGTGCCAGGGTACCAGGGACGCCGCTCGCGTGAACGTCGCCTAACAACGATACCTGCTACTTACATTCTGTGTCTCTTGACAGCACGCTGAATTGCATTCCGATTAATTTGTTCTATTTTGTTGTACATTTTGATTAGTTAAGTAGTTAAAAATTCTCCAAATTTTAAATGCTAAATAATTTCAGATTTTTTAAATATAATTTTCGGATTCATTAATTCCAGGATATCCTGCAGCATTCGTATTATATTTATTTTATATAATAAATAATATGCGTTTTATTCCCCAATTCCATTTGTCCATCAATTTGACATCTAAACCATTATTTTGGTATACCTCCTGACTGGCTTGAAAATTATCAACACCGTATTGTTAATGTTAATTAATGGGCATTAGAGATACATATTTTCTTATCAAAACTATTCTTTTGATTACAAATATCAATAAACTAATATCTTGTTATTATTCAACATAGCTATTGACGGCGCAATCATGATAGTTTTAAGATATTGTTTCGTGTACATTCGATATTAAAATTGTATAAAAGGTACGTAACTATGGATCGCGTGCTTGTGGTAAAACCTATCTACCTAGTTGGCAATGTACAATGTTCGGTTCTGTCAGCCAGTCTGTTTCGAGTTGCGAAATATTTGCAGCTTGCGACCTACACGTTTTCGGATGTTAAATCTTTGAATCTATAAAAATGTGTCCATAGTGAGTAAAAGACCAACGATGAAAAAGATTTTGTTTCAAAAAAAGAAAGTGCGGAAAATGGTGCGTGTTATAATGTTATGTTATAGATAATGTGTAGTGGTGCACTTAGCGAGAACATTGCACGGGTAAGCTAATCAGATACATTATCTCATACCTTTGTACTTGAGCCGAATAGTAAGTTATTTCTTTTTAGCTCCATACGGAAACTGTTTTCTCGCGTATTACGGATTCTTGCACTATCTGCGCAGCACAAACTGCTATACTATATATATATATATATACAAATGGCAGCAAAAACTAAAATCGAGAATTTATTATGCAAGGAGTATAATTAAGCAAACATATTTAATTTGAACTGTAGGAAAAAGTTGAAACAGGAAAACAGTTTCATAAATATGTATTTTTCTACCGCATTTTGCTTCGAAATGTAAACTTGCGTTAAGCAGGTTGCTGTCTGTGACATACCATCATCCATTCAGCTTGCGTCATTCGCTCTTTCTAGTCCAATCGCTTTTTTACCTTATTTCGATTACATCAACTAATTTCGCATTACATCGATACCAGAAGCTCTGTGAAGATGGAAGAATTTCCATTAAAACGTAATGTTCATTTTGCGCAACGGTATAATAGCCTATTGACGGGTTAAGAAGTCTTCCATCTAATCAGATGTTAATCTTTGATGGCTACTGATATTGCAACTGAGTAACGGACAGTTTCTTCTTAAATACAATGCACAGTGTAACAATAAAATAAGCAGTTATTTATCTTGTATTCATAAGACGACAAAAAGGAGACGTGTTGTGTGTAATAATTTGTCTACGTATTATCTATATTTAAATCTACTTTTTATAGCAAACTTCTTATTAATTAATTCGGAGGTGTACGAACCACGTCATTTAGTCAAATCAAGTTGCAGCAAGTGGGGCTGATTACATTTCAAACACTAATCACTGTCATTTAAATACGAATGGGACAATGGAAAACTTTATACTTAATTCTTTCCTCCATAAAGACTGTTGCCAGTTAAGATTTCTAACCGCAAAATTGTAGACTGGTTACATTTAATATCGATTTAAATTACATCAATTTGAATTGGTTTGTAATCGATTACTACTTTCTGGTGTGGTATTACACTCATTAGAGCAAAGATGAAAGCTTTGCCACTCTATTTTTGTTGCATGTCTGGGTGTATGACTACATTACTCGCTTTACTAGTAATTAGTAACTTTCACCAGTTATATTTTCTCAACTGCTAATAGACTGTAACTGACGGTAAAATTCATTAGTACGGTTTTTTGGTTTTGACCTTCACTTGGGTCAAAACTTTTAGTAAATAAGAATGAATAACCTTTGACATGGGAACGTCAGTTTTAGAACATAATAGATACTTAAAATCGGATGTGATTTGTGCAACGTTTATCTCCTCTCAACTTCTCTGTCCTTGTTATGTAAAGTAGGTATAATGCAACTAACTACCTCGAACTGAATAACACGAAAGTATAAAGCCGGGTAAGTTCTTTATAATGTGTAGACATCCGATAAGAATTATTAGAGAATTTGGAGACAAAGGATCGACGGGTGCAGCACCAGTATACGTTAATTTACCTTTATTTTTACAGTACTATCAAACTGAAAGCAAATCTAATGGATATACATTGATTTGTTCAAAGAATCTAAAGAAGTAAAACTTACCTTGCTAATGCAAGAACGGAATTGAAAAGGTAGAAGAAGACTTCCTAAATTACAAGTGTTGTCATTTTGCATGAGAGGTTGAAAAGCTTCGATTGCGCCCACGACAAATGAAAAATGTCCATGATAAAATTAGTTCTAATTGCCTATCTGCTCCCACGCTGTAAATCAAAAGCATATATGCAAGGTTTACTTTGGTAAAGTGACAGGGTTAAAAGGCATTCGTAAAGTGATCGAATATCATCAGCGGCCAAGTAGTTTCACTTATGTGCTGCTAAGAAGGAGAGCTTCTGAACTCTTTGATTGAAATTCATCTCTTGCGCAGATACACAGTGCTCCAAAACGCAGATGTTCCAAAGTCGCAGATGTTGCAAAAGGTGCCAGGCTCGAATGGCATATCTCCCGCATTTATGGACAAAACAGAAAACCACAACGATTTGGATGCCATACAATTGTAGAAAACGTCACGGCAGAGTAATAGTCAAAAAGAAGACCAAGAATAAGATTGGGGAATGAACTTTACTCCTGCAAAAAATGGGTGTAAAGAATGGAATCTTGCAATGATATTTTCACTAAATATTACTCACTCGCCCTTTCCACGAATGATGTAAAAATATATTTTTTCAATGAATAATAATAATTATTTAATATTAGCTTATTGATTTTACTCTGACTGACGATCTGCTTTGATTTAAATGAGTACATAGACTTATCACTTGTTGGGTTTGCTTATAATAATATGTATGTTTGAAACCCTACATTTGTTATTTACTCAATGGCAGACGTCTTCGTGTAGAGGTAAATAAAAGCAAAATACGTATTGACTGTTTGAGTGAAGATATTGTTATGAAATACAGGACTTTGTAATTATAACTTATGCTTCACGTATTTAAATTGTACAAGGCTTTTGCAATATAAATACGTAGTATTTTTTATCGAGGGTAAAGTTTTGAATTTAAAATTATTTGACACTATTAATTGAGCTAGAATGCCTCTGACAACTTAAATTTGAATTTCCTATTTTTAACCCCCGGCGCAAAAAGAGGGGTGTTATAAGTTTAAGGTGTGTATCTGTGTGTCTATCTGTTGCATCGTAGCGCCCAAATGAATCAGTTTCTTTTGTTTGAAATGTGACTTGATTGATTCAGTTCATGAAGGGATGTGAGTGACTTCCACAGTTCTTATCGATTTGAAATTTGGTATCCTGTTACTTCAATGATATTGCAAGAACATGGTATATTTTGAGGCGTGGGTTTTTAAAATTTTAAATTTAATGTTAATACATGCACCGTTAATTTAGTAGAAGGATGTTCTATAAGAAGTAATTAGGTAAATCACAGGTAATTTGCTGAATCACTTCACCACACTATCAAATAGCAATAATGTGCACATATGCGTACCAAATAACGAAACTGCTTTCTAAACGCAACCCGCATTTCCGTGTCGTCACGCTTGTTGCGCACTGTTGTCACCGCAAAGTAGTTACCAGTAACACACAAGTATCGTAGGTACTATGTGCATAATTAGCAAGTGGACTTACTAGCCAAATTACCGTTGTGCATTAAAACTACGCTTTAGGGCACACAAATACTTCGATTGGTGATTTAAGGCAAGTTATTCTAGTCCCTCATATTCCAGAATGCCACTAATGCTTGATCTATTCAGTATAATATGTCAAATTTATCCTCATGCAGACTGAGAGAGTTAACGAGTTTTATGTGACCTATGAAAATATTCCACTGATCTGGTATCGTCGTGCGAAGGGGTTGTTTGATTCCCTAGATTATGGTGGAGCTACACAATGACTGATGCATGCGTGAAGTCAGATGGGACTGGTCTACTCAAAGCCGCTATGGCTCTTTCTTAAAAAGGCCATTTCAGACATTGTTTTGCATTTTTAACTCCCATATTTGCTGCTAAGTACTATGTCTGGACTTTAAGAGACCAAGATTCTCTGATTATGTTTCGGCGTTTCTTCTCAGAGCTCGTCGGTTAGGAAATGCCGGTGCCATCCATAGTTCAAAAAATATAAAGCATTAATTTGTAAGTTTCCTTAAAAATCTATTTACGGAAATAAATATCATTTAGCATATCTCCGCAGCAAAATCATGAAACGGGACTTAGCCACTTTTGGATGCTCATTTTAGCGATTGATCGTAAATTTCATGACTAGTTCTGGCGACTTGTGCGCAGTATTTTTAACCCAAAAATGGGTGGTATTAGAGCTTGCTAAAAGTATCATTATGTGGTTTAACCGTTATTCACGTGCGTGTATTAGGGAATGGTCGATTTATTTTGGAAACAACCGGCACCCTTACTCGTTGTTCACGAGGCGAGGCGTGTTGTAAGTACACGTGTAGGTTGGCGAAGCCCAGTAGGCTTCGCAAACCTACACGTGTAATCGAACGAATAGAACAAAGGTACATAAATATAATGCAAACGTCAAAAGGTAAATAAACTAAACTGATTAACGTAACATTTAATGTTTTTGGTAATTACAATAATGCAAATTATTCACTCGTTTAGCCTTTGGTAAAGTATTTTGAGCTCGACGTGTTTCTGTTGCTCTGTGTTTAAGGTCAATATTTTATTTAGAATGCTTTGTGAGTAGTGAATGAAAATATAATTTAAACGAGCTTCTCCTTGTTTGTGTCTGAAACGAAATGGGTCAAAGGTCGCAATTAAAAACATTAAGCGCGTTTGTTGGATTATTTATGAGCCAGTATCATGTAGATCTGTTTCAGAATTAAAGAATAGTAAAAAAGATCTTATATGAAACTTATACATGGTTTTTATGGACCAATTTACTGAAGTAACGTTTACTTAAAGTGATTTGTGTATGGGTGACCACAATGCGCAGGCAATACATACTAACGCAAAATTACTTTTTGACTCATTCGGTTACTACCTACGTACTAGATTCATTTGGCATGGTTGTGTGACGAAAGTTATTACTTAGGTATCATTTGCGTTTTGGTTTGCGACCTCGAGACATAAAAGCCTAGCTTATATAATTTTAGTTATTTGATTCCCCCCACGCATCATGTATTTTAAATGAAGAATTTGAAAAGGCCAATTCTGCTATATAAACGGAACATACGTAGGTATGCAAAATATGTTTTATTGAAAAACAAGTAAGTGTAGGTATTAAAACAAGGCATTGTCTCAAGTAAAAACAATTCGTTCAATAGGAAATGTTACCTATCTGATATGTAGTTACATACATAGCATCACGCCTGTATTCCCCGAAGGGTTAGGCAGAGGCGTACTAATGTACACCCACAACTATCTGATAGTTATTTCCGATGAAGTCATTAATCGTGGCATATCATAAAAGGTTACAAAGTAATAACAGTAATAATAAATTCACTTAAGGTTCGTAGTTATTAGGGATAATAGATAGATAGATAGATAGATAGAGTATTCTTTATTGTACACCAAAAGACAGAGCGAAAATACACAAATTTTACATGAGTAGGTACAATTGGCGGTCTTATCGCTAAATGCAATTTCTTTCAGACAACCATTGGATGGACAAGAGTTGAGTAGAAAAGACAATGGGCGGTTGCAGGTGTACATAGGTACATAATAAATAAATAAATACGTAGATTGAATAAATAAACATACATGCAATAAATAAAAATATTGTACTATACATAATATATTACTTAAAATTTATAATACTATAATATAGTAACCATTTAGGTACAAGAGGCCAAGTAATGCTGCTTCACCATTATTTTAAATGATGCCAAAGTTTGTGCACGTCTCACGGAAACCGGCAGTGCATTCCACAGACGAGTGGCCTGAACAGTAAAAGACTGGTCAAAAAACTTTGTGGTGTGCATTGGCATCTTTAGCTTTAAGTTTTCTGATGAACGTAAGGATCGCATATGTGTATCACAGACGAACTCAAAGCGAGTTTTAAGGTAGGCGGGCGTTGTAGGGTTGAAAAGAATACCGTAAAGTAACGAAAGGATGTGAGTATTCCGACGAAGACGTATTGGGAGCCACTTGAGCTTAGCGCGAAATTGTGACACATGGTCATATTTGCGTAAACCAAATATGAATCTTATACAAAAATTTTGGAGACGCTCAAGTTTATTAAGTTGGTCCTCAGTGAGATCAAGATAGCTGGCATCGGCATAGTCAAGAACAGGCAAGAGAAGAGATTGTGCAAGCGCAATCTTAGTGGCAGTTGGAAGAAAGTTGCGTAATCGTCTCAAGGACCCGGCTGACGCAAACATCCGACGGCTAGTTTCCTGCAGCTGTGGACCCCACGATAAGGTTTTGTCCATGATTATTCCCAGATTTTTAACTTTATCACTCAAAGGAATTTGGATTCCTTCAAAGATAAATTGGGGGAGGTGGAACCAATCAATCTTGGATACCATTCGCGAGCTACCTATAACGATGACCTGTGTCTTAGATGGGTTAACACTAAGTCCATAGTATTTGCTCCACTCAGATATTTTGGCAAAATCTTTGTTGACAATGCTGATAGCTTCCGATAATTGTTCTAGTGGAGCTTGCGAGTAAATTTGAAGATCATCTGCATATAGGTGGTAAGATGAAAGAAGTTGATCAGAAATTGAATTAATAAATATTGCGAAGAGTAATGGGGACAAAACGCCACCCTGAGGCACGCCAGCTGTAGTATCACACCATGAAGAGAATGTATCGTCAATGCGGATACGCTGCCGACGGCCAGTCAGGTAACTACGAAACCAATCAATGACCGTTGGAGATACGTTAAGAGAGCTGAGTATGGCAAGTAAAATGTCAAAGTCAACGGTATTGAAAGCATTACTAAAATCTAGCAGTGCAAGTACCGTCAACTTACCATTTTCCATGCCTAGCCGAATGTCATCCGTAATATTAACCAGGGCTGTAACAGTACTATGACCAGGACGAAAACCAGATTGGTAGGGATTGAGAAGTCTATTGTTGCAAAGAAATGAACTTAATTGTTTGTGAATAAGACGTTCCAAGACTTTAGATAAAAATGGTAATATGGAGATAGGACGATATTCAGCAAAGGATGAGGGATTAGATTTTTTCGGTAACGGAGTAATCTGGGCGTCTTTCCAAGCACTTGGAAAAATACCGCTGGATATCGAATGATTCAGGATGTGACAAATGATAGGAAGGATTTCGTCAAGGATAGGAAGGATCATATTACGGCTGACTAAGTCGCTTCCAACTGCGTTAGAAGTAATGGATAAAATGCTCTTCTTAACATCACAATCAGAGAATTGATTAAAGACGAACGGGGCATAATCGGGAGTCGGAAGATTTGAAAGATTATAAAGTGTTTTAGCTTTAGTTGTCCTATCGAAATTGGACGAAGCAGAGAAATGTTTATTTAATAAATTAATATCTAGATTGTTAGGAATTGTATCTTGACGCGATTTTCCGATTCCCATTGATCTCAGAAATTTCCAAACTTTCGCTGGATCTCCATTTTCAATCGAACTGTGAATGTGTTGGCGTTGAGCATTCCTACACACCTTATTGCAGTGATTTCTAATATTTACATACTTCTCCAATGTTGCAGGAGATGGATTACATTTGTACTTGGACTTAGCGACAACTTTTTTTAACATAATTTTTTTGATGTCATCAGTTAACCACGGAGACGGCACGTGCTTTACCCTTATAGATCTGATAGGAGCATGGATGTCATAGAGTTCAATAAGATTAGTGGTGAAAGTCGTAATTTTTTCGTTCATTGACTCTGATGTAATTAAAGGTGTCCAATCAATTTTTTTAACAGCTTCACGAAGAAGTTCAGTATCCATACCACCAAAATTGCGTTGCAAGAGAATTTTTGGCTTTGCCTTTGGAGGACGAATTTTATAAGAAAGAAAAATAAGATCGTGATAAGAAAAGGCCTCGGCCAAGCACTGTCCATGTTTGGCAACAAGGTCACGAGAAGAGACGAAAATTAAGTCAAGAAGTGATGGGACAGAGTTAGGAAAATGATGAGTCGCGTTTAAAGGTAGAATGAATAAATTACTAGATTCTATGATAGATTGAAGAGAAGAGGAACGAGAATCTTTTTTAAGAAGGCAAGTGTTAAAATCACCCATGATAATAGTATGACTGTAAGAGGCAACTAGGTTTTCCAAAATGTTTTCTAGAGAAGAAAAGAAATTTATACGCAGTGATGGAGAGTAATAGACGCCAAGAAGAATTTTCGAATGGTGAAGCACAATTTCCAGGAAAAGATGCTCACCAGCGTCTGACGGAGGTGGTTGTGATGACACACTTATAATTGAAAAAGAAATATGTGATCGGAGATATATGGCAACACCTCCACCTCCGCCGTTTGCGCGGTCATTTCTGACTAACTGGAAACCTGGTAGAGAGAAGGCAGATGAGGGAAGAGAAGGTTTGAGCCAAGATTCGGAAACTAGAATGGCATGAATATTCTTACAGTCAAAAGTTGCCAGCATATCGGAGAAATGAGCCGGAATACTTTGGGCATTGATGTGGACGACATTGAAATTCCTAGAAACATCAGAAAACTGTGACACAAGTGTTTCTGCCAATGAAGGAATACTGGTGAAACTGTCATCACCGCTATTGGCTGAAAAGAAAGATTCAGAATCAGAATTATTACTAATATCGAGTATAGACATAAAATTACCACTCTTATATTATATAATATATTATATTAATTATGTAAACAATTGACAAACAGTAAACACCTTTGTCCACCCGCCGGTTGTGTTTTAATTCGTAAAATAATTTTAAAAACTAGAAAATTTCATAGTCCGAGTAGAGATAAATTGAAGTAATTAAAAGAAACCATATGTAATAATAGTTACTTAAACAAATAATTTGGAATGGAGAACTATGCGCAATACAATATAATTAAGTATAGTAAAAACAAAACGTCGTATTGTGTTGTTTGACAGATGTCATTGACAGATGTCAATAAGACATGACACTGTCATGTATTGGAAAATAGAACTTATAAGTGAAAAGGATAATTTTAGACGAATACAATGAATATTATAATAAATAAGGTAGATACTAATATAATTTTTACGAATAAAATAGAATTAAAAGTGGGTACGTAATAAATATAATACAATACGCAAAATGTATACTACCCGGACTTCTCAGAATTGAAGAAAATAATTTCACTTCTTGCTAACTACAGGACGTTCACGCTTGGATCTGCTATTCAAAGGCTTCTCCAGTGTAGCAATGGTGGCAGTCGCAGTATTATCCTGCTGCTCCTTTCCATCCAAGTCCGAGATAGACATGACCCGTTGCCGCGTTCCGTCTGGTCGAATAATGTACACAATGCCGTCTCTTGTCCAGCATCTGGTTACACCCAACTTTTGTCGTGCTGCCATGAAGAGGTCATGCCGCGTCTTGGTCAGAAACTCTGACACAGTTATGCCTGATCCCTTTAACTTGGTCTTGTCATACCATATTTTATTGCGGATCGCTACATCATGCAGTTTGAACAAAATTGGCCGGGTCTTATGTGAAGCTGCAGTTCGTCCCATTCGGTGACAACGCTTAATGTCACTGCTAGTGAATCCACTGTTTATGATGCGGTCCTTAATGACATTGGCCACTACTTGAGCTGTGTCTTCATTCTTGGCCTCAGGAACACCATGAAGCAGCAGAATTTGCCTTCGCCCACGCATCTCTATGCTGTCAAGGTTTCGAGCAAGAAGTTGAACCTGCTGCTGTAGGCTCCCAAGTGCCTGTGTTACAAACAGTTTGAAGGCAGCGAAGTCAGAGACCAAATCTGAGGAGCTTGTAGAACCTGATGGTGCTTTCTGCAACTGTGCCTCGAAGTCAGACATCCTTTTGTTGAACATGTCCATCAGCTGAGTCAGTGTATTTTGGATGGGATCCATGTTTGATGCAGTTTAAGAAGCAAAAAATGTACTAGTTATTTTAAGTGAAGTGAATTATAATATAATGAAGAAAACACTTTACCAGCAGGTAGACTGGGTTATATTATATTTCTATCATTAATTTACTATATTAAAATCAAGTTTTTCAAATAATATTTAATTTTATTTCAGGAGCTATTTTTAGTCAGTGTTATTATTTCAACTACCCACAGAGAAAAAATGTAATGTATCAGTGTAATACGTAAAACTGTTTAAATTGGAATGTAATAAGTATTCATACGGTGCAAAAACTTACTCTAGGTGCTACTATCCGTTGTTCGCGGACCAGCTCGAAAAAGGTAGCCTGTCCTCCTCCAAGGTCCAATCTTTCTGTGTACCAAAGTTTAGCAAAATTTCTTCAGCAGTTTAAGTGTGAAAACGTGACAAACAGCCAGACAGAATTACTGCATAAGAATAATCAAAATAATAATTTTCAATACATTACTGCAGAATTTCGATCGTACTGGTCAGGGGACACTCCTGGACTCACCAATATAATATGTATTAGGTAATTCATTAAAAATCGTAAGTGAGGATATTTTGAAAATTCCTCTCTCACAAAGTAGTAATATGCCCCCAGCATACATACCTTAAGTGGACACCTCGCTTGCTGTGGATTCATCGTATGATATGGATTATAACAGTTTATAACGACAAAATAATAACGGCTGAAGTAATTTTGTCATTTATTATTATAACAAAGAGGAAGCCTAAGGCGACCTACAAAGGCCTTGTCAATTTTCTTAGTCAAGTAACCAGAGTACCTTTGAACAATGTGAGAAATTATAGGACTGATGTGCCTTGCGTGATGTTTCCTTTAAGTATATTATGTTCAAGATTTTAAGGGAACAACATTACATAACATCACACCTGTACTCCCCGAAGGGTTAAGCAGAGGTGTACCTAAAGTTGACCAGTATGCTTAGGTCCCATGTAATAGGGGGAGGGCCTATTGTTATTAACCGGGTACAAATCGAAACTGTAGCAGCTACTCAGAATTTCATAAAGAAAACCCAGTAAAACTTTGTTCGACCTGGGAATCAAACCCAGGACCTCTAGCGTAGCAGTCGCCCTAACGACCAAATAAATTAATACTCAGTTATTATTTTAAATTCACTCGACGGTCAATGATAAAAAAAAGAAATATCTTTCCCCTATTATAAACAAAACAGATACCGTACAGTTTGTTTATAACCATGCAATTTATAAGTGTGCGATAAGTAATGACATAAGATAACTTACGAACAGATAACCCATAGACATTCAATAACAATTATAATGGCATTTGTCATAATGAATAGCTAAACCGGTACATTCAACAAAAGGTTGAATAATAAGCCATTATGCAATCGTTATACGGATGGTTTTATCTTGATCATCGTCAGCGTTACCGAGATGATATTTAATGGACACTGGTTCTGCTACCACACTATCTTCGAAGCGATTCGATCGTTAATTTAATATAGATTTAATCGATTCTAACATTCCAACATTCGAAATACATCACTCATATTGATTGGCTGATAATAGTTCTAATTTTATTTGTATGGGTAATTTTTTGTGTTATCTGTACTAGCTTATAAAAACATTTGGTTTTATGAAATCGGAGAGTGTACCTAATCACTTTTTATATATTCGAAGACTAGTTGTAAATTATTCTTCTAGGATATATATTTTATTAAATACGAAAGAGATTCCAGCTCTGCAAAGCAAATTAATTTACGACAGAGATAGCGGAATAAGTCCTCATTTGGTTGACTCCATTAATTAAGCTCTACGGTACCGCTTATGCATTTTTCCCTCACCAGGATAAAACTAGTCTCGAAGAGTTATTACGGCATTTTACTAAAAACCAAGATTTATTAGAATTTAATAGAAAATTACAGTAACGTTAACGACTCCTTCCGCTATAACTAGTCTTGTTCCGATTACTCCGTTGACTGACTCATTCCTATGAGAATGTAAACTTTGATCAATTACCTTTGAGATTAGAAACTATTGCATCCTACAAATATACTAATTGCAGGTTTCCTATCAACATCTTATCTAATGTTGCTGCCTCGCCAGTTTGAGAAGAAAACTTAGCACATCTAGATCAGTCTATTTATGTTCTACTTGATCTTGACTCGTACAAATTAGCCGCCATGACTGTAAACTGGACTGGTGTAACCAATATGCATCGAGGTGTACCTGCCCAACGGTTTTCTAATGTGATATCGACGATCGCGTCCGGTCGGGGTTTCATTTCGCCGAGTCGACTCCAATGTTACTGGTGGTGACCAGTTCTTATATAGGACACTTGCTACTGTTGTTATACTTAGATAAGGAAATGAATAGCGCATTAGCATTAAAAAACGTTTTCTGATTTTCAACAATATCCTATTGAAATAATCATCTAGCAAAGCAATGTTAAACCAATACTGTTATGAATAATAAAAGCGGTGGATGTCACTAATATTATGTTGTGACTTGTCTGATATCCTGTCACAACAGACCAATCTCAGTATAATTATAATACATCTTCAAACCTCTGCAGAACTTGACGGGAAATGAATTGATGTTTGAAATCAATAGAACACACTTGCAAATATTATGATCAGTAACTTTCTATGTGAAACTAGTTCACTTCCTAATTTAGCTCAACGATGCTTATAAATAGTGTCAATTAAGTTCGTAGTTCGTGACAAAGGTGATTACATATTTTTTTATGAAATAGGTATAACACGTCGTTAACCTATTTATGGGAAAGACAGTGGGTCGCGTTTTCATGTAGCCCCACCCCGCGCATCCCTGAATATGACCAACCCCATTTGTAGCACGCGAGATAGGGGTGGGCGTTTAAAACTATACAGAATATTTATCGAACAGTCCTTGCCTTACCCATCTAATAGAAACTTTGTTGATGTCAAACTTCACTTCACGGTTTTCCTGTAAATTACTTCAAATAAAAATGTATGGTGCTGAACCGTAATTATGAAAGCTTTTCTTAATGTTTATCGACACGATATGAAAAATGTACGACGTACGTTAGACTCTCCAACCAACAGCTAATTGATGGAAAGTGTTTTCTGCGCAGAAAGTCCCAGTAAACCAAGAAAAAGTTTGAGAAATAACAAAATAAAACTGCATATCGCTTGATTGACAGCCGCTGCAATAGACACTTTTTTATTTAACACGACTCGCTCTACTTACCCACTCAACATAGTACGCTAATTTTAAGACAAATTCGTGACAATTATCCGTAACGACGGTAGCAATTTAAAAATCGTGACAGTCACATTTATGGTCGATTTGAAGCTATGTCTTATGAGTTAGATACTTAATATCAAATGTGATGTCATTTTTCGACCTATCGACGTACAAAAATATCCAGGGCTTTCGCTCTGTTACATAACTTTCCTGATAACAAACGTAACTTAATTATGTGCACACGAGCGTACATTAATGTTCACGACTTGATCGCTGATGCCAATTTAGTCGATATTATCGATTTGCAGTCCATATTATGTATGTATTGCCAAGTCTCATTGTCTCAGTTTTGTAATTGATTATTGTGAATCTTTCGCTTTCGATAAGTACGATACAAAAATTTCACATAGCGATTTCACAGATTACTCTCGGATAAGCTCTCATCATCTTCTCCAATTCAATATTTTATGTAGGTAACATACGGAAAAGACTTAATTTGGATTTAATATATTTTATGCAAAACTAACAGCTATGTCCGTCGTTTTTCTTGAAAATTGGTAATATTATTGAAACATGCTGAGGCTACTGAACGACAAAAAACATCGGATAAGTAAAACTTTTCATTAATTATTACTATTTGCAATTTATTACTTCAATTGTGTATGTTATTGATCCATTTTTCTGCAGAATACGTATCGTGCAATCATTATACTCGGACGACATATAAAAACCAATGCGGTTTCTCTGCACCGCAGACTCGGAAGTACTTATCTGTAGTAAAATATCAATAAAATTGTTCTTTAATACTCAATATACGGACTTCAGAGTAAGACATAAGCTTTCAAAATGGCCTTAAACCACATTGTTAGTACGGATCGATTTCTTTTCGATGTTCCGGTCCAATTTCACTCAGGTACCGATTGAAGTTTATAATCTGTATAACTTTTGATCATATATGTTCATACATTGCCTCCGGCAACAATTTACTTGTTAATGTTGATTTATCTGCTGGCTTTTTATAATCACCATTAAAGGAGAAAGCGATGGTATCCGAAAGTAATCCTTTTCCATAGTTCACGGCTTTCATCAATCAGTCGCCATAGACAGCATTACCTACATTAAAAACCAGTTCATTTCTAGACGTGTTTGTTTAAAAAATATTGATGTCATTTCAGATTGCTCGTGCCTATTTTCTAGACTGATCTCACCATTACTTTATCAAAGTTTTATGTTGTTAATAAAATGACTAAAAAAAAATTCGCTAATCTTTACACGTTGACATCTATGTGCAGGCTGCTACTTCCCAATTTGAAATCCATTTGCCATGGAAAAATTCAATGGGACACTCACGTTACCTATCGTGAGGGCATCACGAATCATCATCAGGTTTTATATCAAATAAATAATTCGTACGGATCGTGACGTACTTTCGTAATAGACACGCGTTAAACGTCTGTCACGTACAAAATCTCGGACGACGGCGCAGCGTCGTATTTTAATCGGCGAAAGTAGTTGCGTTGCGTGTTGCGCGTGCGCAGAAGTTTTATCGCTGTCCGCGATATCACCACGATATCGTAGGCCACAGAAGATCTGTTTCTAACAACTTAAGTTTAGGAACTCATGCCGATATCTATTAATATCAATCATCGTTTTAAAAAACGCACATTTTAACGTTATTTACTCTTTTGCAGTCTCCTTATAATCGGTGGTGAAATGCAGGTAAGCCTTTATGTCGAACTGGACCTTCGATACTCTTATTTCTTCTTAGTACTTACTATTCGTATGGTTAAAAGCATTAATTTGAAGTAACTGACGCAATAAATGACAGCAATTTGCGTTTTCCTAGTGTTAAACTAGTGTATCCCTGGTTTCTGACACTTACGCGAATATTAGACATTGAAATAAAACTACTTTTTACGGATTTTATCGCGTTGTATTGATATTATTTGATTCCCGCCGTTTCGGATCCTTTACAGCATCCATGGTCACGGGTAGACTAAGTTGTTGGACGTCTTAATGTTACAATTACTAACAGCTACCTTACATTTTTGTTAATTATTGGCGATCCGATTCACGCAGAACGAGCTCACCGTATCCTTCGGTCTTGCAGTTTTGGACTTGGATTTTGATTTTGATATCAATACAACGCGATAAAATCCGTAAAAAGTAGTTTTATTTCAATAGTGTATCCCTTTTAACGTTATTATTAGGCTTGAACGTAGAAAAAACCTAGCAGTTAAAAAAAATACATTAACGATTTATAAAATGATCCGGTCTTCATCATCTATATCAAAGTGCTGCAAGATAAAGAATACGAAAAAGAGTACTGTGTGTGAGTGTAAATACACACTAATAGCTACCTAATATTTCTATGATTCTTATGTAATTTTGTTCGTTTTATAAATAACGCACCCTATTATTACATTCATAAATTAGAATTAAAGCATTAAATTAATCTTTATTGACTAAAAAGGAAATGGTCAGCCACAAAGCATTATTTGGCGCCTCGATTTTTTCTGAAAATTAACCTAATAGTTTAGGTTTGAAATAATTTAAATCACAAAGAGCTATTATTGAAAAATCGAAACTAATTTGTTAGATGGACTGTTTCGGGGTCGAATGCATAATTTGTCCTGATTCAGTTGATGCTGTAAGTCATTACGCGATCAAACCTCGTCTATCTGTTCTACGGGTCGAAATCGCTAACGCGCTTTCATTACCACATTTACACAATTGAACATTGTCAGTCTGAATTGCGAAATTGGATCGTTGTTAAATTGCTTTTCGTCATATGATTTAGTAAATAACCGTCAAATCTGACAGGTGTGTTATAGAGACGTAATAACATAAATTTAGGTTCCATGTTACGTCTACTCCCATTGGCAGTAATTGGACCTTCAATTCATAATAAACATTTTGTGTACTTACACTACATTTGCGCTACAGCCGTGCTTGCATGGCGTGACTGTCGGACATCCATTAAATTAATGAATTAGCAATTTTGACGATGCCTCACCTAATTTTGTCAAATGATTTAATTTATGGCGAGCGTTTTAATATATGTAGTTTAATTACTCCTGGAGAATATAGATGGGCAAGTTCCTGTGTTTTAAGGTGTAAGGTCAATAACCACGCCCGTTGTAATCGCCGACGTCATCCAGATACTCTCGCTTCTTTCGACTCCGACGCAAGCGGGTTACTGTGTCACTTTCTTCGGCTTCCGCCACTGATTTTATTCATACTCACATGTTATATTATGCAAAATGTATTTAAATCGCAGAACAGCCGCTAAAAACACGGCCAGTCGCTGATCAAGAGGTCGCTTCATTAGTTTGACCCGTCGAAGTTGGTAAAGTTCCGTATTTAAATTTGCTTTTTTGAGGACACTCTTTATGTCTCGGATATGATAACATTGTTATGATCTTTCCAAAAAATTTTAAAACTAGTGTTAAAATGACTATAAATTAGTACGTAAGGAAAATGCTATAAAACGCCTAAATGCAAATACTAATTACCGCTTTTTAAACTTAATGGAAGCATGCGTCGCTAAATGTACATCTTACAGCTGTTTCATTGATTAACAAGAGGGGCAAACACGTTGTGTTTGTTTTAATCACGTTCTGACTTACATGTAGAACTTTCTATAAAAGTGCATTGTCAAATTTCTCTTTGCAAGAACGCGTGCCTGTCTTTTAGCCAGCCAGTCTCCGCACAATGGACAAATTAGTGTATTTTCATGTGCCATTGTTAACGTATCATTCCAAAACTTTTTTAATTACAACTCTTTGCGCAGAACGCGACCAACAAAAGCAGCTTCGTACAAACGAGCCACTTTCAATAAAGGAACATTGTAATTTTGTGGGCGTATTCGGGTTATCAGAACTTCTATCAATACGGTTTGCAACACTGCATTGCAATTATATGGATGCAGTCGATATCGAAGTGTTTAGCGGTAGCAATAGTGGAAAACATACAATGTCAACAGATTTACCTGAATCCATCAATTTTTAATGAAAGGCAATTCGACCTCAACAATGGTTTTTTTATTTTTAATAAACGTTACCCCACATTAGGATTTTCTCTTGTATCGTGAGTGACAAACAAATGCTCACATACATAAACGCCCAGACCTAAAACAACTGCCTATAAATCATACAAATATTTGCTCCGTGTGGGGATCGAAGCCACAACACGTGGATTAGAAGCCGATCGCTCAACCACTACGCCAAACGTGTCGTCTAGTCTACGGTTCTCAGAGAGCTTCCCTGAATGTTGGCTTGCCATATTCAACTAAATTAACGTCATTAGAATTCAACGAATATTTGTAATATAAATACTAAATAAAATTATTTTGATGTAGTTAGTTATAAACAATTTGTTAAGCACACGTCCTTTGCGACAACGCTTTTATACCGGCAACCTTGTCGAAACGCCTTGCAAACTTGACCTAGCTGAACTGTTATATCCAACTAATCACTAATGATTGGCGTTGGATTGATGCTAAATGTTTTTTAATAGTTGCCATCCACAAAGTCGTCAATCATTTAAGAATTACCACCGACATCTGTCCGTATAATATAATTGACGGACTGGGTATTTATTTATTATTATATTATTAGAATTAATTTTCATAATGATATCATGAAAGAAAAATTACTTTATCAACTCTTAATTAAGCATTTTCTATAAATTTTCTACTACAAAGACAATGAGAGCTCAGTTTCGGCTTGTCAGTTTTTAAACTTATCATGACTTGACTGTCAAGATGTCTCAAAATTGCAAAGCTTGAAATAATATACTTATTTTTGAGGGTAAAAAGCGTAACGCACACGTCTTATACAATATTCTCCGTAATGGAAAACATATTTTTATTTTAAATTGGGTATTTGTTTCAGCTTGAGGAATGATCTCGATTTATATTGCACGATGAGCACGGGCATCGTAATTTCTATCCGTTACATTTATTTTAATTTTTTATTGATTAAGTCGGCAAACGAGCTGACGAGGCACCTGGTGGTTAGTAGTCATCGTCGCTCATGGACACCCGCAACACCAGAGGAGTTGCTGATGAGGTGCCGACCCTTAAGAGCCCCTACGGACTACAGATTGGCAGAGCCGCTGCAACCGAAGGGAACTGGCTCTTACGTACAAAAGTCGAAACACACACCAAGGTGCTTTACAACAGACTCCGACGTAATGTTGGTCGCTAGCCAGTCAAACCCCAAGAAGTCCTACCTCCGAGCTAGTCAGATATTTTCACGACTCCTATGGGATGTCTATTTGAAAGGCAGTGAGGAATAGTATTCTAACCCGTATCCACACGGGGGAAAATAATTCTAATATTCCACAATAGTTTACATAATATATATTGTGACATATTTTTGAAACTTACCACGACCTCAAGCCAGATCCCTTATCAGGAATTTATAGAAAAATATTTTCCTATAACAATGGTATTGCATGATTCGTTCAAATTATTATATTCAGTCCTTTGTTATTATATCGTCTGTCTAACTCCTTTTTTAATCTGTGGTTATTGTCTCTATTATGGAACAATACTATCTATTTGAATTTCCGCTTTACCCACGAATTAACCTTAGCTGTCGCAATAGCCACATGCTCATTATAATTATTCTTCGAGTCGATTTGCCGAGAATGTCGTTGCAATTGCAAACATTATGTGTGTCAATGCTAATAACAACTGGCGAACACCCACTCTACACTTAAGGTCGAAGTTTAGGTGTATGTATTTGAAAGCACTGACTTTGATGAACTCATCTCATATTACCTACATCTTACTTTGATCCGTGACCAATACTAAGTCTACCGTTCTTTTCCATGGGTGCCGCTGAACCTGGAGGTATAAACCTGGTATATTAAATTGTGTCTGGAGGATTGGCAGCCGCACCTACCATGTACTAATGACGTCATACTACGATTACAGTGCGATGGCCGATGGTAATAAAAGCAATAGAGTTCGGTTTATTTCCTGTAGCTATAAGACTATGTTTGATTATCCACATATTTTGTAGCCAAATTATTCTAAATTCACTTAAAAAGCTGCTTCACTTCTACATATTGAAACATTTCCAAGTACGTCTACTTGTGTGTAGAACTGTAGAAGTATCTAGTAAAACTTTCTCGTATGAAGCACTCATAGTCATAACATAAATGAAGACTTCAATGCATTTGTTAGTAGGTTCTTCAATATCTCACTCCTATTGTGGAATGAAAGACAAATATTTTTTCTTTGCCTTTCCATTCCAAGTGAACCATTTCCTTACACTATAGGCTTCTGTTACAATTATTCAAGAAGTACACGTCGACTATTTTTGGAAACTTGCAAGTATACAAAAAGTGACATATTTTTCTATAGCTTTCACATTATTGTTATATCACTGGCGCCCCATAAATTCCCATAAAAACAGGGAAAGTATGCAATCTACGTGCCGCTGGCGGCGCGGGCGGCCGGTGATCGTCACGCCCATCCTACGCTGGTTGTGGTCCGAAAGAAAGTGAAATTATGTTTGAGTGGACATCTTTGTCTTGCGTAATGTTGCGAGGGTGGACAATTTGAAAAATTGCTTTTTTATACAACATTTTCTTTTACGCTTCTTGGGGGTCAAATGGCAAACTGACTATAAGCTGCTTATCTGGCCCAGACAACGTTAACGAGTCGAAAGCGCGTGTTATAATGTGGTTTACATGCGCAAAATTTGAACTATTGTGGTTGTAGATATGGTTCAATATTTGGTTTGCTTGGTTAACCGTGATGTAATATGGGTTAAGTAAACGTTCTAGAAGAATTGTGAGCTGTTGGAAGGGCATAAACTACTCCTTCACGGCCGGTCGGCGGCGCCCTCGTGTTCGAGGCTAGAGCGATTCGCACGTGCACCATTAGAAAAAGACAACAAAAACCTATCACGATACCTGGTTGTTATTACAAGGAAGTAATTACCATGCCGTTGGCAAGTTGTTTGACCCCAACTTTGAAAATAAGTAGCCATTGAGAATGATTGGAGTTCTAAGATGACTTGAGCAGTTATGCTCAATTTGGTCTTAGTTTGTAAATTCCTGCTCCTTAATTTTTCGAATAATATCTATAATACTGAAACAAGTCACGTGAGACCTGAACACCACTGTAATTCTTATTGCAAGACTAACTCAATATCGACGTTATTTCAGTCCTAAATCGATCCGTTATTTGTATAAACCTGCCCTGACCCTGATACTAAGGATACGATAATCATAAAGCAGAAGATTAAAATGAAATAAGTATTAACATTATATACTTTCGAAATGCAGTACTATCTCTGAACATTCTACAAAGGTTTACATGAAAACATCGTTACATTCGTAGGCGGTGACGTTGGTGGCTGGTACCGAAGCGCCATAATTCACAATGCCATCAGATAACCTCACGACGATGACTGTTTTCGTCAAATATTGATTGTCTTGTGAACTCCCAGCGTTACCAACCACACGGAACAATAAACACGTCCACCACAGCCGATGAGCATTGACAGTTGAAGCAGCGTGGGATTGAGGAAGATAGACAACTAATCATGGCCTGCTAATGTGGCTAATTACCATTCCATATTGTATTCTAAAATCTATTGTGGATCTTCATTATTCAACCGACGTAACCGCTGTGTAATTTTTCTTCTAGTATGCTCATTGTTAGATTTTCTTTACAAAACTTTTCTGTTTCATGAACCTTTGCTTGCATTGACGTAGGGTTAGGTATAGCCATCATTTATTTCCATTAAACCCATTGATTATGAAACTTTCTTCTGGTTAGTCTCAATACATATTTCGCTTTGACTGTAGGGTAAAAACACACACGGATGAGATAGTATACGTAAGAGACTTGCTTACGGTGCTAAGTAGAACATCTACGTCCTAATTACATAGGTGTTACTAAGTCACGCGATGTCGCAAGATCGCGAGAAAAAACACACGGAAATAATTTTCATTTTTTTATGATAAAATTGCTGCTAAAAATAGCTGGTAGTAACATCGATTAATTTTCGAAATGGAAAATGTTCGCTGTATAACATTTTATTTAATTTTCAACTGAATTCGAAATCTGTTCCAAGATTTGATTTTCAACGGGACACAATCTTATACTAACTTGAATAACTAAATTTCCATTTAACCTGCAAGATTGTGTCTTCTTGATATTTAAAGATCCTCATAACGATCACACCACTCAGTGAACATAATATGCGCTCAAAACACATATACGTGTTTAAAAAATAATTGCTTCCTATATCTTCTTTGCAAGAGTTTGCGTATGTCCGTCCGGTTGCAATGAATGTGGTAACTGTTCTAATGACACATGCAACGCATGTTAATGCTTGTACACGCAACTTTATATCTGGCAGATTTTCACGCATTATTTATGGTAAGTACATGTTGGCTAACAGTGGTCGATGATGTTGGCTTCTTGCTTGGTTTTGCATAACAAGTGCAAACGCAATTATCCGAAACTGGAGCATAACTGCCTTGCAAATGCCTGCTGATGGATTGAATACCGTTGGCTTAGTGATGACAGGTAAGTATGGCAAGCACAGACCTAGCAATACAGACCAAGGTGCAATCATCACATTATCATTAACATGATAAAATAAATCATGTATTGGGTTGTATCTATTTTTACAATTGATCAGGAGTCGTGGTCTACGTTACATTACGCAATATTGTCCTCATCAACAACGATTGTTCCAGCAAATTCGTTTCAGTATACAATGCTCCGAGACATTTGAAACAGTACTTATATATTTCATTGTGTTATTTAACGCCACCACGCCATCTTGAAACATCATCAAGTTGCTCTATCAAGTAGCCAGATACAGATTACAAATCTTGCACAGTTTTTAGTCTCCAACTGCAACATGACAACAGCTGAATGGCATAAACTTTTTTAAACACCGATTGTTTCATATTTATTTTGCAAGTTTTCTAGTCGATCGAGCTCTACATTTGTGTCAATATTTGCTCAATTGAGTGACGCATGAAACACTTGGTCTACCGATTGTAATAAGCAAAAACATCTTTTTTGCGCGATTTTCACTATATATTTGCAGAAATTTGTGTTATTTTATGCGAGGTTTGCACATTACGTAAAATGAGAAATATAACAATGATTCTATCTAATCCAACAAAAGACGATCTACAAAAGTTCATACTGACAATTATACAATCTAATTACGGATGATGTAAGTTATTTTTTTGAAGGCGTAATTGTATGTTCTCAATATCATGAAATAAAAAGAAATTATCTTGATTAATTGAGGCCTCCGCCCAATTCGTCGATTTCTTTCATCAGCACATCACAGTAGACGTCCGCACCTTGCAGAACATTATGAATGTGTTGAAATGGATACAAATCTTAATGTTGCCTGTAATTTGGCATAAGAATGGATGGCGCATTACTATCGTGTAATTAATTCTTATAATGGCGTGTCCTCATTTTGTAAAGTGGATATTATGATATTATACTTAGATATACTATCTGATATCGCCAAAAACGAACTGAATAGTTTAGGTCGAACTGATTAACTGCAATAAAATACATTAGATACGATTTGTCATCATTAAAGGACTGTTTTCATCGAAAGGTTGATGCTCGCACATTTTATTAACCCTGTTCCCTATAAATATTCAAAGTCAGTTCCTCATTAATAAACAATGTCGTGCATCAAAGGAGCGATTCCAAGGATCGTTACATTTTAAATCATCGTCTAATACTCATGAAATATGTAGTCCTATAAGAACTTGCAGGAACTCCATTGTAATTTGATATCGTAACAAAAACTCGAGCATTGAGTCATCGCGACCTTACATGTATTTTTTACTTCCTAGACCAATCTTAAATAAAAAAACACCTTAAATTACGACCAAGAAGTCGAAGTAATTTATAAATAAAATGTATTTGCTTATAATAATGTTTATTATGATATGAAGTTACGCTACACGCATTGTGATGTCTTCTGGGCGTTCGTCGTGACGAAAGGATGTTTGCAGTTTTGCATTACAAATAAAGAGTGTTCGTGCGCAGTGCACATCGTTAGCCGTCAGGTCACTGGCTGCCTGTCAATTGTGTTCAACATTGTCAATTCAACTCATTGCTGTGGTAATAGTGCTATACGCACTTTAAACGACGTTACAAACGTCCGTCTCGATACGCTGCTACTTGATTTGTATTTCAATTGAGTCGAGGCCGATATAGTGTCTGTGTGTTAGCTTTTAAACAATTTACAAAGTGACCCTTCCATCTGAAGGTTCATTTTGTAAATTTCTCAGTCATTTGATATAGACACCATTCTATGTCTTCGTATGGTCATATGATTTCACGAAGCACAAACCAGCCTGCACAATCAAGACTGGTATTTGCGAGTGTTTATAAAACAATCATATCTCTCGGTGCATAATTATGATAATATGAAATTCAAATCTTACTCTCTTTTAGCAGTCAACATCATCAATATTCACTTTAGTAATTATTCGACTGTATCTAAGCGAAAGAGGGTATTGTGTTAATCAGACTTATGCAAATTTAGCTTATTGTAAATATGTATACTCGTTAATAAAGTGACGTAGCGTAGTATTCAGGTGACCAGCTGGCTTATTGTATGGTGACTGAAATCATTTGAAGCACTTTAATGTACTAGTCTCCGGTTTTGCTAATTGTCGTAATAGTATTTACGTAGTGGTTTACCCACAAAAAGGCAGGGCGTTCAAAAGATTATGTGAAACGAAAACATGAGTTTATAATAAAGTTAATGTGCGTAGTATTATTTCATATGCAAACCATAAAAATGACGAAAACCGACGAGGGTGATAATGATCGTCGTTAATAAATACACAATGAACTATCAAAAGGTCAATAAAAATACTTTGATAGGCAAGTCGTGAAGACTACGAGTATCGCTAAGTTAATTCGCAGCTTTCAAAATAACACCAGAGGCAGTTGTCGATTAAATGAATTCATCGCAACCGGTCTGACGACATTCAATGACATTTACATTAATGTTAACAAACTGGACGAGTCACCTCTACTTCGGGATGTAAAAAGAAAGTAGTTAAGCAATGCTTAGTACAAGCCAATGTAAAACTTATATGTTCAGTTAATGCTTTGGAGCCAGTATCGTTAAGAGGGTAAAATATCGGAATCGGATCTAAAATCGATAAAATATGAGAAGATGATTTGAATCGTATCGCAACTCTAGCGGCATCGATTATGTTGCTTTGAGCTGCACTTATTTCTTCTCAGAAGTTCTTCAGTTTCATATCACCAGAGTGCTTTGGTTATAATACTTACAGGAATATGTCGCCCCCTCACTAGTTTGGTAGCATGCAAACTTCTGGTGAGATTTTGCAAGACTTAATTTTTTAAATATTAAGCAACGTATTTTAGTTTATAAATAATCCTTATCGTTTCTAACAGTATTGAGGTCTGTTATTTGGCTGGTTGATTTCATAATAATATATTATTTTAGTTGTTTCTTATACAATCGTAAAAGTTAATTTCCTACAGATGATATTATTACATGTTGTAATGTGGGCGGAAAATTGGTATAGCCAGACGAATTAAATTGCCCGCAATGGTTTGATTACGTGATTGCCAATTCCGGTTAATTAGTCATTAATAAAAGACTACTTTTTAAATATCCTCATAGATTTTCATTTAATGCCATCAGACCGTATAGAGAAATATGGTAACTAACCATTTTAGAAATAGACAAGAAAGAACTTGCGGGGCAAAGACCTCTTCTACTATTCAATTCGAATGAATTTATTATTCATCATAAAATAAAGTCTAACCGTCTACATATTTTTTAAAGTATACACTTATGCCACTTTGGCCGTTCAAACACATCCAGCACATAGGTACTTTATTGACGTGATTGGAAATAATTGTCAAATAAAATTCTGTCTTTATACGCAAGCACTATGTAACTGATGACGTCATTCAAGAAAGCCGGTCAACCCTGTCAAAGGACCTCTGCCACACTGACCTCAGTTTTATTACACTTTGCATAATCTACTTCACGATAAAATCTTAGTTAATCCGGTAGCGATTTATTTAAAAAAAGTTGTGTTGTTAGTTTCATATTACTTTTATTTGACGAGACTGTCAAGATATTGTCACTTATCTTAGGTACTGCGATTTGGAACAAGGTGAACTCGAATAAGTCACAATGTAGTCGAATTTAAACTTGCGTCAATATTTGCGCCAACCGGAACTCGTCTCCGGAACTTAAGGTGTAAAGTAGCTGAGCTACGAAGTTTTATTTACTTATGCTTCACTACGTTTTATATTTTTTACACATTTTTACGTGGGAGAGCCATGCTTCGGCACGAATGGGCCGGCTCGACCGGAGTGATACCACGGCCTCACAGAAATCCGGCGTTAAACAACGCCTACGTTGTGTTTCGCCGAGTGTGTGAGGTTACCGGAGGCCCAATCCCCTTTTAAAAGGACGACAACGCACTTGCGACTCCTCTGGTGTTGCGGGTGTTCATGGGCGGCGGTTATCGCTTACCATCAGGCGATCCGTATCCCATAAAAAAAACACTTCACAAAAAAACACTTACAAAAAACACTAAATCCATAAACGGAGAGCATCAAAGAGAAATGTGGCGTTCAGATCAAATTCACAACATTGTTACTATTGTAGATATTCGCATATCACCACGCCACGCTCTAGCGCAGACGGATGCTGGCGGAGAAAACTTTGATGTTTTATGTGTTTTCGTACATATCCGCATCCGTTCGCGGTTCGTGACGCGACGCAAGTTGGTGCAACGTTCATTTCCGACCAATTTATGTACTTTAAATATGATACCATTGAGTTTGAGTATTGGCTAATCTGTTTTTTAGTTCCTAGTACTCTATTTATTCTATAATTTATTATATAATATATCATATTATTATACTATATTAATCATGGACAAAGGACATGTCAAAAGTGCAGTTAACCCAAAGCTAAAGTACAAGTGAGCATCTACGTTTGAGCTAAGTATATTGCCACTGTCAGAATTGTCCAACCAATTTATTACGGATATTTACTTCGAACCAGCCTTGGTGGCGTCATAAGCCCAGGTTTTAGTGAACGACCTTCCGAAAAAGAAATGTGCAAGCAATTATGAACCTGAGGAATAAGGATGGTAGGTACACATTTAGAACTCGCCTGAACGTAGATTGATAAACGAAGTTCCTAAATGTAAAACGACTTGAAAAACAATACTTACATATTACTTGTGAGGTCTACAATCGCCGTAATAAATATCAAACCCCAGTCCTAAATAACATAACAATATTTATACTGTCCTATTTGTACATCATTGACGTCAATTTGCTTCTATGAGACATAAATTTGCTGTCAGCTGTTTGTTCTAACAAATTCGCCAGAAATACCTTCCTTATCAAAGTTAATCAGAATGTAAATATTAAGTTATCTGTCAATGATATCGGTTATCACTATCAGTAACATCAAGAAACAAATAACATTAAATGCTAATGAAATAATAACCCTTTCTAGCTGAGTTACTCATAATTACTTAATGAGATAAGGTATATTTAAAATTGCTTAGACTAAGTTTTCATTTAATCAAACAAAGTGCAATAAACTACAATCGTGCATATATATACCTATTGTATACCAGGAGGCACGTCTAGTCTCGCGAAACGTGACGTGAGGCGGCCTTGGCGGTCGGACTCCAATCGGCAAATGTCGTTAGCATTCGATAGTTGCTTTTATCTCTTTTACACCCAATGACTGCGCTGCTCAATCCGTCTCGATTTTCCACACGCAACATTCGAGGAAACTGACACAGCTGGACTCAATGCTATCAAGAATTTGCACCTTATTGCTTAGCAGCAAGGTGCATTACAGTGGGCATAATAGGGCTCGTTATGGACTTGTGGCTCTAGTACGTCATATAGTTCCTTCTCTTTTTCCCGTGCTCACGCTACTGCCTTTCAGCCAGTACGGTAAAAGCGTTGAAGAGATACGGACTATCACGTAGTGACGTTTAGCTATACCCGTAGCCGAACCCGAGCATATCGAATAATTATTGACGACGTGATCTGTTACGATTGCAGTAATAACTGTCCATTCCAATCATCTTCCAGTGCTTTTAGTGATATGTATATTAGTGAACAAAAACGTTTAATTAAGTCAAGTTTATCAAACTGGAAACTTCACATTTCGATTCTTAATAAACGGTCGCTATTGTTTTCAAAACATATGATTTGCCGACATGTTACTCGAAGTGTAACAAGTAGCAACTGCATGTAGGGACCGGTAACAATTTATTGTGAGTGCGTGTGTTTGCGGCTCAGTGATTCGCCGGGCCCCTCGTGTGTCCTCCAGTGATAAGTTCTCAACTCGCAGTATCAATTCTATTGAGGAGCAAGTGACTGATGGAGAATTGTGATTTTATTGGGAAGGTGGCTGTTAAGAGCGGGCGTCATGCTGGCCTGCGAGCTTGTGTCTAGTGTGCACAGACTCCAGCAAAACGGCGGCTACGGAGACAGCCCCGGTACTCGCACCACAGGTTCGCTTTCTTTATACAAACGTTTATCTAATACTTGTTTATGGCAAACACTGATTTTCCAACCTTTGAATAATTGCTTGTCAAATACTACGGTATTCAATCGTGCATATTAAACAATTTATGGACAAGTTTCCAAGGTAAATTGTGAAGGGATTAATAGGCTTGAGGATTGATAATGCGTTCGAGGGCTAAATTATAACTAATACTGTGACACAGAATCGACAAGTCGACCGATTATCTTGTTTACAAAAGCTAGCTCTGAAGAAACTAAAGTGTATTAAGACCAAAATGTTATCGTCGAAAGACGATAACCAAGCCAGAGTTAATGTCTCACCATTAATGACAAATGTTTGTTTTCTCTTCAGTCTGTTTACAATAACAACAAAACAATTCAAAGGCAGAGATGTATGTGAGTTGGTATACATTTGTACAAAAACTTGCAACAAGGCGTTATTTAGTCACTGCCAATGTAGACGTGAGTCATACTAGAAAGTAGTTTCTGTAATTATTGTCTGCTATGTATACACACTTAAAGTTGTATTTTAACGAAATAACTACTAAAGTATCGAACGTGTGAAAACAATGATTGATACTTTTATATTTATTTTGAACACCTGTTAACATTGTGGAGTGCAATGAACGAATTAAGTATTGAGTATGGATCCGCAATAACTCCATGAATTGTCAATTCATCTGGGTAATGTACAATTAACAGAAAGTTGTTCCAGTGCTTCACCTAAACACTCCTGATTAGGAGACAGTGAACATATTACCATGAAACTGAATTGACTTAAGTGTATGTATTTCTATACATGCATATTATTAAGCCACTTATTTCCTGCTAGTCTTAATTTTAGTCCAAACATGTGTTCTCAATACTTACAGAGCTAGTAGTAGCAATAAGAACTTCTCTCAGACATAATATGCCGTTTTCAGATTCCATAAATCCCTAATTAGGTATTAAACTTAAGGGTCTGTTGAATTGCCCACAAAAACGTAATACCGAAATAAATCGTAATCCAGACAATATTCTATCAAATTATGTTATTATTCGGATTTGGATACCATCAATCTATGTTCCTACCATACTATTTCGTCTTCTGCTACTTCACTGGAAATAAAAGACCGAAAAATCGTTCCAAACTTGGTAAATTTATCAAAAATTGCATTCGTTTACATTTATTTCCTGTGGAGTATTTTGGAGAAAATGGTATACTTATGGTAATAATAGCACAATTTGACAAACTTGTGTTTGAATTACGATTTATTTCGGTATTACGTTTGTAAGAGAAATTCGGTCCGCCGGACTCTTAACTGAAATAATACTTTTGAAAATTATCAGATAAATCTAACAGGCGTGTCTTAATTTTATCTATGTCCGCATTAACTAATTGCCTGATCGTGCATGAACTTAGTCTAAACATTTTATCCTTGACATGTTGACATACGTAGCCATATGTTTCGAAAGGTTAACCACCTGCATTCCAACGGCTTTTTTAAACGTTTCAATCAGAAGTAGGTACCTAGATCACGTCATAGGTTTTGATTCGTAATAAACGATTCTCTATTTTCGCACTAAAAAGTATCCTATCTGTCCTATCCGTCAATGTATCTGTTACAGCTCAGCTCTTTCCCCTTTTAGTGCAAGTTTTCTCATGCAGCTCATAATTATGACATCACGGCACCATTCCTTTCATTTGGCTAATGTAGCTTATACATACATGTCACACATATACAATGTGGCCTCTACCTTTCGTTTCTTGTATTTGCCCTTCAAATTAAGTTATAATCAAAATATAAGATAGTCCTATCCCGATTTATTATAACCGATAATTTTGATCCTAATTGATCCGTATTATTTTTCGCCCTACTGGTGGGATATGAAATCGACAAGAGAGGATTTAGTTGTGATGCGCACATCGGGGCCTAGTCTACTATTTTATAGTGCCGTTGGACTAGTTGGTTTTTGTTAATTTACTGTCATTAAACGACCATTCTGATAAAATTGAAATAGCAGACTGGCTTCTGATATAGTTTCGGTATGAGCCTAGCACGCTCATGAAGAGGAAACATACCTATTTAAATAAACATTAATCTTCATTTAGAACTTCTCACCGAAATTTTCATCGTCGAATCCAATCTATGCCCTATTGTCAGCCATCGCCAGATTTGATATTGTATTGATGGGTTACCGTAACGTAACCATTTTTTCGTTCCATAATGGATGCATCTAAGTTCTACATTGTGTTAGACTTTTTGGCCTTCCGAGTCTCTTTGGCAATAGGCCGGAAAGACGTAAGACATGCCTTTAACAGTCATTACCTTACTTGCTCAAAATACCGTATTGTGTTTGGAATTACATAAGTCTTTATATAAGAAAGTAGGTTAAAGGACAGCCGCGTTTTATTTTAATAGCTATGGTGTTGATCATTAGCGGTTTGATAGATTAAACTTACTTAACGGCACGAATTATGTTCCAAGGTATTCTAGAAAGGCAATAGAAAAGGTAAATGATGGTACATTAACTCTGTCTTGTTTTTATGTTTCCATTACTGAAGGTCGATTTCGTGATCTCGTCGCGGTCTTATGTCAAGCGAAACAGTTCTTAGTCTCATGGTCTGTATAATATCAATCTACACGAAAACTAGTCATGCTCACTTATTGAAACAGCTAATTTTATTGGTCTCGATTTATAACCGAAACTGTCAGTAGAGTAATTAAATGCGGCAAGCAATAAAATCTACATGCAGTGAATACAAAATTGTGAAGCGTTCTCGGTCTACCTCAACAAGAATTTAATAACTGAAAAGGAACCTTAAAAATTGTTGAATTGGTTGATTGGAGGTACTCGAACTAAGATGTGCCAGTTGAATTTTCGAAATATGTTCATTTAATTATACGATGATTAGACTTGTGATTGATTATGTGATGTTTAAAATTAGGAAACGAATTTATCTTGACCATCCGATACATGAAATAACCTCAAAACCTGCAGACGTCTCCACTTGAAGGGTCTCTAACTCTCCATCAAATTGGATTTAGTAGATGTAGTTTATGCGATTACCATGCTATTGCCTATGCGCAGTAAGAAGAGTTTTCATGTTCATTGTGATACATTGTCGTGAGATGCCACTCGATGTATCCGTTCGCATTAGTAGTTCGTGCGAGACGTGTCAGGTGCAATTTATCGCTCCCAAAACACTACACATGTTTCCAACTTTTTACTGAACCACACGTTTCTTACTCCGTCTTTCTAAGAAAAGTGGTGAATTTTCGTGATACTGTGTCGATTAGGATCGATGTCTGTTTGCATAAAAAAAATCAAACTCATACTATGTGAACTATTAACTATTTTTTACGGATTTTATCGCGTTGTATTAATATTATTTAATTCCCGACGTTTCGGATCCTTTACAGCATCCATGATCACGGGCAGACTAAGTTGTTGGACGTCTTAATGTTGCAATTACTAACAGCTACCTTACATTTTTATTATTTAAAGGGGATTTTCGGGAATTAAATAATATTAATACAACGCGATAAAATGCGTAAAAAATAGTTTTATTTCAGTCTAATATTCGCGTAAGTGTCAGAAACCAGTATAACATTGCAATGTTTATTAACTTAATAGCAATTTTCAAGCCTGAGGGTGAATTGTATTTTCTCTAAATCCTCTTTCGTTGTAAATTTCTGAAAAGGCATTGTCAATTTATGCACATACATACATAGGTCGACACTTGGCTTTAATCGAAGCCAATGATACTGTTATTGGTTACTTTTATTACTCTCATCAACGCCCACCGCCCGCCGTATGAGCTGGGCTCAGCCCAGCTCATACGGAAAAACAAGCCCATCAAAGTAATTTGTTCAAGTATATTTTGTTATGCACATAAAAAGTCTGTTCTTTGTTATACTATAAATATAGCTTATCTGCTATTTTGTGCTCCATCCTTCTGTATCTTTAGTTTATCTCTTTTTTGACGTATTTGAAGTGTAACTGCTGAAGTGACTTATCTCTACAAATAAATATGTCTTTAATACCATTTCCAACGATATGTCCCGGAGTGAGAAATTCACTAAAGATAAGATATTGTTGGTTGAGTGATGTTTTAATACAAACACCGACTGCTTGAATGAGTCACATGTTTTAACACAATTTAGGGATTAAGGATTATGTTGTTTCTAACGTTTGAAGTAGTGAGGGAACTCACGTTCACACTTGCGCGTGTTATTGAGTAATTCAAGCTCCAAGCCACGTGCTGCAATAACATTCTGAATTGTGAAAATTTGTTGGAGACTAAAGTGTATAAATCAATAGTTACCGGTTAGAAATTGAGAATCTAGAATTTAATTACGCTAACGACGATTTTAACTTCAAATTTAATAATGGCTAGCAAACATCAAAAGCTTCAGAAACTGCAATCGGTAAAAAATAAACATAAAACCACAATTTATCATCTGCCGAAACGTCATCGACTCCTTTTATCGTTTCTTTTGTGTGGCAGGTGGGCGCCACTACAAAATAAATAATTTCCGGTGAACGAGTTTAAAATACATTAGGCGGCTTAAACTGCAGCAACAGATCGCATGAGATAAAAACCCGAACAAAAATGATTGCTTCAACTTTTACTTTAATCAGTCGTTTAGCACACAGACCCGTGCAAATCTGTAGTCAGATTAAATTGAGTATTAGAATCGTTTCGTAGCGCAGTTTAGTCATGGTATTGTACTTACTACGATACAAGCGTCCTTGGGTGCCCAAATAGTTTTTTGTGTGGTCGGTTAACCCGTGTTCTGTGAACCAATGCGATTCTTTCCGTCATCGTGACGTTAAAATCGAGAGCATAGCACGAACAGCAAGTTTCACTCGTACAGATTTTTTACCCAAATCCAATTTGAGGCCGACAAATAGCTTTGGCGATCGCTTGTTAATTTTTATGATCTTAAAAATTAATATTCTGTACAATTGATTTTACTTTTTAATGGAGAAGAAAGTATCACGGAAGGGTTAACTAACCTATAAAGTTTTAACCAAGAGAAAGTGTTAATCGATTAGAAGCATTTCATAAATTATTATGCACTTAACGACTTGTAACACGTTTATGCAATACCGGTGGTACTTACTGGCACGTGGAAGCAAGACTGTAGTTTGAATCGCGATAAGCCATGGGTACACGTGATGGATTATTCACAGTCACCATATCCCCTAAGTCAAGCTATTTCATATTAATTTACTGCGTTCGTAAAAGGTTGTTGTCCATTTAAACCCGACGGAAACATCCTGCATATTATAAAATTTGTTCATAGAAATACAGTTGCATAAAAAGCCTGTCCCTTATAAAGTGAGCAACGCTTCGATAGCCACCCCACGGATAAATACAGGTGTGGTTACTGGCGACGATGGCCACGCATTAACGGTTCGCCGTTCATCCAGTTCTACCATATCAATTTAATCCACCGATGCCATCGTTAACATTAAAACTTTATTTGTATCCATTACGTAGTCGGATGCGAATATCGATCCACTATCAGTTAAAACGCTACACCGACGCAAATGTTACTCCTAAATGTCAGTACTTAAAAACGAATTACAAAACAATAGATGTTCCCATGTGTAGTATCAAGCTAAATAAGTGTGGATGAATACTTGTGAAGCGATCAGATCGCCGATTCGTTGTCTTTATAAAGTCTGAACGGTTTGCAGAGGCGTTTATCGTGAGAGGCGACCTTGTGCCGTCTGACATTGGGCACGATGATTTCGAATCGAGTTCGGCTGCCCACCGCTGCGCCCGCGCAGCAACCGAAATTATTTTATTGCGTGAGTAATGCAACTATCTTATGGTTAATCTTGTTATGAGTGATGTTACTCTTTGGCTAAAGAACGTATTAGCAACAATTTTATCGTAAGCAGTCATCGTCGAGTTTAAAGTGGTGTTTTTTTTTTTATTTATAAAACATTATACTACGAGTAACGGCTTGCACCTTATTTACTGGGCGGTGGTGAGTTCCGTTTTGAGTTTGCTCAGCGCGCGTAACGCGGTTGGTGTTGTTTCAACGGCTTTCTATTGGTTATCTCGGGATCTCTACCAATTTAGTCTCAGTAGCAGATACCGGGTACGATTAGGGACTTGTTGATTAAATTCTGTAAAGCTAATAATCCGATTAAACGGCTTGTTGATCGCTGACTCTATCTCTTTCTGGGTCACCAGAACTGTTGTCGACGTTATCTTTGAAAGATTTATCTGATCGCTGTTCTAGAGTTGTGACTCGAGATATTAGTAGAAAGTATAGGCTCAAGTTTACCACTTAGTATTTTATGAGTCTGTCGATAAAGTCGTGTTATGTGGCATCCATTTTCATGTTCCAGGCTAACGCCACAAACCGCATGCGAAGTGCTGCGGTTGTTTGCCAACTACGGTGCATTCGTCTCGAACGAACAACGACCTAAGATTTTCTATGATTTATGAAATCATTTCTAAATACTGTACTAGAACACTAAAACATTTTAAAATAGGGTATTACACCCATTTTTGAAAATCGCCTCAATTATATTCTATAGTATTAATAAACCACTAAAAATACACAACATCGATAAGTGCCATAGAAATGCATTTAAAATTAACATTTTCAAATTTTGCGTTAATTTAACGAAAACGCTGGACGCAGTGGACGCCATATTGCTCTGTGGTTATGACGTGAGTTGGCTGTGCAAACAATAAAAGTACAAAGGCTGATCAGTTGACAGTTGACACTTTTTAGTTTAGTTTACACAGCCGTATGACGTCATAACATGGCGGCTACTGTTTCATGGTATTTAAAAACAGATTAGAAAAACTGAAAACATTTGAATTGAATTTAAAAAAATATTTTGTTCATTAATGAACTAAAACTAACATTTTCCGATTGCTTTTTGTCTAAGCTATCTCAATAATATATTTTTATATTTTTTCTTATATGTATAGAGTAAAATAGCCTAATAATTTTGAATTTGCTCAGATTTAACACCACATAAGCAGGGGCGTTTGCAATTTCGAATTAGTTTGGTAATCCCCACATGCTATTAGAAGAACTTGCGTGCTAAAGTACATACTTATGTACATGATTATTAAAAATAGTGAGTTTTATTGAATACTTTCCGGGTATGAAATAATTCATTCATTTGCAAGAAAAACCTATAGTCCCTCCGGATTTAAAATTATGTCACTTCATGAAAGCAGTTACGCGAGTTGACGTTTCGACATAAATAGAAAGTGTCAAATGCTTCACATACGTTCGTTGTGCTGAATAACTAACAATCCTCCTGTGCATTATACCTTACTAATTATATCTTGTTATATTTGAAGACAATTTACATTTCTCCATACCTACTACCTACTTGTATTGCATCACTGCTGAGGAAGCTTTCCTCCAGATTTATGAACATATATCGCACACCCAGGTCAATAAAGGCGTAAGTATGAATATGTATTTTTTTTTTCCTTTTTTACTATTTAATGATGTATAACACAAGATCATAGGATTAAAAACCGATTTGATAATATATCAGGTTAAACAGGATTTTTGTTCTCCTGTAAAATTAGCATACCTATTCCATTTAAGCCTTTATTTCCCTGGGTGTGCGATATCCATTTATACTTATAAACTATATCATTCTTAAACAATGTTGTAATACTTTAAGCATTCTGTGGTAGGCGCATCATCCTTACTATAGAGACGACATTTATAAATCAAGGACATCAAGATTTTGCCTGGCAGTAAAAGAATTTGGGGTAAGGTCGGTGATATGAAAAGCGATTGTATAGGTATATTGTATAGTTATTAAAGGAGTATAAAAGCAGTTGAAATCGAGACAAGTTTTTATTCTATCCGGTATTACATAAGCAATCTGAGCGGTGTCATACCCATAGGACGTGGAGCTCAATAAAGTAATTTCCGTCGCGAAGGGTGATTCGATTGGACATTGGTGGACGGTTCACGTTTGATTGCACCAGGCGAGGATACCACTCGTGCAGAACCGACTTCCATACTCAATGTAATCTTTAGAAACAGTAATATAACAGCAATATTTGGTCTACAATTGGGGTACAGTATTGATTTGAATAACAACAAAACCGCATACGGTTCTTTCCTGTATTGACGCAATTTTTCGTAAGAATACAATATCTACAAATGGAGCTGGCAATTGTTAATGTGGTATTGACGCTGAAATTAAGTTTTGGATTATATAACGTTTTAGGATGGATATTTTAGTACAGTTTTTTAAAGATGATTGAATATGATTTATGAGGGATAAATCATATTCAATCATCTTTAAAAAACTAGGTAGGATCTAGTAATGATGAACTATGTCAGCAATTACAGGTGCGAGGGTATTAAACTCGTTTTCTTATTAAATATTTCATGTCCATCACTTTTTAAAAAGTTTAGTCATAATAGAATTATATAACATGCCAGCAAGCCTGTACCAAAGGGTTAGGCATAGGCAGAGGCGTTCTAATGTACACCCATAGTTCGCCAGTATGTTTATGTAATAGGGGGCGATCTTATTGTCATTAACCGGGCACAAATTCCGAACTAAGAGCTGCTACTGAGGATTTCATAGAAAAACTAAAAAATACTTTGTCCGACCTGGTAATCGAACTCAGGACCTCTAGCGTAGCAGTCACGCTCAGGACCACTAGGCTAATGAGGCAGATATACAACAATTATCAATAATTTCTTGACAGTATAGACATTAGACAAAACGGTCTATTATTTTAGAAACATGTGATCGAATTTAGATGCAGTGCTTTATTATTTATAAAGACCATTATAAATTATGAAAGAAAGCCTAGACGCAATCCATATCCATTTACGAGGTTTTCTGTCTGGCCCTGCACTCTTGCTAACACAGAACGTGGCCAGCGATTGTTATTCTCATGTACGGTTATTGTTTGCTTTGAGAGCATAATATCGGCCGATGTTTACATGAGCAAAGCAACAATACGGTTCATGGAACAAATTGACATTGTGACTTCTGCGAACCGCTGTCGTGTAAACTGCACCTATCTTTGTATGTTGGTTTTTGATACGACACTGTAATTGTATGCTAAGTACTTTGAAGACCAAGAAAAATATACTATTGTTCTCATTTTATCTGTTCGTGAAATTTTAGTCTTATCTCAAGAGTTTCCTGGGTAGAGCAGATAGTTGAGCGCCAACTGGCCTCGATAATCATATCAATATTATAATTAAATATAGTTTTAATAAAGTCACACTAACTTACACTTTCTTATGTGACCTTTGTTTTTTGATTCTGCAATGTCAGCCTTTTTTTATGTGTTAGCATCCCTAGCAATATCCACTTCTTTTTATTGCCTATATCTAGAAAATTCTAAGTCACTCTTGTGCTAAAGGGGTTGTTCAATATTGACTGTATTGTAACAATGTCGAGAGTTGTATCAAGAAGTGCAATAATGATGTAAAACTTTTGCAATTACGAGTCAACAATATTGACATCACGTAATTCAGAAATCGTATAGCACGAATGAGTTACATTTAGTATTGCTATAAAATTCGATCCATTGCATCACGACAATCATATATTTTAATAGTATTATTAAAATAATAACCGTAAATTCAATATTGTACCTACTGTTATAAAAAGTATAATAGAATCGTGATGTAAGCGTTTCCCATATTTTGCAACCTTAAATGAAACTATGCCATATTAATTACTGGTCATAAGCGTTTTTATCTGCTCACTGCGTGTGGTAATATTAAGTTTTTTAGATTAAGCCGGATAAGCTGACTAGATGGCACATTGGCAGCATATTCAACTATTTCTTAATTACTTACTTAACTGTTATGCTGGTTCATTACTAATTCAATTACATGTACAATCATTTACACATTAATATCTAGATGTGAAACTTAATGAGGAAATTCCAGTGTAACTTGGGTATATATAGGCGTGGTATATTATTTTGTCAGAATACCTTGGACTAACTTTACCTCAAACATCAAGGTTCGGGAAAGGGCTAATCGCAAACGTGAGTTACTGACACTATAATGCGACGGAAAGGACCTTTTTCAGACATGGTTAGATGACAGAGGATGGACTGGGTTGAGCTAAATGACACTTAAAAATACAGCGTAAGAAATCGCCAGAAATGAAAAAAAAAAATCTTATAAAACTCCAAACTTCATTATGAAAACAGCACCCGGTGATGATGATTGTAGTGTCTCCCCAGATAATTAGATGTAAGGGAATAGGGAAATTAGCTGTTATAATAAGAGCACCAATAATTGTAACTCCTGTTCTACATATTTAGGAATGTAACAAGACTAATCCTTTATCCGTCTAAAGGTAACTTGCTCTAACATTTTTTTTTTCAACAAGATCCCCTTATCTTTCACATAAGATAATAAATATTATGGAATTGTGTGAATATTCATAGAAGTTTCATAGTAACACTATCAGTTATAAATGCATGCAAAACGCGTTCTGATGGGTTGTGCAGATAAGAAGTACTTACTTAGGCTTATTGGAAAAATTAGAGCCAATAAGCTCTAATTTTTCCCAACGATTAATCGGAATCAACATGAACACTCAAGACACCCACGATTCCGCCCGCGTGCAAAACTTTGAGTCAACATGACAACAGTATATAACTGATGTATTCGAAATGATGGAAGCATGCATGCCGGACGCGTAGCGATGCATTGCGTAGATATACTCAATCTGCAACTTCAGTTCGACTTACATTTACTTACCTACTATAGATACTAAAATATGCCAGCTACCGTGAGGTAGAGTCGTTTCATTATTTCATGTAAGTTACTAAACTTATATCTTTAATTTCTTTATAAGTGCATTCTTCATAAATCTCAAACTTAACAGACCAGTAACAGCTGTCATTGTGCCATACCTACAAATATTAGTTCCATTTAACAATAGTTTCTGATATCTAAAATATAGACGATAAATTATTAAATATTAAGTAAAAGCGTTGGGATTGCCGATCTCTAGTCTACCCCGACTTTCTTCCGTTTTTTCTTTCTTCAGTTCTTTCTCCGTATGTATCTAAAAGGAGATTGGTAATAATAAATACGACATCAACATTATTAAACATTACATTTCGGTGGTTTTCTTAATGCGAAACATAATTTTATTTAATTACTAGTTGCTAGCCCATTAAAAACTATAAAACCAGTTTTAGTCTTTATTTTTTTTATTCGTGATAGAGATATTATTTACAAGCTTTTGCCCGCGACTTCGTCCGCGAGGAATAGTTACTTTGTGCGACATTTTTAATTTTTTGTACTTATACTTATTATGCAAATAATACACAACATACAAACTGCTGTAGTTTACTGTAAATAGCAGCTTTTTATAAAGTTCTACGTGTTTTGTTTCCCTTTCCCCTATTTCATCCCACACAGATCGAAATTGCAAAAACGCTAGTGCAAATATTTAGGTATTTATTTCTTATACTATTTCTTGTCATGCAAATAAATTTTACTTTATCTTTATACCTCAACAGAAAATGCTCATCAGGCTGAACAAATTTCTTATAGTTTAGCTTGACCATTATGGTTCTGAATCAGGTTTTCCAGATCTTCGGTTTTTATACCTCAACAGAAAATGCTCATTAGGCTGAACAACTTTTGTTAAGGCGTCATTTCTATATTTCTTATAGTTTAGCTGAACCATTATGGTCCTGAATCTGGTGTTCCAGTTTCCAAAACCCTTTTGGAAAATTCTACCCTATATGTTGCCCAGGCTTAATAGCTTTAAAACAAAAAAGTTTCATTCGAATCCGTTCAGTATTTCCGGAGATTAGCGTGTACAAATAGACAAACAGATATGCCACTACTTGGTTCTTTTCAGATGTATGGACATATGGACTAATATTGTAAACGGGAAAATTTGTATGTATGGATGTTTGTAACTCTTTCACGCCAAAACAGCTGAACGGATCTGGATAAAATTTGGCGCTGAGATTATAGTCTTGAATAAACACACAGTTTTTATCCAGGTTGGACCCTATTCTGAAGTTCACGCAGACAAAGTCGCGAGCAGAAGCTAGTTATAACATAAATAACTTTTTTTAGCCTGTCAATTACCATTAATGTTTTTTATTTTCATTTAATTTGAAGGCATTGTAGCTTACTATGAATGTTGTACACTATATTATGTCAATTCGAATTATAGAATTCTCATGACTAAATTCCAGTAATTTTCAAAGGAAATTTTTATTGTTGTGCAGTTTCATGTTTCGACTGTGTGTGTTTAGCAATACAGACCGTATGAAGAATATTTTTGTTGTAATGTTGGTCGTGTTATGTAAAAATCCCTTGCTTTATTATTATCATGTTCGATTACAATTTTATGTAAATTGTATTTTTTTTTACTAATTAGTATTTATTTCTTTGCAGGTAAGCATCTCAAAATGCAGTGTTTGTAAGTAATAAAATTAATCTTGAGGTAGTATTTACCTTATCTTGTAAACAAAATAATTAACCTTTGTATCGGCAATTGTTTGCGTTAGTTTATTTTACTTAACAGCTTTATTGCTTTCTGGTTATGGACGAGATTATCCTAACGACCAGACTTAATAATCACGTCCTGTGAGTGTTTATGGGACTTTCACTTAGTTTTAGGGCTCCGGTAATAAAATATAAGAGCTTAGAAATTATAGAGTTTGACCGGACGGTACGGTCGTTGTGTAATTAGAAATGATAGCTTCATTTCAGAACTATTAAGATCCAGTCTAGATTGTAATCCAGATAGAATGAGTCGTTTTATCGACAATTGGTTTATATGATACTACATGTTTTTTACAAAAATAAATTTCTACTATCCGGGTCTTAAATATTATAAAGCTCAAAGTTTATTTCACAAACATCACTACAATTGCTATTGCATCAATTGGGCTGCTAATGAGCTTCAAATGAGGCTGAATTTCTTGAACTTAAACTATTCATGCATTATTTTCCAAGAAGTTTTATTATCAGCTAGTCGAGCCATCATAAAACGGATAAATTTGATCGAACCGCCCTCACGATAGTCACAAGAGTACGATCAGTGGCGTCAGAGACGAGTAATTCAATTACCGGCACCTCATAAATGGGTTAGTGGCCCGGCTTCCCCGCTACATAGTAGTAACAGACGTCATGTCATTATCACGTTACCAGTTATGTTGTTTTCGCTTGCGACCTTCTCTGGAAATTGCTGAACTGTTTCCAGATTACACTGGAAGATAAGAGTAAATTGTGACAGTTATACGGGACATAATCTAATTAGTTTACATTGAGTACAAGCTTTCTTACAAATTCTTGCCCTTATTTGCGACAGCCGTTTTGCGATATAATAAAATAGACTTTATGCCTATATGTATAGAAAAATTTGAATAAAAGCGGTCAGTCAGATACCGCATAAATTAAACACAATCCTAAAGAGACGACTGGACATTTTTTTGTAAGTTGATATATTTATTGGGCAGTGTAAGATCAATATATCTTTTGCTTTATTTTTTTCTGAAGGATACACATAATACACCCAACTACACAATGCATTCATGATTCACCAATCTTGATCAAGGTTGACTCGGTAGGCATCGTGTGAAAATATTGCTATAAATAGAGCTCTTATCGCAACGCAGCTAACTTAATATTGTAAACAATATTTTATTTTAGCGTTTTGTATTCCTGATAGAGTATTAGCTGTGTGTTAGTTATATCTATTAGTATTCATATCCACCAACAGTTTTAATAACATAAAATAACTTAGGTATTGTTAAAGGAGTCCCTCAGGGTCCTATAGTTGATACTATTACTATTATAGTAGAGAAATTGGAACAAAGCTATTTACTACTATGTGTTAACCCCGCCTGCGTAGCCTTTTGACAACTATGATTTTCAATGGTGATCGGCTTCTAGAAGCAGCTAAATATCTGTATTTTACACGAAGCGACTGCCTTGAAATTGGGTTGTAAGATACAATTCAAATTCTAGCAATACCTTATGATAAACATAGTGCCAGACTTTTCCCGTTTCTGAGTACCTACCACTAACGATTTTTAATTTTATAAAAACGTATATACAAATGCAAACAACACTCCTATTATTATACTGTGGAATACATTTTTCCGCACCTTTTCAACCTCTGATCTTCAGCGCTAAGTGTTACCACTTCATATCTACCGTCTTTAAGTTACAAAAGTTAATAGGGCCAATATTCTTTAGATACACTCTTAAAAGTATCGGATATTACTCAACATCAAACAAATACGCAACGGAAGGGAGCAATGTCAACCAATTCGTTCGGCCATTCATCATTTTAAGTGATATTTATGATCAGCTCAAGGGTGTAAATCAACAGGGGAGCGGTCTCACCCACAGATATGATTTAATTTTATCTGAAATAAGTTTGACTATGGTTCATGTACACAAATGTAATTCCTTACAATACAAAATATCTGCTAGTACCCAAGTTAGAAGTGCATATAATTTAAATTTGAGTTTCCTCCCAAGTTTAATTACTGAGAGCGAATGAACTTAATTTATAGCTTTTCCTGCCACTAATTGTTTATTATCGAAAGTTAGAACTAATCACAATTGAAAAAGAGACTAAGTACTAATTTATAGGATAGTACTATTACGTAGCAAAAGAAGTCAAGAATCGTAGCAAGTGGCAGTCTATAGTTTCTGCCTACCCCTGTGGGAGAAAGCCGTGAGTGTATGTATGTATGTATGTATGTACTATTACGTGTATGAATATAGCATTTCGGTATGCCGTGTGAAATAACATGACTCGCGTGGTGCGACACATTCGGGAGACGATATACAACGCAGCGATTTGAATTCGATATAACGTGCGTTGGATGCCGATCTCGATGAACGAATGAAATAACTTTCTCCTTTTTTCCTTAGAAATCGCGAGAAAGCATCTGTTTGTGAATAATTAGCTCATTTTAAGTGTTTAACATCTTCTCTTCGGAGTCTTCGGAACTTTATTTCTCTTTAATATTTGTTGCAAATTTTGTTCTGGCTTCTGTTTCATTATGTGCTGTACATATAAAATATCATTATTAATCGCAAATTCTTATGTAGGTAATGTTATTAATTCTGATCACGCGATCTCTCTCCATGCGGGTTGGGGCTGCGAGTTTTATTGTTTTAGTGCCTACTTGGTAAGGAAACATCTCTGTGAAAGTCCTTGACGGATTGAGGATGTTTACTTGTGCAAAACATAATAATTTAGTAGAATCCAAATAAAATTCAATACATAGATATAGAAGACTTGTCTCTTAATTTAATCAACTAACAGTGATGTAATATCCGCCAGTAACGAAATAAATATTTGAAGGAGTATTTAATTTGCACTTTTATAATTAAGAACACTTGTACATAATGTTACGTTATTCAATGTTCTCAGGGTATGTATGCTTATGAACTGTAAAATTGGTTCATAAAATTAAACTCATGTCCCTTCGTGTTTCCCTAGTCGGGTAATGAACCAAACTTTAGAGGCCTACAATCTACAATGAAACACAAATCAAGATTGTACTTTATCAATGTTATCGATCGTCATGTCACAATTGTATAAAAACTTTGGTCAAAACAAGTTTTTGTTGTTGTTTTTTTTATATTCGTTTTTATATTCACATAAAACAACAGATGACATCCGCGGACGTTACGGGACATAATTCCGGATGCAAAAAACGTTAATGTCAATCAAAGTTTTTATATCTCCTCTTGGTGCTTGTATAATTTGATACGTTTCAAGTAAGTCAGGAAACAATATTTATCTCTAAGGCATCTCAAATATTGTATCGAACAGATCCTTTTATTTAAACAGCACTTAGTTTGATTTTTTATCGCTCTAGTATCAAAACTGTAATCACCTTGAAATGTCACATGATACTCCTGATACTTGATAAAGGTGAATGAAAAGTGTTGGATTTCAATTCAACTGGATATTTGTTTATTAGGTTGGGGAATAAGTCTTTTCGCATTTAGTATGTAAATACTGTTAATAAAAAATCTTTGGCTGTACTATTTTTATCTGGCTGATTTTGATAACATTAAAAAAGTTACATTTTAAAAAAAGAAACAAATTAGTATAAATTTGTATCCCGCTATTTTTCATTTGTTTTTCTGTCAAAATGAGTGAATCTAATGAAGAAATTCGATACATTTTAAAGTTTTATTACAAAAAGGGGAAAATAGCAACGCAAGCCGCGAAAAAAATTTGTGACGTTTATGGACCTAATGCAGTGTCAGCAAGAGTAGCACAAAGTTGGTTTAAGCGTTTTCAATCCGGGAATTTTGATGTTAAAGATGCACCTCGCTCTGGTCGCCCTGTTACAGATAAAATTGACGCAATTTTTGAAAAAGTGGAGCAAGATCGGCATATCAGTAGTTACGACGTAGCTGAAGAACTGGGGATTGACCACAAAACAGTTTTGACCCATTTGAAAAAAGCTGGGTTTACAAAAAAGCTCGATATTTGGGTGCCACACGAGCTCACTGAAAGAAACCTAATGAACCGTGTACTCATTTGCGATTCTTTATTGAGACGTAATGAAACTGAACCGTTTTTAAAAAGATTGATAACTGGTGATGAAAAGTGGATTACGTACGACAAGAGCGTTCGAAAAAGGTCGTGGTCAAAGGTCGGTCAGGCTTCACAGACTGTGGCAAAACCCGAGTTAACTCGCAATAAGGTGATGCTGTGTGTATGGTGGAATTGGAAGGGCATTGTTCATTATGAGCTTTTACCGCCAGGCAAAACCATCGATTCGGATCTTTACTGCCAACAACTGATGAGATTAAAGCAAGAAATTGGGAGAAAGCGGCCGGAAGGGTGTGGTCTTTCATCACGATAACGCTAGACCACACACATCTTTGGCCACTCAGCAAAAATTAAGAGAGTTTGGCTGGGAGGTGTTAATGCATCCGCCATATAGCCCTGACCTTACACCTTCAGATTTCCACCTGTTTCGATCTCTTCAGAATTCTTTAGGCAGTGTCAGGTTAACATCAAGAGAGGACTGCCAAAACTACTTGTCACGTTTTTTTGATCAGAAGTCCCAAAATTTCTACAAGAATGGGATCATGTCACTACCCACAAGATGGCAAAAAGTCGTGGAGCAAAATAGTACATATTTATTATAATTAAATGTAAATTAACTTTGAAAAAATGTCTTGAGTTTTCATATTAAATGTGAAGAAACTTTTTCCCCCACCTATTATAATCAAACGGATTTTATCTATATATATAAAAGTAGAACCTGACTGACTGACGTATCAACGCACAGCCGAAACTACAGGAGCTAAATCCCTGAAAGTTTGCATGTTGCTTCCTTTTGCATTGTAGACGAGCACTAAGAAAGGATTTTTGGAAATTCAACCCCTAAGGTGGTGAAAGCATATACCTACATAGTTAATAATCATCGTCAAGATAATGTAGGTACAGCTGTCATTAGCTGTTGACATTAAGACAATGGTTTTCTTCCTTATAAATTACACTTAACATATTTTATGATATGAAACCTCCACGGTGTAGGCACGTGATTGCAAATTGTCTAGGAAGTTAGTCTGATACCATTACTATAGCCTATAATTCTGCGTGGACTGAATCGGATCTATCTCATCTATCAATTATTGAATTCGCACCAGATGGTAAATCATCTGTGTACCTTTTTAGAGTTTATGATACAAATAGTTTAATGTTAATTAAATAAAACCTGTTTAGTGTATTGATCCAGCTTGGTCCCCGGCGATGACGTCACTTCATAGTGTGCGCGCGCGCCGTGGACCGTGACGCCGCTTCCGCCGCTGTTTCCGCCTTCCACCACAGAATTATGTGAACTGTTGAGTCGGATTTAATTTCGTAATAAACTTTAAAGCGAGTAATGTCTTCAATGGGTTAAGAGGAATTAGACTATTAACTTTGTTGGATTTATATTACACTGGCTTTTTCACTCGCGACCTGTTTTTTGAGACAAAAGGTATGGTGTCTCCATCTCTAGGGTTTAATCTATGTCTATTATAAAAAAAACCACAAAATTGGTTTAGCGGTTTAGGCGTGAAGACGGAACAAACAAACAGACAGACAAAGTTACTGTCGAATTTATTAGTAGATACTCATTCGTTTAAAAACAGACCGTGCAAGAAGGTTTAAGACATCCCATTTAAGTGTGTTTAATTTTATTACTTAGATTATCACAAATAATCGTCCTGTCAAGTCTGTACTTTAACACGTATCACTGAACGAATTTTTTTAAGAGGCTTATTAGCAATGTGGGCCGCACATGTACTAGTATTCTTGTTAAGGTTGATCGTTCACCTGAGCCCGCTAAATTCAAATTTCAAGTGGTTTTTCGCAGTTTATAGGTCTTATAAGTTATTATGGGCTAAACGATCAGCCTTAACCCTTCGTGCTAAATGCTCGTGTTACGAGTGGGTTCACGTCGGTAGCGCAATGGGTGGGAGAACCGGCAACCACATGATCACCAGTCCGACGCCCTAGTCATTGGCTACTGCCGCCGCTTGGTAGAAGTATTCTGAATATCCCCATCCCCATAGTTTACCGATGCGTTTTTAGGTCCCACAAGCGGTAGGGGGCGAGCCTATTACCGTGAATCGGGCATAAATCCCAATTCTAAGCCATGCTACTGCTGAATCACGCTTTTAGTAACATACTACATCATGTCATTTACTGGATCTGAATGCTCGTTGAACTCATTCATCTCTCTTTACTCGCTGTTGTACGTACTAAACTAAAATTATCTGAAAGAAACCGCCTAGAGCAATAACACCGCCCATTATTTATTATTTGAATAATGTATCTTGTTGTTTTGTACAATAAAAACTGTATTGTATTATCCTTGGATATTGCAAAAGAACTTTTTATCGTGTATTAAGAACACGACTGTTATCTGTGTCAAATAAAGTTTATTATCAAGCGATAGTTTATATTTCAACGCGTTCAAAGCCTCTGCATCATTACGCCAGCCATTAGATGAGTTAAAATATGAATCATAGCTCGGGGAAGTCAACAGAAAGTCGATACTGGTATTACTTTATAAAACAAGACATTATTGAACCACAAGAAACCAGAGCTGGTCGGGTCAGCCGGCCGCGCCTCGCCTGATGTCGTTTCGAGTGACATATAGCCACATGATACTGCATTATCGGATTTCGTCGTGCACTTTAATTAGCGCGTAGAGAAATGCTTAGATCGAGATATCACTCCATGTAAGCTATATTTCTGGTCTAAATGTGAATGCGAATAGTTGTGACTGTGAGGCCTCGTTTTGAGTTAGCGGGGCGTTGGAGCGTGGCATGGCATTGTGAACTCTCGTGTGCGCGTAGCTAATTATTTATGGAAGAGAAGTTGCAGTTATGAATCTGATAGGGATACGTTGGTTTTCTACCTGCATTTTCTTATGAAAGTTGACGATTTACGAGCGATGGTCGTTATCTGGTTGGACTATCTGCATGGGATTGTGTACACGTACAGGGTTATTCAGAAAACCTAATCCAATGAGGTTTATAGATCTCATTATTGAACTCAACAGGTAAGGAGCTCATTTTGAATGATAATACTTTTTTTAGGTATTTCTTTAAGATCAAGAACACAAGTTGTTATCATTGTTGGATTACTTTTTTGGATTGGATATTCCTTGTGTGTAATTCTGTATATCTGTTATATTTTACTGTTTTTCTTTCGATCACAACCAGCCGCTAATAACTCATTCAAAAGCGTGTTTTGTTTTAAGTTTACTTCACGAGTTTACTGACCCTTGAAGCGATAAATGAGAAAACTGTATAACGCACTAAGTACTAATACCACTACACTATAAATTCATACTTGCAAATGTCACCTTCATTAAGTACCACTCAGGAGATTAAACAAATTTGAAATAGGTTCTCCATTCAACAAATCCTTCGGTTCCGCTTTCTTAGCCCTGGACTCGAATGAAAATTTTTCCAGCAAAAATGTCCTACCCTTACTAGAATATAAGACTCATATAACGCCTAAATAATATAAAATATTTTATCATTGAGTCGTATTTTTCTCGTATAAAACCTGTCAGCTTTTCTTCTAGAATTTTTTATGCCTCCGTTTCTATTTTAATCCTCAAAACGTTTCTGGTTTATGTTTATAATCTTTTAAAGGAAACAAGGCTTCTTCTTGGGATCATCAATGGTGTGATTTAAAACAGGCGGATATAAATCAAAACGAGAAACAAAACCGAAAGTTGTTTCACGTAGGTTTCTCTGATTATATAATGCTTTATTTTAGAGTTCACGGTTAATTATATTAAAGTTACATCACAGACCATTATCTCTACTTATCAACACCGATAAATTGATATTCTATGAGTCATGGCTCAAAACCCATCAACAGCCGATAGAAAGTGTTGACTACCGCGGTAGTTTCATCAGCTGTAACCTTTTACGAAACGTGTCGTGCATGTGAATTATTTATTGTGTACATCGATTTTAATCCGCTCTGTCCCGATAACCAAATGAATTACATAGGATTTTGAATCAGAGGCGTGAGCCAGGGCTGCGGTGAAAGTGTTCCACTCTCAGAACAATCGATTGTCGTTCTTTGAAGTGTCGCTAAGATATATGATAGATATCTAAGACTTCCTAGAAGCTTATGTTGCAATATGCATACTTTCAACGAATCAAGGCACATAGATCACGTCTGGCTGCATTCAACAATTCACAAATAAAAAATAAAAAAAATGTTATTATGTTGAATTTTACAGGTTTTATTTGTACCTGATTAAATGTGTGTTGCAGTAAATAAACGTACGGTGATTGTGGGAGGTGAAAGAATTATGGTAAAAAGTTTAAAGTTGACCCAGATTACCAGCCATGGCGCCCGTCGCGGACGTTTCCTTGTTTATACGATAATGCCGTTCCACAACACTCGTTATGTTTATGGTCAGACGAATAAAAACTGTTAGATTAATTGGAAAACGACCCCCTCGGAGAATGATGAATAATCATGTTGGGTTTCATTACAAGGGTTTTTGAACCAGACCACCCGAAAAAAATTGTTTATAAACGCAGTTTGTCATAAACTGAAGACCTCATTATCTTTTTACCTACACAGGCCCGTGCACTCGTCAGGACGCAAGCTCATTAAGGTTTTAGAGTCACTCCGAGAGTTATTTTTAAGATACAACCAAACACGGTGTTCCAAGTTTGTACACATGCTTCACCTGAAACATCTAGCATGTTGAAATAGTTAACGCGGTGCAACCATGTCTATTTTTGTTTCGGGAGCACCGACCCATTGTCGAATACACTTCATTCACAGCTGTGATGATTCACTGTATTGTTCGTGCCCACACTTAACTCTCTAGACTCTTGGGTCTTGGCCATGTGTTTCGAAGTTCTTAGTTAGACAGTGCCGACATCAGTAGATCCACTTCAATATGCCGAAAGCGATATCGTTTCTTTTTTATGTGGATTGAGAAATGTTCTGGCGTTTTGTTCATTTTTATATTTTCTAGCAATAATAAAAATTGCTGTTGGGAGGATGAAGGTTCCGAAATGCCACATCGAATACAGGATAAGACTGACACAAATAGCTGACGGAAAAGGCAGTGGCCTGAGTGACTGGAGGCCGGTCTCATTAGTTCCGTTAAGGAGACTAAAGCGTGCCACTGCACGTGCACGTGCAACTGTATAGGTGACGCTAACGCACTAAATGTAGCAATTATACATTAAAATTGCGGTTACATTGACTTATTGACTGATCAAGACACAGTTAGAACTTGACATACGTTTTGTAATTCATAAGCAAATATTATACATGTTAAACACTCACGACATCAATATGAAGCTCTTAAATGGATATGAAAGCAATAAATCAATTTAAATGGCTTTATCTTCATTTGAATAGGTGCTAAGACTGTCGGTCGGCCAGACAGCTGAACCATTAAAGGCATCTTTAAGTAGTGCATTTAATGATTCATACTAGTACAGTTGGGTGCGTATATTGACGGCACTTATTTTCGTTCACCGACTTTTAAACATAAATTACATGAATTGGTGTTATCTCGGCTGAGTGCATCTGTGGCACATTTCCTTCGAGCAATAATTGTGTTTCACACCACACCACACACAATACTGTTCTGTGAACGATCGCGTATCTACACATTGAGTAACAAGCTTACGTCTGAGTTCCTCAATTCTTTACTTTCCTTTGGTTTAACATTTGTTCGGTTTAGTTATTTTATTAGGTTTATAAAATTCTTGTTGAGTAAACTTGGTCAGGTTTAGGTCAAAATCCGTAATATTTACCCGTTGGCCTTGCGTTGATTAGAATGTGTAAATGCGTTTCGGTGGAAACTGGAAATATTTCATTTTATCGCAGACCATTCAATCTTTGTTGTTATTGTTCCGTAAAGTGGATTTCAATGGTATGACCAACAATGTTATTTACTCTGCAGCGATTGACTAGGAAACATCTAGATTCTCGACTGATCAATGATCGGATGAAAGTGACAATGTTTCCTCAATATTCTGGAATTATTACCGTAATTTACTGTTTCGATTATGTTTTTATATGTTTGAGATGTTATAGACATTTTCTATATTTTATCATCAACTCCACACTATTTATTTTTTTATTCGTCACCTACAGGTGGTTTTCTTCCAAGATATGATGAGACTTTAGAGTACCTAAGGTCATAAAAAACGAAATGCTTTATTTTAAAAATAGACTTAACATATTTCAAATCATTTATTGTACCGAAATTATTATCATAAGTGTGAACTGATGCTAATAATTTGTTAAGTTTCACAATATGATATTTATTAATATGATATTATGTTAGATGAAACTGAATTGTATCTCATCTCCCTCAAACTATAGACGAACTGGTACGAAGTCTCATTGCAGTAAACAGCTTTACATTTCCAAATTATTTTGCTGTAGCTTAAGTGAAAACGACGACGTTAATGTTATTTTAATCTTCTTTGTCTATTCTATTTCAATTACTTTCTCTTTAGATTTTCAGATGTTTCTTCTCAAAAGATGATTTGTTACGTTTCACTTTTGTTTTAAATTTTTACCCTGAATTTTTTGTAACATTGGGTGAATGCAATTTTTGACAATCCATTCGTGCTCGTTCAAATATATTTAGTGTCTTTAACCATATTTCACAAGGCATATTATTTTGAGAATGCTAAAACTCTGAATGATTGCTTCGGTTTCAATACGATTTTCTTATGCACAGACACTGCGAATTCCATTGAATTTAACTACAGTAAAAAATGCATTGCGAGGCGTTGGCGAAGTATAAACGATTAATTAGACAAGTACCTACTTAATTATAGGTGTGTTACAAAGGTGTATTGTCACTGTAAGCGCATTCAATGGTGTCGTGTGTCCCGTTAAGTTAGCAGTAATTTATGCAATAATCAGCATGAATAAATAGATATGATGTAGGCATAATGGTTGATTTTTTTATAACACTTAATTAAAATTTCTTAATAAAGACATCTAATAAAATAGCCTTTCTTCAATTTCAAAACGTGATTGTTATAACATAACATACCATCACGCCTGTATACCCCGAAAGGTAAGACAAAGGCACACTAATGTAGGTACGCCCACAGTTTGCTGGTATGTTTAGGTACCATGTAATAGGGGGTGAGCCTATTGCCATTAACCGGGCATAAATTTCATAGACAAAGCCAATGATACCGCCCGACCTGGAAGTCGAACCCAGGACCTCTAACGTAGCAGTCGCGCCCAAACCGCTAGGCTCATTGAGGCAGTGATTGTGCATAAAAACTTACCAATAATTAATGCTACCTGTTAACTTTTGAAACATGTTTGATAATACCTACATAATATTGGATAACTCGCGGACAGTAACCCTTTCGTTTCATTTGCATACTTATTGGCACGGAACACCAGTATGTAATCATTTGTGAACATCGTAATAAGTAACCAACTTTCGTGAAATTTTAGTAATAATTGATACTCTTCGTTTCGGGCCATTGTGAAACTTAATCATCGTGGCGAAATATTCCAGCAATTATTTTGTGTTTAATGGAATCTAGTTACAAAATGTATAACAATTCCTGGACTTGTCATGTGAATCGACATGACTTTAGTAGTTTTATTACGGGTTGTTAAAATTATGTCTAATGATGACACATAAGGCGAGGTTGCGGCAGACAATCCCCATGTTGGAACGGGTCAAAATACTGTTCCTCACTGCCACTCAGATAGGCATCTCGTAAGAGGCGAGAAAATATCTGATTTGCTCGGTGGTAGGACCTCTTGGGGTCCGAGTGGCGGACCACCCTTACGTCGGAGTCTGTAGTACCTAAAGCACCTCGGTATATATTTCCACTTTTGCGCGTAACAGCCAGTTCCCCCTCGGTTGCTGCGGCTCTGGCAGTCTGCAGTCCGTAGGGGCTCTTATGGGTCGGCAACGCATCAGCAACTCTTCAGGTGTCCATGGGCGACGAAGACTACTTACTACCAGGTGGCTCGTCAGCTTCTTTTTTTTTTATACTTACCACTAAGGTGGCAAATAAGCATACGGCTCACCTGATGGTCAGCGGTTACCGTAGCCTATGGAAGCTAGCTACACCAGGGGTATCACTCGCGCGTTGCCGACCTTGTAAATTAAGGAGGAATAGTTGAGCTGAGTGCAGGCATGGCAGGAGAAATGCTGCCATGCATGACAGCGGCGGTAACAAAACACCACCAGTCCCCCACTGCCAACACAACGCTTCCTCGTGGAGCTCTGGCGACCTTGCTCACCATTAGGAACATAAGATATCTAGCACGGACCTATGCTATTTGGCTACAATTTCCTGCAAGGTGGAGGAACTTCCTTAGTCGGGCAGCTCCAATTGTGATTGGAATTGTTCGATTCCACTATGCCCTGCCTCTCTTAAAACTTAACCAATAAAAATACGACAATCGTAACTTGAACACGTCCTGTACATTGGTCAATGCACCTGGCTTATACGTTATCTGCTCATTATTATTCTTTATTGACTCATATTACATGATACTATTTCTGTAGCACTGTGCATATAGTGTATCTATGTTTAATGTTTTGTTTTAAGACGTTTCGGCCACTTGGATTTTTCTCCTATATTATACCATTACGCCTGTATTCCCCAAAAGCTTAGGGAGAGGCGTACCTACTAATTACACCCTAAGTACACCCACAGATTGCCGGTATGTTTAGGTCACATGTACCTAATGTGGGGGCGAGCCCATTGCTATCAACCGGGCACAAATTGCGAGCTACTACTGATCATTATATTTATCATATACATACAAAAACCCTATAACACTTTGCTCAACTTGGAAATCAAATCCAGGACCTCTAACGTAACAATCGTGCATGATGGACCACTAGACTAAACCTATATCGTGGGCGCATTATACAATAAAATCACATATATTCTCACATGCACGAAGACGCCAAATAAACTACTTGTAGGCTATACAAATATTTGCTTCGTGTGGGAATCGAACCTGCGATTAACAAAGGTTTATCTGATTAAAACGCATCCGTTCATACGTGCGAGATTAATTGGGATTAATACGTTTTGCACGTTGCAATTCATCAGCAATTCGGAATAGACGGTGGGTGCAACAATCATGCGCCCACGCTCGCTCTGAAACAATGAGTCGCTAAACACTGCCATGTATGGCACAACATCCTACGAGTCAATTCTACTAATTTATTGTTTGTGTATAAACACAAACTATGTTCTTTTGTTCAACATTGTGAAATGGAAAGTTTAGACTGACAATTTAAACAACATTGTATGAGCAATTGAGCATTCACCACAGCTGAAGAAATTATGGTCTTACTTTCTAGGTATAAGTACACTTAAAACAACATAGATTTTTAATTTCTCATTTTCATATTTCATCAAATTGATATGGTCATTTTTTGCGGTATTTGGCATACGTCAACGGACAACACCACCTTTATTTGACCCTCCTTCGATCACTGATGCGACAATTATATTGTCCTCACAACTGACAGCTGCATAATAGACCTTTAAATGTCAATAAGGACATCAAAATGTCTGAGGTGAAGATTAGTAGCCGATAACGGGCCTAATTAGATTGCATACAGTCTATAGAGGCCATGTGTGTACGCGCACGTGCGTCGATATTTCGCGTACGTGAGGGTTCGAGCGTTCAATGAGAGCCGATTACTTTAGAAATAATATCAGGCCTTATAGGTATTTAAACTAATAGACTTGTCAAACATTTTTTTTTATTGGTTTGTGACGGTTTGCAAGCGGAATGTCTTTTGGCAAGACCTTGATGTGGTTGATCGTGACGAATATTACGAATACCATGAACGTGCGTGACTATAGGGGAAGGTAAGTGTCAAGTCCGCAGGTTGTACAGGAAAAATAGGCCGTAATGTGGGCCAGTAATTGCGAAATTTTCCCAAGAAAGATGAACATGCGACAATGTAGCTAGAACGGTCTCAATAAGGCCACTCAACTTTGCGTTATGTCAAAACTCGGTAGACCAAATACCCAAGTAGGTACAAAATTAGCTAATTACGGTGATAAGAACAGCCCAGGGGACTAGTATCACAGTACTAGTTTATTGTTACGGTTCACAAATGGTTGTTTGCTAATTCATTCAATGTTTGAACACGATGTTTGCGTCATTATGTGAACTGAATTGTTTATTTTGTATACTCCGGTTCGAAATGATTGTATGTGCCAATTGTATTGTTCAATTTATTATTGTGATTCGCATTATTTGTAAAAACGTACCCGCGTTTGTCTTGTCATTACTAGTAGGTTTTCTTATCTCTTTTTCAAGTGTCGCTATTGTGTATACATATTATCAATAGTGTTCGTTTAATTCGATGCAACAAAAACTCATGCAGACCGATTTCGATATTACTTACGTTGAAGTTCGTCAGCTCTGGGAATTAAATCAATGAAATCTGTTACGAGAAACACTGCATTCTTTATTGTTTTAACATTGAAATAACGTAGACTAACTATGGATATAATCGATCGATGTATAAGTAATCATACAGCGCAATGATTTGATTGGATCCGTGTAGGAAACATGTTAAAATTGGTCCCTTAACATGCAATTCCTTTTTTTAATAATGACCGCATGCACCGGTTTGGTTTCACGCATTGTGGGCGATTGGGCGGTGCTCGACCACGCTTCGCTGTTCACTGGCATGCAGGCCTTTTCCGTGTGCGAGTGCTACTTGCCAACTACATAAAATATATAATTATAATTTCATGAATTTGTTCTATTGCTCTGTGATAGTGTCTACCTATATTTTATTATTGACATATTCAAAATTACATCACACTGCTAGTACAATCTTCACGGTTATACGACGCTGTCTCAGTTCTGGATGCTTCTGGAATATTGTAAAGATACACCTCTAAAGATACACTTCTAAAGTATAAAACAAAGTCTCTCGTTGGTCTGTCTCGTTATTATGTATAATATATACATATTGCAGAAGAGAAAGGCAGAGAATTAAAAACATTTCAAAATTATTAAGCCACCAAAACAAAAATATTTTTTCTTTGTTTTCCTATCCTGAGTTCCAAAACATTTTTATATATATTTCACAAAACTTTTGTACAATCGTACAAAGCCAGGGTGGGTTGCAATTTTTTTATACATATTTTTATAGATGAGAGTTACATATTTATATTATCTGCCTGCCACAGGTCATCGGGTTCATTTCCCTTTGCTAGGTAAAGTTGGCAGTTTCGCATAACTACTTAGTTTTAAAACTAGTGTGTTTCAACGTGGACTACCTACAGCTACACGGCTCCTAATGAAATACATGATTTAAAACTATAAGAAAGCATAGGTTTAGTGATAAATTATATTTATTTCTGACCTAGACAATGTTTTAGATATTACGGGTATGTACCCAGGTCCCTGTTAAAAATAATGGAGTCTCTCTCAGTCTGTAGATTATACTTAGTATAAAAATATCGCTGGGCCTAAAATATTTGGCCCTGGAATTAACACTAGAGTTACCTAGTATTTTTGGATTGTGTTAAGGCCGATATGATCGGAAAGGGAGTGATTGATCTGGCGATGGCTAATAAGGATGAATGGAAGAAAAGAATATATTGCACCGACCCCAAATAAATAAGCACAATTCATTTAATCATCATAACTATTTCCCTCCTAAGTCGCGGACGGATCTGAGTCTAACCAGATATAGCCGAATATCAGTATTTTATATCATTGAGCCACTGCCCTTTGACCTCTGCTGTCCGTAACACAATCACTGGACAATTTCGGTAACCTAAAATTAGAGCGGTTAACGGACTTTCGATTTCGAGGACCCAAACCCACCCATTCGTGACGACTGAAATATTACTTAATAATATTTTAATTATTGTTTGTTATTTACTGAAAAAATATACATTATAAATATTAAGCGGATTTTATAATAAAAATTAAGCGGATGGATAGCATTTATTTGTTATTATAGAGCCCCAAGATACAAGCTACGCTTAGTTTGAGGCTCACCATAACATGTGTTCTCTGTTTGTTACTTTTCTGGAAATAAACGATTTGTATTTGTATTTGTATATTCCCAAGCACTGCTAATCGTATGAATATTTGCAGTTGCAAAACTGTCAGAAAACATGCTTCAGACTCAAAAGTGTAACTAATGTGCCTAATATGCAAAATATAAACTTGAAAACACATTCACACAGTTTGCACAATTGAATTAACTATATCTTGGATGCGTGCTCAAGGATTAGAACCTTAATAAACTATGAATAAAAATACTTAAAGTAACGTTATGGAAAGTATTATTCATTGGTTAGATCATCTATACCCTTTACACAACATCCTCATTAAGACTACACCTATTTAAGATACACCTCTCTATATTTAGACTTCCCCTATTAAAACATAAAAAAGAACTTTCGTATTACGAAAGTATAAAATAAGAATCTAGGGCATCTATGATATTCATTCATATTTTGTTTGTTAATTATATCTGAATCCGAATTAATTTTTTCGTTTGGCTCTTTTTCTCCTTACGTGCGCTTCTGCCTGAATGCTTGTTACGGACAAAGGCTGGACGCATTCCTATAGATCTTCTAGTACCGTAATATTTTTGTTCAGCTTTTTTCTAGTACCGAACGAATGTCAATGCGCTCCTTTTATCCTGGCGCAATGAAATGGTGAGGAGGAGCAATATGTTGTTTTACTCAGTAACAGTCAGAGTTTAGAATGAAATAAGGATTTCCAACACGTGTAAAAAACTTCCTAGAGCCTTGAAAATGTAATAGTGATCCCCGTATTGTACGCGGACCCGTATAAAGCAGGAACCGTAAGTATTCAGAATCTAATAGGTATCCTAAATACCATCAAGCCTGTATTTCCCGAAGGGCAGAGGTAGGCAGAGGCGTACTAATGTACACCCACGGTTCGCCGGTATGTTTAGGTGCCATGAAATAGGGGGCGTGCCTATTGCCATTAACCAGCTTCCAATCTCCGATCTGCTACTGAAAATTTTCCCCAATAACAAATTGCTAAACCTTGGAATCGAAGCCTAGACCTTTAGCCTAGCAGTCGCGCTCAGGACCATTACTAATGAGGCAGTTTCCTAAATGTTTTTACATATAATTTACCTTGACAAAGCGGACAAAGCTGCGGGGAGACGCAAATACTCGTAGTAAAAAAAAATACGCCCTAAAAATTCCAGCAAGCTTGAGAGTGAAAGCACGCAACGCTTGATTGGATCACGTTGCTCCTAGCTTCTTTTATTTGTTGGCAGGTGTCAACTGTTTGCCAACATCTCATTTAGCTACGGTAGCTTTGCTCTCGTCAATTTTTCTTGGTTATTTATCAAATCTCATGGAAGTTTTTCTAAAATCACTTGTCACAGCACAGTTAAAGAGCCGAGCCGCAGTTGACAACAATACAACAACAGCTGAATAATGTTGCTGATTTTTCCTTGTCATCAAAACATTTTGGCTTTTTTTAAATACATCACGAAATTGCGTTTTTTTTACTGTATATTTTAAACTACGTTCAAATTACTTATAATGTTAATCATCTCATGTTGAAATAATATTTGATGAAGCATTTGCATATATGTCTTTATGACACGTATGTACTAGGCAAGATTGACCCTTTCGGTGAATAAAAGTGGTTTAATGTATATAAAATCTTCTCATTAGTCTAGTGACTGCTACACAAGAGGTCCTGGGTTCGATCCCCAGATCAAGCAAAGTGTTATTGGGTTTTTCTATGAAATTCTCAGTAGCAGCTCGGAGTCTGGATTTGTGTCCGGTGAATGGCTATAGGCTCGCCCCCTATAAAATGGGACCTAAACATACCGGCGAACTGTGGATGTACATTAAGGACGCCTCTGTCTAACCCTTCGGGGAATACAGGCGTGATGGTATGTTGTGTTTTTAATGTTCTTGTTTCTTTTTGCATTCATCAATACATTGTTTTTCTCTAACCTACAATCTATTCTGTCTAGATCTTCCGGGCGTAAGCAAATCTTATTTTGCCCTGTCTTATTTTTCTCGTAAAATTTAATTTTGCTGGTCCAACGAACTTCCTTTACCCGTGGTTGCAACGATTTCTATAGGAAATAAGACTGGGCCTTGGTCCATGGCTCATATTTGAAAATTTTCTACCTCATTTGGCTTAAGACATATGTATTCTAAGGTTTAGGATTCTGTACTCTACTCACTTCAATGTACTGCATCTAAAAAGGCTTCTTTCGACGAATCGAATTTGACATTTTGTCAAATTTGACATTGCCAAGCTTATCAACTATAACGTAATCTGTTCTGGCATCTTCTGATAGTCAAATTGAAATAAACTATCTAGATTAGCTATTAATGGTAACAATTCTAAACTCTATTGTCAATAAAAATACGGAGTTGCGGCTGAAATAAATAGATTTTCTATCTAACCAGTATCGGTAACTGTGTCATCAAAACGAGCCGCTGAAGTTTTGGCGAACAATAATGTATCGTGTGTCTAAACTCGATAAGTTGATAAATGACCCGATGTGAAATAAAGTTATCTATGGTTGATTACAATTCATAAAATATAAATGTACGTATAGCAGTTTAGTTTTAGCAACATAGTTAAGTATCCTGTGACTGATCTCTTCAATAATTTGCACTTTGGATATCGTATTGATTTTTTTGGAACGAGCGTTCGTGGTGGACTATAATGTAACCTCACTCATTCTGAGAGGATACCCGTACTCAGAAGTGGGATAGTTGGTGATGATGGAGGATGATGAAGAGAATCTTCATACTAGAGGTTTTTGAACGTCTAATTGTTCATATGAAAATTATGTTTTTGCTTACAAGTATTCCATAACTTTTTTGTATCCTTGTTCGCTGAGTCGGTTATCATACGTTTGTTATATTTTTTGTACTTACCTTTGATGACTTACGCTTATTATTAATCGCGTGTTCTCTCATGTATTTCATACTAACGTCACGCAAAATATAGCGTTGCGAATTGTAATGTCTGTTCGTTCCATATAATAAGTAAGTAGTGTTCTTTAAATGAGTAAGTTTTTTTTTCTTGTTAATACTGTGGTATTTCTGCTTTAATCATTTAGTTACCTGCCTTAAGTTTTGTATTATGCCACTTATAAATCCAATTTATTTGTAAATTCGTAGCCAACTTTATTCATCAAAACTTCTTTGTATAAAATGGAAAACTTGTGTCTTCGACAAAGGACGTCGTAAACAGCTAGCCAAACAATTTACTTACTGTTATTTTAAATTAATTAAATACTTGATTGAAAAATCAGGGTGTTGCCTAAATCATTCTAAAAATGCTTGCTGCTATTTTGATCCAAGTTGCACGTTTTTATTTACAGTTAATAAATTCTACGAAAACGAAGTTATTCTCTATTGAACAGTGACTGTGAATAGAACATTTAAGTGTCGCGTAACAATTTACATACATATTAAGGCAGAGCGTGCATAAATGTGGTCTACATTTGTCTTTAGAAATAGTCCAATGAATACGATAGTGTGCATGTATGTGTGCACGACTTTTTTAATAAAGCCGCGGATTTTAATTTCGTGACGGTTAATCGACCATTTGGGTCAATGAGGCTCCTAAGTCCACTGGCCTGACACCAAACTAAACATTACAAAATAAATCAATCATTCCGTACATACTGTTTCAACTCACATACATTATTACCGATTTCTTCATTATTTGCGGTGTGAGGTGTCACTTGCATATTATTGTATGTTTCGCAAGGTTGGTTTGTCTTGCAATATTTTCCCAGGTGCAAAATGTCAGTCCGCTTTAAGCAAATTTTTTTCTGCTCAGTATAGAGAGTTCGTTTAGTCACAGTTTTGTATTGTCATGCAAATGGTGTCATTTCTGTGTCGCGCTATTATGGTTTCTATATTAGGCTTACTATATTATAATAGTTGGCAACTAATGTGGCCTGAATACTGTCATTATTTACAAGCAATTTTAATGTTCACAATACATTTATCTGCAACTTTCAAATACCATTATTGACCGACTATTGGGACAATCCTGTCATCGGAAAACTCGGGTCTGGAATCTAGACAGCAATGTCTAAGAATTTAAGAGTAGTTGCAAAAATAAGGGTGGGTCTTTGGTTAAGAAATCAGGAATAAATAAATAATATAAGAATCATTATTTACTTAAAAGTGTGAAACAGTTACGGTCAAGTATGTTAAGAATTTTTCAAACAAAATACGTCAGGTGTTAATAATATAATAATAGTCCATATATGTTATATTTTCCTCGTAGAACATTAATCAAAGTTAGTTATTACCTTAAATAACGTTTGCAACTTTTTGCTGCAGATTATTAAGTGGTTACTGCTTCGTTAAAAGTTGCAGCATACGCCAAAAATTGTGTACATTATTGTTAATTGATTGGCTTTTATCTATTTGTTGCGTAAAACCAGCAAATCACAAAATCAACGAAGGAAACTATCAAGAGATTGCAAAGTCACTTTTGCAAGCGCACATTGTTCAAAAAATGTATTTTTATTTAGGAAGGTTACAAATCACAGTATTTTATAAGAATTTGAAATTGCTTAATATAAAAAAATCTACAAAATTAAGTATCAAAAAGTGGATAATAATACGACGATTCAAAGAAATAATCAAATCGCTTCATATGAATAACATTGGGTACATTGATTGATGATGAACTTAAGTATGACATTGTCTGAACATCTTTCAGCAAAAACAGCAAATTGGTGAATATTTCGGAAAAATCTTTACTATATTTACCAACTAGACTTCGCCTACGTACTTAGGTAATTTTCGTGTCTAAAATATACTGTATACCTACACCATGGAGGTTTCATATCATAAAATGTGTTAAGTCTAATTTATGAGGAAGAAAACAATTGTCAAAATGTCAACAGCGAATGACAGTTGTACATTATCTTGGCGATATCATCGTTTATATTTATATGTGTGTGTGTGTGTGTATATATATCAAATACATGGTAGTATATGCGGATTTTCATACAAACTTTCACCACCCTTTTCACCACCTTAGGGGTTGAATTTTCAAAAATCCTTCCTTAGTGCTCGTCTACAGTGCAAAAGGAACCAGCATGCAAACTTCCAGGGATCTAGATCCTGTAGTTTCGGCTGTGCGTTGATACGTCAGTCTGTCAGGTTCTTCTTTTATATATATATAGAATAAGATAGATAAGAGGGCGATAGTTACAGTAAATGGAGCTTTGTGCACATCCCGAAGCTTGGTGTAATTCTGGGACTGCCCAGACTATTAGTAATATGAATTATGTGGCCAAAGTACTGACTTAGGCCACATAATTCATATTACTAATAGTCCTGACTTGTACTAAATCTATTCTACTAGCTGTCAATTGTCAAAAATAAATGTAACAATTGTAATAAATGAGTTAACCACATCATTTAGAGACCTACGATATATACTAATACAAAATACTACTTATCTCATTCACTTAAATGTTATACTTAATTTTATGACCGTTATTATAACACAGAACTCATTTTAACAATTGTGGACAAAACGCGTAACGAGACTTTGGTTATGTATTTGACCGTTACGTGATTCTTCAAGATTGTGTAAAAACGTGAGACTACAAAATATGTTAAAGATATCGTTTGTTGATGTTCTACATAGGTTTTTACTAACATTATGTATTGGTAATGCTTAATAAAGCTTGAAATTGTGAGTTTCGTAATCAACGCGAACTACACCGACATGCGACATAATACATAAACATACACTTAAACATAGGTATTTGTATTTAAAGGCAATAATCACTACATAATTATAAAATAAAGTCCCTTCGCGGCGTCTGTCTGTCTGAACGCGATAAATTCAAAACCGTATGAACGTTCCTACTGAACGGATTTTCATACGGTTTCAGCAATGGATGGAGTGATTCATGAGTGTTTGAGAAGTGATTCAGGTTATTACCCTTAGGAACGGGGCAAAGCGGGTGTAACCGCGAGGTACAGTTAGTATATAATATTCAGAGACGAATGTAACAGTTAATTTATGCTTCCATGTGTCAAATTCTCTCGTTGTCTCTGATTATTTAAAGGCAAATCAAATTCGTAAGACTGAATCTAGGTAACTTGTATATCTTATTGGTCCTATGTTGTGCAGGAATAATAGCAATATGGTTAAGATTTACTTTTTCGAAAATTGTCGGTAGTTCGGATTTATGCCCGATCCCAAAGACGGACCATCCATATTATTTGGTACCTTTTTCTTCTTTGCGTAACTGTGGATCTTTTTGGAGACAACACGTCATATTTTTTTCGTAGATAGATTATCTAACCTTACAAAATACAACCTTCATATACGCGCAACCGGGAATTCGCATATAAGATAGAGTCCTATTGCTTCTTTAAAATAGACCACACACATCGACAGGATGTAACATACCACATTAAAGTACCAACAGTGTAATGAGTACTAACACCCGTACCACTTCGGCTCTGAAAGGAGTGTTTACCTTCCATCAGCTTAATTTCGTACAGAAATAAACGATGCACTGTCTTGATACTTTGCGGAGCGTGTGCGTTAATAAAATTAGAACTTAAATTTCCACAACCAACGGTAGATTGCCCAAATGTACCGTTACTGTTAATCTTTCTAATTAAGCACCACTACATTTCTTTCGCCGTCTGCGCAGTAAACGCGCAGTGAATGTGAATCTTACACTCGCTACGTAAAATGTCTTTTTCATACTTGTGTATGAAAAAGACATTTTACGACGCATATTACACAGCGATAATATGCGTCTTTCTAATTATGTTTTATGCCAAAGTGTTCACGCGCTTTCCATATTTATCATATTCTACGGTAATTTCAGATGATATTGAAAACGTTGATTGATTTTGAGTAGTAGTTTTCGCTCTATGTAACTAGAAAATTAGAGTAGGCAGACGACGATTTTTACATAGAGGTGATCAATGGCAATGTAAACATTAATCGAGTAGATATAATCGATTTGAGTAATAATTTGATCGTGTTGACTTGATCGATTCGATTCTCGTTTACATCGCACTTGCGTTAGAACAAATTTCAATTTTTGTAATTTTACCTCGTGCAATAAATAAATATGATGCAACACAAATCCAGCATGTTATTGTACCTTTTATTATTGAAGGTTGAACTCTACTAGCAAACATACTGAATAATACAGCTTCAAATACTTAGCCTTCAATAAGATGACAATATTATTTCCTATGACATGCAAACATACACAGGAAGCACCTTAATTATTACACGATTACCTAATGAACAAACCGCCGGAACTTTTATAATACTTTCCGCATCATTGTTTAGAATACCATCCTTGTCCCTATTCACATACAAAAATAATTTGGTACACGTAATAGAACACTTATTTTAATCGATGCAGAATTGCAGATTATACGTCGCGGTCAGCCGAGTAGATGTAATAAGTAGTTATAGAAATGATAATAAAAAATAACTAGGCACTCGAGAATGTCGGTAACGGTAAGATAATGCTGGTTGTTATTCATCGTGGAGCATGTGGGGCGGTAATCGAAACGAATTCGTCTCGTAAAACGCACAAAACGTGGTGTAAGTGTAACACGTTTTACTCGTGATCGTGGAGCACCTGATTATTCTGTCAATACGCTGACGTTTAATTTTTTTTTAACAAAGAGGATGGAACGTTCACGAATTAAAAAATTTACTTCAAAATGTCTATTTAAATTTTTATTGCTGTGTGTTGTTTTCCAGCATTGTATTATACAATCAGATAAGAATAATATTAGCTAAGATAACTAACAACTTAAAAAAACTGTTCTTCACTTCATGCATTAAAATAATAACACACAAAAATAGTTTTTGTTTTATTTTAAAATTACCAACTTAATAGTATGAGCCATAATTACTCGCTACGTTACTTCGTAGACTGGCGTTTGTCCTTGTACAACACCTCGATTGCAAAATAAATCATTATCTAGCCAGAGACTTACTTATAGCATTATTGTTTATGGCAATGACAATACGATCATTTTGGTGTTTCACGAATTCACGATTCATATAATCTAGCAAAATGATCTCTTGCATCAAGTTTTGCCATTAATCGATTTACACACCAGACTATCCCTCGAGAGTCCAAAAAGGCAGCTTATCTCAGCGTATTTTATGTTTGATTGCAACTGGATAGGATAACTATGGATAGCAATTATGAAGTTAGTCGATGTCGACTGTACGGAATTTGTGCCAGTGTAATTGGGTCCGCTTGCGGAGGTCAAATGGCAATGGTCCATAAAAAATCTATGATATTATATACGACGGCATCTGGTTTAAAACCGACCTCAACTAAGTAGGATAGTACGCTGAGCTTTTTCTATTGATTTCTTATCAGTATTATTGCGAATATTGCACAGACCAATTTGATGACGCACGTCTTCACTTCTCTGGCCTACTACTAAACGACCTACTATCAAACGACTGCGAATCAACCGGGACATGTTAAGTCGCCTCCATCGCAATATTACACAATAAACCATATTTGCGTGCAATTTATTTTGTATGCCATTGACGACGAAAACATTTGATTTATTTTATGTACTCATCGAAGATGGAGAAATCTTTCGCTGCATCGACCGGTAGTGAGTGCCATCGTGACTTTAGAAACACTAGAGTTTCAACACTCTCGCAATCTAAATACTCATCATTACTCGCATTTATGAAAGTGTCATTATATTACGTAGATGTGTGCACGCGTCCATAATTTGCATATTGTTACGTCGCGCTGGGTGAAAATAAACAATCGACAGATCCGGCACTAGCATCTAATCACGTCGACGGGGACAGCTTAATGTCATATCGCATTAGTGAATTGCCATTATAATAACATGCAGCTGGTGTTGGAGGCACGGCCTTGCTATGACGTAATTGTAAAGAAAGTGAAAATAAGAAACCGCCGAAAAGTAGCGCTATTGAATGAAAAGTCCGTCGATTGTTACGGTCATTTTTTAACTGCCCATAGGCAATTACCGCAGCGACGCACTTTCGCAATACCCTCCTGCGCTGCCATATTGCTAACTAGTTTGACTAGGAATAATTGAAAATCGTAAACTAATGCGTCCGGAAACAACTCTATATGCAATTCTTCAAACTTTCCTTTCCTTAGTCCAAGCAGTAACGCAATACTGTGAATGCAAACGCAAGCGTAAGCGGACTGCTATTTTCCAAATTTGGTGAAACAGAGTACCTATAGTCCCAACTCTAAATAGCACTAATAAATACAAGTCATTCACCTTCTTATTGTTATTAAATATATTTCTTAGACGTAGGTACTAAAGTCAGTTTCCCAGTTCTCGCACTGACTCAAAAGAATTGATAACTCCATAAGCCTGACTCATCTGTCTTCCCAACTGTTTTGTTTCTTTACATGGAAACATAATGCGTCATTCAGTTATCTGCTATGAAGACTAATATAAAGCCTGTTGCCATTTCGTACCTACTACATTTTGCAAAGAGGGTGATCTGGATTAGTGTCCTTTAGAGCTAGTGAAATTTCAACAAAGGATTGTAGTGCAAAATACCAGGTCATGTATCCGACACTACACTTTCGCAATTGAGCAACAAAACAGGATAAAAGTTGTTAGTAAGCTTTCAACATAATGTGAGTGTATTTCATTATAATAGGTACCTACTTATGAATGATGAAGTATGTTTTGCTTGCGAAATACGAAACCAATCTATCGATTCGCAGTTATTTACTGGACATTGTACAATCGACGTAAGATCATAGTCGTCTTCCACTCCGTATCCGTCTCCACGTAGTTTGTGCTATGATATTCGTAATGTTAACACAACTCAAGGAAAAAATTGCGAAATGCAATCGCTCTACGTAAAGAATCTTCAGATGCACGTACCTACGTATCTCAAGTGCGATATAGGTGTCTTTCGTACCTCGATAACAATGGTATGTTGCAATATGATGTTGAAATTCAACAGAGCTGCATTATCAGCACTTTGGGAATGACATCGACATTCTCTCTAGTACATTATAACAAGCGCTGTTATCGAACTGATAATGGCTTTAGTAAGATATTGACAAAACCCGGTAACCAAATACAGGTTACAGTAATAGTATCTACCTATTTATTATATACAACGTGTAAATGAATAAGCGCAAGACTTCGAACAGTACGTTAAGAATATCGAGTCATAATTATAATAACGTAACCCGAAAGTCATTTTGAGTCATTTTTCATGTAAGCATATTTTTTTTCAAGAAATTAGTTATATCAGCTACACGTAAAACTTGTGGCCGTACCACAATCGTACTTGCAACGACTACGATATCGATGCTGCGCACACGCATACGATAACATTTGTGCAAATAGGTTTCAGTTTTCCATACCTCGACCAACTGATGGATGAGGGGGCTATATTTCAAATTATAATGCCTGAAATAATTTCTGGTATTATAATTATCTTTTCGGGAAACATTTACACATTAAAAACCACTGTAATCGAGTCAGTTGACGATTCTGAACAAACTACTTTCAGGTCTTGCGCTTATTCTGTTACAGGTTGTATAATAAGATTTTTAAAAACATCATCATTGATAACAACTAAAACCAGGTTGAAATTTACGTTTCGAGACTCATCCATAACCTCTTATCGAATGTTAAAACTAAAACTAATAATCTATAATCTAATTGAACTTTTTCAAGCTCGGAAATTGTACGAGTAGTCGATACTGTATAATTGTATGTACCTAGTAGATTTGTTGAATAACTGGGTAAATTTCGTTTTCATTCAATAAATCAATCTAAAATGCTAAACTATAGAAAATTGAACTGCAAACGATGAAGTTAATTCAGCTGATAGCCCAATCGTGGCATCAAATGTCTCCGCATTACATGGCAATTGTAAGCAATAACGGTTAGTGTTTCCAATATCATCGTGACTTTGTGAAACATCTGATTACTATGAATTAGGTCTAGTAAAAATTATTTCCAATTAGTTCAGGTTTTTTCACATTTAATTGAAGAATAACGTTCTTCAATTGAACGTTCTTCATTTTCGAGAGAAAGCTTTAACACTGCGGCCTTACTTCTAAAAAAAATTACAAGTGTTATTGAGAATCGTGTCATAAAATTACGATAAACAGTAGACAGTTGTTTTTGTAGATGAGTCCATAATATATAAACCTATAGCTGATGTAGTCACTTTTATATATGTACTCAAAAAGTGTACGAGTGTGTGTGTGTTTATTCTGGTTCGGAATTAAACATTATGGTCCTAACTTTGGATGGAAGTATGAAGATATTCAAAGAGCGGTTTGGCAATAGAGTTTTTATAATGCAACAGCACACAATGGTCGCGAAGGAAGAGAGTCGTGAATTGTGGACGTTGTGTCCGGGGCGCACTCGGCCGTAACGCAATTTTACGCTGGGGCGCACGGCGACATTATTTGTGTTCCTTCAAAAAACCTAACTGCTAATGACTGTGATTTACTAAATTGCTGCAAAGTATTTGAGTATTGTCTGCGATTATCATGCCTAGCTAAAGGTAAAATACATGCCTCACTGATTTGTCATAGGATTTTTCAGGACACAGAATATAGGTACATAATTCGCCCAATAGACTACCACCATCAGTTTTGGTATAATTATAATAATTACCTACGCAATAAAGCGTCATTAACGATGAACCGCATTAATTAAGTAAATATGTTCAATTAATAATATTGAATTTTGTTCTTTTCAGACGGGCGGTGCAGACAGCGCCAGCGGCGGCTCGGGTGGCTCGGGCATGGAGTGCATGCAACTGCGCTCGCCGCCCGGACCATTCCACTATCTTATCTCGGAGCAGGCTAAGTCCCTCGTCGCTCTACAGGTTAGTCATATCATAACTCATATACTTGATTCTTGAGATCAAAATACGAAACTGAGTTAACTTCTAAAGATAGCTCGATTTCCAAGTAGGTAGTGCACACTGTATGAAGTTTCTTAGAGCTAAAACGATTTTTTGGGGTTTTTACGTAGAATAAAATGCTGATTAATATATGTGCTTCTGATTATTATATTTTTTTTTTATTTAAGTATTAATAATTTTTTCCTACTTTTTAGGAACTCCAGAATGAAGTCGGAGCTTTGCTTGAGTTTCGCGACCTCGTCATCGAGACATTCCCAAACCTACGCTCCAAGATGGCGCCGTCGACGCCTGCGAGCGGCACGCGCCGCGACTGGGAGCCCGGAGTGCGCGTGCGCCGCAAGCTGGCGGCCGGCGCCGGCGACGCCGCGCGCGCCAAGCCGCAGCCCTCCGTGCAGGACTCCGGCTTCAGTACCGAGACCTCCTGCGGCAAGGACGCGCACTCCTCCTCGGCCTCCGCCTCCGCGTCTGCCACCCGATCGCGTCCACTCGAAGACGAGCTGTGGGCGTTGCTCGACGTTATCCAAAGGAAAGGGGTGCGTTTACGTGACGAAGCGGAGCAATTACGCGGCGAACTTGATGATCGGCACCCCGTTGACACCGTGGAGGATTCGTTCGCGCGGGCGCTCACTGATGGTTTGTGCGCCGAATGTGCCGACACCGGGAGGCTGCGTGCCGAGCGGGACGCGCTGTTGCTCCGCGCCGCACAGCTGGAGGCGGCGGCGGCGGCGGCCGCGGCCAGCCCGCCGGCGCCGGCGCCCAGCACGCCGCTGGGCCGCCTGGACTCGGCGCTGGACACGCCCTCACGACCGCCGCGCGTCGCTACGCCTGACTCCAAGAAGTTCGCGGCGATTCTCCTCGAGAGCAATCCTGTCGAACTTCAAAGGCAGCTGCTCACTTCCACCGTTCAGAATCAGGTAAATCATTGTATTTATTTTCTACTTTGAACTAATATTGAGGTGCAAAATTTATTAGGAATAAAGTTAAAAAGCAACGAGCTTTTATTGTGCGTTAACTAGGTACCTAATTTCATAGAGACTATGACTGTCACTAATCATCAGTAATTTTTTAGTCAACCGATTTGATCATCTTCGATGTGGTGCGGTCAATTGCGGTAGTTTCTCGGCTTTTAGGAGGCCGTTAGAAATCTGTGTTGCATTAACAAAAAAGGTAAAACAGTTGAGTCTGTTAATTGCAGAACAAGTGAGGTAACAAAGTACGTGCTGGTCGTTCTTCAAAACTGTCGTTGCACTAACGAGCTGTCCGACACTGTGACGTAATCTTAAAGATTTCGGCAGAATTACGCAGGTCTGTGGGGCTAATGGAGTTACCTCGACGCGCGGACTCCGCCATTAAACTACACTCCCTTAGTTTAAGTATTTTTATGTTGTAGAACATCTATATGTTTAGTTATCATATACGTCATCACTGTATATTTACATCCAATTGCCAATTTTCGTGCAAAGCCTATCGCAAGATACTTCAAAACAACACTATGCAAGCAAGCAACACATGCGTCATCGTCATAATCCTTGGCATATTCTAAATGATTGATAGCAATTGACCGGTGACTAGTGCGTTTCCTTTTTATGATTAGCTATTTACGTGTACGGCTTCCTTTTTTTATTTTATATCACCACAATTAGGAGGAAGTTGTTGATGATTTCGTTTATAAAACAAAACAGCTTGAGGCTATTTTATGTGTTATTATCAATTAATACAATGTTTCAGTTAGGTTCAAAGTTTTTTTTTTTTCATAAATGGATATTTATTTTTGGTTGTTCCAAATTATTTTTAATTACACATAGTACTTTTCGTACAACCTACGTTTCGTTGTACGATTGTAGGGAGGTTCCTGGGTGAGGCAAGGTACAGTAAACGCTCAAAAGTCCATAAGCACGCTAAGGATTACATTCCTATGAACATAACGAGGGAGCTCGATACAGCCAGAGCGTGTCACTTGTTAACGACAATGAATAGAAGGTCGTAAGTCAAACTAAACGTCAAGCTATAGCGTTGTGAGATTGCCTATGGACTTTTGGTCGCCACTGTACCTCATGATACCTTAGAACCTTGTTGCATTTCTAGTCGGTGAGATTCAATTATACAATGTGTTTAACAAAACTTTCCGTGTCGTGAAGTCACAGACAGAGTTTTAACACTGTATTATGTTTTAGCAATTTACCTTTATGTTGTAGAGATTGTGCTTCAGTTTTGATGTTGAATGCATTGAAATATTTTTCGTGATTCTTAGTGTACCAAATGGCATTTTTTTTTCTATGTAGCATACTAATTTATCACAACTGGACTGAGATGAAAGAAGAAAATTATTTTACACTATATGTATACAAGAAAACTTCAATATATTTTAAACTAAGTTGATGTATTGTGATTCCAGGTATTGAGCGATCGCCTGAGACGCGCGGCCGCACAGCGCACTCTGCTGTTGGAGAGACTGGAGCGCGCGCGGGACTACAATGAAGACCTCAAATTTAGAGTAAGTTTTAAGTCTCCATTAAATGTCTATCAGAATTCGAATAATAACAGAATTTGATTAAATTGTGTTTGAATTGCGATTTATTGCGGTATTACGTTTGTAAGAAAAATTCGGTCCGTTGGACTCTTAAGGGTGACCATAGCGTATCCTTGATCTCTGTGATTTAGCACAGACCATAATAATGGCTTAAAAGGGAGGCGTTTTCGACGAACATCCAGGAGCTTTTAGCAACTTGGGGTGATCAATAATTTTGACAATGATTATCAATAGTAAGCTTGATTTTATGACAAGTAGTCTAGGTCGTTATTTAGACATAAATATAATATAGTCGTATATTACATATATATATATATATTGTATATATTTTTATAAAAGATTACTAGTACTGTGGGTCGCACAGTACTAGTAATTACTGTGTGACCCACAGTACTAGTAACTCACTCGTATTCTTGTTAACCCCTCGTGCTAAGCTAAATGCTTCTGTTACGGGTGGGTTCACGTCGTTCACGTCGGGTAGTGTACCGGACCGATTTTAATTTTTGTTTTTCATATTATTTTTTGTATTTTTCTAGACAGGATGTCTTGATGAAATAGGTGATTGGTTTTCGCATTCAAGTGAATGCTTAACAACTCTTCAAGACAATACAATACCAAATTCTATTAAACGATTACAATATAAAATCTATTTTCAGTTGGAGGAGAAAAGTATCGAGTTAGAAGGCGCGCGCGCTCTAGTGCGTCAGCTGGAGGGCAAGCGGCGCAGTCCCGCGCGGGACGGCAGCCTCGCGCGGGACCCGCACAGCAGCATGCGCGACATGGAGCCGCTGCACATGCCCGACGACGCCGACGACGACGAGGCGCGCATCGCCGACACGCCGCGCCGCCGGCCCAGCCGCATCCCGCTGCACACGGCGCGGCCGGCGCCCGCGCGCCCGCCCTCCGCGCACTCGGTCCGCTCCGCGCGCTCGGCCGCGTCGGCCCGCTCGGCGGCCTCGGCCCCGGCGGCGGCGGCCCGCCCGGCGGCCGCGGCCCCGGCGGCGGCGGCCCTGCGCAAGGAGCGCGAGCCCAAGTCCGGCGTGCCGGTGCGGCGCTCGCCGGCCGCGCCCGACCCCAAGGTGCGCGCCCGCTCGTTCTGGAACGCGTGGTTTTTTAAAGATTCCGGCTCATAGCCGCCGTGTGAGTGCCCGCGCGCGCCGGACCAGACGTTGTCGTAAATACTCGTGTCGGGCCGCGTCTCGCATGCCATTATGTCGATCGTAAGTTTTGTTTCCCCGTCGTTTCGTTTCGCTTCGGTTACTTTACCGCCGGGGCCTGCCCCGATTCTAGTTTGATTTAGTTTAACGTAGAGTGAGTCGGTCCGTAGTGTAGGCGAGCATGTGCTAACGATTGTGTGTCCTCGTCACTAACTATAGCGACGGTTCAGGTGGCGTTAACATCTTTCCTAGAGCTGATCAATTTTTTTATTTCTATATTAAACTTGCCAAATTTTTAAATAATTGTTTGCATAGGAATCAGTATTGAGATGGATTTTCATGTCACCAGCCCACATATTCATGTTAATATCAAATGACACATTTTGTTTGTAAAAGTTGTCGTACTCCGAACAACGTGAAACCTGAATTTACCTTCTGTTTATAATTTTGACATTAACTCACAGTTCCTTTGTACGACATCTTTCAATGGCGTGGGATTTTACATACCAATAAAATCAAACAATAAATCTTAACTTATATAAAAACCATTATTAAACTTAAACATTTTCAAGTGTTATTATTTAGTGCACATTTTAACATTTTTTGTGATTACTTCTGGACATTAATGAAGACTGGTATGGTAAGTGCAAGATAAAAATACATTTTTATAATTGTATCATTATTTTCGCCACTTTTCACTATACGACACATCATAAGCTAGTTTTATGTGTTAATTTTATTATTTATGATTTTTGTATTTTTAATTTGTATGTTGGTATTGACATAGTGGCATAATGGCACAAAATATTGGCTAATCACAAAGCAAATACCGATGCTCTCACATGGTCTTTACACTGTTGGTTGGTTTGGTAACTAATAGTCCTAAGTTATGCACAGATGTTATATTCATAAAATATTACCTGATACATATTTTATGTTGAATTGACACGGTGGATTCGTAGAAGTAGATGACACAAACATTGCAATAATTGTATTCTTTCCTTTTATTCGAATTACGGAGTCGTCATTAGTAGCCCACGCAATTTGCTTGTTCTCCAATAAAAAAAATAGTAGGTAACTTCATTTTTGGCATGTTTTCTTCAAAATATTGAGTAACTGAAAAGTTCAACCAGCTCTAATGACGATTCGCGGGTACTTGGTGGACTCGGACACTCATTAAAGGTCAGCGAACAGACAGCTCGCCCGCACACGCCGCAGGGAGGCAGCCGCGACGTTTAACGAGCGTCCGTGTACGTAACAACGGTTGGGCATTTCGACAGAGAGCGGATGATGAGTCGGGGCGCTGGCGCGTGGCGGCGCTGGCCGCTGAGTACGTCGCCAGGGCGGACCGCCTCGCGCCGCTGTTCCCGCGCGCGCGGCCGCTGCCCGCCGGCTACCCGCCGCCCGCCGCGTACACGCCGCCGCACAACCTGGCGCTGGAGCTATCCCGCTCCATTCTGTACGAGAACGCGGACTCCGTAGACGCCAAGCTGCGTTCGCTCGCCTCTCAAACGTCGCACACGTCGCGCGACGACTCGCTGTGGAACGGTAAGCCACAGCAATACTTTGAGAGCATGAACTACGGCGAGCTCGCGCCCTCCGACGCGGACGAGCCCAAGGAGTACGACAGCGACTCGCTCGCGCCGTGAGGGACGCCGCCGCGCCGCGCCCGCGATGCGCCCGCGTTTACTCTCGTTATGCTGTACTGTGTGGTTGTAATTTCTCTACCGAGTATCATCATTCCACTTTTAAATACGCTCGGTAGAATGTCTCGAGTGATCTGTGATATGTCACCGTTTTAAATGTTAACTACCATTTTTTGGATCCTTTGTCTATATTTATTACAATGCTTCTCGTTGGCTGAATGAGATATTTTTTATGCATGATATGAAATTAGTGTAATTTTTCTGTACTATTAATATATCATTTATAAATCCTTTGGCATTGTTGTTATTGAGCCGAGTAGATACCTGTTTTGATTCATGAAATGATACATAATTTAAATATTTACTCAATCCAATGCTTGATGAGTTGATTTTATAAGAATTTATTAATTATTAACTATTCGTTATATATGTATATCTTAAAAGTATTACATGAAATGATAAAATGGTAGCTACTTTTAATTTAAGCATTTTCATTCCTAAACCTATAAGGACAGACTGTAATCATTTAATATAAATTGAGTGAGAGCTTGAGAACGACTGTTAGCAAGGCTGTGAGACACTGAAATGTGCTTGATGTTGTTTCTGATGTAATCAATGAATCAGAAGTAATAATATAATAGTGCTTATTTAACGTGTGTTGCGGTTAAAAACATACTATTGTTGTTAAACATATTCCAATCGTCCAGTGGTGTACGTCCTAATGAGACAACGCGTGACTGCCTTTGATTTACCTATAAGATTACAATGTTAGTTCATTTTACTAGTGTACATTTCATACGGCGGACTTAACAAATAGTAGGAGACTGATTTTGTATAAATAAAAATTAGAAATGCTTTACCAATGTAGGGAACCTCCATATAAATTACCGTAACTTAGTATTTCCTTCTCTGTTTTAAGAATAACGTGTAAAATTGTACTACCAATTAAGCTCATAAAGATTTAATAATAATAATATACCAATTCTATGTAGATGGCTGTATTTTATGTAATTAAGAATAAATGTCTAGATATTAGTTATTTACGTCGACTGTTTATCGTACAGCATTCGATTATACTATTAGAATTTGTAAATTATTAAGCCATTACCTACCTATTCTTAAGATACTCATAAATCTATCTAGTTAGCTTGAATCTAGTTGATGACTTATTATGTAAAGTGTACAGAAATCATATCAATATATACAGATCGTAAATAAAATTGTTCATATCAATACCATCTTTCATTTTCAAACATACTTCGTGTTATTTTTACGTATTTATTTATTTAATCAAAACAAGAATGGACATAACCAAAAGTTAAATAAGTATAAAAACAACTATTCTATCGTTTATCATGAACTGAATAGAAACTTAAAATTGATCGTTCAAGCTAGTCAACTTGGGTCCCAAAGAAACATCTGTTACTTCTAATGTGTCTGAATCTTTGTTAGTGTTGATGAATCCATGCTGCTTTAATTCTGAAAATATGCAAACAGCACATGAGCATAAAAAATGCACAAGTCAAATCCATACTATCTGATTAGTAACTGTCTCATTGTTACGTTTCACGCCTAAACTGTTGAATCAATTTTGTTTAATAGATTGGGTCTTGGAGGACATAGACTAGTGTCTCAATAAGTCCTTTGGAATGCTAGTAATAAATATCTATAAAAAATTACTTAATATGGATGAAAAGCATCGGGCGGCTATAATTCTCTTGTATCCAGCTATGACTGGACCTTTTGCGATGAGACTTGATACTGTTACAGGATGTAGACCAGCTTTGATGTGTTTCAGGATTTTTATCATAGTGCCTTCTGTACCCCATTGATCACTGTAACAATACAACAATCACTTTTACTGGGCACTGGAAGAAACTACGAACAGTGGATTATATCAATTCATACTAACGCAGTCGAAGCGAATCGAAGCGTGACCTAAAAAGTTAATATAGCAAATTGATTGTCAAAATAAACTGCCGCGATGGTAGCTCGCAAACGTGCGTATTCCTTAGACTGCTCGCAAATCGCGTATCTTTTTATCTCGGAAAAAATATGAGCAATACATTGTTGAGATAAGGGTGAAATTGCTATATTAATTTTTAAATTAACGCTTCCATTCGCTTCGATTCTGCGCCAGTATGAATTGACCCTAATAGGATCTTTTATATAATATTACACAACAAAATTATGTACGAAATACAAATTTAAATCAACTGTAACTCAGCGCGAACCCAAATATTACAAAATAAATTACCTATATTATGAAATGCCTCATTAGTCTAGTGGTCCTAAGCGCGACTACTACGCTAGAGGTCATGGGTTCGAATCCTAGATCGAGCGAAGTGTTATTGGGTTTTTCTATAATATTCTCAGTAGCAGCCCGGTGTTAGGGATTTGTGCCCGGTTAATGGCAATAGGCTCGCCCCCTTATTATATGGGACCTTAACATATCGGCGAACTGCGGGTGTACGCCTCTGTCAAACCTTTCGGGGGATACAGGCATGATCTTATGTTATGAAATTATATTATATCTTTTGGTGATTTTTTTGCATTTTCCATGCTAATATTATAAAGTTATTTTAGTTAGTAAGGAAAATTTCGATCTGGCCGGTGGGACTCGCGGTGGCTTAGAGGTCATAGCGTCTGCAGGTGTATCTAACCAGAAGACGCGGTTCGAATCCTGCCCGTGCTCGAATTTTTCTTATACTAAAACAACATCACTCGTACCTATGTATAATGTATAATATAGTATATTTTGAAGGTATGTACCTAATTATATATGTCATTGACTATCACTGTAAATTAAAAAATATCATACACATACCGTATAAACCTCCTAGAGTCAGTAGTCTGTTCAGAATCCCCAAGTGACACCTTCGTCCTATCGAGACTGCCCAACGGCGTCTCAGAACTTTCGCTACCAGTCCTCCGAGACCTTCCATGTGAAGTAGTAAGAGGTCGTTGAGTTTGAGAGTGCGTGTCCAACTCCGGAATAGATTGATGAGCGATATCCGCAAGGCCAGCTTCTTGTAACTTTGAAGAGAGTATCAACTCCGCGTCTTGGGGTTGTATATTTGCCGGTACATTTTCTTTATCTGCCTCTACATCTAAAAAGAGCATTTTATATATTTCAACTACATATGGTTGTGTAAAATTTGATGCTTAAAGAATGCTAAAAGTACATACCTGTGATATGAATCGACTTTTCTCTAGCTAACTGACTCTCCCTAAACGATATATATCCCACTGAACGTTGTCTTTTCGGCTGTAAACATAAAAAAATGTAAGAGAGCGGTATCTCACTCTGCAAGCTTGAGCTATAGGTAAGTAGCCTTTATGCTAATGCAAGGTGGAGGAGAATAATTCAAATAGCAAGAAAATTATACACACAGGTAACATAACTTAACGCCTTCTATTAGGTACACCAAGGGATAGGCAGAGGTGTGATATTATACGCCCACAGTTCGCCAGCATGTTAAGGTAATAGGGTCTTATTGCCTGTAAGGTTACTGTTGCTGAGAATTTCATACAAAAACCCAATAAGTGTTATTGGGTTGCTGGACCTGAGAATTACGCAGTCGCGCTTACGACCACGAGACTAATGAGCATAAATCCTTTCACGACTCCAGAACGTAGGGAACTTAGGCAATTGTTTTGGCTAGCTTCACTGATTTGATAGATTATACGTATTATTCCACTTACGCTCACAATCATTTGTTCCGCAGTCCGCTTGCGTGCTTGCGACAGCGTCTCTATTTTCTGCGTCGGTATGTCTGCAATATCCAACTCCATTTGTTCGATAGCACTAACTCTCCGAGGCTCGGAAACGTTCAGGAACTCATTGGTTATATGCGGTTCGGGAACGGGCACTTCCACTTGAACCTCGGGTCTGTCTTGTGCGACAGGAGCCACATGTTCTTCTTCTATCCTTTCGAGCATCGATCTCGACAAGGTGCGAGTCGATTTTTGCAACACTGCTTCGTGAGATTGCTAGAGACAGTTAAATATTGGCAGTAGGCAGGCAGCACACGAAAAATTTTAAATGTAGGTAGGTACAGATATTCCTGTTCTTAGTCGTGATAAAAAAATAGTTACACACTAGGATGTGTAACAAGATTTACTTTTTTATTGCTAGAGCGGTATAGTTCATTACAAAATGGCGTGATGATCAGTGCTACGTTACCTCCATTTCTCTATCCGCCCGAGGCTGTACAGGCACAACTCCAAGATTCCGTGAAAAAAGTCGTGATATAACGAATCCAACGTTACACTCTATCCCTTCACCGCCATGACATGGTCTCCGAAAATACGTCTCTGGAGGCACTCGTATGAAGATAATGTCGTCTGAGCTGTCCTTTATGACGAAAAACAAGAAACGAAAATATTAAGTGGGTATCAAATTGATCGAATGACGTCGTATTTTAAACTTTAAAATTTGTGGGTATGTTCAGATTCCCGCTAACACAGATAATAAAATGATGTTTTTAACATTGATTGGAATGTTAAATAAGCCGAACGAATAAAATTAGGATGTAGGACAAAATAAAATAATGTTGATTTTGAAATAAATACCTCGCATCGTAATTCTACTAGCGGGTTTTCAATTCTCGCTCTAAAATAATTGGTGCTTATTTTCGTCTTCTTATCAATAATTAATTTCCTTCTCAACTTTCGCCTTTTTGCCTGTGGTACATCTTCCAATTCCTAAGACATTCAATTACGAAAAAATACATAAGTATTATAAATATAAAAACGCGATAAAATCCCTAAAAAGTGGTTTTATTTCAATGTCTAATATTCTCGTTAATATCAGAATAACATATTATTATGATCTATTAAATAGGTACCTACCCAATTATATTCATAGGCTCGACTCGAGCACATTGGATATAATATTAGCTTCATTTGAAGTACCTACATTAAAATGTTATTATTTGTGCTTTTGCCATGCTAAGATTATAAAGTTATTTTAGTTTTTAGTGAAGGAAAAATTCGATCGCGGACTGGATTCGAATCTGCGTCTCCTGGTTAGATACACCAGATGTAACGTCACCTTATGACGTAAATTCAGAATGTGAAGGCAAAATGTCGATCTGGCTTATGCTGTATAAAACCAGAAGAAGTAGGTTCGAATCCTGCCCGAAAGATTTAAATACGTACGTACTACGATTTTGGACTGGACTACGTATGTAGATATGTAGGTACTTACTTCTAGTTCGATTTCCACAGACTCCGGCCTCTTTGGTGGTTCAGTTTCTACACGACTGGACGGTATCGCCTCCATCACTAGCTCTTGGATTCTAGATAGAATTTGATGAAGGCATATGAATCGTTTTGAGTTGCTCATTGGTCAATTACAGTACCTACACCTACAGTAGTAGGTAGGTATTACTATTCCTATCTTCGTTTGACTAAAATATAAGTAGGATACCTTTGGGAGGTAGGTATTGTTTATTGGGTTTTATATAACATTTTTGTAGCAGCCATTTTATCCTGATGCGACTGTTATTGAGTCGTATCTGAATCGACCGGAAGCCGACCAGAACAGTTTAAAAAAAAAACCATTGCTCCACACTACTTTGAAAAGGGTAAGGAGGATGTAGGTATTTTTGTAGCAGCCTGGCGGTTAATGGAAATAGGTGTAGCTGTTGTCATTATTGCAATGCTACATTTTATAGAATACACACAAATGGGTCTGGGTACGCTTCAATGTTTTATCCTAGTTCTCTACTGATTTAAACCACAATAGCCAGCAGCTCGTTCATTTCACTGCTGAACTTATTAACCTTTTTATATCTATTTAATATATTTAGATCGTGAGCCTATTTGTCATGGCTAAGGCTGCGTTATAAATGTTATCAATAGTTCACTATGGCGGCACGAGTGGGAACTGCCAGTGCGATACCATATGTAACAAATATTTTGTACTAGCTTCTGCCCGCAACTTAGTCTGTGTGGACTTCAGGATTGGGTCTGACCTGGACAAAAATCCTATGTGTTATTCCAGGCTATAATCTATCTGTGTGCCAAATTTCATCCAGATCCGTTCAGCCGTTCTGGCGTGAAAGAGTAACATACATCCATACTCACAAACTTTCACGTTTATAATATTAGTAAGGATGTCAATCCTTACTAATATTATAAACTAATATTGTTCCGCGTGAGGATTTGTGTCTCTACGCATCTACTACATCTACAGAGAAATTGTGTGTATAGCGTTTAAAAAATACATGAAGACAGGTTGAGATTGAAATTCAAAGAAAATAAATAATAGCTATCCTTAACTTCTCTACCTCTTTATGCAACTATAAAAAATAGGTAAAAAAAAAACTAACTTCTCCGGTTCAGGAACGGGCAATTCAGGAGGCGGGATTTCAGGTATTTCAGGAATGTCTGCAGGAATTCTTATTTGTAATATCAAGGAAATCAAAGAAATGAATGGATTTAGAGGATGAACTTGAATTAGGTATAAGGACACTTATTTCGTAAATTGTAATTTGTAAAAAATCTTGTAAGTAGGTAGTAATTGTAGGTACAGTCCCAGCATGAAGACGCATAGATACATATTTCGACCAGCAGGTTGAAAGCGAGATATTAAATGGGACGACACGCATTATTGTGTCCCATCCATGTACCGTTGGATTGATATGTAAAGTTGTACCGATAGCTTCATCTTTCTTACATAAATAAGAAGGAACCTAATCTAGGACGTCAAAATAAAACAATATCATAAGAGGTGTATGATAAAATTGGTGTAGGTAGATACTGTTTGATTTATTAGTTAATGGAAGCAACAAATAATTACCTTTCTCAAATTCAGGCATCATTTCCTCTCCAGTAGCTAGAACAAAAAATTTGTTAGTGTCAAATTCGTAGGAAAAGCAGAATTGCGAAATTACCTTAGTATAGCTTAAAAGTTGTTGTAAAATTACATTAATAATGTTAGCCGATTACAAAAATATTTTTTATTGATACAGGGTGCTCAGGGAGATACAGGTAAGTATAGCCTAATCCCTCTTATTCCGAGAGAAGACACGTGCACAACAGCAGTGGGACAGTATAATGGGTTGATAATTACAGGGTGCCCATTTAGTCACGAGGCGAGGATAGGAGGATTCTACCTGTTATACTGACCAACAAAGTAGACGGACCTCACGGACCACATTTAAGCATTCATGAAAAGTTTTCTTTTATTTGAATTTTATTTGTCTTTTAAAAATAAAAGACAACTTTACATGAATGCTTAAATGTGGTCCGTCTTCTTTTGTTCCGTGTATTTATTTTAACGAATAGGAGGATATTGCAGTGATAGCCTAGTGATATGACCATTGGAAAGGTTTCGAGTTCGAATCCAAGAGGCACGTCTGAGTTTTCTGTCATGTGCGTATTAATAAATTAATTGTTTTTTCATAAAATGTTATATATTTACTTCTTAGTTCTACCTTTCGCGTATAAACAACCGTTGAAATATGTAGGTACTTAGTTTCTAATTAAAAAAAATAGTTAATTATTACGTGCTTAAACGGTGAACGAAAACATCGTGAGGAAATCTGCATGCCTGAGAGATTTTTTCAACGGCGTGTGAAGTCTGCCAACCCGCATTAGGCTAGCATGGTGCGCTATAGCCCAATTTCCGCTCATTCTGAGAAGAGACCCGTGCTCACCAGTGGAACAGTTATGTTGGGAGGGTATTGGTTTCGTAAGAAGAGTTGTACAGAACGACGAGTAAAATCACCCCTTTAACGGATCCACGTAGGGTAGGTTACGCACGTAGGGTAGGTAAAGGTATAAAAAATAGTACATTTCCTGAAGAGCGTGACGTCGTGTGCGGATAACCTCTCCATTTGTGCGGGCTCATGCATAAGTCGCGACTTATCGTGCGACTTGTCGGTGATGTTTAGTTGGACTTCCAGTCCGCTGTGCGCCGTGGACACGTCTGGCTGCACCAGCATCATCTCCAGAGTGCGATCTTGAAGTAGCTGTAGAACTTGATCGGGATGCTCTTCGCCAAAACCGTCCTAACGATAGTTATAATAGGAATAAACGAAATTAATCTTGACGGCACTAATGTCGCAGCGGCTGAGCGATCGAATTCTGCGCCTCATCTAATCTAAATATATATAAAACTCAAAGGTGACTGACTGACTGACTGACATAGTGATTTATCAACGCACAGCCCAAACCACTGGAGGGATCGGGCTGAAATTTGGCATGCAGGTAGATGTTATGACGTAGGCATCCGCTAAAAAAGGATTTTGATAAATTCTACCCCCAAGGGGATAAAATAGGGGATGAAAGTTCATATGGAACAAAGTAACTATTCCACGCGGACGAAATCGCGGGCAAAAAGTTAGTACATATATAAAGTAATAAAGTAATTGATCGTGTGACCTATTCAGGTAGAGAGGTGTTCCGGCGCTGGGTGTTGGTGTTGATATGTGAGAATAGCTACTTAAACTCACGAACTAGAGCAGGACTGAACTGTCCACGTCCTTCGTTATTGTGCGCCTATTTCTATCTACCTATTTACCACGAAGTCCCTACTATCTATACTTATAATAAATCTGTAGAGAGGTCAATTCTGTACATGAAATATATTTCCAAAATAACTATCAGCGGGTGATTAGTGATCGATACTGACGCCAAAAATGCAATCAGTAAAATTTTTGTCTGTCTGTCTGTCTGTCTGTCTGTCTGTATGTTCTTTATAGAAACAAAAACCACTCGACGGATTTCAACGAAACTTGGTACAATTGTTCTTCATACTCCTGGGCAGGTTATAGTATACTTTTCATCACGCTACAATCAATCGGAGCAGAGCAGTGAAGGGAAATGTTGGGAAAACAGGAGAACTTACTCCATTTTTTAAGCTTCCGTCGCGTGTGCAGCCTTAATGGTTAAAGCTACACAGAAATCATGTATGACGGAAATGTTCTCCTTAAAATTATATAAAAAATATATCACGACAGCAAATGTCTATCTTTTATGGTTGACTCACAATAACACGTGTAACTCCCGATAGCTTAGCAGTTCGGAGCTTTCTGATTATATTTGTCTACTCTTACGTTAGGTGACTGACTGACTGACATAGTGATGTGTCAACGCACAGCCCAAACCACAGGTTATAGTATACTTTTCATCACGCTACGATCAATAGGAGCAGAGCAGTGAAGGGAAATGTTGGGAAAATGAGTGATTCATGGGAAAGGTTTCAAGCTATCAATGTATATATCATCACGCTACAACCCTTAGGAACGGGGCAACGCAGGTGAAACCACGGGCGAAGAACTAGGGAACAAAGTAACTATTCCACGCGGACGAAGTCGCTGGCAAAAGCTAGTGTATTTATAAATGATAGAAACTGTCTGTTTGTTACGTTTTACCGCCTACATTGCTGAACCAATTTTAATGAATAAAGGGCATAGGTTTTGTCTCAAAAAGTAGGTACGTAAGTACTTATTTTATATGTGTTTGAAAAGCATTGAATAAGTAATTAACAATCAATTATTGTTTATATTTAAGCAAAATAGGACATGACAATCAGATTGCGAATAGGCGTGACTACGACTGAATATTTTCTATCGGCCGGACACGGAACACTTTTTCTCTTGTTTTCTTTCACCTTCAACATTCTGCATGCCTTTTGGGGACGCAGGCAGTACTGAAACCCCCCATGGTGACCATCTAGGATGTTCACACCTATCTTGTATAGATACAGGTAAAGTAGTTCCAAAACGTATTTTTTTCATAGACTCAATTATTGTAGTAAAATATATATAGTTACCACATAACCAACCCTAAAATCCTGTAAAGTCAACACTGTAGTACTATGCCCTTATTTTAAGGAATGCCCTACATGTGTAAGAAAGGAATAAAAATTATGTCCCTGGGAATAATACATCAATTACTTACATTTGGTGGCAGTAGCACATCAGTGATAGTAGCTTCTTTGAGTGTAATATCTTCAATATTTGAAACAATATTGCCACTTCTCTGTAACCCAACATTAAATTCTTTGTAATCAGAAAGGTAAAGTAGTTGCTAATGTCTAGTATTTTAGCTACTATGCTGATTTTTAAACTTACAGATCACTACTTACATATATTTGTAGGTACTGACCCTACTAAAGTGCAAAGTATTACATAGAATTAATATAGTTAAGGCACAAAATATTCATTTACATGAATCAAACATCAAAATATTATTCATTAATTTACAGCTCCTAGTAGAACACCTACTATGATTACCCACCTGGAATATTCGTAACTATTAATCAATAACTCTATAAACCTGTATCATTTCTTCAATTCTCTGTTCATTTTCAGGTGGTTCTTGAATTATCTCTTGAATTTCAAGTGGCTGCAACTGTGGGTGCCTGACATGCTCCACAACCTCTACCTCATGGATATTCCATCTAGAATAAATGTAATTTTACTAAGTCAGACTATTATTAAGTTTAGTTTGCCATCCCCTATTACACAACTATTATCTCCTAGGTGCAATTATAATTTGTAAGCAAAAAGGTATTTTTTTAAGTACCTATCCTACTTACTTTTTGTTAGAATGCTTTATAACATTCGCGTTTAACATGCATAGTTCACCTGCAACAGAATAAACCACACTACACTAAGTATAAACATATAGGTACCTACTTGTTGACAATAATTTAGTTTTTACTTATCTGTGTAGGCAGGTAGGTAAGTACCTACTTACACTTAACTTAAATGAAAAAGGAAGTACTACAAAAACTTACCCAAAAAAACAGTCACTTTCCTTTGATAAAGTCTGACTAACCCACGGAGAAGTTGAGAACTTAGGCGGAGAGAAAATCTTTTCACGGGACGACCGGACTCATTCGTCATAACTTCTAATAAATCATCACTATATAGAAAACAATACACGTAATAAATATTTAAAGACGAATTTAATAGCAATGAAATAATAGAATTCTACTATAATTACCATATTTTTCGGATATCTTGTGACCATAACTGTCTATGAGTAATAGTCGCAAAACGCAAAGGCCATGAATCTGCGACCCAACACAAATAAAATCGACCCCCTCTTTTCAAGGAGTCTACCGGATAAAACATTTTAATTAAATAACAAAATTATTTTCAACTTTTACCTACAAGTGAAGTTACACTCAATCGACCCACTGGCGCGAAATAAAAATGCAACAAGCGAAGCGACGCCTATTTTCCCGCCAAATTTTTGCAACAAAGTCGCGACGCGATTTTGCGAAACGTCATTTCCTGACCTGCCAGCGTTTATAGTATCAACGTTCAGAAATTAAATAATAAAAAACTCATTAAAATGAATAATATCTATGAGAAATAAACTACTCCATACGATGTGAAAAAAGATTTACGCAAAAAGGGATGGATGATAATAAAACTTCCTTAAGGCGGATCGTTCAGCTGAGCCCGCGAAATTCAAATTTCAAGTGATTTTTCGCAGTTTGTAGTTCTATAATAAGTTCTGCATTCATGGTAATGGTAATTGCGACATTAACTATACAAAATTCACAATTTTTATCTAAAACCATTACTTAAAAATCATTATTATAGCTAAAAGTAGTGTAAAATGTCAATTTTGACCAATTACACAGATTGCGCCAAGCTTTTGGCTTGTTATGGATTTATAAGTAAAGGCCAGCTTGAAGGCCTTTAACAAGTTCTAGATTCATGAATAAGCAAAACTTGCATACTTGGCGTGATCAAAACATAGTAACATAGCTCTTCAGTAACAATAAAAGCATGTTTTAACCCCCGACGCAAGGGTGTTTTAAGTTTGTGGAGACGCGAGGTGTATTGCCCCTCCAATCAAAGGGAGGATCTTTCAACCAGGCGGACGTTTTACCTGGCGCGCCACGGCACAACGGTTGATGTCGTGCTGTTGTATTTTAAGCTTACATGCAAGTTGCATTGCAAACTTTACTTGCGCTATTTATGATTTTTCCGAGTTTGTATATAGCATCGGTAGATGTCGCTATAAGTTTAACATATCTGTATCGGACTGTAGCATCGTAGCTCCCAAATAAATTCCAAATAACACAACGAAATTATTAACTAATAATTTAATAATAACTAAAATTAACTACTACATATGCGATTCAATATTCGGTCCACATTCATAATTTTCATGTCCTTAATATACATTATGTATAGTAAAAGGGAGACTATTTTACTTTAGAATTAATGGTATATATATGACGAGATTAATGAAGAAGACACTTCAAAATCATAATCTTAGCAGTAATAAAACATATTTTGAAGGAATATTATCAACAAATTTACGAAAATTGTACAATATGCTACAAATAGAATACTTGGGCAGTTGAACGCTGATATTGAAATGCAAGAAACAACGTGATCTATCCCTAATTATAATTAGAACGGGTTCTTGAACTGCTTTCCTGATTCTTCTACTGCAGCCTTCAGTCTTGTCAAAGTGCTTTTGTTAAAGTGTTCTGTTAGCAGGCCCATTTTAATCGCGGCGGACAAGGCTTCTTCAGCCTCCTGCGTTTTATTTTCCAGAAGATAATAATTAATCAGACGCGAATACGCGTTGCCTAACGAAGCCAATGACAATACTTTGTTTGTTTTTAATAAGTGGATGAGTTTTTCAATAATGGCTGGCTCTTTCCTGATATGACTCTCTTGCAATAATCTCCTAAATACAACAACTGGTGCTTTGGTAAGCCACTTTGTCCAAAGCAATTCGGCTTCTTTGTCTTTACCACATAAAATAAGTTCCATCCATAATAGATTGGCTGGCAAGAATTTATTTTGCGATGCGGCTATATCACATATTTTATGGCCTGAAAAATAAAGGCATTTCTAGTTAATTTATTGAACTCCGAAATACGATAGTCCATACCGGACGTAATATTTTTATCAAAAGTATGTACAAATAGTATGCTAATTAATTGGATGTATTAGTCAAAGTTAAGTCAGAGTCCTTTATTGCTTCATGTGTAAATATACATAGGTCTATAGTTTCGCAACATGAAACCCCGTTGGGGCACAGCATATTAGTTAACTATATCATTGTAACATTAATGGAAATACATTAACTTATGTTACTAAATACTTACATTTGTCAATAATATGGTTATCCTGGATCGCGAGTGCAAGAGCGCCACTCCTCGGGAATTTTCTTAATGCATTCTCTAATTCTTCTTCCGATTTAGCCGATTGAACCGACTCCAGCAAATTGTCGACGTGTTGTGCACCAGCGCCCCTCTTGAATATAGCTAACGTTAATTTGTCATCATAAGTTATACGTCGCTTGAGTGATTCGTTTACGTAACTACCCAATTGCTGTATTTTTTCCACGTTACCAGCTTCAGCCAAACTTTTCAGTAAGTATTTCATGACAGTTGGCTTGGGTATCACTCCGTGTTCAATAGATTTCATAGCGATATCCATAGCTTGTGACAACTGCCCTTCTTTAGTCAAGTTTTCAATATTCAAGGATACATCGTTTTTAGACGGTTTTGTAGGTTCTTTTCGGGCAATAATCTTTTCCACAATGTTGGTTTGGGTTTGTTTTGCTTCTTTTACTTGTTTTTGATCAGGTATGACAAACGGTACTTGCCTATTATTTGATTTCAAATGATTGCCGAGGTGTATAAGAAATTGATCACTGGGGATTTCGCCCTCTTCTTGCAGTAAGGTCCAAAGTCCAAGAGCCTTGTCAGTTTCGCTAGCCTTGCAGTAAGTTACAAGTAAGTGGTAGAAGATGTTAGAACGGTCAATATGGGATAACTCTTTTGTAGCTTCTAGTAAGCCTTCTAGATATTCCGATTTTCCTTCCTGCAATAAAAATGTTTTTTAATACATATCAGTATGACTTATACCATGAAAAAATATTTTAACACACTATTGCATTGTTAAACTATACATATAATATTAAAACAAGAACATTACCTCAACATATCTCAGGCAGGCGTCATCTAGACGTCTGTGTCTAGTTTGAAGTCCCGGTGTCTCCAGAATGCGACGCGCCTGGCGCAAACGACCGCATTCAACAAACGCTAATACCAAGTCATGGAGAATATTTACTTCACCATGCACCTGAAATTATATTTAGAATTTTTTTTTTAGTAGAAAATCAGTGCATATACTTCATCTCTCCTTTCCATTTTTATTTCACATAATATACCATCACGCCTGTATTCCCCGACGTGTTAGGCAGAGGCGTACTTAATGTACACTCACAGTTCGCCGGTATGTTTAGGTCCCATGTTATAGGGAGCGAGCCTATAGCCATTCACCGCGCACAAATCTAGACTCCGAGCTGCTGCTGAGAATTTCATAGAAAAACCCAATAATACTTTGCTCGACCTGGGGATCGAACCCAGGACCTCTAGTGTAGCAGTTGCGCTTGGGACCACTAGACTAATGAGGCAGTTTTATTTCACAGGAATAAATATAATTTTTCAATTGGACTCGAAATTGTTTTGAATTACACTCCATGCATAAAATATTCTTGTGTGTGGGTCAAAATGGGTGTAAAATATCATCATATTGTAATTTAAATATTGTTCGAAATATTGTATCTAATACTGGGTGAGAGGTCTATTTTTTTACTAAAGTGGATGTTACTTGCATTTTATTTTCAACTCATGGATGATTTTAAAATGTCATTAGAAAAAACTGATCAGCAGTTAAAAATAGCATAAGATTGATAGTTGCCTAGAAATTCATTCTTTTTATGTGTTCTATAGGGATTAATATACCTGTGTACTAAGATCTGCCAACCACTGAAGTTTAGTAGCATCCTCCTTCATGATAAGTGCTTTCATCAGTTCTCCTTTCCAAGGAGTACTTCTGTATTGTTTGCAGCTACTTTCAAATTCTTTCAGGGCACTATCTATATCGTCTTTTAGCAGGTGAACTTTAATTAGAGGTCCCAGTATAACATTTGAAGGTTCAATGTATTTGTTATTTATGAGCGTTTCTGTCATTTGTTTTACCTGAAAACAAACATCATCATCAACATGTTAATCTATACAAACAACAGTATAATCTACATATATACAAATAAATCGCCGAAATGTATGTACGCGCATAACTTCCAACGATTGCACGAAAGTGAATAGTAATTATATTTTGTGTTCGTTATTATTAGGACAAGGCTTGTATGAAAGTTTTCTTTTAAATCCACCAGGAACATTTACATAGGCGAAGCACGAGTCGCAAGTTTTATGATGTGACATTAAAATCTGTGATTCTGATGAAACTTTTAAAATACTCCTTAATGAGTATATGAGATAATAATAAGCCCAGAGCAAAAACAATAAACTTTCAATGTTGAAATATTATAAAGTTGTGATACCTGAGTATCATTCTTCTGTTCAGCCAAAGTGTTCAATAACTGCCAGCACTTGGAATTAACCATAAAACCAGAGTCCGTTTCATCCACCTGTTTGTTATCCTCCAAATACTTAATAGCTTCATCAAACCGGTTAGCTCTGACTAAAGCATATGCCATTTGCACTAATTTATACTTGTTTAGTAAGAAATTTGGATCTTTTTCTTTAAGCTGGGCTCTACATGCCTCGGCGCGTTCGATCTCATCGTTTTCACAGTAGAATTCATACAATTGTGCTAATGTTGCAGTTGTTAATTCAAAATCAGATGTTTTTAATTCATCTAAGAAACTGTTAACTTTAGCAACATCATTATCCTTTATGTAAGCCACAAGTAATTGCTTTTGAATGCGATGCAAGTTGCTACCATCTTTGTTTTTCAGTTGAGCTAGCTGTTGCTCTATTTGGGCGGTTGTACGAATAGCAAACGGCCTACGCTGGCTCTCAATAGGACTCAACTCCATTTCAGATGAAGTCAATTTTGACAATAACTGTGACAAATTCGTAGTCATGTTTTCTCCAAGAAATTGTTCAACTGATTCTGCAGTGTCTGTCGTAATCCTTAATCCTTTGGAATAAACACCTTCCAAAAGCTTTTCAACCAGATCTGGTTTAGCCAAACTTTTGACAGACGATCTCACAATGCGGCTGATTTCATTGATATCACTCATTTCGTCATTCAGAGCATCTTCAGTGGCTTCTTCTTCAACCTGAACTCCAGGAGGTTTACTACATATTACATGTAAGATTGATACAAAAGAGTCAATGTCTTTAGTTTTGTTCAATGAGTGGATCAGGGATCTAGCAATAAGATTGTAGTTCCTCCTTGGACGATACTGCAGAGCAATTTCTGCTGCACGCTTTATGTCTCCTGCATCTAAAAGTTCAACCATCAAATTTCGTGCACCATGTATAACCGGAATGTTGGCGATTTGTAATTTGAGTATGACATTCTGTGGAGTATCATTTTTGATTAAGTAAGGAATTACATAATCTCTCAGAGCCTCTCCAGTTGCCGTAAGACCCTCACTGGCCATATTCCTAAGAATCTGTAAAAGACCTTCTTCATCGTTTTCTTTCCCTTTTTGTACTAATAGAGGCCAATAGTAATGCTGTCTGATTTCTAAGCCTTCATTCCTCAGTTCTTTGAACAGTTTCTGTGCTAATTCTGTTTGGCCATGTTGGAGAGCTCCTTCAGTAGCAATGAAGAAGGCATTTGGTACTAGTCCTTCACTTTTCAGTTCCCTGCACGTTTTAATAACATCATCTGCAGGTTTGTTGAGTCTTAGCAATTGTTTGACAAAAAATGCACCTTTGAATGGTGTATCTTCAATGGTAGTTGATTTTGGCATGGTTTTCATAACTTTTTTGGCAGTTTCTTCCTGTCCTTTGTTAAGTAATCTTAATATGAGGTTGCAGACATCTTGGTTGTAGCCCATTCCTTTTTGTAAATGTGAAAAGAGTTGGTCCACTTTGTCTCCATGGCCACTGACAGCAAGATGTTCTACAACTTCTAGAATATCCTGGAGAAAATAAGAATTTAGTTGAACTAATCACGTAATATATAAAAATCATTACAGGAAAATAGGTCACATTATTATATGTAGTCTTCATAGTGGAACTAAGTACTATTCAAAAGAAGATTTGAAATTCCAGCTTTGAATAGCATAAAAGTATCAAGGCCATCTTACCCTATCTGTCAAAAAGGCTTCTCTATCAATTGCAGTTTTGATAGTTGCTTGAATTCCATCTATGTCCCCTTTCTTGCCATATCCACACGCCAATAGTGTGTATGTACGATTCGTAGGTTCTAGGCCAGCTCCAGCCATGGTTTCAAGGACTGCTTTAGCGCCATCTGTGTCGCCGTGGAAAGCATGGCCCATCACCAAGGCATTTAGCACTGGTTCAGAAACAGGCATGCTAAGTTCGCGCATCTTTTCCAATACTTTTGTTGCACCTTCAACATCACCCTCTTGGCAATAACGCCACATCAGCCTTTGGTATGTTACCCTGAATTGTAAAAGTTTATGTTAACTCCCATTGAACATAATATTTGCCTGATTTTATTAATTAGCATTCATTTTAAATACAGGTACTAATTTTAGAAGGATATTAACATTAGTTTTGGTTCATAGAGTAATTCATTATTATTTATAAAATAAATCTATAACTATATATATATATTTAATTATATGGATATCACATCACACCATCATCATAATAATTATATATAAAATCCTGGACCAAGTTAGGGGAGGCCTTTGCCCAGCCGTGGGACACAAAAGAGGCTACAAAAAAACATATCTCCTGTATTTCTCTAAGCAATTAAGCAATAAACGTGAATAATTGTTGTAAACCCACAGTTGCCAGTGTCATTAATTTTTAATTACCGATTAATTATATTACCTGTTAGGCTGCAATCCTTTCCTCTCCAGCTCTTCAAGGAACTGGGCAGGAGAGAATTGGTGCTCATTCTCAATGTACACTCTGAGGAGTGCATTGTAGTGAGAAATATCCATGGGTATCCCACGTTCAGTGAGCACAGTCCATATCTTTTGGACAAGCAGGGTTCTTTGTTCTGGTAATTCCTCTGGTACAAGCTCACCTGGTTATTAAAAAAAAAAATTAATATAGTTTCAAAAAAGCTAAAATGATGATTACTGTCAAACTAACATTATACTTACGAAAGTAACTGTTTGTTTATGTGTCACATAAAACACTAATTTAAATGAATTTTGGTATAGAGATAGATGGAACCTTGGGAAAGCTTTTAAGTACTTTTTGGCTCAGTCTTTTAAGACGTGAATGAAACTGTATACAACAACTAATAATTTTAATAGCAAAATTTTACATACCACAGCACCTGATGACCAGCAGTGACTGGGAGCTTGTAATATCATTTTTTGATCTGATCTCATCAAACACCTCATCAATGTCCTTCTTAGTGATTCTTCCAAATTTTCGTACCTCTGCGTCTAGTTTTTGTAGTAGCGGTTCTAGGCTTTCTTTTTTCTTTGTTGCATAATCTCTCATCAAAACACTAAAACATAAATAATATAATTTTTACTTATAGTATAACATTAGGTATATAAGTAGCAAAGTTATATTGAAACTATCTGATTTTGGTAACAAGCATAGATCACAGATAACATTTTCTGCCTACAAGTACCTACTTATTTCCTAAATAAATTATTTTTTGTCCCCTACATAATACCAAAACAATATTCTAATATTTTTTTCCAAATGGAAGTTCAGTTTATTCTGCCCCTAAGGCGACTCGCTGACCGTATATTAGCTTAGGCTACAACATTAAAATAGCTATCGGTGGCCAGTTTAGCATAATTATGAAATTTTTTAAAATTATGTATATTTTCACATAAAAATAACTTCCTCCTTGAATTTTGCGTAAACGTAGAATGCATGTATAGTTAGATTACTCACTTATTAGCGGCACATAAAGCTTTAGGATTGATCAAAGAATTGGCCTCGGCGGTCTTGGCAGAGTTCAATATAAGTGTTCGGGCCGCACCAGTGAAGTACCGTACAAACTTCGTAGATCTTAAAAGCGACGACATTGTGTTGCTATGGATCTTTTAAACATTAATAATTAAGATATTCCCGCTCCAATTTCGGGAAAAATCACTGCACCTTCCTCAAATCGACGAGAGCAGCAAGAAGAACTGCCTAAAAATTAATTTTGAGGTTATGACTTTCTGTCTTAGTTATGTCACTCACTTTTTTTTTGTAATATTTTGGTATGGCTACTGAGGCCTTTGTACCAATGTCATTTACTTGTTTTTATGGAATTTTATGACCTGGTAACTTAGACCTTTAGTTCATGTCATAAAGTTTAAAACTCGTCACTATATCCCCAGTAAAACAGACAGTGGAAACTTCACAAGGCTTCGATGGTGTTGAGTGAACACAAAAGTCACGATTTTCAATTTTATATCATTTGCCTACACTCTCACACGTTCACGAACACTTAATGGTTAACTATCCACTATAATTACACATTAAACTTCGGAGAAACACAAGGAAAATAATAATTAAAAAACCGACAAAGAGCACTTTACGTTTTCCCGCCTAAACTCCCAATTGTCACTCACTTGAACTTCGCTTCGCAAATTATAGAGAGAGTCTAGAAAAGAGAAGAATCGAGTCAGACGTCGAAAAAATGTCCGCAGTAAATAATTAATTGTTCACAGGAACCCTCCAAAATGACGCTAGCCTAGGCAAAGGGTATGGTAAATACAGTTAATGATTTTTTATTGCCTATTGTCATAAAACTTTTTAATTGATAATTAATGGGCACTTGGCGTGATAAAAATTGTCCAAGTGGGCGTATTACACTGTTTGTGGGTGAGCTACGCGGGTTTATACATATACATTTAATATACCTATTATTTAGAATAATTTTGTGATTATTTAGCAATTTTTTATCTGAGATTAATTAAGGCAACTACAGTACCTTTGTACATAGTAGTCGTAAGTTTTATTTTATTATTTTGTATTGTTAGTGTACATAAATAAATTAATATATAATTATGGTCCAGTCAAGGGTTCGGCCAGTGTATACCTACTATGTAAGGTTCTTGGGTCCGGCCAAACCAACGCAGTGGCGATGGTGGTGGCGGGAGCCGTGGCAGCCGGATGATAGTCAGCCTGCCCACTAGTCTTGTGCGGTGTGCCTATTCGGCACTAACCTCTTTAATTCTTATTAATATTATAAACGTGAAAGTTTGTGAGTATGGATGTAGGTATGTAGGGATGTATGAATGTATGGAAGTTAAAATTTAGCACAGAGACAGATTATAGCCTGGAATAACACATAGGCTACTTAACACACTTTTTATCCAGGTCGGACCCGATTCTGAAGTCTACGTAGAAAAAGTCGCGGGCAGAAGCTAGTACTCTTCTAAGTACACAGCATAGAGAAATATAGAGATCAGTTCTATTCGGTCAGTAGAGATCGCTCCGAACTATGTAGTTCAAGCAATTAGGTCATTGAAGTAGTTCACCTTATTAGTTCTTTTATGACATGACCAAATTGCTTATTAGTTCATCATTCGATCCCATTACAATATTTCGGCAGTCATGAAAATGGTTACTAGGGTTTAATGTCCAACCAAATCGATAAGCTTGATGATAAAAAAATATATATTTGTTAAATATTATTTGTCTATATTTTTTATGCATAAAATTAATCTAGACAACTAGACTAATAACTGCCTCATTAAATAAATAAATAAATAAACATGTGGAACCTAAGTACCCATTGGAATTTTGGAAACAGCACTACAACCGACTGTCAATGTCATTGTCACTTGCCAACTTCAACTGTCAGTTGTACTGTCAATCGCGGCTTGGCTTACCGGGAAAAAATATTTTCCGCCGTGGCGTGGAAGTTGGAATTTGTAATTTTGTACACGAGTCACGATTGTCACGCAGTTTTGTCTAGTGCGGGATTTGGCTCGGCACAGTACATATCGTGTAGGACGTCGGCTAGTTGATAATTTTAAGCATTAATATTTTACTATAGAAGTAAGCTGTACATTATCAGAATATAAAATGGTAAGTTTTGTTAACTAATTCATTTGACTTTAATTTGACCTTCGTATAGCGGTATCTTCAATTTATTTACCTTATAATTTTTAGCATAGGCGCTTTAAAGTTAGTTAAAATAACATTTCATTAAATAATCTATCCACCCTTCCATGGTTTTTAGATTCGTGGGCTATTGGGTACTACTCAACTATTCAATTATGTACCTATCATAAGATTTTAGATTTTTTTTTTGGAAGAAGTTTGTAAAAATTTTCTTATCAATTGTAGAATTTTTCTTATATACAAATTAACACCAATATCCAACCTGAGGAAGCTGGTAATTTGATTATCCTGTGTATCCATGGTAACTGATCTAACAGGCAAATGGTTGATTGGCAGTGATCTTTGTTACATAATAACAACTAGCAACTTCTAAACATGATATCTGAAGGTGTTAGTATTTGTTTGTTGGAACAAGTCCAAGTGTATAATTGTAGAGATTTTTTGTTTATTTTGAAAATGTGTGGGCAATGATGACACTTAGTTTAAAATCAATGTGCTGGTCCACAGGTTTTTCTGTAACTTTATTGGAATGATTCCTATATTACATACCTAGAGAAAAAAAAAAACTTTATGGAGATATATTTAAACTAATGCAATAAGTCTAAGCTAAACATAGGATCAAAATGGACCATCACTTTCTAATGGCAATGTAATTGAAAAAACCGTGTGTTTTAAAAACTGGATATTTTGTTACTTATAGTTTACTGGTGAACTTTACATAATGTTTACAAATTTAACTCATAATATTTATGCATTGGCTTTCCTGTGACTTGAAAGTGTTGCTTAGGGTGATTCAAAACAAGTGGGTAATATGATACTACTACATTGTGTTCTTTTCATCATTTCAGGCTGAACCTATCAGAGTTGTTGTCACCGGAGCTGCAGGCCAGATTGCCTACTCTCTGCTTTACCAAATTGCATCAGGTGCCGTATTCGGCCCCAACCAGCCAGTGTACCTTCACCTTCTTGATATCGCCCCCATGATGGGAGTCCTTGAAGGTGTGGTCATGGAACTGGCTGACTGTGCCCTACCCCTGCTAGCTGGTGTCCTGCCAACTGCCAAGCCTGAGGAAGCATTTAAAGATGTTGTTGCTGCATTTTTAGTTGGCGCTATGCCCAGAAAAGAGGGTATGGAGAGGAAAGACCTCCTTGCAGCCAATGTTCGCATTTTCAAGGAGCAAGGTCAAGCTCTCGACAAAGTTGCCCGCAAGGATGTGAAAGTCCTGGTTGTTGGTAACCCAGCTAACACCAATGCTCTTATTTGCTCTAAGTATGCTCCTTCCATTCCTAAAGAGAACTTTACAGCTATGACTCGCCTTGACCAGAACCGTGCACAGTCACAGTTGGCAGCTAAGATTGGTGTACCTGTTCAGAATGTCAAGAATGTTATTATTTGGGGCAACCACTCCTCCACTCAGTTCCCTGATGCGTCAAATGCTATTGTGACAGTTGGTGGTGCAGAGAAGCCTGTGCCTGCAGCTATTAATGATAATGCCTATTTGAATGCTGCCTTCGTTACAACAGTTCAGAAGCGTGGTGCTGCCGTCATTGCCGCGAGAAAGATGTCCTCAGCACTGTCTGCGGCGAAAGCCGCCTCTGATCACATGAGGGACTGGTTCTTGGGAACTGGTGACCGCTGGGTGAGCATGGGTGTTGTCTCTGACGGATCATACGGAACACCCCGTGATGTCGTATTTTCATTCCCAGTCACAACCTCCAATGGCAAATGGAAGATCGTCCAGGGTCTGACAATCTCGGACTTTGCGCGTCAAATGTTGGATGCTACAGGCAAGGAACTTGCTGAAGAAAAGCAGGAAGCTTTGGATGTGTGTAAAGATTAATCAAGTCTCAAATAAAGGAAAAGAAATATTATAGCAATAGCTTACAAATATAATGGTCCATAGTCGCTACATTATTTTGTTTCAGCTTACGTCATTGTGATCAATCATTTTTTATTTTCAAGGTCAGAATGTGATTTCTCTGACAATGTCACATGCATGCTACACACTCGAAAAACTTGCGTTATTGGTTAGGTTTTATAAATTATATTTTTTGAATGTTTTTTTTTTAATTTTCATATTTAAAAGGCATTTATATTAAGTATATAAATTACTTATATAACATTCTTCAGGCTTTTATTTTTTTGTAATGAAAATTATGTATCTATCATGTTATTTAGTTCTGTTATCTTGTTTTCTATAGTATTGGATTGATAACATTCTTGAAGGTCGTTGTGAATAAAGATAATTATTTTTATTTAAGTAATTATGAAACCAATACCACTCTTTGAATAATCTAAAAATTTCATAAGCTATAAGGCCAAGAAATTTTAAATTTGGCAATTAGATTCCATAATATATATAGGCTAATTTTGGAAATTCTGGAATCTGGGATAAAATGAGAAGGTGGGAAGCACCTTGGAGAGTAAGAAGCTTGTAGAGGTACGAGGTACCTAAGATGATCTCAGACAGATAGGTACCTACCTACAAAGGGAAGGGATTTGATTTTGATTATACCCGCCTCGCGGACTGGTATTGGGCCCGTATCCTAGCTTCATAGGGTTAAAAAAGCACGAAAGACTGCAGAATATCTTCAAATATATAAAAATCTCGTTTTACGGTGTTTGTAGTCCCACTCGTCCGAAACGGCTCGACCGATTTTTATGAATTTTTTTATGTATATTTTTAGTAAGTACCTATGAGAATAGGTCGTTAGCATATTTCATACCGCTAGATGATTAGGGTGACACTAAAAAAAATGAAAACCAAAATACGACAAAAGAGGCATTGCGACGTATGCTGGGTAATAATAATAATTTTAATTCAGAAAAAATACCATCCGTATCTGTTAGTTTTAAAATTAAATAAATAGGTACCTATTACGTTATTCCTGTTAGTGCCTACCTAAAATTATAATAAATATTTCATGGTTTTTTTGAGGTGCAGTCAGCGTCAAATAGTTCGTGACAACCAAAGTCGCCAAATAGTTCGCAACACGTCTTTGTTACAGTAGAAATAAGGTCGTGTTGCAAACTTTTTGGCCACTTTGGTTGTCACGAACTATTTGACGCTGACTGTACTTAGGTAAGCAGTTGTAATAAACAGTGCAGATTCCATATTACATTATACTGTCCCACAGCCGGGTGTCCCCAGAACGAGAGGAATTAGGCTAAAGTGGGTTGACAGACTACTGCACACGCCGTAGAGAAATCTCTCAGACATGCAGTTTTCCTCATGATCTTTTCCTTCACCGTTGAAGCGCGTGATAATTAACTACTAATACGCACACAGGTATAGGCTTTAAAAAAAAAGTATAAGACTCCCTATCGAAATTAGATGTATCAAGGTTTTTGCAAAGTGTAATCATAATCTGTGTGGAGCCCTGATTATCATCTTATCATATTTTGTATTTTGTTATCTACTTAGCAAACCACTTGGAACTTATCATGTTTATAAATTAGCGTAACGATTATTTATTACATGGTAGCTGTTTATCGCGTTTAAGCTCACATCCCAGGTGGATTATTTAATGTCCATCATGCTAGCTAGCCTATTGCGGGTTGGCAGACTACACGCCTTTGAGAAAATCTCTCAGGCGTGCATTGTTTCCTCACGATTATTAATTAAATAAGCATACGATTACGAAAAGTAGTTTGAAGTCGGTAATTACGTTGTTTACTGTGACTTGGTTCCCTTATCTGTGTATGTTTTTCTGGCCAAGGGCGATTCAGAAAGACGGCTTAACTATTTTTAAAATACTAAAAGTAAACGCTGCACGTTTGTTAAGGTATGGCGATTGTGGTCACCTCACCACTGCCGTGCGCCGCGGTTCGTGTGTCGTAGATTCGATCCCACCCGAGGCAAGTATTTTTATTTAGAATCTGGGTTTACCTAAGTACCTACCTATCTACTTTGTGTCCGTAAATTTTAATGTAGGTAAGTATGTTTGTAAGTCTCCGTCGACACAAGTTTTGTTACAGACAAGACATCTGCACTAGGAGCTGTCTAAAAGAAAAAGGGAAACTTACTTCTCAGTATACTTATTCTTTCTAGTATAATGACAAGAAATCCTTACTTTCGAGTTTTTAGTATTTTATGGGATGTTGATGACAGGCGCAGATCCAGCTCGAAAAACGGTTGTGGTTACGGTCATCCGAAAATCAGCCAATGGCGAGTCGGATATATTGCATTTCTATAATTATCCTGTTTGTTCAAGAAAATTAAAAAAGTTAATGTGCGTTTGTTTGCACGTCACAATAGATATCACATCTTGACTTAACTACCGAATGGATTTGATGAAAAGCATATCAATTTTTAAAGAACTGCCTCATTAGCCTAGTGGTTCTGAGCGCGACTGCTACACTAAAGATCCTGGGTTTGATTCCCAACGCGAGCAGTGTTATTGAGTTTTTCTAAGAAATTCTCAGTAGCAGCTCGGTGCTCGGTTAATGGGAATAGGATAGGCTCGCCTCTATTACATGTGACCTAAAGATACCGGTGAATTGATGGTGTACATTAACTACGCCTTTGCCTAACACTTCGGGGAATGCAGGTGTGATGGTATGTTATGTTATCAGTTTTTTATATTAACCTCAATTAGGGTTGTGAGCCTGCCCACCGTGCCCAATCGAACGGTGTATCCGTTCACAATAATGATAATGTGAACAATATAAACCTCAGAAATAAAAGACATGTACTTACATGTATATGTAACCGAGCAGTAGAGTTAAATGAGCTGCAGATGATAAATGATATTTATTTCTGTAAATAGATCTTTTGAGGTCACTTTTACAAGTCAATGTTTTTTTTAACTAGATGAATATTTTAGACTAGCTTTTGCCAGCGACTTCGTCCGCGTGGAATAGTTACTTTGTTCCCTAGTTCTTCGCCCGCGGTTTCACCTGCGTTGCCCCGTTCGTAAGGGTTGTAGCGTGATGTTTTATAGCTTGAAACCTTTCTCATGAATCACTCATTTTCCCAACATTTCCCTTCACTGCTCTGTTCCTATTGATCGTAGCGTGATGAAAAGTATACATCAACCTGCCCAGGAGTATGAAGAACAATTGTACTAAGTTTCGTTGAAATCCGTCGAGTGGTTTTTGTTTCTATAACGAACATACAGACAGACAGACAGACAAGAAAAAAAAATGCTTCTGCAATTAGTTAAAATAAAGTGCTTTAGTCGTGGATCAGAGGATGCACTCACTCACTCCCCTGTTTCTATTCGTGCCTGCAACTATGTAGTATCTAGCTTATTTCATAACAGGCTAGTGGCTACTTATTAATTAAATAATTCGAGGCACTCCAAACTGAGGCCCAACCGCACAACGAGGATGATACTGTAGCACCGGCTTTAGCAGTTCCTCGTCTATGGCCATAAACCCTGACGTGACGATTTTAGATATATCATGGATACCATAGATACCCTTATATAAGTTGAACGTAGAAACATTGCCACTCAAGATCTACTGAAATTAGTGGAATATATCCAGGTCCCAATTTTCCATTGGGCATTATGGGCAAGTGTCCTGACACTTGCCCATAAATCGCGGAGCCTAGGGGCTCCGCGATCCAAGGGGGCAAATTTCCCATTCCTTTTGTTATTTTTTTGCATTTGTTTATGAAATAGTCCCCTGACACATCATTGTCGCAAGACCCGATTACCCTAAAGTAGCCAAGGCCTCCAATAGGTAAAAGATAGCCCTGAATATACCTTCAAAAAGATCTGATAGCAATGCGGTAGTTCACTAACTACTTAATTACTAACTACTTTAATTAATATTCACCTTATCACTATAAGGTGAATATTAATCAAAGATTATTTTAATCTATTCACAGTGAGAAATGATAAAACTCATGAGTCATGATACATTTTCATCGAATAAATAATTCTATTTTGTATTAGGTAATAGCTATTCAATTTAAAATCACCATGTCTTTGTCATTATTATGTCATTATTGAATTTTTTTTCTCAAAAGCTTCCTAGCAATGTGGGTCGCACACTACTAGTCTGTGCTACTAGTATTCCCCTCGTGTTACGCTATATGCTTGTGTTACGAGTGGGTTCACGTCACTAGTGCAATGGGTGGGTTTCGAACCGGCAACCACATAATCGCAAGTTCGACACCTTATGCTAGGCTACCTCCGCTTCTGTGTGTGTCTTCTTCACAGTACCTACAGAGTGTAGGACGAAATTACTATTCGTGTTTGAGGTTATTCGCAAGAGATTTTGCAGTGAAAAATTGGTGTAAAAACGGTTGCGTTTGTATATGTTTCGCTTTCATGATTATTTTCCTTACTGGTTACTGATTTTTGCACATAAACACGTATTTGTGCGACTTTTCGGAACAGCTGACTTCAAACGCTCACAATTATTTTGACCGTACATAAAGAGAGACTATAGATAGGTAATACAGGGTTATCTATTCTATAGTCTCCTTTATGTTGCTGCAGGTGTCGCTACTGGACAATGTGATTCATTGTGAATAGCTATCGGACTACTTTGTTCCTATAAGGCAGTATAGGTGTCGCAACTGTCGCATTTCGGAGGTATGAACTTCTTATTTAAATTCTTAACAAATTTAGTTAATGTAAATGTTCCAAAGTCTCAATATAAAACTGCTTTGTCAGTCTCGTAGTAGTGCGCAGTATGGTGTCTCGGTTTCGATTTCTAGGTCCAACAGTGTTATTGGGATTTTCAATGAAGTCAAAGTCAAAATTATTTATTTCAATTAGATGTAGATACTTTTGAAAAGTCAAACTAATTGCACGGTCCCAAAAAGTGGGTCTTATGGAGAAGAGCCGGCAAGAAACTCCATAGATACTCTTTTAAAAAAAACATGATTACAAGATTAATTTAAAGTTTGTTTTAAATAGTGGGATCGTGCAGATATTGATCTGCACGATCCCACTATTTAAAATCCCAACACTTTACAGTAGGTATACTAATTAGGAAATTATCCAAGACATCATCGCATTAATTTCGATTTATGCCTCGTATTATAACTATGCAGTTCACATCTTTTTGAATAAAGGTGTAGATTTTTTCTTACGTACATTATATTCTCATAGATGTAGGTACTGAGAAGGCACTGTCATTAAATTTATTTCTTTGAAACCTACGTAGTCGCGATTCACTCAGAGAACTCTTTCTCTGAGTGAATCGCGACTACGTAGGTTGTAAATGGCTCTACCAGCTCTTTTCTGCAGTATAAAAACAGATTCTATATCTGCAGCGCGGCCCTATAGCAATATTCCGTAAGACATAATGCTATGAAAGTAGCTAAAGTAAACTAGTTAGTCTTGCGGTGCCTTCATCTGTAAGTAGTCTGATTTTTCGAATTGCATAAGCAGCCGAACTCAGGCGTCCTGCTAAAGTCCTAATGTGCGGCCCCCATTGTAGCTTTGAATCTATTATATTTATTCTTAAGAAAACCGTGTGGTCGACAAATTCCAGCTTATAATTTTTTAGTACGATGTCACAATCTACACACTTTACATTGGGTAGAGCAAACTTTATACATTTAGTTTTCTGCCCATTTAATACTAAATTATTAACTTTGAACCACTCATGGACCTTAAGAAGTTATTTACATCGTCAGTATTAGGTGTACGCCTGTTTAGTTTAAAAATTAAAGAAGTATCATGAAATTGCCGGTAGCAGTTCGGAGATAGGATTTGTGCCCGTCTAATAGCAATAGGTTAGTGCCTATTATATGGGACCTAAACATACTGGTAAACTGTGGGAGTACATCTCTGCCTAAGCCTTCAGGTAATTCAGGCGTGAGGGTATAGATAATTCTATGAATGTCAATATTTTTTTAATCCGGAGATCCGGTTTATAATATTACGCTCTATGATAGTGAGTTAATGTATGATTAAGTAGGCAATTTATGCTTTAATTGGATAAGCTTTGTTTATCTATAGCTTAATCATAAAAACAAATTAATTAAATGGGAATATAACGTTATACTACGTTAATTTTATCAATGTTTATCGGATCCTTCTTATTATGAAACTTCGGAGGTAAGATCGGCTGGAAGAGCTTTTTGAGGAAAGATCAAATCCAGTTGAAAAATGTATGTACGTATAAAATGTATGTAAGTATAAAATGTATGTACGTATAAAATGTATGTACGTATAAAATGTATGTACGTATAAAATGTTCAGCTGCACCTAGTTATACAGAAAGCAGTTGGTACTTATTTATTTATTTATATTTACTCATTAGGTAGCCACATGTGCCTAGCGTGATGATTCTATTTACTATCAATATCAGGAGCACTATAATCTTCGTTGTTAAATCTTTTAGTTGCTAAGCGTGTCATTATCAAACTTTCGTCAAAAATTAAAGACTGGGTCATACTGAATGCGACACGTTTGACGTAGCGGCTGAGCGATCGGCTTCTGCGTCACATGTTGTGGGTCCGATCCCCACACGGAGCAAATATTTGTATGATATACAGGTAGTTGTTTCGGGTCTGGGCGTTTATGTATGTGAGAATTTGTGTTTGTAAACGCACCCATGATACAGGAGAAAATCCTAGTGTGGGGCAACGCTTTTTTCTTAAAAAAAAAAAATGCGAAAGTTTGTATGTATGGATATTTGTTACTCTTTCACGCCACAACGGCTGAAGGATCTGGATAAAATTTGGCACACAGATAGATTATAGCCTGGAATAACACATAGACTTTTTATCCAGGTTGGACCCAATCCTGAAGTTTATGCAGACAAAGTCGCGGGCAGAAGCTAGTATAAAACATAATTAATAGACATTGTGAAGCTTTGAGAATACCTCTCAATAGAATGTAGGTAAGTTAGTATTAAGACTAAGGTCAAATATCAGTATTACCGTCACCAAATATTAATAGCTTTAGCGTGTTCTTCGTTGCCAAATATTTTCCTTTGGGTTATTTACTTATTTTTGATTAGATTACAACTGCTGCCTTTCCGTATCAGTTCCGCATACGCTATTTTTAATTGAAAAGATCGGGTCAGCTTCCATATTTTTCTTCCCATTGTCTTTTGTTGCTTGCAGTTTCTGCTATTCCTATCGACTGCATCAGTCCTTCACAATGAATATGCATTCTGTGTGGCCCAGCCTTTATTAAATGTAATCTGAAATATACACGAATTTTGATTGGTATCCCCCAATGCAACGATAAGATAAGCTAATGAATCAATAATTATAAAATAATTTTCTCAACTATATTATACCAAAACGGATTTTATTTGTGGTTGTTTAGCGTCTTAAGTTCGATATGAATTCGTAATATTTAAGAATATTTAAGTCTGTGACGGTAAAATGATTTTCAAAGTGTTTTTATCTGTGATTCTAGTTAATTTAGTAGAAGTTGTTTTAGTTAAAGGATATGTTGATTTGCCATTACGAAACGAAGCCTTGGACCAAAGACTTTATGAAGAAGTGATTGATCCAGAACTGTGTCACGAACAAGTGCGTCAAATAAGAAGCAATGTGTTGCTGACTATGTTATGTGGGTATGATTTTTGATCAACTACAAGTGTAGTAGATGCAGTTGCAATTGTTCAGCTCAGCCTATATTAGATATAGGTTCAATGAAGTCAATATGTTGCTGTTCACATATAAAATTTTTGGTCAAATTACATTACGATAATCTATCTACCCTTCGTATTCAGCACAGCCGAGTAATCCTATCATGGGGGTCTTGTGAACAATAAACGCTAGCATCTCTGGTTTTTATTGGTATGAAATCTAGTGGTCATCTGAGGAACTAAAATTGCCACCCAGAAACCAGAGACGTTTGCATGTCTTTGGTGAAGTTAGAGCTTCCTATTTCAGATTGTCTGTCGGGTTAGGAGCATTTGCTGTTTTACCGTCATAATGTAAAGCTTCATCTACTCCCACAATCTTCTGTCTTCCATAAAAAACAAGTCCAGTGCTAATTCAGCTCTCTGACGTACCCAAAAGTTATGCTTCGAGTTCTGAGTTCCCCCATTTTTTGTCTTACTTAATAAGCTTACTAACAATGTGGACGTGTTAAGCTAAATGCTTGTGTGTTAAATGAGTGGTTTCACGTCGGTAGTGCAATGGGTGGGTTTCGAACCGGCAACCATATGATCGCAAGTCCGACGCCCTAGCCATTAGTCTACCGCCGCTTACCTTTGCATCACAAAAAGAATAAGCACAAACGTTGAATTGAGTATTGATTTCTATATGTCAGTTTTTATCAACAGTTGCGGATGCTGGTATCAGGGTTCCACGAGGTATTCTCGAAGGTAATACTTTGGACATGGGCAACTATCACCAATGCATCGGCATCAATCAACCGCTTGAAGGTTCTGAACTTCAAGGAAAATATTGCATGATCCGTGTTCCGGTGGACCAGAGTTACCACCTGCCTGACTGGCCAGAAGATGTGACTCCAAACTTTAATCCAAATCTTTTACGTTTGGATGAAGAGACCGCTAGAACTTTGGAGAAATTCAATACTATGAAGAGAGAAATGCTCGCTATGTCTGGAATTGTGGAAAATAACAACAGGTAAGTATTTATGTACTTTTTGGCACCATTATAAATGTTATACTTATAATTAAAGTTACTGGGTCACTGATTGTAAAGTATTGTAAGGTATAGTTCCCGTATTGAAAACGAACGAATTTCGTCTTCAAGTGTAAATTTTCTAAATATGTATATTAGTTTATAAACTTATCGATCAGCTGACATTTTTTTGTATTGTATGTTTTTCCATATAATAATATTATAGAATATTTTAAACCTAGAATATTTCCGAACTTGACCAGTCACACGATGATTTGAGATTAGATCTATTTGTTTAAGTAATTACTGCTTTATTTTTAGGACCTTACCAGGAAATCCGCTTTCCGGTCTTACATTTAGACTAGCTGTCTGTATTCCCAAACCTTGTACAACGGAACAAGCTATTACTTCTCTACTATTTAATGTCACTTCCGTCGGCTTTCAATACACTGATGATTTTTGTCGTCTTCCGAATGATAAGCCTTGGGTTCCAGGAGACACGGTGGCAGTGTAAGTACAGTTAAAAAGTAATGCTTTGCCATTTAATTCATTTTTTAATGATTTAATTATATTTTTTCTATTACAGGGTTGTATTTTCTATAATTGGTTTGATAACAATTTTGAGCACATCCTATGATGTTTGGCAGACAATAATTTTGAAAAAAGGTAAGATCATCTTTTTGTGATTTTTTTTGCATTTTCCATGCTAAGATTATTAAGTTATTTAATAGTAAAGGAAAAAATTCAATCGCGGGCAGGATTCGAACCTGCGTCTTCTGGTTTAATATACCAGACGCTCTGACCTCTAAGCCACCGCGAACCCTACCCGCATGATTGAAATTTTGCCTTCACATTCTGAATTTACGTCATAAGGTGACGTTTGGTGACATCTATGAGAGGCAAGTTACCTTACCTCTCAACCGACACGACTTACTTTACAGTCAGTGCAGTGTCGTACGATGCCACCCTACCTTTTAACTATCTTTTTGTGATTTTTTTGCATTTTCCATGCTAAGATTATTAAGTTATTTAATAGTAAAGTCGTCAAACGTCATAAGGTGACGTTTGACGACTTGCCTCTCATAGATGTCACCAAACGTCACCTTATGACGTAAATTCAGAATGTGAAGGCAAAATTTCAATCATGCGGGTAGGGTTCGCGGTGGCTTAGAGGTCAGAGCGTCTGGTATATCAAACCAGAAGACGCAGGTTCGAATCCTGCCCGCGATTGAATTTTTTCCTTTACTATTAAATAACAAAAGGTAAGATCATTATTTCTATTTTGTCAACATGACTATCGTTGTTCCTGCTACACCTAATTCATATAAACATTAATAATATTCTCATCTTTTTGACTGTATAACTGAAAACCAATCAAGGATATTCATATTCAATATAATAATTCTTTATTTCAGATCCAAAATCTGTGAGCGTGATTGGCAGATCATTCTCAGTGTACACAAATGGTCGCCGTATCATGACGTTTGAATCAGGTCCTGATACGTTGGAATGTTTGGATGGCATCAGAGCCTTGGCCATGGCATGGGTGCTCCTTGGTCATACGTTTACGGTAGAACTATCTTGGGCTAATCCATTTGTAGGGTTCACGGTAAGTTTTGAAAGTAAAACAGGGGGCGTTGCAGTTACTGCGTTTGAAGGTTGATAAAAACCGGCACATGGGATCTTTGGCTTAACTGATAGAGAAAAGGGAATCTTTCATAGCAATAACTATAGGTTACTAAATTTATTTCGTACAGTTGTACAAAATTTTACTGGTCCACTTATCAGGTGACTTCATCACCCCATAAGACCAAATTTTACTTACATAACATACCATCATGCCTGTATTCCCCGAAGAGTTCGATGTGTAGTAATGTACACTCACAGTTTGTAGGTATATGTATTTTAGGTCCCACGTAATAGGGGGCGGGCCTATTGCCATTGAGGCCGGGCATAGTGCCCGGTTGGCACAAATCTATATTCCAAACTGCCACTGAGAACTTCATAATATAACTCAATAACACTTTGCTCGACCTGGGGATCCAATCCAGGTCCTCAAGCGATTTTAAATAGATACAGTACAGTTGCCATGTGACTACGCGCCGTATTAGCGCTATTACTCATGTAGTATGTAATGTAATGAGTCACACGGTAGACAGTGAGCCGTTTACTTTGATACAGACAGTGATACGTATACTCAGCATACGTATATTGAGTACTGTGTTCGCCCTATTCAAAGCGTATTGTCCCCGTATTAATACTCATAAAGATCTACAACAAACACCATAATGTCAGTTTTATAATTCAGTAAGGTACATTAACAGATTTTGGGAGTCGGGATGTTTTCAGAGTTTTAAAAGTATAGATAAAAAAAAATCTTTTTTACAATTTACTAGTACTACAATTTTTAGAGTAAAATATGGCGTGCAAACATTCGGGCATAAGGGATCATATTGAATATGTAGATGTGGACAGATATGAGCTGGGTGAGGCCTTTGTCCAGCAGTAAAAAAATAGACAACAATTGGTAACTTGCTTAGAACATTGCTAAAAGAAACATGAAACATTTTCAGTACTGACTTATTTTATGGACTTTTTAGGACTTCAAATATGCCATTGATGTCTGTTAAATTTTATTTTAAGAAGAAACAAAATTTATTTATATTTATTTTTCAGTGGCAGGCGACATGGCAGGCTTTGTGGGTCACGGCGGGGCATTTTACCGTAGACACGTTTTTCACGTTGAGTGGTTTCCTCGTTGTTTATACAACCTTTGGAAAAATTAATGGAAGTAAGTGGAATTAAGTGATTTTTACTATCAACGGTGTGTACACTTGATTTGGAGATTTGGTAATCTCGAAGCAATAACCTAGCAATATTACTATGAACCGCCAAAAAATATATGGTTGTGTAATGATGGTTCTTCACACAGAGACAAGTTTGACGAGCAAGTTCCATTAAACTAGTTAATCTCGTTGTTTATTCAATGCTGAATATTAAAGCTGGTCGAATCAAACTAAAAATGTCTAGTATGAAGACTAGCTATTACATATATTCCTTAATAAAAAGTTTATTACGTAGAAATTATCAATTAAATAAATAAAATATATAGTGTAAATAAATATTTAATGTTCTTACTTAATAATATTATCATTATTTTATATATATTAAAACAGAACCTGTACCTAGATCTAAGCTAAGAATGTAGGGTCACTGCTGACGCATCAGATTTGTATACAGGCGCATTATTGTATTAGCGCGGCATAGTAATCGTCTCCCCGCACCCAATCAGTTAGGTCGTTTGTAGATAAGTAATAATTATGTATTTATAATGTTATAACTGGCCAGTAAAATATATATAGAAACGCATCAACCCTCATTTACCAACCACCTTAATAAATATAACCCCACATTGGTGACCATAAAATGTTGCCTTGTCCTTTTGGGACACTCTAACAGGGTTATGTACTCGTTAGTATTATAGTCTTGGTCCAATACAATGTTTTCTTTTTTTAAACTAAAGTAAAGTTTATTTCATAAATAATAAAACAATTGGCACAATATGGGCTCTGGATCCCGCATTAGGATACCCTGTGTTGCAGGATCCAGTCTCTTTCGACAGCTATAGATACATAACTATGAGTAGGTCTCTTAACTGTGCTAAGAAAACCCTGTCCGACCCGTGAAGGTAGATTTTGTTAGGTATCGAGATCCGGTTCTTATCATATAATCATATTCAATATACAATAAAACAAGGAATCTGAAATGGCAATACTTACGGTGGCAGCGACACGGTTTTCAGGTCACATACCTACATAATAAGCCCCATGATGGTTTATAAAATAAAAGAAAAAATACTGGATTTAGAAAAAATACTGGCAATTTGGCCCACGACGACCTTGAATTATAACTTCAATTTTAAATTTACTTTCATGAATATTAGGTATTAAATTTATATTATATTTAAAGATTTTTAAATATAATATAAATAAATATGTGTAAATTTTGCAATCTATATACCTAAATAATAATGAATGTTTGTATGTTTGTCCTCTTTGCATTGCTAAATCATTCATCCTAGTGCGAAGAAACTACATCGTGGAATGCAATAAACATTGAGTATTAACTTTGTCGAGTTGGTGTGTGTGAAAGGAACGAAACAAAATAACAAAAAAAGATAAAAACGGACATTGCATGCCGGGGGACAGCTAGTAAACAAATAAAATTCTAATGCAGACCCCTGGTGAGCGCATTGCTAGCCGTGAAAACAGCCGAGTGACGGCGGCGTGGAAAAACGTAATTATTATTTATTTAAAAAATATGTCAACAAAATAATCTGTGTAAATAATCTTAGATAGTGGGCTCATAATCGTAATACCAATAACCACTTGGTATTTTATCACAAAAGCCATCCATCTTTGTAAACTGCCCAACAATCTGACAGTTCTACGTATTTTAGTTCTATTTTAATACTGTTATGAAATATTTAAAAATGGGTTTTGATTTTCCATTCAAAATGTTCAACTAAGCGTACCTATTTTAAATAGTGTCAATATCACATCTTGTAGATAGATTAGTTTGACAAACTTTCAAATATCGTCAAGATCCACACGATCACTAATTCAACGCAGGCGGTGGCTTAATAAGTGAGCGGCTGACAGTTACATAATGGCGTATTGTGAAGACAGAATTTTACATGGATAAACTACTCTAACACATGTATGTGCAATTGTGCAGTAATACGCAGTAATACAACAAAGAAATAAATAAAATACATATAATTTAAAAATGTTATTATTTCAGGGCAGCTAATCAAAAACATTCATCTATTTTGGCTGAACAGACTCCTGCGCATGTTTCCTTTGCTGGCCGCAGCTTTGCTACTAGAAGCGACGTATATCAATCGCATGACTGATGGACCTATGTGGTCCACAATGGCAAGTCAAGTTCAAGTATGTCGAACGTACTGGTGGTCTACCCTCTTGCATATACAGAACTATGCGAGTCCTTTATCTATGGTGAGTAAAAGGATATTTACTAATAAAGCCTCTTTATAAAACGTAACATATTAATCATTAATTAACCAACATGAGAAAAGCCATGACAAGAGTCGATTGACTCGATGGTTTATCGTAGAAATCGGCTACGGTGGCTGCGTAGCCATCGTAGCGGTGACGTAGCTTCTGCCGTAGCCACGACATTTGCTAAGTTATAGGCAGTCTGAATTATTGGGTTATACGCATTCGTACACATGGCTACACATCTATTAAGTTAAAGATGATATGTAGCCGTGCATATTAATAGCCATCAACAATTTCATGAGATTAAAAATTAACTACCAATCTATTTTTATTGCAATAATGACGGTAACCGAATCGTGTGTATACGTTTAGTTTGATTTTTTAATTTCAGTGTATGAGTCAAAGTTGGTACTTGGCAATAGATGTTCAACTTCATATTTTGTCACCAATAATTCTTTACTGGGTACTTCTGGGAAAGAAGAGAACAGCATGGGCAGCATTACTAAGCGGTTTGGCGGCTATCTTGGTAGCTTCGACCACTTACAACTTTATCAAAGAATTTCCAACTACCATGTCAGGGTATGTGATTTTCAAATTCTTGTCATATAATACTAAGTATGACTTTTACAAAATAAATAATTATTTGAAAAACTGCGGTTTAATATTTACTCTATATAAAATTAAACTTAGATACAAAAAGCTGGATTTTTTTTGGATTTTTTTCCAAGAGACCGCAGACCTGATTATTTGATATTAATTATCAACCTTATACCTCCACGCCTTCCTAAGATAAAGTATCTTGACAGATCGATAGATAGACAGACTGAAGTGAAACTTTAAGGGTTCTTTTTTCTTTTTGAAGTACAAGTACGGAACCCTAAAACGAAGCATTACAAAAGAACGTTCTAATTTTTTTCTGATTGAGAGAGGTTTATTTATAATGTAAGGGTTATTTATTTTGTATTTGTTTCTTTCTAGTGAGAGATTTTTAGAATATCTGCGCGACTATTACCTAAATACTCTGACGCGAGCTTCGCCGTTCCTTGTTGGTATGATCTTCGGGTACATCGTGAGAACATGGAAACTGGAAATGTCAAAGGTATGAACATTAACATTTTATTTATAGTAAAATTTAAGACCAACAGATGTCCTGAAAAGGCGACAGGTTTTTAGTGGATGTCGACTATTAAGGACTGTATCTCAGAATGAAAGAGACCTATGATCCTGGCTTGCTGATCTGGTATCGTCGTGCTAAATAATGGTTCCGTTACACGAGAACTGATGTATACGTGCCGTCAGTTAGGACAGGTCAACTTAAAGATATTATGGCTCTTTCTTCAAAATGCCTGTTCAGATATTACCCTACATTGTAACATTTACTTATTATCTGATAATACTCTTACTATAGTCTGAACTTTAAAAGAACCCATAATTCTCTGAGTTTGTTTCAGTGTTTCTTCTCAGAGATAGTCAGTTCGGAAATGCCGACTTGTAAAAGTGTCTTTAAAAAATCTATCTACAGGAATAAATATAATTTTGTCATTATTAATCAAAAGCTACATAGGGTCTTTTTAGCCCACCTTGAGTTTGTTTCTTCTCGAAGGTGAGAGCGCCGGCACCAACTAGGACTAAAAATCTATTAGATCAACGTGTAAAGTGACTTTTATGAATATCTTTACGGAAATATATATAAAGTTTATCACTTCACAGATTACAATAGCGTGTTTCTGGATTGCTACCTTTACTTTGTCGACATTCCTCATATACTCTCACTACCCCGGGATCCAGCCGGACTGGGACAATCAAACCTTGGACAATCTCTATAACTCCTTCGTCAGACCTCTTTGGGCACTCTTTATTGGAATATTGATCTACGGTTGCGTGAATGGTTTTGGCGGTATGTAGGACCTATATTGGAAAAATCCACAGTTAATATATATATTCTCGGTATAAAATCCGTTGTATGTAAATAATTTTATTGTGAAGTAATTTTACGTTGTCTTTTGTTTTGTTCAGTTGGAGTCATTGTTGGTTTGAATTCCAACCCAAACAGAGACAGATTTTTTAATAAATCTTTGGTTTAATTGCTTGAAATTATTACAATTAAATTTTTTATAGAAATTAACAACTCATAATTATGATGAGGTAACAGGTTGGCAAGGTTTTTTCTGGCTGTCAATAAAATTGATTAACATAATTTCATATTTCAGTGTTTTGTTTAACTTACCCATTTTTACACCGTAGAAATAAAAAACATGTGTGTAATAAACGGAAATTCTAGTTTAGATATTAATTTTCAGGTCCAATCAACTGGTTTCTATCACTGAGAGTGTGGAAGCTTCAATCTCGATTGTCGTATGCCATGTATTTGTTCCACTACATGCTGATGAGGGCGGTTAACTTCACTGCCACATCACCTATATTCTTCTCAGTAGGTTTAATGGTAAGTTATAAATAATAATAAATTCCTTAATTGTTTTCTTCCACAAAGGTGACTTAATTAAATTACAAAGCGGTAAATCACGAAGAAAAAAATGAGATGTGGATACTGTCAGTGCATACTGGTGCACACACATCTGAAATCCATTGTTAAAGGTAAAGAATCAACATATTATAAAAAAACCATTTACATATTATAATTGATAATGGTAATGATTGTTTGGTCAATTATTTTATCTATATACCTACGGTGATTTCTTTTTATTTCTTTAAGCAAGAATACGTGTAAAGATTTTTTTACAAGGAAATGTTTCTGTAACTAGATTGCACCCGTCTTTCCTAATTGACAATCTCTAGGAGGAACGTCGAAGAAAACTGTGATCAATTGATCAGCATTGATTTGACCTGTCTTCTATTTCAGACGTTCAAGTTCTGCGGCCACTACGTGTTTTCTCTTGCTGTATCATATCTAATGGTATTAGTAATCGATGCGCCATTTTCTACAATATTCAAACTGCTATTGAAAGGAGGTAAATAATTTTTATATGATGAATTATTGGCAATTCATCATTTCTCGATTGTGATAGATAAATTGGATAGGTATATAGTAAGCTAGAGACGTAATAATGGGATTCAGTTTGAGTTGCTGTGATGCCATTTCATGAAATCATTGTCGCATCATGCTGTAAAAAACTGACCTAGAAACTAAGAACCTCAAGGAAGTGACACTCTCCATTAAAAAAATATTGTATTATTGTTATCGTATTCATTTATTTTTATTTATTACTTTTAAAATGTTCCATATAAAAGCTAAAAAGAAACAAAAAATTGGTCCATCGACGTTGGGAATATATTCCAAGGTACCGGGCAGCTAGGACTCCAAAGAAAGATATATTATTATATATTATAAAGATATATTAATTCTACAGGTCCAAAGAAGCCCCGTACAAAAGAACTCGAAGACGAACCAGTGAAAGAAAATGACAAGAAAGTGTAATAATATCAATTCTATGTATACGGTTATTGTGATATTTTGTGTGAAATTTAGAATTTCACATTATTATTATTATTATGAAATATACTATTTTTAATGATCTTACCAAGGTATTTGTTTTATTAGAATATTCTATTTGTATACCAATATGGTCCAGGTGAAACAATGATTCCCTGTTTATGAATGTTACTTTTAGTTTTAGGGGCGAACCACGAATCGTCGGCACACCCACCATCGCTTCCGTGTGTCGTATTCCTCAATGCTGAGGGTCGTGATCTTTACTAGGAATCTCTTTCTTGCGGATGTTTTTTATCACGTGTTTCGGTCACATAGATGACATCATGAACGCTGGTGGAAAGTGAGGTGCGGTTTCAGAACACCCTGCAGACTATTAGCTTAACCGCTAGCTTGAGCTTACATTGCCAAGTCATGTTTAAAGGAGAATCGAAAGAAACTTCTTTATTCTTTGAGAGTTATATTGATATCATTTAATTCCCAACGTTTCGGGTCCTTTACAGCACCCATGGTCGTGGGTAGATAAAATTACTAAAAGATACCTTGCGTATTTGTTCATTATTAGCAATTTGGTTTACACAGAATGAGCTCACCATGTCCTTTGGTTTTTTTTGTATATAGGACAGGAGGGCAAACGAGCAGACGGATCGCCTGATGGTAAGCGATTACCGCCGCCCATGGACACCCGCAACACCAGAGGAGTCAAAGTGCGTTGCCGACCTTTTAAAAGGGGATTGGGCCTCTGGTAACCCCACTCACTCGGCGAAACACAACTTAAGCGTTGTTTAACGCCGGTTTTCTGTGAGGCCGTGGTATCGCTCCGGTCGAGCCGGCCCATTCGTGCCGAGGCATGGCTCTCCCACGTAAAAGCAGGTTTGGTCTTGCAGTTTTATTATTATTTCGCTTGGATTTAATGGAACATAAATATATATATATATATAATATTGTTATTACCATAACCACTCTGACAAGAGTGTCCGACTAAGAAGAATAATAAATCATTCTTATAGATTTCAAGAAGGTGATAAAACTTAGCTAATATCTTTTCATTTTTGGTGTTTTTTAATATCTCTGTCAATCTGGACAAGAATTGTTGGTATTTTTCAAGGTAATGTTCACAAATTGCTATTTTGATGGAACAGCGGTGCCGATTTTTTTAAACATCATCTTTTGATTGCGTTTTGTTGCACATGCATGTCATACGTTCTGTATCCGTTCTGGTCAAATCCTTATTAAATCTAATCTTATTGTTAAAGGAATTTCCATTCGTATCGCTAGTGATAAGATACCTAAGCTTAATTCTGAACAATTATAAAATAAATCTCGCAGTTTTATTATACTAAAAAAGATTTTGTCTGTAGCTGTTCATTATCTTAATTGTGATATGAATCCGTAATATTTAAAAATATTAATTTATATTGGTGATAGTAAAATGTTTTCCAAAGTGTTTTTATCTGTGATTTTAGTCAATATAGTTGCAGTTGGTTTAGTCAAAGGATATCTTGACTTACCAATACCAAACGAAGCTTTGGATCGAGAACTGTATGAAAAAGTGATTGACGCAGAACTATGTCACGAACAAGTCCGACAAATAAGAAGCAATGTGTTGCTGACTATGTTATGTGAGTATAATTTTTAATCAACTATCAGACACAAAGTAGTGTGTACTTTCATCCACATGGTACTTCAATACCGTTTTCTATTTGATACGGTACCGTCAGACTGAGTTTATTAATTTCTCCAATGAAATCAACTTTTTAGTGTCAGTACTCATTCGTGCACCGACCTCGTATTCAGTTCAGTCAAGTTGTTTCTCTGATATTTTTGTATAGAAATCTCTTAAGGATTATCTTGAGGGACTACTTGCCATACCTACAGAAAATTAGTAGTGAAGCTAGCGTCTATCGTTCCCTAAGCCCCTCGTAGAGCTACAGCTTGAGAAGCTTACGTAGTTTTAGTATTGCAAAATATTTCGTAATTACATATTACCACTGTAAGTAGTTATTAACTATACTGTTATGCAATGTCCAATCTTCAAATCCAAATGTGCAATCTTCTATTTGATTTGTCAACAACCACTTTAGAGAGTCCATCGGCCTTTTTTTATGGAATAAGAGGGCAAACGAGCAGACGGATCGCCTGATGGTAAGCGATTACCGTCGCTCATGGACATCCGCAACACCAGAGGAGCCACGAGTGCGTTGCCGACCTTTTAAAAGGGGATTGGGCCTCTGGTAACCTCACTCACTCGTAAGCGTAGCAAACACAACGTAAGCGTTGTTTAACGCCGGTTTTCTGTGAGGCCATGGTATCACTCCAGTCGAGCCGGCCCATAAGTGCCGAAGCATGGCTCTCCTACGTAAAATGCCTTTTGAGCATTTACTGATTTACAGTCAGAATTCAATGCTTTATGTGCAGTCTTCGGCCTTTCGGACAGCCCAGTAGTAATTCAGCTTGCTGATGTAGAAAGTTATACGTCGAGTTCTCGATTTCCTCTGTGGCTTACTAAACGAATCTGCACCTACGTTTACGTTTATAGTCTCAGTACATCAGGAGAAGTTAGAACTCGCTAAAGATACATATATACACTCACGCCTTTCTCCCATAGGAGTAGGCAGAAACTATAGAATACAATTCTGGTATTAATATGGTCACTTTTCCCAATAGTCGCGGATGCTAGCATCAGGTTTCCAAGAGGTATTCTCGAAGGTAATAGCTTGGATATGGGCAACTATCACCAATGCATCGGTATCAATCAACCGCTAGAAGGTTCTGAACTTCAAGGAAAATATTGCATGATCCGTGTGCCGACGGACCAAAATTACCACCTGCCTGACTGGCCAGAAGATGTGATTCCAAATTTTTTACACTTGGATGCAGAGACTGCTAGAACTTTGGAAAATATCAATAAAATTGAGAGAGGAATGCTCGCGATGTCTGGAAATGTGAAAGATAACAATAGGTATTTAATTACTTTTTTACGCAATTTCAAATGATATTTATAATTAAATATACTGGGTCACTGATTATAGGGTCGAAGTATTGAAAACTAAAGAACCTTGTTTACAAGTTTGTAAAAACACCGATTAGTCGACTACTTCTTTATTGTATTAATTAGTATTTATTGCGATTTTTTAATAATAATATGCTATATTTTTAACCTAAAATATTTCCAACCTTCAACCGTCACTGGATATAATAAAAATTACACTGTGTAGCGATTGGAGGCTGTTTCTTTAAGTAATTACTGCTTCATTTTTAGGACTTTACCAGTAAATCCTCTCTCCGGTCTTACATTAAGACTAGCTGTCTGTATTCCCAAGCCTTGTACAACGGAACAAGCTATTACTTCTCTACTATTTAATGTCACTTCCGTGGGATTTCAATACACTGATGACTTTTGTCGTCTTCCGGATGATAAGCCTTGGGTTCCAGCAGACACGGTTGCAGTGTAAGTAGAATAAATGTTTTATCTTTTCATTCAACTTTTAAATAATAGATTTATATTTTTTCTGTTACAGGGTTGTATTTTCTATAATTGGTTTGTTAACTCTTTTGAGCACATCGTATGACGTTTGGCAAACAATAATTTTGAAAAATGGTAAGATTATTATTTTCTATTTTAGCAATATGACCATCGTTAGGTATCCCTGCTACATCTAATCCATCCATAAGATATTATATAACACTGTCATTTTTGATCGTATAATGAAGCGGCGGTAGCCTAATGGCTAGGGCGTCGGACTTGCGATCATGTGGCTGCCAGTTCAAAACCTACCCATTGCACTACCGACGTGAACCTACTGGTAACCCAAGTATTTAGCTTAGTACGAGGGGTTCACAAGAATACTAGTAATGTGCGACCCACATTGCTAGTAAAAAATTGTCTATTTCAGACCCAAAATCTGTGAGCGTGATTGGCAGATCATTCTCAGTGTACACAAATGGTCGTCGTATCATGACGTTTCCATCGGGTCCTGATACGTTGGAATGTTTGGATGGCATCAGAGCCTTGGCCATGGCGTGGGTGCTCCTTGGTCATACATTTATATCAGAAATACCTTGGGCTAATCCAATTGAGATGTTTATGGTAAGTTTGAGGGTAAAGTTGAAGTTACTGCATTTGAAGGCTGATTAAAAACATACGGCATCATTGGCATAACATATAGAATACGGGAAATTGTACTGAAGACTACCTATATAGTTTTTTTCAGTCTATTCCAAACGGTTGTACGAGTATTTATTATTTTACTACCAAAATAGAGTTAATAGTTATAATTTAATAATATGGCGGTATAGCCAAATTGTATTTATTGTATTGTATAAATACGACTATTGTGTGCGTCTTGTCCATGTAAATAATATTTCTTTCTTTCTTTCTATTTACTACTAGCATAAAAGTCTACTGGATGACAGTGGCTAGGTCCCGTATTAGGCGGCGTTGTTCACATTGTAGTTATAAATAGAGCATAGCGAGATAAGGACACAGTTGCCAAGCAACAAAAAGAAATAGCCATATCAGTAACAATCCTAAAATATTATTTAGTAGGTATTAATTTATTTTAATATATGGCTTGGAGATAAAATGCGTATTCTATTAAAAATATGCCATTGGTGTCTGTTAATATTCTTTTCAGAACAAAACAATTTTATCTTGACTTCTTTCAGTGGGCGTCCACATGGCAGGCTATGTGGATCATTACGTCGCATTTTACCGTAGACACGTTTTTCACTATGAGTGGTTTCCTCGTTATTTATACAACCTTAGGAAAACTGAATGGAAGTAAGTGGAACTGAGTGTTTTTTATGTTTATCAGCATATATGTGTATGTATGTACTTTTCAAAATATGGCGACAACCAGACGACGATTTAGAAAGAGAAAAAAATGAAAGTAAACAAACTGCGAAAAATCTTCAATCGATTTCCAAATAAATCTCCAAAAAATAGAGTTTATTATCCATTGGGGAAAATTCATAATTTGTGATAATTTAATGTGCTAGTGTCCGTATGTATTTAGCACTATGAAGCGCATTGTCACTTAACCTCAGATGGGTAAGTGGTCAAACTTTAACCTAATATTAAAAAATCTAATATGTTTTAGAACGTGATTCTTTATAGCGGCTCGCGGCAGGAGTCGACTGGTAGAAAACGTCATGTAACGAAAAAGCGTTCTTTTTTTTAAACCTCGCTCGGGACGTTTGGTTCGTAGTTATGATATTATCGTCAATCGTTGACCGTTTTTCTAAATAAATTGATATGAGTGTCAATTTCGAGGTTTCTCAGGGTCCTGATTACGAAAATGACATAGGTATATATTGAAATCCAAGATGGCGGACATTATTTTTTTAAATAATCATGATTAAAAATGAATTATTACATAGTACGATGTCTGCTGCTCACTTTGAGTCACTAATCAGTGCGGCGAGCGGCTTACAGTTACTGCCGCATCGTGAAGACGGAATTTGACGAATACTAAAATATTTACAATAAATGCTACTGCTTAGTAATACAACTATTAAATAATTGAAATGTATTTAAAAAGGTTGTTTTATTATTTCAGGGCAGCTAATCAAAAACATTCATCTATTTTGGCTGAACAGACTCCTGCGCATGTTTCCCTTGCTGGCCGCAGCCGCACTACTAGAAGCGACGTATATCAACCGCATGACTGATGGACCTATATGGAACGGGGTGGAAAATCTAGTTCACAGATGTCGAACGTATTGGTGGACTACCCTCTTGCATATACAGAACTATACGAATCCTTTGTCTATCGTTAGTTAAAGAATATTTACTGATAGTGCCTCTTAAAAAATATAATATGATAGTTATTAAGTTATTTTTTAGTAAAGGAAAAAATTCAATCGCGGGCAGGATTCGAACCTGGGTCTTCTGGTTTGATATACCAGACGCTCTGACCTCTAAGCCACCGCGAACCCTACCCGCATGATTGAAATTTTGCCTTCACATTCTGAATTTACGTCATTAGGTGACGTTGGTGACATCTATGAGAGGCAAGTTATCTTACTTCTCAACCGACACGACTTACTTTACAGTTACCAGAAGACGCAGGTTCGCGGTGGCTTAGAGGTCTACTAACAAATATGAGAAAAAAAGCATGACGCGATAGTAATCGTCGAAAATAGCTACGATGGCAACCGAATCATTGTAGCGGTGTCGTAGCTTCTGTCGTAGCACGTTTCAATCAAATCGAATGTTTTCTCATAATAATAGCTAAGCATAATAATAATAATAGTGCTTTATTGCAAACAACAAAGATTTGCGAAAGACATTGCGAAAAATTTACGTGGGAGAGCTATGCTTCGGCACGAATGGGCCGGCTCGACCGGAGAGATACCACCGCCTCATAGAAAACCGGCGTTAAACAACGCTTACGTTGTGTTTCGCCGAGTGAGTGAGGTTACCGGAGGCCCAATCCCCTTTTAAAAAGTCGGTAACGCACTTGTGACTCCTCTGGTGTTTGGGTTGTCTATGGGCGGTGGGAATCGCTTACCATCAGGCGATCCGTCTGCTCGTTTGCACTCCTATCCCATAAAAAAACACAAGATATTTTTTTTTATGGGATATCAGGAAGATTCATATGGAATTACAAATAAGAAGAGAAAGGAATACAACAAAATTATAATTTAAACATTAACACAAGCAATTATAAAATACCATGCTGCAGTTTCTAGCCATTTTATAAACAATGCGTGATACAATCATTTTTTATACAATGATTGTCTCTGACAGACTCCCTGTAATATTATTGGCGGATTATATTCCCCGGTCTACTGTATATTATTTATAAATAAGTACATTTTGATTGTGAAATTACTTTTTCTTTTCAGTGTGTAAGTCAAACTTGGTACTTGGCAATAGATGTTCAACTCCATATTTTGTCACCAATCATTCTCTACTGGGTACTTCTGGGCAAGAAGAAAATAGCATGGGCTGCATTACTAAGTGGTTTGGCGGCTATCTTGGTAGCTTCGACCACTTACAACTATATCAAAGAATTTCCATCTACCGCATCTGGGTAAGTAGCTATTTCCAGTTTCCATAAACTGTTTTGCACGTAACGTTATTTAAGTAAATTTTGGCGATTTGATGGCAAAACAACTCACCAAAATTTGCTTAAATATCTTAATCTTCAAAATTTCTCACTAAAACAGCAGCACTGCAAAGCGTTTTTTCCTATGATGAGATGATAGATCGGTATATTTAATTAATAACATAACATGCCATCATGCCTGTTTTCCCTGAAGGGTTAGGCAGAGGCGTACTAATGTACACCCACAGTTCGCCGGTATGTTTAGGTCACCGGGCACAGATTCCAAATTCCGAGCTGCTACTAAGAATTTCATAGAAAAACCCAATAAAACTTTGCTCGAAATGGGAATCGAACCCTCTAGCGTAATAATCGCGCTCAGGACCACTTGGTTAATGAGGCAGTCAATTCATCAATTTCATCAATCAATTTAATTAATTAGTTTTTTTTTCGTTTCTTTGTAGTGAGAGAGCGTTAGAGTACATGCGTGTTTATTACAAAAACACTCTGACGCGAGCTTCACCGTTCCTTGTTGGTATGATCTTCGGATATATCGTGAAAACATGGAAACTGGAAATCGTCCCTTAGCTTACAACACCGCTTAAGTCATTTTTACCAACTTTACAGGAGACGAAAAAAACTGTATATTTTTAAAAATCTGTGTTTTTTTTCTATTGCTTCTTATTACATACTCTAGTTAGCGGTTAAGAAATAATTAATTATACTTATTTTGACGATTTACTTTATTTTAACATTTATTTTATGACTTGAGCGGTGTTGACTGATATTTTATTAGATTTAGGCGGTGTTGTTTGTGAAAATGTTAGGGATTAAGGTATCAAAAGATGATTTGCAAATATAAGCTTTTATTAAGAAATATTTCAAGAAAATTAACATTCTTTATAACATAGATATCTTAACTTAAATCTTAAGAATCACATTGTTGAGATCAATTGCTTCAAGTTATTTGGTAATACACGAACCTCTAGTTAGAACGTAAATGAAATAATATTTTTTTATTTTAATAGGTAAATATTTCAAATATTAATCTTAGTTTACTTAGTCTTTAATAAACTCCAAAGAAATAAGATATAATAGTATTAATAAAATAATAGAAATAATAAAGAATACTCAAAATCTCTAGTCTTTAGTTTAGTTGCAGTCTTTAGTGATTGCTGTGCGGAAGGTCATCATAAAAAGAATGGCAATTAGATGGCAATACACTTTTTAGGTCTTGCAAATCTTGATACTTCCGCTTTGTAATTGGTATTCTAGCTGCGTACAATTTTTGCAAGCTATTTATTTGTTTAATGCTGTTAATTGACGTGGGACGATGTGGTAACGGGTGAAGCTCGTCATCAAAACTAACTTTATACCAAATTGTGCCATTTGGTCTGTATTCTAGCATACGTAAATCTGTGACGACAAGGTCACCTGCTTTTTTACCAGGCCTTATAGATTTATAAATTAATTCTTTCGAAAAGTCTGTAAAAAAAGTATAGTCTAAATACCGAGCTTCGTAAGGCATAGGATCACTCCTAGCAGTTTTACTTATAGCCATGTATTGTTGTGGAAGGTAAATTTCTTTACCTTTTAATTTACACTCTATGGCACTATGTACCGAATCACATTCCATGTGAGTATGGCCTTTTTCCAGGTACTTTTGAGTAATCACAATATTTTTTTCAATCGCTAAACGTAATAAAGCATTGCTTAAGGTAACATTGCGATTTTGAGCACAACAACCATCGGAATATAAAACCACAGGCAATAATTTCCGACTCAAAACCTTCTCTAGATGGTCTACTAAGCATGAAGCAAAAACAGAGGCTTCAAGCATACTATTTGACTCATCGAACCAATAACACATTACTTCCTTAGTTGCTATATTGTATAATGTAAAATTATGGACGCATAATTTCGTTTTATAATAAATTGCACTAGCTTGAAGATACGGGGCCAATTTTACCGATTCAACATCCTGTGTGAACACGTGACAAGCTCCGGACTGTGCAATTCCTTTGTCAGCATCTTTCTCTTTCCTGGCTCGATCTTTCTTCAGAACATGTTGAGCGTATTCTTCATCAGTAATGTTTCCAGTTTTATGACTGCAACAAACGTCGCATTGATCTTTCTTTGGGTGGAATAGGCTCAGATTGAGTTTCAAAAATAATTTGTCAAATAATTTACGGCCAAGGCATTCTCTACCCTCTAATTCACAATTATCTTTATATGCATGATAGAGCTGTGTCATGCTCGAGAAAATTGGTTCTAAATATTCTCGTGATGTTTTAGCACGACAGTAATGTGACGGCATCTTTGGAAGATCTGCTAAAAACTTTTCAACATGTTTGTGGTCTTCAATTTTCCCTGGATTTCTGCGATTACTGGTTGAAGTAGACACATCGGGAGGCATAGCACAATCGGTTTTTGTCAACCAATATCTTATAAACCAATCTTTAATTCCAAGAGTGGCCAAGAACATTTTTTTGCAGACTTGGTGGCGTACATTATCAATCGTCAAAACGTAAGTTCGACTATCAGTTCTTTTGGATGATTCTGGATTTTTTGTAACTTTCTTTGGTACTTTGTTAACGTGAGAAGTTATAAATGATCTTCGCTGCTCCCAGTTCATGTTCTTCCAGAAAATTTCAAACAAATATTTTCGCTGTTGCTCGTTTATGTTGTCACATGACCTGTGTTTGGATTTCTTGCAAAACGCAGAAGTGCACGGTGGTTTCATGGATCTTGCAGGCTTAAATACGTCTTGTTTCACTTTAAATGTTTCATTAATCTTTGCTTTTCTGTCTCTTCTGTATCCTAAATAATTTTCACCTTTCATCCGTAATTCTTTATTTATATTGCGTTTATATTTATTTGGGTCTTTTGACGCCTTGTTCTGTCGTTTTTTATGACTTAACAAATCACCGTGATAAGGAACATTACTGAGTATGACCACTTTTGAAGAACATGATGGAGTAGCAGAGACACTGGATTGCTGTATATTGGTTTGGGTTGTTTTATTTTCATCTGTTATATCTGTATCTGTGTTAATTACTATATCCGAAACTGGGTCTTGAGTATTCGTAGGGAAAGCTTCGATGTGAATATTTCCTAGTTCTTGTACAAAGTTCTCACTTTCTACCGAGATATTGGCTACATTAAATGCAGAAGGCTGAGGATACTCGATGGTCACTGTAGCAAATTCGTGTGGTATATGTTGCAGATCAAAGAAGTCATTACCAGCTTTTTCTACAACTTGTAGGTTGTGAATGTTAATGTTTTCAATATTATCCAAGTCTATGTTCTGGTCAAATATTGTGTTTACATTATCCTGGCTACTTATAATACTTTTTATGGACTCCCCGAAGTTTTGATCATTTATTGGTGTTGCAATAGTTTCATGTTTTGTAGGAGAATTGCATGCTTTGGTGTCAGAAGAACTAGTGTTATCTTTTTGATTCACATCTAAAATAAATAATAGGAATTATTTCATTAAAAACATAAATAACAAAAAAAATAATTCGGACCTCAAAACAAACCCATACTACTAACCTACTTTAATTCTTTTTTTATCTTCTTTGCAACTTTGTTTACGCCGTTTATGTTTTGACATCAGTCCTGATTTTTGTAATTGGGCACATAACCATTCATCACCTGAACTCGAACTCAGATCACTCCAGGAATCAATTTCTTCTCCATCCATAGCGCATTAATTTCAATTATTGAGTTTCCTAAAAAAATAAAATAAATTTTGAAACACCGCCTAAGTTAAGAAAAAATTGTTAGTAAACACCGCCTAAGTAAGTAAAGATATTATTTTATCATTTATTTCTAAATTAATACGCGTAAATCAATAAACATTACATTATTCTATAGCTTACCTCTTAATCTTCTATTAAAACTTCTTGCATAGACGTTTCAGCGGTAAAATTCACATAAAAATTGAATAAACACGGAGCGCGAAGTATTTTCGCGCGAACATTATGACAGACTAACGACTTCTGCGGTGTTGCGACGCCAACCGACTTGAGCGCTGTCACTATTTTTTGAATTACGGCTTCTGATTGGCTGAAATCTATTTCATGAGACCAATGGTTCGACGCGCAATGTGCAGCTTCATCCAATGGCATTAAAATGTAAAAACCGCCAATTTTCGACTTGAGCGGTGTTGTTAGCTAAGGGACGAAATGTCAAAGGTATGAGATAACATTGATCATATTTTTATGGCAAAGAAGACAAATAAACATAATTATGATTTGAAAAGATGACTGAGTCCCTTGTGGGAAAACAAGGACTGACTGTTTTTTCACACGGCGGAAGAGGCCTGTGTCCATAATGGACGAAAGCTAATGGGCACATCCAGAGTTTGTTCTTTTCAAAATATAAAAATATTTAAAACAAGCTTTTAATTAAATGCACCGAATATAAACACAAAAAAGAAGAATATAAACATTGAAATAAATCAATTCAAAATAAACCCATAATTGTGACACTATATTAAATATTGTTTATGGCATTTTTGTTAAAATTATGATAACAAACCTTCACGGTGACATAGCTCAGGTAGTAGGGATTTGAATAATTCGAAATAAGAATTAGTGATGATTCGCGCGCTGTGTGTGTGTTTTGCTATTGAATAAAATGTTTCGTCGGTATATTTAATAATAAAAATAAGCACTTATGAGTAGGTAAGCCTATGTAATGAAAGCCTCACAAAGGCAGTTCTAATTATTTTCAGGTACTGAAACTACTATGCTTCACTTGGGGAAAGGAAACATTCGTTAATTAGTAATCTGTCACTTACTCCCTTTGGTGAACCATCTACTATGATACTTTATTATTTTATTTGTGTATCTTAAATGAATAAGGGTTTCTTTTTTTAGTGTAGGTAGGTGTGTGTGTGGGTAGGTAGGTGTTGGCTTTAAAACTAAGTAACATACGAAAATAAATGTTATATGTTAATCTATTTTACTTAGAAAAATAATTGTAAATGCTACTTTCCAATATAATTTTGTGCGTCATGGCAAAACAGAGTATATATTATCACTATGATAATTGTTCACATCTTACACTGCAATATATTTGTTATATATACCTACTCATGTTTTAAAAATAAAATATCTCCTCTTATCTCTACTAATATATCTTCACAGATTAAAACAGTGTGTTTCTGGATTGCTACCTTAGGTTTGTTTGCATTCCTTATATACACTAACTATCCTATCGCACAATGGGACTGGGACAATCAAACCGCGGACCTTCTCTATAACTCCTTCGCCAGACCTCTTTGGGCACTCTTCATCGGATTACTGATCTACGGGTGCGTGAGTGGTCATGGTGGTAAGTAGGATCAATATTGAAACATCTAAATTTAATGTATTTTAACTCTAATCGATACGAAATCAGTAAAAAGTAATTTTATACTTCACCCACTTTGAAATTGATCCATTACTACTCTAATACCACGGTAGTAGCAATTTGATGCCTTAGAGCTAAAAGTTGTATGAAAATCCTTTACTGACCTGTCTTGTTTTTTTAATACACATAAAAGATATAATTTTCATTGGCAGTGGGCTGCTAAATTTGAATTTCGAACAAAAATTTTACTTGGTAAATACATTTTTGTTTATATGTACCTACTAACAAACCTTTAAGGTGACTTAGCTGAGGCAGTAGTAGTGAGAATTAAAAAAATCAAAATTGGAATTACTGTTGATTCGCGCGCTTTGAGCACGATGTCCCGGTTTTTGTTATTGATTTTTAAGCTATTGCATAGCTTCTATCGCGGGCCTTGAGCGTGGGGACCGAATCCAGAAATTCCGTAACGAAAAAAACCTAACACGCTTGTCTCTTTAGTTCAGCAACCCGCCTTTAGGTGGCATTGGTTGTATTACATAAGTTGATAAAAAACGCTATGCAATAGCTTTACCGCGGCAGTCCCCGAGTGCCACACGTCTTTTTTTTTATTTTTGTTTTGCTTGCAAAATATACTTTATTAAATTATTAATGATGAAAGATATCGCATAACATCTTCATGACTGCTGAATCGAAATAGGTACGTAAGTACCTGTGCCGTATATTTCATGATAAAAGTTTGACTAGGTATTTCCATGCAATGAAAATCTCACAAAGGCAGCTCCAATTATTGTCAGATATGTTTATACTTATTTTTATTTTCTTTATAGGTAGGTGAAGTATAAAGTACTATGTTTCACTCGGGGGAATGTACACATTACATAGTCGTGTGGTTTGCGTACTCAAATGCACACTCGTTAGTAATGTGTCACTTTTTCCCCCTTTTTTTTTTTTTTTTAATCCCGGTATGGGATATGGCACCACACTTTTTGTGTATTTGCCAGTGTCAAGTATATGGAGTAAACAAGTAATATTTAATAATTCCCGTCATGGGATTATAATATATGGCGCCACACTTTCTGTGTTTGCCAGTGTCAAGTATACAAAATAATCCCCAGTAAAACAGTGGCAACTTCACTAAGGCATCGATGGAGTTTAGGAGTGACCACAAAAGTCACGATTTTCAATTTTATATCATTTGCCTACACTCGCACACGTTCACGAACACTTATTGGTTAACTATCCACTTTAATTACACATTAAATTTCGGAGAAACACAAGTTTTGGAAAATAATATAAAACCGACAAAGTGCACTTTACATTTTCCCGCCTAAAACTCCTTTTTCCCCTTGGTGAACAATCTACTATTATTTTGAAGTAATTTTACGTTCTCCTTTGTTTTTGCTTTGTTGCGAGTGATTGTTGGTTTGAATTTCATTCCAACCAGAGAGTTTTTTTAATCAATCTTTGGTTTGATTGCTTAAAATTATTAAAATTAGATTTTTCATTGATATTTACAATTCATATATGCTGTGATAACAAGCTCACAAGGTCGAATCCAGGGCATATAATAAAAGGTTCTCAATTAATTAAAAGATATGGTTCACATGCTGACTGCGACGGTTCTATTAAGTTTTGTCCATATTTTTTCCATATTTTTCTTGTACAAATTAAACAGCGACATTTAATTAAGAATTATGATTATGTTATTAATTTTCAGGTCCAATCAACTGGTTTCTATCTCTACGAGTGTGGAAGCTTCAATCTCGATTGTCGTATGCTATGTATTTGTTCCACTATATGCTAATGTGGGCGGTCAATTTCAGCGCAATATCACCCATATTCTTCTCTGTAGGTCATATGGTAAGTTATTAATATTCGTGCATACAATATTTAGTGCAAACTATACCTGCTTGATTTATAAAAATCAATACACTAGGTATCTAAAAAATATTAAAATTTTCAATCAATCATTAGTTTAAGTAGATTTGTATTGAAATACTGCTACAAGTCAATGGTATACCTAAATTTCTTTGACCAACGACACGATTGGCGTAACGGTTGAGCGATCGGCTTCTGCGCCACGTGTTGTGGGTTCGATCCCCACAAGTAGCAAATATTTGTATGATCTACAGATAGTTGTTCCGGGTCTGGGCGTTTGTGTATGTGAGAATTTGTGTTTGTAAACTCACCCACGATACAGGAGAAAATGCTAGTATATATAGGTATAGATATATAATATATATATATATATCTATACCTATATATGATATATAATATATATAAGAAGAAATGCAGGAGAAGTTTGCAGTTTGTCAAAATCTAGTCATCATAGAAGGAATGACCTTTTGATGAATTTTTTTTTTTTTTAAAAAACGTTGCCCCACACTAGGATTTTCTCCTGTATCGTGGGTGCGTTTACAAACACAAATTCTCACATACACAAACGCCCAGACCCGGAGCAACTACCTGTAGATCATACAAATATTTGCTCCGTGTGGGGATCGAACCCACAACACGTGACGCAGAAGCCGATCGCTCAGCCGCTACGCCAAACGTGTCGTCATTATTATGTCGTCATTATTATGTCGAATGAGCCGTAATTATCAGCATTGATTTGTCTTTTTTCTATTTCAGACGTTCAAGTTCTGCAGCCACTACGTGTTTTCTCTTGCTGTATCGTATCTAATGGTATTAGTAATAGATTCGCCATTTTCTACAATATTCAAACTGCTATTGAAAGGAGGTAGGTAATTTTTTTATGTTGAAACCTCAATTAGGTATTGACAATTCAGTGTTTTTGATTATCATAGATAAAGTAGACAGTTAGAGTGTCTCCACTCATATTTGTGTGTTGCAGTAAAAGAATGGTAACCCCCGTCAGGAACGAAGTTCTTTACGCTTTTTTTTTCAACTTTTCACCTATGAATTAAATAAATCACAAAAAAATTATTCACTTGATATTAGTTATTACAAAAATTGTTAGATGTTGACATCCACATCAATATATTTACAAAAAGATTATCCACCATCATGGATTTCAAAACTTATGTCATTTTCGTAATAAGTATACTGAGAAACCTCCAAATTGACACTCGCATCAAATTATTTCGAAAAATAATATCCACCATCTTGGATTTCAAAATTAATGTTTTCGTAATCAGAACATCGATAAATCTCGAAATTGACACCCACATGAAATCATTTATTAAAATAATATCCACCACCTTGGATTTCAAAATTAATGTTATTTTCGTAATCAGCACACCGAAAAATTTCAAAATTGACACCATCAATTTATTTAGAAAAACAAAGTAGGTTTGACGGCTAGCTCTTGACTATAATATCCGAACTATGCTAGACGAGACCGAACGTCTCGAGAGAGGGCGTAACGGGCGTTGTTATAATTATTAATAATATAATAAAAAAATCCACAGGTCCAAAGAAGCCAAGCAAAATAGAAATCACAGATGAACCAGCGAAAGAAAATGACAAGAAAGTGTAATAAATAATAATTCTAAGTCTAATCCCTCTTTATTGTGATTTGTGTGCAATACTCAGTATGAAATATACTATTTTAAATTAACTTACGTATGTATTTGTTTTATTACAATGTCCTATTTGTATGCAATGGGGTTCAGGTGAAAATATGACTCCATAATTAAGAAGGTAACTTTGACTTTTTTAATATACTCAGATAAAATATTGAATTTTCATTGGCAGAGGGCACTGACCTCTATAATACTCTAGTCTATAGGTACAAGAGGGTTACTCAATTTAAATAACGAACGAAAATACTGGGTAATTGCATTTGTGTTTAAATTAATATGATAATAAACCTTCATGGTGATATAGCTGAGGTAGAAGGAAATTGAATAATGTAAAATTATAAATAGTATTCGGTCGCTTTGAGCGTGATTGCGCTGGTTTTGTGTCTTTTTCGTGACTTGCAAAATAGTATCAGATAATTAGTATGATCCACAAATAATAAATCTAAATAAGTATACTGTATATTTAATAGGTTAAATGAGTATGACTAAGTAGGCCTATGCAATGAAAGTCTCATACAGGCAGTTCTAATTATTTTCAGATATGTTTATACTTATTTTTATTTTCTGCGTAGGTGAAGCATAAAGTAGGTAAGTATATTATGTACTATGGCTTCACTCGGGGGTGGTGCACCTACACATTACAAACTTGTATGGTTTGCGGCCCTCGCAAGCTCTTGCTTCATATGTTCATTCGTTAGTAATGTATCACTTTCTATAAGAATCATTCTGAGCTGGAATCAGGTTTTTTTCCAAGGATCACTGGGTAACGGTACGGTAATTGCTGATTTTCTGGAACGGCAGTGTTTAATGTCACCAATTTTTCATACAGCAGCTTTAAATAGCCTTGTATACAAAATATTTTCCTAGAAATATGAATTTTATTTTTGAATTGATTACGTCTACTGCCTACCTTTCTGGGTCCGTTCTGCATATATTGTATACTTTATTATATTCTATTGTGGGGTGTGTCAAGACCGATCCATTTCTTTTCATTGTCTTCCTTTGTTTACTGTGCATTATATTGTTTCATAATTAATGATGGCTGCTGTTGTGGTCCCTCACACGTTCTGCATTCATTCTGGTCCAATCTTTAAAATCTAATCATAAATAGATAGTATAGGAATTTGAAAGAGTATTATCACCTTCTTTAATATCCACAGCAGCGATAAGATAAGCTAATTAATCGACAGTTATAAAATAACTAACTCAGTTTTAGCATGCCAAAACGGATTTTGTCTGTGTCTGTTCAGCGTCTTAATTTTGATATGAATCCGTAATATTTAAGAATATTTATGTCTGTGAGAGTAAAATGATTTCCAAAGTATTTTTGTCTGTGATTCTAATCAAAATAGTTGCAGTTGGTTTTGTTAAAGGATATCTTGATTTATCAATACCAAATAAAGCCTTAGATCAAGAACTGTATGAACAAGTGATTGATGCAGAACTATGTCACGAACAAGTGCGACAAATAAGAAGCAATGTGTTGCTGACTATGTTATGTGGGTATCATTTTTGATCAACTATCAGATAGACACAGAGTGGAGTGCACATTCAGCTACATCATAGCCACTTCTATACGTTCTTCTATTTGAAACGGTGCCGTTATAGGCTGAGCTTATTATTTACTCCAATGAAATCAACCTATTGCTGTCAATACTCATTTGTACACCTTCCTCGTATTCAGTTCAGTCAAGTTGTTAGTAAAAAAAATATATATTAAAAAAAATGTTGTATTGTTCGTATTGAAGTCCGATTGAGCGTATGTAGTTAATGAACATTAAATATTTTAATGCATGACTATACTGTATGACATTTTAATTAGCTAACTCTATATATTTATTTTTGTGACATTTGTATGTCTATGTGACTGATTACAGAATGAACTGATGTATACAATATGATAACTGATAACTGTGAATCACAAATAAATAACTTTGACTTTAACTTTGACATTATTTCTCTGATATTTTTGCATGGAAACCTCTCTGGCAGTCATCTGATGAACTAATTGCTATACAGAAAATTACTAAAGATGCCAACGTCTATCATTTCCTACGTGCTTGGTGGAGCTACAGCTTCCTACTTTAGATTGTCGTCAAAGCCTCATATGCTCCAGTCTTGGATCTTTCCAGTTATGCTTCGAGTTCTTAATCTCCTCTTTGGCTTAGTAAACTAATATGTACGAATGTATAAGTTCCTGATCCCGATACATTGTGAACAATCAAAACTCGTTATGCAATTCTGATCTTTATTTGGCTTTTACCAATAGTCGCGGATGCTAGTATCAGGGTTCCAAGAGGTATTCTCGAAGGCAATAATTTAGACATGGGCAACTATCACCAATGTATCGGTATCAATCAACCACTAGAAGGTTCTGAACTTCAAGGAAAATATTGTATGATTCGTGTTCCGGTGGACCAGAGTTACCACCGCCCTGACTGACCAGAAGATGAGGCTCTAAATTTTGATCCAAATCTTTTACGTTTGGATGAAGAAACCGCTAGAAATTTGGAAAAATTTAATACTATGAAGAGAGGAATGCTCACGATGTCTGGAATTGTGGAAGATGACAACAGGTATTTATGCCCTTTTTTTGGCACCAATGTAAAATTTATACTTATAATTATATTTAATGGGTTGAACTGTGAAAGTAATGTATGTAGCATAGAGCGTTCTTTCATTTAAAACCAACGATTATTGTCGACAAGTTTGGGTAATTAAATAAATATATATTTCATTTTATAAAAATAACGATCAGTTGATTACTTTTTTCTTTTGTAATTATTTTATTTATTATCTATACTTATAATAAATCTGTAGAGAGGTCAATTCTGTACATGAAATATATTTCCAAAATAACTATCAGCGGGTGATTAGTGATCGATACTGACGCCAAAAATGCAATCATAAAATTTTTGTCTGTCTGTCTGTCTGTCTGACTGTCTGTCTGTATGTTCGTTATAGAAACAAAAACCACTCGACGGATTTCAACGAAACTTGGTACAATTGTTCTTCATACTCCTGGGCAGGTTATAGTACACTTTTCATCACGCTACGATCAATCGGAGCAGAGCAGTGAAGGGAAATGTTGGGAAAACAGGAGAACTTACTCCATTTTTTAAGCTTCCGTCGCGTGTGCAGCCTTAATGGTTAAAGCTACACAGAAATCATGTATGACGGAAATGTTCTCCTTAAAATTATATAAAAAATATTCCACGACAGCAAATGTCTATCTTTTATGGTTGACTCACAATAACACGTGTAACTCCCGATAGCTTAGCAGTTCGGAGCTTTCTGATTATATTTGTCTACTCTTACGTTAGGTGACTGACTGACTGACATAGTGATCTATCAACGCACAGCCCAAACCACAGGTTATAGTATACTTTTCATCACGCTACGATCAATAGGAGCAGAGCAGTGAAGGGAAATGTTGGGAAAATGAGTGATTCATGAGAAAGGTTTCAAGCTATAAAACATCACGCTACAACCCTTAGGAACGGGGCAACGCAGGTGAAACCGCGGGCGAAGAACTAGGGAACAAAATAACTATTCAACGCGGACGAAGTCGCTGGCAAAAGCTAGTTATTAATAAAGAAGATTATTAACATACAATATTTCCAATCACCGGGTAGAATACGAATTATAGTGTGTAGCGATTTGAGTCTTTTTTTGATGTAATGACTGTTTTATTTTTAGGACCTCAGCAGAAAATCCTCTCTCCGGTCTTACATTTAGACTAGCTGTCTGTATTCCTAAACCTTGTACAACGGAACAAGCTATTACTTCTCTACTATTTAATGTTACTTCCGTGGGCTTTCAATACACTGATGATATTTGTCGTCTTCCGGATGATAAGCCTTGGGTTCCAGGAGACACGGTGGCAGTGTAAGTAGAGTTAAAAAGTAATCCTTTGCCATTTAATTCACTTTTTAATGATTTAATAATATTTTTTCTATTACAGGGTTGTAATTTCTATAATTGGTTTGTTAACTGTTTTGAGCACATCCTATGATGTTTGGCAAACAATAATTTTGAAGAATGGTAAGATCATTATTTCTATTTTGTCAATATGACTATCGTTGTTCCTGCTACACCTAATCCATAGAAACATATAATATTCTCATCTTTTTGATCTTATAACTGAAAACCAATTAGGGATATTCATATTCATTATCATTACTCTCTATTTTAGACCCAAAAATTGTGAGCGTGATTGGTAGATCATTCTCAGTGTACACAAATGGCCGTCGTATCATGACGTTTCCATCGGGTCCTGATACTTTGGAATGTTTGGATGGCATCAGAGTCCTGGCCATGGCATGGGTGCTTGTTGGTCATACATTTATATCAGAAGAAGCTTGGGCTAATTCAATTGATGTGTTCAGGGTAAGTTTGAGGCTGATTAAAAACATACGACATTATTGGCATAACTGATAGAATACAGGAAATCGTACTTAGGACTGACTATATACTTATATAGGTTGGAGCCTATTTAGAACGATTGTAATTTAATAATATGGTGAAGGTGAAGCCAAATTTACAACCCGAATCTTTTCAAAAGTAGGGTAAACAGGCATCTTCTGGGTATGCTCGCTCCACTTTGAACTCATCTTTGCCCCGGAAGCAAGATTGAGCTTAATAGCAAATATTGTTCAACTTCGTATAAAAGCTTAGGTTCACAACAGGATCAAAGTAAATGGCTCACTGCCATTGACTAGCCACTGACTGGAGTCGGAGATTGTTCACAACGAATTGGATAGGATAATGACATAAGGATACGTTTGCCTAGCAGTAAAAAGAAATAGACCACCATCAGTAACAGTCCTAAGAAAAATGTACTTATTAACTTATTTTATTATGTTTTGGAGAAAAATCGTGTATTCTGAAGAAATGTGGAATTGGTGGTGGTTAATTTTTTTTCAGATGAAAAAAGTAACTTTAATAGATTTGTATTATTTTTTTTTAGTGGCAGATGTCATGGCTGGCTTTGTGGATCATTACGTCACATTTCCACCGTAGACACGTTTTTCATGTTGAGTGGATTCCTCGTTGTTTATACATCCCTAGGAAAATTTAATGGAAGTAAGTGGAACTGAGAGATTTTTTCTAGCACCTATGTATAGTGTGAAATTGGGATGTTTTGCTTTTTGTGAATTGGCAGTCCTAACGTAGTATCCGCGAAGATTCGAGTTGAAATCAACCTCTGACTTATCGAATCTGTACACATATTACCTAAACTTTATTTAACATTATGAAATAATTACTATAGAACCAATAGGTACCTATTAACGCGCTATAAATACCTTTGAATCGCTTGACGTTTCGACCAGGTTACACTAATCGTGGTCACAAGCAGGCTGATATTGTTAATAACAATAATGAAAATGTGAGGGTAGATAAAGAAAAATCTACCAACGCAATGACGGAGTGAACTTGCTGCATCAGTCTGCTTGTGACCACGGTCAGTGTAACGTGGTCGAAACGTTAAGCGATTTAAAAGTATTCACAGTGCGTTGATACCTGTTGGTTCTATAGTAATATCATGCAACGTGATAGCTTAAAAGTTAGGATATGAAAAAATGTTTCTTAGTAAAAAGGTTATATGGTACAATTTCAAATGCACGCGAACGCTGGTTAGCGCATTCTGTAAAGACAGCTCAGGTCGGAGGCGTACACGTACATTAAATCTGGTTAATTATAACTAATAATAATTATCTCAACAAAATTTGCTCTTTGACTGCCATATTAGTATAGCGACCCTAAGCGGGACTGCTAAGTATGCTGGGTACAATCCCCAAGTCGAGAAAAGTGTTATTGGGTTTTTCTATGAAATTCTAAGTAGCAGATCGCTAGCCCTATTACATGGGACCTAGAAACATAGCGGCGAATTGTAGGTGTACATTAGTACACCTCTGCCTAACCCTTCGGGGAATACAGGTATGATAATTATCTTTGATAATGTGCTCATAATCGTCATAATTAATCAGTAACCACCTGCTCCTATTTTATCACAAATAATCGTATGCCGATTTATGATATCCAGTAATCTGATAACTAGTTAAAGGAAGCTACATAGTTTAGCTCTATTGTCATACGTATAAGATAATGAATCACATGTTCTTGTTTCAATGAATATTTTCCTTATATTTCGTGGACAATAGTGTGGATTAGATGGTTACAATACATACATAATGAATATATATGTTAAAATTAGAACTGTTTTTTTTTACGAAAAAAAAAATGGTGCGCTTCGTCACTATTTAAGATGAGATAGTGATCTAACACAAGCCTATACGATATATATTTTTTTTTTGGAACGAAGTTCATTATCGCGTCTTGCGATAGGAGTTAACTGGCAAAAATCGTCAGGTAACGAAAAAGCGCAACGCCCTCTCTAGAGATGTTCGTTTCCGTCAATATATTTATATTATTGTCAAGCGTTGACCGCATTTTTCTAAATAAAAACGAAAGCATAAAAAGCTAAGACCAGACCGCGAAAAAAATCAATATCAGTTGATTTTTTCCGGGTCGGGTTTTAGTTTTTTAAGCTTTCAAGCTTTCGTTTTTAATTGACACTCTTTGGTGGCTCATGCTAACTTCATTAATATTATGCAAATTTACTCTTAGTATGCAAGTTTCACACATTATTTCATTTGAATCGGTAATAGTAAAACATAAATTGTTCTTCGTTATATAGAGATGGCGCTAGTAGTAAGAAAGTCTCAAGCGCGCACACTTTTCATTCGTCCAGTATATATCCTATTTCCTGTAATACCATGTACCGCTTGATACTCGAAAATCGAGTAATATTTCATTTTTTTCGATCCCCTTTTCATATTTTGCCCTTTTCATATATTGTCATGTTCAAAAAAAACCCCGAAGCCTTTATTAATCTTACTGCAAAGACGAACAATCAACACCTTATTTGTTAAAATCTGATGAGTAGTTTTTGAGCTAGGATCGAACATCCATACGATACATACATACAGTGGACTAATACGTTGATATAGGTGTAAATCTCAAGGCTTCTCGGTGTGTTGATTACGAAAATGGCATTCATTTTGAAATACAATATGGCGGACATTGTTTTCCTAGATAACAGAACTACTTCTTAGAGAACAGTGTCAAGACGCTCTGACCTCTAAGATTCTGTCAATTTTGACAATTGTTTTCTTCTTCTTTAGGAAGTAGAGTACTGAACTCCTTTTATAATGTAAAATCATCATAGTGTAGATACCTGCGTCTCCACGCAGGTTCGAATCCTGCCCGCGATTGAATTTTTCCTTTACTAAAATAACTTTATAATCTTAGCATGGAAAATGAAAAAAAATCACAAAAATATAACTTATATACTTATTTTATATTCGTGTAATGTTCAAAGTGGCCAATATCGTCAAGCTCAACAAAGATTACACACATCATCACAGAATCATGTGAAAATTATTTATAACGTAGTACCTAACTAGACTCACTGTCTGTCTGCTGACTTTGAGTCGCTAATTGGCGACTAATCAGCGCGGTGGTATCTTGAATGAGCGGCTAACAGCTACATAATTATTTTATAATAAGAGTAATATTTTGTTTGTAATAAATGCTACTACGCAGTAATACAATAAAGAAATAAATAGAATACATTTAAAAATATGTTATATTATTTCAGGGCAGCTAATCAAAAACATTCACCTATTTTGGTTGAACAGACTCCTGCGCATGTTTCCCTTGGTACTTGGCAATAGATGTTCAACTTCATATTTTGTTACCAATAATACTTTACTGGGTACTTTTGGGAAAGAAAAGAATAGCATGGGCAGCGTTATTGATTGGTTTGGCGGCTATCTTGGTAGCTTCGACCATTTATAACATTATCAAAGGATTTCCATCTACATTTTCAGGGTATGTATTTTTTAAATTAATCTCAATCATTTCAGTTTAACGAAGAAATTTTGATTCTTTATTAATACTGCACTGTTATTATTTAAATTTTTCAAACAAATAACCCATATTATCACGCCTGTATTCCCTAAAAGGATGGGTTTGCCAGTGTGGTGGGCGTGTGCGGCTATTGCTATTAACCGAGCACAAATCCTAACTCCGAGTTGCTTTACAGAAAAACTTAATAATACTTTGCTCGACATGGGAAACAAACCCAAGACGTCTTGCTCAGCCGTCGGTCTTGCAACTACTAAACAACTACAACGAGGTAGTTTATTTTATTTCAATCCAAACATTATACTTATTTGATGACACGATTGGCGTAGCAATTGAGCGATCGGCTTCTGCGTCACGTGTTGTGGGTTCGATCTCCACACGGAGCAAATAATTGTATGATCTACAGGTAGTTGTTCCGGCTCTGGGCATTTGTGTATGTGAGAATTTGTGTTTGTAAACGCACCCACGATACAGGAGAAAATCTTTTTTTTGCTGGGTTGATTGTGCCCGCGATGATTTCTTAACTATACTATACGTAGTTATAAATATACCTTTTAACTAATTTAATTTTTTACTTTTCAGTTCGTCAGAGTACGCGCGTATGTATTACAGAAATACTTTGACGCGAGCTTCACCTTTCCTTGTTGGTATGATCTTTGGGTACATTGTGAGAACATGGAAATTGGAAATGTCAAAGGTATGAACATTGATATTTTTTTATGTAAAGTTTAAGACAAATAAATAGATGACTTATAAAAGGGACTGGGTCCGAGTGGATGTGGAAAACGAAGGACTGGCTGCTGTACGCGCGGGTGGGACTCTCGTAGGCTTAGAGGTCATAGCGTCTGGTGTATCTAACCAGAAGACGCAGGTTCGAATCCTGCCCGCAGTCAAATTCTTCCTTCACTAAAATAATATAGATACTGTTAAGCTTTGAAATAAATTAAAGCAAACCTCACCTTTTGTAACATTATACTATAGTATAAATGTTATAAAGGTCTTCCGCCAGGATATAAGTACATTTGATGAAAATATATATTCTCATGAAGGTTTAGGTACTACATATTTGACTGTCTGTAGGTATTAAGTCATTGTCAAAACGGTTACCACATTTACCATATTTATATCGTGTGTGTCCTCCTTGTCCAAGATATTTTGAATGTACATTGCAACGAAGTAAAAATTATAGAAAATCAGCATAAAACAACGGTTCCTATATTGTATAACAGCTTCATATACATAATAATAGTACATAGTGGTAGCCCAGGCTTCACACATATCGGGAACTCTCCTTTATAATATCAACTTGAATAATTATCTTTTAAGGATTTCTATATGAAAATAAATATCGTATATCTCTTCACAGATTAAAACAGTGTGTTTCTGGATTGTTACTTTTGCTTTGTTTGCATTCCTTATATACACAAACTACCCCATCGCACAGCGGGACTGGGATAATCAAACCGCGGACTTTCTTTATAACTCCTTCGCCAGACTTTTTTGGGCAGTCGTTATCGGATTACTGATCTATGGATGCGTAAATGGTTATGGTGGTAAGTAGAAGCGGTATCGAAAATATCTAGATTTAATAATATCCATGAAACACTAATCGCTATACAATCCGTAAAAAGTATTTTATTTTTAAGTAATTTTACGTTCTCTTTTATTTTGGCCAGTTCGAGTGATCGTTGCTGTTGGTTTGAATTTCATTCCAAAGAGAGAGGTTTTTAATCAATCTTTGCTTTGATAGCTTGAAATGAATGAATGAATGAATTCATATGCTGTGGCAATAGGTTCGCAAGGTCGAATCTTTCCTCTGAGGGTCGAATTCAGAGAACAGTTGGGCACAGATTTTCTTAATAAAAAATTGACAATTAATTAAAAGAAATCATTAATATTCCGAAAAAAGTAGTGATAGCCTAGTGGTATGACTGTTGGACTGCCAAGTCAAAGGTCTCGAGTTCGAACCCAAGGCACGCACCTCTGACTTTTCGAAGTCATGTACGTATTAAATTGTTAATTATCACGCGCTTAAACGGTGACGGAAAAAATCGTGAGGAAACCTGCATGCCTGAGAGATTTTTTCGATGACGTATGAAGTCTGCCAACCCGCACTAGGCCAGCGTGGGGACTATAGCCTAATCCCTCTTAGAATCACGTGTGGGACAGTATAATGAGTTGATTATGTATGTTATGTATTAATATGCCGACGCGACGGTTTGATTAAGTTTGTCCGTTTTTTGTCTGTTTTCCCTATTTTTATACGAATTGAACAGCATGTTTTTATGCATCTGAATAATAAATTTTAGCGTCTGAATAATGAATGTCTGATAATATTAATTTTCAGGTCCAATCAATTGGTTTCTAACACTACGAGTGTGGAAGCTTCAATCTCGGTTGTCGTATGCTATGTATTTGTTCCATTTCATGTTGATGTGGGCGGTTAACCTCTCCGCAATATCACCTACGTACTTCTCTTTAGGTATAATGGTAAGTTATTAATGTTCATGCAATCACAATCCCAATCACAATCCGGTTAAAGATAAATATCAACACACTATCTAAAAACATTTAAAATCGATAATAGTAGTAAATGCTAAGTCAATTATTTTATTTATACACTAAATTTGGATGGAATAAAAAATATCACCAAATAAAATAAGAAATATTAAATATTCATCAAAGTAAACACATTTGACTGCTGAAATGTGGAATGCACTTCCCGAGTGGATCTTCCCCGATAGATATAATCTGGGCGTCTGTAAATGACGAGTGAATCGGTTTCTTCTAGGCAAGCGCGCTCCATCGTAGATCGCAATGTCGCTTAACATCAGGCGAACTGGTGGTCAACCGTAAGCCTATCACGAATAAAAAGAAAACATTAATACGTTTAAAGTCTCACAGACAGCTCTAATTAATTTCTTAGGTATTTTTATTTTCCTGGTAGCTGAAGTATAAAGTAATGCTTCACTCGGGGGACAGTACATGACATATTACGAAACTAGTGTAGTTTGCGCAAATGCGCACTCGTTAGTAATGTGTCACTTTCTCCACTTGGTGAACAATCTACTATTTTACCTATTTAAGTAGATCTTTAGAGAATGCCAATGTTTATATATATTGATTTGACAATATTTATATATATAGTTAGATTTAGAAAAATCTAACTATATAAGATTTTTATAACTAAATTGAAAATGAAAATTCCTAAGAAGAAACGCCAAAGAAATGATGATAAATGAGAAATGATATTTTATTTCTGTAAATAGATCCTTTATGAATACTTTTACAAGTCAATTTTTAAATTTTTATAACTAGATGGCGCCGGCCGGAAAACTACGATTATGGTTTGACATAATTACATTACATTAAAAATTTAAAGAAACCTCCGACACCGCTATTTGTAGCGGCGGCCATCTTGGACCGATTTTCATCAAACATAGCTAAGAACACTCTCAACTAATTCACCTTTCAACCAAAAAAAAACAAAATCAAAATCGGTTCATCCGTTTGGGAGCTACGATGACTCACACACAAACACTCAGACACACAAACACTCAGACACGTCAAACTTATAACACCCCGTTTGTGTCGGGGGTTAAAAATCTAGACATGCCTTCTAATCGTAGGAATGACGATTTGAAGAAAGACCAATATCAGCATTGATTTGACCTGTTTTATATTTCAGACGTTCAAGTTCTGCAGCCACTACGTGTTTTCTCTTACTGTATCTTATCTAATGGTACTACTAATCGATTCGCCATTTTCAACAATATTCAAATTGCTATTGAACGGAGGTAATTTTTTTATCTTGAATTCTCTATTATTGATAGTTTATTGTTTTTCGATTATGTTATGATAGATAAAGCTAGTAGATAGTAAGCTAGAGACGTAATAATGAGATTCAGTAATAGCAGTGATAGCCTAGTGGAATGACCGTTGGACTGCCAAGTCAAAGGTCTCGAGTTCGAACCTAAGCCACGCACCTCTGACTTTTCGAAGTCATGTGTGTATTAAATAGTTAATTATCACGCGCTTAAACATTGAAGGAAAACATCGTGAGGAAACCTGCATGTCTGAGAGATTTTCTCGATGGCGTGTGAAGTCTGCCAACCCGCACGAGGCCAGCGTGGTGGACTATAGCCTAATCCCTCTCATTCTGAGAGGAGACCCGACCCCAGCAGTGGGACAGTATAATGGGTTGATTATGTTAAGAGTTTCTCAACTCTTGTTTACTCATTGCAGTGAAAGAGTAATAACCAAGAAACTAAAAACCTCAAGGAGATGACTCTCTCTTGAGAACTAAATTAATAATCCACCGGTCCACCGGCGGCGTTGGGAACATAGTCCAAGCAAACGGTCAGCTAGGACTCCAAAGATAGAAATCTCGTATTTATTATGATTAATAATATTATAATTATTCTGCAGGTCCCAAGAAGCCACGCACAAAACCAATCGAAGATGTACCTACAAAAGAAAATGACAAGAAAGTGTAATAATTATTAAGTCTAAATGTAATTATGTATTTGTTTGTGCGAAATACTCATTATTAAATAAACTATTTTTAATTATCTTACATAGGTATTTGTTTCATTACAATGTCCTCTTTGTATGTTATGGGGTTCAGGAGAAAAAATGAGGGAGCTAATCTTTTAACCTTGCATGAGCACTATATTGTCATCTCATCTTGATAAGAGAATACACAGGAACACTTCTTTGTTCTTTGAGGTGATAGAACTATGCTGCTAAGTTTGTCTGGGGTTCCAAACCACATAGCCAAATAACTGGGTGTCTTTAAATCACGAGTGATCGGTTTCTTCTAGGCAAGCACGTTCCATCGCAGATCGCAGTGTCGCTTAACATCAGGCGAAATACCCGTCAAGCGTGGGCCTACATAGGTCTAGCTGACAGCATAGCTGATTCGGTATATATATAAAAAATAATTGCTGTTCGTTAGCCTCTAAATAAAATATTCTGCCTCAATAGAAAAACATTAGAGATATTGAAACAAAACTACTTTTTATGGACTTATATTGTTATTATAATATCATTTGCGTTTCGGATCCTTTACGGCATCCACGGTCACGGATAGACCGAGATAGTTGGTGGCCGAGGTGGTAAGACGCAGTCATTTTATCTATTTAAATAGGTTTCGGTATTTTTTATTTTATTTTTGTAGTCTATCGAATCATCCTTAACAAGAATCGGATTTCTTTTGCAAGGACTGCTTGGTAAGGTTACGTTCACAAACTGCTGACTTCCTGGTAGGGCAGTGATTAACATTTTCTACACACACACTTGCTTTTTATTGTGGGGAGGGGGCAAGTCCGATCTATTTCTTCTTATTGTCCTTTGTTTATTGTGCATAATGTTTCAGAAATGATATCTGCTGCTGTGATGCTTTACGTTCTGCATCCATTGTGGCCAAATCTTTACTAAATTTAATCCTAAGTATTATAGGAATTTTAATGAGTATCATTGCCTTCATTAATATCCGCAGTGGCGATAAGATAAGCTAATTAATCAACAGTTATAAAATAAATCCCTCAGCTTATTATACTAAAACAGTTTTTTTCTGTGCCCGTTCAGCATCTTAATTTTGATATGAATTCTTTATATTTAAGTCTGTGATAGTAAAATGATTTCCAAAGTGTTTATATCTGTGATTCTACTCAATATAGTTGCAGTTGGTTTAGTTAAAGGATATGTTGAATTACCATTACCAAATGAAGCCTTGGATCAAGAACTGTATGAAAGAGTGATTGATGCAGAACTATGTCACGAACAAGTGCAACAAATAAGAAGCAATGTGTTGCTGACTATGTTATGTGAGTATAATTTTTGATCAACTATTAGTCAGTTAGGTATAGAGAAGAGTGCCATTTCGGCCACATGACAGTCGCGTCTATATCATCTTATACATACATACAGTCACGCCTTTCTCCCACGGGGGTATGTAGAAACTTTAGACTGCCACTTGCTACGATTCTTGTATACTTCTTTTGCTTCTTCCACATTCATACATCTTCTCATACACACACGCCGGTTGTGAGTGCTAGGCATCTGACCTTTTTGAAGGATTTCGTTAATAAGATCGGCGTATGTCCTTCTAGGGCGACCTCTACCGACGCTGCCGCTGACATTCGCCTTATAAATTCCTTTCGTTAATCGTCTTTCATTCATTCTTTCAACATGTCCAAACCATCTCAGCATATTCTTTTCAATACGCGCTCACTACATCATCTTTCAGCCCGCAACTTTGTCTTATGACAAGTTTATTAGTTTTAGTACTCGATCAAGCACATTGGTCGTATTCAGTTCAGTCGATTTGTCTCTCTGGCATTTTTGCATGGAAAACTCTTTAGCAGTCGTCTGAGAAACTACTTGTCATACCAAGAACTACCAGAAGCCAGCGTCTATCGTTCCCTAAGCTCCTGGTAAAGTTGTTATAGCTTCCTTTTTGTCCGTCGGGTATGGAGCATTTACTGATTTACAGTAACAATTCAAAGCTTCATGCGTTCCAGTTTTCGATATTTTGGCCAACCCAGTACTAGTTCAGTTTGCTGACTTAGCAAGTTATGCTTAGAATTTTTAATTTCCTCTTTGGCTTACTAAACGAATATGAAGGTACGATCCTGGTACAATCGTGAACATTTAAAACTCGTTATGCAATTCATATCTTTGTATGGTTGTTTTTACCAACAGTCGCGGATGCTGGTATCAGAGTTCCAAGAGGTATTCTCGGAGGCAATACTTTGGACATGGGCAACTATCATCAATGCCTCGGTATCAATCAACCTTTAGAAGGTTCTGAACTTCAAGGAAAATATTGCATGATCCGTGTTCCGGTGGACCAGAGTTACCATCTGCCTGACTGGCCAGTAGACGAGATTCCAAATTTTAATCCAAATCTTTTACATTTGGATGAAGGAACAGCTAAAAATTGGCAAGAATTTAATATTATGAAGAGGGATATGCTCGCGATGTCTGGAATGCAGGAAGATAACAGGTATATCGTACTTTTTTGGCACAATTGTAATAGTTCTATTTATGATTGGGCTTAGTTCTTGTATTGAAAACTAACCACTTTATTTACAAGTTTAAATACGTATCAGTTTACAAACCCGTAATCAAATAATTTTTTTTGAAATATTAATCAATAAGATAGTACATTTTGAACCTAGAATGTCGCCACCGTAGACCTCATCTTTGCCCCGAAAGCAAGATTGAGGTCAAGCCTTTTTTTAATAAATAACAAACCATCAATCCTCAACAAGTCACCAGGTAGAATACGAATTACAATAACTATGTAGCGATTTGAGGCTGTTTCTTTAAGTAACCTTCTGCTTTATTTTTAGAACTTTACCAGAAAATCCTCTCTCCGGTCTTACATTTAGACTAGCTGTCTGCATTCCTAAACCTTGTACAACGGAACAAGCTATTACTTCTCTCCTATTTAATGTCACCTCCGTGGGCTTTCAATACATTGATGATTTTTGTCGTCTTCCGGATGATAAGCCTTGGGTTCCAGGAGACACGGTTGCAGTGTAAGTAGAATAAAAAATGTTAAATTTATCATTTCATTCAATTTTTAAATAATATAATTCAATTACGTATTACTTCTATTACAGGGTTGTATTTTCTATAATTGGATTGCTAACTATTTTGAGCACATCCTATGATGTTTGGCAAACAATAATCTTGAAAAATGGTAAGATAATTTTTTAACATGATTATCGTTCTTTTTGCTACACCTTTACCCTGCGAGACCGTATCGTCGCCGTCGCGAGCCCTGCATGGAGCGTATCGGCACCGGCAAAATATTCTCGCCGTCAATTGTTGATGCTCCGTGCATGGCATAGTCTCATGCTTCTCAATACAAATAATATTCAGTCATATAATCATAAGGATATGATAGGCGCGGATGCTACGCTCTCTAACACCGTTTTGTATAGGTTTCACTGTTTTTCAACGCTGTTGATACGTTCTATTGGGCATAGTAGTTTGTGACGTGCTCGTTTCCATGCCTGATTTCTTCCTAGTACGACTGTGGTATGGGACGGAGTAGTGGGCAGCCTCCTTTATCCATATATGTGTATATATTTTACTATTATCGTTTTGATCGTATAATTGAGAACCAGGTAATGATATTTATTGCTGTAACTGTCTATTTCAGATCCAAAATCTGTGAGTGTGATTGGCAGATCATTCTCAGTGTACACAAATGGTCGTCGTATCATGACGTTTCCATCGGGTCCTGATACTTTGGAATGTTTGGATGGCATCAGAGCTTTGGCCATGGCGTGGGTGCTCCTTGGTCATACATATATATCAGAAGTACCTTTTGCTAATCCAATTGAGGGGGCCATGGTAAGCTTTTAGGGTAACGTAGAAATTATTGCTTTTGAAAGCTGATTAAAAATACACGCATCATTGGCATAATTTATAGAGTAGGGAAAATTGTACCTACTTAGGACTCATATTGTTTATAGGCATTTTAGTTTATTAGAAACGGTTGTACTAAATTTTTTACTACAAAAATAATAAATAATATTTAGTATTATCGTCTTACTCTCACGCTTGTATTCCCCAAAGAATTAAGCAGAGGCGTACTAATAACTAATGTAGGTACAGTTTATCGGCCACCAGACATAAATCGAAACTCAAGCAGTGGTAGCCTATTAGTGTAAGTGTTGGACTGTCAATTCAAAGTTCCCGAGTTCGAATCCAACCTCTGACTTTTTGAAATCATGTACGTATTAAAGATCAATTATCACTCGCTTAAACTGTGAAGGCAAAACATCGTGGGGAAACCTGTACGCCTGAGAGATTTTCTCAAAGGCGTGTGAAACTGCCAACTCGCAGTCGGCAAGTGTGGTGGACTTAAGCTCTCTCAGCTGCTTCGAGCTGCTACTCAGAATTATAGAAAAATGTAATAAGACTTTGATAGAACTGGGAATTAAACCTAGGATCAGTCCTGTTAGCGTATCAGCCAGGTGGTGTAGCCAAATTTTCTTTACTACTGTTTAATAGGTATAAAAGCCTGGGTTCACAAAAGGATCAGATTAAACGGCTCACTGTCTGGCTGGATGAGCGTAGCTACTGACAGTGGCTAAGCGCCGTATTAGCCGCTGACTAAATGAGACGGCATTGTTCACAGCGTATTCTTATTGCATAGCGACATTAGGTCATGTGCCCAGCAGCAAAAAGAAATAGACAACTATCGGTAACAATCCTAAAAAATGTTGAAGGATTGAATACTAGTACTACTTACTACTACTTCTTCCAGCGGCGTCGCTCACGTAGGATACCTACCTAAGGATTTTAAAATAATGAAAATACCATAAGTGTTTACCAGGCTCATAATCTACCTGTACATTGATTTCATAGAAATCCGATAAGTAAATCTCGAGTTATAAGTGGACATACAGACAGACAACAATTTTAAAAATAATTAATTCAACTTCAGTAATGCTCAATTACTTAGTCTCCTTTACTTATTTTTTCCAACGATTTTGCAATTACAGACTTCGTTACATGGTAAACATTCCAGAAACCCGAACGATACGCTTCCACTTTTACGAGTATCATGCTTACCGCTGAAATATGGAATGCGTTTCCCGAGTGGGTCTTCCCCGATAGATATAATCTGAGTGTCTTTAAATCACGTGTGAATCGGTTCCTTCTAGGCGCGCTCCATCGTAGATCGCAGTGTCGCTTAACATTAGGCGAATTGGTGGTCAAGCGTAAGCCTATCAATAATAAAAATAGACTTTTATACAGAATTATTATATGTATTTATAACTTGGAAAAAAAACATGTATTCTATTAAAATAAATATGCCATTGGTGTCTGTTAAATTTTATTTTAAGAAGAAAAAAAACAAACTACGTAACACTTTTATCTTATTTTTTTTCAGTGGCGGATGTCATGGCAGGCTATGTGGATCATTACCTCACATTTTACCGTAGACACGTTTTTCATGTTGAGTGGTTTCCTCGTTGTATATACAACATTTGGAAAATTAACTGGAAGTAAGTGGAACTGAGTCATTTTTTCTAGCAACTGTGTACAGTGTGCAGTTTGGAAGTTTTGAAATCCACCACATATATGGAAAACATGTGCGTATCTGTACGTATATATTAAACAAATATACCTGCCTACGTTTTATATAACAATAACATACAATCACGCCTGTATTTCCCGAAGGGTTAGGCAGAGATGTACTAATGTACACCCACAGTTTGTGCAGTATGGGCACATAAATAAAATAGGCGACTCACACGATAGACAGATTGTATATTAAAATTATAAAAGAAATACAATGATTTGGTGGCGATCGGTTCGCGAGCTATCGGCAAGTGCCTAACACCGGCACGGTGAGTGCTGTCGACCGTTGGAAAGGATGGACCCCCCGCGTTCCTCGTACTCCCCCCGAATACCGTCGGTGCTGTTATATCGGCGCCGACATACTCCCGGCGCTGGAAAGCTTAACAGCTTTCAAGTTTTTCCAACTCTTCGGGTTTTGGTAGCAGGACGATTCTATTTAGAGCGCGTCGCACAGTTCCTCTTGCAGTAACTATATCTGCGACACGCGTTACTCCGTCATTTCCAGGGAACAGTCTCCTTACACGTCCAAGACGCCAATAGAGTGGTGGAGAATTTTCCTCTTTCAAGTGGACTAGGTCGTCTATTTGAAGACTCTCCTTGGACTTCGTGTGCCACTTCGTCCTCAGCTGCAGCTCCACGATGTACTCGTGGCTCCAGCGTTGCCAAAAATGTTGTTTGATCTGCTCGATGCGCTGGAATCTGTCGAGACGATTGGGATTAGTAACTTCTAGACATGGAGATGGCAGCGAGCTTAGTGGTCTACCAATCAAAAAGTGGCCCGGGGTCAAGGGATAATAATCTGTGGGAGAGGAGCTTAATGGACATAGGGGGCGGCTATTAAGGATGCATTCTATTTGCGTGAACAGAGATGACAATTCCTCATAAGTTAGATGGGTAGTCCCTAATATCCTAGCCAGGTGAAATTTAGCTGATTTTACACCGGCCTCCATCAAGCCGTTGAAGTGAGGGGCGTATGCAGGCGAAAAACAAAATTCGACGCCTTCGCTAGCGGCAAAATCAGCGATTGGGGTGGCGTTTGCTTTAAAAAACTCTTTAATCTCCTTAGAAGCAGCAACAAAGTTTCCACCATTGTCGCAAAATATCTGCCTTGGTAGTCCTCTCCGAGAAACAAAACGTTTTAACGTTAAAATAAAAGCGTCCTTTGACAGCTCACTGACTGCCTCTAAATGGATGCATTTATATCTAAAACATATAAATATACATAAATAACATTTTGTTATTTTACAACCACGACCCTTGCGATCCGTAATCATAAATGGCCCAGCGAAATCAATCCCTACTGTGATAAAAGGAAAATCTGGCATTAGTCTCTGAGCAGGTAAGTTTCCCATTATGTTTTTCATAGACGAACCCTTAAACCGCCTACACACGGTGCAATTATGCACAGTGCGTCTAGCTAGGTTTCTTCCACCGATAGGCCAAAAACGCGTTCTAATGGAAGCTAATATAGCCTGTGGCCCTAGGTGTAGAAGCCGTAGGTGTTCTTGTTTGAATAATAGTTGGGTGAAATGGTGTTTAGGGCTTAACAACATGGGGTGTTTCATGTCGAAACTGTATTCCGAAGCCTGAATTCGACCACCTACTCTAATGATTCCTTCATGTAGAAAAGGATTAAGTGCCGAAATATGCGACTTAGGATTTAATGAGTTTCCTTTTGATAATAAATTATATTCTTTAGGGAATGACTCTAACTGGCAAATATAAATTAATGATTTGAGAGCTTTATTAAGTTCGAAAGTAGTCAAGGACCCTGTAGTTTTAGTTTTAGAATTTTTACAATTATTTATAAATCTGTGTACATAGGCTAAAATGTGTTGTAATAGTATTAATTTAGAATATTTGTTGAATTGTATTATTGATTCATTTGAATTGGAGATAGCAACGGGATACACTTTAACTTCTGGCAAATCCTTCGTCTCAATATTAGTCTGTGACTGTATAGCAGGCCATTCGGACTCGGGCAATAATAAAAACTTGGGTCCATGCCACCACATATCGCATGCAGCGACCTGTTGTGGGTTCACTCCACGAGATAGCAGGTCAGCTGGGTTGTGTGCCGTGGGAACATGGTGCCATGAATTGGTGTCGGTTAACTCCCTAATGGCGGCGACTCTGTTGGCAACAAATACCTTTAAATTAGATGAACTGCTACGTAACCAACTGAGTACCACACTGGAATCAGTCCAATAGACGTGACGCGATATTTCACGTCGCAGAGCTTGGGTCACAGATGCGCTCATTTCAGCTGCAAGAAGAGCCCCTGAGAGCTCGAGACGAGGAATTGTGATAGGGCTAGATGCTGGGGCAACGCGAGATTTCGCACACAACAGATTGACATGTACTTGTCCTTCTTTATTTATGGAGCGAAGATACAAACATGCACCATAGGCGCGTTGTGATGCATCACAAAAACAATGGATCTCAACAGAGACTGGATTTGCTATAGATACCCATCTAGGTACACTTAGCGAAGAAATACATTTAAGTCCTTCAACAAAAGGTTTCCAGACATCAACGATTTCCTTTGGAGCGGGATCATCCCAGTCCAATTTGAGGGACCATAAGGTCTGAATTAAAATTTTGGGAACGATAGTGGACAAGGATAGGAGCCCCAAGGGATCGAAGATCTGTCCTGTCACGGTCGCCACTTTATGTGCAGTATGGGCACATAAATAAAATAGGCGACTCACACGATAGACAGATTGTATATTAAAATTATAAAAGAAATACAATGATTTGGTGGCGATCGGTTCGCGAGCTATCGGCAAGTGCCTAACACCGGCACGGTGAGTGCTGTCGACCGTTGGAAAGGATGGACCCCCCGCGTTCCTCGTACTCCCCCCGAATACCGTCGGTGCTGTTATATCGGCGCCGACACAGTTCACCAGTATGTTTAGATAGCATGTGATCCCATTTTTTGAGGTCAATAGAAAAGCTTCTATTGACCTCTAGCGTAGCAGTCGCGCTTGGGACTACACTAATGACGCATTATATAAATGTATGAAATAATGTTCCTTAGTGAAGTGGTTATACAGTAGAAATTCGAATGATCAGATAGATCCATCAGATAGATCGTCTGCCATGTCTTCATTTCCTATTATCCTATAGTCAAGGCCATGGGATTCGTGACATTCGCCACGACCCTGACAGGAAGGAAAGTGGCGTGGAATATGAAATTAGCTTAGTATAACAATATAAAAAAAAAACTATCTTTCTGATAATGAGCTCATAATCTTTATAATTAATAGGCAACCACCTGCTGTTAATTTATCACAAACACTTTTCTGTCGAAGTAATGTATCAATAATAATCGTAGGTATACGCATTTAAGAGCACATGATCGATCGCATGTACAAGCGCGATCGATCTCGTGCGGCTGATACGCGCGGCTGATGCGATAATAGTCGGAGTATATATGCGGTCGACAATCGTGTACGTGTATGTTCTCTTAAATGCGTATACATAAGATTAACCACACGAGATCGATTGCACGCGGCTGCGATCGGCCGCGATGCACGGAAATGTACCTTTAACGTCGGATGAGATAGTGTTCAAATGCAAACCAACCCAATATTTAAATAACCCTCTTTCTGGCGCAGTCAGAAAGTGGCGTGGAATATCATATCTACTTATTATAAAAATATCTCGACAAAATTATCGCTTTAATAATGAGCTTATAATTTAAATGCTACTATTTTATCACATACAGTCGTCAATCGATATAAAATATCTAATAATCTGATAGTTATACGTATTTAGCGCTATGTTTGCAGGTACGCTTCAAAGTTTTAAATGCGTTAATTTGAAAAAAAATATCAAATCTATTTATTTCACTAGTAAGACTAGTTATAATACATTATAATAACGCTCAATCTTTTAAACTAAGATTTATTAATTAATTATTAAATGACACTCAATTACCATCTTTGTCCCTACGCATGTTGTTGTAAAGTATGCTTTTAGGGTGTTTTTAATATGTCGAGCGTTTCTTTTTCAATTTTTTTAACAATTCCTTTACGTAATTTATTGAGAACGTCAGGAAGAGCATACGTCCAGGCTCTCTTACCATATACGTTGTTCACTCTTGGCATCCTATACAGAGGTAAGTACGACAAGATTATGAACAAAGTTAGGCCTATTTGTTTTAGGATAAAAAATCGAATATTTTTTATATTGGAAATATTATTTTTTCTTTAAAGAAAACGTTACCGCATACTAGAATTTTCTCCTGTATCGTGGGCGCGTTGAAAAAAATTCTTACATATTGTGTATACACAAACGCCCAGACCGGAACAATCTGTAGATCATAAAAGTATTTCCATTGGGTTACTATTTTATATTTAACAAAGTTCAAATATAGACAAACTCTACAAAGATTTTTTTTTAAAGTTTACTTGCAATGTGTGTCGCACAGTACTAGTATTCTTGTTAATTCCTCGTGCGTACTAAATGCTTGTGTTACGAGTGGGTTCACGTCGGTAGTGCAATGGGTGGGTTTCGAACCAGCAACCACATGATCGCAAGTTCGGCACCCTAGCCATTAGGCTGCCGCCGCCATTAGCCTAACTAATCATTATGTGAAAATTGGTCAGCATCCTTAAAAAAGTTCTTTTTTATTTCAGAGCAGTTACTCAAGAACATTCATCTATTTTGGTTAAACAGACTCCTGCGCATGTTCCCTTTGCTGGCCACAGCCGTGCTAATAGAAGCGACGTATATCAACCGCATGACTGATGGACCTATATGGGACGGGGTGGAAAATCTAGTTCACTTATGTCGAACATATTGGTGGTCTACACTCCTTCATATACAGAACCATACGAATGTTTTGTCTATCGTTAGTTAAATAATATTTACTTATAATGCTTCTTAACAAAAAAATCAATATGATAGTTATTAACATAAAATTGTGAGTGATAAAGTTAAAAATCTGGGAATAATCATGGACAAAACCTTATCGTGGGGTCCACAGCTGCAGGAAACTAGCCGTCGGATGTTTGCGTCAGCCGGGTCCTTGAGACGATTACGCAACTTTCTTCCAACTGCCACTAAGATTGCGCTTGCACAATCTCTTCTCTTGCCTGTTCTTGACTATGCCGATGCCAGCTATCTTGATCTCACTGAGGACCACCTTAATAAACTTGAGCGTCTCCAAAATTTTTGTATAAGATTCATATTTGGTTTACGCAAATATGACCATGTGTCACAATTTCGCGCTAAGCTCAAGTGGCTCCCAATACGTCTTCGTCGGAATACTCACATCCTTTCGTTACTTTACGGTATTCTTTTCAACCCTACAACGCCCTCCTACCTTAAAACTCGCTTTGAGTTCGTCTGTGATACACATATGCGATCCTTACGTTCATCAGAAAACTTAAAGCTAAAGATGCCAATGCACACCACAAAGTTTTTTGACCAGTCTTTTACTGTTCAGGCCACTCGTCTGTGGAATGCACTGCCGGTTTCCGTGAGACGTGCACAAACTTTGGCATCATTTAAAATAATGGTGAAGCAGCATTACTTGGCCTCTTGTACCTAAATGGTTACTATATTATTGTATTATAAATTTTAAGTAATATATTAAGTATAGTATAATATTTTTATTTATTGCATGTATGGTATAAATATTTTGCATCAAAGATGTATGTTTATTTATTATTCAATCTAGGTATTTATTTATTTATTATGTACCTATGTACACCTGCAACCGCCCATTGTCTTTTCTACTCAACTCTTGTCCATCCAATGGTTGTCTGTAAGAAATTGCATTTAGCGATAAGACCGCCAATTGTACCTACTCATGTAACATTTGTGTATTTTCGCTCTGTCTTTTGGTGTACAATAAAGAATACTCTATCTATCTATCTTGTATCCATGACGTCAGCTAGTCGTCGTATCGTAGGCTATCTGTATTTGTGTACAAATAAACCATCAGCATCATAACTTCATGAGATTCGTGTCATGTTTTCATCACGGATAACACACATTGGTTAAAAACTTTTGTCTTATAGTCGATGAGCGTCGATGAGATATTGTTGTGGAAATTGCGTACCATGCAAGTTTCAATCGAATCGAGGGCTTTTTCATAACAATTGCTAAGAATAATGGCAGGTTATATTCCTCGGTCTCCTTTATTTCTGTTATTAATTTTTTCCTAAATGTTTCAGTGTGTAAGTCAAACTTGGTACTTGGCAATAGATGTTCAACTTCATATTTTGTCACCAATAATTCTTTATTGGGTACTTCTTGGCAAGAAGAGCATAGCATGGTCAGCATTACTAATTGGTTTGGTGGCTATCTTGGTAGCTTCGAGCACTTACAACTTTATCAATGAATTTACATCAACATCATTAGGGTATGTAATTTTCAAATGAATCTCTAGCATTTCAATTTTCCAAACAAATTTTTGTTTTCAAAACTGCACTTTTATTATGTAGAATATTCTTTATTGCACACCAAAAAACGAATGTAATGTACAAAGTTCTCTGAAAGGTGTAGTGTACTGCTGGTATACCTACAATTCACTGGTATATTTGGGAAGCGGGTCTATTGCCATTAACCGGGCACAAATCCAAACTACGAGCTGCTGATGCTATCAAAAATTTCAAAGAAAATCTCTGATACTTTGCTCGATCTGGAATCAAATCCAGACCCACCTCACGATCATCCTAAGTTTGTACCATAATAAACAATTTTACGATGAATTCAGCGAAGTTTGTTAAGAGTCGTGCAATTTTAGTGAGTTGATGAGTGAGTGCCCGCAATGATTTCTAAACAAAAGCATTGCAAAAACCTAAATTTAGTGATGCATCATTATATTTAATTAAAACGGTTTTTCTTTGTTTCTTTATAGTTCGTTCGACTACCATCGGTACTATTACAGAAGAACTCTGCCGCGAGCTTCGCCGTTCTTTGTTGGTATGATCTTCGGGTACATTGTAAGAATATGGAAGTTGGAAATGTCAAAGGTATGAATATTGAACATTTTTATTGCAAATTTTAAGAGGTTATCTGTTAACCTAATAAAAAAATCACCCTTCCGTTTTTCGTAGTAGGGTAAAAATAATATTATGTGCAACACAGTTTCGGAAGTCGGTGCCTTCGATTTGGTCGGATCTTTTGTCGTGAACGGTTACATAGTGCTAGCCCAGGCTCCATACATATATGGAACTCTCCTTTATAATATCAATTTATATATTCTTTCAAGGATTTCTGTATGGAAATAAATATCGTTTATTTCTTCACAGATTAAAACAGTGTGTTATTGGATTGTTACCTTTGGTTTGTTTGCATTCCTTATATACACCAACTATCCCATCCAACAACCGGACTGGGACAATAAAATCGCGGACGGTCTCTATAACTCCTTCGCCAGACCTCTTTGGGCAGTCTTCATCGGATTACTGATCTATGGATGCGTGAATGGTTTTGGTGGTAAGTAGGATTGATATCGGAACTAATGAATGAATGAAATATCACCTCGTAGTAACACTAATTGATGTAGAATCCGTAAAATGTTGAAGGAATTTTACGTTTTTTTTTGTTTTGGCTAGTTCGAGTGATCGTTGCTGTTGGTTTGAATTTCATTCCAACTAGGGAGAGGGTTTAAACAAACTGTTTTGATGGTCTGAAATTATTAAAATTTGATTATTTTATAGAAATAAATAAAATTTATAATATAATAAAAGGTTGTCAATTAATCAAAGAAAATAATTGATATGCCGATCAGTGGTGGTAAAAACGGCTACTTTTCGATAATGAATTATACTGTTGTGTTATTTCTCAACAACTGTTATTGTAAACTGTTGTTGTTATTCTGTTGGGTTGCGTCGAAACTACGGCGTAAATATTCGGCGGTTAGTCAAAAGTTTTGTCTCAAAACACAACTTTCTTTACGACAAATGTTAGTGTTGATGACATTGACAAATGTCAACTGTCAAAACTAAAAAGCCCACGTTCCAATCCATCGGTTCCATAGATATTGCATACCACAGACAATTTAAGCGCTCTACACACGTGCCAAAGATTTTTAGTTGATTGATGTGACCACCATGACAAAGTTTTATTAAAGCGGATCGGCATCGGATTTTTGGCAAGTTTTTAGCTTGATAAGGATCTATAGGTAAAGGTTTTAGTTATCAGTTGTGAATGTTGTCTATTTAATGTCGCGATTACTACTGTCATGAATCTAGAACTTGTTATAGATCTACAAACAGCGAAAAATCACTTGAAATTTGAATTTGGCGGGTTCGGGTGAACGATCCACCTTAAATATGAATATATTTTTAAGAGATGATAAAACATGAACATGTATTGAATGACGAAAAGAAATAAGTCAAATATGATATTGTTGCAAATAAGAATTTTCATTGCGCGTATTTTAAAGTTCATTGTATGTACATGTTTAATTATTTACATTCTTTACTCTTTATACAAGTTGGTTATTTTACTATATACATTTTTGCGTTGGCATTTAAGAACATGATTTGCTCAATATACCTACTTATATATTCTTAGAACTCAATATAGTTAGAAATAATATGAATAACTTTTCTACGAAAAAGTATTTTTATAATAGTTATACGTAGCTTTTTAGTCTCACAATCAATTTTTTCAAAATAGTTCCAGCCCTAATTTTCGGCATATTTTTAAATGTTTTACTTATCCTAAAACTAAACTAAACCTATCTACACAAGTCACCAATAATACTTTATAAATATTTACATAACACGATTACACGACTGGTGACAATTTGACAATAACAATAATAGTCAAACAAAGTACGCAAATCGCGAGGAACAAAACAGCTATCGAACAGCACTGAGCACGATGAATACCAATCTGTTACTGACGACGTGATGACAACGACGACAACATGTGTTGTCCTGTAATGTAAATGTAACCCTGTTATTAAATAATGATAATTCGTAAAAATAAAATCGACCTTATTTCGATTTCGTAAAGCTTATATTCGTAAAACACATTTGACTGAATGACAACGAATAGCAATAGCGTTGGTCACTTCGAGAAGAAAATGAACCTTAACATCATGTAGCGTAAGGTCATTATCGTACGAGATGCGCGCGCAGCGCGATCGTGGTAATGGAATGGCATGGCGGCTCGTTATTTGACAGTGCGTAATTGACGACGTGATGACAACGACAAGTTGTGTTGTCCTATAACCCTGTTATGAAATAACGATAGTTCGTTGAAAAAAAATCGACCTTATTTCGATGCCGTAAAGCTTATATTTGTAAAACACATTTGACTGAATGACAACGGATAGCAGTAGCGTTGGTCACTTCGAAAAGAAAATGAACCTTAACATCATGTAGCGTAAGGTCATTATCGTACGAGACGCGCGCGCAGCGCGATCGTGGTAATGGAGTGGCATGGCGGCTCGTTATTTGACAGTGCGTAATTGACGACGTGATGACAACGACAAGTTGTGTTGTCCTTTAACCGTGTTATGAAATAATGATAGTTCGATGAAAAAAAATCGACCTTATTTCGATGTCGTAAAGCTTATATTCGTAAAACACATTTGACTGAATGACGACGGATAGCAATAGCGTTGGTAACTTCGAAAAGAAAATGAACCTTAACATCATGTAGCGTAAGGATATTATCGTACGCGATGCGAGCGCAGCGCGATCGTGGAAATGGAATGGCATGGCGGATTATTATCTGACAGCGTGTTATTGATAATTTCAATAATGCATTATAAATTGCGGAAGAAAAGTGCAATGCGTAATTTGTTGTTGTAATAATGACCATCACTGATGCCGATGGAATGCGGATAAAGATGAGCAATATCCGTTTTTGTTGATGTTTTTCCACATTTTTACTTTATAAAAATTGAATAGCATGTTTAGATACCTGATATTTCCTTTTGTCATGGAATAGGAGGGTAAACGACCAGACTGATCACCTGATGGTAAGCGATTACCGCCGCCCATGGACACCCGCAACACCAGAGGAGTCACAAGTACGTTGCCGACCTTTTAAAAGGTGATTGGGCCTCCGGTAACCTCGCTCACTCGGCGAAACACAACGTAAGCGTTGTTTGACGCCGGTTTTCTGTGAGGCCGTGGTATCACTCCGGTCGAGCCGGCCCATTCGTGCCGAAGCATGACTCTCCCACGTAAAATGAAATTTTGATTATGTTATTAATTTTCAGGTCCCATCAACTGGTTCCTAACACTACGAGTGTGGAAGCTTCAATCTCGATTGTCGTATGCTATGTATTTGTTCCACTTAATGTTGATGAGGGCGGTGAATTTCACCGCAATATCACCTATATACTTCTCTGTGGGTGCATTGGTAAGTAATTAACTCGTACATACGAAGTTTAAAATCAACACACTATCTAAAAAACATTTAAAATGGTTAATAGTATTCATTATCCCCGTGTGGAGTCGGGTTAGAATACTGTTCCTCACTACCTTTCAGATAGGCATCCCGTAAGAAATCTGACTTGCTCCGTGGTATGACCTCTTGGGTCTGACTGACTGGCGACCACCCTTACGTCTTAGTCTGTCGTAAAACACCTTGGTGTGTATTTAGACTTTTGTACGTAAGAGCCAGTTTCGTTCGGCTGCTACGGCTCTGGCAGTCTGCAGTCCGTAGGGGCACATAAAGATCGGCCACGCATCAGCAACTCCTCTGGTGCTGTAGGTGTCCATGGGCGTCGTTGATTTCTTACCACCAGGTGGTTCGGCAGCTCGCTTGCCGATTTAATCCATAAAAAAATGTTTGGTCAACTATTTCTAATCAGTGATTTTTTAATTTATTTTTACTTATTTAGACAGATTTTTTTTATATCATTAAGGTGGCAAACAAGTATATGGCCCGCCTGATGGTAAGCGGTTATCGTACCCTATGGACGCTTGCAACACCGGGGATATCACTCGCGCGTTGCGACCCTTTAAATTAATGAGGAATAGTTGGGCTGGCAGCTTAAGAGACATTCTGTCATGCATGATAGCGGCGGTAGCAAAATACCACCGGTCCCCCACACTGCCAACACAACGCTTCCTCGCGGAGCTCTGGCGACCTTGCTCACCGTTAGGAACACAACATAGCACGGAGCTATGTTATTTTGCTACGATTTTCTGCAAGGTGGAGGTATGTACTTTCCAAGTCGAGCAGCTCCAATTGTGAGAGGCATAGTGGAATTATTCAATGCCACTATGCCCTACCTCTCTTAAAATCTTTCTTCAGACACATTTACAAAACAGTGTTTATAGATTTTATAAAGACCTTTCTTAATTGACAGTCTAATAAAAGAAACGCCGAAAAAAACTATGATCATGGTTTGACAAAGTCATCATAGTAGGAATGAGCCTTTGAAGAATGTGCCATATCAGCATTGATTTGACCTGTCTTCTATTTCAGACGTTCAAGTTCTGCAGCCACTACGTGTTTTCTCTTGCTGTATCATATCTAATGGTATTAGTAATAGATTCACCGTTCTCTGTAATATTCAATCTGCTTTTGAAAGGAGGTAAATATTTTGACTATCTTTAACTCTCAATTCATTGTTTTTCGATTGGATAAGTAGTAGTATTGGTAAAGTGGGCTATATTGCGCAACTACCCGACAAAGCGCGTATATTGCGTGCGAAATGCGTATATGCGTATATGCGTTTCGCCTAGAGTCTCAACTCATGTTTGCCAGTTAGAGTAAAAGTGGTAACCTAGAAACTAAAAACCTCAAGAAGGACACTCTTCAGAATTTCATTATAATTTTTACGAATTTTGCGACATTATTTTGATGTTATTTAATTCTAATTTGTAAGAAACCAGTAAATTTATTACTTTAAGACTCCAAAGAGTTAAATCATTTATTAATATAATAATTCTACAGGTCCAAAGAAGCAACGCACAAAACCAATCGAAGATGAACCACCGAAAGAAACTGACAAGAACGTGTAACAATTATTAATTATAAGTAGATATTTATAGAATATACTCAGTATGAAATATACAATAGGTATTTAATTATCTTATATAAACATTAAATCTAAAAACATAGGTATTTGTTTTATTACAATATCCTCTTTGTATGCCAATGTGGTCCAGGTAAAAACATTATTCCCTGTTTATGAAGATAACTGCTACTTCTCTTCTTTAACGGGTGCACGACGTGCGTATTAAGGGGATACCTCGAAAATATTTTATAATTTTGTGGGCGTGGCTAAGCCTCGCGTACGTTTCTATCAGGATCTAGCGCTCTCGCTCCTCGCTCCAGCGCGTCAATTTAATTTTATTTCTAAGTTCTTCTAATTGTGATTTTAGAAAAATAGTTAATGTTTTGGAGCTTTTTTTAACTTTTCATAGGTAGTTGTTGCCACAGAATCAAGAAGTAAATAGGGTGGGCATTATAAATAGGTCGCATTACCTTAGAGTTGCTAAAGGAATAATAATAATAATAACGTCTTGCTAACAGCGAGTACCTGCACAGACCTAGTAGCTAGGATTATCCATCAGCAACTTGCTCTAAAATATAAACTTGTGGACTTAGAGATACCATACTATAGGTATGTGCCCAACCCAGTTCTTGATGATGGTTGTGTTACTCTGTACTGGGATCGATCTATCATCACTAACAGGACTTCGCGAGAGGGCGCTGTTAAGTAAACATTGGCTTCTGTCAATCTATTGCAAAATAATCTTTAAAATTAATCTAGTGAATAATAAGTACTTTAGTGTGCATAAAAGTGTAAATAGTAAACTCATATCAATGTACAAATGTTATCTACGTGAAATTAAGCCTGTGACTATAGTTATAACCAGTGCTACAAGATAGACTAAAAGTGCCCAATAGATACGTAACTGTACCTAAAAACAAGTATTGCATATTAAGGTAAATAAGTAATTGAAATGTAAGGCAAATGTACCGTGCGCAAATATTGTGATGTGAAAATAACAGTTAAATAATCTGCTTTTGAAGCTAGCGCCAAATAGTGTCGAATAGTGAAGATTACAAATTTAAAATTCGTACGTTATAATTCGAGTTGCTAATAAATTTTCCATAGAGGGGAGCACTTTACTCTTCTAAACTGTGAACCAGCATTGAGAGTCATCTACTGGCGAGTGACGAAACTTCAACAGCGACATCAGATTTTATGTATACTTGACTGGAAAGGATTGATCGATCCTGTAACTGGCGACATCTAGGTGTCAGTAGGATTATTACGAAATAAATTGCATAATTCAATAAGCTGCAACAGTTACCTAATTTCACACATGTTAAACAAATATAAGTAGCTCATGCCACGGTGTATCTGCCTGCGAAGTATTGTGATGACGGTTCGATCCCCACTTGGAAATTGACTTTTTGTGTTTTTTCTATATCATCAACTCATCATGGATGAATTTCTAAATATTAATACGCAAAGAAGACAGAATATTAGACATAACCTTGATTTCAACGACAGTGAATTTGACATGGATGTGTGCTACCAAAGTTTACCAAATAGTGCTGGAATTGTTCATGATATTAATGAATTGAAAGAAAATGTTAATAAGTTAAACATTGATTTGCAGATTGCCAATACAGAGATTGAAAACCTGAATTTAGAAAATTCAGCTTTGAAAAAAGAAATTCTTGGTTATCAACATAAACTTAAACTATATAAGTCTATAGGAATAGGACAAATACGGAATTCCGAAAATAATCATAATACACCGTTAAAATTTTATTCACCGCAGTTTCGAAGAAGCTTTAAGTTCACCAATATGAAAATAGGATTACCTAGAACATCTTCACGAGAACTGGCCATTAGTACAGTCAGAAGTCTTAGTCCAAATTGCGACCCGTTTACAAATTCAAATAACAGTCACACATCGGACATTAACGTAAATATTAGCTTTGAATCGTCAATTAAAATGAAAGACGTAGATTGCAATCACATTCGGGAAAATATCAGCGGAACCAGTATGGCTACAATTTCGGACAATAACCAAAATGTACCAAAACATCAGACACTATTGAAGGAGATACCCTTGAGCAACAACCATACCCAACAACGAAATCAAGGAATTCAAATATTGACTGCTGTCAAGCGAAGAATAATATTTTTTGCTGACCAGAGAGGATATGGTATGAGATATTTACTGCAAAAATTACTCGGAAATAGTTTCATTGTTACGTGCATTATAAAACCAAATGCACCCCTTTCTGAAGTATTGCGCTCGTGTGTGGAAATGTGTAGGGATTTCACCTACTTGGACTATGTATTAATTTTAGGGGGCTCTAATGATGTTAACCCATTAGAAGTGCAATCTTTTCTTTTCTATATTTTAAATAAAATCAAGTTTACTAATGTCTTGGCTGGTGAACTCTATAAAAATAAATATCTTAGTGTAAAAAATATAAATAATGTGTTCAAACTTATATGTAATAACTTTAAAAATGCAAATTTTTTGTCATTGACCGGAATGAGTACTCCTTATTCTACCAATAAAGTATATGCTAGTAGATTCATACATAGAGAAATACTACACCTTAAATATAAACAAGAATATCTTACTTATATTTCTAAGACAAGAAAAACGAAATTGATAAAACGAGAACCTACTTCAGCACTAAAATCCTATAAAAATATGTATGTACAAACTGACAATACCTTTTCGTCTAGATGTAGGCTCGTCGATGTATTAACCCAAACGGATGATATAAAATCAAATGATGATTGGCGGTTGCAGAAAAAATTAAAGACTCTAAAAATATCACTAAGGAGGTCTAGAAAGTAGTCAATAATCGCACAAATAGATTACGAAATATAATGCAACAGGAACAACTTTTACTAAAACATAATGATAAAATCATAGACTGTCCGAAAGAGGTAGCTAATATATTAGTTAATCAATTCGATCATAAGTGTGCCTGAGCCCAGTGTAACACAGAGGAAGCTCTATTGCTCCTTAAACAAAGCAATGATAGGATAACTAATGAAATGACTTTTACGACTACTACCCCAAATGAAATTTCACAGATTATCAAATCTATGACAAAGAAAAACTCTTGTGGATATGATGAAATTCCCGTTAGTGTTTTAAAAGAGCACCTACATATATTAGCCGGGCCACTATCCCGTTTCTTTAATAATTGCATTGAGCAGGGTATTTTTCCGGAACAACTAAAAATAGCAAAGATTGTGCCAGTCTATAAAAAAGGCTCAAAAACGGACCCTAAAAATTATAGACCAATATCGCTCTTCCCTACACTCTCAAAAATTTTCGAAAAAGTTATGAAATCCCGGTTACTGACTCATCTTAATTTAAATAGAGAGTACTCCACGACAGACAGTTTGGTTATCAAAAAGGAATTGGCACCGCAGATGCTATCTATAGATTAGTAAATGATGCGATAATCAAAATAAATGATAAGTTAAAGGTAGCAGGAATATTTTTGGACTTGTCTTCCGCGTTTGATATGATAGATCAGAATCTACTTGCTGCTAAATTAAATTACTATGGTGTGAGAGGAAGAGCCTTAAAACTGCTTTCGTCTTATTTAAGAAATAGAAAAATGTTTGTTGAAACTAGCATGACACAAGGAAATGGGCATAGAAAAACATTCAATTCCTCTATGGTTAATATTTCCACGGGCGTACCCCAGGGATCCATATTGGCCCTAGCCCTATATTATTCATCATCTTTACTAATGATCTTATCACTTATATTAATAAAAAAAATCCAGATATTAATTTTATAGTTTTTGCAGACGATACAAACGCTATAGTAGGAGCGAGAAGCATTAATGAATTAACAGATATCGTTAACACTACTTTAACAGCATTTCATTTTTGGTTCACTATAAATAGACTAAAAATAAATACTAACAAAACAAACATCATGTTATTTAGAACAACTGCAGGAAATAAAGATAATATGGATATAGCCTTAAAAAGCGCACGTATAGAGCTAGTTAAAGAGGTAAAATTTTTAGGTATACACTTAGACGAATTACTTAACTGGAAAAAGGAATTAAAATTCATTGATGCGTCCATATCTTTTGCTTGTTACGCGTCGAGAGCTCTTAGAGATGAGATAAATAGGGAACAATTAAAAATGGTATATTACGCTCTTGTGGAATCTAGACTCCGTTATAGTATACAGTTTTGGGGGAAAAGTTATGGGTACAACTGTCAGAGAGCTTTCATCCTTCAAAAAAGACTTATACGTACTATGGTTCGAATCTCACAAAAAGAAAGCTGTCGATCTCATTTTAAGGAATTAAGTATTTTAACAGTGCCTAGCTTATACATTCTAGTATTGTTGACTACTCTCAAAAAATATTTACTTGCATATGACACGGAGGAAGAAAGAATAACCAGAGAAAGTACTCGTAGAAAAGATATTAAAAATAAAATTATACCAAAATTTAATATTGTTAAGCATAGTCCTCAGTATCAAGCCATACTATTCTTAATATTATAATACATTCTAAAGTTCTAAACTATTGATACTATGTACGACTCCGCTAATAATTAATAATTTTTTGTAGCAAAATTTTTTTAATGCCTTGTCCGTAAATAATATTGTATTGTGTATTTAATTTAATTTAATTTTTAATTTATGTATGTAATGTCACCTATTTAATTTGGATGCTGTGGCCTCCTATAATTGAGGGAGTACATTTCTCTGTACCTGTGGTGATGGACAATATAACATTTATGTATGTCTCTTGTTGGAGGTCCTTAAGATATAAATAAATAAATAAATAAATAAATACTAATATATAACAAACTGCCAGCTGACATAAAAAGTAAAATAAACACAAGCTCATTTAAAACAAAGCTTAAAAGTTTCCTATTGAATAAATGCTTGTACTCCACTGATGAACTGTAAGCACTTATAAATAATTGTAATAATAATATCAAATATTTATGAAATGTTATTGTATGTAAATTTCTTTAATTTTAATGTTAATTGTTTAATAATAATCATAAATTGTAAATTCTATGCATGTTAGCTAAATATCAAACACAATGTAAATTGTTCTTGATTAAATAAATAAATAAAATAAATATTATTGCCAATAAGCCTAATATAGTGGTGATAGATCGATCAGAGCGCCGTGCAATTATTGTTGATGCACGACACCTCCCACTTCATTCACAAAATTCACAATTTTTATCTAAAACCATTGCTTAAAAATCATTATTGGAGCTAAAAGTAGTGTAAAATGTCAATTTTGACCAATTACACAGATTGCGCTAAGTTTTTGGCTTGATAAGGATTGATTAGTAAAGGTTTTAGTTCTCAGCTGTGAATGTTGTATAGTTGATGTCGCAATTACAACTACCATGAATCTAGAACTTGTTATAGACCTACAAACTGCGAAAAACCACTCGAAATTTGAATTTCGCGGGCACAGCGAAACGATCCGCCTTAACATCAGGCGAACTGGCGGTCAAGCGTAAGCCTATCACGAATAAAAAAAAACATTAATACGATTACTTTCATGAATAAATGTTAATGCCTAAAATATCTTGCATAATAGAATTAGGGATGATGAAGGATATCGTATAAAATCTTCACAAATCACATAAGTATGTCGTATAATATAACATAGGTTATAACATCAAAAATAGATATTATGTATATTTTTAGGTACACCATCGCATTAGGTTTAAACCTGTAATGATGTGTGAAACTGTTGGAAAATAAATAAATAAATAAAATAAAATAATTAATAATGACTAGGTACGCCTATGCAATGAAAGTCTCACAGACAGCTCTAATTAATTTCTTAGGTATTTTTATTTTCCTGGTAGCTGAAGTATAAAGTAATGCTTCACTCGGGGGAAAGTACATGACATATTACGAAACTAGTGTAGTTTGCGCAAATGCGCACTCGTTAGTAATGTGTCACTTTCTCCACTTGGTGAACAATCTACTATTTTACCTATTTAAGTAGATCTTTAGAGAATGCCAATGTTTATATATATTGATTTGACAATATTTATATATATAGTTAGATTTAGAAAAATCTAACTATATAAGATTTTTATAACTAAATTAAAAATGAAAATTCCTAAGAAGAAACGCCAAAGAAATGATGATAAATGATAGATGATATTTTATTTCTGTAAATACATCCTTTATGAATACTTTTACAAGTCAATTTTTAAATTTTTATAACTAGATGGCGCCGGCCGGAAACCTACGATTATGGTTTGATATAATTACATTGCATTAAAAATTTAAAGAAACCTCCGACACCGCTATTTGTAGCGGCGGCCATCTTGGACCGATTTTCATCAAACATAGCTAAGAACACTATCAACTAATTCACCTTTCAAACAAACAAAAAAAAAACAAAATCAAAATCGGTTTATCCGTTTGGGAGCCACGATGCCACAGACACACAAACACTCAGACACGTCAAACTTATAACACTCCGTCGTTTTTGTGTCGGGGGTTAAAAATCTAGACATGCCTTCTAATCGTAGGAATGACGATTTGAAGAAAGAGCAATATCAGCATTGATTTGACCTGTCTTCTATTTCAGACGTTCAAGTTCTGCAGCCACTACGTGTTTTCTCTTGTTGTATCTTATCTAATGGTACTACTAATCGATTCGCCATTTTCAACAATATTCAAATTGCTATTGAATGGAGGTAATTTTTTTATCTTGAATTCTCTATTATTGATAGTTTATTGTTTTTCGATTATGTTATGATAGATAAAGCTAGTAGATAGTAAGCTAGAGACGTAATAATGAGATTCAGTAATAGCAGTGATAGCCTAGTGGTATGACCGTTGGACTGCCAAGTCAAAGGTCTCGAGTTCGAACCTAAGCCACGCACCTCTGACTTTTCGAAGTCATGTGTGTATTAAATAGTTAATTATCACGCGCTTAAACATTGAAGGAAAACATCGTGAGGAAACCTGCATGCCTGAGAGATTCTCGATGGCGTGTGAAGTCTGCCGACCTGCACGAGGCCAGCGTGGTGGACTATAGCCTAATCCCTCACATTCTGAGAGGAGACCCTTGCCCAGCAGTGGGACAGTATAATGGATTGATTATGTTAAGATTTCTCAACTCTTGTTTACTCATTGCAGTGAAAGAGTAATAACCAAGAAACTAAAAACCTCAAGGAGATGACTCTCTCTAGTTGAGAACTAAATTACTAATCCACCGGTCCACCGGCGGCGTTGGGAATATAGTCCAAGCAAACGTTCAGCTAGGACTCCAAAGATAGAAATCTCGTATTTATTATGATGAATAATATTATAATTATTCTGCAGGTCCAAAGAACCACGCACAAAACCAATCGCAGATGAACCTACAAAAGAAAATGACAAGAAAGTGTAATAATTATTAAGTCTAAGTGTAATTATGTATTCTGTATTGTGTACTTATGTATTTGTTTGTGCGAAATACTCATTATTAAATAAACTATTTTTAATTATCTTACATAGGTATTTGTTTCATTGCAATGTCCTCTTTGTATGTTTTTCAGGAGAAAAAATGAGGGAGCTAATCATTTAACCTTGCATGAGCACTATATTGTCATCTCATCTTGATAAGAGAATACACAGGAACACTTCTTTGTTCTTTGAGGTGATAGAACTATGCTGCTAAGTTTGTCTGGGGTTCCAAACCACATAGCCAAATAACTGGGTGTCTTTAAATCACGAGTGATCGGTTTCTTCTAGGCAAGCACGTTCCATCGCAGATCGCAGTTTCGCTTAACATCAGGCGAAATACCCGTCAAGCGTGGGCCTACATAGGCCTAGCTGACAGCATAGCTGATTCGGTATATATATATAAAAATTAATTGCTGTTCGTTAGCCTCTAAATAAAATATTCTGCCTCAATAGAAAAACATTAGAGAGATTGAAACAAAACTACTTTTTATGGACTTATATTGTTAATAGCTTTTTGCCCGCGACTTCGTCCGCGTGGAATAGTTACTTTGTTCCATATGAACTTTCATCCCCTATTTCACCCCTACATAGGTCGAAATTTATTAATTATTTTGCCCGCGGCAAAATTATATTTTGTTCGTCTTAATTTATTCGTTCCATTAGGTACTGATAGTTTAAACTAATACATTTACATCCTCCATCATCCCTTATTTTATCCCCATGGGGGTTGAATTTATCAAAATCCTATTTAAGCGGACGTCTTCATTCTTAGCTCCATTCTTTAATTTCAATTCAATCAGTCGAAAATCTAAGAAGATTTATACAAACTTTCATTCCCTATTTTATCCCCTTAGGGGTGGAATTTATCAAAATCCTTTCTTAGAAGATGCCTACGTCATAGTAGCTATATGCATGCAAAGTTTCAGCCCGATCGGTTTAAAATTGACAAAGTTTTATACAAACTTTCATCCCCTATTTTATCCTCTTGGGGGTATAATTTATCAAAATCCTTTCTTAGCGGATGCCTACGTCATAACATCTATCTGCATGCCAAATTTCAGCCCAATCCCTCCAGTGGTTTGAGCTGTGCGTTGATCAATCACTATGTCAGTCATTATAATATCCCTTACGTTTCGGATCCCTTACAGCATTCAAGGTCACGGGTAGACCGAGTTAGTTGGTGGCCGAGGTGGTAAGATGCAGTCATTTTATCTATTTAAATAGGTTTCGGTATTTTTTTTTAATTTTAGTAATCTCTCGAATCATCCTTAACAAGAATCGGATTTCTATTGAAGGACTGCTTGGTAAGGTTACGTTCACAAACTGCTGACTTCCTGGTAGGGCAGTGATTAACATTTCCAATTTTAAACATTTGAATTAAATTGCGTTTTCATCGTGGCCAAAGGTTTCCATAGGAATATTAATTTTTGAGTTGATTACATCTGTCAGCTTTCTACATCAGTCCCGGGCATGTTCTACACACACACTTATTGTGCACTAGCGGCCCGCCCGCGGTTTCACCCGCGTTGCCCCATTCCTAAGAGCCGTAGCGTAGCGTAACATTCCTCTTGAATCACTCTATCTATAAAAAAAACCGCTTCAAAATCCGTTGCGTAGTTTTAAAGATTTAAGCATACATAGGGACGGACAGACAGCGACAGCGTTTTATACTATGTAGTGATATTTAAGTCGGAATCTGCTTCAGTAGCAGGCAGTACTTACGCGATATCTAGAGCCTAACGATATGACCATTGGACTGCAAGTCGGTTTCGAGTTCGAATCTAAATTCTCTGACTACGCTTAAACGGTGAAGTAAAATATCGTGAGGGAACCTGCATAATTTGATATGTGAATATTTTAGATTATGATTAATATGACACTGCCTCGTTACAAGTGCGACTGCTATGCTAGAGGCCCTAGGTATGATTCCCAGGTCCGATCGTGCCCGATTAATGGCAATAGGCTCGCCACGTATTACATGGGCCCTAAACATACCGGCGAACTGTGGGTGTACATTGGTACGATTCTGCCTAACCCTTAGGGAATAGAGGCGTGATGGTGTGATTAATATCATATCGCTAGTATCATATAAATGCTGTAGGTACGTAAACCTGCCCTTTTGGGCAGATAAGATATAATCGCCTTGTAGGTAATTATTATTTTTAAACATTGACGTGTATGTATATTTTTCCTATGATATCAGTTCGTTATTTTAGATATTAATCCGTTACTTGTATACTTGCTATGTCAGGTGTAGATAGTTCCGTATTATAAAATGAGAGCGTTTTTAAAATTTATTAGGTACTAGCTTCCGCCAGCGGCTACGTCCGCTTTATCAACGACCCGTGTCACTTCCCAGAACAAAATAATCAAATAATTTTCCCGTTTTTGCAACATTTTTTAATTGTGCTCCGCTCAGCACAATTAAAGCGGAGCACAATTAAAAAATGTGATGAAAGTATACTATAACCTGCCCAGGAGTATGAAGAACAATTGTACCAAGTTTCGTTGAAATCCGTCGAGTGGTTTTTGTTTCTATAACGAACATACAGACAGACAGACAGACAGACAAAAATTTTACTGATTGCATTTTTGGCGTCAGTATCGATCACTAATCACCCGCTGATAGTTATTTTATTTTGGAAATATATTTCATGTACAGAATTGACCTCTCTACAGATTTATTATAAGTATAGAAGATAATGTTTCAGAAATGATATCTGCTGCTGTGATGCTTCACGTTCTGCATCCATTGTGGCCAAATCTATACTTATAATAAATCTTCTTTACTAAATTTAATCCTTATTATTATAGGAATTTTACTGAGTATGATTGCCTTCATTTATATCCGCGGTGGCGATAAGATAAGCTAATTAATCAACAGTTATAAAATAAATCCGTCAGGTTATTATTATACTAAAACGGATGGCTGTTCAGCATCTTAATTTTGATATGAATTCTTTTATTTGATATTTATTAAGTCAGTGATAGTAAAATGATTTCCAAAGTGTTTTTATCTGTGATTCTACTCAATATAATTGCAGTTGGTTTAGTTAAAGGATATGTTGAATTACCAAATAAAGCCTTGGATCAAGAACTGTATGAAAGAGTGATTGATGCAGAACTATGTCACGAACAAGTGCAACAAATAAGAAGCAATGTGTTGCTGACTATGTTATGTGAGTAAAATTTTTGATCAACTATCAGTCAGTTAGGCATAGATAAGAGTGCTATTTCAGCCATATGACAGTCACGTCTATATCATCTTATACATACGTATACTCACGCCTTTCTCCCACAGGGGTATGTAGAAACTATAGACTGCCACTTGCTACGATTCTTGCATACTTCTTTTGTTTCTTCCACATTCATACATCTTCTCATACACACACGCCGGTTGTGAGTGCTACGCACCTGACCTTTTTGAAGGATTTCGTTAATAGGATATTTCGTTAATAGTATGGCGTATGTCCTTCGAGGGCGACCTCTACCGACGCTGCCGCTGACATTCGCCTTATAAATAAATTCCTTTCGTTAATCGTCTTTCATTCATTCTTTCAACATGTCCAAACCATCTCAGCATATTCTTTTCAATACGCGTCACTACATCATCTTTCAGCCCGCAACTTTGTCTTATGACAAGTTTATAATAATCTCCAATGAATTCAACCTACTGTCGATAGTACTCGATCAAGCACATTGGTCGTATTCAGTTCAGTCGATTTGTTTCTCTGGCATTTTTGCATGGAAAACTCTTTAGCAGTCGTCTGAGAAACTACTTGCCATACCAAGAACTACCAGAAGCCAGCGACTATCGTTCCCTAAGCTTCTGGTAAAGTTGTTATAGCTTCCTTTAGTCCGTCGGGTATGGTATTTACAGTAACAATTCAAAGCTTAATGTGTTCCAGTTTTCGATATTTTGGCCAACCCAGTACTAGTTCAGTTCGCTGATTTAGCAAGTTATGCTTAGAATTCTTAATTTCCTCTTTGGCTTACTAAACGAATATGAAGGTATGATCCTGGTATATCGTGAACATAACTCGTTATGCAATTCGGATCTTTGTATGGTTGTTTTTACCAACAGTCTCGGATGCTGGTATCAGAGTTCCAAGAGGTATTCTCGGAGGCAATACTTTGGACATGGGCAACTATCATCAATGCCTCGGTATCAATCAACCTTTAGAAGGTTCTGAACTTCAAGGAAAATATTGCATGATCCAAGTTCCGGTGGACCAGAGTTACCATCTGCCTGACTGGCCAATAGATGAGATTCCAAATTTTAATCCAAATCTTTTACGTTTGGATGAAGGAACAGCTAGAAATTTGCAAGAATTTAATATTATGAAGAGGGATATGCTGGCGATGTCTGGAATGCAGGAAGATAACAACAGGTATATCGTACTTTTTTGGCACAATTGTAATAGTTCTATTTATGATTGGGCTTAGTTCTTGTATTGAAAACTAACCACTTTATCTATAAGATTAAATACGTTTCAGTTTACAAACCCGTAATCAAATATATTTTCATAGAAAATCTTTTTTTGAAATATTAATAAATAATTTTAAACCTAGAATATCGCCACCGTAGACCTCATCTTTGCCCCGAAAGCAAGATTCAGGTCAAGCCTATTTTTAATAAATAACAAACCATCAATCCTCAACAAGTCACCAGGTAGAATACGAATTATAATAACTATGTAGCGATTTGAGGCTGTTTCTTTAGGTAACCTTCTGCTTATTTTTAGAACTTTACCAGAAAATCCTCTATCAAGTCTTACATTTAGACTAGCTGTCTGCATTCCCAAACCTTGTACAACAGAACAAGCTATTACTTCTCTCCTATTTAATGTCACTTCCGTGGGCTTTCAATACACTGATGACTTTTGTCGTCTTCCGGATGATAAGCCTTGGGTTCCAGGAGACACGGTTGCAGTGTAAGTAGAATAAAAAATGTTAAATTTACCATTTCATTCAATTTTTAAATAATATAATTCAATTACGTATTACTTCTATTACAGGGTTGTATTTTCTATATTTGGATTGCTAACTATTTTGAGCACATCCTATGATGTTTGGCAAACAATAATCTTGAAAAATGGTAAGATCATTGTTTATATTTTTTCAACATGATTATCGTTGTTTTTGCTACACCTTTACCCTGCGAGACCGTTACGTCGCCGTCGCGAGCCCTGCATGAAGCGTATCGGCACCGGCAAAATATTCTTGCCGTCAATTGTTGATGCTCCGTGCATGGCATAGTCTCATGCTTCTCAATACAAATAATATTCAATCATATAATCATAAGGATATGATAGGCGCGGATACTACGCTCTCTAACACCGTTTTGTATAGGTTTCACTGTTTTTCAACGCTGTTGATACGTTCTAATGGGCATAGTAGTTTGTGACGTGCTCGTTTCCATGCCTGATTTCTTCCTAGTACGGCTATGGTATGGGACGGAGTAGTGGGCAGCCTCCTTTATCCAGATATGTGTAATATTTTACTATTATCGTTTTGATCGTATAATTGAGAACCAGGTAAGGATATTTATTGCTATAACTGTCTATTTCAGACCCAAAATCTGTGAGCGTGATTGGCAGATCATTCTCAGTGTACACAAATGGTCGTCGTATCATGACGTTTCCATCGGGTCCTGATACTTTGCAATGTTTGGATGGCATCAGAGCTTTGGCCATGGCGTGGGTGCTCCTTGGTCATACATATATATCAGAAGTACCATTTGCTAATCCAATTGATGGGGCCATGGTAAGCTTTTAGGGTAACGTAGAAATTATTGCGTTTGAAAGCTGATTAAAAATACACGCATCGTTGGCATAATTTATAGAGTAGGGAAAATTGTACCTACTTAGGACTCATATTGTTTATAGGCACTTTAGTTTATTAGAAACGGTTGTACTAAACGTTGTACTACAAAAATAATAAATAATATTTTGTAATATCGTCTTACTCTCACGCTTGTATTCCCCAAAGAATTAAGCAGAGGCGTACTAATAACTAATGTAGGTACAGTTCATCGGCCACCAGACATAAATCGAAACTTAAGCAGTGGTAGCCTATTAGTGTAACTGTTGGACTGTCAATTCAAAGTTCCCGAGTTCGATTCCAACCTCTGACTTTTTGAAATCGTGTACGTATTAAAGATCAATTATCACTCGCTTAAACTGTGAAGGCAAAACATCGTGAGGAAACCTGTACGCCTGAGAGATTTTCTCAAAGGCGTGTGAAACTGCCAACTCGCAGTAGGCAAGTGTGGTGGACTTAAGCTCTCTCAGCTGCTTCGAGCTGCTACTCAGAATTATAGAAAAATGTAATAAGACAGGACAGATCCTAGGTTTAATTCCCACTTCTATCAAAATAGAACTGGGAATTAAACCTAGGATCTGTCCTGTTAACGTAGCAGCCAGGTGGTGTAGCCAAATTTTCTTTACTACTGTTTAAAAGGCATAAAAGCCTAGGTTCATAAAAGGATCAGAGTAAACCGCTCACTGTCTACCGGATGAGCGTAGCCACTGACATTGGCTAAGCGCCGTATTAGCCGCTGACTGAATGAGTCGGTATTGTTCACAGCGTATTCTTATTGCATAGCGACATTAGGTCATGTGCCCAGCAGCAAAAAGAAATAGACAACTATCGGTAACATTCCTAAAAAATGTTGAAGGATTGAATACTAGCTTCTCTTTCTTAGGATACCTACCTAAGGATTTTAAAATGATGGAAATACCCTAAGTGTTGACCAGGCTCATAATCTACCTGTACACCAGATTTCATAGAAACCCGATAAGTAAATCTTGAGTTAAAAGCGGACATACAGACAGACAACAATTCTAAAAATAATTAATTCAACTTTGTAATGCTCAATTACTTAGTCTCCTTTACTTATGTTTTTCAATGATTTTGCAAATACAGACTTCGTTTCATGGTAAACATTCCAGAAACCCGAACGATACGCTTCCACTTTTACGAGTATCATGCTTACCGCTGAAATATGGAATGCGTTTCCCGAGTGGGTCTTCCCCGATAGATATAATCTGAGTGTCTTTAAATCACGTGTGAATCGGTTCCTTCTAGGCGCGCTCCATCGTAGATCGCAGTGTCGCTTAACATTAGGCGAATTGGTGGTCAAGCGTAAGCCTATCAATAATAAAAATAGACTTTTATACAGAATTATTATATGTATTTATAACTTGGAAAAAAAAACATGTATTCTGTTAAAATAAATATGCCATCGGTGTCTGTTAAATTTTATTTTAAGAAGAAAAAAACAAACTACGTAACACTTTTATCTTATTTTTTTCAGTGGCTGATATCATGGCAGGCTTTGTGGATCATTACGACACATTTTACCGTAGACACGTTTTTCATGTTGAGTGGTTTCCTCGTTGTATATACAACATTTGGAAAATTAACTGGAAGTAAGTGGTACTGAGTCATTTTTTCTAGCAACTGTGTACAGTGTGCAGTTTGGATGTTTTGAAATCCACCACATATATGGAAAACATGTGCGTATCTGTACGTATATATTAAACAAATATACCTGCCTACGTTTTATATAACAACCCAATATTTAAATAACCCTCGTTCTGGCGCAGTCAGAAAGTGGCGTGGAATATCATATCTACTTATTATAAAAATATCTCGACAAAATTATCGCTTTAATAATGAGCTTATAATCTAAATATACCTGCTACTATTTTAGCACATACAATCGTCAATCAATATAAAATATCTAATAATCTGATAGTTATGGTACGCTTCAAAGTATTAAATGCGTTAATTTGAAAAAACAAAATTAAAACTATTTATTTCACTAGTAAGACCAGTTATAATACATTATAATAACGCTCAATCTCTTAAACTAAGATTATGTGCGTTATTTATTAATTAATTATTAAATCGCTTCCCGGCAAAAAAAGTGTCATAACGCAAAAACAGCTCTAATAGGTGTTGTGACACTTTTTTTGCCGGAAAGCGAAATGACACTCGATTACCATCTTTGTCCCTACGCATGTTGTTGTAAAGTATGCTTTTAGGATGTTTTTAATATGTCGAGCGTTTTTTTTTCAATTTTTTTAATAATTCCTTTACGTTATTTATTGAGAACGTCAGAAAGAGCCTACGTCCAGGCCCTCTTACCATATACGTTATTCACTCTTCGCATCCTATACAGAGGTAAGTACGACAAGAAGTTAGGCCTATTTGTTTTAGGATAAAAAATCGAATATTTTTTATATTGGAAATATTTTTTTTTCTTTAAAGAAAACGTTACCGCATACTAGAATTTTCTCCTGTATCGTGGGCGCGTTGAAAAAAATTCTTACATATTATGTATACACAAACGCCCAGACCGGAACAATCTGTAGATCATAAAAGTATTTCCATTGGGTTACTATTGTATATTTAACAAAGTTCAAAGTGCCAAATATAGACAAACTCAACTTTTTTCAAGTTTACTAGCAATGTGTGTCGCACATTACTAGTATTCTTGTTAATTCCTCGTGCGTACTAAATGCTTGTGTTACGAGTGGGTTCACGTCGGTAGTGCAATGGGTGGGTTTCGAACCAGCAACCACATGATCGCAAGTTCGGCACCCTAGCCATTAGGCTGCCGCAGCCTAACTAATCATTATGTGAAAATTATTTATTACGTACTTAGTAGACTCAATGGTCAAAATACTTAAAAAAGTTCTTTTTTATTTCAGAGCAGTTACTCAAGAACATTCATCTATTTTGGTTAAACAGACTCCTGCGCATGTTCCCTTTGCTGGCCACAGCCGTGCTAATAGAAGCGACGTATATCAACCGCATGACTGATGGACCTATATGGGACGGGGTGGAAAATCAAGTTCACTTATGTCGAACATATTGGTGGTCTACACTCCTGCATATACAGAACTATACGAATGTTTTGTCTATCGTTAGTTAATTAATATTTACTTATAATGCTTCTTAACAAAAAAATCAATATGATAGTTATTAACATAAAATAGTATCAATGACGTCGAGCTACATCGTAGGCTATCTATGTTTGCGTACAAATAATCATCAGCATCATAACTTCATGAGATTCGTGTCATGTTTTCATCACGGTTAAATACTTTTGTCTTATAGTCGATGAGCGTCGATGAGATATCGTTGCGGAAATTGCGTACCATGCAAGTTTCAATCGAATCGAGGGTTTTCTCATAACAATTGCTAAGAATAATGGCAGGTTATATTCCTCGGTCTCCTGTATTTCTGTTATTAATTTTTTCCTAAATTTTTCAGTGTGTACCTCAAACTTGGTACTTGGCAATAGATGTTCAACTTCATATTTTGTCACCAATAATACTTTACTGGGTCCTTTTGGGAAAGAAAAGAATAGCATGGGCAGCGTTATTAATTGGTTTGGTGGCTATCTTGGTAGCTTCGACCATTTATAACTTTATCAAAGGATTTCCATCTATATTTTCAGGGTATGTAATTTTGCAAATGAATCTCTAGCATTTCAATTTTCCAAACAATTTTTTTTTTGAAACTGCACTTTTATTATGTATACTATTCTTTACATATTGCACACTAAAAAACTAATGTAAAGTATAAAGTTCTCTGAAAAGTGTAGTGTACTGCTGGTATACCCACAATTCACTGGTATATTTGGGAAGCGGGTCTATTGCCATTAACCGGGCACAAATCCAAACTACGAGCTGCTGATGCTATCAAAAATTTCAAAGAAAATCAATGATACTTTGCTCGATCTGGAATCAAATCCAGACCCGCCTCACGATCATCCTAAGTTTGTACCATACTAAACAATTTTACGATGAATTCAGCGAAGCTTGTTAGAGTCGTGCAATTTTGGTGAGTTGATGAGTGAGTGCAATGATTTCTAAACAAAAGCATTTTATTTGTTTCTTCATAGTTCGTTCGACTACCATCGGTACTATTACAGAGGAACTCTGCCGCGAGCTTCGCCGTTCTTTGTTGGTATGATCTTCGGGTACATTGTAAGAATATGGAAGTTGGAAAGGTCAAAGGTATGAATATTGAACATTTTTATGGCAAATTTTAAGAGGTTATCTGGTAACCTAATAAAAAAATTACCCTTCCGTTTTTCGTAGTAGGGTAAAAATAATATTATGTGCAAAACAGTTTCGGAAGTCGGTGCCTTCGATTTGGTCGGATCGTTTGTTGTGAACGGTTACATAGTGCTAGCCCAGGCTCCATACATATATGGAACTCTCCTTTATAATATCAATTTATATATTCGTTCAAGGATTTCTATATGGAAATAAATATCGTTTATTTCTTCACAGATTAAAACAGTGTGTTATTGGATTATTACCTTTGGTTTGTTTGCATTCCTTATATACACCAACTATCCCATCCAACAACCGGACTGGGACAATAAAATCGCGGACGGTCTCTATAACTCCTTCGCCAGACCTCTTTGGGCAGTCTTCATCGGATTACTGATCTATGGATGCGTGAATGGTTTTGGTGGTAAGTAGGATTGATATCGGAACTAATGAATGAATGAAATATCACCTCGTATTAATACTAATCGATGTAGAATCCGTAAAATGTTGAAGGAATTTTACGATTCTTTTGTTTTGGCTAGTTCGAGTGATCGTTGCTGTTGGTTTGAATTTCATTCCAACTAGGGAGAGGGTTTTAATCAAACTGTTTTGATGGTCTGAAATTATTAAAATTTGATTATTTTATAGAAATAAATAAAATTTATAATATAATAAAAGGTTGTCAATTAATTAAAGAAAATAATTGATATGCCGATGGAATGCGGAAAAAAATGAGCAATACCCGTTTTTGTTGACCTTTTTCCACATTTTTACTTTATAAAAATTGAATAGCATGTTTAGATACCTGATATTTCCTTTTTTCATGGAATAGGAGGGCAAACGACCAGACTGATCGCCTGATGGTAAGCGATTACCGTCGCCCATGGACACCCGCAACACCAGAGGAGTTAGAAGTACGTTGCCGACCTTTTAAAAGGTGATTGGGCCTCCGGTAACCTCGCTCACTCGGCGAAACACAACGTAAGCGTTGTTTGACGCCGGTTTTCTGTGAGGCCGTGGTATCACTCCGGTCGAGCCGGCCCATTCGTGCCGAAGCATGACTCTCCCACGTAAAATAAAATTTTGATTATGTTATTAATTTTCAGGTCCCATCAACTGGTTTCTAACACTACGAGTGTGGAAGCTTCAATCTCGATTGTCGTATGCTATGTATTTGTTCCACTTAATGTTGATGAGGGCGGTGAATTTCACCGCAATATCACCTATATACTTCTCTGTGGGTGCATTGGTAAGTAATTAACTCGTACATACGAAGTTTAAAATCAACACACTATCTAAAAAACATTTAAAATGGTTAATAGTATTCATTATCCCCGTGTGGAGTCGGGTCAGAATACTGTTCCTCACTACCTTTCAGATAGGCATCCCGTAAGAAATCTGACTTGCTCGGTGGTATGACCTCTTGGGGTCTGACTGACTGGCGACCACCCTTACGTCTTAGTCTGTCGTAAAATACCTTGGAATGTATTTCGACTTTTGCACGTAAGAGCCAGTTTCGTTCGGCTGCTACGGCTCTGGCAGTCTGCAGTCCGTAGGGGCACATAAAGATCGGCCACGCATCAGCAACTCCTCTGGTGCTGTAGGTGTCCATGGGCGACGTTGATTTCTTACCACCAGGTGGTTCGGCAGCTCGCTTGCCAACTTAATCCATTATCATCCACTTAATCCATAAAAAAAATGTTTGGTCAACTATTTCTAATCAGTGTATTTTAATTTATTTTTACTTATTTAGACAGATTTTTTTTATATCATTAAGGTGGCAAACAAGTATATGGCTCGCCTGATGGTAAGCGGTTACCGTACCCTATGGACGCTTGCAACACCGGAGGTATCGCTCGCGCGTTGCGACCCTTTAAATTAATGAGGAATAGTTGGGCTGGCAGCTTAAGAGACATTCTGTCATGCATGATAGCGGCGGTAACAAAATACCACCGGTCCCCCCCCACTGCCTACACAACGCTTCCTCGCGGAGCTCTGGCGACCTTGCTCACCGTTAGGAACACAACATAGCACGGAGCTATGTTATTTGGCTACGATTTTCTGCAAGGTCGAGGTACTTTCCAAGTCGAGCAGCTCCAATTGTGAGAGGCATAGTGGAATTATTCAATGCCACTATGCCCTACCTCTCTTAAAATCTTTCTTCAGACACATTTACAAAACAGTGTTTATAGATTTTATAAAGGCCTTTCTTAATTGACAGTCTAATAAAAGAAACGCCGAAAAAAAACTATGATCATGGTTTGACAAAGTCATCATAGTAGGAATGAGCCTTTGAAGAATGTGCTATATCAGCATTGATTTGACCTGTCTTCTATTTCAGACGTTCAAGTTCTGCAGCCACTACGTGTTTTCTCTTGCTGTATCATATCTAATGGTATTAGTAATAGATTCACCGTTCTCTGTAATATTAAATCTGCTTTTGAAAGGAGGTAAATATTTTGACTATCTTTAACTCTCAATTCATTGTTTTTCGATTGGATAAGTAGTAGTATTGGTAAAGTGGGCTATTTTGCGCAACTACACGACAAAGCGCGTATATTGCGTGCGAAAGTCGTATATGCGTTTCGGCTAGAGTCTCAACTCATGTTTGCCAGTTAGAGTAAAAGTGTTAACCTAGAAACTAAAAACCTCAAGAAGGACACTCTTCAGAATTTCATTATAATTTTCGAATAAAACTACTTTTTACGAATTTTACGACATTATTTTGATGTTATTGAATTCTAATTTGTAAGAAACCAGTAAATTTATTACTTTAAGACTCCAAAGAGTTAAATCATTTATTAATATAATAATTCTACAGGTCCAAAGAAGCAACGCACAAAACCAATCGAAGATGAACCACCGAAAGAAACTGACAAGAACGTGTAACAATTATTAATTATAAGTATTTATAGAATATACTCAGTATGAAATATACAATAGGTATTTAATTATCTTATATAAAAATTAAATCTAAAAACATAGGTATTTGTTTTATTACAATATCCTATTTGTATGCCAATGTGGTCCAGGTAAAAACATTATTCCCTGTTTATGAAGATAACTGCTACTTCTCTTCTTTAACGGATGCACGATGTGCGTATTAATAGTTTATAATCACTTGCTTAAAACGGTGAAGGAAAACATAGTGAAACCTGCATGCTTGGGAAAATCTCTCAGGCATGCAGGTCTTGGCGTGTGAAGTTTGCCAACCCGCACTAGGCTAGGAACGTGGACGTGTAGCTTATTCATTCTGAAGGAGACCCGTGCCGAGCAGTGAGGCAAAATTTAATAGGTTGCTGATATTGCTTATCGTGTCTTCTACCTTTCTGCGTTTTTTATTGTGAGGTGGGGTCAAGTCCGATGCATTTCCTATCATTGTCCTTTGTTTACTGTGCATAATGGTTCATCAATTTTAATGATATCTGCTGTTGTGGTCCCTCACACGTTCTGCATTGATTGTGGCCCAATCTTTACTAAATCTAATCTTAATTATTTAAAGGAATTTCAATTAATATCACCAACGATAAGATAAATTAATTAATGAAAAAATATATAAAATAACTCTCTCAGCCTTATCATAGGTAGGTACTAAAACGGATTTTGTATGTGTCTGTTTAGCGTCGAAATTTTGAAATGAATCCATAATATTTAAAAATATTTAAGTCTGTGACAATAAAATGATTTCCAAAGTGTTATCTGTGATTTTAATTAAAATAGTTGCAGTTGATTTAGTTAAAGGATATCTTGATTTACCAATACCAAATGAAGCCTTGGATCGAGAGCTGTATGAACAAGTGATTGATGCGGAACTATGTCAAGAACAAGTGCGTCAAATAAGAAGCAATGTGTTGCTGACTATGTTATGTGGGTATAATTTTTGATCAACTATCAGTTGGTAGTTAGAGAGTAGAGTGCAATTTTAGCCACTATACCTTTGCATCTATCTGGATGTAAGTGAACAGGATACGGTATCGGCAAAAGCTAAGTTTATTAATTTCTCCAATGAAATCGACCTATTGCCGTTAGTGCTTGGGTGTACTGGTGTAGTGGATTTGTTTCTCTGAAATTTTGCATGCCATACAGAAAACTAGTAGTAAAACTAGCATCTATAGTTCCCTGAACTCCTGGTAAGGTACAGCTTCCCACTTTAGACTGTCCGTCAGAAGCCTCATATGCTCCAGTCTTCGGTTTTTCATCCGGCCTAGTAATTCATCATATTAATTCAGCTTGCTGATGTAGCAAGTGATGCTTCGAGTCCTCAATTTCCTCTATGCACCAAGGTTTATGTTTGTAGTCTCAGTACGTTATGAGCAGTCGGAATTCGTTAAACAATTCTGATCTTTATATGGTGGTTTTTACCAACAGTCGCGGATGCTGGTATCAGGGTTCCAAGAGGTATTCTCGAAGGAAATACTTTGGACATGGGCAACTATCACCAATGCATTGGTATCAATCAACCGCTAGAAGGTTCTGAACTTCAAGGAAAATATTGCATGATCCGTGTGCCGACGGACCAAAGTTACCACCTGCCTGACTGGTCAGAAGATGAGACTCCAAATTTTAATCCAAATCTTTTACGTTTGGATGAACAGACCGCTAGAACTTTGGAAAAATCAAATACTATGAAGAGAGGAATGCTCGTGATGTCTGGAATTGATGATAACAATAGGTATTTACGTACTTTATTCCACTATTGTAAATTTTATATTTATATTTTTTACTGGGTCACTTATTGAAGGGTGGAAGTACTCCAGGGCATAGTTTGAATTGAGAACTAACGACCCCGTCAACTAGTTTAGAAAGCACAAAATATTTTTCAGTTTAGTAATAATATAGTATATTATAGAATATTTGCTATGCAATAAATCACCGGGTAGAATACTAAATACAGTATGTATTTGAGGCTGTTACTTTAAGTAGTTACTGCTTTATTTTTAGGACTTTACCAGTAAATCCTCTCTCCGGTCTTACATTTAGACTAGCTGTCTGCATTCCTAAACCGTGTACAACGGAACAAGCTATTACTTCTCTACTATTTAATGTCCCTTCCGTGGGCTTTCAATACACTGATGACTTTTGTCGTCTTCCGGATGATAAGCCTTGGGTTCCAGCAGACACGGTTGCAGTGTAAGTAGAATAAATGTTTTATCTTTTCATTCAACTTTTAAATAATTCATTTATATTTTTTCTATTACAGGGTTGTATTTTCTATAATTAGTTTGTTAACTATTTTGAGCACATCTTACGACATTTGGCAAACAGTAATTTTGAAAAATGGTAAGATCATCATCATATTGCCTCATTAGTCTAGTGGTAACATGCGCGACTGTTTGATCTAATAATCATATTTTGCAATAATACTTTGCCAGGTTGAGCAAACTATTATTGGGTTTTCCTATGAAGATCTCAGTAGCAGCTCAGAGTTTGAGATTTGTGCCCTATTATGCGAACTGTTTACATTTTGTCTAACCAATCGGGGAATACAGTGGTGATGGTATGGTAAGATCATTATTTTATTTTGGCAACATGACTATCGTAGTTCCTGCTACACCTAATTCATACACGGATATATATTTTACTACTATATATTTGATCGTATAATTGAAGACCAGTTAAGGATATTCATTATTATAACTGTCTTTTTCAGACACAAACTCCGTGAGCGTGATTGGCAGATCATTCTCAGTGTACACAAATGGTCGTCGTATCATGACGTTTCCATCGGGTCCTGATACTTTAGAATGTTTGGATGGCATCAGAGCCTTGGCCATGGCGTGGGTGCTTCTTGGTCATTCATATACGTCAGAAATATCTTGGGCTAATCCAATAGAGGCGTTCATGGTAAGTTTTGAGAGTAAATAGGGTAAATACGATAAAGTAACTATGTTTGAACGAAGGGTGATTAAGAACTGTTTACGTGGGAGAGCTATGCTTCGGCACGAATGGGCCGGCTCGACCGGAGTGATACCACGGCCTCACAGAAAACTGGCGTTAAACAACGCTTACGTTGTGTTTCGCCGAGTAAGTGAGGTTACCGGAGGCCCAATTCCCTTTTAAAAGGTCAGCAACGCGCTCGTGACTCCTCTGGTGTTGCGGGTGTCAATGGGCGGCGGTAATCGCTTACTATCAGGCGATCCGTGTGCTCGTTTGCCATCCTATCCCATAAAAAAAAGAACCTACGACCTATTTTGCGTAGGTAATTGACGGAATATGGGAAATTTTATTTAGTTCCAATACAATGTGTTAAAAATTCCCTGTTTGACCCGTGAACGTATTGTTAGGTTTCGAGATCCGGTTCTATTTATATTATAATCATTTTTACTTTACAAGAAATAAAAAAAAAACTGAAAAATGAAAAGGAGGAAACTGAAAACATATTTTATCATGCACCACGCTGGCCTAATGCGGGTTGGCAGACTTCACACGCCGTCGAGAATATCTCTCAAGCATGCAGGTTCCCTCATGATGTTTTCCTTCACCGTTTAAGCGCGTGATAATTAACTATTAATAAAAGTCAGAGATGCGTGCATTGGATTTGACCGCGAAACCTTTAACTTGGCAGTCCAATGGTCATATCACTAGGGTATTACTGCTGTTTTTTCTTAGTAAGAAGAAAAAAGGTACCTACTGTAACAGTCTTATCTTATTTTTCAGTGGCAGTCGTCATGGCAGGCTTTGTGGATCATGGCTTCGCATCATACCGTAGACACCTTTTTCACGTTGAGTGGTTTCCTCGTTGTTTATACAACCATTGGAAAACTTAATGGAAGTAAGTAGAACTGAACTTTTTTAGCGACTGTGTATATTGTTGGAAGTTTGGAAATTTTTTTAGGGTACTTTTTATTGTTTTAACTCATAGGTACTTTCTTAGGTAGATATCTTACGTGAGCGAAGCCGCTGGTCAAAGCTAGTTATAACAGTATTTCAACAAAATTATCGTTATAATGAATCGGTGCCTGTTACTATTTCAACACGAACAGTCCTCTGCTGATATAAAATATCTAATAATAATAATCATCATCTTGCGCAGGCGCAGTATGTCCTTTTCTACCATTGATCACTTTCAGCCGTCAATTTGATAGTTATATGAATTTAGCTGTACATTTAACACTATAGATGAGATAGTGGTTAAACGCAAACCTATCCAATATAAAAAAAACTAATATTTTTAAAGTGGATATATTAATTAAGTTACAATTGTCTATTCATTAAATGATCAAAATGCCAAAAATCGTCAATCTCCTCAAAGATAATGGTGGTGGTGTGAAAATTACTTATTACGTAATAGACTTACTGTTATGTCGGCTATACACGCTCGTCTCGTGTCTCATCTCGTCTCATCGCTTCGCGTGCTTAGTCGCTATCGCTGGTGTGCTCGACACGAGAGCACACCATATACACACTCGTACTCAGCCTGTCTCGTAGTGTTTTGACGAGTGTTTACAGCCGGCATTAGCCCGCTGAGTCGGTAATTGGCGTCTAATCAGCGCGGTGCTTTATGTGTGGTGGTGAGTGAGCGGTTGACAGTTACCCATCGCTGTTTGAGTTTGACAAATGCTACTGCGCAGTAATACAACAAATTAATTAAATATTTATATTTATAAGAGTTATTTTATTATTTCAGGGCAGTTACTTAAAAACATACATCTATTTTGGCTGAACAGACTCCTGCGCATGTTTCCTTTGCTGGCCGCAGCCGTGCTACTAGAAGCGACGTATATTAACCGCATGACCGATGGACAAATGTCGAGCGTATTGGTGGACTACCCTCTTGCATATACAGAACTATGCGAATACTTTGTCCATAGTGAGTTACCGAATATTAACTGTTATTGCCTCTTAACAAAAACTTAACATGACGTACGATGTTCTGACACACGCGAATAATATATACATTTTAATAAAACTACTTTTACCGTTATGTAGGCTGTAAAACATGAGAATGATAATGTCAGGAATTAAATAATTATTAACTAACAAACATGAAAAAAATAATGACACGAGTTGATTAACTCGATGGTTATCGTAGAAATCAGCTACGGTAGCGAAGTGTAGTAGTGCCGTAACTTCTGTGGCAGCGATGACGTTTGCTATGTCGTAGACTGTCTAATTTAAGGCATTTTACGTATTCGTACACATGGTTTAGATGTGTAGCCATCAAGTTATTTATATTTTTTTTATGGGGTAGGAGGGCAAACGAGCAGACAGATCACCTGATGGTAAGCGATTACCGCCGCCCATGGACACCCGCAACACCAGAGGAGACACAACTGCGTTGCCGACCTTTTAAAAGAGGATTGAGCCTCCGGTAAACTCACTCACTCGGCGAAACACAACGTAAGCGTTGTTTAACGCCGGTTTTCTGTGAGGCCGTGGTATCACTCCGGTTGAGCCGGCCCATTCGTGCCGAAGCATGGCTCTCCCACGTTTAAAAAATATAAATATTAATATGATTATTTAACCAGTATAATCGGACGTTGCATTGTAGATATAGTCTTTCCGTGCACTGAATATAAGTCCGCCAAGTACATTTAATGTGCAAAACTATAAAATAAATAAATAAATATATACATTATTATTTTTCAATTACTGGCCAAATTTACAGAAGCTGTTTAGAATCGATAATATTTTCGATCTACGAAATAAAAAAGGTAAAATTATAATTTTTTTTAGGTGATTTTATTCCGTTCCGCCGTAATATTCTATTAAATTCTGTTATTGTTCGGATTTGGATACCTTTAATCTAGGTTCCTACGGTACTATTTCGTCTACTACTACTTCACTGGAAATAAAAGACCGGAAAACCGTTCCAAACTTGGTAAAGTTATCAAAAATTGTATTTGATTATATTTGGTTCCAGTGAAGTATTTTAGACGAAATGATAAAGTAGGAACCTAGATTAACGGTATCGGAATCCGAATAATAACAGAATTTGATTAAATTGTGTTTGAATTATGATTTATTTCGGTATTACGTTTGTAAGAAAAATTCGGACTCTTATTAAATAAGTTTCATTGCGCATGCACAAGGCCACGAATCCGCAATATTTATGAATTTAATTGTTTTTCAGACATTTTCAAATGAATGTTTATACAATATAGTGTGTTAATTTTACAAGAATATTTAAAATGTACATTTGGTTTGACCTTAACGTCTAAATTTTAAAATTTGGCCGGTCTTTGATATTTAACCCTGTATACTATATACACTGGATATATTTTATTGAAAATGCGTAATCATGATATAATTATCATGATTATGCTAACACGTCAGTTTAATGAAAAAAATAGTAGTAATCTTTTTTTATTGAAATAATATGGAAACCTGATCGTGTGTATACGATTTCTTATTATTTTTTCAGTGTGTAAGTCAATCTTGGTACTTGGCAATAGATGTTCAACTTCATATTTTGTCACCCATAATTCTTTACTGGGTGCTTCTGGGTAAGAAGAGAATAGCATGGACAGCATTACTAAGTGGTTTGGCCGCTATCTTGGTAGCTTCGACCACTTACAACTTTATTAACGGATTCCAATCTACCTTAATAGGGTATGTAATTTTCAAATTAATCTAAATTGCTATGTTAATTTTTCTATTGAATGGAAATGGTGGTTGAATGATTGTTAACGAGCGTAGTAACTATGCTCGTTAACAATCATTCAACCACCATTCGATAATGCCCAAGAAAACCTTAACAACATAGACGCGGTATCTGTCTCCGATTCGTACTGTTGTGACCTGGATGACTGTATTCCTACTAACTGTTTATCTGAATGTTCACTTAAGGTCTTAAACCAAAACATTAGGAGCATCTCAAAAAACATTAACGGATTCTACACAATACTGACTAGAACAAAGGTAGACTGGGACGTAATAGTCCTGACAGAGTGCTGGCTAAGTGCTGATCAAAATATACCCAATCTGACAGGCTACAATCACTTCCAGACTACACACAATCTAACTCAAAACGAGGGCGTCGTAGTTTATATACGCGAAGACCTTAATGTTACTGTAGAAGAATCGTCCTTCCCAGGTGCTAACGGATTACTACTAAAACTTAGTAACATAGTTATACTAGCATTATATCGCCCCCCTGGTTACAGAGACATCCCAAACTTTGTAAATAACCTAGGTGATATTCTACTAAGAATAGAAAAATATGATAACATAGTAATTACCGGAGACATAAACATCAACATTCACCCTGACCACCGACACTCAGATAAACTCACTTAGCTCACACTATTAGCCACCTATGGGTTGCTACCAGCCCACACCATACCTACTCGACAAAATGCATGCCTAGACCACTTTATATTAAAGTCTGTGCTGCCTGCCACAGTCCAGGTAGCCCATTCCGCTCTAACTGACCATGAAACCGTTATGTTATTTCTCACAACAAAAATTAAAAGAACAGCCGCCAAAAGAACAATAACACGTATTAACTATGAGCAATTAGATAGAGACCTAAATCAAATTAATTTCAATGAAATATACAACATACAAGACGCAAACCTAGCAGCTGATACCATGGTAAATCTTATTAGACAAGCTATTAAAACTAACTCCAAAACAGTTAAAGTGCCGAATAGAAAAAAGATAATCAAGGACTGGATCACCCAAGGTTTACTTCGATGCATACGGCACAGAGACAACTTACACAAACAACACAAAGAAGCACCCAACAATGAAATTTTAAAACTTTCTTTCTCCAGATATAGAAACTTTTGCAACAAACAGTTAAAAAAGGCTAAAATAGACTATGATAAACAAGAAATACACAGGGCAGGCAACAATACAAAACAACTATGGACGGCTATTAATAATATAACCAACAGAAGCAAAAAGAAAGAAAAAACCTCGCATCTACTAACACTATCTTCAACTGCACATAATTCTGTGAATGATATAAATAACTTCTTCGCTGATATTGGAAAAAACTTAGCAGAAAAAATTGTGAGTACCGAGGAGGACTGCACGGATACAAACACCTACAAAAACCTTAACTCTATGATACTGTTGCCCACTGACGAGACCGAGGTGGAAACTCTAATTATGTCTCTTCGTAGCGACTGTGCTGTGGGTTGGGACGGCATATCTAGCAACTTACTCAAACAATATCGAGCCATATTCGTACCCCCACTTACACATGTTTGTAACCTGGCTCTAACTACAGGTAGATTCCCCAAGATCATCAAAAAATCGATCATACACCCGATCTACAAGAGTGGAAGCAGAGACCGTGTCAGCAACTATAGACCCATTGCTGTTCTTCCCGCTTTGTCAAAAGTGCTAGAACGTATCATGAATACAAGATTGGTCGACTATCTCGAAAAACAAAATATTTTGTCCCCGACCCAATATGGTTTTCGGGTGGGTCGATCGACCTCTGACGCCGTCCATGATCTAACAAGTTATGTGGTTGAGAACCTGGACCATCGGAAAAAGGTCATAGGTATCTTTATAGATCTCGCAAAAGCATTTGACACGGTCTCTGTTCCCATTCTAATGCAAAAGATGAAAAACGTAGGCATCAGGGGACAACAACTTGAGCTGTTTGAGGACTACCTCAGTGAGCGTACCCAGTGCGTTAAGGTGGATGATTTTGTCAGCAAGGACAGAGCGGTGACATACGGAACGCCTCAGGGCAGTGTCCTTGGTCCCCAGCTCTTCCTAATTTACATAAATGACCTGGGTAGGCTCACTTTACAAAATGGCAAAATAATAACTTTTGCTGATGATACCGTTTTGCTCTTTGGTGATATTACATGGGATAAAGTATTCATGAGTGCGCAGTTGGGCTTGAACACTGTGACTAACTGGCTCCGTAATAGTAAACTAACACTAAACGCAGACAAGTCCAGCTATATCACCTTCTCTCACAAAGCTAACGCTGCGCCACACGTCGACCGATACAAAATTGTTGCTCACTCCTGCCCTAAACCAAACGATAACCTGTGTCAATGTAGTAACCTGATCAGAACGGAAAAAGTAAAATACCTTGGCGTGATCGTCGACAGTTACATGAGGTTTCAGGATCATATTGACTGCCTTGGCTTGAGGTTACGTAAGCTGATGTATGTCTTTAAAACAATGAGGAGGGTTGCAGATGACAAATTAAAGAAAACCGTATATCTTGCACTGGCTCAATCCTTGTTGTCGTACTGCATCACTTCCTGGGGAGGAGCTCCAAAATCAAACATGATAGACCTAGAGCGAGCGCAAAGAGCTATCCTAAAAGTAGCATACCATCTTCCGTACCGATACCCCACACATCAATTATACAAGGACACTAAAGTCCTGACGGTCCGTCAGCTCTTCCTGCTAGCCACAATACTCAAACAACATAGCCTATTGGATTATCACCCTTCATTAGTTGCTGGTAGAAGGCGAGTAAATCCAGTAGATCGACTCAATCACTCCCAAACCACCAAATTCTCAAAGCGCTTTTTCAGTCATTTGGGAGGTTTTCTTTATAATAAAATAAACGGCCTCATAGGCATCTTTCATCTAACAAAAAAATGTTGTAAAATGAAAGTAATGGACTGGCTCCAACACCTTAACTATAGCGAAACAGAAAAAATGCTTTATATCCCGGAGTAGTAGTACCACGAAAAGTACGCGCGCGCACACACACACACACACACACACAAACACACATACCCATATTCACAGACAAACACGCATGCAATACAACCGCACTCACACGTGTACACACACACCATACATCACACACACACACAATACACACATGCATCTCACTCACACATATATTCAAATGTATATACACTTCATACACACACAAACACGAAACCCTTGCACACAAAACAAATTCACGCGCAAGCAAACCACAATATACTCACTATACACAAATCCGCATAACATACACTAAAAATAACTTATTTATAAATAAAATAAGATATAATGTTACAATTACATGTACTAATTTACTAAAGAGGGGAAGACCTGGTGACCTGAAATACAGGCCAAAAGCCTAGCTTAGGCACCAGTCTCCCACAATAGAAATTCCGATTTGATGTAACTGTTATACTTTTGTAATTCTTGTAATATTGTGGTGAGAAATAAATCATTATATTATTATTATTATATTATTATTCAAACATTAAGGTTACAGTGTTGCAAATGCTAAAAAAATGTTTAGTTAACGTACAAAATGATTAAAAAAGAGATTACTGATAGGAAAAAGAAAAATATATATATATTGGGAAAATTATATGAGCGCCGTAATGCCGTAAAATACTGTATATATATTTTTATATATATGATATAACACATTACCATCACGCCTACATTCCCCGAAGAGTTAGGCAGAGGTATACTAATGTGCACCCACCGTTCGCCATTATGTTTTAGGTCCCGAGCCTATTGTAATGAAATACTTAGTAATATTATTAATGTATATATGAATTAATAATATATTATTTGCTCCTTTCTAGTGCGAGAACGTTAGAGTACTTTCGTAAGTATTACAGAAATACTCTGACGCGAGCTTCACCGTTCCTTGTTGGTATGATCTTCGGGTACATCGTGAGAACATGGAAACTGGAAATGTCAAAGGTATGAACATTGATAATTTAGATGGAAAAATTTAGGATCGATAAACTGGTGACGTGAAAAGGTGACAGAGTCCGAGTTGATGAGGAGTACATAGGAGCGTATTTTGCATCACAGGATAGAAGAGGCCTATTTCCAATTCCACAATTGGACATAAGCCAATTCCATAATTGGACATAGGCCAATTGTGGAATTGTATCGTGTGAACAAACTTAGGGCGGATTAAGTAGACATAAAACCTAATTAATGCGCCCTAAGTTTGTTTCTTTTCAATGTGGTCTAGAAACGCTGCCGACACGAACTAGTACGAAAAATGTATAACATTAACTTTTATGATGTCTTAAGGATCTCTTTACGGAAATAAATATCGTTTATCTCTCCACAGATTAAAACAGTGTTGTAATGTAGGGATAATCTAGTGAATGAAACTCTAGAACGGTTGAGGTAATACTAGTTTATTTAAGGTTCTGACATGCCTTTATATAATGATTACATGAGTACTTATGTATAATTGGTTATATACTACATCTCCCTCCATAAAAGAAAATAAAATGAAATATTAATTTTATTTTATTTTAAAACTAAGTAGATAAACATATAAAAGTAACATAATAAAATAAATATTTTTAAAATAGTTTTAAATGCGATTACAAGTTAATCATTAGAAGTATACAATTTTGTGCGGTTTTTGTGAACAGTGTCTGGTATACCATCTTTTAGAATTTTAACATTTGGTGAGATATCCTCTACAACAATATAAGGACCTACATATACGTTAGCTAACTTATTACCAGTTTCGTTTCGAACAAGAATCAAGTCATTCCTTTTATATTTAGTAGGACTCATATTTCTATCATATTTATCCTTCCGTAATATCTTAGACTTAATTAAATTTTCTCGAGCTTCTTTTAAAGATACCTGTAGTCTGTATTTTAGTTCCAAAGGATAATTGTCATGGTTATATAGCGGTTCAATAGTTTTTGTTAGGTTACTGGGTAAATTACATTTCTTACCGAATACTAACTCGAACGGTGTGTATTTAGTTACAGTATGAACAGACGTATTGTAACTAAAACACCAATAAGGAAGCCAGGTACTCCAAGAGTCAGGATGATTATCAGTATGTATACGTAAATACGCACCTAAATTTTTGTGGGAATTTTCAAGTGCACCAATACTCTCATGATGGTAGGCTGTGGAATTTATTTTATTTATGTGAAGTAATTTACATACCTCTCGCATTGTAGAAGACATAAACTCGGCTCCTCGGTCGGTTGCTATTTCCCTCGGTATTCCGTAACGTAACACAAAGTTGTTTACTAAGTTTTTGGCTATTTCTACACTACTTTTAGTTTCTAACGGATAAGCCTCTACGTATTTAGATAACTCACATTGGAGCGTTAATATGTAACTATAATTATGTAAATCTCTATCTAATGGTCCTACGACATCTAAGTATATTTTCTCAAAAGCTGAGTGAGCTGTAGAAGATATCGTCATAGGTTCTTTTATCCGCACTGAGTGCTTTTGTTTTTGGCATTTTTCACACCTTTTAATAAATTCAGTAACATCACGCTCTAGTCCTGCCCAGAAATAATATTTCTTAATGGTGTTGACCATTCGCCTGATACCTGCATGGCCACTTGTAGGTAACAGGTGAAAGTCATTGAGAATAACTCTCCTATCATCTTTGTCTTCTATCCTTTCAATATCTTTCAAAACACACAAGCGTGGGCCTGTCCAATTACCTATATCCTTTATTTCCTGTGCTAATCTATCAATAAAAGTACCGTTTATTTTATTCTTTACAAAGTATATTTCATCAATATTTATCTCCTTACAGAATTTTTCCAGCTCTCTCACAAATGCGCCTGGCGTCAGTTGCGATCGAGTTGCTGGTTTTATGTAAATTATCATTTCACTCGGTACATAAAAAAATATTTGATTTTCATTCTTACACTTATATTCTCTTTGTAATTTAGTCAGTTGTTGACTATTAATAAATCGTAGCTCGACAGACAATTTTGGCTTACTATGAGTTTCCACAACGTTTGGCTGATCAGACCACTCGTCAGTAGGAACTATAGCATCCGAAGTGTCATGTTGGGCTTCTAATTTTCGTTTTTGTCCTCTAGTCATAACATGTATCATACTTTCATGCATATCTCTCAAATCTTTCGATGTTAAGACAACCCGAGACAATGCGTCTGCAGCTGCATTGTCAGAGCCTCTAACATACTCCACCCAAAAATCGTACTCTTCTAGCAACATTCTAAACTTTAATAATCTACTTGAAGGTTCCTTTATATTAAACAAATATACCAGCGGCTTATGGTCGGTTAAGATTTTAAATTTGCGACCATAGAGGTACGGCCTAAAATGTTTTACGGCCCAGACAATGGCAAGCAATTCTTTTTCTATAGTGGGGTAATGTTTTTCCGCTTTATTTAGCGTCCTACTTGCATAAGCAACAGGTTTTTCATTTTGATTGGCCAGAACAGCTCCAATTGCATATCCTGATGCGTCTGTTTGGAGAACAAATATATTGTCTTCAGAAAAATCGGGGTACTCGAGTACTGGAGCACAAGTTAATTTTTGTTTTAATAAATCAAATGATTTCTGACAATTTTCAGACCAGTTAAATTGAATACCTTTCTTAGATAAATTATTGAGAGTGAGGCAACCTATATGGTTTAACGTACACGGTGTCAGCGTTTTCCTTTAGGTTTATTTTATGACTATATATAGGTGTAGTAGACAGAGTATCACCCGGCAAATAAAAAATGTCTGAATATTTTGCGCATAAATTTTGAACACTCATCTTTTCCTCTAAATTTAAATGTTTTAAATTAAGCTGAGATAACAAAGACTTGACTCGCTCCGCGTTATTCGAACAACTATTAAAATTACAAATATTATAATCACTTAGTTTGTGTATGATGGGTCTAATTTCATTTAATGTCAACGAACTTTCGGTCGTGTTCAATATTCGAATAGGAATTTTGCCATTGACTGGTGAGCCTATTGTACTAGCTACGAAGACACCATCACATAACTCCGATGCACAGACCACGCATTCTTCCTTCACACTAGTATCCAAATAATGTATAGATTCTGACCTAGAAGGAATATTAAACGATTGTGTTGCTTGATTTGTCAACCTTAAAATTATCTTATTATTTAACGAATCGTATAATGTTAAATGTTTATGTTCTAAATCTATGCATGATCTAAACTTGTTTAAAAAGTCATACCCAATTATGCCATCAGCCTTACATGGCAAAGAATTAAAAACATAAAACTTGTGACTAAAATTATGTCCCTCTATCATTAACTGTAAACATACGTATCCAATTGCCTGCACTGTGCCCCCAATACCATTTATTGTAGTAGTCCATTTATGCATAGGTATATTTTGTTTTAAGATACTATGATATTTTATAGCCGAAATCGATGCTCCCGTATCAATTAGCCATGAATAATCTTCACCATTTAAAGATAACTTAGTAACTAAAGAATTATCGTATGAAAAAATAAACTTACTTTTAGGCTCGAACAAACTGCTGGACATTATCCTCTCCTTCATCATCATTGTCATTAGTACTGGACATCACATGCACATTGTCCTTTTTCTGAGGCTGTCCCGTACTATTCGAGTTATAATAATAATTATTGGGTGACCTACCTCGAAATCCACGTGTAGAGTGATGTGTGGGGAAGGGTCGAGACCAACCCCGCACTGCTCCGCGCTGGTGCAAGTTACCCCTATGGTAATTACCTCTTGGGGCGGAGTGGAAGCCTCTCTGATTGTCTCTGAAATTCCTAAAATTGACTCCATTAGGCTTCCTCATGGATAAAATATCTGATGACGGAGTAGCGCATGACGAAACCTCCTCATCTACCGCGGCCTGTATGGCATCATTTAATGACTCAAAATTTCTGGCGGCTATAATGGTGCTTAACCTACGGTTTCGCAATCCGTCGGCAAAACGCTTAATAGCAAGTTTTTCATTAACTCGTTTTAAAATATCATGAGTTTCGGTATGTCCTTCGGACTGCGAAATAGTCAGGTCAATAAACAAAGTTGATATTTCTTGACCGAAGTCTGAAATGGTATTTTCATTTTGCCTAATAGTTTGCAACTTACTTTGTAAAGCTGAAGATGATTTTTTAGGCAATAAATGTAGTCTCATATCCTTCAATAATTCGCAAACGCTATTATATTTGGCAGCCAGTCTTAGTTTAGCTGATTGCGATAATCTACTTTTTAAAACAAACTCGATTAAATTACGTTTCGCGGAATCTTCCAAAATAGAATCATAGTATTCAATACCGTCAATCAATTGTTTAGTGACTGATTCTTGATCGTTCATAACGGGTAATAAATTAAGAGCTATTTTTAAATCGAATTTCGCCATTTTAGAGCAATCAATTGACTTACAGCTATCACACAAATCAATTATTTCAGAATATAATTTCTTAAAATTATTACAATATTGATTTATCAATTCAACCTCAGCTATCTCTCTAAATGTCTTTACTCTTGAAATTTCGTCTATATAATTATTATACTGTTGGTATAAAATTTCAGACTCATTTAATTTTTTACGACAAACACTTTCTTGTCTTCTACTAGGGCCGATTTTAATTAAGTATGATCTTATCTTTAATAACTCATTATATAATTCCTTTATAAAATCTGCCATCAAAATGTTATACTAACATGATATCAATCTCAACCTTAATTAATACAATAATACATACCGCTAATTCCAGAATTCGATACCGTTACCGTAACATAATACTTAATTTAAGAGTTCATAGTTCTTTGTTGTTTAGTTGAAGCACTGCACTGACGCGATTTTATTTGACCGAACGACTTTTACGATTACGCACTATTATGATTACGCACTTTATAATTACGCACTATCACTATTTGACACTAATGCTCACGCATATATCTAATGGAACTTCTTTCCATTTTATATTATTTCGGGTTCCACCTGCTTACGCTGACCGCGTAGGATGCTCGCATATCTCCTCAAGACCATATCGTTAACATGTCTCTCCACCATTCTGCCATGACATTTCTGGTACATTTTATACGCCAGAAACAGTCCTCCAAGACCCAGTAGTAAGGTAATCACAATCAATATTATATTTGTTGTAGTTGCGTGATACATTAGTTGGTCCACATGAGCAGAATTTTGGCCACTACCAGCTGCGTTCTGGGCTATTACCACCTGCTCCTTCTTACTTTGGGGGTTGCCCATGATTGATATTTGAAAATTTCACCATGGGAGACGGTAACAGTGCACGAGAATATATTTTAAATTGCTTCATTTTCGTACACGGAGACGCAATGTTTATAATTTACTGCCCATATATGAATATGGTATCAAATCGCGGCGCGAGGCTGACCCGAGATGACTTAGGCAGGGTCGCCATGTAATGTAGGGATAATCTAGTGAATGAAACTCTAGAACGGTTGAGGTAATACTAGTTTATTTAAGGTTCTGACATGCCTTTATATAATGATTACATGAGTACTTATGTATAATTGGTTATATACTACAGTGTGTTTCTGGATTGTTACTTTTGCTTTGTTTGCATTCCTTATATACACTAATTATCCCATCGGACAGTCAGACTGGGACAATCAAACCGTGGACAATCTCTATAATTCCTTCATAAGACCTCTTTGGGCAGTCTTCATCGGATTACTGATCTACGGATGCGTAAATGGTTATGGTGGTAAGTAGTATCAGTATGGAAAATATCTACATATTTTCTACATTTAATAATATCAGTATATTATTAAACATTGATATTAACATTGATATTATTAAATGTAGATATTTCCAATATGTATAACGCTAATTGAAAATTAAAACAATTCGTTAAAACAATTTTTTTCACTAAGTGAACTCAACAGACTCCAATATTAGGGAAGACAGTACCTCTATATACAGCTCTAGAGCTGTATCTGTAGCTGTATGAAAATCCACTAAATACCTGGTTTGATTTTTTTTTATAAATTTTAATTTTGAACAATAATATTTTAGTACAGAAATGCATTCTCGTTTAATATATTATTAACCTTCATGGTGGTACAGCCGAAGCAGTAGGGAGTTGATTAATTCAATATTAGAATTGATTTCGATTCGATTAACTTTGTCCATGATTTTTTTTGTTCTTATTTTTACTCTGTAAATATTAAATAACATGCGTCTTCTAAGCGTCTTTTAAATGAAATTCTGATCGTGTTATTATTTTTCAGGTCCAATCAACTGGTTTCTGTCACTGAGAGTGTGGAAGCTTCAATCTCGATTGTCGTATGCCATGTATTTGTTCCACTACATGCTAATGTGGGCAACCAACTTTAGTGCGATATCACCTATATACTTCTCTGTAGGTGTAATGGTAAGTAATCTATACTAGTACATACAAAGTTTAGTGAACATTATCCGTGCACAGTGATATAATATTAAATCCGTGGCTGAATATAAAAAGTACAGTACAGGTAAACCAAAATTAAAATGGATAATAGTAGTGATTGTCGAGTCAATTATATTATTTTTATAATCGGTGAATTTTGACAGTTTATTCAATGACACGAAAAAGCGACATCGATTCATGAAGGACATTCTAAAAACCCGAACGAAACCCCTTAAGTCCATTTTTATCACGCGTACCCCGAGTGGGTTTACCCCGATACATATAATCTGGGTCTTTAAAACAGGAGTGAATCGGTATCTTCTAAGTAAGCGCGCTCCATGGTAGATCGCAGAGGCGAACTGGCGGTCAAGCGTAAGTCTATCACGAATAAAAAAAATTGAGAACTTATTAGAGATACTTTTACGAGGCTATGTTTATAGATTTTTGCCAGACTACGAAAAAAGATGGGTAATGAGTTTAACAATCTATGTTTCTATGTATGTGTTTATTTGGATGTATCTGAAACTTAGCTGAAAAACTACTGACTGTGACTAATCAGATTTGACAATGACAAATGACGTGTCCACTAATTCGTGTTTACAATAAGAGTGCCATAGATTATTATTAATAAAAATTAAAGTAGATAGCATACGAGGTAAAAAATGATAACCGAATAATAAATAATTTATGTAATGTTAACATTATGGTGTTGTGACCATGGATGCTGTAAAGGATCCGAAATGTCGGGAATCAAATAATATCAATACAACGCGATTAAAACCATAAAAAGTAGTTTTACTTCGAGAGAATCTTATTGTATATGGTTTCACAGAAAAGTTCTTTAAAGCAAACCCTGGATGAACGAAGTGTGTTTGTCTGTGAATTTCTTCTTTCTTCTTCTTTCTACACCTGTATTTCCTAAAGGGTCAAGTAGAGGTGTAATACACAGATAGACATGTAATATTCTAATGTACACCCACACATGTTCGACGGTATGTTTAGGTCCCATATAATAGGGGGCAATTGGGCAATCTATTTGGCAAATTATGTACAACTTATGTTTTTTTTTTATGGGATAGGAGTGCAAACGAGCCGACGGATCGCGTGATGGTAAGCGATTACCGCCGCCTATGGATACCCGCAACACCAGAGGAGTCACGAGTGCGTTGCCGACCTTTTAAAAGGGGATAGGGTGTCCGGTAACCTCACTCACTCGGCGAAACACAACGTAAGCGTTGTTTAACGCCGGTTTTCTGTGAGGCCGTGGTATCACTCCGGTCGAGCCGGCCCATTCGTGCCGAAGCATGGCTCTCCCACGAAATTGTTCCATTACCGATTGAAATAGAATTCGAAACTGAACAGCATGAAACTACAAAATATTCTTGTATCAATTTATATCAACACACAGTTACAGTGGTGTTCGGGATATAGTTATGGTCACAAATCGCTATGAGCTGTTGGTGCCAACTTAAGTATAATTATGGCGACATTATTGCGTCATCCTATCTTAATTGATAATATCTTGAAAGAAACACCGCAAAATATATGGTCATATCATGGTAGGAATTAGCCGGCATAATAATGTAGACCAATATCCTTTTGAAGAAAGAGCCTTATCAGCATTGTGTTGACCTGTCTTCTGTTACAGACCTTCAAGTTCTGCAGACACTACGTATTTTCGTTTGCTGTATCGTATTTAATGGTATTAGTAATAGATTCGCCATTTTCTACAATATTCAAACTGTTATTGAAAGGAGGTAAGTATTGTTTTATCTTGAATTCCCAATTATTGTTTATTCACTCAATTGTCATATATAAATTGAATAGATAGTAAGCTACAGATGTAATAACGGGTTGCAGTTACAAGAGTAACTAAAAACCACAAGGAGTTGCCACTGTCATTCCACTTATTACTCTTAACATTTGCCATTTATCTAAAACTAAAAATAATCGGAGCGTCGGGAATATAGGCGACTAAGACTACCAAGAGAGACACCTACTTATTTATTATTAATATTACAATAATTCTACAGGCCCAAAGAAACCACGCGCAAAAGAAATCGATGGTGAACCAGCGAAAGAAAATGACAAGAAAGTGTAATAATTTTATTTATTCTATGTATTCGTTTATTGTGATTTGTGTGAAATACTCATTATGAAATATACTATATTTAATTAATTTACATTGGTATTTGTTTTATTATAACAACCTGTGTGTATGCAATGGAGCTCATGTAAGAAAATATAAGCCCGTTTATGAATGTGGCTTCTACTTCTAATCGTTAGAACTGCCTTTGTGTAACTTTCATTGTGTAGGCCTACATGCATATTAATATTAAACATACTTATGTATCTCGATTTTTCAGTTATGAAGCTATTATGTTTGTGTGTATCATAAGATGTTGTGAAACATCCTTCATCATCACGAAAAACCTAATTTAAAAAAATATTTTCCACGTCACGAAAAATATAAATTAATAACAAAACAAAACCCTCGACATTGCGTTCAAAACCATATCATAATAATACCATAATATAAGCACGAATCAACCATAATTCCAATTTTGAATGATTCAATTCCCTACTACTTTAGCTGTGTCACCACTCACCGTAAAGGTTTGTTGTCATAATTAAAACAAAAATGCATTTATCAAAAAAAAAATGATCTAAATTTAAATTTAACATCTAAGTTAAAATTTATAATTACTGGTTTTTGAAATTATCACATCACGGGTAAACTGAGGTGTTGGATGTCTTTTAAATGTTAAATTACTAACAGCTACCATATATTTTTGTTAATTATCGGCAATCAGTCTGCCGTCACCATAGATGCTGTAAAGGGTCCCAACTGTAAAATGTAGTTTTATTTCAAAATTCATTATTTTATCAAAATACAAAACGTGGGAGAGCCATGCTTCAGCACGAATGGGCGGGCCGACCGGAGTGATACCACGGAAAACCGGCGTTAAACGTTTATGGGATAGGGGACAAACGAGCATACGGATACGCCGCTCATAGACACCCGCAACACCGGAGGTGTCACAAGTGCGTTGCCGACCTTTTAAAAGGGGATTTGGGCCTCCGGTAACCTCACTCACTCGGCGAAACACAACGTAAGCGTTGCTTGACGCTGGTTTTCTGTGAGGCCGTAGTATCACTACGAGCGAGCCGGCCCATTCGTGCCGAAGCATGGCTCTCCCTCGTAATAAAACACGTAATAAAACTGTTTTGGTCTATCACATGTCCCTCGTCCATTGTAACCATATCTTTACTAAATCAAATCTTTGATATTTTAAGATTGTCAATTAGTATCATCACCTTTATTAACAGCCGCAGTGGCGATAAGATAAGCTAATGAATCAACAGGTATAAAATAAATCTCTCAGCTTTATTAAACCAAATCGGATTTTGTCTGAGGCTGTTCAGCGTCTTAATTCTGATATGAATCCATAATATCTAGGAATATTTAAGACTGTGATAGTAAAATGATTTCTAAAGTGGTTTTATTTGTGATTCTACTCAATATAGTTGCAGTTGGTTTAGTTAAAGGATATCTTGATTTACCAATACCGAATCACGCCTTGGATCAAGAACTGTATGAACAAGTGATTGATGCAGAACTATGTCACGAACAAGTGGAACAAATAAAAAGCAATGTATTGCTGACTATGTTATGTGGGTATAATTTTTGATCAACAATCAGTTGAGTAAATACAGAGTAGAGTACCATTCAGCCTCATGACAGTCACTTCTATACCTGCTTCTATTGTATACGCTCCATCATAGGCTGAGCTTATTAATTTCTCCAATGAGATCAACATAATATTGTCGTTAGTACTCGGACGTACACCTTCCTCGTATTCAGTAGCCTTAGCACGAACAACTTGCGAAAAAGTATTCGTATCGTCACGATAGAGGCGCTGGTCCATATCTCATACAAATTGGTCTCCATGACGATACGAATACTTTTTCGCAAGTTGTTCGTGCTAAGGCTACTGAACAGTAGCCTTAGCATCGTCATGGAGACCAATTTGTATGAGATTTGGACCAGCGCTTTTATCGTGACGATACGAATACTTTTTCGCAAGTTGTTCGTGCTAAGGCTACAGTTCTGTGAAATTGTTTCTCTGTCATTGTTGCACATGGAAAGATCTCTAGCTCTATGTGAAGAACTACATGCCATACATAAAATTAATTGTGTAGCTAGCATCTATCGTTCCCTAACAATTAGAGCTAGCCACACCTTTAAATTGTCTGTCAAGTTTGGAGCATTTACTAATTTACAGTTACAATTAAAAACCCCTCTTTGGTTCACTAAACAACTATACATGAACATTTACATTAATGGTTTCAGTATATCATGATCAGTCAAAACTCGTTATGCAATTCTGATCTTTATATGGTTGCTTTTACCAACAGTCACGGATGCTGGTATCAGGATTCCAAGAGGTATTCTCGAAGGCAATACTTTGGACATGGGCAACTATCACCAATGCATCGGTATCAATCAACCGCTAGAAGGTTCTGAACTTCAAGGAAAATATTGTATGATCCGTGTTCCGGTGGACCAGAGTTACCATCTGCCTGACTGGCCAGCAGATGAGACTCAAAATTTTAATCCAAATCTTTTACACTTGGATGAAGAGATCGCTAGAACTTTGAAAAAATACAAGGAGAGAGGAATGCTTGCGATGTCTGGAGTTGTCGAAGATAACAACAGGTATTTATGTACTTTTTTGACGACATCGTAAATGATTTATTTATAATTTTTACTGGGTGGACGTTGAAAGGTGGAAGTATTCTAGGGTATAGGATAGTTCGATATAAACTTTTGTCTACAAGTGTGGATAATTTGTAAAAATATATTTAAAATATCAACATAATATTTTGCTGTTTACAAACTTAATACGTTTCTTTGAATTTAATAATTGAACTTGTGAGATTTATTAATATAGAATATTACCATTCTAATATCTGTAAATAAAATTACCTACAGCTTTATTTTTAGGACCTCAGCAGAAAATCCTCTCTCCGGTCTTACATTTAGACTAGCTGTCTGCATTCCCAAACCTTGTACAACGGAACAAGCTATTACTTCTCTCCAATTAATGTCACTTCCGTGGGCTTTCAATACACTGATGATTTTTGTCGTCTTCCGGATGATAAGCCTTGGGTTCCAGGAGACACGGTTGCAGTGTAAGTAGAATAAAAAAATGTTTTACTATTTTTTTTTAATAATTTAATTACATTTTTTCTTTTACAGGGTTGTATTTTCCATAATTGGTTTGTTAACTGTTTTGAGTACAACATATGACGTTTGGCAAACAATAATTTTGAAAAATGGTAAGATCATTATTGCCTTCTTCAGTAACATGACCATCTTTATCACTGCTACACCTAATCAATACACGGATATATATTAAACTCTTATCTCTTTGATCGTATAATTAAAACCAATTAAGGGAATTTCCTACAAAAACGTAATACCAAAATAAATCGAAATCCAGACAACATTATATCAAATTATGTTGCGGATTTGGATACCGTTATTCTAGGATCCTTCCATATTATCAAAAGTTACATTCGCTTACATTAATTTCCAGTGAAGTATTTTGGACAAAATGGTAGAGTAGGAACCTAGATTAACGGTATCGGAATCCGAATAATAACAGAATTTGATTAAATTGTTTGAATTACGATTTATTTCAGTATTACGTTTGTCAGGGAAATTTGGTCCGCCGGACTCTTAAGGATATTCATATTCATTATAATAACTTTCTATTTCAGATCCAAAATCCGTGAGCGTGATTGGCAGATCACTTTCAGTGTACACAAATGGCCGTCGTATCATGACGTTTCCAACAGGTGCTGATACTTTGGAATGTTTGGATGGCATCAGAGCTTTGGCCATGGCGTGGGTGCTCCTAGGTCATACATATACGTCAGAAATTTCTTGGGTTAATCCTATTGAGGGGTACAGGGTAAGTTTTTTCAGTCAATTTGTACTGAATTTCTATTATTTTATTGTTTTATATCCAGTTACAAGTACCTATTGGTTTGAATTTAATTCCATACCAAGATAGATTTTCTAATCAATCTTTACTTCGATTGGCTGAAATGATTCGAATTAGATTTTTATTGAAATTAACAACAGCCGAAGTAAGTTTCGCAAAGTCACATTCAGTTGTTCTTAATAAAAGTTTTTTTTTATGTGATAGGAGGGCAAACGAGCAGACGGATCGCCTGATGGTAAGCGATTACCGCCGCCCATGGACACCCGCAACATCAGAGCAGTCACGAGCGCGTTGCAGACCCTTTTCGAAGGGAATTGGGCCTCCGGTAACCTCACTCACTGTGTTGTTTAACGCCAGTTTTCTGTGAGGCCGTGGTATCACTCCGGTCGAGCCGGCCCATTCGTGTCGAAGCATGGTTCTACCACGTAAAAAATTGATTATCAATTGATTAACATAATATCGTAACTATCTCAATGTAGCCTGTGCAAATGAATGGTATCTATAGTTTATGCGGCTTATAAACTAAATTATAATTATGTTATAAATTTTCAGGGCCAATCAACTGGTTTCTAACACTACGAGTATGGCAGCTTCCATCTCGATTGTCGTATGCCATGTATTTGTTCCACTTCATGCTGATGACGACGGTCAACTTCAGTGCAATATCACCTGCGTTCTTCTCTGTAGGTTTAATGGTAAGTTATAAATACAAACGAAGTTTGTTTGCATATTAGGATGTATGTATACAACATCCGTTAAACATTTATACTTAATCGATAAAAAAAAGCAGTGATAGCCTAGTATAATGGGTTGATTATGTTATGTTATGTTATGATAATGGTAGTAACTAATTGTTGGTCGATAATCATTGTATCCGTATTATCATTATTTTTAAATAAAACGAAAGGTAATAATTTATTTTAATAGATCTTAAGAGATACTTTTCTGTAAGGCAGTGTTTATAGGTTTTTTCACTAGATTTTGCCGATGTTTCTTAATTGACAATCTCTTAAAAGAAACACTGGAGGACTGCCTCATTAGTCTAGTGGTCCCAAGTCACTAGAGGTCCTGGGTTCGATTCCTAGGTCGAGCAAAGTGTTATTGGGTTTTTCTATGAAATTCTTATTAACAGGTCGGAGTCTGGACTTGTGCCCGGTTAATGGCTATAGGCTCGCCCCCTATAACATGGGACCTAAACATACCGGTGAACTGTGGGTGTACATTAAGTACGCCTCTGCCTAAAACTTCGGGGAATATAGGCGTGATGGTATGTAATGTAATGTTAAAAGAAACATCGAAAAAAAAAACTATGATCATGGTCTGTCAAAGTACAGACACTATCGTAGGAATTATGATAGTGGTAGGGCAATGACCTTTTGAAAAGGACCATATCAGCATTGAGTTGACCTGTTTTATATTTCAGACGTTCAAGTTCGGTAGCCACTACGTGTATTCTCTTGCTGTATCATATCTAATGGTATTAGTAATTGATTCGCCATTTTCGACGATATTCAAACTGCTATTAAATGGAGGTAGGTAATTTATTTATCTTGATTTCTTTTTTTTGGGATAGGAGGGCAAACGAGTAGACGGATTCCCTAATGGTAAGCAATTACCGCCGCCCGTGGACCCCCGCAACACCATAGGAGTCACAAGTGCGTTGCCGACCATTAAAAACGGGATTGGACCTCCGGTAGCCTCACTCACTCGTCGAAACACAACGTAAGCGTTGTTTTTACGCCGGTTTTCTGTGAGGCCGTGGTATCACTCCGGTCGAGCCGACCATTTGTGTAGAAGCATGGTTCTCCCACGTAAAAAAATCTCAATAATTGTCAATTCATCACATCTCGATTCTCGATTGTTTTTATATATGTTTCGGTAAGAGTGAATAATTGAAGATTATTAATAATTATCTATTATTATTAATAATTGGTTAGGTTAGGTTAGGTTATTATTAATAATTTTGTAAAAATATTACCTAATAATTTTCAATTAATCAGATTTACCGTAACATATACATGTATACTCGTATATTAAATTTTTCCATGTAAAATAAAAAGAAACATTAAAAATTAAACATAACAGCGGTGTCGGGCATCGAGTCCAAGCTATCGTACAGCTAGGACTCCAAAGACCCTATCACGGTAGTTGTAAATGTCGCGAATCCCATGGCCATGACTATAGGTCAAAAGGATCTACTATGAGATAAAGACAGACAAAGAAAGAAAGAAAATGAAATACTCCAAAGTGAGAAACCCCCTATTTATTATTAATACTATAATAATTCCACAGGTCCAAAGAAGCCTCACACAAAATAAACCAAAGATGAACCAGCGAAAGAAAATGACAAGAAAGTGTAATGACTATTATTTCTAAGTATTACTTTATTATGATTTGTGTGATATACTCATTTTGAAATATACTATTTTTAATTAACATAATTGAGTACTTGTTTTTTTTGAAAATGTCGTGTTAGCCAATATTCTTCTAACAATATATTAATTTTAATGTATTCCACAAATCCTTCTACTACCAAGATGCTCGGTCCGGTTAATGCAGATCCGTACTGATTACAGTTTCTTTTCCTTTCTTCTCTACCTTTATTAACCCTTCCTTCTTTATCGGTCTATCCTTAGCTTGTTATCTGGGGCAGGTTTAGAATGCCGCTGATGTTTAGGAGCTTCAATCTTCTTCAAATCTTCACAGCAGCCTTGATCTTGACGATCTCACGTTCATCGACTTTCTAATGACTGACGGACGCGTCGGGTTATGCAGTAATAAAATGGCGTCGATACGAGTCAAATTTTGCTAACTCAAAACTCAGTTGCGATGGTCAAATGTCTTCGTCTGCCATACTTTGAGCTCTCTGTATTAATTTCATTTTATCCTGTGATAATGCAAAGTTTATAATATTTGTGGCGATATAATCGCTACAAATATTATCGGGCTTGCCGTTTTTCCGATGGAATAATTATCTTTTGATTTGATTATTTTTTATTTTTTTATGTAGATTAAAACTACTGTGGATCTCCGTATCCGATCTCCGGGTGGGTTCGATATGTTTCTTCCCATTGTTCTCTCTCTCTATTATTTTCGGTGCATAGTTTCATAAAGGAGACTGCTTCTGTTCCGCAGCAGTGCGGTCTCTCACGTGTTCTGCATATGCCTCCTATGTTATTCAGTTAGCCAGTCTTTCCTTAATCTAATCTTAAATATTATAGGAATTCAGATTATAATCACCACCTTCAATAATATCCGAAGCAACGATAAGATATACTAATTAATCAACAATTATAAAATAACTCTTTCAGCTTTATTATACCAAAACGGATATTGTTTGTAGTTCTTTAGCGTGTTAAGTTTAAAGATATTATGAAACCTTAATATTTAAGACTGTGATAGTAAAATGATATCCAAAGTGTTTTTATTTGTGATTCTAGTCAATATAGTTGCAGTTGATTTAGTTAAAGGATATCTTGATTTACCAATACCAAATGAAGCCTTGGATCGAGAACTGTATGAACAAGTGATTGATGCGGAACTATGTCACGAACAAGTGCGACAAATAAGAAGCAATGTGTTGCTGACTATGTTATGTGGGTATAATTTTTGATCAACTATCAGCCAGACACAGAGTGAAGTGCACTTTCAGCTACATGATAGTTATTTCTATACCTGTGCGTAAAAGATGCAAGTGGATTGGATGCGGCACTGTGATATACTGAGCTTATTAATTTTTCCAGTAAAATTATCCTACTGCCCTTAACACGGGTCATGGTCATATTACACTATAGTCCTCGATCACCTACCTTCTGTATTCAGTTCAGTCGACTTTCTAACTTGCCCTACAGAAAATTTCTGGAAAAGGCAGCGTCTATCCAAAGCTACAGCTTACACTTACAACTGTCCGTTAAGTTTGGAGCATTAACTGTCTCCAGTTTTAGCTGATATATCAAGTTATACTTCAAATTCTCAATTACCTTTTTGGCTTTCTAAACTAATATACATTTGATTGTTAGCATATCATGAGCAGTGAGAAATCTATTCAATTCTGATCTTTATATGATCTTTACCAACAGTCGCGGATGCTGGCATCAGGGTTCCAAAAGGTATTCTCGCAGGCAATACATTGGATATGGGTAACTATCACCAATGCATCGGTATCAATCTACCGCTAGAAGGTTCTGAACTTCAAGGAAAATATTGCATGATCCGTGTACCGACGGATCAAAATTACCATCTGCCTGACTGGCCAGAAGATGAGACTCCAAATTTTAATCCAAATCTTTTAAGTTTGGATGAAGAGACCGCTAGAACTTTAGAGAAATTCAATACTATGAAGAAAGGAATGCTCGCGATGTCTGGAATTGTAGAGGATAACAATAGGTATAAATTATTTTGGCATTATTGTAAATGTATTTATTATTTAATATACTACGTCACTGGCTGAAGGGTAAGTATTTAGTATCAGTATTCTAGTTCCTGTATTTAAAACTAACGACTCATATAGGTACAAAGTTTTCAGAGTTTGGGAAATTTGCAAAAAAACTATAATATATTTCAATTTATAAACTTCCCGATCAGTTGACTACTTCTTTCTTTGAATGTGTGAACGAGTTTCGGAATTCGGTGGCAAAAACAAAAGATTCGACCAAATCGAAGGCACCGACTTCCGGAACTGTTTTGTGCACATCATAATTATTATTGTTTATGTTTTGAAGGCGGTTTGACTATTTGTTATTTTGTGATTTCTAAATAAGAATATAGTATATTTTTAATTAGAATGCATCCAACCTTCAACCGGTCACCCGTAGAATACGAATTCATGTGTAGCGTTTGATGCTGTTTCTTTAAGTAATTACTGCTTTATTTTTAGAACTTTACCAGTAAATCCTCTATCAGGTCTTACATTTAGACTAGCAGTCTGCATTCCCAAACCTTGTACAACGGAACAAGCTATTACTTCTCTCCTATTTAATGTCACTTCCGTGGGCTTTCAATACACTGATGATTTTTGTCGTCTTCCGGATGATAAGCCTTGGGTTCCAGGAGACACGGTTGCAGTGTAAGTAGAACAAGTTATATGTTTAACCACTTCATTTTACTATTAAATAGTTAAATTATACTTCTTCTATTTCAGGGTTGTATTTTCTATAATTGGTTTGATTACCGTTTTGAGCACATCATATGACGTTTGGCAAACAGTAATTTTGAAAAATGGTAAGATCATTTATATATATCATGACCATCGTTATCCCTCTTACACCTAATCCATACACGGATATATTATTATGATGTAATATTTATTTAGAATGCATAATTGAACACCAATTAAGGATATTAATATTCATTATTATAATTCTCTATTTCAGACCCAAAATCCGTGAGCGTGATGGGCAGATCATTCTCAGTGTACACAAATGGACGTCGTATCATGACGTTTGAATCAGGTCCTGATACTTTGGAATGTTTGGATGGCATTAGAGCATTGGCCATGGCATGGGTGCTCCTTGGTCATACATTTACGTCAGAAATATCTTGGGCTAATCCATTTGATGGGTTCACGGTAAGATTTGATTTTTTTAAATTTTAGTACCATAAACAAAACAGCAATACACACGCACTGGTACTTATAAAAAATAGAGCATTCTGTAATTGTTTTTAATAACAAGATGACTAATTTTAACAGCTTTAGCTTTATTTTTTCAGTGGTCGGCGTCATGGCAGGCTTTGTGGGTCACGGCGGGGCATTTTACCGTAGACACGTTTTTCACGTTGAGTGGTTTCCTCGTTGTTTATACAACCGTTGGAAAAATTAATGGAAGTAAGTGGAATTAAGTAATTGCACGTGCACGTTAATTTTTTTTGCTTTTACAAAATTTTTAGTCCTAAAGCATCCGTGGCACCTCACGCAAAGGACACGCAAGCATCTATTCAAAAGTAACTCTTTCTTTTATAAGGTAAAAGACAGTTAGGCGTAAACCGCTGAGGACAAAAAAATCGATTAAATTTAGCAAGGACGCACCTACCTAACAGAATTAGAAATAAAGAAGTAGTCTAGCATCGTCTAAGAAATAGGGACGCGAGTGAACCTGCGGGCAACAGCTAGTCTATCTATCTATATAAATAAAAATGAATGTCTGTTTGTTTATCCTCTATACATTGCTAAACCATTTATTCTATTCCCATAAACTTTGGTGAGTGATTGTGTGCGTGCCTGGGCATAAACCAATAATGACGAAAAAAAGACATAAAAAGAGGCATTGCAACGCATGGCAGGGGATAGCTAGTAACTTACACATACGTACTGTTTATTGCAAAAATATCTTAACAAAATTATCAGTCTAAGTAATCTTAGCGAGCTCATAATCGCTATAATTAATCAGTGACCAGCTGTTATTATTTTATCACAAGTCATCAATCAATGGGTATTTTAATACCCAAAAATTATACGTATTTTGCTCTATTATTTAATGTTAATATGAAAAATTCATCAAGATATTGATCCCAAGATTTTAACCTCTGTGGGGACTTGTGGGGACGAGAATTCAATTCCTAACTGCTCTTCAGTTCAGCATTTCGTTAGGGAAATATGACTTGCTCAGTGTCAGCTCCCAAGAGGTATGGGGCCTGACTGGCTGGCGACCATCCTTACGACGGAGCCTGTCAAAAATCATCTTGGTATGTCGACCAGCCATTCCACCATTTCGATTGCTGCGATTTCAGCATCGTCCGGTGTACTGTCAATAAGAGGCGATGACTACTTACCATCAGGAAGCTCGTCTGCCGACAAACACAATAAAAATGAGAGAACATATTTTTTGACTGCCTCATTAGTCTAGTGGTCCCAAGCGCGACTGCTACGGTAGAGGTCCTGGGTTCGATCCCCAGGTCGAGCAAAGTGTTATTGGGTTTTTCTATGAAATGGATTTGTGCCCGGTTAATGGCAATAGGCTCGCCCCCTATTACATGGGACCTAAACATACCGGCGAACTGTGGGTGTACATTAGTACGCCTCTGCCCAACCCTTCGGGGAATACAGGCGTGATGGTATGTTATGTAAGAACATATTTTTTCATTCAAAATGTTTTAAGCAAGTTTTACGTTAGTTAGGCAAAATACCTAATATTGTCGAAGTCCATAATATCACTAGTCATACATACATTCATACACTCACACTTTTCTCCCACAGAGGTAGGCAGAAACTATAGACCGCTACTTTCTGCGATTCTTGCATGCTTCTTTTGTTTCTTCCACATTCATACATCTTCTCATACATACACGATAATTTTCACATCACTAGTCATGATGTGAAAATCATTAATTACGTAATATACAATTAGACATTTAAAACTTAGGGCATATTCACACAAGATCACTGTCTGCCTGCTAATGAGTCACTAATCAATTGATTGTTGAGTTAGCGGCTGACTATATACTACTGCTCAGTAATACAACAAAGAAATTAATAAAACATATTTAATATGAATACAATTATTATTTCAGGGCAGCTAATCAAAAACATTCATCTATTTTGGCTGAACAGACTCCTGCGCATGTTTCCTTTGCTGGCCGCAGCCGCACTACTAGAAGCCACGTATATCAACCGCATGGCTGATGGACCTATGTGGTCCACGATTGAAAGTCAAGTTCATAGATGTCGTACATCCTGGTGGAGTACACTTTTGCATATACAGAACTATGCGAATCCAACGTTTACGGTTAGATAAAGAATATTTAGTGACAAATCAACTTTTCGCCGTGGCTCAGTCTAACTTTAAATAATTATGTACATCTATATACATCGGTTTTCTTTTCTTTACTGCCTCATTAGTCTAGTGGTTCCAAGCGCGACTGCTACACTAGAGGTCTTGAGTTCCATCCCCGGGTCGAGCAAAGTGTTATTGGGTTTTTCTATGAAATTCTCAGTAGCAGCTGAGAGAATGGATTTGTGCTCGGTTAATGGCTATAATGGCTATAGCTATGAGCAGTGATAGCCTAAGTGGTATGACCGTTGGACTGCCAAGTCAAAGGTCTCGAGTTCGAACCCAAGGCACGCACCTCTGACTTTTCGAAGTCATGTATGTATTAGTAGTTAATTATCACGCGCTTAAACGGTAAAGGAAAGCATCATGAGGAAACCTGCATGCCTGAGAGATTTTCTCGATGGCGTGTGAAGTCTGCCAACCCGCACTAGGCCAGCATGGTAGACTATAGCCTAATCCCTCTCATTCTGAGAGGAGACCCGTGCCCAGCAGTGGTATTGTCCCACTGCTGGGCACGGGGCAATGGGTTCATTATGTATGTATGTCTATAGGCTCGCCCCCTATAACATGGGACCTAAACATACCGGCGAACTGTGGGTGTACATTAAGTACGCCTCTGCCTAACCCTTCGGGGAATACAGGCGTGATGGTATGTATTATTTTCTTTATTCAAAACACGTTTGGATAAAATGTTATGTCACATTTTCAATCGATCGTTTAGCATACCTGCTCCTTAACAAAAACGATTGATTAGATCGTTTTTGTAGAAATCAGCGTAGCCATTGTAACGGTGTCGTAGCCTCCGTCGTAGGCATGACGTCAGCTACGTAGCTGACAAAAACTGTATACGTATTACATACATGACCTATTTTTTTTTAATTTTGAATACTACGGTCTGCAATAACAATGCCATTTTATTGAAAAAATAAAATCACACGTGATATTTTATCATAAAAAAATTTGGAAAACGAATCGTGTAAATACGTTTTGTTTTTTCTTTTTTCAGTGTATAGGTCAGTCTTGGTACTTGGCTATAGATGTTCAACTTCATATTTTGTCACCAATAATTCTATACTGGGTACTTCTGGGGAAGAAGAGAATAGCATGGGCAGCATTACTAAGTGGTTTGGCGGCTATCTTGGTAGCTTCGACCACTTACAACTTTATCAATGAATTTCCATCTACAATGTCAGGGTATGTTACTTTCATATTATTATTTTCAGAAAATATCAAGTTAATTGCACGGTTAGTTATTCAATTCAAGAAATTATTTGATATGCATCAAGTTTTTTTATGAGATAGGAGCGCAAACGAGCAGACAGATCACCTGACGGTAAGCGATTACCGCCGCCCATGGACACCCGCAACACCAGAGGAGTCAAGAGTGAGTTGCCGACCTTTTAAAAGGGGATTGGGCCTCCGGTAACCTCACTCACTCGGCGAAACACAACGTAAGCGTTGTTTAACGCCGGTTTTCTGTGTCTGGTTTTATGTGATTTTATTAAAATGAAATGAAAGTATAGAAGCTAGTATCGAATGTATAAAAAATTATGTAAGCAGAATATGGTATTGTTCCTTAACCACCAACTTTTACATCTGGTACCACCTGTATTCTAGGCAAATAAATATTTTCTTTCTTTCTTTCTTCCTTTCAATATTTGTTTATTTATTGGTCCTCTACCCATAAAAATACCGAAATACCAATTAAAAAATATTCATCCGGGTACGATAAAAGGCTGTAATACCCCCGAAAGTAGCATTGCAATATATTTTTTTGTCATAAGACAAAAAATAACATTGCAATATATGCTTGGCCAAAAATTAATCAATACTACTATTAGAAATGCGAAAGGAACTCTGCTTGTAACGTAACTACACATACATTACAGGTAAGATGTAAGTGCTATTTTTTTAACTAATCGGTTTGTTTACGTGTTTCTTTTTAGTCCGAGAATGTTCGAGTACATGCGTAAGTATTACATGAACACTCTGACGCGAGCTGCACCGTTCCTTGTTGGTATGATCTTCGGGTATATCGTGAGAACACGGAAACTGGAAATGTCAAAGGTATGAACATTAAGAGTCCGACTGACCGAATTTCCTATCCAAACGTTTCCCATACCAAAATAAATCGTAATTATAACACAATTTAATCAAGGTATTATTATTCGGATTTAGATAATGTTAATTTAGGTTTCTACACTGTCATTTCGTCCAAAATACTTCACTGGAAATAAATGTAAGCGAATGTAATTTTTGTTAACTTTACCAAGTTTGGAACTATTTTCGGGTCGTTTATTGCCGGTGAAGTAGTAGTAGACGAAATGGTACGATAGGAACCTAGATTAATGGTATTTCAATCTGAATAATAACACAATTTGATAAAATATAGTTTGGATTACGATTTATTTTAGTATTACTTTTTTTTTGTGGACAATTCAGGCTCTGCCGTAAAATATTGCAGAGTGATGGTAGTATATTTCTCTCCGGTATGGTATTCCGGTGGTCTATTTCTTTAACACCGAATTGCCTAATATTCTGCCGCTAAGTGGTTATTGGTTATTTACCACGTTATTAATATTATTGTGATCCGGTTTAAAGAATAATGTAGCCACTGAAATCACTAGGCATATAAGTCTTAACGTTTGAATGATATAACTGTTGTTTCTTATTTCTTATTATACTGGTGTTGCCGCTTATCCTCATTACCATCAGTTGTATGTTGTTATAATGAAGAAGTAAAAAACACAAAAAAAACGTTTAGCTCTTTTATAGACCCCTCATATTCCAATAAAAATTGCTTTTTTTCCTTCTGCTGCTGCTTCTTATATTTATTCTATTGCTTTTTACTTCTTGTAACCTGATTAGTATTAAAATTTGTTTTTTTTACTTTTACTTTCAACTTAAATGTTATCCCTTAGTCTTATATCTCAGCGACCAGGTCTTTTTTTTATGGGATAGGAGGGCAAACGAGCAGACAGATCGCCTGATGGTAAGCGATTACCGCCGCCCATGGACACCCGTAACACCAGAGGAGTCACGAGTGCGTTGCCGACCTTTTAAAAGGGGATTGGGCTTCCGGTAACCTCACTCACTCGGCGAAACACAACGTAAGCGTTGTTTGACGCCGGTTTTCTGTGAGGCTGTGGTGTCACTCCGGACGAGTCGGCCCATTCGTGCCGAAGCATGGCTCTCCCACGTAATAAAACACGTTGTCTTTTGACATAGGCATTCTCTAATTCCCTACACTTGTTTTGGTCTCGGGTTGTTCTTCGCCATGCATTTGGTTAATCTTCCTCCCATCTTTTTATCTGCCTTCCTCTATGTGTCTTCCCATTCCTGGAGTACCATCCAGTAACATTTCTAGTCCATTCGTCCATCTGGACGAATGGACTAGAACTGTAGTATATTTCTCTCCGGTATGGTATTCCGGTGGTCTATTTCTTAACACCGAATTGCCTAATATTCTGCCGCTAAGTGGTTATTGGTTATTTACCACGTTATTAATATTATTGTGATCCGGTTTAAAGAATAGTGTAGCTAGTGAAATCACTAGGCATATAAGCATTAACAACTGTGTCCCAAGCTGACAACGCGCGAATGATATAACTAACTGTTATTTCTTATTTCTTATTATACTGGTGTTGCCGCTTATCATCATTACCTTGTTTCTAGTCCATTCGTCCAGATGGATGAATGGACTAGAAACGAAGATTCGTTTCAGTGTTCTTGTCTTTATATCTGGCACCTTGGTTATGCTTCTAATTTCTGTAGCTTTCCATTTATCCTTTAGATTTAATTTAAGCATACTTCTTCCCATGTTAAATATCTCCAATGACGTAATTGATAGTATGTATATTATTAAATGACCATGACTATTAAGTACCTATTATCTATCGTTTATCTCTTCACAGATCAAAGCAGCGTGTTTCTGGATTGCTACCTTTGGTTTGGGGACATTCCTCATATACACTTACTACCCTATCGTTCAGCCGGACTGGGACAATAAAACCGCGGACAGTCTCTATAACTCCTTCATAAGACCTCTTTGGGCACTCTTCATCGGATTACTGATCTACGGATGCGTGAATGGTTATGGCGGTAAGGATCAGTATCGGAAACGTCCGAGTTGATGACAGATTTACCCACGCATTACGTAGCCTACCTGCGGCAGTCAGGCTGTTGAATCCAGTCGATTATAGTGGCCAATTGGAATGAATGTATTTTTTAATAAATTCAAACATTTATTCATTCCAAACAGAGACAGTGCTTTTAAATAAAAAAAAAATTGCTTTTATTGCTTGAACTATATGTAAATAAAACTACTTTTTACAGGTTTTATCGCGTTTTGGGTATTGATATTTTTTTTTACGTTTGGATTCTTTACAGTATTCATGGTCGCGGGTTGAATGTATAAAATAATATAGATAGGTAGAACGAGTAGAATTGATAAAAGTTCTTGCGTTTTAATATTTCACTGTATTTGCTAGGCTGAATTGCAATTAATATGCTGATATTTAGAGTAAGTTTGTCTAAGTATCGCCCATTTTCTGCCAATTTTTACTCTGTTCGAGTAAATTTGTATGTGCTATATAGGGTTTGGGAATTCCCGACAATTTCAAAGTCCCGGGGCACGAGACAGCTTACAATCAAAATTCCGGAAATTCCCGGAATTTTGAAAACATGTTTTGTTTATTTTAAGAGGGGTAAGCCTTTTGGAAGAATTTTTATTGAGTTTATTTCTGGTGAAACATTTTAAATAAAGGCATTTTTTATAAAAATCAACAATTATTAAACAGAAAATTAAATTTTAAACACTTTAACGTTAATTTCAGCCTTAATAATTGCATTGTTTATTTCTTTTAATCACACAGAGATTCACTTTTAAGCAGCTAAATCTTATAGTTATAAAATGAACTTAGTTAAAATCATACTAATTCTTAATAACATTACTATTATCTAGTAATTCTACTATCTAATCATTGGTCATAATCACAACATTGTTAATTCTCATAATCACAGATTTGTTTCATAATTAAATAATCCAAATATAAACAATAAAACAGACTTATAAAGCAGTGTTTTCATAAATAATCAACTAACACATTAATTAGACTTCTTCGCTGACTTAATAAAATAATTTAAAAAAAAATCAGAGCGGCAAAAGCTTTGCCCAACCATTTTGACAATCTTGTCTCGGCTCAAGTCTCGACCTGAAAGTCTCGGGACTCGAGACAACTAAAATTACGGAAAGTCCCCAAACCCCAAACCCTAGTTCTATGTGTCTTCAAAGCGAAATTCTGATTACGTTATTGATTTTCAGGTCCAATCAACTGGTTTCTTACATTGCACGTGTGGAAGCTTCAATCTCGATTGTCGTATGCCATGTATTTGTTCCACTATATGCTCATGACGACGGTCAACTTCAGTGCAATATCACCTGCGTTCTTCTCTGTAGGTTTAATGGTAAGTTATAAACACATACGAAGTTTCTCTATACATATCCGAAGATGACAAATCAACACATTATTAAAAAATATTTAATGGATAATGGTGCAATTATTTTATATTATTGATTTATTGGGGCAATTATTTCATTTGTGTATAATGTTATTTTTGTATGAAACAGATATAGATTTTAGAGACACTTTTACAGGGCCATGTTTATTGTTGTACTTAATAGATTGCGCCGGCATAAAAAAAAAAACTGATAAACTCTTATAAGAAACGCTGAAGAAAACTATCATCACGGTCTGATAAAGTCTAGACATCACGATAAGAACTATTTTTTTATGGGATATGAGGGCAAATGATCAGACGGATCGCCTGATGCTCAGCAATTACCGCCACCCATGGACACCCTCAACACCAGAGGTGTCACAAGTGCATTGCCAACCTTTTAAAAGGGGAATGGGCCTCCGGTAACCTCACTCACTCGGCGAAACACAACGTAAGCGTTGCTTAACGCCAGTTTTTTGTAAGGCCGTGGTTTCACTCCAGTCGAGTCGGCCCATTCGTGCCGAAGCATGGCTCTCCCACGTATAGGAAATATAAAAATGTTGGGCGATGAATTTTTGAAGCAGCAGCACTGATTTTGCCTGTCTTTAATTTCAGACGCTCAAGTTCTGCAGCCACTATGTGTATTCCCTTGCTGTATCATTTTTAATGGTATTAGTAATCGATTCGCCATTTTCTACGATATTCAAGCTACTATTGAAAGGAGGTAATTTTTTTTTCCATTGTCATACAAACTGTCAATTCAACATTTTTCAATTGTTAAATATATTTTAAATATTACGAGTGACGGAAAGGCACGGACAAAATCATAATTTACTTGTTACCCATATGTAACAAATATCTCTCTGACGGGATGAAAGATTGTGTATGAAAATGTTAGCAATGCCCGCAGCGTTACCCTTTTTTGGTCGGATATAAGCTGTTAGTTCGAGGGAACCTTGACAGCGTAATCGGGTGAGTAGGTGGCGAGCGAATGCCTCCAGCCAGGAGTAACGTTCAAATTAAACAGCCAAGAGCGTTCCCGTACCGGTTACTCATTTAAGGGCCCGGCGGAGCTTGAATTGACCACAAAAACGTAATACTGAAATAAATCGTAATCCATACAATATTCTATCAAATTATGGTATTATTCGCATTTGGATACCCTTAATCTAGGTTCCTACGATACTATTTCGTCTACTACTACTTCATTTTAAATACAAGACCGGAAAATCGTTCAAAACATGGTAAAGTTATCGAAAATTGCATTCGCTTACATTTATTTCCAGCGAAGTATTTTGGACGAAATTACAAAGTAGGAACCTAGATTAACGGTATCGGAATCCGAATAATAACACGATTTAATTAAATTGTGTTTGAATTACGATTTATTTCAGTATTACGTTTGTAATAGAAATTCGGTCCGTCCGACTCTTAAGGGCTTTGCTAAATCAAAAGCTGATCAGGGCTTGAGACACGACATACTAAAGGCAGGCGGCAGTCCGACATTCGACGGCATGTTCTATTCAATACGGAGAATATTAACATTTATATTTTTCGAACACATTCGATTATTTAACCGCTCGCCACAACGCATTCGCACAACGCTGTGCTATATTGCTCTCGGTATCACGGCGTAGTGATACAGCGAATTGATGAATATGATGCATTTTTACAGTTTACTGTACACAGTAATTATGCCCGTTTTCAATTTTTACTGCACACAGTAAACAGTAAAAGCGGGCATAATAAAACAGTACGGCGTTTTGTCAGTAACTACGCAGGCTAAAAGCGGGCTGCTTAGCTGCTTAGCTTTAGCCTGCGTTGTTACTGACAAGATGCCGTACTGTTTTATTGCGACCAATTTTATGCTATGGGATAAAGGAATGATACTATTTAATTTGTAGAACGGTATTCATCTCACTCAATCGCTAAACGATCGCAATAAAAAGTTATGATACAGTATCTGCTGTCAGATTAGCGAAGCTTTTCATCTCTTTGTCTCAATCTCAACTAAATAACAACTCAACTAAATAAAATTAAGATCTTAATTTTATGATTAATATTACAATAATTCCACAGGTCCAAAGAAGCCACGCGCAAAAGAAATCGAAGATGATCTACCGAAAGAAAATGATAAGAAAGTGTAATCATTATTAATTTTAAGTTTAATACTTATTAATCGTGATTTGTGTGAAATACTCATTATGAAATTTTAATATACTATTTTTATATAATATAACTTTTTTACTACCTAGTGGTCCCAAGCACGACTGCTACACTAAAGGTCCTAGGTTCGATCCCCAGGTCGAGCAAAGTGTTAATGGGTTTTTCTATGAAATTCTTGTCTGGATTTGTGCCCGGTTAATGGCAATAGGCTCGCCCCTATTACATGGGACTGAAACATACCGGCGAACTGTGGTTGTATAGTAGTACGCCTCTGCCTAACCCTTCGGGGAATACAGGCGTGGTGGTATGTATTCAGATACTTTGGAAACAATGAATCATACGCTATACAAAGATTTGGCGGATGGAAGGGCCGACCACGGCGATCGTACCACAACCAAATGGCTGACGTTCTCAAAAAAGGTCAGGTTAAGAGCACCCTAAATCGACGATCATACATGAGGAGATTAATGAACGTAGATGGAGCGAAAGTGGTGTGCCAGAATCGTAGCAAGTGGAAATCTATAGTGTCTGCCACCACAATGGGAGACAGGTATGATAGTATGAAATATGTACAAGATTTGATCTGTGAACTCAAAGCCATTCGGCCAATAGTGTCATTGTCAGCGATTTGCTATTCCAAGATTGAATATTTGAGTTGCCTACATGAATCGCAGATTGTTTTCAATGGCTGCATAATATTATAAGGTACTCCATTAATATTTTTATTGAGAATTTTATAGGTATTATGCTTGTTTTTATTACAAAACGGAATACTAAAAAATCTATACTTATAATAAATCTGTCAATTCTGTACATGAAATATATTTCGAAAATAACTATCAGCGGGTGATTAGTGATCGATACTGACGCCAAAAATGCAATCAGTAAAATTTTTGTCTGTCTGTCTGTCTGTATGTTCGTTATAGAAACAAAAACCACTCGACGGATTTCAACGAAACTTGGTAACATTGTTCTTCATACTCCTGGGTAGGTTATAGTATACTTTTCATCACGCTACGATCCATAGGAGCAGAGCAGTGAAGGGAAATGTTGGGAAAATGAGTGATTCATGAGAAAGGTTTCAAGCTATAAAACATCACGCTACAACCCTTAGGAACGGGGCAACGCAGGTGTAACCGCGGGCGAAGAACTAGGGAACAAAGTAACTATTCCACGCGGACGAAGTCGCTGGCAAAAGCTAGTAATATAATATAATTGTATATTCTTGGATATTGTAAAAGATTTTTAATTAAGAGTACATACATATTTAAGTAAAAAAAGGCGCTGTTACAATTTAAAAAGTAATGTTTAGATAGTAATACAGCCAGATGGCTTTGAAATGGTTTCTGTGTTCCAAGTGTTCCCCTCACGTGGGAGAGACATGCTTCGGCACGAATGGGCCGGTTCGACCGGAGTAATACCACGGCCTCACAGAAAACCGGCGTTAAACAACGTTTACGTTGTGTTTCGCCGAGTGAGTGAGGTTACCGGAGGCCCAATCTCCTTTTAAAAGGTCGGCAACGCACTTGTGACTCCTATGGTGTTGCGGGTGTCCATGGGCGGCGGTAATCTCTTGCTCTGTTGTCTATCTGTTCGTTTGCCCTCCTATTCTATAAAAAAAGTGAGATTGATTGCTATGAGTAAGCTTAAATACTTACAATTCAATTAAAATGATTGTCTATGTAGTTATTTATGATGAAAAAGTATCGATTGTGTTGTTACGGGTGCGTTTGTTACACTGACATAATTATCACGCTTGTATTCCGGAAGGAGTAGAAAGAAGCGTTCTGATACACAATTATAATATTATAGTTAGGCAAGATTTTAAAGCTGAAAGCAACAAGTGCACTGAGAATTTTATATACAAAACTAAATTACATTTTACTCAACAAGGGCATTGAATCTGGAACCTCACATTCAGCAGTCGTGCTTGTAATCACTTAACGAATGAGGTAGTTACTTAGAACTATAGTAAGTAGTACCTATTATATTGCAACTTATCCAATGTGTCATAATTGATTGACCTATATTTGAAGCATCTTATTCGACAAAATACAATATAAATATATTTTTTTCTATATTTTATTCACCAAAATACATATTTACCAACACACTTTAAATTCACAGTATCTTATAATAAAACCCACTACTCCCGTATTGCGCTTGAACCAAATACATTTAAAATATACCTTTGCCGTTGCAGATACTAGGATCGCATGCATTACGATTCGTTCCCCCCCATTCTTATACAAGAGGGGAATGCATTACCCTTTGTGGGTTGACATCTGAAAGCATAAACGGTGCCTTATTTGCATTCCCTTTTATACACTCCGTGAAAAAGTTTTCCGTCCATTATACGGCTGTTGACCGTGCTAATGTTTTGCGGCATATATTTTTTTGTATATATAGCTGTTTTGTTACCAGAGACGACTCTAAAGAAGCCAATATAAAAGCCTAGGACTTTTTTTATAGAATATGAATTTATTTTTCATCATACTGTATTTTAAGATTAGTAATGAAGCAGTAGGTACTTATTAACATTTATTTGGATTTTGTTGCACGGTTCCTATCATTAAATCATATAGATAATCATTCTAATACAAGATCCTATAGAATTGGTAAAATAATCTATAGATACTTCTTTATTCTTGTTTAATTATGATCTATTTAATTATTGTAACTGTATCTTATATTATGTTGTTGAATTAAACACAGGACAACAAAGGCTTATTTCACTAAGTTGATTTAACTTCACATAAGTATATACCGAAGTAATAATAGATGATTTAAACAGCTCGAGTGTTTACGTAATTAAATCATATAAGGTCGTTCATTGTCTTGGAAGTTTCAAAGTGTTTATGAGTTAGAATCTAATAAATTAACAAACACAAGTTTTGAGTAAGAAACAAAAGCTTTACTAATTGTGCCGACATGACGAGTGGTTTGTTCATACTTAGTGTGTTATTGGGTTTATTGTGGCCACATTTTATTGTCAATGAGTTATAAAGGAATAAGAGATTAAACAGAAAGTGGTACTAGAGATTTGACTTATACAAACCCAACTAGCATAATAATAAATAGCGGTTGAAATGAACTTATAACAAATATCTCATTATTAACTCATTTATTTACTATCTGTACTCGGGTTTTCTCTCAGAAAGAGATGGGTTAAACTATAGTTTAGCATTCAGGCCTATTGCAGGTTAGGAGATTTACGCTAAACTATACTACACTAAACACTGTCGAGAATCTCAGAATAAAGTAAATATTTTATATTTTAACGCAAAGTAAGTGTTTAGATTATTCATTTAATAATTTCGTCTTTAGAATTTACTCAATTAAACTATTTATTTAACAATTCACTACAGAACATTAAAGCATATCTAATATCAATTAAAGGACTTGTTCATTCAATTTAAACTGTCATCGCTAGACTAGACTCAATAACAAGTATAAACTTTAGTTCTAAAATACTAAGACTAGATTTTGAAGGTCTGTGAATAAACTCTCTAATGATGTTGCGAAACTTGAAGCCATTAATTGGTAAGCTAGAAGAGGTCAGCTCGATTAGCAAATCGATTTTTAATCCAACTACAATATTGAAAATAGGTTTGTTCTATTTTCTGAATTACCGTTTTGAAATATAGCGAGAGATTTTATTTCATTTTGTATTTCATTAAGTTAATGGAAAATCTCAGGTATACTAAGATTAAACTGTGTTTTAGTAGTTATTCTATGTTTCCTTCACATTATATTTGAAAGACCTATGAAAAATATTTATAAAGCTAATTATTTTGATGAATTATTGATGAAGTTTACCCTATCTCAGGAAGCTTAAAAGCAACTTATTGATTTTTACGAAGTGTACTCATTCTATCGTCTTAAAAAGCTTACACTCTTATTCGTATTTGCGAAGTTAAATCACTCATTCGTCATCACAATTTTTACATGATCACTCATTCATTATTGCAAATTTTACGCTCTCATGAGATTTCACAAAACTCACAAGCTCACTCATTCGTCTACAAGGACCTTAGCTAATTATTTAATTTTTATTATAATCAATAAATTAAAAAAAATGTGACTTTATTGTACATTTACACTATTAGATTGCGTGGAACTCTTGGCTGACAATGAAGTACAATATGTATAATATTATATATTATATCATAATAAAAGAGAGTATAACGTGAATTTGTAGGTATATAGTAAAATAGTAATTGCACTGTGACAAAAAAAAATACGAACACAAATCATTCTCACTCATTCATTCGGCGATCCGTCTGCTCGTTTACCCTCCTATCCCATAAAAAAAAAGAAATCGGATCCAATCACTCTTATATGATCTAACGGTTTGGGTTCATTGGTAGAAAAAAAAATATTACATTTTCTGTTTGTTATTAAATTACGTTTTCTTTGGACTTTTGACTGTTTCCTTAAGAGTTTAGTTAATTATTCGTTTCTGTCTGTGTCATATTCCAACTGGCGCCATTTTGTCCGGCCTTTGTCAATTTAAATCAAGAGTCTGTCATCGTTGTGTAGTGTATTTGTTTACTCTGTTTACTCTCGCTAAGTGCTTCAAAATAGATTGAGCCTATATGTTCATAACACTAAACTATTAAATTACAAAATGTTATAATTATTGCATGACGTAAGTAATTTTCGTTTAAATCAAGAATATTTTTTAAGTCACATTCCGAACTATATAGGCTTCAGACTGCCTCATTAGCCTAGAGGGCCTAAACGCGACTACTACTCTAGAAGTCGTGGGTACGATTCCCAGTTCGAACAGTGTTGAGTTTTTCTATGAAATTCTCAGTAGTAGCTGGCAATGGGCTCGCCTCCTATTACATGGGACCTAAACATACCGTCGAACTGTAGGTGTACATTAGTACACCTCTGCCTAATCCGTTGTATGTATGTTATGTTATATTATGTTTATTCTTAATTTATTCTTTCTGTTTTCATTCTTAATTATTGTTCGTAATATATACATTATATTCGTAAATATATGTTTTTCATGTTATGTTATGACTATTCATACTCTCAAATGATGAGACGCGACAGTAAACGTCACAAATATAGCTATTTACTTTTACATATGAGCTCCTAGTTTATAGCTTTCAACGTATAACAACTGCGAAACTACTTGAAAGCGTCCGTTTCAATTCTGTAAAGTCTACGCTTCAAAGCCGTTGGCGTATTGCACTTGGCAGTTTGAAAGTGTGGGTTATAGTGTTATAAAGTTGGTGTACCTGTACACTGTATTTACGTCAAACATATCCGGTGGTCCACTGAGTATACCCGGCCGCTTGAGGGTTAATTGAACAGGAAAAATGTTGACAGAAAAATAGATTAGAGCAGAGAGTATTCTTCTGTCAGTTGAAATGATTTTGGAGCACCATCGCGGTTGTTGGGTATGAAAAATCTGACAGTTACTTTCGCTAAAAACTGCCCTATTTATCCCTTTCTCACCTTTACATTTTTTTGTCAATAAGGGATGATATGTGTGTCAGTAATAGCGACGGTCATTGATATTGTGACTAGTGAATTAGATGCTGGTAGCTATCTAAAACACGGCAAATTTTGGTATAACTTTTTATCAAATCACTTGTTGTTTATCAAAACAAAAATGAAATGAAATATTATATTATTAACTATGTTTTTTTTTGTATTTATTGTTGTTGAACTCAGACTAAAATGAGACAATTTTGAGCAGTGCTAATTCATAAATAATTTTAGTTGACATTTGGGAAGGTACATTACAAATTTTACGCTAAAAAACTACAAAATATAGAAAATTAATCAATCAACCCAAAATACATTTATGAAATCAATAGTGCCGTTTAATCAAAACAAAATTAAATTAATCCTTTATGCAAGACCTCATTTAACCTTTGCACAGACGCTGGAGCGGCGTATAAATCAAATAACTTTTCAGGGCACGTACTCATGAGTTTTGACCAAAGAGATACGAATGAATTCGTATGGAAATCCTTTATGAATTCACTAGTTTCTACACGCGATTTCGTCTGCGTGGACTTCAGAATTGGCTCCAACCTGAATAAAAAGTAGCCAATGTGCTATACCGTATATGTACATAGCGCGAAATATAACAGTCAAAAAGTTTGGTGATTTCATGTTTAGATATTGGCTGCTTAAGTTGGTGAATATGTAAACAAATGTGACCATCCTTAATGTGCCAGAATCATTGTAATATATCCCCTTCGAAACTGCAATCTATTTAGGTATAAGAAGTAAGAGACTTGTCGCTCATTTATGAGTAAAGAAAAGAAAACATAACTAAGTATCGTTACAAAAAAGTTCACTTGCACAAAGCTATGTTATGCATTTACACAACTCTGATTGATATCCGTGGAGCATAACCGCGAAATCCAGCGTCAAGCACTCAATTTTACTTGACATGTGCCGATCCAGTGAGACCCTTTCAGTGCAGCCGTGAGAGACATGCATTACGCAATACACAAGTATAGATTGATCCTTTTGTTTGTTATAAGCTTTTGACGAGCTTGCAATGTTTGTATGTTTGTTTAGGTAAAATCTTGCTAGCTGAATTAGAACCACTTTCTCCTACGCCACGGAGTTGAATTTTTACATATTGATTCAGTTACAATTTTTTGTGGTAAGATTTAGAGCATCTAAATGAAACATTCAAGTTTTTAAAAACGTTTTCTCACTATTAACTTATATTTATTTTCCTTTATGTTATTTGTGTCTCATTGGCTGGCCGGATCAATATTTTTTTTTCTAAAGAAAAAGTTATTTCTATTATAAAACAATTTTCTGTTCGAATACCTTAAAATCTCAGACAGAATCTCCGGCCTAATAGCTATCTGAATGAATTCTATGAAACTTAAAACAGGGTAACCACGAAATGCTTTCGCCGTTTCGACGTAAAAGTTTCGTCTCGGATGTTTTCCACGGTCTGGCGGAGAGAGCCGCAACAAAGCCAAAATTAGCCAGCACCAAAGAAATTAGCCAGTGTACCAAACCACAAAGAAATTAGCCAGTGTACCAAACCACAGCGCGTTCTTTGAACATTTTCTATAACGGCGGTCCCACTGACCTATTTCTTGTTATAATCGTCGGGTGTTTTAATCAATCTTCAATGAATGAAAGGAGTTTTAACGAAACGGGAGAAACGGAACGGTCGCCTTTTACAAGATTGTTTCAATTCTTGTAATTTGCAATTCATCTCTGAGCGCAGTGTTTGGAATACTTTAAGTTTTAATTTATACCGTTCTAGTGGCTCGCCTGTGGGTTCGGCGTGGAATTCATATCGAAAATCTTTTTGAGATGTTTTGGATAGCCGCGAAGAGTAGGAGTGTAATAAAATTTACCTGGACGGTTAACACAAATACTTTTCTATCTTACTGGGGTTACCTTAATTTTTGGATGAATGTAAATTATTTCGACTGCTACACTAGAGGTCATGGGTTCGCTCCCCAGGTCGAACAAAGTGTTATTGGGTTATTCTATGAAATTCTCAGTAGCAGCAGGGAGTCTGGATTTGTGCCCGGATAATGGCTATAGTCTCGCCCCCTATAACATGGGACCTAAACATACCGGCGAACTGTGGGTGTATATTAAGTACGCCCCTGCTTAACCCTGCGGGGAATACAGGCGTGATGGTATGTTAAGTATTTGTGATATTATAAAAATCATCGTATTTATTGGCAGACTTCTTTATTTGTTAAATAATTCTAGTTCTGATTCAAATTTCAATTTAATTATCCACGCATACTTATGAAAATATTCAAATAAATATATTCTTCAAATGTAATTTCAATTTTATCTCCATTTTTTTTAAAACTTTACCCCACACTAAGATTTTCTCCTGTATCGTGGGTGCGTTTACAAACACAAATTCTCACATACACAAACGCCCAGACCCGGAACAACTACCTGTAGATCATACAAATATTTGCTCCGTGTGGGGATCGAACCCACAACACGTGGCGCAGAAGCCGATCTCTCAACCGCTACGCCAATCGTGTCGTCTAGTATTATTAAATAATTGTAATTCGTAATACAAGTTATTCCTAAGTGTTGAATATTTAGCATAATAAAATTTTAATATGTTCAAAGATAAGCTAACTCGTTTTCAGTCGGGAAATTGGGTTATAACTCACAAGCTCAGGGGATCTCGCTTGCTATCTGTCTATAACATTTCAATCTTGTTCATTATTAACCGAATAGAAGCGAAACTATTTTTGGTGTAAATTACTATAATTAAATATAGTTTGGTATAAAAACTGCGTCATTAGCCTACTGGGTCCTGAGCGCGACTGCTACGCTAGAGGGGTTCGATTCCCAGGTCGAGCAGTGTTATCGGAGTTTTCTATGAAATTTCGATGTTCGACGACACGTTTGGCGTAGTGGCTGAGCGATCGGCTTCTACGCTACGTGTTGTGGGTTCGATCCCCACACGGAGCAATAATTTGTATGATCTACAAGTAGTTGTTCCGGGTCTGGGCGTTTCTGTATGTGAGAATTTGTGTTTGTAAATGCACCCACAACACAGGAGAAAATCTTAGTGTGGGGTGACGTTTTTTTCAAAAATAAAAAAAACTTCACTAGCAGCCCGGAGTTTGGAATGTGTACCTGCTTAATGGCAATAGATCCGCCCCCTATTATATGGGACCTAAATATACCGACGAACTACTCAGAAAAGGGTTGTTAAACTCAGCATAATTGCTGTGGTTCGTAGCAATGCAACGTATTTATCAACAGAAATCTGTTTAATGTTTTAATAGTATCGTCGCTTAATCTAGATTAAAAAGATGTTCAGATAGCAATTTGAGTCTAGTAGATTCTGCGTTTTTAAATTACAATTTCGCTTAAGCTAACTATTTGAGGAAAAATGTAATTTCCAACGCAATAATCGTCAGCTCATTCCTGCGAGCAACGGCTTATAGATTCTATCCTATTAATGGAATTTCTATTTCACAAATAAAATCTCATTTCAGAGCGGCAAGGACCAATCATGGCAACAAGAATTTTTAGTCTCCTGTTCTATAATTACTTTTTAATGTTAGTTATTATAATGTTATTAACTATGTTTGCTTTTGGCAGTTTTATCACAATTGGAACTTAATTAATATACTCTGCCAAATATGGCATGGCTATACTATTTAATTAAGTTTAATTTACTCTAATAGAATACTTATTAGTAATTCCATTAGACCCTTGGTGAGGAAACATGGTTCACTACAATAAAATATCACAATAGAATACAAATTATGGATGGCCTCAATAAAACATGAGCCACTTGATGGATTGCTCGAGTAGAATATACATTAGAAAATAGAATAGACAATTATGATTATTGAGGATCAATCGAATATACGTCACCAAATAGCCTTCGTAAAAAATAGTACACCTCTGCTTAACATACAAATGTGTCAACGTTTTTAATTCACTTATATAGATATAATTAACAAAATAAATTCTTTTAGTTTCTAATTTACTTCTAGCCTTCACATGGTACAGTCATAGTAGCGTCAGTATATAAGGTAATTGAAAATTTTCATTAGCTAAATGCGAAACCAATGTTCAATAACGAACTTGCGCTACTGATAAAATTGCACTAACGTAATTAGTTCTGGCAATTCTGATTCTGGTTTTATCATTCTATTTTACTACCTGGGGCCGTATTATAACGTGTTAACGCGATCATTTTTAGGTTGTGAGAAAGAGATCTCTACGTATTAAATAGACTCATCTACCTATTTCTTACAACCTAAAACTGATCGCTTTAACACGTTATGATACGGGCCCTGTAAGGTAGGTCTCGTTGGTGGTGATGAGAAATGAGTGAACTGTGTGTTCTGCTGGTATAACTGAGTAAATTAACAAGAATGGTTGGAATGGATTGGACATGTTGAAAGAATGAATGAAAGATGATTAACGAAAGGAATTTAAAAGGCGAATGCCAGCGGTAGCGTCGGTAGAGGTCGCCCTAGAAGGACGACATACGCCGATCTTATTGGCGAAATCCTTCAAAAAGGTCAGGTGCGTAGCACTCGCAATCGGCGCGTATGTATGAGAAGATGTCTGAATGTGGAAGAAGCAAAAGAAGTATGCATGAATCGTAGCAAGTGGCGGTCTATAGTTTCTGCCTACCCCTGTGGGAGAAAGGCGTGAGTGTATATATTGTGTTGTATGTGTTAAGAAGACTATTAAGACTAGTGCACTGCGCGATGACTCGGAGAGAAGTGTCGTATGTGTCTCGTATGCGCGGACACCTGACGCCGAGAACCGTTGACTGCTCACGCGCGCTACTCGTAGATGTCGATGTTTGATTCTCGACACTATCTTTAAACATTATTTAAATTTGATAACTTAGTAACTGCCTCATTAGCTTAGTGGTCCCGAGCGTGACTGCTACGCTAGAGGACCTGAGTTCGATTCCCAGGTCGAGCAAAGTATTATTGGGTTTTTCTATGAAATTCTCAGAAGCAGCGAAGTTTGGGATTCAGCAATAGGATAACTATTAGCGAAATGTAGGTGTACATTAGTACACCTCTGCCTAACCTTTCGGGGAATTGACGACACGATTGGCGTTAACGGTTCTGCGCTACGTGTTGTGGGTTCGATCCCCACACGGAGCAAATATTTGTATGATCTACAGGTAGTTGTTCCGGGTCTGGACGTTTGTGTATGTGAGAATATGTGTTTGTAAACACATCCACTATACAGGAGAAAATCCTAGTGGGGGGAAACGGTTTTAAAAAAAAATACAGGCGTGATGGTATGTTTTTTTTAATTCACGCTACATGTTTGCAGTGGAGTAAATATGCACACAATGCATTGTTGTGTGTAAGCACACTGGGTATCCCACATCGCGTATCCACTGACAAATATTTAAATCACGCGAATAATTCCGTAGTACAGCCAATAGCAGTTCCCTCGTATTACGTCACAGGTTGATTAATGAAACTCCCCATGGATACCAGTAGCTTGGTGGTTTGTGTCATAGCTATTTGCGCTTTGCTTAATTAACAACGAACGAAAATATCTGATGCGAAACTATTTATTGTATTAAAATTGTTTTTTACTTATTTTAGAATTGTTGAATTTGACAATGTTGTCTACGAATTCTGCTAGTCCTTAAGAGTTCGGCGGACCGAATTTTCCATACATACATAATACCAAAATAAATCGTAATTCTAACACAATTTAATCAAATTGTGTTATTATTGGGATTCAGATAATGTTAATCTAGGTTTCTACACTACCATTTCGTCCAAAATACTTCACTGGAAATAAATGTAAGCGAATGTAATTTTTGATAACTTTGCCAAGTTTAGAATTATTTTCGTGTCGTTTATTTACAGGAACCTAGACTAATGGTATCCGAATCCGAATAATAATACAATTTGATAAAATATTGTTTGGGTTACGAATTATTTTGGTATTACGTTCTTGTGGGCAATTCAAGCTCCGCCGGTCCCTTAAGCCATTGAACGTTTATATTAGAATAGACGTGGCGTGGCCTACAATTGAAATAATCGAGTCTCGTACTCAGGAAGAAAGATAAATCTATGTTCAACGCTCTGTACATTTACGACAAATATGCATGCTAGTGGTAAAGCTACCAAAACGACTTATAAAGCTCACGAAGTAAATCGAAAAGCAGTAAGAGAAAGAATCTAGAAAATTTTTGTTTTGTTTTTTAAAAAAAAACATTGCCCCACACTAGGAATTTCTCCTGTATCGTGGGTGCATTTCACAAACACAAATTATCACTTACACAAACAACACCCAGACCCGGAACAACTATCTGTAGATCATACAAATATTTGTTCCGTGCGGGGATCGAACCCACAACACGTAACGTAGAAGCCGATCGCTCAGCCGCTACGCCAAACGTGCCGTTTAAATATAAAATTATAACCAGTTTTTTAGATTTTTGTCGCTTCGGAATTGGTTAGGTTCATAGTTTGGTTTCCTTAAATCACTTACTAAGTGTAAAAAATTGTTAAAAGTTTTTCATAGAACCGGAATTATCGGTCATTAGCTTTCACTTTTTATAATAAAATAATATATATAAATATGTTTTGGCACCCCTCCATATAAAATTAGCTCATCTGAGGTTGAGATCTAAAGGAAGAGATGGCGCTCTACATATTAAATAGCGCCATCCCTTTCTTATAACCTAAAAAGGATCGCGTTGATACGTGGTGGCACGGTCTCTGTAAGCTTTTTTATAATTATCATGCGGGTCAGTCCAGTATAACTACGTCTGTTTGTTTACTTTAGAACTTTGGGCTAATATTATGTTATTTGGTTTCATAAATTCGACAACTTTAATAATACAAATATTTACGTTGGGTGAACCAGCTGGTATAAAATAAACTCTGATATTATTCCTGCTAAATTTATGTTGGTTAAATTAAATATATTGTTTTAGAACACATAGGTAAATATAGGTATTTCAAAGCTGAAATCCAATACTGTGATTAAAAATCCTGAAAAAATATGGCTATAAATTACATATTATGTATGTAGTATCACTTCTTAATATCGCAAATGTCACATGCTAGATCGAAAGTCTTTTGTGACAAACGTCACATGGCATGTAGACAAGATTGGAACAATAATTTTGAATTATCAGAATTGGGTCTCTAATATCTGAGCTGTTTTGATACAGAAAGCCTTTGAAATAATAGTTATTACCCACAAATTGAGTCTTGCACTCGTTATTGGAGTTCGGAAGGCTGCAAGATAAACTGATTTCGAACTTTGTTCTCCGGAAAGTTAGTTGGGTTTCGTTGTCTCTTACATCCGGGATAAAATCATAAGCTGATGCGATTTAAACACCATTTATGTAATGAGCTTTAGTATTTTGTATATTATAAATTATAATAGTATACTTCTAGAACTTATTTTTAATCCCACAAATATTCACATTGTCTCTATTGAACCCTGCAAGATATTGAAAAAAAAAATGACGTGTGGCACTCGGGGACTGCCGCGGTAAAGCTATTGCATAGCGTTTTTATCAACTTATGTAATACAACCAATGCCACCTAAAGGCGGGTTGCTGAACTAAAGAGACAAGCGTGTTAGGTTTTTTTCGTTACGGAATTTCTGGATTCGGTCCCCACGCTCAAGGCCCGCGATAGAAGCTATGCAATAGCTTAAAACATACTTACATCAAAATGTATTATTAACCTGTAAAATTTTCATTGAAATCCGTTAAGTGGTTTTGGACAAAAATCAAATACACTGCAATAATAATTATATATTTAGGTACCTATCGTTTAAATGGCAGTAGCCACTTCAATTTTGTAATTATTTTGAAATCACAGACACTTCAGTTTTAAAGTATATTTGTACGTATCTCGTAAAGTTGTAGGTAGGTAGGTCTGTATCTACATATCTTGTCAAGTTTTTCAATCCCAGTTTTTTTGTAACTGTTTATTTGTTACCCATCACATCCCATATTGTAGACACAATATAAAATACTTTATCTTGGTCTCCGAGAATCATTACGGGCGTTGCTGAATTAAATTATTTTAAAAATATTATAAAGTCACTATTCGTCTATATCTTAAGACATTAACACAGTTTAGAGTTTCACAGTAAAGCCGGAATTAGTTCCGCGTCTCTGTTTAAACTACAAAGGTTTTGGCAGTCAATTCCAGGCATATGGGATTAGAAAGAAATACTATCATAGTTCATGGACTGAACAAAGTTTCAATACTAACTGAGTGGAACTTGGAATGCTGTTGCGAGTGCCAGGAAGTGCCACTCTATTGTGTTTTGTTGGATTACTGAGCATTGTTACGATGAGTTCTGCTTGATCTGGTACAAATACTTAATCTGGTTTCAGATTCATAATGAAAATGCCGGCGCCATCTAGTGTTAGAAAATTACAAGATTGATTTGTAAAAGTGTCTTTACAAGATCTGTTTACAGGAATAAATATCATTTCATTTCAGTGAAGAAATAAATCGTGAAGAAACATGCATGTCTGAGAGATTTTCTCCATGGCGTATCATGTTTGCCAACCCGCATTAGGTCAGCGTGTGTACCCTAACTCCTCTCATTCTGAGAGAAGACCCGTGCTCAGCAGTGGGACGGTAAATGGTTTGATCATGATGATGATAATAATGATTAATATTACAAAATTGCTAAGGAATTGACCATAAAGGGCCAATTTTGGCCATTTTGCCCCCCAAGATCATTATTCCATAATAATTAACGACCACTTGCAGTAGATTTAAACTAACTGATGAAATTGGTTTGTGTATATGTGCACAAATTCGATTAGGCCTAACTGTCGTAGTTCGGCCATTCCCGATGGCCTCGCCATTATAATAATATCATTTATTGCTGCATATTTTCAAACCCATATAGTGGAATGGAATAGTCTAGTAGTAGACCGAAATTGAACTCCGGACCTCTAGCGTATCAGTAGTTAAGTTTGTTTTATATGTGATAGGCTTACATTTGACCGCCAGTTCGCCTGATGTTAAGAGTCCGGCGGACCGAATTTCTCTTACAAACATAATACCGAAATAAATCGTAATTCAAACACAATTTAATCAAATCCTGTTATTATTCGAATTCCGATACCGTTAATCTACGTTCCTATGTTACCATTTCATACAAAATACTTCACTGGAAATAGATATAAGCGAATTCAATTTTTGTTAACTTTACCAAGTTTGGAATGATTTTTAGGTCTTTTATTTCCAGTGAAGTAAAGTGAAACCTAGATTAACGGTATCCAAATCCAAATAATTACATAATTTGATAGAATATTGTATGGATTATGATTAATTTCGGTATTACGTTTTTGTGGGCAATTCAAGCTCTCTATGATGGAGCGCGCTTGCCTAGAAGGAACCAATGAACATGTACATTTATAAAAGAAATAGGTGCTTGTTAAATTCACCGAGATTAAAAAATGAACTATGGAGGTTTATTTACTTTTAATATCATTTTTATACGACCAGGCTAGCGGTTGCCGGGTTTGTAATAAGTACCTACATATGTGTATGAGACGATGTACACCTGTTTGTGCATTTTATATTCAACCCCACTCTACACGTGCCGAGACGGACGTTAGGCCGGGATGATACGGTTGGGAGCATAATTCCGGCCTAAAAAAATTGGGAGTTGAAACGGCACCGTCTTTACTTTCCCGGTTCTAATGTTATTCATACAATGCAGATAAACTCATTTTCTTTAAAAGTCTATAATGACGTCTTCTTAAATATTATTTCCTGTCCCAGCTCAGAACTAGATACTTGGTGTATCGAATGGATCGAGAGTTATGAGAGTTCTTTATGAATACAAATAGAATCTTTTGTAGTTATGATTTGTAAGATAAATTTAAATTCAAATAAGTGATTTCTATTGGAGGATTGGCCCAAAATAGCCTTGAGTCGTGAGGAGTGGAAAGAGGGTAGGGAGGCCTTTGCCCTGCAGTGGGACGACAACGGCTGAATAATAATAATAAAGTGATTTCTATGAAATATAAATTTTCCCTACACAAAAAAGTAATTTTCGTTTATTCCGAAAACACCACTTAAATTAAATGACGGCAGGAAGGTATCATTAAAATTCTACCAATACATAACTTCAAAACATACCATCACGCTTGTATTCCCGAGAATTAGGCGGAGGTGTACTAACGTATACGGCATAATTCTTACATAGTTCGCCAGTATGTTTAGGTCCTACAATCCTATTTAAAATTCAACCACTCAAATTTTATCAATCGACTATAAAAAGTTCGGGAACACCAATTTGAGTTCGGAAATAACATTTTCCGTCAGCGTAGTGTCGCTAGAAGCGCAGTTTGGAATTTAAACTACTTCTTGAAAGGCAAGTTAAGACTACCCTAAACCTTTTGTTTTCTGCATTGGGAGTACCTATACTCATTCATATAAAAAAAAATGAAATTGGTCACATCTGATAAAAATATCGGTGAATATACTATACATAAAAAAACAAAATACATATAGACGAACATAGAACCTCCTACTTTTATTGAAGTCGATTAAAAATGTACCTAATGCCCAGTTATAACCCTTTTAAATATCCTTGCTGGAAGCTGACAAAAAGGCTTAGTCTGATGATGGGAAACAGACCATTCTAGATATAAAATTTTACAGCACTGTAATGCTGTACTTATTTAAAAACCGGACAAGTGTGAGTCCAACTCGTGCACCGAGGGTTCCAAGTGGTGGTAGCCTAATGGCTAAGGCGTCGGACTGGCGATCATATGGTTGGCGGTTCGAACCCCAACCCTAAATTGCACTACCGATGTAAACCCACTCGTAACACAAGCATTTAGCTTAGAACGAGGGGTTAACAAGAATACTAGTAATGAGCGACCGGCGGCTGCCACCGCTTCAAAATGACAATTGTTTTTGACAATATATGTGATATGAAACGTCCACGGTGTAGATACAGTGGGCACAGTATATTTAAGAAACGAAATTTACCTAAGTAGGTAGGCTTGCGCACGGGAACTATAGTTTATATACTTATATTGATCGTACGATTCTAATTAGACTTTCTATTGTCAACACTCAAATTACTAACCACAGTTTAAATTTTCGTAGATGGCTTCGTATACGAAATTGCTAATAATACACAAACGGAGTACGAACCTAAGTGCCTGTAATATTCCTTTATAATTAACAAAATTAGTTAACTTGTACCCTTTATTGGAGTCTACTGTGCTGATTATTATCTCCTCTATAATTTGGTGTTATGGCGACAAGTCAACAATTCGTTCAGGGAACAACATTAATAATATTGTTGTTTTGTTCACAGTCTTATCAGGAAGAGGGTTGACACTTACTGTTTAAAAAAATATTATTAAACAGGGAAGGGAATTATTTTACTTGAAAGGGTTTGGGTAAAATTACTATAAACATCTTTAAGGCTTCATTTGGTTATTTGTGATTCTAAAGATAAATTATTGTGTAAAGAATAATTAAGTTTTTATATTATAAAATAACACAGTATATGTAGCTACTGTTATTAAGATAATTAAAAACAAAGAAAACTATGTTTAACCCAAATAATAACGTAACAGGTCATTAGTCTAGTGGTTGATTCCCGGGTTGAGAAGTGTTATCGGTTATTCAATGTTTTGTACCAGCTAGTAGTTAGGATTTGTTTCCGATTAACGGCAATAGGCTAGTCTCCTATTAGATGGGACCTAAACATACCGGGAATACTGTGTACATTAATACACCGATGCCTAACCATTTGGGAAATATTGGCGTGATTAACGTTACATGAGACATCATGCAAGATGTACTTTCATTTCGATATGATTTGTACGTAAATAAAAATCATATCAAAATGAAAGTATTTACTTTACTAAGATAAACACTATGATATATTTATTTATTGAGCTCCAATATCAACAACGACACAGCTTATTTGAGAAAAATTTGTGGGTAAGCAAATATGAACCATTTGATGTCTCAAAATAAAAGTGTTTGCATCATTTACATTTTCCGCCAGTCCCCGAGCCCCTAGAACGCGACGCTGTGTCACATTAAATTTCTTTAGCAGGCAGACAAAGACAGTCAAAAGCCTAAAAATATCTGACAGCTAGCGTAATCTTAGGTTACAGGTGTTTATATTCCAACGGCTGGATTGGTAACTGATATACGATGATAGATAGGGATGGCAGTTATATTGTGAACAATATATATTGAGATAAATATAAAATTCCTCTTCTTTTTATAAAAGTAAAATATTTTCGAAATCAGAAGGTTGCGTGTTCATATCACGTCGGGGTTCCCAATTTTGTGGTGATCGTGTGCAGGGTGATAATTGAAAGTCCGAAGGACGAATGATGAAATATTTAATTCAGTCTAAATTACTTTGCAAATCCCTACCGTATCGTCAGCAGTGCGGGTCACGGAACAACTGGAGTAAAAGCGCAATACTCTATATCTCACTAGACAAAACATATGCGACTTATTTACTATATTATGCAGAAATTAATTTAAATATCTTAAGAGGCCGGCGGACCGAATTTCTCTTACAAACGTAATAAACGTAAAATCGTAATTCAAACACAATTTAATCAAATTGTGTTATTATTCGGATTCTGATACCGTTAATCTAGGTTCCTACGCTACCATTTTGTCCAAAATACTTCGTTGGAAATAAATATAAGCGAATGCAATTTTTGATAAAATTACCAAGTTTTGAACGATTTTCCAATTTTTTATGTCCAGTGAAGTAGTAATAGACGACATAGAATCGTAGGAACCTAGATTAACGGTATCCAATTCCGAATAATAATATGATTTGATAGAATATTGTCTGGATTACGATTTATTTCGGTATTACGTTTATGTGGGCAATTCAAGCTCCGCCGGACCCTTAACTGAATTGTGTATTTACTATATTATCGTAAGTTTTAGTTATGGAACTTATTTTAATATTCCATTATTATTGTTAGATAATGTTTGCTAAATGTTTCATTTTATATTCTCATGTAAGTGGCAATTGTCTTTTATGAAAATAAATTATATTAAACTTTAACATATATATATTACTAGCGGTCCCAGGAGACATTGTCCTGCCCTGAAAAAAAAAATAGGTATATGAAAAATAGATGTTCGCCGATTCTCAGACCTACCCGATATACACAAAAAATTTCATACAAATCGGTCCAGCCGTTTCGGAGGAGTATGGTAACTAACATATTGACACGAGAATTTTATATATAAGACTAGCTTTTGCCAGCGACTTCGTCCGCGTGGAATAGTTACTTTGTTCCCTAGTTCTTCGCCCGTGGTTTCACCTGCGTTGCCCCGTTCCTAAGGGTTGTAGCGTGATGATATATACATTGATAGTTTGAAACCTTTCCCATGAATCACTCATTTTCCCAACATTTCCCTTCACTGCTCTGCTCCTATTGATCGTAGCGTGATGAAAAGTATACTATAACCTGTGGTTTGGGCTGTGCGTTGATAGATCACTATGTCAGTCAGTCAGTCACCTAACGTAAGAGTAGACAAATCTAACCAGAAAGCTCCGAACTGCTAAGCTATCGGGAGTTACACGTGTTATTGTGAGTCAACCATAAAAGATAGACATTTTCTGTCGTGGAATATTTTTTATATAATTTTAAGAAGAACATTTCCGTCATACATGATTTCTGTGTAGCTTTAACCATTAAGGCTGCACACGCGACGGAAGCTTAAAAAATGGAGTAAGTTCTCCTGTTTTTCCAACATTTCCCTTCACTGCTCTGCTCCTATAGATCGTAGCGTGATGAAAAGTATACTATAACCTGCCCAGGAGTATGAAGAACAATTGTACCAAGTTTCGTTGAAATCCGTCGAATGGTTTTTGTTTCTATAACGAACATACAGACAGACAGACAGACAGACAGACAGACAGACAGACAGACAGACAGACAAAAATGTTACTGATTGCATTTTTGGCATCAGTATCGATCACTCATCACCCGCTGATAGTTATTTTGGAAATATATTTCATGTACAGAATTGACCTCTCTACAGATTTATTATAAGTATAGATAGATGAAGGTTTTTCGTTGGAAAAAAGGATACATACAGAAACTTTTGCTAAGGTTTTATCATAAACAATACTAAATAGGTAGGTACTTTTACTTTTTGTGACAAACGGTAGCAAGTTGCTTTCGCATTTTTTTTTTTTTAATAAAGCTTACTAGCAATTTATAATATTAGTAACGATACATTTTTCTTTAAATATTTTGTATTTTTCTTTCTATTGTCAATTTTATGGTCAGTATCCGGCATTTTATTGCCTACTATCAGTGAGTGATACTTAAGTCAGCGTCGTTATCAAGATAGTAGCGTTAGGTATGTAGGTAATATGAAGATCGGAGCCAAACAATCTCTCGATCAGAAAGCATGCGAGCCAAGTTTAAGCTGACAGACCACCAGAGCTTTGCTAAGCATTCAGATGTTTAGAAGGGAGGTGCAATAATGAGGATCAAGCTCATTTATGTGAAGAAACTTTTATTTGTCTTTACTGAATGCTTGTCATTATTATAAAGCTCTGGTGAATATCCACGCTAACAATTTGAGTTTAGTTTTCTGAACACGTAATTTTGGATTTGTGTATTTGTTCAGTATATATAGAGTTCAAGAGATAACAATGAAGATATATTGCAGCAGGCGCCAAATAGTAATACTACCTACATGATGTTTAATAGATCTCAAAGCCTCTCCGCGAATCCTAGATATAACTGTGTATTTTTAGCCAGTAGGGGACTGATATAACCATCTGTATGTTTAAAACAGGCACCAGTGAGGATTTACGTACGAAATGGTACGGAACATAGATTAATGGTATCCGAAACCGAATAATAACACAATTTGATTAATTGTGTGTGAATTACGATTTATTTCGATATTACGTTTGTAAGAGAAATTCGGGGCGCAGGACTCTTAATGCATAAAATTAAGTACATAATTTAGAAAGAGGATCTCAGGTTCCTAATATTTTGAGTTGTGCCAATATACAATTCAGTCAACGTACTTTCGAAACTAACAATATATAAATATTCGTTTTAAATGCAATATGTAAAATAATTAAATATATTTTATGACACTCAGGCACTTATTTCTATCATTTTTTGTGTCAGAAGTCTATGAAAATAGTTTCTAATAAGAAAGTATTTTCATTTCAATTTTTTTTTATGTTCTTTTCTTATATGAATTTCTATAAGTGCCAATAAACAATCGAATTAATTTCACATCTGGATTCCTCGTGTGCAACTCACTAGCTAGAAAATCCTATATAACCCTAATTACATATTTCCCTAGTCTCAATCGCACTTGTTACCACTCCAACTGGATTCCAATTACTACTTAATTACAAGAAATAAGTACCCTTCATCTAGGGTTGAGCAATAACCGTTATAACGAAGAACCACCGCCACTGTCTTTTGCGAAATAATAGGGTTGATAACATTCAGGATGTCACAAGTCGGTTAAGATTTGTGCTGTAGATAAACGTAATGATGGCGACGATCCGGGAACGCGCAGATAGCAGCCCTAAGTTTGGGGTGACTAAAATGGAGTAAGATGTCTTGTTTAATATTATTTGTGTTGACAGTGTAACTGATAAGTTACGTGTTATTTTTTGTAATACACAAAAGAAATGGAGTGTCCCTTGCTATCTCTTTTTAACGCCCGATGCAAAAAGAGGGGTGTTATAGAGTGTGTATCAGTGTGTCTGTCTGTTGTTACATCGTAGCTCCCAAACGACGAATGGACTGATTTGGATTTAGTTTTTTTAGTTAGAATGGTGACTTTATCGGAAATATTCATAGCTATGATTTAAGAAAATCTGGCTAAATATTTGTAGATTATCAGCTCTTTTCTAGTTTATGAAGGGATATGAGCAACTTCCACAGGTCTGATGGATTTGAAACTTGGTATCCTGTTACTACAATGATATTGCAAGAATATGGTAACAATGACTGTTTATGTAATTTTTTTTTTTATGGGATTGGAGTGCAAACGAGCAGACGGATCGCCTGATGGTAAGCGATTACTGCCGCCCATGGACACCCGCAACACCAGAGGAGTCATGTTGCCGACCTTTTAAAAGGGGATTGGGCCTTCGGTAACCTCTTTCACTCGGCGTCACACAACGTAAGCGTTGTTTAACGCCGGTTTTCTGTGAGGCCACGGTATCACTCCGGTCGAGCCGGCCCATTCGTGCCGAAGCTTGGCTCTCCCACGTAAAACCCACGTAATATTATATCTTTTAATACCAACCCGTAAAGTGCAATAGGAAACCAAGTTACTTTTAATTTTTCTTAATGCTTCACTTGGAAGACAAGAAGTATGTACTTAACGGAAATTAAGTGTGGATTATAACTGTATATTGTGCTCACCTTTCTTGAAAACTTTTAAGATTTAGTATCTGACTCCGTGGCTAAGAGTTCCTAAGAAGTGAAATAAATTTCAAAGAAAATGTGTTACTTTTTTTAATGAAAACAAGCAGTGGCCAGGCGTTTGTTGTCGTCAAAGTTTGTTGGTTGGCAGTATCTATAAACTTGTGACGTTTATAGATACTCTATTGGTAGTAACAGAAGTTTGCTTTCGAGGTATATTCAAATTTTTATGGCATTGGAAAATTTGCCATTCACGACTTTTAAACTCGTATATTATTTAAGGTACCCTATTTAAGGTAACCTTAGGTTAAATTAAAATGCCGGAGAAGGATGGAGAAGATTAATTGGATAGAAAGAAAACCAATCAGGAAATACCATGGATGCTGTAAAGGATCCGAAACGACGGGAATTATATAATATCAATACAACGCGAAAAAATCCGTAAAAAGTAGTTTTATTTCAATGTCTTATATTTGCGTAAGTATCAGAAGCCAGGTATATATAACTGTAACTATATATCAGTCCCACTCCATTCAAATGGGTCATTCAGTACCGGAGACTGCAACAAATGTGGCTGCCCGGTCCACTGCGCCGGCTCTCCGGGTTTCCGGCACGACGTAACTTCGCTCTAATTTGGACTTATATTTTGCAAGAAACTAGATATTAATAGTTCAATCGTGACTTTTTATGTTCGTTCTTATGTATTGTAGTGGGTACCTACACCTAGGTGCATCACACTCTACCATTTCAATGACATTTACAATGAGTCAAAATGTAGCTCAGAATATTGTGAAACTGATTTTATCATCACTAAAGATACACTTCTTCATCAAAAACAAAAGGGTTATTCACAAAATTGATGAAATGCGACAATAAAATCGGAAACGTTATATCACACACTTATAAAAAATAGTACTACATCATAAAATATGGGATCTTTTACGTCCGGGCGAAATGGGCGTGACGATACATACATATGCGAGTTCCCGGGAAAAATATCTAGTAAATTATCGCTACATCATAACGTCCCGAAATGTCCAAGGGTCTACTCTTGGGAGCTCCTTATCAAAAACTTGTTCCGAAAACTTTTGTTATTTATTTTTATCGTTACCTACCTAGATTTTATTCATAGTGTTTGGACCTATGAAATATATTTTCAAGATGGTCTATGTTTATGGGTTAAGGTTATTCGCTTAAAATATGCAAAAAATATTTAAGAATGAGTTACAATAAAACCAAAAACTCTATTGTGTAAACCCTTTTTTTTAAAAAAAAGCTTACAAACAATGTGGATCTCACATTACTAGTCTTCTTGTTAACCTCTCGTGCTAAGCTAAATGCTTTGTTACGAGTGAGTTCACATCGGTAGTGCAATGGGAGGGTTTTGAAACAGCAACCACATGATCGCAAGCCCTAGCCATTAAGGTACCGCCGCTTTACCCATTGATTAAAGATACTAACTACTAAAGTATTCAAACACAGTGTCTGTGTGATTGTGTACCCTATCGAATTAACACAGATTCTTCTCAGTTTTTGGTCGAACTTATTTATGAGAAAACAAAATGAGTCATATACACTAAAAAAATATTGTATACGCTTTAAAATTATTCAGAAAGAAAATGGATCAATAAAGAAAACTTGGAAACTATACTCGTAAAACTAATTCCAAAGAACTGTTGAAAACTTTGAAGAATGCAAAAGAAGTGTCCAACGCCAACTAAAAGTTAAAGAGCTGAAAAAAAAGTTTTTCGTATTTTTACCGCAGCAAAATGAGAATCTTTGGGAAACAATGCGCTTGGCTCGCGTCTTTCAAACATTCCCCCTTTGAAATTTCCCCTTCAAAGCATGAACTGGAAACCGGGTTTTTGAAATATTGTTCACAGCTACTAATGAAACATGAATTTTTAACCCACTCCCATGAAAACGACCCCCTATGATGTCACAGTTAATAACTTTTTAGCAAACAGATTTGCTCGGGTTTTTCTTTGAGTATGTAAAATTTAATCTTTATAGGTACATAAATATGAAACATAGTTACAACTTACACCACTTATACTCGTATTTCAAGTTCGGCAGGAGCGATTTTGTGATCTCTGATTTGTTGGATTTGTCTTCGCCCCGAATAGCAGAAAAAAAACATCGGAAAAACTTACGAAAAAAAAGCGAGGCTAGAGTTAAACAGCTAGTAATACAATTTTGGTTTTATTATATTACTATTATACTATTATATGGTATTATTATATTATATTACAATTTTGGTTTTATTATATGTAGGTCGATCAAAAAGTGAAGTATACTTTGATATTTAATATCTATTTTACTTATTTACTGCCTCATTAGTCTATTGGTCCCAAGCGCAACTGCTACACTAGAGATCCTGGGTTCGATGCTCAGGTCGAGCAAAGTGTTATTGGGTTTTTCTAGAAAATTCTCAGTAGCAGCTCGTAGTCTAGATTTGTGCCCGGTGATTAGCTATAGGCTCGCCCCCTATAACATGGGACCAAAACCGGCGCCAAACGCCTCTGCCTAACCCTTCAGGGAATACAGGCGTGATGGTATGTTATTTATTTTACTTTTCATATGTTACGATAAACGATACTCTCTTAATAACTCTTTAAATATATAACGTTTACTTATGTATACAATTCAATGTTCTAGAGGTTCTTGAATCATTTATAACGATTGAAGATTAGATCTTGGCCTGTATAACGCTCTTACTTTAACGTAACTAGGACGCACAAGTTCAAAACAGGTTGATATTTTTTATGCAAAGCATTCTCATATCTGCAATCTTTGTTTGTAGGGAAGCACGTACCTAAATAAACAGCATAATACATGTTTTGTTGTGTATAAAGAGCGTAGATAACAAAGATAATAATTCCTATTTTACCCATGCAAAAAAATGATACAAATCGACATACTGACCGTGTTTTAAGAGTCCGGCGGACCGAATTTCTCTTACAAGCGTAATACCGAAATAAATCGTAATTCAAATACAATTTAATCAAATTCTGTTTTTATTCGGATTCTGATACCGTTAATCTAGGTTCTGCCAACACAATGCTTCCTCACGGAGCTCTGGCGACCTTGCTCACCGTTAGGAACATAACATAGCACGGAGCTATGTTATTTGGCTACGATTTTCAGCAAGGATTTTTTACATTATTTTTAAAATTGTTCGGAAATGTATCTACATAAGTAAATATATATTGTATTTATATTACTGCCTCATTAGAATAATTAATGGTCCTGAGAGCGACTCCTACGCTAGCGGCCCCGGGTCTGATTCCCAAGTCGAGCAAAGTATATTTGGTTTTTCTATGAAATTCTCAGTAGCAGCTCGGAGTTTGGATTTGTGCACGGTTTATGGCAATGACTTGCTCTTTATTATGGGATATAAATATACCGGCGAACTTTCAGTTTACATTAGTATGTCTCTGCCTAACCCTTTGGACAGCAGTCATTTTTAATCTAAGTACTCGGTGTTGACCGTTGAGGTAGTAATATGTTTTGCACTATTGTCGTTTTAGATATTTTTGCACAAAACACATAACTATGTGATCTTAACTTTAATATCCCTTTTACTAAACTGGTTTCGTGTTACAAAGTAACAAAGCTTTTACATTCTGAAACAGAGAGATAAGTACTACAGCAACCAACTATTAGTACCGAGGCACTATTTAAATGCACATTTGGCATAAAAAGTTTGTTGAAAGTTGATATAACTGCACTTTGTATTGGCAGAGTGCCAGGCCATTGCTTAGCTAGATATTTACTAGTAATCTCTTGTCTCTACTAATTTTTATACTTGTGTTTTTTTATATTTAGACGTAGGAACACGACCAGATGAGCCACTTGATGGTAAGTAATTATCGTCGCCCATGGACACCTGCAACACCAGAGGCGTTGCTGATACGCTTTGCTTGAAGATTCCCATATCATAGCGCAATGGGAAAACATCAGAAGAAAGATTATTCCAAATCTTAGAGAAAACCTCGCGACGCTCTAACATTCTAGGAGACCTAGGGTTTTACGGTATTTTTATTATATTCTAATTATAATATGTAAATAACTGCCTTATCAGTCTAATGGTAGTAAGCGTAACTTATATTATGCTTCGAATAAAGTAAAGTGCTAAGGGTTTTCTATAAAATTCTTAGTAGCAGCTAGGAGTTGGGATTTGGCAATAGACAAACCCCCTATTACGTGGGACCGAAACATACCAGTGAATAGGGTATTTGACTAATGTATTATTAATTAAAAATACCAAGCTGAGTGAAAAATGAAATTAAATACAAATCGTATTCTGAAAAAGTAATTTAAACCCGTTAATAAATTTCAAAGATATAAGCATTTAAAATTTTTAAACATTTGCATAAGACGATAAAAAATAATCAGTTAAATAGCCTATTGTAGGGGTAGATTAGTATACCTCTGCCTACACTTTCGGGGAATAGGGGGTATATTATACGAAAATAACGTCTTTATTTAAGAATTGATTTTGATAATTCCTTTTGTTTGATCTAATAGAATGAACTTTCGATATATTAGATAAATTTTTTTTTCATACAAACAACTTTGGATAATGTCTGAAATTTAGTTCTGAAGATACACACACGCAAAGTCAGTTTTCTTTTTCCGAAATTTATGTAGCACTCAAAAATAAATATATTTTCTAGTCTTTTCTTTTTCTTATTCATGGTAGAAATGACGGTTGTCCCCATTCTCGTTGCGTTCCACAAAAGCACTACCACATAACACCGACTCCTATAAAACAAAGTAAGCTTTGACATTTTAAAATTCAACGACTATGAATTCCAATTCTTGCGGAATTAGTTCGCGAGCAACAAGGCAATATGTATGCAAACAATTCCAAAACGCACACGTAGCTATGAATGGAACTAAATATTTTAACATATTATAGTACCCGTGAAGTTTCCCGAGCGGATTCTTAGGGTCCTTGTCTAGTATACCCTATTAATCTTGATTTTAATAGCAGCAGTGACGAATGATCTGTATATCCTTACTTCCTTACTAATATTATAAAGGTGAAAGTTTGTGAGTATGGATGTCTGGATGTATGGATGTTTGTTACTCTTTCACGCCAGAACGGCTAAACGGAACTGGATGAAATTTGGCACAGAGATAGATTATAGTCTGGAATAAAACATAGGCTACTCATTATCCAGGTTACGGTTACGCAGACAAAATCGCGGGCAGAAGCTAGTAATTACTAAAAATGTTGGTGAAAGTACGGTAAAAACGTCACTTTTGGCGATGGTTTTTCATCAAGGGTATAATTTTTTTCTATAACACTGACGTGGCAAACATCTAACACTAATACCTAATTAGTTTTTCATCATCTGATAAGCTAGCCTTATTGTATTGTACTGTTGGGTATTATATCTTTCTCCTCAATGATTCCGAAACACTGGTCATTTAAACATTAGTACACTTTTTTGCTTGTGTCAGTATGGGTACGTTCATTATATGATACGGTATAGTAAGCTGATTCCATAAGAACTTTGCCTAGCTCAGCGGATAACTCCGTGCGGAAGCACACAGGCCTATCGTATGAACTTTGTTACCGTATGTTAATTTTAAACGTTAAAGCCATTACATTAAGTGCTATAAAAGCTTGCTTTGTATCAATCAATAGTATAAATCTTATTCATCTGTGCTTTTTACATTTCTTGGCTAATAGTTTGCTACTTGCATACGTTTATCGCTGGCCCATATCAATACCCTCTTGGGATAAGGCAGGGAAAGATAGACAATACAGAATGTATGATATTAAGGGGCCCAGAAATCTTATTAGAGAAAGAAAGATTTTTTTATTTAGAAATCAGTACTATTTTAAGAATGGCTGTATAATGATATGGCTATATATATTGTTATAGTTTACTCCTATTTCAAGTTTATCTTATCTATACTTATAATAAATCTGTAGAGAGGTCAATTCTGTACATGAAATATATTTCCAAAATAACTATCAGCGGGTGATTAGTGATCGATACTGACACCAAAAATGCAATCAGTAAAATTTTTGTCTGTCTGTCTGTCTGTATGTTCGTTATAGAAACAAAAACCACTCGACGGATTTCAACGAAACTTGGTACAAATGTTCTTCATACTCCTGGGCAGGTTATAGTATACTTTTCATCACGCTACGATCAATAGGAGCAGAGCAGTGAAGGGAAATGTTGGGAAAATGAGTGATTCATGAGAAAGGTTTCAAGCTATAAAACATCACGCTACAACCTTAGGAACGGGGCAACGCAGGTGAAACCGCGGGTGAAGAACTAGGGAACAAAGTAACTATTCCACGCGGACGAAGTCGCTGGCAAAAGCTAGTTAGTAAATAAAACATACTACTTAGCTGGAACGCCCGGGAATCCAAAATACAATATTAAAATCCTTTTAAAAATGATTTTGAAAGATTTCAGCGCCAATATAAAAATATTTAATAGGTAAATCCATTTTTTTAAGTTTGTTTAAAGTAAACAAAATTATTTAAATAAATCGGTCGTATATTTCTTTAAATTTATTCCAGTTTTAGTCCAGTTTCCACACCCAATAGCCGACGGTTCGCGCAGCTAAATTCAAAAATTCAAATTTGGAACACCGAAGTAAATCCTTACTTGGACCGTCCATTACGTATTCGGTGGGCATGACTTATTCATAGTTTATGTGCCTCGGGGTGCGTAGCGAGCAATGGTCAGCATTCAGGTGTTATGGACGCGTTACACCGAAAGATCGGCGAATATTTATCGGTGGTTTTGTTTCGATCGGTTTTATATTTAGAGCTTTAGAAGTGCGATGTGAATAAATATATTTATTCAAAGTAATACATTGACTGTGCAGTGTGCAGCTATTTTTATAAAGTTTACACAATTTTGTATGTAAATAGGAACTTAAATTATGTGTTAGCTATGATAATCGCCCTTATAATCATATCAATTGAATCGGAAATAAGCTTGAATACAGAAATAATACGGAAAGAAGTCTTGCAACGTGCTTTACTATTCCAGTATAAGGTGATCTCTAAGTGTATCAAAAGCCTGTGCAAAGTCAGCTTATAAGTGAAATTAAGGGCCCGTTGTTTAACCGTGTGACTGTGAATCATATTGTGATTCATTAAATGTGGCGATTTTAGTAAAAAAATGAGATATTTATAACAAGAAAAAATCCAAAGCATTCGTAGTATTTATATATATAATATTTCGTATATATATAATAAGCATTCTATCTAGGTGGCATTCTATATATTTTTTTAAACACTTTACTTGAAACGTGGGTCGCACATTACTAGTATTCTTATTAACCCCTCGTGATAAGCTAAATGCTTGTGTTATGAGTGGTTTCACGTCGGTAGTGCAATGGGTGGGTTTCGAACCGGCAACCATATTATCGCAAGTCCGACGCCCTAGCCATTAGGCTACCGCCGCTTTTTACCTGTATTAACAATTATATTTTTATTGCCATTAGTTTTAATAATCAATGCCTAATTAATCTAATGGTCGTTAGCGTGACTGTTCAGTAACATGTCCTGTGTTCGCTTTATGGGCCGACGTGATCTTGGGTGATTCTATAATTCCTCGTAGCAGTTTAAAATTTGAATTTGTGCCCGGTTAATGGCAATACCCTCCGCCTTCCATTACATATAAGACGTAAACATATCGGCAAACTACTTTTGTTGTTGTTGTTGTTGCTTTTGTTGTTGTAGTATACAGTATACCTTTTCCTAACCCTGCGTGGAGTACGTTATGATTTTTCAATTGGGTCTATAATGAGTTGCTAGACGGATTACCGCAAAGATAAGCTTTAAAAACTCGCACATCTCTCGCTTAGCTTCCAGTACGCCAACGAAAAAATTCTCGATCAAGCAGCCGCGTATGATTTAGTCATGGCAAAGTATCTTACCGGGTGAAATGTTACCCAAGTTGACGACACACCGAGAATACTAAAGAGTCATGTAAATGTTGTTCTTGATATTTATATCGGTAAGTTTGGGAGTTAGGTTCGGCAGTTCCCGCGTAATCGTGTCGGGAATTAGGCTCGTAAATCATGTCGAAGGAGTTTTTTGTTCTGATAAATTACTGGGGTGTGAAGTGTGTGGATTAGATGTTTATAACTGTGGGAATTTATTTGGGGGTGGAGTGGTGTGACTTATTATGTAAGGGTTGAGTGGTGTGACTTATTATTTAGTTTGGTGTAATCTACTTTTTGTTTTTGAGTGTCTCGTAAAATATAACATGACACTATCACGCCTGTATTCCCTGAAGAGTTAGGTAGAGGTTTAATAATGTAGACTACAGGTCGCTGATATGTATAGTTCTCATGTAACAGGAAACGGCCCTCCTGCCATCAAGCGTACACAAATCCAAGCTCCGAGCTACTGGAGATTTGCTTACGGAAAAACATTTCCCAACCTGGGAATCGAACCCATCATCAGAACTATCAAGAACTACTATTTTAGTTTTTACTATTTTAGTTTCCGAATATGCAAGTGGCACTAAATTGTATTAAATACTTTAAATAGGCTCCAGGGGACCTAAAGCCACAAATCGATAGAGAACTGGGGGTGTGAAACAGTATTTCTGCCTTTGTGGGGAAAATTGAAAATTAGATAAACAACTATTTATTTATTAAAAAAAATACGTTAAACATATTATTTAACATATTATTATTAACTAAAACCCGACTATGAAAAAAATCAACTGAAAAGTATAAAACAAGAAAAAATTCTTATGTCCACGAACAGTGGTGTCCAATTTGTAGCCTCGGTCATTAATAGACTGTTAAAATCATTACCCTTCCTTTTTCGTAATCAGGCAAAAATAGTAGTACCTAATCTTAAAGGTGTACGTAGGTAGGTATTACATAAGATGACAGACAAACTATTTAAAACAAAGTTGTACAAGATTAATATTGTAATCATACATACATACCATCACGCCTGTACTCCCCGGAGGGTTAGGCAGAGGCGTACTACTGTACACCCACAGTCCGCCTGGTATGTTTAGGTCCCATGTAATAGGGGGCGAGCCTATTGCCATTAACCAGGCACAAATCCAGAACCCGAGCTGCTACTGAGAATTTCATAGAAAAACTCAATAACACTTTGCTCGACCTGGCGATCGAACCCAGGACCTCTAGCGTAGCAGTCGCGCTTGGGACCACTAGACTAATGAAGCATATAATATTGTAATCATGTTTTTTTTTTTAAAGTATCTATGGAGTTTCTCTCCGGCTCTTCTCCGTAAGACCCACTTTTTCGAACCGTGCAATTAGTTTGACTTTTCAAAAGTACCTTCTTAATGGTCTAATTGAAATAAATAATTTTGACTTGACTTTGACTTTGATGCCAAACCACAAAAGATGCAACACTTATCGTCTTCAGACGTTAGTTTTTAAGCCTTATGTACCCAGAAATGTCACTGGCCACATTAACCTTCTAACTGGAATACAATGACGTTAGCACATTACTGAATTCAGCAGCAGATTTGTACGACCTAAAACTTATAACAGAAGACTATATTTCAATAAGTTCGCTTTTCATTTCCCTTCCTTACAAGACCCTAACAAACATACCTTGGGCAAAGTTTCCAAACAAGGTGACTTAAGAGGTCATCCGTTTATTAAACTTAACAGATTCCAGGTCTTGTTCCTAGAAAACGCAAAACTTTTATTAACTCACATATCACAGTTTGCACAAATTGTTAAAATACTTTACATCTCAACTTTACTCGTAGAAAGACCTTTCGTACCATGTTTATTAATGTTTGTACAATTATGGGCTTTGTAGGTACAAATTTAAATAATTTCTGAGTAAAATTTACTGAACCTGACTCATTAGTCTAAGTGCGACTAAGAGTTCGTTAGTGGCTTCGAGTGTCAGGTCAAACAAAGTGTTATTAGGTTTTTCTATAAACCTCTTAGTAGCTCAGAGTTTGAATTACATTACGCCCCATTATTTGGGATTTAAACATCCCAGAAAATTGTAGGTTAAGTAGTACACTTCTGCCGTAACCTTCGGTGAATATAGGCGTGATGGTATGAGAGGTTAAAATTTACATTACCTGCAGCCTATGGACTGGTCAGATTACAAGATATTGATGTGTTTTTTATATTTCTCCTCCTGGTTAATCTATTACATTTATTTTTCACAGACTTTGGTTTCAACCCTGGGTTTTAAGTTCCTCAGTACCTAATATCCAGTATCTAAACAAAGAAACATCGTAAATTTCCAGAATATATTAAATTCTCCCAAACAAAATTTCACATATTCAGCAAATCGTATAGAAATTCACAATTACCTAATGTATTGTAAAAGCTGACTTCGTATCGTAAATTTTCTAAAGAATATACGTGCTTCGTGTAGGATAAGAGGCAGATAAAATATTGCTAAAGATTTTCTGATTTCGAGTAGCAGATCTTAAATTATCCATATAAGTATCGGTAGCATCTGGGAGAATGCATATTGGGATTTCCCGAACGATATCTGGATGTGCGATAGCAATAAATGGATTGCAATTGCGCTGTTCTATTTCTAATGTCTTCAATTTAGACAATAGAAGCCTTAGTGATGCACCAAATATATAAAACTCGTGTTGATTATATATTTTATTGTATTCTAGGTTCGGTTTCCAGGTCGGGCATAGTGTTATGCGAATTTGAGGTTGGTTTTCTTTACTAAAAAGTCTTTTTTTTAATATACAATGTTGCCTTTTTGAGGTTTCTTTAAGTAAAAGACAGGTATGTTAAAACCTGTAGGTCCAACAGGCGGGTAAATTTACTTATTTATTTAGGTAGGTACATGCACATTAAATGAAATTAAATGAAAATATTTATATCAGACCAAGCACACAACAATTTTTACTAGTTCATTTACTATGTTAGTAGGTATGTACTTACTTAATCTATGTTAATAAAATTATTATTAGTTTGGACATGCATGCATGATACCACGTTCAGAAGCGTGTTGAACCCTTTACCCGAAGCCACAGGAGGCCGTTCTTTTGCGAAGCACCGCATAGAAGCCGTCCGTGCTGTGGTCGGCGAACATACCGGAGGCACTCCACCGCCATGGGAGCTCCAACAAACCCCGAAACGCGCTGTTATACTGGACGCGCAGAGCATTGCAGGGTTTTTTAGTGTAACAAAAACGGTTTACAATTAAACGATGACATTTTCTCTAAAGAGTAGGTACCTAATGGGGCATGGTGTTTCAAATGACTAAAACCGTGTAAATTATTCGAGTGGCAATTCATTTGTATAATTTAAATTTCAATTAAGCGGGCTTTTCATTAGATTTGATTGATAAATATTGAGTACCCCTAGGCTTATTTACGACGAAACCGGACATGATTTTCTCAGAACCGTTTTCAATAGATAAGTTTTGTAATTGAATCGTTTAATGTGATTCTTTATTTATTCCTGTTATTGGAAAAATTATCTATTTTAAACTTTGATCCATAAAGTTCTATTTAATTAGAAAGGGCAAAAAAACCTAAAACATTATTCAATTTTAGTCGATGTCTGCGATTTTATATTTCTGCATAATTTGCGATAGCGAAATTGTTGTATTTCACAATGTATTTGTATTTAACTATCTTTTTGTGATTTTTTTGCATTTTCCATGCTAAGATTATAAAGTTATTTTAGTAAAGGAAAAATTCATACGCGGGCAGGATTCGAACCTGCGTCTTCTGGTTTGATACACCAGACGCTCTGACCGCTAAGCCACCGCGAACCCCATCCGCTTTGAAATTTGCCTTCACATTCTGAGTTTACGTCATAAGCTGACGTTGAGGACATCTATTGAGAAGCAAGTTAGGCGGGTGGGGTTCGCGGTGGCTTAGCGGTCAGAGCGTCTGGTGTATCAAACCAGAAGACGCAGGTTTGAATCCTGCCCGCGATTGAATTTTTCCTTTACTAAAATGTATTTGTATTGTTACTAAAATTCATGAATAAAATACTAGTGGAAATTCTGCGAATTTTGAATAAATCCTTTAAATAATTAGTCAGTTCGTACACAACCACATTCTTAGCTTGCTAATAGTGTGGTCAGTAGTATCGGTCGTGTCCAAATCGGCTTTAAATGCTATTAATGACACTGTGTAGATGTAACAATGCAGTGCTGTAGTGCACTATAACCGAGGCCATTGTGGGTTACAAAAGCTTTATGACAATGTGGGATGCTTTTTGCATAAATATAAGTCACTTTTTTCACCAAAAACATTTTCAACTCTTTTTGAAGAGTTTACATTTTTTTATGGGATAAACGAGGGTAAACGAGCAGACGGATTGCCTGATGATAAGCGATTATCGCCGCCCATGTACATCTGCAACACCAGAGGAGTCACATGTCACAGTCGCGTTTACAGCCTTTTAAAGAGAAAAAAGAGGATTGGGCCTCCTGACTCACTCGGCGAAACACAACGTAAGCGTCGTTTCACGCCGGATTTCTGTGAGGCCGTAGTATCACTCAGGTCGAGCCGGCCCATTCGTGCCAAAGCACAGCTCTCCCACATTTGAAAATTATTTTCATAAAACTGGGAGCTTAAATGGCGGCGGCTTTTGATGAATCATAATATGATTCATGGATGTACGACTGCATATTGTGCCATATGGCCAGTAGGTATAAGCTGACCTCTTATTACCCTAAAGGCCTATGCAATGTGAGGTCAGCTTATACAGGCACTCATAGCACGATGTATCCGTGAATCATAATTATAACATAACATACCATTACACCTGTCTTTACGCCCACAGTTTGCTGATTTGCTTAGGTTCCTTGTAATAGGGGGCGAGCTTATTGCCATTAAACGGACACAAATGCCTCTCAAATGCTACTGAGAATTTCATAGATAAACCCAATAACACTTTGCTCGAACTGAGAATGGAACTCAGGACCTCTAGTCTAGCAGTCACTCTTGGAACCACTAGACTAATGAGTCACTGAATCATAATTATTAGTCATTTAAGCGTCCTCTTCCGGCCATCTTACTTATTTCTGTCATCAAGTAATAGTGATCTGTTGTTGTTGTTGTTAAAAGAATTTCTATTTACTTTTTTCATAGATTTTTTACACGCGTTCCTTTTGAGAGAGATCGTTTTGTATTTTAACGACTTTTTGACACGAGGTGTGGTCCTTGTAAATATAAAATAATGATAATAAAGGTAGATATATTGTTAGTGCCGTCTATAAAAGTGTTGTCTTGTGACTCATACTTGTTTCAAGTTAACACATACATACTCAGCATGTCAAAGAAAAGTTTTTACTCGACGAAAACCACAAGATAATTATATCGAAGACGTAAGCGTATCATAGTCACATTTCAGCGGAGCACTCGTTACAAAGTGCCATCTCCTTCCTCCCATGTTAACATACACCAGTATTTATGTGCGGTAATTAAGAAACTTAGAGAACATATACTGTGGAAGTTTCAAGAAAATTTGCTAAGTGAAAACATATATAGTGTATGGTAAGCGGGTAATATTTCTGCGTTTAAGTAGGTTTTACAGTTTGTGGGAAGATGGTCGAGTAAATTGTCTTGAAGAAGAAACTACTGTTGTGTGAAAGATAGAGAAAGAAATAAGTAGGTAGGCAAGAGGAAACAATTTATTCTTCTCTCACTTAAAAGAAAAAGAATATATTTGGTTCTTTTAAGATTTCCATTTGATTGTTGGTAAGAAAGAGTTTCTTGTAAAATTATTTTTTATTATTTATGTATGAATAGTGTATATAAATATATTCTTATATGACTTTATATCTATACTAGCTGTACCCCGGGATTTCACTCGCTAAAAACGACAGACTTTCACCACCTTAAGGATTAAAATCCTTAAAAATCCTTTCTTAGTGCTCGTGCTACAGTGCAAAAGGAACCAGCATGCAAACTTTCTGGGATCTAGCTCCTGTAGTTCAGCTGTGCGTTGATACGTCAGTCAGTCAGTCTTTCATTTATATGTATAATATATGTAGATATCGTATTTCGTAAGAGTCGAGAAAATATCTGATTTACTTGGCTGGCGATCACCCTTACGTCTGCCTGTGTCGTAAAGCATCTCGGTATGTGTTTCGACTTTTGCGCATGAGAGCCAGTTCGCCTTAGTTGCTGCAGAATTATTAAATCAAACGATCATAACAAAAGATTGAAAGGCTTCCATCCAAAATCTCATGTTTTTATAATCAAGCGAATCATGAAATAATTATTTTGTGTCGAACAAAAAAATTCGTCAGCTCAAAAACAGGGTTTACGACATACGCAGGAGTCATTTTGTATGCATGAACGTAAAATATGTTAAACAAAACAAAGGCCGACGTGTAAGGAAATCCGGACACACTACACCCACGCGACACCTTAAAATTAGAAGGGAACCGTTATGTAATAAATAATGTAGTTTGAAAATATAACTAAGTCCGGCCACTCAATGTCAGATATTTTCAGTTCGAGAAACCCTCACGGTGGCAAAATATCTTTTTGTTTTTTCTGTGCTATGTAGATTCTAGAATAGTTCTAAGAATATACATAGCATTTAGCTTTAATATCGGAAGGGTTAGATAGAGATGTATCTATTAATGTAGGTACACCTACAGTTCGCCAGTATGTTCATTTTAGGCCCCATGTAACAGCGAGCGAGCTTGTTGCCATTACCCGGACATCAATTCAAACTCCTAGGATATTTAGAATTTAATACAATAAATATTAACCACTTTTAGCCTACATAAGTGCCTCTGCCTAACCGTTTGGAGATACAGGCATAATGATATCGTTCGTATGAATGAACAGGATATTAACTCAAAATTTACGAATAACGAATACTAAATTTAAAAATACAGTTTTACTAAAAACCATGCGATCTTTCTAATGAACGGGGTTTCATAACGATATGACGTCAAATTAGCGGGGGGCGGGGTAGCATCTTTGTTAACAATTATTTCTAGAAATGGAAATATATAGATTTGAAATCACTCTCTCGATAAGAGTTTTTTTTGAGTTAATACTGTTACGAGCTGGGGTTCGGGATAAATTTAATTAACACCAATTTAACCGAAACAACAAATATTTTAATTAACTTGACAAACACACAACAGAAATTACTGAGAGAGTCACTACAGTAACACTTATCGCACTATAATGTCGCACTTGTAATCACTTAACTTCGCTTCGATATTCACTTCACCGTGTTCAGAACTAAACTGCCTCGGCCGACCCTCTCGACCAGTATTTATAGGAGTCACGAAGATTCTAGAATCGAACATTCTCGATAGGTCCACAAAATACGAGTAGGTAAGTACCTAAGTACCTACTTATAAACAATAGACGATAAAGCGATCGTCTATTGTTTACGGTCATTCACCTTGAACCCGGCTTTTCTTCGAATGTTCTACGTGTTTCTACGACTTATCTAGAATCTTCGTGACCCATCTCCGTACTAATAGCCACTTGGCGTAACACTACCCCCTCCTAAGACATGCTCGTCCCGAGCATCATTAGATCCGTAATAACGTGCCAAACGATCCACATGAACGATCTTCGGAGCACCTCTTGGCCCTTTTTGTATCCGGTAGGTGACGTCGTTGATCTTAGTCACGACTCGGTAGGGGCCGTCCCATTTTGCTTGTAACTTGGGTGACTTTCCTTTGCTGCGAACCGGGTTATGTAGCCATACTAATGAGCCCTCATCGAAGACTTTAGTGTTGATCTTGCGGTCATAACGGGTCTTCATTCTCTCAGAAGTTTGTTGGCCCGACTGCCTGACATGCTCATATATGTCATTCATTCTGGTACGCAAGTCGTTCGCATAATCAGTCACACAGCAGGGGGTGTCTGGAGGGATGCCGGTGATGAGATCTGCAGGCAACCGAAGTTCTCTTCCAAAGTTCGCGAAGGCTGGTGTCACCGTCGTACTTTCGTGAACTGCACTTCGATATGACAAAAGGAATGGCTGGATATGCTTATCCCAATCTCTCTGCCTACTTCCTACAACTTTTGCTAGATATCTTTCTAAGGTCTGATTAAACCGTTCGACCATTCCATCAGACTGTGGGTGGTAAGAGGTGGTTCTGGTTTTGTGGGCACCCATTATTCGACATGTTTCCTGGAATATTTGAGATTCGAAGTTCCTTCCTTGGTCGCTATGAATCTCTAAGGGTACTCCAAAACGACAGAAGACTTCATGAACCAACTTATCTGCGACCGTCGTAGCTTCTTGGTTAGGAATGGCGAACACTTCCGGCCATTTTGTGAAGTAATCCATCACAACCATAAAGTACTTGTTTCCACTTTCACTCTCCGGGAATGGTCCTGCAACGTCAAGAGCTATTCGTTCCCAGGGCGCACCAATGTTGTAGACTTTCAATGCACCTCTACTGCGCGTGTGAGGCCCTTTTACAGATGCACAACTAGTGCATTTCCGACACCAGTCTTCAACATCGTCCCGACAGTGGATCCAGTAGAATCGCTCTCGAATCTTCAATAAAGTCCTTTTAACTCCTAGATGACCTCCCGAACATCCGTCATGGTAAAGCTGAAGGACATCTGGCACCTTAGCTTTAGGGCCTACCATCTGTAGATGACACTTATCTCCCTTAGCATTTTCCCATTTACGGCACAAGACACCATCCTGTAACAACAGACTGTCCCACTGTGCCCAATAGCTTTTTGTGACTGTGCTCAATGCCGCAACGTCACTCCATATCGGTTTAGGGGCACCAGCTTTCATCCACTCGACGATCGGTTTAACATCCGAGTCAGTTTCCTGAGCCTGCTGTAAGATTTGTTTCCATTCGTCACTAAGATCAGTTTTCAACATTCTCACGGGCGCTGCTTCTTTAGCCTCTTGCCTGGAACAGTGCTTGCATATTTCCGAACAAGGTCTTCGTGACAACGCATCTGCGTTACCGTGAGATCTCCCACTACGATGTTCAATTACGAAGTCGAATTCTTGGAGAAGCTCGATCCATCTTGCTACTTGTCCTTCCGGGTTCTTAAACTGCAATAGCCACCGCAGTGCAGCATGATCCGTTCGCAAGTGAAATTTTCGTCCCAATAAATACTTGCTGAAATGCTGCAATGTTTTAACTATAGCGAGCAGTTCTCTCCTCGTGACGCAATAGTTTCTTTCTGGTTTTGACAGCGATTTACTAAAGTAGGCTATCACGACCTCTTGATCACCTTTTCGCTGTGATAAAACACCACCAATTCCAGTATTACTTGCGTCTGTGTCTACGATGAATTCATTTTCAGTATCAGGGTAGCCCAAAATAGGTGTATTGCTCAGACGTTTCTTTAATTCTTGAAAAGCTTCTTCACAGTTTGCGTCCCAGCAGAACTGTCTCTTTTCCTCAGTCAGTTTGTGTAGAGGCTTCGCAATGTCCGAGAAATTCTTCACAAATCGTCGATAGTAAGAGCACAAGCCCAAAAATGCTCTGACTTGGGTCTTATCTTTCGGAACCGGCCACTCCTTGACAGCAACTATCTTCTCAGGATCCGTTTCAACACCCTTTTCAGACACTACGTGTCCCAGAAAACTTACTTGACGTTTGAAAAATGAACACTTTTTCGGACTTAACTTTAGATTGGCTCCTCGGATTTTTGATAGCACTCGTTCGAGATTTTGAAGGTGGTCATCAAAAGTGCGGCCCACAATGATAATGTCATCCAAGTAGACCAAGCAGGCGTCTCCAATAAGGCCAGTGAGCACTAGTTCCATAAGTCTTTCAAACGTAGCAGGAGCATTGCACAGTCCAAACGGCATGACTTTAAATTGCCACAGCCCCTTTCCCGTAGAGAAAGCAGTCTTCTCTTTGTCCTTAGGGTCTATTTCCACTTGCCAGTAACCACTTTTTAAGTCCAGGGTTGTAAACCACTTCATTCCCGTCAGAGTATCCAGCGTGTCATCGATCCTTGGCAATGGGTAACTGTCCTTTTTCGTAACGTCGTTCAGTCGTCGATAGTCCACGCAAAAGCGCATACTGCCATCTTTCTTTTTCACCAACACCACAGGAGAACACCATGGGCTAGATGAAGGCTCTATTACACCGTCTTTCACCATTCCGTTAATCATGGTCTCCACTTCTTTCTCTCGGGCAACTGGCATTCTTCTAGGTCGCTGACGAATTGGTGACTCATTGCCAGTATTAATTTTGTGCTGCACCAGTCCTGTCTTTCCTATATCGGCATCATTTGAAGAGAAAATGTCAGCGTACTGGAGCAACATCTTCTTAGCCTTGTTCGCTTCTTCATCAGAAAGATGATTTCGACAGCCTTCCAAGAGAGCGCTCACGTTAAACTTTGGATTTTGAACGTTATTACCAGTACACTGATCACTGCAATGTCGCAACCAGGCTATTTCTTCACAAGTACCCATCAATGTGCCCTTCTTGATCACTTGCTCCTTATCGCTTGCATTGAGTATGCGTACTGCTGATACATTGGTAGCCTTCACCAACGTGCGTGCCATCTTCCATGGCAAGTCATTTTCCAACCTCTCTAGGAGAACACATCGATTTTTCTGCCCAGCATTCTGCGGTAGAGCTACTGGAACGAGTGTTTCCGACTTAGGAGGAAGAACTATTTTCTTCAGGCAGAACACTTTCCCTGATATTGCCCCTTCCATAAAGATCTCTTCAGAACCGCACTTCAATACTCCTTGGTTAACGTCGATCTCACAACAATGTTTCCGCATAAAATCCAATCCCAGGATGCAGTTATCTACTATATCGGCAACGATGACATTATGCCGATATATTCTGTTACCAAGTTTCAACTCCACCTCCTTCTCGCCTTGGACGGATATGTGCTGGCCAGTAGCTGTTACTAATTGTATGCACTCGCGGTCACTGATGCAGTCCCCAAGAACCCGACGTGCCAGCTGAGAGTTCACGACCGTGCGAGAAGCTCCAGTATCTAGTGTCAGCTTACAGGGTTTTCTATTTACTTCGCCTTTGATGACCAGGCTGTTCCCGTCATGGGCTTGCGAGATCGAAATCCTTGGGGCTCCTTCCATACCAGCCAGCACCCGCCCCGCAGTCCTGGCTTTTACTCGTTTCCCTGCTGCTCCTAGGTGGTGGCATTCACCACCCTTACTGTATCATCTTGTGTCTTTTGTCGCCACGTGGTTCCTTTTGGGCAATTAGCTCGGAGGTGACCCTTTTCTCCACAAATGTAGCATCTAGGCGATGCTGAGCCATCCCTTCGACTTCCGCTGCGTTTTGGACATCCTGCCTGAAAATGGCCCTTTTCCCCGCAGAGGTGGCATATTGGCAACACGACTTCTCGGATGCGATGAGTCCGATGGTCCTGTCTAACTGCCTCTACTTCTAAGGCATGGGCTAAGGCGTCTTTCAATGTCTTGTGGTGGCCAAGCCTCACAGCAGCTCTGACTTCAAGGTCACGAACTCCGTCGACGAACGCTTGGACCAGATTACCATCGATGAGCGCAGGTGTAGACTGGTATGCTTTTCGAACCAGCTTTTCAACTTCCACGGCCCACTGCTGTAGGGTCTCGGCACTACGCTGTACCCGATCCTTTAGCTGAGCACGAAACACGTATTCCAGATGGGCGTCACCGTATCTTGAGTCCAACGCCTCAATCAACTGGTCGTAGGTCATGTCCTTGCCGAGGGCCTCCAGTACTGTCAAGGCCTGGTCGCGGAGGCATAAGGTGAGTGCTGTCTTTGCCTGACCGTTGTCCCATCCGTTCGACTCCATAAAGGCTTCAAATTGCATTTTGTATGCCGACCATGAGGAGGTTCCGTCAAATGGCGGCACTTTAAATCCACGTAGGGAGGTCGTTATGGGTGCAACATTCACGGAAGTCGCAAGTACGTTTCGTGCCTTTAGATCACCTAACGCCTTTGTCACGTCAGCAATCTGTTCCTCAGTTTTACAAATCCGGGTCTCGTGCTGTTCCACCTGCTCCTTCATAACACCGAGCTGTTTGCCAAGAGTCCCATGAAGGTCTTTTATGAGGAGCATCTGTTCCTCTTGACGTCTGGTATGCTCCTCTTCCCGACGTGCCTGCTCCTGCTGACGGCGGGCCTGCTCCTCTTTGTCGCGTTGCAGCTGTTCCCGCAGTTGGTGTGCCTGCTCTTCCTGACGGCGAGCCTGCTCTTCCTGACGGCGAGCCTGCTCTTCCTGACGGCGAACCTGCTCTTCCTGACGGCGTGCCTGCTCCTGCATCATTGCCATCAAGGCCGCCAGGTCTACCGTTGGTGCTGGAGAAGTTCCAGATGGACCAGCAACTGGGTCTATAGATGGTTGCTGATGACCCACAGGTAGTGCCGAAGAATCTCCAGATCGTCTCTGATCCATCTCTTGCTGCCGCTGACTTCTAGTACGGATACCTTCCGTGTCTTCCTTCGGTAAAACCGGCATAATTTATCCCACAACTTCTGACACCAAATGTTACGAGCTGGGGTTCGGGATAAATTTAATTAACACCAATTTAACCGAAACAACAAATATTTTAATTAACTTGACAAACACACAACAGAAATTACTGAGAGAGTCACTACAGTAACACTTATCGCACTATAATGTCGCACTTGTAATCACTTAACTTCGCTTCGATATTCACTTCACCGTGTTCAGAACTAAACTGCCTCGGCCGACCCTCTCGACCAGTATTTATAGGAGTCACGAAGATTCTAGAATCGAACATTCTCGATAGGTCCACAAAATACGAGTAGGTAAGTACCTAAGTACCTACTTATAAACAATAGACGATAAAGCGATCGTCTATTGTTTACGGTCATTCACCTTGAACCCGGCTTTTCTTCGAATGTTCTACGTGTTTCTACGACTTATCTAGAATCTTCGTGACCCATCTCCGTACTAATAGCCACTTGGCGTAACAATACCCTGTTCATCTAAACCAGCGATATGTTAAATTGTAATAATTGGCCCTCCCAGTACTTATCACGAGTCATTTAAGTAAATATGCAAAATATTATACTGCACAAAGTTTTCGCCATTTGTTGCCTCGCTCCACTTTCTCAAAGAACAACTCTTTGTAAGGAGGAACGAAACTGAATAATTCTCAATTTATTCAGAACGGCAGCCAACTCTTAACAATCCAAGTTATCACCTCACACAGTTGGTAACGCGATCAGCACACATGTGTCGACCTTTTTACGGCAGTAATTGAGTTACTTTGAACTCTAAAGTACCATTAAAACGTTTTAAATTCCCTTTTTAAAGTGAGGTCAGGTTTTAATGGGTTTAAAGTGGGCTCTTGTTGTATACGCTATGTATGTGTGTGTGTACTTACATTAATTCTTTGAGAGGTACAAGAGACCAATTAATGTACTAAGTCACATTTAAAAATTAGGATTAAATTCAGTGGTCATTCACTGAATTTAATTATTTTAATATAAAATAAGTAATTGTAATTAAATTCAGTGATAGTTCACTGAATTTATCGAAATATTATGGATCGAATAATTTGTTTTAGTCAGTACCTACGATTCCTGACTCTTATAAACCAAAACCTACAGTATACCTACCATTGTTTTTTAGAATATTCTTCTCGTTTTATTTTATGTTTTAAGTCAAGATAAAACCAATTTTATTTAAAATATCATTTATAATATGAACAATTTATTTTTAATATCATACATTAATCATTTCCTTCCAACCAAACCCCAACCCTAGAAATGTCACTCTGACATCTGTCACGATACGTGTGACAGATGTCACGCTAAGTCTCTACGTCAAGGTATGTACAAACTACAGAATTTATTAGATATTTCTAAGAATAAATGTTCAAAAGACATTCTTTTTGTTCTGAAAATACCAGTTTGTTAAAACTATAAAAAATATAATTATATTGGAAAATATAATAAACGTTCCAAATTAAAAAATATATAAAATAATTTAATTCCACATACCGGGAATACACGAGGCAAGTACGTGCTTCTGAGAAATTTAGATTCAAAATCATTTATTCATTTTTGAACGTTATCACGACACTTATGAATGTCAAATAAATTATTACGGTCGGAGCAATATCTTCATTGGGAGTAACATATGAGAAACGGGACCCAGATATTAAAACATGATGAGGAAGATAATGTCTAAATGGATTTAGAGAACCTTTTTGTAGAAGTTAATTTTGGCCTAAGCGCTAATTATCATATAGTTATGATAATTTTCCGTCTTGTAATGAAGAACATATTGAAAAGAAATCTTATTATAATAAAAAATCAACACCATTACATACGTTACACATTTATTTATTGTTGTTCGGCATTTGAATTTAAATTTACCCAAAGAATACAAATAACAGTCGAATATAACCTGCCAGTAATAAAAATAGAATAACATCCAAGCACTGAATAAAAAAACATTCATAATGGACATCAAGTTGTATGTAGTAATTTCCTTTTTTTCATTGTCATTGGAATTGTTATGATATTTCCTGCAAATAAATAAATAAATAAAACATGACGCATTTCACGGTATACCAATTTATTTAATTCTCGTCATATTTTTTCGTAATATTTGAAAAAAAAAGTGCAGTGATAGTCTAATGATGTAACCAATGGACTGCCATGGCAAAAGTTTCGAGTTCGAATCCAAAGCATGCACCTCTGACTTTTCAATGTCATGTACGTATTAATAATCACACGTATAAACGGTGAAGAAAAACATCGCGAGGATAGCTGTATGCCTGAGCGATCTCAACGGCATGTGAAGTCTGCCAACCCGCACTAGGCCAGCGGACTATAGCCTAATCCCTCTGATTCTGAGAGGAGATCCGTACCCAGCAGTGGGACAATATAATAGATTTTGTAAGGATTCGAAAAAAATATCAGTCAGTGAGAAACAAAGAAAGAAGTCTTTAAGCATACATACCGCTGAAATGTGGAATGCGCTTCCCGAGTAGGTCTTTCCCGATAGATATAATTTGGGTGTCTTTAAATCACGCGTGAATCGGTTTCTTCTAGGCAAACACGCTCCAGGCGAACTGGCGGTCAAGCGTAAGCCTATCACGAATAAAAAATTCTAAATGCTGCTATTTTATTTTCTATGGCCCCGAACATTTTCATAAATTGATATCCTCAGCAATAGATAATGTAAGCTGAATTTATGTGAACCAGAAGTCTTTGACGCTGATACCATCACGGTTGCGTCCGCGGCAGGGTGTAGCTATAATTAATGGGGGCAGGCTCGAGTTAATGTCTCTCTCCTAATGCCTGGCGCTTGATATATCCTTGCGGTTGGTAATGTATGCTCTGTGTACGAGACATTTACATAGCTGTCCTATCCATAAATTATTGCAAAATTATAGATAAAACGCATCAATGTTAGTCAAGAAAATATACTTTATTACAGAGTGACAGGGAAAATCAACCTACTTTATCCTTTGAAAGGAATAAAGGAGTCGTGATTTACGATAATTGACCCCATCAAACGAGGGCCAAAATGAGAGGTTACCAAGATATCGGAGTTCTGGAGTATTTCGGTAATTTTCAGAATGGTCACTGTAAAACAATGATCGTTAAAAAACGTACGTGAATCTGGTCACTGAACTGATATTTCTATCTTGATGATTTACGATATGCCTATCTGAAAGGCAGTGAGGAACAGTATTCTAACCCGTCCCCACACGGGGAGTTAATATGTTACAGAGGGTTCAAAACCGTGGTTGACTGGTAACAGCCGCTGATGGGCCAAGTCATGATCTACAAAACGTCAAATTATGACCACGGAAAAAGTGTCATAATCATAGTAGCTTTCAGTATCAGTGGGGGCTAGTATGGACACTTTTGATGATTCATGTTGGATGTTAAGTAAAAACAGCAGGTTTTACAACAAACGCTTATGTTTTTATTCTAGAACCTTTTGTGACACCATAGAGTTAGAAAAACCAAAAACAATAAAAAGTATTAACTAGCATGTACCTATTGCCAACTTGTATAACATTGATACTAACACTCCCCCTCAATGTAATACATACGAGAAATACTAAATAAACCTTACATCTAATTCAAACCGCACTTATTTATAAATCTCAACAACAAAGTTCGATTCAGAGCTTTTGTAAACATATCTGCGGTCTGATCTTCTGTTTTCAAATATTTTAAAATCACTTTACCATTTTTTATTAACTCTTTAATGAAATGAAATCTTATATCAATATGTTTTAAGCGCTTAACACTCTCAGTATTAGCAACCATAATTGCAGATTGATTGTCACTAAATATTGTGACTGGACAATCATTTTCAATATTAAAATCTTTTAACAAATTTATTAACCAACAGGCTTCACTTGCCGCCATACTAATTGCTATATATTCAGATTCTGTTGAGGACAGACTAACACTAGCTTGCTTCTTCGAGCACCAAGAAATTAAACAATTTGCAAACATAAAGCAATAACCAGTAGTAGACTTTCTGTCATCTAAATCTCCTCCCCAATTAGCATCACAATAACCCGTTAACATATCATTGTTACATTTGTACACCAACTTGTAGTCTAAAGTATGTTTTACATATCTCAACACCCTTTTTAAAGCCGTTAATAACGCATTGTTTGCTTTATTTTGAAGTCTACTTAAAATTGATATAACAACACATATATCTGGCCGTGTACCTAAAACTGCGTAAGACAAACAGCCTATAATTTTCCTGCACTTCTTTTCAATATTCTTATCAACATTGACATCATTATTCTCTTCTAAAATTTTAGTATTGAAGTTCAGATCTATAGGAGTACACATTTCTTTACAATTCTGCATTTCAAATTGTCGTAATACGTTTCCAAGATACTCTTTTTGACTTAACTCTGTAATTCCCTTTTCTAAATCCTGTTTTACATGAATGCCTAGGAAGTTAGAGACAAAACCTAAGTCCTTCATTTTAAATTCTTCGTTCAATGTCGACTTAAGGTCACATATTTGAGTATTGTCATTTCCAAAGATTAACAAATCATCAACATATAATAAAACATAGGTTTTAACCTCACCATCACACTTGGTATACAAACAAGAGTCATTCTTCGATCTCACAAAGCCTTGTTTCATTATTACAGAATTAAATTTGTCATTCCAATATTTTGGTGACTTTTTCAAACCATACAATGATTTATTCAATTTGACAATTCTTCTATCCCCACTAAAAGCACCTTCTGGTAATTTTAAATACACCTGTTCATTAATATCTCCGTATAAAAAAGCCCCCGTAACGTCCATCTGATAAATAGGTAAGTTTAACTTTGTAGCTACAGATACAAAAAGTCTAAAAGTTGACAGCTTAGCTACTGGCGCATAAATCTCATAAAGGTCTAACATATCAGCCTGTTCAAATCCCCTAGCCACTAATCTAGCTTTATACTGTAATCTATCCTTGCATTTTTTTATTTTAAACACCCATTTGCTACTGACAATGCTTTCATTTATAGGTGGTTTACAGACGTCCCAGGTATTGTTCTCTTTCAGAGTGTCTAATTCTCTTTCTACAGCTTCTTGCCATTTATCAGCATCTTTCCTCTGCATCGCTTCATGATAAGTTTTAGGCTCATTCTCCTCTGTAAAGACATGGTGACAAGTATAGAATGAAGTCTGTTTTCTGACACGTGTGTTCTTCTGACGAGGTGGTAAACTTACATCTTCTTCAACACTGGATCCCTCATCACTAGTGCATGGTATGTATAGACTATCGTCACTCTCCTGTTCTTCAGACTGTCTTTCACCTTGAAAAATTCTTGACTGCTCTACACCTACCTCAACCTGTTCTTCACCTGACTTTTGTTTCTCAGTTACATTCTTTGAAATATTTTTGTCATATTCAAGCATGACCAACTGCTCTTTCTTCTCATTCTCTACAAACACAACATCTCTCTTTATTTCAACATTATTCTTTTCTGAGAAATATACTCTATAGCCTTTAACATCTTCTCCATATCCAACCATAATACCTTTCTGGCCTTTACAATCCCACTTTCTTCTTCTTTCCTTTGGGATATGCACATAAACTGGTGTGCCAAAAATCTTTAATGTATTTATGTCAAAGCATTTATTTGACCATATCTCATATGGAGTTTTTCCATTTTCTTTACTTTTACCAGTTCTATTTAATACATACGCTGCAGTATGAACAGCTTCAGCCCATAACTTCTTTGGTAAATCTTTTGCACACAACATCGTTCGTGCTGCTTCAACTAGAGTTCTATTATCTCGCTCAGCTTTGCCGTTTTGTTCTGGCGTGTATGGCACCGTCGTTTGGTGCACGATGCCACGCCGTGCAAACAGGTCTTGTATTCCCTTATTTACAAACTCCAAACCATTATCGCTCCTGAAGAAAAGTACTTTATTATTTGTAACATTTTCAGCTTTATTTATGAAATTCTCAATACATTTCTTCACTTCATCTTTTCCTTTAACAAAATATATCGTTCTAAAGTTCGAATAATCATCTTTTAAAATAACGAAGTATCTGGAACCTCCCACAGATGGCACCTCCATAGGACCGCATGTGTCAACGTGTATTAATTCACACGTTCTAGTCGTTTTATATTCACTAGCTTTGAACGGCAAACGATGTATTTTGCCCTCCAAACATCCCTCGCATTTCACCTCCAAATCGTCTTTTACTATAATATTATTATTTCTTAGTACCGTTTTGACATGCTGAATGTTTTGGTGAGCGAATCTTTCGTGCCATTCTTTTAATTCAGATTTTACTTGCGTCACGTTCGCTATTTCGCACTTGTAACGAACATCTAAATAATACATATCTCCACTACGTTTAGCCACAGCACATACTTTATTTTGTTTATAAAATTTACATAGGTTATCTTTCATTACCATGACATAACCTCTTCCTGTCACACAGTTTACGGAAAAAAGGTTTGTTTTCAATTCTGGCACATAAAGAACATTGTTTATGCTCGACTTTATCCAATCGTGCCCGTCATAAACCTCTACAGCAACCTGACCCCAACCATTTGCACTAATTATGCTGCCATTACCAACCACTACAGATTTATTTGACAATGGAAAATATGTCGTAAATAAATCGCGATCACGGCACATATGTTGGCTTGCGCCGGTGTCCACTAACCATTTAGACTGTTGGAAATATGCACTTGAATTCCCAACCACGAATGCGTTACTGTTTTTGTCCTTATTTATTCTGAACCGACATTCACTTTTAAAATGTCCTGTCTTATTGCAGTAAAAACACTTTTTATCAGACTTACTTGCCGAGTTATTATTATGACTGTTTATGTTACTACCGCACTCGTTCTTATAATGTCCCATTCTATTACACTTGTAACACTTTACGTCTTTCTTATCAATTTTCTTCGCAGCAAAAGCCGACGATTGCTTAGGCACGTCTCCTTTTTCTTTCAATCGCTCCTCTTCTATTAATAATCTAGCGACGAGATTATCATATGTCTGTTTATCATCTGGTGCCGACTCCCAAGCGGATACAAAATGTTTATAACAATCCGGCAACGACATCAACACTTTTGTAATAACTAGTCTTTCCGAAATACTTTCACCCATCTGCTTTAGATGATTTTGTAACTCTTGAACCTTTGATAAGAAAACTGACATCTCCATACCCTCATCATACTTGTACTGGAAGAAACGTTGTTGCGCGATATGGATACTCGTTTCAGATTTTTGCTCATAAACACTAGCAAGTTTCTTCCACATCTCCGCGGAACTAGTACAAGTTATGATGTGTAGCATTGCATTTTCTGACATTCTTGTCACAAGCCATGTCTGGGCTTTAGCATCCATCTTTTCCCATGCTACTTTAGATGCTGGATCTTCTGGCTTTACACTCTTCCCTTCTACTACGTCCAACAATTCCTGGCTGCGTAGAAGAATAACGGATTGAAACTTCCATAAGTTCCAATTTGAGGCTCCCTCCAGCTTGATATGCAAACCAATCAATTTGGAGTCTTCCATTGTCACACCCTTCCTGCTCGTCCCGTCCTTGTAGCTACAACAAGTATTACTTCCTGCTGGCCAATGCACGTGCCGCGCCGATTGCAACAGTTATTTTGACGAAAAACAGTATCCGACCCTGTGTTTTTACTAAAAACCCCTAGATAATGTGTCTGGGCCCATAACCTGTTGGATGTTAAGTAAAAACAGCAGGTTTTACAACAAACGCTTATGTTTTTATTCTAGAACCTTTTGTGACACCATAGAGTTAGAAAAACCAAAAACAATAAAAAGTATTAACTAGCATGTACCTATTGCCAACTTGTATAACATTGATACTAACATACTAATATGATTCACGTACATAATTATAATGGCTGTACATTGTATACGGTTTTCGTACAATGAGAAGCCAGTATTGACGACACGTTTGGCGTAGTGGCTGAACGTTCGGTTTCTGCGCCACGTGTTGTGGGTTCGATCCCCACACGGAGCAAATATTTGTATGATCTACAGGTAGTTGTTCCGAGTCTTGGCGTTTGTGTATGTGAGAATTTTTGCTTGTAAACACACCCATGATACAGGCCTTCTCTTTCAGTTTCTAGTGTGGAGCAACAGTTTTTTAAAAGAAGAAAATAAGGTTATAGTGGACATACCATCGTGCTAGTATAGCATATACAAACATGATGTGTACACGTGTGCACGCAAATCATAAGTTATGATCCATCAATTCTAGCTTCCAGGTCTTAATATTTACTTCCGTATAAATGTTAACACTTCCTAATATAGTTATTTTAGTGAAGGAAACATTCAATCGCGGGCAGGATTCGAACCTGCGTCTTCTGGTTAGATACACCAGACGCTCTGACCGCTAAGCCACCGCGAGTCCCACCCGCGTGATCGAAATTTGCTTTCACATTCTTCCTAATATCCTTCTTCCTAATATAGTAATAGACTTTCAGTCTATTAAGACATCCTAAAAACTTTTTAATGAGGAATTAGTGTTTAATGGTTGCGTCTGAGGTCAGGTTAAGATTTTCCTCCCGAATTAAATTCAAATAAATTTATTAATAGAGGTCAATAGCTTTTATTTTTTGGGTCGTCGATGGGATACGCTAAATATAACGTCAGAGAGAATTTCAGTAAACTATGTACTGGGGATACCCAAAGGTAATAAAAAATTCTCTTATGAACACCACAAGGGGACTTATAAGGAGATTAATCTATAAATATTTTTTTTTAGGATTTTTTGTATTTGCCTTTCATGTAAACGCTGATTTATATTTAATGGTGTGTGATATAAAAACATGAAACTTTTAACAAAATATATATTCTTAAACTAGCTTCTGCCCGCGACTTTGCATGGACTTCAGAATTGGGTCCGACCTGGATAAAAAATAGCCTATGTGCTATTCCAGACTATAATCTATCTCTGTGCAAAATTTCATTCTGATGCGTTCAGCCGTTCTGGCGTGAAAGGGTTACAAAACAAACATTACATTCACGTTTATAATATTAGTAAGGATTTCTTGCATTAATAATGTGTTTTCATAAAGACGTACTATCACAGGGAGACACACAACAACTCACTGAAGTATTTAAGCCTAAGTATGTAGGTTCGTATCTTACCTGAGATGTTTTTTCTGATAAAATTTATGTCTTTACGATTTTTTTTTATTTCTAAAACTTACATACATTCATTTTTATATCATATAAAAAGTCTAGCTGTCCCCCGGTATGCGTTGAAATGCCTCTTTTTTTGTCAAAATCTTTCCCAGGCACGCACACAATAACTCGCCAAAGTTTCAACGCAACCAGATGAGCAATAAGACACCGCATAAAATACGAACAAAGAAACATTCATTTTCGTCATACATAAGATTAGCTTACGTTAAGGGCATTACATCGCTTAAATCCAAAAAACACCCTAGCTTGTGGTATCCTTATGTGCGTTTGCCATATAAAAAATATATGTTATACTTAAGGTCATCACAAACAAATTGTATTGTTTAAAATTTTTTATAAATTTGCCCCAATTTTGGATAATAATTGAAGTAAATAGGCCATTTTTAACTAATTTGTATTTTTTCTCTTTAACGGTTTAATAGTTAGTCGTGAATTTTATACCAAAAAAAATGTAATGACGTAATTAACAATTTGTATTGTTTATATTTTCTTATTTCTTTGAATATTTTGAAATAATAAAGAAATTCCCGAAACCTCACTAGCAACCCGCGTGAAGCACCCCCGCAATGCCTGTAACTAACAAATACTAGCACAAAGACTAAAGGTCCTCAAGGTCATTGGGCAATGTAATACCCTTAACGATATAATACATCAACATAATTCATGCTCAGCTCTGACATGAGTGGCTGAAATATCAATATCGGTTACGTAAAAAGTCTTATATAGATATTACTAGCTAATCTACAATTTCGGTATTGTGTTTCTGATTACCCAGATAACGGATTGGTTGTAAGCCGCCATTGATTCGCTCGCGAAAAGGTCACGAGCACAATAATCCGATTTATTATCGTCTAAAAGAAAAACAGGTCAGATGGAAACACAATTCTGTGTAATGCTCGAAGAAGCATACTAATCTGTGAGTTGGTATTGTATTTAAAAGTATTATGTAAAAATTATCATTGTTAAATTGAAAAATTTACAAAACTTTATCTATGGGTATTTATGTAATTCGACGATACGTTTGGCATAGCGGCTGAGCGATTGGATTCTGCGCCACGTGTTGTGGGTTCAATCGCCACACGGAGCAAATATTTGTATGATTTACAGGTATGTATTTGTTCCAGGTCTGGGCGTTTGTGTTTGTTGTTTGTAAACACCTACGATACAGGAGAAAATGCTAGATTAAAAAAGATAAAAAAAAAACAATAAATTCGTCTTTTTATTCCTTGGAAATGTTGGCAGGTATATGTCAAAGCACACACATCCACTCATTCATGACGATAACAGGCCACTTGCTACGATTCTTGCATTTATAATATATTCTTACTATATATATTCTTCTTACTTACTCTTGAGAAACACTCCTTACAAATAGGTACATTAAACCTTTACTTGGTTTTTAGGAAAATTATCTATTCGTTTCTGCGCACTAATTTGTTTTCTTGAATTAATTCATTCGTGAACTAAAGTTATGAAGATTGCAGTTGGGTAACATTGTTCGAAGCTGTCCAAACCGGAGGCGCTAAAATGTCTAATTTTGGTGACTCGTAGTATGGTTCGGGGATACGTAGATCCATTTCTGTAAAACTCCAGTATTATGCACACCTTTCATAAATACCATCACGCCTGTATTTCCCAAAAGGTTAGCCAGAAATGTACAACCACAATTCTAAGATATGTTTAAGTCCCCAGGGTAGGATAGGGTAGGTAATAGGCGATCTCTAAGTGTATGGAAAGCCAAACGATCGGCTTCTGCGCCAGGTGTTGGCAATTATTTGTATGATCGGCAGTTGTTCTGGGTCCGGGCATTTGTGTATGTAAACGTAAACCCACGATGCAGTAGAAAATCCTAGTGTGGTGCAACGTTTTAAAAATATGTGATTGAAATGAAATCATTTATGATGTCATGACATGTGATGAAATCATTTATTCAAGAGTACCCAGTAGTCACTGGGTACTCTTTGAACGTCATTTTACACAGACAGACAGACACTATAGACTGCCCCCAAAACGCCCGACCTTCCCCGCGTCCTAGTGTTTTCGCTGGAATAAAGACGTGTAGTTATTTGTCAGTGAATAAATTTTCTAGGCCATTTTAGGCGCCATCTTTATTGTGATTTTAATTTGATTAAGTGGTGCTACAATTTGAACGAGTAGCGCATTAAGAACAAATGTTACCCCTTCTTCACTTGATAGATATTTTCGCGTTCATATTCTAGTTAGATTTAAAATAAAGACGGTTTATCTTCAAGAATAATTGTTCAGGTTTGATTTTTATTTTTTTATTTTTTTATGGGATAGGGGGACAAACGAGCAGACGGATCGCCTGATGGTAAGCGATTACTGTCGCCCATGGACACTCGCAACTCCAGAGGAGACACAAGTGCATTGCCCGCCTTTTAAAAGGGCATTGAGCCTCCGGTAACCTCACTCACTCAGCGAAACACAACTTAAGCGTTGTTTGACGCCGGTTTTCTGTGAGGCCGTGGCATCACTGCGGTCGAACCGGCCCATTCGTGCCGAAGCATGGCTCTCCCACTCGATAGTTTGACTATTTCCTTTACCAAAAGGACTGGCCCTCACTAGCAGAGAACAGAGATGTGTGAAATAGAGATAGGGAGGCCTTTGCCCTACAATGGGATAATACAGACTAGATATATAGATAATTTGAGAAATTATGTTGTTTGTCGAAAGGTCGAAAGTTATTTTTAATTTTTTTATTGTTTTTTTTTTAATTGCTTGATTATTTTTATATCACTTAGGTACAGGTATATTATAAATTTTCGAGTAAAATTTGTAGTATTTATATATAGTTAAGTGTGTAATTCTTAGAATTATTGGTGCTGTTACTCTTGTGTCTAATTAAAGCAAATATGTTTAGGTTTAATTGGAGCCTATTTGAATGTACTAATGCATTGTATTGTTCATATTACAGAGCTTTGATATCGACATTGAGAGCTATTGAAGCAGTAAGTAATTGTTGTGTGTTAGGAGAATAGATTTCAGTATACAATACCTACCTATGTTTTATTCTAAGTAAGTAATACTAAGAGATTTTGCGACATACACACTAGAAGTAGATACCAGTAATGTTCGCAAAATAAAAAATAAAATAAATATTTTTTGCATTTTCCATGCTAAGATTATAAAGTTATTTTAGTAAAGGAAAAATTCAATCGCGGGCAGGATTCGAACCTACGTCTCCTGGTTGGATACACCAGACGCTCTGACCTCTAAGCCTTGCGGTGGCTTAGAGGTCAGAGCGTCTCGAACCCCACCAGCCTGATTGAAATTTTGCCTTCACATTCTGAATTTACGTAATAAGGTGAAATAAAATTAAAAAAATAAAATAAAATTAATTTATATTATATTATTTGTACCAAAATAATATAATATAAATTAACGAATTATACAATGTACAAATAAGCTAGGTGATTATAAAAACAAAACAAATTTTAGTGCACCTAGACATCAAGGTACTAGGTACTGGAACTATTATATTGACAATGTTTTTCGGCAAAAAAAATAAAATGTGAAAACACCATTTAAGTTTCTTCAGTTTATTAAATTTTATTCAGGGTATTTTTATCATTATAGATTTTTTAGCTTCATTAGTCTAGTGGTCCCAAGCGCGACTGCTACGCTAGCTCTAGCGTTTGCCTGGAGATCGAATCCAGGAGCTCTCCTGGATTCGATCTCCAGGCAAAGTGTTATTTGTTTTTTTCTATGAAATTCTCAGTATCAGCTCGGAGTTTGGATTTGTGCCCGGTTAATGGCAATAGGCCCGCCCCCTATTACATATTGTTACGCCGAGTAACTATTAGTACGGAGATGGGTCACGAAGATTCTAGATAAGTCGTAGAAGCACGTAGAACATTCGAAGAAAAGCCGGGTTCAAGGTGGATGACCGTAAACAATAGACGATCACTTTATCGTCTATTGTTTATAAGTAGGTACTTACCTACTCGTATTTTGTGAACCTATCGAGATTGTTCGATTCTAGAATCTTCGTGACTCATATAAATACTGGTCGTGAGGGTCGGCCAGGGCAGTTTAGTTCTGAACACGGTGAAGTAAATATCGAAGCGAAGTTAAGTGATTACAAGTGCGACATTATAGTGCGATAAGTGATACTGTAGTGACTCTCTCAGTAATTTCTGTTGTGTGTTTATTAAGCTAATTAAATACTTGTTGTTTCGGTGAAATTGGTGTTAATTAAATTTATCCCGAACCCCAGCTCGTAACAATATGACCTAAACATACCAGGGAACTGTGGGAGTACGCCTCAGCCTAACCCTTCGGGGAATACAGGCATGATGGTATGTTATAAAAAAAATATGTTAAATATATTTTTTTTTATTATTAGATTAGATTCTTTACGGATCGGGAAACCGGGTTTTCATAAAATATTGTATTTAATCTATATGAATGAACGTTTTATTTAAACCAGCATTATATCCCGGAGAGCTTACAAAGTGTTCTATTATGGCAGCGTCACATCTAAACGGTTGTAACTGAAGTCACGTTGGCGCACTTCGTAACGGAAGGAAGCAATCTACTGCAGACTGCTTGTTGCGACTTCTTTGTCTGCGATCTGTGGCTTGTTAGCCGTTTGGAGAAATCGTGACCTTATGACTTTGTTAGCCAACTTAGTGTTATTTTATCTTTAGAGTCCTGTCTGGTTTATTTACGACGATAAATTATATTTATTTCTATAAATAGACCTTTAGAAACTTTTATAAATCAATTTATAATAAATTATATTTATAACGCATCGGTAAAGCGGTGGTAGCCTAATGACTAGGGCGTTGGACTTGCGATCATGTGGTTGCCGGTTCGAACCCCACACATTGCACTACCGACGTGAACCCACTCGTAACACAAGCATTTAGCTTAGCACGAGGGGTTAACAAGAATACTAGCAATGTGCGACCCACATTGCTAGTAAGTTTAAAAAAATAGTTTTTCTTTTAGCTACATCATGCAGGAATTTTCTTGTCTACAGAAAAAGCTTTTTCTGTTTCATTGGTTTTAGATTTTCCTGTAGAAAGGGCTAGCGTAAACAACACCCATATTTTTTCATCTGTCGGTATTGTTCATACTTATCTACATTATTTTATTCTATATTTACTAATGGCCTGCAGCTATACTTTTCAATATACCCTCTTCTGGCTGAATATATTGAATTCCAAATCCCAACGCAAATTAACACAAGAAATTGCCGAAGCCAAAAATTCACCATACAGTAATGAAAATCATCTTTGACTTACCGGAAACCTTATGTAGCAACGGATATCTGATTCTAATTAAATACGAGAGATTAAACACATGGCTAGTATAAATTGAAACGTCATTGTGGCGCTGCTTGTCAAGAAAAACTTCTTTGGAATGTCGAGTGAAGTACAGTTAAAGTTAGTTTACCTTACTTTGCCGCATGTCAAGATAAAGTGGACTTTTGTCGGCGAAAAGCGTCTTTTAGCATCCATATTTGATTACATGCTATTAATTAAGTTTTATAAGATATAAACTTTACACGTTCAAGATCTTATAGTACCTTTACTAATTGCGTTTGATAAGATGGCGGCACTTTAAATGATAATTTAATTGTTCGTTAATGGCTTTAAAATGTTTGTACTATATTATATATTATTTTATTTAAGTATATTTATACTGCCTCATTAGTCTAGTGGTCCCAAGCGCGACTGCTACTCTAGAGGTCCTGGGTTCGATCCCCAGGTCGAGCAAAGTGTTATTGGGTTTTTCTATGAAATTCTCAGTAGCAGCTCGGAGTCTGGATTTGTGCCCGGTTAATGGCAATAGGCTCGCCCCCTATTACATGGGACCTAAACATACCGGCGAACTGTGGGTGTACATTAGTACGCCTCTGCCTAACCCTTCGGGGAATACAGGCGTGATGGTATGTTATGTTATATTATTATTTTTTTATTATATACTAGCTTTTGCCAGCGACTTCGTCCGCGTGGAATAGTTACTTGTTCCCTAGTTCTTCGCCCGCGGTTTCACCTGCGTTGCCCCGTTCCCGGGAGTTACACGTGTTATTGTGAGTCAACCATAAAAGATAGACATTTGCTGTCGTGGAATATTTTTTATATAATTTTAAGGAGAACATTTCCGTCATACTTGATTTCTGTGTAGCTTTAACCATTAAGGCTGCACACGCGACGGAAGCTTAAAAAATGGAGTAAGTTCTCCTGTTTTCCCAACATTTCCCTTCACTGCTCTGCTCCTATTGATCGTAGCGTGATGAAAAGTATACTATAACCTGCCCAGGAGTATGAAGAACAATTGTACCAAGTTTCGTTGAAATCCGTCGAGTGGTTTTTGTTTCTATAACGAACATACAGACAGACAGACAGACAGACAAAAAATTTACTGATTGCATTTTTGGCGTCAGTATCGATCACTAATCACCCGCTGATAGTTATTTTGGAAATATATTTCATGTACAGAATTGACCTCTACAGATTTATTATAAGTATATAGATTTATACCTATCCCGACTATAGTGACTATATATCTTCTATACTTATAATAAATCTGTAGAGAGGTCAATTCTGTACATGAAATATATTTCCAAAATAACTATCAGCGGGTGATTAGTGATCGATACTGATGCCAAAAATGCAATCAGTAAAATTTTTGTCTGTCTGTCTGTCAGTCTGTCTGTCTGTCTGTCTGTCTGTATGTTCGTTATAGAAACAAAAACCACTCGACGGATTTCAACGAAACTTGGTACAATTGTTCTTCATACTCCTGGGCAGGTTATAGTATACTTTTCATCACGCTACGATCAATAGGAGCAGAGCAGTGAAAGGAAATGTTGGGAAAACAGGAGAACTTACTCCATTTTTTAAGCTTCCATCGCGTGTGCAGCCTTAATGGTTAAAGCTACACAGAAATCATGTATGACGGAAATGTTCTCCTTAAAATTATATAAAAAATATTCCACGACAGCAAATCTATCTTTTATGGTTGACTCACAATAACACGGGTAACTCCCGATAGCTTAGCAGTTCGGAGCTTTCTGATTATATTTGTCTACTCGATCAATAGGAGCAGAGCAGTGAAGGGAAATGTTGGGAAAATGAGTGATTCATGGGAAAGGTTTCAAGCTATCAATGTATATATCATCACGGTACAACCCTTAGGAACGGGGCAACGCAGGTGAAACCACGGGCGAAGAACTAGGGAACAAAGTAACTATTCCACGCGGACGAAGTCGCTGGCAAAAGCTAGTACTATATATATGTGCTATTATTGCGTGTTTCTGTTTGTCTTCGTGTTAAGGAAACTAGTTATTTTACTTTTTTTCTTCTTTCCTATTGCAAAGGTTGCTAGATAGAGATCAGATGGTAAGCCGGTGAAGACAAGGTAAGGAAGCCACTTTTAACGCGTATGAATTTTTTTTTGTTTAGATCACATTATTTAAAGAACCTACCTACATTATAAATCTGTTATTAATTTGCCTATATAATAATTCTTTAATACTTTGAAATGTACTATTTATAGTCTCGCAGTTTTATTATAATTTATTTATGTTAATTTAATTTAATACATACCTGTTATTTGTACAAGACTGCTAGAAACTCAAATTAAGTAGTTGTTATTGTCTTAGATCTTGTTGATCTTGTTTTATGCAATAAAATTAATAAAATACTCAATATTTACCCACTCTCTACAAGAGAGTGTAAAATTCATACTAACAATTGGCTACATTCTCTGAGCTACATTGAATTAGAAAATATTTTAAAAGTATAATATAACACTATATAAAAATAAAAATAAAAAAGATCTTCCCGTTATTTTTTCAATAACTTCCATATACACACACACGCATACACTCACATACATACATACAGACACACATACACACATACACACAGTCTCACTCATGCACACACCACTCATCATTTATTCTTATATATACTTGGCACACTCATTCATTAAAATATTTTTTGGTAAATGTAATATACCTACTTAGAAATAGATATTTATTTTTATTTATTTAGTATAATCATTCTTTACTGGAACGCTGCGCCGCCGTCTCTGGAGGTGGGCGTTAGTGGCTACGACACAGTCTTTGCACTAATGTAGCTATTATCGTGCACATTTTATTACTGTAAACATTGTTATGGTTCCAATAAATAAATTTATTATTATTTTATTATTATTATCTTAAGCCATTATATTGTTAGTGTACTTAATAGAAATAAATAAATAAAATAAAAATAAATAAAAATATTGCAGTTAATCTAAGTATAGTTGAATGTTGCAATTTTTCGTTGAAGTTAGTAGGAGACTGACAATGTTGAAGAATATCGTAGCGCCTTGAAATAACAAAGAGGGACAAGTATATATGAAAGTCAAAGGTTAGAAAGAGCAAACGTCACTTAGACTATTTAAAATGCCGCGGTAACACCCACTCCTCTTTGTAACGCGTACTTCCCAAAGTTTCTTAAATCTATTTAACTCTTAGAACTTCTATAGTGGTGTTACATTACATTTAACTAGTTGGTTAATATTCTTATACCCGCTAGCAGATAACAAGCGGTTATTTGACATAGATACTTTGTACTACATAATCCAGTCTTCTCCATTTTGTTCATAATTTTGCGAAGCGCCCCTAACAGAATTAGTAAAGGAAGCGACATCGCCTTTGATTTACATTTGCACAGAATTTTCCGAGAACCAACTTTGTGACAGATTGTAGCTGCAAGCGTGAAGCGAGCACAACGATGTAAGTAGATTACTTGCATACTGGATGTGGCTTATATTTTTTTCTTCTTTCTTTTTAAAAAACGTTACTTCACACCAGGATTTTCTCTTGAATCGTAGGTGCGTTTACAAACACAAATCTTCCACACCCAGACCCGTAACAACTATCCGGTAGGTCTTACAAATATTTGTTTCATAGAAGCCGATGGCTCAGCCGCTACGCCAAACGTGCCTAAGACGATTCGATCGGGTGTTCGATTCCTAAGTCGAGCAAATTGTCTTATTGAGTTTTTCTATGAGCTTCTCAGTAGCAACTCGGAGTTTAGACTGCTCGCCTCTATGGCACGGGACCTAAACATATGAACTGTGGGTGTACATTAGCACACCTCTGCTATATGTAGTTAGATTTAGGGTGTGTTATGTTATTCTTTGATGATAGAAGATTTCAGATTGGATGATTTTTTTTACTAAATATTGTCACACATTTTTTTCTTCAATGTGGTTTTTTAACACGTATTGTTTTATTTTTTAATTCTTGATAGGCTTACCACCAGTTTGCCTGATGTTAAGCGACACTGTTGTTGAAGTTGGCTTTGCTTTTTTAACCTTAAATTATTCTGTTTTGAGAAATAAAAGAAAAGAGAAAGAAAGAAGAAGTAGGAAATTATAGTAACGAAATCAGTAACACATTATTTATAACAATGACTATAACTTTAAGTGATAAAAATATGTGAATGACGTGTGTATAAAAGCATCCAAGGGTTCCCAAACAATCGCGACAGAGATATGAAACTAACACTCAATTCGTAACAATTGGTTAACTTTGAGAAATATCATCGGGTATCCAATCACACGTTTAATAACCTAACTTTATACTTGGACCGAAACTTCCCTTTGTTATATTCCGAAGATTATTTACAAAATGTGATATAATCAAAAGTTTGTGATTAACAAAAGGACATATTTACTCGGTCTTTATCACCCTTTATTCAAAGAGTATCTTATTCGGTAACCCTCAACAAAAAGGGAGGTTATGTTTGTTACGTAACTATGAGACATAAACAAAATACCATCACGCCAGTATTTCCCGAAGGATTAGGCAGAGATGTGCTAACATATATCCACAGTTCGTTTCCCATATGCTTTTTTTTATGGTATAGGAGACAGCCTTTGCCGACGTTTTAAAAGGGGATTGGGCCTCCGGTAACCTCACTCACTCGAAGAAACACAACGTAAGTGTTGTTTAACGCCGGTTTTCTGTGAGGCCGTGGTATCACTCCGGTCGAGCCGGCCCATTCGTGCCGAAGCATGGCTCTCCCACGTAAAAAAAGTCCCATATGTCCCACCATTAAACTATGAGTTAACCCTAAATGGGTATTCTTTAAGAAATGTTATTTCATTGAGATGGTGAGATTAGCTATGTTTTATAGAAATCGTGTATAGTGTTTTTAAAAATAAAATTATCTATTTGCTCAGAATATGGGACAGAGCTAGGTCATACTAAATATGTATTGGAATATGTAGTATAATATCAGTCTCATCAGAAAGAAAGGAAGAGAGAATCATTACGCAATATGGTATCTCACGTGGAAAATAGTTTTTTTTTATAAATATTAACGTTTTTTTAAACAATAAATATTTGGTAAATGTACGGTGATCATGAGAGAGCTGATCCTGCTCGGAGAAGAAGGCGCCGGGGAGGCAACCGAACATACCGAAGCTCCTTCTGCGTCACCTAAACCAGGCGGGCGTTTAGAGTCGCGATCGCACAGAGAGGGGAGTTTGTTCGACCATCGTGAGATTCCAGGGAATACAGCACAGTGGTCATGTTCTGCCGTGAGGCTTAGGGGAGACCCCTATGGATGAGCATGAACGGGCGCACAGGGGGGGTTCTGGAGCGGACTTATAAGAGGACATAGTGTTCCCCTTCATGTACTGATAGTCGCCATCGGGGTGGTTTTAGTGGGTAAAAATACCACACTTTCCGGTCTAATCTCCGAAGACCGGTCGCCTCTTGAAGGTTTCCCCGGAAAATGGAAAAAATCTGTGTGTACTCAAGTAAATACTAACTATTACTACCATCTCAGTGTGGAATGGCCTTACATTATGTGGATAGATGTCGTTGTTTGCAGTCGACACGAATCGTTTGTTATGGAAATGTACGGGGTGACCTACGCCTCCATGGCACGTATTCTTGTATGGGTACAGACGATTGCAAAGTTTTAAAGATTTTTGATAGTCTTGTGTGGTAACTACAAACAAGTTGCGTGAATTGTCTTTTGAAGTACAGAATAAAGACCCCCAAAAGTTTTAAATATGTTACTTTTGCAAAACACGTAGATGATTATCTTTTTGTAATTTCTTTACATTTTCATAATTATTTGCATAAGATTATACAGTTATTTTAGTGAATAGTTATCAATAGATGTCGATGACGTCACCTTAAAGATGTAAATTCAGAATGTGAAGGCAAATTTCGATCTGCTGGCGAGATTCGCTTTGGCTCAAAGCATCTGGCGTATTCAACCAGAAGACAGTCTTGAGCCCAGTCGAATTTTTCCTGTACTAAATTAAAATAACTACGTAGACTGCCTCATTAGTCTAGTGGTCCCGCGACTGCTACACTAGAGGTCCTGGGTTCGATCCCCAGGTCGAGCAAAGTGTTATTGGGTTTTTCTATGAAATTCTCAGTAGCAGTTTGGAGCCGGTGAATGGCTCGCCCCCTATAACATGTGACCCAAACATACCGGCGAACAGTGAGTGTACATTAAGTATGCCTAACCCTTCGGGGAATAACAGGCGTGATGGTATGTTAAAATGATTGTCTATTTTGTTGTTATAATGACTTCTAGTCCCGCATTGTATTTGGGAATTGCACTAAATAAACCATTTTTGTATGGCTTATTCAGAATTTCTATATCGTATCAACACTGTCGCTTACCGGTAATGCAGTTACCATTTACTTGTGAAACTCTCAAGCAGTACAGTAATTAAAATCGAGTGATGGGGTACACTTGCAAGCCATACTACGCCACCGTGGTGGGCTATAGCCTAACCCCTCTCATGGTGGACAAGGTGGTTCAAGGATGTTTTCGTTGTATTTTTCAAGTGTTTGATATCAAGAGATTATCTGATAAGATACTTTCTAGTTGATTTCTTATAAATTTAGTTGTTGTCTTATATCGGTTTTTAAGATACACCATGAAATGCTTGAAGTCTATTTTTTCTTGAATATTACTCATATTTTCTGGAAGGTTTTCACCAAAAAGCGTAATTTACGTGTTTGGTATTGATGCGTTATGGTGTTTCTGCTATCTAAGATCTGGTACCTGGATGTCTAAGATTAATATGCCAGCAGTTACGGGCATTAATTGAACATTAAACAATATAAAACATCAAACAATTAATTTTTTTATCAATTGCAACTGAATTAATTTTAATTTCAATTAAATAATAGATATGGTTGCAATAAAGTTTATTGCAATTTTTCAAAAAAAAAAAAAAAATTGTAATTATTTTATAAATTTAAATTGATTAATTGATTGAAATTGTTTAATTGATTGACTGCCTCATTAGTCTAGTGGTTCCAAGCGCGACTGCTACGCTAGACGTCCTGGGTTCGGTCCCCAGGTCGAGCAGTGTTATTGAGTTTTTTTATAAAATCCTCAGTAGCAGCTCGGAGTCTGGATTTGTGCCCGGTTAAGGGCAATAGGCTCGCCTCCTATTACATGGGACCTAAAACATATCTGCGAACAGTGCGTGTACATTAGTACACTTCTGCCTAACCCTTCGGGGAATACAGGCGTGATGGTATGTTAATTGATTGAAATTATAATTGTTTAGGGCCCAACAATGATATTCAGAGACGATTCTCAAGTAAACTTATACTCAGAATTAAGTTAGTCAAGCTGTTTTATTCGGATTATATTATTATTATTATGTAACTAACTGATTATATAATAGTAAAATTGGCAACGACAACTTACCTGACACTCAGTCACCTGTCATGTGTATATATTATTTATAACTTTTTACGGCAGGTTTGCGTGAGTTCACACACTAAAGCTTCTAACGACTGTAACACTGTCCTCTGATGACAAGAACCTTTTGTCTCTAACTGACCCTTACGTATGTCGACAGATAAAGACTTGTCACTTTTACAACAAAATTATACACCCACACATATTTATCGTAACATGTCTGTGTGTGTGAAGGCGACAAACTCAGCTTTCTTTACGAGCTAACCGAGTTTTGCAGAATTTATTTGTGTAAACAACTGTTATTCCGTGTTAAAGCTGCATATTCTAATTAGTGCTAACGAATGTTTTGCTGCCATGTGTGGATATTGCATCGCTGGAGCTTTTTTGTAAGTACTAGATTTGTATTACAACTAAAACGCATAGAGTACAGGATTAATATTGTAAATCTTATTATTTTATATTTTAAATTAACTTGTTAATAAATATCTGGAAAAACTTACTTTCATGCGCTTATACTTATTTATGCTATGATCGTTTTGGTTTGAAATGTGTTTCTTTGTTCAAAATGAACCATTAAATTATTACATACATACATACGAGTAAATACATACGTATACTGTTAAAATCATTACCTTTCCTTTTTCATACTCAGGTAATGTTTTAAACAGCTTTAGGTACATTTATTTTCTTTTTGAATTTCTAAAAATACCATGGAAAACTTACGTGAACTAAATGTAAATACCTGCCATAACCATAAATTTTGCAAGTAAACATTTAAAACAAAACAGAACAGCTTAACAATTGAGCATTCTTGTTGAAGCAAGAGGCGTCAAAAATGAAATCCTTAGTGTGGGTGTTGGGACACAAACTCATTAAAAACTTTGTTAAAAAGGGGGAAGACCGAACTGGCGACTGGCCAAATTAAATGTTGATAAAAAAATTAGGCCCCTATTTGGGTTGCCCTATGTAATTATACGGGTGATAAGATTAGGCCCATTTTAGACGACGCCAAGACTTATTTGCATGAATTAATTTGAGTCGACATGACGAAAACGCAGCCAAGCCAAGACAGACGTGACGTGCAAACGAATTGTGAATCACATCATCGCTTGCGCAAATTAAAAACGTTTTATGATTTTAAATTAAGTCGTGAGATCTGTGTAATTCTTCGATTGAGATGGCTATGTTTTGGGGAATGTTTGCCCTAATGGAAATGCCCTTTCCCTTATGGAAAATGAGTTTCGATATTGCCTTTAAGCTATCTTCTAAAAAAAAATAGTAAGTAACTTTCGGTGCTTCTCTGCCCCTGTTTCTGTATTATTTAATAGTCTGACTTATCCAAATCCGAAAAATAACACAATTTGATTAAGGGTCCTACGGGCGGAGAGCTTGAATTGCCCACAAAAACGTAATACCGAAATAAATCTCACTCCAGACAATATTCTATCAAATTATGTTATTATTCGGATTTGGATACCGTTAATCTAGGTTTCTACGGTACTATTTCATCTACTACTACTTCTCTGGAAATAAAATACCGAAAAATCGTTCCAAACTTGGTAAACTTATCAAAAATTGCATTCGCTTGCATTTATTTCCAGTGAAGTATTTTGGACGAAATGGTAACTTAGATTAACGGTATCGGAATCCGAATAATAACAGAATTTGATTAAATTTGTTTGAATTACGTTTTATTTCGGTATTACGTTTGTAAGAGAAATTCGGTCCGCCGGACTTTTAAATTGTGGTTGAATTACAATTTATTCTGATATAACGTTTGTATGGGAAATCGGTGCCGGACCCTTAAAAAACATTTTTTTTATGCATTTATACCTCGACGTGAGATCATGCTGGTAAAATTAAAATATGAAAATTAAAATGTTCACAATGTGGTTGAATCATTTCTTGGTTTGTAATACAGTATTAATATTATCCACATGTACCGATGGATACTCATTCACATAACACATCCTTCTAGTATTTCCCAAGAATGTTGGTGTCGGCTTAAGGTCTTACTATATTACGAAACCCATACTCTATTTGTGAAAAATAAATACATCTAATATATAAAATTCTCCTGTCACGATGTTTGTAGTCGCACTCCTCCGAAACGTCTCGACAGATTTGTATGAATTTTCTTATGTATATTTGGTAGGTATGAGAATAGGTCGTAAAGTATATTTTTATACCGCTAGGTGATTAGAGTTAGGAACCTTTTTTAAAGAGATTGTTAGGATTAAAAAAGGATTTCATAAGGAAAGTTGACTATTATGACGGGTAGAAAGTAACACTTTATTTATTTATGTTGTTATGTTTTAGTACCTATGTATAAGAAGATGTATGAATGTTGAAGAAGCAAAAGAAGTATGCAAGAATCGTAACAAGTTGTGCTGTATAGTTTCTGCCTACCCCTGTGGGAGAAAGGGAAAGAGTGTATGTATGTATTTGTATAGTATTTTGAACACTTATAAAAATACTATACTTGCTTTCTTGTACAGTTATATTCGCTGTCGGAAAATTATGTCGTGTTATAACAGTTATCCTCACAATCTCGTTAAAAAGGACAGTGACATTTTACCGGTAGATAGACATAAATTACAAACCATCTTTATCGGCTTCTATCTTTATTTGATTCATACCCTTAAGACGAAGGTATATTAAGATAAATTGAAACCTATTCGAGGACGCTAGAATCCGAAAAAGTGAGCAGGATATCGGGAAATTCATTCTCATAAACTGCGATTGTGGCCAGTGTTATCGCTCGGTTTATTTGTAAAGGATTCTGCAAGGATTGGACTAGACTGGAAAGACACAGTAAAATTGTAGTGTTTCTCCTTCATTCCAGGAATTGTAATGGAGTGTTTTGTTATGCCATGCTGCCATGCATGCATCAAGCAAGAGCCTGATGGTAGCCTTGCCCCTTGATGGTAACCGCTGACCATCAGGCGGGCCGTAAATTTGTTTGCCACCTTAGGTGGTATAAAAAAACAGAATGATGAAATCTGTGTTTGTATAGAAAGAATACATATATTCTTCAATTTAGATCTCGAGTGAGACTTGAGAATTCACGTCATCGTGATGAAAGAACTCATTTGTCATGAGTTGCAATTTTTCGAGAATATGAATTTCTCATGCAATGTATCTTTCATCTTGGTGTATCTGATACCTACAGATATATATCTTTTTCTGAAAGAAATTATTGAAAAGCTGTAATAATCCTGATTGTGTTAACTAAGATTCAACATAGTATGCTGAATGGTATTATATGGTGAAATGCCTCATTTGCCAAGGTAATTCAGTGAAACCGGAACAGTATGTATATATTACTGTAAACTATAGTAAATCCTAAGATTTACTTACTTTGAATGGAATAAGCTCGGAATGTGCTTAGATTAGGATTTGTGGTTAGATTAGGTTAGGCTTTCTTATTTAAAAAAAGGTTAATGTACCAAACTATGTTGATACATTTTGTTGGAATATTTCGGAAGGAATATTTTACCATGCAGTTGTTAAATTTTAGGATCTACCGTAGTTCGGGTTTTTACATTACCATATATTTATTAAAATAAGAATATTCTACAGGAATCATTAAATTTATAAGCATCATACAAAACCCTACGAAAATTGTGTTAGTTAAATAGAATCAAAACAAAGTTTTCAAATAACCTGTCAAAATTGTTTAATAAGGAACAAAATATTGGTATACTCGTACATTACGTTATGTTTACGCAGGTGTTTGGTTACCGAAAAAAATGAGAATCAACCATATAGAATTATCCTTTACAAGCAATAATATTTTTTTTCTAAATACATAGGTAGGTAGACCGACCTACTTACATACCTACCTATTGTAATTTAGTTATAACTGCAGTTTTTAGATATAACCATACCTGTGTTATCAATTGTGGGTTGTCACCTCGAGTTGTTAAGTTTCATATATCTATCACCAGTTTCACACGTATTATTGCCCTGTAGAATATTTGGCAATGCGGTACTACCCTACCCTACCACAGACAAACTCCAGTAGCGGAGTTCTACGACCTGAACGTATTCACAGAATTTATCCTACTTTCTATCATACTAATTATAAACGAGACAGTTTAATGGATGGATGGATGGGTGTATGTATGGATGTATAGACGTATGGATGTTTGTTACTCTTTCACGCTAGAACGACTGAACGGATCTACATAGATAAAATTGGAATAACTTCTAGGCTATAATCTATCTCTGTGCCATCTTAATTCTAGCTCAAAGTAGCTTATGTATTAACATAAGCTACTTCTTAGAACACGGGCAGAAGCAAGTAAACAATAACTTTTTAATAGAAGCTAAGATACAAATTTTGTTTACGTTACGATACGTTTATTCGTAAGAAGAATAATTACAAGGATTCAAGGACTTTATTTGTAGACTTAATTATGTAAACTAAGTCAATTGGATAGAAGACAATCGTTACTCTTCCTTTTTCGTAGTCGAGTAAAAACTTGAAGTGTGTTGTTCGTTGTCCGTATTTTAAGGAGTCAATTCGTATTTTAAGAGTTTGCATTATATGCATAAATAACCAGAGACTAAAGATTAATCTGAGATAAATTTATAATTTTCAAAAATCAACACAGAACTAGCGATTCATATTGAATTTACGATATAATTCAATTTTAATCGACCTACTTTATTTGATTCTCTACGGAGAGCTGAAGCGTTTCAGATGCCTCTAGCTAAACAAGTCTATATATTTTCATTAAGAATGTTCATTAAACGCAGCCCTATTTTAACTACTCAACACTTGTTTATATTTACCTGGTTAATTAATTTAGGTTTAATTAGTCTGTCTCGCAAAATTATTTCCTCTTAAATTATCTTGTACAAGACAAACGAGGTTTAAGGCTCTTATGCAAGTAATTTGCGAACCGTCGGTAGGTCCAAATAAAATATGCGAGGGCCTAATGAAAACTGTCTACATTATTAACCTAGGTAGGCTTTCTTAACATCCCTTTTGGCCTAAACACTCCCTTAGTTAAGTGAGGGGTTTGAATCGTAACGTACGAGTACGTTTGTGTACGCAATTTTGGAATGTAATGTGAACTTTATGCCCCATTAAAGTACTCTGATAACGCGTAATGTTGGAGGTATAACCTTTTGGGGCGACATTTGTGAAAAAAACGTTGTATCTCTGTAACGTGACCGACATGGTGATTGTCACAATAAAAGGGTCGAACGGTAGCAATTATTTTTTATTTGTTCGATTAGCCGGTCAGCTGTGAAAAGGTTTTATTTACGCGTCAGTATAGATTAAAAAGCTTTTTAAATGGTTGACGTTTCAAATAAAATGTAATAAATAAAATGTTTTTAAGCGATAAGAGTACATAAAACGGGGTCGTATTTTTGTGTAACTGTTTCAATACAGTAACTATGTGTGTGTTACTTATTTGGGTAAATAGTTGAAAACGCAACAGAACTCTGTGACCAAACATTTAGTTCATTTGAACAAAAAAATCCATCCTGTGTAATGTTTTTTGTGCAACTTTAAAGTAGTTGTTTTATTTATATTGAGCTTATTTGTTTTGATAAATACTGCTAGATTTGCATGACAATAGTTTAGGATCAGATTATATTTGGGATATCCATTGTTAACATTTTATTGAATTGTTATTAGAGTGTGTGTGGGTACAATGTGAATAGCTTTTCACTGAAATTTCTATTCCAGATAACAATAAAGCCTATTTTGGATTGTCTCATTTGTATAATGGTCGCAAATATCACATTGACGTCATGTTTGGCGTAGCGGTATTATAAGGGTGCTAAAACTTCTCTGAGTTCGTCTCATTTTGATTGGATTTTGTCGTCATTTATCTCGTGCCAAAACTATGGTTTATCGAAATAATGTATCGACAAAACTACGTGACGGCACGCATGCTAGCTAGCTATATCCTAGCTTCTATTTCCAGTAAGAGCAGACTATTATTGTGTAACATCAATATCTGTATTTCCAGAAAGGTTAGGCAGAGGTGTACAAACGTACGTCCACAGTTCGAACGGGCGAATCTATTGCCATTAACCGGGCACAAATTCGAACTCCGAGCTGCTACTGAGAATTTCATAGAAAAACCCAATAATACTGCTTGACCTGGAAATCGAAGGACCTCTAGCGTAGCAGCCGCGTTTGGGACGAATAGACTTATGAGGCAATTTAGTTTTTTTCTATAAAATCCTCAGTAGCAACTTAGAAAGTTGAATGCAACAGGCTTGCCTTTTAGTACATGGGACCTAAAAATATACTTCATGAATGCTAATACTGTAATGTAAATACCTACCAAGGTTATAATTATGGACGGTGTACGGAAATCTCTAAATTGAAACCTAGTTACTAGCAAATTTCAGTTGAGACATAACTCCTCTCCTTGATCTGCCGCCGTTATTACAATGCTTAGGTACTGACATTCCTCCACCAGACTCAAACAATTTATCTTCCACAGAATTTAGTAATTCTCCATACCAATAATCAAATACAAGCTAGCTACGATATATTAACTAACTCTATCTATATAGATTTATACTTCAAAACAATCGTAATTTTGTTGCGCTTTCCTAAAGCCCGAAAACTTTTGGGACTTGATTTACCGCCCGCGTCAAAGTGCTAAATTAAATCGTACTAAGAATACTTGTGAAAACAAAAACAAATAATTTATAAAGGTTTGATTACAATTCTGGTAGCGTTCGCTGCTTAGTTGAAACAAAACAAATATTGTTGGATAGTTATTTACTAAAAGTACTCTGAGTTACAATGTTATGTTTTTCCTCAATTTCCTCAATTATTGTCCTCAGTATTGGGCATTAAACATTTACAAATTCAATCAATTAAATTTTTTGACTGCATCATTAGTCTAATGGTCCCAAGCGCGACTACTACGCTAGAGGTCCTGGGTCCGATCCCCAGATCGAGCAAAGTGTTATTGGGTTTTTGTATGAAATTCTCAGTAGCAGCTCGGAGTCTGGATTTGTGTCCGGTTAATGGCAATAGGCTCGCCCCCTATTACATGGGACCTAACCATACCGGTGAACTGTGGGTGTACATTAGTACACCTCTGCCTAACCCTTCGGGGAATACAGGCGTGATGGTATGTTATGTTATGTTAATTAATTTTTTAATCAATTGTAATTGAATCAATTTTAATTGCAATTTTTTAATTGATTAATATTTTAATTGTATAGTGTCCTACACTGATTAGGCATTAGGCTACCGCCGCTTTAATAATTTAATGATGAAAATAACTATGATAAAAAAATGTTCAAAATAATAAACAAATGTGTCTCGAATGATCTTTAACAGAGATATTTTCCTGGCCACTAAAGGACATCAGTTGACGTCACAAGATGACATATTGCTTCATGATTGATCGAAAGGACCAACATTATGTCATATAATGTATTAATAAAAAACTGATGATATTAAGTGACATAATATGTACTGATTTTGAATGATTATTAATAAACTATCCAAGTGATCCCATAAGTACATACAAAAAACAATGGTCGGACGCTTTTGTTTATATGGCCATTGTATTTCAAATTTAATAGCTTCATACATATGAGTACCATCACGCTTGTATTTCTCGAAGTGTTAAACAGAGGCGTACCTACTTATGGGACACAAGGTACCATGTACTATAGAGTGCGGTTTTCAGTTGGTAGACCGCCTCTCCAGATGGCAGACGATCCATGAGGATTTTCTGTACTATAAGAAAAGTTTTCATATCTAGATATAACATTATTTTTTTAGGCAGATTATAACGTCATTCTGTGACCTAAAAAGTACATTGGTAAATAGGTAATCATTTATCACGTCCCCAGGGTATCAATTTACAGACGAGGGTCTTCTTGATTGATGTTTCTTGTAGACGTCTTAATCTAAACGTCCTGAAAATAGTGTTAATTTCCAGTCTCAGCCATTGAATTTATTCCAGAGAGATAAAATAATATGTGGGATTTTATTATTTATGTGAAATTGTAAAATCAACCTGATTTTAACCTGAAAAATCTATGAATTACGTAGTAGTAGGACACATGGAAAAATTCCCATAATTTTGGAAAAATGTGATGAACGCCGTACACAGCTATAAAAAGTATAAGAAATGGGTAACAGTTACTTGATTATTTTTTATTAGCACTCATGATACTTTCTTATCAAAGAGACCCATTCTTAACAAAGGTACATTTAATCTAAGCCTTTGACTTTCTACCTGGCAAATAGCACGGAAAACAATAATAAAATGCGGCCAAAATTCATAGAGGCTTAGCTACATAAATTAATATCAATTTAGGACGAAAACGCGGTCCAGTCTCCATGGAATATGTTGATTGAAGATAATCAGGGCTTGCTCACCCGAGAAAGGGTCGTGTGTGTTCCGTATATCAGGGAAGTATAAGCCCCAGAATTTTCCGACTTGTGATAAATACATTGCTGGCTTTTTAACAACCATTTTTATAATATCGCAAAGGAATGCAGGTATATACAGTAAAATTGATTTGCGGTTATGTGGTAAATTCCGTGATTGGTATCATGGATCTAAGTAGCAGCTGACTGCAATAAGTATGAAGTAATCCTATTATAGCAGGCCAACGGGAAATGAAAAACGTAACAATAATTTGTCTTGGGAACTATCTCGTTAGTGTGTGTGTTTTTTGTATTTGGAATGAGCCAGATTTATCGCCAGTCGGGTAACGCTTACGCCATTATGATGAATTACAGACATTATTTTTTTATTGAGAGGATATAAGATTGCTTTTAATTATAGATCGCAATGATATTTGGCAGTGCGCAGATACTTTTAACCAAACCACTTTATATTTATATTATTATCAAATCCCGACCTTTCGTACCCTTTACAGCATCCATGGTCACGGGTAAATTTTGCCCTGCCTTTTATCTACACTAATATTAAAAAGAGGAAAGCTTTGTACTTAACAAAAATACAAATCTTTCATCTTTGTTAGTAACGAATAAATTCAAAAACTACTACACCGATTTTTAAAATTCTTTCACCATTAAAATGCCACATTATTCCTGAGTAGCATAGGCTATATTCATTACTAGCAAAAAAAAATAGGGATCCTAAAAACTAAAACTTCAATAATGTCCACCCGTGCGAAGCCGGGACAGGCCGCTAGTGTCTAATATTTGCCTCAGGCTCAGAAATTATTTCAATTTTATCAAAAAATCACAAACTAATATTTATTTCATTTTCTTTTCGATGCAAATAAGCCGAAGCACTTGTCTACAAATGACTTTAAACCGTGCGGTGTTTTCGTGATTCTACCGAATTCTCCCCTTAAATAAACTTAGACGTGGAAGGTGGCAAATGCAGTGTTATATAGTAGAGTATTCGACGATCCACAAACGTGATTACGAAGCCTAGCAAGTTGATCAACAGAACATATTTATTGCTGAAGCGGGTTTTCTGACAGAGTGACTGGGCCGTAATCTACCAAAACGGCTCCAGTGGGGATTGTAAAAGAAATACCCGTATATAAGTCCAAGCGGGTAGGGCACCGGTGAGCATGACATATTTATTTAGGTAAATTTGGGGCAAAGATAAGACGAAAAAAATGGGAATAACTTTGCATTGGAATACCTTTTTTTATTGGTTAAAACGAGCAGACCTGATGGTAAGTAGTCATCGTCGCCCATGGATACTAGCAACACCAAAGAGGTTGATGTTGTATTGCCGAGCTTGAAGAGTTCCTACGTACTGCAGACTGCCAGAACCGTAGCAACCAAGAAGGAACTAGATCTCACGCGTAAAAATCGAAACATGCACTAAGCTGTTTTATGGTTTATGGCATATTCTGACGTAAGGGTGGTTGCTACCCAGTCAGAACCCTAAAGAGAAAATATCTGATTTGGCCTATCACCGGTCAAATCAGATATTACTCTTACGAGACGCCTATCTGAATGTCAGTGATGATCTGTATTCTAACCCGTCCCTGCAAGGGGTAAGCCTTCTGAAGTTTGATTGATTCCATGATGCGCCGTATTTTTGAACCCTTATAACCTGAATATTCCATATAGATACGTAATGTTTTAACGAATAACCCTCCAGGAGGCAATGAGATCAAAGTTATTGGTTCATTAAACAATAACTAAAAATATTATATTCGAAGCAATATAGACACAGCAGTCAGCGCCACAATAATCCATTTTTCTTTTATTACTTTTATCACTGACACAAAATAATAAGTGGCTATGATTTATTGCCTCTAGACTCAATATGAAATATTTTTCATAGACTTAGGTTAAGTAATATCATATTATGATACCATTACCAGTACGTTTTTAGTGCTGTATCAATTAATCATTCATTTATCAATTAATTATTATCTTAGCAATTTTACAACTACATTACGGTCGGATTCCCGTTAAACCATATGTAGCTGAATTTCAGTGCTTTACACGAAAGACTTCTGCAACCCCAGGCCATACCGATACTGAAAACTGGTTATTTGGCTTTTCTTGCTTCTGAAAACCCCGGAGACTTACTTGCTTTGCTTGTTTCACCAAAAAGTATAATAAGTACCTTGCGTGGAGACTACAATTCCCCACTACCACTCAGATAGGCATCTTGTAAGAGGCGAGAAAATACCTGACTTGCTCGGTGGTAGGACTTCTTGGGGTCTGTCTGGCTGGTAAAGCACCTTTATATGTGTGTATGGATGCTGTAAAGGATCCGAAACATCGGGAATAAATAATAAAATCCGTAAAAAGTAGTTTTATTTCGGTTACAAGACAAGTTTAAAATTCTCGATCATCATGCCGAAATTACCGACCCCGAAATCTACAAAATGTGATAAAACCATCATCATCTTTCGTAACTTCGGCACCTAGTGACGATGTCACTGCCACCGTAAGTATTGTCTGGAACGGGATTTCGATACCTAACAAAACCTTCACGGCTTTTCTACGTGGGAGAGCCATGCTTCGGCACGAATGGGCCGGCTCGACCGGAGTGATACCACGGCCTCACAGAAAACCGGCGTCAAACAACGCTTACGTTGTGTTTCGTCGAGTGAGTGAGTTTACCGGAGGCCCAATCCCCTTTTAAAAGGCGGGCAACGCACTTTTGACTCCGCTGGTGTTGCGGGTGTCCATGGGCGGCGGTAATCGCTTACCATCAGGCGATCCGTCAGCTCGTTTGCCCCCCTATTCCATAAAAAAACGGCTCGGACAGGGTTTTCTTAATACATTGTATAAGCTGTGTAAACAAAGAAAACACTTAAAAAAAGAGTCGAATTCTGGTTCATTTTGATTTAACGATTACTATTGTACGGCGATTAAGACTCCACCGGACCCTTATCGCGAAAAATTTTCTATGGTGTATAAAAATTAGCTGGGCGGCGACACGTTTTGAAACTATTTATGGGAAAATTTCCAAGAAATTAGGAAAATAAGTTCGTAGGTAACACCAAAATATGCGGCTAGTTTTATGACCTCTCATTTATTGCGGTGGTGGGGAACTTTATTCCCACTATGAATATGCTAATAGAAAATGAGTGGATATAAAATTGTTTATGTTCAGATACAGGAATTTAAACGCCATTTTATTGAGTTGGCAAACGTCTCAGTTCATATAATATTATCAATATTTTTATGTAACTTTCCTTTACGAGGTTAACAGTAAGCTTTCTGTGTATGAATTTATCTACGCGTGATAAATAAAAATAGCATACTATCACGACTGTATCTCCAAAGGGCTAGGCAGTACTGACGTACACTCATCGTTTGTTGGTGTGTTTTACGGGGTAAGGTAATAAGGAGCGAGCCAATTGCCGCTAACCGGGAACAAATCCAAACTCCGAGCTTGTTACTCAGAATTTCATAGAAAAACTCAATAACACTTTTATTGACATAGAAATCAAACCTAAGACCTCAGACTTGTGGACAATGTGAAAATATAAAATTAAATTATGATTATCCCTTTATCATGATATAGGAGACGATGCTGTGATGACACCTTAGACGAAGATTGGATATAAATGGCACACGATCAAGAAAAATTGAGCGGAGATGGAAATCTCCCCTCGTTTCGGGTGTCCTTGCAGCAAAAACTACGGTGATTTTATTGCAATTGGCTAGTTGACTGATATTTTTTAATGGTTTCATTGAAACGTTTACCGTCAACAGAGCCCAATAACAAAATTAAAATCGGTTCAAAAATGAGGAAGTTATAACCATTTTAATTTTATGCTACACAGAGAGCGTAGATACGCACGTTGTGACGTCAAACCGTGTGTGCGAAAGGGGCAGCGCATCCCCACTTAATCCCCACCAAAAACTTTAAAAGCTAGTACGTTGTGACGTTAAACCGTGCGTGCGCCATACAATTTCTATACTGACATTCGTTTTGCGGGAAAGGGACAGAGCATCCCCACTTAAACCCCACCAAAAACTTTAAAAGCTATTTATGACTCGATTTAAATTATTTTATCAGTCTAGTAGTTATTCTGGCCAGTCAGTCTGGTCCTATTGTTGTATTCATTTCAATAGGACCATTATCTTTAATATTCCCCTGCTGGGAACAGGTTAGGTTTAGGCTAAAGTGCGTATTGGCACCGTTTTATGTAAATATTGTATGATTTACAAGTACTGAACCTTATGGATCATGGGTGTTTCGGACTCATACAGAATAAAAACTAGTTACTAGAGATCATTTTCACCACGGACAGATGTTTCATCCCTAATACTTGTCGTGCTAAGCGTATTTTTTCGAAGAATTTGGACGTTTTCCTTAAAACCCTCATATACAGCCGACTCCGTAAAATATGCTTACAGAAAGCTAAAATATATTTACAAAAGAAAAACCTAATACGCGATATCTGCAAGCATTTTAAATGTTTATCACGTCTCAAATAAATTTATTTGCAAGTAGCAACGTGTCACCTATTTGAACTTTTGATATTTATTTGTTGAACAAACTTGCTGAGCTTTGCAATATAAAAGGGCTGAACATGATTGTATTGACTCAGGTCTTAATTTGAGGTTTTATTTTGGAACACCTTAAATAGATCGAAGTTTTTTTATTAATCAAACTGTTTTATCCGTGTGGGGACAGGTTAGAATAGTATTCCTCACTGCCTCCGGGCATCCCGTAAGAGGCGTGAAAATATCTGACTAGCTCGGTGGTAAGACCTCTTGGGGTTTAACTGGCTGGCGACCACCTTTACGTCTAAGTCTGTCGTAAAGCACCTTGATGTGTGTTTTGACTTTTGTACGTAAGAGCCAATTCCTCTCGGTTGCAGCGGCTTTGGCAGCCTGTAGTCCGTAGGGGCTCTTAAGGATCGACAACGCATTAGCAACTCCTCTGGTGTTGCAGGTGTCGACGGGCGACGATGACTATTTACCACCAGGTGGGTCGTCAGTTCGTTTGCCGACTTAATCAATAAAAAAAATATAGATATTTAACAATATTATATAAACACGTTTACTATCGTGAATATTTAATGTTTCTTATTTCATTTGATAATGTGATTGGGATGTTTATAATTATGCCCCTTTCAGATCGGACAGAGCTTTTTTTAAAATATTGCATGTTTTCAATTTTCAGTATAACATCACGAACATTTCGGAACTTTGGTAAATATATAGAAAGATTAAAAATGTAGTTACGTAACAGAATAGTCTTAAAGGCTATACTTAATTAAGGTATTTCTTTGCAGGGGATCTTCTTAACAACGTCTTTAGTAAGTTTCTCGTAGGAGTATATAGGTAAATAACAGTGTAACGTACATTATAACATATTCCTCTATATATATATATAAGACCAATCGCTTCCCACCGCTAATAAAGCCCTCAAGGCCAATGCAGCAAGACATTGTTTATAACACAATCAGTCTCACAGCTAAGCGCCTAAATTAAAACTTAAGCGCGTAACAGCCCTCTAATTTTGGCTCAAATTGTGAGTAGCAATGCAAATTATTGCCCATAACACGTTAGAAAGAATTTATAGCCTCTCACTCCAATGTAATGGGCTATAAACAATGTCGCAAAGTATTCATAAAATATTTGTTTATTTTGTTGAAAATTAAGGCGAAGTTCTTCAGACGATTGACCTGTATACAGCGGACCATTAGTAGCTTCAAAGGTAAATAGAAAGGCAGTTAACAACATAGAATTTAGAAGTTCTCAAATCTTTTATGAATAATAACGGGTAATGCTGATAGCAATACAACTAAACTCTCTCATTAAGTGACTGCTACGCTAGAGGTCCTGAGAGAGACTACGCTAGAGGTTTGATATCAAGCAAAGTGTTATTGGGTTTTTATGTAAAATCCTCAGTAACAGCTCAGATTTTAGCCTGATCCTGCAAAAGACTCGCCACTATTACAGGGGTGTACAATACCCACAATTCGCAGATCCCATATTACCCTAGAATACATTGTACTACGCTTCTGATAACTTTTCGGGAATACAGGCATGATGGTACGATAAAGAAGAAAATAGCTTTTTGTAGGAATTGCCTTATCACATTGGGATCAGAATTATCTAATAATGATTAATTTTTGAAGAATATTGTGTAATAATACTACTACTGTATAATACTGTGTCCTGTAATACTGTGTACTGTGTATAATAATAATAATACTGTGTCCAGTGCTATCACTGGACACAACAAAGGACACAACAGGTAAGTAGGTGTGACAAGAGAGATAGTCCTAAAGAGTACCGTAAACCGGGGTTACTTTGATCATTTTTGAACAATGTTTGTTTATATATTTTTATTTAGCAAGAAATAAAATCGACCAAAAAATATTTTATATCGATTTTATCAGCTCTCTTGATTTTAGCAATGAAAACCAAAAATTGATTAATAGTTTTTTCAGAAAATAAATAAATTCGGGCGATATAAGGTAATTCTTAGTTACGTAATTTGAAAGTCGCCCGAATATAATTCTATATCAACTAAAAAACACAAATCTTTCAATAGTTAAATTAAACATTTTCATTTGTGTTAGTTGAATTTGCTCACATAAAACTCCCTTTAAAAACGCTAGAGGTTTTAATAAATAAACACATATGTACCTAATTTACCAAATTGCCTGCCTTTTCACATAATTTCCATTTATTTATAAACGTAAGTTTTGATCAGTCATCCTACGACTCAAAATATCCCCAGTTTACCGCATTTATTTGAATTGGGTGCTATATTACTACGCTTAAAGCCTGTTTGGGTTTTATTTTATTGTATTTAAAAATTACAAAATACCTTTCATAAGTCTTCAACTACTCAACAGATTTAAAATTGTATATTTACGAATTAATCAATCTCACAATTCGTCTGCAGTTATTACTTTTCAATTACTGTCAGCCTTTTTAAATTAAAATGTTCATTTAAAAACTATTTCATTCGGTGATATTTGAATAATGGCTCCAATTATAGAGCAAAGTAAATTCAAATTATAATAACAAAGCTAGGAAAAATTGACATTAAAAATACTGAATAAGCTTTGCGTTACTTATATTTTTTATGACTAATTAGTTTTTTGTGATTTTTATTACACAAGTTATTTTTAAGTAATATTTTCAACCACTACAAGTCATAAATAGTTGATAGTCAACTGCAGTCGTGAGTAATTAAAAACTGTTTAAAATTATAAAATTAAAGTGTTTAAAAAATAACTATACGAGAGCATATTACATTTTCGCAGAAAAAATGAAGAACGAAAAATCAGCATTAATGTTTTTTTTAAATGTTTCAAAACGAACGGGTATTTTACTATTATTATTTACGGGTAACTTTCTTATGTTTGATGATTCAGCTACTTAGTTGTCATAGAGAGTACTCGTATTGTATAAATTACATTTAATTGCAACTAACAATATTTTTATAAATAACTAGCTTTTTGCCTACGACTTCGTCCGCGTGGAATAGTTACTTTGTTCCATATGAACTTTCATCCCCTATTTCACCCCTACATAGGTCGAAATTTATTAATTATGACAAACTTTCATACAAATTCATCCCCTATTTTAACCCCTTGGGGATAGAATTTATCAAAATCCTTTCTTAGCGGATGCCTACGTCATAACATCTACCTGCATGCCAAATTTCAGCCCGATCCCTCCAGTGGTTTGGGCTGTGCGTTGATAGATCACTATGTCAGTCAGTCAGTCAGTCATTCGCCTTTGAGTTTTATATATATTTAGATGTTACTGGTTTTGTGGAGAAATGGCTGCAACGATGCAGAATGTTCGCACAATATTTCAACGTCACATGTACGTGGGACGTTGGTTAGTAATATGTCCTCTGGACAGGAACATTTAGCGATTCTGTTTAGAAATTATTATTTTTGTTTTTCCCATTAATATTTTTTGCGCGCTTTTAAAAATATGTAACAGATAAAGTTATTTCTTTAGTTTAAGGTAAAATCAGCGAGTGGACTATGAAAGACTGCTCGATGGAATGATTTTATCATGGCAGACAAATACGCCATTTTCATAGTAAATGTCAAAGTCAAAATGTTTTATTTCAATTAGGCCACTAAATATGTATTTTTGAAAAGTCAAAACTAGTTGCACGGATCCAAAAAGAGGGTCGTATGGAGAAGAGCCGTCATTTAAATTGCGTCGCGCTACGTGTCCATACCTATAAACCTAAACATTTTAGGCTTTCCTAATGAGCGCACATAGATACAGGCAGTTATGATGAAAATAAATAGCTCTAAGCAGTTGTCTTATATGACACATTTGATATGTCCAGTATGTCCGTATAAATGACGTGTGACATGAAAAGTATTGGGTCCCTTTCTCTCATACTAATAAGGCATGCGCTGACTCTTTCTTTCATTTTAAATTTCATTTGCAACGAAAAAAAATATACCTACGGAAGCTTAGAATAAAAAGTGAAAAAATACATCTTACTTGGCTCTTTTATTTACGTATAGTGGTATAAATTCAAACAATGACGTCTTGCCGCGAGCCAGCAGCGTGACCTAGCTGTCACTGGAATAAGATACCAGTCTTCTTTGCCTATGGATTTTATATATCCCGGTTTAATTACAATTATAAAAGACAACGATCATAAAATTTACGAACAAAATTAAAGAGGAGGTTCTACATGTTTGGAATTAATACTAATCAAATAAATACCACTAAATACAAAATGTCTGTTCATCACATTATTTCATCAGGTACCTACCTATCTCGTTTTTAAAAACTAAAACGATTTTAAAATTGATACGAATTCATAAAAAGTTAATTATCTTATAGATTGAAAGCCAAACTAATCAAATCTATTATAATTATGGACGGTTAAAAGTTTGCAACTAAAAATTTCTTTGATACCCTTTGATTTTGCAGAATTAATTCCGAGCAGGGTTCGAGACGTTAATTTATTTTGATTAAGCCTCTTTCGTGTTCTACTTTTAAAATTGAGCTGAGAAACCTTTTTATTAAAGACATTAGGTACGACCTTTGAGTATGAATAAGAACACGTAAAGAGTGTATAATGCTCAGTTTTAGCTTGTTTTGAATGAATACGTTTTACCTTTCTTTAATGTGTATCATCATACATATTGCTAAGGCTAAAGTGTACAAACAATATTAAAACGACAATAGTATTCCGCAATGTTTTTATGGGTGCTAATTAACATGAATTCTATTTAATAGCATTATTCTTCTCTAAAAAAACTACAATGGTCTTAGAATACTAGGTCAGCCACTAAGAATGTTCATCTAAAAATACTATCTTAGCTACTATTTATCAGCTGATATGATATTTTATGTTTTCTTTTTAATTAAATTAAATTATAAAAAATATACTCTGGGTGTATTTGCCTGAATCAAAAATAATTTATTTAGTATTATTATTCCTTTTTAAAAATACCATCAGTTCATGTAATGTCAACTTAAAGTTGTAATCATAGATTTGAATACTAATATGTGAAAACGAATACCAATTGGCACTGAACTAGACAAACAGAATGAAATTAAACGAGGTTTTGCAGTGCGGTGCATCCAATAATGCATATGTATGCAAATACTATTTGTATTTATACGTACTCGTGCTGTCAGATCACTAATGCCTGCATTACGCTGGTCAAATTCAAACTCTTAGGTCCAAACCTCAAGAAAGCAGCTGTAGGAATAATGTCCTTGATCTAGGCCTGGAATGACTAATTGGAGGAATTACGTACCACATCCCTCTCCTGATTTTAAGAAAACAAATCGTAAACTCATTTCCATGCTAATTTGGTGTAGGGGGACATAAATTCGTCTGCTTGATGTTTGTACAAGTTGTAAGGGAAATTAAATTAATGTAGCTTTGTTAGGAATGTTGTAAGGTCTTGGAGGGGAAGGCAATGCGTCTATAGAATTTGTATGGTATCTTGTATTTTGTTAAACATTTTTTTTTTCAACGTTGTCCCATATATTTATCGGGTAAATAACGTATTTTTGTACTTACTGTTTTTAGGGTTCCGTACCACAAAAGGAAAAAACGGAACCATAGGATCATTATAGGATCACTTTGTGGTCCGTCCTTCCGTCTGTCTGTCAAGACACTTTATCTAGGAAACGCGTGGAGGTATCGAGTTGAAATTAAAACCATATACTCAGGTCTACAGTCCCTTGAAGCAGTGAAAAAATCAAACTTCTAAGTTGACGTGACATAAAATGTTGAAATTTATAGGGTATTTTCCGTTGATTTAGGACTATTGAATTTGGCAAGTAATACCATCTTATAGTTCAAGTTCAAATGTTTTTATTTCAAATAAGCTTTAACAAGCGTTTATGAAACGTTATGATTCTAGTTGCTCGGTTCCAAAAGGTTGATCCTATGGAGAAGAATACGGCAAGAAACTCCATGGACACTCTTTTAAAATAAATGGTGTTACAATCTTCACTGGTACAATATTGCGATATGAGGATGTGTGAACATTGGATGTCAAAGTTAAGTGGAAGGTTCTCAGTGTTTGAGAACTCGATGTCAATAATAGAATATAAGTGAACTATGTGGTAAAGTACACACATCATCAAAGCAGGATAAATTAGAGTCCACTCAGACATGCCACAATGAACACACATTTACAGTTTCAGTTGAGGTAAACAATACTAACCATATGAAGACATCTCGAAATGTAGTGAATACAGAATCTGTGAAAACTATGTCCATATATTCACTATAGATACTAAGTTGGAAAAGCCTCAGGTTGCCAAGGAGGCCGCAAGTGCATCCGTATTTAAACACCACACATCTTTATCGTCAACGTAGTATACTACAAGTATAGGGAAAAATCTGAAAACTATACATTTGTAAGTAATTATAATAATATGTACCTAAAAATTTATACGGAACCCTCGGTGGGCGAATCCGACTCGCAGTTGTCCGATTTTTTCGATATTTCAGGGTAGGTCTCTTAGTGAAAGTTATGTATAATCATGAAAACTTTGATCCCTGAAAGGTAAACAGTGAAGTGGATTATCTTTTTGTGTTTTTTTTTTTGCATTTTCCATGCTAATATCATAAAGTTATTTTACTAAAGGAAAAATTCAATCGCGGGCAGCATTTGAACTTGCCCGCAATTGAAATCGATGTCACCTTATGACGTAAATTCAGAATGTGAAGGCAAATTTTGATCAAGCGGGTGGGACTCGCGGTGGCTTAGCGGTCAGAGCGTCTGGTGTATCTAACCAGGAGACGCAGGTTCGAATCCTGCCTGCGATTGAATTTTTCCTTTAGTAAAATAACTTTATAGTGAAGTGAATATTTCAGTATTACTGATAAAATAATTCTTATGATAATGAAATTTGCGAATAATGCAATCGCTGTAACACTCCTCGATTTTAGAATTCAATGTTATTATAGTCGTAGGTTCGGTAGCTGCCATTTTTTATACTGGCCTTTGACTTTGACATTTTTATTTACTTGTGGCTATATAAAATGCAGTATTTCTTCCATCACTTTAAACTGTGATGACGTCAAACTTTGATCACCAATCTGCTAGCTAAGCGCGTTTTATGACGGTAGCTATAAAGTTGACTTTGTATTGGAATTCCGTTTATTTGAAGCAAAGTCTGGCACTACAAGGTTTTCCTAGGAAATGTTGGCTTAATCATACCGGACCCTTTTTTTTTCTCAAAACCCAGAATTGGAACTATGTTATGAAAATGACATTAGACAGAGACTGCCTCATTAGTCTAGTGGTCCCAAGCGCGACTAATACGCTAGAGGTCCTGGGTTCGATCCCCTGGTCGAGCAAAGTGTTATTGAGTTTTTCTATGAAATTCTCAATAGCAGCTCGGAGTCTGGATTTGTGCCCGGTTAATGGCAATAGGCTCGCCCCCTATTACATGGGAGCTAAACATACCGGCGAACTGTGGGTGTACATTAGTACGCCTCTGCCTACCCCTTCGGGGAATACAGGCGTGAATGTTATGTGTTATGTTATGAAAATATGTTAAGAAAACTGTCCGACTCGTGATGGTACCTATTGTTAGGTATTGAGATCCAGTTCTGTTTATATAATCGTTTATACTTTACGAGAAAAAAATAACCCATTTTTTTTAAAACGAGGATACCTTTTTAGTCATGTTTGCCGATGACGACAATTCAAATTGCAATACTTATGGTGACAGTGACATCTGACATCGTCACTGGGTGCCAAACTTACTGAGGACAACGGTGGTTTTATCACATTTTAAAAATTAGCTATCTTTTAGGGATATTCCTGTAATTTAGGCACGATGATCTTTCATTTTAAACTTCATTAATATGTATGTATGTTATGTAAAGATCATTTAGCGCGTGAAATTCATATTAATAAAAAAATATTTTTTGTTTATTATTTATTCCGTCGATATAACTGCAGTGGTAAATTTTAATAAATATAAAAACCCGATATATCCACAATTGGGATCGTGAATGTTTCAAATTTGTATCCATAATAGTTCCGATATGTTTGCAGTGATTTTACTGGTATGGCTGTTCGGAACAGCTTACTTCAGACACGAATAGTAGTTTTGATCGTAATTTACTTACCTGTCAATCGTAGTGTGGGTTTTTTTTTATTTTGTAATTCGTAAATTCGTAAATAATTTTTATCAGTGATACATGTTATCCAACCTTTTTTGGATGCTATACTGATATTCATCCCTGTTAGGTCGTAAACGCTACCAATTTTATTGCAGTAACATATTGCTTGAACAACCCTACGTATGCTTATACACAAATAGACAAAATGTTGAATTAGTGAGCAGATGTTCGAGTCGTAAAACGCCTGTGTGTGGAGGCATCATTCATTAGGGCTGCTACATAAAGTAACCGTTTTGTTGATCGGTTACAGTATGTTGTATTTTTTTAGGATGATTGTTTTTTTGCTGTCTTTACAAAACACCATCACGCTTATATTCCACGAAGGGTTAGGTTAGGCAGAAGCGTACTAATGAATACCCACAGTTCATCCTATGTTTTAGGTCCCATGTAATAGGAGCCGAGCCTATCACGTCACATACGAGTAACTGCTTCACTAGTTTATAGGGGGACTTTTTAGTGGGACTGCTACGCTAGAGGTCCTAGGCTCGATTCCCAAGTCGACCAAAGTGTTATTGGGTGTTTTTTATGAAATTTTCAGCAACTAGCTAAATCTAAACTCCGTTTCTATTACATGGGATCTAAAATATACCAACTGTGAGTGTTCATTAGGTCACCTCTGCCTAACCCTTCGGAAAATACAGGCGTGATGGTATATTATGGTTTCTTATTTGTCTTTGTGCTATAATATCTAAGAATCTCCATTAGAAAACATTTTTTTACGTAATTTATGAGGGTAAGTCGATATCAATGCTTTTGCTAATTGTATTCTCGACGAAATGCCAAGCAGTATTAACCTAGCTTATCATAAAAAACAAATAACGGTTTAGTTATTCCATTACAAAATTATTTTCATAAAATGTTATTAATATTAAAAATACATTTTCAAGAAAAACTAATAGCTAGGTACAGAAGTAATAAGAGAAGTCTGTGTTCTGTGAATTATATTAAAACGGTTCGTAAACGATTGTACAATATCTAATTTACGAGATAAAACTAACTCCAGTTAGGTTAGGTTAGTAGGCTAATCCCGTTGATTTGAGTTGCACCAATCGACTGGTACCAACAAGCCTTTGTAGACAAGCGTTGTGTGTAGTTGGAGGCAAACAGGCGGTTAAACGTACACAAACGGTGCAACTGATCCCGACTAACTCTAATTACCATGCAAAATGAGACGCGAATTTTAAATTAAGAACAATTTTAAATGTAGTAAACGCTTTCATTAAGAACGAAATAATATAATAACTTAACTAAACCTTCGATTGACTTCGATTTGGTCGGATATTTTGTTTTTGCCACCGACTTTCAAAACTGTTAATGTTATTAACAGTTTATAGTTATTTTTAATGTTTTTTTTCTTTTTGTTAAAAATAATTTTAATTAATCAAGATTTTGAGTGACGAGTATACTTACCTCGACGATACTTATCTACTTCTAAATTGTGTGATCAGATCTTTAAAAAATATATACAATCGGTCCACATAACATACATATAGACCAACATAGAACCTTATTTTTTTATTAAATTTGAAGTTGGTTAATAAAATAGTAAAAATGACATATCAATTATTTAGCTCTTCACCGCTCAGGATCAAGTTTCCCTGTATTCATCCATGTATATGTATATTTATGAAGCGAATATTTTTCATGAAAAAGTTGTTGTTGTTATTGAAACTAGATAGGTGCTTCGTAGAATCCAAACGAGTTATCAATTTGGATTGCCAATAAAAAATTTAAGGTTTTATATTTTGATATAATATCCTCAACAAGTACTTTTATCCATTAAAATTCGTTAGGAAAATATAATTCTAACCTTTTTTCTGAAAACTCATTTTTGCTAGAAAACATGTAAAAATGAGATGAACTAAGTGATTTTTGTTAAAAAATATTCCATTAACGGGAAAAAAATCCAGACTCCGAGCTGCTAAAAAAATAAATAAATTCTCAGAAGTAATTTTAGTAAAGGAAAAATTCTATCGCGGGCAGGATTCGAACCTGCGTCTCCTGGTTGGATACACCAGACGCTCTTCAATAACTTTTTAACCTTATCATGGAAAATGCAAAAAAATCACAAAAAGATAAATTCTCACAATTTCATAGAAAAATCCAATAACACTTTGCTCGACCTGGGGATCCGACCCAGGACCTCTAGTGTCAGTCAGTCGCGCTTGGGACCACTAGACTAATGAGGCAGTCAAGGATATTTATTATGTCCACCCTCCAAAAAGAGCTTCACAAACTCCTTTTAACAAGCTGATCCGCGTCCTATTTCGCGGACAAAGTCATGGCGTCGCATCTGTCTGTACATTCGCCTGACCGCAACACAGAAAGGTTTGGTTAAAGTCGGCTTTAATGCTGAACTGAAACCTCACATCAGCTGCGGGCTGCGTTTGCTATCTTAAATGCATTTCCGTACAAGTTTAATCGTAACATCCGCGTCTCTTTTGGATTTCGTGTAATTAAGTAAGGTTGGTAAATTGCGCTTTAAAGCGGGAATGAACGGGTATTTTCTTAATCACGTTCCGTTTTAAGCAACCCTAGAGACGACGCTGCTTCTAAATTTTCACATCTTTACTTTTTTTTTGCGGTCGTCACTTTAATCAGCCTGATAAAGACTAACCCTTTCTATGAAATGTCGTAGACTGTTTTTTGAATATTATAGATTGTTTTTATGAATAATTCGACCGTATGTTTTCTTTAGAATGTTTGTGTTTTCATGAATAATTCAACTGTATGCTTTTGTATGTTTGTTACGCGATTACTCCGTCAATTATGAACCGATTTTGATGATTCTTTTTTTATCGGTAAGTCACACTGCAGCGTGATTGGCCAAGATCTGATAAAAAATGACGTGTGGCACTCGGGGACTGCCGCGGTAAAGCTATTGCATAGCGTTATTTATCAACTTATGTAATACAACCAATGCCACCTAAAGGCGGGTTGCTGAACTAAAGAGACAAGCGTGTTTCTCTTTAGTTCAGCAACCCGCCTTTAGGTGGCATTGATTTTTATCAACTTATGTAATACAACCAATGCCACCTAAAGGCGGGTTGCTGAACTAAAGAGACAAGCGTGTTAGGTTTTTTTCGTTACGGAATTTCTGGATTCGGTCCCCACGCTCAAGGCCCGCGATAGAAGCTATGCAATAGCTTAAAAAATTTAGAACAAAATGATAATAACACGTAAATGATAAAATTATAACGTCATCATTATCACGTCACGTTGAAATAAAATAACTTTTAACGAAAAGTAAAACCGCCTTGAAAAGCGTCAAGTCGGTGGCGAAAACAAAAGTTCAAACCAAATCGAAGGCACCGACAACCGAAACTGTTGTGCACCTAACATTATTTTTATGTTTTTGTAGGCGGTTTTTATGAATATTGTAGACTGTTGCAGAAATACGAGGGAATGCACAATTTTATTATTAAACGATGCGATTGCTATAATTTAATTTAAATTGCCTCGTGTCGTGTTCACAGGCCTTGTGTTCGATTCCCAGGTCGAAGAAATTACATATTAACAATTAATTATACCAAATTCCTAAATTCTTATTGGGTTTTCTATTAATGTCTCAGTAACAGCTTAGAATATAGATTTGTACCCGGTTAATGGCAATCGGCTTGCCCCCTTTTACTTGGGACCTTAAAATACAGACAAACTGTGGGTGTACAGTAGCACATCTGCCTAACTCTTTGAACAATACAGGCGATGATATATAAATACTATAATAACTTCAACACAAACTGGACTCTATGCGCGTTGTAATACGGATTAAAGTACGAACTAAATTAGAATCATGAATTTAAGTAATCGTTTTTCCTATAATTAGTATCAACATGATACCGCAATATTAGGTTCGTTTGCGAAGCATTTTCTTTGATAATATAATATTATCTCATGAAGACATTTTGTTGGTTGCTGTAATTGAGATTTTAGTTATCTATGCTTGGGGCTAATGATTCTATGAGATGGTGAGTCTATACGTCAATTCAAATTCAAATATCTATAGCTGAAGAAATTTATAAGTACATTCCAAGATATTGAATGAAATATGTAGGTTGTTGTGAATCCTACCAATGAAGGCATGCAAAGTTGTACCTAAAATGTCATAATAATTATGTCAGTAACAGTATTACAGATAATAATTCGAAAAATATATATCTAACCTACAGAGAATACACTTTAATGTCAGAAAATATAATAATAAGGATAATCGATCAAAGCGCCGTGGAATTATTGTTGATGTCAGCGTTCCGCATGACGAGAATCTCGTGAAAGCTGAAAAAGATAATCAAATTAAATATCTAGACTTGGCGTATGAAATTGTCGATATGTAGGATATTGACTCGGCAATCATTGTACCGATAGTTGTGACCACCAATGGTCTAATAGCCATGAGCCTCGACTCACACCTGTGGAGGCTCTCGTTAAGCACAAAAAGCGGTACCTACTCCTGAATTCCTTTATTGGGGGTAAATCAAATTAAATTACCTTTCCAACCGGAACACAATACTGTATCCACATTATTGCTTACCGCTTAGAAATTATATAATAATATAGAAATTATAATTTAGAAATTATGTGATTACATTATTATTGGAATATTTGGCAAAACCCAGCAGCAGTGTTCTATCGCCATTTTTGTCTATTGAATAAAAAGACAAAATTGAGGTTTTGAGGTGACGACGCGCGACTGATACCGCTGGTGTTGCTGGCGTATAATGTGTTAAGAGAACCCTGTCGATCCGTGAAGGTATTATTGGGTATGGATATCTAATTCCATTTAGATAATCAAAATTCAAGAACAAATACGTGTTTTTTTATAAAGTGAGGAAACATTTAATATTATTAAATGGCAATAGAGTGGCAATCACCAAACATACTAAGGATTGGTGTATTCTTATTTTTAAAATTTACTCGTTTTTGGGGAGAAAAATGCACGGTTGTCGTACCCTAATTGCCGCAATTTGGGTACGACTATCGTGCATTTTATTGTTTTATTTGGTGATGTGGTTGGGATACCTGTATGCCTCTTTCGGGTCGGACAGGGTTTTCTTAACATAGTGTATAAACTTCGTTTTTCACTTACCATCAGATAGCCTGTATACTTGTTTGTTATCTTATTACAATAAAAAACCCTGGAAACCCTTCGCTCCAAACGCTTGTGAGTGATAATAAAATTTCCAACTACCTACTGATTTAAATATGGCTGCCTAAACAATGTTTATGTAAAATCTTGGTACAAACATACATAATTCTAACTCAGTCGACGGCTCCGTTTGTTTAACAATTCCTTTGTTCGTCTCATTATGTTTTCGTGTGTAAAGATACGTAAAGATAGAAAGCATGAAAGGGAACGAAATGAAAGTAAAACAGACGTTTAATGTGTTTACATGTTTTCTGTCAAAGGTTTATGCGTATCGAGTTTACATACTCGTAGATACGTAATCTAAAAAATTTGATGAAATATCAAAGGATTAAGAATGATTTATTTATCAGTATTTAGGAAATGAATATTGGTTGTGGCAGAAGAGACATGAAAGTAGAGTAAATGCAATTGAAATGCGTTCCTTGCGAAGTATGTGTGGTGTACTCGGAGACAACGTTGCGGGCTGAAAGATGCTGTAGTATAAAAGGTATTGAAAAGAATATGCTGAGATGGTTTGGACATGTTGAAAAAAATAAATGATGAAAGGAATTTATAAGGCGAATGATAGCAGCAGCGCCGGTAGAGGTCGCTTTAGATGGACATACACTGATCTTATTGACAAAATCCTCCAAAAAGCGTGAGGTGCGTAGCATTCGCAACCAGCGTGTATGTATGAGAAGGTGTATAAATATGGAAGAATCAAAAGAAGGATGCAAGAATCGTAGCAAGTGGCGGTCTATAGTTTCTGGCTACCCCTGTGGGAGAAGGGCGTGAGTGTATGTTTGTATTTAGGAAGATATTTTTTTATTAATAATCTAAGAAAGAAGGACCTCTTTGCGTGTGAATATTATGATAAGCAAGGTTTAATATACTTTTACATTTACAAGTGAAATATTACTTGTTTTATCATAAAAGCTCCAAAACTACAAGGGTACATAACATACCTGTATTCTCCAAAAGGTTAGGCAGAGGTGTACCTAACCGCGGTATTTTTATTCCCATGTAATAGGGGGCGAGCCTATTGTCATTAACCGGGAACAAGCCCAAACTCCGAGCTGCTATGAGAATTTCATAGAAAAACTCAATAACAATAACAATTTGCTCTACCTAGGAATCGAACCCAGGACTTCCAGCGTAGCAGTTGCGCTTGGAATTAATAGAGTGATGAGGGTATAAGGATATAGATTGATGGATGACAACATGATTCACGGAGAGCTACGCATCAAGCTATAATATTCCAGTATAAGCTGATCCATCAATTTTCGAAAAGCCTATTCAATGGGAGGTCAACTTATACTGGGAATTACATGACTACAAATCTTGCTATACTTCCAACTTTACTCACTATGATTATGTAGTCAGTAATTACCAATTTGCAAGCTGTGCTTACCGAGGCCAAAGGTCAAGTTGATGGTCAGCCGTCCAAAAACTGGCCGCCTGACCATCAACTTGACCTTTGACATTAGTAATTTAAGTTGGTTAGAAGCCTCCAGGCCTGATGACCAGTCTATCCAGATGCCAGTCGCTTCGTGTAAAGTACTGATATATGTAGCTGTTTTTGGTTAGTCTAGAACTTGACTCTGACAGCTGAAGACTGCGTCCACTTTCCATTTTCCATAGACATATTTCCTCAAAGACTAAACGTAACTTATGAGATAAAATCAGTTTTTTCAATCGATTGCGCAAATGCCGTCACGATCGGGGTCACAATACCAATATCCGGATTGCTATGGAAAAATTCAATCAGAAACACTTTACCCTAAACAGGAAATCAAACCGAACTCATGCCATTATCATTTTACTTTGATCACCAACCTGTATGGCATTATTGTGCCAAACGATTGTGATAAGAATCGAAATGATTTACAAATCGATTCCTTTGCGGTTCTAATTTGATAATATGTTTGGGGTAGTGGGTTAGTGATCAATCTGTTTTTTGAAGGTTGTACAGGTAATGATAAATGATATATATTACTGTAAATGGATCTCAATGTTTTATTTTTTTTTCATCTAGATGGCGCCGCAATTCCTAACTGACGGCCTCTCAGAAGACATAGTTTCGAATCGTGCCCGCGATTGAATTTTTCCTTCACTAAAAAGGTGTATATGGAGTTTTTTGCCGGCTCTTTTCCATTCTCTTAGCTAATAGCTTCTTAATAGCTTTAGACATTTCAAAAGTATCTTGTAGTTGTGTGTGTGTGTGTGTGTGTGTGTGTGTGTGTGTGTGTGTGTGTGTGTGTGTGTGTGTGTGTGTGTGTGTGTGTGTGTGTGTGTGTGTGTGTGTGCGTGTGTGCGCGTGCGTGTGTGTGTGTGTGTGTGTGTAAGCTACCCGCACTAAGCCAGCTGATAATGTTGTCATGGAAATGTAACTTGTATACATATGTATAACTTCCTCATATTTATGTATTAACATTATGCTTTATATAACTCCCAACCATAATCGCTATATCCACTCAACTGATGTGGATTGTTCTTCAACTTAGCAAGTTACTTACATATGCGTATGTTAGCGGTTATTGGCTATGTCAATCATTTATTAGGGATGATATTACAGTTTCATTTATAACAGTAATATTATGTGTTCAAGATTTTCCTGTACGATGCGGAAATGCTTAATGCTAATACATTTGTTTATCATCAAGTGGTCTTTTGTATGTTTGTATTTGTAAAGTTGTGGAAAAAACGTGGTAATTTTAGTACTTAAAGAATGATCAAGTTATAATCTCAATGGCGTAAATGTTAATATTCAGTAATTTTTCGATGGTTTTTGTGATATCATTTCAAAATATTAAAAATCGTGATATAATATTACAAAATATTAATAAAAATTCGGCGGCTCTCATTAATTAATTACTGCACAGTGAGCAGGCAATTGTGTACATACAATTACCTGCTCACTGCTCACTTATTCCCCCTTGCCCTTTCTACTACCGGACGACCAGAAGCACGAAAAAGCGTCATCGATTCATGGTGGACATAACCCGTACCCGAACTCGAACAAAACGCTTTAGGTCCACTTTTATCATGCGTACCATTTTGTAATACCAAAAGCTATATGTCAAAGGAATTAGGGTGAAGAATCGTCGAAGAATAATTCTTTCCGCCAGTCCGCGCTGACCCATAAGCGTAGCTAACGAAAAATCAAAATGTACCTACATACTTAAAATTTTGTGTGTTTCAGAAATTACAATAATAAAATAATGCTACATCTGTGATACAATTAAAGTCGTTTTTCAAATAAAGTTATTATGTCCAGTGGCCATTGTATGCATTAGCTCGACTTGAAAGAAACATAAAACCAAACGAATAATTCTTCATTGTGTAGTTCCGTAAACACACTTTAATTAAAGGAAAAAAAATAATGCAATTTGTAGCACGCCAGTGCAAAGTACGAAAGTAATTTTTCAATAAACTTCCAACATCCAGTTAAAATAAAATAAAAAATATTTCTTCCAGTTGGAAATGAAAAATAAATCAGACAAGAATCAAGGAAAAAAACACGAATAATAAAAAAAAAGTGTAGCACAAGTTTATCTTGGTTGAGCAAGTTAGCCGGGGGAAGTGGATTACCATAGCGCTCGCGGCGATGGCATAACAAGGTATGCGGAACGTTGCAATCAATGGACACAACACTGTTTGTTGGAATAGTTTTTTTTTGTTAGCAGTTCTGATATCAAACCTCTTTGTATATTCACCGTATATTTTTATGTTTTTTCTAAGATATTGGAAGGTTATTTTAAGCAAACATAGGTATAAAGATGGTATAAATTAGGATGATAGGTATCACTATGCTTTTGCCTTGATAGGCGTACAATTGTAGTGAATTAAATTAAATTACAGTGCATTTCTTAAATTTATATATTATATAAAAGAAGAACCTGACTGACTCACTCATCTATTGACCGACTAATGTATCAACGCACAGCCGAAACTACAGAAGCTATATCCTTGAAAGTTTGCATGTTGGTTCCTTTTGCATAGTAGACGAGCAATAAGAAAGGATTTTGGAAATTGAACCCCTATGGTTGAAAGAGGGGTAAAAGTTTGTTTGAAATTCCGCACAAGTCCGAAAGTACGCATGCTAGGCGTTGGACATTTAAACACACATATTTATTAAACGATGACATCGTCAAGATTATGTACAGCTGTCATTTACTGTTGTTATTTTGACAATTGTTTTCTTCCTTATAAATTAGACTTTTATAAACACATTTTATGATATGAAACCTCCATAGTGCAGGTGGGTAAGTGGGCACAGTATATTTTAGAAACGAAAACCACCTAAGCACGGAGGCGAAACTGCGCACGGGAACTCTAGTAAGTAGTAATATTGCTCACTCATTTTGATACAAAACTAGGCGACGTTTTACGCATGTATCAAGGTGTATTATCAATATCAACCCGTATTTTTTTATTAAAATGAACTACGAAATCTAAATAATATATTTTTCACTTTTTTATTTTTAACAAAGTGTGTGTACTTCGTTACTTATATATTGTTTATTTGGATAATCAAACAATTCACAGGAAAAGCTGTAGCTAAATAAAGAAGGTTTAGGCACAGATGTGATGACTAATATTTATTAGGTTCTATGCAATAGGGGGCGAACCTATTGCCATTAATTGCGCCCATATCCAAATACTAGTCTGTTATTGGGAATTCTATAGAAAAATCCAATAACACTGCTCGATCTGCGAATGTAAGCTAGGACGTCATGCTCAGAAGCCATACTAACTATCATAAAAGGATCAAGAAAAAGAGTTCTTTTTAAAAACATACTGAGAACCGCAATGTAATATCAAATAACGACACAGAAGCTATATAATATGTAAGAAAACGACACTCGTAAAACGTAAGTCTTTTCGCATGGGAAATTGCGTCAAGTGACGACGACACTAAAGCATGACATACGACAACAACATATTGAACATCCAAAAATGGAGAAACTTGAGATAAACAAGAAAACAGTTTATTTTAGCACCAAACTCTGCACCTGTGTACTCAATACACTCGCTGAAACTTGGCCCGTGAACAATTTCCGATAGCCCATGACTTTATTTTTGCAACTAAACTTTTCAACTTTTCACCGCGAAACGGGACGTAAAATAAAATAGGCGAGGGGCACACAGAGAGCGGTAGGTATCTAGTTTGAAAGTTCAATAGTTTTGATCACGATAAAATTACATCCATACATATTGTCACACCTGTCTTAAATTAGGGTAGGCACAGAGTAAAGATTGCCACTTGGTTCGGTTTATTAACAATCATGAATCTCTTAATGCATGATTGTCGGTATGCACTTATCTTTTTCTTTTTTGAGAACACCCGCAATTTTATTGTGACTCGTTTACCGAGGTAGATAAATTTATCAACCGTTGAATTTCGACCTGCTTGCACCGTTTCTCTAAAAAGTGGTTAAGCTACAATAATTTAAGAGGAAATAGTGAATGCGGTACTCTACAACTCTAAAAACTCTAGACAACCCACAGTGTGCCCATACCCTTATTTGCAACGGACAAAGTAGGTACATGAACAATGGACAGGACACGTTCCGGTTTACGCACGAATTGTCTTGTGCTACTAATTTTCCGCTGTAATAACCTGAAATTATACAGTTAGTTGCTTTTGAAGGAAATATAACAATATTGTTAGAACCGATTGCATAACTTACAGATAGGTATGATCTACATATTATTTTAATTAACAAATAAACATTATAATGGGTACCATGTGCGGTGTGGTGCATGGCAAAATATCTTTAACGCTCAGCCACTGTACTATATAGTAGCACAGATCAGGATTATATTTCCCGAAGTAAAGCGACTAATTAATTGCGTCCTCGTTAAATATTTGTTAGAACTACGAAACAACACAATAAACACTATTTAGATGCAGCTTCTGAAACCTCTAGTTCCCTTGTACAAATGCAGCATTTGTAATGAAGTTTAGACAGATGTAACTTCTGATGGCATCCGTGCCCGACGTAGATATACAAATACTGCGGAAGTAGCACTTAAGTCCACATAATAAGGTCGATCAGAATATCAACTACTGACAACTGACAACGTCATCATCCTCCAATCTTTATCGCAATCTCAGATGATTTTTAACGTGGGAGAGCCATGCTTCGGCACGAATGGGCTGGCTCGACCGGAGTGATACCACGGCCTCACAGAAAACCGGCATCAAACAACGCTCACGTTGTGTTTCGCCGAGTGAGTGAGGTTACCGGAGGCCCAATCCCCTTTTATAAGGCGGGCAACGCACTTGTGATCGCTAACCATCAGGCGAGCCGTCTGCTCATTTGTCTTCCTATCCCATAAAAAAAATGAACTAAGTTGTTCATTTTTTTTATGGGATAGGTATAGGTCTTTCATGATAGCAATTTACTTGGGCGCGCGTCTTTGTATCACATCGTCCATTTTTATTCATCTCCTCTTCTCAATCTTGCTATTGAATTCTATAAGTAATAGTAATGTCATATGGAAAACGGAGCGTTTTACGCGAAGCAATCAGACCCTCGTAACTCAATTTCTGGGCAATGTCGATATCCTTAGGTTAAACTGGCTTTCAAGCTTTTCGGGATTCTGACTACCACTAATGATTTTTACTGAAACTGGACCGGACCAGAACCGGGACTACTGCGACGAGACACACTATTTTTATTGCATTATTGCATGTAAATTTTATTTATTTAGACAGTGTCTTCTTTTGTAAAGGAATAAATTTTATTTTTCTTTCATCTTCAACATGTAAGCTGCATATCTGTACTAGAAATACATAACTCAAGAACTGTACGCGGTGGATATTCTGTCTTTATTTACTTCGTGTTTAGCAGTCGGACTTAGATATTGGTCAGAGCTTTGGACTGTACATTCTGTTTTGTGGCTCAGTTGGAGGACCGATCTTTGTGCCGCAGTTCGCTTAAACACTGACTGAGTTGGTCTAAAGTCAGCCGGGAACCAAGAACTGTTGTGTATTTAGAGTAAACCTAGTTTCAAGATAAATCTATGTAGTTTTTGCGACTCTGTGATTTGGTACCCATTACAGAAGTAAAACTAACAGTAGAAATTATTTTAATATCTGTGAATTGACTATTCATATCGTATTGATACCCCTCCAGGCCTTGAGAGAGCACCGAAAACCATCGGTCCCGGCCACCGTTTATCATTGGTGTTATCCTTAAAAATTGGTTTGCGGAGGTTTGAAGGCAATTGCTCGATACTCTAGTGCCTATTGCTAACTAAACTCCTGTGTGGCTGAAAGCCGGATGGCTGTGGCTGTGTGGCTGGATTAGATTAGAAAATTAATTCTTATGGGTAATTCTGGTCCATTAAAATGTTCAAAATATAATTCCAATCCGAGATTAGATTTAACTTATAATTGATTTGAACAATGACTACCTATATTCTGTGGTTCATATTTGTGATTTCATTACGATATATTAAATTCTTCACCTAAGTACATACATACATATACTTACGCCTTCCTTCCACAGGGGTAGGCAAAAACTATAGACCGCTACTTGCTACAGTTCTTATAAACTTCTTTTGCTTTTTTCACATTCATACATCTTCTTATACATACGCGGCGGTTGCGAGTAGGATATATTTTTCACTTTAGACATTAATTGGTGATTTAGAAAACTGTAGTTTTCTACTGGTCTAGATTGGAATTATATTTTGAACGGTATCTAAGTACTTACGAGATTTATCCTTCTGTTGATCTTCTTGCCCCATTTACGTTATTTTAGGCCACATTAGACCTGCACCAACGCATCGCCAATCATGAACGTTCGCTCGCTATCAGCGCAAACGAAGTTAAACCAATTCCTGCTTAACATGCAATGTGAGAGGCTAGGGCGGACCAAATATTACGCCCCAGATTGCAGAAATAAGGGAGATATGGCATTTCTATTTATCAAAACTAATCTTATACCGATCATAAAGACATGAAATACAATCACGCCTAATTTCACCGAAGGGATAGGCAGAGGTGTACTAATGTAAGGTAGCATGTAATCGGGGGCGAGACTATTTATCATTAACTTGGCACAAATCCATACTGGGAGTTGCTTTTGAGAAATTCATAGTAAATCCCAATAGCACTTTGCTCGACCTGGGAATCGAACCCAAGACTTTTAATAGCTACATTAGAGGTCCTGAGTTCGATTGTTACAACCACTAGACGAATGAGGTAGTTATTCAAACTATTCCTTTATAAAACAGCCCTGCCCATGCTCTCTTTTCTAGAAGTTGTCATCAGAAAAAGCGAGCACCCAAATTTTTTTTTAGTATCACTGCGACTGCTGTCGGTCTATTGTATTTCGCGATTAAGCGAGCACCCTAGGTCACGCCCTATATGACCCATTGACAAATCCAGGAGCAGTGATAAAACAATCTCAGAGAGCCTTGTATTTGATCTCGAATTGCAATTTGGCAGTCATATCACTAGGCTGTCATTACTCTTTGCTCAGGAACTCTTCAGCAGATATCGTTTTAGCCTTTTTCCAAGCTACAGTACAATAGAATTGTGTAAAAAATTAAATTATATTGTTACGAGCTGGGGTTCGGGATAAATTTAATTAACACTAATTTCACCGAAACAACAAATATTTTAATTAACTTGACAAATACACAACAGAAATTACTGAGAGAGTCACTACAGTATCACTTATCGCACTATAATGTCGCACTTGTAATCACTTAACTTCACTTCGATATTCACTTCACCGTGTTCAGAACTAAACTGCTCCGGCCGACCCTCACGACCAGTATTTATAGGAGTCACGAAGATTCTAGAATCGAACATTCTCGATAGATCCACAAAATACGAGTAGGTAAGTACCTAAGTACCTACTTATAAACAATAGACGATAAAGCGATCGTCTATTGTTTACGGTCATTCACCTTGAACCCGGCTTTTTTTCGAATGTTCTACGTCTTATCTAGAATCTTCGTGACCCATCTCCGTACTAATAGCCACTTGGCGTAACACTACCCCCTCCTAAGACATGCTCGTCCCGAGCATCATTAGATCCGTAATAACGTGCCAAACGATCCACATGAACGATCTTCGGAGCACCTCTTGGCCCTTTTTGTATCCGGTAGGTGACGTCGTTGATCTTAGTCACGACTCGGTAGGGGCCGTCCCATTTTGCTTGTAACTTGGGTGACTTTCCTTTGCTGCGAACCGGGTTATGTAGCCATACTAGTGAGCCCTCATCGAAGCCTTTATTGTTCATCTTGCGGTCATAACGGGTCTTCATTCTCTCAGAAGTTTGTTGGCCCGACTGCCTGACATGCTCATATATGTCATTCATTCTGGTACGCAAGTCGTTCGCATAATCAGTCACACAGCGGGGGGTGTCTGGAGGGATGCCGGTGATGAGATCTGCAGGCAACCGTAGTTCTCTTCTAAAGTTCGCGAAGGCTGGTGTCACCGTCGTACTTTCGTGAACTGCACTTCGATATGACAAAAGAAATGGCTGGATATGCTTATCCCAATCTCTCTGCCTACTTCCTACAACTTTTGCTAGATATCTCTCTAAGGTCTGATTAAACCGTTCGACCATTCCATCAGACTGTGGGTGGTAAGAGGTGGTTCTGGTTTTATGGGCACCCATCACTCGACATGTTTCCTGGAATATTTGAGATTCGAAATTCCTTCCTTGGTCGCTATGAATCTCTAAGGGTACTCCAAAACGACAGAAGACTTCATGAACCAACTTATCTGCGACCGTCGTAGCTTCTTGGTTAGGAATGGCGAACACTTCCGGCCATTTTGTGAAGTAATCCATCACAACCATAAAGTACTTGTTTCCACTTTCACTCTCCGGGAATGGTCCTGCAACGTCAAGAGCTATTCGTTCCCAGGGCGCACCAATGTTATAGACTTTCAATGCACCTCTACTGCGCGTGTGAGGCCCTTTTACAGATGCACAACTAGTGCATTTACGACACCAGTCTTCAACATCGTCCCGACAGTGGATCCAGTAGAATCGCTCTCGAATCTTCAATAAAGTCCTTTTAACTCCTAGGTGACCTCCCGAACATCCGTCATGGTAAAGCTGAAGGACATCTGGCACTTTAGCTTTAGGGACTACCATCTGTAGATGACACTTATCTCCCTTAGCATTTTCCCATTTACGGCACAAGACACCATTCTGTATCAACAGACTGTCCCACTGTGCCCAATAGCTTTTTGTGATTGTGCTCAATGCCGCAACATCACTCCATATCGGTTTAGGGGCACCAGCTTTCATCCACTCGACGATTGGTTTAACATCCGAGTCTGTTTCCTGAGCCTGCTGTAGGGTTTCTTTCCATTCGTCACTGAGATCAGTTTTCAGCATTCTCACGGGAACTGCTTCTTTAGCCTCTTGCCTGGAACAGTGCTTGCATATTTCCGAACAAGGTCTTCGTGACAATGCATCTGCGTTACCGTGAGATCTCCCACTACGATGTTCAATTAGGAAGTCGAATTCCTGTAGACGCTCAATCCATCTTGCTACTTGTCCTTCCGGGTTCTTGAACTGCAATAGCCACCGCAGTGCAGCATGATCTGTTCGCAGGTGAAATTTTCGCCCCAATAAATACTTGCTAAAATGCTGCAATGTTTTAACTATCGCGAGCAGTTCTCTCCTCGTGACGCAATAGTTTCTTTCTGGTTTTGACAGCGATTTACTGAAGTAGGCTATCACAACCTCTTGATCACCTTTCCGCTGTGACAAAACACCACCAATTCCAGTATTACTTGCGTCTGTGTCCACGATGAATTCATTTTCAGTGTCAGGGTAGCCCAAAATAGGTGTATTGCACAGACGTTTTTTTAATTCTTGAAAAGCCCTTTCACAGTTTGCGTCCCAGCAGAACTGTGTCTTTTCCTCAGTCAGTTTGTGTAGAGGCTAGAAATTCTTCACAAATCGTCGATAGTAAGAGCACAAGCCCAAAAATGCTCTGACTTGGGTCTTATCTTTCGGAACCGGCCACTCCTTGACAGCAACTATCTTCTCAGGATCCGTTTCAACACCCTTTTCAGACACTACGTGTCCCAGAAAACTTACTTGACGTTTGAAAAATGAACACTTTTTCGGACTTAACTTTAGATTGGCTCCTCGGATTTTTGATAGCACTCGTTCGAGATTTTGAAGGTGGTCATCAAAAGTGCGGCCCACAATGATAATGTCATCCAAGTAGACCAAGCAGGCGTCTCCAATAAGGCCAGTGAGCACTAGTTCCATAAGTCTTTCAAACGTAGCAGGAGCATTGCACAGTCCAAACGGCATGACTTTAAATTGCCACAGCCCCTTTCCCGTAGAGAAAGCAGTCTTCTCTTTGTCCTTAGGGTCTATTTCCACTTGCCAGTAACCACTTTTTAAGTCCAGGGTTGTAAACCACTTCATTCCCGTCAGAGTATCCAGCGTGTCATCGATCCTTGGTAATGGGTAACTGTCCTTTTTCGTAACGTCGTTCAATCGTCGATAGTCCACGCAAAAGCGCATACTGCCATCTTTCTTTTTCACCAACACCACAGGAGAACACCATGGGCTAGATGAAGGCTCTATTACACCGTCTTTCACCATTCCGTCAATCATGGTCTCCACTTCTTTCTCTCGCGCAACTGGCATTCTTCTAGGTCGCTGACGAATTGGTGACTCGTTGCCAGTATTAATTTTGTGCTGCACCAGTCCTGTCTTTCCTATATCGGCATCATTTGAAGAGAAAATGTCAGCGTACTGGAGCAACATCTTCTTAGCCCTGTTCGCTTCTTCATCAGAAAGATGATTTTGACAGCCTTCCAAGAGAGTGCTCACGTTAAACTTTGGATTTTGAACGTTATTACCAGTACACTGATCACTGCAATGTCGCATCCAGGCTATTTCTTCACAAGTACCCATCAATGTGCCCTTCTTGATCACTTGCTCCTTATCGCTTGCATTGAGAATACGTACTGCTGATACATTGGTAGCCTTCACCAACGTGCGTGCCATCTTCCATGGCAAGTCATCGTCCAACCTCTCTAGGAGGACACATCGATTTTTCTGTCCAGCATTCTGTGGTAGAGCTACTGGGACGAGTGTTTCCGATTTAGGAGGAAGAACTACTTTCTTCAGGCAGAACACCTTCCCTGCTATTGCCCCTTCCATAAAGATCTCTTCAGAACCGCACTTCAATACTCCTTGGTTAACGTCGATCTCACAACAATGTTTCCGCATAAAGTCCAATCCCAGGATGCAATCATCTACTATATCGGCAACTATGACATTATGCCGATATATTCTGTTACCAAGTTTCAATTCCACCTCCTTCTCGCCTTGGACGGATATGTGCTGGCCAGTAGCTGTTACTAATTGTATGCATTCGCGGTCACTGATGCCGTCCCCAAGAACCCGACGTGCCAGCTGAGAGTTCACGACCGTGCGAGAAGCTCCAGTATCTAGTGTCAGCTTACAGGGTTCTCTATTGACTTCGCCTTTGATGATCAGGCTGTTCCCGTCATGGGCTTGCGAGATCGAAATCCTTGGGGCTCCTTTCACACCAGCCAGCACCTGCCCCGCAGTCCTGGCTTTTACTCGTTTCCCTGCTGCTCCTCGATGGTGGCATTCACCACCCTTACTGTATCATCTTGTGTCTTTTGTCGCCACGTGGTTCCTTTTGGGCAATTAGCTCGGAGGTGACCCTTTTCTCCACAGATGTAGCATCTAGGCGATGCTGAGCCATCCCTTCGACTTCCGCTGCGCTTTGGACATCCTGCCTGAAAATGGCCCTTTTCCCCGCAGAGGTGGCATGTTGGCAACACGACTTCTCGGATGCGATGAGTCCGATGGTCCTGTCTAACTGCCTCTACTTCTAAAGCATGGGCTAAGGCGTCTTTCAATGTCTTGTGGTGGCCAAGCCTCACAGCAGCTCTGACTTCAAGGTCACGAACTCCGTCGACGAACGCTTGGACCAGATTACCATCGATGAGCGCAGGTGTAGACTGGTATGCTTTTCGAACCAGCTTTTCAACTTCCACGGCCCACTGCTGTAGGGTCTCGGCACTACGCTGTACCCGATCCTTTAGCTGAGCACGAAACACGTATTCCAGATGGGCGTCTCCGTATCTCGACTCCAGCGCCTCGATGAGCTGATCATATGTCATGCCCTCGCCGAGAGCCTCCAGTACTGTTAAAGCCTGGTCGCGGAGGCACAAAGTAAGTGCCGTCTTAGCCTGATCTTTGTCCCATCCGTTTGACTCAATAAAGGCTTTAAACTGCATCTTGTAAGCCGACCATGAGGAGGTTCCGTCAAATGGTGGCACTTTAAATCCACGTAGGGAGGTCGTTATGGGTGCAGCATTCACGGAAGTCGCAAGTACGTTTCGTGCCTTAAGATCACCTAACGCCTTTGTCACGTCAGCAATCTGTTCCTCAGTTTTACAAATCCGGGTCTCGTGCTGTTCCACCTGCTCCTTCATAACACCGAGCTGTTTGCCAAGAGTCCCATGAAGGTCTTTTATGAGGAGCATCTGTTCCTCTTGACGTCTGCCCTGCTCCTCTTTGTAGCGTTGCAGCTGTTCCCGCAGTTGGTGTGCCTGCTCTTCCTGACGGCGAGCCTGCTCTTCCTGACGGCGAGCCTGCTCTTCCTGGCGGCGAGCTTGCTCCTCTTCCCGGCGAGCTTGCTCCTCTTCCCGGCGAGCCTGTTCTTCCTTGTCATGCTGCCGCTGCTCTTCCTGACGGCGGGCCTGCTCCTGCATCATTGCCATCAAGGTCGCTAGGTCAACCGTTGGTGCTGGAGAAGTTCCAGATGGACCAGGAATTGGGTCTATAGTTGGTTGCTGATGACCCACAGGTAGTGCCGGAGTATCTCCAAATCGTCTCTGATCCATCTCTTGCTGCCGCTGACTTCTGGTACGGATACCTTCCATGTCTTCCTTCGGTAAAACCGGCATAATTTATCCCACTTCTGACACCAAATGTTACGAGCTGGGGTTCGGGATAAATTTAATTAACACTAATTTCACCGAAACAACAAATATTTTAATTAACTTGACAAATACACAACAGAAATTACTGAGAGAGTCACTACAGTATCACTTATCGCACTATAATGTCGCACTTGTAATCACTTAACTTCACTTCGATATTCACTTCACCGTGTTCAGAACTAAACTGCTCCGGCCGACCCTCACGACCAGTATTTATAGGAGTCACGAAGATTCTAGAATCGAACATTCTCGATAGGTCCACAAAATACGAGTAGGTAAGTACCTAAGTACCTACTTATAAACAATAGACGATAAAGCGATCGTCTATTGTTTACGGTCATTCACCTTGAACCCGGCTTTTTTTCGAATGTTCTACGTGCTTCTACGACTTATCTAGAATCTTCGTGACCCATCTCCGTACTAATAGCCACTTGGCGTAACAATATTGAAGGTTATTGGGAGACCACGCACCGGAAAACGCAGTGTGGGATGACCTCCAATGAGATGGATGGACGACATATTGGAGGTCGCGTGGAGTTGTTGGATGGAGGTGCCATATAACCCGAACCAGTGAACATTTTGTCGGAAGCCTTGGTTCTGCTGTGGGCTTCTTTTGGCTGGTATAATGATGCACATTTTTGGCATATTCAAGCTAAAATATTATGTGTTCCCGTTCTATAACTCAAAAGTTACCAGGGTTACATAACTTGGCCGGCGCACTTCGTGCATGTTGATTTCAATTTACTAATTCAATTACTCCAATTTCAGATTAGAATGCTCCGAATTCAGCTAGTTGATTCTAAAATATTGTTTAATAAAATTTATTGTTTTAATTTTCGTCCAGAAAGTTGGTCTATAGTCATTTGTTGAAATATTTTCCTAACACAGTTTCAATATAACGTGTGGTGAGTTTAGAGGTGCTTGGTGCGTGATCGAAATCCAACTACTGAGATTAGCGGGGAATAAAGGAAACGAGCTGAGGATTACGTGGGCTCTTCCCTTGTTTATTAAAAAAAACGATTGTCGACTCTGATTGGTGTAAATATCGGTAACACATTTATTCATTCGGTGTTGTGGACCTATATAGACTGTGGTAATAGATCTCGTGCTATCCTAAAGTCTCGGCGAAGACGGCAGAACATGGACGACTCCTTAAAAACCACTAATTACTAACTGTACCTATTTGGCGTCCGTATGACCCCGGGCTACTAGATATCAATAAATAAATCGCAATTTCACTCGCATCATAAAACTTTTTGAGACAAAAAGTACCCTACGTCCTTCTCCAAAGTCCAATCTATATATCTATAAATACATCAAAATTGGTTCAGCTGCGTAGGCGTGAAAACAAAGACACAGACCAACAGATTTTGTTTCGGATTTCTAATATTAGTATGGATAATTACTTTATTGCACATATTCGTTAATCAGTCTTCCATTTAATCAGTATAAGTCTGGTTACTTACTCCACCGCTTCCCGTGGAGGCGGACGAACCATGATATATTTTTTAAATTATTTTCTTTTCCTTAAATCTTTGGCAAGTTAGAAAGAAAATTTTCAATAGAACTGATACCAATCTATTTATAAAACCTTATTATTGAGTTACATTTTCGGTTGTTATATACCTACCACTTTTAAGGATACCCTCGCGACAGGCAATCTTTTCCGCCACTTTGTACAGTCACGCACACATATTGTTCCTCTTTTATCCTTATTAGGATCAAGGGGCGTATCAGCAAACCACAGAACGAAATCCGCCAATATAAGGTTATAAAACTAACGTGAAAAGTCGTGTCAAAATTACAACACGGGCGTGTTTTCATTCTCCATTAGAAGTAAATGCACCTTTCAAATAAACGGGGCGAGGTTATTTACTGGAAAAGCAATTGGACGTATAGGTACAGTCATTGTGTTAAAGTAATTTCGTTCTATCTGAGTAAAATGTGTTAACGAAGTACTATTTTGGTCGAATGGATGTTTCTATTTTAAAATCATTGATAAATACATAATATTATAACATACCATCACGCCTATACTTAGCCAGGGTTAGGCAGAGGCGTACTAATGTACACCCACAATTCGCCTGGTATGTTTAGGTCCCATGTAATAGGGGGCGAGCCTATTGCCATTAACCGGGCACAAATCCAGACTCCAAGCTGCTACTGAGAATTTCATAGAAAAACTCAATAACACTTTGCTCGACCTGGTGATCGAAACCAGCACCTCTAGCGTAGCAGTCGCGCTTGGGACCACTAGACTAATGATGCAGTCAAATATTTTGTATCATATATAACATAAATATTATATATGATACAAAATAGCGTTGTACAAGTAATTAAAACTCGATACCCGAAAGATATGAATAAAAAAAAAATTGCAAAAGATATGGAAGAATAGTAAACATATCGAAACTGATATACTTATTACCTAAATAAATTATAAATATCAGATTATCATTTCGAAAACGCTTAAAACATACAGAGGGAGCTCACAATGCATAAATTACTAATTAACAATAATCTATTCACCGTATTAATCAACCAAGCAATTAAATTAAACCCGATGATTGAATACGCATTTAGAATCATAGTTGATTACATTATAATAAATTGTTTTATTTTATTCCAAAATTAGCCTCATCTTTCTCCAGGGTCATTGTATGTGAAAAAGAATATATTATGTACTGTGCTGTTGCCCGCAGTGTCACTCGCATCCCAAAGGGTTTTTCGAGACAAAATGTAGCCTATATCCTTCTGCATGGTCCCAACTATATCAATAGCAAAATTCATTAACAATGATTCAGCGGTTTTGGCGTAACAGGCGGACAGAGTTACTTTCGTATTTATAATATTAGTATGAATATTCTAAGGAATAATATTCTACTAAATGTCTAATAAGATAAATTTATCTGTGCTAGAAAATGTTCATTGAATTCATCTTAATGCCTACGCAATTTCACCGTCTCATTGAAATATAAACAGCTCTTCTTATTAAAATGACCTATCAAAATTTAAATTAGTCTAGTTTTTCAAAGCTGATTCAAATGTCAATCATTAATGAAGACCTTTTGATCGTAAAAACATTAAAAGAATCTATTTACCAAAATCAGTTTCGCGTCTGTCGGCGCCAGAGGTATCATCGCTTTTCGTAATACTACAAAACAGTGTAAAAAAAATTCTATTGGTTGGAAAAGTACTGCTAAATGGAACGCAAACATGGAACGTATTTATCGGAATTTTGATTTAAACATTCCGCCTTTTGTGCGCGAGTGTACTTGCGTGTTTTTACTTTCGTTTTTGTTAATTGGAAAACAGGCAGTACCACTGAAAATTTAATTATTTTAATGGACTTTGTAGTAACATAAAAAGTGCCGAATTTCTTTAAGCGAGCTAAGTGTAGCGAATAAAAACACAAGTTTAATTAGATCTTAACTACGGAAACAAGATATACAAATTACTTAAGTGTTGAATTATTTATTAATTATTGACTGCCTCATTAGTCTAGTGGTCCCAAGTGCGACTGCTACACTAGAGGTCCTGGGTTCGATCCCCAGGTCGAGCAAAGTGTTATTGGGTTTTTCTATGAAATTCTCAGTAACAGCTCGGAGTCTGGATTTGTGCCCGGTTAATGGCTATAGGCTCGCCCCCTATAACATGAGACTTAAACATACCGGCGAACTGTAGGTGTACATTAAGTACGCCTCTGCCGAACCCTTCGGGGAATACAGGCGTGATGGTATGGTTATTTATTCGTTGTACATATAGGTGTAGATCATGTATGAGGACTAGGTTTCGAAGCCAGAAACCTAGTCCTCATACATGCTCTCAATTCTGTGTTAGTATTAAATAAATATAATTATACTGGTTTTTTTTTATGGAATAGGGGGACAAACGAGCAGACGGATCGCCTGATGGTAAGCGATTACCACCGCCCATGGACACCCGCAACAACATAGGAGTCACAAGTGCGTTGCCCGCCTTTTAAAAGGGGATTGGGCCTCCGGTAACCTCACTCACTCGACGAAACACAACGTAAGCGTTGTTTGACGCCGGTTTTCTGTGAGGCCGTGGTATCACTCCGGTCGAGCCGACCCATTCGTGCCGAAGCATGGCTCTCCCACGATGGTTTCTGACACTTACGCGAATATTAGACATTAAAATAAAAAAATTTCAATGTCTAACGTTTATTAACGTTTCGGATTCTTTACAGTATCCATGGTCACGGGTAGATTATTACTAACACCGCCGTTCCTGCCCAGGATGATTTGTGAGGCTATTGAAATTAAAAAACACCCAAATTTTAATAAAGAAGATGGCTGGATCTTACCTTCTGCTTGGAAGCCCATTATAGATTCTATTAAATCTAAATCCAATACCCAAAACTGCAAGACCTGCTCGTTCTGCATGAATCGGATCGACGTAAGGTAAATGTTGGTAATTTTAACATTAAGTTGTCCAACACCTCAGTCTATCCGTGACCATGGTTGCTATAAAGGATCCTAAACGTCGGAAATTAAAAAATATTAATATAACGCGATAAAATCCGTAAAAATAGTTTTATTTCAAAATATAATTATTTTAAATATATAGGTAAATAATGAAATAAAAAATCGATCTCAGGCACGATTAGAACCTGCGTCCTTACGATGCTTTATGCTGCGCTAGATATCCTGGTTCGATTCTTAGGTTAAGCAAAATATTTCAGTTTTCTAGAATCCTTAGTAATAGCTCAGTTTTGATTCGTGCTCAGTTCAGGGTAATATGATTGCCCTCTATTATCTTCGATCTATATCGTAATTAACAGCATAACATCTCTGCCTGACCCTTCGGGGAATATAGGCATGGAACGTTATGTCGAATCAACAATAAAATTATTCGTCAGTCCATGCATTGTCGCACGTTGATTACACTTTAATATTCAATGATGAGCTACCGAGCATTGATGAGCTGATCAATGAAACCTCCGACGGATTTCATTTAAGCAATTACCATTGTATATTTGTGGATTTTACATAAGCATCTTGAAATATACAAATACGAGCATAGTTCATAGCAACAGTAGCTGTATTTGACATTTATATAAATAGCTACTGGTTTCTAACACACGAATATTAGACATTGAAATAAATCTATTTTTTGCGGATTTTATCGCGGTGTATTTATATTATTTACAGCATCCATGGTCTCGGGTGCCCAGCACCCATGCCCATGGATGTTGTATACGATCCGTTGTGTAGAAAAATTGGAAATTAAAAAACTATCAACAACACAACGTGATAAAATCCGTAAACAATATTCGTTTTATTTCAATTTATATGCATAAAGCTGTTTCCCGCGGTTTCACTCGCGACCTAAAGTGACGTTATGGTTGGTTCAGAAGATTTTGAGTTTATTCGTTACAAACGATACAAATCTATTCTCTTTTTCATATTATTGGTATTAGTATAGATTTTATATCTACATACTCATTAAATATTCCTACAACATATAATTAAGTTTATTTCAACAGGGCAAAGGACTTTTCAAACCGCAGCAGTTGGAAGCTCTCACGTTAGCAACCCTACTCGTAGATCAGGGCTGCCACAAGCACGTCCCAGCGTCCTGTAGGGCTGTACAAGTAATTACCGCGGCCCGAGCTGACTGATGATGATGGCACTTGGAACACTCCACTGCCTTAGATAAACAACCGTGTGTAGTGAACTGTAGTCCTTTTTGTGCGAAAAAATGTTGAGTTATTTACAGAGTTTTTTTGGCCCAATTTCTTTATGGTTTAGATTTTGCGAGTGATAACCCTATGGTTAGGGCTGTAAAAATAATAATTGCTAAATTAAATACTATACAAAATTGATTTTAATTAAGAATACCAGATTCGTAATAAATGTTTAATTCGAATAGTAAATAATTACGCCAGTGGTAGTATAAAGCTGCTATTTCAATTTACCAGTGACATAAACTTAGGTTGCGAATGTGAGTAAATGTAATAATATTTAGTAATTAAAAGCAGTATGCATGTATCTCAACGCACATTATTAAGCCACAAATTGTGATTAAGGGCTCACCCTCTGTTTGTAAGTCCTTAAGTAATTAAGCAAAATAAGTAACTAACCACTTATTTGTCCATTTCATGTTTTTACGATTCAGGAAAAATAAAAAATACTTAATCTAACTGTCCATGTTGCAAATGACAGCCGCGCTGACAAGTGTCATGTGTCATTTGTTTTAGCTTTATCTGTGGGCTCTGTGGTCAGTAGTGAGGTACTGTTTACACACAGGCATTACGTGGTTTGTTAAAATGAGATAGAAATAAACGCATTGTACATTTTTTTACCATAGTTACAAATTAGAGAAGTTCAGATCATGGCCCGTAGTTTGAAAACGGCCATCACCTGAAGAAGGGTACTGGGATTTACTTGGAATTATTGGACGTTATTGACGGCTATTATCGCCAGGACGTAAAACAAACGTCTAATTTTTTAGGTACCTACTAGTTTATTATTTCGGTGGGAATATTTCTGTCATCCAATTAATTAATACTTTGACTATTTAAAAAACATAGGATTTTATAATTGTTTAAGTATTTTAAAAAGTCATACATTTTATTATCGTGGTAATTTTTAATGACAATAATTGTAAATAGTTCGGTTTATGAAACCGGAGAACGCAGATTACAAATCTAACTGCTGTTGCGTGTTGTTTTTTCCGCTCGCATCACAGAATGAGGATTTACAAAATTGTCGTTTTTGACACATTCTGTAGACCTTCCAGAGGGTACAATATATCTCCTTGCAATTTTTATCGATATTGTTCCACGATTTAGACGTGAAAAGGAAAGAGACAATCAACCAGAGTTGCATTCATATTTATAATACTTCTTTTTTGTTAAAATGCTTACTAGCGATGTGGGTCGCACATTACTAGTATTTTTGTTAACCCCTCGCGCTAAGCTAAATGCTTGTGTTACGAGTGGGGTCACGTCAGTAGTACAATGGGTGCGTGGTAATGCAGATAGCATGGATAAGGGTTAAATAAAATTACTGCCATTTCTTCATAAATTAGTGAAGTGTTTACTTAAAGTAAAATTCAGTATTTTAAATGATAAATAAAGAAGTGGGTACAAATTAATCCAATTAAACGCATTAAATCCGTTCCAGTACGTTTCATCCGTACAATGCCTTGCAGCAAAATAGCTTAATGGAAATTAAACGTTTGAATCATTAATTGCTAAATGAATTATCCGATGAACGGAAAATTATCCTCATGGATCGTCTGCTACCCGGGGAGGCAGCAGGGTTGCCCTATAGTCATGGCCATGGGATTCGCGATATTCCTTCGCCACGGCCATGACAGGCTGTGATCCAGTGTTCGCTAGACCCCTTCAAAGACCGAAGCTTCATCTCGCATCCCACTTAGAGCACGCGTGCCGTACGCGCGCCACCTACTGGGGCCATGGTCGGGTCGGGGGACCGACTCCCCGAGACAATCGCGCGCAGGCCACAGCTCATGGAGGTCGGAGGTCTGTCTGCATCCTCCTGCGCCCGGTGCGTCTACTGTGGACCTATATAGACCTAGTATTTTTATAAACGCACTCAAGACACAGGAGAAAATCCTAGTAATGCGGCGAAGTAAAAAAAAAATAATTAACCGAATGAAATATAGAGCTATATTTAGTTTCCTATTTCCGTGCCTGTCAAAGTGACTGGCATTGTGAAGTGAACGTGCCTTATCATAATCAGAGGGTTCTCAACTACGCTATTATTCCTCTGAGTTTTCAATACGTCATGCACTCTTTTATATGGGCAAATGAAAAAATTTAACAGCCTTAAGAATCATTTAACCTTCTTGAGGTTTATAAAAGCGTTTCGTCGTTTTTTTAATAAAAATGTTTTATGAATACTGTTAAGGTAGGTATTATGGTATTTTGGTTCTTAGTACGGAATAAACCAGATATTGTGAATTAAAAAAATGTTCTTAGACAGCCGCATGTGTCCAGGGGTTAAAATGCGGAGATCTTAGGATTGATTTTCAGGTTTAGCAGTGTTATGTATTTCTACAACTTTTTTTTAAGAGTTGTTCTTTTGATTTATGTCCGGTTAATGTCTATAGGCTTGCTTTATTACGTGACTAGAGATCCCGTGCACAGCTTCGTCTGCGTGCTTAGATAATTTTCGTATCCACAATATACTGTGCTCACTGTACCTACACCATGGAGGTTTCATATATATATTTTTTTAGAAAAGCTTAATAGCAATGTGGGTCGCACATTACTAGTATTCTTGTTAATCTTTCGTGCTAAGCTAAATGCTTGTGTTACGAGTTACCGGCGCTTATTAAAATCATAAAATGTGTTATGTCTAATTTAAAAGGAAGAAAACAATTTTATTGTCAAAATGTCAAAAGTGAATGACAGCTGCACATATCTTGAGGATGTCGTCGTTTATTCAAAATGTCAAAAGTGAATGACAGCTGCACATATCTTGAGGATGTCGTCGTTTATTCAAAATGTCAAAAGTGAATGACAGCTGCACATATCTTGAGGATGTCTTCGTTTATTCAAAATGTCAAAAGTGAATGACAGCTGCACATATCTTGAGGATGTCGTCGTTTATTCAAAATGTCAAAAGTGAATGACAGCTGCACATATCTTGAGGATGTCGTCGTTTATTAAATATGTATATGTGTGTGTGTGTATATGTCAAACACATGGTAGTGTGTGCAGACTTTCATACAAACTTTCATCCCCGTTTTCACCACCTTAGGCATTGAATTTCCAAAAATCCTTTCACTAAAAAGGATAGGGCACTAAGGCTATAGTGCAAAAGAAACCAGCATGCAAACTGTCAGGTATCTAGCTCCTGTAGTTTCGGCTGTGCGTTTATATGTCAGTCAGTCAAGTTCTTCTTTTATATATATAGATTAGAACAATTGCACCTAAAAATATACCGGAAATCTTCGGGTGTAGTACATAAGTAAACCTCTGCCTAACACTTCGGAGATATAGGCGTAATGTTTTCGTATATTTCATTAAATCAAAGAGCGGAACACCAAAAAAGAAAAAAATACATAAGCACGATACAATTTTATTATCTTTACGATGATTATGAAACTGTATGTTAATTATGAGAACATCCTTAGCTCAAACAAGTAACATTGTATTATTTTATAAGACAATAGAATAGAATAATAAAGGTAGGTTCATCCTTATCCTTACGTCCTTACTAATATTATAAGTTTGAAAGTTGTGAGTATGGATGTGTGTATGTTTGTTACTCTTTCACGTCAAAACAGCTAAACGAATCTGGATGAAATTTGGCAGATAAATAGATTATAGTCTGGAATAACACATAGGCTACTTTTTCATCTAGGTCGGACCCAATTCTGAGGTCCTCGTAGACAAAGTTGCGGGCAGAAAATAATCATCTATATAAATTTTCACCGATCTATTTATTGCTAGAGATTTAACTGAAAATTTGGTGTACGTTTCACTTTGTTAAGAAGTAACTCCTTTTGGTAATCGAGTGAAACCGCGGGCATAATATTGTACGGTTTCGTGTCATAGGGCGTGATTCCGTCATTGTGCGTCATAATGATGAAGTGCTAACAATATAGTCTAATGATGATTTGCGAGAAGTTTCTTGCGGAAGCTGGATTCGACAAGTCGATGATAGGGTGAAATGACGCACATTGGGGGAGGCCTACTTACCTACAGCAGTAAACTGATATAGCCTCATGATGATAATGATGATAACAATATAGGTACGTAACCGTCAAGTTTAAGGTAAGTAGCTTCGTAGTACCTACCTACTAAATACGATACTAAAATAACTTTTAACAAAAAGTAAAACGTATTCAATACGATAAAACATTATGTGCAAAACAGTTTTGGAGTTGTTGGCGAACAGCAAACATCCTAACAGGTTTCATTTCATTTTCACCCATGTTGCAAAATAATTATAAAATAACATGCACGATGGAGTAGTAGAAGTATTTAACTAGTAGAATACGTAATTCTCATCTTGCCTACTATCTTGACTATCCTGAGGACACAGTGCAGCATTTGCTCCAGCGTGGCCCAGGGGCAGAGCAGCACCGTGATCTTGTCGCGGCAGTAGGTAACCTTTCAGTTCCGACCGTTATTCGATCCATGGTTGGGAGTGAGAGCGCGTGGTAAACCACCGCTCCCAAATGCGAGTATGCTAGCTACTAAGTTATGCTAGCAAAATAGGCGGCGGAAAGGGAGAGAGAATTGTCCACTTCTCTCCCAATCCGCAGTAGACGCACCGGGCGTAGGAGGGCGTAGAAGGACCTCCGGCCTCCATGAGCCCGTGGCCCGCGGGTGGCTGACTTGGGGAGTCCGCCACCCGACCAGATAATGGCCCCATGGGCACCTGCTCGAGTGGGATGCGAGACTGTGCCTCATCCTTTGAAGGGGTCCGGATGCTGGACCGCAGCCTGGCATAGCCGTGGTGAATGTCACGAATACCATGGCCGTGACTATAAGGCAAAGGAAGGCAAGTACGGTTTTTAGACGTTTTTTAAGAGTCCGACATACCCTGCTGTTTAACCGGAGTGGCAGATGATCCATGAGAATTTTTCGTACTATAAAAAAGGCAAGATCAGAATGAATACTAAGATTATTTTAAAAAACATTCTGGTTTTCAGAATTCCTGCCGGTAAACTTAAAATAAATGTGATGATCTAACATCAAGACATCTGTCTTGCATCCCTAATAATGTGTTAAATATGGTATATAATGGTAATTTAATATGGTATATAATGGTATGTGTACCGTTTTTAGATAAAAACGGTACACATATTTAACCGATATTTTTATTTGTATCACCTTAATAAAAGCAAAAAAATCTACACATATTTTGCTGATATTTTTCCGGTGCGGTGTTTGTTTGGCACTCCATTTAAGACCACGTTTTTGCGGTTGCCGCAGGCAGAGTCAGTTGCAAATTATGTAATTTATCATGCCGACCCGTATATGCTTGTTGAATACCATTTTCCTTGTGGTAGATGAAAAAAAATTGTTCAATTCTCTTGGATATCGAAGATGAACAAGCTCAACTCATTCAATTTATTAATGGGTAATCTTGTAATAATCTTGAATAGTTTTTTTTATTGATATAGTATGATGAAAAGAATAGGCTTTAGACGCCATGAAGACTAGTAGTACTATTCGTGCGTTGTCGTTAAGATGAGAGTTTATTATTAGATAATAATTACAACAAAAAAATATTTATTGTATACAAATTACAAACTATATAAGAAATTATAACAACTGAGGTTTAATTTTACTGGCTATAATGCGGAGGTCATTTTTCCTTTCCTTTCCACGTTTTTCTTGGGTTAAATTCCCAGGTGTAGCAATGTTTTGTTGGGTTTTTCTTTGAAATTCTCAGTAGCAGCTCGGAGTTTAAATTTCTGCCCCAACCGGGCAAAAATTCAAACTCCAGCTCATGACAATAGGATTGCCCCCTAATATAATTATTTGAGTAATTATCATACCTCTGCCACGTTTAGATACCTAATGTTATCGCCTCTACCTAACTCTTCGGGGAATACAGGCGTGATGGTATATTATGTCATACTTTCCTTTCTTTATTTATTTTGTAAAGGATAAGACATTTTGCCAAACTATTGAAACTGAAATAGAATACCAAGAGTGGCTATCTGGATATCTGCTTAGTTTTAGATAATTTGAATATAAGACCAAATTCTTTAATATACACGTATCTGTATTTAAGGTATATCATGTGCTGCTATCAATATCTGGCACAGGACATTCCTCCAATATGCCATGTGCCATAACAATAGACACGGGGCACATTGAAGCAAAAATAATTAACTTTTTGTGATTTTTTTTTGCATTTTCCATGCTAAGATTATAAAGTTATTTTAGTAAAGGAAAAATTCAATCGCGGGCAGGATTGGAACCTGCGTCTTCTGGTTAGATACACCAGACGATCTGACCACTAAGCCATCGCTAAGCCGCGTTCGCTTAGTGGTCAGAGCGTCTGGTTCGAGGTTCGAATCCTGCCTAATCTTAGCATGGAAAATGCAAAAAAAATCACAAAAAGATAGGTAAAAGTTAAGGCATCATACGACATCGAACTAGTACGATCGAGCAAGTTACCTCGCTTTTCAATAGATATCACCAACGTCACCTTATGACGTAAATTCAGAATGTGAAGGCAAATTTCCATCAAGCGGGTGGGATTCGCGGTGGCTTAGTGGTCAGAGCGTCTGGTGTATCTAACCAGAAGACGCAGGTTCGAATCATGCCCGCGATTGAATTTTTCCTTTATTAAAATAACTGTTGTCTAATATGACAGTTTATTGTATCAACCAGCTAATATTACTATATTGGCTTGGTTATAATGGCTATAATGGTTGATAGAAATGGCACATGGCACATTGAAGGAATATCCTGTGCCAGAGCACATGATATTCCTTCAATACAAACACGTGTTTTCATATCACGTGTATATTAAAGAATTTGGTATTCATATACAAATTAAGACAGCTGGTGATTAAAATTGTGTGACATCAATACCTAATTAATCACGCTATGGTTTGTGAAAGGAATCGATTGGAATATGTTCATACTATTGTGGTATATATGTGCCAACAAAATTATATACCTTTTATCATGAGAATTAGGCAAGGGAGGTTGGCATCTCATTAGCTACTACGCTGACAAATCCATCTGAAAGTCTAAGCTAAGCTTGCTGCATTCATCCTTCTATGGATGGGTATTCTAAAGACATCGAGACCTCTCCATGCCTTGTTGGGAAGAAAACTTAGCATTGATTACCGATTATTTTCTTAATTAAATGTTGTCCAAGTAATAGTGATAATAATATACTGTAGTAGTAGTGATGATGGTTATCACGAAATAGGTACATAGATAGAATAGACTGCCTCATTAGTCTAATGGTTCCAGGCGCGACTGCTACGCTCGAGGTCCTGGGTTCGATCCCCAGGTCGAGCAAAGTATTATTGGGTTTTTCTATGAAATTCTCAGTAGCAGCTCGGAGTCTGGATTTGTGCCCGGTTAATGGCAATAGGCTCACACCCTATTCATTGGACCTAAACATACCGGCGAACTATGGGTGTACATTAGTACGCCTCTGCCTAACTCTTCGCGGAATACAGGCGTGACGGTGATGGAGGTACATATAATAGGTATTTTCCTTCACTGTTTCATCATTACGTTATTTTACTGTTGGGCACTGGTCTCCCATCAGGATGAGAGAGATTGTCCATCACGCTAGACTAGTGCGGGTTGGCAGACTTTACACGCCGTCGAGAAAATTTCTCAGCCATGCAGGTTTCTTACGATGTTTTTTTCCTACACCGTTTTAGCGCGTGATTATTAATACGCCTGACTTCGAAAAGTAAATGGTGCAGGTGTAAACACATTGCTTTGTAATGCAGATGGTAGACAATATTATTGCCTTTCGAATAAGCCTTTTTTTATCTCAGTATGACTAAAACTTTGGGATATATCATATTTTTTGTACTCGCATAGAGCATATTTCAACAAAATGGCTGCCACATAGCGGGGAAGTGTATTGGACCCAAGCCTAGAGTGTAATTGTACTTTAAAATAGATTATATTTAAGTATTTAGAATATCGCTAGTCCATGTCCGGACACACTGTATAAACAAGTGTTCATCAAGTTAAATGTTAATTGTGTTCTCACATTAAAAAACAGACCTGTCACGATTACACTAGCGGAATTATTATGTTGAATTATTTCCCGTGGCTGTGCTCACGTGAATAATCTTAAAAATATTGCTGCTTATTTATATGAGAAGTTTACATTTTAGTACAATTGAATCCAATTGTGTTATTGTTCGGATTCGGATACCGTTAATCTAGGTAACTGTACAATTTTGTCCAAAATACATCACTGGAAATAAATGTAAGATTATTTTACGAACTTGACACCAGTTTTCCGGTAGTTCCTTCCAGTCAAGTAGTAGCAGACGAAATGGTTGGATAAAAACCTAGATTAACGGTATCCGAATGCAAATAATAACACAATTTGATTAAATTATGTTTAAACTAGAGTTCCTATGCGCAGCTTCGTGTGTGTACTTAGGTAATTTTTGTTTCTAAAATATACTGTGCTCACTGTACCTACACCATGGAGGTATTATTTTATTTTATTTATATATAATAATTAAATATTCAAAACAAAAAACTAAATTAGAGAGAAATTAGAGTATCCTCCCTTTGAATGGAAGGGCAACCCTCCATTTAAAGGGAGGATACTCCCAACAGGCGGGTATTTTGCCTGGTGGACCACGGCCTGACGATTGGTGTCCGGTGGTTGTATATATGCAAGTTGCATTGCAAACTTCAATTGTGCGATACAGGATTTGTCCATCGTAGTCTGTATGTAGCAGCGATAGATGTCACTACAGGTGTATACGTCATAAGCAAGGTTTTGAGTTTTCAGTTGCAAATATTGTATTGTTTATGTCGCGATTACTAACGTCGTGTGCCTAAGATGTTATATAGACCTACAATTTGTGACAAACCCAAAAAAAACAATGACGGGCATGGCGAAATTTCACCAAGTTGGGGTAGCCACTACTTACCGAATAAATTAAAAATGGTATGGAATTTTTATGAAATTAACTGCTGAGAAAAGCAGGAACTTACTCATTAGAAGATATACTTGGATTAGAAGTAAAATCTACAAAATGAGAAAACGACACCTATATTATAATGACGCGTGAGAATTTTTCTTTGCATTTTGTACATTTATGTATAGATTTTATTAAAGTGTTTTAGGTTAAATTTTTCTTACTTTATTTAAGAAAAATGTAATTAATAAGGCATTAAGTCGTATATATGATTAAAATAAAACTGAAGTAAGAAAAGACGGTGGTGAGTTCAGTGAGTTCAACCTTGCATTGTGTAGCGTACACATCGTACATATAGTGGTCAGCGTATACTGGACATCGTCGTGGTTATGTGTCGGTATAATTTGATTCTGTCGTAAAGCAACTTGGTGTGTGTTTCGACTTTTGCGAAATAGAGCCAGTTCCCGCTTGGTTGCTGCGGCTCTGGCAGTCTGCAGTCCGCAGGGGCTCTTTTTTTTATTCGTGATAGGTAGGCCTAGGCTTGACCGCCAGTTATGGGTCGGCAACGCAACAACTCCTCTGCCGTTGCTAGTGCCCACGGGCGACGATGACTACTTACCACCACGTGGCTCGTCAAATCTATTGCCGACTTAACCAATAAAAAATATAACCCCCTAGTACATTGCTGACTTTTAAAGCAGATTTTAGTGAAACAGCTAATTTTGCAATCAACCGTACGCAATGCGACTGTAGCAAATTTCTTCAAACAAATATGGTGGGAAATAAGAGATTGTTGGTGAGACAAGGTGTCGGTATAAATAGCGAAATAACTAGTGAAACGAACCGAATGGTTTGAGTAGGTCAAGAGAATGAATGAAAATGTTGGTGGAAACGCACACCGACTTTATTAATGAAGTAATTCAAAAAGGTCAGGTGCGTAGTACTCGCAATCGGCGCGTGCGAATGACATGATGTTTAAACTTGGACGAAGCAAAAGAAGTATAAAAGAGCCGTAGAAAGTAGCTTTTTGTAGTTTTTACCTATCTCCATGGGAAAAATCGTGAGTATTTTATTTATTTAATATCTGAAAGTGTTTGTCAAGTATTAGATTGAGATGCCTGATTTATCTACTGCCTTACTGCTCTAGTGGTGCATCGGTGCAAGTGTGCATCTGCTGTGTTTATATGTATGTATAAAGCCATGTACACACTAACGAACATGAGCACAGTGAACACAAACACCGAACACGAACATTTGGTTCATACGTACTGACGTAAATTAGCAAAGCGCGCAAAAAATGTATGAACTAGCATAACACACAAAGGTCAAGGTTTATCTTATGATCTATTCAACTTACTCACATGAGACATATCCATATTTATCTCTAATCTAATCAGTAGTTTTTACAGCAACCCTGAATAAATAACAAACGGTCACATCTACCAAGCACCATTGTATTGGATTCAGGGTCATTTATATACAACATACAGACAGTTTGTTTAAGTTTTTATAATTACATACGCGAAGTATTATACATATAACTATAAGTAAGTATAAATAACCAGTCGGAAAATTTTGTGAGTCATTTTAGCTAGCACGCTTGATACGAAATTGTTCAACAATGAATATATTCGCAAATATATTAGTATTATCAACGTACGTTGCTTTAGTATTCGGTAATTCAAAGACTGAAAGTTATTTAGCAACGTTGAGAACTAGTTTGGAAAAATGGTGGGGTCCCGTAGGTGGGGAGGCAGATGCAAACACGGAAATTAGAAATTTCTCCATAAAATTTGATGCTACGGTGAGTTTTTCTTGCACGATTAATTTTACTAGACATATTACGGCAAATATTAATACTAATTAAGGCTATAATTAAGGCTATACCTATATACGAACATACACAGATTTTAATTATCTGGTGGCTTCGAGTATTTTAGCCTATGGCCTATTATGGCCTACGAAAATGTTTCACGATTAATTTTACTAGACATATTACGGCAAATATTAATACTAATTAAGGCTATAATTAAGGCTATACCTATATACGAACATACACAGATTTTAACTATCTGGTGGCTTCGAGTATTTTAGCCTATGGCCTATTATGGCCTACGAAAATGTTTCACGATTAATTTTACTAGACATATTACGGCAAATATTAATACTAATTAAGGCTATAATTAAGGCTATACCTATATACGAACACACACAGATTTTAACTATCTGGTGGCTTCGAGTATTTTATATGGCCTACGCAAATGTTTTACGAATCTGGTATCGTCGTGTGATGGGTTCTTGAGCTGCCTTTAATATGGTCGAGCTACACTATGACTGATGCATGTATATCGTTGGCTAGAACTAGTCTACTCAAAGCCGCTGTGCCGCTCTTTCTTCAAAAGACCATTTCAGACATTGATCTGCATTGCATCACTCACATGTTTTACTACAATTATGTCTAGACTTTAAGAGATACCTTGATTCTATTAGTTTGTTTCGGCGGTGCTTCACCAATCTGTGTCTTCTTGCTATATGCTTGTTTCTTATCATATAGAAACAAAGAAATTTAAGGATTTTTTTTAAAAAAAAAACGTTGCCCCACACTAGGATTTTCTCCTGTATCGTGGGTGCATTTACAAACACAAATTCTCACAAACACAAACACCCAGACCCGGAACAACTACCTGTAGATCATACAAATATTTGCTCCGTGTGGGGATCGAATATTAATAATTATTATCGAATTATAATTAATACATAAATATTGATCCCGATTTGATTTAATTTCCCTCTCTTCAGACTTATATAATTATGTTATGACTGCAACTGCATTTTGATGTAACTTAAAGTACTTAGTAGTTAATTAAATTATTTTTCTGTACAAAATATTTTCCTGGAGTGGGCATTGGAATCCCATGATACGTGGCGCTATGATAATGCCGAGGTTAAAAAAATAATACTATCAATAGATGCTGTAATAACTGCCTACGTTAGAGGTTTTAGGTTTTATTCTCAAGTAGAGCAAAGTGTTATTGAGTTTTTCTATGAAATTCTCAATATCAGCTTGGAGTTTGGATTATTAATGAATGGTTAATGGCAATAGACTCGCTAAACAGCATGGGGTTCTTCAAAAAGGGTGCGAAAAGATTTTTAAAGGTTTTGCAACGCGCGAGTACCCCTGGTGTTGCAAACGTCCATAGGTCACGGTAACCGCTTACCATCAGGCGGGCCGTATGCTTGTGTGCCACCTGAGTGGTATAAAAAAATACCGGCAAATTGGGGGTGTACATTAGTACATCTCGGCCTCACCCTTCGGGGAATACAATCGTGATGATATGTTATGTCATATTACTATCAATAGATGTTCATTTTAAGTTTTATCGTTTTTTTACAGATGGTTAGCGATCTGAGGAATCGCATTAATAATCGCCGAAATGTAACTGCCCCGCTCGAAGGCGTGGGATTTGAATATGGGTTTAATACCAAAATACTGGACAGCTGGATGGACTACTGGGCAAACAATTATAGCTTTACCGAACGCGAAAAGGAGCTTAACAAGTTCCCACAATATAAGGTCAATGTTCAAGGACTGGATATACACTTCATTTGGGTGAAACCAGAGGTAAGTCAATTAAGGAAAATATGTTTAATATTTTGTTTGCGGTGTGTTGTGCTGTTTAGTGAGTACTCAATTAAAAACTATACAGTAACAGCATTCAATAGTTGTATAATAAGTTTCTTGGTGTTTGGTAATTAGCGCAAAATACTTATACATTATGGTACTCTTTATAATTAACAATTTATCCAAAGACGCGATTCTTTCATTGATTTTTTTTATCACTTATTTCCTTTTTGCCTCGTTAGTCTAGTTGTGCTCAGTGCGACTGCTATTCTTAAAGTCCTAGGTTCGATTCCTAGATCGAGCAGCAGTGTTGTTGAGTTTTTCTATGAAATTCTCAGTGGCAGGTGGATATAAACATATTGGCGAACTGTGAGTGTACATAAAGACACATCTGCCTAATCTTCACAGGAATATAGGCGTGATGGTATGTAACTAAAAATATTATTTTGTTTATTATTATAATTATCAGAAATGTTCAAGAAAATATCACACTACTTATGTAATTATTAAGTTTTTTTTTCTTTTAGGTATCTTCGGATTTGGAAGTGGTGCCACTTCTTATGTTGCACGGTTGGCCGGGATCTTGTAGGGAGTTTTATGGTGCAATTCCACTCATTACTGCCACTTCCCCGACCAGAAACTTTGTGGTGCACGCCGTGGTTCCAAGCTTACCCGGATTTGGTTTTTCTGATGTAAGTACGAATTGTCCTGTACTGGCCCAATCAGCCTAAGCTGTGGTTAATAAGAAAGACATTGCTTTAGAAATATTTTTGAAGGGAAGACAGTAACAGTATTTTTTCTAGAGTTATAAGCAAAGGTTAATTAAAATTCGATCACGATTAAGTTTCGTGTGGGTCTTCAAGATTGGTACTTATGTATACCGACGCATAGTGTCATTTAGACATAATTTTGACATGAGGTATGAGGCGATAAAATTATGTCATGGCGTCTATGTTAGGCTAGACTCGACCTACAGTCGACAAAACAGTTAGGTAGGTAGGTAACTCACAATACCTTCATTTGGATACATATTGCGTCATTAGCTGCCTATATACTAAACGTTTGTGTCGATTGTACCTGCAGGTTCCAACATAATATTTCATAGTCGACATCTTCTTTCATATCTACACTAATTTATAGAGGGAAGATTTGTATTGTTGTATGTAACGAATACACTTAAAAACTACTGGACCGATTTGAAAAATTATTTGCCGTTAGAAAGCTACATTATTACTGTGTAGCATAGGCTATATAACATCACGCTACGCCTCTTATGAACGGAGCAGCGCGGGTGAAACCGCGAGCGGGTCGCTAGTAATTTATATTTTGTCATCTCCACAGGGGGCAACTCGACCAGGTTTAGGAGAAGCAGAAATAGCGGTATTGTTGCGAAACTTTATGCAGACTATCGGCTACAAGAAATTCTACATCCAGGGTGGAGACTACGGTGCTATCATTGCGAACAATCTCGTCACTTTATATCCAACGGTACATACCATCATACATACCATCACGCCTGTATTCCCCGAAGGGTTAGGCAGAGGCGTACTTAATGTACACTCACAGTTCGCCTGGTATGTTTAGGTCCCATGTTATAGGGGGCGAGCCTATAGCCATTAACCGGACACAAATCCAGACTTCGAGCTGCTACTGAGAATTTCATAGAAAACTCAATAACACTTTGCTCGACCTGGGGATCGAACCCAGGACCTCCAGCATAGCAACGGTAATCTTTAATAATATAAAATACTATCACACCTTTAGGTATTCTCCGAAGGATTAGGCATAGGTTTACTAAATAAAACTCAAAGTAAACGAACCTATTACTATTTACCGGGTACAAATCCTAACACTGCCTGCGACTGCTACTCTTGGAGTCATCGGTTTGATTCACAGGTCGAACGAAGTGTTATTGAGTTTTTCTATGACACTTTGTGAATTATGCCCAGCTTTGAAAATGCTATACCCACAGTCTACTTAACCCATATAATGTTTTTAATGGTATGTTTTTAATTTATGCTTACAAGTATAGCTAACAAAACCATTATATTACTTTCAGGAAGTGCTAGGCTACCACACAAATTTCGCTGTATCTCTTTCCCCAGCTACTATGGGTACTTGGTTCATTGGATCAATGAACACTGCATTACAAGCCTTGGTGACGGATGCATCTCTAGCGGATCGACTGTACCCAGTACTTTCCATAATAAAGTGGCTTACGTCTGAGCTGGGATATATGCATATGCAAGCAACTAAACCAGATACACTCGGTAAGTAAACCTATTTTTTAACCGACTTCAAAAAAGGGGGAGGTTCTATGTTCATCTATATTATGTATTCTTTATGTATGCTTACTGGTATTTTTGTCAATTGTGGAGTTGGTGTTGAACTTAAGTTTATTATCGGTCCACAATTGTTAATAATAAACTTAAGTTCAACACCAACTTCAGAAACCTTTTTGCACACAAGTGATTATTATTTTTTCGGGTTTTGAAGGCGATTTTACTCTTTTAAACTTTAATGGCTATGTTTCCCGCGGTTCACTCACGCCATAAAAGGATATACCTAGTAAAGTCATTACGGCAGCGTATCAAGATGAAACATGCACTTTTTATGTTTCCAGTAATGTAATTGTGAAAGCCGCATCCAATTTCGCGGTCGCTAGTTATTTATGACGAGATGTCTATGTTATTTTTATAATTATCTTTCTTCTTGCAGGTGTAGCCATGTCGGATTCCCCAACAGGTCTTCTTGCTTATATGCTGCAGGCATTCTCAGGGGGTACTCGAAAAGCCTATATATCCAGAATTGACGGGGGTTTAGACGACCTGTACTCCCGTGATGCCCTCATTGATAACCTTATGTTTTACTGGACGGAAAACAAATTCACAACGGCTATCAGACTGTATGCAGAGTCCATTAATGTGAGGACCATCTCTATGGGCATATCTGGGTAAGTAAATTTTTATCAAGTAAACTGACTTAGGACTTAGTACTTCCGGGATGATTGATGCTCTTTTGCCATCCACTGCTGAACGTAGGCCACGTTCAGCAGTGGATGGCAATAAGCTGATATGATGATGATGATGAAACTGACTTATTAGTCTCGTGGTCGTAAACGTGACTTCTACGTTACAGGTCCTCGGTTCAATTCCTAGGTACAGCATAGCATAGTTCTGGTTTCTATAAAATTCTCAGTAGCAGCTCAGAGTTGGGATTTGTGTCCAGTTTGAGGTAAAAGAATAACCAATATCTGAGACCTGAACATACCGACAAATTGTGTTTGTAAAGCAGTACACCACTGCCTAACCTTTAGAGTCATACAGGCGTGATGGTACGATGATATTTTACATTCCATCAGATCTCCGCAACCTAATATCCTGAGGGTATAACCCAATATCAATATCCAGTATCCTGAGGATACACTGGTTGACCAACATTTTAGTTTCACTAAAGTTCTGAAAAAGCGATGGTTATAAGCGTTCGTCAACCGGGACCAATGGTTTAAGCTATGGCTTAAAAAAAGATAAATCCAGCCGTTCTCCAGTGATGGGCTTACCAACGAACAGTTTTAATTTTTAGTTAGGTATATAGATATTTACGTGATTCAGAAGTTATGTTTTCTTTCTATTTTCAGGATTTCCACTCCAGTTCCAACAAGAACAATTCACGCTAAAGACGAAATCATTTACCAATCTCCCGCCATGCTGGAATTCAAATTCCCTAATCTGCTGAATTCGACTGTGCTTTACAGTCAAGGTCACTTCCTTGCATTTGAGAGTCCAGAAGTATATGTAGAAAACGTTCTTGAATCGTTAGTTCATTTCAGGGAGTGGCATGCGAATAAGACGAAAAAATGTAATGATGAATTATAACTGTCTGACTGTGAGATTCCTGTAGATATTGAACCTTATGTGTATTAAATTAAAGTTAAAGAGATTTTGAAAATATGTTTCATTGTTTCATGCGTTATTATTTCACGTGATGACAACGCGGTCTTCTACAGAATCAGAACACTGTTTTTTCTGGATATAATCAAGTCAATGTCTCTAGTGGTTGGAAACTTCGCTACTATAAAGTCATGGGTTTAATTTCTGGGTCGAAATAGTAATAGTGGCAATTTTATGAAATTCATAGTAGCAGCTGGGAATCTGAATTTGTGCCTGGTTAGTGGCAATACGCTCGCCTCCCACCTATTACATGAAACTTAAAAAATATCTGCGTGTACATATATCGGTACACCACATTAGAATTTAAGAGAGAGATCTAATAGAGAGATTCATAGAAAAGTCGAATCCAGGACCTCTGGCGTAGCAGTTCCATATTATTTTGACTACGTTTTTGTATGTTTTTTTCAGATTGATAGCTAAAAATTGTAATTTATGCCGCTCGTAAAGTGCTTCCCTTACTACCTAAGTACTTGTATCAGAATTTAAAACGAGCGTTTCTAAGGAAAAGACTGTGCAAAAGATTATTTGTGATCGCAATAAATTTCTCAAAGCCTAACGGACTTCGCTTCAAGCGCTTTGCTTGTATCGCCCTTTTAAAATTGCTTGTTTTACTTTTACGGACAATTAAATCAAAAGCATTTTTTAACTGAATAGAATGTTGGCGTATTTGCTTACATTAAGAGTGGAATACATGGGCCGTGGCGCCTATTATTGTTGTAAACGATGGTTCGTTAGCGCCGACTGGGCAGTCTTGCTGGTGTACATTCAACTGAATTTGGATTAGCTTATCCACAAAATATTATATATTAATTATATTATATCTATATACTCGTTTCTGACACTTACGCGAATATTAGACATTGAAATAGAACTACTTTTTACGGAATCAAATAATATCAATACAACGCGATAAAATCCGTAAAAAGTAGTTTTATTTCAATATATTATATCTATAGTTAAGCCAGAAGAGATAGGAGAGTTAGGCAGAGGCATACTGCATTTCTGCTACAGTCCGCCGGTGTGTTTTAGGTCTATTTAATAGGGTGAGCCTATTGACACTAACCGGGGACTAATTCGAACTCCAAAGTACCACCGAGAATTTTCTAATACAAAAACCTAATAAAATTTTGCCTGACTTGGTATCGAACCAAGGCTTTTACTTTTAATAGCCGAGTTAATTAGTTAAAAAAAAAACAATTATAATAATTTACTAATCACTAGGATGGTGATGGTTGTTATTCAATCATATTTGATATCGCCTTGTTTTTAATTGAGAGTTTCAAGTAATATCCTGTTTTTACTAACAAATGGAACACACATTAAATCCTTACAAATATTGTTACTAATATTACAAACGCAAAAGTTTGTATGTATGGATGTTTGTTACTCTTTCACGCCATATCACGGATCTGGATACAAAAAAATCTATATAAAATTTGGACTAGAGGTAGATTATAGTCTGGAATCATAGGCTACTTTTTATCCAGGTTGGATACAATTCTGAAATCCACGCAGACAAAGTCGCGGGCAGAAGCTAGTAATGTTATTAATTACTACAGATGATTTCATTCAGCATTTATCTTCTATACTTATAATAAATCTGTAGAGAGGTCAATTCTGTACATGAAATATATTTCCAAAATAACTATCAGCGGGTGATTAGTGATCGATACTGACGCCAAAAATGCAATCAGTAAAATTTTTGTCTGTCTGTCTGTCTGTCTGTCTGTCTGTATGTTCGTTATAGAAACAAAAACCACTCGAGGGATTTCAACGAAACTTGGTACAATTGTTCTTCATACTCCTGGGCAGGTTATAGTATACTTTTCATCACGCTACGATCAATAGGAGCAGAGCAGTGAAGGGAAATGTTGGGAAAATGAGTGATTCATGAGAAAGGTTTCAAACTATAAAACATCACGCTACAACCCTTAGGAACGGGGCAACGCAGGTGAAACCGCGGGCGAAGAACTAGGGAACAAAGTAACTATTCCACGCGGACGAAGTCGCTGGCAAAAGCTAGTTTTGAAAATATAAATGTTATTCTTTGTGTATTGTAAATTACATAATTAGGACTGTTTAAAGAAAAGTTGGGACGATTCCAAATAGCACTTACACAATATTCATACAACAAAATATACTGAAAAAATTATCATTTTAATAGTTTTGAGACCGATTTATTCACTATGCAAATTACGTCAAATGTTTGTAAGGACCTACTTCAATTGAACAAAAAATAAATTGGCGTAATAAATAAAAACCTTAAGGACAGATTTAAAAACAGTAATAAAGGACATTCTTTTTCTTTTCAGAGTTTAAAAAAGAAATTGTTGTATTCCACAATCTTTTATTTTTTAAATGCACGGAAAATATAAACATTAATTAAAATGTATTCAGAAAAATATACAAAAGCTACAAAAACAATATTCAAACCGTAATTTTGGTTGATGCAAGGAATCAGAAAACAGGATTTCGTATATTAGTTAAATTTTTGTGTGATTTTACTTGTCGCCGAGAACATCGTGAAAGATAAAATCGATCGATCTAATTAACTCGTGATGAGTTAGTGGGTCCGGCGGACCGAATTTCTCTTACAAACGTAATATCGAAATAAATCGTAATTGAAACTCAATTTAATCTAATACTGTTATTATTCTGATTCCGATACCGTTAATCTAGGTTCCCACGTAACCATTTTATTCAAAATACATCACTGGAAATAAATGCAACTCTTCATTTAAAATGGTCTTTTATTTCAAGTGAAGTAGTAGTAGACGAAATAGTATCGTAGGAACCTAGATTAACGGTATCCATATCCGGATACTAACATAATTTGATAGAATTTTGTCTGGATTACGATATATTTCGGTATTACGTTTTTGTGGTGCAATTTAAGCTCCGCCGGACCCTTCATAACTATCCTAATAAAATTTGAAAAAATAAAGTTGTACCCATTCTCTTTCAAGTGTATCTGCGCTTGAGTTGCGGGACTCGCACTTCTTTACGTAAACACACTTCCTCCCGAATTCGTACTAATAAGCATAACTCACATTAGACGGATTCTACATTTATATTTACTACTGCAAAAACCAGTAATAGCTAAGTTATAACCGTTGGACTGCCAAGTCAAAGGTCTCGAGTTCGAACCCAAGGTTCTGACTTTACCGAAGTCATGTGCGTATTAAATAGTTAATTATCACGCGCTTAAACGGTGAAGAAAAACATATCTGAGGAAACATATCTGCATGCCTGAGAGATCGATGGCGTGTGAAGTCTGCCAACCTGCACTAGGCCAGCGTGGCGGACTATAGTCTAATCCCTGTTATTCTGAGAGGAGACCCGAGCCCAGCAGTGGGACAGTATAATGGGTTGATTATGTTATTTACTACTACATAAATCTAAGTGCCATCAAGACTTTGTTAAGAACAAATTCTGATATCTTATACCTCTGAGATTTGTAGAATTATTGGTAGGAGTTTAATGGGACTAGTCTGTCAGCAAATAAGTTTGAGTATTTACTAATGGAGAAATATTGCCCCGACTGGGCAATCTGCCATCGAAAATAGCGAGTGTCTCACAGAAAATCGTTCCTATTATAATAATTAGTATGACGTATGTTAGTTCTTGGATTATTATTAGAATACCACTAATACTCTTAGGGTTGAAGTCTGAAAAAAATATATAGTTACCAGTAAATAATAAAACAAGTGTCTGTTTGTGATTGACGACTGGGATCGATACCCAAGCCCCAATCGACGAAGTAATTTTGATACAATAAAATAGCAGTTTATTGTATCAAAATCGTCATTAGAATTTTACGGCTTTAGAATTTTAGATATTTGACCATTTTTTTGCAAAATTAGGGACTATTAAATAATTTAAATATTATTTCTAGCTTAAAAATGCCGGCGACCATGCATCAGCATAACCGCCGCCTAAGCCTTCGAGAAATACAGGCGTGATTGTTTATTTATTTATTTATTTATTTATTAAATACAGGCGTGATTGTAATACATATATGCAATAATTACAATGACAACAGAAACGTATCTAGCAAAAGTTATATAATAACATTAGTTTACAGGACTTGATTAAAAACACTACGAATGCAACAATGTAACACAAATTAATAAAACGACAGACGTTTCAAACAAAAAGAACACAAAATAAAACGCCAGCGCTGTCCCTACAATACCTAAAGCAAATTTTTTAAAAGTTCTGATTTCAATACAGTTCATTTTCTATACGAAACTTTTTGTGGGTCAAACAGAATGAGCTAACGATTTGAATTTGGAACGTTATGTTCCAAGGATAATGGTATTCTAAAAGGAATCAGCAGATCGAATATTTATTTATGTGTTGCAAGAACCATAGAGGTTCTTGATGTGTTGAAAGCACTGATCTCTATATTTCTCTATGATAGAGTATTATAGAGGACAGTGGTTTGAAAGTGAATCGAGTTTGAATGAAAATTAATGTTATATTCCCTACAGAAAATAAACTTTTTGCTGATATTGTAAATATTTATAGACGTAATTTATACTCGTTGGTAAAGAAAACTAAAAACAATGCAAAACCGAAGGATTTTCTAAAAAAATAATTAGAAATATTTAGGATTTTTGTATAGATACACAACCACTTTGGTAGATATTCTTAACAAAACGAGTTGTCAATTTCCCTTTGCAGAGTATGATTAAGAACAAACGCTAAACCATACAAATATTTATTCTTACGAAAATTGGATCAACCCGACCTTGAGCATAAAGGGGGAACATATAGATCGTAGTTTCAATAGTTTTAGATAATCACTCCGAACTATCAATGAAGCTAACGAAAACAAATGATTATTTATTTTGCTCAAAAGTTTCGTCTCGATTACGCCCAATCGATTCCGAGCGTAGACTATTATCGATTCACGAAAACAAAACGACTCATGGAAATAAAAAAAATCGTTTCCTTGTCGAGTTCTCGGTAAACGTATTTCTAAGTAAATAGGATGTCTCCGGTCAATGTACCTCACGTGGATATCTCGATTTTCGTATTCAATAGCGAAAACCACATTTCCGACGGAGTGGTTACCGGGAAAGTTGATATAGAACCACAGAATTGTTATGAACGGAAGACTCCATAGCAATGTCGTCAATAATGGCACGTGTTTCTTGAGAGACACAAATTTCGTTTCCATATATACTCGTACCTGTAAGATTTCTCTGGTGGTAGGTACCTCCATTAGGATAAAAATGGATCGCAGTAAAATTTATAATGATGATATTTTATTACATTTTGATTTTAAATATTTCTATTTATAAGTCTGACATTACAATTATATTTTTTATTAAATAATTATAACAAAGACATTACTGCAATTTTTTGGGACATCCAATTTAATGTACCTATTCAATAATTAATTTAAAAGAAAAATGTAAATGTGAGTGTTATGTAAGCTAGATAATTAGATATAAACATATTTAAGTGGTCTGGCAGCTTTGAGACTTCTAATTATTATGTCTGGACTTTAAAAGACACCATGATTATCTCAGTTTGTTTCAGTTTTTCTTCTCAGAGGCCGTCAGTTAGGAAATGCCGGTGTCATCTAGTAAAAAAAAACATTGACTCGTAAAAGTGTTCCTAAAAGATCTATATAAAGAAAAATGGTTATACATCAAATGTAGTGATTTCTTCTGTAAAGTATTTTTTGGTATTGTTGTAACGGGCTATTTTCCGCAAGTCCACGACAAAGACGTATTTTGCGTGTAGAGTAACGTAAAAGTCTAAATTTTATTTTCAGATGGACTAATTAAATAGTCTATTTAATTAGTCCATCTTATCCTATCTTTGAAATGTCAAAAACTACTAGCAATGTGGGTCGCACATTATTATTATTCTTGTTAACCCCTCGTGCTAAGCTAAATGCTTGTGTTACGAGTGGGTTTACGGAAGTGCAATGGGTCGGTTTCGAACCTGCAACCACATGATCGCAATTACGACGCTCTAGCCATTAGGCTACCGCCGCTTCAAAAAACGATTACATGTATCTATAAAATTGAAGCAGCCCCAGTAAGTAATTAACAATAAGTACTTGTGTTGGGGCTGAATTTTTATTCAATTCATCTTCTAGACTAGAATCTAGAGTAAATGTAGTTCATGATTAGCGTTTCACAGGTTTAACACGTAGGTTTGTTTTTTTCTTTTGGAACTTCTGTATTCTTCTTGTTCGCCTATACATATTGACAGAGATCGACAATTAATTGGAGCACTGGGTACTGCAGCTTGGCGTGTATTGAGCTCTAAGTAAGTAACGAGAAAATAAAAGAAGTGCAAATTAAAATCCGTCCCCAAAATTTTAACTTACCTGTCTCATTAATCTAGTTATCCTAAGCGCGACTCCTACGTTAGAGGTCCTGAGTGCGATTCCTAGGTTGAGCATGGTGTTATTGGGTTTATCTATCAAATTTTTAATAGCAGCTCGGACTTTGGAGTTACATGGGGCGAACAGTGGCTGTACATTAGTACATCTCTGCCTATCCCTTCAGGGAACACAGGTGTATATTCAGAAGAATAGTATGACACTTCTGTATTAACCTGTTCGGTGGGGTTACGGTCGACCGATTACTTGCGGCGATAAATCCGGTGTTGGAGTGTTGCGAATTGTGATTCAGTTCTCTCTAACTAACTACCGAATCCGTTGTTGTGGACTCTGTGGTCATAGACAGATACAAGTCTAATGAGTACACGGTGATTTTAGGTTTTGTGCCGGTGTTGTGGCCGCTCGCATATTGATTATGGGTTCGTTCGCTCGTCTTTAATTTTGCGGAGACAGTTTATTTTGGTTAGTTACGTGATTTTTGGGGACGTTCTCAATTAAAAATTTGGATAGAATACTTATTGGGGGTCCTTTTTGATAGTGAGGTGTAGAATATTTATTTAACTGTATATTTTACCCCGTTTGGGTACTGTTCCTCACTGCATTTCAGATAGGCATCCCGTAAGAGGCGTGAAAATATCTGACTTGCTCGGTGGTAGGACCTCTTGGGGTCTGATTGGCTGGCGACCACCCTTACGTCGGAGTCGTAAAGCACCTTGGTGTGTGTTTCGACTTTTGCACGTAAGAACCAGTTCCCTTCGGTTGCTATGGCTCTGACAGTTTGCAGTCCGTAGGGGCTCTTAAAGATCGGCAACGCATCAGCAACTCCTCTGGTGTTGCAGGTGTCCATGGGCGACGCTGACTACTTACCACCAGGTGGATCGTCAGCTCGTTTGCCGACTTAATACATAAAAAAACTGCATATTATTTATCCTAATATCACTTGAAATTCATAATATCGTATCGTATCGTATCATTTTTTCATAAGATTTTCTTTTTCCATTTTGTTTGATGATAAATAATCATATGGGTCGCCTGATAGTAAGCGGAAACTGTAGCCTGTAGCTCGCAACTCTAGCGCGTTGTCATCTTGAGACCTCAGACTTACACTTCATTTGCCCAGTAATTGCAGTGACTACGTTGCCATTGGTGATTATATCCAACAATAAAATTAGTGATAAAATTAATGCCGATAAGAAATAATGTTTGCACATTATTGGATAACAGCACAATATTAGGCAATGTGGTGAAACCACACAAGACGAACTCTTTTACACTCTTTTATGTCAACACTCTTACACTCTTAATTCAACACTTACAAGAAAAATTCTATATGTTGCCGAAACAACCATAAAACTCAAAGGTGACTGACTGACATAGTGATCTATCAACGCACAGCCCAAACCACTGGAGGGATCGGGCTGAAATTTGGCATGCAGGTAGATGTTATGACGTAGACATCCGCTAAGAAAGGATTTTGATAAATTCTACACCCAAGGGAATAAAATAGGGGATGAAAGTTCATATGGAACAAAGTAACTATTCCACGCGGACGAAGTCGCGGGCAAAAAGCTAGTGAAATATATGAAAATAATTATGATTGGTACATGTTATTACTTCATAAACAAAAATCATAATTAATTCCATCTTAAAGCAAAAATCAACGCCTTGATAGTTTTTCACGTTCTATCAAGCTACCTTTTGCAAAACGCCCCTTAGGCAATTCAAGAGGAAAATAAATCACCTTTGCTGCTAGCCTGACTAGTTTATTCCCCTCAACCGTTGTCCCCGAAACGGGGAGCTCAATTTATCTCCTCGCCAGTACAAATTACCAACGGGAACAGCTATATAGAGCGGTTTGGAGCAGTTTGAGAAATTGTTGTCATAGGGACGTTTTGTGATGCCGCGTACTGACAAGCCGCTTATTCTTTCTCGTATAGCGGCAACTACGGGAGTTTTTTTGTCTTTGAATTTAAGATTCAATATTGCTTGCGTCGCAGAAATGTGCTTGTCAGAATACAATTGAAGAGATAATTATGTATTGTGTAGGTCATGTCGAGTGATTTGACAAAAAACTATGGAATGTCAAGTTGATGTCAGCGTGATACAAATATTATGCTCTTCTTCAACGGCAACACCCGACGTTCGCGGCGATTGCAAACTTATACCTTATAACTTGCTTGATCTGGGAACCGAACCCAAGAATTCTAGCGTATCAATCACTCTCAGGACCACTAGACTGATGAGGTAAATAATATATAATATTTTTTTATTAATAAAACTAAGTTATTACAGCTGTTTTTTACACTTTAATCCTACTTGAAAAGAGAATACTCCGAATTTTTCTTCATCCAGTTCATTGACCTTTGGTCGCCAGTGATGTTCCAAGGGACTTGTAACAAGCTCGATTTATTTATCACGAGCCATTCGGTGCGGTTAAAAGGGATTAAATTTAAATTTCGAACTTCTATTACTGTGGTCGCCGGTCAAGGGTTTTCTTGGGTTTGAAGACATAACAACTAAACAGAAAGTTTCAATCTAGGAATATTAGAAATTGATGGGAGTTATAGTTACTCAGATAGGTGATGTGGCACAATTCAAAGTTTGCGTATATACTTTAATAATGGTATATCGTATCATATCATAACCAAGTCCCCTATCATAATTACTTGATTACTGAGCAGCAAAGGTTACTGCTTAACCTTTTAAGGTAAAAGGATGATAGTATTATATGGATAAATAGTCTCTAAATACGAATGGATCGATACGAAGTTCACTTAATCCGTAGAAAGATAATATATACGCTTTCCAATATATCTCATCGCAAACATTCATATTTACAGTTACTCCGCTTACTGTATTGTCTTTCTTATTGTTGTTTAAACAAAAAGGTCTATTGTTACCAAATGCCTTCACAGATTACGCCACCGTTGTTCTTACCGACCCAAATACCGTAAGAACAAAGGACAGATCAATATGAGCGCGCCTGAAAACCTACTAATAGCTATTATCGTCTAAAACAGATTTAAACTTCACTTAGGGTGCAAAGTAAGGCAGTACTTTATTAAGCGCGACTGTACCAAAATTGCCTTCAAGTTTTAACGGTGACTGTATCGTGCGGTAGGCGACCGCATTTTCTGAGCGACTGCGACTGCTGATGTCCATGACAATTAAGGCAACTCGGCCCTGGATTGTTTTTGACCAGTACTTAGCCTCTTTAGACACGGAATGTACGAATCGGTATTTTGTGTTAACTTTGCAGGGAGTTGAAAGTACTCTGTTATAGTTAATACGAATTATGGACGGTTATTATAATATCGGACGCGGACTTACAGTTAGACGAAATATCTATGGGTTGCGACCAATAAATAAGACAATAGGTAGGTACATAAAATTAATTGCAAACTATTTTTACCAACTATTATTATTTCACTAGACCAGCGTTCCTATAAGTAATCTGAAATTTTAATTTGGTTGCCAAAATATCGTATATTTTGCGTTTCATTTCCAGTTTGAGCAGTGATATTGGGTATTTCTATGAAATTCGCAGCTTGGAGTTAAGAATATTGCCCGGATAATGGCAATAAGCATATTATACCATCATATATATCCCACGTAATAGGGGGCGAGCCTGTTGTAATAAAGTTGCCGCGTGAAAGATACCTAAGGAAAGCAGCGAACTGTGGGTGTACTTAATAAAACATCTCTGCATAACTCTTCGAAGAACACTGGCCTTATTTAAAATGGTTGTTCGTCAAGCAACAAAATTAATTGCTATTTTCCGTGACCGTCCGCCACAAGAAGGGTCAACAAGGTGTTGCTTTATAACGCTTTCTTACTCGATTAAACAACACTCATTCACACAATTAGACGTACATAAAGTTCATCGTTAGTTAGCCGATAGATCCACTCAAATGGATTTCAGGCTCTGCTGCGTAATCCTGTAGGGGGCGCAGTGATTAGCGCCGGCTCGCTGCCTTCGTTCGGAAGTGACAGTCGCGCTAAATTTACCCCGATCTACTCTCGTGTAAACAGATGTGTGATCAGCAGCGTTGCCAGATTTTTTTTTCGAGCAAGGCGGGATTTTGTGTCCTTTTCAGTAAGAAAGCGGGATTATTTCGTCGAAAGCGGGACGTACTAAAAAATGCGGCCACCCAGACTACACTTGCTTGTGTTGCCCGCGCCCCTCTCGAGCACGTTTTTCGTCAATTTCTCCGCCTCTGTCGTATTGCACTATCAAGTTATCGCCGAAAAGAGGGACTGAGCTCGTTCCGCGCAGAACATTTAATTTTTTTCTAATAATAGGGACGTCTGGCTATGCTGGTGATTAGACGCAGGACAAGTAATATTTTAACCCCTCACAATAGAAATCGAAAATTTGATATTTATGATCAGGTACCTGATACCTGCGAGATTGTGTTAGAGTTTTATAATAAAATCTATACAGATAGATGATGATCACTTTGGACCATTACGTCTGTATTCCCCGAAGGGTTAGGCAGAGTGTACCAATGTACAGTGGCGACCAAAAGTCCATAGGCAATCTCACATGTCACATAATGCTGCTATTGTATTGATCGGCTTGCAAAAGTAACGATCTTATCTATACATATATACCTCACATGATCTGTTCCCCGTAGGCAGATAATGAACTAAGATCTAATGAACACCTAGAGTTGAGCGTTATATTTAAAAAACTTAAACTTGCGAATGATGCAACCAAGGAAAGTTTCTGTATTTTATTGAAAAATACAGGGGCGCGGCGTTCGAAAGATACGTGTATTTTACATGTCATTTTCAACGCTAGCATAAATCCCGTATTTAACCAATGATCCTTTACTCGACCTGGAAATTGAACCCAGGCCAGTAGCGCTTAAGACCATTAAGACTAATGAGGCAGTTGCAAAAGAAAATAAAGATCTTATTCATAAAAAATAAAACGTCGTATTGCTATAATGCTAAGCTATATTATTTATGTTTTGTTTTGACACGTGATATTTTGTGCGTGGTAAAAGATGACAATACACCATTATTTATTAGGGTTACATCCATAGTAATATTATTAATGCGAAACTAACAATTTTTAACTTTTCAAGCCTACATCGCTGAATCTTATTATGATGGAAAGATTCGACCTTATTATAATCATAATAAGCCCCTAAATGATAAAAACGTTTTAATCCAACCTGGAATTATTTTAAATAATAAAACAGTGGATTAAACACCCAAGTTAAAGTAATTTTACCTTCCCGGCTTAAAATACTTACTTATTGAGAACACGAGTATCGAGTAGCAAAAGTTATGTCCACGATAGCATATAAACTCACCGGTTTATTTTGAGGAAACTGTTTCAAGAACCTCCTTAATATATCAGTAGCAGCTTTGAGGAAAATAGCAAGAAGGTTTTAATTCATTTGGCTTAAGATAATATTGTCCGCATACAGTATTCAGAGCTCTGCCAAGTTCTGTGCTTAGTTACACCTTTGGATTGTCATTCTATTGTCGTCTATATAGAATCTGTTCCAAGTATCAAATGGCTTAGAAATATATGGGGATAAATATATTATACAATACCTAGTTATATCATTGGGGATAAATATAATGACCACCAAATTAGGTAAATTGATCACCAAAATGGAGAAATAGTCACCAGAATATATAAATGGTCACCAAATATTAGGTTTAGATTAGGTTAGAACTGCGACCAGAGCCGAATTCTACTATACTTGGTTGGTGAAATTTTTTTTTTGGATTAGACAACCATAACCACACCATTTTTTTGGTATAAATTTCACGCTGAAATGGGGATTTACTTTGGTGATCATTTACAATTTTTCGCAATATAAAGTGATTTACTAGATCTGGTGGTTAGTTAAACATAAGCCGAAATATATTATTTGATACGATTCGTTTTATAATAATCCATTACGACTAATTAATCCCCAGAATATTTATTAATATATTTTTATCACACTTGTAGTCACCGAAGGATTTGTACACCCACAATTTATATGTTTAGGTCCCATGTAACAGGGGACAAGCCATTAATCGGGCACAAATCTAAACTCCCAGTCATTCTCAGTCATAGAAAAACCCTTCTCGAGCAGGGAATCGAAACCAGGATCTATAGCATTGCGAGAGGACCTTAACCGTTATACTTAACATGCTGTTGTGCAATTTTAACAATATCGACTTTGAAATAATCAAGGAAATGGTTAATATTAATTGCCTCAAACTTTCTTCCATCTCCAGCACGTTGTTGTTAAGTTCTTAAATCGGCTTCTATTTCACTAATTACGAAACTTCTAAACGAAAACAAGGGGTTCTGTTACCCTTGAATATTTGACTTGGAGGATAAGCCGCACGAGTAACCCGAAATTGCAAATACTATATTTACTGCCTTGTTAGCCTAGTGGTCCTGAGCGCGACTGCTACTTTAGAGGTCCTGGGTTCGATTCGTTGGTAGATCTAGGTATTTTGGGTCTTTTTATGAAATTCTCAGTAGCAGCTCTGAGTTAAGAATTTGTGTCCGGTCATTAACCGGCAATAGGTTCACCCCCTATTACATGGGACCTTAACATACTGGTGAACTGTGGGTGTACATTAGTACACCTCTGACTAACCCTCCGGGGAATACAGACGTGATGGTATGTTATATCTATATTAATATCCCGTGTGGAGTGGGGTTTATCCTATGTGAGGGGTTAGAATACAATTCCTCACTGCCACACTCACTCATTACCTCACTTCCATGCGAAGAGGCGAGAAAATATCTAAGTTCCTAAGTTCTATAAGACCTCTTTGGCTTCCACCCATCGTAAAGTTCCTCGGGATGTATTTCGACATTTGCGCGTAAGAGCCAGTTCCCCCTCAGTTGCTGCGGCTTCGGCAATCTGCAGTCCGTAGGAGTTTTTTAAGGCTTCGCAACGCATCAGCAACTCCTCTGGTGTTGCAGGTGTCCATGAGTGGCGATGGCTCCTTACCATTAGCGAGCTCGTAAACTTGTTTGCCGACAAAACAGCAAACAAGAGACATTAAAAAAGGGTTTTGCCTTTATGATTGAGACCTTTGTAGATACGTAGTAAAACCTAAAAATCCTTGGTAACTCCAACTTAAAATAGTTACTTACTCTGCCATTTGGACAATTTCAAACGTTGAGTTAATGGAGATATCACTCACACTGTTGGTATTGACTCATCGCGTGCCATGTTCAATAGATTCATTCCCCACGGAATTTGATACACCAAAGCTTATATTTTGAAACTACAGTCGACGTATTGGTTAACTTCCTAAGTTAAGTTTTAACGAGATTTTTGAGGCCGACGTGCGGGTACTATGGAAGACGTGAAATTTGGCCATAAATTGACTTAGAAAGTTACTTCGGCCTGTCTTGTTCCAGGTTAATCCTCTTGAAGGCTACAATTTACTCCAAAGATGAGGTTTTACTAAGTAACAAGTGGCAATTCTGAATATCTTTGATACTTACTTTATAATCTGTCTTTATCAAGAGTTGAAAGTTATAGGTTCATACTTTTAATTTAGTATTATTATTGATGATTCAATTTGGTGTATTGTTTACTAAAAAGAATGCCGTAACTTCTGTATTATTATGAATATTTGATAGCAACTCTCTTTGTAGTGGCGACACAAAATTGTATTTCAAAAGTTTCTCATTTCATATTTATTTAGCACAGCCGCTTGTGAAAGTTTCTAGGTTATTTATTATGCCATTGAAAAAAAAATTCCTAAATTATTTGCGGGAGTAGGTACCTTAGTTTTCAATGTAGCCCTAATAAAAAAACTTTTATCTTTTCACCAAATTGGAATTAAGTTCGTCTGGTTTTCGATTACGTGAATTAATTTCTGCTGACCAAGAAAAAACTTATTACGAATTCCGAGCGACGTGACCATGGACTTAAATGAACCTTCTCGCAGAAATGAGAAAAAATAATTATTCGTTCTCTCTGCCCTTCGTTATTGCGAATATCTTGCGGAATATAGTGCTCTTTATTTGAACAAGTTAATTTTGTGCAAAATCCCCTCCGGGATCATTGTGTCTACATATAACTTCTGTTCTTACATTTGGAGTAGAATTAAATGTAATTTTGCAACGCAAAGATCCCGTTTCTTTGATAGGATTTTACCGAATTTAAGCGGAGGTGTCTTCTTTTCCGCCACTCAATTGAAACTGAATTCAATTAAGTCCTACCAATTAGCTGGCACAATCTATAATATTGCCCTGCCGAATCTCGCAGATGGAACTTTCAAAGTTCCCCTGAACTCGAAGATTCAAATATTCAAGAGTATAATTAAATTGTAAAGGTTCAGGACAAATTGCAGTAGCCGGAATAGAATTGCTGATAGTATTAATTTCAGTCAGGTTTTTGGTACAATTAACGAGAGGTTCTGAACTTCTGAAGGAGTTTATTACCGGTCTGAATGAATTGGCTATTGGATCTGTCGTTACTTTTCATTGCTTTCGCTTCATTAAATTTGCCGTGTCTTATGATTTGATTTAATTTTCATTGAGTGTTTATTGATATTAGTTTAGGGTCCTTAGACAGTGTGCATAGGGTCAGTCCTATGCCTGTATATTCATGTCATAGGAAAAAAGGAACGGTTTTATTTTTGGTAAGATTTTTCCATGAAAATCGAACAGAATAAAACTACAAATGAATCGACCTACTTTATTTTATTATTATCAGGCTAACAAATAATATGCGCTGCGTCCATATTATAAATATTTCTATTCTATTATTTATTTGTCCCGATGTCGCTTAATATAAGTCAGGGCAGTACATAAGGGAATTTAATATTTAAAATATCAAACATTTTTAGGTGTCCCAGATCACCAGATCTAATATAAAAAGCTTTTAGACTGGTTCAGTTTATTTTTTGTTTAAACCTTAAAAATTGGAGCACATTTATCTTGCCTTTTTTCATTTCCTTTATTTTTATTTAATACGAAGCCCGAGGGGAGCGTTTTATGTCTATATAAATCATAGAGTTTAAGACTTCTTACAGATTTATGTATCGAGAAAATTATGACATTTCGGATATTAGAAGTCCTAAAAATCCTGAACGAATCATGTCCAACGAATTGAGTTAAAGAGAAAAATTGTTTGTACTTAATAGTTTTGGTACCTCTAACTGTTACATGCAAAGCCTTTTCTTTTTTATTGTAAGAAATCTTCACCGGTACGCATACCACATGTCGCCAAAATTTCATCGAATCGGATGAATGGCACTCCACTTCATAACGTGTATTATGCGTGCCGGTGGGATTGATCGATAAATTTGGTCCTCTTCCTATACAAAAGAAAACAGACCCATGTTTAGGGATGTAGTCAATGAGACATTTTTCTTTCCATGTTCTGAATTCTGTTTTATCCATCTACAAGTCAAAGTAACTTAAATCTAGATTATAATTGATCTACCAAGGTGGTTCCGACTCCTCAAGTAAGTAATTAACTAAATAAATCAAACTTTGCTAATCTAAGTTTATTCGTGCCGACTTCCGAACGTTTCGTATTTTTATTCTACTTTCTGACTTCTTAGCGTTTACGTCAGAGTCACTGGGTTTCGTATTAATTTGGAATCGGTCTATGTTTATTACGGACTATCCTATTTTAGCGTGTAGAAATTAGATATGACGGGTAGGGCGTGGCGGCGTTTTGTTTTTTGGTTTTATTGGTATGGATTTACAAACACAATACACCATACACATAATAAAGCACAAACCTATTCACTGTTCGATTACTAGGCACGGGTCTCCTCTCAGAATGAGAGTGGGCCTAATTCACGTTAGCCTATTGCAGATTCCACACGCCCGTCGAGAAAAATATCTCAGGCATGAAGGTTTCCCCACGATGTTTCCTTCACCATTAATCATTACATTATTGTGAAAGGTCAGAAGGTCCTTTAGATTAGAATTCAAAACCCATGACTTGGCCGTCTTATCACTAGGTTATTTTTAAAGTACAATAACACAAAAAGGTTTTCAAAGCACAATCACAAATTCGTGGAAACGATTCGTATGCCAGACACTTATAGCGATTTCACTAGTGATTGATCTATACACATGGTTTCCAAAATGCACACTGCATACATCCATAAATTCAACATAAAATCAAAACCCTCAACTGCATTAATTTACTTGTCAAATTTTTTTTAGAAATACCTACATATTCTCACTAATATGTGCGTTCGGATTTCAAATAATTTCAACCAAGTTTTAAATATAGTAATTATGTCATTAATGTCGTTGAGCCAACAATGTTTTTTTATATATTTATTATTGCGTTTTGAGTTGATAAATTCTATCTCTTTGGTTTGGTAAATAAAATAGCAAATATTCTGCTTATCTTGATATCATTGTGCAACGGGTTGTTGAGCTCTCTGGATTCAGTCAGCTGGGACTGGTCTACTCAATAATTATTGCCCTGCATTGGTGGATTACTATGTCTGGACTTTAAAAGAGACCTCTATTCTCTGAGATTCTGTTTCAATGTTCTTCTTCTTCAGAGCTCGTCGGTCAGGAAATGCCAGCGCTCTCTTATTTAAGAAAATCAAAAACCTATTTGTGAAATATGTATTTGTATTTTAAAAACAAATGTATTCCATATTGTATTTCTAAAATATTTATTTCTTTATTTATAGAAGTAAATATCTGTTAACGACTAACGCCATCTAGGGGCCATCGCAACGAATGAGCGGACAGAACGGTGGAAGGGCGAGCATTGCGCTGTGTCATTCCACTGAATATCTTTTTTACGACGATCAAGTGTCATCCTTACAACTGGTTATAATTTATATTATTTTGTTCTGTACAAATATACGCAATTTTAAAATCAAAGCAAATACACGAGTCATTTGTCTATCTCCATTTCTTCATCATACGAACGAGGAAAGAAATCGCACTTCACAAGCCAGCCTGACAAAATCACCTAACATATTTTGGACCTACGAACCGGATCTTCATCGAGAAGCAGCACCACCAGGAATTAACGGTCAGGCCATTCAATCTTTCCTTCCTAAATCCTGTGCTCAATTTGTGCTTACGTTGTTTCTTTATGCAAAATTACAGTGTTCTTGACCGGTGAATTAGTGCGCCTACCTACATCGCGTGCAAGTGAAAATCATCTACGAAACTGTAAGTGCTTAATTCCTGTTTTTCACATACACCGAAATGACAAAAAAGAGGCATTCGCTTATAGATGTTGAAAGTACAGATGATATTATCCGGGATTTAGTTAAGAAACGGGGTTCTGTTAAAGGGAAATTTACTTTATTCGTTAAATTTGTCGAGTCATTAGATGAGTCGAATATAACTGAAACACAAAAAGCAGAGTTACAAGAGCGTTTTCAAAGGACAAAATTGTTATTTGATCAATTTTCGAATTTTCAAGACGAATTAGACTTGATAGTTTCGGGGAGTCAAGTAGACAAAGAATTACAAGAGAGAGAAAGTTTTGAAAATCAGTTCTATGCTATTGTGGCCAAATGTAAGTGTATTTTAAAGGAAAAACCGCAATCTGACATTCAAAATCGTAACTCGAACGGTATCAAACTACCTACAATTTCTTTGCCCAACTTCGACGGTAGCTACGATCAATGGCTCGAGTTTCGCGATACATTTTTATCAATTATTCACAATAGTAATAATCTCGATAACGTTCAAAAATTTCATTACTTGCGATCAGTTCTCACAGGTAATGCACTACAAGTGATTAAGGCGCTAGAATTTTCTTCGGACAATTATTTAATTGCTTGGGATTTGTTAGAGAACAGATATAATAATAACCGTTTGCTTGTTCACAACCATGTTAAGGCTTTATTTTCTGCTCAGTCATTAAATAAAGAGTCAGCTTCGCAAATTCGTAAACTAATTGACACCATAATGAGAAATATTCGTGCATTAAAATCCTTAGGGGAACCTACTGACACATGGGATACATTAATTATCCACATAACAGTCTCAAAATTAGATTCGTCGACGGAACGCGAATGGGAACTTCATAAAAGTACCCACACGAATACGTCCTAAAATAAAAAAATGTCGTTGTCTGATTTAATGACTTTTCTTAAGGATCGAGCAGATTTTCTAGAAACTGTTAAGCCTTCTCAATGCAAACCAACAGGGGACACACATACTCAAAACACACACATTAAAAAAACGTCGTCGATAAAATCACATAGTCATGTAGTCACACATAAAAATAGTAAGCCTTCAAACTCATCACATTCGCAACGTTACAAATGCAATATGTGCGATTCGAACCATCCTTTATATTCTTGTGAAAAGTTCCTTAGCTTATCACTTAACGAAAAAATAAAACACATAGAGGATAAAGGGATGTGTCGTAATTGTTTACGTGTCGGCCACGTAGTCGCGGAATGTTGGTTCGGGCCGTGCAAGCATTGTAACAAAAAACACAACACTTTAATTCACGACTTTAGTGACGCTGGTATGTCATCAGCAGTTGCAAACGCATCACAAACATCACCTCAGTCCGTTGCTGATATCACGCACACACATGTATCCCAAACGGCATCTCACACATTTCACACGCTTTATAAAGACGATAATATTACTTACAATCATTTTCACAATCAAGTATTATTATCGACTGCATTAGTGGAGATAGCTGATAAATATAACAAATTTCACACCACTCGAGCTCTCCTAGACAACGGGAGCCAACATTGTTTCATATCTGAAACATTATGCAATACCCTTAACATTCCATTGATACAGTCCACTGTTCAGGTAATAGGAGTAGGTAATTCCATCACGAAGTCTACACAATCATGTAACATTAAAATGCGGTCAAAAATAAACTCATATACCACACGCTTAAATTGTTTACTTTTGTCCCGCATTACGTCACAATTACCTTCACTGGGTGTCAATCATAAGATTGAAATACCAGATAACCTGCAACTTGCTGATCCCGACTTTTATTTAACAAACGAAATACATCTATTAATTGGTGCAGACAAGTTTTGGGAACTGCTAAACGAGGGTTTAATTCGTTTACCTAAAGGTCCTTATTTGCAGAACACAAAACTTGGCTGGATTATATCTGGGTCAGTTCACAGACAAGTTTCACACAGTAATCGAACTCAATGTAATCTCACACAAACATGGGATACCGAACTTAAACGTTTTTGGGAACTAGAAGAAATAGCTTCATGTTCCAGTTCCAAGAAATACACAAAAAATGAAATTGCATGCGAAGATTTATTTAAAAGTACTACCTTACGCGACGATAAGGGCCGTTTTTCTGTACGCATTCCGTTGAGTGAATCAGCTGATGCACTACACGATACATTTTCTATGGCACAGAACCGGTTTCTTGCACTCGAACGCAAATTACTTCGCAGCTCACCTCATTATAGACAAATGTATAATGAATTCATGAGTGAATATTTGCGCTTAGGTCACATGAGTCGCATTTATGAATATTCGTCGCCTTGTTTTTTCTTACCACACCATGGCATCTATAGGGAGCACAGTTCTACTACTAAACTTAGGGTGGTATTTGACGCGAGTGCAAAATCTACGTCAGGCAAGTCTTTAAACGATATACAACACATTGGGCCGTCGTTACAGAATGACATTTTCTCCATACTACTCAGATTTCGACAATATAAATATGTTGCATGTGCCGACATTGAGAAAATGTATCGCCAAATCTTAATCCAACCTGATCAGAGAAATTTGCAGTTAGTTATTTGGAGAGACAATCCATCTGAACCCCTCGGTATATACCAGCTTAATACCGTCACATACGGGACGGCATCCGCGCCTTATCTAAGTATAAGATGCTTAAAACAACTCGCTTTAGAATGCAATGATGACGTCATTGGACGGATCATTAATGAAGATTTTTATGTCGATGACTTGATAACGGGTCATCAAGATCAACAAAAATTATTAGAAATATGTTGTAACATTTCTAAAATACTAGATTCCGGTTGTTTTAAATTAAGAAAATGGATATTTAATTTTGCTACTATACAGTCACAATCTTCATTTACGTATAAGGAATTGTCATTAGGGGACAACTGTCACACAAAAACTCTGGGTATGGGTTGGTCTTGTTCTCCGGACGAACTGCATTTTAGCACAAAATGCGATTATGAGTTAGGGACTAGTACTACTAAGCGCAGTATCGCTTCAACTATTGCACAAATATACGACCCCTTAGGTCTTCTTACTCCTACAATTATTGTTGCTAAGATCATGTTGCAAAGATTATGGTTATCAAAAATAGGCTGGGATGATCCAGTCACTAGCCCTATTTTATCAGATTGGAACAAATTCATAAATAAATTACAGTATTTACAAGATATACGGATTCCGCGCTATGTGCTACAAGATATTAACGCAGGTAGTAATACAAACAAAATAGAATTGCACATTTTTTGTGACGCATCACAAGACGCATATGGCGCCTGCGCGTACGTACGTAGCTATACAGGTACATTGATAACAGTTAACTTATTATGTGCGAAGAGCAAGGTGGCTCCCGTAAAACCGGTTAGCATACCGCGCTTAGAACTTTGTGGCGCTGTAATAGGTGCGAGACTGTACGCAAAAATAATAAGTTCATTAAGATTAACAATCGATAACGTGTATTTTTGGTCAGACTCGACAATTATTTTAGCATGGCTTAAAATGTCACCTAATTTACTAAAGCAATTCGTACAAAATCGTATTATAGAAATTAATGAGATAACAGGTGATATGCCGTGGCTTCATGTCGCCGGTAAACAAAATCCGGCTGATTTATTGTCACGTGGAATGCATTTAGACACACTTAAGTCATCTGATATGTGGTGGTGCGGACCTCAATTCTTACATGTTCCACATAAGGATTGGGCACAAGATATGCATAATTATGATGTTAATCCTGATGAATTACCCGAATTAAAAGCTAATAAAATTTCATTGTTAAGTCAAACACAACCAATTTTTCCATTCGAACTTTTTTCTTGTTTTAACCGTATGAGACGTGTTGTGGCATACGTGATACGCTTCATTAATAACTGTCGCAACAAAGTTAAGACACATCGCGTCACAGGTTGCCTCTTAGTAGACGAAGTATGTAATTCAACCAGGATTTTAACACGTATTGCACAGCAACAATCATTTTCAGATATTTATGATGGATTAAAATGTAATCGATTGTTAAAATATCCTCGTCATTTATCCAGTTTAAATATATTTTTAGATAAGCATAATTTAATTAGAGTAGGAGGTAGACTCACGCATTCGAAATCATTTTCGTATGATAAAAAACATCCATTGTTGTTATGTTCTAAGCATATATTTACACGACTCCTGTTTCAGTATCAGCATAAAGTCTTATTACACGCAGGGCCTCAGTTGTTATTAGCTTCAATACGAGAAACCTGGTGGCCTATCAGAGGACGCAACTTAGCAAAACAAGTGGTGCATACTTGTGTGAAATGCGTACGTATGAAAGCTAAACCTTTAACCATGCAAATGGGTAACTTACCTTCTGAAAGACTGGAACCAGGATATCCATTTATTCGATGCGGTGTCGATTATGCTGGGCCAATTTTTATGTTAAACCGTGCAGGAAGGGGGGCAAGATTAATTAAATGTTATATTTGTCTTTTTATATGTTTTACAACGCGCGCTATACACTTAGAATTGGTCACAAGTCTCACGAGCGAAGCATACATATTGGCATTTAAACGTTTTATCTCTCGGCGTGGTAAACCCATGCAAGTGTATTCAGATAATGGTAAAACATTCGTAGGAGCTTTAAAGGAATTTTCTAAATTTTTAGAGGACACTGAATGTGATATTGTTAACTTCGCTACTAATAATTTAATCAAATTCACATTTATACCACCATATTCGCCTCATTTCGGTGGTTTGTGGGAGGCAGGGGTTAAGTCCTGCAAATTTCATTTGTGCCGCGTAGTGGGCAATGCACACTTAACTTATGAGGAATTAAGTACGGTGTTAGCACAAATTGAAGCCGTCCTAAATTCCAGACCTATGTTTCCAATGTCCACAGACCCTAACGATTTGCTCCCTCTTGCTCCCGCTCATTTCCTGATCGGCCGACCGCTCACAGCACCTGCGAGCCAGGACCTCACTACGATGACTACGCAGAGCCTTTCTCGATATGATCGGGTGGAACAAATGCGGCAGAATTTTTGGACAAGATGGTCTAAAGAATATGTCTCCGAGCTTCAGAAAAGAACAAAATGGCAAATGAATCAAGACAGCCTTACTCCTAACACATTGGTTTTAGTGAAAGAGGATAACCTCCCTCCCCTGAAGTGGCGTCTCGGACGTGTGCTCCAAACATTTCCTGGCAAGGACAACATTGCACGAGTTGCCAGCATCAAAACTGCCACAGGCATTGTTCGACGATCCTTTTCGAAGATATGCCCGCTCCTGTACCCGCACGAAGATCAAAAGCCGGTGACGTCTATCTCGTTGGAACCTGGCACGTCCAAGGCCGGGGGCATGTTAACGACTAACGCCATCTAGGGGCCATCGCAACGAATGAGCGGACAGAACGGTGGAAGGGCGAGCATTGCGCTGTGTCATTCCACTGAATATCTTTTTTACGACGATCAAGTGTCATCCTTACAACTGGTTATAATTTATATTATTTTGTTCTGTACAAATATACGCAATTTTAAAATCAAAGCAAATACACGAGTCATTTGTCTATCTCCATTTCTTCATCATACGAACGAGGAAAGAAATCGCACTTCACAAGCCAGCCTGACAAAATCACCTAACAATATCCTTTAATGGTCGCAAGCTCGGCTGCTGTGTGAGACCTCGGGTTCGATTCCCAGAGGACGCCTTTGCCACTAGCCTGTGCCCTGCAGTGGGTCAGTATAAATTAAAAAATAATACACAAGTTTCAGTGTATCATTATTATTTATTAGGAGATAAAATGTACAGTTATTTTATTAAATTTCTTAGATATTTGATGATTCCCTTTTGTGGAGTGTAAAATATTTTCCCAATCCGTGTACGGAATGTTTATTAAAAGCAAAAACAATAATCGTAATTCTGTCTCGTTATCAGATCGTAATTTCCAAAGCTTGAATTCCAAAAATTTCTGAATAATTTAACAGAAATTTACATTCTATCCTCCCCTTAGATGGTGTGCAATATTAACAAATTGTTTCATAAAATAAATTACACTGGGGCCTCATTAACGGGCGTTGGGGGGTTAGATTCAGAGTAATTAATTACGTTTGAATATTTAAATAAAGCCTTATAGGTTCTATTGTATCCTATTCAAAGTATTCAACATTGTTTTGCCAAGTACTAGAAAGTTTGAGGTGGGAAAACTCGGCTTCGACAGCCGAGTTTGTTTTGGTTGATGCCACCTGTGGTGTCTGACTTTATACCTCTACCCAATATATGAACACCTAGTACCCGCGTTCCTAAAATATTCTACGGGTAAGCATTAATATTTTTTTTTTTATTTTTTTTTTAATATATAAAACCTGCGATCAGTCGTCTAGACTATAATCAGGTGAGTTGAAGGGAGTTGGGGTTTGGTGAGGTAGAGCCACTGCTCTATCTCTCCTTAATATTACAGCACATCGGCTCTCTTGAGTCTTCTAGTCGGATTGGGTTGCAAGAGCATACTAGATAGCGGGTTTGGGTGAGTTGTCAAGCGGTCCTTGTAGTTCGCTGTGTAGCGTTTTGCTTCGTCCAAGATGGTTGGGATTTCCAGGTACTCATGGATTTCCGAGTTGCGTGCATACCAGGGCGCCGATGAGAGTACCCTTAGAATATTGTTTTGAGCTCTCTGGAGGCACATAATGTTGGATTTGCTGGCTGTCGACCAGAGTTGGATTCCATACGTCCAGATCGGTTTTATGATGGAGCAATATACCCTTAGTTTGTTAGATAGAGACAAAGCAGACTGTCTACCGAGGAGCCAGAGTAAGTTTTTAAATCTTAGGTTGATTTCGTTGCGCTTCGTTTTTATATGATCTTTCCATGTCATTCTACGGTCCAGGTGAAATCCAAGGTATTTAACGCAGGTTGATTGCGGCAATGTGTCGGGGCCTAGGTTAACCGGTGGACAGGATTCGCGTCTTAGGGTAAATGTAATGTGGTGAGACTTCGGGGCGCTTGCTTTTATTCGCCACTTGGTCAGCCAAGCATTGGTGGCGTTGAGCTGAGTTTGCAACAACCTACTCGCTTCATTTGGATTACGGTTACAACTAAGGAAGGCCGCATCGTCGGCAAAGGTTGCTACAGCTGTATCATGTGACTGAGGTAGATCACTAGTAAATATGTTGTAAAGGACCGGACCGAGTACGGAGCCCTGGGGTACTCCGGCATTACAGCTAAAGAGAGGGGATCTTGCGTCACGGAGCTTGACCTGAAACTTTCTGTCACTGAGATAAGATTCCATAAGCAGGTAGTAGGAGTGTGGAAGGTACTTCTTAATTTTGCAGAGTAGTCCTTTATGCCAAACCCGGTCGAAGGCTTGGTGAACATCAAGGAAAGCAGCCGAACAGTATTCTTTCTTTTCTAGACATTGTCTTATTGTACAATAGACTCTGTGTACCTGCTCTATAGTAGAGTGGTGCTTCCGGAAACCAAATTGGTGGTCAGGTATTACATGGTCCATGTCCAGGCAAGGGGATAATCGAGCAAGGATGATCTTTTCCCATAATTTTGACAAAACTGGCGTCAGGCTAATTGGGCGGTAAGATGATACTTGGTTAGGCGGTTTACCAGGCTTATGGATCATAACAATTTGAGATGTTTTCCAAAGTGCAGGAACATGTGAGGTTCTCAGTGTGGCATTGATAAGGATGGTCAAGAGGATAATGCACTTCCTAGGGAGCTCTTTCAGTAGCCTGGGGGTGATCAAGTCAAATCCAGGTGCTTTGTTTGAGTCCATTTTTACAATCTCTCTAGCTATCTCCCTCGGTGAAGTAGGCCTCAACGGCAGGCATAGTTGCAGATCTTGCCTTAGGACTTCATCTATTTCTGGATCTTCAGGACTATCAGTATTGTTGGGTTTAAATACTCCGGCTAGATGTGTAGCAAAGGCCAGAGATTTTTCTTGGATTTTTCTCGGATCTAATAGGCGGGGAACACTGTTGCGGCTGTGGGAGGTACTTTGTTGCCTTCCAGAGGTTGTGGGTCCCATTTGCATTTGGAGACATTTTCATTAATCTCTGTTTGAGCGATTCATTTGCAGCATCAGCTAGAAGATCTTTCAGTTCTTTAATTGCTCGGTTTAGTCTGGTTTTATCCGTGCTCCTGTGGGTCGTCTGCCAAATTCTGCGAAGACGACGTTTTTCGGCGATTTTTTCCCTAACCGCAAGCGGAACCGGCGCCCTATACAGTGAATCCTTCAGCTCCGGAGTAGAAGACCAAGCCGCCACTTGGATAAGGTTTGTGATATAAAGACACAAGTCGTCCACTTCCTCCCTGGTTTTGAGTGGAACATTAAGCTTGATATTTGATTCTAGGAATTCCCGAAAACATTGCCAATCCGTTTTGTGATTGTGGAGATGGTCGGTATGAGTGTCACTGGGTATGACCATTGGACTAAGCATTAGAAGGACTGGTGAGTGGTCAGAGCTACCGTCGAGACTTGACTTTATGAGACTGTTCTGTTGGCTGATACCTTTTGTGATAAAAAAGTCTAAGAGATCAGGTATTTTATTACTGTCCGTGGGCCAATACGTGGGCTCTCCAGTTGACATAGCTAGTAGGTGATTGACTTCCATACTCTTTTTTAGTTCTCGACCTCTAGAAGCTGTTAATCTTGATCCCCAATATGAGTGCTTGGCATTCCAATCACCACCAGCAATGAATCGGTTGCCTAGTGTCATAAAAAAGTCAGTAAGCATTTTCTCTTTTATAGTGTGGCGCGGAGGACAGTAGATAGCAGAAAGAACTAGGGGACCTGATCGATCCTCCACCCATACAGTTGTGGCTTGGAGGTAGGACGCCGCAGTGGATTCCAAGAGGCAATGCTTTACACTATTCTTGATAATTATTGCGGTGCCAGCATGGGCTCCACCATCTGGATGGCACGTAAGATACACGGAGAATCCTGGAATGCATATTCGGCTTCTTGATGTGGTGTGCGATTCAGAAATGAGGCAAACGTCAAGCTTGTTAAGTTTGATGAGCATCTGTAGTTCGTTTATATTGGGAGCAAGGCCATTGATGTTCCAAGTGGCGATGTGTAGGGAAGTCATTTTGTAAGCTTGGAGACGAGAGTAGTGATAAGACTCACTAGGGAGCCTATTTGCTGTATAAGAAGGTCCATTTTCTCGTTTCCTTTAAGTAGGATATCTTCCAGTCTGTTGTAGGATTGTTTATTTAATTGGGCATTATTTCCATCGGTGACTTCGGCGTATGTGCGTTGGTGAGTGGGTCTTTCGTTTCCTTCGATTATTGGAAGAGTGGAGCAAATTGGATTTGTTGGCATAGTTGATGCGGGTTGAGTTTCTCTTGAGATTAAATTCTTGTTTCTTCGGGCAAGGATTTCTTTGTATATTTCACAACCTTTGTAGTTGGCCGGGTGGTCGCACGAGCAGAGAGCGCATTTAGCAGGTGTGGTTCTATCTTTCTTTTTGCACTCCGAGGTTTTGTGGCCTTCTCCGCATTTGACGCACCTATATGGTCTCATACAATTATTCTTCGAGTGACCGTAGCGTTGACAACGTTGGCATTGAACGATACTTTTTGACTTTCGAGGATCCTCTATCTTAACTTTTTGGTTGTATATATGCGTAATATTTTTGACTGCAGGGTTGTTAACATTAGGCTCGATATTCACAAAGAAGGTCGATGTGGGTTTCTTGTCGGGCCCGTATCGTGCGTTGATGATTTCGCCTTTAATTTTGTTGTTGGTTGCCTCAATGGCTTCTGATATTGCTATATGAGGAGTACTATGGTGGAGGTCTTTTATGACAATGCGATAGCATTTGCTGTCTTTAGGGGTAAATGTATGTCCTATGAGACCGTTTGCTCTTATGACTGCTATGATTTTCTTATACTCTTCAGCAGTGTTGACAAGAATGTGGAGTAGGTATTTGTTAATTAACTTAAATTTGAATTCTTCTTTTCTGCTAACGGTTAGGAGTAATTTCGATAGCTCAGTAACATCCTCTATGCCGTTAAGAACGATAGGTGGAGGTTTAGTGGGTTTGGGAAGGTCAATAATGCATGATTCATCCGTTGGATTTAAGGGCAAGGTGCTGAAGCGATTATTCGTTGTGGTTCTCTGGGCTTCTGGTGGAGAGCTGCAGTATTTTCTTTTCTTGCTGTTTCTGTTATTGGGTAGCGGCACCCTTTGCCAAGGCGGTGGAGCAGGATTTTGGGGATTGTCTTCCAGTAAGTTTACTTCCAGCGAGTTGCTAGTTTCGTTCGGTTGCTCAGCATTTATCATTGGGCAGTCTCGTGAAGACCTTCCCAAATCGGATAGGGATGACGATCGTTGTTTTGTAAATAAGCCTGGGTGGAGTACTTGTTGAGTTAGCGATTTTTGTTGTGGTTCAGGGTTTTTTGGGGGATTTGACTTCATTTATGATCCCACGAGTAGGGTCGAATTATTGGTCGCTCACAGGGTAACGCCCATTCCTGTGAGAAGGCACTATACAACGATGTGGCCAGGTCCATCGAGGTTGGCGCTAAAGACTGAATTCCCTCAGCCATTCATCCTGTCGGCACGGTTCCCACCTTAGGATTGAGGTTATTTATTATGGAGGTTATCTTCCTCTTGGCCCGGGCGATTAAGCCAAGGCCACCGTTCTCACGAGACATGACCGCAAGTTTACGGTTTGTGGGAGTCATTTCCTACTTCCACAAAGGCAGGCCGCTAAGCCTGCCTAGTAGGTTAGTTGACCGCCGCCCACGACTCGGCGTTTGTTGTTCTTTGGCACCACCCGGGGGACACGTGTAGGGTTATGGTTAGGTAGCTCCTACGGACGCGAACAACTTTGCCCCCCAACAAGCAAGCATTAATATGATAACATTATTGTGTTTCGGCTTGAAGGGTAGTAGCCAGTGAAATTATTGGGCAAATGAGACTTAACAATAGAGGTCTCAAGATGACAACGCATTAGTGATACTTCTGGTTTTGCTGACTTTTATGGATTGCTTCAGACAATATGCTTATTTATCATTGTATCTATACTTAATATCAGAAAACTGAAGAGTTTACTGGTTTCTGACATTTACGCGAATATTAGACATAGAAATAAAACTACATTTTATAAATAATCAATAACAAAAATGTAAGGTAGCTGTTAGTAATTGCAACATTAAGACGTCCAACAACTTAGTCTGCCCGTGACCATGGATGCTGTAAAGGATCCGAAACGTCGGGAATTAAATAATATTAATACAACGCGATAAAATCCGTAAAAGTAGTTTTATTTCAACTGAAGCGTTTGTTTGTTTGGATGCGCTAATCTCAGGATCCATTGCTCGGAATTGAAATTTTTTTTTGTGTTGGATAGTCCATTTGTCGAGGAAGGTGATAGGCTATATAACATCACGCTATGCCTCTTAGGAACGTAGTAACAATTAAAAAAAAATTCATTTTTACAAGTTATAAGAGAAAATCAATTGTTATCGTTACCCGTTGTTATTTGACGGGTTTTACTTTACGGCCTCTTTTGGACTATTGCTGGATTTAGGCCTCAAGTAGTGACTTGGCCAGTTGGTCATAGTTTATCGCACTGAATTAGTATGCTGGAAGACTTCAGACATTCAAGATTTCATGTCATTGAACACTTCGACCTGGAACAAATAATAACTTACCAAATATTTATTCTGTTCGGGAATCGTCGCGTAGGAGTTGATCGGTATTCCCCAAAGGGATAAGCAGAGGCATATACGTACACCCAGAGTTCGGCGGTATTTTTAGGTTCTATGTAGGTAATAGAGGGCGAACCAATAAGGAGAACCCAATAAGGGGGCACAAATCTTAACTCCGAGCTATTATTGAGAATATAATACACTTTACTCGATCTAATGTTTGATGTATAATGTATGGATGAATGAATGATATAGCTGTCCAATTTCACTTTGTATTTATAATAGATAGACGATTTGATTTTACAATGAAAATAATTAATAATGGCTGCAGTAAGATAAGGAAATGCAGAATAGACATAAAAAAATCTATAGAATAAGCATGTTGCCAATCGTTTATTAGTGTTGCCAGTAATAAACTCAACAATAGTTTGGCCTGAACATAATTATCTAAATTATGTTAATTAAGTTTAACGCCAATTTTTTTTTTAACTAAAATCCGCCTTGTATTGAATGTAAAACAAAGCAAAACATAATACGGTGTTTGCATATTCAACTCAGGTTTATTAAGTTGAGTAACATCAGACCGTAGAGCATTCAAGTTATAATTTCTAAAAGCTCCTTTTAAATAAAAAGCGGAGCTGACGTAACGAGTTCGGCCATTTTTATTAAAATTGTACGCGTGAGTTTTAAACTCTTTGTAGCTAGTGTTGTGTAATGGAAGTGTTTTTTAATCTATAGTAATCTATACACAATATCTATACCTACATTACAAAGAGGTAAAATTCATTGTTAGAAAGGTATTATTTGGAAAGTGGACGTTTTGAGAGTTGACGTAATGGGAAGTGGACTTTTTGGGCATTGTATGTTTGTGGTCGTTTTGGGAAATTGAACGAAATGGGAGATAGACATTTAGGGAATTACCATTTTGGGAAGTTGTCGTTTGGAACCTAAAGGGGGATTGAGTGCTAAAGACTACTTTTTATTTCGGTAAATATATATATTTTCAATATCCCGCTACGACTCTTAGGATTGGAGCAACGCGGGTGAAATCGCGGGCGGGTCGCTAGTATTAGATAAAAGTTATCTTTAATGATTTTACTGTTATTAGGAGAAAAACTCTGGTACATAATAATGTTCAAAATATAAATAACTAGGTGTTTCCCGCAGTTTCACTCGCGTATTTTTGAGTTACTCTGCTATTCGGTACGGGGACAAATCCAACAAATCAAAGATTATAAAAATCGCTCCAACCGTTATTGAGTTATAAATGGTGTAACTAACACGACATTGTTTTATATATATATTTTTTTTTTGTACTCGAATTAATTCTCTCTCTCTCCTCTCTTTCTGTATGCTATCTATATAAGTTGAACATTCGAAATCTTGAAATCCGATTCCAATATAATTGGGAAAAAGCCATAAGTCCACTTATCTAAGTTTCAAGAACACACAAACTTCCTTTCTTTATTAGGTACTTAGTACCATTATTTTTGAGACTAAGTACGACAGTTACATTGCTAGACAATTCCCCCAGAGAAGCAAAAGTAATTTATTTTAGTCGGTCAAGCTATTTCCGATATGCTTCAATTATTGATACTTTTTTTGGAGAGTGGAAAATTATTGTTCTATTTGGCGCTTCCCCCAGTGGTAGAAGAACTTGAAGATTTTTTTTTTAAAGCTTACTAGTAATGTGGGTTATACATTATTAGTATTCTTGTTAACCCCTCGTGCTAAGCTAAACTCTTGTGTTACGAGTGGGTTCACGTCGTTAGTGTAATGGGTGAGCTTCGAACCGGCAACCATATGATCGCCAGTCCGACGCCCTAGCCATTAGGCTACCGCCGCTTCAAAATAATCAATATTTCCCGCGGTATCATCATTAACTCATTGATTATCTCAATACTGGGTCTCCTCTTAGTTAGAGGTCTTCGGCGCTAGTCTACCACGCTGTCCTATTGTGGCAGGCCAGCGTGAGAAGTCTACGCCATACGCACGCGAGAAAATCTCTAGCCGTCAAAAAAATCACGTGCAGTTTTCCTGACGATGTCTCCTGATCTCCTTCACTGTTTTTAAGCGAGTGATAATTCATTTATTGATTTAACTTATTTATATATATATATATACATTTTAAAATATTTTAATTAAAAAGAATAGAAATAGTAGCCCAGCGGTATCGGCAGGGTCCAACCTACCGGTGTTCAGGGTCCCAGAGTGAGACATATCCTAACAGTGCGGGCCATGTCCAGGAATACTACTTGATAATTATTTTTGAGGACAAGATTTCAAAAAGTTAGAAGTGGTTACCTTAGATTCAAACTCGAGACTTAGCAGACCTATGGTGTGTGTGGCTATGGTCTCAAGTTCACTAAGCATCACTGATCACTAACCTATCATTGCTTATGACAGCAGCAGTCAGTAAAACCGTATTTACCTCCCTTTGCATCACGTAGGCTGCCCCTGTATTCTGTAGAGAACACCGAAATGGTCGTCAAAATCGGTAACTTCTCTGGTATTGAAGAATTCACAGGCGACGGTGATGTCTTACCCACAGGTGAACTGCTTGCTCATTTGCCCCCTAAATTATAAAAAAAAACAAAAGGGTGTATCATTTATTAATTGTATCATCAAATAAAACAAACAAACATAATTTATAACAAATTTATTTCGTTGACGTTCATTATTTATATAATCCGTATCTATATATTTCAAATTGGACAATAATTTAGGTTTAATTATTTACAGACAATTTACATTAATTATTCGCGCCCCAATTTGACGGGTTCTAATTAACTGTCAAGATAATTGTGCTAAGTGACGAGAAGTAAGGAACTTATATTATAGGCTTGGCCTGTTTTGAAATTTGTACTGAATTTAGTACGTCATTTAGATTCAAGTCGTTTGGAAGTAATGGTCGACATGCTTCCTTGTTTATTTATTGTTAGCGCTATAATTCTGATAAATTGCTTCGTTATTTTCACTCTGTTTTCCTTTATTATAAAATTCTTATTTGGTTTCCGGTGGACTCCAAAAATAAGCTACTAAAAATGATGTAATTGTATTGTCAATTAATGTTGTATTGCTTGAACAAAACGTAAATGATAAATTTTTATTTTGAATTAATAATCACATTTATCATTAATATCATGTTTATTTTAAGACTACATTGGATATTGTCGGAAGACATTTTGCAATGTAGTTTTAAAATTCCCCATAATTATTATCATAGTAATCCCAGACTGCCAATAAGTCTTGTCTATGGCGATGGCTCGCTTAGGTGTGTGAAAATCTTATTCGGTAGCTTTAAACCTAGGGTTGTATTTATAGGAGGCATAATGGCAAAATACTCACAGCTACTTTATTTTTAAGAGTCCGGCGGAACGAGTCTCTCTTATAAACGTAATACCGAAATAAATCGTTATTCAAACACAATTTAATCAAAATCTGATATGATTCAGATTCCGATACCGTTAATCTAGGTTCCTACGCTACCTTTTCATCCAAAATACTTCACTGGAAATACATGTAAGCGAATGCAATTTTTGATAACTTCACTAAGTTTTGAACGATATCAAAACGGTAACGGTATCCAAATCCGAATAATAACATAATTTGATAGAATATTGTCAGGATTATGATTTATTTTGGTATTACGTTTTTGTGGACAATTTAAGCTCCGCCGGACCCTTAAGTCGAGCTGACTGTGACAAAACGAGACATACCGGAATTTAAAAATTTAGTAGCGTTTGAGTATTTGGTCACTACTCAACTAGCATATTGTCTATTACTTAAAAATTATAAGAAAAAACAATTTGCTAGTTTTTAACATTGATTCTATAGCAATACGGTTTGTTATTCATTATCAATTCATGTACATTTACATACATTCTATTAAAGTTATGGAATGTGATCCGATAAATACCTAACTAAAATGCGATGTATCGTCTAACACAAAAAAAAATTGTATTCACCTCCGGTAGTATCTACAAAGTAATATTGCACTTCAGAAATTCTAGATACAGTGTGGAGATAGCTTAATGTTAATTGATTACTAACCATAACGTGTAACAATAAGTCTTAAAATAAAAATGTGAAAGATTTAGGAGTTACTACTTATGTAAACGACTATGAAAACAGGAAGATTACCGAATCGTATAATGAATTCTGCACTACTGTAAACAGTTTGTTTCTCCTGCCAATTAAATTCTCTAGAGCTAAACCTTAGTTACAAATAGAAGGGTTCCGCTGTCTGCCCGTAATAATTAATCAATGTTTAACCTAACGTAATTGTTTATGGGTTTACCCTATACCTTTTCAAGATACTGTATACAAACAGTTTCATAAACATTCCATAATTCCTCTCGTAATACAGATAGACTATAGCTATATAGAATATAACCTATTGCATTTTTATTATATTAAAATAGTATATACAAAGCTGTGATAGAATTATTTACAAAATCAACTGTAAAATAATTTAATTAATATCTAGAGGAATTAGAATTAAATGTTTCTTTGTTCGCCCTAATATTGGTACCAAAAACTGTTGTTCTTTGAGAACTCTACCCTCCATGTTTAACGACCCGAACAAAATCACTTTTACTGAATAACTTGACAAAAGCAAATAACGAGATATTAAAGACTGTGAAGGCCGTAAAGTTGTCTATTCTTAAGACGTCGCGGCTTTTAAACAAAGTTTTTTTAGGCACCAAAAAGTACACACTTTTCGTTATCCTTTTTTCCAATCAAATCACGCTTGAATAACCTCAGGCAATAAAATTACAATACGTATTATTGACTCAGTTTACGATTCATTGGTTTTTTAGATTCAAGTTCCAAATTGTAGGTCGGTAAATGAAGGTTTTCTTAGTACGTAAATGGTTATCAAACAACATAGTATAGAGGCTGTTTTATCCAGTGTTGATTTTGCACATCCCTGTTGCATCGCAGCGGGGTGCTCACCTTAAACAGAAAATTGGAATTAAACACAATTTATATACCTATACAAAATCAAGATCAGATTGATACAAGCACAGGCATTCCCTACCCCTGTCCACGTTTATTTTCCGTAGAGTAGCAACGCCGAAGGCAGAATATTGCGTGGTCGTTCACCAACAAGATCAAGTGAAAGACTCGTCGTCCTTCAACAGTCGTAAGAGACGCGCTGGACAGAAACTGGTGGAGGCAAATCATTCGCTCCAGATACAACCCTGAGACTGTTTATGATTCTCAGAAATGAGGGATCGACCCAAGAGAGAGATAAGTACAAAACGAAACAATCCAATTTAAGGGAGTCGTTCAAAAGGAAGTTATTAAATTTAAAATTAACGACTTGGACGAAGCTTTTGACACTTTGGACTTGGAAAATTATTGAGAATTTTACGAAATCTTTACAAAGATTTGTGAAAGAATAAGTTAATACTACCTAAAGTTAAAGTTAAATGTGTAGCTTTAATATTAAGTTCTAGCGTTTTCTTACCGGATAAGACGTGTACTCTGGTGGCTGCCGAAGGGGCGTTATTGGGGCCACATGTGTAGACTCCTGCATCGGAGCCAGTTGCTCTCTGAACTAGGAGGCGGCTGGTACTTTTCAATCCCTTTTCTGTGACCAGCGATATACCACCACGTGCAGAATCAAAGTTTATCACCTAAAATAAACACCGTCTTATAACATTCAATCAGATTCGACAGTTTCAATATTATATACTCAATACTCAAATTGAGAATTTGATCAAAGATTAAACAAATAATCATAAAATGGAATATCAAAACTTCATCTTCAGACTAACTTTATTATTTACGTAGATAAAACAATAAACAAACAACATTTATTTCAAATATTGACATGATTACAATTGCATTAAAATGTAAAATGCGAAACTAACTCGTTGCCATAGTAATCACAAACTGAATTTGTTCAACAGTCATTGCGTAATCACTTTCAAACCATGAAATCGATTGACTCAGGATTGAGTCCTCAATTCCGTACATCGGGGAGTTAATGCTCTTAATCCTGCTGGCGGGGATTTGTCGACAAATTTTGTTATTAGCCAAATTTGCGAAGTTATTCCACGCATTTTTTCCAGGCTAATGAAATTTCTTTATAGATTTTTTGTGGAATTGTTGCTGACTTTTTCATGAAATAATAACGTTGCGTTAATGTTATTCCGACGCGTTTTAACGGAACCGTCGCGTTGACTTAGGGAAATGATTGCTGTCTTAGCTTATAACTTATTTAGAAAGGAAAAGAATTGTTAAAAAACAAATAAAGAAATATTTTATCAAGTGACTAGAGTTCCCGTGCGCAGCTTCGACTGCGTAGGTAATTTTTGTTTCTAAAATATACTGTGCACACTGTATCTACACCATGGAGGTTTCATATCATAAAATGTAATTTAGGAAGTAAGGAAGAAAACAATTGTCAAAATGTCAACAGCGAATGACATATGTACTATGGAATCTTAACTCGGCGGGAGTGTGGGGTGTGACATACCCCACCAATTATTTTTATTGGTATATATTATTATTTGGGTCGGGTATGTTATTATATTCTGCTAAAAAATATAGGTATTTCATCCATAAATTATTATGATGGATGTTATGTATTGTCAAGTCACAATTGAAATCTAATCGGAAATATTTTGTACTTCCATTTATTTAGAGAGATTTATAAAGAAATATTAAAATTAACATACATTTGAAATTACCTGTTCTCCGTGCGTCCAGGTGATTGAACTGGGTGGCTCGGGCGTGTGGCGCACTGTGCATGTCAAGTTGATCGTGGAGCCCGCTTGAATAAACAGCTCCGGCCCACTGGAGATTATCGTTTCTGGTTCTAGAGCAGAGAGAAATAACATTAATGTAAGTACAGTCGACGAAAGAGTTAGCAATGCAGGTATCGAAAGACATCTGCGCCTTAACTTAGATTGTTTTATAAACAACTAGTTGTACACCACGGTTTCATCTGCTAAAAAAATGACAGACTTTCATACAAACTTTCACCCCCTATTCCACCACCTTGGGTTGAATTTTCAAAAATCCTTTCTTAGCGGATGCCTACGTCATACAAAGAACACAACCTCCAAAATTCAGGTCTCTACGATCAGCGGTGTAGGTTGTGCGTTGATTCGTCAGTCAGTCATTCAGGACAAAGCATTTTATATCTATGGATTATCCGGAAAAGGGTTGCAGGTAGTATGTAAAGATATGCATTTTCACGCACATTATGTGGTACATTATTAATATAATCTTTGTCAAAACACAAATGTTTGCCATAGGAGAGTCATGCTTCGGCAAGAATGGGTCGGCTTGACCGGAGTTATATACCACGGCGGCACAGAAAACCGGCGTTAAATAACGCTTACGTTGTGTTTCGTAGTGGGTGAGGTTACCGGCCCAATACCCCTTTAACCGGCAACGCACTTGTGACTCCTCTCGTGTTGCTGGTGTCCATGGTCGGTAATCGCTTACCAGCAGGCGATCCGTCTACTCGTTTGCATATGGTATGTAGCTGCCCCTGTATTTTCCAAAGGATTAGGCAGAATTGTAATAATGTATGCCCACACTTCGCCTGGATTTTTCATGTTCCATATAACAGGTGACGAGCCTATGGCCATTATTTTTCTATGTTTACTATTTTGTAAATTATTGTTTCTTTTCGAAATAAAAAGATAATTGTATCTACCCTCATATCTAAATGCAATTCTCTAGCGACTATCGAGCACAAAAACACGTAGTAGATGTCCTGTATTGTCTTTAGCTTTGAAGATATTGTTGACTGGCAGAAATTAATAACGTCTTCGTAAATATTGTTTCATCCCATTATTATTTATTCTTCTAGCTTCTTTTAGTTTGTGAAATGATTGCGATCATAGTATCAAAATTGAAAGAGAAATGGCGACCTGATGACACAATAGTCAGTTGGGCAATCGTATTTATTTATTTAACATACCATCACGTCTATATTCCCCGAAAGGTTAGGTAGAGGTGTACTAATGTAGATCCACAGTTCCTATTGCCATTAACCGGGCACAAATTCCAAACTCCGAGCTGCTACTGAGAATTTCATAGAAAAACCCAATAACACTATGCTCGACCTGGGAATCGAACTCAAGACCTCTAGCGTAGCAGTCGCGCTCAGGACCACTAGGATAACAAGGCATTTATTTATTTAACATATTTGGAAAACCAACAGCTATTGACGAAATACGTGGGAGAGCCATGCTTCGGCACGAATGGGCCGGCTCGACCGGAGTGATACCACGGCCTCACAGAAAACCGGCGTTAAACAATGCTTACGTTGTGTTTCGCTGAGTGAGTGAGATTACCTGAGGCCCAATCCCCTTTTAAAAGGCAATGCACTTGTAACTACTATGGTGTTGCGGGTGTCCATGGGAGGCGGTAGTCGCTTACCCTCGTTTGCCCTCCTATCAATAAAAAAATACATGTAAATTTATATAACAGTTCGTTAGTCTAGTGGTCTTAAGCGTAATCCCATCCCAACATAGAAAAGCCTAATAACTCTGCTCAACCTACGAATCGAACCCAGAACCTCTAATGAGACTACATACCTACTTCGGGCCTTTTTAAAAATCAGCGCTGCAGCAATTATGCGGGTGTATTTTGGCTTCACATGCTATTTTATATTTTGCATGCTTTTTGTTTCAATTTATTTTGCTTGTGTTATTTTATACAAAATACAAGCTTATTTTTCTTTCTTTCTAATTTAGCAGTCATAATTTGGACCATATAAATTCGCAAGTTTCTCCCTTTTTACGTTACGGGTAGTGTTACAACAGTTAAAACGAATGCAAAATAATAATAATTAAAATTTGCCGAATATTTTAAAGGAATCTGTTCACAAAATATCCACATGAAATTGAGCGAATTTTTAGAGTAATAAAGGAAATGTTGAATTTCACCAAGTGCATACATATCTATGCTCGCGACTGTACCTGTGTAACTCACAACAAGTATGACCAATATACCTATCATTATATCGTACCCAAATTCACTGCTCAACAAAGACCTTTACCAAATTCCGCCGGTGTTCGGTTTTCCGGCTTCCGTATCCCATGTACCGTGTATGTTTGTGCGTGCATTATTTACCAGTACCGACAAAACTCTAGTTTTAAATCACCGCCATATTGGTTTAGGTAAGCGTGGAAAGCAGAAATCTCAACGGAATCAACAAATACCTGGTCCCCCTGATTGTTTAGGTCCCATAAGTAAATACTAAGTTTGTACCTAGGGAATGTGTAATGAATAGTGTGTGTAATTGATATTTGCATATGGGAATACGGGTAAATTGTTTTGGTTTGGAATAGAATTGAATTCGGGAACAAATCTCTCGATATATCTCGTACGATGTTTCTTAAATCGTAGGTAGATACAATACAATAAAGCTTTATTCTGTTCCATTCTCTCGTCTTTCTATGTTTAAGACATTTTATTCCTCATAAGATTATCCATATAAGTATTCCTTTTTCTCACAGGGATATATACAGACTCCAGAAATCCACTTGTTACGATTACTACATAGATTCTTTTGCTTGATTCACGTTCATAAACCTTGTCATTACTGGGTACCGTATTTTATATCTATACTAATATAATAAAACTAAAGAGTTTGTTTGTTTGAACTCGCTAATCTCTCGAATTACCAGTCGGATTTGAAAATAAGTACGTATAGGCTACTTTCCAGAAGTTTCCTTCAAAGCGAGCGAGCGCCCTATTAAATTGGCCAACCCTAGACCGCACCTATTGACAAATGAAGGTCCAATTCATTCTGTCAACATTCTCAAATCATCTCAGCATATTGTAGTTTTTTTGAATTGCGACTTTGTAATTCACAGCTAAGTTTTCGTTATGTCATGTATTTTACATATAGCAAGGGTAAGGATTGAATTCGCCATCCAAAAGTACACGTAACATGCCTTTTTTATTCTATAATTTTAAAAATCCATATAGGCAGATCGTCTACCACAAGACTGCAAAAATGTACCAACCTACAATATTAAGAAAGACAGCATGTCCTATAGGCGGTGTGGTAGATATTTGGCACTCGTACTGGCCGGAGTCGCGGCGCTGCGGGCTTCGTATGCGCAGCGCCCACTCCTCGGAGCGCGGCTTGTGCTGCGCTTCGAAGCGCTGGTCCGACGTGTACGTATAGCGCCCCACTGTCAGCAGGTGGATGTCACGGTGACGCACCCATGATACCTGAGGAACAGCAGTTATTATTACCATCATTCTAGGTTATTTTGTGGAGTACTACCCTCCAGGTCGAAATTTGCCTTCACATTCTGAATTTACGTCTATAAGGTAACGTCATTGACCTCTATTGAAAAGCATGACTTACTTTACAGTTAGGTTGATGTCGTACGCATGGAAAATCCAAAAAAAAACGTTCTAGATTTAAATAAAAATACTATACGCTGGGTTCAAATCTGCTACTTCAATTATTGTATCAGAATGGTCATCCAATGGCACTAAATGATATAAAAACTGATAGAATTCGTAGACAAAACTGTCAAGAATCGACAATTCTGGAGTAATTAAATGACGATTTTAATATAGTAAAATAACAAACTTGGGACCCAGATATAGTGACCCAGATATAGACCCAGGTATATATTCGCAAAGCGATTTTTTCATAAAAAAAGTGCATGGTCTTTGTATACGTCGATCATGTTACCAGCATGAAACTGACAACTTGCTGACACCAACAGGCATGGCGCGTGCTGCTTTAGGGAGCTGTCAGTTTGACGTTATGCGAGTTATATAAGTTATTTTATTTTTTTCAACAATAAAATAACTTAAACAAAAAGTAAAACCGCCTTCAAAAACATAAAAAATAGGTAATGTTATGTGCAAAACAGTATCGGAAGTCGGTGCCTTCGATTTGGTTGAATTTTTTGTTTTCGCCACCGACTTCAGAAACTATTTTGTACTTACATAACACTATTTTTTATTTTTTTTAACACTTCTTTAAAGGCTCTTTTTTAATTTAAAGTTGGTTAAATACGAGTAGTCGTCAGGAAACCTAATTCACCAAGAAGAACCCCAAACGATCAATTAGGGAGGAAATTCGAGTCCCAGACATAAATAGGTAGATTAATTTATTAGATTTCGTATCCTGTAAAGGGACCTAATTGGATATATGTATATAATAATATGTTTACATACTACACAATATTCGCATCTACATAGACTCACAAATCACATGAGCACACAAATCTAGACTCCGAGCTGCTACTGAGAATTTCATAAAAACCCAATAACACTTTGCTCGACCTCGGGATCGAACCCCGTACCGTACCTAGCAGTCGCGCTTAGTGTCACTATACTAATGAGGCAGTCACCGTGACCAATTAAATAATTGACGACACGATTGGCGTAGCGGTTGAGCGATCGGCTTCTGCGCCACGTGTTGTGGGTTCGATCCCCACACGGAGCAAATATTTGTATGATCTACAGGTAGTTGTTCCGGGTCTGGGCGTTTGTGTATATGAGAATTTGTCACGACACAGGAGATAATCCTAGTGTGGGGCAACGTTTTAATAAAAAAAAAGACGTGTGGCACTCGGGGACTGCCGCGGTAAAGCTATTGTATAGCGTTTTTTATCAACTTATGTAATACAACCAATGCCACCTAAAGGCGGGTTGCTGAACTAAAGAGACAAGCGTGTTTTTCTAGATGATTATATAATTTGAAGTTGTATGACAACTGCTATACTTTATGCTACCCTGGTACTGTGTATCGTACGGTTATCTCCTTCCTACAGTTATTTTATTCCAATTTGTTTTCGTCCATATATGCCTATACTTTATGCTATCCTGTATCCTGGTTAAGATTACTGAGGATTACTGTAATTTTTATTAGTCTCTGGTACTGGAAAGCGGAAGTTACCAGTACTAAAATTCTATAATCTAAGCTGCTATAATTTATGCTATCCTGGTACACAGACAAGAAAATAGAAGCAAATCGGTATAATAATTATCATTGCTCAGCTTAATTTCTATACACTTTATGCTATCCTGGTACCGGATAGCTTAAATAGATAGAAAAAACAAGCGTGTTAGGTTTTTTTCGTTACGGAATTTCTGGATTCGGTCCCCACGCTCAAGGCCCGCGATAGAAGCTATGCAATAGCTTAAAAAAAAATTATAATGTAACTAAGTCCTAAATTGAACTACCGAATGTAGACATTTACGATGATTGGAATTATATTCTGAACATTATTTACGTACCAGAATTATCCTACAGTTACCCAAAACATACTAAAATAGAATTGTAACAATTCCAACCAGAAACAGGGGAATAAGTACCCATTATATTTCTCTTAATCGTACACAACATTATGATAACAAACATACACAATCCAAGAATTAAGGGAACACGATCATAAAAGCCCTTTTTATTCGCTATCTTTTATGCCTTTTCATTCCAACGGGAAAGCTAGATGACATATATAGATACGATTCAAAGGGTTTTCCTGAATCGAACACATAAAATTCACGAATAGATCCAGTTATTTTTGTTGTATCTTTAGAAATTGTGTAAATGTGTCGAGCTACCCAAAGACTCTGTACACAGTTTTAAGAAATAAATATTAAGTTAATAGACCTCTGCTTCAACATTTAGGGTATACAGGCGTGATGGTATGCAGTCTAGATGTCACAAATGCCGCTGCTGAGAATTCCTAAGTTTGAATCCCAGTTGGCAAAGTGTTATGGAGTATTTCTATGGACTCCTCATTAGCTGCTCAGAATTCTGATTATATAATATTATACTTCATTTAATTGAAAATTAATCCTCATTTCTTCGCCTCAGTTAACATGCATTTGCATTCTCGAAACGAAGCTTTTTGTCAAGTTTTGATCAAGTTTGATTAAAACTTCCTCAATGAACTATGAAAACGATTGTCACTCTTTGAATATGGTAATGACAATTTCATAGGGATCTATGCTAATTTCTTAATACAAAAACTGTCTGAAGGGACAGAAGCGAAAGATGTTGAAACATAAATAAACTAACTTAGCATTTCAAAGGAAGACTCTGTCTTTATAACAGACGCTGTTTTCTCAGCCTTCAAAGACAAAATTATTAATGACGGTATTGATTTCGGAGTTCTGACGACAAATTGATACCTGTTTACTAATGGAGCTGAAGTATTTCAGGGCTTTGAAAGGGATCCTGTGAGTAATGATGATATTCTAGACTATCAAAATTTTGCAAGCTATCAAAAAGGTTATAAGTACCAATTAATAATGCCATGCCATTCGTTGCGAAGCGCATCAATTGGGAATGGCTGTTCCGATTTGTCAATTTTTAATGTTTGGAAAAATTCGAATATAAATAATTTAATGAATAGAAAAACTGGAACTGCCTCGTTAGCCTAGTGATCTTAAGCGCGACTAGAATAATTCTCAGTAGCAGCTCGGAGTTTGGGATTTTTGCCCGGTTAATGGCAATAAACTCGCCCCGTAATAGGGGGCGAGTTTATAGGACAACATAGGAAAACTGGAAAAGTTGCCTTTAAAAATTATGGAACATATGAAAGATTTTTTTCGTATACTCGTAACAAAATTTTACATAATTTACTTTTTATCATTATACGAGCGACCCGCCCGCGGTTTCAGCCGTGTTGCACCATTCCTAAGAATTGCAGCGTGATGTTAAATGGCTTAAAATCCTCTTTATGAATCAATCCGTCCATTAGTAAAAAACCGCATGAAAATCCGTTTAGTACTTTTTGAGTTTATCGCGAACAGACAAATAGACGGAGCGGGGGATTTAGTTTTATAGTATTTAAAGATTTACTTAAATGCGTTACGATGCTACTTTTTCTTCTATTCATATTTATTTTATTTTATCAGAAAACATCACAAGCGCTTGTACAACGACTCACCAAAGTTTCATCGTAATCGAATATCGGATATCGGATATCGTGATCGGAAATACTATAGAAATTCATAGAGAACGAACAAAAAACATTCAAATATATTAAATGAGGTCGATTCTTCATATTATATAGTATCGGCATGCTATATATACCTAATAATATATTTCGTACCATACCCAAGAATAACTAGTAATAATCCGTACAAGATCCCTTTTTCGCTTTTTACGTTATCAAAACAAAAACATATATAATTTTTATTAGTTACTTTTTTTTAGTTACATTTTATTTCTCTAGAGATTAGTGTTACGATGACATTAGTAACCAAACAATATAAAAAAAACCACTTTAGTTTATCCAAAGATATAAGTAATGGATGAAAAATTTGGTCCGAAGCTGCGTCCCTCCGGTTTATCCAGCTGCATTTCTCAGATTGGTTTGTATGTCCAGCCAAAATAATATTTTTAGAATTTTTTATTCTTAAAATGTTTTTGTCTCAACTTCACTTGGATCGCAAAAAACTCAACGTGAGTTTTATGACAGTCTCTATTAAAAAGTTTCAAGTGTCAACCTGTCGTACTTTACCAGTTGCTATAAAAATATTTTAATGTTGTTTACCAACAGCTATTCTGCGAGCTGACGGCGAGTCACTTAACGGCCGGGAAAGAAAGCCGAGATGGGGTTCGGAGGCATAAATAAAGAAAAAAGCGAGTTCAATTTTCCCAAGCTTCTTTTAAGAATTCGATGTAATGGATCGCCCTTAAGCGCTTTACTGTATAGGAGTTATCAATGGCGGTAAAGTGCACACTTCCGACGCGAAACGATACCTGAAGTTTATCGTAAATATGAAATTGCCTGCCAGTAACACTTAAGTATTTTATGATCTTCAGTACAAGGAGTATCCATTGATCGTTTGTAAGATGATGATGATCGCCATTAATTTAGAAGGCGTTTTAAGGTTTTATAGCATCTTTAGTAAACCATTTTTAACCTCCGACGCAAAAAGGATATTATAACTTTTACGTATGTATGTGTATCTGTGTGTCAGTCCGTGGCATTATAGCTCCCAAATGAATGGACCGATTTTGATTCTGTTTTTTTTTGTTTGAAAGGTGACTTGATCAGGAGTGTTCTTTCCCAAAACCTGGTCCGCTGTTTGAAGATTATCAGCTCATTTCTAGTTCATGAGAGGATGTGAGTAACTTCCAAAGGTCTGATTGATTAGAAACTTGCAAATTGTTACTTCAATGACATTGCAAGAAAAATTATAACCAGGACTTGATTCTGCGGGAGCTTTTCAATTTTAAATTTAATGTTATTTGGTAAACGAATGTGCCTACTAGTGTTGCCTATAAAATACAATCAATTAAACCAATAAATATATACACACGGTAGTGCAGTCAAGTTTCGAGAAGTTTCACACATCGATCACGTGTTACAATATACAAAACGTTTGCACCATCGACTTCATAAATTAAATCTCTATTTGATTTACACGCTTAAGATTTTGTTTACCTTTTAATGCCAAATACAAAATTAACATTATCATACACTGTTAAATGATCATCATATAAAAATAAATTGAACATTTCAATCATAATAAAAGTCCAAAGGAAATTTTATGGTAGAACTTTGCATTCATTTAAATTGTTTTAACGGTGAACTTGGCGGATTTTTATTTTTTTTATTTATGTGGAGTTATCGATAAAAATCGTCTATGGAAGTTAACTCTAAACTTTATTTAATTATCTCCACCTATATTTCACGAACAGACAACATAATGTTATTTTTTCTCTGTGACTTTTATGGATGGGTTTTAAACGAGGATTTTAAAATTGACGACAAGTGAATAAGCGCTGTAGTGGCTTTTACAGCGCAGCAGTAAATTGTAAGTTTAATATGGACGACACAGGGTATAAATCCCTGTGAAACGAATATTTTTCTGTTATAATTCGTGAGATGTTGAAGTTTTTTTTTCTGTGGAAACAATTATTTGTGGAACAGTTTTTGATGAGTATAATTTTCTTTACAAACAATAAATATTTCAAGAGAGGTAGGGCATAGTGGAATCGAATAATTCCACTCATAATTGGAGCTGAGCAAAAAATCGTAGGCAAATAACATACCTCCGTGCCATGGTATGTTCCTAAGGATGAGCAAGACCAGAGCTCCGCGAGGAAGCGTTGTGTTGGCAGAGCATCACACATTGTCTCCTATGCTGCCAGCCTAACTTGATTTACAGGGTCGGCAACGTGCGAGTGATACCCCTGGTGTTGCAAGCGTCCATAGGCTACGGTAACCGCTTACCATCAGGCCAGCCGTATGCTTGTTTGCCACCTTAGTGGTATAAAAAAATGTAATATTCATGAACACATCCGAAATACATGAATGACAAGTACAAGCAAGTACTTATATCAAGTTGCGGTGAATATGTTCAGCACTTTCATAGCCTCGACAATGGGAAGGGAAAACAATTATGATTTTTAATCGGTACGATTACGACAATTCCTGCCTACGTCTCATCATCATCAGCCCATATATCGTCCCCCAGTTGGGCACGGATCTCCTCTTAGAGTGAGACGGGTTAGGCCATAGCCCATCACGATAGCCTATTGCTATTGGCCGACTATGTTGGCATACGCCGTTGGGAAAATCTCTCAGGTGTGCAAGTTTCCTCACAATGTTTTTCCTTCACCGTGTACTTTAGTGTGTGATAATTAATTATTTATTAATTCCCACATAATTCGGAAAAGTCAGAAGTGCGTGTTTTGAATTCGAACTCGAGAACTTCGAACCACACTCTTGTCTCATTACTAGTATTCTTGTTAACCCTTCGTGCTAAGCTAAATGTTTGTGTTACAAGTGGGTTAACGTCGGTAGTGCAATGGGTGGGTTTCGAACCGGCAACGACATGATCGCAAGTCCAACGCCCTATTAATGGCTAGGTAGACCAATGAGGCCACCGCCGCAAATGCAAATAAAATTATTTGGTTTCATCTTTGACTTTTTGGCAGTCCAGTGGTCTCATCACGTCTTATAAAGAATAAAATATCAAATTTCTCACCGTCCTATTTTGCAAGTTCTTGACCCTGCAGAGTAGTCGAACTGGGTGACCAACCAGGCCGGTGATATTCCTCGGCGTGCTGGGATCAAAGTACGGTGCATCAGGAGACCCCTGCCATTCTTGAAGAAACTCAGCTCGGAAGTGGCGCGAAGATATGTCCATGGTTGTGGGGTCTTGAGGTGACTCGGTGCCGGAATCAGCTGGTGGAGAAGAATATTTATTATTTACATTTAAATTTTGTTTGCTCTAGTAGTGAGGAATACTAACATAACACAACATACATAATTAACCCATTATACTGTCCCACTGCTGGGCACGGGTCTCCTCTGAGAATGAGAGGGATTAGGCTATAGTCCATCACACTGGCCTAGTGCGGGTGGGCAGACTTCACACGCCATTGAGAAAATCTCTCAGGCATGCAGGTTTCCTCACGATATTTTCCTTCACCGTTTAAGCGCGTGATAATTAACTATTTAATACGCACATGACTTCGAAAAGTCAGAGGTGCGTGCCTTGGGTTCGAACTTGAGACCTTTGACTTGGTAGTCCGACGGTCATACCACTAGGCTATCACTGCTTGAATATTTATGATTTACATTTAATTTTTGTTTGCTCTAGTAGTGAGGAATAATATCGAGCCAGATTTAGTTGACGGATTTCTTCATTATTTTTAATTAGTTATGCTGCGGCAAATGTATCAACCCTATACTCTAAAGCTGGGCTCTTTCCTCAAAAGGTAGTTTGCAGATATTGTCCTACATTGTGACACTCACATATTTAATACTAAAAATCCTATGTTTGAACTTTCAAAGAGACCATGATTCTTTGAGTTTGTTTAAGCGTTTGTTCTTGGAGGTCGTCAGTTAGGAAATGCCGATGCCACTAAGTACTTAAAATCGGAAATATTTACTAGTAAAAGATACATACATATATACTTACAGAAATATAACTACAATATAACAATTATAATATAACTGAACTGAACAGAAATAAATATCATTTATCTTATAATGGCAATAGGAAAATACTTAAAATATAATTTACTGCGCAATTTTATCAACGCACAAAAATTATCAGACGTTCCTATAATTATAATTATATTCTTTGTAGCCTATAATATTCGTATCGAGTATATACAAATGTAAAATGTAAGTGTAAAATGTAATGTAAAAACATACTAAAATCGGACCCTAAGTGTACCCTATACCCATGAGACCCGAGGCAGAGTGCTCCAGCGCCATTTAAATCTTCAAACATGAGAGCGTACACTCGGCTCTAAGAGCTGCACCGCTCACATAAAGTCGAGCAACCTATTAAAGTTAAATAAACCGTGAAATAATCTATAAAATTCGCTCCATTTCAGTAAATATTTATTGCAAATTATTAGTAAATATTTTACTAGTATTATCGACATAATACTTGGAATAATTAATGATTTTCTATTCAATATTTAAATTAATATTACAATGAATTTATTCATTAAAAACTATAGATTGAATTTATATCGAGCATTGAAATAAAACGGTAATATTATCTATATTTATTTATGCTTTATATTAGTGGTTGATAATGGTCTTAATTAGTAACATTTGTATTAACCTACGCGGTAACGCATGTTCAGTATTTCGGATTCAATACGAAATCTAAGCTTATTATAGGTGGCACAATTTAAAAATTTGTTTTTGTATAAATATCGACCTCAGACCGGAATAGATTTAATCCCCCTGTTAGCTACAACGGACGCCTTAGTCATGGAAGCTGAGACCTCTGAACATGATGACGTATTTCTGTTTCACGTCGCTCGTCTCAAGGTGACATCAGCGACATCTATTGATGACACATTACTTATGTCATTTATCATACTGTAACTGAACTTTTTTTAACACCTTTTTTAACTAACTAGTTTCTGACACTTATCTAGCAAATAAACCTACTTTTTACGGATTCTGTCGCGCCGTATTGATATTATTTTGATTTCCGACGTTTCGGATCCTTTACAGCATCCACGGTCACGGTTTTTAATTACCTATGTCCTACATACCTGTATCCAATACGTAAATTTTTATAATTCACATTTTAATTTGAACCTTAAATTGTCTCTTTTAAAAGTCACACTCGTAAATTGAATAAAATCTATTACTATAACTTTGCTAAACTAAATTGGATTTCATCATCAGTTCCATAAAGTCGATTTCAATGAAGCACTTAGTATTTACACAGTATTTTCAAAGCTTTGCTTAGCTTGACCCTACCTAAGTGGCTTAGCGTTGTTCGCAGATTGTTTTTGGATAAAAGTAGCAACTTAAAATTGTATAGTAGAAACAGTGTAGCACATACTATTTTAGCTTTAAAAAGGCAACTTCGTCATAGTTGTATGCATATATATATGTATACATAATACAGCGTCATCAACCGGGCCCATAGAATCTAAACCATCTAGGGATCTTCTCAAACACTCCAAAAAATTAATGTTTAATCGATCCAGTCGTTTAGGAGTACTTCAGTGACATACACATGTAGGCACAGAAAAAATATGTACGTATCTATAAAGATAGAATAGGTATACTCTAAACTGTTCCACTTAAGTATTATTAAAGAACCCGCTGAAGTGAATAATAGGTAATAAGGAAGTCAAGAAGGTAAGCCGACTTTTTATTATAATATCGTAACCTCATAAATTTACACTCTTATTCATAATAATATTTTTTGACGACACGTTTAGCGTAGCGGCTGAGCGAACGGCTTCTGCGCCACGTGTTGTGGGTTCGATCCTCACTCAAATATTTGTATGATCTACAGGTAGTTGTTCCGGGTCTGGGCGTTGATGTATGTGAGAATTTGTATTTGTAAACGCACCCACGATACATGAGAAAATCCTTGTGAGGGGCAACGTTTTTAAAAAAAAAACGTCTTATGAATCTTATGTTTTGTCTTCTTTTCCCGGTCATAAAATATCACGTGTCAGAACAAGACAAAACATATTAAAACTGTCAGAGGTATGTATAAAAGATTTATTATTTTACTAGCTTTTGCCAGCGACTTCGTCCGCGTTACTTTGTTCCCTAGTTCTTCGCCCGCGGTTTCACCTGCGTTGCCCCGTTCCTAAGGGTTGTAGCGTGATGTTTTATAGCTTGAAACCTTTCTCATGAATCACTCATTTTCCCAACATTTCCCTTCACTGCTCTGCTCCTATTGATCGTAGCGTGATGAAAAGTATACTATAACCTGTGGTTTGGGCTGTGCGTTGATAGATCACTATGTCAGTCAGTCAGTCACCTAACGTAAGAGTAGACAAATATAATCAGAAAGCTCCGAACTGCTAAGCTATCGGGAGTTACACGTGTTATTGTGAGTCAACCATAAAAGATAGACATTTGCTGTCGTGGAATATTTTTTATATAATTTTAAGGAGAACATTTCCGTCATACATGATTTCTGTGTAGCTTTAACCATTAAGGCTGCACACGCGACGGAAGCTTAAAAAATGGAGTAAGTTCTCCTGTTTTCCCAACATTTCCCTTCACTGCTCTGCTATAACCTGCCCAGGAGTATGAAGAACAATTGTACCAAGTTTCGTTGAAATCCGTCGAGTGGTTTTTGTTTCTATAACGAACATACAGACAGACAGACAGACAAAAATTTTACTGATTGCATTTTTGGCGTCAGTATCGATCACTAATCACCCGCTGATAGTTATTTTGGAAATATATTTCATGTACAGAATTGACCTCTCTACAGATTTATAAGTATAGATTATTCTTTAGTATTTCGTGAAGTTTTATAGGCTCATTAATGAGGCATATAAAGTACAGAAATATATTTCCTTAATAAGGTGAATATGCAGAAAATGTAATTAAAGCCTAATTTATTATTATTGTCCATAATGATTACAGGAATATGTACATAATTGTTGTAGTATTAAGCATGTAAATTGCTTATTAAAATTAGTTTATTAGTAATTTTTTTACGTGGGAGAGCCATGCTTCGGCACGAATGGGCCGGCTCGACCGGCTGATACCACGGCCTAACAGAAAACTGGCGTTAAACAACGCTTACGTTGTGTTTCGCCGAGTGAGTAAGGTTACCGGAGGCCCAATTCCCTTTTAAAAGGTCGGCAACGAACTCGTGACTCCTCTGGTGTTGCGGGTGTCCATGGGCGGCGGTAATCACTTACCATCAGGCGATTCGTCTGCTCGTTTGCCCACCTATTACATAAAAAAAAAAATTGCATTAAAATTTTATTTGAGTAGGTATGTAATTTTATGTGCATTGAATTTTTTACCTCATTAGTCTAATGGTCGCACACAGCAGCTGCTAACAGTCAGGTTCGATTCCCAGGCTGAGCAGAGAGTTATTAGGTTTTTCTATAAAAATTAGAGCGGTAGCTTGGAGTTTAAATTTGTTACCTGTTAATGGCAATGGACTGGACTTTACATAAGATCTAAATATACCAGCAAACTCTGGTGTAGGTTCATTATACAGTAGCTATTACAGCATATTATATGTCCGATTATAGGCGGCATGTCATGATGAAACATACACCAGATTTTAAGTTGGATCTCTAACAATACAACGATGATTCTGAAATTGATGAACTGCATTCAATTCCATGCAGCAGTTTTTGCGTGATGCGCGTACACATACAGAGAGACAAAAATTCTAAAAAATGTTATTTTTGCTTCTATTCTATTTTGGCTCTAATAAAGACTCCTCATTTTTTTATATTCCCATGTATTCCCCGAAGGGTAAGGCAGAGGTACACCAATATGCAGCACCCACAGTTCGCCGGTATGTTTAGGTCCCATGTAATAGGGGGCGAGCCTATTGTCATTAATCGGGCACAATTCACAACACTTCGAGCTGCTACTGAGAATTTCATAGAAAACCCATTAACACTTTGCTCGACCTGGGGATCGAACCCAGGACCTCTAGCGTAGCAGGCGCGCTTAAGACCACAAACTTACAAACACAAACGGCAGTTACTCAAAATATTAATAAGTTCTGATAGCAATTAAGAGCTTCTTTGCTTGGAATATTTTAAATTAACATAATTTAAGTAAGTACTTACTTTTTTATTGATGGTCTGTAATTTTAACAACCCCTGTTACTAAGTTACATTCTTTAGATTAAAATAATGTCTAGGGGCCTAATTGGGTTAGTCTAACTTTTGATTTGGATGGAAACTTTTTTCTTTATGCTCACTAACTGGGTTATAACTAAACTCAGACATTCAGATTTAACTAACTAACTTTCGTAGCCAGTTATTATTCACGCGTCTGTTATTTTTATTAAGTTTGAAAGTGTTTTATTTGAAGTGACATGTTTTGCACTGTGATGGAATAATATTATGTGATACTGAACCTAAAGCCCGGTTCCCACCGCAAGCGGAGTGGACCCATTAATGACTTCATTTACCTCGCAACTGCTTCAATGTATTTCCACCAACAAAGAGTCGAGCAGTAATGACTCAGCGGGTAAAAAGAGTAAAAATGTTTCATTTCTCTTGTGTTGTGGAAACGTAAACCTTTTTCATGAAAACAAAGTCCGCTCCGCTTAGCCATTTTCAGTTCATTACTCGTTCACGGTGGAAACCGGGTTTAAATTGTAACATAATTCAGCACATTATTGACTGATGGTGCCTATTCTCAACATTAATTACGGTTTATCTTATATTATAGTTGTCTTGTATGCATTTGACCTTAGTCTTATTCATATTAATAAAATAAAACGTCTAATGCCATGTATGGGGTGAATTTTGGCCTGATTCACGCTATTATTTCGAGGCTACTTAATGAAATAATACCAGTTTACTGATTTGCCTTGATATGTTGCTAAAAATCAGCATGGCAGGTCACGGATTCTCAATCAAGACCTACAGGTTATGGTCATATCACTAAACCACAGTTAATTCAGTACTAGACTAAACTAAACGTAAGCATCGAACATTATCAGCTTCACTTCCATTTACGATAACGTCACGCATTCCATATATACTTAACTATAATAATTAGTTTTATCAGCATAAGCAGAGTGATGGAACTTTAAATTAGTTTCATGGGGTGTCAGCTCCTCCCCTGTTGTCATATTCCCCGCAACCACCAGCAATTGCTATTCACAGTTGGAAGCTGTTAGAGAATTTAATTCTGAAGTTCGGGTCCAATTTAAATTTAGTTTTAGGTAAATATGATGTCATTTGTGTATGTGTTATAATCGACTTTAAAGAAGGAGGACATTCTCAATTTGTTGATAGGTATATATTTTTTTGTGCACATTGTGGCTTGATGAATTTGGCTTAATAATTTCGGGTGTATTGAATCAGAAGACGCAGGTTGGAATCCTGACCGTAGTCGAATCTTTCCCTCACTATATAACATAACATGACATAATCAACCCATTATACTGTCCCACTGCTGGGCACGGGTCTCCTCTCAGAATGAGAGGGATTAGGCTATAGTCCACCACGCTGGCCTAGTGCGGGTTGGCAGACTTCACACGCCATCGAGAAAATCTCTCAGGCATGCAGGTTTCCTCACGATGTTTTCCTTCACCTTTTAAGCGCGTGATAATTAACTATTTAATACGCACATGACTTCGAAAAGTCAGAGGTGCGTGCCTTGGGTTCGAACTCGAGACCTTTGACTTGGCAGTCCAACGGTCATACCACTAGGCTATCACTGCTTACTCCTCAATATATAATAACTTTATAATCTTAGTATGGAAAATGCAAAAAAGAATACAAAAAGATATCCCAATAACACTTTTGCTTGACTTAATCGAGCTCAGGGGCCGCATTATGATAATGTTAACGTAATACACATTGCCCAATGATGTAGAGGATTTAGTCTTTGTGCTAGTATTTGTTAGTCACAGGCATTGCGGGGGTGCTTCACGCAGGGTGCTAGCGAGGTTTCGGGTATTCTTTATTATCTCAAAATATTCAAAGAAGTAAGGAAATAAAAACAATGCAAATTGTTAATTACGTAATTACAATTTTTTTGGCATAAAATTCATGATTAACTGTTAAGCCGGTAAAGAGAAAAAATATAAATTAGGTTAAAAAAGGCCTATTTACTTACTACTTATTTAATTATTATGCAAAATTGGGGCAAATTTATAAAAAAATTAAATAATACAATTTGTTTGTGATGACCTTAAGTATAACATATATTTTTTATATGGCAAACGCACAGAAGGATTCCACTAGAAACTTCTTTAAGCTAGGGTGTTTTTTTGGATTTGAGCGATGTAATGCCCTTAACGCCATCATTTTTAGGTTGTGTGAAAGAGATCCCGCTCTACATAATAAATAGCCTCATCTCTTTCTTACAACCTAAAAATGATGTCGTTAACGTGTCATAATACAGCCCCAGGGCCGCGTAGTCGCGCTTAAGATCACTAATTACTAAACTAATGAGGCAGTTATAAATAATATTAAAAATATCTTCAGCAGTATGCAAGAACATAATCATATCTCTATTACATTCAGTTCCCATTCAGAGTCAGCCAACCAAAACGGAACAAATACAGCGAGTCGTACAAAAGAGATGCTCTATGATTTATGACTAGATATCACTCAGAGTTGTATCACTGGGCATTTGGCAACGATTTCGGTCTTTATGGCTCACTGTTAATAGTTAATAATCCTTGCTTTTTATTGTCGGGATCTGCTGTTGTGATGTGTGAATATGACCTGAATTCTGTGTAAGTAACATTGGGTGTCGTTAGATGTTTTGTTTAATACTTTATCTAATCTAGGCAGTAGTAAAATCACAGTCAGAGTTAGTTAGCGATAACTAAGACAGCCTCTCTGGCATTTTTATATAATACTAGTGCAATAAACTGCGTCATTAGCCAGTGGTGCTTATTGGGGCTGCTACGCTAGAGGTCCTCGGTTTGATTCCCAGGTCGAGCAGTGTTATTGGGTTTTTCTCTGAAATTCTTAGTAAAAGCTCGGAGTTTGACCTAAACATACCGGTGGACTACGGGTGTACATTAGTACGCATCTGCCTAACCTTTCGGGGAATACAGGTGTGATGGTATTTTATGTTTTATTAATAGCGCTGTTTCACTCGCATCCGTAAAGAGTTTTTCAGACAAAAGGTAGCATTTGTTCTATTGTAAGGTCCAAACTATGTCAGTACGAAAATTCATCGAAATTGATTCAGGGGTTTAGGAGGAAACGTAACAAAATATAGACTTACTTTCGCATTTTTAATGGGTGCAATTGGTAAATTAGCCTTATATAGCGATGAAAATTTTTGAAAACTAAAAAATATTCATCGATCTACTATTCACAATTAGTGCATAGAAAATCCAATAACACTGCAAGATACACGATACACCCCTTCGTATCTTGTACCTCACGATACAAGTACTTGCAACTATTTGACTTCTCACACTTACATATAGGTTATTGTATAGGTAATACAGTTCGATTTTCTATAACGTTACAATTCTCATCAAATAAACCGAACTCAACAAAATCTTATACAACGACACTTCCTAAGCTATTCCTCGTAAAATGTTTGTATATACTCACGTACATATATATAAATGTGTTGCTCGTTTCGTTTTCCTTACACAGTAATCCCAGTTTTATGTGTAATGGGTACTCTAGCACGTTATGTCGAACATTTCAATTCGGATTGGAACTACACAGACTAATGGAAAGGGTGATCGATCACATTGGATCTTTTACAGTGACCCAATATTTTACGTTGATATTTGTTATTCTGTGAGATGAAAAGCTATTTGTAATTATTTTCCTTTTAAAATATGTATAATTATCTCTTTTTTCCTGTGGTGGGTTATGAGTATAAAACATAACATAAGCATGTTTGCATATTTCCAACAGGCAAAACTAGGATCCAACACATTCAAATAAACTTCACAATATTAGCCTAGTGTCTTTGACAGACTTTGTATGCAGTTTTTTTTATACCACTAAGGTGGCAACCAAGCATACGGCTCGCCTGATGGTAAGCGGTTACCGCAGCCTATGGACGCTTGCAACACCAGGGGAATCACTCGCGCGTTGCCGACCCTGTTTATCAAGGAGGAATAGTTGGGCTGGCAGCATTGGAGACATTCTGTCATGCATAACAGCGGCGGTAACAAAATACCACCGGTCCCCCATACTGCCAACACAACGCTTCCTCGCGGAGCTCTGGTGACCTTGCTCACCGTTAAGAACACGACATAGCAAGGTGGAGGTACTTCCCCAGTCGAGCAGCTCCAATTGTGAGTGAAATTATTCAATTCCACTTTGCCCTCCTCTCTTAAAGTGGACAAAATCTCTTTGGCGTGGAGTTACGTTACTCACCGCCAATGAAGGAAAATATTCTTTCACCGTTTAAGCGAGTGATAAATAAAGTAAATTATTTATGTACTATATTTTTATGAGGTACACAGTAGGTCTTATAAAATAACACTATTTATCACAAAACTGTACAAACAGTTTGTCTGTAGGATCAATAATACGCATAATGATTCCGAAAAGCCAGATGAGCCAGCCATGACCTCAACACTTATGAGTTGGCATCAACAATCGTCTCACAGCTTTTAGCTGGTTATTATAGCAAGTATCAGCTTCGAGTCTAACTGGCGGCTAAATAAGTATCCATATTTTACACGAAGTGACTGCCATCAGACCTCCGAAACCCAATTTCTTGGCATGAAATTGGCTTGAAATTGGCATTCACTATCTAGTGAATAGACTACCACTAACAATTGTTATGAGTGTTTTATGACGACCGGCATCGACAGCTTTACACGTTCTCCGAGGCACGGAAGGGTTTCTATGTTTTAAAAATGGTCACCCATCCTCAGACTGAACACAGTGAGCGCAGCATAACCTTGCAGATTAGTTGATCAGTTTAGTTATTATACTGAGTCACGTGCCGCTCGGTTATTAAAGAAAGTAATAAGTTCATATATACATATAAACTTAAACCGAGCGTTTCAATTTCAATTCTCATCATAGGGTGAGAATTGAAATTGAAAAACGTTGAGAACTTATACTAAAAATGAAATTATACCACGCACAAGCTTGCGGCTAAAGGTACCTAAATCCTTTGGCACTTTCCACTTTCAGTCCGCTTACAACCTCCATATAGGGAAAGTCGACGGAAAAGGTTTTATACAGAGTAGAAATATTACACGAGAGAGGTCGACATAATCCTTATGATAAACATAACCCTGTGGCTCCCGGCTAAGATTAGTCCTACCCCTATCTCGCCTAGATAGATGGTTTTCAAGTTAGGCAGCCATTTTGTTATAACTATGGGCTGCGGTATTATTCATTCCATTGCGGTATTGTTAATTGTTTTTTTTAGTTCTTATTGGTAAATAACTGATGTTCCTACCTATTAAAATAACTACTCAAGTGGAACTACCTAAATGTCCTTCAGAAACACTGGCTCTAATAAAATACCTAGGTAAACATTACCGGTTCCACTTTTGAGATTGAATCACAGAAATAGAAAAACGTATGAAAATTATTTGGCTCAGTTTGGAATCTGATAAATGGCGTTAGGGTCGCTCTCTATCATACTGAGACCTAATACCGTCGATAAATCTTTACCTGAGTACCTCCAGTGATGTGGGTGGCTCAGCCCAAATTGACTGTGCTCGTAACATCTAGAAATCTTTTAAATGTTGGATCGTATTTGATTTAGGTATTCTACCAATAATATTACTTACGTAAGGTGATCAAAAAAAATTTCTTTCAGTTAAAATAATTATTTAGATTGCTACAAAATACCGAAAAACGGTAAACCGGATCGGCTTCTTTAAGAAAAATACCCTAAGTGTTGAATTAATTTTGCGAATTTCATTCAAAGGAAACATTTGATTTTATTCGAATCGGTTGCTTTAATTGAGAATTAATCTGACACAAATTCTATGGAAAAGTAACATGCTGCATTTTTATGATACTCGTCGAAAGGGTTATAATCATCAAAACCTAAATCCGTCTTTTCCTTATATATATTCTATTTTATTAAACTTTTACACAATCCTACTAGAGTTGCAAATAACTTCCAGGAATATACATCCCTTACAGGTGTCAAAAAAAAACAGAAGATATAAAAAATATAGCCCAAAATAATAATTGATAGTAAATAAAAATTAGGATTTTCTCCTGTGTCGTGGGTGCGTTTACAAACACAAATTCTCACATACACAAACGCCCAGACCCGAAACAACTACCTGTAGATCATACAAATATTTGCTTCTTGTGGGGATCGAACCCACAACACGTGACGCAGAAGCCGATCGCTTAACCGCTACGCCAAACGTGTCGTCGTGCGACTTTGATCTACTATGTTCTTTTCCAACAGTAGGTATGGTCTTGGTACCCAAAAATATATAGTAGGTTACTGTAATATATATTTTGGCAATCCATAATAAAATACAAATAATAATTTAACAGCATATTTAGTCGAAAGTTATCGTTTTACAATAGTTTCGGAAGTAAATCATTGAGATGTATCACCGTAACGCGCGATAATTTCATGGTACAAGTGCAGAAATGCAATTAAATCGAGAAGTAAGACTAAAATAAAATATGGTGCTTTAGTAACTACTTGACCATTTGGAATGATCTTGATATAATAATAGTCTGTTTAAAGATTAGATCTCCTTCTAGTACATCAATCTATATCAATGATACAGCAACCTATCAATATTTTTATAAAACAATTTATACGGGGTATATAACACATAGGTACTTACCGATGAGGAAAAGGAAGCCATGTAGAAGAGATAGCCATAAAGCGGATTTCACTCCGCTCGCTGTGTGCCCCATTACGACCACCTCGCCGAGCCAGATCGCTGGAATAAACGTAAACTGTTAGCAATAATATGGATCAGGGTTTTATATCTCAATATTATTGTATACGAGAAAATTTTATGTTTGTCTGTTTTTTCAATTGAAATACTAGAACTACTTTATATTGACTGCCTCATTAATCTAGTGGTCCCAAGTGAGACTGCTACACTAGAGGTCCTGGGTTCGATCCCCAGGTCGAGCAAAGTGTTATTGGGGTTTTCTATGAAATTCTCATTAGCTGCTCGGAGTCTGGATTTGTGCCCGGTTAATGGCTATAGGCTCGCCCCCTATAACATGGGACCTAAACATACCGGCGAACTGTGGGTGTACATTAAGTACACCTCTGCCTAACCCTTCGGGGAATACAGGCGTGATGGTATGTTATGTTACTTTGTATTATATCAACAAAAAAAGTGAATAATGCTTATGAATTTTGTGAAAAAAATATGTCTATAACTGTAGAAAATGCTTGGGTTAGAAGAGCATGCATCAACGCATAATACAACTAATTTATTTGTGGATCAACATAACAAACGTCAAACTTTTCATTACACTCGGTGTCAAAGACCTACAGAATTAATCACACAAAATATATTCGTGAACATTTATCTTCAACATATTTCACCTAAAATGAAAAGTGACACGTCAAACGCCGGGGCAACGCATTAATAAAGATTCCGTCATATTAAAATCGGGTACAAAAGACCGACGTTAAGTGGAATCCCAATTTGCGGAATTAAGACTAATTCGTTTTGTCTCTAGCGAATGTGATGACCGATTAGACCAAACCTTTTTGCTCGCGTTGTTTGAAACGGGTAGTTTGAATTTAAAGTATGCTTTGCAACTACCACTTGAGTTTAGGCGGGAAAATATAAAGTGCACTTTGTCGGTTTTATATCATTTTCCAAAACTTGTGTTTCTCCGAAGTTTACTGTGTAATTATAGTGGATAGTTAACCATTAAGTGTTCGAGAACGACTGTAGGCAAATGATATAAAATTGAAAATCGTGACTTTTGTGTTCACTCCTAAACTCCATCGAAGCCTTAGTGAAGTTTCCACTGTTTTACTGGGGATTATTCTGTATACTTGACACTGGCAAACACAGAAAGTGTGGCGCCATATATTATAATCCCATGACGGGAATTAATAAACATTACTTGTTGACTCCATATACTTGACACTGGTAAATACACAAAAAGTGTGGCGCCATATCCCATAACGGGATTTAAAAAAAACTACCACTTCACTATAATGTCTCGTTTACACAACTTTTAACAAAAAGTAAAAGGTTTTCGCGTATAATTTTACATACCTTGACGATTTCATCGCTTACTACAACGGTACGTGTTATTATTGTTGTTTTGTTCTAGATTTTGTGATCAGATCTTAACCAAATTAAAATGGACCACCACAATGGGTTACAAGGAGTAAATGCATTTAAATAAAAAATATTTTTTTATTTATGTATTTTCAATATTATTAAGTAGCATGTTCAAAATAAAATCTAGATTGTAATTTTAATGATGATGTAAGCTAAGCTAGTGTGTTCAGGCAGGCATGAATTATCGGTACTTAATTAAAAAAAACACAAACAAATAATTTCAAAATCAAAATATGCGCATGGCGCGCCCTACCAATCCTTTACGATGATAGTTACTAGTTAGCTACGTGAAGTAACATTTACAATTTTTTTGTAGTCACGAGAACAGTAGCATTAGAGACGCACGAAACGTTTCCAAACTCTCTTTAAAATACTTAAAAAAGTATAATTAATTATTTTCCTTAATCACGTGTTCTAAATTTTCTTTGTTACACTTAGATATTAATTTGTCGCGGCTATATAATTTCAACCTATAGGTATACAGGTACATATTCAACACATTGCCTGATCAAATGTAGGTATTTTATAAAATTTTATATTCACGTCCCATACAATTGCAGATACTTTTAGTGCGTGTGTGTGTTTGTGTGATAAAAACACATTCTTTTATGTTGGCTATAAACAAAATTGCCGTGTATCAGTAACGTGACGCTACAATGCGGCCTTTCGTCCACAGACTATGAATAAAATAAAATAATAGAAAGGACCAACAATGTTTTGTTGTTCAGATACACACGGATACACATCAAGTTATACATTTACAGTAGGTATAAGCTGACCTTGTATTGTATAATATTTCCGAAAAATGACAGCTAATTAATTTAAAATATTAAATAACTGCCTCATTAGTCTAGTGGTCCCAAGCGCGACTACTATACTAGAGTTCCTGGGTTCGATCCCCAGGTCGAGCAAAGTGTTATTGGGTTTTTCTATGAAATTTTCAGTAGCAGTTCGGAGTCTGGATTTGTGCCCGGTTAATGGCTATAGGCTCGCCCCCTATTACATGGGACCTAAACATACCGGCGAACTGTGGGTGTACATTAGTACGCCTCTGCCTACCCCTTCGGGGAATACAGGCGTAATGGTATGAAGATGATGTAGTGACGCGTATTAAGAAGAATATGCTGAGATGGTTTGGACATGTTGAAAGAATGAATGAAAGACGAGTAACGAAAGGAATTTATAAGGCGAATGTCAGCGGCAGCGCCGGTAGAGGTCGCCCAAGAAGGACATACGCCGATCTGATTGGCGAAATCCTTCAAAAAGGTCAGGTGCGTAGCACTCGCAACCGGCGTGTATGTATGAGAAGATGTATGAATGTGGAAGAAGCAAAAGAAGTATGCAAGAATCGTAGCAAGTGGCAGTCTATAGTTTCTGCCTACCCCTGTGGGAGAAAGGCGTGAGTGTATGTATGTATGTATGTATGGTATGTTATGTTAAAAATTCGTATGAAAAGTCCCCTTAGGTCCCTAGAATAATAATATTATCGTTGTTTAAGCTATTCCCCTTCCTTTTTTAAAGGGAAAATATTTTATACATATGAGTTAACATTGACACTACAAAGCTATACTTAGTAGCTACACAGACACGCTCTTTTGCTTTTCATCCTTCTTTTTATTACAGTACGCGCGACATAACTTGGCCGGACTGAAGTTAGCTGTTTGTCAGTTTTTGGTTCGGCAATAGCCTGATATAACGATGATGATGACTAATAGGAAACTTTTAAGGTATATATATATAAACTTGTAACTTATAGCGGCATATAATCGGTACTTGTGGAAGTCTATGGAGGTCGCCTTTGTTCAGCAGCGGACCTTTTTTGGCTGATTTGATGGAGATGACTGTGAAAAGGAAACTATTACCTAAAATCAGAAAAGAAATTCTGGCACCTACTTCAAAAAATTAGGTCATTTCCGTCCATGTTCATTGTCATAAATGTCATTTGCAGTTCAATTCTCAATCTGCGTTTAATCTAACTTTTTCGTGTTTAACGTTTCTACATTGACAATTGCGAAACTGAAATTAGATTGGAATTATCTTTTGATTTTTTAAGTGCCAAAATCACGCTTCATCCATCAAAGGATGTTATCGTGTCAAATCTGATCTATTACAATTGCGTTATAGGTATTTACTTTTCAAAGTACCTGCCAATTTTAATAGTCTTATGAATTAAATCATTTTGCCTTTGCCTTAATATACATTGTACAATAAATAAATAATGATTTATTTATTTCTACCATGTCATAACACCTGTAACTACAATCATTTCTTTTATCAAATAAAACATTATTTATTTATACATTGTATAAATGTATATAGATGAGCACAAAGCATAAGTTTGTTGGTATTTGTGGAGTTACAATCTAAGATATTGTTCACTAGTTATTGTTGACTAGACAATAACCGTTCTAAGTTCCCCGTGGAGTTTATAGTTGGAAATATTACCATAGCGTGCGTATATACAATTCTCTCTGAATAGAATGTAGATAGAAAAAAAGCATTTATATATAAGTGTAGTAATTTACTACTGAATTGAATACTTTATGAAAATAATATCTATGAACAACTGATGGAGTGCTGCATCCTTGATTTAAAAACAACAGATAAAAACTCCAAAACCCAAAGAATAAGAAGGCTTTACGTGGGAGACCGGCGTCAAACAACGCTTACGTTGTGTTTCGCCGAGTGAGTGCGGTTACCGGAGGCCAAATCCCCTTTTAAAAGGTCGGCAACGCACTCGTGACTCCTCTGGTGTTGCGGGTGTCCATGGGCGGCGGTTATCGCTTACCATCAGGCGATCCGTCTGCTCATTTGCCCTCCTATCCCATAAAAAGGGGTTATCGGACTATTTGGTCGGCTCTATAATTTTTTTTTAAATTTTGTAAATTAAATCATCTATATCTATACCTATAATAAAATTGTAACAGATCGATGTCTGTACATTATCGATATTAAAGAAAAACTAATATGGGGAGTCTTAATTAGAGCAACAGAAGCCAAATTGTCTGTCTGTATGTATGTTTGTACGCGCAAACGCAAAAACGACTGCATGGAATGGAATGAAGTTTCACCGATGTATTGCTAGAAGTCTAAATTAAAATCTGATGCATTTTTCATCTTAATACGCCACCGATTAGAATCGGACTTATAGTATGTTAATCTTTTCGGGACGTGAAACTGCGGGCAACAGCCGCTAGTGATAAAATAATAATATAAGCACCAACAAGCCAGGCGTGGTTGAAATAGGTCATCCACTCGAGAACGTGTAGATAGGTATTTATCGTAGCGTGATTATATCAAGCTTCTGAACCATATCATGTAGCCTAGGCATATTCACTATGCCTAAGTCTGTCTAGGGATTGCCTGTTTGATATTCGCAACCCGATAGCTACGTGCGAAAATTTTGTTAGCGCGATTATACCCGGGCCGATGATTAGGCCTATATGTAAGTTTCTTTGATTGTATAACGTAGTTCTATAGGTTTGCGCTAGATGTCGTTATTTGTAAATAGTATTTTATTAGATTATACAGAACAAACTCACTAAAGTAGTAGTGGTATTTTATATATTTAATCGAAACAACTATTAGTGTCTCGGAGAATAAGTCAAACCGTCGCGTCGTAATACAAAGACTTAGGTCCCTACTTCAGTACTTATAAACCATTTATCCTTACTGCAAATGTCAAGATGTGTGCTCTGATAATGTAAATAAGGTACATAATAACGAAAAACTAAACAAAAAAACGATCTTACTGGGCATCCCTTGTAAAATTGTCAACTTCCCGGACGCCAAAAGGTAAGTAGGGTGGTGACTTCATTTATTGGAAGGACACTTGGGTCGAACCTACCAACCAATTAATCACATGACAGTTTCGGTCTCAATTCGAGAGGCAATAACTAGGACAGTTTGAATGGTGTGTGCGTGAGTGATAGCCATACTGTATACATATAGGACTGACTATAGTGTGCTTAACTTTAGCAGGATTTTTTTGGCGTTCGTCATTATTTCCGGGGCCAAGCATCGATGATGTGGGCCTTAATATACATATGCTAATTGACTGTAGGTACATTTTTTATAAACTTTTTATGGATAAGCGATTACCGCCACCCATGGACATCCACAGCACCAGAGGAGTCACAAGTGCATTGCCATCCTCTTAAAGGGGAGAAGAATCAGAATAGTTTTATTTGTTAAACATAGGTATTTAGATATGATTGGATTGAGCCTCTTGTAACTGCTTTCACTCGGCAAAACACAACGTAAGCATTGTTTCACGCCGGTTTTCAGTGAGGCCGTGGTTTCACTCCGGTCGAGTCAACCTATTTTTTGTAGATTTTTTGACGATTAATCTAAATCCGGCAACAGAATTGCAAGTACGTCAGAATTTGGAGATATATCAATCTCAAAGCGCTAAAAACACTGTTTTTGGCGATTTTTGAAGTAATTTTTTGAGGACAGCAAATATCTGATGGTCATTTCTAACTGAACAGTCTGTAGAAGAAAGGAGAAGGGTAGCTTCTCCTTTCAAATCCATTCTCGTTTGTTTCGCTACAAGTATTTTTTCCGGATTTAAATTTAGCGTCAAAAAATCTACAAGAAATGATATGTCTCACCCATGCGGAAAAAAATGTAAAATTTAGTAGAGCAGTGTAATTCAAACACCAGTCAGTTACCCTATGGCACTTGTCATGCCTTTTATGATTCCTATTTATTTTCTCCAAGAATCAGACAGGCTGCGGTATGCCTGAAGCAGTTCCCTTGTATGTGTCTCCTAATGTCAGCAGTCGACTTCATTCGCTATTCATCGCAGCCCGTGCTATCAGTTTTTTATTGTTCATATCGGCAAACGAGAACGCGAACAGACGAGCTACCTGATGGTGAGTGGTCACCAGACGAGTTGCTGATTCGTTGCCGAGCCTCTATAGTCTGTAGACCGGAGCAGCAGTAATCGAAAAGGCAATGGCCCTAACGCGCAAATGTCGAAACACACACCAAGGCACACTAAAAGAAAACTAATATGGTCCACTCATTTTTTTTTTGTTTTTATTTAAGTGGAGTAGGTAACTTAACTACTTAAACTTATCTTTATCGAACACAAATTCAATAGTGATGGCGTAAACACTCGGCCTTATTTATTGGGCGAAAAAAACCAATGTAGTCACCAAAAATTAATACTTTACCCAATTGTCATAATAAAACAAACTCAAATGTTGCTAGACCTAACTTTTATATGAGTTATTACGCTGAAATGACAGTATAATTTATTCGAGTTATAGCTATGTCCTTCGTTCCATCTAATCACGTTCTATTACCGTTATAAAGAGGAAAGTTTTGCTTGTTATAATATTCGTTCCAACATAATTATGTCAAGCTCATCATGTTAATAGACGGGGACTAGTCAACACTGTCGTTCTAATAACCACTCTATTATAAACTGTCTTGAGGTCTAGTTTCTTATATTTTGAGCACTGTTACCTACTTTATACAAAAAGAAAACTGATTTAACCGATTAGTGGCAGTTATATCTTCGTAGTGATGATCAGATGCCATAGCTGGCGCCTTGGGTTTCAATAGGATTTACCTATTATAACAACAATTTATAGGCAGCGTATCAAGATTAAACATACACTAGATTTTAAATCAAACCTCTAGAAATATAAATGTGAAAACTGCATCCAATTTCGTGCTGTAGTCTTAGAGCATGATGCACGTACAAGCATACAGACACACAGAAATAGACAAACTAAAATTCTAAAGACATTTTTTTGGCTTATATTGCTCTTGTATAGACCCCTCATATTATTTTTTCTTAAATATATCCTATGTATATGTGTAGATTTTGGGAGTAGGTACACTTTAAGAACCAAAAATTAACTGGCAATATCGGTTCATTAACTTCAAATCTATACTAGCACATACATAAAAAAAATCAGAGCTATCATTGCTCAAGATTCAAAGAGAGAATTGAAAGAATAAAAAAGGACAGGTAAATAATAATAACAGGACTTATTAGGACCTAATTACAATTACCATGTTTATGATTTGCAAAACATAATAAAGTAGCTAAGTATAGTTTATTGTAGCCAAATAATTCTAAGTAAGTATCTCAAAATACGAAAATGCAGAAAATTTCCGTCACCCATGTTACAATAATTTACTTACAACTTCGCAAACTTACTTAAAATCCCGATCGAAGTGTTTCAGCGGGAAGCCTAAGACACAACAACTTAACTTCAAGTTTAAGATGTCTCTTGTCTCTTATGTATCAAGTATATACGGCTGTGTAAGTAAACATAAGATACAGCCCAAGTTTTACTATACAAATACATACATTTTAGTTTTGCTTAACTCAGAACTTCCTAGAATATGCAGGAAAATCCCATGTCGCAGTCATTTCTAATTTCTTGTTAAATTAAAAAAGGTTTTACCCGTCATCGTATGAGAATTTAATCTCCTTTAGAAATCTCCTTGATCGTGGTAGTAAAGAATGTCACTCAATTGGTTGTAACTATAAAGCAAGGGAACGAACGTGCGGTGTTTAGTCACTACAAGTCCGATCTGTCCTGTCGCCTTCCCAGTTGGCAGACATTCCAAAAAAAACATTGTCTAAAAATAATGAAAAAAAAAAAAACACTGTAGATCGTCTATATGGATAGACCATGTCGTTTTAAGATGCGTCAATCTCTCATAGCTTTTCTTTTGTTCTCAGTGTCCGATTTGTTCTCTATAACGTTTTAGATAAAGTTCTTCGTATCTAGTCGATTCGGCAGCTTGAAGGCATAACGTAAAATTTTATTGGAACCTTCATGGAATAAGCTTGGGAAATATAACAGTTCCAATAGTGCCATCAAAAGATTTTTTGTCACAGTGTGAGCAGATTTTCCACTCCTATAAGACACGTACTGCAATAACGTGGCAATGGAAAAAAATCCATTTATTCGATCCAATGAGTTCACTTTTGAAGCATACAAGTTTCAGTTAACTTAGCAGAAAACCAACGGTAGACTTGTGACCAGTAAACAAAAGGTAAACATTATTAAAAAAAATTAAGAAGTATCTTTTTGTGTTTTTTTTTGCATTTTCCACGCTAAGATTATGTGAAGGCAATATTTCAATCATGCGGGTAGGGTTCGCGGTGGCTTAGAGATCAGAGCGTCTGGTGTATCCAACCAGGAGACGCAGGTTCGAATCCTGCCCGCGATTGAATTTTTTCCTTTACTATAAAATAATTAAGAAGTAGTTATTTATACCGATAATGTAAAATCTTTGTACGGGGTTCACAACGTACGACTTCGACACTCAAAGTCATCGTCACCTTAGCATTTTCCTAGCTATGTTGGACTATTGGTATTGCCAGCCAGTTTAACCAGATGCAGCTAAATATTAGTATTTTATTTATTTATTAGTGTTTAATATACAAAATTGTATAAAGATGGCTTCATTGCCAAGCATTTCTACCAGACAGGCTTTGGGTAATGCAGAGAAGATCAAAGTAAATGCACTAATAAAATATAATTTACTCGAAGGTATGTGCCGTTATACTAGTGCAACCCAATTTCTGGGCAATCTAACTACTATACACGAAGGTTTGAAGGTAGTACCATCAGACATCCGCAACCCAATTTGTACTTATATTGTGATAAACCACTAAGATCCAATAAGTTTAAAATCTTATTAGGTAAAGGTGCGGTTATGCTCTATAGCATATTTTCTGACACTCCTATATGTATAATGTACTTGTGGAGTTTTCTGCAACTCAATCTCATAGGTTTTTTCTAAATTCTTTCTTAGCGGAAGACCACATCTCATAAGGAATGTATAAGTAAAATTACAAGATTATAACAGTGAGTGAATCAGTGTGCGGTATTTTGCTTTTATATATATATCAAAGATGACCATCTAATTTTTCTCGTGAACTCTATATATCATTTTATTATTTCTTCAAACAACCTAATACATATAAATGTACATCCAGTGTCTTACAGTATTAAGGTAAAGAACTCCAGAGACAAAAATGAAATGGAGGGCTGTCTCGATTTCACAAGATAAGGCTTCATGATTTATGATATTCCTTAGTGTCCAATGTTTGTCGCAACGAATAAAAGATGGCTGGCCCTAGTGCTTATGATTGAATGGGTGTAAAAGCAACAGATTTTCCTTTGAAAAAATGACCCTATTACGTGAACTAGATTTGTCTTACCCATTAAGGGTAAGATGACTGACTTAATAGCTTTATATACAACACAGGAAACATTGAGAGTTGTTTTAGTTATTTTGTTGATTAAGATTATACGTGCTTTCGGGTTTCGAACTCGATACTTGTAATTTGGAAGTCCAAGATCATGTAGAACTAGGGTATCACTACTCTCATTAAAAATTATGTCCTAATATTGATGACTGCGCCTGGCTTGTTAATGAAGTATTCGGGATCGTCAGGAAGCAGGATGTTACGATAAAATACTGAACACCGTTACACGTATATATTGCAACTGACACAGGGTTTACTTTTTACATCAGTTGTTCCGGAGCTACCCACATATTTATGAAAATATCGGAACGACATATTTATAATTACCTACATACATTACAGTTATGACATTTACTTTGCAATACTATGCTCGAAAACGATGTGTGATCTTCGAAAATTATTTTGTCAAACGGTTACGTTGTGCTTCGCCGAGTGAGTGAGGTTACCGGAGGCCCAATCCTCTTTTAAAAGGCCGGCAACGCACTTTTGACTCCTCTGGTGTTGCGGGTGTCAATGGGTGGCGGTAATCGCTGACTATCAGGAGATCCGTCTGATCGTTTGCCCGGGATATCCCTTATAAAAATGTGGTGTTTCAGTTTCCTATAAATATTTTGGAATCGAATAAAAGATATTTGACAATAAAATAGTTTTTAATGCTTAATAATAATGATTAGGATGGATAAGTCTTATAAAAGATAGCCCACGACCATGACCACTCTGTCAAAAGTGTTTATAAAGATGTTAAATTATATCGCACAGCCAAGCTAGGCTTATATGCAAATACCACTACACGACTTCATGATTAGCGCATTAAATACGCCATCATCTCTATAAAAAAGAACGAAAGGCAAATCGTAAAGATTTATACGATCAAACATTATATTCATCCGACATTACTATTGATAAATCAAAGGGAGCTTCTATAGTGTTCCCGATAAAATATATTCGCCGATATATCAAGGAGGTAAACAAATTTTTTATTATCTCACAACGCGATTATGGAACTTTGCATTCTGTTGATTCAATAAAGTTTTTGTCGTACAAAATATATAGGAAGGGAGAAGTGAAAATTGAGTTTTGTGACTGTGTTACGTCATTTTGTTGTATTGTAACTTTATTTGATTTTGCAGACATTCTTGCTTTACGAGTAAGTGTGGTGAATTTCCAAGTAATAAAGTCCGGTCAAATCTTACAAAATTAATGAATTATTGATACTTCTGGCCTGTACCCAGCCTAAATTTTTTCTGGCTTATTAACACTTAACTTAATGCCTAGGTTCCACTGTGATGAAGAGGAAGAAGAATAAATGGGCAAGTGTTTTCAGATATCTCGGTAGATTCGACGTAATGACAGAGTTATCCACTGTTCCTCTAATCTCCCTACCAAAAGTTAACCCTCAACCAAATATCTCTAATCGCTCCTTTAAACAAAAGCAAAAAAGGTAAAGGAAATACCAATTAATTAGGTGCGTGTTCTGAAAATCATTGTCGGATTATTTCAGCCACATGAAGTGGGCAGACTAGGGCGATTGATTGTGCCTGTCATGCTGGGTGTGAATTACTCGTCGTGGCGTCGCACCGCATCCGCATTGTGTCGTGTTTACCGTGACAGACAGTTGATTATGTCGCTCCATACAAAGAGAAAGCGTGAGGTGTTAATTACGTTCCATTTTTAATTGATCCTTAACCGTACATGCGGAGATGCTTGGAATGTCTTGACGTGGTTTTGACGGGTTAATGAATGTATTCGTGTCTGATTTGTAGAGTAGAGGGAACGAGCGTTGAGAACTATGCTCTCAACCCTCTCTTCTGCTCTTAAAACTAAACTTAAGAGAAACTGACCACCCTGACAGCTGACATGTCAGGATGATGAGTTTCTCTTAAGTTTAGTTTTATACAGCTAAAACCTTGGTCTTGATAATTGTATATTTTAGTTACAGTTTCGCACTTATTATTTATTAATAAAACAAAAATAACTAGCTATGTTTTGTGCAATCTCGTTTATCCCAATCCTATGAGAATTATCCTAAATCCTTGCTTAATGGATACCGATATTCTCTGAGGAATCTATCAGCTAAATTGCAAGTTTGTAGGCTTTCGTTTCTAAGATTTCATTAATTAATGGAGTGAGTGGTATTTCTTTTTTCAAAACACCTTTTTATTTCAGAGTGCGTAAAATTCTTATGTCAACATCCACGATCCTCGTTTTCCAACTGGGAAGGCAGCAGGGTATATCGGACTTATACCGATATTAAACCGCGGTAGTCTTCTGTAGCCCTACTTAGGGTCAATTCATGCTAGCGCAGAGTTGAAGCAAATTCACCCCTTATCTCAACAACGTAATGCTCATATTTATGCTGAGATAACCTGCAATTAATCACTTGCAGACGCATATTTTTCTAGCGCACGCATCTAAAGTGACCACATACGCCGCGAACTGTAGTAATACCAATTATAAAGTCATTTTCTCTTAATCGCACAACTGTTACCAAATAGTTCTTTCAATCACGCCTCAAATAAAAGTGATGCCAAACGTTACCCGCCCCCTAAGTAAGAAATGGCGATAAAGCCATCCCATACAACCGTTTTATCAATTTTGTTACGAACGCGGAAACGTAACAAAAACGCCGGTGGCGTAGCGAGCTCATTTTTATTCAAACCAATTCTCATGCAGCGTTTATGGCCCCAACTTTTTCGAGGCGTGCGTACACGCCGGCTGGCCATAATTGCTTGTTGTAACTTTTTTGTTTAGTGGTGCCGTATCTTGCAACGTTTTGGGTAGCCGGTGTTCCCTTAAATTGAAATGTTGTGTTTCTGTGATATGTATTTTAGTAAATAAAAGTAAATATCTATAGTTTTAGCCGAATACCTCTAAAGACAGTTATATAGGTATTTGTAAAACCAGTATTGGCGTTTGGCGGAAGAGTAGATATAATTATTATAAAACAAGAGCTTTTCTTGAATGACGAAAAAAATACTTACAAATAGTTCAAATAATAATGATGCAAAAGATAAGATACGTAAGACCTCTCCTTGCGTAATTTTAATATCTCTGTAAACAGCTAGAACCTAACTAAATGTTCTTCATTATTTTGCGTAAGATCAGTGGGGATTGTTCTTCAAAATGTCGTTCGAATATCGAGTTGTAGTCGATTTATTCAGAGATCATCGAAATAATTATCGATCTTAGCCTCTAATGAAGCACGAACGAATGAAAACCGTGATGAAACATTTTTAATCTACGTTTCTGACATAAAATAAATACTACTCACTCATTAAAAGGAGCAAGACCTTGAAGATTAGACAAAAACCTTTATTAAACGAAGAGCTGAGCACTCAGATACTTTGAATATATTAATATCCTCGCCACCCACTTAAGGGATTGTCAACCTTTTTAATTTTTCAAAGTAAAACCGTCGCTTAAAACGTGCGGCATACATACTTTTGTGAATTATTCAGGATAAAGGCGACAGACCTTTATTTAAGTAGAGGTCTTTTGCCCCTTCGCAGGTAGAAGTGTTTGCGATTAGCCTTTAAGCCCGGTTAAACACTATCCGTATTTTTTTGCCCGAAATATTCGTCCAGAATTCTTGACAGAGTGGGGTTTAGTGAAAAATATTTGCACACACTGAAATCTATACATGCTATCAGCTGCTGCGGGTTGTAGGTTCCATCTCCTTATGTATAAATAGGTAGGTATGGCCTATAGACATTTGTTTTTGGTATGATTGTAAATGTGAGATTTGTGTTTGTAAACATATCCATGATTCAGCAGAAAATTCTTGTGTAGAGTAGTTGTTCGTTATGCCTTCTGGCAATGGCCAATTTTTTCTGACAATGTGGTTAGGTTAGGCTGTTATAATATTTTGTCAGAATATTTTCATTGGAACAATACATTTACCCATTGGAAATGTAGAACTCAATATCTACACAAGAATTTGATCTAAAAATAATTAACCTCTTAAACCCAGACAGATTTTGCTATTATTAGACTTATTCAAGATTGTTATCCTAAGCCTAAAATTCCACTATGATTTATAACTAGGTACCATTAATCTTCAATACAAATTAGGTTGCGAGCTTGTCAGTAGAAGACGGTCGAATTCAACCATCTCCAAAAAGGATGATTTACCTTATTTTAATATTCTTTTTAGGCTAGGTTGAGTTCAAGCCTTACTTGAGTGGGTTACCAAGCTAATTAGACCCCTTTCTTCAACACATTCAAATTGAATTATGTGGATTATTAAAAGTAAAATATGAGTAATGGTGAGTAAAAATATTTAGACCACAGACCTTTATAATTGAAAGTAGGTTTCACTTTGGGGGTGAAATATTTTACATTACATACTATAACGCCTGTTAGGGTTAGGCAGAGGTGTACTAATGTACACCCACTGTGATAGTACGTAATGTTTTATTATTATTATTACATCCTGTTCAATGGCACTTAAAAAGTTTTTTGATTATTCTTAGTACAGCTTACCCACTCTAGAAAGAAATAAAGAAGGAAAGAAAGAAAGAAAGAAAGAGAGAGAGAAAGTAATTTATACAAAAACGAAAAATACAAAAAAGTTGGTTCGCTAAATAGGATCTGGTTCAGCATGTGCCAGACATTTGCCAGGCGCTAGTTTTCAACCAGACACATTGTGACCGTCGGATACAGATTTGCGGCATACATACATTTAAAGTTAAGTATAATTTTGCCAAGACATCAAGTTATTATAAAAATATACAGAGACAAATTTTTAAATATCATATAGTATACATTAATTTTCACTATGCCCGGCTCCACTAAATAACAGGGCTCACCCTACTAGGTACTACTATTATTATAGTTCCATGAATATTACTTATTATTTTACGAAAAGCTCTTAAGAAAATTCAAGGTCGTCACGGTCAGAATAAAGTGTTATGTTTTCAACGCCGTAATAATGTTTAGTTATAATGTTCTTGTCTTGTTGTAGGCAAACAGTCAGCTTTATCATTTCCCGTGGGTCCTATCAAATGCATTACGCGTGTATGTTCAGATTCCCTAGAGCTGTACGATGCTACTATGACCTCTATAGTTATGATGTTGTAAGGGTTAATTCATACTAGCGCAGAGTCTAAGGACATCGAAGCGAAATGGATTCATTTTACATAGAATAATATATGTACGTCTATATAATATATGCCTGTATAATGATGATGATATGTCAAATATAATGCACAAATTTCAATGGAGACAAGAAAAGACGCGCAAATTTGCGAGAATGCGCGCGTCAGTAAACAAATTAAAATAATAACTAGTTACAGTCAAAATAACTGTGTGTGTCTGACATTAGCTGTTAGAAATGGACGCGCTGATAAAATCACATACCTAAATACCTAAGCATTTTTTTGCAAAAATAACGAAAATAGGTAATCATGAATGAGAAAAATGTACGACCCCGTTGTCTTTACACGGAGTTTTTATATTATTATTATTTCGACCCAACTGTACCATAAGTCAACGTCAGAATTTGACGCTTCGCTTCGTCTCAACTCAGCGCTAGTATCAATCGACCCTATGAGAATAGTGACATCAGAATCTATTGGAATCCTACAATGCCATATACGAGTAGGCTAGGAGATTTTGCATTGAATAGGGGTATGTGATAATATTAAAAAAATAGACTATCTATCTCTAGAAATCTATAGACATTTACGTTTTCGTACACTCTTTAGTATGCTTGCTAGCTTAGATTGGCAGGCTTCATACAGGTTGAAGGGCATAGTAGGTAATGTCTCATCAATAGATATTGCTGACGTCACCGAGATAAATTTGATATCACTGGCAGTGATTCCCATAAATTACTTGGCTAATGGCCAGTTTCTATATCAAATCTCTCTGTAGATTTGCTTACTAGATATAGGATTTTGACATTCGTTTTATTAAAAGCTTACAATGTGGGTCGCAAATAATCAGTATTCTTTTTAACCTCTCGTTAAAGTGCTAGCTGTTGCACAACGCAAATGGAGATGGGCGGGACACATTAGCCGAAGAACCGATGGCAGGTGGGGCACGAAAGTGTTAGAGTGGAGGACAGGACCGGGCGAAGAAGTGTCGGTCGTCAGCCGGCTAGATGGGCTGACGATATAGTAAAAATTGCTTGAAATAAATGGATGGAAAAGGCGAAACACCAAGAGGAATGTCGTGCTATGGAGGAGTCCTACACTTAGCATTGGGGGAAATAAAGTCTGAGAAAGAAGAAGGTGCTACACTAAATGCTTGTGTTACGAGTGGGTTTACGTCGGTAGTGCAATGGTTGGGGTTCGAACCGGCTACCACATGATTGCTAGTCCAACGCCCTAGTCATTAAGCTACAGCCGTTTCTTTTGATATAAGTTGTATGGAACTTATGTCAAAACCTTATCTATAGTAAGCCAATCTAATGATAGATTCGAGCCCGCTAGGCGTCTCTAGTCTGATTTAATTTTTCAATGAGGATGAATTAGTTACCTACCGACTTAAAAGATGTCAAGTTTCAGTGTTATAGTTTCAGTACCACCGATTTGGTCAATTTTCAATCGAATTTATACGCATTTGACGTTATTTACTTTAATAGAATACCATTAAACATTTGAAGCTAATACTAGATCAAAATTATAACATAATTATTTTTGAAAATTTTAAAATACTAGATTACCTTTTGGATGTCTTATCAGGATTTATACATTGTTACATTATATTTAAGATAACGAATACCTTCCATGTACTTATTATACAGGTTCTACTCACCCTTGTTCAAGCTTGTATAGCTTCAGAGAAAGGCACAATGCTTGTGAGCGGAGAACAGAAGTCTTCGTGTACTCGTACGTGTACCAATAATGTATAAGTGTAAAAAGTATCAGTGTACCAAATTGAACTACATTGGCACTTGGTTTTTTCCAGGTATATGCGTTTACATCTTTGTACAAAATAGCATTTTTCTTTTTAAAAGAAATCTATGAAGTAATACCATAGTATTCTCGAGTTTTCATAGTAAAATTTCAAAACACTTTTACAAATCAAATCTACGTTGAAGCATGTCTCGAGTGTTGATATAATAAAAAATAATGTCGTCACTAACAAGAAACGGACAACGAGCCAGCTTATTACTCGTTTTTCCTTTTTGAACCGCAAGGAGACACAAAAATGTTACGACATTTTAAACTTTTGTCGGAGTTAAAAGCATTTTATTCTTATTAAATGTACCTATTGTTAAGTGGATTCTTTTTTGTAACCCTGGCTGTGTATATTTTAAAAAATCTCAAAATTTGAAAGATTTCTTTCATTTACTCTTATTTGTATATAATTAGATGAGATTGACAATACAATAATGACAATAATGCCTACAAGAAATGAGTAAAGTAAGGTTTATAAAATGTATGAACTTCAACAATAATTCATCTATTTAATCATAATGAGAGGGATTAGGTTAAACATATTCATGTTGGCTTATGTAGTGTAGGTAAGTTTTTTATGTATAAAATGAGAGAGAGATATGTTGACACAAAATTAACACATTTTATAACTAATAAAATATCAGAAACAAGCGGATAAGCAGTGATAGCGTAGTGGTATGACCGTTGGACTGCCATGTCAAAGGTCTCGAGTGGAATCCGAGGCACGCACCTCTGACTTTTCGATGTCAGTTGCACATTACTAGTTAATTATCACACGCTTAAACGGTGAGGAAACCTGCATGCCTGAGAGATTTCCTCGACGGCGTGTTAAGTCTGCTAACCCGCACTAGGCCAGCGTGGTGGACTGTAGCCTAATCACTCTTATTTTGAGAGGAGACCCATGCCCAGCAGTGGGACAATATAATGGATTGATTATGTTAGGTTATGTAAGCGGATATTTGTCATTAATTAATTATAAACTAATTTGTAAATAGATGAAAATGGGTTATTCTAATAATACTTACTAATTAATTAAAATATTGGAATGAGCAAATAGCGAACGAGTGGTAATTATGCAATGATTTTATCAAATTACAGCTGCTCTCCGTAGTACAAACTAATTACAAATTATGATAATTATTTCGGGCAATGATGCAAAGTACTTACTTTGACGTAAAAAGTTTAATTATTATAACCGATCAGGGAGGGCTGTCATTAGAAATAACAGTGTGTGTGAACAGTACGTCTTGTATGATATCTTAATTTAGATCTAAAACCTCTTTCTACCAGATACGGTAAGTACCTAGCACTCACAAATGATACGAAATTGACCTTAAGACTGAACATTCACCTGTGATCCGACACAAATCACGTCATTCAGACACAATCGAGTCTATTGTCAGTCATTTGCGGGACGATCTTGGGTTAACAACGAATGTCCGTGTGTCCGCCTTTTATTCAATTTAGTACTGGCACGTAATGATACGAGGGGTCTTACAACGAACAGTTCTTTGTGAACAGATAAAAGGTACAGTGATATGTTTTAGTTCCGCACATCATTATTGTGTTATGGTGACGGCTTCCCCTCATTCCATTTTTGAAACTAGTTAGGGGTTACGTAAGACGGTGAAAATGTTCAAGAAGTTATCTTTCTTTGATCGATACGAATGTGTGAGCAAATATGTACCGAAAATAATGTGTTAACCCTTTGTCTGGGCTCGAATATAAATGTTATACCTACTATGTTAGTAGGTGGAGTTCTGTTAAACAAATTATACATGATGAAGGTTAATGACGTGTCATTATTTTATTAGTGATTTACAATAATTATGTTCTCCTACATGAATATGCCCTTTTTTTGTTTGGCAATTACAAATACTGTAGGTATGTATAGATATTTATAGAAAATTAAATATTATACTGTCCCAACGAACGATTTTATTGCTTTCGTCAAGAAATAATTAACTTATCGCATCAAATTATTGACAGGTGCTAATGATCGGCAGCGATTTGAGATGTACCCCAATTACGATTTTAGATATTGATTTCAGAAATTAGGGTGAGATATTACATCTATATATCTACGCTCAGCTGTTGAAGCGTTACGAACTAATTAAGGAGTCAGCCTTTATCTTCGTGTACTAAATGGGCGGCTAGGTATACCTATGTACTTAAACTTTTCATGGATGTCGAATCGTGAGCGTTTCGCCTAGGTTTAATAGGTTTTATTCTATAAATTTCTATAAATATAAATTCTATGTAATATGAAAAATGTGCAGTACGGAATATTCTGTCTAGTTCCAATCTATCTATTATAGGTATCGGAAGGCCTCGGAAGCCAGCTCAAAGAGAACGAATTAGGGCTTATTAATTAGAGCAAAATAACTTCTTTACTGGAACTACTTTATCGACTCAAAGATTACAACTAACGATGTCTACAAATGGTAGAGACAATTTGAAATTATTCGCACGTTTGCACAAGTTTCCTTTGTAAAATGAAATATACAAAATTTTGCAAACAAGACGGTCAACAATTTGGTCTAAAAATCTAGACAAACTTAAACAGCTCCCTAAATCAAAATGTACTCTAAATTTAACTTTAATTTCTTAATAATTGCTTCACATTGTTTACTTACTGATCTGTTTGCCTAAGAAATTGGGGGAGGCTTTGTTTGTCCTGAAATTAACTAAGTAAAACTGGGACGATAGAGAAAGTTAAGCTGTTAACTTTTATCTTTGACAAACTCTAGGCATTTAGTTGTAGAAGTCCTAAACAAATGGAAGTCTGATAATAGAGAGGTTACTCGACTTCTTTGCCAAATATGTTTCTATTCATCGCTTGCTTTTGGTGTTATAGAAGATTTATTTGCAATATTTATTCAATAGGTTTAATTTCTTTTGGTAAGGTTTTAGAAAATATTAAACCTTTACATTTATCTTTTTGTGATTTTTTTTTTGCATTTTCAATGCTAAGATTATTAAGTTATTTTTTAGTAAAGGAAAAAATTCAATCAAAAGCGACTGAAATTTTTCCTTTACAAAAAAATAACTTTACATTTGTAAATTTAATAAGTAATAATAACTAATAATAATTTTAGTAGATATTTTTGGTAATCTACAATTGGCTGTTTTGGACTGAATAGCCTGTGTCTGATAAAGAAAAGAAAAATAAAGCTTTAGTTATCATGCTTGAAAAACACGACGAGAATATTGCAGCACTTGCGGGCACAGGCTTGTATTTGCAAATTCTGGTGGACACATTCAAAAGAGGTTTGCATCAATTTCGAAGTATCTCTGCTCATATATGCATTATAAGATTAAAATGAATGGTAATTCCATCGTTAACTGAGGCAGTAGTGTATAGCTACGGGGTATATTATTCTTCATAACATACATACCATCACACCTGTATTCGCTGAAGGGTAAGGCAGAGGCGTACTCATGTACACCCACAGTTCGCCGGTATGTTTAGGTCCCATATAATAGGAGGCGAGCCTATTGACATTGGAGTCTGGATTTGTGCCTAGTTACGGCACAAATCCAGACTCCGAGCTACTGAGAATTTCATAGAAAAACTCAATAACACTTTGCTCGACCTGGCGATCGAACCCAGGACCTCTAGCGTAGCAGTCGCGCTTGGGACCACTAGTGTAATGAGGCAGTCAATTATTCTTCATACTAAATAATATGCAATAGTTTTTTATTAAAGCGAAACGATATAAGTATTATTACATAATTAAACTAAACCTAAAGGCACATAATCAACAAAAGTAGTATCCGTATCTCTTCCAATCACTATTTGGACAATGAAGTCCTAATAATTGTTTAGCTTATAAAATACTTACACCAATAATATTCACACTAATATTTCATCGTGTTTATTCGAGCGAAAATTTATCGATATCAACACAGCGCTTCACTAAAAGACGTAAAGGCACCAAGTCAAACAAATGGCATAGCACATACGATCCGTTTGTAGGAGTGGACGCCGCCGTATTCAAGCACAAGCCTCTTCGCAGTACGTGGATTTAGATCACGCACGTTTCGTATCCTCATTCATAATGCGAGCATCTGGGGAATGGAATTCTCCTTACATACATTGTCGGACCTTTCAACTGCATGCTTACAAACTGGTTACGAAATGTCTGGAAAGTCTCCGTTAGGGATATTGAGTGAGCTAAACTTAGGTTTGCTTTAAATAGATTCTGTCTAGTCAGATAACAGTACAAACCATGTTTTTGTTTTCATTTTTGAAATGAATATTGAGTGTTTTTGCGGGCACGGAGTAAAAATATCTCGTAAATCAGAATATTTTGATCGTAGTAATGACAGACGAGCTCATATCTCATATATTTAAGTATTTATACAGAACACGTAACGCTATGCGCTTATCTGCTTTACTTTACAGCCTTTTGCCGGGAGCTTTTTTTATTATAGGGAGTATAAAAGACACTGAGTGACTTTATTTTCACTTTTCTGTGAACGTCAAATTACTCTTTCTGCTTATTCGGGTAAATCCGCCTACAAAATGAATTCGCAGATAGAGAAGGCGACGTTCTGATTTCGCGTTCGGCGTTCAGCTTGTATTTACGTCTCTAACCGGTGGACGGTCTATACTGATACGGTCAGAATTACTTATCATGTGTATGTAAAATAATATACCACAAGGACGCAGAACGCTTGAACGCGTGACCGTTCTCTGTCTGCGAAATCCCTAGGACTCCTATAAAGCCCGTCAGACAGTTTATCTAATTAAGACAAAAACTCTATCGTGCTTACATAAGGTCTAAGAACTTGAACGACTTTACCACAATATTACTTGAACAAACATTTGATCGAATGATTAGAAATATTGAATTTGAGGTTATTCCGCGGACAATCGGGCGAAGTGATCGATCTGTGATGATAACCTGCTTTGGTTTAGGCCAAGTTTGTGTTTGTGACCGTGAATAAGGACTGTTCCTAAATAAAATTCTCTTTGTGTGGAAGAGAACAATTGTTTAAAATTTATACAGGTAAGTACGTTACCGGAAATTACTTGAAGCCATTGTTCTAGTAACCACAAGCGTGGGTGCTAAGCATGATGTATGATTGTATGGTATATTGACTCCTGGATCTGGATTTTATTATTTGATTTTTCTGATAGGAAATAGGTACTAGCACCTAGGTTTTAGCACCCCAGGCGTATATTCAATACTTGGCCTATGATGGTAATAGCCAGTTCCGAGAAGACTTTAAAAGATAATTTTTTCTCCGTAATTGGGTTTCCAAGTCAGCTAGAATTAATTAAAGTGGAAGTCAGCGAAAAACTCTCGAGTAAAAGCAAAACTAGCCTATTCTTATAAGAAATATCGAGTAAACTATCGATATATTTCTCAATGCCCGTAGCAACTACTGTTATACTTCGGTAGGTATGTAATCGTTTGAGTTCCGACCGAAGAATATTTCGGCCAATGTCGAATCTTTGGCCTTTTTATCGTTTCAGGCGAGGCCGATGTTCGGATACTTTTCTTATTTTCCGACAGAGGTCGTTGGCAAGAGTTATGCATTTGTTTTTTGCTTGAGTTCGTTGGGATCTTTTGCGCTAGGATATCCCATATTTAGTTCAGTTTGAGAGGTCTGGTAACAATTTTCTACTTTTTAGAAACATACAATAACATAACTTATCATCACACCGTTAGGTAGAGAGTTTAATAAGTAGGAGTAAGAGAAGGAATAGGGAGGATTTGAATCGTTCTTGGTAAAAATATATGTAGCTTCAACTACTATTTACTGAGCATAAATCCAAGCAGCTTCTGAGAGCGTAATAGAAAAAAACGAAGTGGGAATCAAACTCAGAATATCATACTCGAAAGCTGCGCAAGTGCAATCGCGCACCAATGAAGCAGTTTAGCACATAAATAGAATGGCGGTAAATAGTATTCTAAATATGAATTTTAAGCTTTTAATCAACTTGCAATGTTTGTATGGTTTTTTTGTTTAGATAAAATGTTGATTGCCTCACTAGTCTAGTGGTCCCAAGCGCGACTGCTACGCTAGAGGTCCTGGGTTCGATCCCCAGGTCGAGCAGTGTTATTGGATATTTATATGAAATTTTCAGTACTGCTACTGAAAATTCGGAGTTTGAATTTGTGGCCGGTTAATGGCAATAGGCTCGCCCCCTATTATATGGGACCTAAACATACCGGCGAACTGTGGGTGTACATTAGTACGCCTCTGCCTATAAAATGTTGCAAGCTGAATTAGAACCACTTCCTCCTTTCCTACGATGTTGAATTTTGACGTGTTGATCAGTTCAAAGGACATGCATGTATAGCTTGAATTGACATCCAAGTAAGCCCCAGATAAAGAAACTCTTCACCGATCAACAGCAAAGACAGAGACATTCAATTGTGTATACGCATTCAGTTATGATAGCCGGTTTTATGTTTTACCACGATTGCTGCACTCAAGGTTAGGTTCTGACTAAGGAACTCCTCACTATTAATTTATGGGGATAAATATAATGACCACCAACTTTAGTAAATTTGTCACTAAAATGTTTATCATTTATCCATATGGTGACCAAAATGGATAAATGGTCACCAAATATTAGGTTTAGGTTGGGTTAGAATTGCGACGGGTCGAATTCTATCTATTACACTCTTGGTTGGTGAATTTATTTGGATTAGGCAATCTTAATTTGGAGTTGGTTGCTTTAAGTGGGATCACAAGTTGTAAATTTTGGTTCTAATTTCACGCTAAAATGGGGATTTATTTTGATGATCGTTTACTATTTTGGCAATATAAAGTGATTTTTTGCCGTTAGGCACGCTTTACTGCATCTGAAGGTCAGTTAAACGTACACCTTAATTAATTATCTTTCATGTAAAAGTAATTTGGTGGCATGTAGTTATCTACACTAATATTATAAAGAGGACAGATTTGTATTTATGTATGTTACGAAGAAACATAAAAACTAATGGACCGATTTCAAAAATTCTTTTGCCGTTAGAAAGCTACTTTATCACTGAGTAATATAGGCTATATTTATTACTAGAAAAAATTAAGGACCCTGACTAAAACTTCAGTAATGTCCACCCGTACGAAGCCGGGCTATATTGTATATCTTTAGCTAGCATTAATGAACAGATTTACTTCAACAGAAACATTAACGCAAAACTGTTCAACCCTTTTGAATACGGCTACACGAGGTTGCCGTCGGCTATTTCATACCCCGTAAAGATACAAGGAATCCGAATCCCCATTAATCGGACCCTCACTAGTAATAATATTATACAGTATACCTTGGTTAAATTCCCCAGCGTTGTCTACGCTTGGGACGTATGTATGGGACGTGAAACGAATTTATTAATATAGTTGCTACGTTTTTTGTTTTAATATATATGTTTCTGTGGCAAACTTTTTCGTATGTCCCCCGGGGGTGACGGGGGAAGAATATTAATACATCTCTGGGGAAGTGGATCACTAGTGATGTGACCGGGTTGGGGATGTTTTCTTTGTTTTATTATCAAAAAGGTATCCAGTAAACGTGATAAGGGATCTAATCTTTTGTTTATGTGAAATGATTTTTGAGATCTATTGTGTTGGTTACTTTATGGATTACCACTTTGGAGGGTTTGCCCCTAGTATTCAACAATCCGTGACCCTTGTCAGCATGAAAACCCCCTACAAAGCTGTCACTTGTTAAGTTTTCCGCCTCGCTCCTTCCAGAAATCCTTACTTTCCCATTTTCGCTTACCTACGTCAAAACAAAATTACCATCTTAATCGCATACCCTGTTGGGTTGGATAATTTAAACACCGAATAATGTAATAAAATTTAATTTATAGCTTCTCTTATCTTTGATGTCTGAATTGAATTGTCGGGTAATTACCTAATCGAGAAGCGATTAACAGGATCAAGCTGTTAATTGCTGTGTCGAGAAACCCAATAAATTGTTGCTAGCTGTATTATTAAATAAATTTGTTGAGGATAAGAGAATTTACAAAAGTAGACTTGTAGATAAGGTTTCTATTATTACTCCATACATAACATAACATAATCAACCCATTATATTGTCCCACTGCTGGGCACGGGTCTCCTCTCAGAATGAGAGGGATTAGGCTATAGTCCACCACGCTGGCCTAGTGCGGGTTGGCAGACTTCACACGCCATCGAGAAAATCTCTCAGGCATGCAGGTTTCCTCACGATGTTTTCCTTCACCGTTTAAGCGCGTGATAATTAACTATTAATACGTACATGACTTCGAAAAGTCAGAGGTGCGTGCCTTGGGTTCGAACTCGAGACCTTTGACTTGGCAGTCCAACGGTCATACCACTAGGCTATCACTGCTTTGCTTTTTATTACTCCATAGTCCATGTTTATGATGATAACTGAAACTGATGAGTTTCACCGTTGATGAAGAAATCATTGTGATCATTATCATCATCATCACTATCATTCAGGACCCTATATTCTAATGATAGGTATTGTCAATAGGAACTCATGTCTAAGTAATAACTCATGCTCATTTTGCTCGTGGTAGAACTTCTTGGGGTTTGACTGGGTGGCGACTACCCTTACGTTGGAGTCTGTCGTAAAGCACCTTGGTGTGTGTTTCGACTTTTGCACGTAAGAGTCAGTACCCTCCGTAGGAGCTCATAAGGGTCGGCAACGCATCAGCAACTCCTCTAGTGCTGCAGGTGTCCATGGGCGACGATGATTACTTACCACCAGTAGGCTCGTCAGCTTGCATGCCGTCTCAATTCCAGAAAAAAAAAATGTTGATCAAGCGATCTGCATGGTTAAGTAGCGCTTGCTGCGGTCAGTTTATGGATGGATGACCATTCTTTGATTAGATGCTGGAGAGCAGCTATAGGTGTCGGTCTCGGCTGTGGTACAGTGTCATCATCATGGTGTGCATGGGCGGCGGTAATCGCTTACCATCAGGCGATATGTACTACCATAGCCTGTTTTTCAGCAATAGACGTCACTATAAATCTACCCCGTTATGTTAAATTCTATGTAAGTATATGGTTATACAAGATACTACAGGTATTACTAAAGCTATTTCATTCAGTATCAGTTTCATGTAATCAGAAGGTCATTGTTCTATAGCTTGTTTACCATAATCAGTAACAATGTCGTATAATATGTCCTTATCAACAGGTTCATTACAAGGAACTAGGAGCCATTGTGCTGACTGATTAGGATCGATCTGTGCTGCCATTACCTTATTGTTATAATCCACAGGTAATGTAAGGTATAGAGGGCGCTCGGATAATGTGGTGAAATTGACATAGCAACAGCTATGAATATAGCAACCAGTCCGCCTCGAACAACTGTGAACATGGCAATGTTCACACATTGTAAATACATATTTAGCATTGTATCAATGCTCTCGTCCGCTTCTCCTTTGGACTCCATCGACTTAACATCTCATAACCGTTACTGTCCTGCGTATATGTGTGGTTAATAAATAACATCTTTGCCCCGGAGATAAGATTGAGGTCAAAAGCAAGATCATTTTTAATAAAAATAAGTTATTTTTACATTCTGTCTTTCTGAACTAGTACATAATTATACCATCACGCCTGTATCCCCTGATAGGTAAGGCTGAGGTGTACTAATAAACACCCGCACGCTGATACGTTTAGGACCCATGTAATAGAGGACGAGACTATTGCTACGCGGGGTACAAATCCACGAGCATCTACCGTTATATAGTAATCCTACCTTATACATAACGACGACTGCTACGGCCCTAACGTAGCAGTCGCGACAATAGGCTCGCCCCCTGTTACATGGGACCTAAACATATTGACAAACTGCGGGTGTACATTAGTACACCTCTGCCTAACCATTCGGGAAATACAGGTGTGGTGGTAGGTTATGTTATCTACATGAAATATTAACCCATAGAAAAACGGTCTAAGCTACGGTCTAAGTATTCTTTCAAATAATCCTACGAGAATACCGTTAAATAGTCATCCTAAAATAGAAAACCCCTATATAATATTTACCTGTGCATCGAAACCAGGTCTTCGCCAGCTTCGCAGTCGCAATTATAATCTCTAGACAAATTAGGTAGTTAGATAATTAATTAAATATAATAATGTTATACACAAGACTCAGTTGATGTATTAGCAAAAAGTTGTGCAACGTTCGCTGGTTCAACCCGAATCGATTATCTCAGACGAGTGAGCGATTAGCCTTACAAGTGTAGCCGAACATTTTTGCTACAATTAATGAACCTTAAGAGGAAAGACATTAAAGTGCTTATACAGTGTTATAGTGATATAGTTATATAATAATATGTAATATGTGTATAGGCAGATAGAAATATTCCTCATAACACACCAAATATTAATGACAGGTTATATTTAAGTGCTTAATTACCTCTATAGCCTAGTGGTTCTGAGCGCGACTGCTACGTCCTTAACATAGCAGTCGCGACAATAGGCTCGCCCGCTGTTACATGCGACCTAAACATGCTGGTAAACTGTGGGTGTACATTAGTACACCTCTGCCTAACCATTCGGGGAATACAGGCGTGATGGTACGTTATGTTATCTACATAGAATATTAACCCACGGAAAAACGGTCTAAGTATTTTTGTTAGGTCAAAATGGTTTTTTTATAAAGATTACTAGCATTGTGGGTCGCACATTACTAGTATTTCTTGTTAACCCCTCGTGCTAAGCTAAATGCTTGTGTTACGAGTGGGTTCACGTCTGTAGTGCAATGGGTGGGGTTCGAACCTCATGTGCCTCAGTGCAGGCAAAGGCCTCTCCTTTTCTCTCCCTAAACTTTTCCTCCTTCTCTCTATATATTTATATTCCGTGGTAGTTTACTATATTATATCCTACAAGGTAATCTAAATCGCAATCCTACAAGTCTACATAAATTATAAAAAAATATTTAATATAGGTGCCGAAATTATTATGAAGTTAATAACCCAAATACCATAGCGAACCAAAAAAAATATTAATTAAAAACATGCCGTAGGGTGTGGCGAAAAAATAAACGCAGAAGTATGTTAATGAAAACGTAAATATGGACTTTATTTATTAAGGTATAAGCACTAAATTTAATTATCCTCGTATTCAAACAGCTAATATTTATCAAGTTTAATTAGGGTAATGGAGGGTAGCTTGGAAATTCCGTCGTCTTTTTACAATTTTGGCGCAATATCATAATATTATTAGGTAAAATTATTGAATCGTGTTCGTTTAGATACCTATACACATGGGCTTCATTGAAAAAAAAAACAATAATAGCCTCTTGAAAAGTGGAAGAGGCGATTAAGAAATTTATAAGTTATACATAATAAAATAAATAGTTTAACGTGGGAGAGCCATGCTTCGGCACGAATGGGCCGGATCGACCAGAGTGATACCATGGCCTCACAGAATACCGGCATCAAACAACGCTTACGTTATGTTTCGCCGAGTGAGTGAGGTTACCGAAGTTACTCCTCTGGCGTTGCGGGTGTCTGGTGGATCGCCTGACGGTAAGCGTATCATCAGGCGATCCGTCTGCTCGTTTGTCCCCCTATCCCATAAAAAAATACGTAATTTCTACACGCTTTTTTCCTATAAGAATTGACAGAAACTAAAACCGCCACGTGCTACGATTTTGTATACTAGTTTTGCTTCTTTTACGTCACACATATTGTCATATACACGTGCCGGTTTTGAATCCTACGTATCTTCTAAGCCTTTTGAAGGACCTTGCCAATAAGATCTTGGCATATTATGTACTTCTAGGGCGTCTTCTCCCGACGCTACCGATTACATTCGCCTTATAAATTCGTCTTTCAATTCGTCACATCTTCTTTCAGACCTCAACGTAATAATATTAGGCCGTACTTTCATTAGTATTACCTATCATGATAAACCTGGTCTATACAAGTCTAAGAGCCTACTTAGAAAGCAGTATACAATTATGTGTATAGCTATTTAAATACTCATAGATTCTACAAAGCCTCTTATGTGCGCGGAAAACTAGTTAACCCTACAAACACTGAGTGAAGGACACAGGGAAGCAATATTGAAAAGAGGTTTATCCTGGATACGATTGGTGCACGAAAGTGAGAAGTTTGTATCTAGAAGTGGGTTATTGATTGATGCCAACAAAAATAAAACCGGACACGTGCGAGTTGGACTCGCCCACTGAGGGTTCCGTACTAATTTGTAGGTACATAATATTATAATTAATAACAAATGTGTAGTTCAGCTTTTCCCCTATACTTGTAATATAAGACAGTATTATATTGATTTCTGAGGCTTACGCGAATATTCGACATATTGAAAACAAAACAGCTTACGGATTCTATCGCGTCATCATTAATTCCTTGGATGAGGTCTCAATATCTAAGTTAATGTGGTGTAGATCGCATCGGGTGTTGTGGATTAGCTGTACCAATAACTTTTTACTCGCCTGGTAGAATATCTTGGCGGTTCCTCGTATGTCCTTTCTTTGTGATATTTTTGCACACGTAGGAATGATCGTCGAACGTTGTCCCTGCATCTTTTCAAGAAATTTAAAGATGTTGTAAACCTTGCGCGTTTAGTATTGAGATCCTCTAGCCGGCGTATTTTGTTAGCAATAGGCATTTCGTACTGACTAACATATTGATTTCTGAGGTTTACGCGAATGTTCGAAATATTGAAAACAAAACAGCTTACGGACAGACCAGCTTCAAACAGTTTTAATGTATTCAGTCCTGTGTATGCGTATGGGTATTGCGTGCTTCACCTTAGGCTGAGTCTCATCTCATCTCACTGATCACTATATTTCTCTATGCTGTGTACTTTAGAGTAATAGAGAGGTCAGTGGGCTGCGCGTATATTTATTTATTATGTCAAATGACATATGGTCTTTCCATCAGGTAAACTAGAGTGAAACCAATGATATCGTCACTGATGACATAGATTAGTAATTCAATCCTGACATAGTGTAGGGAAGAAGAACGAGGACAATTTGGACGATAAAATGGTAGGTTTGCGCAAATGTATACTAAAAACGTACTTATTATATTGTTGGGAGCATTATTTTTGAATGCAGATCACGTGGAATTCTTTTACATAGCTCGAAGTTTTATAGCAGTGCCTTATCGAGTTTAAAAATCGTATTTTATTATGCGAAGGAAATCGCAGAAATACGTTCCAGTGCATTCTGGAGTCCTGGCTTTGAGCCAGGATTTGTGACTTGTATAGGAAAATTACGAATGAGGAACGACAAATAGCTTCTTGGTTGTCTTTTCCAATTTTAAAATGATCTTAAATGTATGCAAATTGTTCAGCAAGATGTGACCAATTTACAAGTCCGTTTCCTATTTGGTTAAGGGTATTACATCGCTCAAATCCAAAAAAACACCCTAGCTTTAAAGAAGTTTCCAGTGGAATCCTTATGTGCGTTTGTCATATAAAAAATATATACAAATTGTATTTACAATTTTTATAAATTTACCCCAATTTTGGATAATAATTGAAGTAAATAGGCCTTTTTTAACCTAATTTGTATTTTTTCTCTTTAACGGCTTAATAGTTAGTCATGAATTTTATACCAAAAAAAATGTAATGACGTAATTAACAAGTTGTATTGTTTTTATTTTCATATTTCTTTGAATATTTTGAAATCATAAAGAAATACCCGAAACCTCGCTAGCACCCCGTGTGAAGCACCCCCGCAATGCCTGTGACTAACAAATACTAGCACAAAGACTAAAACCTCAAGGTCATTGGGCAATGTAATACCCTTAATTCACTAAATTATATTATTCCGGCAACTTTGAACAATAGGTATTGGTATTGCTGTTGTATCTGTAATTTAAAACTCTGACGCCGACTGATAGAAAAAGTATAGCTTAAACTGATAGTTGAGCATGACATTTTACAGAGAAGTTCCATAATTTTAATAACGTATTTTGGACATTACCAGAATCATGTTAAATTAAATGATATTTATTTCTCTGTTTATTTCTACATATTTCAGTAGGATGAAACAAACAAATGTAGCAGCTAGCCATAATAACCTACTTCCTGGTAACCTTTCCCCTTGAACTTTCGACTTAGTGAAGGAATCAATCAAGCAGTGATAGCCTAGTGCTATGACCGTCGGACCTGCCAAGTCAAAGGTCTCGAGTACGAATCCAAGGCATGCAAGTCTCGACTTTTTAAAGTCATGTGCGTATTAATAGTTAATTATGAGGAAACTTGCATGCCTGAGAGCTTTCCTCAACGGCGTGTAAAGTCTGTCAATCAGCATTAGGTTAGCGTGGTGGACTATAGCCTAATCCCTCTCATTCTGAGAGGAGACCCGTGCCCAGCAGTGGGACAATCTAATGGGTTGAATAGATATGTTATGTTATCTATGAAGGAATCAATACGAACATCATTAATTTCAAATTCTTTGAACTGGAATTATTGTAGTAAGGAATTCTCGATGAGCGAGAATATAATTCGCACTTCACCCTTTTTTAAAATTGAAAATTTCTACGATTGGATCAGCCCTAAAATGAGAAAAACCTACATATTCCTATTTCGTTTTATTTTGTCAAAGGATCCTTTTTCTAAGAAAAAACAGATTTTATTGCACGATTTCAGGGTTAGAGAAATTGCTTATACATAACATACCATCACGCCTGTATTCCCCGAAGGGTAATGCAGAGGCATACTAATGTACACCCACCGTTCGCGGGTATGTTTAGGTCCCATGTAATAGGGGAGTCTATTGCCATTAACCGGGCACTTCAAACCGGACAAATCCAGACTCCAAGCTTTTTTTATTCGTGATAGCGACGTGACGCTTTTTTTTTGCTTGACCGCCAGTTCGCTTGATATTAAGCGATACTGCTTTCAACTATGGAGCGCGCTTGCCTAAAAGAAACCGATTCACTCGTGATTTAAAGACACCCAGAATATAACTATCGTGGGAAGACCCGATTGTTATAACCTGATGCTGCTACTGAGATTTTCATAGAAAAACCCAATAACACTTTGCTCGACCTGGCGATCGAACGCTTGGTACCACTAGACTAATGAGGCAGTCAATTGTTTATAATTTTACGACAACGTCCTTTCCGCTATAAAATCACTAAAACTTCACGGTTTCAAATAATAATCATTTCAATTTAACATGAACATCGAAACGGCATGAAGAACAGAATAAGATATTATTTCCGTTGGTGTTAATTAACAATTAACTGTTTTAATGAAACACTTGATTGCTCAATTACCCAATAAAAAGTTATATTGTGAGCGAAATGATGGACTTTGATAACGAATATTAATAATTTTGAATCTATTGTTCTAAAATCGCAATTAAAAAACTCGTTGCCAATATTTTTATTACCTTTTCTAATTTAGAACGCATTTAACAAAAACATTTCTTTGACGAGCCACCTGATGGTGAGTAGTCATCGCCGCCTATGGAGACTTATCAGAGGAGTTGATGCATTGCCGAGCGAAAAGAGCCTCTACGAACTGTCAGAGCCGTAGCAACTGAGAGAGGAACTGGCTATCACGCGCAAAATTCGATACATACAAAGGTGCTTTAAAACAGGCTCAGATGTGTCCGTGCAACGCTGGAGGTGGTGGTCGCCAGCCTGTCAGATACCAAGAAGTCTTAACACCGAGCAAGTCAGATATCTCTCTCATAATGAGATACCACTCTTAATAACAGTGTGGAATCGTATTCTAACCCGTCCCGTAAGAATACAATTACAAGACCGCTGTTCCACACAGGGTAAAATTTACAGGGTAAAAATATAAATGTAAAAAAATATATTTTATATAGACTGTGATTGGCGCAGTTGTCGAGCAATCAGCTACTATGCTATGGGTTGCGGGTACGCTTATCGGACGCAGTTATGTGTACCCTTGTACTGTAATAAATAGGTCAAATTAATGTAACATTTGTTTATAAACCCACCCATGACATTAAAAAAAATCCTGGCATGGATTGTCGTTTTATAATAAAGAAATACATAGTATATAATATGTACGTATATGATGTAAAACGTTTAAGTATAATTCATTTTCTAAAGACGGGCATTAAGTTCGGTAAGTATTCCAAAAAAGTCATTAAAATGCAAAATAAAAAGTCGGCGGCAAACGTAGTTATTTCATATTAAAATTCACGGCGTAACGAAGTCTTTCTGTGAACTCACTATATTATTATGTAAAGACGAAATAACTGATTAGTTATTCATATATTCATACAAATTGTGGTGGTGACGTGATAATAAATGATGCGAAGTTTTAAAATTCACGTTATATTTGTGTGTCTATTTTGTGCGGGAGAATCCATTAGCTCATTCATTTTTGTCACCGTGAGTCAGCGTGATACATGAACTTAATACAAAGAAGCCTTGAAATATTTACCATCATTCATCCAATGTCATTTTACCATGACATATTGCCGCTGTTCCGACCCGAACATTAAATAAAACATGTAAAAATAAACTTTTACGAGTCCAAATTCACTTTAAAGTATTGGTTTTAAGTTCTTCGATTAAAAAAAGTTCACAGCACTATGGATTGCGAGGCACACAAAGTTATCGGAAGTTCTTACTAATGTTTGGGTATAAATCAATTAGTTAGTTTGACGTGCGGGGGGGTGAGTGGGAGCGCGGGATTATCGAAGCGTGGAGAAGCGTAGCGGCGCAGACTGATCGCGCCGCGCCGCGCCGATGACTGCGGGGCTGCCGTGCCGCGGCTGCCGCGCGCGTGTATCGGCGCGCACGCGCCCCCGCGCCCATCGCCGCAAATTTTTCTCATCGCCCGCTCCAACTAAATTGCAAAACCGCCGACCGCCCGTTGAAGGTACGAGAAACGCGTCAAGGGATTCTCCCGCAATGTAATCACCCGAAGAACAACAAGGCGGGATAACGAGCCTGCCTTTTTCTAAGAAGGAACGACAGTAATTCACACTCAATTTAATGTTATAATCGGCTGAAGAATTAGCATAACTTAGGCACGGCGTAATTAAATTTTGTTCCGTTTCGTGTTAATTAATATACTTTGTATTGTTTTTTGCTTAAATGGGGGATGAGGGTCTAATCTTAAGTGTGGTTTTCGTCTGAGGTGTCAAATTAACATCATTGTGGCCTTGCATTGCTGTTTTTCTACTTCCTCGTCGGTATTTTTTCATTGTTAGACAAAAACACGAAAATCTTAAAAGGGTTTTTGTTAAGGTTTTCAATAAATCCCGCGTTTTCAGCTATTTCCTATCCTTTACAAGTCTTGATTTCTGTTTTTTTTTGTTCCTTTATCTACTCGTAGATTAAAAATTCTGCAGTAGCAAGCTCGGCCTCTAGCCTTTTACCACACAGTGAACCGAGACTATTTTAATATGTTACATAATAACATACCATCACGCCTGTATTCCCCGAAGGGTTAGGCAGAGGTGTACTTAATGTACACCCACTGTTCGCCGGTATGTTTAGGTCCCATGTTATAGGGGGCGAGCCTATAGCCATTAACCGGGCACAAATTCAGACTCCGAGCTGCTAATGAGAATTTCATAGAAAAACCCAATAACACTTTGCTCGACCTGGGGATCGAATCCAGGACCTCTAGTGTAGCAGTCGCACTTGGGACCATTAGACTAATGAGGCAGTCGATATGTTATTCATAGATTTTTTGAGTAGGTACGCTCACCTGAGCATAAAACAAAGTAAATGAAATATTTCAGCCTTTTCCAGTTACGAACTAGTTTATTTCGTAAAAAAATATTACATCTTGAATCCTGTATGTGTTTTTCATCGAGTAAGATTCAGAAGCTTAACACATTCTAATCAGCAATAAAAAAATATCAATTGGATATTTTTTATTGGTTTCTTGTCATAGTGGCATGATTACGTACCAGTTCAAATCTTAACAGCAACTCAAAAAAAAATATAAAAATAACATAATGTTATTTTTACGTTTTGCATTAAAAAATTCTTTAGTTAGTTGAATCGGCACTGATACACTACACTACACTACACATGGACGATGTAAAAGGTCCGAAACGTAAAGTGGCTTTATTTCATTATGAAATATACATTGTAGATACATAATTATTTCTGATCACAGATGAATAAGCAAGCATGTACACATTGTACATACTGTTCCTATTTCAAACTTTGGTCTACAGAGCCAAGCAAATCTAGGTATCCGGCAAAATACCTCCGGCTAAGCAATACCGCTCAATATTAAGCTAATAGCTTGCTATTGGAATAGTTCCCCGTTGTATATTAATCAACATTGTATGCATTATCTGATATTACAACGCTCTAGGACGAAATGACGTCATATCCCTGGAAACTGCCAGCTAAACTTGTCACAAGTTAGAATATATACGATTTCCGGCTTTCAATGTCGGGTTCTGGCTATATTTGGATCTCGGAATATCATTCCCGTTAAATAACATACCATCACGTCTTTATTCCCAGAAGGGTAGGCAGAAGTATACTGTGGTACTTATACCAAAAGTTTGGGTCACATATATGTAGGTAACGTACGACCCGCTCGGAGTTCCACCCGCGCTGCTCCGTTCCTAAAAGGCTAGCGTGATGTTATATAGCCTATGTTACTCAGTGATTATGTAGCTTTCTAACGGCAAAAGAATTTTTGAAATCGGTCCAATACTTTTTGAGCCAATTCGTTACAAACATACTTACATACAAATCTTTCCACTATATAATATTAGCATAGATAGGGGCGAGCCTAGAGTCATTAAGCGGGCACAAATCGAAGTTGTTACTAATACTTTCATAGAAAACCCTAAAATACATAGCCCAGGACTTCTAACGTAGCAGTCTTTATAGATACAGGAATGGAAATGCCTATATGAGATCTAAAAATGAACCTTGTAGAGAAAAAGTAAGGAGCAATAACATTTAAATGAGAACATACCTTGGTATTACTGTTCCGCCTAAAATATCCAAGAAAAGGACTTTTGCCCTTTTGGCTTTGAATCCAAAGGTCGATCTTGTAATATCATTTAAATGACACAACCTGACCTAGAATAATAAAAGTATATCATCACACTTGTATTATATAAAGGGTTAGGTAGTGGTGTCCTAATTTAAACTTAATTATGTTACGAGTGTAAAATACTATAATTATATTGCTTTGAGAATGACACATGTCATATATGAACGTGCAAGAAACAAAAGAAGACATGTAAAAAATTTAGCATAGCGGTATTAAGTTTCTGCCCACCACTGGGGGAAGAAGGCGTGAGTTTATGAAGGCGGTTTCACTCACATCCGAAAGGACTTTTCAAGGTAGCGTATGTCCTTTTCCAAGGTACAATCTATCTTTTAAACAAAATTCATCAAAATTGGTTCAGCGGTTAGGCGTGAAAACGTAACAAAGAAATAGAAAGAGTTACTTTCACATTTATAATATTAGTATTAATATGGATAATGTGAGAAAAATATAATAATCAATTGATTGCTTATTGCCATTCACTGGGCACAAATCCAAACTTCCTCGGACCTCACGATCAGCATTCGCGCTTGCGGCCATTAGACCATTGAGACAGTTACCCAAAACTGACCTAAAATAATAGTTACTTTAAAAGTAGAATAACTAACTAGCTAACCTAACCGTACACCAAAAATAAAATTTTGCAAATGTTGGTTTAGGTAAAGCTTTAGTAACATTAAATATTTTTCTTCTTGTGTGTACTTATGATAAAAGAAAAAAAAACTAACTGACTGATTCTAAATATTTTTTTTTGTGATTTTCCTTTTTTTATTCTGAATAAAACCACAGTAAAAACTAAAAAAGACAAAATTTGATAATCAATTATTATTGTAATTATATACATATATAGCAAATATTTTATTTATAATTTTTGATACAAGCGTTATATTTATTTAAAACATGACGCTTATACTAACTGCCTCATTAGTCTAATAGCTCGACTGCTACACTAGAGGTTCGGGTGTCTATTCGCAGGTCGAGCAAAGTATTATTGGGTTTTTCTATGAAATTTTCGGATTTTTCCTGTAATAGGCACGCTCGGCAATAGGCACGCTCCCTATTACGTGGGATTTACACACAATGTAGTGACGTACATTACCTAATACACATTTGCCTAATCCTTCGGTAAATACAGGCGTGATAGTATGTATGTTATGTTTCAAAACGTTATTTCTTAACCAATTCAGTGCGGCAGCCAATTTTTTTTAACTATTATCGGTGACAGCTTTCATGACACGAAAGTAGCGCCAAACGCCAGAGAAGCTAATGACACGCCTACAGTGTCGTCAGAAAATGAACACTAGGTACGAGTACAGTGGCAACCAAGCAGACCAAAAGTCTATAGGCAATCTTACAACACAATAGCTTGACTTTTAGTTTGACTTACGACCTTCTATTCATTGTCATTAACAAGTGACACGCACTGGCGGTATCGAGCTCGCTCCTATTATTACAACTGTCGCATAGCAATGTAATCCTTAGTGGTGCTTATGGACTTTACAGTAATACACGATTACTGTTAAAAATAGCAATTATTAAAATATTTTAGTAAAGGAAAAATTCAATCGCCGGCAGGATTCGAAACTGCGTCTCCTGGTTGGATACACCAGATGCTTTATAACGCTTTTCTTTATAATCTTAGCATGGAAATGCAAAAAAACACAAAAAGATAGAAATTATTATTTTCTTACCGTGGGAGAGCCATGCTTCGGCACGAATGGGCCGGATCGAACGGAGTAATACTACGGCCTCACAGAAAACCTGCGTGAAACAACGCTTACGTTGTGTTTCTCCTAGTAAGTGAGGATACCGGGGGCCCAATCCCCTAACCACCAATCTCCCTTAAAAATGGTCGGCAATGAACTTGTGACACCTCTGGTGTTGCAGGGAGGGCAATGAACTTATGATACCTCTGGTGTTGCAGGTGTCCATGGGAGGCGGTAATTGCTTACCATCAGGCGAGCAGTCTGCTCGTTTGCCCCCTATATCATAAAAAAACCATGTTTTATATATTATAATTATCTAAAATACAATTTAACTAAGCTAATTATGACACTACTCTCGTGTCACTCGCCATAATTATGTCAAAGAAATTCTTGACACGCGTGTCGTGTCGTCAACACTGGATTAGTTAACAACGAGTCCCTCTAAGAAAACAAAACACGATAATTATGAAAATTTATTAACCTTTTCCTAAATATCTATCCGTTCACATAGTTCCAGTTTAGAAATCCTTATTTTGGGTCTAAATAGACCTACGCAAGAATGTGTGTTCATTCCACAAATTGAAAGGTTTACCCTTAGGTTCGTTGAGCACCATTGAACTTTGGGTAAGGCCGAATTGAGGTCTAGGTAAATAATGTAATGGCGTGTAGGCAGTAATGAGGAAGAAAGTACTAACTTTAGTGGATTGGATAATTTAAGCTAGTGAAAATTTGTTTTATAATTTTGAATTAAACTAGGTACTCGAAATTACTATCTTTTGCAGATGATACATCATTATTATTAAAACTAAAGCGTCAACAAATAGTTTCTGACGATGTAAACAACACTCTCTTAAAAGTGGTACACTGGTTTAATGCTAATAATCTAGTTTTGAATAGAAAGAAAACTAAATGTATTAAGTTTACAAGACCTAACGTAAAGCAGGTGAAAACCAGTGTATCTATAAATGGCGAAGAGTTGGACCTTGTAGACACCACCATATTTCTAGGCATCACTTTAGATTCTAAACTTCAGTGGGGCCCACATATAGATAAGTTGTCGAAAAGGCTCAGCTCTGCAGCATATGCCGTCAAAAAAATTCGTAGTTTGACTGATGTAGATACAGCTCGTTTAGTATATTTTAGTTATTTTCACAGAGTGATGTCGTACGGTATTCTGTTGTGGGGGAATGCGGCCGACATACAAACTATTTTTGTGCTGCAGAAACGAGCTATTCGGTCAATTTATAACTTAAGTCCCAGATATTGAGATTAATGTAATTACTGTTCCATCACAGTATATTTATGAGAATTTATTATATGCACACAAGAATATTAATCTCTTTAAAAAACGTAATGATACACATTATATTAATACCAGAAATAAAAATAAATTTATTGTTCCTGCAACCAGGCTCCAGAAGATAAGTAATTCATTCAAATGCCAATGTATACGCCTTTACAATAAAATCCCAAGCGATATTCAGAAACTAAGTCTCAACAAATTTAAGTCAGTTGTTAAGCAGAAACTGTGTCGCAAGGGTTTCTATACTGTGAAGGATTATATAGATGACAAAAATGGGATTAAACTGTTCTAATGAACCGGGCTATTGAATTTGTGACATTTCTGTAATTATTATGGTTTTTTAGACTCTGACATTGTAATGATAATTTTATTGCAATTGATGATAATAGTAGTGACATAATAATTATTATTTCTACACTGACATACAATGTTTACGGTGACTAATATGCAATTAATTATGGTACTGAATTGATATAGGTATTATTGGACTTTTAATATTGTATAATTTCGTAAATAGAAAAATTGTAAAGTGTGAGTATAGTGCAGATATTGATGTAGCAATCTTAATAAGAACATACATATATTTATCTGTAAAATTGTTGTGCCCGCGGTCTGAGCTTCTCATGCTCACTTAAATGTCCTGCTGATGGTGGCAATGTGTGTCAGGTTGTTTTATTCCCTACAATATGGTTGAGTCGGACCACGCTGATACGCACGTCATGCTCGTGAACGGGTGCTGTCTGTCGGGGCTGGTCAGTTCTTACTTGCTGTGGCAAACCCTATTTTTTTTTTTGTATGATGAATAAATCTTATACATCGAACTGCAGAATTCTCAGCAACTATTTGTAACAAAGTTTTAATGCATAATATTGTAATAATGTTTTTTTTAAAAGAGTATCTATGGAGTTTCTTGCCGGCTCTTCTCCATATGACCCAATTTTTGGAACCGTGGATGTAATTTTGACTTTTCAAAAGTACCAATTTTACTGGTCTAATTGAAAATAAAACATTTTGATTTGATTTGATTTGATTTGATACTGCGTTTCCATTTTAAACTTAGTTCTAACTACAACCATAGATCTATTGGTTAATATTACGGGTCTTCTAGGTTCGATTCCCAGGTCAAGTAAAGCGAAGGTAAATTATTAATAATTAATAGTGTTATTGGGTTTTTCTATGAAATTGATATATAGTTTTAATGATATATAATTTGATCAATATTTCAGTCAAAATAAATTTTGACCGACGGGTCAGTCAGGCTATATAGTTTTGACTATGACGTTATTATACAGGGTATTTGGTGCATCGTTTAGAACTGACCGAAAGGAGAGGTCATTTGCTATCTCTTCAGGGCCAATAACTCGTTCCGTGTTACACCAGTTTTTTTTTTAATTATAACTTTTTATTATTTCGAAACAATAGCAGAACTCTGCATATAAGCTTAAAATAAAAGAAAAGTCATTAAATTTAATTTTAAATTTAATTAATTTTTTTATGGTTACTCTTTTACAATAAAATCCCAAGTCACGTTCAACAATTAAGTCATTCTAAATTGAAGGCATACATTAAACAGAAGCTATGGAAAAAGGGTTATTATAGAGTTAAAGATTACATGGAAGATAAAAATGCTTGGGATTGAGCTGCTATAATGAACAAGATTGTGTTATTAATTTACTGTGCAGCCGTTGATGTTGTGTCCATATAATTTTATTTTGCTCCCCGATTGCCTGGCGGTCTGAGTTTGTCATGCTCACTTAAATGTCCTGCTGATGGTGTCGCTGTGTCTCGGGCCGTTTTATTTCCTACAACATGGTTGAGTCGAACGGCGCCGATGCACACGTCATGCTCGTGAACGGGTGCTGTCTGTCGGGGCTGGTCAGCTTTTACTTGCTATGGCAATATTATTCTGTTCATTTATTGAATACCTACTGTTATTCTTACACATCAAACTGCATAGTGCATTATAGTTAAAACTATTTAGAAATAAGTAACTAATAATAATATTATAATTATGTTTTTTTCCTTGTCCATAGGATGTTGTGTATTGTATGTGATCTTATTTTGGTCGCATTGAATCCATTATCTTGTTTGAAAATTTTTATTTTATTATTAATACTCAGTTCAATACAATATCTGACAATTTGCTTTCAGTTGACATTATATACAAGAATTTTGACATGGTTACTTTTCCTAAAATATTATCAGTTTTTTTTTACATAATTAATTGTCAAAAATGTAAATGTGAGTACTATGTAGGCTAATTTAAAATTATATTATTAACGATTAAATTTATATTAACGTGTTCTGACAGTTTTGAGTATTCTAAATAAATAATAATAATAACAATGTTTTATTCACAACCCTTATTACAATTTCGGACTTAATCTAAGGTGTACATCTAGTGGCTTAGAATAGAAAATTAAACATTGGAATAAAATTCTAGAAAATATGGTGCTGTAGTTAGGGCTTATATTTGGCAAATAAATATAATGTATCCCTGACTCCGAAACTAGGCAGAGCCTGTATCTTCAGAGGCAGTGATTCCTTCTTTGGGTATTGTCAGCCGTTACAATGTTGAGCAGTTAGGTAAACAAGAATAATAAAGAAAAAAAAATGCAGCAAAGGTGAAATAACAATAAAAAAATATATAATATATCAACTAGATTGGGACCGAAATGCATAAAATCGAGAAGAGTATGGAAGAGAGTTGTTGCCATAATTGTGCGTGTGTATGTGAGTGTATGATGTGTGTGTGTATAGATGTATCTTTAGGTGTACGTGTATTTATATGTAATAGAAAGTAATGTGTTATGTCATGCGATTTAATAATTTTTCAGTTTCGTCGTATGTCAAATTTAGCAAGTAATTAGTAACTTTGCTTTTTAAGTTGAATTGGTTTAACGTGTGAGTATTTAATAATTTGTTTATGTTATTATATAATTTGGGTGCCAAAAAGGAGAATTGGCGTGTCGCGAAGCTTGTTCTAGTTTGGGTATAATTACAAATGGGTTTTCCGCTACGCGTTGTTCTATTTTTAGAGTGTGGGAGGGAGGCATGTTTTCTGACTATAGTTCGTAGGATGAAGAGTTTCGTTACAGAGAGGCAATTGCAGACTTTATAGTTTCAGTGTTGGGTTGAAAATGACCTTCGCAAATGTCTTACTGATCTTTTCGTCGGTTTCGTCATGCGACGGGTCGTTCAACTCCCTAAATAATGGTTGAGCTACACGATGACTGATGTATGCGTGCCGTCAGTTAGGACAGGTCAACTCAAAGCTGCTATGGCTCTTTCTTCAAAAGGCCTGTTCAGATATTGCCCTACATCGTAACACTCACATCAGATCTGATAATACTACGACTAGTCTGGACTTTAAAAGAGACCATGATTCTCTGAGTTTGTTTCGGCATTTCATCTCAGAGGTCGTCAGTTAGGAAATGCCGGCGCCGTCTAGTTATAAAATTTTAAAAATTGACTTGTAAAAGTATTCATATAGGATCTATTTACAGAAATAAAATATCATTACAATTATCATATCGTGGTTATATTGATGGTCACGACTGTACATCAACACCTAAGAACGATGGCTCAAAAAATGAGGTGTGATAAAAAACGAGGTCGAATAGCATACATTCTAATACTCGTGGCGATGAATAGTACAAATATTTCAGCAGTGAAAGCTCGTCACGTAGAGGCTCCCTGGAGGTTCGGGAAATGCCGACGCGTTCTCACTCGATATGAAATGCTCGACACCTAGATATCAAGTGCTATGGAAGAGGCAAAATGGTTTCAAAGTTCTTTACTAATGAATCGACTGCGCTTACGATTCAGTCCTGTTGCTTCATTCATAAATTTGAACTGCGTCAATTATAAAGTGTTATTATGAAGGTATGAAATAGATAACTGACAAATTAGACAAACTAAACAAACAATTTAGTTAAGATATAAATTTTATCGAAAGAAAAATTCGATCACAGACAGGGTTCGCACCTGCGGGTTTCTTGTTAGATACACCTATGAATCCCGGTGAAGTACAAGTTAAATGATTAATTGATATTTATTACTGTAAATAGATCTTTTAAGGACACTTTTACAAGCCAATGTTGTATTTGTTTTTAACTAGATGGCACCGGAATTTCCTAACTGACAACCTCTGAGAAGAAACACCGAAACAGACTAAGATAATCATGGTCTCTTTTAAAGTCCTAACATAGTTCTTAGTAGCAAATATGTGAGTTATAATGCAAGACAATGTCTGAAATGGCCTTTTTAAGAAAGAGCTAGCGGCTTTGTATTGTCCAGTCCTATCTGACGACATGCATGCATCAGTCATTAGGTAAATCGACCATAATCTAGGGAGCTAAACAACCCGTCGCACTGCGATACCAGATAAACGTCTCAAAGCCATCGGTGGACCATTTGTGTAGGCCAGATAAAAGTCTCAAAGCCACCGTTAATTAGTATAAGTCGTCAGTAGCCGCTAATCATCATATATCATCATATCAGTCAAAAGAAGCCCACTGCTAAACAAATGCCTCTCCCAAAGAGGCCGATCCACAGGGACCGGTCAAGGTCACTTCGCGAGCCATGGAGCGAGTTATGCTTGGCATTTCTTTACGCGATCGAATCAGAAATGAGGAGATCCGTAGAAGGACTAAGATTGTCGACATAGCTCAAAGGATTACTCGCTCTAGCTCAAACTTATGTGGCAGTGGGCGGGGCATATAGCTCGAAGAACTCAAAACCGCTAGGGCAGTAAGGTTCTCGAGTGGAGACCACGCACCGGAAAGCGCAGTGTGGGTCGACCTCCATCGAGATGGATGGATGACCTGGTAAAGGTCGCTGGGAGTCGTTGGATGCAGGCGGTATATAACCGGTCCCTGTGGTACGCGCTAATGTTAAACATTTTTATTCTACAAAAGTTTTTGTGTAAGACGGCCGGGAGAGACGTACACTGAAATAACTTGAAGTAACAAGGAATACTTAAAACTAATCACTGGTGATAAGTTCATAGCGTGATTTTTGTATCACTTCCAGATATTCTATCTCTGCGATCGTTCAGGTAAGTATTACCTCTCACTGTCACAAAATACATCCAGGCGTGCGATTTTAACGGCGTCGCCGATCGTTCTGCTGGCTACAGTAGTCTACGAGTAACTATTGAAATAAACATTATTATTGCACGCTGTGTTATTTTGAGAGTATCTTGAAAGGGATTTGGTTGGTGTAGGATTTAGAAGGACTATGGGGTTCATAAAAGAACGTGGCGAACGCTACTGAAGTTACGTTGCATGATATCTAAAAAAGAACAAAAAGGGAAACCGCTGAAATGTGGAATGCCCGAGTGGGTCTTCCTCGATAGATATAATCTGGGAGTCTTTAAATCACGAGTGAATAGGTTTCTTCTAGGCAAACGCGCTCCATCGTAGATCGCAGTATTGCTGAACATCAGACGAACTGTCGGTCAAGCGTAAGCCTATCACGAATAAAAAAAAGTTTGGGTACCTTTTGCTTCATTAAGTCGAGTTTAAATTACGAAACACTTTAATAGATACGATGATGCCCTTATCAAGGAACAACATTTTATTCAAGACCTATCAGTTATATCATTTGCCTTATATATAATACACTATATTATATTTAACACACTAGTGTCATCCAAAAATCGACGCTTATAAAATGTAAAAATCGTAAAAGTATTTTTACGTAAAGAAGTGAATGTGTAAACAAATTATCTGAGAAATGCTAGCAATTGGGGTTGAACGGAGAGGCCAATGACCCGTAGTGAGAATGATGGCGGACTGTGTCAACACAGTCCGCCATCATTCTCAATTATTATGTTAAAATAAATTATAGGTATTGTTTGTAGTTTATTATCAATGACAGTATGTCATAAGCAAACATATTTCATTGTGTTGTCAACAGTATCAACACAAATGAGTTTCAAACTAACGCTTTATTGTTGCAATTAAATGTTAATTGAAAATTAATCTTTAGTTGACATATTTAAACAAGGAAAACCAACGTTTTATTTGTTTTGTATTGTTTACAATCTGACATTCGTAAACAAACACAAAACTGTATAACGTTCGTATTAGTAGCATACAATTTGTAAACTATGTAATTATGAACATTTATTATTAAAAATAATAAAAACTTAAAAAGAAATCTTGACCTGGGAATCACACCTAGGATCTCGCAATCATGATTATGACTGAGACTATTTATGCAGTTAAGCTAAACGAAATATAATTATATTATTTATATATACCATCATACCATCACGCCTGAATTCCCCGAAGGGTTAGGCAGAGGCGTACTAATGTACACCTACAGTTCGCCGGTATGTTTAGGTCCCATTGTAAATTATTTATATATTTATTTCCAATATACATAATAACATTACAGCCGAAGCCAATCCGTTATTTTGTTAAAATATATTTAAAAAATAAAAATAAAATAAAGAAATGTACACAAGACAATAAAAACAATGCATGTTAGGTATACTTACCTAATTACCAACAAATTTTTAACTGACCACTATCATTCATCTTCTCACAAAACGTCAAACATTCACGACATACATCCATCCAACGCATCACAAACAAATCACATTCCGGAGCTGATGCCAGGAGAGCATTGAGCATCGCGAGAGCACGGACAAGCGGTGAATTGGCACTATATAATTATAATAATCTGGACACGATCAGTTAACAGCGAACCAGAATGGTGTATATAAATACACCATCTCTGAATTATTCTATGATACATAACATACCATCACGCCTATATTCCTTGAAGGGTTAGGCGTAGGTGTACTTATGTACACCCACAGTTCGCCGGTATTTTTAGGTCCCATAATAGTATAATAGGAGGCGAACCTATTGCAATTAATCGGGCACAAATCCATATTCCGAGCTGCTACTGAGAATTTCATAGAAAAACCCAATAATACTTTGCTCGACCTAAGAATCGAACTCAGGACGGCTAACGTAACCTTCGCTCTTCGGACCATGATCGAAATCAGTTCATAAATAACAAAGTTATACGCCAATACACAGAAAATAATATAGAGATGATTTATGGAGCACCTCTTTAGAAAACTTACTTGGAAGGGTTTCAGTTCAAAAATTCATTATCCTTTTATTTATTTTTATTTTATTTATTTATTTAGGTTTTGCCACTATTGTTACAGTGATACTTAACTATTAATTTACAGGAGTAATTATTATATGCTAACTGCACATCTTTACAGGCAAACACCACTTGCTCTTTGGGACATATTACAATTTACATTCATTTCAAAGAATAACGAATACTTAATACAACCTGGATAGCCAAAAACAATAAAAATTATACATTTTAATTATATAATAAATTGACATAGTTTTTTCATCCTTATTAATATTTTAAATGTGAATGTTTGTGAGTATGGATATGTGGATGTATGGATGTTTGTTACTCTTTCACGCCAGAACGGCTGAACGGATCTGGATGAAAATTAGTACAAAGATAGATTATAGTCTGAAATAACACATAGGCTACTTTTTATCCAGGTCGGACCCAATTCTGAAGTCCACGCAGACAAAATTGCGGGAAGAAACTAGTCCTTACTAGTATTATAAACGTGAAAGTTTGTGAGTATGGATGTATGGATGTGTGGATGCATGGATATGTATGGATATTTGTTACTCTTTCACGCCAGAACGGCTGAACGGATCTGGACGAAATTTGGCACAGATATAGATTATAGTCTGAAATAACACATAGGCTACTTTTTATCCAGGTCGGACCCAATTCTGAAGTCCACGCAGACAAAATCGCGGGCAGAAGCTAGTATATCATAAACGTTCTTCCGCCTTCAAGAAAGCAGTTTTCATTTGTTGACTTACTAGCAAAGAACAACCTAAAGAGCTTTATGGAATGCGGTTGCTTTTCTTCTCGTATTTTTCTACTATATCGTCGATCCCCTCTGGGAGAATGTTCTCAAAATGAGTACAAAATTATAAGATAATGAATATTACATCGGTACCCTGGCTAGTACAAACGAGGGTCTTATTTATGAAGGTCCCTGTCAAATAAAATGACCTCAATCTGTAAATATTTTGTTGCAATAAATTTTAACAGATATGATGGTGATCTACCCCGTTGGACTACGGCTGCTAAGCATGAGGTTCTAGGATCGTTTCCCAGGTTTAGCAAAGCGTTGTTGGCGTATTTACTACCAAAATTTCAGAAGCCTGGATTTTTTTTCTGTTTATGTTTAATTGCAATAGGGTTGATACATAGACAAGACATACTGGCAAGCTAAAAAGTTTAAGCTGCGCCTATCGTTGTCAAGCTATGGATGGGTAACCATTTTTAGAAAGTTAAGCAGCTCGTCCCGGTTTTCAAAAAGTATATATAGTAACACTATATATATATTTTTTAATTCGTGATTGGCTTGACCGCCAGTTCGCCTGATGTTAAGCGATACTGCGATCTACGATGGAGCGCGCTTGCCTAGAAGAAACCGATTAACTCGTGATTTAAAGACACCCAGATTATATCTATCAGTCATCACTATCGTTCATGAGAAGAGTTTATCCGGATCTACTCAATGGGTTTCCAATGGACTATTTTAATCAAACAAATACCTGTGATAAATTAAAAATGTTATTTATTTCTGTAAATAGATTTTTTAAGGACACTTTTATCATTCGATAATAATAAGCGGCTGTAGCCTAGCTTGTAGTAAGTACCCACATGATCGCAACTCCGAACCAACTCCGAACTTGCGATCATGTGGTTGCCGGTTTCAGACCCTCCCATTGCACTACCGATGTGGATACCCACTCGTAACACAAACATTTAGCTTAGCACGAGGGGTTAACAAGAATGCTAGTAACGTGGGACCCACATTGCCAGTAAGCTTTAAAAACAATGGTTTATAATGATCCATGTGACAATCGTTAGTGATAGTCAGAAGCTCTAAAAGCCTGTATTAAATAGACACCTAGATAAGTACGTTATATCCAAGTCATAAAAATTCAAGAGTAATTTCATGATTCATATACCTAATCGGCAAAGTTTGCCGACGATACAAGCGTTACTTTTTTGTTAAAGAACCAATTTATTGAAAGTAAAAATTCGGAATTCTGTCACCATAAAAGTTTTTACACAACTTGTAAATATTTAATTGACTGCGGATAATTGCGTCACAATTTTATTGGTACACTTTTGGAGGAAAATATGCGAAAAGTAAAAGTAAATATTTTTTTTTATGGAAAAACGTAATTGTATGAAAGTTATTATCACTTCTTATTTTTATTTATAAGTAGGTAATATGTTTATTTATTTACAAACCATCTTCAATAAAACTCAAATATTTGGCCAAAAATGTAGGGAATAATACTAATAAATACCTACTTAAATTTCGCCATTTGATTTAAAAAATGATTGGTTTCATTTAAACCTTTTAATATTTACAGTTTTCAATTTGAATCTGAGACTTAGATTACAGTCTTAATTAAACAAAATGAAGATGTTTTGTGCTTTTTATGTACCTAATTTATTCAAGAGTCTTTAATTCAAATAATATTTATTTAAAAATATGTAATTCAAACAGCAATAATTTTATACAGCTATTACCGCATTACCAAATCAAATTTGAATTAAGTTTTGGTCTTGACTCCATAGGGATGTATTAACATATTGTGAATCATGCTACCAGGCTCCCATAAACCCGAGGGATTACTGCCTATCATAACAACACCAGCGTGACTCTGAAACTATGCATACAGTAATAGAGATCATTTTATGGTGTCGTATTCTGACCAATTTGGTAAGATGTAGTAAAATTATTGTGATGAATCATAATATCATTACCTATACATAATTTCCATATTTCGAAGTCGGTTAATAAGATAAAGTTATTTTTTATACTAACAATACCTCTTGACGATCGCAAAAATGGTATGGTATGGTATGGCATTATTTTGAAGCAGCATTAATTAATATTTTTTGACAGCATTTTCAAATTGGGATTAATTTTCGGTGTGAGTCCGGAACAAACCTTAATTCCAGACATATACAAAAAACAAAACATAAATAACTGAAAAAAAAAATTACTTTGGATCACAAATTAAAATTTCGGGGAAAAATTATCTGTTTTAAATGAAATTCAACGCTATCTATGCTCAAACCTCTCTGAAACTGTCGTTAATATGTGTAATAAATAAAAAATATTTTAATTGAAATAAATCTTCATATAAATAAATTATATCTACTTACTATTACCTCAAAATTTTATACAGATGGGGAACTGTTAAGGCTAGGCAATCCATCACCAACTCCTTTGGTGATGCAGATGAGCGGCGATGACTACTTACCATCAGATGGCTTATCTACTCTTTTGCCGACTTAACCAATAAAAATAAACAAACAGGTTGAAAAAAGTTGATTCACAGCACCTAATAAATATCTACCTTTTTAGTGAAATTACAGATAGCGAAAAATCAACATTATCCATATCCGAACCTTTTCCTCCGCATCAATATTTAAGCAATACTGGTTATCAGGCTTTTGAGCTTCTGTCGGTCACCCAACTATAAAATAACCACGGAAAGCGTAGCTTGAACTTGCAGATCGATTAACCAGAAACCCCTCAAAAATGTAATAAAATATTTTTTAAAAACGATACTTGATAAGATAAGACGGAGCAAAAAAATATTATTGTTTCAAAACCAATGCCTTTTGCTGTCAAATTAGGTACGAACGCGTTGACATAAATAGCGGAGGAGGCGTTGCGATGAATATTAAAGATGTTTCACTTATATTGCGGCCGCGAAAAACGCGGACACTATGCGATGTTACCTTTACCCAATTACAATAAAGGAAGGGTAAAGAGTTTAAGGGTAAAACACCCTAGCCATAAAGCAGTTTCTAGTGGAATCCTTATATGCGTTTGCCATATAAAAAATATGCTATACTTAAGGTCATCACAAACAAATTGTATTATTTTTTTTTTTTATAAATTTGCCCCAATTTTGAATAATAATTGAAGTAAATAGGCGTGATGACGTAATTAACAATTTGTATTGTTTTTATTTTCTTATTTCTATGAATATTTTGAAATAGTAAAGAAATACCCGAAACCTCACTAGCACCCCACATGAAGCACCCCCACAATGCCTGTGACTAACAAATACTAGCACAAAGACTAAATCCTCAAGGTCATTGGGCAATGTGATACCCTTAACAGTCTACATTTTTTCTATATGACTAAACAATAACATACTCCAATATTCAATTGTTTTTAAACAGTACTTAACAATTGATTTGTTTCCTACATGGGTTACGTTCACAAATCTCACAATAATAAACACTACATTATAATACTGTACATATCTCAAATAATATAATGAAAGTGTTGCAGTATGTTTATTCGTACTTCGGAATACTTAAAAAAATGTGAGTGAAGGAAAAATTCGACTGCGGGCGGGACTCGAACCTGCTTCTTTTGTTCAGAATGTGAAGGCAAATTTCAATCTGGCGGGCGGGACCAGCAGTGGCTTAGTTGTCCTTCTCGCAGTCGTATTTACCTTCACTAAAGCTTTCTTCTTAGCATGGAAAATGCAAAGAAAAAATACTAAAAGATGGATAATCTTTATAGTTCAACTGGGGTCGGCCCATTAAAAATGCACTTTCTCTCCCTTGCCCTATAGTCAATGCCATGGGATTCATGACATTCGCCATGACCATGTCAGGGTATGGTTTTAACCATGGATATGGTTTTTACCAGATAAGTCAACTGCCTCGTTAGTCTAGTCGTCCCAAGTGCGACTGTTAAACTAGAGGCCCTGGGTTCGATTCCTAGGTCGATCAAAAATGTTAGTGATATTTTCTATGAAATTCTCAATAGCAGCTCGGAGTTTGGATTTGTACTCGGTTAATGGCAATAGGCTCGCCCCCTATTACATGGGATCTCAACATATCAGAAAACTGTGGGTGTACATTAGTACACCTCTGCCTAATTCTTATTACGTGTAATATTGGTCTCGCTGTTGTCAAGGCCACAAACTAGGTATGCCTACAAAAGCATAATGAAATAGAAAACTTTTACACAAGTTACTTGGAGTTTTTCTTCTATATTACATAATTAAAACAGTAACTCTTCAGGGAAATGACTATTTAAGGCGCCTCTGTGAGTGTTGCTACGACGTAGCACGTAGCGCTACGTCGTAGCTGATTTTACTCCAGCGTACCAGTATATCTACCAACGATCGATCGAACTATTTCATTTTGTGAATTGACTTTTTAACCGACTTCAAATTCAAAAAAGGAGGAGGTTCTATATTCGTCTGTATGTATTTTTGAATGCAAAGTTGGTTGAGTTGTACGTAATATTCAGAAAAAATCTTAATCTATATCTATACTTATAATAAATCTGTAGAGAGGTCAATTCTGTACATGAAATATATTTCCAAAATAACTATCAGCGGGTGATTAGTGATCGATACTGACGCCAAATATGCAATCAGTAAATTTTTTGTCTGTCTGTCTGTCTGTCTGTCTGTATGTTCGTTATAGAAACAAAAACCACTCGACGGATTTCAACGAAACTTGTTACAATTGTTCTTCATACTCCTGGGCAGGTTATAGTATACTTTTAATCACGCTACGATCAATAGGAGCAGAGCAGTGAAGGAAAATCTTGGGAAAACAGGAGAACTTACTCCATTTTTTAAGCTTCCGTCGCGTGTGCAGCCTTAATGGTTAAAGCTACACAGAAATCATGTATGACGGAAATGTTCTCCTTAAAATTATATAAAAAATATTCTACGACAGCAAATGTCTATCTTTTATGGTTGAATCACAATAACACGTGTAACTCCCGATAGCTTAGCAGTTCGGAGCTTTCTGATTATATTTGTCTACTCTTACGTTAGGTGACTGACTGACTGACATAGTGATCTATCAACGCACAGCCCAAACCACTGGAGGGATCGGGCTGAAATTTGGCATGCATATAGCTACTATGATGTAGGCATCCCCTAAGAAAGGATTTTGATAAATTTCGACCTACAATGTAGGGGTGAAATAGAGGATGAAAGTTCATATGGAACAAAGTAACTATTCCACGCGGACGAAGTCGCTGGCAAAAGCTAGTTAACCCTAAACTTAATGTGCTATGTTTATCTATTGAATGTGAATTTGAATTTGCCGTTACATAATATAGCAACTAGTGACTGCCTCATTAGTCTAGTGACTACTAAAGCAAGCGTGACTGCTACCCTAGAGGTTCTGGGTTCGATCCCCTGGTCGAGCAAAATGTTAATGGGTTTTCTATGAAATTCTCAGTAGCAGCTCGGAGTCTGGATTTGTGCCCGGTTAATGGCAATAGGCTCCCCCCTATTACATGGGACCTAAACATACCGGCAACTGTGGATGTACATTAGTAGGCCTCTGCCTAACCCTTCGGGGAATACAGGCATGATGGTATGTATGTTATAATATAGTAGTATTTTTTTTAAAGTGCGTAGTATTGAGAATAGTGAGATTTTTTAGCCTCGAATCTATAACTATAATAAAATTGTAACAAGCCGATGTCTGTACATTATAGATATTAAAGAAAAACTAATATGGGGGTCTTTATTAGATTACCAGAAGCCAAAATATTTATTTTTAGAATTTTTGTCTGTCTGTACGTTTGTACGCGCATCATGCAGAAACTACTGCATGGAATTGAATGCAGTTTTAAAGGATGTATTGCTCTAGCACCTCTAGGTTTAACTTAAAATCTGGTGCATGTTTTATCTTGATAAGCTGCCTAGAATCGGACGTATAGTATGTTAATCATTTTGGGAAGTAAGTGAAACAGCGAGCAACAGCTAGTTCATCATAAAAATGTTTACTGAGTATTTTAAATATCAATTTGTCAATAAATTTGAATCTGTCAATATATATTTGTTAAATATCAAGTAATTTTAAATACCAATTTGTGTTTGTTTGTTAACATCACAATAATATAAACTACATATTATACCGGTGCATTTTTAAATAATAATAAAGTTATTGCCAGAATATAGTAATAGTTACTATAAAAGAAACAAAATCAAAAATCGTATAAAACTAAGGGTACACTGGCGGTCTTATCGCTAATATTGATATCTACCAGACAACCTTTGGAAAGATATTTTATAACGTTTTATTTAAGCTATGAACTCTTTGTCTAATATTATTGAATTGGCCAGTTAAAGTTCAGTTGGCTCTTAAGGTAGTTTCAACAGACCTTATGATCCAATTTCACTATGCTACCGAAATCAGATCACCATATTGAAAACAGAATAACACAGCAGCACAACTTTAGTCGTTAAAGCTAAACAAACTCAGTACCCAAGATGTCAATAGGAATTCCATCTATTGCACCGAATGGTACGTACTTACGTAGTCCATCGTAAAATATTTACGCTACATCGAATCTTCGTTTCGCGTATCGAGGAGTTCCTATTTTACAAGCCCCGGTAATTCTTTATGAAGCTGTCTGACAACAGAGGAAAGTTTTATTGAAATATGCAGTAAACACGTAGTGAATTTCTTCGTGATTCGGGAGTTAGGGAATTATTTAGTGCGATCGGGATCTGTTTATCATATGGGGAAAGTTGGTAAATAAGGCTTAGGGGAAAAGGATAAGGGACTTTGTTACCTGTCCCGTGGCACATAAATACATAGTCCCTGTCTCTTAATGTTTGTTTTGTTAATAAACAGCTGTCATTGATTGTTTGTCGTACTTAGCTATACTTAGCTGTACTAGCTTTTGCCTGTGGTTTTACTCGCATTTTAAAGAACTTTTAGAGATACAGGTATCCTATGTCGTTCCCCAGGATGCAGTCTATCCCTTGTTTTAATATTCTTTGTCTGTTATAAGTTTTAATATTTGTATGGATTAAAACATAAGTACTTACTCACAACCGGCGGATGTATATGATAGGATATATAAACGTGGATGACGCAAAAAAAAAATATTCCGCTTATCCCTATGTGAAATAGGCGTGTATATTTTTTTGTAATAATAAAATATATTAAAACATGACTGTTAGTTAAGCTTATACTTTTATTCCGGTAAAAAGGTAAGTCCATTGGCTTCCTTTTAATTCAAGATTATCGTAAACAAGAAAAATAACACCATAAACAAATAGAAAAGCCGCGCAGAATTATATTTTTCAATACTTACGCTGCGGCACGCCTACGTCCTTATATAAATATCTTGTTGTTAGCCCAGAAAAAAAAAGAAAACTGTAGCGAAGGAACTTCATTTCGTATTCCTCGTGGCCATTCAAACGATTTATTTAATGGCGGAACAGTAAACATGCAATTTTCAAGCAACAATGTATCTGATGTCTTAATATAAAGACACAATAGCTTTTCAAAATTTTTGAGGGAGTATTTCATCTTCCAAATGCAACATTTGACTCGAGGCCAAAGAAAACAGGCGTTGGACGACAGAGCCTGCTCTGCCTCATTGTCTGTCTGACCTTAATCTGACAGTTTTTGCTGCTCGCTTGCAGCGTAAGGAAACATACAGGTGCACATAAGAAGAGCGGGTCAGCCTTGACATTATTTATATATATATTTAACTTTTTGGAAACCTGTATGCCTACAGATTTTCTGGACGGCATTTGAAGTCTGCCAACCCACACTAGTCCAAAGTGGTGGACTCTCGTTCTGAGAGGAAACCGATGACCGCCAGTGGAACAATTTAAATAATTTTTATGGGATACAAAGAAGCAGACGGATCGCCTGATGGTAAGCGATTATCGCCGCCCATAGACACCCGCAATACCGTGGTCACATGTGCATTGCCGACCTTTTAAAAGGGGATTGGGGCTCCGGTATCCTCACTCACTCGATGAATACTACGTAAGCGTTGTTTCACGCCGGTTTTATTGTGAAGTCTCACTGATATCACTACGGTCGAGCCGGCCCATTCGTGCCGTAGCATGGCTCTTCCACGGTCTTAATATAATGGGTTGATGATCATAATGATAATGCTATTTGCATTAGCTAGCAGTAATCATTATGAAAATTGAACGGAACACACCTCAGACTTCTCGAAATCATTTAGTTCGTGAGGAAACCTGGATGGTTGAACGATTTTCTTGATGGCGTGTGACTGCGCATTAGACTAGCGTAGTGTAGTTGGACTATAGCCTAACCCCTCTTATTCTGAGAGGATACCCATGCCCAGTAGTAGAACTGTAAATTATTAATGATAATGATGATAGCCGCCTAAAAACTCTTCCGTTGTTTTTTTTTTTATCTACAAATCTCAAAATAAGTAGGTGTTAAATACTGCATTATTTCAATCTAGATAAATTGAGAAAATTCAGTATAAAACAATTAACTGCAGCCTCTCTGGCGTTTATCGAGTTGTTTGTAATTGTATAATAGAAATAGCGTTACGATTCACCTTGCATAGCTTAATAGTCGCAAAACTAAGCTAAATGTAACGAATAATATCTAAATTGCTTTGGCGCAGGCGACGTGCGTGTGCCAACTTAAATATCAAAAAAGGAGTTCTTCTTGGTCTTGCTATATTTCTGAAAGGAATCTCAGTGCCAATAAATACATATTATGTAGGTTGATGATGAAAAGAAAGTTATGATGATGGTGACTTTAGTTTTTAAAAAAAGCTTACTAGCAATGTGGATCGCACATTACTAGTATTCTTGTTAATCCCTCGTCCTAAGCTAAATGCTGGTGTTCACGTCGGTTGTGCAATGGGTGGGGTTCGAACCGGCAACCACATGATCGCAAGTCCGACGCCCTAGCCATTAAGCTACCGCCGTTCTTTCTTTTAGAATTTCTCAGCGATTCGTGTCACTGCAACGCACCGTGTGTTTCCATTGTGTAGTACGTGACAATGGCGCGCCGCGACTCCGCCTGACACCTGACGTGTCGGGTGACGACGCAGATTATTGGCACGGTAAATCAACCAGATTGGACACGCTCACTAACCAATATATCACTTTGCAACGAAATTTTGCCTGATACCCCGTTTTAGAGGACATTGATGTTGTTGTTCGCCATTTTTTGTACAATGCCCCCAGACTTAAAAGAAATATGCCCTTCGGGAATTTTTAAGTTTATATTCTGTGGGAAAACTCGACGTGCCTGATATCAGTTTTATAAAATATTTTCTATATAATGCTCGTACGAGGCACGTCGTTAAGGACTTTGATCTCGTTTTAATGTTGTCTTTTGGATTTGAAAATATTAAAAGTAAACTAAAACTTTGTGAATAATAAGTAAGCAAAATTATTATTATAAAGTAGTTGCGGTTTTACGGTAGGATTAAAAAAATATAATGTTAGGTAGGTACAGAAACTATATATATCATACCTTCACGCCTATATTCTCCGAAAGTTCAGACAGAGTTGTACTGATGTAAAATCCAAATTCTGAGCTACTTTTAGGAATTTTATAGAAAAAACATTGCTGGAACTGGGAATCGACCACAGAAAAATAAATCTCAAAAAAAAACTAGATAAAGACACAGATAATTGTGAATGTGAAAAAATGGGTAATATTACTTTACAGAATATATTTATACTTTTTTACGCACTTATACAAGGTATCTGGTGATATTCATAACCATTAAATTATACTGCGGTCTCACACATTGTTCTTCACAAAGAAAAATAATATTTAGTACACGAATTCTCCCGTGTTCTGCTTTACGTACATTTGTTTCGTATGGAAATAATGTATATTAATGTATAAATAAAAATAATGTCACACCCACACGTAATTTATTTGTGTTGCTCTTCCAGTTATTTTAAGGCATAGTCTAAGTATTTGTTTGCGTTGGTTTTTCATTTTAAAAGTTTTTCTATATATTATCCCTATATTAATAAATAATGTTCTTTATTTCATTTTGAAACCAACAGAAATGAAAAATGTATTCTTTGCCCTATCTATATCTATACCTGTAGCGGACAATGAGTACCTACATCGTGTGGCGATGCTCGCACAAGTTTTTACTTAGACTTGTTACGAAGGTTGCACGGCGCACTACTTACGCCCCTCAAGCAAAAAGCGATGGCCCTGCCTAAAGCAGGGCCATTTCGCTGGTGCAGCGGTTATTCCGGAGGAATTATATTTATAATTATTATCTTCAAGTAGTACCTATAAAGGGAAGCAAAGAAGGGACCCTGAAGACTTGAACCAATGGGAAGACTGAAACCATGAAGAACCTGAGAAACCTGAGAAAGATTGTAACGGAATGAATTCGCAAGTGACAATTTTTACTGAATAAATACGGTACCTTTAGTACCTTTCAACGATTAATGTTGTTTTACTATTCTCTACTGTAGGGATCCCCTTCAATACCTATAATAAAATCGTAACAGGTCGATGTCTGTACATTATAAATGCTAAAGAAAAACGGATGTGGGGGTCTTTATTAGAGCAACAGAAACAAAAATAATAATTTTCTAAATTTTTGTCTGTCTGTCGGTCTATCTGTCTGTCTGTCTGTATGTTTGTACGCGCATCACGCAAAAACTACTAGTTGGAATTGATTGCAGTTTTCACCGATGTATTGCTAGAGGTCTAACTTAAAATCTGGTGCATATTGTCATCTTGATACGCCGCCTAGAATTAAACTTATAGTATGTTCATCTTTTTGGGACCAAAATAAATCATAATTCAAATACAATTTAATCAAATCGTGTTATTATTCTGATTCCGATACCGTTAATCTAGGTTCCTACTCTACCATTTCGTCCAAAATATTTCACTGAAAATAAATGTAAGTGAATGCAATTCTGGATAACTTTACCAACTTTGGAACAATTTTTCGATCGTTTATTATCAGCGAAGTAGTAGTAGACGAAACAGTACGGTAAGAATCTAGATTTACGGTATCCGAATCCGAATAATATCATAATTTGATAAAATATTGTTTGGATTACGATTTATTTTGGCATTACGTTTTTGTGAGCAATTCAAGCTCTGCCGGACCCTTATTAGTTCTTCAACGCGAGTAGTTGTGTATTGATAAACTATAGACAGCTTTTTATGATAATTACTGTTACCTTTTTTTTTTAAAAAAAAATAATAAAAATATAAGTAACCAGTAATTAAACACACTAAACAATTACCCTCTTATTCATAAAAATAAACTTCTTAAAGCTATTATAATTATGTTTTGTCTTGTTTTGACACGTGTTTGGATTACGATTTATTTTGACATAGGTTTTTGTGGGCAATTCAAGCTCGTCGGTCCCTTATTAGTTCTTCAACGCGAGTAGAGTTGTGTATTGATAAACTGTTTTTTTATGATAAAATATTAATTATTATCTATACCAAATGCCGATGCTGAATCCACCATCTGTTATTGACACATTTCAGTCCAAACGTAAGCAATAAGGAAAAACCCTCAGAAAAAGTAATGTCTATCAAACCAATTGGAGACCCCAAACCTAATTTACAAAATACCCTCTCGTAAAGGTGCCATCACTTACCCAAATTAAAAAAAGGGTGATAATCAATTCAATACGTACCTACGTTTCTTTTATATCTCTCTTCAATAGAAGGACCGGACGAATCCTTTTGTCCCAGATCGAAAGGAACGTACTTCAAGATAATTATGTGCGAATTCTTTTACCCTTCCGGTGCTGTCCTTCGTTATTCGATATTTGTTATTGATATTTGTTGGTTAGTTTCTATGCCAGCGTTTTGATAAGAATTCAATCAATGAATCAATCTATTACATTTCACAATGTGAACTTGGATGGTAATAATATTTAAGGGATAAGTGTTTTTTTATAAAAACTTAATTTTTTAACCAGCTAACTGCCTCGTTAGCCTGACCTCGTTAGAGGTCCTGAGCGTGACTGTTACGCTAGAGGTCCTGGGTTCTATTCCCAGGTCGAACAATGTTATTGATTTTTTTATGAAATTGTCAGTAGCTGCTCAGTTTGGTATTTATGCCCCGTTAATGGCAATAGGCTCGCCCCCTATTACATGGGACCTAATCATACCTGCCAACTGTGGGTTTAAATTAGTACGCGTCCGCTTAACCCTTGGGGGAATATAGGCGTGATGATATGTTTTATATAACAACCTATTGTTTTAGTATAAGTGTGAGGTCATGGGTACGATTCCCAGAGTAGTTTTATCGAGTTTTTTTGTGAAACTTTCAGCAGAAGATTGGGTTGGATTAGAGCCTAATTTTAGGCATCGAGCTCGTCTCTCTTTCCTCTATTACATGGAATTTCAAAATATATCGACGATCTGTGATTACATTAGTATACTTCTGCATAAAAGTTTAGCAATGCAGGCGTGACGGTATGTTATGTCACATAATTTTTATTTATTTCATGAAGGTTATAAATCTACTATGATTACCAATTCAGCGTACAAAAGAATAAGTAGGAAACATTATAAAATTCAGAGTCGGTAGCATAATGGCTAGGGCGTCGGACTGGCGATCATGTGGTTGCCGGTTCGAAACCCACTCATTACACTACCGACATGAACCCACTCGTAACTCAAGCATTTAACTTAGCACGAGGGGTTAATAAGAATACTAGTGATGTGCGACACATTACTATTAAACTTTTTTAAAAAAAAAAGATGTAATAAAACATATAAGTAACCAGTAACTAAGCACACTAAACAATTACCTCCTTATTCATAAAAATAAACATCTTACAGCTATAATAATTATGTTTTGTCTTGTTTTGACACGTGATAGTTTGTGACAGGGAAACGAAGACAAAACATATAGCTATAAGAAGTATAAAACACGTTTTACATTTTTAAGATTTTTTATGAATATCCTATTGAACTCAATGGAATAGATATTAATTACTTATATTTTTTTATTATAATTAGAGTTCCAATTGCAGACTACATAGTAAATGCTGTCATGATCAATGATAGTCAAACTTTAGTCTATTTGAAATTTAAAAAACAACATGCGTGATAGAACATACCAACAACATACCATCACGCCTGTGTTCCCTGAAGGGTTAGGTAGAGGTACTTAATGTACACCCACAGTTCTCCTGGTATGTTTAGGTCCCATGTTATAGGGGGCGAGCCTCAAATCCAGTCTCCGAGCTGCTACTGAGAATTCCATAGAACCCTGGACCTCTAGCGTAGCGCGTAGTCGCGCTTGGGACCACTAGACTAATGAAGCAGTCAGCGGGATAGAAGTGAAAACTAAGTAACTTGTGAATTGTAACGTCGATAAGTGGAAAGCGTGCGGTGACGATGACGCGAGTTTCACGCTTTCTGTTCATCCAAAAAGTACACATAATTATACACACAGTATACATATAGTTAATGGAAAGCGGTCGGTGACGATGACGCGAGTTCCATGGAAAAAAGTTCCAAAAAGTGCTCAACGACGTGTGACGCTATAGAAGTTTTGACTTAAAATAAACTTTTGTTTAGGTTCCTGAAATAGAAACTGTAGAATAAACTCAACGAGTCAGGTGCACAAAACAGTGCAAAATACCTGGATACATGTTTTTTTTTCATTTGTAATGTTTGGAAACAAAATCTACAAACAAACAAACCCAAACACACTTAACTTTTTGCTCACCCTACAGACTATATACACGTTAATTTACATTGTTACTTTTGTTGACCGTACCCGTCCGTGTTGCGGTGAAGTAGGGATTACCGACGTGATGAATGAATCCCAACCATTTTGGCGTAGTGATATTAATCCCCAACTAATGAACTGTGTCATTTCTTACCGTAAGATATATTACTTATAATATTTATAGGAATGAACGTTATTAGTATGATATCGAAAAGGTAAGAAAATAATTCTAATGTTTGATCGCAAATAATTATAGCCCATGTAGGTAAATAAATAAGCAATATATTTGCACTGCTTCATTGGTCTAGTGGTCCCAAGCGCAACTTTTTTACATGGGAGAGCCATGATTCGGCACGAATGGGCCGGCTCGACCAGAGTGATACCACGGCCTCACAGAAAAACGGCGTTAAACAATGCTTACGTTGTGTTTCGCTGAGTGAGTGAGGTTACCGGAGGCCCAATCCTCTTTTAAAAGGTCGGCAACGCACTTGTGACTCCACGGGTGTTGCGGGTGACCATGGGCGGCGGTAATCGCTTACCATAAGGCGATCCGTCTGCTCGTTTACCCTCCTATCCCATAAAAAAAACTGCTACGCTAGAGATCCTGAGTTCGATCTCCAAGTCGAGCAGTGTTATTGGGTCTTTCTATGAAATTTTCAGTAGCAGCTCGTAGTCTGGATTTGTCCCCGGTTAATGGCAATAGGCGCGACCCCTATTACATGGGACCTAAACATACCAGCAAAACTGTGGGTGTACATTAAATACACCTCTGCCTAACCCTTTGGGGAATACAGGCGTGATAGTATATTATGTTTATGTTATATATTTGCATAAAAATGTTAGTTTATATAGTTATTTTAGTAAAGGAAAAATTCAATCGCGGGCAGGATTCAAACCTGCGTCTTCTGGTTTGATACACCAGACGCTCTGACCACTAAGCCACCGCGAACCCCACCCGACTGATTGAAATTTGCCTTCCCATTCTGAGTTTACGTCATAAGGTGACGTTGACGTTCAGAAGACGCAGGTTCGAATCCTGCCCGCGATTGAATTTTTCCTTTACTAAAATAACTTTATAATCTTAGCATGGAAAATGCAAAAAAAAATCACGAAAAGATAATGTTAGTTTATGTTTCAGAAGACCCCGGTTTTAACATTATTATTTTAAACTGTTTATATATTAAATTGTAACAGGAGATGCACCAATATATGTTATATTTTTTTATTATAAATGTAAATTTTATAGTTAGTAGTTTTATGGTTAGTAGTTCTACTGGAATACGGGATGTTTTTTTTATACGTGCTAAATAAACATGTATCGCGAGTCAAGGGAAACCTGTACCCAATTCGTTTTTGAAGTGATAACTTCTTTACGCTCGTTGATCACATTTTGGGTGAACAAAACCTTACCATCCATATCTACCTAACCATTATTATTGGCATCTTATTCGAATCAGAACCGCCTAAGGTTAAATCTCGTTGTGAATTGTCGCATCCCTATTACCATACGCGTTCACCCCACCTGATTGAGAATATGCTTTAAATAATTTAGTGAGGCACCTCTACTGTACATATGGAAACTATTTACATACTAATATATTGTTAGATTAACTTGATGAATATTAATCTAGCTAAGTGTTGATTTGAGTTGAGTTTAGGGTCACGTCACAACGTATATATTTTTAGTAGTAATAAGGTTACATGACCAGCTTTCTATAAAAAGATCCTGACTTAATAATTTATCACAATTATTGTATCATATTAACATAGCATCATGTTAGCCAGAGGTTTACTAATGTACACCCCAGTTCGCCAGTATGTTTAGGTCCTATGTAATAGGGGGCGAACCTATTGCCATTAACCGGGGACAAATTCAAACTCCGAGCTGCTACTGAGAATTTCATGGAAAAACCCAATAACACTTTGCTCGACCTGGGGATCGAACCCAGGACCTCTAGCGTAGCAGTCACGCTTGGGACCACTAGACTAACGAGGCAGTCATATGGCATTGTAACATATTATCATAATAAAAACCCACGCGCTTTTTAATGTAACTTTGAACTTAACGATTGAATACAAATCGAATTTAGGAATCATCACAGAAGGTATCACACTTTCGGATATCGGTGCCTTCGATTTTGTCGCATCTTTTGTTTTTGCCATTGACTTCCAAAACTGTTTTGAACATAAGTAACATAATTTTGTCGTTCTTTTTCAGGTTGTAAAAGGCATTTTTCAGGTTATTTTATTTCTGAAAATTGAGTGACAAGAATAATTTTACTTAATTATGTTGACAATGTCATCGTATATTGAAACGGTACGCGTTATTGTTGTTTTGATCAAAATATTTAGATCAGATCATGATAATGTGAATCGGATTAACTGAAGAGAATTTTCTTATAAAAAAACAAATAATAAAACTGGTCGACAATTGACAAAAATATCGGTGAACTTCAATATGTCCCATCAAAAATTAATAGTTGTAATAATAATATTCAGAACGCTCTGTTGATAGTCTATATGTCTACGAAAGTCTATATTTTTTGACTACCTAAGGCCGCATTTCATACTTAACAAAATTTATATGAAATTAACTGCAGAGTAATTTTATATAAATTATGTTCAATTTTTAATATATACCGGGCGTAGCGGCTATTCCGACTTGGTCAAAACGCTTCTTTTAATAATAATAATTAAGTACCTTCTTCTTAATATTAATTAACGTGACGTTATTGGTCCTTTGTAGGATCTTTATTAGGTAATTAAATATCTCCGCAAGGTGATGTGTCACTCTATCATTACAACACAATGCGTAGGCGTCATCTCTTAATAACTGACCCACACGTTAATATAAAATGACCACGTCATTGTTACGGTTGTCATACTACAGAAAAATATTACATAACACATAGTCATGCTTGTAGGATAGCATTTTTAGACAGATTGTGTATGTTGTAGTGGGTGAGCCCACTACCACTTACCGAGAACAAATCTCAACCATGCGTATTCAAATTTCATAAAATTGACGCTCACGAACTGTACTTGCGTCCACATAAGACTGTTGCATCGCAATTCTGCAGTGTTTTTTTGGGTGCGTGTTTTTGGTCCTTTGATCCAACCAACTATTAGCGTTGTTATATTTTGTAAGTTAAAACCAGCATAGTATTCGCCACTCATTAGGGTTCCTTCCTAGCTTCAGTTGCAAAACACAATAGCTCTATTTGACCTGACTAAAATCACGGGCAAGTAAACATCTCAGAATACTTATGGAAGCAGGAATCTTACAATACGGGTTCCGTACGTTTATGCACTCTGTACGATGGTGTTTGTCGAAAAGTCGTTGCTGAAAGCTCTTGCGAGTAGGTATCACTCGAAAACTAAACTTTGCTATTTGAGTTTCAAAGAGACTGTGCAGTCTCACTTTGAGACGTGTATTTTAAATAACAGACTCTGTGTTATTATTTTGTTTGCTATCCTAAATTGTAAGACAAGAGAAGTTGATTCTGTTAGGTTTCTTTAAGAGCTCTTTTGTATGTTTGTATCTTTGTGATTTTAAAAGAGGTTTATGCATCTGGAAGCATACATGACTATACATTATTTAAGGATAATATATGTTACATTAAAGTGAAGTGAGGGATTTTTCTTTGTTACACTAGTAAACTGTCTCATTGTTCTAGAGCGGTCAAAAGCAAGGTTACTTACTGAACGTAGTGTCCTGGGTTTAATAGCCTGGTTTTGGAAGTTTTTGCATTATGTATTCTCAGTAGTAAAAATATGCCGAAAAACTGTGAATGTTTATCAGTATACCTCTGCCAATCTCATGTATATATGTATATATAATATTATTTGTGAACACATAATCAGGAAAAATCCTACTAACTATGGCAAGATGATATCAAGAATTACTATAATATAAAAAATCTATTAAAATAGAATTATTCAGTCGATTGTTTCAATGAAGTATTAGTCATTTCAAAGTTTAGCAATGACTTACAATAATAAAAAAATAGACTAGTAATGCACGATAAAATTTCTCATAACTCTCATGTTTGTATTATATCTCATATGTATCATTACAAACACATTGTTTTTCATTACTAAATTAAATGTAATTTCGTTCTCAAATATTCAAAAAGTTCGTTTTTAAAGTGATTTTTTATATCTCAACTGTAAAACTTTCGCTTTCATGAAAACCTAAGGCTGACGTAGTCTCGAAATTGAGTGAAGTATCTATATAAGTTAAGAAGGCCAACATGAAGCAACAGGAATTAGTGAAAAAAAAACTAGACGGATAAACCAATATTAATAACAATTTATTGTAAAAAAATCCGAGTCGTTTATTTATCAATCACTTTCCTGGTTGAGTCGAAGAAGCCTTAAATCTGTAAGAGTGTACGGATGGTAGGGAAGCCTTTCTCTGCACCAAGGACCAGAGGGCTGATAAACGAAAATATTAATTTAACTGCAAAAGTTCCTTTGAAAATATTTCTCAGACCTATCAACGTTATATGTATGTTTGACAGACAACCCAAGATTTTGATCGTCAAATTAAAACCAAGAAAAATATTACAAAGAACTATTCTGGTAAAAAATCAAGTACAAGACATTAAAGTAAAGAAAATCAGAGCTATGAAAAATGCTTCAAATTATTCTTTTAGTCCTTAATCCATATATACGTTAATCAGACTTAGGCTTAGTTGGTGCTAGGCCAGGCTTAGAACCAAATACGTCACTGACTCAACCTAGAATGTAATATATCGCGACTTGATAACGTTTGGAGCTGTGCCTAAATCCTGAGGGGCAAGAGCCGTCGGTTACGTATGAAGAGCTTAATGTAGATGAATCCACGATATTGTTATTTTGGTACCCAATCTTTGTGTATTACAAAGTCAAATATGTATTTTATTTCAATTAGACTAATACTTACAAGTATATTTAAATCGTCAAACTCTTGTTGCATATTTTTAATGTGTTTTATCTTTTATATATTATGCTTAGATACATTCTACGTGGATTTTCTTGCCTATTATGAGTGCGTTTCACTAACAGCCAGTTTCAGAACAACTATCTATTGGCCATAAAAATATATGTATCGTGGGAACATCGAAGTTGCGACCCGTAATACGACAGTTGTAATCGATCACTGTGTCACTCACACGTGACATCTATTTGCACTCACAATACTTGCGAAATTCTTATATGGGAATGGTTTTATTTATATATAAATAATTTCTCTCTTTTATATTCCTATTATAAAAATAATAGTAGTTTATACGTGGAAGAGTCATGCTTCGGCACGAATGGGCCGGCTCGACCGGAGTGATACCTCACAGAAAACCGGCATCAAACAACGCTTACGTTGTGTTTCGCCGAGTGAGTGAGGTTACCGGAGGCCCAATCCCTAAAAGGCGGGCAATGCACTTGTGACACCTCTAGTGTTGCGGGTGTCCATGGGCAGCGGTAATCGCTTACCATCAGGCGATCCGTCTGCTCGTTTGTCCCCCTATCCCATAAAAAATAAAAAGAAACAAATGGTGAACTAAGATAACTTGAACAGCACCACAACTCTGAGCAATAAACCCTCAAAATTCGGCCGTCCGAACATGCTACATCGCGTGTCATCAGGCCTCCACTACGATAGTGTCGTTGGGTAATAATATATCGTAATCCTCAAATCACGTCGGCACCGCCATTTGCTGCAGCCCGCCATTTGTTACTGGCGACATTATCATTGTCCAGCACTGGCCTCATATTCGGACGTCATTTGTCAGCCCGTATAGCCGGCCGTTGACTATTTCACATGTACTTATGATCGGACACACGGATGACGCGTGTGATATTTTTGGGTGGCTTTGAATTTTGGTTGTGGTGCATACTGATTTCGTACCTAAGGACCAAAAATTTAGCCTAATTAAAAATATTGATCGTTCATTGAAGCATTTCCTGTATTAAAATCAATTTCGCACGAGGTATTTTGTGCAATATCACATCACAAAATATCTTCAAGCTTGTATCTCGGAAGGGTTATGAAGAGGTATATATAGTGGAATAACTGCAATTTTCCGGTACATTTTAATTTACATGCAACATGGGGCGAGATTTAGGACATGGGAATTGCTTAATTGCACTTAAGGTTAGGTAATAATGTTTTGTAAAATATAACCTAAGATGGCTATCTATTTTTCACAGTGAATTTTGTTATTTAAAATGATACAATTTTACTTTGTTATTGAGGATTTCATAGAAATATCCATTAATACTTTCTATTGACAGAATACCAATTCTATGAGGAATCTAAAACTACTTTGACTTTTAAAAATGATCGCGTTCCATCCTCTCTGTGTGTAAAACACTGTGTTTGATGTGCCACTACAATACATATCCACATTTATCACACAATGAAACACAGTTATGGATGCGGAAACGCGAGTCAATACAATTATTGGCTCGCTGTTATCCCAGTGTCAATATGTAGTAGTTGATGCTAGCTATAAATTAACATATTGATGCATTTAATTTTGATCTGTTTAGTTGTTCGTACTAAATCACAATTTATGTGTGAACATATTATCATAGATCGCGACCGCGGTTAATCGCGGTATCACGCTGGCAAACCAACTTACTGTGCATAACATAACATATCACCTCGCCTGTATGCACCCACAGTATACAGGTATGTTTTTAGGTTCCATGTTACTAATAGAGAGCAAGTCTGTTGCCATTTATCGGGCATATGTATATCCAAATTGAAACTTATCCAAATTCTCTGTAACATACCGTAACTAGGTTTAACATTACGTAACGTAAGAAATTCACAAGGCATAAAAGTAACTTAGTTATCTAGCAGCAAAAGTTTGCTGTGAAATTTAGATTAAAAATAAGAACAAACACTTCTTTTTAATTGTTTTTCTAAATAAAACGAGAGTTCAAAGAGTTCCAAAAGAAATAAGATAAAAATCTCAACAGTCTTAATTTACTTTATAAATAATGCATTAAATCCCAGAGCGTATAAACGATTGATTTACTACTGTTCAACCTCGACTGGATTCGAAGAATTAATTGTTCTTGTTGCAGATAAACGGTTCGGCATTGTCCATTCCAATTTCAATTTTAAAAAAAGGAAACAGGTTAAGAAGGACACGTACACCAGGAAAAATAGAAACAAAACTGAATTATTATTATAACATACCATCACGCCTGTTTTCCCCGAAGGGTTAGGCAGAGTCGTCCTAATGCACACCCACAGTCTGCCGGTATGTTTAGGTCCCATGTAATAGGGGGCGACCCTATTGCCTAATATATGTAATTGTTTATTATTATTTTCGTGTGTACAAGGAACTCACTGTACGCATACCTGAGAGATCTCGACGGCGTGTGAAGTCTGCCAACCCGCATTAGGCCAGTGTGGTGGACTATAGCCTAATCCCTCTCATTCTGTGAGGAGACCCGTGCCTAGCAGTGGAACGTGTAAGTGTAAGGAACTCACTGTGATGCCATTTTTCTCATTAATAACATTCCTTATTTTTAATATAAAATGAAAATGTTCAATATTAAAAATTCCTTCAACTATAGACAATAACATCGCACGAAATTAAAAACACATTCACTGGAATCCATAAAGTGTCATAAAAATATGGCGGAAAATTCTCAACAAAGTTAAGCGTTCAACATTAATGGAAGATAACTTAGTCCTAATAAATGTATATTTCTTAGCGCTTAAGCACCTACGTTCAGTTTCCGAGCCATTAACTAACACCGTAAACGCTTTTGCATTAAAAGTTCAGTTATTGAAGTGAAGACGGTGAAGCGCGAATCAGTGTAACCAATCGACAAGTTTCCATTGAATTAAGGCGCTTTTAATTTTATTCTTAATGGATTTTTGATATGATGTTATAACTTAAATTATTGGACAATTCGGTGTACAAACACTTATATATTCTGATAGTTAAAAAAAAAATTACTAGCAATGTGGGTCGCTCATTACTTGTATTCTTGTTAACCCCTCGAGCTAAGCTAAATTGCTTGTGTTACAAGTGGGTTCACATCGGTAGTGCAATGGTTGGGTTTGAACGACGCCGACGCGCTATCCAGTAGGATACCGCCACTTCGAAGGTCTTAATAAAAATTATAGCATAAGAAAAATTCGATCTCAAACAGTATTCAAACCTGCATCCTTCGAGTTAAATACACCGGACGCTTTATCCAATTAGGTACTGAGATCACTGCTTGTGATGTCAAATTTCTCTTCCACATTCTAAGTCTTCAGGTGAGGTCAGTTTTTGCTATCATAGTCATTACCCATTTTTATAAATGTAGATGCGAAATGTAACAAAAAAATCTTTTTGTATATATTTTTTTGCATTTTGCATGCTTTATACGAGTAATCATAAAAAGTGATTTTAGTGACGGAAAAACTTGATTGCGGGCAGGACTCAAACCTGCGTCATCTAGTCGAATATACAAGATGTTATGACCTCTAAGCCGATCTACATAGCTGATATTTTTTCCATCACAAAAAAAAAATACTAATTCAAAATAAACAACAAAAGTACCTACTTGCATCATAAATCGATACAGACATCTGTAGACAAGTACTTAATAATTGATTGTACGCAGTGATGTCATTCACTTGTCCATTGCTGAAAGATTAATTGATTACCAGTTGACATACTGCGTTATGCAATCACTGAATTCCATTCGATTCCAACAATCGAAATAAATACTTTTCTCGAACAATTTATTTTGAAGTAGTTGAATTACTGCATGTGAATAATTCGAATTGTTTTATTGCAGTACTTTTGAAGCGATTAAATTAAATGAGAAAGGTTTGTTAAATACTTCATGGTGGATTAGTCGTATTTTTATAGGCCTACACCCAATGTGAGTTACAGTAGTACTGTCAACAGCACAGTCATCATGGTATCCAAAACTGACGAATTTCTTTAATCGATTTTCAATTTAATCTCCAAATAATAGAGTTTATTATTTATTTATTTATTTATTTATTTATACTTCTATGCACAAAAGTAGTACATAAGGCGGACTTAATGCCATATGGCATTCTCTACCAGTCAACCTTTGGGTTTGGGAGAAAAGATAAAAATAGGTACAAAAAAAAAAAATATCTGTTTAAAAAGAGATAAACTATAAAATACACAATAATATGAATATATACACAAATACATACATATGTATAATTTAACTATATATGCCAGAGATAACATAAATATAGTATAATCAAAAAGGAAACAAAACAGTGGTTAATTCAGCGACATAAGATAGTATTCGCGAACTTTGCGCTTGAAGGAGAAATTGCTCGGAGCTTTTTTAATGTCAAGTGGAAGACCGTTCCATAGTTTTATAGCAGATACAGCGAAGGAATTAGAGATGAAACCTGTCCGGTGCGAAGGGATTTGAAGTATGAGATTTTCAGATGCTCGAAGTTTACGATTATGAGAACAGCCTAAAAGCTGGAAAAATCTTTTAAGGTATTCAGGAGAACCAGGATCATTGAGTATAGAAAAAAGCATACAAAGAGATCTTAGGGATCTTCTTTGGCGGATAGGAAGCCATTTAAGCTGGAGACGAATAAGAGATATGTGGTCATACTTCCGAAGGCCAAAAATGAAGCGGATGCAATTATTGAGTAAACGATCCAATTTATTGAGAAGCTCTTGGGATAAATCACAGTAACAAGCATCTGCATAATCAATTACAGGAAGCACAAGGGACTGGACCAGTAGGGTTTTAGTGCAGGGAGGGAGAAAATGCTTGAACCTATAGAGAGATCGCAGTGTGGCTGCCACACTCTGACTCACTTGGGTGACTTGTTTATCCCACCCCAACCTATCGTCAATGTGCAAGCCCAGGTCCTTGACACTCTTTGAAAGAGGAATGACGGAGTTGTTAAATAAAATAGGAGTAAGGGTCATTGCATCAAGGCTTTTTAAATGAAACGAGCTACCGATAAGGATGGCTTGACACTTATTGACATTTACTGCAACTCCAAATTTACTAGACCAGACTTTAATCTCATCCAGATCATTATTGAGATTGGTTATGCAGCTGTCAACATTATCTATGCCGGTTTGTGCGTAGAGTTGCAAATCATCAGCGTACAGGTGGTAAGAGCATTTGAGGATTTTAGTGATAGAATTAATAAATAAAGAGAATAAGAGAGGAGAAAGTATACCGCCTTGTGGTACGCCAGTTGACAAGTCACACCAATCAGATAAATCCTGACCAATGCGCACTGCTTGCTGGCGACCACGAAGATATGAAGAAAACCAGCCACGTGATGAAGTCGACATCCCTATTTGTTCAAGAATGGCAAGGAGAATATCATGATCAACAGTATTAAAGGCGTTGGAAAAATCTATGAGAACTAAAACCGTTACCATTGATTTCTCCATGCCAGACCTAATGTCTTCAGTGACTTTCAACAAAGCAGTGGACGTGCTGTGTCTAGGCCGAAAACCAGATTGAAATGGTGATAATAACATGTTCTTAAATACAAACGAGGAGATCTGTTTGTGTACTACTGCTTCTAAAACTTTAGATTGGAAAGGAAGGATTGAGATAGGCCTAAAGTGATTTGCTAAGCTGGGATTGGAAGTTTTTGGAAGAGGAATGATAAGAGCTTTTCGCCAGGATATAGAAAATACAGCTTTCTGCAAAGAACTATTTATTATATGAGTTAGTACTGGAATTATGCTGTCAATAATGAGATAAACCATAGTCCTACTTATACCGTCACAGCCCACTGCTTTAGATCTGATAGCATTACAAATTTTCAGGACGTCATTTTCAGTCACGGGCGAAAATGAAAAGGAATCTGGAGGTAGTGTTGCCATGGAAGTAATATCAAGAATAGTATTATTTTTAATATTAACAGGGAGAGGAACTGATGTAGAAAAGTGTTGATTGAGATCATTAAGAGATAAACACGATGGTATGATATTTGATGGGGACCGAGTTATGCCAATAGATTTAATAAACTTCCATATGTCAGCCTGCGAAGAATTAAGAACATTTTCATGAATATAACGGCGTTTGGAAGCCCTTACCATCTGATTACAACGGTTTCTTGCTTGCTTATAAATGAGCCAATTTTCCTCACTGCGATCTCTTCTATACTTTCGAAAAGCCCTGTCGCGCCGCCTCATCGCCATACGAACACCAGAAGTAATCCAAGGTGCAGGTGGACGTTTAACTTTAACAGCCCTAAGCGGGGCATGTGTGTCCAAAAGGTTCAATATTGTTTTGTTAAACAAATCAACCTTTTCATCTACTGTAGCCGCCTGATAAACATTGGTCCAGTCAATAGATTGTGCATCGCTGTTGAGCTTAGCTTTGTCGACCCTCGCCAAACCACGGAGAACAATGATGGCCGGACGCTGCTTCGGTGGTTTAATTTTGTATGATAAATATACTAAATCATGTCTAGAGAGACCGGGAACAGCGGTTATTATTCATTGGGGAAATTTTACAGTTTGTGGTAACTTGACTGTATACTGGTTTCTGACACTTACGCGGATATTAGACATTGAAACAAAACCACTTGTCGGCGCCACACTCAGCGCCATCTATCGTCTAGAGAGAAATATAGTTTTGCAAGTTGTGCTGTAGATGGCGCGCGCCTAAAATTTAAATCGATTGAAACCATAGTCGCCACCAGAAACAAGATTATCTAGGACCCGTTAAAAAAATGCAGATTCACGTTTTCAACGGCTCTCAAAGACTAATAATGTACTCTGTTACTTACGATTGTTACATATTTTTCACGATTGTTACATAAATTTCATTGTACCTACTTAATAAAACGCTTTATACAAATTGAAATAATAATTATTCATTGAAGAAGGCTCTGAGAGATCCCCATTGCTCAAACACGGGTTGTTTAACGAGATAAAATCCGTAAAAGTAGTTTAATGTCAACTTGACTGTATGTTAAACTACGTAAAATATCGAAAACATTTTAACTGATAATTCGCATCATTGAAAGTACGCCCGAAGGACCACTTTATGAAATATTTTGTCATCCAATAACATTATTGTAGATACCGATATAAATACTGCAAAATAACGGTAAAGATATTTTTCAACTAAGTTAGAACTTCTGAACCCAAAGGAACAGTTTTTACTGTCAAAAATTTACTAGACATCGTTGACATTATGAACATCACTTATTATTCCAAGGAGGTAAGTATAAAAAAGTTTGTCATTGTTGAAGCAAGCACGTAGTGGTTGCTCAGATCTCGTTTGTCAAGCTTACCTATCAGCATTGGTCTTGCAGCATCCAACTCATATTTCTAACACAGTGACACGTTTGCCTTCAATGGTCCTTTCATAACGTTGTATGGAGGCGATGAAAAATTGCATTCGAATTTATCTTCTGGATGTCATTCTTTGTGGACTAAAGAACTAGACTTCACTTAGATCTTACGGTCGGATATATGAAGAATGAGACTTCTATTACTGCAAATAATCTTAAGTACCATCATATTTATTAGGCCTGTCGTAAGTACCTACTTATTTGCGCTTGCTCAACAATATAATATGAGAGTTGGTTTCAAGTACATAACAATATTTTTTGCAGAGCCACAGCTATCCAATTTGTACCAAATTATTTTCACTAATAGATATCCCATACATTTTTATCCCATACATCCCATACAGGAGAAATCCTAGCGATTTTCTCCTATTTTTGCGTGAGAATTTGTGCCAGACCCGAAACAACTATCTACAGATAGTTGTTGGTTATAAATATTTGGTCCGTGCTGGGATCGGACCCACAACACGTAAAATTAATTCACTTTTAATAATAAACGAACAATTATAACTTCTTCCAGTGACGGTTTATAACTTTATCGAAGTACACCGCTTTCTTAGAAAAAGCCGCAGAAGTTACGTTCAAGTTAGTCCAAAGTTATTTAATCTCTCAACACGTAAGCAATGTTATTGTAAACTTCCAGAAAAGTTAAGCGAATAAGAAATATTAAAGTGTTTCTATTACGAAAATCAAAATAAGCGAACTAAGCACCAACAGTGGCAACACCTAACGCAAACATGGGGAGATTAATTGCGAATTCCCTGTGTATTCACAGCCGTGAGAAATAAGCATCAGAATGTTGAGAATAGAACTTGGACTATGGAAAATAAAGGATAAGCCGTCTCAGTTTTAATATTTTTTTTTATTGGAATATGCTATGCTGAAAAGGTCGTTTTTATGAATCAACATAATTATTATTATATTTCACATTAGAAATACTACTTATGAATAGTTTCCAGAAAAATCGCTCAATTTGACCTTTTCTTATCTACATACTTATAATAAATCTGTAGAGAGGTCAATTCTGTACATGAAATATATTTCCAAAATAACTATCAGCGGGTGATTAGTGATCGATACTGACGCCAAAAATGCAATCAGTAAAATTTTTGTCTGTCTGTCTGTATGTTCGTTATAGAAACAAAAACCACTCGACGAATTTCAACGAAACTTGGTACAATTGTTCTTCATACTCCTGGGCAGGTTATAGTATACTTTTCATCACGCTACGATCAATAGGAGCAGAACAGTGAAGGGAAATGTTGGGAAAATTAGTGATTCATGAGAAAGGTTTCAAGCTATAAAACATCACGCTACAACCCTTAGGAACGGGGCACCGCAGGTGAAACCGCGGGCGAAGAACTAGGGAACAAAGTAACTATTCCACGCGGACGAAGTCGCTGGCAAAAGCTAGTTAATAATAAAACTTGTTATTTCCAGGTGTAATAATAAAGAAGTAAGAATGGCAAGCTTGAACGTGTGGAGTTCAGAAAGTGAGTTTGCAATCCACTAGAACTCTCATTTTAACGGAAATCCCATTAATACAGCACAAACAGACTAATATTTGTTTATAACACAATAACAATTCAATTCAATAACAGACAACACTGTTATTTCTTATAATTTTCTAATCATAATCTTGCAAATTTTCCTCATGCAGTACAAACAAATACTTAATCTTCTATATACTAATTAGATACTTCATTTCCTGTCTTCTAAATTCTAAACGCAAGAACAGAGAAAAGCAAATGGAAGTAAATTTGACACAGTTTAATGTTTACTTTGAGAGCAGAGTTCGAGACATACTTACATAATACATACAGACATACACGTAGGTGTTCATTATAGCAACGATATTTTATAAGACGAGCTCTTAATATTTATGAAGACGTTAAAAAGATGGAGAAATCAAAATCTTAGTTTTTTTATTTAGATCGTAAAGGTACTTGAAGGATTTTATTCTCGATAATATTTTGGGCTTTTGAAATCAACATAAGCATTTATACATATATATAACATATCACTAGTCTCATATTAACTGAAGGTTTATAGAGAGTAGTACCTAATAATAGTAGTGTATTGCTATTGACCGAGCATAAAATAAAGCTTGAAATCCCAGGCCCATTACACTAATGAGGTAGTCAATATAAAACAAAAACTAAACAAAATTAAGAGAGGTAGGGCATAGTGGAATCGAATAATTTCACTCACAATTGGAGCTGCCGACTGGGGAAGTACCTCCACCTTGCAGAAAATCGTAGCCAAATAACATAGCTCCGTGGTATGTTGCTTTCCTAACAGTGAGCAAGGATGCCAGAGCTCCACGACGAAGAGTTGTGTTGGCAGATAGGATAAGCATACCGCTATTGTATCCTATGCGACCAGCCCAACTATTTCTCCTTATAAAACTTATTACAGAGTCGGCAACGCTCGAGTGATACCCCGGGTGTTGCATGCGTCCATAGGCTACGCCAACCGCTTACCATCAGGCGGGCCGTAGCTTAGGTATGATTGTTTGAAACCTTAGTAGTTAAAAAAAAGCATGCATACAGAGAGAAGAATTTCAGCCTCAGCATGTTATCTGAAACCTCAAGCACAGAGGTTTTGTTCAATATGATGATCCCAAGAGACTAAGAAACCGTAAGTATGTGTTTATTAAGAATAAGTTCTTAATAGACACATTTCTGCCTACGTAACTATAATATTTAACGTTGTTCATTAAAATGTATATTTAAATTAACAAACTCTCAACTGTACTGTGCTAGGAAAGTGTCAAAGTAACTTATAATTATTTTAGTTGAAACTACTTGAAACAACATTTCCTAGAAGACATCATAGTTATGGAGTAATGTTGGATGATATTCTATTATAGAATTTAGAGACTCACTGCCTCAGTGATTGCAAATGTGGATGTAAATCGTGAGGTCCTATATTTATTAGATACAATTACCGACAATTGCCATATAATCATTACGGTTTCTAATAAATTAACTGCCTCATTTGTCTAGTAGTGTAGTCTATCTGCGTGAGAGGTCCTGAGATCGATTCCAAAGTGTAGCAACAAAGTGTAACAAGGTTTTTATATGAAATTCTCAGAAGCAACTCGAAGATTGTTTTTTTTCTTGTCGATTTTTTTATCTTAACTCTTGCACCAATTAAGATAAAATAATAATATAATCTTTATATATATTAAAAACTACAGGATATTTCCTTACATATCGACCCTTAGATTCCTTGGTCCTTGGGTACACTAGTAATATCTATTCAATTTTCTGTATAGAATAGACATTTAGTATGTGAATTGGAGAGATCCATATGTAAGATAACGCTTAGGATTGACAAAAGCGATCGGCAATTAATTGGAATTCAGCGAAATGTATAAGATAGCTATATACAGAGTAGCAATATATGTGATAATCAAGATAACTTGAAAATGTTTTATCGGTAAAATCGTTATTATACTTAAAGGCAGAAAAATATAAATAAAGCACATTTTTTAAGTATTAATTTAACATTTTCTGTATTGTACATACAGATTTTTATTTTTAAAAACGTAATATTATTCTACATAAAGTTGCCTTAATTTGACGTTAACAAGCGTTAGATATTCCAATTATATTATAATTCCTTTCTTTATTCATTGCCAGCCAACAAAGTATTCGCAAAAACCGAGGCCATTTCAATTCTCGAAAGACCATTAACCGTCTTTAGCCAACTAATCCTTTCCATTGTATTTTCATTTCGCCAGCCAAAAAGATTTAAGAGAATTATTATAAATTTATTCCCCTCATCTACATAATATCTCAGGCTAGGAACACACCTGCGAACTTGTGACGTGCCTAGCATGAATTTATTTAGCGCATTAGTGCCGGTCCCGTGTGACATGTGTGAACATGGCTGCACTTTGCATTTGAATGTTCAAAATGAGACCGTATTAATAATCTTGGAAACCTACCTTTATGACCTTCGTTCTATCTTCTTAACTGAATAGAATATTCAAGGGAACTAGGTACGTGATTTTGATGGTAAACAGGATCACTGCGTGAATGTTTTATTTTCTACTGTTCTTGCGGCTATTTAAATAAATAATGAACCAATTTTGAATTGAGTGAGGAGACACTAAACAATTTATGAGGCACGTACAATATTTTTATTATACCGTATGTTAGGTAAATTGACTTGTAATATAATCACATAAAGCTCTATTTACAAAAAAAAAAAAAATTATCAACAAAGAAAACATTGCTAGAAAATTTTTACCCTGAAAAATCGATGGGTTCTGCTCAAAACTATTTTTTTTCTACTATGTTTTTTTTACTGTAGTAGGAAGATTTAACCCGTGAAGTACCTAACATAATTACAGACATAATCAATAGAAAAGCTATTGTAGGTATTCTACTCTATTATGATTTAGTAAAATTTTAAGTATTGTAAAAATATGGACTAAATATTGTAGAAATATGAAAATATTTAAGGACTGCCTCATTAGTCTAGTGGTCCCAAGCGCGACTGCTACGTTAGAGGTCCTGGGTTCGATCCCCAGGTCGACCAAAGTGTTATTGAGTTTTTCTATGAAATTCTCAGGCGCAGCTCGGAGTCTGGATTTGTGCCCCGTTAATGGCAATAGGCTCGCCCCCTATTACATGGGACCTAAACATACCAGGCGATCTGTGGGTGTACATTAGTACACCTCTGTCTAACCCTTCGGGGAGTACAGGCGTGATGGTATGTTATGTATGTAAAAATATATTGTAAAAAATATTATTTAAAAAATAAAATCTTCTAGTTACTAATAGTTCACCTGACTGGACTATAGATAAGTAATCATAGAACTAATGTCTGTATAAGAAAAGAATGTAAATCTATTTGTTCCACTGGATACATCTAATAACTTCACCTACAACGTAACTAGCGATGCAGGGAGCTCACTTTAGCACACGCAAGTATATAAATACTTACCTTGCACAAACTACTTAGAATACTTTAAGCTCTCTTTGGTTCGCAGACAAAACTTTGAGCTCGTTCTTCGAAGCGAGATCGAGTGTGTACACAGTTTTCCCAAAAGATTTCAACGATGAACTTTGTAAAAGAACAAAATGGTAACTTTGTTTCTTCTGTATCAGAATAAAAGCGATTGATATTGAAATACAGTATGGGTAAAAATGTTTAAGGAGTTTATGGGAAAATTAGGTTTATAAAAGACTTCAAGAACATAATTAAGGGACACAAAGAAACTCCCAGATTGAAATTCATTGTACCTACTGACAACACCACATCAAGTTACCAAAAACTGACAAATTTTCCCAATGGATAATAAACTCTATCATTTGGAGATTAGATTGAAAATCAATTGGATAAATCGTCTTCCTAATAAGACCGATTGTTATTTAATTTTAATTTACGGTAAAGACTGGGTGGCTGGTGAAATATCAATAAACATTAAAAAAGTTTCTGAATATAATATTTTTCTTCCATTTTCTACAGAGTGACCAAAACTTACTTTAAATAAAACATTGGCTATGAAAAATTTTAACTCGTCAAAAAGAAAAAATAATAAAGAAATGCATTCTTAGGGAACATGTCATATTTAAAATAAAGCGAAAGTGTATACCTATATTCAAAAAACCTTACGTGTTTGTGTTGACTACAAGGCTATTTACTGTTTTTAATTTTTTTTAACTGCTCCATTAGTCTAGTGGTTGTAGGCGCGGGTACTACGCTAGAGGTTGGATTGAAGAGGAAGGAAAAGTTTCTACAATACTCCTAGAAAACCGCAGCGTGACCTAGGCTTGAGTGCGTGGCATGTTATTATTATTTTTTTACTAGAAATCATGCCGAATGAATACAAACAAAAATATTAACTCGAAACTACTTAGTCCAAAACCGAGAGCTCGAATTGCATTTTAAATATAGCTACTTTTATTTCCATGTTAAACACAATTAAATTACCTCTGAACAGACCAACTATCTGTTTAACTGGCTGCAAATTGATGCAAAATTGTTTTGTGTGTTTGTAACATTCCACCGCGGGATAGCAAAATGAGATAATAATACAGTAGGTAATTTTATTTTACACACATAGCTTGTAGAACTGATGGTCGCTCGGGCAGAAAGGTTCTCGAGTGGAGACCACGTACCGGAAAACGCAGTGTGGTAGGACCTCAAACGAGATGGACGGACGACCTGGTGAAGGTCGCTGGATGCAGGCAGCGTTTAAAACCGATCCTAAAAACATCGTAATAATTGTTTGTTGTTTGTAAACATAATATAAGGGGTTTAAAATCTATTGGACTAAAAATTCACAGTCACCGGATTAAAAATACGTAAAATTCAATATCAGAATCAAATCATAAATTTATAACCATGTAGTAGTAGTTTTAATTTTATTATACACCTTCAGAATTCAATTGTAAAAACTGATTAAGTTACCCATAAAATTGTTTAATTAAAAGTATACGTAATAAAATCTAAAGTATAGTTTTTTTTAACACAATGTTCAATGTTGGCCATACTGGAACGTTAATGGAAATAATCCATTAACGAGTATTGAAGTATGGCCAACTACTGTGACCAATCGCTCTTTGATAACGGTTGGTCCGAATCGATTGCAAGTAGTGACGAATAGCAGCGGAAGTGAGTGACGACACGTTTGGCTTAGCGGCTGAGCGATCGGCTTATGCGCAACGTGTTGTGGGTTCGATCCCCACACGGAGCAAATATTTGTATGATCTACAGGTAGTTGTTCCGGGTCTGGGCGTTTGTGTATGTGAGAATTTGTGTTTGTAAACGCACCCACGATACAGGAGAAAATATTAGTGTGGGGACGGGTTAGGATACTGTTCCTCACTGCTACTCAAATAGGTATCTCGTAAGAAGCAAGAAAATATCTGACTTGTTCGGTCGTAGGACTCTTGGGATTTGACTGGCGGGCGACCACCCTTGCGTCGGATTCTGTCGTAAAGCACCTCAGTGTGTGTTTCGACTTTGGCGCGTAAGAGCTTGTTCTCCCTTGGTTGCTAAGGCTGTGGCAGCCTGCAGTCCGTAGGGGCTCTTATGTGTTGGCAACGCATCAGCAACTTTTCTGGTGTTGCAGATGTCCATGGGCGACGATGACTACTACCACCAAGTGGCGACATAATAAATAAAAAAGAAACAACTCAATGTCTAGGTAATACAGATATCCTGAAGAAAAACTGCTCTTCAGGCTTGTGACTACCACTAAATTTTCATAGGTGTTCATATTATGAAAAACGTGATCGACAGCTTTATGTTCACTTCGGGACAGGGAGGGGGTCTCGATGTGCTAGGAATGTTCATCCATCTACACCCTGGCGCAATCGATTCGATTATCGATTGATCAGCTAAGTTATTACTTAGCCACGACCCTTGTGGACTTCGAAAAATAACTCACACTAAACTAGGAAATAATATCCCAACTTGTATAGACAAGTAGCAATACATCTCCATATTTCTTCATATTTCACAGCCTAACATAATAGCGTTGATGGTCAAACGCCAAAACGCTTATGTAACAAGGGAAGCAGTCCATTTGCGAGCCATATACCAATACTGTGGCAAAAACCGTACGTATATGACGGCTCACTCATCATTAATCATATCTGCAGATCGTAACCGAGACTGCCGTATTCCAGATATAACTGGAAATATCCGGATATCACGCTTAACAATATGGTGTTCTATTTTCGTGTAATAAAATTGGAATAATGGCGAATAAAAGGTACGGTTGTTATTTTTGATAGGGTTAAATTGCCAATTGTGTCAACAGCAGCTTGAAAGCCGATATTGTAAAAAAAATTACAACGAAATTTGATTTTAGCACTTATAGCAAAGATTTTACCATAATAGAATGTATCAGCACCATTTAACGTTTTATTAAAGATTTTCCTTTTCCTTTACGTCAATCTGGATTCACAATATTTACATCGATGGCTCAATTCACCCACTCTGACAATAAACTTATTGGTATTTTTTTAGCGTCGTAGAATATGTAAGTACACATCAAGTTACCACAAACTGTCATTCCCCAATGGACTCACTTCACATTTTCCCCAACTCTATTGGAGATAAAATTGAAAATCGATTTAAGAAATTTGACAAATTTTGAATGACATAATGACTGACATGACACAATTGATGATGAGAATAATGATAGGTAGCAATAAATATATTGTATAAATATTTTATTAAATGCCCGCGGTTTCACTGGTATCCAAAAGGACTTTTAAGAGAAACAGAAGCTTATATCCTTTTTCAATCTATATCTAAACCAAAATTCATCAAAATTGCTGCAGCGGTTTAGGCTTGAAAACGTAACAAACGGACAAGTTTTATATTATTAACTGGATTAAAACGGTAATTTTTGCGCGTTTTGTCACGTTTCTGTAATAAAACTACACTATATTAACTCCTTTGCAGAACAATTCTTTATTCTTTATAGGACTGACGTATCAAGTTACGGGATACTATGTATAATGTCCCACTTTACCCGTGCGCCATGCATTGCTGCGATTTCCTAGTTTAAAGTGAGGTGCTTAAAATTAATGGTCGTTTCTGCAATTAGTTTTCATTATACCCTCAAAGAATGGCGCATACGCGAGACACGTTAAATACAAGATTTAAATAGAAAACTGTTTATCTTTTTAAGTATGATTTTAAAACAGGTATAATGTATATAATTAAAATAATACTGATTTTTTATGCAATTATCAGATATTGAAATAAAAATACGTGTAATTTTACTTTCAATAATTTCAATATGAAAAGATGAAATTTGTAAAAAGGAGTTTAATTTCAACAGATTATATTTAAAAACTCGCTAAAGGAGAATGTGATTGTATACCTATAAGTAAGAAAAATATTACTAAAAGCTATTTGTAAAATGAATAACAGCATCGTTGCCGCGTTAATTCTGATGCAAAATTGAACGAAACAATTTTGCTTTGTCGGTAGAAAGTATACCTTTCACACTATTTTCTTATTTTATAAAGTACAGGGTTCCAAAAAAAATTGAAAACGATAACATAAAAATAGCAGCACTTAATCTTGAAGCTGCGAACAAAGCACAAAAAACTACAAATCTAAACGTAGTACCTACAGGCTTTTGTGTAACTATAACACGAATGAAGTGTCGCCATCTAGCGTATCGTGTATATTCTGATCACGTTCAAATCATCAGTTATGTATTTGTAAAGGCGCGTAGTACTGGAAGGAATTTCGCAATTTTGGGGCAACTTTTTAGAGAACATTGTCGTTTCATTGCTGTGTCATGTGTTTACATGTTGATATAATGTATTCCTATTTATGCTAACCGTTTCACTAAGTGAGCTTGATGGCTTTACTGAAATGGGATTGGGAGCGTGAATTAATTTGGATTTCGTGCATGGGAAATGGCGACTGTGCCACGGTTAGTAAAATTGTTTTTGTTTGTTTTCTGTGTTCAGGACAGTAAGTGTATTGAGTCATAATAAAATATAAACAAGTATTATCTAATTCCACTTAATTTATTTCAAACATTGTTTTGGATAATTGATTTATTGATGAAAAAACCATTTAACTGAATCAATTTATTTATAAATTAAGAACCATCATTACGTATCCACTAACAAACCTATTGCATATTCGGATTAAAGAATTTTATTTTTTTATAAAAACATTACAGTTTGCTTAAAATAAGATTTGCAACATTCTAATTTGTTAGTAATACATTGGTTTATGCATCTGGCATGCTGTGTTATTGAAATCTAAGTATTGAAATAACATTATAGATGGTCAATTGGACATAAGTAGATTATTATAACTAAGTACAGTCGCCGGCAGGTCAAACCATTCAAAACCATCAAATTTGCTCAGTCGAACATGAGCCTTATAATTTTGTATTAAAGTCGAAAATATATTAAAAAAATTTGACACATTGTGGTAGCTTGGTCCACCGTACATGCAAAATATAGTTATTATTGTGTGATCACATATTTTCTTAATTTAGTTTTAAATAAATTCATATCTCCACATTCTTTTATTTCGTTCGGTAGCTTGTTATACAGCTGTGTCCTGGCTGTAATAATAATAATATTAAATTTGTTGACATAAAATACTTTTACAATATGTTAAGAATTCTCTGACCCCTGCGCTAGTAATAACACTGTGTTGCAGTGGCCAGTGTCCTTCCGTTTTAGTTATTTTTTTATTAGTAAGATTATGTTGTAATATTAGCTAGATCTATGATTGACGACTGATTCATAGATGGTCTGGTGCCAGGACAGTAAGCCTTGCTCAGTGTACTCAGTAAGACTGGTATTACGAGTATATTGTTATTCATAAAGACTGTCTCTGAGGAACGTGACTAGTAAGCCAGCGAACCTGATAGGACAGCTGGTTGAAAATGATGGTCCATATTTTACCAAGCATGTGAACTATAGATTTTTTTATGTGATAGGAGGGCAAACGAACAGACGGATCACCTGATGGTAAGCGATTACTGCCACCCATGGACACCCGCAACACCATAGTAGTCAAAAGTGTGTTGCCGACGTTTTAAAAGGGGATTGGGCCTCCGGTAACCTCACTCACTCGGCGAAACACAACATAAGCGTTGTTTAACGCCGGATTTCTGTGAGGCCGTGGTATCACTCCGGTCGAGCCCGCCCATTCGTGCCGAAGCATGGCTCTCCCACGTAAAACCATATAAAGTAACTGTATTAGCGGCCAGACCATGGTTACACCCCCGTTTTCCCGTTCCTAAGAGTCGTAACGTGATGTTAAATAGCTTAAAATCTTGCTCATGAATCACTCCGTCCATTAGTGAAAGCCCGTTCAGTAGTTTTTAAGTTTATCGCAAACAGACAGACAGACCCGGCGGGGGACTTTTTTATAATATGTAAGGATAATTTTATTGTGTAGCTTATGGAAAACACTAATTCTTAGGTTAAAAATTTGAAAGGAATATGTCATTCTTTTCATCATATATATTAGCCTATGCCTTTCCAAGTATCCCATTTTAAACATGCCTTATGCTGCAAGGATAGTCGTGCAACGAGAAGAAGCCTTTTGTATGTAACGCTACACCCCAGTCTCGGCTTTGTGCATAATCCCCCGAGGTATTCCTCAAGGCAACATTTTTGGGCCAGAATCAAAAGGCTCTTCCTTCTTGTTTTTCGCATAAATATACGGTCGTTACTTAGTTGTTTATTATGAATTTTTTATTTCAAAACATTGTTTTATTATTATTCAGAGATGAGATTATTCAGTTCTTTTTATTCATGCCTTCATATATTTAGTATCACAATTTATATTCGACTAAAAATCTCAATATCATTTTGCGTTGATTTAGGTACTTAATTTCAATAGAATTATGGCACATATTGATTTACAAGAATATGCCTATGACAAATAGAATGTGTAATATAATATTATACATGAATCCATATATTCGAATGGCTAGCAAAGCATATGAGAAATTCACAAATCTAGTTATTTAACCGATAAGAGAATTTCCGTCTTCACAAGATCACAGACATCCAAAACAAACCAACTCTCGCTTCCCAAAATTGAAGCTTCACGTCATATTAACATAAAACGACATATCCCTTGTTTATCAATGAAATAAATGAATAACCTAGTATTTTCTTACCAAATTGCTTGTACAGAGACACCTAATCAAACAGGAAAATGTATTCGCCGCGTAATAAGTTCTTGGTAGGGAGTTATTAAAGAGAAAAGGATCCTATTACCGCTTGCGACGAAATTAACTGATGGTTTGTATAAGGAAAAATTAGGCAACGCTTTCATTAGTTTTACTAGTTCTAGGTTTATTAAAAATAAAAACTACAATTCTGTTGGTACTAACATTGTACGATTTGTATAGATTATTTGATAGGGATGATAGAATGAACTAGGATTTGATGAAATAGCAATGTTTAATCGATCGATTTACAAAATTTATTGATGATGATATACAATATTACAATATTATACTCGTGCCACCTAAAAATGCCTTTTTTGCCGTATAGCCACAGCAAGCTTTTACCGCACCCGAAACAAAACTCCGAGCTACTATTCAGTTCCAGTCCCCCGCCGCGTCTGTCTGCCTGTCTGTTCGCGATAAACTCAAAAACTACTGAATTCATTTTCATGCGGTTTACCAACAGATAGAATGATTCATGAGGAAAGTTTCAAGCTTTTAAACATCACGCTACTCGCAAACTATGGAGCAATGCGGATGAAACCGCGGGCGAAAAAATATTAGTTAATAAATATTATATAACGAAATTAATTTATACACAAAAGTATTTAGCGATATTAAGCAACAATATATTCAAAGTTGATTTCTAGACTGCCTCATTAGTCTAGTGGTCCCAAGTGCGACTGCTACACTAAGAGGTCCTAGGTTTTATCCCCAGGTCGAGCAAAGTGGGTTTTTCTATGAAATTCTCAGTAGCAGCTCGGAGTCTGGATTTGTGCCTGGTGAATGGCTATAGGCTCGCCCCCTATAACATGGGACCTAAACATACCGGCGAACTGTGGGTGTACATTAAGTACGCCTCTGCCTAACCCTTCGGGGAATACAGGTGTGATGGTATGTTATATTCAAAGTTGTTACATTGCTAATTGCTAACTGTTTAATAAAATCACAACTACAACTTCATTAACATCCAAGAGAGTAATAAGTGATATTATAATAATAACATGAGTTAGAATTGAATTAACAATTCGTATTTTATTCAAATATTCTGATACTTACATAAAAATAATGTGCTCGTTACAAGTCATGAAGGCAATTTTACTATAATTGCTTTTAATTATTGCTTAGAGTAATGACGGTATGAAAGTTTTAGCACACACCTAGGTCGATGTAAAGTAATGTAGCCTAACATGCAAAACCTTCCTTAAGCTTCGTCTACATTACAGTTTTGTTACTCGGTAGTACTTTGAGGTTTGATCACTTTTTTTACATAATATATATACCATCACGCGTGTATTTCTCGAAGGCTTAGACGGAGTTCACTGGTATGTTTAATAATAATGACAAAATAATTGTTAGGAGGTTTCTCTCTCTGGGGCCCTGACCACCGGTAGCTTGGACCCTGCTCTCGATACCGGTGGGCTACTATTTTTTTATATTTTTAAATGTTTTTCTTAATTTTATAAAAATCTCAATATCATTTTGCATTGATTTAGGTAATTTTAATAGAATTATCGCACATATTGATTTACAAGAATATACCTATGACAGATAGAATGTGTAAGTGTGTTAAAATGTATACAAATGAGTAAAATTAATATAATCATTCTAAATCTAAATATATATAAAACTCAAAGGTGACTGACTGACTGACATAGTGATCTATCAACGCACTGGAGGGATCGGTCTGAAATTTGGCATGCAGGTAGATGTTATGACGTAGGCATCCGCTCAGAAAGGATTTTGATAAATTCTACCCCCAAGGGGATAAAATAGGGGATGAAAGTTCATATGGAACAAAGTAACTATTCCACGCGGACGAAGTCGCGGGCAAAAACCTAGTAATAATATAATAATCATTGGAGTATAGGTACTCTCCACTGTCTCAATAGTCTAGTGGTCACAAGTATATCTACATATATCTACTGAGCGTAAAGTTCTGGGTTTGATTCCTCGGTCGAGCAGTGTTACTGAGGTTTTCTATGAAATTTGTAATACCAGCTCGGAGTTGGGATTTGTACCCAGATAAAGGTTACATGAGACCGCAAATAGGTGAATTGTACATAAGTATATATATGAGTATGTACATCTCTGCCAAACCCTTCAGAGATATAGGCGTGGTGATCTGTTAATGTTTCATGTTATGAACTCTACACTCGAAAACAGCTATAAACTTACCTAAAATTCCCACCTCTGACGTCATTTGCGGACGTGATTTATTCGCTGTCGTAACTTAACTGCGGTAGATGGCGCTAACTGCAAAATTAACAGCAACTTCGGTCGCTCTATGAGAATGGCTTAACACATTTACCAGTAGCTTAAAAGTTGCAATACCTAATAACAAAAGTAGTAGAAGTGTTTATGTATTTGTACATTTTATTTATATCTCTGTTCAATTAACAATTTGTTCTAAGAAATGTAATATTCTTATTATATTAACCGCTAATAGGGTTATCTCTACTATTATAAACATAACATAATCAACCCATTATACTGTCCCACTGCTGGGCACGGGTCTCCTCTCAGAATGAGAGGGATTAGGCTATAGTCCACTACGCTAGCCTAGTGCGAGTTGGCAGACTTGACACGCCAGCGAGAAAATCTCTCAGGCATGCAGGTTTTTCCAGATGTCTTCCTTCACCGTTTTTAAGCGTGTGATAATTGACTATTTAATACGCACATGTCTTCGAAAAGTCAGAGGTGCGTGCCTTGAGTTCGAACTCGAGACCTTTGACTTGGCAGTCCAACGGTCATACCACTAGGCTGTCACTGCTTTTATAAAATCGTAAATTATAATTTCCTAGCGGCCTGCACGCGGTTTCACCCGCGTTGCCCCTTTGCTAAGAGCCGTAGTGTAATGTCAAATAGCTTAAAACCTTCCTCTTAAATCACTCTATTTATTAAAAAAAAACCGCTTCAAAATCCGTTGCGTATTTTTAACGATTTAAGCATACATAGGGACGGATAGCAAGCGACAGCGACTTTGTTTTATACTATGTAGTGATTATTGCTTATATGTATACTGCACAACGGTACAATTGTTATATATCATATACATAAATGATCAGAATTGTATTAAGCATGACTTAATACATTCTGTAATACTTACATAAAAAATCTAACTGTATTTTGCGTTGTGTCTAATAATAAAACTTGATTAAATCTTTCAATAAAACATTTTTTTTTATGGGATAGGAGGGTAAACGAACAGGCGGATCGCCTGATGGTAAGCGATTACCGCCGCCCATGGACACCCACAACACCAGAGGGGTCACAAATACGTTGCCGACCTTTTAAAAGGGGATTGGGCATCCGGTAACCTCACTCACTTGGCGAAACACAACGTAAGCGTTGTTTGACGCCGGTTTTCTGTGAGGCCGTGGTATCACTCCGGTCGAGCCGGCCCATTCGTGCCGAAGCATGGCTCTCCCACGTAAAAACTTTGTCCGGGAACAGGGAACACAATAATGTGTGTACAACCTTAATAAATAAAAAAAATTAAGCACTTTAAATAAAACAGCCCGATTATGGTGCATTAAAAATAAATTGCCATTCTTTACCGTTGACTAACAAGTTAATGATATAGTGTTTTGAAAATCATAACTCTATTAATTTTTTTGTGGCGTCCATTTTGTTACATGCGATCACTGTAGCCAAGCGTGCGGCTTTGTTCGGACATGTAGGATTATTACACCTTTGTCCCGCTAAAAGGATTTTGTTAGGATTTTGTCATGACACGCGTTTACACGTTGAGTGTATAATTCCAATGTTGTCCGATATTAGTTTACGCTATTAAATACAAGTCATAAACATACCTATTGCTACTTATAAAAGGTAGGGGGAGGTCTGTGGGAGAGCCATGCTTCGGCACGAATGGGCCGGTTCGACCGGAGTGATACCACGACCTCACAGAAAACCGGTGTTAAACAACGCTTACGTTGTGTTTCGTCGAGTGAGTGAGGTTACCGGAGGCCCAATCCCCTTTTAAAAGGTCGGCAACGCACTTGTGACTCCTCTGGTGTTGCGGGTGTCCATGGGCGGCGGTAATCGTTTACTATCAGGCGATCCGTCTGCTCGTTTGCCCTCTTATACCATAAAAAAAAGGTAGAATTTGTTGGAATGCGCAATTTTAGGTTTGCGTTGTGGCTAATGGGTGACTTCTTTACCACGTCTTGTGGGTTCGATCCGCATCTATTGGTATTTGTGAGAATATGATACAAAAGAAAATCCTGGCTCGGGGCAACGATTTGAAAATAACTGTCTCATTAGCAGAGTGGTCCTAACCGCGACTGCTACGCTTGATGTCCTGAGTCCGATTCCCAGGTCGAGCAAAGTGTTATTGGGATTTCTATGAAATTTTTAGTAGCAACTCGGAGTTTGGAATTTGTGCCCGGTTAATGGCAATAGGCCAACCCCCCATTACCTGGTCTAAACATACCGGCGCACAGTAGGTTACATTAGTATGCCTCTGCCTAACCTTTCGAGGAATACAGGGGTGATGGTATGTTATGCATGTATATTATGTTATTCCTAAATTTTAAATCGAATAACGGAATACTTTGTTGCATTATGAAATATAATTATAATAAATTTGGGATCTTTATAAAAAAATACAAAAATAATTATCTTATAAATGGGGAATCAATATAAAAATTAAAACAGTAGTTTTGAAAGATAGGTGCACCCATTGGATACACTTTTGCTTTAAAGCCTAAATTTAATTTATAGTAACTAGTGGCGCCATCTATTATGTGGTGAGAGATCTATCAGAGAAGGCATTGTTCACAATGCCGGAATAACATTTGCTCTAAATACCTATGGAGTCTGATCACCAAGTTGACTAAAGTTGAACTATCTTTGCTTATTCGAAAAAAAACCATCTTCTGTTGTTTTTAGAAAAAATACGATCCCCAAGAACGGAGATAAAAAACTAAAAAATATAAAAAACTAAACTCTGGTCATAAAAACGTACTCTTTAAGAACCTACTTATTCCATCCCATAGTACCTATATTTGTTTTTAATTTATTAAAGAACTGCGACTCCCTAGAGGCTCGTAACAATTATTTTCGTATTATGTCTGCTAATTGTTCATTACTTAATACTTAAGTAGGTAAAAACAAACGAAGAACTTGAAACAAAATAACCAAATAACCGGCACCCATTTCTAGTCAGAAATAATTAAAAAAAATACACTCATTTAACGATCTTACCCTTTTATTCCCGGGAAAGGTGATTTTAGAAGCTCTTCCAACTAATTACTTCTTCGTAAATATCAAATTAGTACATAATGTGGCAGTGCTGACAACATTCATTTGTTTTCTTTCGGAAGGTTTATTTTTGCCGGTTTTCCTTGTAATTGTTAGGAAATAAAATGTTAGAAAATAATTAATTCTTTGTCTTTTCTGGCAAGGGGCACCATGGGGTCAACAATGTCATTATTCTTTTGAATACTTTGATGGCCCGGGGTCGGGGAATCAATGAATAAATATTTATGGGGCCTACTGACAGATGTTTCGAGTGGAAGCATGTGAGACTTGTGTATTATAACGCATAATTATACGATACAGGTGAAAATCCTAGTGGGGTTATACTGCCTTTTAGACTGCTTCATTAGTCTAGTGGTTCCAAGCGCGACTGCTCCGCTAGAGGTCCTGGGTTAGATCCCCAGGTTGAGCAGTGTTATTGGTTTTTCCATGAAATTCTCAGTAGCAACTCAGACTCTGGATTTGTACCCGGTTAATGGCAAGCCCCCTATTACATGGGACCTAAACATACCAACGAACTGTGGGTGTACATTAGTACACCTCTGCCTAACCCTTCGGGGAATACAGGCGGTATGTTATGTTAAGGTTATTTTATAAACAGGTAGCTGTTACCTGCGAATTCCTTCACATCTTGAAGGAAACAAAAAGTTGCATCATGCCTATATATAAATATACCAAAATTCATCAAAATGATAGCTTATTAAAGTATAAACTTGAGGAGACACACACAGAACAGTACCCACTTAAATGGGTAAATGATAATGATGGATATTCCCAACAATAACGTAAGATTTAGAATCTCCTCTTCGTGTTAAACACTCTTTCCCTCTTATGCCAAAAATATTATTAATGAAAACTCCGTAATTTATAAAATGTAGTCTTCAGAACTAGTGTTTTGTCGTTGCAGTCACCGACAAGCGGTCGTATGGTGACAAATTGTGTCGCAGCACGGGACGACAGTGTTGTATGTACGCTTTCATAAAACTGCTGGTAAAAAGTGTAGCTAGTAAGTTATTTTTGTTAGAAACTGCATTGGTGAAGGAATTTCCTTTATGTAATCCAGGAAATGTTTAGTTCCAAGCAAGCTATGGTCTCCTTCAAGTGAAGGAGTACCTTTTCAAAATAACATAACGTCATGCATGTATTCCCCGAAGGGTTAGGGAGAGTTTTACTAATGTACGCCCACCGTTCGTCGGTATATTTATGTATGGTCCCATGTAATAGGGGGCGGGCCTTTCCACTAATCAAAACTCCGAACTTCACAAAGCAAATTGCTACAAAGAATTTCATAGAAAAACTCAGTAACATGTTGCTGTATTTGTAAATCGAACTCAAAACCTCTTGCTTCATTTTTTTAGGGTTCCGTACCTCAAAAGGTAAAATCTCTCACTCTCTTGTCCGTCTGTTTCTCCATATGTCTCCACCGATTTTCTCAGGTACGGATGGACCTAGCAAGTTGAAATTTATACCTGATATTCTATAGATGGTCTATAGTCCCTATTCCGTGTGTAAATCAAGGTCCCGAGTTAACACGATAAAAAGATATGGGCAAATTTAGATTTTCGCGAAAGCTTGTAAGTACCAAAATTTACCTTAATTTTGATTTTTTTTTCGGAATTTTACCTTTGCTGTAAGACCTTGCTTTTAACCAAAATTGTCAATTATAGGTCAACTGGCAGTACCCTATAGGTTTTGGGTCGAAAACCTATATGGTACTTCCCGTTGACCTAGAATCACGAAATCTGGCAAAAAGCAAGTTCTTACAGCCAATTTTATTATGACAGTATAATGGGTAGGTACGGAACCCTCGGCACACGAGTTCGGCTCGCACTTGTTTATAATATATTAATTTAAACGCTACAAGTAAAGTATATAACCAAGGTGGAAATTTCGTACATGATTGAAAATACGCCTTTGTTCGCGTTCATTCGCTCCAGAAACAGTCTATGACGTACGCAGATATTTCCGATAAGTGTAGTGTATATAGAAGATATGTACCTTAATCGATATTTTCATAAATGATTTTCAATTAACGATTTCGATTTTCTATTAAGAAGAGCTACACTCGACAGATTTCTCGAAAATTGAACCATTACTGCTCCAAAACTGAAGTAGAACGTAGCCCTTTATGGTCCTAAGGCTATTAGTGATAAAATATTGAATTTTGATTCGCAGAGGATTAAAATTCGGTTTTAATCCTCGGAGCAATAATTTTACTGGATACATACATGATGCATTTTTGTTTATATTATGCTAAGAAACCTTCATGATGATACAGCTTAAGCAGTACGGAATTGAAAAAATCAAAATAAGATAATTCTAATTTCGAATTTCAAATTGCGATGGCGTAGCCTTTGTTATTGATTTTTACTCTTCGTAACTTGACAAATAGAATTAGGTATTTAGTGACGAAGATGATGAAGGATATCGCATAACATTATGGCATGTACATGGCATGTGTGGTCTGCGTGCCAGCGCCATCTATTACACACAGTACGAACTTTTCAGTGACAAACATACTTTTACTAAATTATATAAAGTTGATGTTGAGTTAATATTATATAAAGTGCCTAAAAATATAATCTACTCTTTAAGAGTCCCGGTGTCAATGAATCTCCGATTTGGAATAAATCCTATAAATAGTAGGCTAAAAATAAATAAAATACCTACTAGATATATTAATACTAGTGGTATAAATCTGTTTCAGGTATTACTTATTTAAAAATATCTCTTAAAAATATTCTAAAGTTTAATCCACAAAAAGAAGAATATAGTTACAATATTTTTAGGAAATCACACTAAACCTTCCAAATTGAACTCACGTACGTCGAAATAAGATTAAAAGCCCGGTTTCAATAAAAAACATAACGAGATACAGTGTGTAAAATGAAAGATTTATCTGTCTGGCCCAAGGCGGGTCCGCAATACATAAATATATTCATACTCTCCATTGAAAGTAGTCTCCAAGCCGGCTTTGAGTGTTTTTAAAAGTAACCTCTTTGATATTCCTGATGTCAAATGTTTCAAAGTACTTAATGCTAATTTAACCAATGGATGCTACAGAAGTCACAGTACCTAACAGACATGACATTATATTTTTGTGTTTTTTTGCATTTCCCATGCTAAGATTATAAAGTTATTTAATTCGAAACTGCGTATTCTGGTTAGATACACCAGACGATATAAGACATATTTTTTTTCTATATTTTAGTCATTATAATAATTATGTACTTACGTTTTAATAATAATGTTCTATAAGATTTTACTCATATCTGGGAAAGTTTGTTGGATTTTTCAACAAATAAACAACCTTAAATGTGAAGTTGACGGAATGCTTTGAAATATGCGCTTCAACCTTCTAAATATATTAACTTACCATACTGTCATGTCTGTATTCCTCTAAGGGTTAGGCGTACTAATGTACTCTACTACTAACTTTCGATAATAGGAGGACTACAATTATAGACTTAATAATTATATTTAAGTATTTATAAAAATGGAAATAATATATATATATATATATATTATTATATATATATAATATATATATATATATTATTCCCGTCAAACACATGGCAAAAAATCACATTATTCAAACATTAATCCGCACTTTTTAGCCAACTAAGCTACCGAGACCACGTACGGAGGGACGCTTTAAAAATATTTATATAATAAAAATAGCAAACATAATCACAATTATTATGGGTAAAAATAAATTACACGGAATTAACAATTAGTAGTAGTTCTTCAAAAAGGGTGTGAAAATATTTTTAAAGGGGCCGACCCTTTAAAAATCTTTTCACACCCTTTGCGCGAGTGATACACCTAGTGTTGCAAACGTCCATAGGCTACGGTAACCGTTTACCAACAGGCGCCTTCAATCAAATCAATCAAATGAGCCTATTGCCGTCGACTGCTGAACGTAGGCCTCCCCCTAACATTTTGCCACCTCAGTGGAATAAAAAAAATACATTCATTTCAGCGACACTTGCATTTTCCTAGTACCTTAATGCATGCCGTGGAAGCCTGTAATTGAGTCTACACTACATAAATGTACAAATTCATTGTATTCATATCATTTGTATGAACGATCAGTGTATGTTTGGTTGAATGTCCTTAAATATATAAAATAACAGGACACTAAAAAAAAGATCGTCATAGCAAGTAAGAGTTGGCAAGCCCCGATAAATAGCACCCGTTCACGAATATTACGTGTGTATTGATGCCGTTATATTTAGATTAGGATTATCTATGATTTTATGATTAGTACTTTATATTATGCCGTTATAGTATTATGAGTGGGATTGTGCTATAGAGGCTAGGTCCACGATGCTAGCCTGGGGCGTGTTGGTAGACATCACACGCTTGCCAAGAAAATATCTCAAGGAGTCTCTAAGATCAAAAGGTACTTAATATTTTTAAATGCCCATCGAATTCCCTGGAATACGTTTCCAATTGGATTGTTGCCCATTTGAGCTAAACGAAATCCTTACTATGGTTCAAAGAGCACATGGATCAGTGGATATTGGGTACGGCACGGCATATTCTATAGCTATAGGAATATAAGTTACTGAATAAATTTTAAAGGATATAGAGTATTTCTTTACTTTACATTTGCGTGCTAAGATTTATGTTAAGTTAGTTTTTTAAGTTAAGTAGTTTTTTTTTAAGTTAGCAGTATTTCTAATAGAGATTATTAAAAAAACCGATTATAAATATCGTATTAATAAACCACAATATGTGACATGGCGTACGAAGTCTATTGACCCCTAATATTCATTCCTTGTTGCACATAAAAAACAACGCTCATTATGATGAATGGTAACATTAGCGACAATACTGGTTACTGACACTTACGTGAATATTAGGCATTGAAATAAAACTTCTTTTTATAGATATTTTGATATTATAATTATAATTCCCGACGTTTCCAACAACTTAGTCTACTTGTGACCATGGATACTGTAAAAGGATCCGAAACGTCGGGAATAAAAAAATATCAATACAACGCGATAAAATCCGTAAAAAGTAGTTTTATTGCAATTGACGACAATGTTACCATTTATCATTATGTATTCAGTAATTACCATTTAATATAAATAACATAGAATAAATCTTATTACTGAGTTTCTAAACACTGAAATTGAAATAATTTCATAAAAACCCTACTTCAGTATATTTTTCCGCCAAACGTTTACTTTGCACAAATTGGTGTTTTTCCATAGCGCTGAAGCGATTTTTGATATCCGTTCAACAAAGGCCTTTTTATTATTTTTATTTAGTAAATTGTTTGCTTGTGGTGCAGCAGCTGGTTTTACATAGCGACAAAGTTAAGATATTTTGTGGTTTTCATACCAGCCTTGTAATAGTATTATCGTCATTAATAACTTTATAAATAAGTTCCGTTTTATCGTTTCTTGGGCACTCGCTGAATACTTTATAATCGGTATTTTAATTTACACTAGTTAACAAAACTTGTCTGATACGAAAGTCCCAATCACATCACCAAATAAAATAATAAACATTAAAATATATTCATAATTTATACCACTAAGGTGACAAACAAGTATATGGCTCGCCTGATGGTAAGCGGCTACCGTAGCCTATAGACGCTTGCAACACCAGGGGTATCACTCGCGCATTGCCAACCCTGTAAATTAAGGAAGAATATTTGGGCTGGCCGCATAGGAGACATGTTGCCATGCATGACAGCGGCGGTAACAATACACCAACGCTTCCTCGCGGAGCTCTAACGACCTTGCTCACCGTTAGGAACACAACTTAGCATGGAGCTGTGTTATTTGACTAAGATTTTCTGAAAGGTACTTCCTTAGTCGAGCAGCTCCTCTGAAAATTCATGATAGTAAACATATTAAACCACTTTAAAATTTACGATTGTCGAGTTTAAATTACCGTTTCCCCGAAATCTAGATTTTTTTAATGTAATAAAGCTATCATTGTCCTTAGTATGTATGCACCCAGAGACAGTATCTGTGATACCGCATGTATTGCCGCTTCAGATTCCGCATTTTTTTAATCGGGGTATTTTTTTGCCGTCAACAGTGAAAAAGATTATATAAATAAAATTGGATATCGATACTTAACCGTACCTTCACAGGTTGGACAGGGTTTTCTTATCACATTGTATAATTTTAAGAACCTTGAAAGTCGCTTGGTGAAATTTGACAAATTAACTATAAATGTACCTTTTCAAGGCCACGCGCTTCTAAAACTTTATTATAAATACATTGAATGACTTCTCAAATACAAAGCCAATAGTTTCTAGTTAAAACAATATCTTACACACTAATACAAACAAACACAAAGCGGTACGGAACTAGACGTGAATAATTCTATTTGTATCCTCTAGGGCCCTTAATAACGTCGACTACAATGTGAATTATTAAGTTATACTTGACACGTTTAGGGTTGCGTTACAATACGCAAAGATAATGCAGTAGTTACACTCAAATCTACGAAACTAGAGAAACATATCGTTATTTTTTATGGCTGGTAATTCGGGTATATTTAAAAATATTGTGTATGCATTATTTTTCGTCCTTTCTATTTGTTTTTGCGTTGTAGTTTTGGACGTCCGCCGTAGGATCGCGGAGCATGCGAAAGCGATTCCCGTGATCCCACCACTATGCGGAAGGTGGCAGTGGTGGTGGTTTTACTCGGTATGCTGGCCACCTGGCAAACCGAAGCCAGGCGGCGTGCATAAGGCGCATTTCCCCACCCGAGAAAAAAATTGTACTAGGTAATCAAAACTCTTCTGGAATTAACAGTTAAAGTGAAACCAAGACTAAGGTAAGTCATCAATAGACACACAATCATGTGGGAGTGAGAGAGTGAACCGAAGTGTAATCGAAAGGACAGGGTAAAAATGTGAGCGAGACAGGTAGAGTGTAAGTGAGAAGAAAACGATATCACATAAAATAAACAAGTTATTGTGACTGCAAAATATATATAGTATATATTGTGCAAAAGATTAATACTTACAAATTAAAAAGGGCAAAATAGAGAAAATAAATTGTGTATACATAACATCGGAACATACTCTTTTTTATTAATTTAATAAATGAATATTGGTATTGGAAAAGAAAGCCATTAGATTTTTGTACATATATCTTACAATTTTAAGGTTCCAAATAAATTACAGCGACATAATTATCCCTGTCCTGTCACAAAATACTTATACACAGTTGTCTCCTCTAAAAGTTCCCCTAGTCCGATTAATCGCTCCTAACGTCGTGCCGGTATTACATTGTCACGGTTCTGAGTATCATTCTGCGTGACAAACGAACCTGTGACGTGGGGCGCGTGAGCCTGAGATAACGTCCAGTGAATGAATGAGCGACGTCCTGAATACACTACGCCGATAATCGCACACTGGTGAAATATACGGCGCGATATTGTGTAGGGCAACGCAGAATTTTGAATTAATTCAAAATCAAAGTCAAAGTCAAATATATTATTTCAATTAGACCAATATTACGCGATGCGACCTAAAGTGTTCCTTAAACTTTCATCCCCACCACCTTAAAATGAGAAATCCGAAAACCCTTTCTTAGTGCTTGTCTACAGTGCAATCAGTGCATCTGTTCCGTATTTTAGTATTGAACAAAAGTTAGACAAACTCTTAAATAATGTCTATGTCTTTAAATTTTTATATCAAAGAAGCTATACATAGTTTCTGAAAGTTGATCCAATCGAAATTAAAAGTATTTTAGATGGTAATAATAGGGAGCAAGCCTATTGATCGGGTACTAACTCTAAGCTGCTACTGGCAATTTTTAGTCAGATATCCTAAAAACATATTGTTCGACCTAGAAATCAAATCCCACAAAATCCGCCGTAGCAACCGTTAGATCAAAGATCCCTCTTTGACGTTCGCAATATGTTACCATAATATACTGCTGAAATGCACACATTGCTTTTCTGTGTGTTTTCTGAATTCATAAACCTGACTGTGGCTCAAGTTCATTCACATGGAAAGCTCTAGAAACGCTTACATTATAATGAAATCGTAGGTTCAATAAATAAAATGCTAAGATTATTGAAAATTGGAAAATGAAAGACTGATCTACCGAGTTGCTGACAGATCATAACGTGGTTTAGAAATAAGGTTTGACTTATAGAGTTTATCGAATATTGATTATTTATTTATTTATATATAGGACCTACTTTATTGTACACCAATAAAAATACAAATACACAGGACAACAGTTTTACAGATACTCAATACTTTATTGCACTCCATAATCATGTTAGATGTTGCATATTATTGTCACAAAAGGTACATTATGGACCCTGCAGGGCGCACAACCCAGAAGAGAGGAGGATGCTAATATTATTATTTTGTCTCTGCCATCCCCAATGGGATACAGGCGCGATTGTATGTATGTATAAGTATATATATATGTATATATATTTTATGGTAGTTTATTTTATGTATCTCTTTTTCCTATAATATTTATTTCAATTATTATTATAATTATTATACAATTAGATATACAATGGGCGGCCTTATCGCGGATTACGATTTCTTCCTGACAACCTTAGGAATTAAGATGGACTTAACGGTACAGAACAAAATAAATGGGGTTGCAACTGGTGCAATAACTGATTACTTATATTTTTCTTTATATTATTGAAATTTTATTTTTTTATTGCACCATGTAGTTTACAGAGTTATTAGGTAACTTAAACATACATAGACCATGTGAGGGTGTTGCAAGGCATTTCTTAAAATATTATTATTAAAAAAAATATATGTGTATCAATATTTTATTTATAAACTAAAGTACTATCTATTATTTAACTTATATATACTATATCTCTTTGTGATTTTTTTGCATTTTCCATGCTAAGATTATAAAGTTATTGTAGTAAAGAATTTATAAGAAGGATAAAGTAACTTTATATATTATATGGTAGTTACTTATAATATTATATAGCAGGTTATTATCTATCTTCCATAATTTTATATTCGATATTTTAATAGTATAATAACATTTCTCAAATAACAGTTTAAGTAAAACTACCTTCAAAAACATAAAAAAGTTATGTTATGTGCGAAACTGTTTCGCACATAACAGTGCGTGGAATACAGGCGTGATGGTATGGTATATTATGAAGTACCTATTAATTAAGTAAGCATGAGTTACAACGTACGTCTCACTGATACAGTAGTGCTAGATTAACAGCAACGTCCAAGACAACAACAGATTATATATGCACGGAGCCTGTCGGTCTGTGATGTACATTGATTAATTGATAACCTATCACTATGTCAGGACATTCATGACTCACTAGTTCACAGTTTGATGCTGAACACAAGCAAAACATCAGAAGGAATCATTTGTTGTAATAATATTGCATGTTTAGGTCATTTTATTTAGGAATTTACAATAAATATGGTTTTTCGTAAGATTTTGTTTATCAATGTTATGTTATGGTTTACATATGTTATTTATTTTAATAAGTAGAAATAAGTCAACCTTTAGTTATACCAGTATGCCTTAACGCCTACAGCGATTACCGGGCATATCAAAAGCCGAGCTGTTACTGAAAATTTATTAGAAAAGTATCCAAAACCCACTCTGTGGTTAATTAAATTGACGTGTGTGTATTGAGATTACAATTAAATTAATTAACCTTGCCGAGGTTTAGCACAATATAATTATAAATATATATAAAACTCAAAGGTGACTGACTGACTGACTGACATAGTGATCTATCAACGCACAGCCCAAACCACTGGAGGGATCGGGCTGAAATTTGGCATGCAGGTAGATGTTATGACGTAGGCATCCGCTAAGAAAGAATTTTGATAAATTCTACCCCCAAGGGGATAAAATAGGGGATGAAAGTTTGTATGAAACTTTGTCAATTTTAAACCGATCGGGCTGAGACTTTGCATGCATATAGCTATGCATGCAAAGTATGACGTAGGCATCTCCTTAGAAAAGATTTTGATAAATTTCGACCTATGTAGGGGTGAAATAGGGGATGTAAGTTCATATGGAACAAAGTAACTATTCCACGCGGACGAAGTCGCGGGCAAAAAGCTAGTTATGAATATGTACCGAGTGCAGTCTTTCAATTGCAACCAAGATCAATGACAGGGCCCCCACGATACAGGCATGGCCTAGTGTGGGGACCATGGCAAATACACCTAGTAATTTCTGCCTAATGTACAAATTTAATAACCAATACTCATGATCTCACTTTAGACTCACTTGGACTGTTAATTTGTATCTTTGCACATATACGGAGCCCCCACCTATTTTTATTTTTGAAACAAACTTGCAAGTATCAAGACTGTTTCCCCCACAACTGAGCGCGTGACTCTGACGCCATTGCAGCGTAAAACGAAAACTAAAACCTCTTTATAGACACGTCGTACTAAACTGGAGGAATTTACTGCAGCTTTGAAATAAACTGCTGGAGCGTCAGTGTCCCCTCTCGAATACAATCCATCTGTAAATATAGGGTACCTATAGTAATCTATAGGTTATTGTACTTTATGGAAATAGGAATTATGTAGTACAATTATGTTTTGCGTCAGTATTAAACTATGTACCTTAAATAATATTAGACTGATTTCTGATACTTGCGTGTATATTGAAATAAAACTTATTTTGATACTGGTAAATAAATCAAAAAGTGGAGGGATATAAGCACGCAGTTCGACCGAGCTACGTTAATACTACGAGTATAGCGGCTTGGTTTTATAATATATTGGAATTAAAATTACAATAAATAAATTAAAGGATTGTGAGTTTGTAAAAGTTGTTATTTGTAATGAGTACCTACTATCATGTATTTATGTAACATAATCATAACATGATCAACCCATTATATTGTCCCACTGGGCACGGGTCTCCTCTTAGAATGAGAGGGATTAGGCTATAGTCCACCACGCTGGCCTAGTGCGAGTTGGCAGACTTCACACGCCATCGAGAAAATCTCTCAGGCATGCAGGTTTCCTCACGATGTTTTCCTTCACCGTTTAAGCGCGTGATAATTAACTATTAATACGTACATGACTTCGAAAAGTCAGAGGTACGTGCCTTGGGTTCGAACTCGAGACCTTTGACTTGGTAGTCCAACGGTCATACCACTAGGCTATCACTGCTCTTCTCTACCTCTGCTCTGTCTTTATGTATTTTACAATAATTACTAGCTGTCTAAACTCTAAATAGTTTAGACAGCTAGTGGAATCTGTAGCCTTAGCACGAACAACTTGCGAAAAAGTATTCGTATCGTCATGGAGACCAATTTGTATGAGATTTGGACTAGCGCCTCTATCGTGACGATACGAATACTTTTTCGCAAGTTGTTCGTGCTAAGGCTACAGTAGCCTTAGCACGAACAACTTGCGAAAAAGTATTCGTATCGTCATGGAGACCAATTTGTATGAGATATGGACCAGCGCCTCTATCGTGACGATACGAATACTTTTTCGCAAGTTGTTCGTGCTAAGGCTACTGATCCTAGATTAGGTTCAAGGCTGAGTTTAGACTAATTTATGAGTAAAATCGTGTGGCTATATCCGAATCAATTTCGCTTATTTGGCTTAGTGGAGCCATTTTGCAATCGAGTTTATTTATTCTTCATTTTATTTTCATTCATTTTACATTATCCTTTAGTAGATTTGCTCCAAGATACGTCCCTTATCAGCTAAAAGTATTAAACGAAAAATATTCACTGTCTAAAATGTTAACATTATTAAAAACGGTAAATAAACCTAAAGAGTAACTCTCTGGGGAGATTTACGATCTAGTAGATAGCGCGGCTTCTTTTGATTCCCGGAAATTGAGTCTCTGAGGGACTTTATCTTAACGATTACGTCACAAAAGCCCTAGAATTTCTTGATGTTCTAGGTATAAACAAGATGTTAAGGCTCCTTAGTTCGTGTTAATGTATTTCCTTTGTGTATAGAACTTAGCAAAGAGGAACGTCTGCCAGTGATTGATTTAAGTGTTAGATTTCAAGACACTGTTGTTTGAACGTTTGTGAGATGGAAATCTGTAGATTGGTAGTTGTAAGTAATAGTCAATAGCGTGGCTACAGACTGTTAGGTTTTGGGATCAATTCGCATGTCGAGTAGTGTATTGAGATAATTCAGTGTATATGTAGGGATCGTAGCGCTTTGTAGTTCCAGCCCCTCAAGATAAAATTAGAGTGTATACAGAGTGACTGGCTTAAGGGCAAATATGTATATTGTAGGGCATAATTCCTATTTTGAAATGTAACAACGTTTCCTATACAAATTATAATTATATTTTTATATGATATTTGGACTGCCTCATTAGTTTAGTGGTCCCAAGCGCGACTGCTACAATAGAGGTCCTGGGTTCGATCCCCAGGTCGAGCAGTCTTATTGGGTTTTTCTTTGAAATTCTCAGTAGTAGCTCGGAGTCTGGATTTGTGCCCGGTGAATGGCTATAGGCTCGCCCCCTATAACATGGGACGGAGTACGCCTCTGCCTAACCCTTCGGGGAATACAGGCGTGATGGTATGTATGTATGTTATGTTATGATATTTGGATATTTTGATCAGCTGATAACGTATCTATGAATGAAATAAATATTTTTTCGTTCTTTTCCTAAAATACCAAAATATTTATTTGTATTCAATAAAGTATTTTATGCTTGCTTGCTTTCAACTAGGCATCCAGTACTATAAGAAATTAAAGCAAAATATGTTGGTCCATCTGTATTTAAATATCCCATTTAAGTTCAATAAAAGAATTAAGAAAAGCCTTGAATTATTAAAAACAGTAAAGAGAAGGAATGTTCCATATTTTGGGCACATCTATAGAAACGAAAAATATAACATTTTGAGAATCAAGAAGGGAAGATGGAAGGCAAAAGGACCAGGGAAGAAGAGAAGTGGCCTGGATGGATAACATAAAATACTGGACCAACATCAACGACGCTGCCAGTCTGTGCAGACTGGCACAGGATAGAGACAAGTTCCGTGGGGTGGTCGCCGACATCAGCTGAGGATATGGCACGTGAAGAAGAAATTCTTTAAAAAACATTCACGAGTTCGAAGCGGCGGTAGCCTAATTGCTGGGGCGACGGACTTACGGCCATGTAGTTGCCGGTTCGAAACCCACCCATTGCACTACCGACCTGAACCCTTAGCATGAGGGATTAACAAGAATACTAGTAATGTGCGACCCACATTGCAAGTAAGCTTTAAAAAAAATGTTTTTGGGCCTATTGCTTTTATTTTTCACAGTTTTGTCTGCGAATTGTGTGAGTTCTTATATTATTAAGTTCCATTGGCATTTAGATACATTATTGATATAGCAAAGTTGGGCCCTGAGTTCTGTGTGTTTCTATTAGATCTAGTTAATACTATTACTTGAAATTGTCCGAAACTTCCTAAGACTTAAGGTTAAGTACACAGACGATGCGGACAAAAGGAGAATGCATTCTCTACACAATCTGTCGTAAAATATTTTCCAAGAAAAATTGAAATTTTGTATCTCAACAGAACAGTGCAGGGGATTTGATTCAATTTTATCTTTGGGGTACAAAATTTTAAAAATGATTCTATTTTTAAATTACTGTATAAAGTATACTAGAATTAGACTTTGTCTGCCAGTTGGAGTTCCTCAATAAATTCCTCAATCCGTTCTTATGAGGAATGTCATCATCATCAACTTATTTAACGTCCCACTGCTGGGTACAGGTCTCCTCTCAGAATGAGAAAGCTTAGACTATAGTCTCACACACTGGCTTAGTACGTGTTGGCATACTTCACATGCCGTCGAGAAATTCTCTCAGACATTCAGACTGCCTTTCAGATAGGAATCTCGTAAGAGATGTGAAAATATCTGACTTGCTCGGTGGTAGGTCCTTGGGGTTTGATTGGCTGGCTGACTGACTGACTGGTGACCCTTACGTCGGAGTCTTTCGTAGAACACCTTCGTGTATATTTCGACTTTTGCACGCAAGAGCCCGTTCCCCTCGGTTCGTGCGGCAGCCTGCAGTCCGTAGGAGCTCTTCTCTGGTGATGCAGGTGTTTGTCGGCAAACACACTTAATCCATAAAAAAGACATTCCTCAAAATTATTTTCTAATCACGTCATATGCTAATTAATTATCAATCTGCACATGATTACGAAGAGTCGGATGTGCGTGCCTTAGATTTGAACTCGAGACCTACGGCTTTATAGTCCAATGGTTATATCATTAGGCTCCCACACAGCTGCCTTAACCAGGTTACTACACTCTTGAAAGCTCTTTAAATACACCATAATTGATAACTGACTAACTTTCTACTTAAATTTTGAGTAGCATAGGCACGTAGGCTAATGCAAACACACATACAATTCAGAAAGTTGTCTCACAGTTTTGAGTAGGTATGTCGTGTAGACGCAAATGGCTTGCTGATCCTGGTACCGTCGTGCGACGGTTCGTTGAGCTCCCTAAATAATGTTGCTACACGAAGACTAATGTATACGTACGTCAACTCAAAGCTGCTGTGGCACTTTCTTTAAAAGGCCAGTACAGATATTGTAAAAGTCACGTTTCTCATATTTTTATATATTAATATCTAAGCTTTACAAGATACCATGATTCTCTGATCGCTATTTGTTTCAGCGAATATTGCTCTCAAAACCAGGATTTCCTGTAATATCATATACCGTACTATGATACTATTTGGATTAAGATGAATTCAAAGACACCTCATTTATTAAATTCAAGTAGTTTAAATATTTTTTTGGCTACCTTTTTTACGTTTCGTTGGCCATATTGTTTTATTTTCCAAAAATGTATAGCCTTTATCAATTAGGACAAATCAGTCGAAACCTCATTTTTTTAAATCTGATCAGCAGTTTTTAAGCAAGGATCGAACATCCATACATAGGTCCATACATACATGGACTGTTAAACTTACGAAACTTTCCTTTTTTTCGTAGTAGGGTAAAAAGACCTCCCCATAATCCGGTTCAACAAGTACCGGTCATAACCGGTTCCACAGGTCCGGATTTACATTCTTGCATCCAACGTCTCCCAGTGACCTTTACCAGGACGTCTGCCTAACTCTTTAGAGTTCGACCTACGTGTCTGCCCCAGCAGCCATCAGTTCTATGTAGATTCAAGTAATCACATAAAATAAACGAATATTTAATAAACATCGCTCAGGTCTTTCCAACAAGCCCGAACGCTGGCAAAAACAAATACGTCATCGCGATACTCCCTGTGAAATTTGACACCCCAGTGTTTTGGGAGCAGTGTTGAAAATTGCTTGTAAAATCGAACGTTTTCGCTTGACGTTTGAAATCTTAATGAGATTCGCTTAAGGCCGTGACGCCGGATCGATTTTATTGCCGTTGTGTCCACAGCGTAAATATTAAATCAACGGCGTGAAAAATACAGTAGCTAAACCCAAGCCGGACATACTGTAATGTTGTAGTGGTTTACTTTTACCGTTAACTATATTTTTAACCCCCGAAGAAAAAGAGGGGTGTTATAAGTTTGTGTGTGTATCTGTGTGACTGTCTGTTGCATCGTAGCGCCCGATCGGGTGAACCATTATTGATAAATTTTTTTTTGTTTGAAAGGTGTGTTTAATCAAGAGTTTTCTTAGCTATGCTTAAAAAAAATCTACTCAGCCGTTTCAATATATTCACCTCTTTTCTTGGTGAAGAAATAAGTCTATATAACTCTGATCGATTCGAAATTTGAAATACTGTCATATATCTTTTTGTGACTTTTTTGCATTTTCCATGCTAAGATTAAAAAGCTATTTTAGTGAAGGAAAAAAATCAACTTAATAACGTCACCTTATGACGTAATTCAGAATGTGAAGGCAAATTTCGATCAAGCGGGTAGGACTCGCGGTGGCTTAGCGGTCAAAGCGTCTGGTGTATCTAACCAGAAGACGCAGGTTCGAATCCTGCCCACGATTGATTTTTTCCTTCACTAAAATAGCTTTATACTGTCATATGTCAATGAAATTAAAAAATCCTGTAGCACTTCAAATTAGGTATGCGTTTGACGAGCTCATGAGTGGTCCCGCGAAACAACGATGCTTGGATTAAAATATTTTACTTATATTAATCATAAACTGACTACCTCATTAGTATAGCGGTGCCAAGCACGACTACTACGCTTGAGGTCCTGGGTTCGATCCCAAGGTCGAGCAAAGTGTAATAACAGTTTGCTCCAATTAGCACTTGCAGCTAGAGTAGCAGCTCAGAGTCTGGATTTGTGCCTGGTTAATGGCATTAGGCTCACCCCTATTCCATGGTGACCTAAACATATCGATGAACTGTGAGTGTACATTAGTACACCTCTGCTTACCCTTTGGGGAATACAGGCGTTATTAATCATAAAAGGATAGTAATATATAGTTTGGTTTTCTTTTTAAAGATTTTTGTATCTGGGGATTCTTTAAATTTTAATTTAATATTTATTTCGTTTTATCTAAACTAGCCTATCCTACTAATATTATAATCGTGAAAGTTTCTAAGGATGTATTTTAATATGGAAAAAGCAAAAAAAAATAGAAAAAGATATTATTGGATTTTTCTATGAAATCGAGAAAGCACCTCACAGTCTGAATCTGCCAGGTTAATGGTAATAGGTTCACCCCTTTACATAGGTCTGAAACATACCAGTAAACGTATCTTGACTGTGACGTTTGGTGTAGTGGTTATCGTGGTTACTTATCTCCCTAGATTCTATTGCTGCGCCGTCGTGAGTTCGATTCCCGCCCGAGGCAAATATTTGTGAGTTCCACATATATTTGTTTAGAGTCTGAGAGTACTTTGTGTCAGTTATTTTCAACATTTCCATTTAGTACGTCACACGTAATACAACATATCCGACAGATTACACAAATTTAATTCTCGGAATTTACTTATAACAAGTACATTTTCTTCTGGTAATTAAACGTAATTAGTCCTAAAAAACTGAGTCTTCGTACATTAAAAGAATTTTTGGAAAGTCTCAAATGTTTTAATATTTCATTAGCTAGTAAAAATGTAATAACTACGACACTGTCCTCATTACATTTTTAGTAAAAGGAATTAAAATTTACTGAAAATATTTTTAGTTATTTACTTTGTTTCTGCTGGTTGGAGTTTGTAGCTTAGCACAAGCTACATGAAGCTATTGATCGATCTGTAGGTAAGGTTAAGCTGTGCTTGCATTGGTCACTATATGGATGAGTGATTCTAGCATGATCAAACGGCCACGCAGATAAAGTACACTATAAAATGTTACTGTGCCAAAATATCGAAACTCGTTTGAACAATAATCACGAACGCGATCCATTTACGACAGAAATTGTCTTTGAACAGAATGTTTTTATTTCAAATAAGCTTTTACAAGCATTTATGAAACGTCATGAGTTTCAAAAGTTTTTTGCCGGCTCTTCTCCATAAGACCCACCTTTTGGAACCGTGCAACTAGTTTGACTTTTCAAAAGTACCTTTTTAATGGTCTAATTGAAATAAAACATTTTGACTTTGACTTTGAATATAAAACTATGTTTCCACTTAGACATGCTACAATGTACTGACATTTTGCAATATATATATAGAACATGCTACTTCAATGTCATTTTACTTTCTCATAACAGTGAAATTGGTAACTTGTATTTGCTATATAAGCCATTCAAGTAAACTACATATACACTGATTAAATTAATTATCAATTACAAAGCGTGTTTGCTAGATACGCTAACGGCAATTAATGTTCAAAAGTGTAGATTGATCATCCTTGTATTAGATTTAATATACATGATATACCATCACGCCTTTATTCCCCGAAGGTTTAGGCAGAGCTGTACAAATGTACACCCACAGTTCGCCTGGTATGTTTAGGTCCCATGTAATAGGGGGCGAGCCTATTGCCATTAACCGGGCACAAATCCAGACTCCGAGCTACTGAGAATTACATAGAAAAACTCAATAACACTTTGCTCGACCTGGGGATCGAACCCAGGACCTCTAGCGTAGCAGTCGCGCTTGGGACCACTAGACTAATGAGGCAGCCATTGCCTAATGACTAATGAGGTAGATGTAATATACTAATTTGATAATTCTAATGTGATAACTATCTAAGCCGTTGACAATAATTACAATAGTTGATTGTAATACATGCTGCAAATATCTAGTCGCTATGTCAAAGGCTTGTTACACAATGGATTAATAATCAAAACATACCATCACATCTGAATTCACTAAAGATTTGAGCAAAGAGGTATACTAATGTACAGCAAACAAAATAGGTATGCAGGCAGCTAACGACATTTGTGTTTTTATAAAGATCGTGTATATATATCTCGTGAAATATGCGTCAGAAGCAGGAGTTGTAAGCTACCTTCAAATCAAACCCATTGGCGGATAATTAAGAGATAAATCATTAGTTGCCCGCGTGCCCAACTCTTTCATTGAGTATACACCAACCGTTTGCTGATACGTTTAGATCTGATGTGATAGCAAGTAAACCTGCCATTAACCGGGCACAGATTCAAACTCCAAGCTGCTACTGAGAATTTCACAGAAAAACCCAATAACACTGCTCGATCTGGGAGTCGAATTTAAGTCCTCCAGCGTAGCAAGTTCGCTTAAAAACAATAGACTAATGAGCTCTTGTAGTGCCTCTCCAACTAGTGGAGGCTGGCCGTCAGCTCTGCATATTTACCTTATTTCTCGCGAGGTAAAATAGTTTTTTTTATGGGATAGGAGGGCAAACGAGCAGATGGATCGCCTGATGGTAAGCGATTACCGCCGCCCATGGACACCCGCAACACCAGAGGACTAACGAGTGCGTTGTCGACCTTTTAAAAGGGGATTGGGCCTCTGGTAACCTCACTCACTCGGCGAAACACAACGTAAGCGTTGTTTAACGCCGGTTTTCTGTGAGGCCGTGGTATCACTCCGGTCGAGCCGGCCCATTCGTGCTGAAGCATGGCTCTCCCACGTATAGATTTTGATTTACTGTATTGAACGACCGGCCCATTCGTGCCGAAGTTCTGCGGCACTCGCGATCCCGGTCCATTCTCGGATGTTTTCCAGCCATGACATTTTCCTACGACCAGCTCTCCTTTTGCCAGCAACTTTTCCTATCATTATGACTTACAAGAGCTCGTATCTGGGATGTCTTAACACATGTCCCCAATATGTAACTTTTCTTTGCTTGATCGTTTGCAAAAGTCTGCATTTCTGCCCAACCCGTCGTAGAACTCCAACTGTTAATACTAAAACAAAAGCAATAACGTCAATAGTTATAGTGGATTACAATTACCTAGTTGTCACGTCACGGGCCGGTTGCTGTTCTAATAGACTGCTCGGACATTCACATGTCCGTAGGCATGAAATTGTGTGATCTACAGCGTGTTGCTCCTTTCAATACTCAATATTTTTTATTTTATTTTATTTTATATTTACTTTATTCAGAAAGATGATGACTTTGCTGAACCTACTAAGCTGTAATGTGTCTTAACAAGAAATTTTTAGAAAACGTTGTAGAAAAATTATAAATATAATCCAAATTTCAATTGGGAGTAATATCGGTATTTTTTAAAACTTAAAACCAATTATATTATATGAAAAACGTACTTAATCGGGATTAAAAGGTACACAAAATGCACATACATCTTATTTTACGATCAATTCTAGAGAACCCCACACAAAACATTCCAGTGCTACAGTCCTTTACTCCTTGAATCACACTAAAAGCACACCTCATAAACGTAAAACACTAGTTTTCCTGACGTGTCTTGTGTTTTAGAATTTCCATGAAAGTGCATAAAATAAAATACTTACCTTCTCGTAACTCGTGAGGGTTAAAATAAGTAGCACTATCTTACAAAACTACGCTAAAAGAAGATATTTTATATTTGCTGTTACGTAAACGTGATGTTAATTATTTAGCAGTTCCTTAATTTAAAAGATTAATTTGACGCAAGGCTTGGACGTAAGTGTTGTAATTCCCAGGTTGAGCAAAGTGTTATGAAATAAATTGATTTTATACAAAAGTCACCAATCTTCATGATAAATTTTCAAATATAAAAATCAATGAACATAATTTCATGAATACCCTCGTTATACTAGCTCAGGAACCATTATTAATAACAGCCTGTATCACAAGATGTAACGCCTGTCCGAGTCGAAGACACAAGTTCGTTAGCGATTCCATACACAATGAAACACGTACTTCTATACCTACATAATTTACCAGTATTAAATAACTAATCGAAAATAGAAGAATTTCAAAATTTGCTAGAACATCAGCTAGTTATCGATGTATGTACAATTCAATCGATTTGGGAATCGAACTCTGGGTCTCGGTCTGGCCTTACGCTCATCAGCCACGCTTGTGGCCCATTGAGGTAGTATACATATTATATTTTATTTGCTAAACTAAGCAGCTATTTACAACATGAATATGTCATTTGATGACATAAATAATCCAATATCGCCAACCGTATCAATAACGACATAAATTCTAATAATCATAATTCAAATAAAACGAATATCAAAACGCAGCGTAAATTACAGAAGATTTATTTTTTAATGTAAAATGTCTCCATGACCAAGGAATATATTTTTTCAACCAATTTTATTTTTTTACTGTACGGTTTGCAAATTACCTTTGGAGGTGAACAGCCGAATTTTACCATTCACCCGACGGTAATAATTCATAATCGTGTTAGAGCGCCGACAACAAAATGTTGGGGTGCGGACTGAGTAACGGAAAGTAATATTACATTTGTTTACAAGTTATGTCTTGCGGTGTGATCGGGTTCGATAACATCGTGGGAATTTCCCTTAATTCTTTCTTAGTATTTATCAACATTCTATGAAATAAACACACCAAATTTCAAGATTTTATGCTCTAAAATATTTGAGATTTTGTAATAACTTGAGGGCGATTGAGTAGGTAGTATTTCGCTTTTTTGTAAATATATATTTAAAGTATATTATTTTATCTTTATTGACATACAGTATTTATTATTATTAGTATTATTATCTTTATTGTTTACAATTCCTTGAAATCCCTTTATGGATTGATCATAATTCGTATTTATTTTTTATCAAGCTTTTTGGTGGAGATTAATTATAATTATCCCCATTATGATCATTAATGGTCACTGTATTTGAGTTGGATCAGTGTCTTTCTTCCATAAATCTTAATTAACCATCATCTATTCACTTAGTATAATTCTTTAGTAATTTAACATTGTGTTCTATTTACTACTAGCTGTTGATGGTTTTTCTCGCAACCTTAAGGATTTTTTTTGACAAAAGGTAGTCTGTGTCCTTTTTCAAGGTCCAATCTACCTCTAAACCAAAATCAAAATTGATTCAGCTTTTTAGGTGTGAAAATTTTACAAATACACAGTCATGTAAGCAACTTTTGCAAATTACTGTTTATTGATATTATTTAATTCACGACGTTTCGGATCCTTTACAATATCCACGGTCACGGGTAGATAAGGTATTGGACGTCTTAATGTTAAAATTACAAACACATACTTACTTAATTTATTAGACAACATAACATACCGTCACGCCTATATTCCCCGAAGGGTTAAGCAGAGGCGTACCAACTAATGTACTCCCACAGTTTGTCGGTATGTTTAGGTCCTACGTAAAAGGGGGCGAGCCTATTGCCATTAACCGGGCACAAATCCCAAACTCCGAGCTGCCACTGAGAATTTCATAGAAAAACCCAATAATAATTTACTAGCAGTTGCACTCTGAACCACTAGGCTAATGAGGCAGTTAAAAAAAAAGTTAATTTTTAGACAGAGTTAGTTTCGCTTTTAATATTAGTATCGAAGTTAGTATAGTAGGTAGTTAAGTAATTTTAATGTCAGTCATGTTTAATTGTACGATTTATTTTTGTAGACGCAAATTTCACATCTACCCTACAATATAGTAGTGTGTATACCGCACTAAATCACAAAAAACTTTATTCATCAACAATGTAACGCTAAACGCCCGCTACTATGTATCCTTACCTCAAAACTTGCAGCACGTAAAGTATCGATCAGCGTTTGAGAGGTTTCCCGCTGAATGTGGTTCGTTAGGTGTGTTAGTGTCGAGTGTGTGCCCCTGCCACTTGTTTCTTCACCGCACACCCTTTGGCACTGAGGTAATATTGAATCAAATAATATTTGATTAGGGGATCAGGTGTATTCCGAGGTAGTGTTTTGTTTTACCTCAGGAGCTGAAGTAGTTGTAGGTATCTTTGTGTTCTTTACGTTGCTTTTCGGTTGGTAAACTGGTTTCTTGGAAATTATTAATTGGTTTCAAAAGTAATGTTTTTGAAAACTATTGAGTGAATTAAATAATTAGATATTTAATGCGTATTGCTCCTATTAACAAGTTTGCATTGTTCGACAGTTTTACATTGATAGATAAATATTATATTGAAGTGTTTTGAACTCAAATTAAATAATTATTTTAAATAATAAATTATAGTACCTACATCAGATGTAATCGATGTTGTGAACACATAGACACCATTAATTTTTAGATTTAAATATTTAGATACATAAGATATATGGTTATTTTCAAAGTGTAATATTCATAGACGTCATAATATCTTGTTCAAACATTAGAAACAGCACTTTTTGGCTTGCACGAAAAAAAAAACAGACAAATCTGTTCGCCTGTTCAAAAGTTACGCCTGGATAAACGCTTTGAATCGTTTTTAACGAAACTTTTGAAATATTCAGTACAGTACGCACTACAGTTTTGTGGCACTCACAAATTGCTCTTGAAATCGTTTTTGTTCGCTCAAATTTGTACAGTAGCTTTATATTCTCCAATTCAAATAATATTTAGTTAGTTTAAAAGTAAAATCTTGAACCTAAAACAGAGTGTTTATAAATCAAGCTTGAAGATTTTTACTTAAATGTAGCAATAGAAGTAATTTTCTGTTAAGTTATTTTTTAGTAAAGGAAAAAATTCAATCGCGGGCAGGATTCGAACCTGCGTCTTCTGGTTTGATATACCAGACGCTCTGACCTCTAAGCCACCACGAACCCTACCCGCATGATTGAAATTTTGCCTTCACATTCTGAATTTACGTCATAAGGTGACGTAAATTCAGAATGCCCGCCTTTGAATTTTTTCCTTTACTAAAAAATAACTTAATAATCTTAGCATGGAAAATGCAAAAAAATCACAAAAAGATAATTTTCTGTTGTTTGGTGACACGTTTTTTTGTCATTTTTAGAATTGGCCCTTTTTCTCTATTGGTCGTAAGAGAGCGGTTGCGTTTGAGGTCCTGTGTTTGATTTCCAGGTCGCACAAGTGCTTTGTTGTGAAACTCTCCGTAACAGCTGGAAGTTGTGGTTTGTTATAGAAATAGGCTCGCTGCCTTACACAGGATCTAAACATATCGGCGACCTGCGGGCCTAAATCACTACGTACACCTCTGCCTAACTGGCCGGAGTATGGTATTGAAGTCAATTACTTACTTTTTTAATCTTGTTTCCTTTTTTCAGATTATGAAGAAAAATAAACACAATTCTGGTATTGCCAAGAAAAAGACGTCAACAGTTGAAGACAAAGATACAGAAACTTCTGAAGCCTTACCAGTCAAAGTAGATTCTTTAGATGATGAAGAACAAGGTTTTGGCGGATGGTTGAGGTACCCATTTATATTGAGAAAAAACACCTGCTAAAATTAAAAGCTTTTATAATCATTGTAGGTAAAGAAAAACAAATTAATTTTAGTAAAATCTAGATTATCCATTAAATAGAAGAAAATAGTCTTCAAAAACATGCAATATTATACAGCATATTATTATTTTTTTTGCGATTGATGTACACGGAAATTTTATTATATAAATCGAAATATATCGACCTGTTTCTGATACCCAAAACCTTCAAATCCGCAACCTTTAATATACCCGTGATGTGAAAAAAATTAAAGAAATCTCGATATTAGATCCAAACGAGTCCTTAATGTTCCAGCACTTGGAGTAACTCCGAACTCATCCACGCGAATGCTAATGCTTTTGAACAAACGCGTTCGGTTGTGATCGTTTAAGATCGGTATGGCGGAAAAGTTATTTGCTGCGAAACGTTCCAATATTTAGGCACGTTCAAATATACGTAAATGCATTATCGAAAAACAATATTTAAGAAACAAAATGTGAGAAAACAATTGAAAAATTCAAAAAATTGAATAATTCCACTCACAATTGGAGCTGCTCGACTGGGGAAGTACCTCCACCTTGCAGAAAATCGTAGCCAAATAACATAGCATAACATAATTATGTTGTGTTCCTAACGGTGAGCAAGGTCGTCAGAGCTCCGCGAAGAAGCGTTGTGTTAGCAGTGTAGGAGACCGGTGGTGTTTTGTTACCGCCGCTGTCATGCATGGCAGAATGTCTCCTATGCTGCCAGCCCAACTATTCCTGTCCGTAACGCGCGAGTAATACCCCTGGTGTTGCAAGCGTCCATAGGCTACGATAACCGTTTACCATTAGGTGGTACCGAGATGTGTGCAAGAGTAATTTTAGGTGACTATAAACCTAACAACAAATAGGTATCTGATAAGTGAGAAACAAATATTTCCACGATAATTTCCATTGTTTCTTAAAAAAACACATTTCTTCAAAATTGCTTCAGAATAAAGCAGCACTTATCCATTCCTACTCCTTATTCCTGGGTGATTTTTATAACCTCCCATTTATAAACCCTGATTTGTGGTGAGTTGAGCTTACCGTGGTTAGTTAAATGGATGAACTTCCTTATCACAACTCGCAACCACTTTAAGCTGTCGATCTGTCGACTATTTGTCATGCGAATAGCAGCGACCCTTCGAATACAGGCGTGATGGTTCAATAAGAAAATATCGGTGTATAAGTTTGTATCGAATTATATACCACTAGCTTCTGCCCGCGAATTTGTCTGCTTGGACTTCAGAATTGGGTCCAATCTGGATCAAAAGTAGCCTATGTCTTATTCCAGACTATAATCTATCTGTGTGCCAAATTTCATCCAGATCAGTTCAGCCGTTCTAGCGTGAAAGAGTAACAAACATCCATACATATATACATCTATACTCACAAACTTTCACCCAACCCATCTCTAATATCATTAATAAAAGTAAAATAATTATTTTATGAACTAAGTTCTGACACAGCTGAAAACATTGTTTTTAAATGTGACTTGATTTAATATTTATGAAATATAAGTTCTATTTAAATCGAGATTCTTATACACAAACTGTATATTCTTTTGATTAATATTGTGTTTCTATCATGACTTAATAACTGCCACTGTTTTTTTATTTACTTGCGATTATAGTAACACTGGGAGCTGCTCAAGACCGGGATGGTTGGCGCTCCTTGGGGGAGGCCTACGTTCAGCAGTGGACGGCAATAGGCTGATTTGATTGATTGATTGATTGATTGATAGTAACACTGCAACCGCAGTCGGTCTATTGAGATTGCCACTGGTTGAGTTAGAGTTCACCAGTGAATCCTGCAGCTACTATGAACTGCAGGATTTTCGTAAGGGTGAGCTCTTTCATTTCATCCGGGCTTAAGGTGTTTCCCTAGATGAACACTATGCTTGTATAGATAATAACTAACTAACAACTGCCTATCTATTTCAGATCATCAGACGGATTGGAGACAATGAAATTATTTGTTATAGCAAATAGTATTGTTATGCTTACTACCATCGTGTATCCACACGTTCAAACAGTCTTCGAGATCGTTTCCGATATGATTCAGGGCACCAAAATTCTGTATGATGATTGAATTGATTACGTGAACCCGGACTTTTGCAAACTGTCTCAATTTGAATGATCTTTGGATGGAATAATAGTTTATTGAATAAGTCGTAAGCTGTATTTGTATGATTGAATTTACTGATCTTAACAATAGTTATTTTAAGAACTTTGATTAACTTTTGATTCTATACATTATAATCAACTGATTTACTATAACTAAATACATGAACTGCAATAAGCAGTTAGCGTTATTACAAGAATTTTCTCTATGCTTTAATTTCTCAAAGTTTTAGCTACTTTTAGCTCAAGCCAAAAACTTTTGTCTAATAACTTCATTTTCTTTGTGAGCTCGCTTCTTTCTTTTCTCTTTTATTTTAACTTAAGTGGGTGATAAGTTTTAGGTTACAACTTTTAGTTTTGAGAAGTTAGTTTTTATATTGTAAAATATTTTGTTCGTCGTCTAGTAAAGCCATAGGTAATGTCATCTATATATAAAAATATAAATTTGTTACTGTTTTGTATAAAGTAACTTTATCGTAAATAACCATATACCTAACTATTGTAGATACAAATATTTACCCCTTCTTGTTAAAGATATACCTATCATAATTGAATTAAAATGTGTCAACATGCCTTGTTATAATTTCATTGTCTGCTGAATAATTAATTGTTAGGTTTTTTAATGAAATACTTTTGTTAAAATGCTTGGTCTATTATTCCGTTTAATATTTTCTCTAAGTGTTGTTGTATGGTATTCAGTAAGCGTGTTTAACATGATATCTGATTATTTTAACAAAGAATTTCATAAATTATTGACCAATAATACTGAAACTGCAGAAAATGACCAGTATGAACATGAGGAATTGTAAATTAACTATACTATAAATAAATAAACATATATTCACTTACAATAATGGACTTATTAAAATTATATATGTGAATAAAGTATTTTATTATATAAATTGCATTATCAGTTGCATTTTTTATCATCAATTATTCTGTACTATTTCCTTGCCACTCATGATGCAAATTACTCATATTTATTAGACTTTCCGTAAACTTATAGATGGAAAATGATCTGAAACTACTTTAATGACATAGTTTCCTTAAAATATTTTTACTAAAATAAATTAATAATGTTTCTGAGCATGCGTAGAGTTTTTAATCTGCGTTATAATCTATGTAAAAAAATATTTTCAGAATATTAATAATTTTATGTAAATTATTTATATTTAACAAGTTGGCGTGATCAATCACATTTCAGTTTATTTTCATTACCGTTCCTAAAAAAAATAAAACATAAACAATGATTATCAGGCAAACTCCCGTATCTAAACTGATTTATGACTTTTGGTCATGCGAAATTATAATTTTAAGCACCAAATGATAGCTTTGTTATGCATGTAATATAAGACTTAATAAATTTATCGTTCTCTTTATTTGTAGACTTGATTAACATACTTCTATCAGTTTACTAATATATATATCTAATATATATATATAAAACAAAGTCGGGTTTGTTCCAACACTTATAACTCGAGAACGGGTGGACCGATGTTTATGATAGTTGATTTGTTGGATTTATCTCCTTCCCAAATAGCAGAATAAATAAAAAGCATTCGAAAAATTCACGGAAAAGAACATGAAGAAAATTTATTTTCTCATACATTTTGTATCGGGAACGGATTAACAGATTTGACAGACATAAAACACGGCCACAAATTAATATGGCGTTGTTTTCTGAGGTTTTCTGTTTCGATAAGGTCAATAGATGGCGTTCTGTGCAGTATCCGAACTCCTTATAAGCCAAGATGGTTTAGATTTACATTTTGTGCCGGTAGGCAGCACCGCAATCGGCTTCTACGATTTTTTATATACAGGGCAAACATGAGAAATGATTGAGGTGACGGCTGATAGGGATGAATGGAAGAAAAGGACATGCTGCGCCGACCACTAAATTGGGACAAGGGCAGGAAGATGATCATATAGGGGAAGACAACGTTTGTCAGTTAAAAATAAACAGCTAGTTTATTATGAGAAATCAATTAATACAGTAAATCTAAATCCATACGTGGGAGAGCCATGCTTCGGCACGAATGGGCCGGCTCGACCGGAGTGATACCATGGCCTCACAGAAAACTGGCGTTAAACAACGCTTACGCTGTGTTTCGCCGAGTGAGGTTACCGGAGGCCCAATCCCCTTTTAAAAGGTCGGCAACGCACTCGTTACTCCTATGGTGTTGCGGGTGACCATCGGCGGCGGTAATCGCTTACTATCAGGCGATCCGTCTGCTCGATTGCCCTATCCCATAATTGCCTATCCCATAAAAAAAATCACATGACATTTTGGCGCCCAACCGCAATGATTTTTCTAATTTTATTTATTTTTTATTTCTTCATTTATTAGATACATAAATTGACAATGGTTAAAATATTAAACATCGCATAAAATATGTCTGTACTTGACTGTATTTGTATATATTTAAAGCTGTGAGAGTGGTAACCATTAAATATTATTTAGAAGTGCCTCCTACATCTTATTCTAATTAGGTTCACATTGTAACTACAAAAGAAAAGAGCACGAATACACTTAACCTAATTTAAAATAAAGTGACAGCAATGAATCTCTGCTCGCTTTTCGATAAAAGCCGAAGTTTAAAGCAATTAAGTGTGTAATAATTACCTGCAGATACCCCGTGAGTGGGACTTTGGTCGTAAAGACCTTAATTTAATTAAAAAAGTCCTTAATGACGCCACTAAGACGGCTCGTCTCATTTGTGTAAAAGTTTTTTACTTCTAACAAGTCTTTAAGTCCTGTAATGTCTAGGAAGTACGTGCCAATGGAATAGGAAATACTTCTAGATTGTTCGAGAATTGTTTCTCGAGTCCTTTTAGAAGTTACAATTCGATTAGGATTTGAATAGTTTTCGTTTGAGGGTTCTTTGATTGCATCTGGCGTATGATTGCTTTTATTTCACAAAATGTAAATGATTTACGAGTTATGTTATTAAGGTATCTACTACTATGTAGGTATGTATACTAAGTTTGCTTACAAAGAACACTTAAGTCATCATAATGAAAAAAGCAATTAATTTAACGTAGAGTTGAATAAAATTATAGCTTGCTTAATTATATTAAAATTAAGAGTACCTATTAAGCCTCAACGTATAAAGATGTCGGAAAAATGCTACATTTTATCAGAAACAAAATTTACTCTTCTGCAACGGAAGTAAACATCGTACCAGAACCTGTAACCACCCAGAAATCCTGTGACGTACTGCAAATCACGTATTGTAAGCGACATTTACTCTGTCCAATAAATAACACAAATTGTTTATGCTTGCCAAATGCTTAGCCTTTAGGTGAACGTGCTTCGCGCGTCCAAATCGATACGTACAGGTTTTCTTGCTCACACTGGCTCCTCGCCAAATGTAGTTGCATTAGCTACGAACTCTGCCTCGGCTTCGCGACAATTTATTAAAGCTCTAACTGTTAACTAATTATTTTACTGAAGGCAGCAATTACATCGTGTTGAGTCCTAATGTTTGCGATGGAATGGAATCGAGTGTCAAGCACACTTGGGCACTAAGAATTTAATTATTCCACTGATGTTGGAATTAAATTCTTTTGTTGGGACTCAAGTTTCGCCATTATTGTTTTCCCATTAAGGGACAAAATTGGATTTCGTTAAAAATGTGTTGTGTGCTTAATTAATTGTGTACAGTTTATTTTAATTTTCGTCATTTATTTGAAACAATTTCCCAGTAATAATTAAAACTAGGTATAATCGTTATAAAAGAAAATTGATTATTTATATAAAAATATGAATTAATTTTCTCTTAAATAATTGAATTACTGGAAATGATAGACGCCATAAAAGGACGCCTGAATTATTTATTAAACATTCCTACTTTCATTCTTAGCAAAGAACAAATAAGATTGATTTTTAGGGACTCTGACTTGATATTTATTTCAACAATACAATTGAACCAATTAATCTCCCTGCACGTCGTACTTACAAAGCGTCACAACACGAAACGGAATCAATAGTGTACTAAACTTGCATGTGCTGGCAATACGCCAAAACCATCTGTTTTCCATCAGCAAACACCGAGAAATACGTGTGCTATATTGCATTAAAATCCTTTGCATCCCTGAGGAAGAAATGCAATACGCGTACACTGTGCTTCATAGTGTGTTTAACACATACAGGTGTACAATGCCGCCTGTCACCGCTGCTCTCCTGGTAATATGCAAATCCGGCCAAGTTGGACGTAGGGCATAATTGCCACCACACACTGGCCAATTACTTTGACACGTTGTTATATCGTGATGTCTGAACCACAAGGCATTGCTAATGTAGTGCAGCAAACCTTAATTTAACGAGAAGCTGTGAATGGATATTCAGTCCTTGTCTATTGTAGAGATGTTCCACAAATGTTCTGAGACAAGCGCAGCTTAATCTAGCAAATGGATTGATTAATGTGCTCCTGAGAGATTGTTGTTATATTCATCAAATATAACAATATTTGCAAATTATTTTATTGGTTGCTGGTTTTATTGGTTAGTGGTATGACCGTTGGACTGCCAAGTCAAAGGTCTCGAGTTCGAAACCAAGGCACGCAACTTAGACTTTTCGAAGTCATGTACTTCGTTGATACATTAATATTATAGTTATAATTCCACCGGATAATTTAGAAAATACTTAATACTCTTTTTTTTATTCTAGATCGGCTTACGCTTGGCTGCCAGTTCAATTCGTTTATAGCACTCTACAATAAAAAACACAAAATAAATATTACTATTTCAATAAAGTAGAGTAATAGCTACATCTGGTTAGACAGGTAGCTAATATGTTTAAAAATTGCCTGTTATTCAATAAAAGTGAATTGTTTTGCCTCAGGGAAAGCACAAACCAATTTTCCAATAACTTAGATCCATATTTTTTCAGTATTATTCATCTTGAAACTGAGACTGTTTGTTCATCTGTAGGCACAGTTTTTAATATCCGTCTGACCCAAATTGGGATAGAAACTAAGTAAGAAAAGTTGTCAAAAGCGTATTTCATAAGACATCAAGTGCTTAATGATCGGTAAATACGAGAAATATTGATGTATTTTCTTGGCCTGTTTTTCTTTTAGGGTTCTGTGGCAAATTGGACCGGATAAACCCTCATTGAGGTCACGGAAACCAATAGAAAGTTTTGGATATAAGCGGAATGTAAAATTTCGCATAGTAATTACTCAACTTTTTTTTTTCAAAAATATTCAATTTTATTGACTGCCTCAGTATCCTGGTCCTGAGCGTGACTGCGATAGAGGTCCTGGCCAATCGAGTAGAAACTCCACAGACTCAATTCCTTTTTTTTATGTGATAGGAGGGTAAACGAGCAGACAGATCGCCTGATGGTAAGCGATTACCGCCGCCCATGGACACCCGCAGCACCCTAGCAGTCCTAAGTGCGTTGCCGACCTTTTAAAAGGGGATTGGGCCTTTCAAAGTTTGCATTTTCATAATTCTACAAGGCGATTTGAATTAAAGTTCCTTAAAGTACAATTTAGATCCTTTTATTATTTATAAGTTGGTCTTATATATGTCTTATGAGTATGTATAATTATGCCGTTTTAAATTGAATTAAAAGGAATCATGGGTAGGTCCTTATGATCAAGTTAAGAGTTCACATAAATTTATTACCATCATTAAGATTAAAATTAACTTCAATGTCTCATTAGTCTAGTGGTCTTAAGCGCGACTGTTACGCTATAGGTCCTGGGTTCGATTCCCAGGTCGAGCGGTGGACTGGCTTAATGAAAGCTCTCACCCCTAAATCTGTGCATTCAGTTTGAGAGACATGGCCGGAGATAATAAGAAAGGCGGTGCAACGACCCCATGACCACGACTACTTTGCTAAGAGTATATAACGAAAAAGTAGATGAGTTTCTCAGTAGTTTGGGATTTGTTCCCGGTTAATGGCAATAGCCGAACATCATCATAACACCAGGTAAGCCTATCACGAAAAAAAATAGGCCAATTACGTGGGAACTAAACTTCAATCAAAGGTCAAAGGTGTCTGTAGTCATAAACTTAAACGTAACATTGGGTCATTCAACCTAATAAAGTACAATAAAATTCCACGGAAACGAAACAGGAAAAAAATAAAAGTCCTTACACACAACCCAATATTGTATCAAAGAGAAGCCCACGGCTATTACTGTGAATGCGGGTTTAAGCATACCTATACACTATCTGTTTTTCAAGATTTACTGGCAACCCAGAAGAACTCTTAGGCCGCGGACTCGAACTCAGCGGGAGCGGCGCGGCAGTGGCGGCGGCGCGGCGAGCGGCGCGTTCTAATGCATAGATATAATATTAAGGGACTGTTCTCGAAGGCGGCGGCGCGGCGAGCGGCGCGGCGCGATGTATGTACGAGCGTCACGCGCGTCCCCGCGCCGCTCTCCGCTGAGTTCGAGTACATGGGTAAGGGTATTACATTGCTCAATGGACCTTTAGGATTTAGTCTTTGTTAGTCACAGGCATTGCGGGGGTGCTTCACGCGGGTTGCTAGTGAGGTTTCGGGTATTTCTTTATTATTTCAAAATATTCAAAGAAATAAGAAAATAACACAAATTGTTAATTACGTCATTACAAGTTTTTTTGGTATAAAATTCATGACTACTATTAAGCCGTAAAAATAAAAATTAGGTTAAAAAAGTCCTATTTACTTCAATTATTATCCAAATATTGACAAATTTATAAAAAAAATAAACAATACAATTTGTTTGTATTGTTTAATTTTAACATATATTTTTTATATGGCAAACGCACATAAGGATTCCACTAAAAACTTCTTTAAAGCTAGGGTGATTTTTGGATTTGAGCGATGTAATGCCCTTAAGTTAACAATTACATAACATACCACCACGCTTGGATTCCCAAAAAGGTTCAACAGAGGCGTACTAATCTACACTAACATTTTGAAGGTATGTTTAGGTCCCATGTAATAGACAAGCCTATTGTGAATAGCCGGGCACAAATTCCAACTCCAGGCTGCTATTGAGAGTTTTATAGAAAAATTCAATAACACTGCTCGACCTGGGAATCGATCCTAGGACCTCTAACGACTGCTATCGCGCTTAGGTCCTATGTCATGGTCCTGTCCTATAACATGGGACTTAAACGTACCACCATAATGTAGGTGTTCATTAGTAAACTTCTGCCTAACCCTTTGGAGATTATAGGCGTGATAGTATGTAAGTTTGTTTTACTCAAGAAGTTCTTCTTAATCTTTAAAGTTTTATAATGAGGGTAGAATGAAACAGAAATTATCAGAAGGGTAATTCTGATACTTAAATAATGTTTAAAATTTTATGTCAATCTAATGTCAATGTCGTAAACATTATGTTCATATTAAACTGTTCACGTTGAATGTTGATTGGTAATTTTGTAATTATATTTTGAACGGTTTTGTAAGGGTACCTAAATCTGATGATTTACCCTTTATTTATTCACAAAATCCACAGCTCTTAATACATAACAATAGTTCTCATATTGATAAAACTTACAGCCAATTACGGATTTACAATTAACAGATTTTACTTAATGAGTACATGCAAGAATATAAAATAATAATATTTAAAAAAACAGAATTTTCTCTCTCTGTCTGTGTGTGTGTGTGTGTGTGTGTGTGTGTGTGTGTGTGTGTGTGTGTGTGTGTGTGTGTGTGTGTGTGTGTGTGTGTGTGTGTGTGTGTGTGTGTGTGTGTGTGTGTGTGTGTGTGTGTGTGTGTGTGTGTGTGTGTGTGTGTGTGTGTGTGTGTGTGTGTGTGTGTGTGTGTGTGTGTGTGTGTGTGTGTGTGTGTGTGTGTGTGTGTGTGTGTGTGTGTGTGTGTGTGTGTGTGTGTGTGTGTGTGTGTGTGTGTGTGTGTGTGTGTGTGTGTGTGTGTGTGTGTGTGTGTGTGTGTGTGTGTGTGTGTGTGTGTGTGTGTGTGTGTGTGTGTGTGTGTGTGTGTGTGTGTGTGTGTGTGTGTGTGTGTGTGTGTGTGTGTGTGTGTGTGTGTGTGTGTGTGTGTGTGTGTGTGTGTGTGTGTGTGTGTGTGTGTGTGTGTGTGTGTGTGTGTGTGTGTGTGTGTGTGTGTGTGTGTGTGTGTGTGTGTGTGTGTGTGTGTGTGTGTGTGTGTGTGTGTGTGTGTGTGTGTGTGTGTGTGTGTGTGTGTGTGTGTGTGTGTGTGTGTGTGTGTGTGTGTGTGTGTGTGTGTGTGTGTGTGTGTGTGTGTGTGTGTGTGTGTGTGTGTGTGTGTGTGTACCCGTTATTATCCGTTAATAATAGTTAATATTTGTTAATTATATTTGTACCATTCAGAAGATCATAACTTCACATTTTGAATACTTAGTTCTAAACCAAATTAATAAAATTGAGCTCTAATTTTGTCTGAAACCAAGTCATGAATAAAATATTAAAAAACAATCCCGAAAAAGTCCATTAAATATTTTTTGTTAAAAGAATTTTAATACCCATGACTTATTTACCTTTACCTCATTTACGTAGGTCATTTTAACATCCAAAATATCGGGGTAATCCAAAATGGTGCGTCAAGCGTCATGAATAATAGATGTATCTTCCATAAACAAACTGTGCCTAATAACCGTTTTAATCTCGGCTTTTAAAGCTTTGCCACTTACAAAGGCAGATTGGAAAAGTTTTTTCTTGTGAGAGTCCAATTAAAGTTGTTACAAGAAATTTCCTGCGGTACTGTGTGCATGGACGCAGCGGAGCGCGTGTGCTCGTAATCCGCCTTAATTGTTACTTTTGGATACTTTCCCGATATTTTCTTTAGGGTTTAGGGTTCAACTTGAATTTTTAAAACATTTTTTAATGTCAACTAGTGGGCCCGGCAAACGTAGTCTTCTTCCATTCATCCCTAGGTATCCGCCGTCACCACACTCCCTTTCCCATGTCACAAGACATGGGATTGGCGTTCTGGATTTTTTTATATACAGGACAACCTGTATACAAAAAAATCCAGAACGGCATCTACTGACACGAAACAGAAAACCTCACAGAAAACAACGCCATATTCATTTGTGTCCGTGTTTTATTTCTGTCAAATCTGTCAATCCGTTCCCGATACAGAATGTCTGAGAAAATAAATTTTCTGCATAATGTTTTTTTCGTGAATTTTTTCGATGTTTTAATAGTTACTCTGCTATTCGGAGAGAGACAAATCCAACAAACTAAAGATCATGCGCGAGTCCAAATACACATCAAGGTGCTTTACGACTCCTACGAATATAGAAAGTGCTTGGTCAGAAAGAATGCAGATTCGAATTTTAGTAAGCATAAACTGATGTAGGTATCTATTATAATGCAAGATACTATGGAGATAGTATCTACTGTATCCTGCAAACACATAATTTAGCAGCATTTGGTGCCAAATTAGTAAACCGCAATAGTGCGTTTGTGGTGACAAATAGCTAGCTTGTTATCTGCAAGTCCAGTTGCCATATTATGCCTATTCAGAATCGTGAGCATAACAAGCAATGAATACACTGTGTTATAATAAAACATAGCTTTGATAATATTAAACTCGATGTTGATATTAAAATTCTGATTATACTGAAAGCTGATCCCAACATAGTAGGGAAAAGGTAAGGAGAATGATACATAAAATATTGAAAAAAAATATATACTCTCTTGAATTCTTCGAAGATTAAGATTAAGACCGAGTTGTAGGTACCTACTAATTAATATTAATTATACACCACTCACACGATAATTCGATACATACACACACACACTCGATAATTCGTCTTTAGGTTTCAGTCCTACATATATCGAACCTATTACCATTAACCGGCTACAAATCCAATTTTGGTGCTGCTACTGAGAATTTCATAGAAAAATTTAATTGCTCGACCTGCGAATCGAATCCAGAATCTCTAACGTAGCAGCCTCTCTAGCGTAGCCTCCCGCTTACGGCCTAGACTAGAGTAATGAGACTGGTAATTATTAGTAAACGTAATTACTAGTAGCCGTAGTATTAGTATCTAGTGATAGCCTAGTGGTATGACCGTTGGACTGCCAAGTTAAAGGTCTCGAGTTCGAACCCAAGGCACGCACCTCTGACTTTTCGAAGTCATTACACGTCACACATTAAATAGTTAATTATCACGCGCTTAAACGGTGAAGGAAAACATCGTGAGGAAACCTGCATGCCTGAGAGATTTTCTTGATGGTATGTGAAGTCTGCCAACCCGCACTAGGCCAGCGTAGTGGACTATAGCCTAGTCCCTGTCATTCTAAGAGGAGACCCGTGCCCAGCAGTGGGACAGTATAATGGGTTGATTATGTAGTATTAGTAGCCATTTTACTTACATTTTAAACGTCAGTCAGTGTAGCAACAAAACCGTACTTAAAAAGGAACAACATAAACAAAGAACTTACAGAACAGTAAATAATACACCTAAACGGGCAGGTAACGGAAGACGCACTTGCGTGTTTCGTCCACGGTCATTTTCGCCTCCTTTGCTCAAAACATAATGGCTAATTCAGACATTCCTCGCTCTGCCCGAAGTTCGTTATTTCAGAGGTCGTTACGTCAAACAGTGAGCACGCAAAACCCCGATTCATAAAATTGAGTGACTACGTCGGCTGCTTGAGATATGAAGATGAATTCCATTTTAGTAATTGAGTTATACGATTATTGTCGACCCCGGCTCCTGCAAGCCTCTAGAATTTTTAATGCTGGACTCTGTGGAACTTAATAGAGTTTTTGTTTGTTGGTTTCTTACTTATCAACTTAAACATTTGAGCAAAAAGAGTTAATATATAGGAGACACGTTAATTTTTTCCACATTTAAGGCGGATCGTTTTGCTGTGCCTGTGACATTCAAATTTCGAGTGGTTTTTCGCAGTTTGTAGGTATATAACAAGTTATAGATTCATGGCAGTTGTAATTGCGACATCAACTATACAACATTCACAACTGAGAACTAAAACCTTTACTAATGAATCCTTATCAAGCCAAAAACTTGGCACAATCTGTGTAATTGGTCAAAATTGTCATTTTACACTACTTTTAGCTCCGATAATGATTTTTAAGCAATGGTTTTAGATAAAAATTGTGAATTTTGTATAGTTAATGTCGCAATTACCATTACCATGAAAGCAGAACTTATTATAGACCTACAAACTGCGAAAAACCACTCGAAATTTGAATTTCGCGGGCACAGCGAAACGATCCGCCTTAAACGAAAATATTTGCGATATTGATTAAAAAATAATTGTAAAGAAAATTCACTTGCCTTTTAAAATTTTTACACATCATTCAAAGTAAAAATATGTGACTTTTCACCATAAATGAGAAATAGATGACTAGGAATGTAGTATCTCCCCCAGGCTAAAATGTTAACAATAAAAATTATATTATGTTGTTATCAATTTCCTTTAGAAATTATGGTAATATTGGACAATATTTCCATAATAAATTATGGAAAAATAGAAAAAAATACCGCAATTGCAAAGTAGGTACTTTACAGCCTGCACTAAAGTAAACAATCAATCTTTACAACGTTACTGTGGTGACGTAAATCCTAGAATTTACCGCACGAACCGCGCTGGGTCACCTTTGGCTGTCCTGCCTTAGTGCATCCTAAACTCCACGGATGAAGCTTGAAGAATTTATTTCTTTCGAAAGGAATAAAATCTTCAACCGTCGTACCAGCTCTTTAGTACATATTGACAGCTATCGACGTCTAAGAGGAAATATAAATCATTTCTTGTGTGAAAATACTCAATTATTAGGCGTGAAAAGAATTTTGGCGAGAGAAGAAGTGTTAATTTGTCTTTTGTGCAATTAAATTATTTATCAATTTCCAAAGTATAATCAAAATAAATAAAATGATCAAGACGAATAGTTTCTGCCTAATCAAGTATTGTTGCAACTGTACAGTTCTGTATAGCCATACCTGTCCACACAAGTTTTATACTTGTGTGGACAGGCCTAGGAATAAATTTGGAATTTGCCGCGCGATATTTTTTCTAGACGGATCTCTGCACAAACGATGCCAGCTAATAGCTCGCGGCACAAAATAGAGTAATCGTGAAGCCTTCGGGCGTCCCGCCTGGAATGCGGAGCCCAGAACGGAAATGTGATATCACTAAGTCCGTGCATTGTAAGCTGCATTCTGCACGAATAAAGCTTGAAGAATTTATTTTTCTACCATTTTATTTTATTCCACCATTGGTTAAAAATAATAAGTAGCAGAATAAAATCTTCGAATCCCTAACTTAATTGCAATACTTTTCTAATTATTTTCATGGGAATATTAATGATCATTCGCATCAACGCCGAAGAAAATACTGTTGAGAAATTCTTCTTTTGAGGAACTGCTGTAAATATAGTAACTAAAACCCTGAAGATTTGTTAATGTTACTAATAGCAACTGACTTCTCGAACACAACAATTTAAGGCCAGGCTCGCCTCCTAGTGGAGCATATTGAAAAGCGTTTGATAAAGCCCACTTATCGCCTATACGAAGATAGATCGATCAGTTAGCTAGAATACTAAACGCTTTGAATCAATTGCTTGTTAATTCAATTCCCCCTGCCGTATTAGTGTTGATTATATAACCCCACAACAATAGATTTGGCTTGTAATTATACTAATTGATCATGAAGGTCGTGAAATAATGCTTTTGTATTGGTATAGACGTTTGTACTTGTCAGGAAGTCAAGACAAGCTGAGATATAATGTATGCAAATGTCAGTTTTAAACGTAATTGCGAGTTGCCTAGGGTTTTTTTTCAATGGGTCATAAAAGTACGTTGTGATTCTATTTCTTTAGGAGTGTTCGTTGTTTTATTTTGGAAATAGGTAACTTTTGACTTTTTTAGGCATAAAACACCCTTACATTGACACTCGAGTTTAACCCTTTGGGCATACCTACATCATAGTAGGATCTATTTATGATGGTGTAAAGATTTACAAGATAGTTGTAAAATATAGATATAGAAACTGTTTTGTAGAATAAATAAATAAAATAAAAATAAAAAAGCTTTTCGCCTCTCGCGATACATTTGCAATAATTATGTTCTGGATCGCCTGAACTCCGCTTAAATAAAACACAGCAGTAGGGATTTACACAATATTCTGGAGGCAGACGGCGGTGAGGATCCTTTTTCTGAGCTTCCTCTCTTGTCGAGGTCTGGAACTGTACTGGTACGGCGCTAGCCGAATAGCGCCCTCTTTTATACTCTGGCGGCCATTTTACTAGAATTTTCCTTACCTCACCCCCGTTTACCTTTATTCTTTATTTAAATAAAAACCTTACATAATACTGTTTTCTACTTATTGCCTAGGTGTTATCTAATCTTAGCCTAATCTAAACATACATATTTCATCACTCCGCGCCGCTCGGTTTGGGAATGGCGGCGCAATCTTTGTGCGCGCGCTTAAATACTACCCCGCCCCCCGCTTCACTACTATATAAACGCCCCTTAGGCGGCGGCGGTGCGTCATTCTTACACCGAGCGTCGTGGTGTGCATTTACACTTATTCTAGGTATCTCTATGACCTAGATACCTAATCCTAATCATTTATTCCTATTTATAACAAGTATTTAGGTAATAAAACACACCCAAAGACAAATCTTTATTTTCAGATATTATAGTGCTTATAACTTCTAAGTTCTTCTTATTTATTCTTAATTACTAACTTACATACCTAGAATTAACTAAGACCTAACTATATACATAAAGATTAAAGTATTTTCACTTATAATTAGGCTACTTTACTCGGTTTAAACTTTTAACACTTTACTTCTGTATAGGTGCCAAACGCGTCATTAGATTTTGTATACTTTTGTTTTAAAACATGTACGTAGGTGTCCTCTAACTAAATTATCTACTTTTATCGCAAGTACACTAATGGTTTGGCACCTTCACATGAAAATGTATTTGCACTATTTTTTATGTCACTGTTATCCGCGCACTGTGAGGGGTTGCGACGCGCACTACTTGCACCCATCGTCTTGCACGGGGTCAGTCGTGCACATTCTCCCGCCGTCGCCACGCTGCGACTCCGTAGGTAGCACGACGACCTTCCTCGTTGTGGTGGTGACGTCCACTACTCGTACCTCTCCGTCGGCGCCCGGATACACTCGGCTGAGTCGGCGCTGAGTGAGTGCACGACCTCTATGTGTATGGCGCGGGAGGTCATGCAGGTGAAGAGGGCTCCATACCTCTTCTCGTGATGGCGTGCGACGGTGACTTCAATGGGGCCAAAGTAGTCAAGCCCAGTGAATGTGAAGGGTCTCGCGTGGTGAGCTAAACGTGCGGGTGGTAGGTCTCCTGTGGAAGGAGACGCAGGCTTTATTTTCCTTATGCGGCACGGGATGCAGCTCTTGACTATGTTCCTTACAGCGGGGCGTATCTTCACAATCCACAGTCTCTGGCGTAACTCATTTACCACCATTTCTATACCTCCGTGATGCAGCTTTTCGTGCACGTGTGCTATATACAGGCGGGTGTAGGCTTGTTTTCCGTCTAGTATCGGGGGATGTGACGTCTCTTCTGCGACTTCTTGTGCCGCTGCCACTCTTCCTTTCAGTCGCACTATTCCCTCTGTGTCGATGTATACGCTCATGCTACTCAGTCTGTCACTGCTGCTGGGAGGGTCGCCTCTTCTTATTCTCTTCGTTTCTTCTGGGAAGCTATTCTTCTGACTGGCGACGATCCAGAGCTGCTCGGCTTTAATCAGGAGCGAGGCCGGTATCTCGATGTATTTTACGTGGTTGATCTTCTTCTGTTGTGGTGTAGGAGGGGTGTTCTTCTTGTTGGTTGTCGTTTTCCAGTTGGAGTCCTTTTCTTCTGTCTTCTTGGTGCGCTTCCTTGTAGCTGTCACGACGTCCTTTTTTCTGCAGAGCTCAACGAATTGTAGGACTCTTGCCGTCGTTCTAATGAGACGAATCCATTTGGAAAATTTTTCTATGTTAGGAAGATGACTCTGACCGTATTCTTCTATAGTCAAGTGGCATTTTTCTCTTTCTTCTCCGGTGTCGTATCTGACAGTCTTCTCTTCTTGGGGCCATTCTGACTCTGGTCTTCGTAGAAATGAAGGTCCTTGGAACCACCGATGTGTCGCGTCGAAGTCACTAGGCGTTGCTCTTGTTGCGTCGTCTGCTACGTTTTCGTGTGTGGGTAGCCATCGCCATTCGTTTTTCTTGGTCGTGTCCTCGATCTCTGCTAGGCGGTGTGCTACGAAGGATTTGTAAACTCTTGGTTCTGATCTGATCCACACCAGTGCTGTTCGCGAATCACTCCAGTAGACTTTTTCTTTTATCTCATAGTCGTGCTCTTCTGCGACTGTGCGTGCGAGTCGCGCTCCTAGTAGGGCCGCCTGCAACTCGAGTCTGGGTATAGAGATTGGTTTCAGCGGCGTGACGCGACTCTTGGCGGCGGCGAGGGATACTTGCACGCTGCCGTCTGCGTGTTCCAACCTCCAGTACACAGCTGCCGCGTATGCCTCTTCACTCGCGTCGACGAAGGTGTGCAGCTGTCGCGATGTGACTTCATCGTAGTCGTAGCACCGTGGAATCCTTAGTCGTTCGATGGTAGTGAGCGCTGTCAGCCATGATTTCCATCTTTCCTCTAGTTCTGCTGGCAGTGGATCATCCCAGTCGGTCTTGTAGCGCCATGTGTCTTGAAATATCCTTTTCGCAGGAGTGGTGACAGGTGATATCAGCCCCAGTGGGTCGAAGAGGGCCATTATCACGCTCAATGCTTCTCTCTTCGTGGGTGCTCGCCTGTTCGCTCTCACTTCTGGAGGAATCTTCATGGTGCTCGTGTTGAAACCTATGTTGTCTTCTTTTACGTGCCAGAGTAATCCCAGGGTTTTTTCTGTTTCCGCACCTCCCAGATTCACAGTAGCAGCGCTGACTTCTTGTGGTGCTAGCTCTTCTATTGTCTTGAGTTCATTTGAAGTCCATCCGCTTAACACGAAGCCCGCTTGTTTGTGTACGTAGTCTACATCTTTGCTTATCTTGATTGCTTCTGTCATTGTGGCAAAGCTCTGAAGATAGTCGTCCATGTAGTGATTCTTCTGTATTGCTTCTGCTGCTTCTGGATACATCGTAGCGTGTTCTTGAGCATTCTTGTTCTTAATGTAGAGCGCGGTGCAAGGTGATGACGTGGCTCCAAATATGACGGATGTCATGCGATATTCTGTAGGTCGGTCCTCCGGTTGTTCGCCTCCTCTAGGTCGATCCTCCCGCCGTCTGCCTTCTGGGGGTGGATCCTCCCGCCGTCTGCCTCTCCACAGGAACCGCAGCGCGTCTCTGTCTTCTTTTCTTATCTTCACCTGCATGAACATTTCTTTTATGTCCGCACTCACTGCATACTGATGCTGCCTAAATCTCATTATCACGCCGGGCAAAGACTGCAATAGATCTGGCCCCGAGTGTAGCATGTCGTTCAGACACACGCCGGCCGTCTTTGCTGAAGCGTCGTGAACTAATCTTGGTGGCTTATGTGGCTTAGCTGGGTTGAAGACTGGAAAGTGTGGCAGGTACCAGGTCTTCCCTTCTGGTGGTGGTGATTGTGCGCGTTCTGCGTATCCCGACTTGAACAGGTTTTCCATTCTTTCTTCATATTTCTGCTTCAAGTCTTCATCTTTTTCCAGCCTTTTTTCTAATGAACGCAGGCGCCTCTCTGCTTCTTTGTAGTTGTTCGGTATCTTGACATCTTTCTCTTTCCACAGAAGACCGGTCTCGAACCTCCCATCAGGTAACCTCTTACTTGTTTCTTCTAGTATTTGTAGGGCTCTCTGCTCCGGATCTTCTCTTGGTCTTCTGGGCTCGATGCATAGAGATTCCAACTTGAAGTGGTTCTTGATCATATCTTCCATGGATGTCTCTTCTTCTTTATGTTGCAGTCTGCCGCAGAAGGTCACGGTGGCAGTCAGTGAGCTGTGGCATCCGTGTAGGACCCATCCGAGATTGGTGTAGGAAGCCACCGGTTGGTTGCGATGTCCGGTGCGCAGCTTTCTTGATACGATGAGGTGCCAGTTGTCTTGTCCTATCAGCACCTTGGGTGAAGCGCGTTCATATGTCACTTCTTCTTTAATGTCCGCCAGGTGTTGGCAGTCAGCCAGGTGTCGGTCATAGATTGTCTCTGGCATGAAGTTCAATCTGTCCACTGTACGTGCTGCTTCCATTTCGTATTCCTCTTGCGCGTACTTCCCTCTTATTTGTAGACTGATGATCTTGCTGCTTTCATGTTTCATTTCACTTCCGACTCCTTGAATCCACATGGTGTTCGCAGGACCGTCCGCTCCTATGACGTCTGCTATGGATGCGTCTACTAGGGTGACTGTACTCCCTTCATCTAATAGTGCATATGTTTCAATGCTGGTGAGAGGTCCCTTCAGTATTACTGGAGCTATCTTCAAGTATGCGCGTCGACGATCGCAGGGGTTAGCTGTTGAGGTTACTTCCACTGTTGTTTCTTCTTTGTTGGAGTTATCTTCTTTTTCATGGTGCAGCAGCTTGTGGTGCTTCATGACGCATCCGTTCTTCCCACACGGCGGCGCTCTGCAGACAAGTCGACGATGTTTGCTTCGAAGACAGCGGTAGCAGATGTGGTTCTTCTTTGCTATTTCCCATCTTGAGCTGGTGTCCAAGGCGAGGAACTTCTTGCAATCAGGCAGCTTGTGATCTTGCTTGCATTGAGGACATGCATGGACAAGAAGAACAATCCAAACGAAGACTTCGTTTGGATTGTTCTTCTTGTCCATCGCGAATGTCTTCTCAGGTCTTCTGTTCCTTCGCTCCTTCCCAGTGTAATCTTCTGTAACTACTTCGGGCATAGCGTAGGCACCACACTTGTCTGCTTCTTCGTTCAAGAAGATAGAAATCTTCTTTAGTTCTGGTATGTCTTCTTTCTTCTTAGCTGTATAATCGTACCACTTGCTTTTTAGTATAGGTGTAAGCTTCTCCACAATAACTCGCGCCATCTCTGGATTGTGTAGGTAATGCGTTCTTCTTAATGCTTCCACAGTGCCGACTATGTTGGCCACACGACTAGCGAAGATGCACAGTTCTCTTGGGTTGTCGGTGACTCTGCTCAACATCTTCAGCTTCTCCAACTCCACATGGATGAGCGCTTCCGGTCTTCCGAATCTTCTTTCCAACGCTTTTATAATTGTATCAGGATCCGGTTGACTCAGTAGTAAACACCCAACAGCTTCTTTTGCATTCCCACGTAGGCTTCTGCGTATACGCGCTATGTTCTCATTTTTCGTAAAATACCGATGAGATTCTTCATACGCCGTTTTGAAGTTGAGCCACTCTGAACTGTTTCCGTTAAAAATAGGTAACTCCTGTAGGTACCTTGGCGGCTCCTTGTTGCTTTGTACAGCTTGCGAGAGTGCGGCGGCTAATGTGGACACGTCTATCAATGGTTGATGTGTCCGCGCACTATCTTCTTGTTTATTCTTCTCCACTACGACGTCTTCGGGTATCTTCTTGCACGTCCCGCTTTTCTCTGGAGGCGCCTCTTGCGGGGGAGGGGGGGGTACGTTCGTGTCCGCCTCCTTCAGCCACGTACTGATGCGTACCGATGCGAGGTCATCTTCTATTTCTTCTTCTTCTTCTTCATCGGTGGCATCGGCTTCCGCTTGCAGACGTCGTACTCGTAGTCGTTGTACTTCAGCCTCGGCTTGTACCTCCTTCAGCTTCAGCTCAGCCAACCGTTCTTTCGCCTCCAACTCCGCGAGGAGTTTCTTGCGGGAGACTACGGAGCGGTGTGACCGGGCGTCAGCAGGCTTCACGGTCCGTTGCGAATTTCCATTTTTCGACGTACTATTTTCTTCCGTTGCGGTCGTGGTGGTAGCACCTGTTGTATCCGTGGCCGTCGAACCACTAGTACCGTTGCTTGTTCCCGTCTCTTCCGACGCGGTGTTCGACGTACCACTCGCAGTAGAGTTCCCTGTAGACGCCTCTTGTACGGCATCAGACACAACACGCTCATCCTTTCGCCGTCTCACTTGTTCTCCGTCCCTACTGCGTGTTAACACCATTTTCTTGCTGAACAGGGATCCGGCTCGAAGGACCAATAATGTTCTGGATCGCCTGAACTCCGCTTAAATAAAACACAGCAGTAGGGATTTACACAATATTCTGGAGGCAGACGGCGGTGAGGATCCTTTTTCTGAGCTTCCTCTCTTGTCGAGGTCTGGAACTGTACTGGTACGGCGCTAGCCGAATAGCGCCCTCTTTTATACTCTGGCGGCCATTTTACTAGAATTTTCCTTACCTCACCCCCGTTTACCTTTATTCTTTATTTAAATAAAAACCTTACATAATACTGTTTTCTACTTATTGCCTAGGTGTTATCTAATCTTAGCCTAATCTAAACATACATATTTCATCACTCCGCGCCGCTCGGTTTGGGAATGGCGGCGCAATCTTTGTGCGCGCGCTTAAATACTACCCCGCCCCCCGCTTCACTACTATATAAACGCCCCTTAGGCGGCGGCGGTGCGTCATTCTTACACCGAGCGTCGTGGTGTGCATTTACACTTATTCTAGGTATCTCTATGACCTAGATACCTAATCCTAATCATTTATTCCTATTTATAACAAGTATTTAGGTAATAAAACACACCCAAAGACAAATCTTTATTTTCAGATATTATAGTGCTTATAACTTCTAAGTTCTTCTTATTTATTCTTAATTACTAACTTACATACCTAGAATTAACTAAGACCTAACTATATACATAAAGATTAAAGTATTTTCACTTATAATTAGGCTACTTTACTCGGTTTAAACTTTTAACACTTTACTTCTGTATAGGTGCCAAACGCGTCATTAGATTTTGTATACTTTTGTTTTAAAACATGTACGTAGGTGTCCTCTAACTAAATTATCTACTTTTATCGCAAGTACACTAATGGTTTGGCACCTTCACATGAAAATGTATTTGCACTATTTTTTATGTCACTGTTATCCGCGCACTGTGAGGGGTTGCGACGCGCACTACTTGCACCCATCGTCTTGCACGGGGTCAGTCGTGCACAAATTAATTCCATTCGAAAATCGGTGATTACTTCAGTATTTTATAATACAATTTGAAATAAACTTGACTGCAAATAAAATCGTGCCAAGTAGTATCGCGGTGAATGGTACTCAAAGTATTGGAGCAGTATTTGAATTCCAGTTGTGGTAGGTCAGTCCAATAGTTATTGAGCATTGACAAACTTTAAAAAAATATTAATTAAATTATTTGAGTGCATTGTATTTTTAACTTCGCCTGAACAATGTATAAAATATATATTAGAGATTTTATTCCTTTGCAGTTCCTCTTAATAGATTTAAGAGTTATAATTTGATACGCTCATATAGACAAACCGAAATACAGACAAAAATTCGAAGTACCTATGATAGAAATTGTTTTTTTTTTTACTTATTTTCTGACCCAAATTGTATTTTCCACATATATCTAAGCAATGTTTAGACACATGAAACTGACACATAAATTATGTATTGATTTAAAGATTTTATAATTTTACACTGAACTTTTGATTGTCATAATATAATTGTTGACAAAAAGCAGCTGATCATAATATTACTATAGTTTTTTATTTTGCATTAACGAATACTAAAAACTTCCAAACATATTACCCCGTGTGCGGACGGGTTAGAATACAGTTCCTCACTGCTACTCAGATAGGCATCTCGTAAGAGCCGAGAAAATATCTGACTCCCTCGGTGGTAGGACCTCTCGGGGTCTGACTGGCTGTCGACCACCCTTACGTTGGAGTCTGTTGTAAAGCAACTTGGTGTGTATTTCGACTTTTGCGCGTAAGAGCCAGATCCCTCTCGGTTGCTGCAGCTCCGGCAGTCTGCAGTCTGTAGGGGCTTTTAAAGCTCGGCAACGCATCACTATTTACCATCAGGTGACTCATCTGCTCGTTTGCAGACCTAATCAATAAAGAAAGATATTATAGTGCAGCTGATGATGATAATTATACCTACTAATATATACGTTTGGCGCAATAAGGTAGATTGTAGGCATCTACATCTGTCTCTAGCGATTTTCGGAAATTTATTCGCACCATTATCAACCACCAATACTTTAGTATAATGCATGAGGAGGTTAAGAGTCCGGCGGACCGAAATTCTCTTACAAACGTATTACCGAAATAAATCGTAATTCAAACACAATTTAATCAAATTCTGTTATTATTCGGATTCCGATACCGCCGGACTCTTAATGAACGTAAATGAACCAAAAGTGGTGTGTCAGGATCATAGCAAGTTTCTGCTCCCCCAATGGGAGACAGGCATGAAAGTATGTATATTTGTAGTATTTTCGAAGTTGACGTTATCCGAAACGCACATTTTGTGTTTTGCTTCGCGTTGACATTTTGAGAAGTGGACATACGCATCAAATTTCGTGCTTCTGACATGCCTGTTAGAGAAGCAAGTCTAATAAATCATGACTCGAATCCATTTGGCCTAGCACCCGTATATCTTAAGAGAGTTAACTGTGGTGACAGCTTAAATTAGAGACGGATATAGTCTATGGAAGAGAATAAATTAGTAGTATATCGTAGACTAGTTCAAACCTGGTACATATTTTTTACACATTACGTATGTATGATCACGCCTTATGTTTCTCGTAGCATTTGGCAGAGGTGTACTAGTGTACAGCAGTTCGCCAGTATGTTTTGATCTCATATACGGCGGCGAGCCGATTGTTATTAACCGGGCACATATCCAAACTCCGAGTTGCTACTGAGAACTTCATAGTAAAACCAAACTGGATGACACGATTGGCGTAGTGGTTGAGCGATTGGCTTCTGCGCCACATGTTGTGGGTTCGATACCCACACGGACCAAATATTTGTATGATCTACATGTAGTTGTACCGGTTCTGGGCGTTTGTGTATTTGAGAATTTGTGTTTGTAAACGCACCCACGATACAGGAGAAAAAAAAACACACTAACACTAACCCGGGACATCTAGCGTAGCAGTCACGCTTAGGACCACTAGACTATTAAGGCAATTTATGGTCTATTTAAGAGGATAAATGAGTAAATACGATAGTTCAAACCTGGTACGATAAATTCGAAACAGTATCTAGGATAATTTTAAAAAGGTAAAGCTTTATAAATTTCTGCTACTTAATTAAAATTATATTACCGTCTCTCTTTACTGACGTGAACATGACAAAGACGAGTATAATTACATTTATAACGCTGTAAAAAAGGTCAAGTTTTTATATTAATTATTTTTTTAGTATACGTATTACACATTTACGTACCTACACTTCTGTCTGGCCCTTTAGAGATACATGCGTAAAGTATGTATGTAAAAACATTCAAAAATGCATCTTTTTTTCTATTGGATAGGGGAGCAAACGATCAGACGTATCATCTAATGGTAAGCGTTTACCGCCGCTTATGGACACCCGCAACACCAGAGAGTCGCAAGTACGTTGCCGACCTTTTAAAAGGGGGTTGGGCCTCCGGTAACCTTACTCACTCGGCGAAACATAACGTAAGCGTTATATTACAAATAGCGACAAGTTTTTAGAACTGTTGTTCAAAGTAAATTATTTTAATTTTATTTCACATAGCGACCCGTCTGCGATTTTACCCGCAATGCCCCGTTCCTAAGAGTCGTAGCGTGATATTCTCTCTCTTTTAGTGCCTCTCCGACTAGCGAAGATTGGCAGCTAATTTAGCATATTCATTTTTGTCTATAGCGATGCGAAACAGTCTGGCAACACTCGCTATCCTTCTTCCTCCGACCGACACATCTTTTCCCTACGATTTTTACCATCATAATAAGTTGCAGCAACACGTACATGTCCTAAGTAGGCAACTTTTCGGTGTTTGACGGTTTTCAAAATCTCAGGTCTCTGCTTTACTCGTCGGAGAATTTCCTCAGTGTGATATTCAAAATATATATTTACCAAAATAAAAAGTGGTCTATAGCACTCAGGGATAATATACCTTTCCTACACTGAAATAATTTTTCAAAATCGTATCCTACTGACCCGATCTCCTATACCGGAGATTACCCTGAACATCTAAACTCACAAACTTTACCTCTTTATAATACTAGTATAGAAATATATGTGTGTGAAACCAAAGCTTACAAGTAAACAAATGCCTTAAATTTTAAAGAGTTGCTGTAACACAAAACTTTATAGTTATTACTACATCCTTGCAAGAGCGAGATAGTGACACAAAACTATGCACAAAGTAGTGCATCGTACTCTTTCACACGCGATGAAACGATAACACTTACAGTTAATATCGTCGCAGATGTTTGCAAGTACCTACAATATTAGTGCCATTTTTTGTTAGAAATATGTTATTAAAGTACTATATAATAAGTTCCTGAAAAAACAGTGATAGCTCAGGGAGATAAGTAGGTGTTATATGACCATGTATGTAAGTACTAAGAAACATGACCACATCAAGACTACTTAGGACTCTAGCCATTATTCTCGAACCTATAGTCATCGTGAATGAGTTACTTCTTCAGAGTGAGAGAGTGGTTAAGCTACAGTCAACCTCGCTATTCTACTGCGGGTTGGCAGACTTCACATGCCTTTGAGAAAACCTCTCAGGTATGCAGGTTTCCTCACGATGTTCTCCTCAGGGTGAAGGAGACTGCTTCATTGGCTCCTTAAGGTTGCTTGGTCTGGCGAATTAAAATTCAAAAGTTTTAGTAGTTACTCAGTTGTTAATACCATCTTCATGCCTGTATTTCCCGAAGGGTTAGGCAGAGGCGTACCTACATAGTACCTGTATAAGCATACGGCTGCCTGATGATAACTGATAATCACGGCCTATGGACACTACCCACACCGAGATGCCGTGCCACCCAGTGAGATTTCATTGTCTTTTATTACTTTTCCAAGAGATTGCTAATATTTTCCCGAGAGCAGTTGTGATATCATGACCAATGGACTTTCAAGGTCTCGACTTCGAATCCAAGGCACGTACCTCTAAATTTTCGAAGTCATGTGCGTATTAAATAACATAACATACCATCACGCCTGTATTCCCCGAAGGGTTAGACAGAGGCGTACTAATGTACACCGACAGTTCGCCGGTATGTTTATTTCCCAAGTTATAGGGGGAGAACCTATAGCCATTCACCGGGCACAAATCCAGACTCCGAGCTGCTACTGAGAATTTCATAGAAAAACCCAATAACACTTTGCTCGACCTGGGGATTGAACCCAGGACCTCTGTGTGTAGCAGTCGCTTTTGGGACCACTAAACTAATGAGGCAGTCTATTTTTATTGTTGTCGTCAGTAATTACAAGATGAATCTAGAATATATTATAACATCACGCCTGTATTCCCCGAAGGGTAAGGCAAAGGCGTACTAATGCACACACACAGTTCGCCGATATGTTTAGGTCCCATACAATACGGGGCAGGCGTATTGCCATTATTTATTATAGACCTACAATTTGTAAAAACAAAAAAATATATAATTTGGATGACTAGGTGAATAATTAGGCCTACGGCTACCTAGGCAATGAACCCTAAGATGAATTTAACGCCTTAAAAACAGGATATTAGAATATATTTTCGTTTATCATTCCCGACAGCTATGACTATCACGGCAAACTTAAATTCTGGGGTAAATCAAAGTTTAACTTTATTAACCTCATCTTCTTATCTTAGTTAATCTACTTTGTAAGTTTTGTGGATACTAACGCACAGTTTCGTAGGTTATGTAAGTCGTTAACTTTTATGTGTTTAATGTGTAATTTGAACCTTTGCGTTTACTCTGTCGATAGACCTTGACAAGTTCATAGAGAACTTTTGAGATATTATTAAATCTGCCTCAGTGGATCTAAGCGCTATTGCTATTTGCTATTTGCTAGAGGTCGTGGGTTGGATTCGCAGGGCGAGCAAAGTGTTATTGAGATTTATCTATGAATTTATCTGTATCATTTAAAAATTTGGATTTGTGTTAATGAGAATAAACTCGCCCATTATTACATGGGACTTAAATACACAGGACACACCAGAATTCTCCGAAGAGTTAAACAGAGGTGTACTAATGTACTCCCACAGTTCGCCGGTATGTTTAGGTTCCATGTAATAAATAGGAGGTGAGCCTATTGACTTTACTAACGAATAGGCTTTTGTCTTTAAGAGAGGTAGGGCATAATGGAATCGAATAATTTCAATCATAATTGGAGCTGAACTGGGGCAATTTGGAGGTACTTCCCAAGTCGGGTTAACATAGCTCCGTGCTATGTTGTGTCCTTAACTGTGAGCAAGGTCGCCAAAGCTCCACAAGGAAGCGTTGTGTTGGCAGATAGGATAAGCATCACGCATTGTCTCCTATGCTGCCAGCCCAACTATTCCTCCTTGATTTACAGAGTCGGCAACATGCGAGTGATAGTGGTGTTGCAAGCGTCTATAGGCTACGGTAACCGCTTACCATCAGACGGGCCGTATACTTGTTTGCCACCTTAGTGGTATAAAAAAAATAGGCAGTCAGCATATTTATTACTTTGCCGCAAGTTCCAAAATAACTCAAGTAATAAGCCTCAATACGCGATTACCTGTCTTAAAGAACGAGAGAACAATCACTATAACATTGTTAAGCATGCTCACAGTATCGTTAACTTTTATAGCGTAGGAGAGAGCCTCAATGGTTTGGGGCTTTCCTTATGTTTTTCTCGATACTGCCTGCCATCTAGTTAAGTTGGGTGGAATTTATGTTACCGTAGGCTTCTTATTTTGGTGTCTTTTGAAGATATTAAAGAACGTTTTCTTAGTTTAGTTTTTGACTGTTTGTATACAATTAATTATTTGTTAAGTGAGGATAATAAATGAATGTAGTATAATATTTGGAGTGATTTTGAACATAAAAAAATAGAAAAAAAATGGATGAAAATGACATTCTGAGGTCAACGCACGATGGTTAAGAAAAACCTCTTAAGAACACAAACATGATAAATCAAAAATCATCTGTAGTCTTATCAGGTAACTTTCGGAAACTGCCTCGTAAACCTAGAGTCCTGAGAGCGACCGCAATATGATTTTGGGTTTTTCTATGAATTCCTCAGTAGCAGCTCGCAGTTTGGAATTTGTGCCCGGTTAATAGCAACGGGTTCGCTCCCCATTACATAGGACCTAAACATACCGACGAATTGTGGGTGTTTAGTACACGTCTGCCTACCTTTACGGGGAATACAGGCGTGATGGTATGTATGTATGTCTAGAAATCTATCAGAATCAATTGGTCTCAATCTACTCTCCCAACAATGTTTGCATGTCAAACGCGGCCGGAAATCCGTGTATTTTAATCACCCTGGACGGTTAACCGTTTGCTTTGGGCTCGGTGAATTGAAAATAAATAGGTGATCGCGTGCTTGTTGTTTCTTTTAGGACCATAATGTGTTGTGATATCCTGGGTAGAGTAGTGGCTTATCGGAACTATGGTATTAATTACGTGGGAGAGTCATGCTTCGGCACGAATGGGCCGGCTCGAACGGAGTGATACCACGGCCTCACAGAAGACCGGCGTTAAACATCACTTGCGTTGTGTTTCGCCGAGTGAGTGAGTTTACCGGAGGCCCAATCCCCTTTTAAAAGGTCGGCAATGCACTCGTGACTCCTCTGGTGTTGCGGGTGTCCATGGGCGGCGGTGATCGCTTACCATCAGGCAATCTGTCTGCTAGTTTGCCCTCCTATCGCATAAAAAAAAATGGTGTTATAGCTAAATTTAATATAGCAAACACTAAATTAATGGAAAGGAATTTGTTTCTACTAGCACCATCTCTTTTATTATAGAGCACACACCTTATTTATTTAACCTTAATTGTCTCATTAGCTTAGTGGTCCTGAGTGCGACTGCTACGCTAGAGGTCCTGGGTTCGATTCTCAGGTAAAACAGTATTATTGGGTTTTTCTATGAAATTCTCAGTAGCAGCTCAGCGTTTGGGATTTGTGCCCGGTTAATGGCAATAGGCTCGCCACTATTACATGGGACCTAAACATATCGATGAACTGAGGGTGTACATTAGTATGGCTTTGCCTAACCCTTTAGGGAATACAGGCGTGATGATATATTACACACTGTATTTGATAATAAGTATATTACGTACCAGTGAAGACTAATCCATACTAATATTTAACTCTGCATTTTGTGTAACCTTTTCACGCCAAAACAACTGGATAAATTTTGATGGATTTTGGTATAGATATAGACTAGAACTTGGAAAAGGAAATAGGTTGATATTTGTCTCGAAAAGTCCTTTATGACGCGAATGAAACTGTGGGCAATAGCTAGTATGTAAGCTTCATGGAATCGAATCGACCCCAGGACGTTTAACATAGCAGATAATGAGGCAGTTTACAGCGAGATTAAATAAAATTAAATATGTTACTGCAGATGTGGATATGCATACTAAATTATTAAAACGCAGAATGAATAAACAGTAACAGTCGCTTCACAAACAGTTATTAATCGATTTCTGTGGTTAAATAATTATTGGTTTTAATTCACATGAAACGGGAAAACCGAGTTGTTTTATTATTTATCTGTTATTGAATTTATAATAATGTTTAGATAATTGTCATCGAAGTTTATTTATTCATTTATTTATACTTTTGTACTTTAAGTGTACATGGTGGACTTGCGTATGTTGGTATTAAATAAGATATTGATAATAAATAAGTTAATATAATAGAGTTGGTTACAACAGTTCAATAATGAAATAATATAATCATTGTTGTGATAAATCTACCAGTTTTCTGTGAAGATGTTCACGAAGCTGTATGTACCATATATATGAAACGGCTGTTAACCATCCTCATTTATAAGGGCAGCTTTTTCCATAGAAGAATTTATTGAAGGAGCAAAGAGCAAAAGGTTCAGTGCATGATGTCAGTACGGCGAGATAGATAATGAAGAAGACGATTATTGATTGCGGAGATTTTTGACGTGTTGGGGATATACGTACATGGAAGTGAGATGTTAAATATACAACGTGTAACTGATATTCTAAGCGACCTATTCGAGGTCTTGCGCTTATCACTACATAGTATAAAACAAAGTCGCTGTCGCTGTCTGTCCGTCCCTATGTATGCTTAAATCTTTAAAACTACGCAATGGATTTTGAAGCGTTTTTTTTAATAGATAGAGTGATAAAAGAGGAAGGTTTTAAGCTATTTAACATTACGCTACGACTTTTAGGAATTGGGTAACGCGGGTGAAACCGCGGGCGGGTCGCTAGTTCAGTTATAAGCGCAAGACCTGGAACAGGTCGATTAGAATATCGAGTCATAATTGTAATAACATAACTCGAGAGTAATTTTGAGACATGTAAGCACATTTTTTTCAAGAAATTAGTTATATCAGCTAAACACAAAACTGGTGGCCATACCACAATCGTACTCGCAACGACTACGATATCGATGCGCACACGCACACAATAACAATTTGCGCAAATAGGTTTCAATTTTCAATACTTCGACCCACATATGGATCAGTGGACCATATTTTAGGTATTAAAAATATAAAAAAAAATACATATTACGAGTATAATCCACTGTAATCGATTTAGTAGTCGATTCTGAACGAACTACTTTCAGATCTTGCGCTTATTCTGTTACAGGTTGTATATGCGAAGATACCTACGTACAAATGAATTATGTAGTTCATGGCTAAGAAATAAGTCGACTATGCTAATATACGCTTGCCGCTGTCAGTCTATGGATGGGTGATCATTATTAGCACTTCGAATCACCTCCATAGTTTGTAGATCACGTTACGCCGTCGAATAGCACACGAACCCAATGGCAATTGTTTGTAGGCATCAGAATCCCGAAAAGCCTGAGAATATCATTTTATTATTATAGAAGCCGATTATAAAGAAAAAAAGGACGTCCTATCCTCCGTGTATTTTAAATAATATCTAATATATAATATCTAACACACAAAGAAATCATTTTTTAACCCTGTTCATGCGGCTTATCTAGAGTCTTAATAAGCATCTCGTGTAAAAAAGTATGACATTTGAATTATATTTGTTATATACGACATTCTGAAAATATTCTACACACAAACAAAACATTTCTTAACCCTGCTCATGCTACAGGTATTTATCTATATTTACAACTACTCCGTATAATGAATATATTCCCCCTTATTCAGAATCCGCACTTTATCCCATAAACGATGGCCGTGTGATCTGATTTTTATATTTTGCTTTCATTTTTCCTTATTCTTTTGTATATTTTCTTAACAATATGAAAAATATATTCGAAGTAATGTTTATTAATAGTTCTTTGCTTATTTGACTCATTAGTCTAGTCGTGCTACGCTATAAATCCGGGGTTCGATACCCAGGTCGAGGAAAGAGTTATTGGATTTTTCTATGAAATTCTCAGTGGTAGCTCGGAATTTGGATTCGTACCCGGTTAATGGCAATAAGCTCGGCCCCATTACATAGGATGTAAACTGTTTACATCCCAATTTGTCGATATCTTCTTCTATATATCGATATAAACGAAGAACCTGACTGACTGACCCACTGACTGACTGACATATCAACGTACAGCTGAAAGTACAGGAGCTAAATCCCTGAAAGGTTGCATGCTGGTTCCTTTTGCACTGTAGACGAGAACAAAGAAAGGATTTTGGGAAATTCAACCCCTAAGGTGGTGAAAAGGGGGATGAAAGTTTGTATGAAAGTCCGCACACACTACCATGCGTTTAACATACAAACACACACACGTACATATTTTGATAAGCGATGACATCGTCAAGTTAATATGATTCCCAAGAACCTGCAACCTTATTAAAAAATAATATTACAAATAGGTATCTCTGGATGGTAGGTATTTATGGTTCTTGATGATTCCATAGTACAGCTGTCATTGGCTGTTGACATTTTGACAATTGTTTTCTTCCTTGTAAAGTAGACTTAACACATTATTTTCATGATATGAAACCTCCATGGTGTAGGTACAGTACAGTATAGGTATTTGAGAACCAATAATTACGTAAGTACGCAGAAGCTGCGCACGGAAACTCTAGTATTACATATCGACAAATTGACGGTGCCGACATATCTCTGCCTAACCCTTCTTGGAATACAAGAGCGTGATGGTATGTTATGTTATGTTTATTATCTCACAATTTCATACTCAGTCAACTAAGAAGCAGCGATAGAATAAGACTCGAGTTTACATCCATGGCACGAACCTCTGGCTTTCTTAAACTATCCGCTTAAACAGTGAAGAAAAACATCAGGAGGAAGTCTGTATAAGGTCTTTAAATGAGGTCATGATGAACCTAGGAGGCTGTAGTTGAGACATAAGTATTTCAATTTCTTTTTATTTAGTTGGTGAAATATGTTTTTAACCAATATCATTCGCAAATATAAGAAAAGTGTTCTGGTTTCTGACACTTACGCGAATATAAGACATTGAAATAAAACTACTTTTTACGGATTTAATCGCGTTGTATTGATATTATTTGATTCCCGACGTTTCAGACCCTTTACAGCATCCATGGTCACGGGTAGAATAAGTTGTTGGACGTGTTAATGTTACAATTACTGACAGTTACCTAACATTTTTGTTAATTATTAGCGATCCGATTCACGCAGAAACAAGCTCACCGTATCCTTCGGTCTTGCAGTTTTGGGCTTGAATTTTGATTTAATGGAATCTATATTGGGGTTCCAAGCAGGTGGTAAGACCCAGCCATCTTCTCTATTGAAATTTAGATATTTTTTAATTTCAATAGCCTCGCGGATCATCCTAGGTAGGAATCGGTTTTCTTTTCAAATAATATCAATACAACGCGATAAAAATCGTAAAAAGTAGTTTTATTTCAATGTCATAAGAAAGTGTTGTTCAAAGTGTCTTTCCTTAAACTGCAGAAATATTACATTGCCATTACGGGCCGCTGTATTCCGAAGGTACAGACAGAAGTGTACTGATGTAAACCTACGCACTATAACCACGCGAATAATTAAACCAATTAATATCAAACTATACCTAGTCTGTGCTATTGTTATGCTAATAAATATAAATATAACTAAGGTAATAAAGGGCTTATCTCTATTACGTATTCAGGAGGCAACAATAACATTTATTGTGATAATGTGAAACATATGCGACCTGTCTGTGCCATACACGTTATGTTCAATTTATAGTAATCTAAGCGACAAAACATTGGCATTACGTTAAATATATAATATTAGCATAAATATGTTCATAGACAATATTTTTAATTAACCATCCTTTTTTAACATTCTATTCTGTACTATATATCTTCATATATAATGTTTTTTTTTAATGGGATAGGAGGGCAAACAAGCAGACGGATCGCCTGATGGTAAGCGATTACCGCCGCCCGGGTGTCCACGGGCGGCGGTAATCGCTTGCCATCAGGCAACACCAGAGGAGTCACAAGTGCGTTGCCGACCTTTTAAAAGGGGATTGGGCTTCCGGTAACCTCACTCACTCGGCGAAACACAACGTAAGTGTTGTTTGACGCCGGTTTTCTGTGACGCCGTGGTATCACTCCGTAGATATGGTTCTACAAAATGAACACAATTGTAAATGTAAATGTACTTATTTACACAGTTAAAACAATACCTGCCTCATCAGTCTAGTGGTCCCAAACCCGACTGCTACGCTAGACGTCCTGTGTACGATTCCCAGGTAGTAGTGTTATGGGATTTCTCTATGAAATAATCAGCAGCAGCTTTTAGTTTGGATTTGTGCCCGGTTAATGGCAATAGGTTCGTCCCCTATTACATGTGTAAGAGGAGGAGGGGCGAGGGTGTGTTGCCCCTCTAACTAAAAGAAGGATCCGCCGACGAGGCGGGCCTTTTGCCTGGCGGGCCACGGCCCGGCAGTTGATGTCGGGTGTATATGTGTATGCAAGTTGCGTTGCAAACTTCACTTGCGCGATTCAGGATTTGTTCGTCTACTTTCTATGTAGCGCGATAGACGTCGCTACATATGGGACCTAAACATACCGGTGAACTGTGGGTGTACATAAGTACACCTTTGCCTAACCCTTTGGGGAATACAGGCTTGATGGTATGTTATGTTAAAACATTGCAGATAACACGATGACGCGTTGTAAGTTTCCTGTCTAGACGTGTTCTCAGTTTCTACCTTTGTCAAAATTCCGTTGAAACCTATTATTGCGTCGATAATATGTTAAAGTTTAAGATAACTCAAAGAGGAGAATGTCTTTAGTTTGATTGTTATTGCTCCGATATTTGAAAGGGAATATAAGATTGTTATCCAAATACGTCACTGAAATTCGGCCGAGGTAGAGTTAAATAAATTAGTGAATAAGATTAGCTCCTAACCCAGGCTCTAGGACATACATACTAAGTTATATACAGGCTGACTGGTGAGGTACTTAGGTACTATATGAAAAAAAAAACATTAGAAATAAATATTAATTGACCACTTGGTAAACTCAACCACAGCAAGGACATAGCGTGGACACACGTGCTGCGCTGTCAACGCAGATTAGGTATCGAGAGGTATTGAGGGTTTTTCTATAAAATGATGGATGGATGGATGTATTGATGTTTGTGACTCTTTCGCGCCAGAACGGCTGAACGGATCTGGGTAAAATTTGGCAGAGAGATAGATTATACATAGTCTGGAATATAATTGAATATAATTACTTACCTCACATGATTACCTAAGGACTGCCTCATTAGTCTAGTGGTCCCAAGTGCGACTGCTACGCTAGAGGTCCTTGGTTCGATCCCCAGGTCGAACAGTGTTATTTAGTTTTTCTATGAAATTCTTAGTAGCAGCTCGGAGTCTGGATTTATGTCCGGTTAATGGCAATAGGCGCGCCCCTTATTACATGGGACCTAAACGTACCGGCGAAATGTGGGTGTACATTAAAACACCTCTGCCTAACCCTTCGGGGAATATAGGCTTAATGGTATGTGTGTACATACGAGTATCTATAAATACATTACAACTCCTATTCTCAATCCTCCTATCCATTAGATAGAAAAGTTCTATCTTTGATGGCGCCGATGTGTTTTGTTTATTTGGTTATAGTTAAAAAGCCGGTACACAATAAGTGGTAGGGTACCTTTTTCTCTGAACTGTTATTTATTGTAATACGATTCGGTAACGTTAGAGCAAATTCCGAGTGATCGTGTTACATAGAAATAACGTTACATTTCACGGACATGTGGTTCCCTAGAGTTGTTGATTTGGACTAAAAAGTGCGATAAATTCCAGATTTTATGGTAACACAGTCAGTTTGGTTACGTAACAAAATAAATGTATATCGTGTCCTTAATCCGGAGTGTTATTAAAATTTAGTATTTTGTGTTAATATTTTTTTTACGACCAGTCAGTATTTTTTTGCGGTCAGTTAATTTATTTTTCGTCTTTGTTGAGCATTGTACGTTACTTGATTGATATTAGAGATGCTTAGAGGCTTTGGGTATTATTGGCTTGATCATTATAATTCAAGTCAGATACTTATTTTATTAATATACTCCATTCTAAACCCTTTGAGGGCTTTCTATTGGATAAGTATAACGTGCATGTATTTAAGCCAACAATAAATAACACTACATTTAAAAAACTATCACAGCATCAAGTCTTTGTTATCATGTTCTTACAACATTATTGAAGAAACATGATACCAAATTATACATCGATCAGACCCGTGGAAATTACTCACATCCCTTTATGAACTAGACAAGCTGATAATCTTCAAACAGCTGACTAGATTTTCTCATCATAACAAAGAACATTCGATCATGTCACCTTTTTACCAAAAATTCGGAATCAAAATCGGTCTATTCGTTTGGGAGCTACAATTTTAAAAACGATAATGGTATGGATTACCATTATCCTTTTCAAAATTGTTAGTAAAGTCAAGAATAAGTATGATAGGTAGTACTTACACGTAGTGTAATATCAAATAATACGAAAAGTCTCCCTAGACAGCTGTTCAATATTCTAGCAACAATATGAAACGAAGTAAATTCCGAATTTCTCAACACAGTGCCGCAATAACCCATAGATTGTAGTTACAATACACCCATAAGCATATTCGGCGATACAATAGAAAAACTTATTTCACTTTTTTCTGGCAAACGACCAATCCAACAAAAGCTTTATTATTTGCCAGCAAGAAGTATTTAGTAGAGTTTCAACAGTTGGCACGATTCGGATTGGCAAATAAAGTGAAACTTGAAAATGGAACCAAAACTTTTGTGAAGAACAAAATTATGTTCGGTAAATCCACTATATTAATAATTTGTCTGTTCGTAATTGGATTATTGTGAATAACAACAAAACGTGTTGGATTATTTAAATTTTTAAATTTGAATTAGTCTCCCGTGGAACGTAGATTGGAGACACTTTAATATTACATCATTTTCGAGCATACAATACCTAAATATTTTTTCTGATAGTACAATATTGTTTAGTTAAATTCTTGGTTTAATTACGTAGATACCTATATATGCAGTATATTTAAAATAATAGATCGTGTCGTGGCTAATATGATAAAAAAAATGGCTTGGGACCTTGTAACATCAGCTTTGCGTCACTTTAATCCAACTACGGTATTCTGTCACTCATATTTATCTACATTCTTACATTATCTTAGCTATAAACGATTTTATATATATTTTATAAATTCTCTAAAGTGCATCCCATTCCTGCTGACTAAGCATGTATATTTAAATCTTGTTCAAATTATAATAACTATACTAACATAAATGAAACGAAAAACCCAGCTTTTCCAGTCGTATAAATACATCAAACGTTTGAAATAGAATTTCAGTAACCGTTTTATCTAAAGCTAAATTTTGCCTAATCACTTTATTGAGTGGCCAATCTAGTAGAAACTCCACGAACTGAATTCCTATTTCAAAGTTTGCATTTTCACATGGAACGAGGAAATTTGAATTAAAGTTCCATAAAGTACAAATTAGGTCTGATTTATTATTTATAAGTTGGTCATATATAATTATGTCTTACGAGTATGTATAATTGTATTGTTTTGAATTGAATTAAAAGGAATGAATAGGTCCTGATTAATTTAAGAGTTCATATAAATTTATTACCATCATTATGATTAAAATTATCTTCAATGTTAACATTAACAGAGATAGGCTTTGAAGATACTTACATAAAATGTAATTAATATATATTTATCCAAAAAATTCTTTGTTTATGTCAATAATTTTGTTTAATATTTTTTTTAGTATTCATATTATTTAATTTAATATTACTTACTTTTTTTTGTTAGATTGAAGATTAGGACACAACACGCATATTTTGAAACATAATCGATTGAATAAAAGACGCAATTTATTGGCACTAATTTTATTAATAACAATGTTTCGTTGGATAAATAATCAATCAAAATATTTTATTTGAACTAATGAGTCAGTGAATTCATTCTAATAGATTTCAATAGAAAAACTTTCAAGATGTCTCGAGTGTTCATTGTGATTCAAACACATTCTATTCAACGTTCATAGTGGGATTAGCAGAAATTCCTACGCTTGATCAATAAACTTTGAAAGCTTTGGCAAAGAAAGTAGATGAAAAACTTTCTGGAGTTCTAAAAGAATTTAGGAAAGTCGAGAGAGACTTAAAAAGATAACAGCTTAAAAAGCTACAGCAGAAAAAAATACGCGGAAACCTTATTTATTTGACATCAAATAATAATGTCTTAGGTTTATGGCACACAGACGCGTTTTGAGGCGATACAATAACTCGATTTGTGAACGCGCGACTACAATGCTCGTCGTAACGTTGGCAACACGCGACAAAGGCGATGGAGTAGTACAGTGGAGTTGTTATATCAATTCAACAGTGTTACTACATCGTTGTAAGACGCTATCTATCAAACGACATTGGGCAAAAGGAAAGTGGAGGTATGTTCAACCGAATTCTGTATATTTAGTATGGCGATGTCAGTGCATAGCTATACATACAGTTATGTACCTACACAAAATTAGGTTATTATACAGGCATTATAGCTATAGAGAATAAAGGATCTTGCTGCTGTAGTAAGGTTTTTAATTCAATTCAGTTACGTAAATTTTAAGATTTCGTCGAAAAAATCACGGATCGCGAAAAGGCTATTCATTATATTATGTTTTAAGTAATTGTATCATGTCTTTGCGGGTACAATAAAATATATCTAAATGAATAAGTTAGGTAAACAATCAATGACAGTATTTTGTTAATTGCAGCCTTTAAATATGAAATTTTATCTCTGAAAAAAGCGACTATGTGCTAAAGCCCTAAGGCTCTCAAAATAAGAAAGTTGATTTATAAGTTCATTTCACGAGCGAGATTCTCTTTAGAAAAAGTTTTATTGAGTGCTACGGGTTCCCCAAGGAATCGGCTAGATAGAGCAAACCTTGGATTAGTTTGACGACTGTACGTACATGATAAGTTCTTCGATGTTATACTTATGGTCTATTGGAAATCGTGAGAATACAACTCGTTTCAATACAAGTTATATAATTTAGTTAAGTAAAAATATAGCGGAAGAGTGATGTTTTTATGTAAATGCATATTTTTATACAACTTTTTTGTTTAAATTTGTATGTATAGTGCATCATTATAAATATAAGTTGGTTAATAAATAAACAAAATAATCTAAGAACTAAGCTTGAATAAAATAAATAAAAACTATTATTTCAAATCGCTTATGCCTTGGATCCGAATGTTCCTTTTCAAGAAATTTCAGGTTGACCCTTCAGTTGACCCGACTGGTTGCAAGGGCAGCCTATAAGCATTACCATTCAACGTGGAAATACTGCCAGTCTTCAAGGCGCTAATAATAATAATGTTACGCCAAGTGGCTATTAGTACGGAGATGGGTCACGAAGATTCTAGATAAGTCGTAGAAGCACGTAGAACATTCGAAGAAAAGCCGGGTTCAAGGTGAATGACCGTAAACAATAGACGATCACTTTATCGTCTATTGTTTATAAGTAGGTACTTAGGTACTTACCTACTCGTATTTTGTGGACCTATCGAGAATGTTCGATTCTAGAATCTTCGTGACTCATATAAATACAGGTCGTGAGGGCCGGCCGGGGCAGTTTAGTTCTAAACACGGTGAAGTGAATATCGAAGCAAAGTTAAGTGATTACAAGTGCGACATTATAGTGCGATAAGTAATACTGTAGTGACTCTCTCAGTAATTTCTGTTGTGTGTTTGTCAAGTTAATTAAAATATTTGTTGTTTCGGTGAAATTGGTGTTACTTAAATTTATCCCGAACCCCAGCTCGTAACATTTGGTGTCAGAAGTGGGATAAATTATGCCGGTTTTACCGAAGGAAGATACGGAAGGTATCCGTACCAGAAGTCAGCGGCAGCAAGAGATGGGTCATCAGCAACCAACTATAGACCCAGTTGCTGGTCCATCTGGAACTTCTCCAGCATCAACGGTTGACCTAGCGACCTTGATGGCAATGATGCAAGAGCAGGCCCGCCGCCAGGAAGAGCAGCGGCAACATGACAAGGAAGAACAAGCTCGCCGGGAAGAGGAGCAAGCTCGCCGTCAGGAAGAGCAGGCACGTCTATTGCGGGAACAGCTGCAACGCGACAAAGAAGAGCAGGCACGTCTATTGCGGGAACAGCTGCAACGCGACAAAGAAGAGCAGGCACGTCTATTGCGGGAACAGCTGCAACGCGACAAAGAGGAGCAGGCACGTCGGGAAGAGGAGCATACCAGACGTCAAGAGGAACAGATGGTCCTCATAAAAGACCTTCATGGGACTCTTGGCAAACAGCTCGGTGTTATGAAGGAGCAGGTGGAACAGCACGAGACCCGGATTTCTAAAACTGAGGAACAGATTGCTGACGTGACAAAGGCGTTAGGTGATCTAAAGGCACGAAACGTACTTGCGACTTCCGTGAATGCTGCACCCATAACGACCTCCCTACGTGGATTTAAAGTGCCGCCATTTGACGGAACCTCCTCATGGTCGGCATACAAAATGCAATTTGAAGCCTTTATGGAGTCGAACGGATGGGACAAAGGTCAGGCAAAGACAGCACTCACCTTATGCCTCCGTGACCGGGCTTTGACAGTACTGGAGGCCCTCGGCAAGGACATGACCTACGACCAGCTGATTGAGGCGTTGGACTCAAGATACGGTGACGCCCATCTGGAGTACGTGTTTCGTGCTCAGCTAAAGGATCGGGTACAGCGTAGTGCCGAGACCCTACAGCAGTGGGCCGTGGAAGTTGAAAAGCTGGTTCGAAAAGCATACCAGTCTACACCTGCACTCATCGACGGTAATCTTGTCCAAGCGTTCGTCGATGGAGTTCGTGACCTTGAAGTCAGAGCTGCTGTGAGGCTTGGACACCATAAGACATTGAAAGACGCCTTAGCCCATGCCTTAGAAGTAGAGGCAGTTAGACAGGACCATCGGACTCACCGCATCCGAGAAGTCGTGTTGCCAATATGTCACCTCTGCGGGGAAAAGGGTCATTTTCAAGCAGGATGCCCAAAGCGCAGCGGAAGTCGAAGGGATGGCTCAGCATCGCCTAGATGCTACATCTGTGGAGAAAAGGGTCACCTTCGAGCTAATTGCCCAAAAGGAACCACGTGGCGACAAAAGACACAAGATGATACAGTAAGGGTGGTGAATGCCACCATCGAGGAGCAGCAGGGAAACGAGTAAAAGCCAGGACTGCGGGGCGGGTGCTGGCTGGTATGGAAGGAGCCCCAAGGATTTCGATCTCGCAAGCCCATGACGGGAACAGCCTGATCATCAAAGGCGAAGTAAATAGAAAACCCTGTAAGCTGACACTAGATACTGGAGCTTCTCGCACGGTCGTGAACTCTCAGCTGGCACGTCGGGTTCTTGGGGACTGCATCAGTGACCGCGAGTGCATACAATTAGTAACAGCTACTGGCCAGCACATATCCGTCCAAGGCGAGAAGGAGGTGGAGTTGAAACTTGGTAACAGAATATATCGGCATAATGTCATCGTTGCCGATATAGTAGATGACTGCATCCTGGGATTGGATTTTATGCGGAAACATTGTTGTGAGATCGACGTTAACCAAGGAGTATTGAAGTGCGGTTCTGAAGAGATCTTTATGGAAGGGGCAATATCAGGGAAAGTGTTCTGCCTGAAGAAAATAGTTCTTCCTCCTAAGTCGGAAACACTCGTTCCAGTAGCTCTACCGCAGAATGCTGGGCAGAAAAATCGATGTGTTCTCCTAGAGAGGTTGGAGAATGACTTGCCATGGAAGATGGCACGCACGTTGGTGAAGGCTACCAATGTATCAGCAGTACGCATACTCAATGCAAGCGATAAGGAGCAAGTGATCAAGAAGGGCACATTGATGGGTACTTGTGAAGAAATAGCCTGGTTGCGACATTGCAGTGATCAGTGTACTGGTAATAACGTTCAAAATCCAAAGTTTAACGTGAGCGCTCTCTTGGAAGGCTGTCGAAATCATCTTTCTGATGAAGAAGCGAACAAGGCTAAGAAGATGTTGCTCCAGTACGCTGACATTTTCTCTTCAAATGATGCCGATATAGGAAAGACAGGACTGGTGCAGCACAAAATTAATACTGGCAACGAGTCACCAATTCGTCAGCGACCTAGAAGAATGCCAGTTGCCCGAGAGAAAGAAGTGGAGACCATGATTAACGGAATGGTGAAAGACGGTGTAATAGAGCCTTCATCTAGCCCATGGTGTTCTCCTGTGGTGTTGGTGAAAAAGAAAGATGGGAGTATGCGCTTTTGCGTGGACTATCGACGATTGAACGACGTTACGAAAAAGGACAGTTACCCATTGCCAAGGATCGATGACACGCTGGATACTCTGACGGGAATGAAGTGGTTTACAACCCTGGACTTAAAAAGTGGTTACTGGCAAGTGGAAATAGACCCTAAGGACAAAGAGAAGACTGCTTTCTCTACGGGAAAGGGGCTGTGGCAATTTAAAGTCATGCCGTTTGGACTGTGCAATGCTCCTGCTACGTTTGAAAGACTTATGGAACTAGTGCTCACTGGCCTTATTGGAGACGCTTGCTTGATCTACTTGGATGACATTATCATTGTGGGCCGCACTTTTGATGACCACCTTCAAAATCTCGAACGAGTGCTATCAAAAATCCGAGGAGCCAATCTAAAGTTAAGTCCGAAAAAGTGTTCATTTTTCAAACGTCAAGTAAGTTTTCTGGGACACGTAGTGTCTGAAAAGGGTGTTGAAACGGATCCTGAGAAGATAGTTGCTGTCAAGGAGTGGCCGGTTCCGAAAGATAAGACCCAAGTCAGAGCATTTTTGGGCTTGTGCTCTTACTATCGACGATTTGTGAAGAATTTCTCGGACATTGCGAAGCCTCTACACAAACTGACTGAGGAAAAGAGACAGTTCTGCTGGGACGCAAACTGTGAAGGAGCCTTTCAAGAATTAAAGAAACGTCTGTGCAATACACCTATTTTGGGCTACCCTGATACTGAAAATGAATTCATCGTGGACACAGACGCAAGTAATACTGGAATTGGTGGTGTTTTGTCACAGCGAAAAGGTGATCAAGAGGTCGTGATAGCCTACTTTAGTAAATCGCTGTCAAAACCAGAAAGAAACTATTGCGTCACGAGGAGAGAATTGCTCGCTATAGTTAAAACATTGCAGCATTTCAGCAAGTATTTATTGGGACGAAAATTTCACTTGCGAACGGATCATGCTGCACTGCGGTGGCTATTGCAGTTTAAGAACCCGGAAGGACAAGTAGCAAGATGGATCGAGCTTCTCCAAGAATTCGACTTCGTAATTGAACATCGTAGTGGGAGATCTCACGGTAACGCAGATGCGTTGTCACGAAGACCTTGTTCGGAAATATGCAAGCACTGTTCCAGGCAAGAGGCTAAAGAAGCAGCGCCCGTGAGAATGTTGAAAACTGATCTTAGTGACGAATGGAAACAAATCTTACAGCAGGCTCAGGAAACTGACTCGGATGTTAAACCGATCGTCGAGTGGATGAAAGCTGGTGCCCCTAAACCGATATGGAGTGACGTTGCGGCATTGAGCACAGTCACAAAAAGCTATTGGGCACAGTGGGACAGTCTGTTGTTACAGGATGGTGTCTTGTGCCGTAAATGGGAAAATGCTAAGGGAGATAAGTGTCATCTACAGATGGTAGTCCCTAAAGCTAAGGTGCCAGATGTCCTTCAGCTTTACCATGACGGATGTTCGGGAGGTCATCTAGGAGTTAAAAGGACTTTATTGAAGATTCGAGAGCGATTCTACTGGATCCACTGTCGGGACGATGTTGAAGACTGGTGTCGGAAATGCACTCGTTGTGCATCTGTAAAAGGGCCTCACACGCGCAGTAGAGGTGCATTGAAAGTCTACAACATTGGCGCGCCCTGGGAACGAATAGCTCTTGACGTTGCAGGACCATTCCCGGAGAGTGAAAGTGGAAACAAGTACTTTATGGTTGTGATGGATTACTTCACAAAATGGCCGGAAGTGTTCGCCATTCCTAACCAAGAAGCTACGACGGTCGCAGATAAGTTGGTTCATGAAGTCTTCTGTCGTTTTGGAGTACCCTTAGAGATTCATAGCGACCAAGGAAGGAACTTCGAATCTCAAATATTCCAGGAAACATGTCGAATAATGGGTGCCCACAAAACCAGAACCACCTCTTACCACCCACAGTCTGATGGAATGGTCGAACGGTTTAATCAGACCTTAGAAAGATATCTAGCAAAAGTTGTAGGAAGTAGGCAGAGAGATTGGGATAAGCATATCCAACCATTCCTTTTGTCATATCGAAGTGCAGTTCACGAAAGTACGACGGTGACACCAGCCTTCGCGAACTTTGGAAGAGAACTACGGTTGCCTGCAGATCTCATCACCGGCATCCCTCCAGACACCCCCTGCTGTGTGACTGATTATGCGAACGACTTGCGTACCAGAATGAATGACATATATGAACATGTCAGGCAGTCGGGCCAACAAACTTCTGAGAGAATGAAGACCCGTTATGACCGCAAGATCAACAATAAAGTCTTCGATGAGGGCTCACTAGTATGGCTACATAACCCGGTTCGCAGCAAAGGAAAGTCACCCAAGTTACAAGCAAAATGGGACGGCCCCTACCGAGTCGTGACTAAGATCAACGACGTCACCTACCGGATACAAAAAGGGCCAAGAGGTGCTCCGAAGATCGTTCATGTGGATCGTTTGGCACGTTATTACGGATCTAATGATGCTCGGGACGAGCATGTCTTAGGAGGGGGTAGTGTTACGCCAAGTGGCTATTAGTACGGAGATGGGTCACGAAGATTCTAGATAAGTCGTAGAAGCACGTAGAACATTCGAAGAAAAGCCGGGTTCAAGGTGAATGACCGTAAACAATAGACGATCACTTTATCGTCTATTGTTTATAAGTAGGTACTTAGGTACTTACCTACTCGTATTTTGTGGACCTATCGAGAATGTTCGATTCTAGAATCTTCGTGACTCATATAAATACAGGTCGTGAGGGCCGGCCGGGGCAGTTTAGTTCTAAACACGGTGAAGTGAATATCGAAGCAAAGTTAAGTGATTACAAGTGCGACATTATAGTGCGATAAGTAATACTGTAGTGACTCTCTCAGTAATTTCTGTTGTGTGTTTGTCAAGTTAATTAAAATATTTGTTGTTTCGGTGAAATTGGTGTTACTTAAATTTATCCCGAACCCCAGCTCGTAACAATAATAATACTTTGATGCATAGTTTGTCTGTATGTTTGTTAAGCGACTATTCTGTCAATTATGAACTGATTCTGATGATTCTTTTTTTGATCGGCAGATCATACTTCAGAGGTGGTCCCATAAAAATTTGGTCAAAATCTTATTACAATATTTAGAACAAAATGACAATAACACGTAACGACCGAGTAAATGATAAAATCTACGTTGTCTAGGAATACGTAAAATTTTACTCACTACTAATAAGATCCAAAAATTCAAAGCATTTGAAGACAGTTTTACTTTTTGTTAGTAAGCTCTGTGGTGGAAGTAATAAGATTATTTTTTGGAAAAAAACACGGATATCAACAAACTATTTGATTATTTAATAGTAAAGGAAAAAATTCAATCGCGGGCAGGATTCGAACCTGCGACTTCTGGTTTGATATACCAGACGCTCTGACCTCTAAGCTACTGCGAACCCTACCCACATGATTGAAATTTTGCCTTCACATTCTGAATTTACGTCATAAGGTGACGTTTGGTGACATCTATGAGAGGCAAGTTACCTTATACGGATTTAAAATGCGATTAGCCACTAATAAAAATCTGAAATACAAGTAGCTCAGCAGTTGGCTTTCCTATAAAAATTTTCGCAAAAGACAGAAATAACTTTTAAAAATAAACCGTGGGAAGAAGAGCAGGTTGTAAGAGATGACTCTATTCTGATCTCTTTTGATCTCTGTTTTGACGACTTTGTTTACTTGAGGCGACTACTATTTTTAACTGATTTAAAAAAGGAGGACGTTCGCAATTCGATTATTTTCGCGTGTATGTCACGTGATATCTTTGCACTAACCCATTTTGTTTGTTGATTTAGAATAGAGTATCTGATAGAATAGAATAGTAGTGACGAGCTTCAAGACGAACTGAAGGAAATACGGCACTACATACCTTTTCTCAAAGCGTTTCGTAATATTTTTGAAACCTCATAATGTCATATACTTTCCTTTGATGTCTGACCATCATAACATACCATCACGCATGTATTCCTCGAAGGATTAGGCATAGGCGTACTAATGTACACCCGGTATGTCTAGGTCCGATGTAATAGGGGGCGAGCCTGCCATTGATCGAGCACAAATCCCTAATTCCGAGCTTCTTCGTGTCTGTAACAGAATGAGATAAATTAAACCGACAGGTGACAATTTTTGACGTTTATGACGCTGGTTCGCAAAACTGTTAACAGCCTTAAAAGAACCTTTTCGTATCAGCAATGTAGCCAACTCGCGGTCTAAAATATCAGCCACGTATCGGCCATATAAAAGGGTCTAATCTTCGGACCGCAGACATCTAAGAGTCCATAAACCGAAACGATGAGTCTCGGTTTCTTTATAATAGAAAGGCAAAAAAGATTCCAATATAACGAGTACGGACAAACGGTGCGTGAAGGCTCGCTCCTGATTCGCTCCTAAGGTTAGGGTCCCGTAGTAATATTACGGTATTCATTTGTCATGTTATAGTGGAGTACTGAATTGGTCTACTCTTTTCCTACGCATTGTCTACGAACATCATCATATTTTTCCATCGTCAAGAGAACAGAATAAGAGGGTTTACAATGTAATCCACCACTCTAACCTAGTGCGAAATGGCAGACTTCTCATGCCGTCGAGAAAATCTCTCAGGCGTACAGCTTTCCTCACGATGTCTTCTTTCTCCGTTTAAGCAAGAGATAATTAATTATTAATGCGCACATGATTCCGAAAATTCAGAGGTACATGTCTTAATTGGATTGTCCAATGGCCGCTCATATTATACATGACCTTTATAATGCAGCTTTGTCGGAGTTATTGTGGCTATGTCCGCCGACTTCGGCCACCACTGCAGGGCGAGAACAAACCTGCTCAAGGAGTCGCCTCTGACGCGTGCACTTCGCATTCTCAATGTCATACATAACAAGTCAGACATATTCATACTCTGAGTGAATTCAACAGAATAGCACTATGGGTAATTTGCTATTGTAATTAAATTATATAGGTACCATACAGAATAAATGTGAAGTTATATAATAATATTGTACTGGCTGTGCTGTCGCATTATGTGTACCCTGTAAAGATGGTATAAGTTTGATAAAATAAATTAAATATTGATCATAATTACTTAGTTACGCTACGTTTCCTATAAAATTATTTAAGTAAGCTTGATTAAGTTACCAAACCACCTGACGAACCAACTGGTTGGAAGTAGTTATCGCCGCCCATGGACACTTGCAACACTAGATGAGTTGCTGATGCATTGCTGACCCATAAGAATGCCTATTAGATACGAGTAGACTGCAGACAGCTAGAGCCGCAGCAACTGGCTCTTACGCGCAAAAGTCGAAAAACTCACTGATTTGATTTACGACAGAATCCAATTAGCAAGCAGTCGAACAAGTCAGATATTTTTTTCGCCTTATACTAAATGCTTAGCACACCCTGCAGAATGAATGGATAGGTCAAAATTAAGGAAATAATAAAAAGCATTTTAATTGTTCATGTTTCGTAAATGTAGTTCTTAACCTCAAATATTTATTTGCAGACTAGTATATAGGTAAAGGTTTTATATATTAGTTGGCATATGACTTAGTGTATCTCTATGTATGCACTCTTAAGCTATAGCTGGACAAAGACACAGAAAACCTATTGACCTTTATTACATAACATATCAACCATAATAAAGTGCACACACACCACCTTCACCTTCATACCGACCTACTCCCTCATTTACACAAACACACACAGACACACAAATACACACAGACACACCTAGTTAAGCAGAAGGAATTAAAACTTTGTACTTCCACAGACCATCACAAAAAATTATGTTGTCACTAATTTGTAAACTTTTGTCACCTTTTCTAGTGGTGAGAAATAAACTCTTTTAGTTATTTTAATTATTTGAAGCAATATTTTAATTATTTAGTTACTCATATATATTTAAAACTATACCAACGATAAGGTTTATTATATTGTAGCGATTGAATGATTGTGACTGTTTACGCTAAACTAATCTACAACTATAGAGCTCAACCATAGGACCTGAATAAAATATTTCTCTAAAACACATCGAGTCGGTCATTACATTTATACGCTCGGATTCGCACGATTGACTCGCACGATCCGTACTTTAGACTAGCTTCAAATATAATTAAACGTTTTGGTATAACTTTAGGATTATACATATGTAATATCGTAATTAACATAATTATTATACCATGCCTGTATTCCTTGACGGGCTATGTCGAGGTATACCAATGTACACCTACAATTCCCCGGTGTGTTTAAATTCCTAATATGTGGCGAGCCAGACAGTAACAGTAGATGTCGCTACAGTCCCATGTAATAGTGTACAAGGCTATTGCCATTAACTGAGCACAAATCCAAACATCGAGCTGTTATTGAGAAATTTTTAGAAAAACCCAACACTTGCTTCACCTGCGGAATCCAATCCAGGACCTCTAGCATATCAGTCACACTTATTACTACTAGACTAATAAGGCAGTCAATTGATATTAATTAATGTTTTTGTTTATATTGAATAAATAAATAACGGGCCTTATCGCCACGATAGTGTATTAGATGCTCGTATGATTGAACATTTATTAAGAGGCAGGTCCCTATCAGGAAAAAAAGTATTACTTTTCTTCAGTATATTAGATTTTTTGTGAAACATTTTCTTTTATTTCTAAGTGTAAATAGGACTCAGTAAAAACAAAAGTAAATAACATTGTGTAAGATATTTCTTAGCGTATGTTCTCATCACTTAAGAGGAAAGAGGGTGAAAGTCCCAGTTTTTTTACAGAACCTCTCTTATTTTTTCATTTGAATAAGAGGATAAATAGAGATGAAAATGGTGACACCCACCTTAACATTTTTTTGGAATTGTGCTTATAGGTCTGGCGAAGCTTGAATTGGCCACAAAATGTTATACTAAAATAAATTGTAATCCAGACAATATTCTATCAAATTACCTTATTATTCGAATTGAAATTCCATCAATCTAGATTCCTATCGTATTATTTCGTCTACTACTACTTCATTGGAAATAAAAGAATAGAAAATCGTTCCAAACTTAGTAATTTTATCAAAAATTGCATTCGTTTACATTTTATTTCCAGTGAAGTATTTTTGATAAAATGGTAGCGTAGATTAATGGTATCAGAATCCGAATAATAACGCAATTTGACAAAATTGTGTTTGAATTACGATTTATTTCGGTATCATGTTAGTAAGAGAATTACAATAAAGGAAGTAGTGCCTGATTAGCCTAGTGATTACCCCAGCCCAGTGGTCCTGAGCGTGACTGATACGTTAGAGGTCCTGGGTTCGAATTCCAAGTCGAGAAAAGTGCTATTGGGGTTTTCTATGGAATTTTCAGTAGCAGCTCGGAGTTTCGGATTTGTGGCTGGTTAATTCAAGACCTGCAGTTTCTGACGACCTCAGAGAAAAAACACCGAAAAAAAATAGATTATCATGATATATTTTAGGTTCCAGACATGGTAGTAGCAAATGTGTGAGTTACAGTTCAAGGTGATCTCCGTAGTGGCATTTTGAAAAATGACAAATGGCCTTAAAGATCCCCGGAGTACAAGGCAATACAATTTTGCAATGTGTCTATATTTATGTACTTGAACGGTTAAAGGTCAAGGGCTTATAAGGAACGTCATTTATTTATCTTTATAATCGACTAATGCGTTCTTCTAACTAAAATCGATATATATATAGTCCTTCTCCATGGTATTATGATTCAAAATAGTTTATGTTGTCAGCACTACGTAAGCAAAAGTTATTTAGTACTGTCACTGTCATTTTGGCAGAACTAACAAGACAAACGTTTACCGAATGTCAAAAGATTAATTAAATCTCTATTTATTTTTTATCCGACTTTAAATTCAAAAATAGGAGACGGATTTATGTTCGGCTGTATGTGTTTTTTTTATGAATATTGCGAGTAGGAATAAATTACTGCTAAAATAATGGTATTAGGTGCAGAAATAATATTACATTTAACGTATCCAAATATTTAATTTTAAAAAGACTTTCTAATTGTCTTATAACATTACATACTCTAAGAAACTACAAGCTTGAATGTAATTTTATGCTCATATTAGAATGAATGAACTGTAGAGTGAATAACGCTGTAGAGGACACAGAGGAGATTTTAAAGCGTCCTCCGAAATGAGTGTTAATTAATGTTCAGCGCTTTTTAAACGTGAAAGTTACAGGTTAATAGGTACTTAAATTATGCATAGGTGTAATTTATTCTTTTTCTAGATATTTAATATTGCAAAACTTTGTTACGCCGACTCACAACAGTTCGATAAATACCCTTTCATTTTTACCTACGTACGCGGGCGAAGCTGGGCACGGGAACTCTAGTATTATAATATCCTATATATTAGGATATTACATAGGTCCAATATATCACATGGTTAAATGCTTTGCAAATAATATTGTTAATTTTACCCGTCTAATAAAATACTTGTGTATTAACAATTACACTTAATTCAAAGTGGCAGTTAAATAAGGGTTAATAGGCGTTTCAAATAACTTGATTTGTTCGGGTTAAATTACTTGAAACGTGTTAATTATTTTATAGTCACATGAGCGGTTACTTTGCGGGTTCATGATGCATGAATATTGTATTGTAAAGGTGATTGATACTGTAATATATGCTAATATTATAAGAAAGAAAGAAAGAAAAAGAAAGAAAGAAGGAAAGAAGGAAAGAAAGAAAAAAAGAAAAAAGAGAGAAAATGTATTTATTGGCACACACAGCAACATACATATAATAATCATTAAAACAAAACAACAGCTTAATGTCTGTCTGTGCCAATGGGCCATCGGATCAGCATTATGACAAGTGACTACATAATTATATAGGTATACCAAAACGTTTAAATATGTCTGAAGCTAGTCTAAAGTATGGAGTCAATCGAGCGAATCCGGGCGTATAAATGTAATGACCGAATCGATGTGTTTTAGTAAAAAATATACATCAATGCGCCTCATTAGCCTAGTGGTCCTAAGCAGGACTGCTACGCTAGAGGTCTTGGGTTCGATTCCCAGGTCGAGCAAAGTGTTATTGAGTTTTTCTATGAAATTCTCAGTAGCAGCCCGGAGTCTGGATTTGTGCCCGGTTAGTGGCAATAGGCTCGCCCCCTATTACATGGGACCTAAACATACCAGGCGAACTGTGGGTGTACAGTGGTACGCCTCTGCCTAACCCTTCGGGGAGTACAGGCGTGATGGTATGTATGTATGTATATATAAAGTATATTATAAATCATGGAACGGCACAATGGGCGGTCTTATCGCTAACAGCGATCTCTTACAGACAACTTTTGGATTGACTCGAGAAAAAAGAAAAGGTGATACATGTTATGTTACATAAATGCGCATACATAATAAAATTCTCAACGTTCTAGAATGATTCTGAAATAAGCAGAAATAACATAATACCACTTCAGCTTTTATCGACCCACTGCAGGGCATAAGCCTCCTCCCTTTTATGCCATTCAACCCTGTTTTGTGCCATTCTTAACCAGGTCTTTCCAGTAGACTTTCAAGTTCAATTTCAAGTTCAAATGTTTTTATTTCAACTATGCTTTTATAAGCGTTTATGGAACGTTATGATTCTAGTTGCATGGTTCCAAAAAGTTAATCCTTTGGAGAAGAATCCGGCAAGAAACTCCATGGACTCTTTTAAAATAAATGGTGTTACAGTCTTACTGGTACAATATTGCGATATGAGGATGTGTGAACATTGAATGTCAAAGTTGGACCAAAGTCGATAATTACGAGAAGGTTCTCAGTGTTTGAGAACTCGATGACATTATAAGAAAATAAATGAACTATGTGGATTTTATCACGTCATCACTCCACCGGGCCATTAATTGCAACGATTCTTGGCATACCTCTTTTGCTTCATCCAAATTCATACATCTTATTATACACACGTGCCGGTTGCGAGTACTAAGCACCTGACTTTTTTGTAGGATCTCATCGATAATATGGTCGGTGTTTCTAGATACACACATATGAAGGTAATTATTTTGTAAATACAGTAAACGCTCAAAAGTCGATAAGCAATTTTAAGGATTACATTGCTAGTATGCGCGAGCTCGATACAGCCAGTGCGTGTCACTTGTTATCGACAATGAATAGAAGGTCGTAAGTCTAAACTAAACGTCAAGCTATTGCGTTATCAGATTGCCTATGGAATTTTGGCCGCCACTGTACATCACACTCGCACTATGTTGACTGTGATCAGTAGTAAATTACATTTTGTCGAACTGAAGCAGTACACTTAGGGCTCTCTCTGACAACGCAAAAGTTTCAACCACACGAATGAAACGGCAACAATGTTTAAAATCGAGAAAATCGTGGCACCGCGCGAAAATTTTCGTGTTGTCACTGGGCGTAATTATGGAAAGCTTATAAAAAGAACAAAGTGGCTAACAGGTTTATTTGTTTTAATTGAATGAATTTGAATTTTCATACTAACAAAGATAACTACATCAAACCACTAAACTCTCATTACATTACATTTATTTAAATTAATTTAAAAAAAAAAAAAATGCCGTAATAAATCCAGGCTATTTGTCTAGGTAGATTTTTTCTGATATTAAATGTAGAATAAATCTGTGTGAATTAGACAGATGTATACACAGTTTGTCTTTATGTTTACATTTCACGTAATATATAATTGCCGGTAACCGGGTACAAATCAAAACTTCGAGTTGCTACTGAGAATTTCATAAAAAAAACCAATACCACTTTGCTCGACCTGGGAATCGACCCAAGAAGAGCAGAAGCAGTAGTCGCACTTAGTACCGTTAGACTAGTGAGGCAGTTCGAATAATGTATTTAGAATTTGTTTTTAAATACATTTCTCGCACTAGGATTTTCTCACACTTGGGTTAGTATAGTATGGTACATTTACATGCATTAAGAAACCCAGACCAGTTCCGAAATAGCTATTTGTTGGTCATACAAAGGTCTGTACCGTGCGGGAATTAAACCCGCGACCCGACTCGACCACTGTGTTAACTGAAATGTTTGAATGTTACTCTCGATTATTAGAAATATGGTAATATTTGTTCTTGCATACGATGAGCCTAAAGAATCCTTAAATAATGAAAAAGAAACCTGTGATAGTAAAAGTTCTGATTCTGAACTTAAGTATCCAAAACATAAGAATACAATATCTGTAAGTCACATGATATCGATATTTTTAATGTTAACATGGCATCAGTGAGAAGGCTGCTAAACCGAGACTTCTTTTTTGAATACTCTAATTTTAGTTATTATGAAATAGCTGGGAAATAAGTGTATAGTACTGCATACTCTGTTTCCACATTCATTTATAGATTTATCATGGTGTATATGAGCGAAGACCTATAATTGGCTATCTGTTATGTATGCTCGTTATTAAACTATTGTAAAAGCTGTTGGTTTTCCACAAGAAATAAATAAATAAAAATAAGATCAGAAACTTCAACTATCACGGCAACATTGTAATCAGTATATAAATATACTTTTACTTTTTTTACTACTACTTGATAATACTTTTTTTTTACTTACCTACATTAGATATTGGTAGACTAATTATGTAACTAGTAATATATTTGGTAACATAATAATTCAAATTAATTACTGAGGAACGCTCATAAAGCATCCATCAACAACAGTCAAGTATTATGATTTTTATGCATTTTGTAAAAGTGTTCCAACGGCAAAACGCAAATCACTCGAGAAAAATGAATCACCTAAGTGGTTAGAGGCGTTGCCGCGTTGACCCGACAAACCAACCCTTTACCAAGCAGGGATTTATGTCTTCGGAAGACATGGGAAAGAAAAAAATATTGTTGTACCTACTCGTACGTAATAAATAGAAAAAAAAAATTGTATCCACTAATTTTAATACTTAGGTACGTGTGATGTACAACATGCATTTTTATTTAGTTCAAAAAACTTTTGTACAGTACTACGATTAGGAAAAATAGTTACAAAAAATTATTAATATTATAATACTAACATGGTACTAACAGACAATAAACAACGGCAAATTAAAATTTGACTTTTACTTGAACATACGGATTTTATTAATATGGATTTAATCAAAGTATAAAATACATTTAATTGAATTGAATTGAATAAAGCATCCAAAAAGATGGGAATAATTTCAAGAAATCTCTCAAAATTAGCAATGCCCATGTTTAACTCAACATTGTCTTGAAAACACGAGTCCAATGGCAATAAAGATATTTAACAATATACCAAAAGAAATAAGAGGACTTCCAACCAATCTGTTTCAAAAGCAACACAGAGCATGGCTTACCGAAACTGCTTTTATGCAATACAAGATTTCCTAAAATATAAAAATAATAAAAAAATTGCACTCATGAGTACATATATCTATATAAATAAAAATGAATTTTTTTCTCATGAACTTCTTCACCGATGGCTATGAAGATTTTTAAGACAATTTACCTATAACTGAAAATCTGGACCGTTTATGATATTATGATAGTGTTAAGGAAATTGTAAAAAATAATATGTAAACACACCCTTAATTTGCATGCTGAGATAAGTACGATTATTGTATTATTATAAGATCTTGTAAAACACCATATTTGTAGCAAATAAATAAATAAATTGTTATAAGATACAATGGCCGCGGAATTACATGTTCAATCATATTTAAATATCGTGCTAACAGTTTAAAGTTGCCACTGATGAAGCACTACTAGGTGTAATTGAGTACAGTGCGGGGATTAATTGAGGCAGAAATGTATCAGGAGTGCAGAGCCGGTGCGGCAAGCTACGCAGGCGCGCTGTGAGCCCCACATCGCAGTGGCAGCCCTACGGACGCTACGAACACTCGTACCACCCACAACCTTCGCGAAACGAACACGTTAAAAAGTGCACGTTGGAATCGGTTACAAGTGTTACAACCCTATTGTTTTCAAGTTGATTATTGTAAAGTGATTCAAAATTCGAATAAGTGTTCTGTTTTCAAAGTGTTGTCAAATTAGTGTTGACAAATAAAATTGTGTAACTTTTTTATAAACTTTGTGACAGTTGTCTTTGAACTGTTTTGATTACGAGTGTTTTTCGTGTGAAGAGTTTTCAAAGTCTACATAATAGGGTGAGATATTTATTTTACTTTCGTGTATTTAGTAGTTCCTTTGTCACGATAGTTAGATTCTTATCGATATAATTCGTATCGCGATTGAATCGCGGACTGAAAGGGATTGTTGATTTTATTTCGAATCAAATTGCTGGCCTTTAGGAGGTTTATCGCTTTTCCAATAATGACATCAAATCGTAAAGTCGTTTTAGGCTAATATAGACGGTATTAGAGTGTTATTGATATCGTTTACTTTACCTAAAATGCGAGTTTATTGTAACGTTTTGTTATTATAATATAATTTTAGTGTGATGGTTAAATACAATAGTGCACATGTATTAATAAGAACGTGTAAAAATATAATGCAAGTCGCAAAGCATTTTATAATCGCATCTTGGTAAGAACACAATAAATATAAAGAATACTAAAAAAGATAAATAAATATGTAATAACATATTTATTATAATATTATTTTGAAAACATCATCCACTGGGGACTAATTTTAAATTAACATTGAAATTAATAACACCATCATCTTTATTATTATCTTATTTTTTTATTTATAAAATTTACTTTTGAATTAGTTTTTGATGCGCAATAATTAATATTATTATTATATTTTACGCTTTAATACGTATTAAAAAAACTTACTTGGAACATCCCCACCATTATTCCTCGCAATAAAAAGGCAATAAAAAAATATTCCTCTGTACCTTGATCTCCCGGTGGTCCAAAATGATTTACGTCAAATCACAAAGGACGCACATCACTCTAGTTACACAGTGAGACAAATTGACTTTTGACGTAAACATAGTGTGTACTTTTTTACGCACGCACAGGGAATTTATACGGCAGTACGTAATGTATAGTGTATAATATTTTACCGGAGTGCACATAAAGGCGTAATGAAAAATTCTTTTATTTAACGGTTCGTGAACACTGTGCTCTGTGGAGGCAGGTTTGGACAAAGGCTGGCGGTTTTGTAATAATGTAATACAAATTATTATAAGCGTCTTTATATTTCTTGTTAGTTATTTATTTTGATTGAGAACTGTGTTTCGTGTGTTGAAAGAACTACATTATTATTATTATTTATTTATTCTCGAGTAACAAAAGACTCATAATAATTACAAATTCAATAATATATTAAGAAAATAAAATACAATAAAAAATTCAATCATCACAAAAATTTATTACTTAAATATTATTAATCGCGATAGATTCTGTAGAAAATTGTTTTAATTCAATGTGTAACAATCGCGTCTTTCAACGCCTAATTTTTGCTCAAATGTAAGATATCAGTATTCATTTAGAACAAGATATTATTGATTATATAAGTGTAATACAGCCATTTTGATTTATTTCTGTGATCTGCGTATTTATTATATATAGCTATTAACATTAATTAAGTTGGTGTAAGTATAAGAATATATTAATTTCAACTTAGTACGTTTACATAGAGCTTTAAGCATCATGTGGAGTGTTGAGGTGTGAGACAATTGAGGTTTTAAGTAACAATAGGCTTTATGCTAAGCTAGGAGTAATAATAATTATTAATAATATATCATTTTTATTAAGAGTTCGGCGGACTGAATTTCCCATATAAACATAATACCGAAATAAATGGTAATTCAGACACAATATAATTAAATTGGAATAATTCGGATTCCGATAACGTTAATTTAGATTCTTACACCACAAGTTCGTCCAAAATATTTCACTGGAAATAAATGTAAGCAAATGCAATTTTTGATAACTTTACCAAGTTTGGAACGATTTTTCGGTCGTTTAGTTCCAGTGAAGTAGTAGTAGATAAAATGTTACGGTAGGAACCTAGATTAACGGTATCCGAACCCGAATAATAACACAATTTGATGAAATATTGTTTGGATTGCGATTTATTTTGGAATTACGTTTGTATGGGAAATTAAGATGCCTTACAATAAGTAATTACATAAAATATTGTAAAATACGTATGATAATTTAGTGTGAATTAAAATTGCCTGTGGTGTTTTTTACTTTTGCGTGTGAGAGCCAGTTCTCCATCGGTCTCTGCGGCTTCAGCAGTCTGCAATTCGTAGCGGCTCTTAATGCTCGATACCGCATCACCAACTCCTCGGGTGTTGTAGATGCGAATACTACATACCATCATTAGACTTGCCAGCTCATTCGCCGTTTCAAAGATCAGTCAGATATTTTATTGCCTCTTACAAGATTCCTAACTAAATAACAGTGAGGAACTATATTCCCCACGTAGTGTAAAATTGTATTATAATTATAATCATAATTATTATGAAGGCGAAAATAGACTGCCTCGTTAGTCTATTGGTCCTGAGCGCGACTGCTACGCTAGAGGTCCTGAGTTTGATTCCCAGATCGAGCAGTGTTATTGGCTTTTTCTATGAAATTCTCAATTGCAGCTCGTAGTTTGGAATTTGTGCCCGGTTAATGTGCACTAGGCTCGCAATAGGCTCGTCCCCTATTACCCGGGACATGCGAACTGTGAGTGTACATTAGTACGCTTCTGCCTAATTTTTCGGGGATTAAAGGCGTGATGGTATGTTATGAAGCCGAAGAATAATATGATAATTTCAAACCATTCATTATTCTTCTGTCACTATTGCACGAAATAAAGAAATCTGAGCTTATCGTACGTAATGCATATCATTTCAGTGAAGAAAGCGGGATAATCGCCGTTCTCGTTGGAAATAAGCCAATAAGTCACAATGAAGTAACGTACGCTATGAGCGAGCATAAACTGCGCTTTATTCACACATTTTAGAAAATGTCCATTGGATAGAAAGCCAGTACCATCAAAATATTTTTACAGTATCTGTTTTTTTTTCAAAAAATGTCGGAAAGTAACTTTTGATAACACGAAAACTAAACTAAAAAAACTAAAATCTAAGTACAAATTCATCTTTAAAGTATACGGACATAATTTTAAGCCAAATTTGTATATAGGAGTCGTTTAAAAAATATTGTTGAATAAAATAATCACGCAAAATAGTCAAATAATCTCGTATTAAAAGGTTTGCACGCATAATAAAAGCTTCGGATTGAAAGCATTCTCCTATAGAAATATTTCTAAATTCAGTGCGGTGCCCGTCCTTAAGAAATAACATGATTTACAAGAAAATCGAGGTATCTATAGACCGTATAAATTTCAATTTGGGTTTGAACCCATGGCCGAATCCAAACGATCCGAATCCGAAGCCAAACCCAGAAGCCGAATCACTTAGTTCTGCTGCTTCATAGCTTAATCCGGCACTATCACAGATTGTAAAAAGGATGTAAACCTTTTACTTAGTTGAACGTTTAACCACACAAGTTCTCGGTTCTTTTCGATTTTCAATTACCTACATTTCTCTTCACCTGACACTGAAGTGAAGCGGGTATCACAGCTTCTTTCTGCTGCAAAATGTGCAGCAATTAGATATCGTCTGTATACCTTTAATGAATCAAAGTGAATGAGACGAATTTGTGCCATCAAACACCCGCACAAGGTAGGTGGGCGGTATTCAAATTCACTACACGAAGAGTGAATGCGAAAAATATAGCATGCGAAAAAAAAAACTCGTTCCAAAAACGTTTGATGCGAAAAAAGATCGAGACCGTTGTCACGTTTCTATAGTTCGTTAACGTTTGATTCAATCGGTTGTTGCTGAATCGAGTGTTTGTGAAAAGGTAGAGTCAATGACTAACGCCTGACGCGTTATATGCTTTGAGTTTGTAAACCTTTGAATACGGAGTCATGACGAAGTTAGCCGATTTTTTGGGTGGCATTTTAGGGTTGAGATTTTTTGGCACGTTTCCGTGGGGTTGGTTGCGTTGTTTGTTTCATCTAGGTTCCATTTATAACAGTTGTTGTTGTGGACGGATCGTCACTCATGACGTAAGTTTGAGCCAACGTGGCCCTGCATAATTTTATTGTAACTTCTTTTTATTACTGACTTTTGAGTCAAATACACATCAGCAGTATTCCAATAATTAAAGAAAACAACGTTAAAAGACTAGAGTGTTTAAAAACATGTTTTTGTCAATCATTTTCTTTTGCAACGTTGACAGAAAATCTTCCCATCTAATCGCATTAAACGAATTTATAATTTTGTACTTAAAAGTCCGGCGGACCGAATTTCCTATTTTGTATAGGTTATACCAAAATAAATCGTAATTAAAACATTACGATGAAACTCTTGTAAGTTATTTTGCACGAAAGTTGATGGCAAAAAAATGAAAGATTGCAGGAAGTTTCTTAGTTAGATGTTATATATAACATGGCTTGGATACTTGGATATTTTTTAATAACTTTATTAAGGTTCCCTGTGTCATTTACCTAAAAGTTAAATCACCTATTTTCCTCCCACTCATTGATCAGCATAGCGGTCCAACTTCATCATTGCCTGCTGTAAGGACTTGTATAATTACTTAGTTGAAAACTTTCAGTGTCACAAGGATCGTACTGAAACGAAACTTTATCAGTTTCCTAGAATGAGGTGTTAGATTCGAATTTTATTGGACACTTCTTTAGTTAGCTTTTAAGACTTGGCTGAGTGGTTTTTGATGTACTTGGATGTTATGGTGATAATATCGTAAGATGATGCTGTAGACATAAAGATGTAATTCATTTTGATCATCTTAAAATTATTATAGAAACTATATTATTCTACATCACAGAATATACCATCAGGCCTGTACTCCCAGAAGCCACATCAATTCATGGTGGACATTGCAAAAACCCAAATGAAACGGCTCAAATATGGTATGCGCTTCTCAGTGGGTCTTCCCGATAGATACAATCTGGGTGTATTTATCACGAGTTAATCGGTTTCTACTAGGTATGTGCGCTCCATCGTAGATCGCAGTGTCGCTTAACATCAGGTGAACTAGCGATGAAGCGTAAGCCTATCAAGAATAAAATAAAGAGTTAGGCAATGGTACTAATGCACACTCACAGTTTGCCGGTATGTTTAGGTCCCATGTAAAAGGGGGTGAGCCTGCCTATCCCAACAAGGGATAGGCGCGAATATAATTGTTGTATGCGATTTCTAAGAAACGTTTTTCGCCCTTCAATTTTTGTTAGGGCACAAAACCTACGTTGGCGTAGTCACGATTTAATTTTACATTTCAGTAACCATGCGATTAGAACTATAATATTTACGTTGATTTGAAAATTGAACCTTATTTGAAAACTAGATTAACTATCATAAATACTGATTGATGGTTTTAGCACGGATTAAATATTTATGTTTTTAACTTCTAATTCTTAATATACATATTATTAGGATAATTATATAAGTACCTATTAATAATATTAAATATCATCATCACACACCATCACGACTATATTCCTTGAAGGGTTATCATATCAGCCAACGGAAGTCCACTGCTGAACAAAGAACCGGTCACTGTAGGGATCTTTGGGGGAGGCCCAAAGATCTCCACAGCGACCGGTCACATGCCGCCTGCATCCAACGACCCTTACCAGGAGGTCCGTCGAGATCGTCCCACACTGCGCTTTCCGGTGCGCGGCCTCCATTCGAGAACCTTTCTGCCGCAGCGGCCGTCAGTTCTACGAGCTATGTGCCCCGCCCACTGCCACTTAAGTTTGCTAATCCTTCGTGCTATGTCGGCAACTTTGGTTCTTCTACGGATCTCGTCATTTCTGATTCGATCACGTAAAGAAATACCAAGCATAGCTCGCTCCAAGGGTTAAGTAGAGGTGTAATAATATTCGCCGTTCACAGTTCGCCGGTATATATATGAAATAGAGGCTATTGCCATCCATTAATAAATAAATAAATAAACCGGTCACAAACCAAAATTAAAGCTACTACTGAGCATTGGAAAAACAGTAGTTGATCTGGGAATTGAACGTCCTGGGTTCTCTAGCGTAGCATTTGCACTTACGACCACTAGATTATAGAGACAGTTATTAATACTTATTGTAACAAATAAACCTAATCTTATGCGTTGGAACTGATAAAATTTATGTTAGTTTGAAGTTGTTGTAAAGTAAGTATGTAAAACGTATCTTGAGTAATTCAAAATAAAGATATACTAAGAAATTCCCTCCGAAATATTTTCAATGAATCGCAACAACATCTTCGGCGAAAACCGTCTCATTTTTTAGTAAAAATATTTTATCAGACCGAAAATCTGCGTCATAATATTATGATGGAGCCTTAATATAGAATCGTTAAGCGTCCGATCATCATAATCCATCTTGCAATATCCTCGCATGAAGAAAATGGTCTTAAATTTAGTTTTTATCAAATTGTATTTCCTCTTGAAATATTATCTAGTGTTCGTTTTTAGAGGGATATAACGTAGAATGATTGGGACATATATATCGGGACGAATTATCTAAAAAAATGTTTTTTTTATACGTGATAGGCTTACGCTTGACCGCCAGTATACCTAATGTTAAGCGATAGATACTACATCCTACGATGGAGCGCGCTTACCTAGAAGAAACCGATTCACTCGTGATTTAAACACACCCATAATATTATAACTATCGGATAAGACCCACTCGCGAAGCGCATTCCACATGATGTATGATCAAGATGTATTAAACATACCATATTTTAAATATTATCACACCTGTATTCCCCGAAAGAATATGCAGAGGAGCATTAATACACTCACAGTTCGCTGGTATGCTAAGGTCCCATGTAATGGGAGACAAACCAAAATCCCAGCTGGTCCCGGCTGGAGAATCGAACCAACGACAAGCTTTGCTCGATTTCGCACAACCAAAAGTCTACCTAGTCTAAATAGTCTGCTACAGAAACTCAACCCTGTTCTGCTACTGTAGTTCATTTCACTAAATACTCCTGAATCCTGCTTGCCCTTCACGCGTTGTACACGTTAAAATAACATTAAAATGTTTTAGTGGTGCTCAAGTCATAAACTACCATTAAAACTACTGTCCTTTCTCTACCCATCTGCTATATAAATTCTACGCTTAATTTTATTTCGTTTAGTTTTATTTTGTATTTTGCAATAACTTAAGCTAAACATATTCAAAGGTTTCAGCAAAATAATAATGATTATATATTAAGAGTCCGGCGGACCGAATTTCTCTCGCAATCGTAATTCCGAAATAAATCGTAATTCTAACACAATTTAATCAAATTCTGTTATTATTCGGATTCCGATATCGTTAATCTAGGTTCCTACGTTACCATTTCATCCAAAATACTTCACTGGAAATAAATGCAAGCGAATGCAATTTTTGATAACTTTAGCATGTTTGGAACGATTTTCCGGTCTTTTATTTCCAGTGAAGTAGTAGTAGACGAAATAGTATCGTAGGAACCTAGATTAACGGTATCCAAATCCGAATAATAACATAATTTGATGGAATATTGTCTGGATTACGAGTTATTTCGGCATTACGTTTTTGTGGGAAATTCAAGCTCCGCCGGACCCTTAAACAAAAAAACAATATAATAATAACTTTGGTTCTTCTACGGATCTCGTCATTTCTGATTCGATCACGTAAAGAAATGCCAAGTATAGCTCGCTCCAAGGGTTAAGTAGAGGTGTAATAATATTCGCCGTTCACAGGTCGCCGGTATATATAGGTCCCATGAAATAGAGGCTATTGCCATCCATTAATAAATAAATAAATAAACCGGTCACAAACCAAAATTAGAGCTGCTACTGAGCATTGGAAAAACAGTAGTTAACAAATAAACCTAATCTTATGCGTTGGAACTGATAAAATTTATGTTAGTTTGAAGTTGTTGTAAAGTAAGTATGTAAAACGTATCTTGAGTAATTCAAAATAAAGATATACTAAGAAATTCCCTCCGAAATATTTTCAATGAATCGCAACAACATCTTCGGCGAAAACCGTCTCATTTTTTTGGTAAAAATATTTTATCAGACCGAAAATCTGCGTCATAATATTATGATGGAGCCTTAATATAGAATCGTTAAGCGTCCGATCATCATAATCCATCTTGCAATATCCTCGCATGAAGAAAATGGTCTTAACTTTAGTTTTTATCAAATTGTATTTCCTCTTGAAATATTATCTAGTGTTCGTTTTTAGAGGGATATAACGTAGAATGATTGGGACATATATATCGGGACGAATTATCTAAAATAATGTTTTTTTTTATACGTGATAGGCTTACGCTTGACCGCCAGTATAACTGATGTTAAGCGATAGATACTACATCCTACGATGGAGCGCGCTTACCTAGAAGAAACCGATTCAATCGTGATTTAAACACACCCATATTATAACTATCGGATAAGACCCACTCGCGAAGCGCATTCCACATGATGTATGATCAAGATGTATTAAACATACCATATTTTAAATATTATCACACCTGTATTCCCCGAAAGAATATGCAGAGGAGCATTAATACACTCACAGTTCGCTGGTATGCTAAGGTCCCATGTAATGGGAGACAAACCAAAATCCCAGCTGGTCCCGGCTGGAGAATCGAACCAACGACAAGCTTTGCTCGATTTCGCACAACCAAAAGTCTACCTAGTCTAAATATCTGTCTGCTACAGAAAATCAACCCTGTTCTGCTACTGTAGTTCATTTCACTAAATACACTCCTTAATCCTGCTTGCCCTTCACGCGTTGTACACGTTAAAATAACATTAAAATGTTTTAGTGGTGCTCAAGTCATAAACTACCATTAAAACTACTGTCCTTTCTCAACCCATCTGCTATATAAATTCTACCCTTAATTTTATTTCGTTTAGTTTTATTTTGTATTTTGCAATAACTTAAGCTAAACATTCAAAGGTTTCAGCAAAATAATAATGATTATAATTATATTATGAGTCCGGCGGACCGAATTTCTCTCGCAATCGTAATTCCGAAATAAATCGTAATTCTAACACAATTTAATCAAATTCTGTTATTATTCGGATTCCGATATCGTTAATCTAGTTTCCTACGTTACCATTTCATCCAAAATACTTCACTGGAAATAAATGCAAGCGAATGCAATTTTTGATAACTTTAGCATGTTTGGAACGATTTTCCGGTCTTTTATTTCCAGTGAAGTAGTAGTAGACGAAATAGTATCGTAGGAACCTAGATTAACGGTATCCAAATCCGAATAATAACATAATTTGATGGAATATTGTCTGGATTACGAGTTATTTTGGCATTACGTTTTTGTGGGAAATTCAAACTCCGCCGGACCCTTAAACAAAAAAACAATATAATTATAAGGTACTAAGCAGTACTAAGCACTGCCTGTGATTTTGAATTTCTCTTCCACATTGTTATTCGGCAATTACTATTTACTTACACTTTACGTCATTCAAACGGCATGACTTACTTTACAGTTTGTCTATGTCTACCCATAATATCTCGTGTGTGACAGATAGCAATATGTTTGTGTCTCGATACGTCATTGAGCCGCTGTTATCTTGCTGTCACGCTGCCGAGTCGTCCCGTCACGTTCCAAAGTCGTCCCGTCAACGTGTTGGAGCGCAGTAACACGGTTAGCTGTGCCATCGGCGGGACATTTTTGTCAGGCACTGTACAATGCCATAGTGATGACAAGTGAGAAGACATTTTTGTTTAATTTATTGAGTAAGTAAACCGTGTAGCCGGTGTTTCTTTCTATTTTGGGAAATTGAATTCAATAATTAATTTAAATAAGCAAGACAATGTTGATGTAGGTCAGTTTATACTGGATATTAGTATTATAGCTTGATAGTAGATCAAGCTATAATACCTATTTTTGTTGCCAAAGCGTTATTCGCACAAACGTTTATTGAGCTTTGTATGACGTGTATGCTTTATATGTAGTCATATATATAATGTATTATACAATAGATATGATTATATTAAAACAATAGATATATTACGGAATATTAAAAAGAATCATGTGTTAAATCATTACTAATATTATAAACGTGAAAGTTTGCGAGTATGGATGTATGGATGTTTGTTACTCCTTAACTAATAGATCTGGATGAAATTTGGCACAGAGATAGATTATAGTCTGGAATAACACTTATGCTACTTTTTATCCAGGTCGGACCAATTCTGAAGTCCACGCAGACAAAATCTCGTTCAGAAGTTAGTGGTAACATATATTCAAAAGTAAAATAAAGAATGCACTCATTGTAATATGATAAGTTGTAGCCGTCTAGGGCCACGTTCATTAATCTTTAACAAAACTTTCGATTAGACTCATACCCGATTAACAAATAAGGAATGAAACTAAATTAGCTACAATTTTAATAAATTAGCTAGAACATAACATACTATCACGCCTGTATTCCCCGAAGGGTTAGGCAGAGGTGTACTTAATGTACACCCACAGTTCGCCGGTATGTTTAGGTCCCATGTTATAGGGGGCGAGCCTATAGCCATTACCCGGGCACAAATCCAGACTCCGAGCTGCTAATGAGAATTTCATAGAAAAACTCAATAACACTTTGCTCGACCTGGGGATCGAACCCAGGACCTCTAGTGTAGCAGTCGCACTTGGGACCACTAGACTAATGAGGCAGTCTTAAATTAGCTAGAAATTATTTGGTTATTTAGTTTTATTATATCTGTAATTTTTTTATGTACATGTACACCGCCAACTGTCCATTAATCTTTTCTTACATGATTTGTAGATATTGATCCAATGGTTGTCTGTAAGAAATTGCTTTTAGCGATAAGACCGCCAATTATATATTACCTAGGTTCATGTTTGAATACCTAATCCATGTTTGTATCTGTAATCTCTGGTGTACAATAAAGAGTATTCTATCCGTATATCTATATAAAATCTGATGTTTTTTTGACATTGTAATTTTTATTTATAGTATACAATATTTCAGTTAAGATAAAGATAGATTTATTTGTAAAAACATGTGTAAGTAATAATACATGGTTGAGATGCATATTACAGGTAGGAAATTATAGTTTGGACCAACATGTTTGACCATAATAGGTGTAAAAATATTTTATAATGTAGGTATTATACAAGTTTATAATATTACAAATTGGTAACTAATTACATGAAAATAGTAATAGTAATAATAATAATTTGAATTATAATTATTTATGTCAAAATATTTCATAAAACAAAACTTAATAACAATACTTAACTAAATAGATTTAGGTTTAAAACAATAAATAATTTATTGTTATTGCTATAAAACTGTGTGAACCTTAATTACGAAAACTTTATCCGAAATAAACAAACAAAATGGATAAATACGAAATCGTTCCAATTTATGTGGTGCCAAGCATTTGTTTATAAGTAACTAATAATAATATTATAAATGTGAAAGTTTTTGAGTATGGATGTATGAATGTTTGTTACTCTTTCACGCTAGAACGCCTTAACGGATCTGGATGAAATTTGCCACAGAGATAGATTATAGTCTGGAATAACACTTATGCTACTTTTTATCCAGGTCGGACCAATTCTGAAGTCCACACAGACAAAGTCGCGGGCAGAAGCTAGTAAGTAATATTGTAAGTAGTAGATATTTGAGGGTTGATTTTCTTGTGATTTTTTGGTATCCCATCCATTAGGATATTAAAGTGATGTTAGTCTTGGAGTAATCTCTTTATGGTTACCACACAGGATTGCTAGCTATTTTATCGAACCACCCAGATAGATGTGCCTGGCAGTGCCAAGAAGCTTTAGCCTATCAGACAGACCAATCCCATAGATAAATAATATCCCTGGATGAAATTGTTAGCTATCTATAATTTTTTGTGGGTGGTGTGAGTGAGTGCTCTGAAGGATTATTCTGGTATCTATTCAAAAAGGATCGCCTGATGGTAAGCGATTACCGCCGCACATGGACACCCGCAACACCAGAGGAGTCACAAGTGCGTTGCACGCCTTTTAAAAGGAGATTAGAGAAAGGAGGAGGTGCCGCTGGTAACCTCACTCACTCGGTGAAACACAACACGATAAAACAAAAAATATAACACAATTTTCTCAGCAAATATTCAAATCAATATATATGTATAATTACAATTTAATCTCAATGTCGTAAATTTCAATATACATATCCAGTATTATAGATATATTTTTTGGAAGTTCAATTTTGTGATTTCACATTAGTATGTTATTTTTTTAGACTTAAATTTTTTAAGTAAGAAGACATTTCAAGACGTTTCATCATTTGTTTCATTGTCATCATTTTGACTTTTTTAAGTTAGCAGAATAAAAAGGTAAATAAATGTACTTAAATAATAATACATCTCGTTTTAGAGATCTTTGACAAACACGCTATGCATTGCAAAAGATCATAAGAAAGTATATTACGTATTTTTTTGTTTTCATAATTAAACTTTTTTTTAAACGCTTGCTAGCAGTGTGGGTTGCACATTACTAGTATTCTTATTAGCCCCTCGTACTAAGCTAAATGCTTGTGTTACGAGTGGGTTCAGGTCGGTAGTGCAATGTGTGGGTTTCGAACCGGCAACCACATGATCGCTAGTCCGACGCCTTAGCAATATACTGGGTCACTAGTTGAAGTTCTGCAATATTCTAGGATATAATTTTTATAACATAACAACTTTACTGATAATGATAACGAAAAAGTTTTAAAATTACCTATATATCATTACGACAAACTGGCTAGACAGAGGTGTGTCATATAATCAGGAATAATAAAGACATACGGTAATATAGTAGTCAGTTTAATTATATAGTGTAATTGCAAACTTTAGCCTTAAACTAAAAACTTACTAAATACTTCTTGATAAATTATCTTACGTCTTGAGTTTGTAATTTTTTTTTTTGGAGATATATTAAATAAATTCTACCGTAATTATTACTGCCTCATTAGTCTAGTGGTCCCAAGCACGACTGCTACGCTAGAAAACCATGCCCAGCTCAAGCAGTGCAATTTCATAGAAAAACCCAATAGGGTTTTCTATGAAATTCTCAGTAGCAGCTCGGAGTCCGGATTTGTGCCCGGTTAATGGTAATAGGCTGGCTCTCTATTACATCGGATTTAAAATATAGGTACTGGCGAACTGTGGATGTACATTAGTACACCTCTGCCTAACCCTTCGGGGAATACAGCCGTGATAATATGTATGTTCTACTGAGATTATAAAAAAAAAGGAAAATGATGAAGACGAGACTCAAACTATATTTTGAATATTTTCTGACCTGAATTGGCTGTCAGTTGAAAATGTTTAAAAAATTTTGTTCGGTTAATCCCTCGAATATTTTCCGTTACCTAGGTAATAAATTTTGAAGCTTCATCTCCGAGTACATTTATAGTTCAGAACTAGTTCCAGCTAGACTAGTCGAGTAAATCAAAAATAGTTTACCTTTACGGCGAGGTTAACTCTTCAACGTTGAGTTATTAGCATGAAACTATTCTAAAATATTAACTGTTCTAAAAGTTCTCTATATTTCCTCTTCTATAGTATTGGCATGAGCTTAAAAGTTAGTCTGCAATCGGCCTTTTGGCATCAAAAGCTTTGGTTTTATGGGCCCTTACTTACTCAAAAGTTAATAAAAACATTAACATTATGTGTAAGACGAGGTACTTATGCAAGGGTCTTGTTTACTCGCTTAAACATTGAAGGAAACCATCGTGAGGAAATCTACATGCCTGAGAGTTTTTCTCGGCGGCACACGAAGTCTGCTTACCAGCATTATGCCAGCGTGATGGACTATAGACTAACTCCTCTCAACCTGAGAGGACCCCGTACTCAGCAGTCGGGTAGTATATGGATTGATGATGGCGATTAGAGATGGGCAAATGGAAAACTATATCGATATTTTTAAACAGTCTCGATAACTACCGAGTGAAAAATATCGATATATCAACATAATTTTTCAAAACGTGCGCGTATGCTGAAAAAAGGTCACGTAGTACCATGATTCCCAGAGTCGCTTCAAAAATATCGAATTTGATATGAATTTGATACTCCATAATAATTATCGAATATCGATATATCATGAATTAATTATATATCGACTATAGGTTTTCGGCGTTTTTTTCGTTTATTTATATTTTGTTATATCGATTTTTTTGCCCATCCCTAATGACGATAGTATTAGTGTGGACATACTCCCAATATCCGTACAATGCTTGTGTGATATAACCTATTGTATATACGAGTACGTTCTAAGGCTAAGGCAACTAAACTTTACCTAAGATCTGAACACAATACTGTTGCCTCGCAGATGTTCATTGTTCTGGTGCAAGCAAAATGATTTTGTGATTAAAAGCAAACTCTGTGTTGAATGCGCAAGTCCTGCTGTTGTTGTTAAGATTATTAATTAATGTGCAATTTGTAGGCTGCATAAGCTATGGATATTCCTATCGTATCAATGGTCAAAAAATTTTCGAGGAATATTAGGCCCCTCAATGGATAAGTAATACTGTCTGTGTGTCGGTTTGTTGGTTAAGTTTTCACGCTTAAACAGCTACACCAATTTTGATAACTGATGTAATTGTTTGTATTGACATGTGTTCCACGAAACCACATAAACTACTCCAGGGGCAAATATAATTAAACTAGTAAGTAGTCTTTATTTGTAACATAATTACATTTTTACTTTTGAACACACTTAAATAAAAAATAAACATACGTTTTCTGTTCACAAGAATTCGTATTTTGCTGTCGTATAATAAAATTGAAAACGCTAACTGACGCTCCAAGAAATGTCACATTTAAGTGAATCTTTGTCGTTCCTTAACTTGAGCAAAGTACGAGTATGAGACATTTGATATGCATCCTCTTTTATTGCAAACTTATTTGCTTCTGTGTTTCTAATAATAGGGATAGTTTTAATAATTTAGTATTTTATATTGTTTACTATCTATGTATTTCTGAGAGCAACTTAGACCGGTCGTTTCCGTTTCTTATACAAACACCTATGATATATTATCATTAGAATATCAATAAGAAAACCTTTAGAATATTGGTATCAACCAGATATATGTATTACATTTATTAAAAAAACGTCAGGTGCGTAGTACTCGCAACCAGCCTGTATGTATAAGAAGATGTATGAATGTGGAAGAAGCAAAAGAAGTATGCAAGAATCGTAGCAAGTGGCGTTAGTGTATGTATGTATGTATGTATGTATGTATACGTATTACGTTACAGTCTCACAACAGTAGCTTCGTGTGTGTTGTTTCAGCCATATTTGGTTGGACTGGAAGCTACCATAGATTATTTTTTTGTGTTTTTTCAGTAGGTACTACATTTTCTTAGTTTTTCAGTGATGTAATTTTACCAGCTTATATTGATTGTGCCGATAACTTAGACACTATTACAACACCACAATTTTACTTCTTCGGTCATCAAAGCATTGTTCAAATTCTTGGCATCTCTCGATACTCGGTAACTTTGGGAATAGTTCCAAAACTCTTGCATACAGACCTAGTTTTATATCTCTGAGAATTATTGGGATAGAGACTTTTTTCTACTTTCAAATACCTAGGTATACAGTTATATTTTTTAAATAAAAGATTCTAGTCTCATAGAATTATTTTAAGTAGATATCTTTTCTATTTGTACAGCTCAAATAGTAATTAAATGAGTAAATAAGAGTTCTCAATATTCGTCTGTATTTTTTGGCTAAAAGATCTCCCAAATTTTGTTTTATGATTCCTGATGTCTACATTACTCTATTATATATAGCGTATAGTATTATTATGAAGGTTAGTGCCTATGATTCGAATATAATTTCTTAATTTTAAAAGGAAAGTTCGCGTCTTTTCAAGTAGTGGTTTGGACTGCGGTGTCATAGTCAGCGAGTAAGTCAGTAGCTACTTTAATTCAAATATATAAATAAGCTATGCTGGGTTAAAATATACCTGACTGTCACCCGCCTAATTATTTTGGTCACGTAGTGTAAGATTTACAAAATATATTTTATCATTTCAATCTAATAATATAGTTTCAAATTGTGAAGTGTTCTCAAAATACAATTTAAATGAAATATTTATAGCGCAAATACAGTTATTAAAACTTAAAGTAACTCTGTGATCTCTGTTATTTTAGCCATTAAAACTACAATAAATTTAGTTGCTAAATAGTAGTATTAAATTAGTAACAAAACATTTATTTTTGAGAAAAACTGGTTGAAGTACATTGAGATTAATTTTATGTGTCAAAAGTTTAGTATGGATGATTAAATTGCCTAGTTCAGTTGGATTAAATTATTATAATATATATGAAAGATAAAATACAAATATTTTCAATAAAAAATATTAGCATCATCATAAATGGTAAATGATGTTTATTTCTGTCAGTTTTATATTTTTTTAACTAGATGGCACCGCCATTTCCTGACTGACGACCTCTGAGAATCTCAGAGAATCTGCGCGTGATAATGAACTATCTATTAATACGCACATGACTGCCTCATTACTCTAGTTGTCCCAAGCGCGACTGCTACGCGTGTTATTGGTACTGTAGTGTTATTGGGTTTTTCTATGAAATTCTCAATAGCAGCTCGGAGTCTGGATTTGTGCCCGGTTAATGGCAATAGGCTCGCCCCCTATTACATGGGACCTAAACATATTGGTGAACTGTGGGTGTACATTAGTACGCCTCTGCCCTTCGGGGAATACAGGCGTGATGGTATGTTAAGTTATGTAATACGCACATGACTTCGAAAATTTAGAGGTACGTGCCTTGGATTCGAAGTCGAGACCTTGGAAGTCCATTGGTCATGGTATCACAACTGCTCTCTGGAAAATATTAGCAATCTCTTGGAAAAGTATGTAACTGTGACCTTACTTAACTAGGGTGACAATGAAATCTCACTGGGTGGCACGGCATCTCGGTGTGGGTAGTGTCCATAGGCCGTGATTATCACTTACCATCGGGTATGCTTGTACAGGTTGTTTAGCTCCCTAGATTATGAGAGCTACTCAATGACTGATGCATGTGTGCCATCAGATGGGATTGGTCTCCTTAAAGTAGCTCTGTCTTCAAAAGGTCATTTCATACATTGCCTTACATTGGAACTCACATAATTATTTTCTGCTAAGTACTATGTCTGGACTTTAATAGAGACCATGATTCTCTGAGTTTGTCTCGGTGTTTCTTCTCAGAGGTCATCAGACAGAAAATGCCGGTGTCATCTAGTTAAAAAAAACAACAGTGACTTGTAAAAATGTATTTAAAAGGTTTATTTACAGAAATAAATATCACTTATCATTTATAGGGTTATAAAAAATATAATCATAAGCAACAAACACTACTTAAGAGTCTAATACCGAATGGACCCCTCGAACAATATGCGGCCCTGTCACTTTAGTGCCAACTTGTGATGCGTCATCTGGCAACCCTCTATTGCGGTCAGAGGTACAATAGACCCGGTCTCTGTTAATTTTGTATTAACCATTATTTATGTTATTACGACATGACGTCACGTTTTTTCGTGTGATGTGATATTAATTTAGTGCGGGATAATAATCTAGTGGTCACGAGATTATTATGAAGGAAACACGAAATCATGCCATGAGAAGGCTTTTATATACAGGGTTATTTGTAAGACACTCAAAACATAGATAAATTTAAGGATATTCATCCAAAAATCTAAACTGACGCGGGAAACACCACCGAAATTAACTAGTGTAATTATAATTACCAGGTAAACTTCATTTAGACACGAAATCATCATTATACTTGGAGACTAGTTGAAGAGGGACATCTAGAGCATAATCATAACTAACAACTTGTGTTCTACAAGCTTGGGAAAATTGTTGTCAACAGATCGAAAAGTTTTTTTGTTTTAACATGTCAAACAGCATAAACATACGCAAACAGCATCGGGATTTTTCTTTTGATATAATATTTTATTATTTATTTTATTTATTATGCATATGTATGGTTCAAGAAACTTTATTCTCAATAAAACATAACATGTCACTTACTTGATAACAATACTAAAATACACAAATATGTTCACAGTACACATGCTTTCTGAAGCGCGGAGGGACTAGGGGAGCATCAAGGAGCCTCGTTGTGTTAAGAATGATTACTCAATCACACACTAGCCGCGGCGAGCACAGATTAATCTTGTAGATCAGTTACATAAACAGCCCGTTTATTACTTAGTCATTAAAATTCTAAAAATAATCCTAAAACTTTTTAATTAACATGTTTGATAAGATAAGATAAGATACATTTATTTGAACAAACATGTGTAGATAATAGTACTTGATGATGATGATTGATGATTGATGTTAGCGGAATCACGTGTACCAGATTTCCATGCAATTATGCGAACACTACGTAATAGCATCCCTGTTGTGGCGACTGCGGGTTAGCCCCAACAGCCTCGTAGCCATTGTGGCACAAAAAATGGAATGCCCAATTATGTGGCACTAGATGACGGGTCACCGACCGTCATTCAAATATATTAAATCATGTATTTACTTTTAATTTTTATTTATAACTATTTTTAATGTATGTATCTTTGTGCTTTGTAATGTTTCCTTAATATGGACTAGATAATAAAGTTTTTATTATTATTATATTATTAAATAAAGAGATTCATTTCCATAAAAAAGGCTCAGTTAATATAATTGGCCGGAGAAAGCATTAAACCCGGAGGAGTGGAGAGAGGCTTTTGCCCTTCAGTGGGACGATTACGGCTGAATTAAAATCATTAAATTATAATTAAATATAATTACCATGCCAAGTTAGTAATATACATTATTTTTGTATCGACCCATACTAATATTATAAATGCGAAAGTATTCTCTGTCTGTTTATCTGTCCGTTCCTTTAATTTCCAAGCCTAAAAGGCTAAACCAATATTGATGAATTTTGATATAGAAATAGATTGGACGTGCTTTGCTTCAAAAAATCGGTTAATAGTGAAACCACGGGGCAACAGCTTTTACTACTACTTATAAATAAAGTGGTTCAAATATTAAAACTTTAAACTGTATGATTTTATAATTCAGAAAGTAACAAGAATTCTCTGCAAGATCACACAGTGTTATTATGAAAATTGTTGATTACTTTACAAGCCTTCACTGCGGTTTAACTTTGTAATTAATTGTAATTAGCAACATTATGTCATAACATAGCAGTTTCCTCAAGCGTGTGTAATATTAATTGCTTGATTAATTAATAACGTGTACGTCTTTGTTCCGTCAAAGTATCTGACAAGCTTTAAACAAAAATCATTTGTGAACCTTGATTAAAAAGTAATTAGTTTATACCAAAATCATATACTAATTACTTTACTAGCAAGGATACATGCATACATACACTCACAACTTTCTCCCACAGGGGTAGGCAGAAACTATAGACCGCCACGATTGTTACGATATATAGACTATAGATTGCTACGATTCTTGCATACTTCTTTTGCTTCTTCCACATTCATACATCTTCTCATACACATATATTATAAAAAAATACTTTTACTTCTAAGAGAGGTAGGGTATAGTGGAATCTAATAACTCCACCCTTATTTGGAGCTGCCTTGGGAAGTACCACCTACCTTGCAGACAATCTTAGCCAAATAACATAGCTCCATGTTATGTTGTGTTCCTAACGGTGAGCCAGGTCGCCAGAGCTCCGCGAGGAAGCGTTGTGTTGGCAGTGGTGGTGTTTTGTTACGGCCGCTGTCATGCATGGCAGCATGTCCCCTATACTGCCAGCCCAAGTAATCCTCTTTAATTAACAGGGTCGGCAACGCGCGAGTGATACCCTAGGTGTTGCAAGCGTCTATATAATAGGCTACGGTAACCGCTTACCATCAGGCGGGCCGTATGCTTGTTTGCCACCTTAGTTGTATAAAAAAACCATAATTACAGTGTATTTCTTTTTTAAATCGTTTCCCCTTACTAGGATGTTCTCATAGTGGGTATAAATAAAATAAACTAAAAAGTCTACGAAATAAATCTGAATAAAACTAGGTAATGTATTTATGTTCCAAAAGTTTGCAGCGAATTGATCAAGATTTTAAGCTCCACAAACAAACTCAACAGCTACCAAGTGAAGCCGATACCTTTTCACAACTTGTAAAATATATTTATCGAATCAAATTTCACGAGGTGAAAACTTCCAAGTTCAAAAACAATCTTATATACGCAGCTATTTCATACAGTTGGAAACGGTGAGATAATAACGAAGGATTAAGTATAAAAGTTACTAAAATCCATTCCTTTATATTATTATTTTATGTCATTAATATTAACTATTTAAGACCATTTTTATAATGCGCACCTACCACTGAAATGTGAAATGCGCTTCCCGTCTAGGTTTTCCCCGATGGATATAATCTGGGTGTTTTTAAATCACGAGTGAATCAGTTCCTTTTGGGCAAGCGTAGATCGCAGTATCGTTTAAGATCAGGTGAACTGGCGGTCAAGCTTAGGCCTATTTTTTTTTTTAATGTGACGTTTGTATCCCCTAAACAGTTCGTCGGTATGTTTCAGGTTCTAAGAGTAAGTAATAAGAAGCGAGCCTATTGCTCTAAACCAGACACATAATTCCGAGCTGCTACTCAGAATTTCAATATCGGTCGGGCGTACGACCAATAGAATGACGGTTAAGCTTGATAAATTTTCAATTTACAATGAACTCTTAAATAATTATAATTTTCACAAAAAATGCGATATAATAGAGACACAAAACGAAAACGTTCACCCCGTATGAACGTTTTAAATCTAAATAATACAACCCAAAAGCTAACAATTGGTAAGCCTTACGTACGTCGAGCGTATTGCTTTCCCCCGTATTTGTATTTTGAAAATGGAAAATTCCCGTAACATGTACGATTGTACGTACCGTAATTGGCACATAAAGGACTTATTCAAATACAAGGTCTGGGTTTCAATGGCGACGATCATGAATAGTATATTGGGGTACATTAACAAAATGAAAGAGCAAATTGCTAACCGCTAAATAAGACACTGAGAGTAAATTATGATGAAGCGGACTCACTTTTGTGTCTTTATTGCTTGCGTTTCCTCCCATGAGAAAAAAAAACAGTAAATTGTAACAGTAAATCTTTAAAGACTTCGGCTTTGAAATAATCTGTTAGTCTCGTTTAGATATTTAGCATCAATGATCGTGCAGTCATGAAGAAAAAAAAACATGGAGAAAAACATATAACCTTACATGCCATCCTTAGAATATCGGTATTGCCCAGAAATTAAATAGGTAATATTAAATATATTATTATATTAATATTGAATTGAATTAAACACACATTTTTGAAAAGTATCTCTAGTTTTCTAGTCTATAGATAAACTACTAAAAAACACATCATTTTTATTCTATCGATAAGTTCTATAAAAATGCATTTAAAATTTACATTTTTAAAGATCGCGCTTAATTTGACGAAAACTTGGACGCAATGGACGCCATATTGCTCTTTAATTATGACGTCAGTTGGCCTTGTAAACAATAAAAGTACAAAGGCTGATCAGTTGACAGTTGACACTTTTTAATTATTTAGTTTACACAGTCGTTTGACGTAATAACATGGCGGCTACTACGAGTATTTCATGATGTATAACAACTGAAAACTTAGAATTGATTTTTTTACTTTATTTTTTTATTTTATGAACTAAATCTAACATTTTCCGATTGCTTTTTGCCTAAGCTATCTCAATAATATATATTTATATTTTTTTCTATATAGAATACGCTAGAATATCCTAGTGGATAGTAGTTACTTAAATCTAAACTTCGTGATAAATACTAGGTAATATTCAGCCGTATCTGATTAACTAACTTAACATAGTTGGCAAAAGGGATGGTGATGCTAAATTATGAGAACATAATAATATCATGGATCATTGAGTTCAACCGTTCAGTAAATCGTAATCTATGTTCAAGGCAGCCATTAAACGCTATAATAGTATACAATTTGTCGTGTCTAAACATTAATATTGCCCTTACCGTTTTCCACAACTTGCATAGCAAGTTGAGCATCAGATTTATAGCCGTATTTGTATACACTAGGTACACGCCCCGGCGTCGCGTGGTTGACAGAAATATAGCGATTGTAAACCGTTAAGGGGTGAAATGGTAAACAAAATATTCCGCGAGTGAAGCTACATGCTGCGGCTGTTGAAGTTTTGTTATAAATAACATATAAAAATGAATATTTGTTTGTTTGGTCGCCTTCTTATATCATTCATCCGATTACGATAAAACTTTGGTGAGTTGTTGCGTACTTGCTGGTTTCTGATACGGCCATGCTGGGCTTAGCTAGGAATTTCGCTCTGCAGTTTCTTATAATATACTAGCTTCTGTCCGCGTCATCGTCTGTATGCACTTCAGAATTGGGTCCGACCTGGATAAAAAGTATATCTGTTATTTCAGACTATAATCTATCTCTGTGCCAAATTTCAGCCAGATCTGTTCAGTCGTGCTGGCGTGATTGAGTATTTGTCACGCCAGCATGGTTGAACGGATTCATCCTTCGAACTTTCACATTTATAATGGTAGACTGCCTCATTAGTGTAGTGGTCCCAAGCGTGACAGCTTTGCTAGAGATCCTGGGTTCGATCCCCAGGTCGAGCAAAGTTTTATTGGATTTTTCTATAAAATTCTCAGTAGCAGCTCGGAGTCTGGATTTGGCAATAGGCTCGCCCTCTATTACATGGGACCTAAATATACCGGCGAACTGTGGGTGAACATTAGTACGCCTCTGCCTAACCCTTCGGGGAATACAGGCGTGATGGTATGTTATTTACTTTTACAATAGCAGTAAGAAGTAAGATAACGTTAATTAGCACTAGTTCCTAGAAATAATTGCGAATACAGATTACAGTACGAGTTTACATAAAAACTTCGTACAGCTATGAGCGTAGCCTGTTTTAAGTATAAAACGAAATGATTCAGTTGAATGAACAACCTAATTGAAAAGTTAAAAAGTATTTGTGGCTCCATTTCACTTGATCGCTGTTATGTAGTTTTAAAGCAATTTTTATTAGCGCCTTAAGATTAGCGGAGTTTTATATTTGGCTTTTAAACTTTTATTATGAACTGGTGAACTTTATGGGGTTGTATAATATTTATTTTTGTGTACGTTTATAGCCTTATGCGTGTAGATAAAATAATTTATGGTTTTGCAGCTTTTTTGTAAAATCTCGGATATTTTACGTCAATTCTCATCACTCATTTCAACTCCATTGACATTGCGGCCACGCGCGCTGGTGTATTTAATAAGATGATCACTGACAGATTAAGTGATTTATTAAAAAAAAAATTAAAACATAACACTAAAAACGTAATATCTTCATTTAATGCTTCCAGTCTTTCAATGTACTCTGTTTTTATTCATAATTCTGTAGTTAACTGTGGTAAACGGTGCTGGTGTCAAAATTAGCTCCTCAATTATGTGTATATCTTTTAATGTTTATTTGTAATTTGTCACTGTTTGTTTATCCAAATAAATTAAAAAAAAAAAACGGAGTATTAGTGATATCTTACTTCGTGGACTGTTTTGATGTTCAACTGCAACAACGAAGTGACAATATATTCTACATGACAAAAGCATCCACTTTCCAGAAAGCATAATAGAAATATTTTTGGTACGTAGTTAATAAAGTTTTGTGCACGACGGTACACACAATAAATTAACGTCTATTTAAACATTTTCGCCATGAATTTAATTAAACATTTGCTCACGCAACTGTACGTGTCATTTTATATTGTCTGTATTGTCTTGTAATCTACTAAACAGAAATAGATTATTATGCTGGATTATCCCGATTCCCTTTCAACCCGTTAAGTTGGTATCCAATAGTTGGACAAATTGATAGAAAAAAAACACACAAAATGCACTACTAGATAATTATTATAAAATGTAATCTAGTTATTTTCACACATAACAAATTTTTATTAATATTACGAAAGTTTTGTAGGTTTGAAATACCAATTTATTAGTAATTACGTAATATCTGATATAGGTGAGGTCCTTGAAAGGGGAAGCGCGGACAAAGCGGACAAGTATGACGTTTCGCTGCAGGCCCCATCTCTCTTGTTTACGTAAGTACCGCTGGGGACGACAAATTATTCCATTTCTCCTCCATCGTTGACGTAATGGAGCCATTGTTTTATGTAGACGTGAAGGTGTGGTAGATTCTCCTCTTCCCGGGAGATTTTAGAACCAGAACCATTTAAAGAATACACTATCAAGCGTTTATTATCCCCGAAGTTTTAGGTAGAATTGAACTGAGGTACCGTTCATAAGTGGGGTTCCATGTGATGGAGGGCGAGATTATTGCTATTAACCGGACAAATCTTATATAAAGATAATAATTTTTATTGAAACCTTGACCTCGCGCTCCGAAGCCGCGCTTACGGACGGAGACATCCGAAGACTAAGCTTTTAGATTGACCTTTTAAAGATGTGTAAATTAAAGAAATCAAGGTATCTATATCGTAGAAATAGTATAAGAATATGATTTTATTCCGTTATTCTGTGATATGCATTAATGTTTACCAATATAGTTAAGTATCATTGAAATTCAATCTTTACGGTCTTTAAAATTAATCACAAAATTTGTTACAACTAAATAAATTTGTACCAATCATTCCTCCGTCAGTAATTGAGTGAAATTCGCCATTGTTTACCAATAAAAAGCATCATTCAAACAAAACATCTTTATCGCCTTTCAATTAATGTCTATCAGAAAATTTGTTACACATCAATAAATTTGTCCTAATCATTCATTCAACCCCACGCTACTCGATTTCAAAGAAAATTTCGTGAAGCGACAGAAACCTTAATATACCTATAACACAAAGGCTTTTGTCAATAAAGACTTAAAGCCTTCCCCATGCCGATTTCAAGGCTTTCATCAGAAAGCAACCGACCAAGAGTACGGTTAAAGCTTATTGCCCGAAATCGGGAACTGGAACAATATGACGTCATTCAATGGCTTGTTAAGAAATTTTGAACGGTTTCAGTAGGTTTATTGATTTTGTACCAGTTTTGTTTAAGAGTCCGGCGGAGCGAATTTCTCTTACAAACGTAATTCCGAAATAAATCGTAATTCAAACGCAATTTAATCAAATTCTGTTATTATTCATCCGTTAATCTAGGTTCCTACGTTACCATTTTGTCCAAAATACTTCACTGAAAATAAATGTAAGCGAATGCAATTTTTGATAACTTTACCAAGTTTGGAACTATTTTTCAGTCTTTTATATCCAGTGAACTAGTAGTAGACGAAATCATACCGTAGGAACCTAAAATGATAGAATATTGTCTGGATTACGATTTATTTCGGAATTACGTTTTTGTGGGCAATTCAAGCTCCGCCGGACCCTTAACATCAGTAATTAAATTGAATAGAATTTTGATAAGTATATGGGCTTCTATCTTCAACGATCAATTTGTGAGGATTAATTAAGCTTACCACGGCCGGTATATGGATAGGTGACTATTTTTAGTATCTGACCCCTAACCGCAGTGAGCACTACAATCTTTTTTAAATGACGTAAGTACGTATTAATAATTAGCACGTGTTTATACAGTGAAGGAAATTATCATAAATAATTCGTAATGTATTACAGTATTTTTTTGTTAATTAGTATCTGTTCATTTTTGTATTATGAAGTCGTTAGTTTAACAGAAGGGTAATTCTGATAATTAAAAAATGCTCAAAATATAATCTCAATGTTGTAAATGCTAACAGTGTTTTAATTTATTAAATTACATTATATTAAATTGTTCATGTTAGACGTTAAGTGGTAATTTACCAGAATACCCAACATTTAAAAAACATTGAGACTAGAATGGAATTATATTTTCAACGTATTTTAAGTACCAAAATTAGATGATAGCTTAGCGACCCTTAAATCAAAGACATACGCTATCTCATAGAAGTACAAACATCCATTATTTATTTGTTCTATTATCTGCCCTAAAAGCTAGTGAACCGAAGTGAAGGGAATGGAATGGAATGAGATAGGGTAGCCCTTTTGATTTTCTTATTGACAGCAGACATATTATTATACAATAAGTTTAGTAATATAGTGAGAGCTTTTATCGAATCGTCCTCGAAACGATTACAGTTTATCGAGTAAACAAGCTATAGAAACTGGAATATAAAATGAACTAAAATATCTTAAGATTATAATGCATGTATTTCCACTTTTTCTATAAGTTTTTAAAGTTTTTTTTTAAGTTTACTAGCAATGTGGGTCGCAGATTACTGGTATTCTTGTTAACCCCTTGTGCTAAGCTTGTGTTACGAGTGGCTTTGAGTCGGTAGTGCAATGGGTGGGTTTCGAACCGACAACCACATGATCGCAAGTCCGACGCTCAAGGCATCCGCCGCTTCAAATATGATCGGTACTTATCTAATTAATTAAAATATAACTCCTGTTGATACAACTTATAGCGGTAACTTCTTTATACAATAAAACAAAGTTGGGTTAGTTACACTCAAGAATAACCCAAGAACAGCTGGACCGATTTTTAGATCTGGACGATTATATATTATTGAAATTTATGTTATGAAAAAAAGTTATAAACAGACGTGAGTGAAAATTTACATAAATCCCTATGGTCGGTCACAAATAGACCGAGGCGTTGGGCGGTTTGGTCCATATCTACTCTTTAGTCAATAAAAATAAAAATAATAGCCATGTATTTATATACGTATTGCAAAGTAATTGAAATAAAACTACTTTTTACGGATTTTATCGTTATATTAATATTATTAGATTCCCGACGTTTCGGATCCTTTACAGCAAAAATAGATTTATTTCTATGTCTAATTCGCGTAAGTGTCAGAAACCAGTATATTGCAAAGTAAGTTTTACTTCATAATAAACATCTCAAAGTTAACTGTAGTCTTACAGAACATTTAACAAACTAACATCTTAAAAAATACGCTTATGTTTTAGAAAACCTTTTTTATAAAACAGACGTCGTTTGAGTTTATTAACCTTTCATGACAGGACTTGGCGTATTGTAATATTTTCCGTTGAATGAATATCAAATGAACCGAGTAATTACAATATGAAAACTGGCCGGTATGATTTAACCTTTACCAGAAAATCTAATTAGCTACTTACTTTTTTTTTATTACCTTACTTACCTACCTTATTGGTTGTCAACAAACAAGCTGACAAGCCACCTGGTGGTAAGTAGTCATCGTCGCCCTCGGAGTTGCAGACTGCCAGAACCACAGCAACCGCGTGGAAACTGGCTCTTACCGCAAAAGTGAAGAAACACACCAAGATGCTTTACGTCCGACTCCGACGTAAGTGTGGTCGCCAGCCAGTCAGACCCCAGTGGCAGTGAGGAACAGTATTCTGACCCGACCCGGGAAAAATTGATTGAATAATTTTATCGTAATTTGATAAAAAAAATGTTTAATTGGAGCTAAGGGTTCTCAAATCGATTACCCAAACCGATTGCTTAATATCGATTAATACTTACATTGATGAAATACCTCATTAGTTTAGTGGTTGCGTGCCAAATTTCCAGTTTGTAGGATTTATAGTTTCTGAGATTACGTGATTAATCAGTCAGTAGGTATAATATTATTATATGTAACTAATGTAGATAGGCATACATAAAGATATTAGACATAATTTAGATACATACAATACGTTTATGTAGTTATGTAAACTAATATAAAATATATTTTGTGTACCTAAATAATAAAAAAAAAAAACACTACACGGACTGATGTAGCTTAGGTATTTAATAAGCCATACTAGGTACAGGATACAACAGTACGTTACATAGGTACAAAGTACTATAGCGTTACTAACCTCAGAACTTTAAAATCAGAATAATTCCTATATATCTTTTATATATATAAAAGAAGAAGCTGGCTGAGTGACCTATTGACTGACTGACGTATCAACGCACAGCCGAAACTATAGGAGCTAGATCCCTGAAAGTTTACATGCTGGGTCCTTTTGCATTGTAGACGAACACTAAAAAAGGATTTTTGGAAATTCAACCTCTAAGGTGGTGAAAATGGGGGTGAAAGTTTGTATGAAAGTACACTGACTATTATGCGTTTGACACACGATGACATCGTCAAGATATGTATATCTGTCATTCGCTGTTTTTTTTTTTTTTTTTTAATCCCGGTATGGGATATGGCACCACACTTTTTGTGTATTTGCCAGTGTCAAGTATATGGAGTAAACAAGTAATATTTATTAATTCCCGTCATGGGATTATAATATATGGCGCCACACTTTCTGTGTCAAGTATACAAAATAATCCCCAGTAAAACAGTAGAAACTTCACTAAGGCTACGATGGAGTTTAGGAGTGACCACAAAAGTCACGATTTTCAATTTTATATCATTTGCCTACACTCGCACACGTTCACGAACACTTAATGGTTAACTCTCCACTATAATTACACATTAAATTTCGGAGAAACACAAGTTTTGGAAAAATAAAACCGACAAAGTGCACTTTACATTTTCCCGCCTAAACTCCGCCCATTCGCTGTGGACATTTTGACAATTGTTTTCTTCCTTTTTAATTAGACTTAACACAACACATTTTATAATATGAATACTCCATGGTGTACAGTGGGCTTCGTTTATTTAGAAACGAAAATTATCTTAGTACGCAGGTGAAACTGCGCACGCGAAGTCTAGTATTACATAAATAGAACGAAGATCTTGATTTTTTTTTTTTTATTATTGGACGGTTTAAGTCATTATGCCGCAGTGGTTGATCGATAGACTTGTGCGAATTGTCGCGGATTCAATACCCTCACGGAACAGATATAATTTAGGTATGGTCTATAAGCAGTTGTTCTATAGGTGATCATTTTTATATGGACTAGCAATAAACATAGTCTGGGGGCATCGTTTTTTAGTTAACAAACGATGCCCCCAGATTGTGCCTGTTATTTAATTCTTGATGAGTCCATAAAGAATTAATTAGCAGATACAGTATGGTCACCAATTCTTTTTTTTATTATTATTTACTTGCGGCTATAGTAACATTGCGACCGCAGTCAGTCTATTGTGATGACCACTGGTTGAGTTAGGGTTCACCGTTGAATCCTGCAGCTACTATGAACTCCCGGATTTTCTTAGGGGTGAACTTCTTCACCAATTCTATCTTGATAGAAAATAAAAATATCCAAATAATGTTTTTTTAATGGATGTACATTACATTTACTTTAATCAAACGAAATATCCTTCAATCCCATTTGAAATAACAATACTGCTGAATTATTCATCGTTTTAATAAAAGTTTATTTTTGTCGTCATCATTCCAGCGGATATACCGAGGCAGAGTTTAACGCTAAAGGAATTACAGGCAAATAACTGAGCCAGTATTTAGAGCATAAACTTTTATGACTAGAATATGCGTGGCTTATAATATTATGCTAGCGTTCTGGAAATTCAAATTATAGTCTATAGAGATACTTTAATTATCTAGGTCTATCTTATGCAAATACATATCATCACGCCTGTATTCCCCGAAGGGTTCGGCAGACGTGTGTGTGCGTGGTTTAGTAAACAATAAGTTTTTTTATTATTTAAGAAGTAGCTTTCTACCAAATTCTATGAAAATGTAAATGAATTGCTTACATGATTATTGATTACGCAAAGTGCAAACTCCTTACTCAGATAGATTGAAGCACTTTGACATAATGTCCCTTGCTTTTCGTAGAGATATACTAGACCTCATGTGCCTTTTTAAAATCATAAGACATAAAATAGATTGTCCTCCACTGCTGACCTTAATCAGGTTCAATGTACCGTCACGCGTTTCTCGCACTCATATTTAAACACTTGTACCTCCTCATCGAAGAACCGCCTTTGGAAGTAACTCGCCTATACCACGACTAAGTAGACTTCTAAATGAACATTGTCAGTCCATAGACATATATGATGACTCAAATGGTCAATTAAAAAAATATATTAGCTGTCCTCAAGAACAAAGACATGGAACACGTTAACATTCTCTCCAGGTAAATCAAGCACTCGAACTCCATCAATACCAGTGATACGTAGTCCTAAGATAAGTTAGTAATTATTGAGGAAAATGGTGCAATGACTTGCACCATTGCTTGGCTATAATTGGTTGTACATTTAGTTATAGCCCCGTATTGTAACCTCTTATAAGTTTGTTTGATTATTACAACTGTTGGCAAGCTAACTAAATTACCTAATTTGTACTTTCATTCCACGTTATCTTGAGTAATTATTTTTTTTATTTAAAAAAAAAACGTTGCCCCACACTAGGATTTTCTCCTGTATCGTGGGTGCGTTTACAAACACAAATTCTCACATACACAAACGCCAGGACCCGGAACAACTATCTGTAGATCATACAAATATTTGCTCCGTGTGGGGATCGAACCCACAACACGTGGCGCAGAAGCTGATCGCTCAACCGCTACGCCAATCGTGTCGTCGAATTAAAACGTTATTTTAACACAAATTTAGCTTAGTTGTATTTATTAATGTTATTGTGCATGCTGTGGTCGCCACTAATTGAGGGAGTATACGTGATAGATTTAATTTGTAAATATTTATGTTAGTCAAAAAAAAAAAAACAGGCCGATGTATTATAACCCAGATCCAAACGTTCCTACCTATCCCCCCAGCAACGCCCTAAACCGAAATCCGAATCCCGATAGGGGACGCCCTTAGCTGCTCTTGCTTAGTTTATAAGTTCGGTTACGCTGTGAAGATTCACTGAATCAACAGCCTACGTCGAAGTAAAAATAAATGTAAATGCTTGTGTATATCCTTTGTTGGAGATAATAAATAAAGTATGGTAAGTAAAGTGACTGCCTCATTAGTCTAGTGGTCCCAAGCGCGACTGCTACGCTAGATGTCCTGGGTTCGATCCCCAGGTCGAGCAAAGTGTTATTGGGTTTTTCTATGAAATACTCAGTAGCAGCTCGGAGTCAGGATTTGTGCCCGATTAATGGCAATAGGCTCGCCCCCTATTACATGGGACCTAAACATACCGGCGAACTGTGGGTGGACATTAGTACGCCTCTGCCTAACCTTTCGGGGAATACAGGCGTGATGGTATGTTATGTTATGGTAAGTAAATACTGATACTTTTCCGGCGTGTAATATTCTTATACATTTACCTAATGCTGTACTAATAATGTTTCCTTTGGCATGTTAGTAGATTGGGTTACACAGATATTCCATTAATGAACGCGAACTCCTCGTGTATTAATTTTAGTATTATTAGTGGTGCTTTGCAATTGAGGTCCAAGGGGTTTTTAGCATTGCCTATTTTTGATAAGCTGTACTTGGTTGCTTTTTGTCGATATTACAATATATATATATATATATATATATATATAGGATAATGGAGGTATTGATTCTCTTACGAGTATAATATTGTAAGTATGAGTTTAGTTATTTTAATTATAAAAGGCTCACTTCCGTTATTAGCCGTATCCAGCGAACTGTGGGTGTACTTTATTTTATTTGTGATATATGTTTTTTTAATCCCTCGTGCCAGTTTCAAAAGTCTTGATGTGTATTCATAATTATTTATATAGAATTTATGTAAGAAAACTTTTGGTATGTAGGCAGCTAATATAATCTTCGTTTTGATACATTGCGTGACATTATTTAAACATCATCAACATCATTAGTTGGATATATACCTCTCTGCCAACTGTGTTTACATACGGTGATGTAAAGAAAGGCAACCCTACCTGTTCACGCACACATTTACGCGTATACAAACGTTATATTGTATATGTAGTTGTAGTAATCGTCCGTACCTTAAAGTCTCGATGGAGTGTCTAGCTAGGGATGCCAAAACGAAAACTCCAGCCCTTCAAGTAAAGACAGCAACATAACACAGAATAAAACACGTTGTAAGCTCGCCTACTCGAGAAAATCGACGGATTTACCAACCCTACCGTTCTCACTGAGCACCCAAATGCCATGTTCCATTTTACATACAAACTTAGGTGGTGTTTTCACCTTGCGAAAAAATGAAATCGCTGCTCCCCAGGGTTTGAGCAGAGGTGTACTGGGTATATCCACAATTCGTCGATATATTTGTCAGGCCTATGTTATAGGGGGCGAAAAAATTTAATGAATTAATTATTTTAGGCCTGATTTATCAATAGTTAGATATAACTATTTTAACTGAGGAATAAGATTGACGTTTGGCGATGGAAATATCGGCCCATAAGCAGATGGAACAAAAATTTGTATGGCTTGTAGACGATTGATTCAGTTGTTTTTTTATGAGATAAAAGCACCCACAATACAGCAGATAGTGTGGTAACGACTTTTCAATCCTATAATGTTAAATTACCCAAAAAAAAGAGGCGGACCGAGAAATACCTAAATAGCTCCCAACTCACAGACATTTGTTGTAAAAAATGGAAATTTAGCTAGATGGCACAGTCAAACGAATTTAAATCGAAACAAGGAAGGCCATCTTTCATAATTATTATTGGCGACATCTCTAGTAACAGTTAACAGTTATAAGTCCCAGTGAAAACTTAACTTAAGAACGAGTGTTCCAGAGGTTATTAGCGCGTTCTTTTGTTCCAGGAGCGATGACCTCTCGCCCCGGGGAGCCCGCCTGAGAGATGGCGCGTGCGGCTGCCGTAGGCCTATTCACAGCTCATTTCCTGTGCTGCATTATTGGTAAGCGTTTTTGTTATTTTTTCGAGTGTATGGGGTGGCTTTATTTTTGTTGGTGATATTCTTTCTGTACCTAATGCTGCGATAACTGTTGATAGAGTTGAGATTAATCTGTTTAAAGTACAACATATTTTAGGTTACCCGTGCGTCGTTTCGCTTTCGTAAAATTTACCATTAAAATCTCTGACTTTTCTGATTTTTAAAAACCAATTGTTTTCATATAAACCTTATCCTGGCAATTATAAAAATGACAAAAAAGCAGCCATGTCGGTGGAGCCGTTCTTAGTTAATGATTGCGGTTCTTAGAAATAGATTAGAAATAGTTTAAGAAGCATAAGAGTATATTCCTAAAAATCTATCGAAGATTTGTACAATACTGTACATAACATTATACCTATGCACAAAAAAAAAAACATTACTAATTAATTAATCTCGAGCCCATTAATACTACCAAATTATTGACCGAATAAAATATTAGAATAACAAGAAATATAATTTGATAATGGAAGTGACAGCTTTCATTTCTTATTTTCGTTAAAACAAATGACGCACTGATTAAAGGACAATCAACTGAATCAACTGCAATTAGCGCTACTCAAGATCCTACAATTTAATTTTGGAACGAGCACAAAAAAACGCAATGCAGGTGCGATCTATCCACTTGCGACAGCCGTCGGGTTACATTTTTCATGTATGTAATAAAATTGGTAGAAGTGAGTACAGACGAGCGATTATCACAATAGTCATTTTATTCACCTTTATTCGTAATCAGATAGTATGGTGGTTAAATTCAAGTCTCCCATGTAGACTTACTTGTCTACATGGGACTTATAAATATCGAAAGATGAAATAGTCTAAATATAATTTCTGTGCCAATTAGGGCTCAGAAATTGGTCGTCCTGGGTTGGGCTTCTAAAGATCATGCTGGTCTGTAATCTGTGCTTATAAGCGACGCTGAAACGGAGACACATTGGCTAGTAATTATTGCACCCAAATGGATTGTCTATCCGACGCTTAGGATATTGTCTATAATAATAAACAGTAACTGCTAATATATGTGTACGCTAAACTTTGCAATTATCGAACAGAAATCGGTCGTCTGCACAGCTCCTCAGAGAGGGTGCGATGGTGGCGTAACCAACTCTCTATAGTAATAAAGTGTCAGTAAATTCGCCCAACAAAGCTGAGGGATCATAATTTAAAATTTAGCACTTAATCAAGCTTCAGCTGACAATCGCGATTTACGTCTCCGCTGTGGACGTTTCATTTTCCACCCAATTACTTTCTTCAGGTCTTTAAGCGTTAATGTGATTAATTTTTAATCAGATCAGAGGGCACCATTAATCTGATGGGGACGGCAGACCAAGGGTAAATAAATGGAATTATCTTTGTTTATTGTAGCAGCCGTCTAAATATTCTCAATTACTGCTGATTTACTGAACAACAGATTTCGGTCGGAGTAAAATTTTGTTTCAAATTCTTTGTTGATGGACCGTGTTTTGTTTTCTTGTTTGGTTGGGAAATGAATATATTATTAATGGATTTGTAAAAAAAAAATTGTTACAAAGGTAATAATACTCTGTTCCAACATTTAGTTTAATTACATAATTTTTATTATACGTAATTCTTGTGTTATGATAATTTTAATCATGACATACATTGGATCGACTAATTACACTGAATCGTGATACAATGATCACTTAGCAAACGAGAGTGTGCAAGTGTTTGTGATATGACTAGTGTATAAGTTTTATGCTTCGATCACGTATCAAATGAGTGTATAAGGGCCACTTGCACCAACTTCTTAAATATGTTTAAATTATATTTAAACAAAAAAAAAGCTAATGAAAAATTATGTTTAAATACAATTTAATCATATTTAAGAAATTGGTGCAAGTGGCCCTAAGTATGATGCGGACGGAGTGTGTAAGTGTAGTGCTACGATCGCGTAGCAAACCATTATGCAAGTTTTTGCTTCAATCACGTATCAAACAAATGTTTAAGTGTGGTGCTATGATCACGTAGCAAACGAGAGTGTGCAAGTGTGTAGTAGTATATTTTCGTAGTAAACGAAAGTTTGCATATATTGTACTACGATAGCATAATAAAATACTGTACAAGTTTTGTGCTACGATTACGTATCAAACGAGTGTATAAGTTTCATACTATGGTCGCGTAGCAAACCATTGTGCAAGTGTTGTGGTATGATCTTTAGCAAACCAAACTATGCATGTATTGTGCTGCGATCGCGCTGCTGATGTCAGTACGTATAGGTACATAGCAACTGCCGGACTACATTATTTTTATTTGTACATGGTACCTAAAGTTCTTTCATTTCCATAAATCCTAAATCGATTAGATAATTAAGTAAGTTAAGTTTAGCTTTGGACCTATAGTGATCGCTTTGTCTGCCGTAATACTATTTTTTTTTATTTCGCATTAAAATAATAAACGGTTACTAGTTAAATAAGGGACGTATTAGTTACAATTAAATAAATAATCCTTTATGGTACGAAAATAAGCATTGCAACAAAAAATCCTCATTTTTGATTTACTTTTGACACTGAAAAATGTTATCAAAACATTAATGAATCAAAGAGGATCGTTAATCTAATTAAAAAAGTAAAAAAGTGTCTTCTTACTTTTGTCGTCTTCAGAAAATTAACGTTGTCCTACTTTTTTATTCGGTAGAACAATCTTTTGACGTATGACTCACTTAGTTTATGACTAATCGCAAAATCTCAGAAACTGTAAAGCCTACAAACTTGAAATTTGTCAGCTAATTTCCTGATAAGGATTAGGGATGGCGTTCTCTAAACTTCTAAAGACTTAAGAATTTAGAAAATTTTCCACAGGATAAGAAAAACGAGATTGACATTATATACCTAATACTGCAAGGCATTTTTTTATACCACCAAGGTGGCAAACAAGCATACGGCCCGCCTGATGGTAAGCGGTTACCGTAGCCTATAGATGCTTGCAACACCAGGGGTATCACTCGCGCGTTGACGACCGTTTAAATTAAGGAGGAATAGTTTGGCTGGCAGCATAGGAGACAATAGCGTGTTGCTTATCCTATCTGCCAACACAACGCTTCCTAGCGGAGCTCTGGTGACCTTGCTCACCGATACGAACACAACATAGCATAGGCATGATCAGTGCTTTTAATTATACTTTATACTTGGATAGTAACACAACATATCATCACGCTTATAATCCCAGAAGGTATAGGCAGAGGTGTACTAATGGGTCCCATGTAATTGGGAGTAAGCCTATTGCCATTAACCGTGTACAAATCTAATCTCCGTACTGCTACAGATAATTTCATACAAACACTCAATACCACTTTGCTGGACCTGGGAATCGAACCCATAACCTCTGCATAGCAGTCTCACTTAGGATCACTAAAGTAACGAGGCAGTTGAGAGTATGATCCTAAACTTCCTCAAAGGGTAGTCAGTATTTAATTATGGTTTTTTGTCTGCAGTATGCCGTCAAGACAGCAGCAACAACCGACCGAGGGACCAAAGCACAGTGTCTGAATCTTCCAGAAGGTTCAGGACGGAGTTCCTAGAAGACTGGCCACAGACTCCTGGAGCTCCATACTTCGACCCAAGCACGCCGGAGAATGTAACTGGCCTTGTTGGACATCCAGTGACTCTACTGTGCAAAGTGAAGAATTTGCAGAACAGAACTGTAAGTTGTTAATTGTGTTTGTCTTTTAGAATGATTTAACCATCGCTTACCATCAGGCAATCTACTAACTAAAAACTAAAACTACATAAGGTTTAACTTCAGTCGTTGTTGTCGTCTATTTAATAAGTCTAAAGTAAATAAAAGATACTAACCGATTGGAGCTTTCAACTTTTACAGTTCTATTTCAGTTTCCTTTAGGAATCGTGGTTTGAATAGTTAGCCCAGTCGCTTTGAAACCTGCTTCTAAACTCGTCACTAAGTATGGGTATTGGCAGCTATATTGTAGTAAATGATTGGCCTTGACGCCATTCAGTCCAAGTTGGAACTAAAGATTAATTGTTGTTAATTTTGCGTAATTCCATTGATGTTGTAATTCTATCAAAGAAATAAGTATTTTGGTCATAGGTATTCTTTTACTTCTTTATAGTTCTTATTATCGTATCAAAGAGGCCACTTCTATGGCCAATACCATCACGCCTGTATTCCCCGAAGGGTTAGGTAGATGTGTACTAATGTACACCCACAGTTCGCCGGTATGTTTAGGTCCCATGTAATAGGCGCTCAGCCTATTTATTGCCATGAACCGGGCACAAATCCCAACCACCGAACTGCTACTGATAATTTCATAGAAAAAACCAATAATACTTTGCTCGACCTGGGAATCGAACCCAGGACCTCCAGCGTAGTAGGCGCGCTCAGGACTACTAGGCTAATTAGGCATTTATTATTGACATTTGTTAGTGCAAACTTATTTTTAAGTTATAATTTACAACAAATAATTTATTTTTAACTAATTTAAAATTCAATTACTTTGTTTTCTAAAAGCAAAGGATCTTAATACTTTGCTATTCCAACTAAGTTCAAAACTGCATCAGTATAACAAGTCAAGTTAGCATTATTTGTTAAATTATCAAAAGTTTCGACAAAGTCGTATTCAGAAACAGGTGTCGCGGTATTGTTGGATAGAGATTGTAATATTAAGCTTGGATGCAGGTCTCACTTTGAACAAAGTCTTCAAATATATATATGCCTCGACTTTCAAATAGGCAATTTCCGATACGTGTAGAATTTACTCCTGCAATGCCTGAAGTTACTTTGGGTGTTATAAAGTACTTCAATAATCGAATGTAGCTTTCGATTTTAGTATCCTTTATTTTGGAATATGTCTAGGTTATGGCTGAGATCAAATTATATAAACTTATAAAATATTTTTATTCAAACTTAACAGAACCAGCCATCGTCATTAAATAAATTTACTGAAATAAATTATTTTAAAATTAATAATAAGTACTAGTGAATCGCGCTAAAAATTTATGTTAAAATGTAATATATTCCTATACTAGGAAATGCTTTAGGCTTAAATTTACAAAAATTGTGAAAGTTTTTGGCATGATTGAGTAACAAAAATTGCGATAAAATAGAACCATTAAACTCAACTGATATTAAACTTTAAATAAAACAACGAATGAATGTGGAAGAAGCAAAAGAAGTTTGCAAGAATCGTAGCAAGTGGCGGTCTATAGTTTCTGCCTACCCCTGTGGGAGAAAGGCGTGAGTGTATGTATGTATGTATGTAAAACAACGACCGATTTTATCGCGATATTATTTAATTCCCGGCGTTTGGGATCTTTTACAGCATCCATAGTCACTGGTAGACTGAGGTGTTGGACGTCTCAATGTTATTTTTTTATTTATTATTTATTAATACTTTATGCACCGTTGGTACAAAGGCGGTCTTAATGCCATTAGGCATATGGCAATGTTAAAATTACTAACAAAGGTTGTTATCCTTATATTTTTGTGAAAGTTTAGCAATCCGATTCACGCAGAATAAGTTCACCTCTCCTTTGGTACCTATAGGACAAAATTAAAAAAATATAGTTTCAGCCGTCTGGTCACGATTCTTTAATGAATTCATCAAAATGGCGACGATAAAACCAACGCTAATTAAAGCCAACAAATCAGCTTAGTTTGGTAAGCACTGTAATCTTCAAAGAAAGAAAGGCAATTAATATTTTAATGGACTCTCAAAAAACTTCACTTTACTGAATGAATAGGTCTCCCATTTCAGTTTCAGTGTCTTGCAGTAAGTTCACTAAGTCTTGGATACGAATACCTATTTTCTTGTTATCATTGTTTGACCCATCTCAAATAAGTTAGACAAGCCAATTCACTGGATTAGTTATCGCGATGCCATTTTGATTAAGCTTACGGTACTCCTAAGGTTCGATAAGATTCATGCATTTCAAGTTGGTAATGTATGTTTGGAAGGTAAAGTAATAGCGCTTGATGGAATTGGGCATAATATTTTATCTATTCGATTAATAAAGATAGGTATCTAATTTAATTTTATGCCTAAAATTTGAAACGTGAGTGACAATGATACCAATGTATCTAATCTTCAGTTATTCTTGTTATCGTCTTCTTAATAGCGCTTGGTTTGATACTTGATTGAATTAGGGATAATATTTTATCTATTGATTAATATAAATAAAATAACTAAAGCTTATGTCTATGCAGGTATCTCATCTTAAAATAGTTATCGAGAAGTCGATATATTTTAGCACCATATTTTAGTATTTAATAGAATTAGATTTATTATTTTATTATTGATATAACTGAAACAAAACTGCTTCGTTGACCTCGTGGTCGTGGCCCGACTGCTACGCTAGTGGTCTTGGTTTCGATTCTCAGGTCGAGCAAAATATTATTGGGTTTTACTATAAAATTCTCAGTAGCAGCTCGGAGGTTGAGATTGGTGCCCGGTTAATGGGAACAGACTCGCCACTATTAGGACTTGAAACATACCAGCGAACTGTGGGTGTACATTAGTATGCCTCTGCCTAACTTTTCGGGAAATACAGGCGTGATGATAGATAATCAAAGGCGTGATAGTATGTTATATTCCACTTTCTCTCTTCCGCTCACGATCATCATACTTACAGCAAACTTTGCACTACCTATATTTTCTTGTTTATCCCTCAGGTATCATGGGTGCGTCACCGCGACATCCACCTGCTGACAGTGGGGCGCTACACGTACACGTCGGACCAGCGCTTCGAAGCGCAGCACAAGCCGCGCTCCGAGGAGTGGGCGCTGCGCATACGCAGCCCGCAGCGCCGCGACTCCGGCCAGTACGAGTGCCAGATATCTACCACACCGCCTATAGGACATGCTGTCCATCTTAATATTGTAGGTCAGTAAATAGTTATAATTTAACTAGTTTTACTGTAATTTGTTAACTATTATATGATTAACGGTAGGGTAGGAACCTGGATTAATGATATGCAAATCCGAATAATAACACACCTAAAGTTAAGTGGATACACTATTACTCGTATTCTAGTTTAAGTATGTACTTAATTTTAATCATTACTTTGATGAATACATTTTACTGGTTGAAATTGTGTGATTGTAAAAAATATAAAGGATTTATGGTGAAATTATTACAAGTATAAAAAAAAGTATCATTTTACTTCTAATTAACAGTGGTACCGACCTACCTATGTCCTCCAAAATTGAATTTAGTACAACACGAATAAAATTGATATTGCAATAGGAACGTTAGAATAATTTTATAGGATTTTAGCAGTGTATAATGCAAGTCCAGGGTATTATTTTCGTCCCGTAAAATTGTATCAGGACCATGAATATCTGGCACACTAATATCCACTCCCCAAGTACCTACTTCTACAATACTTACTCGCATGCATTCGTATTTGGATATGTTCCAATCAGACTGTAGAAAGTCCATTCAAACTTGGAATCGACCGCCAATTTCAGGGCCATCTAAAAACGACCAAAGATAACAAGCCACGTAACTGCAGTACCATATTTTTCACAAGGACCACGAAAACATTTTTGCAACCAACAGACGTTGATAATTTAGAGTTTAGGCCAGTTCTTGGCATAGCAATAGATCTGGCATAAATAGTTTTATGTCTCCGAGGATCACGGATAAAGTAAAAATGGATCAGTCAACATAAAAATTGTATTATACAAAACTACGCGGATTTTTTAAACCGTTAATTTTTTCAAAAATAAGAACAAAAACGACTTCAATTATTTTAAAATACATTTCATTATTCATCTCCAAGAGTATACCTACTCTATGAAATTAAAAATTATGTACAAACTACATAGATTTAATAACAACAAAGTTGTTCACGAACTTACTTAAAAAATATAAACTTACCGATTTACTGAAAACCTAATCTCTTTTAAAGACTAGTAATAAGAGCGATCCCTTTTGTTAATGGTATTTCATTCATCTGAACAGTCCATTTGTGTTATAATCATGACTGTGGCTTATAAAACATAGGGTTGTCAAAATTGAATCTTAGATAATAATATAGTGTCGCTAAAGTTAAATAGAACAATAGTGGAACCATTGTTTGCATGGTTTCTGTTTCACACTGTCGTCTGAGAACATAGTGTAAATAAATACATATTCCGTATGTTTACTTCGTTCATTAGTTGTTCTATTATTATTTAATCAAATGATGTTCTATGTTTTCTTGACTGCCTCATTAGTCTAGTGGTCCCTAGTGCGACTGTTACACTAGCGAGCCTGGGTTCGATCCCCAGGTCAAGCAAAGTGTTATTGGATTTTTCTGTGAAATTCTCAGTAGCAGCTCGGAGTCTGCATTTGTGCCCGGTGAATGGCTATAGGCTCGCCCCCTATAACACGGGACCTAAACATACCGGCGAACTGTGGGTGTAAATTAAGTACGCCTCTGTCTAACCCTTTGGGGAATCCAGGCGTGATGGTATGTTATGTTATTATGTTCTAGAAGTGATGTTGTTTGAACGCACTTTGGGAATGGTTAATCGATATTGTGTACTGGGAATTGAGTTTATAATTATTGTGTAAGTTTTCATGTTATTCGATGTTTCTTATATCTTTATTTTGTAAAAGGCTTTGAATCTAATACAGACGTATATCTTCGTTGTTGATTTTACACAGTTGAGTATATTGTAGGGTGACAAATAATTAGTGTAAAATAATACAACTAGAAACTTTTTCAAAGACTTGAGTCAATTTCAACATGATGGTATTCTAAACCACTACGGTATTAACGCAGCTCGATCATACTGCGTGACGCTTTTGTTTTTTTTTATAATTAATCTTTCTTCGGTTAAGTTGTTTGATATGTCCCTACCTTAAAGTTACCTTTAGAGCCAATTTTTTTTTTATCTTCAGATAACTTTTAACTGAGGAATAAAATTGACGTTTGACAGATTTTGTATAGAAAAATAGAAAATTTAAAATTATAAATTTTAATTTATTCGTCTGATAAAGTTATCAGGCGATGGAAAAATCTGCTCTTAGTCTAATAAAATCCTATAGAAGACTGCAATTGTTATTTTCCTTATAAAATTCGCTATGTATTAATTTTTGCTTTGCCATCAGCCTCAAAAGATTTTTTTTTAATATTTTCCTTTAAGTAACTGAAGTAAAGAAAGAGCCATATATGCATTATAACCTACAATGAACACCATTAAAGACTCCCTCGAAGGGTGAAATATTGTAGAGAATAGGAAAAAAGTCTGAATATGTCTTTGCCTTTTTTCCTGATATGTAATGGAACCTTCTTGTACGGAACAGCTGTCCCGTACTCGGGAAATGTCAAACTTTTCTGCGATGTAATGAAGCGATTTTCATAGAAACTATTTTTTGTAAGGTTACATTAACAGAGCACGAGAGACGTCACAGCTGAAGACATTTGCGCTCTTTGAGCTCCGACGTATCAATATACGTCACGTTATTGCGTTTTTGTTCGGCGTTTGTACGTACTTATGTTGAATTGCTACACGTGTTACAATTTTCTTGGTTTTGTTGTAATGTGGTAATAGAGAACGATAATTTTTTGTTATATGATGTAGATTTTTTTTCGAGAACAGTATTGAAATGGTAGAGGCTTTATATATAAAAAAAATACAAATTTGCATTCCTTATGAAGCGGCGGTAGCCTAATGGCTAGGGCGTCGGACTTGCGATCATGTGGTTGCCGGTTCGAAACCCACCCATTACACTACCGAAGTGAATCCACTCGTAACACAAGCATTTTGCTTAGCACAAGGGGTTAAAAACAATACTAGTAATGTGCACCCCAAATTGATAGTAAGCTTTTTTTTAAAAAAAATGTGCAAACTACTTTAAACCAAAGTGAAAAATCGCAAACATATTTTTTCTGATCTATAATTCCAATAAAGCGGCGGTAGCCTAATTGCCAGGGCATCGGACTTGCGATCATGTGTAAAATAAAAATAAAATAAATATTGTTGGATTTGACGCAAAATTGTATCTCTAAGTGTTTTGTTTATGGGATATTTCTTTAGTTGTAATGTTATTTTATGTTTTATTGTTAGTTATTATAATAATATTATATTACATAATTATTATAATGATGCACTAAAATATTAAAATCAATGACTTGTTTACACAAAAATAAGCTGTGCTAAGTCAAAGTGTATGTACATTAAAAGATACATTCCACACATAGCCGTACCCAGATTCTATTGTTACACATTGTGTAGTTAAATCAACCCTTAAAATATTACAAATTTAAACCTGTTTTTAAGAGTACCTTGTATAACACGAGACTGTTGTTCACAGAACCAGAGACAGAGATCATGGGAGGTCCGGACCTGTTCATATACGCCGGCTCCACGATCAACTTGACATGTATTGTTAGACATACACCAGAACCACCCAACACCATTAATTGGACGCACAGAGGGAAGGTAAGAATTAACTTTTATTTATTATAAATAACTTCATTAAAATTAAAATTTAATTTTATATTTTTATAAGGGGAAAATAATGTAACAAGATAATAACATACTGCTTCATTAGTGTAGTGGTCTCAAGCGCGACTGATAAGCTTGAGGTTCTAGGTTTGATTCCCAGGTCGAGCAGTGTTAATGGGTTTTTTATGAAATTCTCAGTAGGAGCTCGGAGTCCGGATTTATGCCCGGTTAATGGCAATAGGCTCGCCCCTTATTACATGGGACCTAAATATGTATACCAGTGAACTTGTTCGGGAAGAACAGGCGTGATGATATGTTATTTAAAACAACATCTCCAAACACTCCATGATAGATGGATGAATGATGGAGGATATACAATTGTATACCCACAGTTTTATTTGTGCGAGAATGCCTAATGGCAAAGTCCGCCTTTGTACAACATTTTTTTTTGTTTGTGCATGAAGTATTAATTAAAATAAAGAAATAAATAAATTTGTTTTCAGTTTTCTTCAACGTTTAGATTTTAGAATAGTAGTCTTTCTTTCATATCGTCATGAAAGAATATACCTATCTAAAAAAAAGGAATGGAATCTCAATCTTGGAATTAAATCCAAAAAAGTTTTAAGATCACGACATTGATATAAATGTTACTCGGTATCTACTTACCCTTATTTTTTTAAGATAAAAATATCGTACCTCAGTATAACATGAAAAAGGATATCCTTATGATCTAAAGTCCATTGCATTATAAAAGCTTATACCGAGAAAAAGGTAACGATAAATTGAGGAAAACTCAGTAAAAACATTGGTTACTTTGATCGGAATTATTTTTTTAGGGGCGATAAGCAGTTTTTGTTACCAATGAATGAGATTCCGAGAAATAAAAAACATAATGTTTAATTCATATTTCTTATCCCACTACAGAATGAATAATACATAAGTAGTAAGAAAACAGGTATTTCAAAGCTGTGTTTACATAACATTACCTACTTTAGTTATTTTATTAGCGAAAAGACCATTCTCAACACATCGATACTCCTCCGTGCCCTCGGAGAGAACGTAAAACCGTCAGTCCCGTATGAAAATCTATGACAATTATTAGTGGTTGTCAGAAGCCCAAAAAAGCCTGACAACCAGTCTACTCTCCGTATTGCCCAGAAATTGGGTTTCGGAGGCCTGATGGCAGTCCCATCGTGTAAAATATAGATTTTCAGCCGCGTGTGGTTAGACTGGAAGCCAACCTCAATATAGTTGGAAAAAGGCTCGAAGGATGATTAATGAAAAGAAAAAAATAAACACAGGTGGGTTCTTAACTCGCTTAGGTTCCTGGCAGACATAGCTCATAAGACAGATTAAATATGGACGGACGAATTTAGCATCTCAAGCCCACAATTTTTTTCCCATTGTGAAATTTATACCATATTGTGGCTAAAATAAAGAGGATGAATGGTTCGAAATACTAATCTTTATAATAACTGGTGACACTTTTGGCGTAGCGGCTGAGCGATCGGCTTTTACGCCACGTATTGTGTGTTCGATCCCCACACGTAGCAAATATTTGTATGACCACTATGCACCTACGATACAAGAGAAAATCCTAGTAGTAGTAGTAGTTTTTTCTAAGAGAGGTAGTGGAATTGAATAATTCCACGCACAATTGGAGCTGCTCGACTGGGGAAGTACCTCCACCTTGCAGAAAATCGTAGCCAAATAACATAGCTCCGCGCTATGTTGTGTTCCTAACGGTGAGAAAGGTTGCCAGAGCTCTGCGAGGAAGCATTGTGTTGGCAGTGTGGGGGACCGGTGGTGTTTTGTTACCGCCGCTGCCATGTATGGCAGAATATCTCCTATGCTGCCATCCCTAGTTGGGATGGCAGCATAGGAGATTCTTCCTTAATTTATATAGACGACGATTTATATAGAAGCCTGCAAGTTACGCGTGTTAGGTGCCTATAGACGCTTCTATCAGTGGTATAAAAAAAACTCCCATGTAAAGGCATAGCCCAAATTGGTACGCGTAGAAACGCGAACCGTATAAGATTTAGTGAAATTCCTATAGGACTGCGAAAATAAGATTAATAAGACCATACCGCTGGGCACGAATACATCCTACACAATTTACTACAGTCAGTATTTTATTCGGTACTTAGGTTAGGTGCTAAGTCCATGAATTTAGTTCTAATTCCACCCAGTGTTTCCAACCGGTCTATTATATGCTGGGAAAGCGGAATGCGATTCCCGAAATCGCAATTAGATGGCAAACTCGACGCATCCACACGAATACCTCAGAGCATTAGGATTAAGTTGATTTTACACTGGACTATTAACACCAAATTGCGTTTGAAATTAACGTGCACAAGAGACTATTGAGAATGCTCTCTTATATCTAGATCTATCTTATCACACTAATACAATGAAATTGTAAATAGCCGATGTCTGTACATAGAAGTATTTAAGAAAAATAATAGCAACGCAACTGCTTCATTAATTTAGTAGTCCCAAGTGCGAGTGCGAGCAAAGTGTTATTGGGTTTATCTGTGAAATTCTCAGTAGCAGCTCAGAATTTGGAATTTGTGCCATAATGGCAATAGGCTCGGGACCTACACATACCGATGAACTGTGGGTGTTGTACATTAGTACACCCCTGCCTAACTCTTCGGGGAATAGGCATGATGGTACGTTATGTTATGTTGATAGCAACGATAGCCTAGTGATATGACTATTAAACTGTTAAGTCAGAGTTCGTATCCAAGGTACTCACCTCTGAATTTGCAAAATCATGTGCGTATTACTTGTCACGCGCATAAACGGTAAAGGAAATCATTGTGAGGAATCCTGCAGATTTTCTTGATCGCTTGTCAAGTCTGCCAAACCTCAGGTCTACTATTAAGTAGAACTATATAGCTTTATCCCTCTCATTTTGAGAGGAGACCCGTGCCCAGCAATGGGACAATATTTAATGGGTTGATGATGTAAGGAGCAATAGAAACCAAAACAATAATGTTAGAATATTGCCTAACGTTTCTACGGACTATGAGTGAAGTTTAAACATTGAGTTTCTTGTGATATTAATGTTCTGGTATTGTACTTTGCTAATCCTAACGTAATGTAGGGTGCCCGCCAGCCAGGTGGACTGACAACTTGCAGAAGGCAGCTGGCAGCGACTGGATGAGGAAAGCCGAAGATCGGGCTCCGTGGCATTCACTAGGAGAGGCCTACGTCCAGCAGTGGACAAATATAGGCTGATAATGAAGATGATTTTACTTTACTGACTAAATTATACTCCTTCCATTTTTCCTACAAGATGCAGCTATAAAACATGACACACTTTTAATAAGGAAAGTGGCAGAATTTCTCAATTTATAATAATTCCCTTAACCTTTGCAATGTTATCTCAGACGTTACGGCTACCTGCGTGTCGCATTGCGTCTGTTGGCGTCACTTAGAAACAATGTTGAAAGTTTGTAGTATGTGCAATGCAAATTGATAGGTAGTATGTAAGCCTTTAAACCTATAATTGCATGCACTAGACAAGCTGTCATGGATTATTAGATAATTTCTGTATTACTTAAAGATTGCATATTTTTGTATTTTCTAAATCGATATTAATTTATAAGACTGAAACGTATTGCTACGCGTTATTAAAAAAATATAAGTATATGTAGATCAAATTAGCACAGAACGGACGATGTGGGAATGTCAAAATTGAAATATTTACACTGTAAAGTTTAAATATGCAAAAAGTACTTTTATATATCGCGGGAGACTTCATAAATACAATTAAAGGATACAAAGTATGTACACGCAGACTGGATATAAATATCCTGAACATCTTGTCTTGAAATAAAACTATTTTTTACGGATTTTATCGCGTTGTATTAATATTATTTAATTCCCGACGTTTCGGATCCTTTACAACATCCATGGTCACGGGTAGACTAAGTTGTTGGACGTCTAAATGTTGCAATTACTAACAGCTTCCTTACATTTTTGTTATTTATTGGCGATCTGATTCACGCAGAACGAGCTCACCGTATCATTCGGTTTTGCAGTTTTGGGCTTGGATTTTGATTTAATGGAATCTATAATGGGGTTCCAAGCAGGTGGTAAGCCCCAGCCATCTTCTCTATTGAAAATTGGGTGTTTTTTAATTTCAATAGCCTCGCCAATCATCCTGGGAAGGAATTGGTTTTCTTTTGCGAGGACTTGTGGTTTATCAAATCTGATGCAGTGCATCCTTGTCAGCCTGGCTGTAAAGGATCCAAAACGTCGGGAATTAAATAATATTAATACAACGCGATAAAATCCGTAAAAAATAGTTTTATTTCCATGTCTAATATTCGCGTAAGTGTCAGAAACCAGTATTCTTACTAGTCATTTTTGGATACCTAGGTACTTATATATTTGTTAATGATAATACACTAGAATGTGTGGTAACTCAACTGTTGCCGGTTGAATGTATAGGTAGATTTTCTTTCACACAAATTCTCACTTATACAAACGCCCAGACCCAGAATAACTACTTATAGCTCGTACATATATTTGTTCCATGTTGGGATTAAACCTACAACACGTAGCGCAAAAGCCTATCGCTCAGTCGCTAAGTAAAAGTGTCATCAAAGACAGATCGATTGCTTCATACATAATGTGAAAATCATGTCAAATTATAATATGGTTGTATATTTATATTTCATTCTAGCACGTAATTGTATTCTGACAGCATATAATTTGAAAATTTGTATGATAATTTTATGTATATTTTTGTGAGAGACATGCCTTACCTAGTCGATTATCTCGTCGCGTGTATTGCGCTGACAGAAACATTTCTATGCTAAACTGTGATTTAGAAAATTAACTGTCTATCAATGTTTAATTTATGAAATCCATTACTCTATTTTCGTTTCATATTTCTAACACACCCGTTTATCCGCTTTAACAATTTTACCCGTGTGGGGACGGGTTAGAATACTAGTCCTCACTGCCTTTCAGATAGGCATTCCGTAAGAGGCGTGAAAATATCTGACTCGCTCGGTGGTAGAAGCTCTTGGGGTCTCACTGGCTGGCAGCCACCCTTACGTCGGAGTCTGTCGTAAAGCACTTTGGTATGTGTTTCGAATTTTACACGTAAGAGCCAGTTCCCCTCGGCTGTTACGGCTCTGGCAGTCTGCTGTCCGTAGGGGCTCTTAAAGATCGGCAACGCATCGGCAACTCCTCTGGTGTTGCAGGTGTCCATGGGCGACGTTGACTACTTACCATCAGGTGGCTCGTCAGCTCGTTTGCCGACTTAATCCATCAAAAATTCTAAACCTACGATTTTTGTAAATGTAGGTATAGAGTTTTTGGTCAGTTAACAGCTTTGGTAAAAGTACTAGTAGTGTATTATCTGTGGTAAAAGTAAAAAGTAAGCACCTGCAATACATAAGTTATGTGAAATACTGACTATAAATAACATCCAAGTTTTGATGATAATTTAACACAGCACGAATAAAAACAAATCCCCATTTTTGTCATTTATATAATAACTAGCGACTAGCCCGTGGTTTCACCCGTGTTACCCCATTCCTAAGAGTCGTAGCGTAATGTTAAATAACTTAAAACCTTCCTCTTGAATCACTCTATCTATTAAAAAAAACCGCTTCAAAATCCGTTGCGTAGTTTTAAAGATTTAAGCATACATAGGGACGGACAGACAGCGACAGCGACTTTGTTTTATACTATGTAGTGATACCTACCTAATATTTATTTTTTAGAGCGACTTGCACGATTGAAAATCCTTGTGTTATAAACAGACAATTTAACAGGCACAAAGTATTTGTACTAAACTCATTACTCCTGATTCTCTTAAATTACTTCAAACATTATAATTTAATCATGTTTTCTTACATGGCTCTCATCTCTCAACAACTCAGCATAAGTTTTCTTGCAACGCTTAATCTCCAACTTGTTAACGGAGTCTGCACTTCTAATTTTGTATTTGGTGCGAAAACAGCACAATGAAGTAAGTTATTTTCTAATGCAAAATGTCTTTGTTTTGATTTTATTTCTCATGGTAAAGTACCAGTAGGATTAAAGGATTTTTGACGGCTCCAAATCAGTTTCATTTTCAAGATTTTTAAGAAGATAAATTATTCAGTTACTTTCAACATAGTATTGCAAACAGTTCACTTCAAATGTACTTGCAAATAAAATATGAACCGTATTATTTATTATTATATGTAAATTGTGGTTGGCGACTGGATATAGAAGGCTTCTACTGTCTAACCTGAAGGTTTTCCACCAAACGAAAAATTACTGTTTTTGTATTTTAAACACGTGTTGGTAACGTACCTTTGTAATAAAGCTTTGTTTCCACTTAAGAAACAGTTGCAAATTTTCCTTTTCCGCAGACCTAGAGAGCTTTAGATATTTTCTCCGATTGCTCTATCTTATTTAAGTCGATATAATCACGTTATTTTCTCGCACCGATAAATTAGAATTATGAAAATTGTACCATTTATTCCCTTTTTTCCTATTACACATCAGATGTGCAATCAGCTTTACATATTCTCTACGCCCAACCCTCGCACGGCGACTGCATTTCAGATTGGCGTATCTTGAAATGCAGGCGAGTCGTTGAAACAATTACCGGACTCGGAACTCTTGCACATTATTTTATACGAGAATTTCTAGAACCACTTTGACATTAAGCTAGGAACCACGTCGTGATTGGTGGAGCTTAGAATGCCTTGCAGTTGTTTGTATGAAGTAGAATATAGAGACTCTTTTTTTTTCCTTTACTGTAAAGGAACCGAAACATAACATAATCAACCCATTATATACTGTCCCACTGCTGGGCACGGGTCTCCTCTCAGAATGAGAGGTATTAGGCTATAGTCCACCACGCTGGCCTAGTGCGGGTTGGCAGACTTCACACGCCGTCGAGAAAATCTCTCAGGCATGCAGGTTTCCTTACGATGTTTTCCTTCACCGTTTAAGCGCGTGATAATTAACTATTTAATACGTACATGACTTCGAAAAGTCTGAGTTGCGTGCCTTGATTTCGAACTCGAGACCTTTGACTTGGCAGTCCAACGGTCATACCACTAGGCTATCAACCGAAACGTCGGGAATCAAATAATATCAATACAACTTGATAAAATGCTAAAAATTAGTTTTATTTCAATGTCTAATATTCGTGTACGTGTACGATATCATGGATCTAACAATTATAAATTTCACATACAACATAAACCCCGTACCATAACAACTACCTGTAGGTACATATTTGATTCTCAATGGCTTAATACTATTCTAATTTGTTTAGATATATACAACATACCATCACGCTTGCACTTCCCGAAGGGTTAGGCAGAGGCGTACTAAGGTACACCCACAGTTCGCCGGTATGATTAGGTCCCATGTAATAGGGGGCGGGCCTATTGCCATTAACGGGGTACAATATTCCTAACTTGTTTTTTAAAAATTGAAGAAAAATACTGATGGTAACGTTGGCTATTCTACAAAGAAAGTATCTCTTTATTGTGTACAAATATGTTTTACTAGTAATAGATAAATATTTTTATACGCTCGGAAAACAGTAAGCAGTTCCAAGAAAATAAGAACTTACTTGTAAATATTGTTTTTGCTCGCCCTCAATATTAGAAGATATATATACATCTATATATATAGAGATGTATATAAAAATAGCAAGCGAGACTGCCACATTGGCTCACAAAAAAGTCTGAAAACTGGAAACGCGAAGGCGAGGCGTTCAGTTTCGATGTTTTTCTATGTAACAGTTTGGAGTTTAGATTTAAAAAAATATATAATTATTTATAAATTTGAAACAACGCTTACGTTGTATTTCGCCGATTGAGTGAGTATACCGAAGGCCCATTCCCCTTTTAAAAGGTCGGCAATGCACTTGTGACTCCTGTGGTGTTGCGGGTGTCCATGGGCGGCGATATATAATCGCTTACCATTAGGTGATAAGTTTGCTCGTTTGCCCCCTATCCCATAAAAAGACCGAGTCCATTTAATGACAATAGACTCACACCTAATAACAATCATGTTCCCTAAAACTTTTCGGTGAACAATAGTCAACATAGAGGGCTGAATATTGTCACAGTCCCTTTTTAAAAAAAACCTAAGGGCATCTACAAAGTCAAAGTGAACCGAACACTAAACATAATTCGCCTTTTAACTTGCAGACTTACTCTGATTAAAATCTGTACAGCGTCGGAAAATAATATTATCTCAGAAGTTATTTGTAAGTTATTAACACTTACATAGCTTTGATTGGGCGAAAAGCAAAGTAATAGAAAAGAAAAAATTTTTTTGTTTTCATCGGCAATCTGTTTATGAAAATTATAATACACAGACTAAATAACATCATGTTGAAATAGAGAATTAACATAATATAAAGAGCTTGAATTTCGAATTCCCATATTCAAATTAAAAAATCTACCTATTTATTAAGAGCAAATTCTTGACAATTCTAATTTCAAATTACTGTCAAATCGAAACAGAAATTCAAATTCGGAATAATTTCGTAATAATCACTCCAAAGCTGACTGCGATGCAACATGCAAATAGGTCGTAACACATTTAACGTTGGCCCGTGCTGGTCAAAATGTCCTCTTGCAGTACCTACCTAGTTTTAGCAAATTGAGGGACTGTGCCACAAAAAGGTATTTAATAGGTACTACCCTACTTTCGGTTTAACGTTTTCAAAAGTGTAACCGGTAGAAAACTGCCTACCGTTGTAATGACGTCACAATTTGACTTTTTTTATTTGAATATTTTTTATGCTTTGTTAAATATAAGTTATACCTACCCAAATAATATATCGATTGATAATAAATATTTTTCGGTTATAGAGATATTGTAATAAAGTTTTTTTTATTTCTTTCCTTTTAGTATAAACCAAATTTTTTTCAAGGACAAAAACTCATATAGGGTTCCTAAACCGTGACTAAAACTTGGCTTGTTTTTGTAATAAGAGCGTTTCATTTTCAACATTTTTTTTCAACAGACGATAAACTTCGACTCAACGCGTGGCGGTATATCCTTAGTTACTGAAAAGGGTATACACAGTAGCAGTAGACTCCTAGTACAGTCTGCACGGACGTCGGACGCGGGGTCGTATCAATGTGCGCCGGACAATGCACAAACTGCCACCGCGAGAGTACACGTACTGACTGGTAAGTTTCTTCTGGAATATATGTATATGTGCATCCTACCAAAAACATTTCACGTATGATTAATTGCCAGGACTCAAGAGCTCTAACACTTCCACGGTTAAAAGTAGAGCCAAGCCCTAGCTCTACAAAACCTACTAACTACAGCCACCATCTTCGTCAAAAAGCAACATCTTTCTGTGTTAATCCCGTATTATTGGATGACTAGCATTTTCTTTTACTAGAAAACATTTAACATACATAAAATCTTACAGTACACAAGGATACGGTGAGTTCGTTCGTTCGTTCTGCGTGAATCGGATCGCCAATAAATAACAAAAATGTAAGGTAGCTGTTAGTAATTGCAACATTAAGACGTCCAACAACTTAGTCTAGCCGTGACCATGGATGCTGTAAATGATCCGAAACGTTGGCAATTAAATAATATTAACACAACGCGATGAAATCCGTAAAAAGTAGTTTTATTTCAATGTCTGATATTCGCGTAAGTGTCAGAAACCAATACATAAAAGATTGGAACATGATTAGTAAAAGAGATGAAGTCTTATGACAGGTAGGGTGTGAGTGACATATCGAATGAATGATAAGAATGTACCTATGATGTGATGACGTGAATGATATAAAAAACGAGATTGACAGATGACAGTTGAATGATAGATGACGAAGAGGTGTAAAAGGACGATCAGAACGAAGACGATGTATTCAAAGACGATAAAATAAATTGAAGATTTATCAATCTGTGTTTTTATTCCAGCCCAAATAGTACAATTCCCACTATGCCTATTATAGGATGACAAACAAACATCAGAGCCACTTGACGATATGTGACGTGGCGTTGTGATTATGTGACCTTTGTACTTTCACTTTAATCTTCAAACTGAAAAAATGTATTAACATGGTGTTATGTAGCAATTGCCTATCGACAGAATATTTGGGGATGAGTTTGGTAGCAACCAAGCCAGATGAATTCAGTAGCTGAGTTCTACGATATTAAAGTGAATATTATTTAACAATTCATTCTTCTCATTGTAGTAGTTCTCTATTTCATAATATTCTTATTCTTGTCTTATTGTTTGATGGCAGTGGTGTAGTAAGTTTTGATTAACATAATTATAGTTTTTAACATCTGCATTCTTAACTCTGGGATGAGATAAGGACGTTCTAATGTTTTTCAAATATTCTCCCGTTAGGGCTTATACACACAATTATTTTTATTACAGAAGGCTTACAGACTAATAGTCATATGATATAAAGAGCATGTTATTAACCAATTGCTAATAACAAGCCTCCACATATAGCAAAAAAATTAGTCGATGAGAAAAAAATACATACAGTTTAATTTAATTGTCGTCGAAAAATAACTGTGCCAAAAGTCGTCTTGCTGTCGCCACACTGGTACCGAACAAGTCGATATTTAGGTAAAAATATACTTCTACCTATAAAAGAATACTAAAGAATCTTAAAACAATTTGAAACATTTGCCAGTTCTTCTACAAACTGCAGTACTGCGTTTAAAATAAAATAATCTAAACATTAAAAGCACTACTTAACTTACGCTCCAGTATCTGCAGAAAGATAGACGATAAATCAGTCCCGTCTTTGTAATTAACTGGCGTCTCAGAACGTCTAGTTCTAATTAGTTATACAATCGTCAGACACTGTCGCAAGATTGAATTGGTGCAGTTTTAATTAGCAAGCAAAAGCGACGGTGACTTTAAGTGTTTATAAACGTGTTTGTTTCTCATTACACGTTATCACGTTCGCTTGTGTTGCTATTTTTTTGGTCTAAGTGCGAAAAATGACATTTTTTTTTGAGAGTTATAATATTACATACCATCACGCAAGTATTCCCAGGACCTCTAGCGTAGCAGTCGTGTTTATAAACACTAGATTAATGAAGAAAATTTTAGGCAAAAAACTGACTTCAAGCAATTTAGTGTATCTTCAGAAGCTATGATCTGTCATCAATTAAATTTATATAGGATTATCTTGGAAGTATACGAGTATAGAATCAGATTATCAGTCAAAATCGGTTTAGAATCGAAGATATTGACAGCATCAACATCTGTAACAAAAGAACCTTCTATTTTTGAATTTGTAAGACTTGGCTACCATCTGTACGAAAAATAGTTTTTTTTTATAAGCTCTAGGTTTAAAAACATGTCATTAATATCATCAAATAACAATTTGTTCTTTAAGTTGTGTCAGTAAGAAATCTGTTTAATTTCTCATCCAAATATTATGAAGAATTATCGAGTTTGTGGACGATAGATAATATTTTTTCAAACGTCTGAGTTGGAGTCTTGGGACGTTATTTCAGATCATCGTATTAACACATCAATCAACATTTACTTTGTCTAGCAAAAGGTCAATAACGAACTACGTCACGCCCCCTCGGAAAATGAGAATAGAATAGTCAGCTCTTTACTTCCGTGACGTCATCATCTTACACGTGCATGGGGTGATTTTTATGAATGGGTCCGCGCTTACATAGTTACACCCCTTTTTTGGATCTTGGGTTTAACGCTGATTTAATGAGACCGCTAATTAAAGATAACATAACATATCATCACGCCTGTATTACACACATTGCCAGTACGTTTAGTTCCCATGTAATATGGAGAGAAAAACGTTCTTTTAGATATATTAGATGTATATAAATATTATTTATGCTATAATAACACGAAGCGTATTTAGAAAAAAGTATTAAAAGACATCTTAGTTGCTAGTAAACTGAGTAGTTTTGGATTTAAGAGAGGAGAGAATGAACATAATATAGTTTATTTCAATCATTATACATTAATACATTCATATTTCGCACGCTTAATATTGAACTGACCTATTAAGAGATAAGTAAGAATCAAGTTACACTTAGGCATAGCCTTTTAATAAATCCATTTATGGTTTTATCTTAGAACTATACCTTTGTTTTAGTTTTACAGTATACAGAATTTGTGTTTAAATACAATTTAAACATGTTTAAGAAGTTGATGCAAGTGGCCATTAGTGTAATAATAAAACTTGATATAATTGTCAATAAATAGACCAGGGGCCGTATTATAACGTATTAACACCATAATTTTTAGGTTGTAAGAGAGAAATGACGCTATTTAATATGTAGAGCGGCATCTCTTTCTCACAACCTAAAAATGATGGCGTTAACACATTATAATACGGCCCCTGGGCCCTAATCATAGATCACTTCTTCGCGGTCTACCAAAATTTTCTGGGTTGAGTTAATCCAGTAGGTATACCATTAAGCGTGCGATTTATTCTTAAATAATTAATATTTTACAAATCCCGCTAATATAACATTGTCAGTCGGGTAAAAATGAGACAGTAATCAGTCCTGTCTGTAAAGTAATTACTGTTCATCTTAAAACATCCAGCAGTTCTAATTAGTTGACCACGATGTTTATCAACCGACGGTCGGTAAACTCGACAAACTGTTACTGAGCTTTTAATTAGGTAGGTAGCGTAGGCAAAAATGAATCTGAATTTTAAAGTGTGTTCAAATGATACATTTATGTTCACGCATAACTATTTTTTTAAACAGTCGAGTAAATATTTAATTTTATAAGTTACCGAGATGTGCGCATGTCAAAAGGTGATGATACGTTTGGTGTAGCGGCTGAGCGATCGGCTTCCGCGCCAGGGATTGTGGGTTTTATCTTGTATTTTAAAGTGTGTTCAATTGATACATTTATGTTCACGCATAAATGTTCCTGTTTTTTTTTAATAATACAGTTTAAATATATTTAGTAGTAGTAAAATATATTTAATGGACTATAGCCTAATCCCTCTCATTCTGAGAGGAGACCTGTGCCCAACAGTGGGACAGTATAATGGGTTGATTATTAAAATATATTTAATATTTAATTATATCTGTATTTTATTATGTATTTTTTACCTATGCAGGTTGTTATTTTATTTTTCTTTTAATCTTCAAACAGCTGGCCAGATTTTTTAAAATCTAGCTAAGAACATTCTGGATGAAGTCATCTTTCAGACAAAAAATTAAATCAAAATCAGTCCATTTACCTTTTTTACGTTTTTCACTGAAGATCGCGTAATCCATAGCATTAGTTATAATATTCAAGAAACGTGCCATGGATTAAATGCCCTTGCGTCTTGAGGTTAACGCATTTAATCAAAGAAAAAATAGCACAGCAAACCAAACCAAACCAACGGTCGGAACGTATTTCAACGTATGGTGACGCTGACAGTGATCTAGATGTCAGTCAATTTATGTTACATGTAGCGATGGATGGGTGATTTTTTTCAATATGTTCAATTATACAAAGTATTACAAATCGATATTATGGATGTATTTAGTTATGGTACAGACAAACATATAGATAGAATTTATTTATGAAGTATTCTGTATATCTGTATAACATATACATATATCTGCGAATTCGTTCGCCAGTGACACGAGCAACCAATCCTCTTAAATAAAGAAATTAACATGAAAATGGTTATTCAAAAGAAAACAAAATTATAGGATTCTTAAGTTCCTCTAATCAAAACCACAATAATAAAACGCTATGAATGTAATAAAAAAAAACGTTGTTAACCTAAATATCAGAATGAAGGCAAAATTTGATATAAGCCACAGATTATTGGAAAATAGAATTGCTAAATTCTACCAACCAATTATCGGGATTATACGGATATATGAATCAATTGTTCTCGATTAAGCTGTATACGTCACTCCAAAATGAATCGTACATAACTGTAAATATATTTAGAGCACGCTTATATTTTTTTTTTAAATATCATAGGTATTAATTTCCCAGTTCAATCGTTACGTTATGATTGTATTTCGAATGTACTCGTATGATTCGTAAATTTTATGAGTTAATATGTAATTAGACTTATCTAGGCTCATATAATTAAGCAGTACCTACATAGCTAGACGAAATCCGCGTGAACCTCCGACCTATAAGAAGCAGTCTACATTAGTGACTGATTGAAAACCATACTGTAGGTATTTACCAAGTCTTAGGAGCCAGAAGAACTGATCAAAATTGCGGACGATTCAGTACGAAAACGGAGTAAAGGCAAAGGTTATCATCCTGTAACTATTCCTGTATTAAGTTATTTTTTAGTAAAGGAAAAAAATCAATCGCGGGCAGGATTCGAACCTGCGTCTTCTGGTTTGATATACCAGACGCTCTGACCTCTAAGCCACCGCGAACCCTACCCGCATGATTGAAATGTTGCCTTCACATTCTGAATTTACGTCATAAGGTGACGTTTTTTTCACACTGTAAATATTTACCAAGTTTAAGGAGCCAGAAAAACTAATCAAAATTGCGAACGATTCAGTACGAGAACGGAGTACAGGCAAAGGTTATCATCCTGTTACTATTCCTGTATGTAATAGCAACTAAAATAAAATATTTGAATATTAAAATTAAGTCAAATAACCTCGATACACAGTGTGCCAATTAAACCTGTAGTGGATCTCCATAACTTTTTCAACGAAACACATACCCTACTTGTGAAAAATAAGTATATCTTCCTATACAAAAGTAAACGTAGTAGTATTGAGGTACGGAAAGTCATCGTTTTTTTTCTCCCTATTATCGGTTTTATAGGAAAAGTTGGTAGAGGCTGCAGGTGACTAAATTGGCACCATTATATACAGGCTGACTGGTGAGACACTAACAATATTCGGGGACGTGATATTTGGCGATAATGTGAAGAAAAAAAATAACATTAAAAATAAATATTTGTTGACTACTAAGTAAACTTAACCGAATGTTATGTAATTAATTACGCAACGCATGATTATAGATTTATAAATTTGGTATCATTAAGTAGGTACCTAATACTCGTACAGTATCGGTTAGTATCTGCCTGTCAGCCTGCATACTCCTTACTTAATATTATAAACGTGAAAGTTTGTGAGTATGGATGTTTGCTACTCTTTCACGCCAGAACGGCTGAACGGATCTGGATAAAATTTGGAACACAGATAGATTATACCCTGGAATAACACACAGGCTATTTTTATTCAGTTTGGACCTAATCCTGAAGTCCACGCAGACAATGTTGCGGGCAGAAGCTCGTAAATAAATATTAACATTATAATCAATAATTAATATAATATTTGTATAATTATTTTATAAAAATGATGTAGTTATCATAAAATAATTATACAATAATCTAACGAACCTTTAATGGTACTATCAGAAGTTTCATGCTTCGTTTAGCATGCAGCCGTCAGTCGCGTTGAATTTCCTGCCATTTATCAACTCGCACAGCATTTGTTGAATTTTACTTGCGATCGAAACTGGAACGTTTCCGTTACGTCACGCAGTTGAATCATGAACGTTGCAGTTCTGGCATAGTTAACTCGAGTTTTAATTGTTTAGAAATAATTAGTGCAGTTACATTGTTGTTTGCTCGTTAATGGAAGGAAATATCATGCATTTCATTGTTCCCGTTTAGTAGAGTGTATTAGTCGAAGTTAATTAGGTCTTTTAAATTGGTGGAAAATTGAGATAGAAGCCGGCATCGCAAGGAAGCGTTGTGTTGGCAGTGTGGGGACCGGTGGTGTTTAGTTACCGCCGCTGTCATGCATGCAAGCATGCCTCCTATGCTGCCAGGCCAACTATTCCTCCTTAATTTCCTTGCACTCGCAACCGGGGCGTATGTATTTATAAGAAGATTTTTTGGGATAGGAGGGCAAACGAGCATACGGATCACCTGATGGTAAGCGACTACCGCCGCCCATGGACACCCGCAACACCAAAAGAGGAGTCACAAGTGCGTTGTCGACCTTTAAAAGAGGATTCGGCCTCCGGTAACCTCACTCACTCGGCGAAACACAACGTAAGCGTTGTTTAACGCCGGTATTCTGTGAGGCCGTGGTATCACTCCAGTCGAGCCGGCCCATTCGTGCTGAAGCATGGCTCTCCCACGTGTAAAGATGTATGAATGTGGAAGAAGCAAAAGAATTATGCAAGATTCATAGCAAGTGGCGGTCTATAGTTTTTGCCTACCCCTGTAGGAGTTAAGCGTGAGTGTATGTATGTATGTAATTTCCCATTTATGATACTAATTAAGTATGAACCCCATAGGTATTTATTTACACGAGAATACATAAAATAAAAACCTGTTAGAAGCCTAGAAACATTCATACTCCAGCAAGTGATATGAAACATAAAACTGAGTCACGCGAGTATAAGCAGCAAAGCCTTTGATCAACTGATCTGTTCTACATAAAATACCGTAGTTGTTAACTAACAACAGTATTTTATGTAGAACAAAGTTATATAAACATTAGGAATTCCTTAAGTCCGCACTCATCTGTGGTCATATTTTATGTGCAGAGCTCCAAGAGTAATTTATTAAGGTTATTAAAAATACATAAACTCCCTCATTGGTCTAGTAGTCCTAAGCGCGGCTCCTGAGCGTGAAATCTTTAGCTCGATTCCCAGACCGAGCAGTGTTACTGGATTTTTCTGTGAAACTTTTAATAGTACGATATGGTTAAATGAAATATTACATGAGACCTAAATGATACCAACGAACATTACACCTCTACCTACTCCTTTGGGAAATTCAGACGTGATGAAATAAGTTAAATCCTATGGTCAAGCCAAATTTTTTGACCAAGTTTCGGCTTATAGGGAGGGCTTGTAAAGTTCATGGTTTGGCTCTCCATGAGATTTCACAACTTTTTGTGGTACAAGATAGCGAGATTTGTCATTTATGATGGGATATTATATTTTAATTCGGTTCGAATTAAAATATTTCTTTTATACCACTAAGCTAGCAAACAAGCATATGGTCCGCCTGATGGAAAGTGGTTACCGTAGTCTATGGACGCTTGTAACACTAGGGGTATCACTCGTGCGTTGCCGACCCTAAATTGTTATTGACCCTAAGTTGCTACGATTTATAAATAACATAAAAGTCATTATATATAATAATAATATATAAATCCGCATAAAATACAATAGAATCTACTTCCATCGAAGTGCGTGGCTTTACTGTTACAGAGAATCGTGACCGTTGCCTATAAAATAAAATAAATATTGCCATATCGCGCGATAATTATGATAATTCTGTTTACTTTATAATTATTTTCTCCTAACTATTAACACCATGGCTGTGTTATTTTGATTAAACTGGGCATATTATTTCTAAAGTGTTTTCAGCACGCGCGTTTCGTTGGTGTTATCTGTAAATAATTACATTTACTCATTCTAATAGTAAAATAAATAAGTGAAATTGTGAGCAAGAAATCTTTAAAAAATACTGAAGTTTTTTTTCTAGTTTGTTTTACGTAAACATGCCATCACGACTGTATTCTCCGAAGGGTTAGGCAGGGAGGTAGGTACTAATGAATACCCAGAGTTATTGCGGTACGAGTTACGTAGGAGAGCCAAGCTTTGGCATGAATGGGCCGGCTCGACCGGAGTGATACCACGGCCCCACAGAAAACCGGCGTGAAACAACGCTTTCGTTGTGTTTCGCCCAATCCCCTTTTAAAAGGCCGGCAACGCACTTGTAACTTTTCTAGTGTTGCGGGTGTCCATGGACGGCGGTAATCGCTTACCATCAGGCGATCCGTCTGCTAGTTTGGCCCTATCCTATAAAACAAGTTCGGCGAAGTTTTTTATAGGATATAGGTATGTTTGGATCCCATGTAATAAGGAGCGATATTTTTATTATACATATATTGTGTGATTTTCTTCTATATCTTAAACAAATCGACCCAGAAAAATTACCAGTACAGTAGGTAAGGTTGAAATAACTTTGCTTGTCTGAAGTTCGCTGTTCCGACCAACCGCGTAGGTTAAGTCACAATAATTGGTTTTGAACAAACATATCAAAATTAGTAAGGATAAAATTTATGATAATTACAACCTTGTTTATTGATTCTGTCGGTAAACGGGCAGATGATGCTGAGCTGATGGTAAGTAGTCATCGCCACCCATGGACATCTGCAACACCAGAGGAGTTGCTAATACGTTGCTGAGCTTTAAGAACGCCTACGGACTGCAGACTGCCAGAGTCGCAGCAGGGTGAAACATTTACGATCCCATTGCCTTTATAGCGAGATTTTCTATTATAATTAACTACTGCAGAACAGTTTTACAGAATAGTTTTCTGAGCCTGAACATTGAAACATGGATTTCTTAAGACCACTAGACAAATAAAGGAGATACATTTCGTTTATTACGAGTTATAAAAATGTGTTATTATACCTATGTTTTAAAAAAACATTAAAATATGTCTCGGGACATATAATATTTTAGGAAAATGAAACAAGGGCAATAAACCTACGAACACCCTTTATAGTGATAAGCGATCTAGATATAGTGTTATTTATTTAGGTATACTAGTCAAAATTAAAAAGAAAACTAATCTTTAACGTAGAAAAATGACATTTAAACAGTTTTTTAAGGTTTAGATCTCACACAATTTAATTTTGCTTCAACCTTATGACCCTAGTTATGCAAATAAATGGTTCGTATTCTTGTAAATTAATATTTTTAAACCCAACGCGAGAATTGGAATTATTTCGAAATAAAGGGGAAGTAACTCTTGTGCAGATACGGTGTCCATGCACTAAGCATGTGTCTATATCGACAAAATGTATGATAGCTGCATTTGGTTACATTAAAAATACTTAAAGTTCGACCCCGATATATGTAGTTATTTTATGGGATAGGTGGTCAAACAATCAGATGGATCGCCTGATGGTAAGCGATTACCGCCGCCCATGGACACCCGCAACACCAGAGAAGTCACGAGTGCGTTGCCGACCTTTTAAAAAGGGATTGGGCCTCCGATAACCTTACTCACTCGGCGAAACACAACTTAAGCGTTGTTTAACGGCGGTTTTCTGTGAGGTCGTGGTATTACTCCGGTTGAGCCGGCCCATTCGTGCCGAAGCATGGCTCTCCCACGTAAATAAACTCTCCAACGTCGTTGGGAAAGGGCTAAGAGGATGATGACTCTAAAACTCTACAATACCGTGAATAGAGCATTTTTACAAACCTCCGATATACAATTAATTTAATCCCTCAACCAGAACAATTGTGTAGGCAACCGGCGATTGGGTCCATTTTTTCTTCAATACCAACACACAAATTTACTTTGGAAATAATTCTACAAAAACATATTCGAGAAGGAATTATTTTCTATACTGACATTTACAGAAGCTTTACAAATTACTTTGATTTCAATAACCATTGATAAACTAAAATAAACACAATAGACATCCAAATATAACATGTTTTTGTCAAAATAGCGTGCTAGTTTATTCCAAGGACTTCCTTCAAGTCTGTTCAACATTAATAAAATAACGTTATTTTTCCCGCTTTTTGCGTTACGTCATCCATGTGTTGGACTTGCTATGTCCTGTTTATACGGTTTTGTATTAGCGTGCGCGAGACAGCAATGTCTAGCAAAAGCATATTGGAAGATTCCCTTATCTACAATCAAAGCAATATTGCACCTGTAAAGCAACTCTTACCAACATTTTGTTTATATTTTATAACTAGCGGGCCCGGCAAACGTTGTCTTACACTACCACTAACCATTCTTTGTTATAGTTTTCGATATCTCGGAAACCAGTTTCAGTGGCCAAAGTTGAAAACATCGTATACACACTTGAGTTTTCTCAATCCAACTTGTTCCCAAGCTTGATGGGTTGTTAATTCTTTTTTTTCTTCGACAGGTGAAACTCCCGCTGCGATGCAGGGAAGTGCACAGTGGGCCAGCAGTTTTGACCTACATACACTAATAGGTATCGCCAGTGTTATATACTTGTTCATTGTATAAAAGAACATTGAACTACTGTGTAAAATAAACTGTATATATTATTCTATCGATTTTAAAATCGAATAATAAGTTCGAAGGACACTTGAAAATTCGGTTTGAAAAGTGAATGCGAAAATACGAGGTGTAACGGTTGTTTTGTTTGGAGTTCTATTAATCAATTTTAAATCGAATAAAGAACAAGTTGAGTTTTGAAATTCGAAGGACTGTTGTGTTTGTAAAAAGAATAACTATAAAAATATTATAATAGTGTTGTACCTACTACAGAATATGTGACATAGAAAATTTGAAACCCGCAGATCCTGATAGTCAGTTGTCAACAGATTGTCAATCATTCAATAAAAATAGTACTATGTTCACGTCGCGGTGTATTTTAACTTTGTACTGTTTTTATTCAGTGTTTTTATATTATGTTTTTGTCCTTGTGATTTAAGCATCAAAACTTAAATAGTACAAGAAAATGAGACAAATTTAAGTAAGTTAAATATATAGTTATCTAATTAAATACTTTTACCAATATGTTTTGTTTAATCAAAAATTGATGTTTAGTTTTTAAGTCTATTCGTGATTATGTACATATTACAGTATTTTGCTTCCATTGAAAAATGTTTCTTTCATAAATTAGAATTTTATTTGTCAAAATTTTTTCGTTGAATTTTGAAATTTGAAATACCTGTACTGTTTAAATGATTCAAATAGTATCATTTCTTTTATTGTCATGATCAGTCAGGAGCAAAGCAAGCCTGAAGGGGAATATCTGTGCCAACGTCGCATAGAAAATATCCTAAGTATCAGGGTAATGTTAAAAATAAACTAGAATAATACTACATTTCAACAAATCACGTTTCTAATGTTTAAATCCATAACTTTAACAAAAAAAAAACATCGATTGTCGATAGCGATTGAAATCGATAGATAGATTGACTGTAAATTGAAAAATGAATAATTGCGATTGACAATCACTCGGTCATCTAAGATCAAACGATGTAAAGATTGTAGTTAATATTATAAATATTAGATATAGATATTGTTTTTGAGATTTAAAGTTGATTTACTTAAATAAAAGACCATTTTATAAAGATAATGAAATTTTATTTTCCCATATAATTGAAAAATAATCTAAATACACTACACTACCTCGACATGCAATAAGTTTTTGTACTATGAGTGCAGTTACTAAAACAAGATAATAAGATAATATTTTTCACGGAAATATAATAACTAATGAATAGGTAAGTGACGCAAAACTTATTGAAACTAGGTATTGATAGGTATATTCGTACACCTCTTCCGAATTCTTCGCGGAACACAGATGTGATGGTATGTCCATAGGTAACTGTCTGACTGATCTAGGGGTTTCAATCGCTGTTTCTGAACGTGAAGCCCTGGATTAGATTCCCAGGATTCTCAAAATGTTATCGGATTTTTCCCGGAGGGAAATTCTCAGTTGTAGCTTTGAGTTTGGATTTCTGCCATATTAATGGTTATAAATTTGCCTACTATTACATATACATCTCTGTCTAACTCTTCGGGGAATACAGACGTATTTTTTATGAATAATTAGTTCAAATAACACACGTATCTATATCGCAAAACTATAATGATTCTTCCCCGCTTAAAAGAAACTCCAAAACCTTCAACATATTTTCTCTACTTGCACGTCACTTCATTTTAGTAATCTACCAACCATAGACACGAACTCTACAAAGCCTTAGGGGAAAGGAGGTGCGAGCTTTTCTTACCAGAGACAACACGGTAAGAGAGTAAATAAAGTTTCTTAATCAACTTGGTTATACAACAGGTTGCGTCAGCAACTTAACTGGGAAGATAAACTTAAGGCGCTTAACTATAAATAGATCTTGTAAACCTATTATTTAGTTCTGTCAACATTCTCAAAAACAAAACAAAGTTGAAGTTATAATGCTTATCCTGAAAGGAGATTATCGATATAGTTTGCTTTTGAAACTTTTATCTAAGCCTGAACGTGAGGTCCTGCGTTTTATTTCCAGGTGCTATTGATATTTTAAGAATGGGTAAGAATAAAGATATTCCTAAAAACATTAACTGTGGACACACACAGTAGATGTAGATGTATACTTTTGTACAGAAAAAAAAATAGGTACATCTGCGTATAGTATCTAGGACTAAAGTTATGATTAAATCGCTTTACAAGGCACCTAAATATACCAGAAAACTGTGGGTATATGGCAGAATATCTCTACCTATCCCTTCGAGCACTACACTGCCCCCGATAGTAAAAAGGACGTAACTAACATTTTTCCAAAATTGTGTTATATATATTGCCGGAATGAAGAACAAAAGACGGATCAGCTGATATTTGTTTAATTTTATTAACTAATTTAATTTCGGATTTACCACAGTGAATAAGGACTCATCTCCATTATCATTTTATAGTTTAACTAAGATGAAAAGTATTTTTTCTCCGTATTTAGTTTTTGTTAGATACGTCTTTCTTATTATCGGGGGCAGTACAAGTGTGATAATTTATGTTGTTAAAATAGATATACAAAGTCAGGATTACCTACAAGGAAATTGATAATTTAAGATTCAAACTTTTAAAGACTCTCAAACCTGACAAACTGAGATCAAAACAGGTTAATGGGATTTTCTCTGAAACAAAATATCTGCTAGCCTACTGTATTTTTGGTAATAATCTCTTACCGTATTATATATAATTACGAAAACATAAATGTTAAAGACTTACGAGTTAGAGAGACAGAGCAGTACTTTTGTACTTAGCCGTCGAGAAATAGACATCTAGAAATATATTTTGCCTGTATTCAAGTACATTCATCAACCACCCACAATAACTAAACCATCCGACTCCCTCCTCAACCAAATTCAATTCCCCGGTTACGAACGACTTCCACAATAATTTCTATGCTCAATAACTTCAAAACTACGTACCATGCTCAGTTTGGCACCATTCAAAATCCGGAAAGGGCCTTCCATTCACATTTTCACCCATGTTTTCCTTTAGCCTATACTTGCCTTTCACTAAAGCTCTTAGGAACACGTTCACGTCAGCTTGTCTATTCACTGCGCAGACTCATTCCGGTTTTATTTAAGCCTTTTCATTTAGACGAATGTGGTTGACGGCCTAACAAAAGTCTGAGAGTGGCTGAGGTGAACGGTTTGCACCGTCCAAGCCAATCGAAGCTAAGTGTAAAGGAAAAATGTTTTTGTTAGGACTACATTTTACGTACCTGTATTGCTAAGATAAAAGTTAGTTCAGATTCACTCACTTTGTTAAATTGTATTCAGGGTATTCTTTTTTACTTGTAATCTGAAACGTTTTTATGTATTTGTTATATCTATCCGATTATAATCTATACTTATAATAAATCTGTAGAGAGGTCAATTCTGTACATGAAATATATTTCCAAAATAACTATCAGCGGGTGATTAGTGATCGATACTGACGCCAAAAATGCAATCAGTAAAATTTTTGTCTGTCTGTCTGTCTGTATGTTCGTTATAGAAACAATAACCACTCGACGGATTTCAACGAAACTTGGTACAATTGTTCTTCATACTCCTGGGCAGGTTATAGTATACTTTTCATCAAGCTACGATCAATAGGAGCAGAGCAGTGAAGGGAAATGTTGGGAAAACAGAAGAACTTACTCCATTTTTTAAGCTTCCGTCGCGTGTGCAGCCTTAATGGTTAAAGCTACACAGAAATCATGTATGACGGAAATGTTCTCCTTAAAATTAAATAAAAAATATTCCCGACAGCAAATGTCTATCTTTTATGGTTGACTAACAATAACACGTGTTACTCCCGATAGCTTAGCAGTTCGGAGCTTTCTGATTATATTTGTCTACTCTTACGTTAGGTGACTGACTGACTGACATAGTGATCTATAAACGCACAGCCCAAACCACAGGTTATAGTATACTTTTCATCACGCTACGATCAATAGGAGCAGAGCAGTGAAGGGAAATGTTGGGAAAATGAGTGATTAATGAGAAAGGTAAAATAAAAAAACATCACGCTACAACCCTTAGGAACGGGGCAACGCAGGTGAAACCGCGGGCGAAGAACTAGGGAACAAAGTAACTATTCCACGCGGACGAAGTCGCTGGCAAAAGCTAGTATAAAATATATTTGAAATTTAAAAAACCCCAGCAGCATCAAGTCATGGTAACCATGTTCTCTCAATATCATTGATGTAAAAGGAAAGTTGCTCACATCCCTTCATAAACTATAAAAGAGCTGATAATCTTCAAACGGCTGGTCAGATTTTCTTAAATCATAGCTAAGAACACTCTCAATAAAGTCGCCTTTCAAACTAAAAATACGGAATCAAAATCGGTCCATTTGTTTGAGAGCTACGATGCAACACACAGATACACACGTTAAACTTGTAACACCCCATTTTTGCGTCGGGGGTTAAAAAAGAAAATGTAACAATAGAAAATTATCTCAAATTCAGTTTAAAAATAGAAATAATAAGTTCAGGATATAACCGGTTTCACATAATAATTTCGCAAGTATATATTAGGATATTTATTCAACCGCATAAGTACAGTTGAAGCTTTTTGTATTGGTAAACGGTAATTTGGTATCTTAATGACGCTGCATTTTATTTAATTGCCTCAATTTCCATTTGATTTTTATTATTTTTTCATATAGGTGACAATTTGCCATGTGATCTTCAAGCCTCAATCCATATCCTATAGATAAACTGGTCAGACTATCAGGTTTCTTACCAACACTTGATTGCAATAGATTATTTATTTCTACAGACTGCCTCATTAGTCTAGTGGTCCCAAGTAAGACTGCTACACTAGAGGTCTTGGGTTCGATCCCCAGGTCGAGCAAAGTGTTATTGGGTTTTTCTATGAAATTCTCATTAACAGTTCGGAGTCTGGATTTGTGCCCGGTTAATGGCTATAGGCTCGCCCCCTATAACATGGGACCTAAACATACCGGCGAACTGTGGGTGTACATTAAGGACACCTCTGCCTAACCCTTCGGGGAATACATGCGTGATGGTATGTTATGTTATGTTATTTATTTGGTATGAAAACACACAAATAAAAACAAACGGGTTCATGTGACAACTGGGACCAACGGCTAAGGAAAGATAAGGTATTAATGAGATAAGAAAGGCTACCCATCCGTAAACTGACTAAGCAGCAATGGTGATGGTTTCCCGAATCGGAAACAATCACTTATAATCTGGATGTCTTTAAATCACTAATCGGTTTCTTCTATGCAAGCGCGCTCCATCGTACATCGTAGTGTCGCATAACATCAGGCAAACTAGCAGCCAAGCTTAGTCCTATCAAGTATTAAAAAAAAACATAACTTTGCAGATCGATCAGTCACGAGCACCTATATTATTCTTATATAACAAGTACCTTATGTACTTACTTACTAAGTAGGATTTAAGGTTAAGGGTACGTGAGATGTGTTTGCACTTAACTCTTAACCGATGATTAGTAGTGTAAGCCGATATTTAAGCGAACGAATTAGCTGTCGAGCATGTTCAAGATCGATCAATGTAGACTTAGTCGGAAAATCCGGCCTAGGCTAGAATATACTGAGGTATTTGGAAAGTCCGTAATCAATTTTGTACGCGAGTCTCTCTGGAGTAATATGTAGCAAGTACTTCAGCGAAAACACGATACCACTTAATATTTTGTATGTTATTCATCATTGTGCTGCGTATCGGTTAGTGTGATTAATCGATTCTGAATTTATCTCGATAACACACGATGAAAAGTTACTTTTCACATTAAAGACGTAAAAATATTCATATCTAAACTATCTCTTTGTGATATTTTTGCATTTTCCATGCTAAGATTATTAAGTTATTTTTTAGTAAAGGAAAAAATTCAATCGCGGGCAGGATTCGAACCTGCGTCTTCTGGTTGGATATACCAGACGCTCTGACCTCTAAGCCACCCCGAACCCTACCCGCATGATTGAAATTTTGCCTTCACGTTCTGAATTTACGTCATAAGGGTAGGGTTTGCGGTGGCTTAGAGGTCAGAGCGTCTGGTATATCCAACCAGAAGACGCAGGTTCGAATCCTGCCCGCGATTGAATTTTTTCCTTTACTAAAAAATAACTTAATAATCTTAGCATGGAAAATGCAAAAAAATCACAAAGAGATAGTTTAGATATGAATATTTTTACGTCTTTAATGTGAAAAGTAACTTTTCATCGTGTGTTATCGAGATAAATTCAGAATCGATTAATCACACTAACCGATACGCAGCACAATGATGAATAACATACAAAATATTAAGTGGTATCGTGTTTTCGCTGAAGTACTTGCTACATATTACTCCAGAGAGACTCGCGTACAAAATTGATTACGGACTTTCCAAATACCTCAGTATATTCTAGCCTAGGCCGGATTTTCCGACTAAGTCTACATTGATCGATCTTGAACATGCTCGACAGCTAATTCGTTCGCTTAAATATCGGCTTACACTACTAATCATCGGTTAAGAGTTAAGTGCAAACACATCTCACGTACCCTTAACCTTAAATCCTACTTAGTAAGTAAGTACATAAGGTACTTGTTATATAAGAATAATATAGGTGCTCGTGACTGATCGATCTGCAAAGTTATGTTTTTTTTTAATACTTGATAGGACTAAGCTTGGCTGCTAGTTTGCCTGATGTTATGCGACACTACGATGTACGATGGAGCGCGCTTGCATAGAAGAAACCGATTAGTGATTTAAAGACATCCAGATTATAAGTGATTGTTTCCGATTCGGGAAACCATCACCATTGCTGCTTAGTCAGTTTACGGATGGGTAGCCTTTCTTATCTCATTAATACCTTATCTTTCCTTAGCCGTTGGTCCCAGTTGTCACATGAACCCGTTTGTTTTTATTTGTGTGTTTTCATACCAAATAAATAACATAACATAACATACCATCACGCATGTATTCCCCGAAGGGTTAGGCAGAGGTGTCCTTAATGTACACCCACAGTTCGCCGGTATGTTTAGGTCCCATGTTATAGGGGGCGAGCCTATAGCCATTAACCGGGCACAAATCCAGACTCCGAACTGTTAATGAGAATTTCATAGAAAAACCCAATAACACTTTGCTCGACCTGGGGATCGAACCCAAGACCTCTAGTGTAGCAGTCTTACTTGGGACCACTAGACTAATGAGGCAGTCTGTAGAAATAAATAATCTATTGCAATCAAGTGTTGGTAAGAAACCTGATAGTCTGACCAGTTTATCTATAGGATATGGATTGAGGCTTGAAGATCACATGGCAAATTGTCACCTATATGAAAAAATAATAAAAATCAAATGGAAATTGAGGCAATTAAATAAAATGCAGCGTCATTAAGATACCAAATTACCGTTTACCAATACAAAAAGCTTCAACTGTACTTATGCGGTTGAATAAATATCCTAATATATACTTGCGAAATTATTATGTGAAACCGGTTATATCCTGAACTTATTATTTCTATTTTTAAACTGAATTTGAGATAATTTTCTATTGTTACATTTTCTTTTTTAACCCCCGACGCAAAAATGGGGTGTTACAAGTTTAACGTGTGTATCTGTGTGTTGCATCGTAGCTCTCAAACAAATGGACCGATTTTGATTCCGTATTTTTAGTTTGAAAGGCGACTTTATTGAGAGTGTTCTTAGCTATGATTTAAGAAAATCTGACCAGCCGTTTGAAGATTATCAGCTCTTTTATAGTTTATGAAGGGATGTGAGCAACTTTCCTTTTACATCAATGATATTGAGAGAACATGGTTACCATGACTTGATGCTGCTGGGGTTTTTTAAATTTCAAATATATTTTATACTAGCTTTTGCCAGCGACTTCGTCCGCGTGGAATAGTTACTTTGTTCCCTAGTTCTTCGCCCGCGGTTTCACCTGCGTTGCCCCGTTCCTAAGGGTTGTAGCGTGATGTTTTTTTATTTTACCTTTCTCATTAATCACTCATTTTCCCAACATTTCCCTTCACTGCTCTGCTCCTATTGATCGTAGCGTGATGAAAAGTATACTATAACCTGTGGTTTGGGCTGTGCGTTTATAGATCACTATGTCAGTCAGTCAGTCACCTAACGTAAGAGTAGACAAATATAATCAGAAAGCTCCGAACTGCTAAGCTATCGGGAGTAACACGTGTTATTGTTAGTCAACCATAAAAGATAGACATTTGCTGTCGGGAATATTTTTTATTTAATTTTAAGGAGAACATTTCCGTCATACATGATTTCTGTGTAGCTTTAACCATTAAGGCTGCACACGCGACGGAAGCTTAAAAAATGGAGTAAGTTCTTCTGTTTTCCCAACATTTCCCTTCACTGCTCTGCTCCTATTGATCGTAGCTTGATGAAAAGTATACTATAACCTGCCCAGGAGTATGAAGAACAATTGTACCAAGTTTCGTTGAAATCCGTCGAGTGGTTATTGTTTCTATAACGAACATACAGACAGACAGACAGACAAAAATTTTACTGATTGCATTTTTGGCGTCAGTATCGATCACTAATCACCCGCTGATAGTTATTTTGGAAATATATTTCATGTACAGAATTGACCTCTCTACAGATTTATTATAAGTATAGATTATAATCGGATAGATATAACAAATACATAAAAACGTTTCAGATTACAAGTAAAAAAGAATACCCTGAATACAATTTAACAAAGTGAGTGAATCTGAACTAACTTTTATCTTAGCAATACAGGTACGTAAAATGTAGTCCTAACAAAAACATTTTTCCTTTACACTTAGCTTCGATTGGCTTGGACGGTGCAAACCGTTCACCTCAGCCACTCTCAGACTTTTGTTAGGCCGTCAACCACATTCGTCTAAATGAAAAGGCTTAAATAAAACCGGAATGAGTCTGCGCAGTGAATAGACAAGCTGACGTGAACGTGTTCCTAAGAGCTTTAGTGAAAGGCAAGTATAGGCTAAAGGAAAACATGGGTGAAAATGTGAATGGAAGGCCCTTTCCGGATTTTGAATGGTGCCAAACTGAGCATGGTACGTAGTTTTGAAGTTATTGAGCATAGAAATTATTGTGGAAGTCGTTCGTAACCGGGGAATTGAATTTGGTTGAGGAGGGAGTCGGATGGTTTAGTTATTGTGGGTGGTTGATGAATGTACTTGAATACAGGCAAAATATATTTCTAGATGTCTATTTCTCGACGGCTAAGTACAAAAGTACTGCTCTGTCTCTCTAACTCGTAAGTCTTTAACATTTATGTTTTCGTAATTATATATAATACGGTAAGAGATTATTACCAAAAATACAGTAGGCTAGCAGATATTTTGTTTCAGAGAAAATCCCATTAACCTGTTTTGATCTCAGTTTGTCAGGTTTGAGAGTCTTTAAAAGTTTGAATCTTAAATTATCAATTTCCTTGTAGGTAATCCTGACTTTGTATATCTATTTTAACAACATAAATTATCACACTTGTACTGCCCCCGATAATAAGAAAGACGTATCTAACAAAAACTAAATACGGAGAAAAAATACTTTTCATCTTAGTTAAACTATAAAATGATAATGGAGATGAGTCCTTATTCACTGTGGTAAATCCGAAATTAAATTAGTTAATAAAATTAAACAAATATCAGCTGATTCGTCTTTTGTTCTTCATTCCGGAAATTAGCTGTCGAGCATGTTCAAGATCGATCAATGTAGACTTAGTCGGAAAATCCGGCCTAGGCTAGAATATACTGAGGTATTTGGAAAGTCCGTAATCAATTTTGTACGCGAGTCTCTCTGGAGTAATATGTAGCAAGTACTTCAGCGAAAACACGATACCACTTAATATTTTGTATGTTATTCATCATTGTGCTGCGTATCGGTTAGTGTGATTAATCGATTCTGAATTTATCTCGATAACACACGATGAAAAGTTACTTTTCACATTAAAGACGTAAAAATATTCATATCTAAACTATCTCTTTGTGATTTTTTTGCATTTTCCATGCTAAGATTATTAAGTTATTTTTTAGTAAAGGAAAAAATTCAATCGCGGGCAGGATTCGAACCTGCGTCTTCTGGTTGGATATACCAGACGCTCTGACCTCTAAGCCACCGCAAACCCTACCCTTATGACGTAAATTCAGAACGTGAAGGCAAAATTTCAATCATGCGGGTAGGGTTCGGGGTGGCTTAGAGGTCAGAGCGTCTGGTATATCCAACCAGAAGACGCAGGTTCGAATCCTGCCCGCGATTGTTTTTTTACCTTTACTAAAAAATAATTCATATCTAAAGTACTAATAAACTCTAAAACAGATCAAGCGATTACATACCATCACGCTTGTATTCCCCGAAGGGTTAACCAAAGGCGTACTTAATGTACACCCACAGTTCGCCGGTATGTTAAGGTCCTATGTTATAAAGGGCGAGCCTATAACCATTAACCGGGCACAAATCCAGACTCTGAGCTGCTACTGAGAATTTTATAGAAACACCAATTATCACTTTGCTCGACCTGGGGATCGAATCTAGTACCTCTAGCGTAGCAGTCGTGCTTGGGACCACTAGACTAATGAGGCAGTCATCAAGTGATTAAGAACCTCATAATTAAAAATTACTTCAAATCAACTCTACAACATTTACTCTCAGATTTCCATTCAATGGGAATTAATGTTCGATCATAAAAACCAATCGTTTTAAAAACGAGATAACGTTTAAGTACGATTCGACGGATTCCATTACACAACCCCTGTTTACATTCGCCCGGCTTTCATTCCGATGGAAGCTTTATTAATTATTGAAATGAAATATCTTTCGTTCTTATACTGAAATGCATTTAATTGAAATAGGAAGCAATAACGTTTGTCACAGTAAGTAATATCTGCAACGGATTTCGAAAAAAGCGTCCTAATTTTTTTATAATTATGAAAGTTTTTATATGCTAAGATTTTTGGCTGTTTGTTACATAAAAACTGATGGACAGATTTGAATGAAATTTGGTACATGAATAGTTTCTAACCTGGAGTAATACAAATAATGTTTTTTATCCAGATTTGACCCAATTTAGAAGAATACAAGATACACTGATAAGATCAGTGATAGCCTAGTAATATTATGACCATTGCTATGGCTTATGACATTATTATGGCTGCCAAGTCAAAGGTCTCAAGTTCGAACCCAAGTAGTTATTTATCACGCGCTTAAACGGTGAAGGAAAACATCGCGACGAAACCTGCATGCCTTAGAGAATTTGTTGACGGCGTCTGCCAACCCGCATTAGGCCAGCGTGGTGAACTATAGTCTTATTCTTTTAATTCTGAGAGGAGACTTGTGCCCAGCAGTGGGACAGTATAATGAGTTGATTATGTTATGTATGTGTATGAATGCAGACAAAGTCGCGGGTATATCTTATCTTATATGGGGCCGAGGCAGCAAGGCCTCAGTGCACGTCGACCCAATGGGATCTTTTGTGCTTCCCCTAAATACCTATTCCACATCCTCACCCAGATCTTCAAACAGCTCTTCCATGAGCTTTATAATGAGGCTTGGGGGAATGAGTCTGTAGTCCTCTGGTCTTGGATAACCCTGCCTCAAGAGGCGTATTCGCTTTCTAGCCATTGCATTGCATGTACACAGAAGGTGTTCCATGCTCTCAATTTCCCTTTTGCAGGCCCTGCAGGCTGATGTCTCCGTCAGACCAATCGTTTGTAGGAGAGCGTTAGTCCCGAAATGTCCGGTTAGCGCCCCCATTAAGTGACGGGTCTGCCGCCTGCTTGAGTTCCAAATGGGACGCGGGTATATAATAGTTAACGTGCCCAAGAATTTAATGGCTAAATCAGAACTACGCTGATCAATTTATCTGCAAGGTTAAAAAGTGCTCGCCGCGCTAAATCTAGGGGTTCGTACCATTCTAATTGCAAAACTCCTTATTGCTTCAGAGAGCACAATAAGCCGTCAGTCCAACTTGTTATACCATGATAATTATAGTTGGTATTCAGAAGCCCAAAGCCTAACATGAGCGGTTATGTTTAGGATATCGGTATTGCCTAGAAATTGGCTTTCGGATGTCTGATGGCAGTTTTTTTTTAAAGCTTACTAGCAATGTGGGTCGCACATTACTATACTAGTAATGTTAGCCTCTCGTGCTAAGCTAAATGCTTGTGTTACGAGTGGGTGCATGTAGGTAATGCAGTGGATGGGGTTCGAACCGGTAACCATATGATTGCAAGTCCAACGCCCTAGCAATTAGGCTACCGCCACTTCAAAAATTATGATGAAAGATGGATGGATGGTTCGATTCATATAAAGTATCAAATGATGTATAGCAAGTTTCTTTAACAAAATAACGTTGATATTTTATTCTAAGCGAGCCAAAAAATTAACTGACGAATCCCTTTATTTAGGGGAATATGTGGGGTGATTTAAAATTCTAATGTAATTGATTTTTTTGAGTATGTTCTCCAGATTCCAAGTAATACGTTACTATTCTCAAATAAAACACCTTGTTAAAGCAATCCCAAAAGATCACTGCGGTCAAAAATAACAAGACAAGATATATCAATTGAAATTATATTCATGAAACCTAGAGTAAGTCCCTTAATTTACTTGACTTCATGTATTTATGCGAACCATTTCATATAGTTCTGGAGCCAGATATTAAGGGTATGACATTCAAAAATCCTTAAATCCCTCTTTGGATACCACAAAACCGCTAAGTTTTGCGGTACGGTACAATAGGACTTCTATACATAAAATAATTCATAAGTTTTATGTAGGCTACTTACTAGGGTCATGCTGAAACTTTGTCTTTAGGGTCATGTTAAATCTTCTTTAGTTCTAGCATGTATTTAACATGTTTTACAAGAAGTTATTTTAACCTTAAAGGGTCCGGTGGAGCTTGAATTGCTCACAAAAACGTAATTCCGAAATAAATCGTAATCCAGACAATATTCTATCAAATTATGTTATTATTCGGATTTGGATACCATTAATCTAGGTTCCTACGGAACGATTTCGTCTACTACTAGTTCACTGGAAATAAAAGACCGAAAAATAGTTCCAAACTTGGTAAAGTTATCAAAAATTGCATTCGCTTACATTTATTTTCAGTGAAGTATTTGGACAAAATGGTAACGTAGGAACCTAGATTAACGGTATCCGAATCCGAATAATAACAGAATTTGATTAAATTGCGTTGGAATTAAGTTTTTCAACTGTTCAACTGGAGTAGTAAAGAATATTTGGATAACACGAATGGCTGATTTTGAGACCTTGATCGCAGAGTTGCGAGATCTCTAACAAACACAAGACGACACATTAAATACCTGTGTGAATTCAAATAAATAATACAATGCCGAAATAAACTACATAAAAATGTAATCGGAAATAAAACAAATGTTTACAAGAAAATTATTTATTGGAGCTAAAAGGCATTAAATTGGCGTCAACCCTATAAACCCATGTAAACCCCGAAATTTATTCAGTCACCCGTCTTAGATTGCATTTAAAATTCAATTTAAAGACAACACAGACAATATAAAATGCCACGGACTGTTGCGTGAGCAAATGTATAATTAAATTCATTGCGAAAATGTTTAAATAGGCGTTAATTTATTGTGTGTACCGTCGCGCACAAAACTTTATTAACTACGTACCGAAAATATTTATATTATGCTTTCTGGAAAGTGGATGCTTTTGTCATGTAGATTATAATGTCACTTCGTTGTTGCAGTTGCTGTTGCAAGATCCATATTATGTGTTAAGCGAGTACATAAAACTCTATCAATGTGTTTATCAAAGTAGGATAAAAATATATAGCAACACATACAGGGTAACAAGCGCTGTAATGATGATACAGCTTCATGCAACGCTAACGAAGCAAAAACAGCTGAAAGTAAGCGTAGCTTTTGTTAGATAAAATTTATTTTTGCTAAATTATTCGTTAGTTTTCAGCAGTACTTATCCGATTATTCATATCACAGCTAGGAGATTATTTAACAATTTGGATAATAACAACTTCAACTTTAAGATTGAAAATTAAATTGATGATGAAATATTGTAACACGACGACTGGCTGGTAAAATAATAGCTACTAGGTTAGTAGCCATTGCTTGTAGCTTGTTGAAGAGGCTTCTCCAAAAAGATGGACAGACGACCTAGTAAAGGTCGCTGGGAGCCGCTGGATGCAGGCGGGTTATAACCGGTCCCTATGGAAGTCTTTGGGGAGGCCTTTGTTCAGCAGTGGACTTCTATTGGCTAATATGATGATGATGATTATGAAGCCTCTTTCAAAGAAACAAAAACCTCGAAATTCTCTCAAAAATAGATAGCTCTATTCCTACTACACATGCAATGGGATGCCAGAAGATTCCGAGATTATATTCCTATAAAGTAATAACCAGAAAAAGTAAATCAAATGTAATATCAAAATCACGTAGCATCTTAAAATTATGTACCTGAATCTCCATTTTTTATTAGAATGTCCAGATTGTTTTAATCAATATTGTCTACGTCATAGATTACTCAAAACCTTGAGGGTCCGGCGGAGCTTGAATTCCCCACAATAACGTAATACCGAAATAAATCGTAATCCAGACAATATTCTATCAAATTATGTTATTATCCGGATTTGGATACCGTTAATCTAGGTTCCTACGATACTATTTCATCTACTACTACTTCGCTGGAAATAAAAGACGGAAAATCGTTCCAAACTTGGTAAAGTTATCCAAAATTGCATTTGCTTACTTTAATTTCCAGTGAGGTATTTTGGACGAAATGGTAGAGTAGGAACCTAGATTAACGGTATCCAAATCCGGATAATAACATGATTTGATAGTTTTTTTTTTTTTATAAAACGTTGCCCCACACTAGGATTTTCTCCTGTATCGTGGGTGCGTTTACAAACACAAATTCTCACATACACAAACGCCCAGACCCGGAACAACTACCTGTAGATCATACAAATATTTGCTCCGTGTGGGGATCGAACCCACAACACGTGACGCAGAAGCCTATCGCTCAGCCGCTACGCCAAACGTGTCGTCAATATTGTTGGTATTGGAATCCGAATAATATCAGAATTTGATTAAATTGTGTTTGAATCACGATTTATTTCGGTATTACGTTTGTAAGAGAAATTCGGTCCGCCGGACCAGTTTTCTACAGTTATCTTTAAAAAAGTGAAGAATAAAATATTAGTATATTTACCTTATAATACAGTTCAACTCACAATAAAAAAGTGCAATTATATTAAAAATAACAGGAAGAATGTAGGTATCCATTTAAAAGCTACTGATTACTATGAACGTAATATTACCTATTTCGTGCTGCGAATAATTATATCTGACACGAAGAAAACGCGAACGCTTTATTCTTTTAAAAGTACGTTGAATATTCTTTTTAACCTCGTATTTTTATTAAAAAGAGACCATTTACTTTTTTATTTAAAGCTGTATTTTGTATATATATTTTATATACCGTAGCTATATCTATATATATATAAAAGAAGAACCCAACTGATCGACCACGGCGTATCAAAGCTCAGCCGAAACTACAGGAGTTAGAGCCCTGAAAGTTTGTATGTTAGTTCCTTTTGCACCGTAGACGAGAAAGGATTTTTTGAAATTCAATCCCTAAGGTGGTAAAAAGGGGGGTGAAAATTTGTACGAAAATACACACACTACCATGCGTTTGACACACACATCGTCAAGATATGTACAGCTGTCATTCGCTGTTGACATTTTGACACATGTTATCTTCCTTATAAATTAGACTTAACACATTTTATGTTAAGAAACCTCCATGGTGTAGGTACGGTGGGCTCAGTTTATTTAGAAACGAAAATTATTTAAGTATGCAGGCGAAGCTGCGCACGGGAAGTCTAGTTTTATATATATATATACAAAATACAGTTACTAGCTACATCTTTAAAAAAAACCTGATAAATGTAATACAGAGCTCATTAATTTTTGACAACATGTCAAAGTTTGTCTCGATCATATTTTGCAAAAAATAACACATAAACATACCATCACGCCTATATTCCCCGAAGGGTAGGGCAGAGGCGTACAAATGTACACCCACAGTTCGCCGGTATGTTTAGGTTCCATGTAATAATAGTTCCGTGTATATTGCCATTAACCGGGCACAAGTCCAGACTCCCAGCTGCTACTGAGAATTTCATAGAAAAACCTAATAACACTTTGCTCGACCTGGGGATCGAGCCCAGTAGCCTTAGCACGAACAACTTGCGAAAAAGTATTCGTATCGTCACGATAAAAGCGCTGGTCCAAATCTCATACAAATTGGTCTCCATGACGATGCTAAGGCTACTGTTCAGTAGCCTTAGCACGAACAACTTGCGAAAAAGTATTCGTATCGTCATGGAGACCAATTTGTATGAGATATGGACCAGCGCCTCTATCGTGACGATACGAATACTTTTTCGCAAGTTGTTCGTGCTAAGGCTACAGGACCTCTAGCGTAGCATTCACGCTTGGGACCACTAGCCTAATTAGGCAGTCATTTTTACATAAAATCGTTGTCTTAATTCTAATATCGCTGGCACTCATGTTCATCAAAGCAACTTATCTTTTTCAATCTGTTGACAGTGAGGCAGGCTGCTCACTAATAATATAAATTATGTATACAAAATAGAGGTAGAATAGTGATAGAAAATATTACCACAGATAAACTTTTAAAAAAGAGCTCTTCTGTCTAAATTACTAATTACACTTCATAATATCTTCGTAATACTGTAGAAATTTTCGTAAAAACTCCAAATTGCTCTCTAAATCGTCTGATGACCATGGTATTATAAATTGCACGCTCAATTACTGTGCCCCCGGTTTTAATCGAAGATTTATGAGTTGGAAAAGACATTTAGCACCCCATCCGCACCCTTTCCCTTCGCTTAGGGAATTCAGTATTTCACTTGTCCAATAATGTCAATTTCACTTCCTTGACAGAAAACCTTTGAATTTCGAATCGTCGATGGATTTTTTTTATACTCTTATACATTTTGTGCCTAAGTGTACTTTTGTTTTATTCAATTTATTTTTATTTCGATTAATATTTGTTTTTGATTGAAATGAAGTCGATATTAATACTTTCATAATCAAAGCATTAAAATGGCCATAGCTCAAAATTATTCATGAATTATTATCACTTCATGAATAAAGGGATTTATTAAATGTCTTAGAAAACTCTATAAAACGGTAAAATACTAGGACAAGTACACATACGGACAAAATTATTAGCTCAGTAATAAAATAAATTAAGTTGACATTACCCTATAGTTACTACATTAACGGTCCATTTTCATTCACCCATCTCACAATATCTCCCAAGTATTAAATTACTTAAGGGCTAAAAGCCGAAATTGGGGATCACATCATTAAATTTAATCTATATTCTAAACCATTTAGACTTGCCAGGGTGCGTTTGTTCGTGGATTATCCCGGATTATATCTAAGTGGTGGTAATTTGGCTATCCCATTCTTTTGGTCTGACGTTGACGTTCAGAATACTATAGTCGTTGCAAATAGTGACCATTTTAGTTGATCCTTGAAATTTAACCTATATTTTGTAATAGCTACTGAAAAAAATAATAATTTATATGTATCAATCTGTAATTTTTTAAAAGCATTCGGCACAAAGCCGTTAAATAAAAATATAAAAATAAGTTAATGTTCGCAGCCAAAACTGAATCCATAACACATACAATTTCAGGTAAAGTAATCATATTTTTAAATATCTGGGCTTGAGTTTTGATAAAGAAAAGTAATTTGTAACGCTGTGGATGGCATTATAATACTTTGGCTAAAAGATTGAAGTTGAGAGACCTCAATCTTGTCAAAATTTGCAACCTCACATTTGTAAATGGCTCGAGATGATAAAAGGACTTTCAAAATATTACAGCATCAATTTGAATCGAGAAATATCGGATCGTTAAAATTTTGATTTATCTATCACAAGCTACGATGTCTTTTTTTCTTTCTTATTTTTTCCAACTGATATCTCTAGCTATTCACATAAAATCGATCCAGGTTATCACGCCAACACTTTTACGGCCTGCCATTGGAAAGCTTGCGTCGCTTTTAAAAGTGCATATTGTAATGTGGATTGCTAAAAAAAAAATGTTTTCTGTAACGAGGAAGAAACCAAAAAAATATTCAGCAACAATTAATTATCTTTTTAAACATAACAATTTTTACCTTAAAAAAACTATTGCGGAATTATTTTAAAACTTTTTGAAGCATAATCGAAAATTGTAGGAGTCTTAGCTGCGCTGACAGTGTGGTAAGGCATCAAATATTATTAATAATATGTCATATTATTCAAAGAAAATACTGACATTAACATGTCTCATAAATACATATACAAATTATACCATAAAAAATATATTTGTAAAAAAATAAAATGTTTAATCGTAGTACATTGACATGATTAATAATCATCCATAGGGTTAAAAATACAATTTGTAAATACATATTTCAACTGCACGTGACTTTGAATAATCGTCTTACGATGTCCATTCTAAACTCTTTTGGGGAAAAAAAGAAAAATAGCATCTTTTAACATAATCCTAAAAGTTGCAAATATTTTTTATTATGTTTGGTATTAATTAATGCACGCTAAATATTTACATTTTAGTTAAAGGAAAATTCGATCTCGAACATGCGTCCCTCCGATTAAGTACACCGGATACTTTAACCACTAAGCTACCGAGAACAAACATCTACACGGTGTACTGATTTCTTACACTTACGGGAATATTAGACATTGAAATAAAACTACTTTTTACGGATTTTATCGCGTTGTATTTATTATGTTGTTGTTACAATAATAAAAACGAAGAATATAATAAACAAAAACGGAAGGTAGCTGTTAGTAAATTTAACATTAAGACGTCCAACACTTCACCTACCCGTGACCATGGATGCTGTAAAGGATCCGAAACGTCGGAATAAAATAATATCAATACAACGCGATAAAATCCGTAAAAAGTAGGTTTTAAGGTGATCTATTTATACGCATTTATCAAAATTTTCAGCAGCAGCTTGGTGTATGGTTTTGTGTGTGATTAAAGGCAATTCTTGTGCCCGCACAAAAAACATACCGACGAAATGTTTTTTTTTTATTCATGATAGGCTTATGTGGGTGTATCAGTGCCTCTGCATATCCCTTTAGGGATAGAGGCATAATATTATGCTATGGTAAGAATAATAGTTCTGTTTCTATATGTAAAAGATTACCAAGATAAATTATGTCGCATGTCACAAAAATATGTCGAACGTATTCTGAACGAAATTCCCACACGTCAAACTATGAATATTTAACTCGAGTTTCGCAGAGGGAACGCCAATTGATTGGATACGAAACAAGAAGGTTTGATATGTCGGAGCAATTGTCAGGTTGTTACTGGGAAAGCCTGAGGAGTTGCGTTGCATACGTAATCGGCGAGGATCGTCCGTGTGTGTTACTGATAGTGTATTAACATGTCAACGGACTGTCAGCTTTTGTATCGATATTTAAATGGTTATTAGATAAAATTTGTCACGGGAAACGTGAAGGTTAATTCAATTAAATTTAACTTAAGGACTATTAATATTCGAATATTGCGCAATTTCAGCAATATCACATACAAATTGGTTAAATTGGTATCCTTCTTATTTTTGAAGTCGGTTAAAAAAGAGACTTTAAACATATCCTCGTTAAAAAAATTTTTTCACAGATTTTTTCTTTAAGTATTAAAATCAAAACTTTTAAGATTTAAAAAATCCATATTATAAATAAAAGCATTTATAATTCAAATGTGTAACTCATGTTTTATAAATATAACAAACACGTTTACGTGAAAAAATATCAAAAGAAAATGCCGTTATCTAACTAACCCTAAAAAGGTACCTATATCAAAGAACACGTTCCATCAAATGATGAATGTATGATTTAACGAAACATAAATTCTATGAAACACTTTATTCTATGCACGTAGGATTCATTTGTGCAAGCGAAGAGCTGCTTTATATGTGTGATAAAAATATATGTAGCTTTTTGAGGTGTTTTTCTTCATCAAACGAAAACACTTTTCTGTAGTCTGCCAATTTTTACCTGTTAATATGAAATCAAGTTTTAGCACTTCATATACATAGGAGAACATGAAGATTAAATGTTTAAACTCTTTTAACCGACATAACATAACACATAACATACCATCCGCCTGTATTCTCCGATGGTTTAAGCGGAAGTAGAGAGTAAAAACTTTTTATTTCTAACTGAGAGTGGCACATTAGTACACCTCTGCCTCATCCTGCGGGGAATACGAGCGTGATGGTATATTATATTATGATTATTTTTTACATATTATATTATTTCTTGAATACCAGCATGGCACTGCGAGGATTATAGAGGGCATCCAATTCCAGACAATTTGATTACTCAGTTTTGATAAGGAAAGAGGGACGGTAACCCGCTTACGTCACATGTAAGTACCTTATCCCCTCGGAAGTCAGGACAGGCGGATTGAAGTGGGTCACATGCAGGCCTGTCACCTGCACGCGGTATCATGGCCTACAATACTGTATACCAGAGTACAGAGTTTACTTTCTATTTATAATATTTCATACTGCGTTGCTAGTATCTCAATATTCTGCTTCATTAGTTTAGTAATCCTAAGCGCGACTGCTACCCTTGTTTCGATTCCCAAGTAGAACAGTGTTATTAGGTTTTCCTATGAATTTCTCAGTAGCACCCGGGAGACTGCAATTTGTGCTCGGTTAATGGCAATAGGCTCGCCCCCTACTACATGGGAACTAAACATACCGGCGAACCTCTGCCTTACCCTTCGGGGAATACAGGCCTGATGGTCTGTTATATTTCGTACTGTGTTGCTAGTGTCTCAATATTCTGCCTTATTAGTCTAGTGATACTAAGAGCGACTGCTACCCTTGTCTCAATTCCCAGGTAGAGCAGTGTGCTTGGGTTTTTCTATGAAATTCTTAGTAGCAGCAATCCCTTTTAAAAGGCGGGCAACGCACTTGTGACTCCTCTGGTGTTGCGGGTGTCCTTGGGCGAAGGTAATCGCTTACCATCAGGCGATCCGTCTGCTCGTTTGCCCTCCTATCCCATAAAAAAAGCACAAAGTTTAATTTATACTCAGTTACTAGCTTTTGCCAGCGACTTCGTCCGCGTGGAATAGTTACTTTGTTCCCTAGTTCTTCGCCCGCGGTTTCACCTGCGTTGCCCCGTTCCTAAGGGTTGTAGCGTGATGTTTTATAGCTTGAAACCTTTCTCATGAATCACTCATTTTCCCAACATTTCCCTTCACTGCTCTGCTCCTATTGATCGTAGCGTGATGAAAAGTATACTATAACCTGTGGTTTGGGCTATGCGATCACTATGTCAGTCAGTCAGTCACCTAACGTAAGAGTAGACAAATATAATCAGAAAGCTCCGAACTGCTAAGCTATCGGGAGTTACACGTGTTATTGTGAGTCAACCATAAAAGATAGACATTTGCTGTCGTGGAATATTTTTTATATAATTTAAGGAGAACATTTCCGTCATACATGATTTCTGTATAGCTTTAACCATTAAGGCTGCACACGCGATGGAAGCTTAAAAAATGGAGTAAGTTCTCCTGTTTTCCCAACATTTCCCTTCACTGCTCTGCTCCTATTGATCGTAGCGTGATGAAAAGTATACTATAACCTGCCCAGGAGTATGAAGAACAATTGTACCAAGTTTCGTTGAAATCCGTCGAGTGGTTTTTGTTTCTATAACGAACATACAGACAGACAGACAGACAGACAGACAGACAGACAAAAATTTTACTGATTGCATTTTTGGCGTCAGTATCGATCACTAATCACCCGCTGATAGTTATTTTGGAAATATATTTGATGTACAGAATTGACCTCTCTTCAGATTTATTATAAGTATAGATTTGCAGTAAGCTCGTCCCCTATTACATGGGACCCAAACATACTGGTGAACTGTGGTGATATATTAGTAGACTTCTGCCTAACCTAATACAGGCGTGATGCGTGGGAATGTAGCGTCGCAGTCGAACTTTGTTATATTTTAAAACCAAGGATTTTTATTAGAATACAAACATTTCAATTTTATAGAAAAAATACTAGCTGTTGCCCGCAGTTTCACTCACGTCCCAAAAATATTAATACTATAATAATATGTCCGATTCTAAGCGGCGTATCAAGATGAAATATGCATCAGATTTTAAGTTAGACCTCAAGCAATAATGGGTGAAAACTGCATTCAATTCCATGCAGTGGTTTTTGCGTGATGCGCATACAAATATACAGACAGAAAAAAATTATAAAAATTGTTATTTTGACTTTTGTTGCTCTAATAAAGACCCCCTATATTAGTTTTTCTTAGACATCGGCCTGTTACAGTTTTACTATATAGGTATAGATTATCTACAAATAAAACTATAGCCATTTTTAATTTCATATAATATATTATATAACATAACATAATATAACATACCATCACGCCTGTATTCCCCGAAGGGTTAGGCAGAGGCGTACCAATGTACACCCACAGTTCGCCGGTATGTTTTAGGTCCCATGTAATAGGGGGCGAGTCTATTGCCATTAACCGGACACAAATCCAGACTCAGAAACTAGAAAAGCCTAATAACACTTTGCTCGACCTGGGGATCGAACTCAAGACCTCGCGCATGAGACCACTAGACTAATATGGCAGTCATATATATCTATCAATAGAAACGGTAACTTCCATTTCACAAAAAGAACAACGCACCATATCTATTCCATTATCAATTACACACAAAATCGAAAAACTTTTAAATAAACTCTCATTCAAAATGGAGTTGCGTGAGAATTATTAGCGTTATCTACCACCGACAGAACTTTACGAGTCCGCAAAAGAATGTTTGAAAACTATTTAACTGTTACGAGAATGATTACAGTTAATAAGGGGAGAACCATTAACTGGGTTTGTAAAAATACGACTTTGATAGGATAGACTTAATTGATGATAGCTGTGGTGGAGCTAGCGAGGAATACAGAAGGTTCGATTAGATCAAAATGTGACTTTTTTGCGTGTACAAATCCTCACGGACTTCCGCCGCCCGGAGAAGGCGATGGGGCGTGTTGGATTCCACGTTGGACCACACGTTGGGTGTTGGCAACCCAACATTAATTCCATTTTATTTTTATGCATTGACAACACTGTGTCTGTCATCCTTCATACAACAACAATAAAAAGTGTTCGTACTCGTTGCAATTTATTTTATTCACCTCAATGCGAATACAGATACCGAAACTCCAACAACGGGTGTTTCACCTTACTACTTTTTGCTGGGGTGGAGCGAACAAAACGTGTCTTAAACGAACTCTTTCTTTGCCTCTGTTAATGGCAATAGGCTCGCCTCCTATTACATGGGACCTAAACATACCGACGAACTGTTTTTTTTTTTATGGGATAGGGGGACAAACGAGCAGACGGATCGCCTGATGGTAGGCGATTACCGCCGCCCATGGACACCCGCAACACCAGAGGAGTCACAAGTGCGATGCCCGCCTTTTAAAAGGGGATTGTGCCTCCGGTAACCTCATTCACTCGGCGAAACCCAACGTAAGCGTTGTTTCACGCCGGTTTTCTGAGAGGCCGTGGTATAATTCCGGTTGAGCCGGCCCATTCGTGCCGAAGCATGGCTCTCCCACGTGAAAAACTGTGGGTGTACATCAGTACACCTCTGCCTAACCCTTCGGGGGATACAAGCGTGATGGTATAAAATAACATTTTATTGTAGGTATGTGAGACTAGAGTACAAATTATCTTTTAATCTGCTAAAGGCAGCCTCATTCACCCAAATGCCAGCCATTGGCTTTCGAGTGAATATTCATAGTTTCTTAATAGAGCTTAAACTAATGAAGACCAATTTGTATGTAATCCTATAAAGGCTTCCTTTACTTAGTGTTTTTAATTTTAATCCTAAAGAAATTCCAGTCACAGATGTAGTTAACGAAAGTGGTTGAGATAAGCCTTGCTCGAGGCAGACGTTGGGAGTAAGCTGTTACATTTGCATAAGTGAGAACCACTCAGTTTTTGCTCAAACTGTTGGGCATTTGTCGCAGACATCCAACCGTATCTTCATTACGTACGTACTGTAATAGGATGAGATCCTCTGTTAATTAAAGTTCTATCGAAACGTTAAATTGCTGTTAATTTATTTAGATTGAAAGGTTAAGTGCGATTGAATAAATAATTGCGAAGCGTGGTTTTGTAATTTTTTGCACGGATAATTAAGAAGGTCAATGGAATGTAATGATGTTTACTACGACAGCCGTAGCTACTTGGCGTAGCAATTTACTACTTGCTACGCCGTAGCACTCATCAGTAAGTGCTGCTATGATGGAATATTTCGAAGTTACAATGGTGTTATAACTCAAAAAAATCATTAAAAAATATAAGTAAAATGGTTTGATTACTGTTCTTGTTTGACTAGGTTTTAATATGCATCATAAACGGTTACTAAACTGTAGCAAAGTCATTGCGATACAAGCCTACATGAATATGTTTATACCGGTTTTAAGTACCACCGTGAAGTTTTAGGTCAGAGATTAAAGTTTATTATGCACTTGCTTTAAAGGATGGTTTGAGTAGGGTGCTTTTATGTAGTAAAATTTAAATAAGGATAGTAAGAGCGTGGTAGCTTAACATCATTATGATATAGTTAATATTACGTGATGGGTTCGTGGACAGTAAATTTAACCGAAACACGAATAAGTACTTTGACTACCACAACCACAAATAATCACAAAGATTTATTAATAACAGCGACCCGTGCGCGGCTTTGCCTGCATAATTTTTTCCGTCCTAACTTTTTCGGTGAAAATATTTTCCAATCAATTCTTGTCCTGACATACGAATACAACAAAAAACCATCCAAATCGGTCGAGCGGTTCTCAAGTTATGGTCTTACATACATGCGGTAATTGATTTTTATTTATTTACTAGCTTTTGCCAGCGACTTCGTCCGCGTGGAATAGTTACTTTGTTCCCTAGTTCTTCGCCCGCGGTTTCACCTGCGTTGCCCCGTTCCTAAGGGTTGTAGCGTGATGTTTTATAGCTTGAAACCTTTCTCATGAATCACTCATTTTCCCAATATTTCCCTTCACTGCTCTGCTCCTATTGATCGTAGCGTGATGAAAAGTATACTATAACCTGCCCAGGAGTATGAAGAACAATTGTACCGAGTTTCGTTGAAATCTTCATCTTCTTCAAAAAAAATTATTATAAGTATAGATTTAGTTTTATATAGATTTTATGGCTATAGAGTATCACTTCGATCATAGTTGGTGTATTGTGATCGCCACTTGATTTGAGGGTAAAAATCTGCATGATTACCTTAGACTAGGCTCCTTTATTACAGCAGCTTAACTTATTAATAATTTGTTTGCTAAACATAGGTGAAAAATTGCAAACTTACTGGAATATTAAAATTTATTTAGTATTACTATGTTTCATCAGACATACAAGGCAAAGAATGAGCAATGCACTTGTGTATTAGTGATCAGTATTCTCCCAGAAGGAGAAGTAACGTATTATCTCTACCCTCAGTCGACAGATTTACGTTTTTTTTTCTTTTTAGGATTCCGGACCTCAAAAGGAAATACATGGAACCCTTATTATGGTTCCGTACTCTTGATCCAATCACTTTGTTGTCCATTCGTCCGTCCGTCTGTCTATCAAGACCCTTTATCTCGGGAACGCGTGGAAGTATCTAGTTGCAATTAAAACTATACACTCAGGTCTACAGTCTCTTGAAGCTGTGAAATAATCAAACTTTCAAGCTACCGTAAAAAAAAGATACGGCCGTTTTTACCGCAAAAAATGAATATTTCGACTCAATGGAATCAAAATTTATAGGGTATTTTCCGTTGACCTAGAACTATGAAATTTGGCAAGTAATACTTACCGTCTTAAACTGCAAATATAGGGAAAATCTGAAAACTATAAATTTGTAATTAAATATGTACCTACAAATTCACACGGAACCCTCAGTGGGCGAGTCCGACTCGCGCTTGTCCGGTTTTTTTATTCCTGATAGGCTTACGCTTGACCACCAATTTTCCTGATAATAAACGACACCGTGTTCTATGATGGAGTGCGCTTGCCTAGAAGAAACCCGCCTACCTGTTCAGCTTTAAGTTAAAAATTATTCTAATAGTTATCCAACTTCACATTAAGATATACACATCAGTGATTTTCGTCAGGCAACCTTAGATAAACATAACATAACATAATCAACCCATTATACTGTCCCACTGCTGGGCACAGGTCTCCTCTCAGAATGAGAGGGATTAGATAGTCCACCACGCTGGCCTAGTGCGGGTTGACAGACTTCACACGCCATCGAGAAAATCTCTCAGGCATGCAGGTTTCCTCACGATGTTTTCCTTCACCGGTTAAGCGCGTGATAATTCATTATTTAATACGCACATGACTTCGAAAAGTCAGAGGTGCGTGCCTTGGTTTCGAACTCGAGACCTTTGACTTGGCAGTCCAACGGTCATACCACTAGGCTATCACTGCGGTCTACTGCGGTAGATAAACAAACTAATAAAAAATCCCGCCGACCTGAAAAAAGCCAGCATTTCTTCAGTCTAGTTTACGGACTTAGCCGAATATTATTTATATCGTACACGTGTATGTTTATATTAGGGCTCATCGAGTTTTTTTTCCATTATCATACCTTCAAAGAAATATGAAAAAATAAGAATTTTCTTACAGAAATAACTCTTACACGCGTTGACCTGATTTATACCTTCTATACGCTATACAATTCTTTCTAACAAGGACAGAAACGGATTTAGCAAGTTCATTTTACACAATGCTAAAGGTCGAATGTTTCTGTGGGCAATTCACCTAATCCCTGAGGAAGACCTGACCAAATACTTCCAAATTAAAGCTTTCTATTGATCCTTTGGCGTCAGTAAATATATGTGGGGCAAATGTACAATGTAGGTAGGTATAACCCTTAACCTATTTGATGTGTAAAAATATATGTAAATCGTTGGTAAACCTATACCCGATATTTCAACTCGATGTTCGAGAACTGAGGTTCTTTATAGTTATGTTATTATGCCTACAGTATCTAATTACGTTTATCAATCAAAGGCTTTACCTTTAGCCAGTAACATACATGTATGGCCGCTATAACTTTCAAAATATATATGATATAATATAAATATTTTCATTTCGGATTTAATAGATATTTTTTCATGTAAAAAATAATAAATCTTACTTTGAAAATGCAAATGTCAATGTCTTACTTTGTAAGGCATGTTAAGCATTTGTTCGAGTTAGCACATTCAGTTCAACAGAGCTTGTTGAACGACAAAGCCAACCGGCAACAATTACTATAATATAAATTCGACAGTCCGCTCTTGCTGATCGCCTGTTCTGTGAGTACGTGTGGTAAACAAGCAGACGAGCCACCTGATGGTAACTAGTTATCGCCGGCCATGGATACCGGCAATACCAAAGGAGTTACTGATGCTTTGCCGAGCTGGTCGCCAGCCAGTCAGACCCAGAGGTCCTACCACCGAGCACGTCAGATATTTTCTCGCCTCTTACGAGATACCTATCTGAAGGGTGGTCAGGAAAGTATATTCTAACCCGTCCCCACACATCAAAAAACCTCTCTTACATAATAATAATATATTCCACTATACTGCCCGTCTGTGCCGATTAATTCCGACCCAAAGAAGTACGCCTAATATGTATTGTAAATACCCTACCAACTGATAAAACATATTGAGGTTTGATTATTTATGTTTTAGAAACAAGTAATGTTCCGAAATGCAGAGTGTGGGATTATGTTTTTTACCGATAATATATATTTAGAAAGTAATATGACCCAAGTGACCTTTAAAAGCATTTTCTTGTATATTACATCACGTAAAACGTGGTTTTAGAGGGGTTCAACCATAGTGAATACGTGACATTTTGATAATATAAAACATACAACATTTTAAATTCTGTTTATGGTCAGAACACGAGAGCTTTGATGTATATATACATAGGTATATTAAAGTGAAATATTTAGATTTTCTGAGAGATTAGATAATGTACATTAATATATAATATATAAGTCTGCGTATAGGTCCCAGCAGTCAAAATGAACAAAAAATAAAATATATTTACATGCAGCGGATTTGATAAGTAGTGAAGTCTCGTTCTTTATCTTTTACCACTAAGGTGGCAAACAGGCATACCTGATATAAGAGCCTGATGATAAGAGGTAGCCTATGGATGCTTGCAACACCAGGGGTGTCACTCACGCGTTGTCGACTCTAAAGTATCTACTCTTATATTATAAATTGGAAAGATTTTATTATTTGTAACTCTGTAAAATTGTTTGCAATGGATAATCTCAAAAACTACAGGACCCATTTTAAAAATTATTTCACTAATAGAAGCATTCGCTATTATTAATGGAGATAAACTTATTGTCGTTAGGTCGCGAGTGAACCCACGGAAAATAGCAAGATAATCATAAAACCAAGCATTTGTCAATAGAAACTTCACATTATCAAACAACTACACTTGAAATAATTACCTGGAATCTTAACAATGAATATTATTCGTTTCAACGTACACTAACTGCAGAGCGGTTCGTTTAATAAATCCATATACCTACATAATATCTTGAGATGTTAATATGCATTCAAATCTCCGTGTGGTGCTGCATTTACAGATTTACCTACATAATTTAAAAAGTATTTGCAATTAGTATACTGATATAATGCTTCGAAAGAAATTTTATAGTTATGTTATAATTATTATGAACCAAGGAATGTCATTGAAGGTACACAACTTACACACTGAAAGACACACCTTATTAAAAAAAAAACTAAATTAATTGAAGATAGAAGATGATTGAAGGCTGAATTTAAACATCAAATAACTTTATAAACAGACAGGCTATTTATTTGCTTTCGCAGCTTCTTTGATATTCGTAATAGAAAGAAAAAAAATACTGAGATATTCTCGCGACATTCGGTCGATTCTCAAGGGATATCAGCACAAAATATTTTTTACTTTCTTAATTAAGTACTTTGAACGCGCTGGTCGCACATAGATAATAATAGATTAATTTTTTAGAGTATAGCAAAATATTGCGATGAAAAGGAATATCTTGGGAATGTCGTAACTCCATTTTGAAATTAGCAGTTCTTCGGAGCGGTACCAAAGGAAGTTATCAATGTTGAACAAGGTAGCCAGAAGCTCCAGAAAAAATAGGACAAATTGAAAACTCATTTTTATAAAAAACTCTTCTTCTTTGTCACAAGACCAACATCATGTTTCACTATGCATTTTGTCGTATACTATCTTTTGCTAATATGATTCTCCATTTCGTTTTGGTTGTTTTTTTTTTTGGATGTGCGGAAAATCGATCTTTCATACGAAAATTTGTTCACGCATTGAAACTCTGCCGATCAGAAGGTAAATTATATTAATTGAATATTATCTTCTTATTTTATCTTATCTTAATATTAAACAAACGGCTGGACCGATTTTCATGATTTTTGATTTGTTGAAATTGTCTCCAACCAGAATTGCAGAATAACTGTGCTATTTAAACATTGAAACTAACAAGACACGAAACCAAAAAGAAAATTGTTTTTCTCATACATTTTGCACTGGGAACGGAACGGAATGATAATGGCGTTGTATGCTGTTTTGGTAAGGCCATTAGATGGCGTGTATTGTCGGAACTCATCCTAAACTGCTGATGTAATTTTTTTTGTGTGTTTAAGTGGTTCCTGGGTCATTTAGATTTACAATTTGAGCCATTAGGTGGCACTGTAATCCGATTCTACGATTTTTTTATCTACAGGGCAAGACAACGTTTGCCGGGCCCGCTAGTTTAAAATAAATAATGCCTATCAATTCTTAATTAACAAATGTCAATTGATATTTTAATAAACTAAAAAACAACGTCAAGCGCGAAAACGTTAGACTGAATTGAGATTGAAAACTGTATTTAATTTTATGCTAGAACTAGCAACCCGCGCTGCTCAGTTCCTAAGAGGCGTAGCGTGATGTTATATAGCCTATAAGCTTCCTCGATAAATGAACTATCCAACACAAAAAGAATTTATAAAATCGGTTCAGTAGATCCAGAGGTTAACCCCTACAACCTCACAAACTTTACCTCTTTATAATATTAGTATACATTAGTATTCTAGTACTATAACAAACATGTGTCATAAGTATATATAGGGTGATGTTAACCCATAACTTTATGACACTCTTCAAGCACCAAAGTAATGTTAGGCCGGCCTTTCATTTCCTGTCCTCGTTTACTACGATTCGTATGGTCACCCTACCGGTCCCGCACGTTGACGCCTTTATATCCTCTACAGATATTTGAGAAGTTCCGAATTTATTGATCTACTACATAGGCTGAGTGATCAGTATTCTTCTGAAGTACATATTTAAAACTTTTTTTTCCATTGCGAAGTAATTTTTTCTCTGCTACTAGTATTTTTTTTCGTCGAAATGGAGTCTTACATAAATTTACTATAGATCAAGATTTAAGGTATATTGCTTGTCCCTTTTTTGAGTTACTCTTTCTCAGTTTCACTTTAGTAGTCCGTTTGAGAAGCACAACAATTATAATGTTTTTTGTTTTTTTACGGAATACTTCCCCTTAATTTAATCCCTATTTCCTAGTTTAATCATTTTCTGGTACGCAGTATTCAAAGGTAAATGATTAAACTAACACGTGTTACATATAAAGAATAAATCATTGTGAGAAAAACGGCATGTGCCATCCGCCTCAAAAGAGACACGTGTAAGGAAACAAAGCAGTAACAATCATAGACATTACATTACATACGTGTTCAGACAATAAAGAAGGATATAGTTTGAAACCTTTGTACATTTTTGTGTTGGGTGTTTGTGTTTTTTTTTTATGGGATAGGAGGGCAAACGAGCAGACGGATCACCTGATGGTAAGCGATTACTGCCGCCCATGGACACCCACAACAGCAAAAGAGGAGTCACAAGTGCGTTGCCGACCTTTAAAAGAGGATTAGGCCTCCGGTAACCTCACTCACTCGGCGAAACACAACGTAAGCGTTGTTTAACGCCGGTTTTCTGTGAGGCCGTGGTATCACTCCGGTCGAGCCGGCCCATTCGTGCCGAAGCATGGCTCTCCCACGTGTAAAAATTATATTAAGAGTCCGGCGGTCCCAACTTCTCTTACAAACGTAATACCGAAATAAATCGTAATTACAGCACAATTCAATCAAATTCTGTTATTCGGATTCCGATACCGTTAATTTTTTAAAATATAAGCGAATGCAATTTTTTATAACTTTGCCAAGTTTGGAACGATTTTCCGGTCTTTTATTTCCAGTGAAGTAGTAGTAGACGAAATAGTACCGTAGGAGCCTAGATTATTGGTATTCAAATCCGAATAATAATATAATTTGATAAAATATTGTCTGGATTACGATTTATTTTGGTATTACTTTTTGTGCACAATTCAAGCTCCGCCGGACCCTTAAGTATTCCAAATTTAATTTTAATGAAGCTAAATGGTGAGTTTCATTACCTATTAATCAATAAATCAATTTTAGGCATTCAAATTAAAAATGAATAATTTCTTCTTTTTCCAAACTATGATTATACTTGGCTTAAACTTGTCAACATTAGGTAGAATGAGAAGCGTGCTACGTGAAAGGGCGGCTAAAATTACTCTACTACTCTACGAGTACAACTACAACTCTCTACAAGCTGGGACACATATTTTACGAGTCAGCAGACTCCAGCATGCATAGGATCTTATGATCTGCCTGGCTAGCCACATACGGAACATACCCGTATACATACATACCTAGAGAAATTATTATTAGTATAGGGCAACTATTGAATTATTAAAAATCCTACTCAAATTAATATTGTCTCAACAACCTTAGCTGAAGATTCCTAATACTAAATGCAAGCGATAGCTTTGATATACAATTCATGTCTCACAGCCCTAAAGATGGATACTATTAATGCAACAGGGTTGTTAATCATAACTTGGAAATATTAAGCCGCGGTTCGTGTCATTACTTCTGAATTCTACTAATGTTCTTTGAGTTTATTATATATTTGGCGTTTAATATACTGTTCATGTGACACATGTGATGGTTACTGTGTCCCGTTGTACGTATGTGGGAGCCAGTGCCCGCTCTCATTACGAACAAAAAATTATATCAGAATAAAAAAAAAACAATAATTTCGGCTTCGAATTCGGAACAGTGTATTAAACCCCAAAGATAAAATAAACTCAAAGAACATTATATTACAGTAGAATCCAGAAGTATTGTCGCGAACTACAGCTTAATATATTCAAGTTATGATTAACAACCCTGTTGCATTCACAGTAACCACCTTTATGGCCGTGAGACATGCATTGTATATCAAAGCTATCGCTAGCAATAAGTAATTTAGTATTAGGAGTCTAGGGTTGTTGAGACAAGATTATTTAAGTAAGATGTTGTCCTACACTAAAAAAATAAGTTTTTAATTTGATTCTCATTGCCAAAATATTCTGCCTCTACGCAATAATGTGGTAAAATTATTGTATTCCGGTGTGAAGCGTAATATTACCAGGCATATGAGTGAACTTATTTACCTAGGTACAATGCCCAGTACAGTGATACTATTATGTTGGTGGCGTCTGTTAGCTACTGTTGCTGCTTACCATCAGGAGTCCTGTAAGCTTGTGTCATCTTATTATCTTACCTACAAATAATATGTTTTGTTCCATTATTCAATCAAATCTGCTATCAATGGTGCAGAAGCCAATCGCTTAGCTATACAACATTTTTGCCATGAAACTGCTATATTATTTTCAAAACTGTACTAACAAAAAGTACTTAGCAAGAGCAAGAAAATTATCTTTTCCTTTTAAGACTTAACCTTCATCACGGCCTTGAAATTAACACGCTTGTGTTATACAAGCTCCTACAAACATTACCTAAACAATTCTCATCTACCTCGACCTTGTTTTCCTTAAAATGGTTCTACTGCGTATTTTTTGCCACATAACACTCTCCCAAGGCGCGAGTTACAGATTGCCTATACGACTGGTTTTCTCCCAGCCTAGCAAATTTTCTAGATTATTATCTGGCTAAATAATGCGTGCTTGGGACTCATTGTGTTACACTACTTCGTATCAGGCTTTGCAAGATAACTGAAGTAATTCTTTTTTGGTGAACTAGTATTACCTAGAAGTTATGAAATTTTATTGTAGTAAACAGTCAGTGTTGTGTTTTGACATGTGGTAGTATTTAAACAGTTTACGTAAAATATGTAAACGATTGTTCACCTGATTTTTCACTTAATTTATGATTAGTTTGATGATTGTTTAATATGCTAACCCTTCGGGGAATACAGGCATGATGCATGTTTATGATTAGTTTCTCTTAGTTTCTTGGAATAAATGCTAATAATATTATAAAATGTTGGCAATGTACTTCAAGCCTTCCTTTTTTGCAATTTTTTTAAAGATGCATATGTACTTATGTTTATTTTTCCGGTTTTTTACTTTTAAATGTAGGTACCTAATTTATAGGTCAAATTGCAATAAAACATTTTGAATATAAAAACAAGTGAATCACAATAAAAGCTTTGATTACACCGACTATTTTTCACAACAATATCTATTGATATTGTTAATGAAGATAAAATGATGTAATAAGTGAATCCTGCAGGGCCCCAAAATGATACATTTTCACGGTATTTAGGGAAGCCTGTGTTCCGTAATGGACGACTTCCTGCTGACTATAATAATAAACACGTTGTCATTATTTATTTTCTTACCATACATATAATAAAGTGACATAAATTAAAAAGATACTGAGATGGTTTGGTCTATAATTAATATTTTACTGGCTGTTGTCACTCGTATTCCAAAAAGACTTTTTGAATCAAACAGTAACCAAAATTCATTAAAATTGGTTGAGTGTTTTATGCGTGAAAAGGTAATACACAAATAGACAGAGTTACTTTTGAATTTATAATATTAGTACGGATGTCAGTAATGCCATGAGAAAATGCCTTAGATGGACAAGCATCGATTTCTTCGATGACGTCATTGAAAAAGGTGAGTTGCACCTACGCTAGCTGACTTGAAACTAGAGCTTCACGCAGGTGGGCTTAATGTTAGTAGACCAATGACTAATGAAGCAGAATTATTATTATATATTGGTGTTGCTAACAAAAGACGTGTTGGTTATTTATTGCCTTATTCAAACAAATTAATTATAAATGCAAACCTAGAACCCTTCAACAATACTTAGATGCTAGTATTTTTACTTGCAAGTGGACTTCCCTTGGCTATTGTGATGACATTGATACGTTCAATCTCACTTTTCATTCGGTCGCGTAGAACATTAATGTAAGAAAAAAAAGATGTATGCAAAAAAAAAACAAATCATTGTACTGTCTTTGAAAAAGTGTGGAGATGCAATATTCACGCAACACATACAGACCTAACAATGACAAACTCTGAGTCAATGCAGCGAAAATCCCTACAAATATTCTTAAAAACAATTTTTCTTGAGAATTTCATGTTAGGAAAAATTCTTATCCTCCTACCCTTTTAAACTATGTTCATCATCATCATCAGCCTATATTCGTTCACTGCTGGACATAGGCCTCTCCTAGTGAACTCCACAGAGCCCGAGCTTCGGCTTTCCTCATCCAGTCACTGCCAGCTGCCTTCCGCAACTCGTCACACCACCTGGGTGGCGACTGGCTGCCAAATTATGATGTATGTTTTAATTGGATTCGTGTCATTGTGTATTTTTCATTAATCTATAATATCATTATAAAGAGAAAAGATTTTTATTTTTGTTTGTAATAAATATACTCAAAAACTACTGCATCGATTTTAATAATTCTTTCTCTAACTAACTGCATTATCATTGAGTAACATAGTCACTTTAGGTTGCGGTTAAAATCGCGGGAAATAGCTAGTTAGTAAATAAAAATGTTGAGTACGGCTTTATATCTAACCAAATGAACCTGAATAATAGTATTTTATATGAAGTAACAGCCTTTAGACTTCCGCAACCAATTTCTAGTAATAATGATATCATACGGACAAAATGTCGGTTATCGAGCATTTTGGGCTTTGATTACCATTAACGATAATCATAAGTGTTTGTATAACCAGGATCAACATCTTTCGTCACAATGTGTTAAGATTGGTCACCCATCTATAGACTGACCGTGGCAAGCGCAGCTTAATCTTGTAGATCGATTATTCGGCGTAGTCATTACTTAAAAACCGGGCAAGTGCGAGTCCGGCTCGCCCATCGAGGGTTCCGTACAATTTTGTAGGTACATATTATATTTATTTACAAATTTAGGTATCGTTTTCAGATTTTTCCCTATACTTGTAGTATAAGATACGGTATTACTTGCCAAATTTCATAGTTCTAGGTCAAAGGAAAATACCCTATAAATTTTAAGTCCCATGAGACTGTCGAAATATACGTTTTTGCGGCATAAACTTAGAAGTTTGATTTTTTTACAGCTTCAAGGGTCTGTAGACCTGAGTGTATGGTTTAATTTCAATTCGGTATCTCCACGCGTTCCCGAGATAAAGGGTATTGACAGACAGACAGACAGACGGACGGTTGGACGGACAACAAAGTGATCCTTTATGGGTTCCGTTTTTCACTTTTGACGTACGGAACGATAAAAACGAGTCCTTTGTGTTAAAAAACAAAAGTGTGCCTATTTTTCTTTCCTGATTAAGTTTGAACAAAATGTTTACATCATTGGAGTTTTCATCTCTTCTCGTGAATTATACCAGGGATAATTTAAGAGGTTTTCCTTATAATTCTTCACAAGTAATTTCACGGCTTCAGTGTTGGGTGATATCATATAACTCAAGGAAAGTTATAAAATACGTGGGTGTCCAAAAAAATGCTTTATAAGTACAATAAAATATGGTCAGTCCAAAGATATTTATTCATTCGATAACTAGATGTACCACGCGGTTTTACCTGCTAAAAATTACAAACATTTCAGCACCGAAGGGGATGAATTTCGAATGAATCTCTTAGTCCTCGTCTACAGTGCAAAAGGAACCAGCATGCAAACTTTCAGGGATCCAGCTCCTGTAGTTTCGGCTGGGCGTTGATACGTCAGCCAGTCAGTCAGGTTCTTCTTTTATATCTAGAGATTTGTTTGACCAGCTAGATCTATTCAAATAACATACTATCACGCTTGTATTCCTCGGAGGGTCAGGCAGAGGTGTACTAAAGTACACCCATTTTTCGCTGGTACATGGTGGTCCATGTAACAGAGAGCAAGCCTATTGTGATTAAGCGGGCACAAGTTAAAACTCCGAGCTCCTACTAAGAATTTGATAGCAAAACCTGGGACTGAACTGACAGCCTCATTAGTCTAGTAGTCTCAAGCGCGACTACTACGCTAGAGGTCCTGAATTCGATCCCCTAATCAAATTAAAAAAAACCGAATAAGTGCGAGTCGGATTCGCCCACCAAGGGTTCCGTACATATTTGTAGGTACATATTCTAATCAATTACAAATGTATATTTCCCTATACTTGTAGTATAACAACCGGTTTGTATATCCTATCTGTCAGTAGATTTGCTTACTAGAGATTGACATAGCTGTATTGAGCTTATGTCAATTCTATCTCTAGTAAGCAAATCTACCGACGGATTTGATATAGAAACTGGCCGTAAAACAGTATTACTTACCAAATTTCAATAGTTTTAGGTCAACGGAAAATACCCTATACATTTTGATTTCTTTGAGAGTGTCGAAATATACGTTTTTGCGGCATAACGGCTGTATCTTATTCTTTCGTAAACTTAGAAATTTGAGTTTTTTACACCTTTAAGGGTCTGTAGACCTGAATTTATGGTTGTATTTTTAATTTCAACTCGATACCTTCACGCGTTCCCGAGATAAAAGGTATTGACAGACAGACGGACAGACGGATGGACAGCTAAGTGATCCTTTAAGGGTTCAGTTTTTTCCTATTGAAGTACGGAACCCTAATAACAGTTTAGAACTGAAATATAATTTCAGCAAAAATATCATACTAATCTTGAAGCAGGTTTACCAAAGTGTAGACCTTTTTTACAGGGTATGCGCCATTTTTTAAAGAAAAAAAAACCAGATGACAGCAAAGCGGGCGCAGTGAACTGCATCTGACGCCCGCCGTCCGCTGCCGCCCGCGAGTGCTCGGGAAATGAAATTCTAAATCGGGTTATAATATCATTCCGACGAAATAATAAAAGATTTATTGTGATTATGTGTATAATATTCATAGAGCATAATACTACAGTATTGCTGTTTGATTTTGTTGACTGATTGGGTAGTTTATGCTGAGTATGATGTACTTTACAACATAGGTACCATCACGCCTGCATTCCCCGAACGGTTAGGCAGAGATGTACTAATGTATATCCACATTTCGTCAAAATATTTAGGTCCCATATAATAGGATGCGAGATATTGCCATTAACCGGGCACAAATCCAAACTCCGAGGTGCTTCTAAGAATTTCATAGAAGAACTCAATCACAATGCTTGATCTGGGAATCCCAGGACCTCTAGCTTCGCAGTCGCGCTTAGGATTGCTGACTTGACTTTAATATTATTCTATTACTTTCTCAAAAAAAGAAATGTCGTAGCCCTACTTTTTTGCCTTGGTTCTAAAGTTTGTCTTAATATTTTTTTTTTTTATTTGACAACAAACACAGGTACATTAAAGGTGTTATAAATGATGATAATAAATCATGGCCCACTATGTTTTGCTCTTACGAGCGTACAAATATTTTATGAAGCTAAGAACATTACTAATTTTCAAAAGCACAATCCAACAATATAATGTCAATTTATAATTTAAATTCAAAGAAATCATGAATGCTATAAAAACATTTTTCAGCAAGCCACCGCGTCAACTCTTTTTTAAATTTAGAAAATGTCATCGATTTAAAATTATTAGGAATTTTATTGAATATTTTAATACACATTATATAACTATTATTAGATGTCAAAGTCAGTCTAGTGAATGGTCTGTATAATTTATGCTGATGTCGCGCCCGTCTACTATAAGAACTAGAAGCTTCCTGAAATAGGTTCTTATGCTTAAATACAAATAAACATGCATTTCATATATTATTTATTATACCCAAGGCCAATTTTGGAAATAACCAAGCTATTAAAATGACTATTACAATACTAGTAAATTCGTAGGTAGTTCAGTGCCTTGCAGTTGAGTATTCAATTATAATTATAATAAACAATATCTACTCTGGTTCAAATGGTGTGTAATAATACCTACTCAGTTTACTATCAAAGACTGAAATGCCTTTGAGTTACTGTAATGTAATAAGCTTGTAACTAAACATGTTTGGCATTAATACAATTAGTGCATACCTGTACTTCAATTAGGACTAACTCGTCGTAAGATTGCCTGATGAACGTGAGGTCATTGAATTCCAGTTCAAGTTAAGTGTTCTAATCATATTATTTATAGTTTCAGAAATAGTTTAGAATAGTGTAAATGCACAAGAATTTAAAAGGATGTGAACTGTGTCGTTTTTTTTTTAAAGCTTACTTGCAATATGGGTCGCACATTACTAGTATTCTTGTTAATCTCTCGTGCTAAGACGAGTGGGTTCACGTCGGTATGCAATGGGTCGGTTTCGGACCGGCAACCACAAGATCGCTAGTCCCGCGGCTGCCGTTTCAAATCTAATAGATTCTCTTAATCTAATAGATATAATAAATAAGAAAATATAATGATTTTCGTTAATGTCATCAAACATGATGGAAATTATGTAATATTAACATAATTTTCATAACATAACATACCATTACGCCTGTATTCCCCAAAGGGTTAGGCAGACGCGTAATAATGTACACCCATGTATTCAGATATGTCCATCCGATTAATGAAAATTAATCGTTTGAATATGTTAATTCATCTGTAATCTTTTAGCCTATCACGAATAAAAAATAAATTAAACTTTGGTGCATTGCTTGTTGTGTGCACGTTCGCAAAGGTCTCTGACAAAATCCACCGTTATAAGTATAGCACAAAACCTCCATCGATATTACAAAATGCGTGCTATATTTAAAGTAATTAAAGTTATTGTTATCCCATTAAATGAGTACATTTTATGATCGTATCAAGGGGATTACTTATCCAAGCAATTAATCGGTTATAGAGTTATGAAACATGCCTTCAGGGCTTCATGCCTAAATATAACAACTGTAGGTAACGGATTGTCTGTGTATCAGCAATAGTATTTAATTGTATATGAGAAATGGTATTGATTGTGTATTTTGAATATTTACTTGCATTGTATTATAAATCGCCTAGTTGTCACAAGCAGGTCGCTCAGTATGATTTATGTCAGAAAATAAACAGACAAGCCACCTGATGGTAAGTCACCATCGCCCAGAAATTAGTCATCATCGCAAGAGTTACTGATATGTTGCCAAGACATAAGAACCCCTACGGATTGCAGACTGCGACAGCTGCAGTTACAGCTTCTAAAGTCGAGACACACTCCAAAGTGCTTTCTTCGACGTATGGATGCCAGCCAGTCAAACTCCAAGTGGTCTTGCCACCGAGTAAGTCAGATATTTTGCCTCTTACGAGATGCCTAGAGTAACAATGAGGAATTATTGTATTGTATCTCGTCCCCACACGAGAAAATACTCAGCTACTACTTGGAGTATCGATTTGTGTGTATTTAATAGGAATAGGCTCGCTTGATAGTGAAATATCGTCAACCTTCATGTTAGGTAACCTTCGTCAACCTTCATAATCTCAAATAAAAAGTATATAAATGTGAACATAAAAAAAATGTGTGTGCTTATAATCCACCTAAATACGATTGACACTTGAATCTTTAAATCCATTTCAATTCCTCTCAAACAAAGCCGCGGGAAAATCCATTACGTCATAAAAACGGAATCGTTTTAATTTATAATTTCGCCAGCGCGTTTCGACCACCAACTATATAGTACGTGGTTTTAATTAACTTTTTAATAGCTTAATAAAAGAAACGTTAATGAAGGCCCGTTCGTCCGGGCTGACGTAACTATATAAATATATATTTGACGCTCTTTGTCATATTAATTGTTGTTTTATTCGTTTCCAATTATTCACATTCGAAACAATTATTAATAACTAGCTTTTGCCAGCGACTTCGTCCGCGTGGAATAGTTACTTTGTTCCCTAGTTCTTCGCCCGCGGTTTCACCTGCGTTGTGAGTCAACCATAAAAGATAGACATTTGCTGTCTTGGAATATTTTTTATATAATTTTAAGGAGAACATTTCCGTCATACATGATTTCTGTGTAGCTTTAACCATTAAGGCTGCACACGCGACGGAAGCTTAAAAAATGGAGTAAGTTCTCCTGTTTTCCCAACATTTCCCTTCACTGCTCTGCTCCTATTGATCGGAGCGTGATGAAAAGTATACTATAACCTGCCCAGGAGTATGAAGAACAATCGTACCAAGTTTCGTTGAAATCCGTCGAGTGGTTTTTGTTTCTATAACGAACATACAGACAGACAGACAAAAATTTTACTGATTGCATTTTTGGCGTCAGTATCGATCACTAATCACCCGCTGATAGTTATTTTGGAAATATATTTCATGTACAGAATTGACCTCTCTACAGATTTATTATAAGTATAGATAATGTGACACTGAGAAAGTACACGATGTATTATATCAAACAACACCAGCACGGACACGATTATATAAACAAAACAATAACAAATCTTGCTTTACGTATGTACTTCTTACAAAAACTATAGCATTGCATATTTTTTATAAGTTTTCGAAATGTTGCTTCGGCATGAATGGGACGGCTCGACCGGAGTGATAACACGGCCTCACAGAAAACCGTCGTCAAATAATGCTTACGTTGTGTTTCGCCGAGTGAGTGGGGTTACCCGAGGCCCAATCCCCTTTTAAAAGGTCGGCAACGCACTTGTGACTCCTATGGTGTTGCAGGTGTCCATCGGCGGTGGTAATCGCTTACCATCAGGCGATCTGTAGGCTCGTTTGCCCTCCTATCCCATAAAAAAAAAAACAAAAAAATAACAGTTTTCATTTAATCGCCTTTAACAGTATTATTATAAGACATATTCATGGAGTGTCTATTGTATAGTCTGTTGTTTCTTCCTATTTCATTTTTCAGAGGGACAGCATCAATCTTTATATATAAAAAAGTCAGGTTAATTACCATTTATAACTCACGATCAGCTGGACGGATTTTGATGATCTTTGATTTGTTGGCTTTGTGTCCGCCGAATAGCAAAATCACGAATAAAGAATTATGCAGAGAATTGATTTCGTCATACTTTTGTTATCGAAAACGGATTGACTGATTTCACTGAAACAAAACACTGGGACGCGTGTGAAACTGGAGGCAACAGCTAGTTTAAAATAATTCTAAAAGTTCCAATAGAACACAAGCTTCATTATCATCTGCATATATCACCTGTTGGTGGAGTCTGCGCGGAGCGATTGCATGCGAGATTATATATATAAAGAATTTATATTCTGTAAATCCACTGGATATTGGTATCTTTCAGAGTATACTAGCAAGTCCCCTGAGCGAGGCGGCTAAGGATGATTATAAATATCCTTAAATAATTATAATTATGTGCATACTCAATGGGCTGACATAGTCGAATATCGACTCAAAGCCCTATCAAATAAGGAGAAAAAAATATCATCTGCCTACTGTCAGTATAGCAACGAATTTACCTTTTTCATTTTGAATAAAAGTTTCTTTGAACACTACAAAGTTGCAACAAAAAATTGTTGCCAGCCAGCAGTATTACGTAAAGCAACGAATTTAGTTTTTTTAAATAATACTTTTTTTTGCCGCTACACAGTTGCAGCATAAAATTGTCCTGTAATTTTAAAGTCGTTTAGTGGTGCACAAATATATACTCTTACGTATAATCTAAAGAGGAACAGATGTGGGAAAGAACCGCTTTGGGCATTTTTCTGTTAACTTTTTTTTTATCTTTTTTGCAGCAACTAAAAAAGTATGCACCTATTACGTATAAGCCTGCCTTTCAATTGCAGTAGCATACCAAATGCGGGAAAATGGCAGTATTTTACAGATTGCCATTAACTTAACTACGTGATTTACGAGAAACGAAGTTAGGGCGGATGCTCAAGAATGGTGACCCATCTATGGACTGATTTTGGAGAATGCAGCTTATCATACCAGTCCTCATAGTCAACATGGTAATCAATGTGAATGTTTTTATTTTTTATGGGATAGGAGGGCAAACGAGCAGACGGATCACCTGATGGTAAGCGATTACCGCCGCCCATGGACACCCGCAACACCAGAGGAGTCACAAATGCGTTACCGACCTTTTAAAAGACGATTGGGCCTCCGGTAACCTCACTCACTCGGCGAAACACTACGTAAGCGTTGTTTAACGCCGGTTTTCTGTGAGGCCGTGGTACTCCGATCGAGCTGGCCCATTCGTGCCGAAACATGGCTCTCCCACGTAAAATCTTCTTGTTCTTTATATACACATAACATACAACTATCTAATCTTTCATCCTTCGAGCCTTTCCCAACTATATTGGGATTTACGTGCTCGTAACCATCTCGATGTGTTAAGAATGGTCACCCATCCACAGATTAACCGTAGTGAGCGCGGCTTGACCTTGCAGATCAGTTGATCGGATTAGTTATTACTTAGCCACGCACCCCACAACTTTCTAATCTATATAAATAAAAATTAATGTTTCTATGTTTGTCCTTTACGCATTCCTAAATCATTCATCTGATTGCGATGAAACCTTGGTGAGTTATTTTGTGGGTCCCTGAAAAGGTTTATGATAAAACAAAATAAAGAGGCATTGTAACGCATGCCTGGAGTACATCTAGTTGTGAAATCAAAATAATTTCAACCTTTTTAACTAATAACATAAACGATTTCATTTACAAAAGCGAAAATTTACTAATTAATATTATGTAGGTACTATGGGAATTGTACAGATTTAAAATGCTAGACATTACTTTTACAAATTAGAATTCTTAACCCATCTGCGGATTAGTATTTTCAAGTTTTAATTAATTCTAAGAACAAGTGTAATTTTAATATTTCAATCTGTTGTGTTGCTCCAAACTTTGTTCAAAATGTAACACGCTGTATATGTATTAAAAAAAGTTATGTTACACCATATGAAAGAACAATATTTTATTTCTTTTTCTTTTACACAACTATTTTTAATACAAAACAGGGGCCGTATTATAATGTGTTAACGCCATCGTTTTTAGGTTGCGAGAAAGAGATGCCGCTCTACATATTACATAGCCTCATCTCTTTCTTACAACATAGAAATTATGGCTTTAATACGTTATTATATGGCCCCTGTTGTGTTCCACCATATAGTTTATAGCTGCAAGCTTCATAATTTTTTAACATAACATACCATTATGCCTGTATTACCCGAAGGGACATATAGACAAAGGTATATAAATGTGATCTTTGCCTATTAACCAGGCACCTGAGCGTAAGAGACCGGCACTGAAAATTCATAGAAAAACCCAATAAAACTTTGCTCGACTTGGGAGTCAAACCCAGGGCTCCAGCGTACCAGTTGCTCTTACGACCACTAGAGTAATAAGGCCGTTAAATATACATGAAATCTCAAAACACACCATGGGACGAGAAAGCTGTGCAATTTCCAAAATCATCTGCAATTTTTGCATTTATACAACATAATTATATGTTATGCAAAAATTGCATAGGACCTCGTAAAAAACAAGTATTGTAAGTACATTTTGTTCGTGCATAATGTACTACTGTACGGGAACAGTGCGCAAATAAACAAAAAGCAATTCGCGAAAAAACAGTTATGCAAATTTTTGCTCGTTATAGATGACTTTCCAAGTTTTGCTATGCATAGCTCGCATCCAATCAGGATTCCGTATTATTTATGAGATAAAAACCCATGCACCGTACAATGGTCTGTTGGACAATGAATGGGCATAATCGTCACCAACAAACGAAGATCACGTTGGGCCCCGAGGCAGTAAAAACTCGTACAGAAATATGGGACACCGCACACTAGCGTCCGCATTTCCATTCCGATTTTTTAGAATTTTCATGGAAGAGTTATTTTCGGTGAATTGAAAACGTGTAAACAAATTGCCTGGCCATAAACTGTTGGGGATTCAAATAGGAGAGTATATAGCTATAAAATCCTATAACTCTTTTGTGTCGTTTTTATTGAAACGTGAATGATGGGGGCAAATGGAAAAATTTAGCGTACTATGTAGATATATCAAATATTTTCACTAGCTTTTCTAAATTTAATTATTCATAATCATTGACTTTTCTTCTACGTAACTATGTCTACTAAAAAGAAATGTATTTATATATAGCTATGCCAATTCTTATAAGAATCTGAATACTATCTTCTAATAAAAATAGATCTTGAAATAATGTTATGTGCGAAACAGTTTCGGAAGTCGGTGGCTTTGATTTCGCCACCGACTTTTTTTTTATGGGATAGGAGGGCAAACGAGCAGACGGATCACCTGATGTGTAAGCGATTACCGCCGCCCATGGACACCCGGAACACCAAAAGAGGAGTCACAAGTGCGTTGCCGACCTTTAAAAGAGGATTGGGCCTCCGGTAACCTCACTCACTCGGCGAAACACAACGTAAGCGTTGTTTTACGCCGGTTTTCTGTAAAGCCGTGGTATCACTCCGGTCGAGCCGGCCCATTCGTGCCGAAGCATGGCTCTCCCACGTGAACAAACTGTTTCGCACATAACTTTATTTTTCATGTTTTTGAAGGCGGTTTTACGTTTTCTTAAAAGTTATTTTATTTTAACATTTTTAATAGCGAGTAATATTTTAGGTATACCTAGACGACGTTATCATTTTATTATTTACTCGGTCTTTACGTGTTATTTCTAAATTTTGTAATCAGATCTTGACCAAATTTTTATGGCACCACCTTTGAAGTATGACCTACCGATCAAAAAAAGAATTATCAAAATCGGTTCATAATTGAAGGAATAATCGCGTAACAAATATACAAAAAAAAATTGAATAAAAATTCTAATTTAGAACCTCCATCCATCCAACCACCTTTTTGAAGTCGGTTCAAAATATGAAAAATCTTGTATGGAGAACGTGTTGGTGGATTAGTTAAAAAAATAAAACCGAATAAATATTTTTTACTTTTTAACATGATAATATAATATATAACTACTGTGAAATGTTATCCTAAATGTTGTGCATATCTATAATTGATATAACACTAGTCTTTGCCTCTGTATTTTGCTACTAACCAATGTTTGTGTTTATATTGTTGATGTGTCTTGTGTAAATAAATAAATAAATACATAAATAATGTATTGAACAGTGTTTCTAACAAGGAAAATTCAAATTCTCAGTAACAAGACTTTTGTAACTGTATTTATCTACTATGTGTGTTATTTAATTTGTACGCTCTACTCGTTTACTTCATCCTTCATCTCGCAAATGATTTTTATTAGAATTAGGAAGAAATAAAATGCAAAAAAGACAAGATTTAAACCAAGTTTTGATTTTTTCCGGTGGAATTAAAAAGCGGCCGTAGCCTAACGGCTAGGGCATCAGACTTGCGATCATTGTGGTTGCCGGTTCGAACCCCACCCATTGCACTACCGACGTGAACCCACTCTTAACATAAGTATTTAGCTTAGCACGAAGGGTTAACAAGAATACTAGTAGAGTGCGACCCACATTGCTAGTAAGCTTTAAAAAAAGAATTATATAAAACTTATTTCATAAAAACAGTCCTCAAAATCTCAACAAATCATATTTTAAACTACCTACCGTATATTAAATCTCAAGTAATCACAGAAGTATGGTATTTTTATTAATTTTGCTAGTGAAATCACACATACCTGCTATAAACATGATAGATCCGTTTATTTCGTGTAGCACGCAATGTATAGTCACGTGAGTTTGTCCCATTTAGACTGATCCCAGTTTGTCTGTGACTGGCTAATAAAGTGATCATAATAGATACTACGTACAATATACCACACGTCTCTATTCCCCGAAAGATTACACAGAAACATAGTAAATGTTCAGTGGGCTAGCTTATTTTTTTTTTATACCACTAAGGCGGTAAACAGGCATACGGCCCGCCTCATGGTAAGCGGTTACCGTAGACAATGGATGCTTGTAACACTAAGGCTAGCACTCGCGCGTTGCCGACCGTGTAATTTTTTTTTTCACATCCTTTTTGAAGAACTCCATGCTGTAGTCCAGGTATATGTTATTGCCATTAACTGGGCATAAATCCAATCCAAACTAAGCTACTTATTAGGCCCTAAGCGTGACTGATACGGTAGAGGTCTTCGGTACGATTCCAACAATATTGCAAAGTGTTATTGTGTTTTTCTATGAACTTCTCAGTAGCGGCTCGGAGTTTTGATTTGTGCTTAAAGTCCGGCGGACCGAATTTCCCTTACAAACGTAATACCAAAATAAATCACAACACAACACAATTTAATCAAATTCTGATAATTTTCGGATTCCGATACCAACCTAGGTTCCTACTCAATCATTTTGTCCAAAATACTTTACTGGAAATAAACGTAAGCGAATGCAATTCTTGATAACTTTACCAAGTTTGGAACGTTTTTCCGGTCTTTTATTTCCAGTGAAGTAGTACGGTAGGAACCTAGATTAACGATATCCAAATCTGAATAATAACACAATATAATAGAATATTGTCTGGATTACGATTTATTTTGGTATTACGTTTTTGTGTGCAATTTAAGCTCCGCCGGGCCCTTAATGGCAATAGGATTGCTTTCTGTTACATGGAACCCAAACATACCGGCGAACTGTGGATGTACATTAGTTGTTTCTGCTTAACCCTTCGGGGAATACAGGCGTGATGGTATGTTAGGTAGGAGTCATTGTTAGGTAAGATATAAATGGTACATTGCACGACATCAAACAACAATTTCGTGCGATTTGTCTTCCATCATTCACCGCTATGAATATTACTGTAATCAGAATAAACAGCTTACGCGATAAGACTACATAAATTTACATGAAAATCAGCTGAACTAACTTTTCCTCTCTTTGTTGTTAGTACAAATTCATCCTATTTCATTGTTTATTGTTTCTCTGAAGTATTGTTTTTATTGTGTTAAAATTTTGTTTGATTGTGTATTTTTGATTCTAATAAAGGTTCTTACAAAAAATGTTTATATCATTGAGTCATGTCAAGAGTATTTGATGGTTGTTAAAAACGTTTTTTAATGGGTTGAATCGTTCAATTGTGACTTTTTCTTCAGATTATCTATTAGTAAAAATATAAGTAGTCATATCTAATTGGAAGATTGTTATTAGGTATATAACATACCATTCCGCCTGGAGAACCAGAGATGTAGGTGCTGATGTACCTACAACTACAGATTTTATTATATTTTATTTTATAGGTACTTCGCGGTTTCAACCGCTAGGAAATGACGGACTTTCATACAAACTTTCACCCCCCCTTTTCACTCCCTTAGGGGTAGAATTTCGGAAAATCCTTTTTTATCAGATGCTTACGTCATACAAAGAACACGCCCTCCAAGTTTCAGGTTTCTACGATCAGCGGTTTAGTATCGCTTAGGATCTAGGGCAGTAAGGAAGTGTGTTAGGTATTTTTTTTATATCAATCGTTCTTTATTTCTATTGAAGTGAACATACTTTTAAAGAGCAGTCTGCGACAATTTTGTCGCAAGTATGTAAGCAGGCTTTTTCATTACCACTATGTATGTAAAATGCAAAACGCATTTTGATGAATAAGGCCGGATCCAAACTGGACAGTCGAGATATTCTGCGACTATTTCGCATATATTTTTGGTTGCATTTATATGCTGATTCCAATGTTCGTGGGAAATAGTACTGGCTACCAGAAAATTTGTTCTGATCGAAGATTTTGCACGACTTTATTCCACGTGAGTTATGCAAGAACGGGTATTTTATTCCTACTTTATTCAATATGGCAATACAAGTCAAGATTTTATATATTGGTGGTTTAATAATTTAACTATGTATACTGTTTTAGATAGGATTTTTCTGTTCTCTGCCGACTATTCTGGATTTCTAGATGTTATTAAACAGTTTGTTTCAGATTTCAATCTGTAAGTACAGTAAGCAATTTTAGATACCAATCAAATACAAATAAATAAATTGAATTACAATATTTTACGTTAAATTTTCATATATGCCATAGGATTTAAATATATTGAATTCCATTAATAAATTTACAATATCGAAACCTATTTGAATGACAAAATATCAATGAACCACCTAATAATTAATCCACACCACTGGGTAAACTGATTAAGGTTTAAATTTGATTCCGGTATCACGAAGCCTTTTAACTAACTTTTAATTAATTCAAAACTAAAAGTCGTTACTGTTAGGAACTGTTGCGACGCGAATGCAGTAAATTTGTAAGAACATACACAAATCTTAACTTACAACAGTATTGAGAATATGTCTGAATGTAGAAGAAGCAAAAGAAGTATGCAAGAATCGTAGCAAGTGGCAGACTATAGTTTCTGCCAACCCCTGTGGGAGAAAGGCGTAAGTATATGTATGTATTATATGATTTGTTTAACCGATTTTGAAAAAGACAAGGTTCCCAATTCATTTTTTTTTAGCAGCACCTCATAACTGCGAAACGACACGATAGCGAAGGTTTATGTAAAGATTATTGTTTTTATAAAAAGTGAGACTAGTGCAGTGATGTTTATATTTTTTACCCACGACAGAATGGAGACGGTATATACGTTTAGGGTGAGAGGGTGTTTGTTTGTGCCAACGAATGTTTCCACTTATCTACAAGAAAATCCGGTGGGGGCTGTATTTAGTTCTACAAGACACATCATAACATTTCCATGCTACATTTTAATTGAAATTGAAATTTAAAAAAATGGGAATGGCAGCCCCGACGGGCCTTCGTAGCAGTAAATGAATATGTGTGTGAATAAATGTGGTTTCAAAAATGTTATTTTTATTATATTTTTTTAAATTTTGAGTTTTATTTAGCCATTGTATTATGACGTAGAAATATGAATGTATGAATCCCAGTTATGTTCTATGTTCTATGCATAACTATTTAAAATTGTTTTGGTGTCAACACAGCGATAAAATATGTGAACAATGCAATTTCGCTTATACAGAGCGTTCATAACAAAAATTTGATATGCCTATTTAAAAAAGATTGGCTTGCCAATTTTGTTTGAGGTAAAAATACTTCAATATATTTATCATTTTTATAACTTTTTGCGGTCATAAAATTAAACAGACTACAGACTAACGCCTTTTTTAGTTAGTCTAACTACATTTAGTAAGGACTCCTGCATTTAGATGCAGGAAAAAGAAGATTAGTCTTCTTCTATATAAATAAAAATGTATGTTTGTTTATTTGTCCTCTACGCGTTTCTAAAGCATTCATCCAATTACGATGAAACTTCGTTGAACAAAGTTATTAGGAACGGGATTTTTTTTTATGGGATAAGAGGGCAGACGAGCCGACGGATCGCCTGATGGTAAGCGATTACCGCCGCCCATGGACACCCGCAACACCAGAGGAGTCACAAGTGCATTGCCGACCTTTTAAAAGGGGATTGGGCCTCCGGTAACCTCACTCACTCGGCGAAACACAACGTAAACGTTGTTTGACGCCGGTTTACTGTGAGACCGTGGTATCACTTCAGTCGAGCCGGCCCATTCGTACCGAAGCATGGCTCTCCCACGTAAAAATTTTATTACAATGGAATAGCACAGTACAGTATGTTTGTTCGTACTTACTCTACGAATTCATATAATAGTATGATGAACTGTTAGGTGTTATTGTAAGCGCTCTTAGAAAGGTGTCTGACAAAAACAAAACAAAAAAAGAGGCATTTACTTCGGCTATAGCTATGCAGCATACATTTTACATTACATAAATCGCAACATGTTTGACTTAAAGCTAAAATATTACATTTTCACAGTCGAAAATCACTACAAATTTGGCTATACAGTGATCCAAAGTAGACGTGAGCCAAACTACTCTGAAAGCCGTTTGAAAATCTGCCAAAAGCTTGATTAACAATTACTTTACATTGAAATGTATGCCGCGTACACTGAAATTGTAGAGGCGACGACGAAAAGAATTTTATCGTCTAAGCAACAATCAAAATTGAGAATTTTGTATTGTTCGTATCAATGCCATTAAATTTATAATACTATACATCAACGAAGTCATAAAAAAAATTTGATAATGTTATAAATATGGTATGAAATAAACATTTTTAGAGTTTAATTAAATCTCTGATTACTAGATATAACATATTAGTATGGATAATATTAACTGAATTTGTTTGAAAAATAAAACCATCATCTCCAAAAAATTGCATTCAATCATCACGTCACGCGAAATTCACGTTAAAATTAAGTAGACAGATACTTACGTGGCCTAATTTATCAGAAATATCTATCTTCTGTTCTTTTTTCTGATTTGAAAAAGACTGCGAAAGTAGAACATAACTAGTTTAGATAGGTACATTTTTATTAGCCTGTATTGTCTTACTCCTGGGCAAAAGCCTTACCCCATTTTTTCCACTCTTCTCGTTGTTGTGCTACTTCCTTCCTTTTAGGTTCTTATACTGGAATAAATCTACTACGTTTCATTATCATTATCTCGGACTTGCGATCATGTGGTTGCTGGTTAAACACCACCCATTGCACTACCGACGTAAACCCACTCGTAACAGAAGCATTTAGCTTGGCACGAGGGGTTAACAAGAATACTAGTAATGTGCAACCCACATTGCTAGTAAGCTTTTTTTTAAAAAAAAAACCGACGTTTTGGATTCTTTACAATAAATAAAATAGAATAGAATATTCTTTACTGCACACCAAAAAAAAAAAATGTTAAGTACAAAATAATGTTAAGTAAATCTGTTATTCCAATGTCTAATATTCGCGTAAGTGTCAGACACCAGTAGCTTACAAACTAACAGAATCAGCACCAATACAACACAAATAATATTTAACTAGCCCATTAATCATATTAAATAACACCAACAATATCTCTTCAGTAGCATAAATATTTTCCGAAACAGTACACTAAATAAAAATATTTCAAAAGCTTCAACATTTGAAACAATGCAGCGCCATTATTACCACGGAGGAAGCTTCCAGAAGTTTGTTTTTAAAAAATACGAGTATATCAACACGTCCGGCAATGTGTGTCTTTACAGTTTTCTTGCTATACCAAACGAAATGTGACTTCGTGTATGTTGAAGTAGAATAACTGGAAGGGCTATATCGACAGTTTTGTCCGACAGTACATTTAACATAAAATACCATCACACCTATTCCCTGTAAGGTTAGGCACAGATGTACTATTGTACACCCACAGTTAACGCGTATGTTTAGGTCCGATGTAATAAGGAGCCCATGTTATAAAAGGTGAAGTGTGAACCTATTGCCATTCACCGGGCACAAATCCAAAGTTTGGTACTGAGAATTTCATAAGAAAACCCAATAAAATTTTGCTCGTCCTGATAATTGAAACCAAGGCCTCTAATAGGTACTATTAGCCTAAACTGAAAAAAGTCAGAAGTCTTAACTATTAGGTACGTTCTTAGGCAGTTATCCTACGCGAGTAATGCCGCGGGTAAAGCTAGTATAATATTATTACATGATATGTTTTATCATAATAAATTACTGTTCCAAGGCGACATCAGAATTAATCCTATTTAAGTTGTTCCCTTTATTTTAACCACCTATTAATCCAAATAAAATACCTAATTCAAAAAGAGACAATTCTGTTAATCTTCGCGACCATTCTCGACTTTCCGCTTCACCAATTAATGAATCATTCTATCTCAATCCGACAAATCCTTTAAAGATGTAAATTCGCTTCCAGAAGCGCTAAAACCGTGGTCACCCTTTTGTTGGTTTCGAGTCACGTAATTCTACCTATTCGAACTAGTACCTACACAGTAGGTATCTATAGCTTACAATGTTCGCAAGCCGCCTAAAGGGGTTTATTTCAGCTTAGGAGACTAGGTGTAGTCGCGATGGATGTTTACTGGTGATTGAGAATGCTGTTTGATGGTGATTGAGAATGGGCTTTTGGTGTACATAGCAAAGTTTTCAAAGTAGGCTGTAGGCTTAAAATAAAACTACTTTTTACGGATTTTATCACGTTGTATTGATATTATTTGATTTCCGACGTTAATTAACAAAAATGTAAGGTAGCTGTTAGTAATTGTAACATTAAGACGTCCAACAACTTAGTCTACCCGTGACCATGGATGCTGTAAAGGATCCGAAACGTCGGGAATCAAATAATATCAATACAACGCGATAAAATCCGTAAAAAGTAGTTTTATTTCAATGTCTAATATTCACGTAAGTGTCAGAAACCAGTAGGCTGTAGGCTTTTGATTTATAGAAGACAAGGCAAATAGTTTTTTTTTGTTGTTACCAGCTGTGTACTCACCGTTATTTTTCAGGTTCTTAAAGGCAAAGAGCGGGACCTATTGCCATTATCACCTCAAGCGATGATCATGCTAACCCGTTTCCATGACAATTTACGTACAATATAAATATAAGAAATTCCTGTGCAGATTTCATACTAGATTTAGGGTTATTTATTCTTGACTTCAGAGTAAGTTTTAAGAAGTAGTATCTTAGATAGTAGTTTTTATGCCTAATTTACTAATATGCAGTAAATCATCATCATCGTATCAGCCAAACGAAGTTCCATAGACTCACAAAGACCGGATCAAAATAATTATTTTGAACACATCATAGGATGGACATCATAGATCATGAAATTCTGATATCAAGATAACGATCGGCTTTATTTTAGAGTAAAATAGTACCTACTTAATTTTTCGCCAGAATACTAAAAACTGAATTTTATCTCGCGTCGAAGTACGAGACGCCATTTTGAAAAACGAAGCAAAAACTTTACTCTACCCAAACAGTTCATTTTGCAGGTATACATGAATCTCACTGAGAGACATGCTTGCATTAGTAATGTAGCTTCAAATATTTAGCTTATGTTAATTAAAAGATACAGCTAATTGAAGTAGTCATGATGAGAATATGGGGTATTACCACTTGCTTGGGACGTCGTTATAGATTCTAATTTGTAGATTTAACACAAAATGTCAAGAGCACAGGATACAGTGAGATAATTCCGCGTGAATCGGACCGCTAATAATTAACAAAATGTCAACAGGTATAGCTGGCTCTCTTTTGATATTAGATATCCATGCCCAGCCGTGGACAGTGAATGATGATAATGATGAAGCGCAATAACAGCTGGCTGATCGTGATTATGTTAAGCAGCCTAAATATTACCTCATACTTGTACAATGTATGAAAGTAACATCCGTTTTGTATGAGCTCAGAATAAACAAATTCCCTATTCGAATATCTAGAACCGGACTGTCTTGTCACGATATATGATATATTGACAAAGCAAAATGGTCAGCAGGAACTGCACTGTCGTGTAATCGATTTAAACTGCAATGTATTGCACCTTTTTGAATCCTCGGGATTCTAGGAATAATCTTCTGATTTATGGTAACTGGAATTCAATGGATATCTACAAAATGGAATAAATTTTCCTTCACCGTTTAAGCGCGAGTTAATTAACTATATAATACGCACATGACTTCGAAAAGTCAGAGGTGCGTGCCTTGGGTTCGAACTCGAGACCTTTGACTTGGCAGTCCAACGGTCATACCACTAGGCTATCACTGCTTTTTATACTATATATATATAATACTTAATCATAAAATCTTGATATGCGAACCACATTGCTATACTGTAATACAATTATGAATACTTTCAGCAATAACAACATTTTATTAAGAATTTAGTTGGCACAATATAGAAAGTTTTGATTTATATCAATAGATGTAAACTTTATTTAAACAGAGAAATTTTTACGAAAAATACAGAACTGACTTTAATGACTTCAAGAGACAACTCAAGCGCGAAGTATTGAAATATGGACGAAGTTTATTGTTTTATTATAAAACCCCTTCAACAAGTTTCTTAAAAGATTTCTTTCTTGTATAACTTTTAGTATTCTTACTGGTAAATCATCTATTTTTGATACGTAGGGTACCTAACATAGAATTTAGCAGATTTTTTAAACGACTTCAAAGTAAGGAGGAGGGTCTTGATTAGTTTTAATATAATTTAAGGAACTATTTTTGTACATATTTTTGTGGTTTATAGTTTGAAGATGTTTCCGGATCCTCCAGTTTTGGTGGATAAGGGGTCGGTGTCTGATTATCGTTTCTGAAGATTATCTACAAAATTGTTTTCATTGACTTTCTTAAGGGTCTGGCGGAGCTTAAATTGCCCACAAAAACGTAATACCGACATAAATCGTAATTTATACAATATTCTATCAAATTATGTACAGTACAGTACTATTTCGTCTTCTACTACTTCATTGGAAATACAAGACTGGAAAATCGTTCCAAACTTGGTAATTTATCAAAAATTGCATTCGCTTACATTTATTTCCAGTGAAGTATTTTGGACGAAATGATAATTAACGGTATCCAAATCCGAATAATAACAGAATTTGATTAAATTGTGTTTGAATTACGATTTATTTCAGTATTCAGTTTGTAATAGAAATTCGGTCCGCCGGACTCTTAAGTAGTTATGAAGAGAAGAAAAGAAAGAAAGAAAATAAATTGATGCACATAGACAAGAACAACACCCAACATTTATTTGAAGATTTTACCCCGTGTGGTTCCCCACACGGGGTAAAATCTTGGGGTTAAAATACTGTTCCTCACTGCCTTTTAGATGGTCATCCCACAAGAGGCGAGAAAATATCTGACTTGCTCGGTGGTAGGACTCTTGGGGTCTGACTGACTGGTGACCACCCTTACGTCGGAGTCTGTCGTAAAGTACCTTGGTGTGTGTTTCGACTTTTGCACGTTAGAGCCGGTTCCCCTCGGTTACTGCGACTCTGGTAGTCTGCAGCAACTCCTCTGGTATTGCAGGTGTCCATGGGCCACGATGACTACTTACCACCAGGTGGCTCGTCAGCTCATCGAGTTAATCCATAAAAAAGAGTTTTAGTGTCCTCATTCAACTGATAAATTAAAAGTCATTCTAATAATAGTAGGTACTTTATAACTTCACACAAAGTCAATTTACCTTCATAGCAATTGATTAGTTTAATATTGTGAATCAACAAGCAAGTAGTCAAGTTTTGGGGCTTGATATTGATTGAACAAAGTTCATGCATTAATTCATAACGTAATTCCCGATGTATTGAAACTCCCAGCTTTGAAATTAAGATGCTATGTATATAAACGTAGGCTTCCGTTATAATATATGATGATGTTTATGCTTATGATGCTGTTATTTTTTTCCCTTATTTTTTGCCTTTAAACTGACATGAATGTAATGGTTGTAAGCAAGATTCTTATGCTAGATGTTCGGAGTTCGATTACTATGTCGAGAAGTGTCATCTCGTCTACAATCATAGTTTCGACGCGAGTTAGGCGTCGACAAAATTTCGTCGTGTGTTCGTTTTTATAACATGTCAGTTGATGTGATACTGACCTTTCTTCAATGATGATGGGATTCGCAAATTATTTAAAGATTAATTCTAAGGAAATGTTGAATTCCGTAGCTCTTTTTGATGGTGGAAAAGACGCAACCAGCCATAAATAAATTCACTTTTTCTAGAACATGCTGGCTTCTACAAGATTCTTCTAGTGTTCTATAGAAACAAATCAGTATGCCAGCATTCAAACCCGCGAAACTTTACTATCCAAAAATCACACACCATATTGCATTTTACATCAAAGAATTTATTATCGTCTGAAAATATGGTTGTCTGTGTAAGTCTGCCCTCTTACTAAAGTGAGGGTAGTACGTGACATTTTTATATAATACTCCACTCATATTATCTTGCTTTTGGGAATACGTAGGTTTGGAATACTGCCATCCACCAAAAGATAGTTCGCGAAATGTCATGGTAGTTGTAAAAATGACCTCGTAAATACAAGATTTAGTTTAGCTCTGGTAAAAGGAAATCTGGTAAAATAATTTAATTTTTTAAATTATGTTTTTCCATGCAAAGCAGTAGGTAGGTTCTGTCTCATTGGTCTAGATGAGAGGCTCAGGTTTCACTCTCAGGTTGAGCAGTGTTATTGGGTTTTTCTATGAAATTCTAAGTAGCTTGGAGCTTAGATTTGTTAATGGGATTATGCTTGCCTCCTATTACATGGGACCTAAACATACCGGCGAACTATTTTTAGTAGCTATAGGTGCCTCTAAAATATCCTTAACGTCGAGATATTCTAAAAAATTCTATAAATAAATTCCAACGAGATTTACTTGTCTTACAAAATAATTTAGGAAAATAATTATTCCACCCACCTCCCAACAAATATTTTTAACAAAACATTGAATTTGTATCCGTTCCATCTCTTGAATAATAATTTATTGTAAATCACTTTTGTAAAGTAAAATTGGTCCTTATTACTGTACGAAAAGGAGCTACAATAGAATGGTAGTCTCATGTTTGCACATCATTGTAAGTAAATTTTAATGTTCGCCTAATATTTCGGTGACTTGGCGATATTTCCGACTCCAAAGTATGTCTCGTTTGGGTCATGACACTCCGTTTTTGTTGGAGCCTTGGTCCATAAAATATTGCTAAAACAACTATCGTTGAAGCGTCAATTTAGTGAAAACTGGCCTTAATGTTTTTGCTTTAAGATTTTGTAATTATTCTAGACTCACTTTAAAACGAGTGGATTCGATATACCAGGAAAGTCAGACATTTGAATGGGATTTTACGTGGGAGAGCCATGCTTCGGCACGAATGGGCCGGCCCGACCGGAGTGATACCACGGTCTCACAGAAAACCGGTGTTAAACAACGCTTACGTTGTGTTTCGCCGAGTGAGTGAGGGTACCGGACACCCAACCCCCTTTTAAAAGGTCGGCAACGCACTTATGACTCCTATGGTGTTGTGGGTGTCCATGGGCGGCGGTAATCGCTTACCATCAGGCGATCCGCCTGCACGTTTGCTGACTTATCCCATAAAAAAAAATACGCAGGGGAAACTGAACACACAGATCTCCGGCCTCCATGAGCTGCGGCCTGCTGGCGGCTGAGGAGGCCGCTGGCCAACTACACAAAGGTCCTAGTAGACGGAACGCGTATTTGCCACACGTGCGAAACAATTAAGGGGCGACCTCTCGCCCTTTGAAGGGGTCCATCGAACGCTGAACTGCAGCCTGTCATGGTCGTGGTGAATGTCATGAATCCCAAATCCACAAGGAAAGGCAAGTGCAGTTTTTAGTCGGTACACATCTGACATTACCCTGCTACCTCCCCATATAGCGGACGATCCATGATGATTTCCGTACTATAAAAAAAGGAGAAACTGCGCACGGATCGCTAGTTATTAATACATTTCTAATAGATTTTATGTAACGCAAGCACGGACAAATAAATTTATACAAATACCTATTTTGGCAGGAAAAAAACACTATCCTACAAAACGCCTCTATTACAAATAAAAATATTTACTGGTTTCTGACACTTACGCGAATATTAGACATTGGAATAAAGTATCTACTTAAGTCTCCCGTCAACCAAATATTTCTAAAGGTATATAAAAATAAACGCTTTAAGAGTCGAGGTTGCCTTGTTTTGTTTGGTGCCGTCGAAACTTTCTGAAATTGAAGTTTTATTACGAAAATGTGAACATAATTTTAGTCTCTTTTGTATAAAATGTTTATTTTTCGAATTTAGAACAGCTTCTAGCCTGGAATAGATTAATCTGCTTTGAGTATTAAGATTGTCATCGAATTTCAGTCTTTTACCATATGATAAGTATTTTTTTTAACAAAAAATCTTGTAGTTGAAGTAAACAGCTTATAACGAGGTTGCTAAACAATAGTGTGACCTTCCAATAACTTTACTTCATACCTTTTCTACTTTTACAGACTCCGTGTAGCTAAAGTTATTGAGTTCGAGCCTATTTCCATTCCCATTAAGCATGAGCACAAATTCAAACTCCAACTCCTCACGTTCATCAGGCATTTCACTTCAATTGGGTACTTCAATATAATAAAAAACATTTTTATCGGATAAACTTCACCAGTTCTCGGGAAATAATGACGAAATAAGTTTTAATACGTTATTATCGAATACAAAAGCGCTAAGCTAGATTGAAGTGACAGCCCTGAAGCGAATATAACGAGCAATCCCTGTCAGCCGTGGAATAGACAAGTTCGGAACTGCTGCAGTAATAAAAATAAAGTAAAAAAAAAAACCTAATTGCTTTGAAAAGGTTAGCAGTTAGTTTTATTTATACTAATTAATGATAAATATTTCTCATGTTGATCTCAGTTTCTTTCTATACTCTTACATTATCAACCAAGGTCCTAAAATGGCGCCCAACCTGGGACCAACAACTAACATTAATTGGCGCCCAACATGGGACAAAAGCCTAGCAACCCTACACTACAGTAATACTTGAAATCCCATTATGAATATTCCATATTCATTTACAAATTTCATAATTACTTGCAAGAACCACATCGTTTAATAATTTTCGTTTCGCGGGCTCCCAATTCCCGTCGTCACTTCACAAGAACGCGTAAATTATAAACAGAAATATAATTTTAATACGGGAGTAATTATATTCTCATTACTGTACGCAGCTGAGGTCGTTGTGGTTCAAATTGGCATCAAAATTTCCACGCACATCCTAAAGGTTTGAATAGGATAATTTAAATTGTATTTTGTTTTTGTATTAAAGGATCTATAGTCTATACTCACTATTCAGTGTAAGGTCGTAAGGCTGTTTAATTACTTTTGTGTAAAGCGTAATTATGAGATAATATTTTGTATTCGTTGAAAGATTTGGCAATATTTAACTCATTTATTTAGGATAAAAATAAGTGAATGTAGGTAAGCTACGACATGTTAATTTTTTTAATAATTAAGATACTGTGTCTTTGCACGAATTTGAAATTAATCCTTTGTTTTTATCATATAAAGAAAGTCATAAAATTTTGCTCAACTTTGAGATCGATCCTTGAACATCACACTTAGCAGCAGCTTTTATACCATTAGAGGCAGTAACATTAAAAAATCACAATACATTAATATTAATCTGAAAAATCCATAGAAAGAATTTTATTCACTTCAGATAAATCTTTTGATAGTGTATTAACTTGAAACGAAAAAATCTTAAAACAAACTACCCGAAAGCGTCCGGCCCAATTTCCTGTTAAACAAAAATTGACAGTACGTGAACCCAAGCACAAAACTTCAAGTAAGAGAATTATATTAAGTTAGAAGTTCATTAAACATTTCCTCGATACGGTTCCGCTTTGGAAACTTTTCGTACTACCCTCGTAATAGGGTAGTATCGGGTAGTAGGAAATGTAAAATTTCTATGGAAGTTAACCGAGGATAGGTATATTTCATTTAAAAAATCAGAAATGCTGCTATCATTATCTATACAATTAATATACAAGTATAGGTTTGGTTAAATTTCGATAACATTATTTTTTTTCTAAATTTGGACAGCCTCAATGGTCTAGTAGTCAAAAACTCGGCTGCCGAGCGTGATGTCTTGGTATGATTCCCATATAGAACAAAGTGTTAGGTATTATATTTTACATTGAAATTTCTGGTAGCAGCGCGGAGTTTGGAATTGTGTCCAGTTAATGGCAAGAGGCTCCCTAATTTCGACTAAAACATGCTGGCGAATTGTGATCATATATTATTACACCTCTGTCTACCCTTTGGGGAATACAGGCGTGATGATATATGAAAATTCTAGTGGAATATCATAGGTGTGGGTTGTTGCTTATTTCTTATTCAACCTTTCCCGGTGGCTATTTTCGTAAAAATTCACCAACTTTCCCACATGCATTCGAGTGTAGTATTCCTGGAAGTGTTGATGCCACAGGCTTTTCTCCGTGCGGCGCAGTTGTGGACTGAGATTAGATTTTTATTATTATGTTGGTGTCACTTTAGAGTTGCTATTTCAAAAAAGAATATTAAATTTATTTTTTAAAGTAGGTTGTATGTTTGATTATTGTTATTATTTGTTTGTGTTTAAGAATATATGAAATACTTGAGATGTTAGACAATTTTAGACTGATGCATGTGCTGACCTACATGGTACTACGTCATTGTCAATCTATTTTACTACTGAGCACGGGTCTCCTCGCTCACTGATAGGGGTTAGGATTGAGTCCACCACGCTGGCCTACTGCGGGTTGGCAGACTTCATTCATACGTTGTCGAAAACATCTATTACGCATGATGTTTTCCTTCACCGTTTCAGCGAGTGATAATTAATTATTCACACATGATTTTGAAAAGTCAGACGTGTGTGCCTGGCATTTGAACTCGAGACCATTAACTTGAGAGTTCAATGATTCACATGGTAAGTATTATACTTCTTACTACTAATATAAATGCGAAAGTTTGGAGGGATGTTTGTTACTCAATCCCGTCAGAACGGCTGAACGGATCTGGATGAAATTTGGCACAGAGATAGATTATAGTCTGAAATAGCACACAGGCTTTTTATCCAGGTCGGACCCAATTCTGCAGTCCACGCAGACGAAGTTGCGGGCAGAAGGTGGTACTTAATATCATATCAACACTGGAAAATGTCAAGTATTTTCCGCTCACAATGTTATTTTGTTACCTCGGCCATAGGTAAACCAGACACGGCTTATTTAAGCCAGTCTTATGTTGTACAGAGCGCGTGCCTATATATTAAGCGAAGCGGCCAGCGACTAAGCTTATGCGGAACGATTTTTGGCTGCAAACCAAAATGCACCTACCATGTAATTAAATGGATCACCGCTCACCGAGTCCCGTATAATATTTTAAAATTTGTACAGAATTATTTGAGCTAAAGATTTGCGGCTTTATATAGACATTAGTGTTTTCTCCGATATCATAGAATATTGGCAAGATTTTTTTTTTTCTAACTTATTTACAAAAAATCTTAACTACTCATTGCTGCCTCATTTGTCTAGTGATCCTAAACGCGACTGCTACATTTGAGGTCCTAGGTTCGATCCTCAGGTCAAGCAAAGTGTTATTGGGTTTTTCTATTAAATTCTCAATAACAGCTCGGAGTCTGAATTTGTGCCCGGTTAATGGCTATAGGCTCACCCCCTATAACATAGGACTTAAACATACCGGCGAACTGCGGGTGTACATTAAGTACTTACATAATACTTAACATAATCAACCCATTATACTGTCCCACTGCTGGGCACGGGTCTCCTCTCAGAATGAGAGGGATTAGGCTATAGTCCACCACGCTGGCCTAGTGCGGGTTGGCAGACTTCACACGCCATCGAGATAATCACTCAGGCATGTAGGTTTCCTCACGATGTTTTCCTTCACCGTTTAAGTGTGTGATAATTAACTATTTAATACGCACATGACTTCGAAAAGCCAGAGATGCGTGCCTTGGGTCCGAACTCGAGACCTTTGACTTGGCGTCCAACGGTCATACCACTAGGCTATCACTGCTTTCACATTAAGTACACCTCTGCCTAACCCGGGGAATACAGATGTGATTGTATAAATATAATTATGAATGAAAAAAAGTAGTGACGTGACAAGTATACTCGTATTGCTAGTATGCGAAGCTAAGATGAAATTCGTAACTTCATATAAAATACCTACTTTCATCTAGATATAATTTAAGGGTATTACATTGCCCAATGACCTTGAGGATTTAGTCTAGTGCTAATCTAATGTGCTAGTATTTGTTAGTCACAGGCATTGCGGGGGTGCTTCACGCGGGGTGCTAGTGTGTGAGAGAGAGCGCTTTATTATTGCAAATTATTCAAAGAAGTAAGAAAATAAAAACAATACAAATTGTTAATTACGTTATTACAATTTTTTTGGTATAAAATTTATGACTAACTCTTAAGCCGTTAGGGAGAAAAAATACAAATTAGATTAAAAAAGGTCTATTTACTTCAATTATTATCCAAAATTGGAGCAAATTTATAAAAATTTTAAACAATACAATTTGTTTGTGATGATCTTAAGTATAACATATATTTTTTATATGGCAAACGCACATAAAGATTTCACTAGAAACTTCTTTAAAGCTAGGGTGTTTTTTGGATTTGAGCGATGTAACGCCCTTAAGATCATAGGTACCAAATATAAATTGGAAAAAGAACCAATAGTTGCCATAACGATTAAATAGCAGAATATACAATAACGAATATATGTATATAGTATGATATATTCAGAAACTGCAAGTCACAATCATTTCAAGTATCCTTGGAGCTGAATGTTTTGAGGTTTCCATTCAATGGAGGACTGAATACGTAGTATTCAAATATAAGATACAAAGCAGTCCTCGAAAGCAAGCTTAATTGCAAATCGGAATTAGCAATACCGGCTGGACGCCTTTGAATGGCTAAGAGAGGATTGCGTTCTGTCTTAGATGCAGTCCTTGCAAATTCCTCCATTCCATATCAATCAGCAAATAATTAATTCTTCTCTACTTTCGTAACTCTATTTGTTTGTTTAGTATTTTTTCACGCCTAAACCGCTGAACAGATTTCGATACAATGTTGTAAGGAGATAAATGGCATCCTGAGGAAGGTCATTCTCTCAAAAAGTTCGAGGAGATGCGAGTGAAACCATGCAACAGCTAGTAATAAGAAATTGTAAAATAATTATATTTTTAATTTACACACGTAAAGTTAACGCACTCTTCATTTGCTGAGACGATATAATTACGTACCAAAGTCTACGTACGTGAACAGTGGAACCAACAATTGTAGTGAGACTAAACTTATAAGAGGATTTATAAAATGCGCATTTATATTACATTGAAATTACATTAAATTAATAATATTACATTATTGCACGTTGTAAAAGTCGCTGTGGTGTTATTGAATGTAAAAACATCTATAATAATTGTACTTTTGATATACATATCATCACGCCTGTATTTCCCGAAGGGTTAAGCAGAGGTGTACTAATGTAAACACGCAGTTTGCCGATATGTTTAAGTCCCATGTAATAGGGGGCGAACCTATTGAGGTTCGACTGTTATGTCGGAGCTTAGGATTTGTCTGGTTAATAGCAATTCACTACTGAGAATTTCATAGAAAAACCCAATAACACTCTGCTCAACCTGGGAATCGAGCACTGGATCTCTAGCGTAACAGTTGGGCTTAGGACCACTAGACTAATGAGACATTTGTTTTCTTGAATGCTGCTTAAAATGTATTTATAATCTACGCAGTACCTAGTGGCCCTGTTTACTCTAGCGGAGTAAAAGTAATGAGAAATCAACCAAAAGAGATAATTCAAATCAATCATGCACTAACTCACCAACTGGACGGTCTTGTCAGCGTCGACTTTTCCACAGTTTATATAGTCCAGAGTCTGCAAAAGTCAAATACATCAAGCTACTCTGTCATATCCCTACTTCCTTACTAATAATTATAAACCTAAAAGTTTGTGAGTCCATGAATGGATGTATGGATATTTGTTACTCTTTCACGCTAGAACGGCTGAAAGGATCTGGAGAAAATTTGGCACACAAATAGATTATAGCATGGAATAACACATAGGCTACTTTTTATCCAGATCCAATCCTTTTATCCAATCCTGAAGTCCACGCAGACGCGGGCAGAATAGCTTCTGCGTGCGTCTGCGTATTATATAAAAAGCAATCATTGGCATGTTTGAAGAGATAATTCAAAATCTAAACACAGTGTACACGGCCACTCGGGCATACACTCGACAAGCCTATACAAGACTACCATAGAAAAAAAACAAATGATCATCATATAAGCGAAAGGACGTCCACTGGTGAACAAAGGCCTTCCCCAAAGATCACAAGAACCAGTTTTATGCCGCCTGGCCCCCGCCAAAAACTCCCAGCGACCATTACCAGGTCGTCTGCCAATCTCGTTGTAGGTCGTCCCATACCTAGTGCATTTTCCAGTGCGTGCTGGAGACCACGACCTGTAGCAGAAAAGTTCTCGAGTTTCCACTCGCGGCCATCAGTTCTAAGAGCTATGTAGTAATTGTAGGTAGATTTTTTTTTGTTATAGCTCAATTATAACCAAATTTATTTGGAATTATTTTTGTCACTTACTTTTTTAGATAGATCATTCGTTATATTTACAAAATTGGAATTACATTTTGAATTTGGAGTTTCTTGACGGCTCTTCTCCATAAGACCCATTTTTTTGAACCGTGCAATTAGTTTGAATTTTCAAAAGTACCTTTTTATTGGTCTAATTGAAATAAAACATTTTGACTTTGACTTTGACTTTGACTTTGAATAACTTTTCTTAACATTATTTTACAACGCAAAATTGATTCATCACAGAAACATCACAACACAAATTTCTCAATTAGTAATATCATAATTGCTTAATTAACGACAAAAGGTAAGACTTAATGAAGAAGCGTTTTTGTTTCTCACCCCGGGCGAAACAATATTGTGCTGCCAGTATTATCTCTTTCGTAGACGATGAATAATGTAGTGGGAAAATAATGAGCTTCACGGCCGACAGCTGTCATGGCCACTAGTATGGTTTAATGGTTACACAATGGTAATGCATGGTCTTAATTAGACCGTAGAGTGAGGCTTTTGTTATTTTATATAGAATGCTAGTTAATATTAGATTATATTCGTACGAGATTAATGAAAGATAAGTATAACCTTGACTGCAATGTTCGACATCTATTGGGTTTTCATTATTTGATTGACAACATTTCAAAATTATTAAGCCACCATTACAAACATACTGCTTCTTTGTTTTCCTATCTTGAGTTCCAAAACATTTTTATTTATTTTTTATATTTCATCATTTCTGAAAAGAAAATAAAAAAATGATGACGTCACTTATACGGCGGATACTGAGAAAATCTAAATTTTGTCAAAATAATAGCGAATCAGTAATAATTAAATAGTAGATAAAGTTATGAATAATTATGATAGATGCAAAACTGAAATTAGACAATTTTTTTAAGCGTTTGTAAAATTACGTCATGTGTCCGTTTAACACGTATAACCGTACAAATGACGTCATTTGCCACTTACGTTTGTTTAGAATAGAAAGAACTTCAAAGTCGATTAAATATGAAAAACATTGAATAAGTATCGGGAAAATAAAAAATACGGGTATCCTATTTTTCGAATTATATTATATGGATGTTAAAAAAAAGCTCCTAAGCATCAAAGCTTTTCCTAAAGCTCTGATGGTATAAAGCAATTGATTTTACATTGTTTTTATTGTTGTAAGACGAAAAACAATTATTCGGGCTGCCTGATGGTAAGCAGCAACCGGGGACTAAGTATAAACCATCAACAACAATAGTATCACTAGTAGTATCTGTTTTTAAGGGTCCGGCGGAGCTTGAATTGCCCAAAAAAAACGTAATACGAAATAAATCGTAATCCAGACAATATTCTATCAAATTATGTTATTATTTGGATACCGTTGAATTTGATTAAATTGTGTTTGAATTACAATTTATTTCTGTATTACGTTTGTAAGAGAAATTCGGTCCGCCGGACTCTTAAGTCTTTTATTTATGTCCAATAATTTGTCCTTGGCCTACGAAATAAAAAAAATATATACACAGATTCAATAATGAAATTTTCTAATTCGTAGACTATATGTACTTATCCAAACTTATTCTATGTTAATTTTAAATGTACACAATTTTTCATCCGCCATTTTAATTTACCACACCAACCACAATTACTGCAAAGAATATAAGCATAAGGCGTAGATATCAATTTTCGATAAGCCACGGCCGTAGTGATTACGAAGCGAACCCGAATTATGCGGAAATTGAGACTCCTAATATCGGCTAAGTAGGTTTTACACGCGACTTTACTTTAGTAGCTTTGAAAAAGGAGGTAGAATCGAATGGAGTAAGTAATTGAAATCTATCGACTTTATTTTTTATTGCAGAAGCTGCACGTAAAATTTTACGTCCGAAAATGGATTTGCCATGCATGAAATTCTGAAAATATTATTATCAAAATAGTTTCAGAATTCACGTGTGCAATTCAACTTTACTGTTTATATGTGATAAAACAGAATATTGTAAAATAAAACGGTTTTGACAATGAGAACTGTTATGAAAACTTATCCGTCAACGTACTAATTAGCAGACACGATAAATAAAAACACACATACTAAAATATAAAATACCAGTGTCTCAATTGCGTTCAATTATAGAAGCACCAATAAGCCCTTAACATCTGAATAGAACAATTTTATTAATTTTCCTGACTATTATTTTTATCTATCCTCGACAAGAAAATGAAAAGTACATTTTATTTCCAGTATCTTTCGGTAAAATTCCTGAATACTGTTCTCAGAAGAGACGTTAGATAAATTATTTTGTTATTGTATCATTTTTAACAACCGGGTCGAGTTTCGAGTCTTGCGGACTACTCTACGAACCATGTTTTCCCTAGGGTTGTGACGTTTATTCAGCGCCATATAAAGATACTGTGTTTTGGCATAATAAAATCGTTTATTATTGTAAAAATTCCATACAAAAGATAAGGATATGATACAGTGTGTTTCGGTTTCTTCCTCAAATCGTTATCAAAACTTAAAAAGAAACACAGTATTGTACAAATACATATTATCCTCACGCCTGTATTCCTATGGTAGTTATGCAGAGGTGTGTTATTAGACATGACTAGTTTACTAGATCTTATATTATATGGTATATTTTAGATCTCATGTAAGTCTTTTGCCATTGATTCTGCATACGTTTTGCGAATGTATGTTGCACACCTTACTACTATTAATATTGTCCATATTGGGAGAAAATTAAAGATTTTTGTTTTTTCTTGTTGTTAATAGAATTCCGCAGCACGATTTCGGGAATTCTACTCTCTAAAATTGCCTAGCGAATTTCAACAGCCTATCGTACCAATGTATGAACATTGGCAGTAAAAATGTGTAAAATATATGCCCACACAATAACCATTACAGAAGCAATTAAAGATATATATACACTTTTAGCGTGACCAATTCCATATATTTCTAATTTGTAAATTTTAAGTTTAACAACTCATAAAATTTGCAACTGGAATGTTGTAATTAATGTTACAATTTTATTGCTAGTAAAATTTAATGCTCCGTCTGTTTATGGCAACACGACAACATATTGACGGCGTGACGACGCCGATGCTTTGACGTCAAGCCCATGCCATTGGATATGACACCCTGCTACGCCGTCAAAGGACTGAATTTAATAAAGCCGTGCTATAATTAAAATTTTCACTTGAAAAATCTGTACAAAGATTGACATTAAAATAAGCTCCAAAGTAATAAATTGGTGAAGTTACGTTTTCAACATGGTATTTTTTTAATAAGATCAGACCTATTGTAAATTAGACCGATTTATTGTAATGGAATTACAACTTGGACTGAAAATAAGAAGAAGTACTGGTGTATAGAGATACGCATATATATATGTATGACCTCCATTCTCCACGAGATGTGTGCGGCTGACTTGGAAAATTCATCATCCGAGACCAGATATTGACCGCAGCAAGCGGTAGAACACGATGCCAGGCCTCGATCTTTGAACCACAACTTTTAGTCGGCACGAGTCGCACATGCTCTGCCGTCTCCCTGGGTGGCAGACGATCCATGAGGATTTTCCGCAACCCAAAAAAATTATGCACTCATATTCAATCGTAGTCCTGTGTTTTTATTCAACTGTTTCTACTGACCTTAGTCTGACCTACTTTGGGCTTGGAACTCCCATATAACACGTTCGTTTCGTTAATACTACATTACTATCAGACAACTTTAAGACTACATTCAAGTTATAGCTATATATTTCGCAATAGTATTTACGTTTATTAATAGTTTTTAGTTTCGTGGGCAATCGTGAGTAGATAAAACACGATTCTAATAACTTAGAAAAGTGCGCTCCATAGTCGGGCGTAAGCCTATCACGAATAAAACATATTTTTATTTTATTATAGAAGACCGTTTTATGAAATCGCAAATTGCCATAAAACAGCAAAGGTATTACAGATTTTCACGCTGCATTAACGTTCATCTTAATTCGCTTTTCTATGACAATTTCACGACATGAAAATGCCTCATTACTAAGAGATAATTTCTTATAAAATACTGTAGTAACATATGGCCAAGAAGAAGCAGTGATAGCCTAGTGGTATGACCGTTGGACTGCCAAGTCAAAGGTCTCGAGTTCGAACCTCAGGCACGCACCTCTGACTTTTCGAAGTCATGTGCGTATTAAATAGTTAATTATCACGCGCTTAAACGGTGAAGGAAAACATCGTGAGGAAACCTGCATGCCTGAGAGATTTTCTCGATGGCGTGTGAAGTCTGCCAACCCGCACTAGGCCAGCGTGGTGGCCTAATCCCTCTCATTCTGAGAAGAGACCCGTGCCCAGCAGTGGGACAGTATAATGGGTTGATTATGTATGTATGTATGTATATGGCCAAAAGGTAGCCTGTGAGTGATATTTATATTACATTACATCGGACTACCAAGTATTATCTAGTTAGAGTCTAAGTTGATACTAACAAATCCTTGACATTACAAAATCGCAGGCGTGAAAGGAACGTAGGAAAATATGTTTTCTTAACAGCGCTTAATATCTTCCAACCTACTTTAAGCTAGCATGATAGACTATAGCCTAACTCCTCTTATTCTGAGAGGCGACCTGTGCCCAGCAGATACATAGAAAATGGATCAATGAATAGTTTCGAAGCAATAAATCCAAAAACTCTCATAGAGAATTTGAATGGAAAAGAGTTGTTGTTTTTTAATTCGTGATAGGGTTACGCTTGACCGCCAAGACCTTTCAATAGGGCCATAAAAGTTCCTGGAAAGCTGGTTTCTACCTAATATCTTCTCCAAATATTAAACAAAAATAAACAAGCTAGCCTGTAGGTGTGCCAATAACGTAGGCGTAACAGCCCTAAAGGTATTCCGGTAAGTCCTGTTACAAATAATTTATTTGGAATTGTTTTATACTTATTATTTTTATCAAACACGTTTATTTGAACGATTTTATCCGGAATAATGTTATTATTTGCGTAGATGCGTAGTTATATCAATCTATTTTTGGTCAAGCTCCTTACCTCCCACAGCTTGACCTTTTGTATTTTTGATTCCCTTCATTTTATAATTATCATTTTATTTTTAGGTTTGTTTATTTTATTTTTATTTTTGGTGATGCCTTTGCGTTGGAAATTTAAGACAGTCACTTAACTGTATGTGTATAATTCTTTTTTATGTGTTTTTATCTCTGAACTCCCAAACGGCTGAACCGATTATATTGACATTTTTGCGTATTTGAGTGCGTCCATAAATAGTTTTCGCCTGTACGAGTTATGGTATCAGGACATCCCTTTTTAGCTTATTAATTATATATTTTTTAATGAGCATAATGCTATAGCATTTATTAGTAACAGCAACTGTTCGATTTTTCTAATGCAATACAGGTCCTGTTGTGTTTAAAAAAAACTCAATGAATGACCCAACCCTTCGCCTCCTTTCACTACCTTATATAGCTTCATAGTGTATAACCAAGCTAATAAGTAGACAGAGCTTTTTGCATCTGCCTTCGTTTCGCTACATCTGAGAAAAAATTTGGCGTACCTTGCTGAAAGGATTATTAACCCAATTTACACCAGTAACAATATTCCTCCTCAAAACCTTCTCTTTTTGTTGTTATGTTACAGTCAAAACTCATAATCGGTCAAAACTAATTTTGACTAATTTTATACTCTAAATTAGTATCTACCAACATCCTTAGTCAAAACTAGTTTTGGCTGATTTTGCAGTTTGTTTTGACGGGTTAAGGGTCCGGCGGAGCGAATTTTTCGCACAAATGTAATACCAAAATAAATCGTAATACAAATAGAATTTAATAAAGTTGTGTTATTATTCGGATTCTGATACAATTAACCATTATGTACGAAATACTTTATTACGAAGTTTCGACCCGTTTTCCGGTCATTTATTTCCAATGAAGTAGTAGTAGACGAAATGGTTTTATAGGAACCTGGATTAATGGTATCCGAATCCGAACAATAACACAATTTGATGAAATTGTTTTTGAAGAAGTCATTAATATTTATTTATTTTATTTTAAGTTTTTACGGAAAATTCAGCGTCCGCTCTCGGTTAGGTTAGAACTGTGATCCCATCATAAATTGTAAACGCTTTTTAATAGAACCGCATATTCTGCGACAACAGCACATCATGGTATCCAAAAATGTCTTTAATCGATTCTTAATTTAATCTCCAAATAATAAAGTTTATTTCCAAATTCATTTGGGAAATTTGATGGTTTGTGGTAACTTGATTTACTCTTGACTGTACAAAGAAGAAACAGAAGTTTTGACCGACATCCTTAGTCAAAACTAGCTTTGATCTATTTTTGTAGTCGAAATTTGTTTTGACTGAGTTTGAACTCTGCCTGTAACAGTTACATTGAAATAAAAAGATACGGTTTTTTGTAGAGAGCAAAAAACGCAATAACATTTAAAATCTAAAGCATCTGGTTGACAAGAGCTTTTGCGAGGGAAGCTGCGAGGAGGTAACGCTTCCCCTTGGGACGAACGTCCGCAGTTCGTTACGAAGGAAGACGAGGCTGAATACGAGATTAATATAGACATTTTTTTTATTTTCTCCCGTAAAAAAATACCGTAGGGTAATCATATTGTTCGTGCAAACCGAAAATGTTAGACGATAATATTTTTTTTGTTTGTCGAAGTGAGTTGTTTTTGTGGTTTTAATGTTTAAGTTCGACAATATTGCAAAAAAAAATATTGTAACTATTGAGTTATATATTAAGAGTAATGCTTGTTATTATTTACTATGTTTTTGCTCATTAGATATCGTAATGACTCACTATCATTAAAACTAGGGTTCTACATGCACCTGGTCTTTGACAATTCAAAAGTACGTGTAATAATGCTAAACTGCTGAACTGGATCTATTCGGCGCAGCTTCGAGACAGACTACCTATGCTTACACTTATACTATGTACCTACTTGTATTATGGTGTGAACTGCGTAAAGCTGTGCCAAATAAATTTCTTATCATTCTTTCTTTCTTTCTAATGGTCTAATCTTCTTCTTTTTATCGTGTCAAGGGTCAAACAATATCCCAATTGGTCTAATTGAAACAAAACATCTTAGTTTGACTTATTATAATACAATTTTGCGACCGTAAAAGTTGTAGCTTGCTTAAAATCCTACTAACATCAGTATCTCATCGCATCGCTCAAAGGGATTTATTTCAGCAGTCCACTGACAATTTGTAAAGCATTCGATTTTCGCCACTATTTGATCTAGAGTCAACTTCCGAACTGTGGCTCCCAGGAGTACCCTTATACCCGTTCAGCCCGAGGGCGTTTACTAAAGTACCTAACGCTTTGAAAAAAATCGGAGCGGAATAAAACTGACGCGTTTCCTTTGCTCCGTCACCCTTAATACGGTGTTAAACGCCTGCCAGTCACAATTATACACTTGAAATTCTTAAAGTGGTTAGTTGCGTTGTAGTTAAGATCCAACTCAGATTGCGAGAAGAAATAAAATTGAGTTAATTAAAAGAATAATCGTGTTTCTGAACAGATGTCGACTTTCTGATTGAGAAGGCCTGAATTTCTTTTTCGGACGTATAATTGGATGTATACGAGTTACCTTTTTTCAGCTTTGAAAGACAAATAATAATAATAATATAAATATGTTGCACTAGAACAAAACGATTAATTTATTTTTAAGTAAGTTAAATTATAATTTGATGCTAATAATTTTTAAGATTTTTCAAAAGGTCTCACTCCGTCAGTTTCTAAGTCATCTTTCTTTCTAATTTAATTGTTCATTATATATATATTATTATAATGATGTAGCCTAATTATCTATCAAGGATTAATGAGCAAACAAAAAAAGTAAAACTATTATTTCGACCCTCGAGAGGGTTTTTATTCTTTGTTGAAAATTGTGTATACATACTAAAATTACATACATACCATCATACCTGTATTCCCCAAGGGTTAGGCAGAGGTGTCCTAATGTACACCGCTGCCTAACCCGGTTTTTAGGTCCCAGAAATACTACTAATCCTATCCTAACTATTATAAATGCAAAAGTGAGTTTGTTTGTTTGTTACGCTTTCACGCCTAAACTACATAAAAAAATTCTCTCCAATTAAAAGCTACATTATCAACAATTAATATAGGCCGTATTTTTTAAATTAAAAATCCCTTTGTAAATTACAATAATGTAACCCAAGTAATCAAAAAATTGCCTATAAGAGACATTATTTGACGTGCGCGGCCATTTTTTAAGTTGTTAGAAAATTTAGGTGACTATGAAGATATCTTTGACACTTTTAATAATAAAAACGTGAATGTTTGTGAGGATGTATGGATGTTTGTTACTCAAGAAGTCCACGCAGATGAAGTCGCGGGCAGAAGCTAGTAATATTATAAATGCGTACTTTGGTATAGAGATAAATTGAACCTTAAAGAATGACATAGGCATCCTTTTGCATCCCGAAGGACTTTTCGTTAGATCGTTCGTTAGCTAGTGTTGTGATATGTTCTTTTAATTATGCAGATAAATTAAGACTTTGCTTTTTATAACGTTAGGAAAGCGTATAACTTAGCTACTTTTTATTAAAATTGTTCATGAACTTTTATAAAAATTTTGCTGCTTCAAGAAAATTTATAAAGATTTAAAAATAAGAGTTAAGTTTCACGAGAGACTTCAAGAAGGTATAAAATGTTCGTTGATAATTTTTAACTAGGTATAATGTTAAAATTACCATTGAATATTTCTATTATATCTTCCCTCTTTATATATTTTGCATGCATTATAGGGTCCGGCGGGGCTTGAATTGCCCATAAAAACGTAATAAGGAAATAAATCGTAATCCAGACAAATACTATCAAATTGTGTTATTATTCGGATTTGGATACCGTTAATCTAGTTTCCTACACTACCATATCGTCTACTACTACTTCACTGAAAATAAAAAAAATGGAAAAGCGTCCCAAACTTGGTATTTTTTTCAAAAATCACATTCGCTTACATTTATTTTCAGTGAAGTATTTTTGAGAAAATGGTAACGTAGGAACCTAGATTAACGGTATCGGAATCCAAATAACAACACAATTTGATAAAATTGTGTTCGAAATACGATTTAGAGTCCGGCGGACTCCTAACTACATATTTATATTATAAAATGTGAAAGTAACTCTCTGTTAATAAATGGCTGAACAGTTTTGATGAATTTTGGTATACCTAGAGATAATTTGCATCTTACAGAAGGAGATAGGCTACCTTTTGTCTAAAAAGTAAAGTAGTGAAATCGCGGGCAATATCTAGTATCAAATAATGCTTTTATTTTGGTATATTTATGCATCTCTGGAGAGAGCCTTTGACCTGCAGTGGGATAATACAGGCCATCCATATAGATAGAATATACATACGATACGGTACGGTGTCTCATATAAATTTCGGTGTCTAATTATCGTTTCTGAAGATACACAACACAATGCTTGAATTCGTTTTTTCGGTAAAATTAAGTATTTTTAGTTGATTAGGGTTTTTTTGGAAAAAAGTTTTTTTTGCGTCATTTACCTACACCTCCTGCAAAATTTTCCTATAACAACTACTTCATAAAAAACAAGTAAAATTACCTAACAAAATATATATACATACAATCACGCCTGTATTCCTCGACGGATTAGGCAGAGAGTTCTAATGTACACCCACCGTTCGCCGGTAAGTTTTAGGTCCTATGTAATAGGCGGGATACCTATTGCAATTAACCGGACACAAATTCAAACTCCGAACTGCTACTCTACTACTGATAATTTTATAGAAAAACTCAATAATACTTTGCTTGACATGGGAATCGAACCTCTAGCGTAGTCGCGCTGAGGACCACTAGACTAATGAAGCAATTAGAAGAACAACACAATTTAAAAAATATCATTCTCAAAGTAATGGAGTTTCGGTAATAAAATTCATAGGCGTTGGTTTATGTCATATAACATAACGTAATTATGTTTGCTAAGCAAACGAAAGTACATAATGTACATAAAGTAAATATTGTTCTTGGTATTTTTTCGCGATATTATTTCTTCTCGACACAGTAATAAGACCCTATTTTATGTCAGCTTCACGATAACTAATTACAACAAAGCGAAACCTGAATTGCCCACAAAAACGTAATACCAAAATAAATCGTAATCCAAGCAATATTTTTTCAAATCGTGTTATTATTCGGATTCGGATAGGCACTGTTAATCTAGGTTCCTACCGTACCACTTCGTGTAATACTACTTCGCTGGAAATAAACGACCGCAAAATCGTTCCAAACTTGGCAAACTTATCAAGAATTGCAATAGCTTACTTTTACTTCTAGTGAAGTATTTTGAACGAAATGTGAACCTAGATTAATGGTATCGGAATCCGAATAATAACACACTGATTAAATTTTATTTGAATTACGTTTTATTTTGCTCCTACAATCGTAATACAAAATGATATCGTAATTCGAACAGAATTTCATCAAATTGTGTTATTATTCGGATTCGGATACCATTAATCTAGGTTCCTGTCCTAATATTTCGTGTAAAATACTTAACTAGAAATAATTATAAATTAATGTATTTTTTGATAACTTTACGAAGTTTCGAACGGTTTTCCGGTCCTTTATTTCCAGTGAAGTAGTAATAGACGAAATGGTAGCGTAGGAACCTAGATAAACGGTATTGGAAACCGAATAATAACACACTTTGAATAAATTGTGTTTGAAATACGATTTGTTTTCGTATGGCGTTTGTATGGGAAATTCGGTCTACCGGACTCCTTAAACCATAATTCATTTTCCTGTATTTATAAAAATCCACTATTTCTTGCTAGAAACGGATTTCACAAGCATTGAACACTTTCCAAGGATTTATTTCTTAACAATAATCTATTCTCGTAGTATTGCTACCATCAATCTTGCGAGGGTAGTTGTAAATGTAAGTTTTATCTGATCTACCGTCACTCCTACCTGGTTCCTTGATACATTTCTCTTCATTTAAAATGAATTATTTCTTGGCTATAGAGCTGAAGAGTTTCCATGAAGATGTTCTATTTTTAATCGCAAAATCGTATTAATGAATTCGTAGATAGATTAAGATTCGCAGAAAATTGCTTTTAGAACAATAAGAAAATTAACTTGATGTATTCCGTAGTACATCTTTTGTCCGAGCTGCTACTCAGACTTTTGTAAAAAATGACGATGACACTGCTTAACATGGGAAACGAACCTAAATGAACTAGACAGGATTGGAACGGGATGGGATGGGGAATTAAACGTAAAGACGAACTATGGACTTAGTACACATCTGCTATCCTATCGTGATTATAATATGTTGTTATAATTATATATTCCTCTTACCTACTTAAATATTTTGTATCAAGATTATACTATCCCAAACCTACCAAACTTATACAAGCTGTCGGATAACAAATGTATGTAACCAAATGGCGTGTAATTTATGACGTCACATCCGCATTATGCTATCGTTATTGCGATACGCCAGTTAATAAACAGAACCGTTTATTAGTGACATCTGTTGTGCGTTATCATAAAACTAGTTTTGGTGATATACTAATAGTGTATGTTTATACGCGGATGTTTTTTGTGAAATTTAATTATTTGTCTTTAGTTAGAAAGATAAGTGGATTGTGTTAAGCCCGATATGATTGAGAAGGGAGTGAATGATGAGGTAACAGCGGCCAGGTATGAATAGAAGAAAAGAACATACTGGTTTCTGACTTCACTTACGCGAATATTAGACATTGAAATAAAACTACTTTTTACAGATTTTATCACGTTGTATTGATATTATTTGATTCCCGACGTTTCGGATCCTTTACAGCATCCATGGTCACGGGTAGACTAAGTTGTTGGACGTCTTAATGTTACAATTACTAACAGCTACCTTACATTTTTGTTAATTATTGGCGATCCGATTCACGCAGAACGAGCTCACCGTATCCTTCGGTCTTGCAGTTTTGGGCTTGGATTTTGATTTTATGGAATCTATAATGGGGTTCCAAGCAGGTGGTAAGACCCAGCCATCTTATCTATTGAAATTTGAATGTTTTTTAATTTCAATGAGCCTCACGGATCATCCTGGGAAGGAATCGGTTTTCTTTTGCGAGGACTTGTGGTTTATCAAATCTGATGTAGTGCTGGGCCTTGTCTAGAGTATGTTTACAAACTGCTGACTTCTTGAAACGGCGGTGTTTGACATCAGCGATGTGTTCTTTTACGCGGATCCCTATGCTTCTTTTAGTTTGGCATAGGGATCCGTAAAAGAAAAGAACATGCTGTCCCGAGCCCAAATAAATTGGACATTGGACAAGAGTAGAGAGAGGGAGAGAGAGAAGAGAGGAGTTAAAATTACATAAACTGTAAAAGGTGGTAAAACTCAGTTGTTGAAAATCTTTTGGGGTGATACCATTGCTCTGCCTGTATCCATAATGTAGTGATACTTACCCCATTACAGTTGTTATGTCTCACATGACCATGTGAGACATAACAACTGAGGTCTCAAATGCCAATGCATCAGGTGGCGCGATGCATAAGTCATATAATGTTTTCCCCCATGTGGGGACGGGTTAGAATACTGTTTCTCACTGCCTTTCAGTCAGGCATCTCGTAAGAGGCGTGAAAATATTTGACTTGCACGGTAGTAGGAACTCTTGGGATCTGACTGGTTGGCGACCACCCTTACGTCTGAGTCTGTCGTAAAGCCCGTTCCCCTGGGTTGCTACGGCTCTGGCAGTCTGCAGTCTGTAGGGGCTCATAACGTTCGGCAACGCATCAGCAACTCCTCTGGTGTTACAGGTGTCCATGGGCGACGAGGTCAGGTGGCTAGTTAGCTCGTTTGCCGATATAATCCATAAAAAAAATATTATAAGCAAAATAAAATATAATTTCTACTACCTTGTCAACACTCAAAATAAAATAAAGTGAACGTGTTTACTTATAAAATTGTCTCATTGCCTAGGCGAGTGAGATTTCGAGAATAATATCCATCCCAGCTTCTGATCTTGACAGGCCGTCAGCCTTACTTAGCTCGTCATCCGTGTTTTTGCTTTAGAAAGATTTTTTTATTAGTTACTTATTTCTATTTATATAAATGTCCCAGTTTCTAACAGCTGAGAGAAACAAGTACAGGTGTTTATGAAGATAATTATTTATTATTAACATTACAGAAATTGAAATTAGACTAAGTGTTGGCTGTGTGCGATAGGGTGTCATAAAAAGGTCATTTTTTTCAAAGCTTGTTCAAGCTTGTTTTTACAAGCTATATACCATGGGTGACTTTTCAAACATACAATTAAAGGAATGCATTACACATTAGATAATACTAAATTAGTTATTTATTTAATCCTTTTGTTTCCTTGGTTTTTATTTATATAATATGTCTGCAACACCAGAGGTGTCACTCGTGCGTTGCTGACTCTATAAAAACCTATAAAGAAACGGCGGTAGTCTAATAGCTAGGGCGTCGGACTTGCAATCACGTGGTTGCCGGTTCGAAACCCACCCATTGCCCTACCGACGTGAACTTACTCGTAACACAATTTAGCTTAGAACGAGAGGTTAACAAGAATACTAGTAATGTGTGATTGCTAATAAGCTTTTGTTACAAACATCTTACATAACGTGGGAGTACAAGTAGTTACATTACTATCGGACAATTTCTATGGAGTACTATTTTTAAGTGCGGGCACTGGTTCCGGGCTCTGGCACCTGGAGCGGCAGGGTATTGTCAAACTTCTACCGACTAAAAACTGTATTTGCCTTATCAGTCATGGCCATGGGATTCGTGACATTCACCATGACCATGCCAGGCTGTGGTCAGTTAACAACAGACCCTATAACTTCTAGTATCAAAAGTGTTTCCATTCTACAGAAAGATGTGTAAATATGCGCCAAACATTCGAATCAACAACCAAAACAACCTCTACCATTACGTAGACTTGCAGAATTTTACCCAAAACGCAAAACCAAGTTAAATCCACGAAAAGAATATGTAATAAAGAATTTCATCTTATCGCTTCACGTCCTTCCTAAGACCTAGCCTAAAGATAAGATAAAGGCGGAGGGAAATAAAAGGAATTCAGTTTAAAATCCCTTGAAAGCTCACTACAGATTACTGATAGATAGTGTAGGAATCTGAAACTGTCCCAATACTACGGCCTTGGGTACGAGTATGTCGATTTTTTTAAATGCCTTTGATGTTGCTAAGGAAGTACTAAGTTAGTCCCACAAAACCGTAGACTACTGCGTGGTAGGCTTAGACGCATATGGAGGGGAAGGTTGACTTCTAGAAGAATTGGCTCAAAATAGCCTTGGATCACGAGGAATGGCAAAAAGGTAAACCTTTGTCCTACAATAGGACGCCATAACATAACTAAATAATAAATAAAAGGTTCCAGGTTGCTATTGAGAATTTTCCAACCGAAAAGTCTAATAGAAGAAAGAAGAAAGAAAGAAAAGAAATTTATTTAGCACAGCTTTACGCAGTTCACACAAGTACATAGTATAAGTGTATTCATAAGCAGTCTGTGTCTCGCGGCTGTGCCAAATAGGACCAGTTCAGCATTTTGTCAAGCTAATAATAATAATACTTAGCTTGTCCGGGGAATTGAACCAGTATCTCACGCTCCACAGTACTTGTGGCAACTGGATGGACAAGGCAGTAAAAAGTCATCTGTATATTCCAAATAAACAACGTAAATAAAGAATTAATATTCTCTCTTGAAGTTTTATACAAATATTTACTTACGAAACAAAACTGCACACAAACTCGAAAGTATCCATGTTAATATCATTAAAATTAATGAAAAAGTAGACTCCCTTTGATACGACAAGGCGGCAGCCACAGCCCAAACTAATGATGGACCCCACCATATAAAAAGCAACAGTGTGGATGGAAACTTGAGGGCTTCTTTCAAATTTAATTACACGACTCCACGGTTCTCGCGAAACGTAGTACGCACAATGAGAATGGAGTCGCCCGTTGAAATGTATTTTTCAAGTTTATTTGTAAAGAATTAATTGTGTCATGCAGGGCTTTTCATGTTTTGAATTTTTTATGACGTGTTTTTGACACAAAGTTGAGGGTTTCTTTCATTGCAAAGGAGAATTTTATTATAAAGTAATAATAATAAGCATGCCTTTCTAGGCGGTATAATAGAAGGCATGACACATGTTTTTTTTTTAATTTAGTAGTTAAACACAACACTATAAGCATAATCTAGATATTTTATCCTACCAATACATATTTATTATAAATGTTTCTTCGTTTAGATGTTTGTTAGGTACTCAATCAGGCCAAAATAGCTAAAGGGATTCACATTAAATTTGGCACACAGATAGTTTTTAAAATGGACTAACGCATAGGGTACTTTTTATCTAGATCGGGCTTAATTCTGAAATCCAAACAGATGAATTTATAAACAGTATTTTGTCTTTTTAAATAGGTTATTTAATTTCCAAATGATCTAATTTTCCTAAAAATAAATTTATTTTACTAACCGCTACTAGGTACTACAGATCTCTTTAAAAATATTGAATGAAACCCACCCAAGTTGTTAGGATTCTTTAGAGATTCGCAGGATATGAATAAAACAGAAGAAATCTCTAGAAACACACTAATGAATCACGTGTCAAGTTTAAAATATTATACGGTTATGTCCAATAAAATGACGTGTAGTGGTCATAAATACTCAAATTTTTAACGTAGATCATCGAGAGAAAAAATTAAGAAATAAAAAGGGGAATTGAGTTTTGTTTTTATCGTAACAGGTGTAGCGTCTCTCCACACAGTACTTAACCTTTTTGTAATGGACCTATTTTTATGTATTTGTGTTATTTGAACTCCATTGAGCCGTTCTAAAGCATATTCGAGACAAACTATTCAATTAATGAAACTTTAAAATGTTTCATACATAAATGACGTCATAACAGTCCTTGTCTATGGTCAAAACAAAGATTGAGGTCCTGGCCCTGATAATGTTAATAGAATAATGCATTTTAATGATTTATTTCAACTCCTTAAAGCCTGCATTAGTTACCTCGAAAGTAATTAAGCTGTAAGCACGAAGTAATATCACTAGGTGATGTTACTTTGTGCATTAGTTGCAAGGAGCTGCCTCAAAGTAGTTTGGCAACAGCCAGTAATCAATAAAGATAAGTGCAGCTGTAATAGCTTTAAAGACTCTTAGGAGTGACAAACACAAGGCGACGTTCAGGCGAGAGCGGATAGAAGGTTGGATTTGCAACCAGACACTTTTATTCTAAAGAATTTTCGCAGGAATAGATAATGCTTAAAATTATTTGGTTTCTAAGCTGTATTAACCAGACCCAGAGTACCTACCTACCCCTGTACCTAAATATATACTCGTATGACCGTTACGATTATGAACTAAGGCTAAGAATGTCACATTGATTGATTAATTCCTTTGACAAGAAAAGTCATAGTAGAACACATCAGAAATTATCTAATATATTCATTAAGTTATTTTTTAGTAAAGGAAAAAATTCAATCGCGGGCAGGATTCGAACCTGCGTCTTCTGGTTTGATATACCAGACGCTCTGACCTCTAAGCCACCGCGAACCCTACCCGCATGATTGAAATTTTGCCTTCACATTCTGAATTTACGTCATAAGGTGACGTTGGTGACACATCTATGAGAGGTAAGTTATCTTACCTCTCAACCGACACGACTTACTTTACACTTAGTTCAGTGTCGTACGATGCCACCTTACCTTTTAACTATCTTAAATTTTTTCCTTTACTAAAAAATAACTTAACTTAATAATCTTAGCATGGAAAATGCAAAAAAATCACAAAAAGATAATATATTCATATTAGAAAATTTAATAAATAGAAAATCTAATATGTAGGTAATAAATATTATAATAAATATTTTGTTTATTACAAAAAAATACATGCATGCATTATTATTATTATTAATGTCAGCTGTCAATTTAATGGAGATTAATTTAATTTAATTTAATTTTCACGCAAGGAAAATGACGTCGAACTCGAAAGTAATTAAGTGTAACAACTGTAATATTGTGATATGTGAGGTGTTAGCTTACGTTCAAAATAAAATGGACGTAATGGATGAGGAAAGCTTAATGAGATTGTGTGTCACCAGCTTTTCGGAAGAAGAGATCGAAGCGGCAAAGAATTTGCTTTTTGACTCGATCACTACTACAAGACGCAAAATTTCGCGTAAAAGAGAAGGAAAATCTCAGAGAGATCTTGCCGATATAATAACATTATTTAAAGAAACAGATCCGGAAGAAGTACCCATATTTGTTGCTCGGGAACTGCATAAATTACCACCAATATCATTTGATCATCTGGATGCAAGTAAACTGTTAAAGGATATATTGTTGTTGCAAAACGATCTAAAGATTATTAAGGAATGCTATGTGACTACTAAACAGTTAGAAGACTTGAAACAGCAAATTGATCGGTGCAAATATCAAACATTAGATACTTTGCAATCTGCAATAACAGATCTACCTTACAATACAGATAAGCAAAACGACGTAACGCAGTCCTTGGCGGGAAGTGAGCGACGCGATGATTCTCCATCCTTGTCGCTCGCGGAAAGTATGAATCACTCCGTCTCTTTCTCACAAAGTAATACGCACGTGGAGGCCCCCTCCGTGGTTTCGACACAGGTAAATCGCAGGCTCAAGAGTCCAGAGCGCGGTCTTATCAATCACTCAGTCTCTTTCTCACAAACTATGATGCACATGGATGCCCCCACTGCAGTTTCGACACAGGTACATCGCAGGCGCGAGGGTTCTGAGCGCATCAGTCCCTCGGCGCGGTCTTTACCACAAGCGATGAGCGATAGCGGAAAAGCACAACCAGATAAAGAGGAAAAGAATGAATGGAAAATTGTACAAAATAAGAAGCCAAGATACAGGTTTGCAGGAAGTAAAGGGAAAGCTGCTTCGGAATCAGAAACGAAATTTAAAGCCGCGGAACTGAATATTCCATTATTTATATCTCGTGTCGATAAAGAGGTGACTAACAGTGACATTGCAGATTACATATTATCTAAGACACAGACCTCAGTATCGATTAAGAAAATTATGATGAAAAAAGAAAGAAATTATAATGCCTTTAAAATCTTTGTACCACAACACAAGCTCGCAATGTTTTTAAATGATAGCCTATGGCCAGAAGGCGTGTCCTTTAGGCGCTTTGTTTACATGAATAAAGCTAATGATTATGCTAATAGTAATAACAGGATTACAGAATTGAGCCAAAATAATAATATATAATGGATATACAAACAAATACGAAAATTACATCTAATTTTGTCAGTTTCAACTGTAAGTCAATCAAAAGATCGATTGATTGTGTTAGAAAATTGTGTTGCTACGCGGATATCATATGTTTACAAGAGACATGGCTATTCCCGTATGATATTCCGGTACTGGGTACTATTGACCAGGATTTTTCGTACACCGGCACGTCAGCGATGGATATTTCGGATGGTGTATTTAGAGGGCGACCTTACGGAGGTGTGGCAATAATGTGGCGGAAAAGTTTGTACAAAGAAGTGACTGTTATAAAGTGCAACAATCCGCGTATCAGTGCAATTAAAGTGTCGATGAATAACCGTGCGTTTCTTATGTTTAGTGTATATATGCCAACGAATTCAGTAGACAATTTGGATGATTTTACGACGTGCTTTGGCGAGGTATGTGCTATAGTTGAAAACTATTCAATTGAAGCTATCTACGTGTTAGGAGATTTTAATGCTCATCCGGGCGAATTATTCGGTAACGAACTAGTTAGTTTGTGTATGGACCAACAATGGACCTGTGCAGACATGGATATACTAGGAAGTGTATCAAATAACTACACGTTTATTAGCGATGCTCATGGGTGTATGAGATGGCTCGATCACTGTGTTACTAGTCATTCTGCTAGGCATACTATTAAAAATATATTTATAAAATATGACACGTTTTGGTCAGACCATTTGCCACTAGTCATTGAATGTGAATTAAGTGCAATTATATGTAAAGACAGTTCCAGTAGTAACAATAGAAAAAATAAAGCTGTTTGGGGCTATAGAACTAAGGAACAGATAAAAAACTATACTAAAATGTGCAATAGTAAACTTAAATTAATAGATTTTCCGGTTGAATTAAGGCAATGTAGTTATAATATTTGTAATTGTAAGAAACATAGATATAATTTAGATAAAATATATAACGATATAATAACGGCACTTACAGACTCAGCTTTTAAAACATGTGATAGTCAGCCTCGCGTGCGTAGGAAGGAAAGGCATGTGACAGGTTGGAATAAATATGTATGTGAAGCACACATGGAGGCCAGGAGTAAGTTTCTATACTGGGTTTCTCAGGATAGGCCACGATCTGGTACAGTTTATGAGGAAATGTATGAAAGTCGTAAATTATTTAAGAATAGACTAAAATGGTGTCAAAATAATAAAGAACAGTTAAAAATGGAAATCATCTCAGAATGTCGTGCATCTAAGAATTTTAGTGACTTTTGGAAAGCGACTAACTCCCTAAACCATAAGTCTGGTCTCCCTGTGAGCGTGGGCGGGGCGAGTGATAGTAGAAATATAGCCGAACTGTTTAGAGAACATTTTGCTACGAAATCGCCGCTGGGTCCATCATCTGCAGATCCTGGGTCTACCATGACCGGTGACTTGTATAATGTGTCAGCTAAACAAGTGCGTAAAATTGTGAGTAGTATGTCTAGGGGCAAGTCACCGGGTCATGATGGGCTCAGTATCGAGCATCTGAAGTACGCTGGAGTCCATCTGCCACGTGTGCTAGCGATGTTCTTCACTTTATGTCTGAATCACTCGTACCTGCCCATGGACCTTATGAAAACGGTTGTTGTACCGATTGTCAAAAATAAAACGGGTGATCTGTCCGATAAGAATAACTTTCGGCCAATTTCCTTAGCAACCGTGGTGGCTAAGGTGTTGGACGGTGTGCTTGACGCAGAACTTGACAAACACCTTAACATTCATGACGCACAGTTCGGTTTTCACGCTGGACTTTCTACTGAAAGCGCAATTCTGAGTCTCAAGCACACTGTTCAATACTATACGGACAGAAGTACACCTGTGTATGCATGCTTTCTTGACCTCTCCAAAGCGTTTGACCTCGTGTCATATGATGTATTATGGGAGAAACTCAAGAGAACTGGCGTGCCTACACAGGTGCAACGGATTTTTCATTACTGGTACCAAAACCAGAAAAATTATGTAAGATGGGCGAACAGCTTCTCCGACACGTACAGGTTGGATTGCGGGGTGAGACAAGGTGGTTTAAGTTCTCCCAAGCTCTTCAACTTGTACGTGAATGAGCTTATAGTTGGGCTCAGCAGCACACGAGTAGGATGCTGGGTCGACAATGTATGTATGAATAACTTTAGCTACGCTGATGACATGGTGCTGCTGACCCCAACTGTAAGCGCAATGAGACAGCTGCTAGCCATATGTGAAACATATAGCCATAAGCAGGGTTTAATATATAATTGTAAGAAGAGTGAGTACATGGTCTTCAAGGCCTCCGGTAAGTGTCCATCAAATGTGCCTGCGATAAAGCTGAATGGTACTGAACTGAAGCGGGTACAACAGTTCAAATACCTCGGACATTACGTTACTGAGGGCCTTGACGACCAAGTTGACATAGAAAGGGAACGTAGGGCATTGGCGGTCAGAAGTAATATGCTGGCCCGCAGGTTTGCGCGTTGTAGTGACCAAGTTAAAGTCACAATATTTAGAGCCTACTGTCAGACTTTCTACACGTGCGGCCTGTGGTACAGGTATACGCAGAGGCCGCTCAATGCCCTACGTGTCCAATATAACAATGGATTTAGGATGTTGTTGGGGCTACCCCGCTTTTGTAGTGCCTCTGGTATGTTTGCGGAGGCCAGGGTAGACGGCTTCCATGCCATCATGCGCAAGCGGCTCGCATCCTTACTAAGCAGAGTCCGGGCTAGCACTAACAGCATCCTACAGGTCATTGCAAGTAAACAGGACTCAAATATCCTGAAAACATTTATTCGGACACAAATTTTATAAATTTTATAAGCGTTTTGTTAATCTTTTAATGTATTTGTTTTATTTAAGTATGGACTTGGTCTGAAATAAAGATTTATTATTATTATTATTATTATACTACGTAACCATTTGGATTCTCAGCTTATAAAGCTGGTGAATGTGACGCGCCAACCACGGGTTTACACCAAGTGAGTTGGTTCGTTTCCTACTGAAGAAGGTGTTTGTGTAGTGGATGTCAGGAATCGCCGTACAATGGAGCATGTGTCGATTATAACTGATTTTTGGAGTGGAATGTATGTTGATTTGTGAAGATCTAGTTCTTTTAGGGATGTGTGCAGTGATTTAGGGATGAGTCCAGTGGATGATAATATTATAGGTATTATTTTAACTGTGCTTTGTCGCCACATCTGCCGTATTTCATCTGCTAGTGGTATATATTTCTGTATTTTCTCAGTATATTTCTTTCTTAAGTTTTCTGAGTTTGGTATCGATATATCAATTAAATATGTAATTTGTTGTTCTTTTAAAATTAATGTTATGTCTGGTCTATTATTCTGTGTGGTTTTATCTGTAATTATATCCCTATCCCAGTACAGTTTTGCTATTTCGTTATTTAATACATTTTTTGGCTTATATTTATAATATGGTTCTACTTTATCTATTAACTTATATTTTTTAGCTATCTGCAGGTGTATTTGTTTCGCTACGTTGTTGTGTCTATCTGTGTATTGTTTATTTGCTAAGAATGGACAGCCCCCTGTAATATGATCTATAGTTTCTTGTTGTGTGTTACATAATCTGCATCGGTCTGAAATTACGTTGTTATCCTTCATTATATATTTCTGGTAGTTTTTAGTTTTTATTATCTGGTCTTGAATGGCTATAATAAACCCCTCTGTTTCTTTATAAATATTGCCTTTTCTAAGCCACGCAGTGGATGCTTCTTTGTCAATGTGTTCTTGTTGTATAAGATTAGGATATTTGCCATGCAGAGATTTTTGTTTCCAGGTTGCAATTTTTTGTTCATCTGAAGAATGGTTTTCTAGGGGATTGAAATTACTGCAGTTTAATTTTAATGGTGTGCCTGATGTCGGTATTTTGGTAAGGGCTGAATGAATGGGACTATCTTTGGCTTTACTTAACATGTATGTACGGATGTTGTGTAGTTGTCTATTGTGTAAATTCTTAATATCTATTAGACCTCTACCTCCTAATTTTCTTTTAAGGTTAAACCTTTCTGTGGCTGAGTGTATATGGTGTATATGTTGTTTATAGCATGTAGTTCTTGTTAGTCTATTAAGTGCATCTAAATCTGTAACTGTCCATTTAATTATGCCAAATGAGTAGGTGAGTATAGGAACTGCATATGCATTTATAGCCTTTACCGTGTTTCTGGCTGATAATTCTGTTTTAAGTATTCTGTTGAGTCTTTCTGTGTATTTTCTTGTTAATTCTTCTTTTATCTTACCGTGGTCTATACGAGTGCTCTGGCAATATCCTAAATATTTATATGTATCGGTTAATTCCATTTTATCTATTAATGCATTTTGTTGTGTAAGTATATATGGGTCTGTTATATGGTGCTTGCCTCTAATAATACTGTTTATTTTACATTTATCTGTTCCAAAGTTCATTTTGATATCAGTGCTAAAGTCTTCTGTAGCTTTTAGTAAAGAATCTAGTTGTTGTCTACTTGCAGCATATAATTTGATATCGTCCATGTAAAGTAGATGTGTTATTTTTGTGTTATCCTCTTTATGTAGCTGATATCCCTGTCTTGTGTTATTGAGGATTCGAGAAAGCGGGTTTAATGCCATACAAAACCATAGGGGACTTAAAGAATCTCCCTGAAAAATTCCTCTTGAGATTTTTATTTGCCTAGATATTAATTTTTCTGATTCTGTATTTATGTGTAGTGTAGTTGTCCATTTTTGCATAGTTTGTTGTAGAAATTGTATGAGTGTATTGTCTATTTTATATATTTTTAGAATCTGTAAAAGCCACGAGTGGGGGACACTGTCATATGCTTTCTGATAGTCAATGTATGCGTAGTAAAGATTTCTGTGTGTCTGCCTAGCTTGGTTGTGTATTTCTGAGTCTATTACTAACTGTTCTTTACAGCCCCTGGAGCCTTTCCTACAGCCTTTTTGTTCTTCCGCTATAATATTGTTATGTATGAGGTGTGTGTTTACTTTTTGGGAAATGATAGATGTGAGAAGTTTGTATAAAGTTGGGAGACATGTTATTGGGCGGTATTTAGCTGGGTTCGTAGTGTCTGGTCCTTTAGGTTTTAGATATGTATTTCCCTGAGTGAAAAACAAAGGTATAGAATTTGGATTCCTAATAAGGGTATTAAAAGCTGTTGCAATGTGTTCGTGTGCAGTTGTAAAGTATTTTAACCAATAATTATGTATTTTATCAGGCCCGGGTGTTTTCCAATTAAGTGTTTTTCCTATCGCTAGTTCAACGTCCTTCTTATCTATTACTATTTCAGTCATCGGGTTTATAGATACTATTTCTTCTTCTTCTACCTTTATCCATTCTGCCTGGCTATTATGTTCTACCGGTTTTGACCATATATCTTCCCAAAATGTTTCTACTTCTGCAATGTTAGGTGGTTCTCTAATACTAGATTCTTTATCGAAATTCCTGTAAAAGAGTTTTTGGTTAGTGTTGAATATTATGTTGTCTTTATGTCGCTGGTTTGATTTCTTATATCTACGTAGTCTCTTAGAAAGTGCCTGAAGTTTTTGAGTTTTTAAATCTATGTCTTCCATTACTTCTTCTTTGTTTTTATATGTTTTTTCTATCCTGTTTTGCTTCTTAGCGGAGAGATTATTTTTAATGTATTGAGTTAGTCTTCCTATATCTTTTCTCAAGTTAGCTATTTTAGATTCTATACGTCTTTCCCATGCTGGTTTACTATTCCTATTATTACTCTTGTGTGATTTATCTATGACTTTTTTATTACTATGTAAGATAGTTGCAGACAAGGCTGCACAGTATATTAGATCTTGTATATCTTCTATATTCGGATTTTCATTGTGTGATAGTTCAATGTGTATTAAACGGTTTAATGTGTTTACAGTAAGTTTGGATTGATGTGTAATTTTGAGTTTCGATATGTTCGGGCGAGCTGTAGGGTCTGTACCTTTATATTTGATTATGTTCTCATTAAATATATTTTCTATTTGTATGTTTTCTGTTGCAATAGTGGTTTCAGTCTGCATGTGTAGTGTTCGTGTTGGCGATTGTGAAAATCGTTCTAGTAATGTCGAGTCTGGTTGAGATGATTGAGTGCCTGATGTTTGTGTTTGTTGATATTCTGTATGTGTAAATGAAAGTGGTGTGTGTTGTGTATTTAGATTGGTTTGTTCTATAACTTCCGAATTGCTATGCGTGACAGTCAAGTCTGCTGATCTGAGTTGCGGTGTGTTGCAGGTGCGTGAGGGTGTTTGAGGTACTATGGGTCCATCATTAATGTTTAATGTTTCTCTAATTTCTCTCCTAATGTTTTCTCTTTCTGTAGCTGTAATTCGATTATTGCGGTGTATGACTCGAATTTGATCAGCTAGTCTTTGTTCAGAAAGGATGCTAAGGTCGGGATATATTTCTGTAAACTTTGCGTATAAAGACGGGCGATATCCTGTGAGGTTAGTTTCGCAATTTGTGACTGTGTAATAGCAGCGGAGTAACTGTCGGTTCACATCATCAGTCCATTTCATCCGCTGTCTATTCCTGCCGGCAAGGGTGGTTGCGGGAAGCATTTCCCGCAAAACACTACTTTCCGTTTCAAGTGGAGTGTTGTCTGTGGGAGTGTTGGTGTGGATGTCGTCGGCTGTAGCATCTTGAGTGGTCGTGACCCGCCTGTTCAATCGACGACCACTGGCGGTTCGCATGCTGCCACGTCCAGCGCCAGCTCCAGACGTGCCCTGGCGGTCCCCAGGCAGCGGTCCTATACGTATTTCTCTAATTGTATTCTCCATGTTTTATGGGTTTCCCTTGCCCTGTTGGCCGTGTAAGTTTCCATATAGTAATAGTATATCGCAATACCATATATATTGCTATACATAGTAATACCATATATTAATACTATATTACACGTTCCGCCCCCCACGTGGACTAGATGTTCAGCCCGGACGTAAGGTTGGAATTTGGGGGGCTTATTATTATTATTATTATTATTATTATTGATTCAATGGAAGCAGTCTTTGTAAACCTCAAATTATTAAAATTTATACTAATGAGCAATTCTTAAAAAAATATCTGGAAAATATTTTTCGGCTCATTTTACAGTTTTGTTTAAGAAAAATATATTTATTATATAAAAGACTTAGTAAATTCTGTAATTTATTTGTTACCACTGAAAATGTAATAAAGAACAACAAATAAAGACCCTTTTAACCCTTTTACCTACTTCTTGGGAAAATAATATTAGAGTTAGGCCAAGAAAGCGGTCGGGTAATTTCGTAAATCCACATTTTCATGGGTTAATTTTCACTCTTAACACTTTCTACTTGACTGCACGGTCAATACTAATGTGGGGCTACAAAAAAGACGACCTCATGCAATAAAATAATTTAATGAAACTGTGTATTTTCTTGTCTTAATGATGCCTTGTAAAATGTTATCCCAATTTTTGGCACTTAGAATGAAATTGCATGGGAAATGAAATGGGAACGGCCTTTTTAAATTACTTTAATGGGAAATGACCTTTATTATATTCCACTACCACCATAGTTTCAATACTTACATTTAGGTATTGAAACTTTATTGAAAAATTGTTGTCTGTAAGAAATTGCTTTTAGCGATAAGACCGCCAATTGTACTTTTAAAGTTGTATATTATTTGTTTTCTGACATGTCCTTTTGGTGTACAATAAATAATACTCTATCTATCTATCTATCTATGGGTTATTTGGTGTTATTTATGTTGCGTTATGAATATTTTTATCCACGATGGCGACGGAAGGAGGACGGAAAAGGTGTATGCGTTTTACCGTTATATTGCACAGCAGCGACTAGTGTCGTTTTGACGTAACTTAATTCTAATAATAATCTCCATAAGCTTCTCATCCGCTTACTTCACGGCCCCAATCTAAGTGGTGGATTCGCAAAAGCGTCGAGTGGTTTTCTAAGTGAAAACAAATGCTTGCCACCACCCCGCGAAGCGAGCAATTTATTCAAATAAAACAAAATAAGCACCGCTCTCCAACCCACAGGACTTTGTGAATGAAATTTTCTGGAATTTTGACTTTCATACACACACGTTTCATGCTGGCAGGTTTGTATAGATTTAAAATAGAAAGTGATATTTTAGGATCTCGACTGCATAAGAGTACATTTAAGCCAAAATATTTGTTTTTACTAGCTTCAAAATATTGCGAGATTGCCGGCGATTCACTGAAATTAATTCTCTATTATAAGTAATTGCTTGTAATAAAAGTATTACATAAATATATTAGAGATATACTCGTATATGCTGAAGCGTTTATTATCCTATATTTACACGATATTTCATTTTTTATGGCCCGACGAGCATAGCTGACCAACACTTTGCATTGAGTGTCAATAGGCCATTAAAATAGATACTTTTGAAAACTAGTTGTAGGTACGGTTCCCAAAAGCAGGTCTGATGGAAAAGAACTGACAAGAAATTCAATAGACACTATTTAAAAAAAAAACATGATTATTGAATAGCGAGATTATACAATTTTGTTCCGAGTAGATTTCAGAATAATACACCACGACATTTGTTGCAGGTTTTATACCATTGTTAAGTCTGTGGGTGTGTCTGTTGAATTGATACAGAAGAAATTCTAACGAAATTATTAGCATAGCATAACTACCTACCTACAGAATTTTTCTTTTACTAGTATTTCTTCTGTGCTACAGAGAAATGAACCGTAAAATATCGGCCAAAAGGAAGAAAAATATTGATCCCCGAATAAATTACGGCGGGTTTTGTAACTGTCATTTTGATATGACCTTTAACGCACCATGAATTTATCGGGTATCAAACGTTCAAGATGATTGACATCATTTTAATATTTACCCGCCCAAAAAGGATTACTGCGTTGAAAATATTTCCGACAAAGAAAAACTTAATTTAGAAAAAATCGGTACGCATTTTAGGCAAGTTACTTAATTATACTGATTTCTGACACTTATGCGAATATTAGACATTGAAATAAAGCTACTTTTTACGGATTTTATCGCGTTATAATAATATTATTTGATTCCCAACGTTTCGAATCCTTTACAGCATTAATGGTCACGGGTAGGCGCTACCCTACTTTTAGACCAAGTTACTTAGATTTATTAAAGTAAAAAAAAGTACAAATAGCCGCCAATCGATTTACAAAAATATTCTTTTTATTTAACCTGTGTTTGTGTCTTTTAGGTACCTATGTATTTATTTGTGCCCAAACTGGGTCAATAAATTATTTGTTTCTTTTTTCTTTAGTACGTAGTAATACTGTTTAGATAGTGAAGGGACATTCTGAAATACCTACGCTCCCCGGAAAATATACTAAAACACAAGTTTAATACAACACCTGCGACATACGAAAGCGTTTTGTTGCAATATCGTGATACGACGCGACATTGTCTGGGCGGTTGTAAAATGACGACAAAGTGCCTGACATGGGACGGAAACTCGTCATAAAGCGTCACTTGTCGTGATAACTTTTATGTCGCACTCGTTTCGGACGTAAAAAAATAGGATTTTTTGAGCGTAGTATGATGGCGTTTGAGTTAGTATTATGAAAGGATATTCAACGTAAATTTTTTTATTGTACTGAGATGGCAAACAAGCCAAGATTAGGCAGATAATTAAAATCAAAGCTATTACCACAGATCAGACCCAAACCCAAACTCCGAGCTGCTAAGAAAAATTACATAGCATTGCTCGGCCTTGAATTCGAATCTAAAATCTCAGCATGGAAGTCGCGCGTACAATATGCCAAGAAAACCCTGTCCGATCTGTGAAGGTATTGTTAGGTATCGAAATCCGGTTCTATTTATATAATCGTTTTCACTTTATGAGTGAAAAGAAAATACCCCAAATATTTTTTTTATAGAAACTTAAGGGCCCGGCGGAGCTTGAATTGCGCACAAAAACGTAATACCAAAATAAAACGTAATCCAGTCAATATTCTATCAAATTATTTTATTATACGGATTTGGATACCGTTATTCTAGGTTCCTACCGTACTATTAGGTACTTCACTGGAAATAAAAGAACGGAATTCGTTCCTAACTTTGTAAAGTTATCAAAAATTGCATTCGCTTACATTTATTTCCAGTGAAGTATTTTGGACGAAATGGTAGGGATAAGTAACCTAGATTAACGGTATCGGAATCCAAATAAAAACGGAATTGGTTAAATTGTATTTGAGTTATGACTTATTTCGGTATTACGTTTGTAAGGGAAATTCGGACTCTTACTGGCGGATACTTATGGCGACAGTGACATCGTCACTGGGTGCCAAACATAGTTAGGATGATGATGGTGTTATTATATTTTAAGAATTAGATCGCATTACATCGCTCAAATCCAATAAACACTCTAGCTTTAAAGAAGTTTCTAGTGGAATCCTTATGTGCGTTTGCCATATAAAAAATGTATGTTATAGGTACTAGAGGTCATCACCAACAAATTGTATTGTTTAAAATTTTTATAAGTTTGCCCCAATTTTGGATAATAATTGAATTAAATATGCCTTTTTAAATCTAATTTTTAATTTTTTTCTTTAACGGCTTAATAGTTAGTCATGAATTTTATACCAAAAAAAATGTAATGACGTAATTAACAATTTGTATTGTTTTTATTTCTTTGAATATTTTGAAATAATAAAGAAATACCCGAAATTTCACTAGCCCTCTGCGTGAAGCACCCCCGCAATGCCTGTGACTAACAAATACTAGCACAAAGACTAAATCCTCAAGGTCATTGGGCAATGTAATACCCTTAATAATGTTTACCGTCATGAATATTTAGTGTTTCTTATTTGATTTGGTGATGTGATTGGAATAATAATGCCCCTTTCGGATCAGACAAGTCGTCGTTACTATCGATCAATTCTTATTCTTCTTATCGATCAATATCGAAAAATACTTTGAATAGACTGCCTCATTAGCCTAGTGGTCCTAAAGTCGACTGCTACGTTAGAGGTCCTGGGTTCGATTTCCAGTCGAGCAAAGCGTTATTGAGTTTTTCTATGAAATTCTCAGTAGCAGCTCGGAGTTTGGAATTTGTGCCCGGTGTATACATTAGTAGGTACGCCTTTGCCTCTTCGGGGAATAAATACACTACAATACAATTAGGTCTATCCAAGTATATCTTAGAAATTAAATCGGTACATCATCATTACAATATGAACAACGCAATTATTACACAAAATGAACGAAAATCGCGTCTATAAAGATCACTTAAGTAATCTAAGTCTTTTGTGTTAGTCTTTAGATAAGTCTATTGTCTGGAAATCCTTTAATGAGGCCTATCGGACCATAATGTCAAATGTAGATAATGCCTTTTACGTTATCACGCCTACATTCCCCGAAGGGTTAAACAGAGGTCTACAAATGCATACCAATAGTTCGCCGGTATGTTTGAGTCTTACGTAATAGGGGGCGACCCTATTACCAACCAGCGTCAAGCATCAAACTTTGCTTGACATATTGCTAATCTGGAGACCCATTTGGTCCAGCCGTGAGACACATGCTTTACTACTGCATTGTAGATTTTTGCAAATTAGCTTGTAGGTTTTTAGTTTGATCCTTTTTGTTGTTTTTGTCTTTGTTATGTACCTACCTGTGTCTCGATGTTGGCCAAATAAATGGTTTTTCTTCCTTTAATAACTGTGATACTGAATTCAATATGATACACCCCTAAAATATAGAAAAAAATACCAACTCTTTCGTAAAAAATGCATTGCATTAACCGATACAAATGTATGACACAGCAGTTTTTCTTTCTCAATATAATTAGGGTTGGTCACATTGTGAAAGTTGTTTAAAATAATGAGTAAGTTCAATCCCCTGGAAGGTTAACAGTGAATTACAAACCTTTTTTATTTATTCTTGATAGATTTATGCTTGACCGCTAGTTCTTCTGATGTTAAGCGACACTGCAATCTACAATGGAGCGCGCTTGCCTAGAAGAAACCGATTCACTCGTTATTTAAAGACACCCAGATTATATAAAGTGATGGCCTGAAGCACAGGTTTGAATAAACCTAGTTCAGGCAGGTCGCATGTTATACATTAAGTTAAGTCAATTTCCCATGCACCATTAATTTTACTGTTTTAGATATTATACACAATGTTTGTTTAGCCTTTATTAAAACTATTTATAAGATTTTTCCGTTGACTATATACATATGTGTACTCTGTAAAAGTTTTTGAAAAATTACTTAATAAATTTTATTTTATTTTATTTTTTAATTATATCTATCGGGGAAGACCCACTCAGGAAGCGCATTCCATTATTTCAGCGGTACGCATGATAAAATCACCATGTATCAATACTGCTTGACAGTAGAATATTTAGCGAATTTAACTAGCCAGACGTACTGACGCTAACAGTTAGCTTATCCAAAAGCATTCGATTATCCAATCACCACCTCATTATCGATGCAGCTATTATGTACAGCAGTTATCAAAGGTGATGCATCACCATAAATGGATCGCGTCAAGTCAATTGCGATTTATATAAGATAAATAGGGGCCAGATACGGTAATGTGAACATCAATCATTATTACACCCCCCGCTACCTTTGAAAGCCGATATTTGCACTCGTTTAATATATAGGCGGAAGCGGGAAGAGAGATGAGCTGTCGAACCATATTAATAATCTCCTGTTGTTATGGTTGATATGTAGATATGTACCATCTCGCCTTTTTTCCCCGAAAGGTTAGGCAGAGGTACACTACTGTATGTAAATAAGCAGTTCACCAATGAAACGTTAAAATTACTGGGTTTATGAACATTAAGATTCTTCATAATGGAAACGAAAGGATATTTTTCATTGAAGGGATCGAACTGAAAAAGTTTTTGACAGATTATTTAATTATATAGGTATTTATTATACCTAGTATAAGCACCGTTGGTACAAAGGCGGTCTTAATACCAGATTACAATGTAGATCAAATATATTAAAACGTAATCTATTTTGCATAATTATGGCTTAGGTATAAATGCTTACCAAATGGAGTAAAAAGTTACATAAAAATACATTTCCAACCCAAAATGAGTAAATTTTTACCTAAACGTTACATGTATCTGCAACATGTTCCTCACGCAGCCTACAGATAACTTGTCACTCCTTGTGATCGCTCCTGATAACTAAATAACTCTCCTCTGACATCTGACTTTACGGTCATTTTTTTATTTCTGATAGGCTAACGCTTGAACGCTAGTTCCCTGATGTTAAACGATACTGCGATCTACGATGGAGCACGCACGCTTGCCTAGAAGAAACTGATTCACTCGTGAATTGAAGACACCCAGATTATACCTATCGGGGAAGACCCACTCGGGAAGCGCATTCCACATTTCAGCAGTACCATTTCCATTTTTAATATTGGTCTGCTACCTACTAATTTTAGATAATTCTCCAGTTCATGTTGGACCTCGCGATTTATGTTGATGGTCATTATATTTATTGCCCATATAATTAATGGTCTTATTTCTTTCGTGCAACAATCGCTACTTCTCTTAACTTGTACCACAGCTGCATCGCATAATATATGGCTCAAAGGCAATCGTAAATAGTTGATAATGTATGTTTGCACTAAACTATGTCACAGCTTATACAATAAGCTTAACGATTATCCATTTAAAGATAAATTAATCTACTTTAGGTTTAATTTTTTCAACTCTTAACTATAACTGTTAACACACACCTTAAAATAATTTATGAGACAGATTTGTTCAATGATCAGGTTGTAATTCGTATTATAGTCAATAGCTCAATTATTTATGAACATTTTTTTTAACAATGCTTACGTTATTTCGCTGAGTGAGTGAGGTTACCGGAGGGCCAATCCCCTTTTAAAAGGTCGGCAATGCACTTGTAACTCCTCTGGTGTTGCGGGTGTCCATGGGCGGCGGTAATCGCTTACCATTATCTATCGCTATCCTAGTGCTAAGTGAAGTGTTTACTAACATATACTAAGTTTTTATTATACTAACACAATTTATAATATTAAAATATATATGTTAGTCTGTAAGGTATGTATCTATGGACCTAAGTAGCCTGATAATAAAGAATTAAATAAAAATAAATAAATAAATAATATAAAAAAATCCTTGTTTTGGGTAAAGATGGTCATTTAAAAATGGTAAATTAAATATGATTGATCATTTAAAGAAGCACAACCTTAACAATCAGAAAGGAGATTAATTTTATGTCATAACGTGTCGACGAAAACCCTTTGTCTCAAACGAATTGTATATTACAAGACAATTGTATAGACATAATAATATTAATTTAGCGACAACTGTCTTCATTTATTGTCTACCAGTATTAATCACCTTTTGTACCAACATTAATTACATTTAAATCGTCAAAGCGAGATTGCTTAAAACCTCAAATAATTTAATTTAGCAACATTTACAGTTGCTTTGGAACAAAGCGTTTAAAACGAAAAGCATTGTGATACATACATCTAATTACCACTAGAGAGGACAATAGGAGTCTCCCAGAAGAATGAACGTGGAAACGAATGCTTTGTTTCAAAGGTTCTAGAGTACTCTAGATTTGTTATGTCGTAGCTATTCTGTTTGAGCAACAAAAAGTTGCCCTCAAGCGTATAGATGCGGGAGCTAAAAGCTTTTGACTAAAAGTTCAGAATGCTAAATTTAAAGTGATTCAGAGTTCGCTGCTATGTTTAGGCCCCATATAATAGGGAGCGAGCCTGTTGCCATTAACCGGGCACAAATCCTAAATTCCGAGCTGCTATTGAGAATTTCATAGAAAATCCCAATAACACTTTGCTCGACATGGGGATTGAACCCACGACCTCTAGCGTAGCAGTCGCCCTTGGGACCACTAAACTAATGAGGCAGTCTCACAGTTTTGTAATCGGCTGCCTAAACATAACGGCGAACGATGGGTGTACATTAGTATAGTATGCCTCTGCCTAACCCTTTGGGGAATACAGGCGTGATGGTATGATTACAAATATTTGTAATGTATTAATACCATACCATTACAAGGAATAATAAACATACCTACAACAAATGCAACTACTGATGCTATGTTTTATGTTTTAAATAAATATCTTAGCTAACTATACACACGATCATTACTCAAAGTAAAAGAAAAACAAACCTCACATAAGCGCTAACAATATTTACTTTCAAACAAAGAACACAGTGTTTCAACAACAATACGTAACTAGAAAAAAAACTCCGCAGACATATAAAACCATATTTTTTCTAATCAACGCGAGTGTTTCGCGCTTGTAGTACCAAATCAAATACAGTCGCAGGTGTGAAATACTGGCAACAAAACAAGCTCGCTAGTAGGGCACATGGTAACACAGTTTGTGTCGAAGTTAAGAAAAAATGGCTCACTGTGCAACGGCTAAAAACTTTCTTACATTGACAAAAGATTGAGCATTACAACTTTAGATGTACTAATTAATGTACCTACATTTACAATTTACAAGCATCTTTTAGATCAGAGCCTATTGCCATAAGGGTGCGTTTCCACTGACGCGGAGCTGGGCGGAGTGGACCGGAGAAGAGCAGTGAAAAGAGGCGTGTTTCATTGAAGCGGAGTGGAGCTGAGCTGAGCTGAACAGACCAGAGCAGCATTAAGCTGTGTTCCGATCAGTCAAATTCAATCTCTTGTAGAAATCATATGTCATGTTGTTGGTAAAGAAGAGAACAGCGCTTTTACATTTCTGTCTACTAGATATTACATACCGCAACGCACCATGCCTCTACCATCTGCTTCATGCCCTCCGGTACAGAGCCTACGTTCCGTCCGGTTTGGGGCCACGTTTTCATATATTTTATTTGAAAGTCTGGAGATTTTAAGGACTGTGATCGGCCAATACACGGTCCTCCTCTCCTCCTTACCCAATATCGCATCATTGGATACGCACCTTTAATCGGGTTCAATACAAACTCTTAACTGCTGAGCGTGTCTTTGTTTTCTTCTGTAAGTCACCAAATATCATTGAAAAAACCAATGACCACACACCATCTGGGAATCGAATTCAGGACGTCGTGCTTAGCGGCCGCGATTGCGGTTACTCAATGGACTAGATTTGGACTCACGCGGACTTTTTATTTAATTCAGTGTAGTTTTACTACAGTAAATGAGATCCAGGTACCGAACCTTTTTCTGTAGTCTTAAATATTTCTAAAGAATTTTGTATTTATTCTTCAGAAAAGGTGAACGGTATCTTTTTTGGACTAAGGCCAACCGCCTAATTAGCCCACTGGGAATACTGGAAGCTACACTATTGTTCAATAAAATAGCACCTATCAATATTTGATGTTGTTAGTAAGACATTTACGTAGCTTTGTGACTCACAACTGCTAATCAATGATAAAAAAGTAAATTATTTATCACTATCTTGACTGGCTGCTTCCAGAGGTTCGAAATTAAAAAAGATCACAGCGTGATGTAATAAATAGGTGGATCAAAGGATTTGCGAGGTTCAGATCAAGGTTATGTTCTTGTAATATAATTGAGGTAACAGGTTTGAACAAAATTTCGATTGGAGATTGAATCGACCAGACCTGTGAAAGTTCCTTAGGTCCATTCCCTTTGCATCGGGGGTCAAAAACAGTAGCAACTAACAACTACGGATAATTAGTTTACTTAGTACGAGTACATCGTTAATTTAAACTCTCAAATGAGCTTAATGACGAGACATGTTTCATCCTGGTCATAACCAACAAACTTTCATGTGTTAGAGTTATAAAGCAAACATGTGTTGTGGTAGAGTTGAGTGTTACGTACAGTTATACAGGATTAATATATTTTAACTATAACTTAGATCAATCTGCCTTTCAGTCAAGCAAAGTGTTATTGGGTTTTTCTACGAGTATGAGTGAATGTTAATGAATTTGTGCCCAGTTTATAGCAATAGGTTTGCCCCCTAATACATGGGACTTAAACATACCAACGAATTTTTGGTGTACATTAGTACACCTCTTAGAAGATAGGCGTACAAGCGTAATAGTTTAAAAATATGTGAATTGTAATAAGTAAATTGAAAAAATATTTTTATACGATTGAAGCGGCGGTAGCCTAATGCCTACGGCGTCGGACTTGTAATCATGTGGTTGCCGGTTCGAACCCCATCCACTGCACTACCGACGTGAACCTACTCGTAACACAAGCACGAGGGGTTAACGAGAATACTAATAATGTGCGACCCACATTGCTAGGAAGCTTTTAAAAAAATATAATATTTCTCCTAATTCTGCTTTCCTGTCCAAGACTATACATTACATATACATATATACATTACTTTCTATAAAATAAATAATTGTAAAGCTATATTGAAAAACTATCCACATTGGGAGGTGATCGAATCCCTCAGCTCAAACGAATAGATCTCACCAGGGATCGAGCAAATACGACATGTTTGCCAAAAGCCGCGCGAAATAGGATTATTCAGACTGCCTGCCTCAAGGTGTTAGACGGTGTCAATTCTCAAAAAGTATTATACGAGTAAAGGAATGTTTGTATTTTTTTGTTTTATTAAGCTACATACACACGATATTTTTAGTATCGGCGATTTGCGATTTTGTGATTGCATCGATATGGTAATGCTTTCTCATTCGATGCGATTCGAGCTTTGACTGTTTCAATGATGCAGCACGGTAGGCTACGGTAGGGTTCGGCAGAATGTTCGGCAGATAGCTTATATTGGAAATAGCGGAACGGTGATTTTAGCTCCCAGGTGCAAAAGTATTATTTAAAAGTACAACAGCACATCATGGTATCCAAAACTGTCAAATTTCTTCAATGTAATATCCAAATAATAGAGTTTGTTATCCATTGGGGCAATTTGACAGTTTATGGTAACTTGCTGAAATGGGTTAGCATGGAAAATGCAAAAAAAAAATCACAAAAAGATACTTGCTGAAATGGGTACAAAGTTTATATCAAGCTTCGAAAAACGAAATCACCGATTGCCGATGCAAATATATCATGTGTGCTAAGGATCTTATTAATGGAGTTTGGTTCCTGAATAAAATGCTCTATGTGTAGATGAAAAATACTGCAATTGGCGCTTACAGACAGTTGTGTAATATATTAGAATACTATACAAGTTCGTAGTCATGCAAATTGTGTGTTGAGAATAAAATATGACGTCACATACGATGTTTTGGAGACCTTATTTGTATTTCCAATGCAATACTGTGAAACTTCTACAGAATAGATAGATAGAATATTGTTTATTGCACACCAAAAACTAATGTCAAGTACAAGTTATTAATTATAAAATATGGTACAATGGGCGGTCTTATCGCTAAAAGCGAACTCTTACAGAATAATACAGTTGAAACCTGTCATAGCGTAATAGGTTGGATTTGACGTTTATGATTTTGCATGCAGACTGCCTCATTAGTCTAGTGGTCCCAAGCGCGACTGCTACGCTAGAGGTCCTGGGTTCGATCCCCAGGTCGAGCAAAGTATTATTGGGTTTTTCTATGAAATTCTCAGTAGCAGCTCGGAGTCTGGATTTGTGCCCGGTTAATGGCAATAGGCTCGCCCCCTATTACATGGGACCTAAACATACCGGCGAACCGTGGGTTTACATTAGTAGGTCTCTGCCTAACCCTACGGGGAATACAGGCGTGATGGTATGTTATGATTTTGCATGCCGTGATAACTTTGTCAAATACCTACACAAGAAATCGAAAAATCAAAAAAATCTAATCAAATCAAAAATCTAGCGTCTCATGAATTGGTTTTTAGAGGAACCAATTATTTCAACTGTCTCACTAATCACATGGTCCTAAGTGTACTACTACGGTAGAGTTCCTGGGTTTGATTCCCAGGTCGAGCAAAGTGTTATTGGATTTTTCTATGAAAATCTCAGGGCGGGCACAATGGGGGCACAAATGGGGGGTACCCCCTATTACATACTTCTGACCTAAAATACAATTGTATTGTATTGTAAAATAGAATTGTGGATGCCTAACCCTTCGAAGAATATAGGCTGATTAGATGTTTTATACTTCAAACGAACTGACTCGCTTTTTTTCAATTCCGTGGCTAAAATTACTAAGTACATTTTTACGACAGTTAAGAGTCCGGCGGACCGAATTTGTCTTACAAACGTAATACCGAAATAAATCGTAATTCAAACACAATTTAATCTGTTATTACTCGGATTCCGATACCGTTAATCTAGGTTCCTACGTTACCAGTTCATTCAAAATACTTCACGGGAAATAAATGTAAGCGAGTGCAATTTTTGTTAACTTTACCAAGTTTGGAACAAATTTTTGGTCTATTATTTTCAGTGAAGTAGTAGTAGACGAAATAGTATCGTAAAAACCTAGATTAACGGTATCCAAATCCGAATAATAACATAATTTGATAGAATATTGTCTGGATTACAATTTATTTCGGTATTACCTTTTCGTGGGCAATTCAAGCTCCGCTGGACCCATAAGATATGATATTATGAAATATTAGCAATCAGAAATAACCAAGACGAATTACAACAAAAAATGGCTACAAGTAGGTTGATACTCCTTAATATATACCTATTTGTTAATTTGGGTACACAAAAATGTATTATATCTCATTTTCAATATTACTAAGATATCTTAACTTTTTTGCCATACGATTATAGTACCTAGTGTTGAATTGAGACTTCGAATCATTATCTGAATTAATGTGGCGTTAATGTGTGAGTGTAGTTGTGAGTTACAAGTATTTTTACATTCCGATGAACACAAGAATTTGATTGAACTCAAAAATATAACATACCTTTCAGTACAGAATGGATAGATAGAATTTATTAAAATTCTAGATTTTATTAAAATTCTCGCCTAGCATTTTTCAAATAAAGCATCGCCATTTTTTGCGATCTTTCGCATATTTGCCTTTGGGCGAATCTCGTAAAAGCCTAAAAACGTACCGGTCCGACGACTACGAGTAACAGATGAACTTATAGGCGGCCATGACAGAATACTCGTAGTTTTCTTTCGTTGCTATGGAAATAATTACTTTTCTTGCACAAGGGATTATTTCGTACGTGAATTTGTTTTGGGCATCTAATAAACCTACTAGAAAAGATAATCTTTTAATTAAGGAGGAGTAGTTGGGCTGGCAGCATATGAGAGCATTCTGCCATGCATTAGAGCGGCTGTAACAAAACACCACCGAACTGCCAACACAACGCAACGCTTCCTCGCGGAGCTCTGACGACCTTGCTCACCATTCGGAACACAACATTGTACGGAGCTATGTTATTTGCCTACGATTTTCTGCAAGATGGAGGTACTTCCCCAGTCGAGCAGCTCCAATTGTGCACCTCAACTATCAACTATATAAACTGCACATTTGGACCAGCGGTTATGGTAGTCAGCAAGTCACTACCGTTACGCCGAGTGTCGTGAGTTCGATTCTCAGCACAATTTTTTTTTTGTTCCGCAGATATTTGTTTCAAGCGTGGATGCCTTCACAAGCATACAATTAATGGACACAAAGTATTGTGTCCATTAATTGTATGCTTGTGTGTATGTGTTGTGTGTATGTTGTACGAGTATACATGCAAGTTTTTTTTAAAGGCCCCCGTATTATAGGGCTTGGGCCCTTGTGCGGGGATGCCTTAAAAAAATTGCACGTATTTCCAATCTAATAAACCATCAAATTACATCATAAAAATCATTGATTCCTCTAATCTAATAATTCGAAGATGTGTTGCAATATTGTCCTATATTCAAAACCGTTCAAAATAATGACAAAATTATTCCTGTACACGGGTGTTAAAAATCTGTCGTAAAATTGCTTTGCTTGGTTACGTGAAATGGCTTGTTGGCGAAACCTTAGCTCTTTTGAGATGCCAATTCCTAGTTCCTTTGCTACAGTGAAGTGGAAAGATCGAATTTACGAGTTGGCTCAATATATTACGTTTTTTATACTATTGTGTTGTACAAATGTACAGATTTTATGTCTGGTTTATTGGGTGTGTACTTCCCGATAAGTTTTGCTAGGGTTAAACCCTTCTCGATTTGTGGATGTCATAAAAAGGAATCATCTTTGTTGCCTTTTATGACACTATTTCTAACCAAAAGGAAAAACATTTCGATCACCAATCAGTTCTTCCAGTGCGGTAATTATGTTTATCATTTTTGTTTTAAAGGTTTTTGCAATGCCTAAATCTACCAGTTGAAATTGAAATTGCAATGCATATCAGTTGGCACTATCAATTTATTGCTCTTAAAATGAATACTCATTCAAAACTAGTGTTGCAGGTACTAGTATATTTGGCCTCAGGCTGAATACCGAATATTTGGTCAATAGTGTCAAATCATTTTTTTTATATTTTATATATTATACTTAATTATAAAAATAAAGAAATTATAATATATTTTTTATTAAACCTTTTCAACCTTAAGTACCTATTCTTCGACAGTAATAGGCTCTCAAGTTTTTCCAGCCCTTAGCATGTCAAAAATATTGCTCAATACGCCGATAAATTTTCATTATTCGCGCGCTTTACGGGAGATTCTCATCCCATATTCAATAGACCGAAGTTCCAAGAGTTTGAAGTGTCTACCGGGATTCGTGGGTGTGCAAACACCGTATCCCCTCGACTCTGCACACTTTGGGTCTGGATAAACATTAAAACCTATAAATAAATTCTTTAAAAGTGGGTCAAGTTTGCCACGGATAACCAAGTTTGAATAGGCCGACTTTCGGGATGAAGGCTTAATGTAAAATGTATGTGTCAATATGGTAAGTATGTGGCTTCCGTCAAAAATAAAGTAGGTGTGAGTGTGATTGAACTGACATTCCTGGTCGCATCGTATCGTGTATTGGTATCTCACTTAAGATCATTTATTTATTTCGAGTCAAGGTGGACTGTATGCCCGTTAATTGTGTGTTTGTGAATATGATGTCTCACCAGGAACAAAGTATCTTTATGCAGGATAGTAAAACTTCACACATTTGATAGGTACCAAAATAAAAAAAAAATCGGTATAGAAACATAAAATCAGACCACTGTCAATGCGTGGTCTTACATAAACAAAACACATACCTATGCATCGAATTAAAAACGTTATCCACCTCCTTTGTTCATCGGTTAAAAAGTTGAACTTCATACGCAATGAAATAACAAAATAAAACTGCCTCTCATTAGTCAATGAGAGGCCATATTTGCTACCATTAGTCAATGGTAGCAAATATGGCTGTTGAAAGTGAGTTCATGAGTTCGATTAAATTTTCTATGAAATCCGCAATAGGAGTTTGGATTTGCGGCTGGTTAATGGCAATAGGTTCGCCCTTTATTAAAACGGGAGACTAAAATGGCTTAACTAACAAGCTAAACACGCGCCTGTACATTCCCCCATCTGCCAACATAAACTATTCGGGTGCCAACACTACTACGCAATCTGTGTAATGTATTGCAATAAAATCCTCATGATCTGTGTTTATTCGGCCATTTAACTCTTATCTCTTCACTGTTAGGGGCGACATCCCGCTAAAATAATAGTCTATTTCCCTTTGAAAGTGTAAAATTATCTAGCTCGGGGCATTCGGAAAATATGAGCTGAATTTTATTGTTTGAATTTGTACGCTGTTTTGAAAGTCTTGTACTGTGGAAGAATATTTTTGGAGTATTGTTCTACTGATTTTTGTCAAAAACTTGCAGAAATCATTCTGTTGAAGCAATTAAGCATGTTTATTGAAGGGAGAAATAAAAGAAGAAGTTACAACCAAACTAAGTTTAAATTTTGAAGTAATGATAATAGTAAAGAACGAATGAGAGTATTTTTTGTTCATTAAAAACCAGCTTTTATGTAAAACGGTAGCGTTTACCTGGTCAAGGTCAAGAGCTGTTTTTATCAAAGGCCATTTAGGTATTTAAATGAGAATTAATTTTGGGTTGAAATATAAAATTACAGAATTCAAACAGCTTTCTTAATTTATATTAAATTCAATCTTTTTGAATTGAATTTAGAATCAGCAGTTATAAATGTATGGTCTCTGTCTACCTCAATAAGAAACAGGGATGAAAGCATTATAATAATATAGGAAATTACATACATATTATGTATTAGCTTTTGCCAGCGACTTCGTCCGCGTGGAGTAGTTACTTTGTTCCCTAGTTCTTCGCCCGCGGTTTCACCTGCGTTGCCCCGTTCCTAAGGGTTATAGCGTGATGTTTTATAGCTTGAAACCTTTCTCATGAATCACTCATTTTCCCAACATTTCCCTTCACTGCTCTGCTCCTATTGATCGTAGCGTGATGATTAAATGGTATACTCATAATAAAGTTGAAAACTAGCAATTACGTTTCACCATTTCAGTACGGAACTCTAAAACCGGGCTGTGTACAAAGAGTTTTTTATGAAAAAAGTTGAGAGTTTCAAACACGGCATTAGGGGACGCATTAACAGTAGCTACCTCTACAGAAAAGGTGAAAATTATTTTGCCAGCACATTACCTGCTACAAATAATGTAGCTCAACTTGCGCTTAAGTTTCTGAGTGCTCTAAGAATACTTACTTAGCAACATTTATTATTTTTTAATGTAATTTTTTAAAGACATTTCTAAACGACCCGATCAACGTCACAATGTCTGGAGAGGAGTGCAGTATGCAGGCGTGGGTATGACAAACACTTTTTTACTTCACGTATTACTTTATATGGTGTACCTATTACAAACACATTTAGATAAGACTAGCTTTTGCCAGCGACTTCGTCTGCGTGGAATAGTTACTTTGTTCCCTAGTTCTTCGCCCGCGGTTTCACCTGCGTTGCCCCGTTCCTAAGGGTTATAGCGTGATGTTTTATAGCTTGAAACCTTTCTCATGAATCACTCATTTTCCCAACATTTCCCTTCACTGCTCTGCTCCTATTGATCGTAGCGTGATGAAAAGTATACTATAACCTGCCCAGGAGTATGAAGAACAATTGTACCAAGTTTCGTTGAAATCCGTCGAGTGGTTTTTGTTTCTATAACGAACATACAGACAGACAGACAGACCGACAAAAATTTTACTGATTGCATTTTTGGCGTCAGTATCGATCACTAATCACCCGCTGATAGTTATTTTGGAGATATATTTCATGTACAGAATTGACCTCTCTACAGATTTATTATAAGTATAGAAGAAGATAATTTTATTTTGCAAATATGGGTATAACATCTTGAAATATAAAAGAATAGGTAAGTACAGCCATATTTTACCATAGCAGGCTTGCAAAAATAAATACAAAATAATAGTTCATTAAAAATCAAAATAAATAATAGTTATAACACGAGGATGATGACTTCGGGTAAATTCGTTGTTCCCAGAGTTACAAACGTGTATGGAGATAGAACTTTAAGAAAACGTATACCGTATATACTCAACAGTTTACCCGCCGACATCAGAATCGAACCTAATAAAAATAAATTTAAAAGAAAGTTAAGAACATACCTTATAGATACCCTACCATAAAACATTAATTGTGCACTCCATTACTAATTATGTACCTACCTACATGTTATTAAGAATAAAATTGATCCCACAGTCAAACTGTTTATACAGTTTTGTGGGGCTTTGTATTACTTCGTAAGACCTAATATGTACCTCATAAAAATTAAATAAATAAATAAACAGTCATAGTAAACATATAACATTAATAGCCATAGATTTCAATAATTTACAATAATATTATCACAGAGATTAGACCTACATTATACTAACATTTGTAATTTTATTTTTGATTGAGTAATTTTATTTATCGCAATCGCAACTTTCAAATACATAATTATTATTTTATAGCGTATAACAATCGTGTTAATTTTTATTGGACAACTTAATGGTTAAAATTTTAAAAGACCAAATGACCGCCAGTTTCCCTGCTGTTAATACGACATTGCGATGGAGCGCGCTGGTCTAGAAGAAAGCGATTCACTCCTGATTTAAAGACACCCAGATTATACCTATCGGGAAATATTCACATTGGCATGAAGAACAGGAATAAGAAATTATAGGTTTTTAATTAAAGTATAAAATAATTCTTCTCGAGTACCTACATATTTTGTCCTCAATAAGCAGTGAATAATATATTTTCCACCATAACGGGGACCTTATTACACAGTGTGACCTACTTACTGTGTTTAATGTGCAGGAAGTGTAATCTTGCGGTGTCGTGAACTGGCTTGAGTCATGTTTCTAGTTAAGAGTAGGACCACCCTATCGTTTTCCTTGAGTTCCTTAGACGATTAAGTGAAGTAGGTACGTGAATACCAAAATAACTAACTTCTTTAACTAATAATTATAATGACAGTTCTAGTTACGATAATTAAAAAAAGCATTAATTGGTTATCGAACCTGTAGACATTTTTTTTGAGGCATTTTATGATGTTTAGATAACTCGCCTGCCATAATTATTATGTCTTGTAATATCATTTTGAGCAGATCAATGCCTATTGAGACTATAAGCTTATCTACTAGAAGTTAACGCTTTGAGTAAATTAAAGGTAAACTATCTTTTTAAGTCCGATCAATAGGTACAATGATAGACATCGAACTAGCAACTTGTAGTGCAGAACATCCTGCGCTGATAGAACGAGATAAAAATATTAGATACCTACCGTAACCATCCAATCCAAACTTATCTACATATTTTCTAAAATATCTTTGCTATAAAGACATAAAAAGTACACTCGGCAACAAAAATACGATATCAGATTCGCTAAACGTGCAATTAGACCCGTGTAACTTCCACGCAAAACTCCTCCACTCTGAGCGGAATGCGTCTCAAACTACGCTCGTATTCTTTGCAACAAAAGCGCCATCCCTTTGAAGATATGAAGACACTTAATAAGTTCCGAGGCTCTGGTAAAATAAGAAACTGTGACAACAGAATAAAGTGATTGAATAACTGAAAGGAATGATGGAACTTGACTCAAGAGTGAAGAAAATATGAATGAAGTTTTTCTGTGGTTGTAGTTGAGTTCTTTAAGGCAATTTGCGAAGTGAGAAGTAATTTTGTTTTTTTTTATGAATGTTTTGATGTTATCATAATTTTAATAAAGTAATTATAACATTAAAACATAGTAACCAAAATAAGAAAGTAAAGTAAATGTTTTGCGAACTACGTATAATCTGAATATAAAAAAAAATGTTTGGAATATTTACGAGTCTTTTCAATTTTTATTTTCAAAAAATTAAGCTCTAGTTTATGCGCTAAATCATAATTATAATAGTCTCGTTTTTGTTAGCATGTTTTATAAAAAATATCTCAAAATTAAAGTGTTATTAATATCACTTTTAAGCAACCGGTCCCATTTTTAGCAATATCGATATTATTTCGGTATCAATATTGAGTACATCGGTATCGATACCGGTTTTGTATAAAAACGTTATCCATTCCAAATTTTAATTAGAATTTAACGTGTATAACTGTACCGAGCAAGCGCTAACACGCCGTTGAGCGTGCCGTAGACCCAATTTGTTTGCGGTTAGGCCAGGTGCACAAGCGCCAAGGCCTAATTGTGCTAACTGTATTAACTTCCATAGCCACTGCACTAATGAACCTGCCGATAGTACATTTCACGTCGACTTTTTGCTCTTTTAACTATCGACATCGGACTGGATACCAATTAGTACGAGAGTTCTGCTGTATGTTTTGGGTATTTACAACTGTCAAGCTTTTTGGTTTGGAAAGTATTGTATTCTTTTCATTAAAAAAAAAACGCTGCCCCACACTAGAATCGTCTCCTGTATTCGTAATTGTAGAAAATTCTCACACACACAAACACCCAGACCCGGAAAAACTACCTGTAGATCATACAAATATTTGCTCCGTGTGGGCATCGTACATTCAAGGCGTGGCACATAAGCCGGATTGCTCAGCCGCTACGCCAAAAGTGTCGTCAATTATTCAGTTGTAGTCTTTCAAGTTTTTTTTGGCAGAGCTTGCTACACTACATCCATGAACTACTACGAATCTAAGTGATCATTTCAAAAGGTTCGTCATCGTTGTTCCAATTGTTAGGGTGATTTACCTCATTAAGGAGTGCAGGTAATTAATATTGATTGGCTTCAAAAATAATATGTTGATACTTTTAACCCGAAGTTAACTTCGTCTACGTGGGAGAGCCATGCTTCGGCACGAATGGGCCGGCCCGACCGGAGTGATACCACGGCCTCACAGAAAATTGGGGTTAAACAACGCTTACGTTGTGTTTCGCCGAGTGAGTGAGGTTACCGGAGGCTGATCCCCTTTTAAAAGATCGTCAACGCACTAATTGTGACTCCTATGGTGTTGCGGGTGTCCAAGAGCGGCGGTAATCGCTTACCATCAGGCGATCCGTCTGCCAGTTTGCCCACCTATCCCATAAAAAAAAAGTTAAATTATAACCGGAAGAGAGGACTCTGAGCTCCAACTACAAGCAAATCACTTGTTTAAAAAGATAATGCAAAATATACTATATTTTATTGACACTACTAAAAAGGCTACCAGTGGTCAGAGATCTAGCGAGAAGAACCTCCTGACGATACGTGCCATGTCCAGGAGTACCGTTTTCTGCATCAAACCTTTGATCCAGCCGCCTATTACTTTCCAGGAACTTTTTCATAACTGATAAGTGTTGAAAATGTATTATTCTTTAAACGACGGTAAGATATTGACGCCATTATGGAACCAAATCACATCGACAGTAAATCTTTTGCACTTAAACGTGTCTAAAGTTTCTGAATTTTATTTATAGTTACTACACACGATAAACTATAAACATGTTTGGGCTAAACATAAAACGTGGGTAGCACAGTAAAATGAAACTTATTCGAAAGACGAATCTTGTTTGTCTGCGAAAATAAAAACTCCAACGATTCGACTCGAACGTTAAGGTTTAGTTTGACTTACATAATTGTAGGTAGGTATCCTGTGACATGACCTTAAATTCTTGGAAAACATATCATTTAATGGGAATCTATATCATAAGAAAAAAATGTGTTTGGTGAAATTCCGGCATGGTCAGCGCCATGCCCGGTCGACTCTTATGAAAATAAAAATGACAGTTAAAAAAACTTAAACAAGACTCCAAAAAAAAACGGCGACATGCGACTACGGCTATAACCTGGGGCCGTATTATTTTCGTTGTGAGAAAGAGATGCCGCTCTACATATTAAATAGCCTCATCTCTTTCTTACAACCTAAAAATGATGGCGTTAACACGTTATAATACGGCCCTTGGATAACATTATAATTCGTGGACATAGAATTTTAGATTGTTTTCATAGTCGGGTTTTAAGTTTTTAAGCTTTTGTTTTTATTTGACACTTTTTGGTCGCTCATGCTAACTTTATTCACTATTAGGATGCAAGTTTCACACACTATTTCATTTCAATCAGTCATGGAAAAAACATAAATTATTCTTCGTTATGTAGATATCGCGCTAGTAGTAAGATAGTCCCAGCGTGTAACGGGTAGATTAGAAGTTTCATTCGGCCAGTGTTTACTATATTGAATAGGTTAAAATCGAGTAAAATTTTTTTTTCGGTCCCCTTCATTGTTTTGTCGGCTACATTGTCATGTTTTTATAAAAATCATAGCCTATGACACTTTTACTACAAAGATGCATTAATCGACACCTCATTTGTTAAAATTTGATGAGTAGTTTTGAGATAGAATCGAAAATCATATCATAATCAATCTTAATTATATAATCATACATATTATATAAATACACTAGTGGACCCAGCAGACGTTGTCCTGCCCTGAAAATAACCCAAAACTCGATTGCAGCGCCACCTACCGGGTCCAATTGTGAATCTAAACCATTCCCAGATCCCCTTGAACACACACAAAAAATTTCATCAAAATCGGTCCAGTCGTTTGAGAGAAGTTCAGTCACATACACACTCACAGAAGAATTATATATATAAAGATAGACTTAAACTCATTACCCTTCCTTTTTTCGTATTCGGGTAAAAAGGTAAAAGACCAGTTCTTTCAAAAAGGGGTCGGAGTGGTCGCAACCAGAGCATGTGGAATGTGAAAGGAAAGAAGTTTGCAAGAATCGCAGAAGTGGTTGTCTATAGTTTCTGCCTACCCCTGTGGTAAAAAGGCTTGATAGATATATGCCTTATGGCACTGGTCCATAAAACATTAAATGGCGTTCAAATACCAATATTTCTCACAACCGATATGTTTGAATGGAGTCAATAATATCTAAACATGTTTAATATTTAAGACATGTGTAGCGTTGCCACTGCATTACAATTTCAATTGCGTCACAGACGAGCGACTTACCTCAATATTTACTTTCGCCTTTACCAACTAAATATTTAAGAAAACGTACAAGATAAATAAATATCACTCTTACAGTTGATATATATTCAGTAGGTATCGTATAATTTTCAAAATATTTTTGTTGAAAACAATAAAATAAATGAGACAGGCTTGTTTGTATAACAATTTCTTAGAGAGGTCAGTCTACAAAATCAGGCTGTGCTTACCAAGCTTTGCCAACGGATGGGTGACCGACCATTCTTTACATACTGATACCGATACATTACGTTAAGTACATAGCGTATCAAAATATTTAAAATCGACTCCAACATAATTTATGCAAAATAAAAGTCGTACAAAATAAACATAATGTCTTTCCATTTGATTCTCGCGCAACAATTTTATTCAAGTCTATAAGGATTTATTTTCTCAAAAATAATGCTGAATACAGAAATCTTGTTTAATTACAGCTCATTGCAAACCAAATACATAGTCGGCTGCAATTCGGTAAATTGCACGTTAATCTTGTACGTATTGGTCTCCTAAGTAACATTGAGTTAAACTATGGCCCTCAGTAGCCTATGTTATCGACCCAATGTACTGAAGAACTTTTATTTTGAATTACTTTCAGACTTTGTGTCGTTAATTAGTGTGTAATGGATGAAAAGTATCCTATATTTTGCTAAGATTATTATTATTTAAAATTACTATTACAGCTGATATAAGTAAAATGTTGCTCGGTGGTCTGACCTCTTGGTGTCTAATGGCTGGCGACCACCCTTACGTTGGAGTGTGTCGTAAAGCACCTTGGTGTGTGTTTTGACTTTTGGGCGTAAGAGCCAGTTCCTCTCGGTCGCAGGCAGTCTGCAGTCCGTAAAGGCTCTTAAGTGTCGGCAAAGCATCAGCAACTCCTCTGTTGTTGCAGGTGTCAATGGGCGACGATGACTACTTACCACCAGGTGGCTCGTCAGCTCGTTTGCCGACTTAATTCCATAAAAAAGGGAGTGAGGGTTAATTATGATGACAAGGGTATTCCTTCAAATTACAAAAAAATACTGCTGAAATAAACCGACAATTCACCAAAATAGTCTCATGTAATAGGAGACGAGCCAAATCCTACTAAACTAAACTGTGAGCCGCTACTGAGAATTTTGTTTGACTTGGGAATCAAATTCAAGACCTCACACTCAGCAGACACATTTGTGGCTAAACAGACTATTGATAAAAGTGTCAAACTGTTGTCAATCTTCGCCTTAACAAGTAATGATAATTTTCCTCATAAATAAACAAATCGCCAACAGTTCCTATTCCGGTTACCATGCGATATTTTAAAACGAATAAATTATTTTAAATAATAACGATTAGTAATCATGTGCAGTTGCCAAGGCGGCATACTGTGGAACGTACCGTGACAGTCCACTTAGAAGTATAAACTTTACGACTTTCTGGCTACCAAAATATGAGCCTTGAGATAATGAGGGCTGGTCACAATAAATGTAAGAGTTATATGGTGTGGTTTTGTTTATCTAGTTGGGTAATTCGGTTGAAAGATAAGCTCTTTTACTTGTATTTTTGATGTTAAGAAAAACTGTGTGATAATTTTTCTTACCATAAAACTTTAATATGGATTTAGATTTCATTTTTCCCATGTAAAACGTATAATATTATCATCTGTTGGAAACCCAAAATCTAGGTAAATAAAAACAAAATACCGCATGTATGAAGAATCCATAACATTTGTGTTTAAATCCACCAGGACATCATTCGTAGTTTGAATGGGAAGATTTATACGGGTTCTGAAGAATAGAGTTGTCCAACACCACCTCGAAAAAGTAGAAAGCCTACCTACACATTTTCCTCCATCCTCAAAAAAGTAAACAAAAACATATAACTTTCCCCAAGCTTAATACAGCTATCCGCTAAAATATCGACAACCAACTCAACTGCCGGAAACAACTCCCCGCAGACTTAAATACTCGTGCGAAAAAATAACGATATACCGACGATATATGAAAACGATGGGGGTAATGGATACCTGCCGCCATCAAGTACTATAAACGTAAATGTTAAGGCACGTCGCAACTTTACGAAAACCGTTGACGAACATTTGATAGCGCGGCAGTATTGTGTAGAAAAACATATTTCCCTGCGAGGGAAGTCGAAGGCTGCGAGTAAAAGGACTAAACATTTTGAAGAATAAAGTGATTAATATACTTACATACATACATGCCATCACGCCTGTATTCCCCGAAGGGTTAGGTAGTGGTGTACTAATGTACACCCACAGTTCGCTGGTATGTTTAGGTCCCATTTAATAGGGGGCGAGCCTATTACCATTAACCGGGCACAAATCCAGACTGAGTATTTCATAGAAAAGCCTAATAACACTTTGCTCGACCTGAGCATCGGACCCAGGACCTCTAGCTTAGCAGTCGCGCTTGGGACCACTAGACTAATGAGGCAGTCATTAGTGTAGTGGAGGCCGGTATGTGTAATATACTTACAAACATTTTAATATGGGTTTTGAATAAGAACTGAATCAGTATAATCGCTAAGCTAAATTTAGTAATTGTATTTTAGCCCTCATATTGGTTTATTAAAGCATTTTGGCTCCCCTGCAAAACAATCTCTAACAATTTCGCCGCACTAAATGTGTATTTGTAGGTTTATCGCAGGCACTGGACGAATGTGTTGAGTTTAAGTTTTCTCGCATAGTTTAGCGGTAAAATCGGGTTCAGAAAGTTGGTCACGACTGCACATGCTACGCGCGACGACGGCCGCGAACAGTCCATACGCAGCTTTACTTATGTAAATCCGCACAGAGTTTCACTACGCTGCTTCTGACAGTTTGGAAGCTGTCATAGCGCGTTAACCGTATTTTTTAGTCGGTATGCATATTGAAATATAAATAAATGACGGATATTATTTTTAATTCCTCAAAGAGATGGGCAGCCTATCAATCAATTATTGACGTATTTCATTGTTCATTGGATACATGGAATTTAATCTTATAGACCCGTAGCGGGGCGGCTGGGACTCGCTGGTGTACCACTATTTTTTACATTATTATGTCACAAATAATAATACCTGTACCTGGTCTGTGACACTCCGTTACGTATGTTAGGTTTCATTACTCTCAATCAACAATAACTGATTTAAATTATAATAAGTAACGAACAATATTATATAATTTACTAGTGGACCCAGCAGACGTTGTCCTGCCCTGAAAATAACCCAAAACTCGATTGCAGCGCCACCTACCGGGTCCAATTGTGAATCTAAACCATTCCCAGATCCCCTTGAACACACACAAAAAATTTCATCAAAATCGGTCCAGTCGTTTGAGAGAAGTTCAGTCACATACACACTCACAGAAGAATTATATATATAAAGATAAAGATTAGAGGTTTTGTTTTATATAAATACCATTTCAATCATTAATGAATAAGTCTATGAATGGATAACCATTATTAACACATCGAGACCCCTCCGTGTCTCGGAGAGCTCAACTAAAGTTAAACCTTCGATCCCGGTTGTCATATGAACGACCCAAAAATTGTGTTGAGGTCTGATGGCTGCCGGTTCGAGTAACATAATGATATTCAGTCGTATCTGAATGGACTGCAAGCCTGCAGGGGATGCAACGCTGTCCATCGACAGTCAAGACCACTTTACCAAGAGTGCCCGACTAAGAAGAAGGATGGACGAAAAGCCGACCCCAGCATAGTTGGAAAATACTAGGATAATAATAAAGTTCATTTCACGCAAAAAGTCTGTTTCTGTTACTACGTTCACATAAACAGGAAAACATTTATAAATAATGACTCCCCTAGTTTGTAATAGCACTATTAGCAGAGCACTTAGTAATTGAAGCTTCTCTTGTCTCCAACAAACATAAATTAGTCGCCAGACGTAACGAGAGCTTCATACAATGATGTTATTGTAAATGCGTTCTTTTGATTAGACGTTGAAAGTCCTCAATTGTTTCTCTCTGAATAAAATTGTATTGTTGTTCAAGTAAATAGTCGCTTTTGTCTTTTTCCGTTTTTAATGAGAGCTTTATAATTTATTGCTGTAGTTTTTAATTTGCTCTTTTAGGGATCGTGACTGTGTCTTATGATCTTTGTATCTCGTGTAGATACGCCCCGAGATAACGTAACATCACGCCGGTATTCCCCGAAGGGAAACGCAAGGCACTAATGTAAGTACACAGATATTTCGCCGATATGTTTAGATGCCATGTAATAGGGGACGAGCCTATTGCCACTAACGGGGCACAAATCCACACTTTGAGCTATACTGAAAATTTAATATAAAAACTTGTTCACGCAGAACAAAAAATATGTAGTTGGAAATTTGTTGTTTTATAGATTTATTTTGAATATTTTACATAAATTCTTTTGTGAAGTCATTGTCCGTGAATCTTCAGGTTTTTGGTGTGGTGAATATCTGTGACGATTAACGAAAGGAATTTATAAGGCGAATGTCAGCGGCAGCGCCGGTAGAGGTCGCCCAAGAAGGACATACGCCGATCTGATTGGCGAAATCCTTCAAAAAGGTCAGGTGCGTAGCACTCGCAACCGGCGTGTATGTATGAGAAGATGTATGAATGTGGAAGAAGCAAAAGAAGTATGCAAGAATCGTAGCAAGTGGCAGTCTATAGTTTCTGCCTACCCCTGTGGGAGAAAGGCGTGAGTGTATGTATGTATGTATGTATGAATATCTGTGATTGAGTAATTGTGTATAACAAATGTGTGACGTATGTGAGATATGATTGGTGGAGTATGTGGGTCGATACAATTTAATTTAAAATATGTCGTAATACCAAAGTAATATGGTCGATAGCCGTGGAAAATCGGTATCGACAAAACCCAATAACACATTACTTCACCTGTGAATTGAACTAAGGACTTCAAGCGAACACTATATTACATGTAACTTTTACCTCAATCAATCCTTAGAACCTAGTATACACTATGCCTTAGTCTAAAACAAGAAAAAAGTACGCCTAAACGTCAACATTTTCTATAAAATTATCAGTATCAGCTCGAAGTTTCGACAATTATTCACCGGGCAAAATATACCGTCTAACCCTTCGGAGGATAGAAGCATAGTTTGTTACAATAATATTATTAAATTTTAGCAAAAACGGAGCGAATTGAATAAATTAATAATGTAAACATTTCTTTTTAAATAACATAACATAACATACCATCACGCCAGTATTCCCCGAAGCCCACTCCCCAGCCGCCAATCGCCGCTCGGACTTTGGATTTGTGCCCGCTTAATGGTAACTTGTAAGCTGCTACTGAGAATTTTATAGAAAAACCCAATAACACTTTGCTCGACCTGGGGATCGAACCCAGGACCTCTAGTGTAGCAGTCGCGCTTATTACCACTAGACTAATGAGGCAGCAAATTATCCTCAGGAATCCATGTGATTTAAAAAAAGAAATAAGTTTTTACCAAATTTGTAATTTCTATAGGTAATAAGTACCTAGGTATTTCCTTGGAATCGATAGTTCCTCGTTATAATGATAAATGAAACTTTAGAATATTCATAATGTGTCTATCAATCTGGTCTAAACTGGTGAACTGACCATTTTTTACAATTATTCAAGTGTAAAAACATGTTTTCCAACTAGTTTTCTTACGTCAGCACTTCACATGAACGGATAAAAATAAACTTTCCCGCTAACTGCACAAAGTCTACTTTCCTTTAGAAAGATATCACAAATATTTTTGCAAATTTCCCATGATTGTAAACTTACAATATAGTTAATCAAATCGATTAAAACAAAAAAGTACTAAATATTGTTACATTTAAAATAAAAAAAACCCCACAGCATCAAGATAATTGGTTACCATGTTCTTGTAGTACTCAATTCAATGATACTCAATACTCAATAACTTTATTGCATCCCATAATGTATACAAAAGCTGGTGGGTAAAATTAAAGAGAAACAATTATGGACCCTGTCGGGCACAGCAAGTTAGTTTTTTTAGAGGAGAGGATGAAGAGCGCTTTTTAAAGCATAATATATTGAAATAAAGGATACCAAATTTCAAATCGATCAAACCTGTGGAAGTTGCTCACATCCTTTATTGAACCAGAAACGTTCTGGTAATCTTCAAACTGACCAGATTTTCTTAAATTATAGCTAAGAACACTCTCGATCAAGTTACCTTTCAAACAAAAAAAAAGTGAATCAAAATCGGTCCATTCGTTTGGACGCTACGATGCAACAGACAGATACACAGATACACACTTATAACACCCCTCTTTTTGCGTCGGGCTTTAAAATATCGCTGAGTTATATAAGTAGGTACCCAAATTCATTTCAGAACGAAACGTCAGCAGATAAATTTAAAATCTAGGCTTTGAATCGCAGAGAGTTATCACTCGGCTCTTGTTGCTAATGCGTTCCATCTATCATGTGAACTGTGACGTTATTGGATTTTACTCTTTTGATATGTAAGACTGATATTTTCTGGCTACGTAATACATAGCAGGTAGGTATAGCAATTGAAAATGATAAATGATATTTATTTCTGTAAATAGATCTTATAAAATACATTTTTATGTTTTTTAACTAGATGACATCAGGATTTCCTAGAAAACATTTGAGAAGAAACACCTCACCTCTTTTAAAATCCAGGCATAGCAGTAGCAAATATGTAAGTTACAATTTAAGGCGTTGCATGATCAATAATATTCTTTACCTTTATGGATTCCTCAAATGTAGTTTTTAAAGATCTCATCCTCTAATTACCTTCATGCCATATCAATAAGATTCATAACTTATTAACCTCGGGAAAAATTCTTTCTGTATTCAAAAGTTTTCTGTTAGGTATATTATTATAAATAGGTTTATAAACACAAATTTTTACAAACATTAAAAAAAAACCAGACTGCCTCATTAGTCTAGTGGTCCCAAGCGCGACTGCTACGCTAGAGGTCCTGGGTTCGATCCCCAGGTCGAGCAAAGTGTTATTGGGTTTTTCTATGCAATTCTCAGTAGCAGCTCGAAGTCTGGATTTGTGCCCGGTTAATGACAATAGGCTCGCCCCCTATTACATGGGACCTAAACATACCGGCGAACTATGGGTAAACATTAGTACGCCTCTGCCTAACCTTTCGGGGAATACAGGCGTGATGGTATGTTATATTATGTTATTCAAAAACCAGAACCACTACGTGTGAGGTTATAAAAATATAAGTTCCATTCGGGAATTAAACCAGCTGGCCCGTAAAATGCCAAATGCTCCGTTGAAAAAAAAAGACACTCGTCTTTCAACTTATTTCGCGTCTTGACATTCCAATTAGCACTATCTATTACGGAAATTATTTTGCCTCCCCATAACTATCAATCAACAGTAAAATGGACCAAAAGGTATGCAATTAACTCGCGATACATTACTTGGCTAGGTGAAAATTATCCAAGGCTAGACAAGTGCCGACAGCTTAATTACAACTGATAGCATTCACGCTCCGAGCCACCTAGAGTGGATCACACAGCTATTTCTATGCTAATGTATAGCCCCCCTCTTTGCCGTTGAAATACGTAACTAGGAATTGTTTTGGAAATTATTTCGATAACGATAGATACCGGGTAGGTACGAACTATCGATATTATCTATTTGGCGCCTGCTTTATAGGGTTAAAAATATAGCTTTGTTGTGTTCAAAATTTTGTAGAACAGTGATTTTATTGGGTTTTATAATTCATGAAAGGATAGAAAGTAAAGATAAAAGATTTCTATTTATTTTTTAAAACTCGAGTAATGCATATTATTTCTTTGCAATCACCCGTTAAAGAATCGAATGTGAATATTCATTATTTTTTTTAATAAATCTTCATTTTATTTCGAAAAAAGAAAAAAACTTAGCTGTAATTATTATACTCATCATACTTTTGTTACATAGCGATATTCGAATTCCATTATTTATTTATAGAAACAGTCTTTAATCTTTAATTTAATCAGCCTAACTGGTCTAGTAGTCGCAAACGTCGCTGAGTTGAGGTCATGGGTTGATTCCCAGGTCAAGCAAAATGTGTTTCTTTAAAAACTCTTCCATTCAAAAAATATCAGCGAACTGTGGATGTACGCCAATGCACCTCTTCGTAAGGCTTTGAGGAATATAATACCTAAAGTATGAGAAGATTGTACAAAATCTATAAATATAGAAAAAAAGTCGGGTTTATTACAACATCTTGTATAACTCGAGAACTGCTGGACCGATATTCATGGTTTTTGATATGTTGGATTTATCTCCACCCCGAATAGCAGAATAACTTAAAACATCTAAAAAAATCACGAAAAAGAAAATTATGAATAAAATTGTTTTCGCATACATTTTGTATCGGGAACGGATTGACAGATTTGACAGAATGAACGGACACAAATGAACATGGCGTTGTATGATGTTTCGGTAAGGCCAGTAGATGGCGTTGTGTGCATTGTTCGAACTTCTCCTAAGCTGCTGGTGTGATTTTGATTATTTTCTTTTGTGAGTTATTTTTTTTGGGTCCCGGGTAGTTTAGATTCACAATTTGAGCCGGTAGGTGGCACCGCAATCGGGTTCCACGTTTTTTTATTACGGGGCCGTTTACCGGGCCCGGTAGTATTGACATAAAATATAATGTTGGTATATTTAAATTAAAACTTCTCACTCAATAAATATTATACTTACCTACCAGATAAAGGTAAAGCCCTAAAAGTATCGTAACAACTAAAGTATGTCCTAATATTAAGTTCAGGATTCCCAAAACTCATGCATAATCGATCAACCGAGTTTCTAGGGAGTAGTTCAAGAAGTGATCAATTGAGCGTGAAGTTAATGAAAGATATTTTTTTATATAAGAAAGAAAAAAAGTCACATAAAAACTCATTTGACGCAAAATTATAAGGCATTAAGGGTAATTTTTGTGGGTTATATCAACTTAACTAATAATATAATATTACTATCTTCTGGCCGGAAACTTTGTCTGCAAGGACTTTAGAATTGAGCTGACCTGGATAAAAAGTAGTCTTTATTATTCCAGGACAAATTATATCTACGTTTTCTTGCGTGAAGGAGTGACAAACATCCATACATGTTCACAAACTTTCACGTTTATAATATTAGAAGGATAATCACAAATTATTAGTAAAATATGTTTAGAAGTTTATAACTGTAAAGTTTACCATCAATTAATAGAGTAAAGTATTTTATCTTTATCTTAAGTACCTAATTATACGGTCTGTTATAATTCGCATTATATTCTAAACTAGCTTTTGCCAGCGACTTCGTCCACGTGGAATAGTTACTTTGTTCCCTAGTTCTTCGCCCGCGGTTTCACCTGCGTTGCCCCGTACCTAAGGGTTGTAGCGTGATGTTTTATAGCTTGAAACCTTTCTCATGAATCACTCATTTTCCCAACATTTCCCTTCACTGCTCTGCTCCTATTGATCGTAGCGTGATGAAAAGTATACTATAACCTGCCCAGGAGTATAAAGAACAATTGTACCAAGTTTTGTTGAAATCCGTCGAGTGGTTTTTGTTTCTATAACGAACATACAGACAGACAGACAGACAGACAGACAGACAGACAGACAGACAGACAGACAGACAGACAAAAATTTTACTGATTGGCGTCAGTATCGATCACTAATCACCCGCTGATAGTTATTTTGGAAATATATTTCATGTACAGAATTGACCTCTCTACAGATTTATTATAAGTATAGATGTGGTTAATCAAAAGCTCTTTTATACTATAAGTAAATATCTTTTTAACGCATAAAAATGTAGATACGGAGAAGTAGCAACAAAAATTGTGAAAGTAGTTTGACTAGTTTTATATACCTACAGAACTCTCCTTACCTTAATGCTTAAGGGTCCTGTGGAGCCTGAATTGCCCACAAAAACGTAATACATAAATAAATCGTAATCCAAACAATATTTTATCAAATTTTGTTATTATTCGGATTTAGATATCGTTAATCCTACCGTAATATTTCCTCTACTACTACTTCACTGGAAATAAACAATCGGAAAATAGTTCCAAACTTGGCAAAGTTATCAAAAATTACATTTGCTTACATTTATTTCCAGCGAAATATTTTAGACGAAATGGTTGAGTAGCAACCTAGATTAACGGTATCGGAGTGCGAATAATAACATAACATAGAATGCCTACTTGATCGCCAAAATACCCGTCATTTTATTTATCCTTCCAAGCCCCGAATCTGCTATAAAAATCTTATAGGTTTATGAAGTCGTAACATCTACCGCTGTCACCTATTGATGTAAACCGCCATTTTTGTTATGCTGTTACGACTACACTATATTTTTTTACTCATTGGAACGAAGTTCCTTATCGCGCGTTGTGAAAGGGGGCTACACGGAAAAAATCTTACGAAAAGTTGTCACGACACTTTTTGCTATAGTAAGCTATTGTAAGCTGTGCGGCGTGCGCATGTTTCTCTGTCTGTCTCTCTCTCTCTAATAAGATAGTAGTTCCTTTCGATTAATTAGTGAAGGAATTGTAATTTTTTTTTTTAATAAAATTTTATTACCATTCCTTCACTAATTAATCGAAAGGAACTTCGTACCATCCGGGTGTCCCTTGACACCTCTCAAGTATTGTTTTTTTTTATGGCGCAGGTTCCTTTAACTATATAATATAATACGAACTTTTTGCTACAGAACCGTTGCGAATTATAAAATAATGGTGGTAGTAAAACTTTACAAATATTTGTGTGTGATAATTACATCATACATTACGCTTGTATTTCCCAAAGAGTTGTGCAGCGGCGTACTAGTGTACACCCACAGTTCGTCGGTATGTTTAGGAGCCATGTAATAGAGGGCGAGCCTATTGCCACAAATACCAAACTCTGAGCTGCTATGTACTGAGAATTTTATATTATTATATATTATAGAAAAACCCAATATCACTTTACTCGAACTGGGAATCGAACTCAGGACCTCCAGCATAGCAGTTGCGCTTGAGACCACTAGACTAACGAGGCAGTTAGACCAAGAGTAGTTAGATTTATGTGGATGCACTAATCAATGGACCAATGCTCTATTCTAGTACTAGACACGGGTCTCAATGAAAAACGTTAGGCTTATACGTGTGACCGGTAGGCAACTGAGTAGGAACGTCCCCTGCCGGCCTTTTTGTATAGTACCGAAAATCCTCTTGAATCGGATGCCACCAGGGTACGTCGGACTTTTACGATCTAAAACCACTTGCCTTTGATTTATAGTCACGACCATGGAATTCGTGGCATTCGCCATGACGGACTGTTGTTCAGCGTTCGCTGGACTCCTTCAAAGAGCGAAGGCGGTGGACTCCCCAAGTGAGCCGCCCACAGGCTACAGCTTATGGAGGACGGAGGTTTATCTGCACCCTCCGGCGACCGATGCTTCTACTGCGGATCTGGTGCCCGACCTTCACCTATATACACCCCTGTCTCCTACAGGGGTAGGCAGAAATTATAGACCGCCACTTGCTACGATGTTTGTAAACCTTCCAACACTTCTGGATAGAATTTGTAAATCCGTAATTGGCTGTAAATACTTGCAAATTGCAAGTACTTACAGCCAGTGATAGCTGATGATATATAGCCTGTGATAGCAGTGATAGCCTAGTGGTATGACCGTTGGACTGCCAAGTCAAAGGTTTCGAGTTCGAACCCAAGGCACGCATCTCTGACTTTTCGAAGTTATGTGCGTATTAAATTAATTAGTTAATTATCACACGCTTAAACGATGAAGGAAAACATCCTGAGGGAACCTGCATGCCTGAGAGATTTTCTCGATGGCGTGTGAAGTCTGCCAACCCGCACTAGGCCAGCGTGGTGGACTATAGCCTAATGCCTTTCATTCTGAGAGGAGACCCGTGGCCAGCAGTGGGTTTAAGAGCTGTGGATTTTGTGAATATTAGAATAAAAAAAGCCTGTCTGCATAATCCTTAGGGAAATACAAGGGTGATGGTTTGTATGTTATCTGTGCAAGTTGACCGTTATACTGAACGAATGAACCAGCCTATAAATTCAATGATAATGAATCTCTTGTTGTCGTCCCAACAATTATTGCAAGTACACAAACAACACACGATCGAATTCCCATAGTGTTTGCATGAAATAAACATGGAACAGTAACATTTCCATCAAATTAAGTATGTAGCACTCAACGAAATATATTCTTCGCTTACTCAATGCGACTCAACGTACAATACATGAAAAATTCATCATAAATTTCACTTTCAAGAAAGTCGTGAGTGTCGACGTACTCTTCAATTCACACGTATGAGTCGAGACGTATCTTGTTGAAAATGTTTCCTCGGTTAATATTGACATTAATGAATGTGTCGAGCAAATACCTGAGTCAAACGGAATCGCGAACGAGGGTTATTTCGAGTGCCTAGAACTATGGCTGTAGCTAAATTTAATTATAGATATTAATGTTTTGCGTTTTGCATAGGAGTCTTACTCAAGACCACTAGGCTAAAGAAGCAGTTGTACTTTACTCACTTTTCAAATACATCAATATATTTTTGTCGGATAACTAAATGCAAATTTCATTTTCTTGCTATAGTCAAAAATTCCCCGAAGGGTTAGGCAGAGGTGTATTAATGTAAACTCACAGTTCGCCGGTATGTTTAGTTTAGGTCCGATGTAATAGGGGGCGAGCCTATTGCCATTAACCGGGTGCAAATCTAGACTCCAAGCTGATACTGAGCATTTCATAGAAAAACACAATAACACTTTGCTGGACCTGAGGATCGCACCCAGGACCTCTAGGATAGCAGTCACGCTTGGGACCACTAGAATAATGAGGTAGTCATGTCAATTTTAAGGAAATCGAAACATGACCTTTTTAAATAATAAATCTTGTAACACGGAAGCTAGCTCCATTTCTTTTGAAGCCTCGTCTCCCACAAATACGAGTGGTATCGACCAAACTCATCGACTCTAGGGCACTTGACGAAAGTAATTCGGTTTATTAACTTTTACTTCAACAAAATGAACGAGTTCTATTGTTTTGGAGAGATTCTCTCTTTTAAAGAATTCGTATTTGATTTTGCTTTAAAAGACTACCTTATTAGGCTTATTAGGCTGCATAGAAGCTCGGAGTTTGAATTTGTGCCTGGTTAATGGTGATAGGTTGACATCAGGAGAATAGCAGGTCCTATATGGACTCGTACTGCAAAGCATAGGACAGCATGGAAATCTTTAGAAGAGGCCTTTGTCGGAAGAAAAGCTGTACCAGAATAATAATACTCATATTGTTAAGTGTAAGGCACACATTTGTATTTACATTGTATTTCAGCATGTAAAAATTAAGTAAACCGGTATCAAACAACGCTTACGTTGTGTTTCGCCGAGTGAGTGAGGTTACTGGAGGCCCAATCCCCTTATAAAAGGTCGGCAACGCACTTGAGACTCCTCTGGTGTTGCGGGTGTCCATGGGCGGCGGTAAAAATAAAAAAGTACAGCATTAAAGGCTTTTCATTTTATTTATTATATAAAATATTAAAAATTTAAAACCCAACTACGAAAAAAATCTATTGAGAAGTATAAAACAAGATACTTTTTCTATGTCCACGAACAATGTATCCCGTTTATAGCCGTGGTCGCATGCTGTTATATGATTTGTAAGTGCAAACTTAACTATATCTTCTACTTATCTTTTTGCATCTTTGTTTTTAACTGGCTTCAGAAAAAGGAGGTCTTCAAATCTTTTTATATTGTTTTGTTTGTTTGCGCAAAGCTTTTCTAGTTACGCACAGATGTTGGCCATTATTTATTCAGTAGGAATACCATTTTTACTTTTGATATTATTTATGTCACAGATTTCATCTAGCTGGATGATATTATAAACGTGAAAGTTTGTGAGGATGTATGGATGTTTGTTACTCAATCACGTCAGAACGGCAGAATGAATTTGGATGAAATCTGGTACAGAGATAGATTATAGTCTGGAATAGCACATAGGCTACTTTTTATATAGGTCGGATCATATTCTGAAGTCCACGCAGGCGAAGTCACGGGCAGAAGCTAGTATTAAATAAGCCTTACTTTAAAAATTTAGAAAATTTGTTATCTGTAAAAACCTGATTATAAAATTAAAGTTAAAAATTCTGGTTATTTAGGACTAACTAAAATTACATTATAACCAGTAGGTACTAAAGGAGACAACAACGATTATAAAATTAAGCATGCCTCGGCTCTGGAACATACGCCAATGGCTGGCACATTGCGTGACCACGGTGCGTGACGCTAGCGTGAACAGAAGCAGAAGGTTTATTGCTATTTATTTACAACTTTAATATAACTGCAGCAAAGGAAACGACTGCGGCACTAAGCCAAAGTCTTTTAAGTCTAAACATGTAATTGTTTAAGAATAATCCCATCAAAAACATAAATGTGAAAATGGGAGCCAAGTTCAATATTTAGAATAGGCGTGGTCGTCCACTTCTCTGAAAAAAGAATTGAAATCTAAATGGGTGCTAAGTTCTGTAGATAATCCTGCTCAAGATTTGACTTGCCTAGTTATTACCAACAAATCAAATTATTAGAAGAGTAAATTATGTTGACCGTACAAATTACAATATAACAGTAACTTGCGTATAACAAAATAAAATGTTGTAAAGTTGATTAGCCAAATATAAGATAACTTGTATGTGATTAATATATCAATAACTGTTTGAGCTACATTTATGAAATTTTGAATCCTAAGCAAGCTAAGAGGTTTTAATAAATGAGCTAAATTTCATGTAGGTGGGTTAAATAGTTTTCAAGTTGTGAAGGAGTCAAAAGTAGCTCGAAATAGTTTGTGTAACGGCTGCTGCGTCATCAGGTCCTTTTATTTGAACTTGGCTGGATACACTACCGCGTGTCTAGATAACTGATTAATTTGAGGACACATTTGGCGTAACGATTAAGATGGTAACCTCACCATTACCGTTCCGCCGCGTGTTGTGTGTTCGATTCCCAGCCAAGGCAAATATTTGTGTTCCACTGATATTTGTGTCGAGGGTGTACTTTGTATCCGTTAAGTAAAAAGATAGCAAGTTTCAAATCGATCAGACCTGTGGATATTGCTAGAAAGGAGCTGATAATCTTCAAATGGCTGGTCAAATAGTGATAAAAAACGTAAGAACCTCTCCCCCCCCCCGGAACCACTATGTACCGCAGCACCGGTTTGCTCGACCTCTGCGCCAATTGAGCCGGTACTTGGCCTTGACATGGGCTGGTAGTCAGCTAAGCGGATCACTAGATCCTACTTAATAGTAGGATCTAGTAATCCGGCTGGGTTTTGTTTTTATTTTAAATACTTTACAATTTTTCCAAGCGTGCGGATGGGAAATTTTCATTCCAAGCCATCAGCCAGGATAATAGGAATATTTTGTATTAATTGGACCTTCTGTATTTTATAGCCTTGTGTCATGACCTCACTCGTATTCTCCTCACGATCCTCTCATCAGTTTCGACCACACAGAGCTTGCCCTGCACATTTAAATAATAAACTTTAAGTAAAGAAAGAAGCAAAACATTTTTTAAGCAAGGGAAGGTTGGCGAAATATTAAATAGGATGAAATACAAGTAAGTATATATTGTATATGTATTCAAATACTTTTCATTTCCTAACATTTTCACTGAGGTCGATCAGAATTATTTGGTTAAGTATAATCTTTCTTTTGGAGTGTAGAAAGTACTCATGGATCTTTTCCCACCAGGGGAGGCAGGGTACAGGATGTTGGACTCGTACCAGCTAAAAACCGTTCCTTGCCCCATGATTATGGCCATTGGATTCGACACATCAGGACAATGATAGGCTTCAGTATATGAAAAAATATTGTTATCACTATAGAAGTGGTATTTTGTATAGATATTTTAGTGAAGGAAAAATTCGATCGCGGACAGGATTTCGACACACCAGACGCTATGACCACCTCTAAATACAAAACGTATATTTTGTATATTTTTTAGTGAAACTGCCTCATTAGTCTACTTGTCCTACGCGCGACTCGTACGCTAAAGATCTTGGGTTTGATATCCCGAACGAACAAAGTCTTATTGAGTTTTTTTATAAAATTCTCAGTAGCAGTCCGAAGTTTGGATTTGTGCCCGGTTAATGGTAATAGGCCCTCTACCATCGGGCCTAAATAAACCGGCGATCTGTGGGTGTCTTGACCTTACTCTGCTTGACCTAATGTTTTATGTTTTTGATCACTCAAATAAGTATAAATTGGATTGAATCTAGGTATAGTCGTCGACTTATACGAATTTCATTTACGAACAGAAATGCTATAAAAATATTATCGACGAAGACTTCCCACGTCGATTTGAAATCAGGATACCGTACATTCTCCTAAATGCCTTTACTTTATACTAAGAAGATATCGAATTATACCAATATCATTTAGCCCACCTTAAGATCATTCAGCGGAATGACGTCACATCTTCATTTCCTGGCTCAAACTTTTACGACATCATTCCGTTATCACGCCAGAGCAGGCTGGAAATTCAAAATTTTTATTAGATATTCCACCATTTATATGTAGACCCGAAGTATTTTAAATGTATCTAAATTACGTGAGAATAGTAATTTTCTGGGGATATTTTCTGCAAATCTGACAATCGGTTGATTTTCATTGAATTTAATTCGACTATTAACTGCTTTATTAGTAGTTTTGGGTTACCTGAACATACCACTGAAGTACCAGTGTACATTACTACGCCTCTGCCTAACCCTTCAGGGAATATAGGCATAGAAAGATGTATTAATTGACACTAACTTAACCAAACCCAACAATAAAAAACTGCACAAGTGCAAGTTGAACTCGCCCACCGAGGGTTCCGTACAAATTTGTAGGTACATATTGTAATTAATTACAAATTTATAGTCTTCAGATTCTTCCCTATACTTGTAGTATATGACGGTATTACTTGCCAAAGTTCTAGGTTAATGGAAAATAGCCTATAAATTTTGAATCCCTTGAGAGTGTAAAAATATACGTTTTTTTTGGGCATAAACGGCCGTATCTTATTTTTACATTAACTTAGAAGTTTGAAAGGTGAACTTTTTCACAGATTCATGGGATAATTTCATCTCGATACCTCCACGCGTTCCCGAGATAAAGGGTCTTGGCAGACAGACGGATGGACGGACGGACAACAAAGTGGTCCTATAAGGGTTCCGTACCTCAAAAGGGAAAACCTCTAATAACAATGTAAATAAATATATTAGTCCCAAAAGAGCCATCAGCTCACCTTATTGTTAAGTATCAATACAAGTACTGATGCCTAACGCTTGTTTTTAGTTGGGATCCACGAGTGCCACACCCTTGAAACTGAGATAGGTAGGTAGGTAACTACTTATTAAAGATTTTAATACATTATAATATGAAAGAAAAAATTTGGAGGAACCCCATGCTGTAATCCTTTGGGAAAACCTCGGCGGGGAGCTGATTCCACAACCTGAGTGGTCGTGGGAGGAAATTCCTCTGGAATCGCACACTATGAGACCAGAGTAGTTCTACGGTACGTGGATGAACGCCGATGGCGAGGGGTACGGTGATAGAAAGTAGCCGTTGGCAACTATGTAAAAATGACTACAAAATGATGTCATCATGGTATTTTACCTAGTCTATTGTACCATCTAGGTATTTTTTTCATAACACAATCCTATGACGTAGGTAACTGTAACAACCAGTTAATTTTCACAATCATAGTTAACAATTTATTCCGAAAGTTACAATGTGAAAATAACAATTGAGTGTAGTTCTATAACGTTTGATGATTATTATGAGTAATCAAAAGATTTTATTCTACATATTTGACATTCATTCTGTAGAATCCAAAACCATTGATATTTTGATAGTTAAGTAGTAGGAAAAATTTACTTCCGTGATGTTTCCGACCTTAATTATTTTTCGGCTATGGTAAGCTTGTGAGCGATAAAAACGCAATGATTTTTTTTTAATTCTCGGAACTACTATTGAGAATTTCATAGAAAAACCCAATGTCGTCCTTTTCGCAAAATCCTCATGGAACCTCTGCCACCTGGAGAGGGGTCAGGGTATGTTGAACTCGTGCCAAACTTGCCTTTCTTTGCCGTATAGTTACGGCTACGGGATTCCAGACATTCGCCACGACCATGAAAAGGCTGTGGTCCAGCTTTTGCTGGAAGGCTTCAAAAGGCGAGGCCTTGCCTCGCATCCTACTCAAAAGCATGCATTTGCAAAACACGCGCACACTATTCACTATATTTGATCTGTGGTATAACCAAGTATGGTGACATCATTAGAATCTACTTTTTTTCCACACTAGGATTTTCTTCTATATCGTGGGTGCGTTTACATACACAAATTCTCACAAACACAAACGCCCAGACCCGGAACAACTACCTGTAGGTCATACAAATATTTGCTTTGTGTGGGGACCGAACCCACAACACGTGGCGGAGAAGTCGATCGCTCACCCGCTATGCCAAACGTGTCGTCAAACTTTCTTCGAAATATGCAGTTATTTCCTCACAAACGTAACCTTAATAATTATTGATACTAGCTAACTTGTTATTAATCCATAGTCGCTCATCGCTTGCGGTTTGACCGTCTGATTTACATGTGTGAAGTCACAATGGAATCCACGTTTACCGCAGAATATTATTATTGTTAGAAATCATAATCGTACGTGTAGTTATGTATTTTAAATCCGAAATTAAATCTACATAACTTGTTTTCTATTCAGGGTTTGCTCGTATATCAGCATGGGCTCCATTTTACGACGTTAAATCCGAAGTTGGTGATCAATAAATTATAATAAATATTGTCTATGTGGTCATTATTATAATGTTATCTTCAAAATAAGAGGAGTATTCCTCTTACAGACAAATAAACACCTCCTCTTTTTTGTAACAAGGTTAGATATTATACAAATCAATGACATAATAATATCTCAGTCTATCAAACTGGAAAATTGCCAAGTGCCAATTTTCTCGTCGAACAAAAGTTTAAAACCACTTTGGAACCGATAAAAGTTATCGGTTCAACTTTCAAGTCACCTAGTCAGATATTCTGTCTTAGAAAATATTTACATAACATACCATCACATTCACGGAAGGGATACGCAGAGGTATACTGAGTCACATCCCCAAATAAAATAAGAAACATTAAATATTCACGAAAGTAAACATTTTAATGAAATTTAAAATTCACGATTGTCGTGCCTACATTGCCGTAACATAACATACCATCACGCCTGCATTTCCCGAAGGGTTATGCAGAGGAGTACTAATGTACACCCATATTTCGCCGGTATGATTAGGCCCCATGTAATAGGGGACGTGTCTATTGCTATCTAACTGGGCACAATTCCAAACTCCGAGCTGCTATTGAGAATTTAATATGAAAACCCAATAACAACTCGGATCCAGACGTCCCTAGCTGTCCCCCTTAGCAACGTCCTAAGCCGAGTTCCGAGTCCCGTTAGGGGACGTCCTTAGCTGCTTAATTTATAAGTTCCTTCTAGCTGGAAGCATTCGGTGTCTCGCCACCAAGTCCGGTTACGCTGTAAAGATTCCCTGAATCAACAGCTTACGTCCTTACATGAAATAAAATTCTTGACCTGAGATCTCTAGGGTAGTCGCGCTTGGGACTACTAGACTAAACGGGCAGTCTTCTTCTTATAGAATCGACAGCAAACTGAAAGAAAAGGGCAAAAGAAGAGAAATAATTAATAGACATTAAACTAGATTGGCCCAGTATTTCGCTACGCACACGGGGTTTTCTGTAGCGGCCATTAGGTCTTTATGAGTGCAGGTGTCGGGGCATGCTGAGCACGATAGCATATGGGCCATATCTTCCACTGCATCACACCTACACAATAAGTTAGTGCCAAAGAGACAGTTAAAATAACACTCAGACAAAAATCCACATTTTTCATGAACACAGTCAAATTAACACGTAACACGTAGTTGACGATTATATATTGTTGATTACACAATAAAATGCTATAATTTTCTGGTATTTAAGTAGCATTTGCTAAATGAGGGGCAATTCTAGTATAAATATATGCGTGTGATCATTCATTTCAATGTCAGTGTTAGCAATTTGTGTCAGCATGTATGGTGTTGTGATTTTTAGCATTGTTGCTGTTGCTGCAGCGGTAAGATGCTTTTGCTTTTTTATTTTACTGTAAAAACTTTCTGAATAAAATTAAGTATAATTTTGTATTAAGTAACGTCTATAGCCTAACCTCTGTCCTTCTGAGAGGATTCCCGTACCCAGCAGTGGGACGGTATATGGGTTGATGGTGACGTACTTACTAAGATGTTATGTATATGTCACCGTAAAGTTGTAAATACCTACCGTAAGATTATATTCTATCTTGCGAGATTGTAAATTGTCAAAAGATTGTGAACCGTAACATCCAGTTTCTGATTTAATATTATTTATTTCTCAAACACAAGTATGGCGTATTTTAAAATCATACTGCTTACAACTTAAGGTTAGTCTTTGGTAGATTATAATCTATTGAAGTTAAATATTGGTTAGGTTAGAATTGTGACCACACGATGCCAGAACCGAAATAATGCGTTAAATTGTATCAAATCCCCGATTCCTGAAATACGACTTTTACTTAATTTAGGAATCGGTGTGCTATCGGATTATGTTTTAGTACAACAATCCCTTATTGTTTTTTTTAAAAAAAAGTAACTGTAGTTATAATCCTGTTTATACTGTTTTGAAAATAAATTATTATTATATTATTAGTATGCAAGAATTGTAGCAAGTGGTATTCTTTTTCTGCTTACTCCTGTGGGAGAAAGGCGTGAATACATACATACATATATTATTATTATTAATTGTTCCGGGTCTGGGTTCTTGGGCATGTGACATTTGTGTTTGTTGATGCACTCACAGAAAATCCTAATAAACCAACGAGTGTCGAAATATACGACATAAATTGTCATATTTTTTTCATTGCGGTGACTTGTTCACTTGATTTTAGACCGGTCCAAGTGATCGTAGCCTGACATTAATTTTAATTCGATATCTTTACGCGTTCTTGAGAAAAAGGGTTTTGACACATCGAAAGATATAGACAATGTTAAAAACCCTCTCCGATCCGAAAGGGACATGATATAATATCCCAATCACATCTCTATATATATAAAACTCAAAGGTGACTGACTGACATAGTGATCTTTCAACACACAGCCCAAACCACTGGAGGGATCGGGCTGAAATTTGGCTTACAGGTAGATGTTATGACGTAGGCATCCGCTAAGAAAGGATTTTGATAAATTCTACCCCCAAGGGGATAAAATAGGGGATGAAAGTTCATATGGAACAAAGTAACTATTCCACGCGTACGAAGTCGCGGGCAAAAAGCTAGTTACCTGATAAAATAAGAAACTTTAAATATTTATGATACATATTAATGAAGTTTGTTGACGATTGTTGAGTCTAAATAACCCAAATTTCCGCAAAATCTAGTAATTTTTTTAAATGTGGTAAAGCCTTAGATGGCCTTAGTATGTTTGCCACCCACCCCGTTACGATGCCACTAATACAGTAAATATTGACGTTTAAGTTTCCTCATTTTATAAAATTTTATTTGGGGATTTTTTTACTCGTAAAGTAGAACCGGGTATACGTAACAATATTTTCACTAGATTAATGGCTGCCTAATTAGTCTAGTCTAGTCCTGGGTTCGATGCCCAGGTCGAGCAAAGTGTTATTGGGTTTTTCTATGAAATTCTCAGTAACAGCTCGGGGTCTGGATTTGTGCCCGGTTAATGGCTATAGGCTCGCCCCCTATAACATGGGAACTAAACATACCGGCGAACTGTGGGTGTTCTGCCTAACTCTTCGGGGAATATAGGCGTGATGGTATGGTATAGATAGACGAACAACGAAGTAATCCTATAGGTAAGGGTTCCTTTTTCCTTTTGAGGTATACGAGTAAAACCCTAAATATTTGTGATTGTCTATCCCCAAAAATATTATGAACGTAACAATTTAATTTCACAGGCTGCAGATACTGATGTAGAAACATGTAAGCGGTCTTTGCACCCTGTAAGTAACTTTAAATCTGTAATGAACCTAGGACTGCCCGGATTGGATCGGAGTCTATCGTAAAGCACCTTGGTGTGTGTTTCGTAAGAGCCAATTCGACTCGGTTGCTACGGCTGTGACAGTCTGCAGTCCGTAGGGGCTCTTAAAGATCGGCAATGCATCAGCAACTCCTCTGGTATTGCAGGTGTACATGGGCGACGATGACTACTTATCACCAGGTGGCTCGTCAATTAGTAAAACCGCAGTAGACAATTGTGGTGGATTATGAGAGGAGCCTCTCATTATGAGAGAAGACCTTTGCCCAGCACTGGACTGCCCAGAGAGAATAGTACATTGGTTGAATTCGAAAAGTCGGAGCTAGCCAAGACATTTCGAATCCCAGATGTGTTTTATGATTTTAAATGTCTGGGATTGCTTCAAATTTTGAATCCAAGAAGTATCTATCGACGGTACCACCATAATATGGTACCGTCGGTAGTCGGAGTGTACTTACAAATTGGCAGTTATAAATCTTAATTTGAAGGGATATTTCCTTTACAAATGTCTTTTATCATATTTCAGGGTGTTTTACGTTGCTGCAAAAAGGATCCTGCAGCAAAGGTCATGATTATGAATGACGTACAGGAATGCTTCAAATTATCAAGGGACCCAGTTTCTGTATGTTTCTAAAATTACAATAGTATGTGCAATACAGTAGCGTAGTTTGTTTCCTTTTTAACACGTGCTAATCTTTAGAACTACCAGTCTATTTTGTAAAATTTCTTTGCAATTATCTTCAGAATTAATGTCTGTATGTTTGTACACGCATCACACAAAAACTACGGAAACGAAATTAGATGCGATTTTCACAGTTGTATTATTGGAAGTCAAACTTAACAAGAATACTAGTAATTTGCGACCCACATTAATAGTAAGCTTTAAAAAAAAACTTAAAATCTGCTTTGTGTTTTATCTTGATGCGTTACTTAGAAATCTAGTAATAATAAGTAAATCCTCCAATTGAACTAGCTAGCTACTGTTATTATCTATTTTTTCTCTAGCTTATATTAATTGTTATTTTCAGTGCGATCGCGATATATGCATGGCAAAGAAGAAAGGTTTCATGACCCCTGACGACAAATTAGATAAGGCAAAATTAGAAGAGGTTATAACGAAGGACTTCGAAAGCGAACCAGAACTTGCTGAAGCTGTTAAAAAGAATTGCATCAACGGTGACTTAGAAATGTTTGGAGCTCCTAATTTCTGTGAGCTGGTAAAATTGAGGCACTGCGTTTTGACACAAGCGATGACAGTAAGTAGAACAGCTATTGAAATAAAACCAGTTTGCGGATTTTAACGCGTTCAAATTCCCGACGTTTCGGACCCTTTTTTAAGTGATAGGAGGGTAAACGAGCAGACGAATCGCCTGATGGTACGCGATTACCGCCGCCCATGGACACCCGCAACACCATAGGTGTCACAAGTGCGTTGCCGACCTTTTAAAAGGGAATTGGGCCTCCGGTAACCTCACTCACTCGGCGAAACACAACGTAAGCGTTGTTTAACGCTGGTTTTCTGTGAGGCCGTGGTATCACTCCGGTCGAGCCGGCCCATTCATGCCGAAGCATGGCTCTCCCACGTAAAACCCTTTACAGCGTCCATGGTCACAGGCAGACTGTATATAACGCGATATTGTTTGTAATATAAAATCCTTAAACGGGTTTCATTGCAAATGTCCAATGTTTACATACGAGTACGAGTGAGTCTCAGAAATCAGTATATAAGATTAGTATATTAAGCTGTGGTCTATTGTTATATCTATAAGTTGTATCTCTATAAGTTGATTCATCGATTCAAATAGGAAATGAAAATACCTTTCTTGAAAGTAGCTTCCTTGTATAATCAATCAAGGACCAAAACGCTTAGTAAACCTCGATTAATTAATAACACTTTAAAATATAGACAAGTCTTTATCAATTTGATCTCAATTCTGCAGGTATATATAATTTGATCTCAATTCTCCGGGGAAGGCAACGGGACGTATTGGACACCACTCAGAGTGGGTGCCCTTACGACTAAAACCACGCGGGTGTTTCGCCTCACTAGTTTTTTTTGGGTTTACGGGAGTGAGTTATCATTCCTCCGCGACAATAAATACTGACTACCTAGTCTTCTTTCTTTCTTTCCCTAAAGTTCGATACAACAAGAAATCCATGCTTAAATTTCACATGCCTTTCATCGTAGATTTACTCGATAATTCCACATGCTAGTGACGTAACTAATTCAATTTTTCGATCGCAGCTATGCCCCGAATGGAGCGAAGAAAACGACTGCAAGGGAACAAAGGAATTAGTACAGGAATGTACGAAAATAATTTCGTAAAATTTCTCTAACGTTGAAAAGGAGGCCGTGGAAAGACAGGCAGCGCTGAAAAATTCTAATTAAATTAAACTAGAAGCATTTACGCTTTGTTTTATTTCAAGTTAAATAGATATAATTTTTTTTGCCCTGTTTAAACTTTTTGAACCTTCAGCATATACGATCATAATATAATAAAATAATAAATTATACTAATTATTCATTATTTTGTACCTACGATCTCAATATGGCTAAATACACTGACTAAAAACCGCTTTTGCCTTCCCTAGTTCACGGCCATGGGACTCACGACATTTGCCACGACTGTGACAGGACCGTCTATGGACACCCGCAACACCAGTGGAGTCACAAGTGCGTTACCGACCTTTTAAAAGAGGATTGGGCCTCCGATAACCTCACTCACTCGGCGAAACACAACGTAAGCGTTGTTTTAGGCCGGTTTCCTATGAGGCCGTGGTATCACTCCGATCGAGCCGGCCCATTAGCAAAAGTATTTATAAATGCACCCGTGATAATTAAGTATTTATAAAATCTTAGTGCACACACTAAGATTTTCTCCTGTATTTAAATGTGTAGTGATTCTTTCACCACTCACTAAAATGGCCCTCATCGCCCGTGTTCAACACATACGCCAAAATCCTTACAAAACTTTAGATTACAAACACTTCTCAAGTACAGAACCTAAATAGCTACTAGAAACGTTAATTTGAAGGAAGCTAACAATTGAGGTTACAACACACGTCATGTGAAAACTTTGGACCGTTGCGACCCGATCGCCTCAAACGAGGCAAGTTCGCGGGAACGGTACATCTAACCACTACTTCTGCAGTTTTGAGGTGAGGTACCATTGAAGCAAATATTAACTCTGAAAGACTAGCTCCTAGACTAAGAAAGGCCGCTTTTGACTACGATTTATATGCGATATATGGTAATACATGGCAATAGGGTCTTCTAATCACCTACTTGGGATCTTAAAACCATCGGTGAGCTGTTTTAAACAACAATATCTTGAACCGTCCATGTCGTCTCTGCATCCACTCAACTGGTTACCTAGGAATGCCTAAGTATTTTTGCCTTTGTTCAGTTTACAGAATTAAACATATCGTTGAACTGTGAGTGTACACCTTTGTCATGAGCTCAATATACAACAATATTTAAAAAAAAGCTTTCTAGCAATGTGGGTCGCACATTACTAATATTTTTGTCAAACCTAAGCTAAAATGCTTGTGTTACGAGTTGGTTCACGTCGGTAGTGCAATGGGTGTGTTTCGAACCATATGATCGCCAGTCCGACGCCCTAGCCATTAGGCTACCGCCGCTTCCATTTTCCGCTTGCATTTGTTTTTGGTGTGCAATCATGAATATCCTCTCCAGAAAACTTAGGCAGACAGCCTAAACTCTCTGGAAATACAGTTGTGGCGATATGTACATATTCAATTTTAAAACATTAAAAAATATCTACCTCTGACTACCTAATCTTACGGAGAATACATACCTAATACAGTAGCAACCGTATTCACAAAAGGTTTAACAATAGTCGTCTATGCCCGCGAATTTCTCCCTGAGTATACAATGGAACCCCACCCTCTACGCTTATTAAGAGTAGGTGATTTTGCTTCATTATTGCATTAAGGGTTTTGTCTTGACACGACACTTTAACTTAGATGATTATGTTCGAGACCCTTTTCAGTATAAAACGGGGGTTAACTCACAACTCAGGTAGTAAGTTTTAATTTTAGTGTTATGAAGAAGAAACTCCCCAAACCTCATTAGTCTAGTGGTCCCAAAAGCGACTGCTACACTAGAGGTTCTGGGTTCGATTCCCAGGTCGAGCATAGTGTTAATAGGTTTTTCTTTGAGAGTCTCAGTAGCAGCTCGGAGTTTGGGATTTGTGCCCGGTTAAGGCTCCCCCTTTATTACATGGGACCTAAACATACCGGCGAACTGTGGGTGTACATTAATACGTATCTGCCTAACCCTTCAATTACTACAAGCGTGATGGTATATTATGTTATGTTAAGAAGAAAGTTGTAGATATCTATTGCTGAATTCATCTGGGTTGTATCATCGTACTCCCAAATATTCTGTGCTGAGCAATAATGTGCTATCATTTATGTGTTCAGGTTTGAAAGGCAATGTGGCCACTAAAATTACTGAGGTCTCAAGAGGAAAAATCCTGCAATTCATAATAACTCCGGGAGTCAGCAGTGAACTCTAACCTAACCAGTGGCGATCACAATAGACCGACTCTGGTATTATAACTGCAAGCCAAAAAACAGATTTCTTTCTCAAGATGCCAACGTGCGAAAGACACCCACTGATGTTGTGTTGCTCTGCATAGGCCGTGGTCGCTGCTTACTATCAGGCGGCCCGTATCCATGCTTTCAATTTGTTTTTATTTACTGTTATATATTATTTAGATTATCTTATCAATATAAGTGGTGTTTTTTGAAGTTAGAATAGTATGAGTTTGCATCTAATGTAATTGACATAGTCATTGAAGAAATGCTGACCCATCAACCCATCTGTAAATACGGCCTACAACAACGAGTCTTTAAAGAGTTGTTCATTCTAGCATACCATTTCATTGCATTTACTATGCAACATTCTGAGTATGAGACTGGTTGTCAAGCTTTTTAGGCTTCTGACTAACACAAACGATAGTCATATGTGTTATTCGAACTGCAACCGACGTGCACGGTGACAATGTTAATGACACTTTAAATCTTTATTGTTTGCAAGTTTTTAATTAACTAAGAACAAAGCATTGCTTAAATGATATTGAATATTCATAAACTTTTAGTAAGTCTAGAACTTAATTAGCGGTAACTTTTTAGGCTTCTGACTAACACAAACGATAGTCATATGTGTTATTCGAACTGCAACCGACGTGCACGGTGACAATGTTAATGACACTTTAAATCTTTATTGTTTGCAAGTTTTTAATTAACTAAAAACAAAGCATTGCTTAAATGATAATGAATATTCATAAACTTTTAGTAAGTCTAGAACTTAATTAGCGGTAACTTTATTAGTTGTTTCTACCGAAAAAAGAACAGGTTTGCTCAATGAAACTTCAATGAAAAACTGTTTACTTCTGCACAAGACAATTTATTATTTAAATTTAGACTAACTAAAACAAATAAATCATTTCTAGAAAATTGTGTGCGTTTCTACAATAAACTCCAAAAATGTGTTACCGAACTTACTAGCAAGAAATTTAAAAAGTACGTCAAATCAGTTCTTGTTAAGAAAGCTTATTATAAAATCAAGGATTACGTTGACGATAAAAATGTGTGCTGTTAAAATACGGATGCACTTGCGGCCTCCCTGGCAACCTGAGGCTATTGATTACTAGGGACTATCCAATTCCAATTTAGTATCTATAGTGAATACATATACATAGTTTTCACATAATCTGTATTCATTACATTTTGAGATGTCTTCATATGGTTAGTATTGTTTACCTCAACTGAACCTGTAAATGTGTGTACATTGTGGCATGTCTGAGTGGAAACCTAATTTATATCCTGCTTTGATGATGTGTGTATTTTACCATATAGTTCATTTATTTTCTAATAATGACATTGAGTTCTCAAACACTGAGAACCTTCTAGTCATTATCGACTTTGGTCCAACTTTAATATTCAATGTTCACACATCCTCATATCGCAACATTGTACCAGTGAAGATTGTAACACCATATAATTTAAAAGAGTGTCCAATTGTTCATGGAGTTTCTTGCCAGATTCTTCTCCATAGGATCAACCTTTTGGAACCGTATAACTAGAATCATAACGTTTCATAAACGCTTGTAAAAGCTTATTTGAAATACTTGACTTAAACTTGAACCTGAACTATCCAAACAATATAGGTATATATATATATAGGTATAATACTCGGACCACTTTACATCCCCTTTTTTGATTTACGAAAAACCTGTTGTCCTATCGAGTCGTAATACTCTGCCTTTACCCTATATTCATGGACATGGGATTCACGAAATTCGCCGCGACTAGGGCAGGCTGTGGTCCATTGATCATAAGACTCCTTCAAGGATCGAGCCCACTTTACCTCCCCTGGACCCAATCGTAAAAATGCGAGAACCACTTTCCTGGCGACAATTGCAGGGTATGATACGGAAAGTGTGGTTTTAAGCCGGTGCGAGCCCGACATACCCTGGCGATCCCATAGGAGACGGTTAACTCCCCTGGCCCCAATCGTAAAAATACGAGGCCCACTCCCCAGGCGCCAATCGCAGGGCATGATTAGTAAAGTGTGATTTTTAGTCAAGGCGAACCCGACATCCCCTGCCGATTCCGTAGGCGACGGACAATCCATAATATATATGAATATATAATTTACGTACACATGGTAAAAAAAGGCCTACTTGAGACTAAAATATTGGCTACGTATGTAATATGTTATATAAGAAAGGAAAAAAATAAGTCAGAAAATTAAAAGTAACAACGTAAGAAGAAAGAAACTGTACAAAATATGCGTCACACGTACGCAAAACGACCATCTTTCAACATAATGCTGTGTCTGATACTTTTAAGGAGCAAAGCCAAGGAGCTGGTTTTCAGAGGTATGAATAGGTACACAGTTACCTACCATTATTTTTTAGACCTTGGTTGGTAGCGTTGCGTTGTGGTTACTGATGTTAAAATTCACTGGTGTTATTCTATGTAAAAATAATTGTCGTTTGCCATAAAAGATCAACTCACTAAAACTTTGACCAAGCTGAGAATTGAACCTTTCACTACTGTGCGCCTAGGTCTAAGACCAATGATAACATCAAGTAATAAATTACAGACATAATGTAAAATTAATGAGTTATCTGAATAGGTACTGTGTAATTACTTAATATATTGTGGTCTAACTCAACAATAAAGATTTTTAATTTACTTCCATGATGTATTTATTTGTATATACACCTTAAAATAGAAAAAAAATCTACAATACCTAATTCTACAACAAAATTACAAAATTCCAGGCGGATCGCTCTAATTTATCCATTGACGCCACTAAAATCCGTAACAATTTATATTCCAAAAACGTTAACTGAAATCCGATTAATCTGAATAACTACGGTTTAGTCTAACATCAAAAACTGCAGTGAAAATTCAATTATGATGCAAATTTAGCAAAATGTTGTACGTGGGCGACAAAATGTCAGTTCTATTGTTGCGTGATAGCCTAGGGCCATTCCATAATGAAAAACTTTGAGCTTTGTTCGCTTAATCACCCCATTAACATAACAGAGGGCGCTGTCCTCAACTTATTGTTAAAATAACGGTTAATTTAAACTGTTACCTATTTAATTTAGTGGTTAGTTTACTTTAAAGCTTATTTGGGTACAGTTTGAGGTGGATATTATATTAAAAGCGGTTTTGTATATACATAGTCTTATATGTTTTGTAATTATTACTGCTTACCTATATACACAAAATGTCATGATAAACAATCCATTATCCTAGCTTTTTCGCAATTATGTTGAAGTTAGCATCAGTCTTACAAGATGCGACCGAATATCAGTAGGTATTTTACATGAAGTGACTGCCATCAAACCTCTGTAGCCTAATTTCTAGGCGAACTAATATTCTCAGATTAAAATAATTGTTACATATCTTGAGACTGTCACATATCTGAGAGATTTCCTTGACGGCGAGTGAAGTCTAACAACTCGCACTAGGCCAACGTAAAAGTCCGAGACACACTCCCCTGGCGCCAACCGCAGGGCATGATACGGAAAGTGTGGTTTTTAGCCGGTGCGAGCCCGACATATACTGCCGATCCCGTAGGTGACGGTTACCTCTCCTGGCCCCAATCGTAAAAATGCGAGACCCACTCCCCAGTTGCCAATCGCATCGTGGTGGACTATAGCCTAAACCTCATCATTTTGTCTGTACGCGCATTATGAGATAAAAAAATTAATGCGGGTTTCACGAGTGAAATCGCGGGCAACATACCATCATCATCACGCCTGTATTCCCCGAAACGTTAGGCAGAGGAGTACTAATGTACACCCACAGTTTGCCGGTATGTTAAGATCTCATGTAATAGGAGGGCGAGCCTATTGACATTAACCGGGCATAAATCCAGACTCCGAGCTACTACTGAGAATTTCAGAAAAAACCCAATAACACTTTGCTCGACCTGGGGATCGAACCCAGGACCTCTAGTGTAGCAGTCTCACTTGGGACCACTAGACTAATGAGGCAGTCAATTTTTATTATAATATGAAAATAAATCAACTTACATACAAACTGTACTTTTCGAATTCAGAATACCTACAAAACGAAAAATAAATGCCACGTCCTCATTTCGTGATATACAACAAGTATTCAATAGTATGCCCTCAATTACTACCATCCATCTTCATTTCAATACCAATACAATGTCAAATGAATTCTTACTTCAGAAATATAAAGATCAAGGTGCCATAATAAGAATAGATGGAACATTTTGATGAAATTCCTTTCGTACCGTGCATGAATGTATGGAGGACTCTTTGTGAGGTCGTGGTACGTCGCCTTGGGTCCTATTATACCAATGTATTGTAGGCCTTTCCATAAATTTGAATACTTCATTTATTAACCTTAAGGTGATGTGTAGTAGTAATTCTATTTGGGTTATGAATTTCTTGGAAAATTTACAAATGATTGTGACACGTGAATTGATTGCAGGTCGAGCAAAATTTTATTGGGTTTTTCTATTAAATTCTCAGCAGTTGAAAAATTGAGGTTTGTACCTGGCAATAAATAGATTTTCTCCATATTACATGGGATCTGTATTATCTATTCAAAGAACCGATTCAACACGAAAACAATAAATACTTGCCAAGGCAATTCTAATTACTTAGTAATTCGTATAGTAATATACCATTCTCAGATTCGCTTTACTAATTCAACACTGATTCATTTAGTCTAGAAAGAGGGAAGTAAACTCCTATCTGCAATAATACAGCTGCTATCCCGTTACGTAATTAAAGAAGCTTGTTGGTTATAAACGCTGGCGGTAAGTACTAGGAGCTGTAGTCTTAATTACGTAAAAAAGCAATTGCGATCGTACGACTATTTAATTAAATTTGTTGAATTTTCCCGTAATTATAATTTTAAAGTTAATGGAAATATAGAGAGTATAGTGTTAAATAGCTATGAAATGTAATTATAAAAGCTTGTATTTTTAAACAGCAATCAGCACTCAGACTTGTTGGTTTTATTCCGAATATAACAGACCTATTCATTATTGAAATAATAAAACTAGAAATTTTCAACCCTATTATTTGCTCTATGATAAAAATATTTTTATTACTACCTCCAAAAGCTAACAAAAATCACATTCGTAATAACCAAATCCTGCCCATCATCTCTGACTGTGAGTAGAAATTGATTAATTTGAAATAATATCAATTAATTTGATAAAATATGAAAGCTTAAATAAATCCTTACTAATATTATAAACGTGAAAGTATGTGAGTATTGATGTTTGTTACTCTTTCACGCCAGAACGGCTAAACGGATCTGGATGAAATTTGGCACAGTTAAAGATTATAACACATACATAGGCTACTTTCTATCCAAGCAGTGATAGCCTAGTGGTATGACTGCCAAGTCAAAGGTCTCGAGTTCAAACCCAAGGCACGCACCTCTGACTTTTCGAAGTCACGTGCGTATTAAATAGTTAATTATCACGCACTTAAACGGTGAAGGAAAATATCATGAGGAAACCTGCATGCCTGAGAGATTTTCTCGGTGGCGTGTGAAGTCTGCCAACCCACACTAGGCCAGCGTGGTGGATTATAGCTTAATCCCTCTCATTCTGAGAGGAGCCCGTGCCCAGAAATGGGACAGTATAATGGGCTGAAAACCACCTTTTATAAGTTGGTTAAAAAATGATTATTACTATCAATTTTAGGTCCTTTATAGCTTTAGTGATCTATCTTCACACGGTCGGTTGCTCTTATATCCTATGTTGAAAATAAGCTCTTCAAAATCGGTAAAGAAATTTTGAATATATTTGAAGTTCGCTGTACAGAACATATTTGCCTTTCTAGATTGCAACAGCACACTAGCTACTGAGTTTATTAGCATATGCGAAATAACCGGTTCATATTTTGTTTGTTCAGCCAAAGTGAACTGTTGGGTATTGGATTAGGTTTTTTAACCGTAACAGTGATTTTGTGATTTTACTTGCTATATAGTGATTTTTAGTAAATTGCACATTTTGTAGATGAGGTTTTAGCATATTACAGTTAGCATAACTAGAATATTACTTATTAGAATAGTACTTAGGTGACTCATTCATGATGATGAATTTTATAACTAGAATGGTTAAAAACTAGTGTTTTCGTTTGTCATTATGACTGTAAAATTGTTCACATTGTTTTGAATATTAAATAATTTGGGTGCTTAGTTTTTGATTAGGTACTTGAATTAACAAGAAAATAATCATAGACGGGTCATATCGATGGACGGGGTGCCATCAATAATTTGAACATTGTGTGTGATCGTGTGTGTGATCAACGTTATGTGTGAGAGTGTTTATTGTGATTATTTGAGAACACTTACTGCTCCTATACATTGTTCTCGAATTTATTTTCAATGTGACCATTGCATTTCTAAAACACACTTCACAAAATAAAAGCAGTATTTTAAATCTAAGGCTTAGTATACATGTACAGTCAACAAAGGAGTTCGATATGCAGCATCTAACGATATGATGTTCTTGACATAAACTGCATTACAAATACTTATCTACAAAGGCAGCTGACAACACTTTTTTATAATGTTATTTTTTTGTAATAAATGACTTTTAACGCGCAGCGTATGCCAATCCCTGACAACACTTGCGTTTTGAAACTTTGATGCATATTTCCCTATATATTATTACACAATCATTGCCAAAACGCTAATGGCGTTAGCTGCCTGCATACTTAACTCTTTTGTTGACTGTACAACCTTTAATTAAGTCTGGTTACGCGATGCGCTTTATGGCGATGTAATCTTGTTCTGGTCTACATAAATATCTTCTGTGACCGTCTGGTTTTGTGTGTGCTATTTGGATTCTGTGCATATAGTGACTGGATATGCTGTACATGTTTCTATAATTAAATTAAAAGCAAAACTCTTTGTTGTGTTACTTTTTGGTCATTTATTTATTTATTAAATTGAACGACCAACAGCATTAACAATTTGAATAATTCATTAAACATTATGCAACTTAAGAGCCCGGCGGAGCGAATTTCTCTTACCAACGTAATTCCAAAATAAATCGTAATTCAAACGAAATTTAATCAAATTCTGTTATTATTCGGATTCGGATACCGTTAATCTAGGTTCCTACGTTACCATTTTGTCCAAAATACTTCACTGAAAATAAATGTAAGCGAATGCAATTTTTGATAAGTTTACCAAGTTTGGAACTATTTTTCGGTCTTTTATTTCCAGTGAACTAGTAGTAGACGAAATCGTACCGTAGGGACCTAGATTAATGGTATCGAAATCCGAATAATAACATAATTTGATAGAATAATTGTCTGGATTACGATTTATTTCGGAATTACGTTTTTGTGGGCAATTCAAGCTCCACCGGACCCTTAAGTCCGCCTCTGTACATATTGTGCATAAAGTATTTAATAAATAAATAAACTTACAGCCAATAGTAACAATGCAGCAATATAAGGCTAAGTAAAAACGTTATTTACTGAATAAAGGGCTTTCCTGTGAATTCTCAAAAGGACTGGCTTGGTTTGCTACCATTGAGATTAACCTTTATTCTACTCGTAATACATTAAATAAAAAAATTAAAGGACTGCCGCGGTAAAGCTATTGCGTAGCGTTTTTTATCAACTTATGTAATACAACCAATGCCACCTAAAGGCGGGTTGCTGAACTAAAGAGACAAGCGTGTTAGATTTTTTTCGTTACGGAATTTCTGGATTCGGTCCCCACGCTCAAGGCCCGCGATAGAAGCTATGCAATAGCTTAAAAAGATTTTTCTATGATACAATACAAAAACACAAATAGATAATAACATAACTTACTACAAAATACAACAAATTCAAGAAACAACTAAATATTCTCTCCATAACAACTCAAGTAGTTTCCTGTCATTCTGTAAGATAAAGTGATAGTTTTTCAGTCAGCGTAATGTTAAATACAAAAATGCTGGCAATATTGCCTTTTGAGTCTACCTGGCACCTATCTCACTGTCAATCATTCAACTTAAGATACAATTTTAACGAGTGATAAAGAAAAACGGATAAGTATAGACACCCGAAAAATCTACAAAGTATTTAATAAAAATAGAACAATAATAAATAAATATGAATATTAAGGACCATAAACGAAAGGAATTTATAAGGTGAATGTCAGTGGTAGCGTCGAAAGAGGTCATCGTATAAGGACGTACGCCAATCTTATTGGCGAGATCCTTCAAAAAGTTCAGGAGCGTAGTACATGCAACCGGCGCGTATATATGAGAAGATGTATATATGTTGGAGAACCAAAATAACTATTCAATAATCGTAGTAAGTGGCGGTCTATAATTTCTGCCTACCCCTGTGGGAGAAAGGCGTGAGTGTATGTATGTATGTAAATATGAAAATCTCTGCTGCTTAGCTTAAATACAAATAAACGAATACGTGAGTTATTCATATTAGTTAATCATCTTTTTGGTTTATGTTTGGTGTAGGACGTAATGTGATAAAATATCTAGAAATTTACTGGTTTCTGACCAGATAAAATTGGTACAAAAAAGGTTTTATTTCAATAATGAGAAATGTGTAATTAGCCTAAACAGTTGTAAACACATTTAAACGTATAAACTCATTTAGTTCAAGAAAATGTTTGTGGCCGATGGGACCGGTGTAATAAAAATAGCATATTATTATTATTAGCCTACGTTGTCTCAATGTAGGGTAAAAGATTGCCTAAAAAAATTAAATAATGATATTGTAAGGTACATTATTATTATTTTTTAAATAAATTCGTTTATTTGTCTTAATTATTTACTGGTGACTGCCTCATTAGCCTAGTAGTCCCAAGCGCGACTGCTACGCTAGAGGTCCTGGGTTCGATCCCCAGGTCGAGCATAAGGTCGACCTGGGTCGGTTGGGATGTTATTAGGTTTTTCTATGAAATTCTCAGTACCAACTCGGAGTCTGGATTTGTGCCCGGTTAATGGCAATAGGCTCGCCCCATATTAGATGGGACCTAAACATACCGGCGAACTGTGGGTGTACATTGGTACGCCTCTGCCTAACCTTTCGGGGAATACAGGCGTGATGGTATGTTATGTTATTTACTGGTGTTAATAAAAAACCTGAAATCCTGTCGGTTATTTTTTTCACAAGTTTGATTATATGTAACTAGTAACTGTAATAAATTCATATGCAAGGCAGTCATAAAACAGAAATATAGCCACAACATTAATTTTACTCCCCATTAAAATAATTTCATTTAATTAACAATATGTCTAATTGTCTAATAAATATATTTTAAAACAAGTTCTCTTTGTCTGTTGGTAAAATTGTGTTTAATAACTTCAAAATTTATGAGCGTAAATAATGCGTCTGAGATTCATTTAAATTGCTATCATGCATTTCATTGTTTCGGGTCGGCCCGACCGACATGCCTTTTAATACATTCAATAATTCTTACTATTATTTGACACAGGTTCATTGTACTCTGTAGAAATATCGACAGTTCGACACAATTATCACGTTTTTCAAATACAAAAACCTTTATAAAGTCCTCAATCAATTAAATATAGGGTTCAATTTCAAACACCGGCGAAATTTTAAAATTTAGATGTTAAGGTCAAACTCAAAGTTCATTTTGAACGTTATGGTCAAATTATCTCAATATATTTGGAAAACATCCCATTGAAAATGTCGGAAAAAAATTCGAAATTCATAATTATAATATATTGCGGATTTGTGGTCGTGTGCGTGCGCTGTCAAACTTATGTATTAAGAGTCCGGCGGATCGAAATTCTCTTACAAACGTAATATCGAAATAAATCGTAATTCAAACACAATTTAATCAAATTCGGTTATTATTCGGATTCCGGTACTGTTAATCTAGGTTCCTACGTTACCATTTCATCCAAAGTTTTCATCCAAATGTTTGATAACTTTACCAAGTTTGGGACGATCTTTCGGTCTTTTATTTCCAATGAAGTAGTAGTAGACGAAATAGTACCGTAGGAACCTAGATTAACGGTATCCAAATCCGAATAATAACATAATTTGATAGATTATTGTCTGGATTACGATTTATTTTGGTATTACAGTGAGCAATTCAAGCTCCGCCGGACCCTTAATGTTTGCTATCAAGGTTATTGAACTGAATAGTGTAGTGGTAACTATATCCACGCATTCTGTAATTTAGAGGCGGACAGGAATAAAATAAAGTAAAAAAAAATGTTTAATTTTAACTTTTTTATTTCATAGATCAAAAATATTATCGATTCTGAACAGCCTCTGTAAATTTGGCCAGTCATTGAAAAATAACCCTGTATACAGTACCCAATACAAAAGCTTTTTACAATAAAAACAAAAACGTGTGAGATTTTGTATTTAATCACTATAAAGCACAAACTAGTGTGGGGCAATAATTTTCTTTCAAAAATATAAATATAAGTGTAATTAGTTCATTATCTGCACGGCAAAGAAAATTGTTAAACAAACAAATTGTGTACTTAAATCAATTTAAATCCATAGAATGTAATCTAAAATCCCGTGAAAAGTATTTAAACTAAGTAAATTGGGCTCCCCAACCCCCAATATGGTAAACACACATCAACGCATGCGGAAGGGTGACACGTTTTCTAAACCAAAATTAATTACTTTGCATCTCATTGATTTATTACGCTTAATTAAGCGTCTTAACTCGGCGCGATCGTTAGCTCATTTCAAATTTAGTTTTGGGGTTGTTGGAGGAGAGTTACGTACCAGTACCAGTTGGTTTTTCAAAGACTAGGCAGAAGTTTAGATACTCCTTTAGTTATATCTAAAATTTGTCGGCAGGTTAAGACTCCATGATATCATCTTCTATCATTACCTTTTGTTACTCTTCCACTGGAATACTAATCTAAGTTGCAGTCCAGAGTTTGGTTATGTTCTGACATAAATATCCAAACTCTCCAGTGTTTGTGGACTACAACTTAGAATCTCCTAATCGAAAAACCTAATAGCGAAACTCAAATTACGATTATGCCATTATGGTAGTCCTCGAAATGAGTAGAAAGTATACAAATAGGAAGGTATATATTGTATATCTAGTAGAAACTTTTTGGCCTGTCATTGTAAGAGGTAAGCGTATCACTACATCAACAACAAGCTAGATGAGTTTTGTTAATTTGTAGGGCGCATGCCGAGGACGTGAAACTTTTCCCGTGACGTGAAAGATTGCATGATTTATGATTTTAAACGTTGTTGCCTAGGTAATACGGATGTATTAAAAAAACACTCATCGCTATATGCTCTTGGGTACCTACCTTCACGATTTTTTACCTACGAGAAAATACCTACCTATTAAATCGCTAACTTTAGACGCAAATTCGACTGAAAGTAACTTTTTAAAAATGTTACCCCACAAGATCCACAGTAAATCCATCAGCAGTATCGTAAACTTGAGAACTATTTACAAACCAATCCAAAAAAGTAGTTTTCTCGATAAATATGTAACTCTATTTGGATAATACTTTCAGTTTGTCAATTTATACTGAAAGTTTACGACATTAATTTTAAATTCATGAGACGTACTGAAATAGATTAGTGTTGTTCGCTAAATATTCGTGTTTTATATCATGAATAATGTTTTGTTTGTTTGAAAAAAGGTTAATGTATACTTTATAAATTCTATATTGAATAGTAGGTACCTAGCTGGATAAGATTAAGGGTCCGGCGGAGCGTGTATTACCCACATAAACGTAATACCGAAATAAATCGTAATCGAGACAATATTCTATCAAATTATGTGATTATTAGGATTTAGATACTGTTAATCTAGGTTCCTACGGTCCTATTTCGTCTGCTACTACTTCACTGAAAATAATAGACCGGAAAATCTTTCCAAACTTGGTAAAGTTATCAAAAAATTAATTCGCTTACAATTATTTCCAGTGAAGTATGTTGGATGAAATGGTAGAGTAGAGGAATCTATCTATATAATAGCTATTGACGGTATCAGAATCCGAATAATAACATAATTTAATTAAATTGTGTTTGAATTACGATTTATTTCGGTATTATGTTTGTGTGAGAAAATCGATCCGCGGACTTAAACATTTTATTGTGTAACTACTGCTTAGGCTGCAGTTTTACTTTGTTTCATCGTGTCTATGTAAGAGCTAGAGCCCGGAAAGGTATTTACTTGATTTTTTTAAACCTTACTAGCAAAGTGGGTCGCACATTACTAGTATTCTTGTTAACCCCTCGTGCTAAGCTAAATGCTTGTGTTACGAATGGGTTCACGTCGGTAGTGCAATGGGTAGGTTTCGAACCGGCAACACCCTAGCCATTAGGCTACCACCGCTTCAATTGATTGCTCTATCCATAATCCTATTGATGCATTCCATCGGTCCAAACTAGATTCAAATTAATGCAAGACAACAAGCTCTTAATTCAAAACATTTGAGAAGAAAGAAGCGGGTAGACAAACAAAAAATTATTCTGACATCATCGAAAAAAATTAAAATCCGTAAGAAGATAACGAAGTTAATTAAAATGTAGCCGTCCACTGATCCGGAACGCAATTACACGAACATACAACATGTCTGTTACAAATTTGAACGAGCGACAATAGGCAACGCCTTTCCCCTTTATTCGGCGCTTCAAAGGTCAGTTTCTTTGATCGTCTGTCGGACAATATTGACAAAGCCCTTTGTCACAGAGAAACACGGAGTTTGGAATTTTTCGACTTACTTTTGTGCTCCTTTTGATGTTGCCAGTCGAGTGGAATGAGGTGGTAGCGATGTCTAATTTACCAGTTATAATTAGGTGCTTAAGGTTTTTGGGTAACCGAGTCGAAGCCAATTTATTTTTGACAAAGAATTGAGGCCCTTTAAGATATATATGTCGTTATAAAAGATGTGTATTCAGAAGCCTGCCTCATAAGTCTAGTGGTCTTAAGCGCGTTGGTCTTGGATTCGATTCTCAGGTCGAGCAAAGTATTATTGGGTTTTTCTATGCAATTCTCAGTAGTAGCTTAGAGTTTGGATTTGTGCCCAGTTAATGACAATAGGTTCGCCCCCTATTATATGGGACCTAAACATACCGGTTAACTGTGGGTGTACACTCGTACGTTTTTGCCTAACCCTTCAGGGAATACAGACGTGATGGTATGTATGTTATGAATTCGCGAGAACTGTGTGAGGTCTGAATAATTCGGCAAGAAATATGTTATCGTTTTGATTTGTCGCAAAATGCTCGCCTTGGGCTTCAAAAAGTACCAGTGAAATCAGGGATTTTGTCCTGGAATTATTTCATTCTACATATTATGCCGGCTGTACACGCTCGTCAAAACACTACGAGACAGGCCGAGTACAACTGTGTTCATGGTGTGGTCTTGCGTGAGCTTCTACGCGACGACAGGCACGCGAGGCGATGATAGGACCGTGTACAGCCGGCATTAGTATCTGCCATATTTGTATTCTAAGCAGTATTACCGTACTGCTATTGAAATCCTAGCCTTTCTCAAGTTTTTCTGTACGAAAATTCTTATTAACAGTCTAGGATTCTAGAAATAAATCTCTTGACTGCTAAAACGCATTTAAGTATATCTAGCTTAACCACCAACCACTAACTTCGGCCACAAATTGTCGCCTGCAGTTGCCAAGTCTGAGATAGCTCTTAATAAAGGCAGGCAGGTAATTATGTGACCGTTCAATCCACACGCGAGAATAATGAACGTTCATAAAATCGTATAATAAAGCTCCTTTTAGTATACGTTTATAGCTCTTTTTAGTATATACATAAAGCTCATTTTATTATGCTAAAATCTATTCATATATATATCGTACATTTCAATACAGTATGTCGTGGTAAATAAACGTAGGTTTGGACTGATATCTAATGTTGTTGGTTTTAATGAGCGTATAATTAAATCTAATAATATAATATCTACGCGTTTGGCGTAGCGGCTGAGCGATCGACTTCTGCGCCACGTGTTGTGGGTTCGATCCCCACACGGAGCAAATATTTGTATAATCTACAGGTAGTTGTTTCGGATCTGGGTGTTTGTGTATGTGAGAATTTGTGTTTGTAACGCACCCACGACACAGGAGAAAATCCTAGTGTTAATGTTAAAAAAAAACGAATATTTCCAATTAATCTGAAACTTATCTGAAAAACCCGGTAAGACTGTCTGTCTGTCTGTCAATGTATTATTTTGATGCCTATCTATGTTCATTTGATTGAATCAGGATTGTTATTAGCACTGCCTCCTTAGTCTAGTGGTCCTAGGAGCGACTGCTACGCTTGAGGTCCTAGATTCGATTTCTAGGTTGAGCAGAGTTATTCGGTTTTTCTATGGTATGAAATAGTAATAGCTCGAAGTTTGGATTTGTGTCCGGTTAATGGCAATAGGCTCGCCTCCTATTACGTAAAACATACCGGGAGTGTACATTAGTATATAGTGCCTACACCTTGGGGGAGGACAGACGTGAAGGTACCTATGTTTTATGATAAGTTCTTAGCTATATTTGATATGAATCGATTGACATAAAAAATATATATATATCATTCGATTTACTTACGGTTTTTTGCAGAATCCTGATGTGAGTAATAACATCTCATTTAACTTGACTTAACTTATATTAAAGGATTCCGATTTTCTATGCACATTGTAGCATAAATCAGGTTTGGTAAAAAGGTAAATTCGAATAAAGATCCCACTAGATATTAATGCATTCTGTCCACGAAAAATAAACCATGCAGGTCAGTTAGCATTTTCACGCTCATAACACCCCAAAAATGCTTGAACTTCATGCACGAAGCCACATATGCAGCTGCAAAGTCTCGGGATTCGATTAGCATAAGGTTACTAAATCCCCCGGTTTGGCCTGCACATTTTATTTGCATAACTACCGGGAACGCACGCCGGTTGAAACTGTTTGCATTAACATTAATATAGTTTTATATTATTTCGTTAGGGCTGTCCGGTTTTAGTGGATTTATTTGCGACATTCATCGATTATTGCTAAAGGATTAGGGCATAGAAAGAAAGAAAGAAAATGTATTTATTGGCACACACAGCAATACATATAATTATGTTGTACTTAATAATAATAATTAAAGAGCTTAATGTCTGTCTGTGCCATGGTACACATGAATTTATAAATAACATAACTCGACCGTAGGCATTGCTGAAGAATTAAGTATATCTACTAATATATGTAGTTAACAAGGTTTGAAGCGACGGTAGCCTAATGGCTAGGGCGTCGGACTTGTGATCATGTGGTTGCCGCTTCGAAACCCACCCACTGCACTACCGACGTGAACCCACTCGTAACACAAGCATTTAGCTTAGCACGAGGGGTTAACAAGAATACTAGTAATGTGCGACCCACATTGCTACTAAGCTTTAAAAAAAAGGTTTTGACGAGACGTTTGGCTTAGCGCTTGAGCAATCGGCTTCTGCGTCACGTGTTGTGGATTCGATCCCCACTCGGAGCAAATATTCGTATGATCTACAGTAATTGTATCACAGATTGATCAGCGTTTGTGTATGTGATAATTTATGTTTGTAAACGAACCCACGATACAAGAGAAAATCCTACAGTGGGGTAACTTTTTTTAGATCTTATGTCAGAGGGTGTAGGCCTGTTACCCTGAACTGAGCACAAGCTCAAACTTCTAAGCAGTCCTACTGCTGAAAATTTCTTCCAAATACTGCTTGACCTGGCAATCGAACTCAGGACCTCACTGCTCACGCTCAACCAAACTTATGACCACCAGATCAATTAGGTACTCACAGATTTATTTTAGAACTAGCTTTTGCCAGCGACTTCGTCCGCGTGGAATAGTTACTTTGTTCCCTAGTTCTTCGCCCGCGGTTTCACCTGCGTTGCCCCGTTCCTAAGGGTTGTAGCGTGATGTTTTATAGCTTGAAACCTTTCTCATTAATCACTCATTTTCCCAACATTTTCCTTCACTGCTCTGCTCCTATTGATCGTAGCGTGATGAAAAGTATACTATAACCTGCCCAGCAGTATAAAGAACAATTGTACCAAGTTTCGTTGAAATCCGTCGAGTGGTTTTTGTTTCTATAACGAACATACGGACAGACAGACAGACAGACAGACAGACAAAAATTTTACTGATTGCATTTTTGGCGTCAGTATCGATCACTAATCACCCGCTGATAGTTATTTTGGAAATTTATTTCATTTACGTAGAATTGACCTCTCTACAGATTTATTATAAGTATATTATTATAAGTATAGATAGCACTATAGCTCGCATATATTAAGATAATGATAGTAGGGTAGACACAAAAAACACAATATAATGTATTTTTATAAAATTTCATTTTTATGAGCAGTGCAGGCTTTCATTCCCAGGTCGAACAGTCTACCGAAAAGAAATTCAGGAGTATAACTTTGTAGCCACTTGTGTAAGTATGAACTTACGCCTGGACGATAGCACTAAATCTGCACTTGCTTATCTTTCATTATCGTAGGTACCCTAACTCAAGTACATACTGGTTTCTGACACTTACGTGAATATTAGACACTGAAATTTAACTGCTTTTAACGGATTTTATAGCGTTGTATTGCAATACATATCAAATAAATAATTATATATTTTCAACTGTCCATCTCGCACTTAACATTTTTTTAAATAACTTTTAAAATTTAAGTGCGTACTTATTTTGAGAATTTGCACGTAAAATTAGTTTTGTTTAATTACAACTAGAATTTATGTCCTTAATTATTCACGTTAAGTATCTTCTGCAAACAATATTTTTTATTTTAGTCTTAATAAATTTTAACGCTCATTTACGCCTTTTATCTACCTGCTTCGTTATACAAGGGATAAATTTAAAGTCAAAAGCACCGTAAAATTATAGGCCTAATGTTGAATATAAATGGGTATAAAATACAAAGTAAGTATTTATTTTCATCCTGGAATTTTAAAGTAAAAACTCCTTACATGAATAAAGTATAAACCCGAACAAAACGCTTTAAGTCCACTTTTATAATGCGTACCGCTGTAATATGGAATGCACTTCCCGAGTGGGTCTTCCCTGATGGATATAATCTGGGTGTCTTTAAATTACGAGTGAATTGGTTTCTCCTAGGCAAGCGCGCTAAATCGTAGATCGCAATATCGCATAACATCAGGCAAACTGGCGGCCAAGCGTAAGCCTATCACGAATTAAAAAAAAAAGGTTTCTTGGTTAGAAAATTCTACTGTTATAAAGTATTTACCTACATATTTGAATTTGGAATGTACTTAAGCCTCTTGGTTTATCTTCGACTACCGAAAGTCACTTGGTAGATAATTGAGTTAGGCACTTCATACCAAATACGGAAACGAAAATCGATGCGTAAATGTGCATGTTGGATATTCTTTGGTCAAAAATTCCAATCACCAAACCTTACCGAGCATGATGTTATCATTGTATTACGTCATAAAGCTCTCTGCCTAATATTACAGAAGGATAATAGATGAATAAAGTAATAAAGAGTGTGATAGATAAAAAACTTAAGATTTACGCGATAAAATCCTAAGAAAATAAATGTTATGTACAAATTTTTAGGTAACTATTTATAATGTACAACGTTTCGGTCAATGAATATCCGAGTGCTCCGAAAGATTCATATTAAAAGAAGCTCGTCTTCGATTCACAAAATGGCAATGCTAAGCGAAAGCTTTCAAAAGAGTATCACGAACAAAAGAGTCGCTTTTAAAAATTTCCCATTATATTTTACCGGCATTTTATTAAAACTAAATGCCGTGGAACTGCGTAAATATAAAGAAAGAACAAAATGCAAAGCTAAAAATCCTTAGAGGCTTATAAATGGCCAGTTTTCCATTATTTCTAAGCAATAAAAGAACTCTGTTCCATTTTTGAAATTGCTAATATACCTAGTATTGCGAAACTTTTTTTTAAAAACTTGCTTTTGTAGCTCTGTTTATCAGACAGGAATTTATGATCGACAAAAATTTGATTTTGAATTCAAGTCTTATTACTTGGACTTATTAAAAATACTTAGGTACTTACAGTTTTATCGTGCATTTGAAGCTGAATCTTCTGTCAACATTATTATGAAACTGTGAAGGTTACATGCGAATTAGTTTTGCGAAAATAGAGAAGCGAATCTAGTCAGAAACAAAAATAAGTCCATCTCCTGTTTTTTGCTAAACCTAAATTAATGCCTGTACCTGCAATTAATTTTATTCTTTATCTTTTATTATTTATTCTTTATCTTTTATTTTTTATTATAATGCCTGTAATTAATTTTATTTATACGTTAGAAATCAGTTGATAAATACAACGAAAATATTTTAAATGTTTTTAATTTAATGAAAAATAATCCTAATTTTAATACACCATTGTGAAAGAGGATTGCAATACGAATATACTCAAAGAATTTTAATACGCAATTCTTACGGTTGATATTCAACTGATAAATCAAATACTGCGTATATTATACTGAAGAATATTTGGAACCAAATTCACTCAAGTTTTCTCACGTGTACCGTGTAGGAGAGTGAATTGATTGAAACGTTAATGGTTATCTTATAGTAAAGTAATATAATTCTCTTACTCCTTCTCTACCTCGTTGGTCTATTGGTCGTCCACACCACACTACAGCCTATCATGGTCGTAGTAAATGTCAGGAATCCCACGGCTATGATAAAAAGCCACGTTCCCAGGTGGCAGATATTAAATAAGGATTATGTACATCCAAAAAAAAAATGTAGGCACCCTGACCTGACTTTTTTGTTGCGACCGACATCTCCGTTTTATCACAATTGCGTGATACATGCGTACCGCTGAAATGTGGAATGCGCGTCCCGAGTGGGTCTTCCCGATAGATATACGTGATCTGGGTATCTTTAAATCACTAAATAAATCGATTTATTCCAGGCAAGCGCGCTCCATTGTATCTATCGCAGTATCGCTGAACATCAGGCGAACTGGCGATCTATTACGAATAAAAAAAAATACATTTTATCATCATCAATCTTTGACAAAAAACTGATGTCGTTACCTGCTTGCATACGTACGCTTTTGTGGACTGTACATACGGCTAAACATCAAGCGATACTTCAATACCACTTTACTGTTCTACGAGCAATATCTCCGAATATACCAACTTTCAGAACACACGCGCAATTTCTAAATCAAAACAATTTTCACGGTCGATTTATGTAAACGACCAAAGTTTCATTTGAGCACACAATTACAGGTAATATGTAGCCCTTAGTACAGTAATAGGTACTAAGAAAGAGATAAATAGACACCTAGCCTTGATTTAAGGTACAGAAGTAATATCTTTTACCGACATTGGAGAAAATTACCGTAACTAGTAAGTGTTCTGGGAAATTAGGGAGAAAGGATGGTAGAGCAGCAAAATCCTTACTAGTAGGTAGTTAACATAATATACTATGACACCTGTATTCACCGAAGAGTTAGGTAGAGTCCCATAATTATGATAGGCCTAGCCTATTGCCATTTATTTTGCCCGAGATAAAAATATATGTTTCACTAGATACGTTTTTTACGGGTATGTAGCTATTACAGGTGATTGTAAATGAAAAAAGCTCCTCGTGTAAACCTATTGAGATTTGCCTAACATAACAAATAATCACTATTGTATTTCTAAGATACTATACAGGGCCGATTCAGCCTTCGAGCCATGGAAGGGCTCACAAGTTTGGACACAGGCAGGTCGAGTTCACATCCATTACATGACGTATTTATTATTAAGCAAAACACTTATCATCAATGGGTAAGTTAGGCCCAGTTCATGGGGGGTTATGACCCCCTCTCCTAGATCCGCCCTTAGTTGCTATTCACCCTAAGTTCGCCAATATTTTAGGGGGCGATTTTCTAACCAAACACAAATCCAAGCTCCAAGCTATGGCTGAGAATTTCATAGAAAAACCCAATAACAATTTACTCGGCCAAGGAATCTTACGCGAATCTATGTAAAATATAGGATATTTTGGCAACCATATTTCACGTTATCAACCCTCAAACACCCAATTACCACTAGTTTCTGTATTCCTAATTATGTAAATAATCATTGCCAGGCGACGGTGCTTGTATAAGCTTATGCTAATGTAACCAAAGCCAGGACCATCCTACACCAGTTAGATGCCACATATTCTATTGCCAAAAGGATATATGATCCCGCATAATAGGTTGGTAGCGTTGTTAAAGAGCTATAGCAGCGCACGGGTTAAAAGCCGTTTATGTGAAGATACGTTGGGGACTTAATATGCGTCCTAAGATGTATCGTCTGAGAGATATTAATATGAAGACTAAACAAATGCAGTTGAGGGTTACAACATAATCTATATACCTATAAAAATTGTAGTAGGCCGATGTCTGTACATTATAGATATTAAGAAAAACTAATATGTGGGGTCTTTATTAGAGCAACATAAGCCAAAATTGCATTTTTTTTAATTTTTATGTGTCGGAATGCATGCATGGAATTGAATGCAATTTTCACCGATGTATTGCTAGAGGACTAACTAAAAATCTGGTGCATGTTTCATCTTGATACGCCGCCTAGAATCGGACTTATAGCATGTTAATCTTTATGGGACGTGAGTGAAACTGCGGGCAGCAGCAAGTATTTCAAAACATTTTATTTAAAATAAATATTTTATGATTTATTTATGTCATACAATGACAATTATAAATGAATAATGTATGCCATATAGTGAATTTTTGTTACACGAACAAAAATATAGCATTCAAAGACAGTTGAATGACTTTCAAAAGTTTGAACCGATGTTCAGTAACATTATACCTACATTGTATATCTAGCGCATTCCGCTTGAGATAACGCATGATTAGTGACGGTATAAGTTTTTGTATACACAGAGCCAAAATTTTCAACAAAAACATAACTGCCGAACCAGTTTTCCAATATTAATTTCAGTTTCAGACTTGAATTTTAGTGCTTACATTTTAGTTCTAGTTCTCTGATAAATTATGAAAATATATTCATTTCAGTCAAGTAATTTTTAGAAGAGCTAGGATCTGTGTAAATAACAAGATGCTGGAAGTTGCAAGAAGCAAGATAATGTGCGCTTGCCGCTTTGTGGTTGGGTGACTATTCATAAGACATGAAGACGTCTCTGGGCACTGAAATAGTAATACTGCTGAGGCTATAAATCAATAGCTACAGCATCTTAAGTTAATCATACCTTACATGTTATTTAAAAATTTACTTAAACACCATTGTTGCGTTGGACTTGAATACCACAGTCATAGAAAGAAAAAAGTATATCCCAAGAGCTTTTATATGCCTATGTTTATGACGCAAGGTCCAATATATAAACATACATAATCAACCTATTATACGAGTACCGTCCCACTGGGCACGGGTCACGTCTCAGAATGAGAGAGATTAGGCTATAGTCCACCACGCTGGCCTAGTGCGGTTTGGCAGACTTCACACGCCATCAAGAAAATCTCTCAGGCGTGCAGGTTTCCTCACGATGTTTTCCTTCACCGTTTAAGCGCGTGATAATTAACTATTTAATACGCACATGACTTCAAAAAGTCCTGTATATCCTTATACAAAAAATAAATTCTATTTGATAATTTATATGCAAAACAAAGGATTCTTATTTTCTTTGCTTTTCTTATGCGAATAAAAATACATGTACATTATGTATTTATGGCAGATTTATTTAGAAGCCTCAGATTTGACTATTATTATGCACATAATACATCTAACGTCAAAAATTATACACAATGACCTACAAACAACCGACCTCGATAGATGTTATCGCCTCGTCATCTCATCAGTAACTCATTCAAAGCTTCAAATAACAACATAAATTACAATTCGAAATTTTGAATAATTCATATCCTATTTTGCCGATTCCAGAGGGCTGTATTCTGATAATTCGATTCGTAACTCAGTAACGTTGTTACCTACTGTATAAGCGTAACATTCGATCACTGTGAATAAAGCCGTTTACCATCGCAGGATTTTTCGAAATTCGTATGTGTAAATATCAAATGTAATCAGATGCGTCTCAATATTAGATTTTGCATAGCGTATTTATGAACTTTTTTCAGGATTGATTCTTCAACTGTGTAATAAATAGGATTGCAAGAGATGATGTGTGATGTCTATCTATTTATTTATTTTAGAAGTGGGAGCCAAGTCAAATCTATCGTAGGATTAACTACAGGACTTGGCACCAATTTAGATCTCAATTCTTTTGTCGGCGAAGTCTACAACCACGCCTATTCTTAATATTGAACTTGGCTCCCATTTTCACATTTATGTTTTCGATGGGATTCAATATACTGCATCGTTAGTCGTAGGCGCGATTATAACGCTAGAGGTATTGGGTTCGATTCCCAAGTCACGCAGTGTGATTCGGTTTTTCTATGACATTCTCAGTAGCAGCTCTAGCAAGAAGGGCAGAGGTGTACTAATGTACACCGAAAGTTCGTCGTATGGGGTATGTTTTAGGTCCCATATGGTGACACAAATATAAATTCTGAGCTGCTACTGAGAATTTCATAGAAAAACCCAATTAAACTTTGCTCGCTCTGGGAATCTAAAGCGGGACCTCTAGCGTAGCAGTCGCGCTTAAGACCACAAAGCTAATAAAACAATTATCTTTTTAGTAAACCAGAATATGACGTTATATTGAAATACAATAAATAAATCTCCTTCCTTCAAAATACAGAATAAGATCCCACCGGATCTGTAACTTACCAGTTATGGATTACATACGTATCGTTATACGTCGGGATGACTAATCGTTATGTCCAGACATCTCCATCCATCAGTTGGAACGTGATGTGTCATAGTCGGCCATCGATTCGGTATCCGTGATTGAGGGTCTGTGAATCTTTGATATTATTGACTGTACTAGTGTTTATATGCGGCGTTGAATATGGAAAATGGAGTGTTAGCTTTGGATTTACATATTCATATCGGAAACAGCACTATGATAGAGAATACTTAATTAATACAGTTAATGAACGACTGTTAAGTATGTAGTCGTAAACTTGACTGCTAAGCTAGTAGTCTTGTTCTTTTGGAAAGATTTTTTATAAAATTCTCAGTAGCGACTCGAAGTTTGTATTTATACCTGGTCCATGATAATAGGATCGCTCCTTATTACATGGGACCTAAATATACCGAGTATGTTAACCATACTCGCATTTTTGAGTAAGATGCAAGGCAAGGTCACGTCCATAGGATTGGAGTGGTTATTGTAACATTTCCTGGGGCGCAGTCTGCCAAGATCATGTCACAAATCCCATACATACGTATGTATGGGATTTGTGACATTCGCCCCAATGTAAGACAGGCATGAAAATATGTAGGTACATATTTTCATGCCTGTCTTACATTGGGGTAGGCAGAGACTATAGATATCAACTTGTTATGATCCTGATAATCTTGCTTCATCTATGTTCACTGATCTCCTCATGCATGTTCGGCTGTTTAGAGTGCTCATAAAGTAATCTTTTCTGAGAACATCCGCAATTTGGTTGTGGTTCATTCGCCGCCGACGGCCAACTCTTCCAACTCCATCCAAATTCACCATGTATACTCGTTTCATCAATCTCCGTTCACCCATCCTCTCTACATGCCCAAACCACTTTAACATACCTTTCTCAATCTTTGTTACAACATCTTCTTTCACACCACACCTGCCCCTTATCACGCTGTTCCTGTTCCTCATTCTATCTTTCAAGGTTACCCCACACACAAATCCCTTGGCTGTGACTATAAGTCCAATATACCCTGTATATATAGGAGTCAGACGAGGATCGATGAGGAATTTCCACATCATAAAAAAAGAAAAACGCCTACAAACTTTATGAACCTTAACTCATTTCTCCCCTAAACGCACACACATAATTTTAACCGTATCATTATACGAACACACACGCATATCTTATGCAAATCGGGGTCCTCGACGTGTGGTTATTAAAAACATGAATTTTACAAGCTTAATATTACGTGACACGTACGGCCGTGGTAATCCCTGGGGCACCAGCACTTCGGATGTCGGATTTAAATATGATTACTTTATATTACCGGTTTTGGGGGGAAAATGTTGACAATCTGGCGTTTTTTGAAACAGGTTTCAGATTTCGGGAATTTTTGGTCTGGGAGTTTTTAGTAACAAAAACACTCACCATGATCAGTCCAATACCTGACAGGCTGACATAACAAGTATTGAACTGATCGTGGTGAGTGCGGGCAGGTCAAGATGGCAAATCTATCTAAATGGATGGCACTCAATGGCTATTGATGGTTGGGAGTGCCATCCATGTGGAGACAGTTATTACGACGACAAAACGACAGTTTAGAACAGTCAACGCAGCCCTCACCGGCTATGGCTCATTTAACAAACATCTCTCTGTTAAAGGTGGTACAGACATGCTCGTACACAGAGCCTGTATGGGGGACGACGATACGGCGGCCCGCGTGCTCCTGCACTTTCCTAGGGTCACCGCATACAGGGCAAATTACCTCGGTAAACCGAGTAGGTACTCTACGTATATAGCTGTAATTAATTAATTAATACATACATACATACACTCACGCCTCTCTCCCACAGTGATTGGCAGAAACTACACACCGCCACTTAGTACGATTCTTGCATACTTCTTCGATATTCATACATCTTTTCATACACACGCGTGAGTGTATGTATGTATGTAATTATACAACTCCAGGAAAGACAAAAGAGACTTCGAAACACTGTCATCATATTCACAACCAGTGGATAATCAAATCTTAATAAACGTTAGTCACGAATATGGCAAGTCTGCGTGTGGAAAATTACAGTCCATCGTAAAAACTTTGATAATCAAATTGTGAACTTTGAATGCTTCTCTTCATTCGTGACTTTAGTTGTTGTTTATCAAACAAAAATTTCCACTTGCGCATAACAGTTATATAGTTTCCTAAATAGGACTTATTTTCTAAATGATCTTTGGACCTACAATAGTTTTTGAGTAATAATAATTTACAGAATCGTACCACTCAGGAACTCACACTCGTTGTGATTTTTTAAGGACGTAATCTTTATAAGAAGCTGTTGCCCGTGGTGTCACTTGCGTCGCAAAAGTTTTCACTTTCTATAAATGTATCCTAACTTACTCCTGATAACATCAATTATTTGCCAAGTCCCGTCAAAATCGGTCTAATTTTGACAGGATAATTTTATAAACAGACACGTCAATTTTATTTTTATTTGTATAGATAAATAACTACTATTTTTAATGAGTAGAAATACTCGCGCGCGCGCATCGTAGACCGCAGTGTCGCTTATCATCATGAGAACTGGCGGTCAAGCGAAAGCCTATCACGAATAAAAAAACACTAACATCGAAATGAATATGTATAAGTTTCAAGTCATAACGCAAATAAAAATGATACTCCATACGCAAAAAGTGATAAAAATATTCAGCGCCAAACAGATCTACCTATACGCCCGCTGATCTGCGTTGCCCGCTAAAAGCGACCCATTCGTTTGAGCTCAAACATTTCACAGTACAATTTCTTTCAGCCGACCGTCCAAAACTTAATACAATTCCGAAATCAAAAATCTGATTCCATTCACCAAAGTGAGGGGAATTGTTTCACTCGAGGCGAGCAGATTTGATTTTCATCTGACTGAAGTCAACTAGAAATGAAAATTTTGAATCTAGCGGGCTGACGATATTACTTGACATCTGTGTAGCCTTTCCACTCCAATCTTTTAATCAAAGGCACTAATTGCTTTCAATTTTACGCAGGAACGCGTCGGGTTGGATGACAAATGTTAAACATCTCTCTGATTGACGTGATTCTCGGTATTCTTGAATTAATTTTTGTAATTGTACGTACGTTGCTGTTGTAGTACGTACATAATCGAGGGAATGTGTGGCTTTGCAGATATAATATGTCGTGTTGGAGAGAGAGAGAGAGTATTGGAGCTATTCTATCTATGGAGTTCCATTTCCAAAGGTGTATAATTTACATGTTATTTCCAGATCTAGTAGCAGTACTGCAGCCATAATTTGGCCCATGGCTGTTATTAAAATTCCATTCGTAATTCGGGAGCGTGAGCCATCTCCTACAGTAAGGAAAGTTTGGAAAGGAGACGGCGGAATGGGCGAGGTATTCATCTCTCCAGATTTGTGGTAAACGCATCGGGTTCTGAAGGGTGCTAACTCACTCGGGTCTGAAATACTTGTGGCCAGCCTATATAGACAATGGTGTCAGTTGGCACGCGTCTATCACTCGAATAGGATCTCGAACAATTGGCTGATGCGTTTCGGATCGCGAGCTCGATCTCCGCGCGGACCTAATAAATTGAATGCCTTATGGGGCCACGAGACGATCAAGCATGCTTAACGAGCATGTCAATGTTTCGTGCTTGATGCTTCACGAGAAAACTACGTGCTAATGTTAATGAAAGTTTATATTTTTTAAAGTTTGTCAAACATACTTGATCACCTACGGGCCCCTATTCAGATCTTGGTGTTAGTGCATATAAGATTTCGGTTAGTAAACGTACTCAAGATGCAGAAGAATCTGTGGGTCAACGTTATATTCTAGAAAAATAAAATTAACGAGCCCCTCAAGACGGCGGACGTGACGTAAATATCAAACATTTAAGATCCAAGTTTCTAGGTAGTGAGACCCAAAACTTGTTCCGTAGGAAGTTTATAAACAGTATAATTCACGTGCACCGACGAGTGATCATTTCCTTAAAAGCTCATGAAATTTAAATTTTGCTAGTCTGCAAAAGTATCTTGCAGTAGCACGTGAGTGAAACAGTTTCAAACTGGTTTGATATTGCATTTTTTTTAAACTACGGGAAGCGGAAGATTTCTTTGTCATGTATGGGATATGTGGAAAAAATGAAAAAAATATTTGAATGCTACACAAAGAATTACCTAAAGCATTCAAAGGTAGATTAAAACGCTACATGAAGGTATACATGCGTCGTACGACTATAGGTATCTAGAAGATGTTGAAATATGAGAACGTAATAAGTAACTCTCATATATTTTTTAAAATCTACTTCTGATTACAACGTAGGTACCTACGTAATAATCGTAGATATGGAAAAAACTACCATAAAAAGTAGTTTTTTTCTTATATATCATATACAAGGAGTAAAACTAAGGCTGATTTGACTAATGAATACACTCTTTAAGTGCCACATAAAATATTCTTTTGTGAAACACATAACTTAATATAAATAAATAATAGGAGGAGCATCCGTATTGGGGGAGGCCTACGTCTAGCAGTGGACTAATATAAGCTGATGATGATGCCCAGCTCAATGCAGTCCAAGGTCCAGGGTGGGCTTCGTATATAGTATTACTTCGTATATAGTAGGGGCTGTAGAATTTAAGTGGAATTCGCTTCAAGTGTAATAGTGAAAATCGCGAGACCGTAAAACCCGAGCAGATTATTAAGGATGGTAGAGATTCGGCAATTCCTACGAATTGCCGAATTCCACTTAAATTCTACAGCCCCTAATTAACAGGCAACAATCGGTAGTAATCCTTATGATAATATTATATCACTAGTTTCCTTAACAATTGTGATAGATATTGAGATGACAATAGGGACCGTTAATTTAATATGTTCAGCGAGACACGTACCTATCGTTAAAGCGCAGAAACGCACAATCCAGCCCATTTACGATAGCGATAGTATTTTATACCAAAACTGATAGTGCCCAGTTAATGTGAACAATTCTATTTGGAGCGTAATAGCCGTTTCCAAAACTAAATAGCGGTCACCTAACTAATTGGCCTGAGCCGGTAATCTGGGCCGGTCCTTATTAATTGCTTTATCAATTGATGGAAGGGGTATATATGGAATACAAACATATTACATTTTGAAACAGAAAAAATCGAACTTTGATAAGATTTCGTGCTCCTATTTGATATACCGGACACTTTATAGTAGTTTTGCATGGTGGTTGGACCCCTTGATGTCAGACTGGCTGGCGACCACCTTTACGTCAGAATCTATCGTAAAGCACCTTGGTGTGTGTATCGAGTTTTCGCGTAAGAGTAGTAAGAGAGCTTTTTTACGTGGGAGAGCCATGCTTCGGCACGAATGGGACGGCTCGACCGGAGTGATACCACGGCCTTACAGAAAACCGGCGTCAAACAACACTTACGTTATGTTTCGCCGAGTGAGTGAGGTAACCGGAGACCCAATTCCCTTTTAAAAAGCCGGCAACGCACTCGTGACTCCGCTGGTGTTACGGGTGTCTATGGGCGACGGTAATCGCTTACCATCAGGCGATCCGTCTGCTCGTTTGCCCCTCTATCCCATAAAAAAAAGTAAGAGCCAGTCCCTACTCAGTTGCTGCGGCTTTGGCAGTCTGCAGTAGGGCTAGGCTCTTAAGGGCCGGCAATGCATCAGCAACTCCTCTGGTGTTACAGGTATATATGGGCGACGATGACTACTTACCACCCGGTGACACATCAGATCGTTTGCCGACTTAATCCATAAAAAAATTAACTACAACTAATCAATACATTTATGGTTACAGTTCTATGAACTGTTTGTGCCAACTTAAGTATAATTACGGCTGCATGTGATCACGGCAGTGTCACAATAATTATGTTTTGATTTGAATCAAAAATAATTATTAGGACATAGGAATATTATTATCCTATACATCTCAGCTACACATTATAATAAGTGACCTAAAACAGACGGACTAATATGTACAACAGTATAAGGCATTTCACATTCAATACAAATTTTGGACACTTGTTGGTACAATTCTGATTTTACTCCATCTTTAGGTACTCTCAATAATTAAAATTTAACCTATTATTCTTTTAGTTACCCAGTATGTTCCTATCGCTTTTATAAATAAGAATAAGGTAGGGTAAGGAAAAAGAAGAATAATGGAAACGAATATAAGGTAAATAAGGCCTTAGAAAAAAAAATTGAACACAACATTAACTATCTTGGGAATCGCAAACAAGATTTCGGGCTTACCGACGGAGGCCGTCACGCTCACAACAGCTTAATTAATCGGTAATGCGGGCCTTCCCTTATTAATTTGTAAGCCCTTATTAATAACTTATAACGGGCCATAATAATAATCAGGCCGGCGAACAGCTTTTGGAAGGTATCGACGGATCTTTATCGCCTCATAAAAAAAAAGAAGGTAAAAACTGCATTGTGAGCAAAATTCTAGTTAAAAAAAATAAAAGACGGAAAAAAACTAATTTATTGTAATTCCATTACCTTATACTCACTAAAAAGTATCTAAAAATAAAAAAATGCACACAAAATTAGTTTAATTATTATTAGGAACATGTTGGGGAAAATACAGAACACCCATTATTGTATCTTTTTTGCTATTTAAAATTGTACAACATGGTTTTCTGCTACTGAGAATTTCAAATACACAAAGATCACTATTATACAGTAGAGAGGCACTCTAAAAAGATACCAGTTTCAAAAGGGACCGAAAGACATTAAAATATATCTTTTCAGGTCATGAAAGATAAGAGTGAATGTTAGCATGCAACGGAAACTGTCTTCAAGTACAGTTTTCGTATCACAGAAGAATTTTCTAGTGTTGAGATTTCCGGAAGCAAAATGGACACTTTATATTTTGTGAAATATATTTTATTGTCATTTCTCAACTATCTTTATAGAAATAAAAAATACGTATTAAATTCACATTGTGCTTAGTATCAAACTATTTAATGAATTTGTTGTTTATGTAATACCTATATTGATTTATTATATCTGCTACACGCAACAACTGCCTCACTAGTCTAGTGGTCCCAAGCGCGACTGCTACGCTAGAGGTCCTGGGTTCGATCCCCAGGTCGAGCAAAGTGTTATTAGGTTTTTCTATGAAATTCTCAGTAGCAGCTCGGAGTCTAGATTTGTGCCCGGTTAATGGCTACAGGCTCGCCCCCTATAACATGGGACCTAAACATACCGGCGAACACTGTACACTAGTATGCCTCTGCCTAACCCTTCGGGGAATACAGGCGTGATGGTATGTTATGTTATGTTATACGGAACATATTCCTTCGCGGCATGTTTCTGGATAGCACGCGGCTACCATATTAGATAATTAATATATCCATCTTATGACTATCAGTCAGTAACTACACGGCTTGATTTATCCGTAACAATTGAGCGCGGCAAACAGACACCTAATTCCTTTGTCTCTGCCTGCGAGGGTGACAAAGTTTGGCTCATAACGCGGTAAGTTTGCGCGGATCCGCGCAATGAAATGTTCAGTGGTACGCCACGTTGACGTAGCCGTATTAAAAACTAAATAAATAAATAACTTCAAATCTATTTTTATAGTCTATTCTAAGTAAGGACGTCCTAATTACTAAATCTTTGCATATTTTTTCTCCGCTTTCTACCTTTTTTTATCTCCGCATAAAAAACTAAAAATGAAGCAATCTGCTCTAGTCTGTTTTATTCTTTTTTCCCGAAGCAATACTGGGGGCAGCAAATCAAACAGAAATTCTTTCAACAAAATGTCTCTGGCTGTATTTTTCTCTGAGCTATTGGTCAAATCGAAAGAAAAGGGTTTAAACAATTCTCTGATATATTTTCAAGGAAAAATGGGGATGATTAAACTCTCAAATCGCCCGTCTTTGTGGCTTTGTTAATCTGTTGTTGAGGTGGATTCTTTTCTTTTATTAATGCAACTTTTTTTAGAGAGAATTCTTATTTTTACTTTCGTAACGGTAACCTAAGGAATGTCTTCATTATGTCTGTTCTTGCGTTTCATTAAATTTGTTTCGTATTTACCAAGCGTATTAATGATATTTTTGTTTTAAAAACTTATAAAGTTATTTTATTTATTTAAATAAAGATGCAGTCAATGAACTGTCAAATAACATTGCGAATAATTTAATCCATATTATATTCGAAATACGCGACTATGGGCTTGGCTATATATCACTGTAATTTTCAAGAACCGCATCGCCAAGTGTTAGTCAAATGTCCCGTCAAACGATTCTTTAAGGAGTTCAAAGCAAGAGTTTTGTAGAACTCCAAACTCATTGTGTGTTTAGGACAGTTGTGTGGTATTCGGGAAAATGTATTTGACGTAAACCTGCAACTTTTCCAGACAAAGGCCTATCCATGAGGACTTCCCGGGTCGAGCAAAGTATTAATCGGTTTTTCTATGAAATTCTCAGTAGCGGCTGTAGTTTGGATTTGTACCCTCTCAAACTGTGTGTATCTCTACCTATCCCTTTGGAAAATACACGCGTGATGGTATCTTTTTTATGTAACTTTCGATATTCAATCATTTCAATAAATGAATATGAAATTTCAACATGAAATGATAATCATTTCATGTTGAAATAAATATCAGTGAATAAAAGGTTAATAATTACAACTCTTCTTTGTAAATACTTTTATCCAATTTAGTTAAAGCAATGTTACAGCCGTGAATAATTGTCCCGACTCGTATATTTACGTGGTCTCGACCCGTGGCCAGCTTGACAGATGGTGTTATTAATTGCACCGAGTTGAAAACCAATTAATATACGTTAACTATTATTGGCTGTAAGTCCCTTTCTCTTACGATAAGCTGGGGTTGAATCAGTATTAATCCAGGTCATTGCATATGACTAGATAGGCATCTCCATTTTACTACAAAATATAGTATAAGCTAAGTCTAAAGTATTATAAGTTTTATCAAAATCATTGAAAAGAGATTTGACGACATATTTGGCATAGCGGCTGAGCGATCGGCTTCTGCGCCACGTGTTGTGGGTTCGATCCCCATAAGGAACAAATATTTGTTTGATCTACGGATCTGGTCTGATCGTTTGTGTATGTAAGAATTTGTATTTGTAAACGCGCCCACTATACAGAAGAAAATGCAATTGAGGAGAAAGGTTTTTTTCATAATAAAAGTTATATTATATTATAGACTAACTTCTGCACGCCACTTTGTCTGGGTGGACTACATAATTGGGTCCGACCTGGAGAAACAGTAGCCTATGTGTTATTCCAGACTATAATCTATCTTTGTGCCAAATTTTGGCCAAATCCGTTCAGCCGTTCTGGCGTGAAAGACTAACACACATCCATACATACAGCCATACATCTATACATCCATAAATCCGTACTCACAAACTTTCACGTTTATAATATTATATATAAGGATTAGGATATATTATATTTATAATTTTTTTTATGAAATTCTCAATAGCAGCTCGGTGTTCGGTTAATAGCAATGGGCTCCCTCCTATGGGGGCTTAAATATACCGGCGAATGTACATCTCTGGCATACCCTTCGGGGAATATAGGGGTGATGATAATATTTAAAACAATGGAGGCCCATTTCATTGGTTATATCCTCGAAATCCTTGCAGCAATTTTAAAAGATATATACGACCGGCAGGTGAAGAGCTTTCATCGTAATATTACTGAACTGTAAATCACTTTAAGAGTTTGCAGCTCTTAAAGAAACTGTACAAAAAGAAAAAAAAGTTTCATGTACTGAGAAGTTTCATAGAATTTGGACTATAAATCTCGCTCGTATACTATATAGTAGCATACCTATATTATTTGTAGATTTAATATGCTCGTTATATTATACATAACGAGGCACGATTGGGCCTTTTGGTAAGTGAGAGTGATTTTTTTTATGGGATAGGGGGAAAAATCGAGCAGACGGATCGCCTGATGGTAAGCGATTACTGCAGCCCATGGACACCCGCAACACCGGAGGAGTCACAAGTGCGTTGCCCGCCTTTTAAAAGGGAATTGAGCCTCCTGTAACCTCACTCACTCGGCGAAACATAACATAGGCGTTGTTTGACGCCGGTTTTCTGTGAGGCCGTGTTATCACCCTAGTCGAGCGGGCCTATTCGTGCCGAAGCATGGCTCTCCCACGTTAAAAACTATGTGTGAATTGGCCATCCATCAATACACAGGCGCAACTTAATCTTATAGATATCGATGTTCTTTTTTTTTTAAACTTAGCCCCATACTAGGATTTTCTCCTGTATCGAGGGTGCATTTACAAACACAAACTCTGACATATGCCCAGACCTGGAACAACTACCTGCAGATCACACAAATATGTGGTTCGTGCGGGGATCGAACCCATAACACGTGGCGCAGAAGGTCAGGTGTTACGCCAAACATATCTATAAGATAGTTAGAAAAAAAACTAACTAAAGTTTTTTTTTTTCATTATATAAAGACGAAATCTACAGAGCCCACACGCTTTATTTCTATTACAGTTATAAGCAATTGCCAATCCCTAGTCAAAGACACGATCGTAAATAAACCCAAGTTCATTCATTAGACAAGTGAGGGGTCAACTAAGCTAACTATTCCTTTTCAATTAAAATCGATATGCAAATAAGCAGTAACAATTATCATGACCATTACATTAAGAGAAGGGTAATAACCAATTATAGAGGTTCAGCAAGTTATGTTTATTCGAAGGGACGTAGCTAAGAAATAACTGCGCTGATCAATCGATATTTTCATCGTGGGAGAGCCATGCCAGGCCGCCTCGACCGGAGTGATACTAAGGCCTCACAAAAAACCGGCGTGGATACCGAAGGCCCAATTCCCTTTTATAAGGCTGGCAACGCACTTGTGACTCCTCTGGTGTTGCGGGTGTCTATGGGCGGCAGTAATCGCTTACCATCAAGTGTTCCGTCTGCTCATTTGCCCCATATCCTAAACTGTGCTTGCCGTGACTTAATGGATGGGTGACGTTCTTAACAACGTCGGCGGCCACTTATCTAAACTTTCCTCTATCTACATATGTTGAGTTTTTCCATGAAATGTTCAATAGCAGCTTTGAGTTTTGATTTGTACTCGGTTCATGGCAATTTCAACGACGACACGTTTGGCGTAGCGGTTGAGCGATCGGCTTCTGCGTCACGTGTTGTGGGTTCGATCCCCACACGAAGCAAATATTTGTATGATCTACAGGTAGTTGTTTCGGGTCTGGGCGTTTGTGTATGTGAGAATTTGTGTTTGTAAACGCACCCACGACACAGGAGAAAATCCTAGTGTGGGGCAACGTTTTTATAAAAAAAAAAAAAAAAAATTTGGGATACGTACATGTTAGTATGTTATAACAACAAAAACAATTTTAGGAAGTGGCAGTGATACTCAACATAGTAACAACATTAAATAGATTATGATCTTATGAAGCCCATTTGACAACCACAGCCTAAATTATCTACGTCATAAACTAGGAGATTAAGGGGAACCCTTGCGTAATTTATTATTGTATCAAGGCTGTACTGTTATTACCCCATTAGTCATATCCCCCATAATGATATAGTTCGTTAATTATGTAAATGTTAAAATTTTCACGACCATTGTAGGATTGGAGTATCGAGCAAGACTTCAAGGAAGAGGTTCTCAATTCAACTGAATGCTTTTTTATGTTTGTAACGCGATTATTTCGACAATAATGAACCGACTTTGATGATTTTTTTTTGTCGGTAGGTCATACTTCAGAGGTAGTCCCATAAAGATCAAGATCTGATCACAAAATTTAGGCAAAATGATAACACGTAACGACCGAGTAAATAAAAAAACTACTCGCTACTCAAAATGTTGAAATAAAATAACTTTTAAGAAAAAGTAAAACCACCTTCAAAAACAAAAAAATATGTTATTTGCGAAACAGTTACGGAAGTCGGTGGCGAAATCAAAAGATCGGATCAAATCAAAACCGACTTCAGAAACTGTTTCACACAACATTATTTTTGACTTTTTTTAAGACTGACAGCTAACTATGACGTAAATTATGAAATAAAAGGGAAAAAGAAGTAAAGCAACATTATAACTATTATCGATAGGCTGCACAGCTGTTGCAATTATTTAAAACCATAAATTGATGAACCGTAATTGCAATGTAAGCAATCGTTATTATAATTTTATAAAAAAAAAAACATTTAAAAAAATACGTATACTATCTATTAATAGACATTATTAACAGATACATGTAATGAAAATAACGTGTTATTACGTGCGTAATAAATTGGGGTCTGGGCGTTTGTGTATGTGGAATTGTGTTTGCAAATACACCCACGATACAGGAAAAAAATCTAGTGTGGGGCAACGTTAAAGGAAAAAAACATACAGGCTGATAAGTAGAATATCGCTCTCATATAAATTTGGTATATCCGAAATCTAGAATGAAATTGACTAAAGTAATATCTAAATTTGTAATATTACTTTGAATATTTCAATCAGTAATTTCAAATTCTGCATAAATGTAAAAATGTGACTACTTTGCATTGCGAATAGAATACTTCAAAAACACAAAAAGCACTCTCAAATCCCCTTGGCAATCCATTTACTATTTCTTTTACGCCGTCTCCCAAATAACTTGTTCCGTACAAGTGTCTCAAAACTTAACTTCAAGCGGGTCCAGTTTATACCAGTTCTAGCAATAATACATTTTTTTATGGGATAGGAGGGCAAATAAGCAGACGGATCGCCTGATGGTAAGCGATTACCGCCGCCCATGGATACCCGCAACACCATAGTAGTCGCAAGTGCGTTGCCGATTTTTTAAAAGGGGTTTGGGCCTCCGGTAACCTCACTCACTCGGCGAAACACAACGTAAGCGTTATTTAACGCCGGTTTTCTGTGAGGCCGTGGTATCACTCCGGTCGAGCCGGCCTATTCGTGCCGAAGCATGGCTCTCCTGCGTAAAAACACAAAATCTGTCTTATTAATCTGATGGTCCTAAACGCGATTGCTACACTAGAGGTCTTGGTTTTGATTATCCAGATCGAGCAAAGTGTAATTGGTTTTTTCTATGAGAGTTTCAGTAGTAGCTTAGTTTGGATCGAACTGTGGGTGTACATTAGTACACCTCTGCTTAACCCTTCGGGGAATACAGGCGTGATAGTATGATATGACTTCAAAATGGTACAACACTTGCCGGTTTTCTTTTTATTTTTTTTACATAAGTGACATGACATATTTTTCTTAATTTTGCTAGAAGAACTAATAACCTTACCTGTCAACCAGTACCCGCTTTATATTGAGCTTTGGAACATCCTCTATAATCGATGCAAAGCAAACAAGGTCTATGACCCATCGACAAAGGAAAGCATTGCCGCATCTTCTTTAAGTTCGCCTCTCTTCGTAACCAAGGTCAAAATGCCTAACACAAGTTCAAGGGAAAAGTTTTTGACCAAGGTTGTCTGCGGCTCAAGAACTTTGAGTTAATATGAGTTCCCTTCATTGTTTGCTTTAAACACTTCACGATGTGTGAACATAGTATTTATGGATGGTTATAAATAACTTAAGTTTGATACCAAAAATACTCCTATAATTGTGACTACTACATTATTCCAGTAGTTATTACCACGGTCGCTGAGCGTGGAATTATGGCGCTTCGCTGCCAGGTTGAACAGTGTTCTTATTGGATTTTTTCATTGGGAACTCTTCTGTAGCCATTTGGCAGGTCTGGCAACAATAGCGGCCAATAACGTTCCGAAAAAACAACAAATCCAAGTAAATCCTAGTAGGTACCCCTCTAAAGGTCACGGTGGTTTTGGTTGCCGTTTTTCAACTACGCGCCATGGTCTGAACTATCTATAATTTGTCGAAACTGTGGTAAAAAAATGAAAAACTGTACAATGCGTTTATTTCTATCTCAATCTAACAAAACAAGGCCTGTGTGTAAACAGTACCGCACTACTGGCAACAGAGCCCACAGAGAAAGCTAAAACAAATGACACATGATACTTGCTAGCGCAGCTGTCATTTGCAACATGGACTCTTAGAGTAGATACCTATTTTATTTATTTTTCCGGAATCGTAAAATCATAAAATGGACAGACAATTGGGTAGCTATTCGAAATATAGATTTGTGTCCAGCTAATATGTTATGTTAGAAAGTCTTGTGCTAGGCCCGCCAAATTTTCGCCCACTGTTCTTGCAGCTTTTCTTGTACCGAGTTACACCAGGCATGGTGGTACGCATGCGTAGATACAAGTACAAACATATAAAAATGAACATAGTCAATAAACTGTTTTGTTCCTGAATTGGGTAGATACGGTTAAGTGCCGAAACAAATCAATCAATCCAATTTATGGCCACTAAATTGTTCCTAGCCTTTCCAAAGTAATTTTTCACAACTATTATTTTCTTCATTAGTCTAGTGATCCGATACGTGACTGCTAGAGGTTCTAGGTCCGATTCCCACTTCGAGAATAGTGTTATTGGGGTCTATTAAATTCTCAGTAGCTCGGAATTCGGATCTGTGATAGGCTCGCCCCCTATTACATGGGACCTCCTCTGCCTAATCCTTCGGAGAATACAGGCGAGATGGTATGTTATGTTATGTTATTGATCTATCTGCCCAGTCATTAACAAAAAGTTTCAAAACTCGCGAACATCAAGAATATTTATAAAAAGGAGATCGCAACACAAGTCTCAATATCTATAAAGTTGACAACGACACTCACAGCACGAAAATTATATATTGCTCAATAAATCCCTCAATGGCCTCAATATGGTGTCATGTTATTGGCGACAGGCAGGCGTCTATTTTATGCTCATCTTGATAGGCGTGGAGGGTTCCGTATATTTTGAGGAAATCAGGTTTTTTATTTCGAATCATATTCGTTGGGCTTGTAATGTCAATTTTCTTATGTTTATATGGTACATTTGAGTATCCTTCTGAGCTGGACTCATCGTCATCATCATCATCATATCAGCCAATTGCCGTCCACTGCTGAACCATCCCGGTCTTGGGCAGCTCGAGCTGGACTCATAACTAAGTAATAACTTAATAACATTTCAAGCTGTGCCCGCCATGGCTAAATTGTTGATGAGTGACCATCCATAACACATCGAGATCTCTAAATGCCTTGGAGAGCACGTAAAGTTGTCGGTTCCGGTTGTCATACGAACACCTATATTAATCGTTAGTGGTAGTCAGAAGCTTAAAAAAGCTCGACACCCAGTGTATCTTTGGATTATTGGCATTGTCCAGAAATTGGGACCTCAACATATTTGGGATGATTTCCAATCTGCTGGGTCAAGCTGCGCTTAAGATAATGAATTTGTGACCATCCTTAGCACATCGAGACTTTTCCGTGTATGGAGACCACGTTAAGCAATTGGTTATTGATGGTCAGAAGCTCCAAAAGCCAAGAAATTAGAATGCGAAGGTTTCATAATAATTACTTCTGTATCTGGTTAGACTGAACACTGACCTCGACAAGGTTGGGCAAAAGCTGGATGATGAAAATTTCCTTCTGACTAGCGTGAAGCTTAAATAAATTGGAGTCGAAATTCGAGTAGAAATTATTAAACAGAATGAGGTCAAGGGACCCTAGCTCCTACTTACATAGCAAACCTTATTACCGAATTAGGTAAAATACCGATCCGAAAGGGGCATATAGGTGTGAAGAGCCAAGGTTCGTTGCCCTTCCAATCAAAAGGTGGATCCTCCGACCAGGCGGGTGTTTTTGCCTAGCTGGCCATTAAATATTAATGATAGTAAATATATTAAAGAAGTTTAAGATTCATCTAAATTTCTAGTCGAAATTACCGAAACTTCTCCGAAATCTACCAAATTTTTAAAATGTTATAAAACCATTATCGTCCTCAGTATTTTTGGCACCCAGTGACGATATTAATGCCACTGTTGTGTAATGCACAAGTTTTATTATACACAAAATTTTATTTGTTTTTTTTTTTACTTGTAAAATGATAGCAGTTACTTATACGTAAATAAAACCGGATCTCGATACCTAACATACCGTTACGGATCTGACAATGTTTTCTTAACATATTGTATTAACCATATTTTTGTGATTTTTTTGCATGTTCCATGTAAAGATTTTAAAGTTATTTTAGTGAAGGAAAAATTCAATCGCGGGCAGCGTCACCTTACGACGTAAATTCAGAATGTGAAGGCAAATTTCGATCAAGCGGGTGGGACTCGCGGTGGCTTAGCAGTCAGAGCGTCTGGTCTATCTAACCAGAAGACGCAGGTTCGAATCCAGCCCGCGATTGAATTTTTCCTTCACTAAAATAATATTGGATTAATGTGTAATATTCTGAACTACTAAACCAGCAAACTACAACTCATTATTGATACGTTGGCAAATCGAAATTCTCTCTCAAACATTGCAGGAGTTCAAAATTTCCAGATACAAAATCTTGCCGTATTTCAAATTCGATATACGTTATGTACTGCAGTTTCTCCCAATGATACTCAAATATGCCAAAAGTGAGTTTCCCTGTTCCCCAAATAGCAATACTCGTATGTTCATATTATAATAGGAAATTTTCCTATTTCTATGATCCCTTGTTCTATTATACGCGGGAATGCTGAAAGTACAGTTGACAAATAAAATAGGTGTAAGGGTAGTGAACGACGACACCTGCGTTTTGACAAAGTTTGTGTTTTGAATAAGTTGTTGCCTGTGATTTCACTGGCGTCCCTCCAATAAGACTGACCGAGAGATGAACTCAGGTTACAGTGTCCTTGTGAAATTATATAAATCCATTAAATAATTTCGGCATCAAAAAGGCACAGAAAGACAGAGTTACTTTGTACTAATATTAGTAAAAAAATTTCTTAAAGAGTTAAATTAAATTACTTATAGAGTTTGGTATGTAGGCAATTAAAAAAAATCTGCGATTAGACACATATTGCATTGGTGTGATACATTATTACATAATCTTTGTCAAAACAGAGATGTCTTCAGCTGCCTGCATACCTAATAGTTTTGTCGACTGTACATTACATTATTGTACTGCGAGTTCATTTGGAATGTAGTATTCAATACGCCTGGCTTATTCGCAGAAGAATGTGAAGATGTAATGTTATTTTCCTCAATGCTATGTAGGAAAATGTTCTTAGAATACTACGGGAGGATTAAGCATGTATTTCCCAAAATTTAAAGCAAAGGTGTACCGCTGTACACCCACAGTTTGTCGTTATGTTTAGGTCACATGTGGGCGAGCTTATTGCCATTAGACCGGTCCATTTCCCGTCCCCGAGCGGCTACTGAGAACCTCATAGAAAAACTCAATAACACATTACTCCTAACTCAATATTTGTACTTAGGATTTTTTTTATAACACGTCACAAATTAAGAACAACTGTGGACAACATTAACAGCAATTGTATTAATAGAAACTAGAGATACTTTGTCTCTCGCACTCAATACTAATGCGATTTACACTTCTGTAAGAGTAGGTACATTTTCCAAAGCGAATAAAATACTTACATTAATTAGTTTACTTTCAGACACCTTCAGGATAGCTCTGGAAATAGTACCTGGAATTAAATTTATTTACTTTTAAAAGAGAAAATTGTTACCATTTCGAAGTTTGGTGTTCAGAGTAGGTACTTAGTTCTTTAGTTAACTCCGATGAAAGAGTTCGTAAGTGGGAAAAAGTACAACATTTTACTATATTTGCTGTTAAACAGTATTTTTCCGTTCTGGTAGGTGTGAAATAGGTGTTAAAATCACATAAATAAGTTATACCAACCAACTGTCTCACTGATGAGCAAGGGCCTCCTCTCAGTTTTGAGAGGGATTTGCCTACTTCCAAGTCCCTCTAGCAATCCGCATTAGGGTAGCGTGGACTGTAGTCTACGCTAGGTTAATGCCTAGCGTGGATTAGCTAACAAAAGGACTCCTTTCATGAAAGTTAACGTTAAACATGAGAAATAAATCTACCTTCAAAAACTGGTACGTAAAGCAACAGAATTAGCCATTTCTGGAGTGTAAATACATAATTTCTCAAACCAGCCTGTATTCCCCGAAAGGTTAGGCTAAGGTGTATTAATGTAAATCTACGAGCCTATTGCCATTAACCGGGCACAAATTCAGACTCCGAGCTGCTACTGAGAAGTTCATAGAAAAACCCAATAACACTTTGCTCGATCTTGTAATCGAACCCAGGACATCTAGCGTAGCAGTCGCGCGTGGGACCACTAGACTAATAAGGCATACATAATTTATCAAACAAAAATATACACAAACATATCTGTTAGATTATAAAAAAACGTAATACGCAGAGAATTAATTGAGATCCTCCCCTTTTTTCGAAGTCAGATAAAAAGGCTCTTAACAGAAGCCGGTTTTCACCTGCTCTGTTTTCTAAACTCAATTTGTACTATTTTGTTCCAAGTCAGTTTCCTGTTCCCTGCAGGGAATTTTAGGAACATTTCCGCTCGTGTATATAAGGCTATGTATGTTGAGCACGTAATTCAGTGGTTATTAGGACAAAATTTTATCGTAATGAAGAATATTTGAAACACATTAGTTGAAAGGGTTCCTTTTTTTGTAGGTATGTTATTTTTTACTTTAAATATACGTATTTTACAAAAAAATAACAATATCAGGCATTATTCGATTCTGTAACCTTACGGTTAAATACACCGGTAGCTTTAATTTATAAAGTTAAAATATATATAATTTTTTTATGGGATAGGAGGGCAAACGAGCAGACGGATCGCCTGATGGTAAGCGATTACCGCCGCCCATGGACATCCGCAACACCAGAGGAGTCACGAGTACGTTGCCGACCTTTTAAAAGGGGATTGGGCCTCCGGTAACCTCACTCACTCGGCGAAACAACGTAAGCGTTGTTTAACGCCGGTTTTCTGTGAGGCCGTGGTATCACTCCGGTCGAGCCGGCCCATTCGTGCCGCATGCTGCATGGCTCTCCCACGTTATATATCAATAAAATTGATCATTTAAGCTGTACAAAAATCGGCACACATCATTATTATGAATACGTACTTAGTATTTTACTAGTATTTGCAGGTTGGATTTCTATTTGGGCTCGAATATTTCTACCAATAAAATATAATACATACATACATACCATCACGCCTGTACTCCCCGAAGGGTTAGGCAGAGGCGTACTACTGTACACCCACAGTTCGCTTGGTATGTTTAGGTCCCATGTAATAGGGGGCGAGCCTATTGCCATTAACCGGGCACAAATCCAGACTCCGAGCTGCTACTGAGAATTTCATAGAAAAGCTCAATAACACTTTGCTCGACCTGGGGATCGAACCCAGGACCTCTAGCGTAGCAGTCGCGCTTGGGACCACTAGACTAATGAGGCAGTCAAAATAAAATATAAATCTATCTATACTTATAATAAATCTGTAGAGAGGTCAATTCTGTACATGAAATATATTTCCAAAATAACTATCAGCGGGTGATTAGTGATCGATACTGACGCCAAAAATGTAATCAGTAAAATTTTTGTCTGTCTGTCTGTCTGTCTGTATGTTCGTTATAGAAACAAAAACCACTCGACGGATTTCAACGAAACTTGGTACAATTGTTCTTCATATCTTCATACTCCTGGGCAGGTTATAGTATACTTTTCATCACGCTACGATCAATAGGAGCAGAGCAGTGAAGGGAAATGTTGGGTAAACAGGAGAACTTACTCCATTTTTTAAGCTTCCGTCGCGTGTGCAGCCTTAATGGTTAAAGCTACACAGAAATCATGTATGACGGAAATGTTCTCCTTAAAATTATATAAAAAATATTCCACGACAGCAAATGTCTATCTTTTATGGTTGACTCACAATAACACGTGTAACTCCCGATAGCTTAGCAGTTCGGAGCTTTCTCATTATATTTGTCTACTATTACGTTAGGTGACTGACTGACTGACTGACATAGTGATCTATCAACGCACAGCCCAAACCACAGGTTATAGTATACTTTTCATCACGCTACGATCAATAGGAGCAGAGCAGTGAAGGGAAATGTTGGGAAAATGAGTGATTCATGAGAAAGGTTTCAAGCTATAAAACATCACGCTACAACCCTTAGGAACGGGGCAACGCAGGTGAAACCGCGGGCGAAGAACTAGGGAACAAAGTAACTATTCCACGCGGACGAAGTCGCTGGCAAAAGCTAGTAAATAATAAATTAATCTTTTTTGGAACAATACCATATTTTACGAAATTGATTGCGTACGTAACCTCCGAGAGGGAGGCGACAATGTTACAGATTAAAGAACTATAAATTCGTAATAAAGACAAAACGTAAATTACTCGTATCTCACCTCACATCCATTAATTACGCATTAACTCTTAATGATAAATAACCAAAAAGCAGTAAATTATCCGCTGAATTTTTAATGTTTTAATAACTGCAATCGTGTCACTCGTCGCATCGCATTTCTGAATTTTCATTCGCGTAGACAAATTCTGATTGTTTCGCTGAATAATTAATAAATTTAATTTTCGCCGCGGATTTTAATCAGATTACCAACGGAAACAATTCAACGAGAATTTTCAAACAGAAGGTCATATTCAGGTAATTCAAAATGCTCAAAATATAGTTTCAGTCTAATGATAATGTCATAAAAGCTAATTTTCATTAACAAGCAACGTTAATTTATTTTGTAATGAGACCGAAAGTTGACCCCAGTCTGATAATAGGGACAATTATGGCATTGACACAACACCAAAACTATAATTATTATGGACATTTAATCTTATCAGAATTTGTCTTCTGAATAAATTACAGGGACAGGTAAGTAATAAGTTTTTATGATAAAACCCTTCTTGGATTTCAGGTGGACCAGATTTCGTTTGGCGAACACACTTTGCATTTAATTCCCGAAATTTGTCGAAAACTTTATTACGTTCGCAGACTGTTCTTGTAAAACTTGTTAATTTCGGACATCCACCGCAAAATAAAGTTGGTGAGGAAATATTGTATTCGTGAGTTGGAAAGCGAGTTTGTCTGGGAACTAGAATCAGCTTTATACCGGTTTTCTAATTCATCAGGGATGTCTTTCAATGTCACTTCACCACTTATTATTCGTTTTTTTCTGACACGAAGACATTTTTAAACTTTTGAGCACATACATACAATTGCCGTGCCCCTAGCGTGCTTATAAAAATCGATAAAATAATAAAAAAACATATAAATAAAATATGTATTACAAAAATTACGTAATTGTTGTAAATAATAATCTATATTTTATAATGATTTTGGTTGTATCACGCAGTTAATACGAGTAGATCGCAGAAATACGATACGAGCGGTCAAAAGGATAACACGATAAACATAATCGGCCTTATTCCAAAACACAGACTAACTTTAGCACTGGCTTTAGTACTAGGATTGATCCATGGACTAAATAAAACGTTATTACAAAACGTAGTTTATCACCAAAGCAAGAATTATCTCTGGTACCTACCAAAGTTAAACCACTGAGACCCCTAGTTTAACTATGGACTAACCTTAAAACTACTTTACTGGAGCCAGAATCTACAAAGTCGTTGTCAATATCTGCAAAGACGCAAATGGCCTAAATTACTATATATTGGCAAAAATCCAAAAATTTGCTATATAGACATGATCGAGAGAAACGTACGCATGTACACCCACAGTAAGCCGGTATGTTTTTAGGTCCCATGTAATAGGGGGCGAGCCTAATGCCATTAACCGGACATTAATCCAGACTCCGCGCTGCTACTAAGAATTACATAGAAAAACCCAATAACACTTTGCTCGACCTGGGGATCGAACCAAGGACCTGTAGCGTAGCAGTCGCGCTTGGGACCACTAGACTAATGAGGCAGTCAGACGAGCACTAAGAAAGGTTTTTGGAAATTCAACCCCTAAAGTGATGAAAAGAGGGTGAAAGTTTGTACAAAAGTACACACACTACCATGCGTTTGACACACACATTGTCACGATATGTACAGCTGTCATTCGCTGTTGACATTTTAACAATTGTTTTCTTCCTTAGTAATTAGACTTAACACATTTTATGATATGAAACACAGTACAGTAGGTACAGTGGGCTCAGTTTATTTAGAAACAAAAATTATCTAAGTACGCAGGCGACGCTGCGCACGGGAAGTCTAGTTTATCATAAAAATCTTAAGGGTCCGGCGGAGCTTGAATTGCCCACAAAAACGTAATACCGAAATAAATCGTAATCCAGGCAATATTCTATCAAATTATGTTATTATTCGGCTTTGGATACCGTCGATCTAAGTTCCTACAGTACTATTTCTTCTACTACTGCTTTATTGGAAATAAAAGATTGGAAAATCGTTCAAAACTTGGTAATTTTATCAAAAATTGCATTTGCTTACATTTATTTCCAGTGAAGTATTTCGAACAAAATGGTAACGTAGGAAGGTTCTTACGTTACCATTTTGTTATTCAGATTCTGATACCGTTAATCTACCTAGATTAACAATTTGATTAAATTGTGTTTGAATTACGATTTATTTCGGTATTACGTTTGTAAGAGAAATTCTGTCCACCGGACTCTTAATACCTACAACTTTTCTTGATCTGAATCTCAAACCTAGACATTATTATACTTATCTAATTACCTAGATACTACACTCTAATTAACATGAAATAAAACCAAAATAATATTATATTATGACATGAATAGGAAATTTCAACGTAGCAGAACCACAGTGCGAATATCAAAGCTAGAATTACTATTCAGTGACAAAGATGAAGTTAATTTTCACAGAAGCGTCACGTAATACGACAGACTTAGTAATTGAAGTACTTCGCAATACCACTTGTTAATTAGGTTAGGTTAAATTATGTGAAACGCAAGTTATTATGTTAACAAATACCGTTACTGAGTCTATTCAAGTCTCATTAGTCTTAGGTTTATAATGTGAACTAGTGTAATGTTGGAATTAGTAAAAAATTATAACTTCTAAAAAATCATTTAATTCATGAAATTTTAGTTTCTATTTCACAGTGATTTTTCTTGTGAAATTATGCATCTCCTGTTCGCGGTGATTCACAAGTGATACTCGGCTACTTTTCAGAAATATCACTTATAAATCCATGTTAGAAAATGGAGCGACTCTTTTAAATAATTTATTTATTACAAATATGTATTAATAATTGGTAACCCTATGACATTTGTAGTACAAGATACGTGGAACTTAAGGAAAATGTAATTGAATATTATAATATAGTCTGTGGCTGTACCGAGGTCTTGCACAAGACACACAGAAGCATTGAGAGACTGCCAACTCATTCATAAAGGATCATACTCACTGAATATATTACAGAAGTCATTGTAGTCTTTGATAGGGTTGCTTCAGATGAGAATTATTATGTCTGCAAAATTTAAAGCGTGCCATGGAGCATGCTATGCTCGGAGTTTCTCTGAAGGATAAAATCCGCAACGAGGTTATCCGACAGAGAACCAAAGTTACCGACATAGCGCACCGAATTAGCAAGCTGAAGTGGCAGTGGGCTGGCCATGTCTGTCGAAGAACCGGTAACCACTGGGGTAGACGTATTCTTGAGTGGAGATTGCGACTCGGCAAACGTAGCGTAGGACGCCCTCCGGCAAGATGGAGTGATGATTTGCGAAAGGTTGCTGGCGGAAGCTGGATGCGACAAGCCGAGGACAGGGTGAAATGGCGCACTTCGGGGGAGGCCTATGTCCAGCAGTGAACTGCTATAGGCTGATGATGATAATGATGATGATGATGTAATTTTGACGTTTATAAACTTTTTTTGGAGTTCAGTCAATTCTCACGGATCGTCTGCCATAGTACAGTACCCCCAATATAACAACGCACATCTGAAACCATTGCGAATAGCCGCACAGGTCAAATAACCTAATATTAGTGTTCTTATGCAAAAAATATTGAAATCACTAAAGACGATAATCATAAATGCGAAATAATTACAACCCCAACTGTTTTTGAACCGAGCTTTTATATTTAAATTTGCTACCGCTAAATCACTTGCGGATAACTTTTAACGCACAACATTGTAACTCCGTAGGTTTAACTGTTTGAATTGAGGTATCAAGAATTGATTGCAAGAACAGCTGCTGATCATGAGATCTTATGTTCATATTCTGATACTCGTCGAGAAGTGCTTATATTTTTTTATGAGTAGGTAGGTGATCACTGGCTTAATATCCAGCCCTTTTAGTATTCTGAGTAATTAAACCAACACCATGTATAATTTAGTAGATATGTTACGTTGTCGAGATGTGGAACTATTATGGTAAACAGCTATTTAAGGGACCATTACGGACAATCAGATTGGATGCGATGCAATTGGATTATATAGTTGATAATAGTCATAAACTAGAAATACGATACCTGTATTTCTAGTACCTGAGTGCACTGAAAAAACCACTAGCTATCCATAAACGTTATCAAAAATGTAATGCTTTTGTTCAGTATCAGAATTATTATAGTAATTTACGTGTACACTTATTGTAATTGGTACTTACTTACATAATTGGTAATTACTATCATAACAAAATTTGCATAATAATAAATAATACGGGACTGCTTATAATGTATATAACCTATCTATCTTTAATGTATCCAAAATTTTATGCAAATAATGTATTCTATTCTATTCTCAAACAAAATGTAAACAAAAAGTAAATCTAAACATCTTAAAAAAACCCAACAAGTATCTAGTAGTAATGTCTGCAATGTTTAAAAACTGCAAGAATAACCTGTCTTAAACAGTACATGATCCGGAACAAGTACGTAGCGCAAAGTTTGAAGGCTTTATCTGGCAAATCGTTGACAACATTCCAACTCGTTTTGAGAACAATGCAATTTTAAGAGTTTGAGTCGAAAGCTTGTTTATTTGTATTTGTTGTGATAGAATTGCGAGGAATGTCGAAGGGAAAAGTGTATGAAGAAGGAACAAAACGGGTGGAGTATATAGATGTTTTTTATTACAAACATATAGCCGTATTATTAGGCATTATAAGGCAGAGGTATAAGTAAGTACTAACACCCACATTTTACTGGTGGTTTAAGTCCTATGTAATAGAGGACAGGTCTATACCCATTATCCGAGCTATTATTAACTTCAAATTCATATGTTTTTATTTCAAATATCCTTTTACAATCGTTTATGAAACGTTATAATTCTAGTTGCACGGTTCCAAAAGGTTGATCCTATGGAGAAGATCCGGCGAGAAACTTCATGGACACTCCTTTAAAATAAATGGTGCTACACTGTTCTCTGGTATAAACATACCATCACGCCTGTATTCCCCGAAGAGTTAGGCAGAGGTTTACGAATGTACACCCACAGTTAGACGGTATGTTTAGGTCCCATATTATAGGGGGCGAGTCTATTGCCATTAACCGGGCACAAATCCAGACTCCGAGCTGCTACTGAGAATTTCATAGAAAAACCCAATAATACTTTGCTCGACCTGGGGATCGAACCCAGGACCTCTAGCGTAGCAGTTGCGCTTGGGATCACTAGACTAATGAGGCAGTCACCAGGGACCAAAGTCGATAATTACTAGAAGGATTACTGGACTTTAGACCAATAAGACGGTTAGTAATTGTATTGTATGATTATAATTAAAATGTAATAAGAATGAGATTTTTGTTGTTAATGCTAAAAACTATCTACACATATTCTTAGCTTTGATGCCAGTTAAAACTTTGATAACTCTGCATAGTGTCAATAATGACTAGGTCTTTATAGATATACAATAGAAGAGAATAAAAATGGATAATTGAAGTGGTTACTTACAAAACTAATAATTATAATGATTAGTTAAGCTGCCTTAGCAAAAGACCGAAGCGAAGTTTTGTCAAAACTCAAATATAAAACGTCAATGGAAAGATAACTTGTTAAATAGATCTCTTAAAGTCAACTCAGCATATGTGGTTGAGAAAGTTCTCAAATAACTTTTGAAAATCTATCTATAGCGCTTCAACTTCTACTTTGATGTTCATTTGAATCTTTGAATCTTTCTCCATTTGAAATAAGATCGTTTTGAACTAACACTGACGTTTCAACTTTCTTCTTTTTGAATTTCTGATCATATTGAATTTCGAACTTGTTTGAAGTGAGTGTCTGAATCATACAACGGTTGTACGGCGAAGTATTGAGAGAATTCTGATTGAATATTTTATTATATCAAAAAAGATATGATATCCTGTTCTTGTTCTACTTTTCCTCACGTGGCGGGTTAGAATATAATTCCTCACAAGCATCTCGTAAGATGCGAGAAAATATCCGACTTGCTCGATGGTCTACGGATTCTGTCGAAAAGCACCTCGGTGTGTGTTTCGACTTTCGTGCGTGAGAGCCCGTTCCCCCCTCTAGTTTACTGGAGCTTTAGCAATATACAGTGCTTAGGAGCACTTAAGGCTCGGCAACGCATCGGCAATTCTTCTGGCGTTGCACTTTGAGTCAGTAATCCCTAGATTATAAGTAACCTCAGGTCCAGGACCTGATGGGATCCAAAATCCAACACTTCACGCAATGACCGTGTGTGAAAAGATTTCGGCAATAGGCTGTAATAGATCCCCCTCCGGACAAACTACACCAAAGTAATATCTACACCAAATGCACCAGTAAAATTCTATTTAAATATGACTTGTTATCTATATGTACATAACTAGTGAAATAAAAATATATTCTATTCTATTCTATTCTTTTGGCGTTGCATGTATATTTCTAGTATTACAAAAACCCGCAACACTTGACGCGGCCTCAGAGGAAATGATCTAGCGTTACTGCATTGTAAAAATATGTAAGTATAATGTATAGTAAAAATAAGTAACCTCTCTCAATTCAGCGTTTATTTTCAGTCCACTTAGAACTCCCGCAGAACGCTTATACGAAGAAGCGGTGAAAACATGACCACTAAAATCGAAAACTTAAACACGGCCAATTTCTCCCAGACAAGTTAAACAGCACGTGATATTTACTATATCGTTGAGAAAAATAGCAAGCAATTTTGATATCAAAGAGAGTAGAAGATAGGTGAATGCTTAGAACGGGCCAGAGCGCATAAATAAAAGATTTTATCTCGTATGTAAAATTAGGCCCCATGTAATAGGAGTCAAGCCTATTGCCATTAACCGGGTAAAAATCCAAACTACAAGCGACTACTGGGAATTACATAAATATACCAATAACTCTTTACTTGACCTGAATCGCAATATGATTCATGGATTTCTAGCTACACAACGTATCATTGTATCAAGTATAAGCTGCCATCTGGTTGTACAGTCGACAGCACATCGAGTTACTACAAACTGTCAAATTTCTCCAATGGATAATAAACTCTAATATTTGGAGTTTAAATTGAAAATTGTTTTTTTTTTTATGTGATAGGAGGGCAAACGAGCTGACGGATCGCCTGATGGTAAGCAATTACCGCCGCCCATGGACACCCGCAACACCATAGGAGTAACAAGTGCGTTGCCGACCTTTTAAAAGGGGATTGGGCCTCCGGTAACCTCACTCACTCGGCGAAATATAACGTAAGCGTTGTTTAACGCCGGTTTTCTGTGAGGCCGTGGTATCACTCCGGTCGAACCGGCCCATTTGTGTCGAAGCATGGCTCTCCCATGTGATTCAAGAAATTTTACAGTTTTGGATACCATGATGCGCTGTTGACTGTCCAAAAGGCTGATATCGAGAGATCACCGTTTACTGAAAATATACAGAGTTACAAACGTGTATAGGACTTTAAGAAAACTTATTCCGTATATACTCAACAGTTTACCCTCTGACAACAGAATCGAACCTAATAAAAATAAATTAAAAAAAAGTTAAAAAAGGGGATAAATAAAATGACCACCAAATTTAGAAAATTGATCACCAAAATGAATAAATGGTCACCAAATATTAGGTTAGTTTAGAACTGCGACCACAACGCACGAGCCGAGCGAGCGAAGCGAAGGTACCGCGGCAGCGGCCGGTGAGTAACAGAGCCGAATTCTACTTATTAAAACTTGGTTGGTGATTTTTATTGGTTACAATTAAGTAGGATCGCAAGTTGTAAAATTTTTGGTTCTAATTTCACGCTAAAATGAGGATTTATTTTGGTAATCATTTACTATTTTTGGCAATAAAGTGTTTTTTTTTTGCTGTGATATTTTACTACATTTGGTGATTAGTTAAACATAAGCCATAAAAAATTACCTTTATTAATTGTGCACTCCATATACATATGTACCTACCGGTAAATGTTGATAAGACAAACTGATTCCACAGTCAAACTGTTTGTACAGTTTTGTGGGGCTCTGTATTATTTCATAAGACGTACTATGTACCTCATACAAAAAGAAATAAAGTGAAGACTTATCCGGTAATCAAATTGTGTTTCATCAAGTGCCCATTTCAGACCCTCGCCTCATCCAAATATAATGTCACCTGTTTTTAAGCCCATTAAAATTAACACATTAATTACCTAATAAATAGCAACAGTTACATAATTAAATATTCCGACTCGCTAATGAATGTGCATTATTAGCTCGCTATACTTAATTAAAATTGTAATAATATTAACTAGATACGGATTTCAGATTTATTTTGTTTAATGCAGCTGTTATGAACAGATGAATAATAATCGGCGTTATTTAGTACTCGATTCAAGCTCCCGAGTGGAGCCTATCTGTGCGTGTTCTACCGTTTGTACAATGGGCAGTGTTCTAAGGGATTTGTTTGAAATTATGGCAACAGCTACTTTTTTTCACCGTACCTCTCGCCATCGGCGTGGAGTTCATCCACATACCTTAGAACCACTCTGGTCTCATACTGTGCCATTCCAGAGGAATTTCCTCCCACGCACACTCATCAGGTTGTGGAATCAACTCCCCGCCTAGGTCTTCCCAAATGACTACAGCATGGGGTTCTTCAAAAAAGGGTTTGAAAAGATTTTTAAAGGATCGGTAACGCGCGAGTGATACCCCTGGTGTTGCAAGCGTCCATAGGCTACGCTAACCGCTTACCATCAGGCCGTATGCTTGTTTGCCACCTTAGTGGTATAAAAAAATTTTTTTTATACATTTAGTAGGTAATTGTGTCATACATAATAATCGACTTATATGACTTATAAGTTAAAGGCTAATAGGATTATGATAAGTTTTCTATTGCTAGATAAGTTTTCTATTGCCTGGTTCAGATATCTATACTTATAATAAATCTGTAGAAAGGTCAATTCTGTACATGAAATATATTTCCAAAATAACTATCAGCGGGTGATTAGTGATCGATACTGACGCCAAAAATGCAATCAGTTAAATTTTTGTCTGTCTGTCTGTATGTTCGTTATAGAAACAAAAACCACTCGACGGATTTCAACGAAACTTGGTACAATTGTTCTTCATACTCCTGGGCAGGTTATAGTATACTTTTCATCACGCTACGATCAATAGGAGCAGAGCAGTGAAGGGAAATGTTGGGAAAATGAGTGATTCATGAGAAAGGTTCAAGCTATAAAACATCACGCTACAACCCTTAGGAACGGGGCAACGCAGGGAAACTGCGGGTGAAGAACTAGGGAACAAAGTAACTATTCCACGCGGACGAAGTCGCTGGCAAAAGCTAGTCCTAACTATAGATGCTACCACAAAAAAAAAAACCCAAACATTCTCAAATTTCTCGCTACATCTTGCTTATTTACACCTTGTCGGACGTGTTCTTTAGTTAGTCAGTAGGTATTTGATCTATAAAAATCTGCAATTTTAGTCTCACCGTGGTTTCCAAAACAATATGCGAGTCAGCTGTACTTGTGAAACACAAGCACATACTTCCATTTCATAAAAATGCATTCAACCGTTTAGATGCCAAGCAAAAATAAATTCATCACGCGAGCACACCGTATTTCTTTGTAAAGAATTATCCTTTTCTCAGGAAAATGAAAAATCTTTGGAGAATAAATTGTGAAAGAATAGAATCTACTTTTTAAATTTACTACTTTCTTTTTAAATTCCTGTTTTCTTAAAATAATAGTTTATATAAATAAACATACCGTCACGCATTTATATTCCCTGAAGGACTAGGCAGATGTGAACTAATGTACAATCTCAGTTTGCCGATATATTTAAATACTATGTACCTATTATGGAGCGAGTCTATTCACATTAACTAATGGTATCAAATTGAATAATCTGATATTAAATGTATAACTGATTAAGTAAGAATATTGAACATCTATGCGAGTGAAGACGCGGGTAAAACCAGTATATATTTTGGAGCCAATTATGATATTAGAAAACGATTCATCAATCTTTAAATTCAAGAGCCCCTCCACTATGTAGGCAAAATGTAAAGTATATTATACTGCATCCATCAATTTGTGCCCGGGATGTCCATTAGGGGGCATGGAACATAGATGATCCTCGAGATATTATCATAGTGTTTGCTGGCCATGACATTGGTAATATTTGACAAATTATATCCTGATTTTACAGGTTATTAATAAAAATAATGTAAGTAATGTACTAACATTACAAAATGCGAAATTAACCATCTGTCTATCTGTTTCTTATTGATTATGTCGGCAAACGAGCAGACGAGTCACCTGATGGTAAGTAGTCATAGCCGCACATTGACACCTGCAACACCAGTGGAGTTGCTGATGCGTTGCCAAGCTTTAAGAAATTACATTTCAAACAAATAAATAACTTCTGGTTTAGCAAATACCGGTAAAGAGTTGTTTGTAAATTGAGGTTTTTATAAATAATTATTTTATTAACTGCTTTCATTTATTTACATTTAACTCTCATATTTAAATTTATCTATTTAAAAATGGGTCATAACCCACGAAAATACCCAATAGTTGGCAAAAATCCCAATGCACGCGTGTCATATATTTAAATTTATGCAAAAGCACAACTCCAGTGGAAAATGCTGTTTATAAGCCCAGGAATGCCCGAATAAGAAAAAGGTATTTTTAGGCGACGCTAAACTGGGAAATCCCATATTAGTAAATAGGACATACTCCATTCATTCAGGATATTGTCAAGGGAAATTAAAATCAAATCAAATGCATCGATTGGGGATCCTTATCATATTTTTTTATTGTTTTTATTTTAATGGTAATTAGATCTCGATACCTAATAATACCTACACGGATCGGACAGGGGTTTCTCGAAATATTGTATAATAGTGTAGAAAGGAAATTAGCCAAATCTATTAATTTAAAAAACAGGACTTCGTATTTTCTCCATCATCTTCCTAGCCTTGTCCTAACTATGTTGGGGTCGGTTTCCAGTGTAACCAGATGCTGTTGATATTGGTATTTTGTACGAAGCGACTGCCATCAGACTTACGCAACTTATTTTGGAGCAATACTGATGTACTGCGGATAGTCAATTTGTAAGGCTTTTCGGACTTCTGACTACCGTAATACTTCGTATGCTAATCGGGACCGAACTTACTGTTTCACGCTAGAACGGCTGAACGGATCCGGATAAAATTTGGCATACAGATAGATTATAGCCTGGAATAATACAAAGGCTACTTTTTACCCAATTCTGAAGTCTACGCGGACAAAGTCGCGGGCTGAAGCTAGTGAATTATTTTTTATTATATTTAATAATAAAAAATAATTCAGGTTAATTATTTTATCTTACCCGTCCATTATTTAAAACAAAACCAATTTCCAAGTAGGTACATCTAAAGCGGTTACGTCGTTCGTTTAGTTTTGAAGTTAACAGTTACCTTCGGTTTACTTGGAGTTTGTTGGTATTTGTGGAATGTTCGGTTCCAGTTCAAAACAGAACTGCATCTGGCTTGCGATGTTGGTAGCTTTGAGGAATCCAATATGGAAAATGAGATAAATGTATGTATAAAATATAGTTCCTCTTTTTAAACTATGTATCTAGTGGAAGTCCTACGACAGGAATGGTGATTTTTATTAGTACACCTCTGCCTAACCCTTCGGAGAATACAGGCGGTATGGTATGTTATGTATACTTATTTTCCTTATCCGCGTGTTTTAATTTTCATTGTTACGCATAGAATCATAATTCTATTTTAATTTGTCACATCTATTCAATTTCAGCCTGTATAAAGTTGGTTTTATTGTCAAATATAACAAAACATACCATCACGCCTGTATTCCCCGAAGAGTTAGATAGAGGCGTACTTAATGTACACCCACATTTCGCCTGGTATGTTTAGGTTTTTTTTATGGGATAGGAGGGCAAGCTAGCAGACGGATCGCCTGATGGTAAGCGATTACCGCCGCCTATGGACACCCGCAAAACCAGAGGAGTCACAAGAGCGTTGCCGACCTTTGAAAAGGGGATTGCGCCTCCGGTAACCTCACTCACTCGGCGAAACACAACGATACGACGTGGTATCACTCCGGCCGAGCCGGCCCATTCGTGCCGAAGCATGGCTCTCCCACGTAAAACGAAAGTTAGGTACCATGTTATAGGGGGCGAGCCTATAGCCATTAACCGGGCACAAATTCAGACTCCGAGCTGCTGCTGAGAATTTCATAGAAAACTCAATAATACTGCTCGACCTGGTGATCGAGCCCAGGACCTCTAGCGTAGCAGTCGCGCTTGGGACCACTAGACTAATGAAGCAGTCAGTCATCCACAGGCATATTGTTAAATATTAGTTACATTTATTATTTTTAATTGTAAGCAGTAATGCTTTTCCGCATATATGGAATATTAGATATTAATCACGGTCATATAAAAATTTGATACATATATTTTTTTTAATAAACAACAAAGTAAAATATCATGTTAGCACAATTCCTGGAAGTATAATTTCACGATAAAATTTATGAAATAAAACAATACATATTTTATCCCTTACAAGCGCTTGCTTTTAACTGAATGTGTGTTGAGCATATAAATAAGATTTTATTAGATAAAGTATTTCGATTTATATTTAATGATCATTATAACTATACCATATCGAGTAATATTTTTATACATACTGGTTGTCCCCCGGAGAGGTGATATAATGCTAAATATTTAACTTTTTTTATCATAAACCTTTTCATACATGCACACAACAACTCACCAAAGCCTCAGCGCAATCAGATGAATAAAGATCTCATTTCTGGGAAAATTAGTTTCCTCTATGTTTACATACATAAAGGGCCCAAGCCAACTGAGATCTCAAAATGAGAATGTGTGAGTGTCTTGTGACTTTATGTCTTCTTTCTTTCTCCTGGCTGTTATCCCTATTCATTTGGGGTCAGCTCTCCTAGTACTTCTGCGCCACAACGGTCGGTTGTGGGTTGTCTCTTTTGTTGTGTTGCTCGCTATCATGTCAGTTTTTATTGTTCTTAGCCAGGTCGTCGGTGGTCGTCCACGGCATCTTTTTCCGTCTCCTATATTCAAGACCCTTTTAGTCACATGGTCATCATCTCGTCTCATCACATCATCATTCTCTTCAGCTTTCTCTAAGTTTATCGTGTACCTTAGGGACTTTAAAAGTACCACGGATATATTCGTTTCTTATTTTATCAATTTTCGTAACTCCTCCAGACCAGCGCAGCATCATCATCTCTGTGATGTGAATTTTCTGTTCATCCGTCTTTCTCCTCGTCCAGCACTCGGATCCGCAGAGCAGGACTGGTCTTACTGCCCTTTTGTATATATTGCCCTTGACTTTCATCGGCATACGGGAGTCGCAGAGGATGCCAGACAACGATCTTCATTTCAGCCAGGCTGTCTGGATTCTGTTGTGTATGTCTCTCTCTACACAGATTTTTGGTGCTACAATGGATCCGAGGTATTTACACTCTTCAACTCTGTTCAGAGGTCTGTTTTCGATGGATGGACACGGTATGCCGATACCCCGACCTTAGTTACGGAAAATTCGCAATACATATATTCGGTCTTCTGTCTACTGACTCTTAACCCTCTCCTCTCCAAGGACTCCTGCCATGCCGTCAGGTCTGATTGCACTTCAGCCAACGATTCGCCTATAAGAACTATATCGTCCGGGTACAGTAGTGACCAAGGTGCTGGTTTTTGTATATTTGAAGTAGTATAGTCCATTACCAGGTTGAATAATAGAGGGCTCAGGGAGGAGCCCTGATGAACTTCTACTCTGACTTCAAAAGTGACTTTATGATTACAATAAAAAAAATTACATGCAAGTAGGGTTGCCACCTCTAAAATCTGGTTACTAGGACAAGAAGCGTGAAATCCTCGGGTTTTGGAGCTTTGAATCCGGACATGGACGGGGCATGTGGCGACTCGGTGGTTGCTTAAAAACCTTTAAACCCGGAGTACAAATGAAACCCCACCCAGACGCTCTCCAGACACCCTCTAAACTATAACAAATCCGGGGAAACCCGGCCGGATGGCAACCCTAGATGCAAGGAATATAGACATTGCATCAAGCCCTTGAAAAATCGGCCATTCATTTTAACATGACTATCTGGTTTAACACAAATACAAATGACTACTACCGACCTTTCTCACACATACCTACTGTAATGTTGATATAGACATATACCGCTACCCACCCGTTATAATCCCTTAATCGCCACTTACGTTACCGACTGAGGTGGGATGAACCCGACTTAACCAGGTTTAATTTAGATGAGAGGAAAAATACAAATATTTAACAACAACCTGATCTTATTCTTTCTTTTTTTTAGACAAAACGTCACGCCACACACTAGGATTTTCTCCTGTATCGTGGGTGCGTTTACAAACACAAATTCTCACAAACACAAACACCCAGACCCGTAACAACTACCTGCACGTCATACAAATATTTGCTCCGTGTGGGGATCGAACCCACAACACGTTGCGCACAAGCTGATCGCTCAGCCGCTACGCCAAACGTGTCGTCGAAAGGTCACTCTATGTATTAATTTGATTTTCTTGTATTCTACGAGTATAGGTAATTATAATAATAAACCTTTTATTTTCATAAGTAGAGATATATAGGTAGTACATTTTAATAACCTATACAATATTTTTAACTAGCAAACACTTAAGATTCCGGCGGACCGAATTTCCCACACAAACGTAACACCAAAATTAATCTTAATTCAAACATAATTTAATCAAATTGTGTTATTATTTCGATTTCTATATCGTTACTCTAAGCTCCTACTCAACCATTTGGTCTCGGTAAAATACTTCATGTAAGCGAATGTAATTCTTGATAACTTTACCAAGTCTGGAATGATATTTCGGTCGTTTATCTCCAGTGAAGTAGTAGTAGAGGAACCTAGATTAACGGTATCTAAATTCAAATAAAGACACAATTTGATTTTTTTTTATTACGGTTTATTTTGGTATTACGTTTATGTAGGTGTTAGGTATAATGCTTAGAGTTTAATGTATAGAGTACCTACGCGCGCGCACCCCACGCGCGCCCTTTATACCTACTTTTGTATGTGTGCGCAAGATGCGTAATATTGCCAAAATATGCCTAATAAATTTAGTATGCAACTGACTCGCGGTTTTATTGCACGCGTCCCGGTCTACACCTCAAATACTCAACAGTAGGCAATTCAAGCTCAGTACCGGAATTTTCAAATTCAAAACCCTTGTTTCGTGTATACTAAATATACCTTTTTTTTTTTTTTTTTCCGTGTGAAAATCCTCATGGATGCCCACCATCTCTCAAAAAGAAAGGCGGAGGGTTATGTCGGACTCCTACCGACTAAAAACACACGGCCATCCATAGCACAATGTGGAGGGGGCTCCGGGATCTCCAATGAACGCACCGGTGGCCCTCCTGTGCTTTGCCTTTGGCACATCACAAAAATGCAGCTTGCTGCTATCCTCCCGGGAAACGAACGCCTCGAGTATGTCTAAGCGTCCGCATCCCAAAAAGTATCCTCTGCTGGTGATAAGATAGCAGGGATTCGGCGTTTGCCCTAGCTGGGCTGGGTACCGAGGCGATTGCCACGTTACACACAGAATTTCGACACCTGTGAAATCCGACATATTTTAAGCGAAACATAAAAGTTTTTCTGCCTTTCTTTGTGATATCTTCGTTCTGCGCCGAAACTGTTCATTTCCGTTTTTAAGGTTCCGTACCTCAAAAGGAAAAAACGGAACCCCTATAGGATCACTTTGTTGTCCGGCCGTCCGTCCGCCCGTCAAGACCCTTTATCTCGTGAACACGTGGACGTAACGAGTTGAAATTAAAACCATATACTTAGGTCTACAGTCCCTTGAAGCTGTGAATGTAAATCAAACTTCTAAGATAACCTAAAAAAAAGATACGGTCATTTATGCCGCAAAAAACGTATATTTCGACACTCTCAAGGGAATCCAATTTTTTTGGGTATTTTCCGTTGACCTAGAACTATGAAATTTGGCATGAAAAATCTAAAAACTATACATTTGTAATTAATTACAATATGTACCTACAAATTTGTACGGAAACCTCGGTGGGCAAGTCCGACTCGCACTTGTCCGATTTTTATAAGAAAAAAATAATAATTGCCACCCTTTTCTCGTCACACGTGTGACAAAATCCTATTAAAATTTGTATAGTAAGGACTAAGCACGGATGGACGGCTTTCATGCGATTATTCGCAAGAAAGTAGCCTACTTACTACAGCGTGTGAGAAGTAGGGGCAACGGTATCCTGCAGATAATTGTTACTCGTGCGGATTGCCCAATCCACTACAAATGGATGCGTACTAACATGGTTTATACGATTTTACTTACACTAAATATTTTAATTGAGAGGTACAAAATAAAAGTTTTTTTCTTCCTTCTTTCTCATTTAATTTAAATACTGTAATTAAATAAAATATTGATAACGTAAAATCTCTTACTAATATTATAAACGTGAAAGTTTGTGTATGGATGTTTGTTACTCTTTCACGCCAAAACGGCTAAACGGATCTGGATAAAATTTGTCACACAGATAGATTATACCCTGAAATAACACAGGCTACTTTTTATCCAGGTCAGACCCAATCCTGAAGTCCACGCAGACAAAGTCGCGGGCAGAAGTTAGTCTGAAATAAACAAATTAAATGACTGATGAACACTGTTTTCTCAAATGACGCAAACGACGTTTTTTATTGCGATTAACCAGGCACACATCTGAACTACGAGTTACTACTGAGAATTCTATATACAATCCCAATAACACTTTGCTCGACCTAGGAATCAAAACCAGGACCTCACTTTCAGCAGTCGTGCTGGCTAATACTAGACCAATAAGGCAGTTCGAGTTTCCAAAAGATATAGCTTCTTACGTAATAATATGTCCTAGAGTCCATATATTATAACAGTTATTGCTTTACAAGATTAATATGTTTCCAGTAAGTTAATATCGAAACCTTAAAGCGAAAAACTTCAACCTTGAAGCTGCGGTAGCCTAATGGCTAGGACGTCGGACTTGCGATCATATGGTTGGCGGTTCGAAACCCACCAAATGCACTGCCGACGTGAACCCACTCGTAACTCTGGCATTTAGCACGAGGGGTTAACAAGAATACTGGTAATGTGCGTCCAATATTGCTAGTAAGATATATACAAAAAAGACTGAAATATAGGCAATATATATAAAAAAGGTTACCTATAACATTACAGTTTAAGCAAAGTGTTATTGGGTTTATCTATGAAATTCTCAGTAGCAGCTCGGAGTTTAGATTTGCGCCTAGTTAATAGCAATAGCCTGATCCCCTATTACAAGAGATGTAAAGATACCGGCGAACTGTGGGTGTACATTAGTATACCTCTGCTTAACCCTTCGGGGAATACAGGCGTGATGATATGTTATGCTATAACATTACCAGAGCTCGTCAAACTGAGAAATTGTTGTTTCTTATATTATTCAGTTCAAGGGCGCGGGTTTTATTGATATTGGCTCGACGCCTACCAAAATGATTTGCAGTTTACACTTAAATTTGCTTTTGTATTGCGTGCTTTGTATAAAAAGATACAGTAATTTACTTCTAATACTCGTACCTACACATAACTATGAAATTTTATATTCTACATCTTCGTTCGGGAGGATTTGTTATCATAACATACCATCACGCCTGTATTCCCGAAGGGTTAGGCAGAGGCGTATTTAATGTACACCCACAGTTCGCCGGTATGTTTAGGTCTCATGTAATAGGGGGCGAGCCCATTGCCATTAACCGGACACAAATCCAGACTCCGATCTCCGACTCCGATAGAAAAACCCAATAACACTTTGCTCGACCTGGGGATCGAACCCAGGACCTTTGTTGTCATAGGTACTTAAATCATAACGTTCCTCAGATGCTTGTAAAAGCTTATCTACATCTACCTCTAATAAAATTGTAACAGGCCGATGTCTGTACATTATAGATATTAAAGGAAAACTAATACGAGGGGTCTTTATTAGAGCAACAGAAGCCAAAATATACTTTTTTTAGAATTTTTGGCTATCTGTCTGTCAGTCTGTCTGTTTGTTTGTATGTTAAAAACGTTATATACAGAAGTTATTTGTAGCTAAAATGAAATTAAGACGCAGCTCATGAACTCAGTGGTATTTTCCTGCAGTATTAGATGGTTCAATAAATCAAGTTACTTCACCGTCCGAATAGATTACACTATAAGGACAATGAGATGTTATACCCTTGCTTAATGGTGTCTACACAATGGTGAGGATAATCCCATGCCGTTAATAAAGGAAGCTTCCGCTAAAGCAAACTTTATACCTTTGGTCATTTAATATTTCACTATAGTTCACAAAGTAGTGTCCTTATTTATTCATAAAGGTGTATTATCCGAAACAAACTGTTTTTAATATTAGTAGAGAACGATAGGCATGCAGTAGTTTGATATTTGGAAACCGAAAGAAAGAAAGAAAATATATTTATTAATAATGATATGAATACAGAAAGGTAATAATATTATATTATCTAAATAGTAGTAACTAAGTGAACATTACAATCTGGCTTTTTGATATTGACTAATACCATATCTGATGGATGACTTCCCAAGTGGGGCTTCCCCGATAAATATAATCTGGGTGTCTTTAAATCACGAGTGAATCGGTTTCGTCTAGGCAAGCGCGCTCCATCGTAGATCGCAGTACCGCTTAACATCAGGCGAACTGGCGGTCAAGCGCAAGCCTATCACATATTGAAAAAAAGATGCAAAGGATCAGTGATAGGGCAAATTTCAATCAGGTGGGTGGGGTTCGCGGAGGCTTTACTAAAATAACTTTATAACTGACTAATCCAAATAAATCACCAACCAAGTATAATTATGTAGAATTCGTCTCTGGTTCGCTGTGCTTGCATTTCTAACCTAACCTAAACCTTATATTTGGTGTATCCATTTTGGGGACCATGTATCCATTTTGGTGATCAATTTACTAATTTTGGTAGTCATTATATTCCTCCCAATTGTATTCACCCCGCACGCGGTGCTTTCAAAGTTACTACTGTTACTTATTTGCAATGTTACCTTCATTTCACTTTATTATCTTCTTTGAAAGATACAATATTCGATATCTATGATATCCAATTCCCGCTTGTAACTGCTTAGTGGCAATTGTTCGCGCCCGCCACCAGATGTCGCTGGCGTAAACATATCATTTTACGGCTTCTGAGATTCGGTCTCAAGTACCCACTCTAACATAACGGGTTAGTGTTATTAAAATTTGAATGAATTGGGTTATTTCAATGAATGAGTCAGAGTAAGGTTGAAATTATTGACGTAATAAAATTGAAGATATCGGATTAAATCTGTATTGGGGTATGATTTGGTAATTATTTTGATTTAAATGGATATAAAATTTAACACGCTGTAGAGGGTATTTCGTAAAGGATACCAAGGTGGTTCTGTATTCCTCATAATGTTGATTATTTTACTTTTCTTCTAGAACTTGTCTTGTTTGTTCGCTTAATATCAGGCCAACCGGCGGTCAAGCGTAAGCCTATCATGAAAAAAACTGTCTCATTAACACAACTGCTATGGTAGACATCCTAGATCAGATAGATTCCTAGGTATTTTATGGTAAGTATTTTTAGGGTTCAGTCGCGTTGATATTTTGTTAGTTACTACTTACGCCCCCCTGCTAATTGTTTTTTTGAATGACCCTGTATATGTACACCGAATTTCAATCGCAGACTAAGTAGTTCTAAATTCTTTCTAAATATTGCTTTTCCATAACATCACTTAACGAGCCATGACAAGAAGAAACACCCAAACCCATTTTCAAAAACAGCGTATAGCAGAGTATTCTCTAAAGTGCCGGCTGTCTGTAGTTCGCGCTGGCTTCACATGATAAAACCGTTTTATTTACGATGCAAGCAGATGGTGCAGGCCATTTCGACTGTCTGTTGCCCTAGTAACTATGTGTGTATATTCTTATCCTTTATTATATATACTAGCTTTTGCCAGCGATTTCGTCCGCGTGGAATAGTTACTTTGTTCCCTAGTTCTTCGCCCGCGGTTTCAGCGCGTGATGTTTTATAGCTTGAAACCTTTCTCATGAATCACTCATTTTCCCAACATTTCCCTTCACTGCTCTGCCTATTGATCGTAGCGTGATGAAAAGTATACTATAACCTGCCCAGGAGTATGAAGAACAATTGTACCAAGTTTCGTTGAAATCCGTCGAGTGGTTTTTGTTTCTATAACGAACATACAGACAGACAGACAGACAAAAAATTTACTGATTGCATTTTTGGCGTCAGTATCGATCACTAATCACCCGCTGATAGTTATTATTTTGGAAATATATTTCATGTACAGAATTGACCTCTCTACAGATTTATTATAAGTATAGATTAATGTACATAGGTATATTATTGCAGTATTAATCCTTACTAATATTATAAACGTGAAAGTTTGTGAGTATGGATGTGTGATGGATGTTTATTACTCTTTCACGCCAGAACGGCTGAACGGATCTGGCTGAAATTTGGCACAGAGATATAACACATAGGCTACTTTTTCTCAATTCTAAAGTCCACGCAGACAAATTCGCGGGCAGAAGCTAGTAGAGCTATATAATTCAAGGGAGTTTACAGTATGGGACTATTTAAAGATAAAAAACAGTCTAGTTTTACCATCTTGGAGTAGCCGCTATTCACCGAATCAATCCAAAAATCAAACAAAATTTATGAAATTAATTGCTGAGTAATCTGTATTTCTTTATGTCATCATCGAAAAAAATTATCTTCAATTCGGATGCCTTTTTTTTCCAAAAAAAAATATTTTGTAATCTTGTCGATACTCTAATAGTCATAAATATTAATAGTTAAGGCTGACAGCTAAAGTTCGTTCACTGAAATGCAATCCTATTCTTTTCACACAACTTTATGTAAATGTGTAAACCCAGTGTCTCTTGGGAAATCTGTGAAAACCTTTATATGTTGTAGCATCGATGTTTTATACACAAATAGAGGTATCCCTAGATACAAATGTCTATGTCAATGAAACTATGGCGTGTACGATATATTTTTGTTATGCTTTTTTTGGCTACGTAACGTACCTTCACGCCTGTATTCCCTAAAGGGTTAGAGGTCTGCTAATGTATGTTTATGTTACTGTAAAATTCCGAACTACGGTAAATCCTAAAAAGACTGAAATGTTCTATGATCGTAACGATTTTTTTTTAAAAACCTAACCTAAGCATGGTAGAAAATTTCGGACATTTACCATTCAGAGTTGGTAAATGTTAGGATTTACCATAATTTTACGACGACACGATTGGCGTAGCGGTTGAGCGAACGGCTTCTGCGCCACTTGTTGTGGGTTCGATCCCCACACGGAGCAAATATTTGTATGATCTACAGGTAGTTGTTCCGGGTCTGGGCGTTTGTGTATGTGAGAATTTGTGTTTGTAAACGCACTCACGATACAGGAGAAAATCCTAGTGTGGGGCAACGATTTTATAAAAAATAAAAATAAAAAAATTCGGACTTACAGTCACATATACATAGTTCGCCGGTATTTTTAGGTACTATAATGTTCTGTCTATTGCTGGAGTTAGGCAGCAATAGACAGAACGTAGCCGCATAACATAAATAAATAAAAAATAGGCTTCTTCGTATCCGTACATAGTGCGTTTTATGTTTTATACGATTGCATATCAGCGTTTATACGGAAAAAATAACAGAAATTTACGTGTGGGGATGTGTTAGAAAACTGTTCCTCTTCGCCTTTCAGATAGGCATCCTGTAAGAGGTGTCAAAATATCTGATTTGCTCGGTGGTAGGACTGCTTGGGTCTGGCTGACGTCGGAGTCTATCGTAAAGCTCCTTGGTGTGTGTTTCGACTTTTGCACGTAAGAGCCAGTTCCCCTTGGTTGCTGCGGTTCTGACAGTCTGCATTCCGTAGGGGCTCTTAAGGGTCGGCATCGCATCATCAACTCCTCTGGTGTTGCAGGTATCCATGGGCGACGATGACTACTTTCCACCAAGTGGTTCGTTAGCTCGTTTTACGACTACATCCATAAAAAAAAAATTGAAATCATAAATTGTTTTTTTTGGATAGATTACAAACAACTTAACTGATTGAATGAATATGGCTTTTAAACTATTACAGGGTAGGTACAAAGTCGCGGCAATAAGCCCCAAGGGGTCACTCGCAGCAAATTACAATGTTTGTATAGGATTCCCCGCAAGGGAAAATCAAACCGGTATTTTATATAATAATCGTAACTTTATGATAAACAATGAATATCTATGGAAGATTTATACAAACACTCGCTGATGTCCGCACTTTCACTCGCATCATAAAGGATTCTTTGAGACAATTCAATATTTTTTTGTGATACAGGTTTCTGACACCTACGCGAATATTAGACATTGAAATAAAACTACTTTTTACGGATTTTATCGCGTTGTATTAATATTATTTAATTCCCGACGTTTCGGATCATTTACAGCATCCATGGCCACGGGTAGAATAAGTTGTTGGACGTCTTAATGTTGCAATTACTAACAGCTACCTTACATTTTTGTTATTTATTGGCGATCCGATTCACGCAGATCGAGCTCACCGTATCCTTCCCCAATGTCAAACACCGCCGTTGCAAGAATAGAGCTGTTTTTGAGAGTGTTAGTATTATTCTTTCAAACAAATCATTTACTCAATTAAGTATATATCATATTTAGTAACTATTTTCAGAATAGATTCCTCTATCTAGAAAGTTAATTCTTTTGAAACCACAGCTGCCACACCCAAAAAGGCACAAGTATATTTTTCGAACTTCATCAGCATGTTTCTTCAAAGATTTCATAATTTATTCAAACATCCCGAAGCCAATATTCGTAAACTTCAAGCTAACAGTAATAAAACTCCGTCGCAAAATTCATAGAAAAATGGACCTTATAAAATTATAATAACTAGGTACGTATAAGTCTAAAATTTTCACCAATAATAAATTTCATTTTGCAATTTTCTCGGGATTTCTCAGTCGCTTTTACCACGCCTTCGCGTCGCTTCCACAAAACCGACCGTAGGCAGCTAATTTTGATTCCATTGCTCTGTCTAATTAAAATGTAACAATCAAAAGTTCCTTTGTCTTCACACCGGGGGTTTTCACTTTTGTACATTGTAAAATACGAGTACAATATTTTACGAAAAACCTGTTTTTCTTTCATTATTTTAAAATCAACTAAAAAGCGAATGATAATGAAATATTATATTTGGCATGTTGTCAAAAAGCACAGACTTTCGTCACAGGTCACAGGTTTTGGCTACGAAATTACTTACACAAATACATGTTCATACACAATCACACACAGTCACACAAGCTCTGTATCGCAGAGGACTCTAAAAACATCCAAAATTAACTAACACAAATTTCCGCAGAACACTCAAATCGTAGACACGCAACGGTAGACGAGAGGTGACCATTCAAACGCAGTCTCATGACATAACATAATTATAATGAACCCATTATACTGTCCCACTGCTAGGCACGGGTCTCCTTCCAGAAAGAGAAGGATTCGGCTATAGTCGAAAAAGCTGGTTGCCAGACTTCACACGCCGTCGAGAAAATTTCTCAGGCATGCAGGTTTCCTCACGATATTTTCGCTCAAGCGCGTGATAATATACTATCAAGGTAGGTTAGGCAGAGGCGTACTAATGTACTGTACACCCACAGTTCGCCGGTATGTTTAGGTCCCATGTAATAGGGAGCGAACTTATTGCCATTAACCGGGCACAGATTCCTAAGCTGCTACTGAGAATTTCATAGCAAAACACAATAACACTTTGGTCGACCTTTGTAGCAGTCGCGTTCAGGACCACTAGGCTAATGAAGCAGGCGCGTGATGATTAACTATTATGCCTTGGATTTTAACTCGAGACCGTTAACCTTTTTGACCACCATAGTCATTGTATAGATAACAATCCAAAATGTGCCCATCATGCCACGGTCGCGACTGACAGGTTCCTATAAGAAATTCGGAGCTTGGCGCATAGGGCACGCTTTTTCTGTGACGTTCTTTTTCATTAACTTGGCAGTCCAATGGTCATTCCATTAGGCTATCACTGCTTTGCCCCCAAGCTCTATCACGCAGTCTCAACCTAACCTAACCTAACTTTGAATCCAAATCAAACCTGATTGATAGCAATGATATCCCGGGTTTGACTGAAACTAATGTCAGTAATACAGGCTCTTAGCAAAGCTAATAAAGTTGTAACTAGTTAGTTCTCCTCATACTGTATTAATAGACATTAACAAGTTTAAATTTGATTTAGGAAACGACGCACCGGAGCGGTTTAGTAGATTAGGAACCGGTTTTAGCCCAATTAAGTGGGCCCAATGCCATCCTGGCTATAACTTAATCAATATAGGCCTTTCTCGGTAATGAAATAATAAATTTTCCAAAGGATAATGTGTATTGTTATCGGAATAGGATTAATTCATTAATGAAAACGTGACTGACCTACGCAAATTGTGGCCATTTCCCACTTCAATTGTTTTTTCGAATGTATACACATCACATAATCAACCCATTACATTTTCCGACTGCTTGGCACGGGTTTCCTCTCAGAATGAGAAGAATTAGGCTATAGTCCACCACGCTGGCCTAGTGCGGGTTGGCAGACTTCACACGTCATCGAGAAAATCTCTCAGGCATGCATGTTTCCTCACGATGTTTTCCTTCACCGTTTAAGCGTTTTTGTATGTGAGAATTTGTATTTGTAAACGCACCCACGATACAGGATAAAATCCAGGACATTTCCCTGAATTAAACGTTTATTTATGTTAAGTTGCTCAAATAAAAGTTGCTTCAATAATTCTAGTAGGCGCTAATAAAATTCAAAAATTGAAACATTTATTATAGAATAGTTTTTATTAAAGTCAAAATATTTTATTTCAATTAGACCACTAAATAAATACTTTTGAAAAGTCAAAACTATTTGCACGGTTCCAAAAAGTGGGTCGTATGGAGAAGAGCCGGCAAAAAACTCCATAGACAATCTTTTTAAAAAAATAAAAAAACTTGATTACAATATTATGTTTTATAACTTTGTTCCAACTAGTTGCTGAGAATTCTGCAGTTTGATATATTAGATTTATTCAATATACAAAAGGAATTAGGGATTGCCACAGCAAGTAAGAGCTGAGCAGCCCCGACAGACAGCACCCGTTCACGAGCATGACGTGCGTATCGGCGTGGTTCGACTCAACCATATTGTAGGGAATAAAAAGAATACTGACCCTCCAGAATCAAAACCCAATTGTTTTTCTTTTGTGTCTGTTTTGCTATATCTCTTTTCTTACAGTGTTTAAATAATAAGAGTATCATCCAATGATTAAAATAGGTACCTAACTAGTTACATAAATTAAATAAGTTCATAAAATACGATATGCTTCTTCCTGTGCATAGACTCTTTGTACCCTTTTTATTTCTTTGTTTAAATAAGTTTGAATTGGTCGGGAGGCGTCCAAGCTCGGAGCTTGGATGGTTTATTGCAATAGGTTTGCCTCATGTACATTAGTACACCTCTGTCTTATCCTTCGGGAAATACAGGTGTGTATGTAACATTATTGAGTATGAAAAATAATCTACCATCTAGGGAAAGAGCCTAGGAAGGTTTTTATAACCCGACTAATCATTTTTAACTTAGTCACTAGCCCTCTTAATTTCAGCATTCTGATGAAGGTGGAAGACCCTGATATTCTTTATCAATCCATTTGCTGATACACTGTGGGGTACGGATATTTTCTCAGAATGAGAGTTATTATAATCCACCAGTTCCTGGGAGATGACTCCACACCCAAACGCCTTCGAAAAAATCTGTCTCCTCACGATGTTTTTCTTCACCGTTTATGCGAGTGATAATTTTACGCACATCATTACGAAAAGTCAGAAGTGCCTACCTTGGATTCGAGCTCAAGCCCTATGACTCGGTAGTCCAATGGTCATATCACTAGGCGATGAAGTAATAAAGAACCAGGAAATAAACAAACGCACAAAGATTATGCAATTATATATACATCATTCAAATTTCCGACAACTTGTTTACCAATATTTAAACGTACCTACTGTGAACGACCTTCCATCGCATCTTTTAACTGTTAACTGCTGTAACTTTGAATACTTTAAAATTTGGTACACGAAAACGAATAGCTCCTACAAAATAATGTTGTTTACTCACTTTAAAAAGTAGATGTAAATCAAGAATATTTTTGAAATAAAAGTGATTTGTGTGCAATTGCAGTTTTCCATTGTGTTCCTGGCTTATTTGAATCGAAAACATAGTAACACGTTTAGTTATGCGGATGAAAATGTGGTTCGGAAATGGGTCAAGGATTTTTACGTAGATATGCAAAACATCTGTGAAGTGTATTTGAAAAAACTAGCTATGCTCCGTGGTTTAACCCGCTTTGCCCCGCTCCTATGGGTCGTAGCGCGGTGTTATATATCCTATAACCTTCCTCAAGAATTGCACTAGAGAACCTATCACAGTATAGATTATAATATATACACTCCTCTTTCCGGCTACTCCGGGAATTCAGGTGTACACGAAATACTTAGACTAATTTTAATCCATTGTTTGTATTTCAGGGAATGAAAAGTGCTCATGAAATAACTGTCACTACGATACCAACCCTTGAAAACTTAATCAAGTGTTTTGTTAGTACCTAAGTAGGTATCTACTCAGTAGCAGCACTGCATTCCAATTTATTCAACGATTTATAAATAACCGCAAAATACCTCTTATTATATAGGACTTAGAAACTTATCAACAGGTTCGGCAACGCGCGAGTGATACCGCTGATGTTGCAAGCATCCATATTACCACCTTAGGGGTATAAAAAACAAGAAAAATGTTTAGCAAAAAGTGACAGCAAGACAAATACATAACAAACAAAACAATAGCACGGAAAATCTTAGTAAGACATCTTGTGCTACGTCAAAACATCACTCAAAACCCTGTGTAACCTTTCGGGGAATACAGGCGTGATGGGATGTTATGTCAAACAATACGTTGTTTTAAAAAGCAGTAAAAAGTGCCTTTAAACCGCTACCATGTTTATATGTCACCGTTATCTAGCACCCTAATACAACCGACGAGATACAAACACAATAAAATATACAAGAGTAGCTACCCTCCACGTTTATTTCCCGAGAGGAACCGCCTAGTAATTTACGTAAACTGCCTAATACGATTATCGGCCATAACATAAACCCACACTTTTTACGAGTGTAATACAGATTGTGAAAAAAAAAACCTTGAATTTTCACAATATTTTATTTGGCTACTAAGTTTTGGAGGACATAAGTTGCCACAGTAAAAAAAATGGCAGTAGTTCAGCAATACAAAAAATCCGTCGAGTTCGAGTCGGACTCGAGCACCGAGGGTTCCGTACAAACTTGTAAGTATCTATGTAAATAGACCAACTGCAATTGTGTTTGTAATCACATTTTATTTGTGATATAACTACAAATTAACGGTTTTCTGATTTTATCCTTTACTTGTGCGCTATGACAGTGCTTCTTGAAAAATGTCATGTTTCTAAGTCTACGGGAAGTAGCTAGCCTATATCGACGGCATAAACGGAGCATAAACGGCCGTATCTTTTGATTGCGTTGACTTCGATGTTTGATTTTTTCACTGCTCCAAAGGATTGCAGACCTGAGTATTTGATATTAATTTCAACATGATACGCGTTCCTGACAAAAAGAGTCTTGAAAGACGGACAGACAGACTGATAACAAAATGATTTTATAAGTTTTTTCTTTTGAGGTTAAAGAGCCTGTTTGGTATGCATATTTAAGTAGTTTGACTCACAGGGCTACTAGTGTGACAAATTTGTATTGTGAGAAGATTAACCTGACAAGGAAAAAATATTAACAGACACAATAGAAAAACAGTTGTTTAAGACGTTTTGGGTGGTTTCGAAAATTAAGAAAATAAAAAGTTTTTAATTTTATTAATGACCGACCAACCGACCCACCGACCGACACGACTACTAAAGTATAAAATTATTATGATCGGTGCAAATTAATACGCCTATAAAGTGGATATCACTGTTCGTGGACATAGATTTTTTTCTTTTTTTAATTATACTTGTCAGTTGCTTTTTCGTAATCATGATTTAGTTTTTTAAGCTTTCGTTTTTATTTGACACTTTTATGTGGCTCATGCTAACTTTATTCATGCATACTGCTTTCTGACACTTACGCGAATATTAGACATTGAAATAAAACTACTTTTACGCATTTTATCGCCATGACCATGGATGCTGTAAAGGATCCGAAACGTCGGGAATCAAATAATTAGTAGTTTTATTTATTCATGCATTTACTAGGATGCAAGTTTCATGCACTATTTCATTTCAATCGGTCATGGTTAAAACATAATTTGTTCTTCGTTACATAGAGGTGGGGTTAGTAGTAAGAAAGTCCCAGGTACACTTGTCATTCGTTCAGTGTTTACTATACTGGATTATCCTGTAATACCATGTACCACGTCCACAAGATACTCTAGGGATCAAGACAAATCTTTAGTCACCTCTATTGTTAAAATCGATAAAATTTTATTTTTTTCGGTCCTCTTTTTATCATGATTATATTGCCATGATTTAAAAAAATATATAGCCTATGACACTCTTATTGCAAAGACGAATTAATCAACACATCATTTGTCAAAATCTAGTGAGTAGTTTTTGAGCTAGGATCGAACATCCGTACCTAACTATGATCAAGATTTAATATCTATACATCCATACTTCTTTTTTTCAGAAGCCGTCGCGAATGCATATTCAACAACTCATCAAAGTTTTGATATCAATTGGATGATCGTGATTGTTATCACATAGAGAAACCTATAGAAATCGAACAGACCAACAAAAATTTTAGACAATTTACAATGGCGAAAAAAACTCCATAGGCAATCTCACAACGCAATAGCTTGACGTTTAGTTTGACTTACGACCTTCTATTTATTGTCGTTAACAAATGACACGCACTGGCTGTATGGAGCTCGCTCGTACTGTTCATAGCAATGTAATCCTTAGCGTGCTTATGGACTTTTGTCTACTGTACCTACACATCAAGCTTTAAAATCCATAAGCTGGTCTCTCATTATACGGAAATCCTATAAAATGCAAGATCAGCTTAAATTGGAGATGTATTACTTGATAGTTGTTAAAGCAATATGTACCAATATGCATTATAATCAATACCAGTAACTGTTGCTAATTTTGATTCTGGTGAAACAAAGTTTATAGTCCCGCTGTACAATTTTAATAATACTCGATATTAGTAATTTAAATTTTAGTGCAGCGGTTTGGGTACTCCGCAACTGTTTCCATATTACGTAATGTCTGCCTTATTACATTGTACCAGCGAAAGTGAGGTTCAATTCCCGAGTTAGTGAAAAAGTAATCAATATTTTCACTAACTCAGAAAGTGGTCTTTGTTTCAACATTTGTCTGTGGTAGTGTGTAGATACGGGCTGTGGATCATGACCGTAAGTACATACCACGGTAAAGTAGAGGCGTACTAATGTAAGTACCTACATCTACAGTTCGTCTGTATGTTTAGGTTCCTATTGCCATTAACCAGGCACAAATTCCACAAATTCGTTTGAGGTTTGAGAAAAACCCAATAACTCTATGCTAGACCTAGACCTTGAGTCGCGCTCAGGACCACTAGGCTAATGAGGGAGTTTTATTAATCTTATTATATATCCTAAGTACTGTTAATACTCGTAAGTATTTTGTTAATCCATACTTACTAATAAACTATTTTTTTTTTGTGAAGCAGGTATCCTTGTGTGACGATAACTACTAACCACCAGGTGGCTCGTCCGTTCCTTTGCTGACATAAACAATAAAAAAATCTTCGTCTGTTTTTCTGCAACTATTGCACGCCTAAACTGATTTCATTAACATTTAACAAGGAGATAGATCAAAAAAATTGAGGAATGGTATAGTCTATGTATTGTCTTGAAAATTAGTCCTTTTGGAACGCGAGGGAAACCGCGGGCAGCCAGCTATAGATAATAATTTAGAACCTGTAGTTAGCATTACCGAGTGCTTACTGCTTGGACTTGAACTGTTACACAATCTGTGTTTGTTTCAAACTAGTGGTTTTGCGTAAGTTTAGCGGAACTGCTATTAAAACGTGGTCCTTTGATACATTGATCTGCTTAACAGTTATGCTGGCCCCCTTTTACATGGAACCTAAATAAACCAGTGAATTGTGGGTGTACATTAGTACACCTCTGCTTAACCCTTCGGGAAATACAGGCGTGATGTTATTTTATGTTTTTGTCATTGATACGGTAAGAATTTGAATAACTATAAATTATTTAAAATATGCAAAATAAATAACAGAACCATGATTTTTAAAGGAAGTTACCATTATTGGCTTCATTATATGCATTAAAAATAAAGTTGTATGTATTAATAGGGTCAAAGTCAAACTTGTACATTGAATGGAGCGGGAAGTATAAATAACTAGTGATGTCCTTGTAAACTTGGTCCTAATGCCCATTTGATTAGGGGCCTTTGAAGCCACCGAACTGTAAGGCGATGGGATTAACGTTGGGTTCGAAATCTTTATTCTTGCGGTTTGTTTTGGTTCAAACCTGTAACTATTAGCGACCGCACTAAATATTTTTTTTCGGGATTCTTATTTTACTAACATTTGTCCAATGCTTAGCTAAGCGTATTAATGTGTGGTCTCGAGTTTGAGTCAAAAGTATACCTCTGATTTTTTTAAACTACGAAGAAAAATATTTTGAGGCAACTTGCTTACCTTATGAAGTTTTCTAACCCGAACTAAGCTATTACCACGTTTGATAATAGTGTATTGCTAGAGCTTTTCTCTAGGCGTACAATTAAAAACCTATTACAAAATACCTGCATATTATACTGAATCTGATATTATATAACTGCTTTTAATTCCAAAGTACCCTACAACCCTTAAAGAACGTCCATTTCAGTTTTACAACGTTACGTTTCGGTTCGTCAGTCGTAAAACCATGTCTTTGTACCTACACGTGCTATAAAAAAGTTAAGTGGCTGTCCAGTTTATGACTAACGGTTTTCTGCACTCTGACCGAAGCGAGAAATTAAGTAACCCTTTTTATTACCCACCTGCATGAAATAGAGGAAGGGTGCTGTGGTTTTGAAATAACTATAAAAGCGTTTCCTAAATTCATCTGAGTTTTCTTCTAAGTGCATTAGTATTTACTTTACAATACCATACCTAATCTTCAAAATAAAATCCTTCCCAAAATCTGTTGTGCCGTTTGGTCCGCAAATATTTCACCCTAAGGACCATTTACCACAAGCCTGGAAGTTGCACGAATGAAAAATACCGTCTAAAATCACACGTTTTCTGTGCTAAATGTATTTTTTCTACTCTCTTTTGATTTGATAATTTACGATCTTTGCCTTTTGTTACTGTACTAAATCAAGACTTTTTTGTGGTGTGTTTTCTACCCCTTCTTCATGGTTCCGTATGATAAGTTTAGCTTTTATCGTGAAGAGGTTTTTGAGATACAATATATAAATTGCTACTTATGATCCTTGTATCTTATAATAATAATATATTAAGATAAATAGTTAATAGTGGAGATTTAACTTCGTGTAACGCGGAAACGAAAGCCGGTTATTTTTTAACTGACGTTTTATATACCTGGTATACAAGGTATGTGGAGTATTTTTTAACAGACCAGAATTTAAATTCTACGTATACTTAGAGCTTATTAAAACATATAATAGGTACACATAAAAATCTTTAAAATTCTCGTAATTCATTATACTATGAATACACCAGATAAGTTTTGATTTAATTTGGTATTTTTTTATTATTATAATTTATTTTATTTTATAATTAATTGAATAATTACCAGATAATGAATCAGAATAATTATCTGGAATTTTATATTACCGGTACTATATATTATAATTATGTGTATAATTTTGAATGGGACAGGTTAAGAAAAATATTAAACCGGGCTAGGTACAAAAAATTTATTACAGTATAAAGTTCACATTTCTACATAACATAATATGAGAGGCGTGAGTGTATGTATGTATGTATGTATGTATAAAATTACGCCTGTATCCCCGAAGGGTTAGGCAGAGGCACCCACAGTCTATTTTTAGGTCCCATTTAATAGGCGAGGAGCCTATTGCCCTTAATAATATATGCATATACTCCGAGCTGCTACTAAAAAATCCCAATAACATTTAGGTTTAAAAGGGGGCGAGCCTATTGCCAATAATCGGGCACAAATTTCAAACTCCGAGCTACTACTGAGAATTTCATAGAAAAATCCACTAACACTTTGCTTGACCTGAGAATTGAACCTAGGACCTCTATCTAGCGTAGCTATCGCGCTCAGGACCACTAGGTAGGCTAATGGGGCAATCACCTAAATTTTATAAAATGTATATTTTTTTCTTTTTATTCTATCTGCTATAATTATGTATAATTTAAATTAAAATCCACAATAATTAGAGAAGATTATACCTCAGAATAAACCTAAAGAAAATTATAAGGTGTACGGTAAATGATAATATTCATTAAATGCACAAGTTTCAAGGCGAACAAGTAGATTTGTTATAATCTCTGCATGTATAAATCACATATTAATGGATCGATGGTGTTGTTTTAGCGTACCGCAATTAAAATATAAAATAAAGGAACCCTTGTAATGAGACTTCGGCATATGTCACTGACATTTTTGTTAATAGCTACTACATAATGATATTGATTAACATAATTTGCTTTTATGCATGATAACATCGACTTACCAAGCTCGTTAAATTTGTTAATTATGTTAACATAATGCTTCTTAGCCTAATATAGATGCGTGTTCCACCTTTTAATATGACCATTTTTACGTGAGAGAGCCATGCTTTGGCACGAATGGGCCGGCTCGACCGGAGTGATACCACGGCCTCACAGAAATCCGGTGTTAAACAACGCTTACGTTGTGTTTCGCCGAGTGAGTGAGGTTACCGGAGGCCCAATCCTCTTTTAAAAGGTCGGCAACGCATTTGTGACTCCTCTGGTGTTGCGGGTGTCCATGGGCGGCGGTAATCGCTTACGATCAGGTGATCCGTCTGCTCGTTTGCCCTCCTATCCCATAAAAAAAAGATCTAACTATATAATAAGATGTCCTTCTATTTCTCAGAATAAATGAAGAATAATGAATGAAATAATGATAATGAATGAAATTTCTCAATGAAGTGTTATTCTTTATGAGAAATAAACGTCTTAAAACATAATATATAATGTTTCAGAAGTATAGATAATTTATAACTTAGACTAAGAAACATAATGTTAACTTAATTAACAAATTTATCGAGCTTGGTAGGTCGATGTTATCACTAAGCAAATTATATACAGAAAGAAACACAAAAATAAAAAATTAGGTACTTTCGGAAGAAATTGTCAACATTGCACAGCCATGCACCCCAAACATTACCTATGATTATATAAAAATAAGCGTTATTATACTTACATTTAGCGAGAGAATGAACAATCTAATGTCATAGATAACGAGGAATCAAATATCAATGGAATAATTAATTTTATACAAAATCGAAAATTTGATTGTTTTTCTTTCTTTATGCTGCTTTACTATTCATTAATTACGATTAAATTTTGGTGAGATATGACGGTGAAGATTTTTAATATACAAAAAATATAGAGTTACCTATATAAACACGGATCAATCAAACTAATAATTTTGAACTTGGAATTGCTTAGGTATATTCAGCCTATTTTGTACAAATTAGGCTTCGATCCGCCTATTAATAATAATTATTTTATTAACATCAACTCGCACTTGACAGGTGTTTTCATTTATGCATAATAATATAAATAATATAATAATGTCCTCATTTATATGGAAGTATTGTGTTAACAATTTATGTGTTTGTATAATTGTGTAATAAATACGTCGTAATCATTCACGTCGTTTGCACTTGGAGCATTTTCCAATGACTGTTACATCTCGGTGTGATAGAAGGCGAGACAATAAATTTTAGCACATGTTCTTGTCCATGGGTTCACTTGGGTGTTAACGGAGAGAAAATTAAAAAAATAGTTTAAATTATAAATAATTTTCCAAGTTTGGTATACAATTAAATAGAATAAGTATCGTGACTAAAAAAAAAATAGAAAAACAATTAAATCTACAGAATGCAACCAATTTATAGAAATATAATAATTATCATCATCATCATACATATCAGCCAATAAAGTCCACTGGTGAACAAAAACCTCCCCCAATGACTTCCACAGGGACCGGTTATATGCCGAGTGCATCCAACGACTTCCAGCGACCTTTATCAGGTCGTCCGTCCACCTCGCTACATAATTATAGTAGGTTATATAATTTGAAACGTAAACGTAGACATTATTTAATCTTTATTCAATAATTCTTCCTAATTAGCTACTAACATAACAATACAAGGCTACGTTCCTTATTTCCGATAAATAACAACAAAATTATTATTGTTATTTATTAGTTATGTAACCGTAAAATGTTCTCTCACTCACTGTTCGCCGATACTTATGTTTAGGTCCCATGTTATAGGGAGCGAACTTATTGGCACTAACCCGCGCTCCATACGATGCAAGGAGAAGGAAGAACTAGAAACAACAAAGCCAAGAACTGATTATGGTATGATAAATATGAAGACGCAAAACTTTATAATGAAATACCTGACGAAGTAACCAAAAGTAATAGCTTGCTTAAATTCAAAAAGGGTCTAGGAAACTACTTTATAAAAAAATATTAACACTAAAAAAGTCACCATAATCTTAATTTTAATTAATTTTTGTGTTCACAGAGATACTCACTTAGTTAGTTAGTACATTTTCTCATTGTTTTTATGGGATAGGGGGGCAAACGGGCAAACGTATCATCTGATGGTAAGCGATTACCGCCGCACATGGACACCAGCAAGACCAGAGGAGTCACGAGTGCTTTGCCGGCCTTTTAAAAGGGTATTGGGCCTCCGGTAACCTCAATCACACGGAACACAACGTAAGCGTAATTTGAGGGCGGTTTTCTGTGAGGCCGTGATATCACTCCGAAGCATAGTTCTCCCACGTAGAGAGAGATTATTATATTATATTAGTGAACTGTAATGTGCTGTGTTTTTTTTGAGATATAAATTTTATGTCTTTAAACCGAAAAATACCAAAAAAAAACTACTTCGCTCGACCTGGTAATCCAACCCAAGACATCTAGCGTACCAGTGGCGCTTGAGACCATTATATTTAATAAGAAAAACATTTTTTATTTTCAATCAGAGTCAAATTGCAACACATACATATAGGAACGCAATAAGTGCAATCCACGAAATATAGTTTTTAGCATGAAAAAATACTACTGACAAACGAGTTTACTAAAACCGGTTCTGTATTAATTGTAACAGTATCGGTATTACTTTTATGATTCCGTAGTAAACCAGGAAGGACCCGTTGGTAATTTTAACATAAATTCAGTTTTTTTTGTATGCATCTCGATATATATAGGAAATATATATATATATATATATGATTTTTAAAAAGTTGTTTTGAAGGTCGACTTATTTAGTTGAGAATAAAAACGTCTTTGAAAAACAGGACTCATGATAAAACGTTTTCATATTTTGTTATTTTTCTTATGGGATAGGGGGGCAAACGAGCAGACGAATTGCCTGATGGTTAGCGATTACCGCTGCCCATGGACACCCGCAACACCAGAGGAGTCACGAGTGCGTTCCGGCCTTTTAAAATTACATAGGATTGGGCCTCCGGTAACCTCACTCGGCGAAAATATTATAATTCGTTAGTCTAGTGGTCCCAACCGCGACTGTTACGCTAGAGGTCCTGGGTTCGTTTCCTAGGTCGAGCAGTGTTATTGAGTTTTTCTAAGAAATTCTCAATGGCAGCTCGGTGTTCGGACTTGTGCCTGGTTAATGGCAATAGGCTCGCCCCCTATTACATGGGGCATAAACATACCGGCCAATTGTGGGTGTACATAAGTACACATCTGCCTAACCCTTCAGGAGAATACAGGCGTGATAGTATGTGTGGAATTCGTCTTCAACATAATAATATTATGACTTAATTTATTTGCAACAATAAGAAAACAATATTATTGTTGACAGGCCATCATTTTATTAAGCAATTGATATTTGTATTATTGAATATATTTTACGGCGATTTGTAGGTGTACATTAGTACACCTCTGCCTAACACTGAGAAATACAGACATGCCTGTTTATTTTTTTTTTATATTCTTGATTCAAGCTAGCGAGCTTTACTATGTATAAGAAAAAATCTAAATAAATATTATTGACATAGCTTAGTCAAAAAGCAGTTGGAAAATGTTAGTTCATAAAATAACAAAATAAATTTTAAAATTCAATTCAAAGTTTTCAGTTTTTCTTAACACCATTAAATAGTAGCCGCCATGTTATTACGTCATAAGGCTGTGTACACTTAAAAAAAAGTAAAGTAAACGTAATTTATATTGAAATAATACCATGGAAGACGGTTTTGTAAAGGGAGACACAGATTTAAGAAGAATTATGTTTACACAGCCAACTAACGTCATAACCACAGAGCAATATGGCGTCCACAGCGTCCAGCGTTTTTGCGAAATTTGAAAATGTAAATGTTAAAGGGGATAAATAGGGTGGTCATTACCACCAAATTTAGTAAATTGATCACCAAAATGCTTAACAAAATGGATAAATGGTCACCAAAAAAATTAGGTTTAGGTTAACTTATTTTGGTGATCATTTACTATTTTTGGTAATATAAAGTGATTTTTTGCCATAACATTTTACTAGATCTGGTGGTTAGTTAAACATAAGCCAATGTTAAATGTTTTTATGGCACTTATCGGTGGAATAAAAATGTAGTATTTTGTAGTGGATTAGCAATATAGAATCGAAAGTGGGTGAAATACTATTCTACGGAACTGTTATTTTATTAAAAATACCGACTCGCGCTTAGCAAGTTCATTTTTATAGCAATGTGGTACAAACTGTGAATTTACGTAAATAGACCGTTACGCAAAAAAGTGAATGCACTTACCTACTTTCAGTTCGAATCGGACGATGATTTTCGCGTTCACTCTTTTTTTTAGTTTTTTTGTACTTGAACCATTATCTATTACGCTCATTTCCCTGAAGTGTTAGGCAGAACTGCGCTAATGTACACCCTCATTTCGCCATTATGTTAAGTCCCATGTAATAGGCGCACCTATTGTCCGCCCGTTGTGTATTTAACCGGGCAGAAATACAAACTCAAAACTGATACTGAAACACAACACATCTTGACTTGGGAATCGAACCAGGAACCTCTAGTGTAACAGTCGCTCTTATGACCACTAGACTGACGAGGCAGTCTCATCTTTGTCTATTTATGTACCTTTATGACATTTTTTGACGTTACTTCGATTTTATAACAATGCAATGCTACGCTTATCTATATCCCCGAAAGGTTAGGGAGTGGCGTAGGTACTCAGTCATGGTCATGGCGAATATCAAATACGAATACCATGGTCATGACTATAGAGCAAAGGAAGGCATGTACGGTTTTTAGTCGGTACGAGTCCGATATACCCTGCCGCTTCCCCGGGTGGCAGACGATCCATGAGGATTTTCCGTACCACAAAAAATGGAGTGGAGTACTGATGTATATGCAGTTTTCCTGTATTTTGGTACCATGACATAGAGGGCTATCTAGCCATTAACCACACTACTTAAGAATTTCTTAAAAAAACAGCATTACAAGGCCCTAATGTTCGGCTTTTAAATATTATGCTTCTGTGCATGTTATACGCTGGCGCCTAAGCATTATTTCGTCGTCTAATATTAGAATTATATTTATTTATTATCTATACTAAAATATTGGGTTTTTTATGTTTATGACGAATAAACTCAAAAACTACTGGACCGATTTCAAAAATTATTTCACTATTATTATGCCTGATTACATTATCCCTGAATAACATAGGCTAAAAAAAATTTTACGATCACTTTTTTTATGGGATAGGGGGACAAACGAGCAGACTGATCGCCTGATGGTAAGCATTTACCGCCGCCCATGGACACCCGCAATACCAGAGGACTCATAAATACGTTGCGTTTAAAAGGCGGGTTTAAAAGGGGCCTCCAGTAACCTCACTCACTCGGCGAAACACAACGTAAGCGTTGTTTAACGCCGGTTTTCTGTGAGGCCGTGGTATCACTCCGGTCGAGCCGGCCCATTCGTGCCGAAGCATGGCTCTCCCACGTTAAAAAAATTCCCTACTAAAACTTCAATAATGTCCACCGGTCGAAGCCCGGACGCCGCTAGTTATAGGTACTGTACAATATAGATAATCAAGCATATGGACCGCCTGATGGTAAGCTGGCAACTCCAGCCTATAAACAACAGTAACAACAGTGGTAGTACAAGTGTATTGTCATCTTCAGACTTCAGTTATCAAGTCTCATTTGCCCACTAATTTCACTAGAACTCTGACGATCTTAATAGCAGAGTTCTGCTATCTCAAAACTATGCTTGTGAAATTTTGGAGTTCGCGAGTTTAACCTCATTTAAAGAAAGCGTCATCATTTTCTGATCTGCATATAAGTTCAAAAAGTTCATTTTAAGTCAGACCTATAATATCTACTTATGTTCGTGTCGATAGCAAAAATATTGATAAGCACATCTCAATGGAAAACCACATTGAAATTTTAACTAAATGCCTATTTAGACGATGACCTTAATTCTAAAACTATGTGGTTTAAAGGTTAACAGGAAAACGTTTCTTAAAAATATCGGTGACAATTTAATAATAATTAATCTTAATTGATAGGTAAGTCGCATCACTTATTTGTCGCTTAACTTAATTGCATCGGTTAAGCCGGCTGTTAATAGCGTCGTCAGTAGTGCTGCGCTACTGCTAAGCTGCGCACGCGCGAACCGCATCGCGAATCTCGCGCAGCGGTCACGAAATATATATCGCAATTTGAATTTTGAAAGAGTATTGACGGGATTTTAATGTTAATCGTAGAACTGGTTTTAAGATTTAAAATTATTGAGCTTGACTTTTATTGATAGAAATTTCGATTGATCTTGTATGTGATTAAGTTTTAATTAAAAAATATAAATAACGACACCTTAAAATATATAGATCTGTTTGAAAAGTGTTACCATTTTGAGTTTGACTACATGACAGGATAGTGTATTTTTTCAAAATGTCTAATATTCCGCTGGTTCGTAAAGCTATTGTGGGGGCTTCTATTGCCCATGCCTCCCCATCGACCCACCCCAATCCTGTTGTGGTAGAGGAGGGCCAAGAAAGCCAATGGACCCCGGCAGCGCTAGAGCGGGCCGGATCCACTTTGAAGGCATTGAATCGCATGGCTAAACGACCACCGGTGCATATCGTATTTGAGGATGTCAGTTACACCGTCAGCTCTCACAAAGGTAAGTTTTAACTTTCTAATATTCGCCAACAAACAAATTATTATTTCTACAGCCACCAACCAATTTGATTTGACTTGATGTTTTTTTACAAATTTTGTTTTAGAATTTTTTTGACCTTTATTAAATCCGAATAAAAAAAAGATTAAAAAACAAAATTATTAACTAAAAAAATAAAAAATAAAAAGACTAGACTAACTTATAAAAATAAAGCAGAAGATTCACAAATAATATGTAATTTTCAACACACGGTGTCTCAATAATAAAGTCTTTTATTTTTAGTTTTTGTTAAATTACTTTGCTTTTTTTTTGTGATCGGCTTACGCTTGACCGCTAGTTCGCCTGATGTTAAGCGATACTACGATTACTATATATGTAGGTACTTAAGATTATTTGTGAATCTTCTTTGCCCTAGCAAAGGAAGCCAATTGCGTTGTTTCTCCGACAGCCTCTCCTGGCGTTGGACGTTCTAGTATAAGAATGTAAGATAAGCACGGGCCGTTCATACACACGCGCGGTTCTATTGGGCGATACTTATTTATTAACCTACTTACTATTTCTGTGTCTAACTAAATAATTATATTTTTTTTAACAATGATCCTCAGGTGAATTTATTATGGAACACTGAAAAAATTTCATTGGGATACCTTTAATCATTGTGGATAAAAACTGATTTTCCGTAGATATCTGTATAAAAATGAAGATTCTAAGGAAACTGCGATTTTTTGCTGAGTCATGACAATTTCTAACACATTTATAACAAAAAATTTTCTCCGCAAAACGTTCAAAATACGGCAAAAGATCAACTTTATGACACCTTTGTCTCACCTTTGTCTCAACGCTTGCTATGATATATAAAAAATACTGACAACCAAACAACAATAACCTATTACGTCACTTTGAATTCATTCAGGACTAATTTTGTAGTTCCAAAAGTATTTTTGAATGGTTTGGTTGGTATTAAATTCCTAGACATGAACAATTTTCAATACGATTGTACACGGTACATCCGCAAAAAATCTAAACCCGTACCGACAACGTTTTGAGAACTATATTAATTCTATTCTGTTTTCAAATGACAAAGCATACAGAAAGAAAGAAACGTTTTTATTTGGCCAGCACAGATACGAATAAACATATACCACATAATTATCTAGATAATACGTTTATTTTTTATTTATCTTATGATAATCCTATATTTTGTTATCTTCGACTAAAATAACTTTCCACTCACCTTTGTGATAAAAAGGTTATGTATTTAAAAATCATATATTTTCAATCTTCTGTTATGATTTGCTCGCATACAAAAACTGACAGATTCGGAAAATAACAGAAAATGAAGAACTTTAAGGTTAGATACGTAAAATGACAGTAATGCAGATTGACGGAAATGAAAAATAACAGGAACACATGTTATTATTAAGTAAAATATGCCTTTATTTTATTTTACAATGTTTTTTTTTTGCAATTTTTACAAATATATTACGTACCTACTACTGTTTCTGTATTAAAATGTGTAAAGTTTCTGATTCAAACATTGGGATAGGAATTGAACCCAGGACCTTATGTTCAACGGGTGCGTTTACGACCATTAGAGTAACAACCTTTTTCTTTATCATAATGGTCTTTCATACTTTTTTCATAATAACGTTGCTACACCAAGATTTTGTATAATTGATACCTTTACTAACCAAAATTTCAACGTACACGTAGGCCCAAAATACTATTTACCAACAAATATATTTATTCCACGCGAGAATTGAACCCAACAGTTCACTATAATAGATTTTATCGCGTTGTATTGATATTATTTGATTCCCGACGTTTCGATAATTAACAAAAATGTAAGGTAGCTGTTAGTAATTGTAAACATTAAGACGTCCAACAATTGAGTCTACCCGTGACCATGGATGCTATAATATGATGATATGATGTAATTTTATTTCAATGTCTAACATTCGCGTAAGTGTCAGAAACCAGTAAGTTCACTAAAATTACAATACGGGATAGGTAGCTATGGTACCTGCATGATTAAAAATTAACATGTCATAATGGGGCGCAATGTGGTCTCAACCGCAAACGTGCAGGCTGCGACCAGCGAGCTATTGGTCGTATGGGCACCACTCCGCAAACCGAGGCTAGAATTAGTTACCTACGTACGTTTTAGTGTTGTAATTGAGTACCTAGTTGCGTGCGGTTATGCACATGTGTAAGTACTAGTAAGGTATTTTTATCGTAAAAGGTAGGTCCTGGAACGACTGTGTATAGCGAAGCGAGGCATCAAAGTGAATAACCTCGATCTGTCAAGATAGACAGGGATGCAGTGACTATAAATTATACGTTAAAGCAAGAGATAGCGATAGGAGCGAATTCTTGTTCCTGCGATACCTACTAAATTCGAAAAAAGAACTTGGGCCGTATTATGTTACATATTACATATTAACGCCATCAATTTTACGTTGTGAGAAAGAGATGCCGCTCTACATATTAAATAGCCTCATCTCTTTCTTACAACCTAAAAATGATGGCGTTAACATGTCATAATACGGCCCCTGACTTGCGAAAATATAGATACAGTTATAGCCTGCATTTTAAAATATTTTATTTCTTGGGGTAATTTAGCAAATAATTGTTTCTCAGCGCTCTAGAATAATCGATTTTGCATTGTGTTTGCATTTGTAATATGTTACTTGACGGGATAATCTAGAACCTTTGTCCAAAAACACATAAATGGGTAATTAGAAAACGAAAGTAGATACCTAGTATTCCAAATAATATTATTACCTTCCTAAAAACAATCAGGGGGACCATCTTAACCACTGATACCACTATTCTATTATCCATAATATCCCGGTATGGTTGCAACCTTTAAACATTAATATAAACTGGGAAAAAAGTGTTCTTACAGCTGTGGCAATAGGAGAGAACATCTCTCTTAAAAACTTACAAAGTCCTCACAAAAATATCTTAGAAGGGACGGTCACGTCTCCACAATAAAGCGGCGGAAAGTATTTCTGAGTTACACACACCTTTGATTGCACCCTTGTGTGAGATTCATAGGAAAACTTTGGAACATTCTTAGTGGAAAGTTTTTTCATAGTAATATTTACTTACTTGAATTTATTGTGAAGGGAATTTATGTGTGTTTTCTACTCTTTTCTAAGAATACTTTCTCTGTTCTAGGGAAACGAATTCGTTCCGAAATTGAATTTGTTGTTTGAATTTTTTAAACTTACTTAGTATACCATTTGTTGTATTAAAAATTGCAAAATCACGGTTTCCAGAATTATTGAGAGCAGAATACTGCATTATTAGCCTACTACATGTTATAATTAATTATAACATGTAGTAGGTACCTACAAATTTGTACAGAACCCTCGATGGGCAAGTCCGACTCGCGCTTGTCCGTTTTATTTACAAATGGAACGGATACAATTACATGAAAATAACAAGTTTTGTTCGCTGTTCAACGACGCGTCACGTAAATAGCATAAGCGTTGTTTAAATTTAAGTATGTGTGCATTCGTGAGCCGTGATAGCCTAGAGGTATGACCGTTGGACTGCCAAGTCAAAGGTCTCGAGTTCGAACCCAAGGCACGCACCTCTGACTTTTCGAAGTCATGTGCGTATTAAATAGTTAATGAAGGAAAACATCGTGAGGAAACCTGCATGCCTGAGAGATTTTCTCGATGGCGTGTGAAGTCTGCCAACCCAAACTAGGCCAGCGTGGTGGACTATACCCTAATCCCTCTCATTCTGAGAGGAGACCCGTACCCAGCAGTGGGACAGTATAATGGGTTGATTATGTTTATGATTATATGTGTGCATTATATCTTGCGATTGCGCATAATACACCCATTTGATTAGTAATTGATAAGCGTCAATGAACATACATACCATCACGCCTGTATTACCCGAAGGGTTAGGCAGATGCGTACTAATGTACCTACACCCACAGTTTGCCGGTACGGTCCTCTAATTCGGGGAGAACTGCAAGCTGCTACTCAGAATTTAATACTTAAATAAACCCAATAATACTTTACTGGTTTTTAACACTTACGCGAATATTAGACATTGAAATAAAATATACTTTGCTCGACCTGGGAATCGAACCCAGGACCAGTAGCGTGTGTTAGAATTTTATTTTAATATTATGAAATATATGTTACTGATACTTACTATATACTCTTAAACAATATTATCATAAATAACTAAATTTATATAGTTTATTTTAGTCTCAAATACAGGGTTAATTAGGGACAGAATACAAAACAAGTTTAATTTAAATAATAATATTTTATTTATACAAACACATTATAGCATTTACTATTTACTACGTTTTAATACAATATACAATATTAATAAGATATACTTAACTTTTATTATAATTTATATTATAATATTGCTGAGCTCTGTTCGCTATGACGGCCGGACACAGAATGGAGTCGCATCGACCGATTCCGTCCCTTTTTATACCGTTTTAACAAACAACGCTAAAAGAACAGGTGTTTACAATCTAATGATTTTATGATGTATGATTCATTACAAACGTTAACAAAAATTCTAGGAAGGTTTATATTTTTTTTTTTTTATTTTTTTTTTTTATAAAACGTACATATAGTACATAACTATAAGATTCTTGCTATAAAAAGAACATATGGTTCTAACAAATCGTATCTGTTTATGTCAAGTACGATCTATAAATAAATCATCTAAGATTAATAGGTTTATTTATCTTAGACGATTTATTAAATAACTATTATTAAATAAATACATTTAATGAAATTCGTTGCATAAAATACCACAATCAATTTATTACTATTTTATAACACGTGCATAGCAGTAGCGTCTGGGACCTCATAGACTATTGACGTAATGTTTAATAAGTAGATATAAATAAACACATCGTTTCTCAACATTTTTAGTGTAAAACATAAAATAGCCAAAAATTATTGGCAAAACTTTTGCGATCGCTACATATAATAATAAATAATAATATGACCTTTATCAAAGGTTTACATTAGCTAGCTGGATTAGATAGCGACCGCTTTGTTCTTTTTCAGCAGATAACATTAGTTATCATGATTTATTCCGAATCGTTTTTATTTTTATTCGCCCCCTATTACGTGGGACCTAAACATACTGAGGATGTACTATCAGCCAACTCCATATCTAGCCATTTTGAAAACAAAATCCCGTGCACACCGTGGTGTTGGCTTTTAGGAATTAAATAATATAAATATGACGGGATAAAATCCATAAAAAGTAGTTTAATTTCAATTTTTTTTTTTGTTTATATGATTAGAGATACGATTTCGACTTCATAAAAAGGATGATGCTATTGGTTGATAAGCGTAGGTAAGCACTGGTATAGCAGCCGAAGCTGCAAGCAAATATAGCCCTTACGGTGGCTAGATATGGCGTTGGCCGATAGTACATTTGTACACCTCTGCCTAAGCCTTTGAGAAATATAGGCGTGATAATGGTATGAAAAATATCAGAGATGTCTGTGGGCCTACTACAAAAATCGAAATACGAAGTTTCAGCCAACGAATCGCACATTCGCACATTACCACGAAAAGTTTCGGATGGACGATCGAATCGATTTTCGCTAATTCACTTCGTGTTTGAATTCACGAACTCAAGTTCGTGAATTGAGTGTTCTTCCACTTCATTAAGAAACTATAAATTAATATTAATTATATGGCTATTAGCACCTACAAGTTTACCTTGACATTGATTTTTTATTCATTTGTTTACCTTTATCAACAAAAAGGGAAACAAAATTAATTGAGGTTTGTTTTATTTTTCCATAGCATCTAACAGGTTTAATTAATTCCATGACAAATATTTTTAAGTTTCGAGACAAGGACAATTTAATTTTGTTTTCTTTAAAGCAGGAATTGCCTTTTATTTGTTAAGTAGGTAAGTACATATTTATTTATTTTTTTTTTTTTATTTATTAAAATCTATGCATATCATAGATTTTAATCTCTACTATTATAAAATCGTAAAAAAGCTGTGGCTATACATTGAAGATATTTAAAAAAAAAACAAGTGGGTTAGAGTATAAATAAAATATATTTTTTTTATTTTGTTGAAGCAAAGAACCTCTAGTTCTTGCTTCGATTCCCAGGTCGAGCATTGTTATTGTTTTTTTCTGTATAAGTCTCAGTAGCAGCTCGAAGTTTGGGATTTGTGCTATTTATTTAATATGGGCTACAAGGCCCTTATCATATAAAATAGGTACAAATAAATTGAGACAGGCAGGGCATAGTGGAATCGTAAAATTCCACTCACAATTATTGGAGCTGCCCGAATGGGGAAGTACCTCAACCTTGCAGAAAATCGTAGCCAAATAACATAGCTCCGTGTTATGTTGTGTTTCTAACTCTGAGCAAGGTCGCCAGAGTTCCGCGAGGAAGCGTTGTGTTGGCAGATAGGATAAGCATCACACTATTGTCTTCTATGCTGCCAGCCCAACTATTCCTCCTTTATTTACAGGGTCGGCAACGCGCGAGTGATACCCCTGGTGTTGCAAGCTTCCAGAAGCTACAGTAACGGCTTACCATCAGGCGGCCCGTGTGCTTGTTTGCCACCTTAGTGGTATAAAAAAAAGAAAAAAATATTATACTTAACACAGTAAAATAAGCATAACTTATATCTACACACTAAAACATAAAATACTATAAAATGTCAATGTACTGCTATTGAACCCTCTCTATATTTTTCTTTGATGCCTGATCACTGTAGAAACAAAAGGTCCTATAACAAGGCACCCTTTAGAAACAATAGAAAGTTTCAACTTAAAGTACTTGACGATAACTAATGAATAAAGTTTCTCAATTGACTTTACGCGTTAGTCTTTGAATGTGTTTGTTTGGTTTTCGCTTTCGCTGTTCAGAAATTGCAATATGAATTACTTGCTCATTGATCTTGGCATTTAATTACTTATAATATACACTTAACTGTGTCATCAGTGTAATGGTTGTAAGTTACGCTAGAGGTCCTAGGTTCGATTACCAAATCGAGTAGTATTACTGTGATTTTCTATGACATTTTCAGAAAAACTTAATATAATACTTAAAAACATAATAATTAATACTGGTCTACTCGTGATCATGTTGTAAACTTCGGGAATGAAATCATAACAATAAAATGCTAAATAATCTGTAAAAAGTAGTTTTATTTCAATATTTAATATTCGCGTAAGTGTCAGAAACCCGTGAACATATTACTTTTGTGTTCATTTTTATGTACAGTTGATAAAAGAGTTACTATACCGGCAGCTCATACCTGCGTTTTGACATATATATTGCTTAATATAACACAATCTTTGTCAAAACTCAGATGTGGGTAATTGCCTGAACTTATAACTTTTTGATCAACTGTACTAACATGAAAATGCCGAAAATTGCTTTTCACAGTTAATGAAAATTATAGTTTTCTCTATGCGGGCTATTTATATTATCTTGTCGGCTTTAATGTTTAGTTAAAGATATATAAAATAGATAATAATAATAGATATATAAATAATTATAATATTTTAGTAGACTGTAAGCCTTCCTAATCCATACTTGCATGTTATAAATGCGAAAGTAACTCTATCAGTCTGTCTGTTTGTTACCTTGTCACACCTAAACCGCTGAACCAATTTCGATTAATTTTGGTACAGACATAGATTGGACCTTAAGGAAGGGCATTATTTGGGCTTTTTGTCTGGAAAAATCCCTTTGGACACGAATAAAACCGCGGACAACAGCTAGTAATAAATAAATCTCTTCTGTGTGTGCAATTCTATCACATGCGCACACGCATGCGTTCACAGTGCGTGACTGTTACGCTCCATTAAATGGTAAACTCTAGTGACTAAACTTTGATAGTATAGTTACGAAAACTATTACATTTACAGGACTAAGGGCTGTATCCTTTTAACTAAATCCCCACTTAATTCTAGTCTAGGGGTTCTTAATTGCGACCCTTACGCTAGAGGTCTTTGGTTCGATTCCCAGATTGAGCAAAATGCTAATGGGTGTCCATGGGCGACGATTTCCGCCGCCCATGGACACCCGCAACACAAGAGGAGTCACGAGCGCGTTGCCGACCTTTTAAAAGGGAATTGGGCCTCCGGTAACCTCACTCACTCGGCGAAACACAACGCAAGCGTTGTTTGACGCCGGTTTTCTGTGAGGCCGTGGTATCACTCCGGTCGAGCCGGCCCATTCGTGCCGAAGTACATATGGCTCTCCCACGTAAAAAAATATTTAAGTATTTATTTACTAGTTATTATTCGCAATTTTACTCGCAATCCAAATTACTTTTCGAGATAACAGGTAGCCTATGTTCTTCTTCGAGATCTAATCTATCTTTATAAGTACCTACCAAAATTGGTGGGTAAATAAATTAATTCTAGATACCTAAATTGGTTCAGCCGTGGCTTGAAAATGTCAAATAAACAGAGTCACTTTTGAATAAATTATGTATACTTAATATTAATATGGAAATAAATCCACTTTACGGATTTTATCGCGTTATATTTACACTAACATAATAGAAAGTAAGAAAAGCTTTTATTTTGCACCCCTCACAATATAAAACACTAAGAAAAAATCAAACAGCATTCGAAACATAAAAGTGTGTGAAGCCAAAATACGGCGCCAATCTTAGCTAAACTACATAAATAAATTAATAAATTTTGCTACAACCGCTACAGCGCTGATTTTCAGATAAGCCCAAATCACGTTTGCCATGATCATAGACGTAATAACGTAATATGAATAACGCGATAAAAACTGTAAAATAGTTATAATTCAATATGTCCAATATTCGCGTAAGTCACAATAACAAATCAAGTATGATTTTATTCAATACTCAGACGGTAGCTTTTTGGACGTATCTGTATAGATCTACTTAGAGGTATTTGTATGTACCTACGTAGATGTATTATGTAGAACTGTAAACAATAGAAATTGCTTAAGTCCCCTTAAAGACCATCTATTGGATTACCTACCTTATAAGTGATTTTGAATGTAAATGCACTGAAATAGCACTTCGGTTATGTTAATAACCACTTTTCCTATAGGTCAATGACTTTAAAACAGATATAATTTATCTTTATATTTATACACATCATCGGTAAAGTTGAAGTAATAAAAGGCCAAACCTGTTGATGTAATGCCGGCTATACACACTCGTCGAAACACTACGAAACAGGTAGAGTACGAGTGTGTACATGGTGTACTCTCGTGTCGAACCTCTACGAGACAACAGGCATAGTATAGAATAAAATTTCGAAATATAGACTTTTTTTAATTCATAATAATACTTATCTACATATATCTACACTATAATTATAAGGATGAAAAATTTGTATTTTTGTATTTTATTTTTTTATGTGATAGGAGGGCAAACGAGCCGACGGATCACCTGATGGTAAGCGATTACCGCCGCCCATGGACACCCGCAACACGGAGTCACGAGTGCGTTGCCGACCTTTTAAAAGGGGATTGGGCCTCCGGTAACCTCACTCACTCGGCGAAACACAACGTAAGCGTTATTTGACGCCGGTTTTCTGTGAGGCCGTGGTATCACTCCGGTTGAGCCGGCCCATTCGTGCCGAAGCATGGCTCTCCCACGTGAAATGGTATGGTATGTAACGAATATACTTAAAAAGTACTGGACCGATTTCAGAAATTCTTTTGCCGTTAGAAAGCTGAGTGCCATAGGCTATATTTATTACTAGAAAAAATTTGGGATCCCGACCAAAACTTCAATAATGTCCACTTGTACGATGCCGGGACAGACCGCTAGTAGGTAGGTACTTAATACAATTGGAACCAAATCTTTATAATTTTAATGTGTCTGTCTGTATAATTTGTACGCGCATCGCACAAAAAATACTGCACATTATTGGATGCGACTTATACAGTTGTTTTGCTGGTTGTCTAATTTAAAGTCTTGTGTATACTTCAATGGGCTGAAGTAGAAGTCGAGTAAGTAAACCTTTTTAGATGTGAGTAAAATCGCGGGCAAAGCTAGTTACTATTTAATATGCAGCTTTCTACATTCAATTTTCCTCTCGATTAGTTTCAAATTCGGGCAAATTCACAAAAACAGTATTAATACGATTTGGAATAAACACACTCGCACTAATGACCACATCATTTTGCAACTCATTACCGATTCCATTGTATTTTAATTAAATGTCAGAGTTGAAATAAAACGTTTGGTACTTAACTACGTTTCAACCAATTTAAAGAAAAAATCAAAGCATTTTTTTTTAATTGTTAGATTTTCTCATTCGTCAATTCCTTCAACGTTAAAAAAAAAACGCTTGTTAAATTTATACAAGCGCTAGAGCCCGAAAGGATGCATACCAACATAACATCACGCCTGCATTCCTCGAAAGGGTTAGCAGTGGTGTATCTACTAATTTACATGTACACTCACATTGCGTCGGTATAGTTAAGTCCCATGTATAGGGGGCGAGCCTATTTCCATTAACCGGGCTCAGATGCTCCGAGCTGCTTCTGAAAATTTCATAGAAAAATCTTATAATATTTTGATTTGCCTGGGGATAAAACCCAGGACCTCTAGCGTAGTCGTCGTTTACGACCACCAAAATAATGAGGAAGTTAAAAGGATAACAGTTATAACATATCAATATGCTTGAATTCCCCGACGAGTTAGGCAAAAATCTACGTACTGTTATAGGCTACCCTTATTACCCATAATGCAACCCTAATCACTTATCCCGCTAAGTCAGCATTTCTGTTCTTAGAGCCACGCATCCGTCATCTCAGTCATCCCATTCTTCCTTAGTCCGATTCCATCTTTCATGGTGCACAGTTGCCAATTAGGTACGTTTTCAACTAATTTCTATCTATACTTATCTATACTTATAATAAATCTGTAGAGAGGTCAATTCTGTACATGAAATATATTTCCAAAATAACTATCAGCGGGTGATTAGTGATCGATACTGACGCCAAAAATGCAATCAGTAAAATTTTTGTCTGTCTGTCTGTCTGTATGTTCGTTATAGAAACAAAAACCACTCGACGGATTTCAACGAAACTTGGTACAATTGTTCTTCATACTCCTGGGCAGGTTATAGTATACTTTTCATCACGCTACGATCAAAAGGAGCAGAGCAGTGAAGGGAAATGTTGGGAAAATGAGTGATTCATGAGAAAGGTTTCAAGCTATAAAACATCACGCTACAACCATTAGGAACGGGGCAACGCAGATGAAACCGCGGGCGAAGAACTAGGGAACAAAGTAACTATTCCACGCGGGCGAAGTCGCTGGCAAAAGCTAGTTAATGAATAATATTGTAGTTCCAAGTGTTTTTTAAAAAGACCTTGGCTGTATCCCGCGTAACAGTACGTACATCCACAGTGTGGTCCTATAGGTAGCCGTGGACAAATCCATATTTCGATCTGCTACTGAGAATTTCATAATAAAACTGCCTAGTGGTCCTGAGCGCAACTGCTATGCTAGAGGTCCTGAGTTTGATTCTCACGTCGAGCAAAATGTTATTTGTTTTTTCTATGAAATACTCATATTTAATCGTCATAAATATACCCTACCTATTCCGATCTCTGCTAAGCCAGTCAGCCAGTTTGAATATTTACGCAAAAAAATACTGTACTTTTATCCAATACGGATAGTTTTCGGTTTGCACCTCGTTACCTACGTGTTGAAAAATTAATAAAACCCACCGCTGCCAACGGTACTCACATCCGAATGCGTTCAACGCTGACATAGAAGTAAAGCTTAGCTGGAGGCGGCAGTAGGATTCAAAATTAGATGTGCCTAATCTGCTTAAGAGTCGTTAGCGCGCCTACTGATGAGGTCCTGGATCTGATTTGCAGATTGTACAAAGTGCTACTAGCTGTTTCTATTAGGGAATTATCAGCCAGGTGTTTCGATATTTTGTGACTGGTCGACGGTAATAGGCTCGTCTGATCTTCGATAATCAAATAATGTCTACCGCAACGTCACTTATCATTGGATGGAAAAGTAGGCAAACGCAAACCTATCCAATAAAAAATTAAATTGATACTCTGAATTAAAAAAAATGTATCACTGGCATTGTTACTTCGTTCATTCTTTCTAAGAGGTCATCGATCGGTCGTTGAGAAAAGGCCGGCCCAATATATCTTTTCCCTAATTAAAACATTGATGTGTAAAGGTATCTTTAAAATATCCATATTATAAAGACATTTAATAATGAGTGGTTTGGTTTTGGCATGTAGAGAGGATGGATGAACGAACATTGACGAAACGAGTATACCTGCCCAGAACGGATGGAAGAGTTGGAAGGGGCCGGCCTCGGCGAACGTACCACAATCAAATAGCGGACGTTCTCCAAAAAAGGCAGGTTAAAAGCATCCTAAATCGACGATCATGCATGAGGAGATAACGTAGATGAAGTGAAAGTGGTGTGCCAGGATCTTAGCAAGTGGAAATCTATAGTCTCTGCCTACCCCAATGGGGACAGGGGTGAAAATATTTATATATGTATGTATGTATTTAAATAAATACTTGTTACGTCTTACTTTAACTAGAAACCTAAAAGGCTCTCAATAAAGAGTCTTTTGTATGAAATAATTTTCATTCTACGAGTACAACCTTTAAGTCATGTGTGACATCATAATCTAAGATAAAAAATACGGATGTACAATAATATTATTGTAACAATCATATATAATTTATAACCAAAGATAATCCATAATTACATAATTATTGTTAAGCAACTTAACAAATCTACCGATGTACATTTTATTAAAAGACAGAGTTTGTTGTGTCCGTTCAGGGTTACGAATTATTTTTTAATTAAGTCATTTCCGCGTCGGCATAATAGGTATTTTGTAATAACTATTTAAACACATACATAATAATGTATATTTTAACAAAAGTATATAATATTATAAATAGGTAGGTTCTACTGAGAATTTTATAGAAAAACCCAATTTGTTTGACCTGGCAAACGAACCCAGGATCACTCTAGCGCAGTAGTCGCGCTTGTGACGACTAGACCCATGGGACAGTGTATTTTTTATAAGTAAAGAGCTTTCTCCTGCGATTTCATCCGCGAGAAACGTTTCTGCTTCACCCCTGTAGGTCGTAGCATAATGTTTAATACCCTATAATCTTCCTCAAGAACTGGGCTATCAAATACAAAAAGATTTTGTAATTCAGACTGGTACTTTCAGAGATTTGCACGTTCAAACAAACAAACTCTTCAGCTTTATAATCCTTACTAATATTATAAACGTGAAAGTTTGTGAGTATGGATTCATGGATGTTTGTTGCTCTTTCACGCCAGATTGGCTGAACAAATCTGGATAAAATATATAGACTGCCTCATTGGTCTAGTGGTCCCAAGCGCGACTGCTACACTAGAGGTCCTGGGTTCGATCCCCAGGTCGAGCAAAGTGTTATTGAGTTTTTCTATGAAATACTCAGTAGCAGCTCGGAGTCTGGATTTGTGTCCGGTGAATGGCTATAGGCTCGCCCCCTATAACATGGGACCTAAACATACCGGCGAACTGTGGGTGTACATTAAGTACGCCTCTGCCTAACCCTTCGGGGAATACAGGCGTGATGGTATGTTTAATAACACATAGGCTACTTTTTATCCAGGTCAATCCTGAAGTCCCACAAAGTCGCGGCCAGAAGTTAGTATGAAGGGCATTAACATCGCTCAAATCCAAAAAACACCCTAGCTTTAAAGAAGTTTCTAATGGAATCCTTATGTGCGTTTGCCATATAAATATATGTTATATTAAGGTACAAACAAATTGTATTGCTTAAATTTTTTTTAATTTGCCAAAATTTTGTATAATAATTGAAGTAAATAGGCCTTTTTTAAAGTAATTGGTATTTTTTCTCTTTAACGGCTAATTTAGTCATGAATTTAAGTTAGTAATTTTTTAAGTGAGTCATGAATTTTATATCTAAAAAATTGTAATTACGTAATTAACAATTTGTATTGTTTTTATTTTCTTATTTCTTTAAATATTTTGAAATAACAAAGAAATACCCGAAACCTCACTAGCACCCCGCGTGAAGCACCCCCGCAATGCCTGTGACTAACAAATACTAGCACAAAGACTAAATCCTCAAGGTCATTGGGCAATGTAATACCCTTCAATATTATAAGTTTAGGTAAAATTTCAAAGCCGTTCCAGTTCTCAGACTTGTTGGCAAAGCTTATATCCATATCGATATGCAATTTGGCAGTTTGGCGGTAGTGGAGGAATATGCGATATTTGCCGAAGCCATTGCGATTCTGCGCGATATATACCGAGTACGTGACAGTGATTTTGTCTGTCGCGCGATTATTCTGGTCTGTTTATATTTTTTGGTATCGTGCTTTTGTTTTTCATCTGCTGTAATTAGGTACTGTGGAAGTACCAGGCTTCAAAAGCTTATGCAAATTTATTACTTCAAAGCTTCTGATTTCCATACATTTATTCCCAGGAGCTCCTAATTATAGTACAATATTAAAAAAAAAAACATACTATTATCTCAAGGATAACGAGCATTGTCAATAAATTATATTTTGTTGAGACGATTCGATATTTTATTGTTACCTTTTATTTCGGACAAACTTTTCCGTTTGATGATGAGCGAGACGCGATTGTTAAAACACTACTTATGCTTATATTAATCATGCAATTAATCAAAATAATTCGTTCGTTGATAAGTTGTACTTGTCAGGGCAAGGTTTGTAGAAAGTTTTTTTTTAATCCACCAGAAATTTCGTACGTTTATAAATATTTAAAAAATATTAAAATCCCTACTTATGATTCAAAATTTGACTATTTGAAAAAAACTCCGACTACGAGAATCGGGCAACGGATTTTCAGCCAAAGTCAAAATATTTTATTTCAATTAGACCATTAAAAAAGATACTTTGGAAAAGTCATCGGAATCATAATTCAACATCGAAATAATAATAATAAATTAAATAAAAGTATTCAATTCAAATGACACTAGGTATCTACTAGATATTAAATATTCAAAATACCTAATACCTAATTTTAAAAAAATGCTGACCACGAATGGATTCTATTCCACATTCTACCTGTGTGTGGAACCCTACCATTTTTTTTTGGTAACACAAAGTCGTATAATATATTATAACCAAAACCATAATTGACCATAATAATTAAATAATTTATGCACGTCAATCTTTTCCCCGAATATTCAACAAGCTAATTTTAGCCGAACGGATCTTAATTAATTTTGGCCAATCCTTAACAAGTTGCGGGTTTCAAATTGGAATTTCTTGAATCAACGTGGAACAATTTTAAGTGAGGCAAACGCAAACCTATCCAATAAAAAATTAAATTGATACTCTGAATTAAAAAAAATGTATCACTGGCATTGTTACTTCGTTCATTCTTTCTAAGAGGTCATCGATCGGTCGTTGAGAAAAGGCCGGCGCAATATATCTATTGCCTACTTAAAACATTGATTTGTAAAGGTATCTTTAAAATATCCATATTATAAAGACATTTAATAATAAGTGGTTTGGTTTTGGCATGTAGAGAGGATGGATGAACGAACATTGACGAAACGAGTATACCTGGCCAGAACGGATGGAAGAGTTGGAAGGGGCCGGCCTCGGCGAAAGTACCACAATCAAATTGCGGACGTTCTCCAAAAAAGGCAGGTTAAAAGCATCCTAAATCGACGATGCATGAGGAGATAACGTAGATGAAGTGAAAGTGGTGTGCCAGGATCTTAGCAAGTGGAAATCTATAGTCTCTGCCTACCCCAATGGGGACAGGGGTGAAAATATTTATATATGTATGTATGTATTTAAATAAATACTTGTTACGTCTTACCTTAACTAGAAACCTAAAAGGCTCTCAATAAAGAGTCTTTTGTATGAAATAATTTTCATTCTATGAGTACAACCTTTTAACTCATGTGTGACATCATAATCTAAGATAAAAAATACGGATGTACAATAATATTATTGTAACAATCATATATAATTTATAACCAAAGATAAACTATAATTACATAATTATTGTTAAGCAACTTAACAAATCTACCGATGTACATTTTATTAAAAGACAGAGTTTGTTGTGTCCGTTCAGGGTTACGAATTATTTTTGAATTAAGTCATTTCCGCGTCGGCATAATAGGTATTTTGTAATAACTACTATTTAAACACATATATAATAATGTATATTTTAACAAAAGTATATAATATTATAAATAGGTAGGTTCTACTGAGAATTTTATAGAAAAACCCAATTTGTTTGACCTGGCAAACGAACCCAGGATCGCTCTAGCGTAGTAGTCACGCTTGTGACGACTAAACCAATGGGACAGTGTATTTTTTAAAAGTAAATAGCTTTCTCCTGCGATTTCATCCGAGAAACGTTTCTGCTTCACCCCTATAGGTCGTAGCATGATGTTTAATACCCTATAACGTTCCTCAAGAACTGGGCTATCAAATGCAAAAAGATTTTGTAAATCAGACTGGTACTTTCAGAGATTTGCACGTTCAAACAAACAAACTCTTCAGCTTTATAATCCTTACTAATATTATAAACGTGAAAGTTTGTGAGTATGGATTCATGGATGTTTGTTGCTCTTTCACGCCAGATTGGCTGAACAAATCTGGATAAAATTTGGCACACAGATAAATTATACCCTGGAAAAACACATAGGCTACTTTTTATCCAGGTCAATCCTGAAGTCCCACAAAGTCGCGGGCAAAAGTTAGTATGAAGGGCATTAACATCGCTCAAATCCAAAAAACACCCTAGCTTTAAAGAAGTTTCTAATAGAATCCTTATGTGCGTTTGCCATATAAATATATGTATGTTATATTAAGGTACAAACAAATTGTATTGTTTAATTTTTTTTAAATTTGTCCATATTTTGTATAATAATTGAAATAAATAGGCCTTTTTTAAACTATTTGGTATTTTTTCTCTTTATCGGCTTAATTTAGTCATGAATTTAAGTTAGTCATTTTTTTGAGTGAGTCATGAATTTTATACCTAAAAAATTGTAATTACGTAATTAACAATTTGTATTGTTTTTATTTTCTTATTTCTTTAAATATTTTGAAATAACAAAGAAATACCCGAAACCTCACTAGCACCCCGCGTGAAGCACCCCCGCAATGCCTGTGACTAACAAATACTAGCACAAAGACTAAATCCTCAAGGTCATTGGGCAATGTAATACCCTTCAATATTATAAGTTTAGGTAAAATTTCAAAGCCGTTCCAGTTCTCAGACTTGTTGGCAAAGCTTATATCCATATCGATATGCAATTTGGCAGTTTGGCGGTAGTGGAGGAATATGCGATATTTGCCGAAGCCATTGCGATTCTGCGCGATATATACCGAGTACGTGACAGTGATTTTGTCTGTCGCGCGATTATTCTGGTCTGTTTATATTTTTTGGTATCGTGCTTTTGTTTTTCATCTGCTGTAATTAGGTACTGTGGAAGTACCAGGCTTCAAAAGCTTATGCAAATTTATTACTTCAAAGCTTCTGATTTCCATACATTTATTCCCAGGAGCTCCTAATTATAGTACAATATTAAAAAAAAAAACATACTATTATCTCAAGGATAACGAGCATTGTCAATAAATTATATTTTGTTGAGACGATTCGATATTTTATTGTTACCTTTTATTTCGGACAAACTTTTCCGTTTGATGATGAGCGAGACGCGATTGTTAAAACACTACTTATGCTTATATTAATCATGCAATTAATCAAAATAATTCGTTCGTTGATAAGTTGTACTTGTCAGGGCAAGGTTTGTAGAAAGTTTTTTTTTAATCCACCAGAAATTTCGTACGTTTATAAATATTTAAAAAATATTAAAATCCCTACTTATGATTCAAAATTTGACTATTTGAAAAAAACTCCGACTACGAGAATCGGGCAACGGATTTTCAGCCAAAGTCAAAATATTTTATTTCAATTAGACCATTAAAAAAGATACTTTGGAAAAGTCATCGGAATCATAATTCAACATCGAAATAATAATAATAAATTAAATAAAAGTATTCAATTCAAATGACACTAGGTATCTACTAGATATTAAATATTCAAAATACCTAATACCTAATTTTAAAAAAATGCTGACCACGAATGGATTCTATTCCACATTCTACCTGTGTGTGGAACCCTACCATTTTTTTTTGGTAACACAAAGTCGTATAATATATTATAACCAAAACCATAATTGACCATAATAATTAAATAATTTATGCACGTCAATCTTTTCCCCGAATATTCAACAAGCTAATTTTAGCCGAACGGATCTTAATTAATTTTGGCCAATCCTTAACAAGTTGCGGGTTTCAAATTGGAATTTCTTGAATCAACGTGGAACAATTTTAAGTGAGATGGTTTAATTAGTTTCTCAAAATTTTAGCTGAACTTCAGTGATCTGATAGTGACAGTGAAATATGAGAACCGCTATACAATTTCGGTTCTCATTGGTATTTATGCATAGTAGCCACTGCCCTCAAAAGTTCAAGTTCAAAATGTTTTTATTTCAAATAAGCTTTTACAAGTTTAGTTTATGAAACGTTAATGAGTCTAGTTGCACGGTTCCAAAAAAGTTGATCCTATGGAGAAGAATCCGGAAAGAAACTCCATGGGCACTCTTTTAAAATAATTTGTATTACAATCTTCAAGTAGGTACAATAGTGCAATAACAGGATGTGCTGACATTGATTGAATGTCCAAGTTGGACCGAAGTCGATAGTAGAAAAAGGAAGTTCTCAGCATTCGAGAACTGAATGCCATTATTTATAAAAAATAATAAATTATGTGGAAAAATACATATCATCAAGGTATATAAAATGAGGTGTCCACTTGGACATACTACAATGTACTTACTCCCTTTTAACCGACTCACAAAACGAGATTTTAAATTCGGCTGTATTATCTTATGAATATATTATTTATTTATTTATTATAGTAAGTATGTATTTTATTATTATTATATTCCGTACGTATCCAGCAGTTTAATATTAATTATATGTAACAAGATATTAATATTACCTATATTATTTAAAGGTATTTATCATTTTACTGCTGACTGCCTCATTAGTCTAGTGATCCCAAGAGTGACCGCTACGCTAGAGGTCCTGGGTTTGATCCCCAGGTCGAGAGTGTTATTGGGCTTTTCTATGAAATTCTCAGTAGTAGGCCGGAGTCTGGATTTGTGCTCGGTTAATGGCAATAGGCTCGCCCCCTATAACATGGGACCTAAACATACCGGCGAACTGTGGGTGTACATTAAGTACACCTCTGCCTAAGGCTTCGGGGAATACAGGCGTGATGGTATGTTATGTTATGTTACATCAAATTACAATAATACTCATATTTTTTTAGAGTTGTTTATCCGCGTAAAGCGGATGCTTGCAAGCGCAGTGGGCAAAAACAAGTGCGAGTTTGATTCGCGTATCAAAGGTCTCGTACAATCTTGCTACTTGGACCAATATCATTAACATTACTGTAATTCATAAACACCGAACATTGCTCCAACAAAAACATAAGTCGTATTGAAGGAATGTTCTCCTTTAGATCGATATAAGTAACTACGTCACAGTCCTCTTAGAAACCGACCTACGAGATGGATTTTTTGACAGCTCCAAAGGACCCATAAATCTACGTATTTGTTATGAATTTCAATTTGATACCTTTTCGCGTTCCTAAAAACACTATTCTTGGCAGACAGAGAGACAGAAGAACCACGAAGTGATCGTATAAAGGTTCCTATAGTTCTTTTTCAGGTACCTACGGAACCCTAAAAAAGGATTGGTTATCGGACCGTCCCTTTGGGTATGGCAAAAAGGTACCAATAAAATAAAACTCTGACTGGGGTATTACCCAAAATATAACATGAACCGGTTAACCTACATTATATACGAGTATATCCTACCTACCTACAATTAAAATAGTTTTTCAAACCACACATTAAGTTCAATTATCTCAACGTCCGGGTTTGTCTTGTGAACCCTGGGATCTAAAAACATACCAATAAATGGTATATTTGTACCATCACGCCTGTATTCCCCGAAGGGTTAGAGCCTATTGCTATTAACCGGGCACAAATCCAGACTCCGAGCTGGTACTGAGAATTTCATAGAAAAGCCCAATAACACTGCTTGACCTGGGGATCGAACCCAGGACCTCTAGCGTAGCAGTCGCGCTTGGGACCACTAGACTAATGAGGCAGTCTACTTAAAGTTATACCATGAATGTTTAAATTTTATTTGGTTTTGTGATTGGGATACATATATGCCCCTGTCTGATCGGAGTAGTGTTTAATATCATTGGCAAAAGAGACGCCTATATTTGGCAGTGGGTGGTCAGACTGCGGATGATGATGAATGGCGTTAGATATAATTGACATTACCAACCTGGGTCCTAGATCTAGGCTCTAGGGACACTACATACATAGAGCTTTATTTTTTTACAGAAATGTGCCAATGAATGACACTTGATCAATGTCAATGTCAAAATCTACTCAGTTCTGTCAAATGTCTGCCATTGCTTCGCTGTCACTAGTGTAAAAAATATGTTTTTGCCGTGATGTATTAACTTGTATTACCTATTCACATGTACTATGTTGCCTTTTTCTTATTTTGTGGCTGTTTTATTTGTAAATATATTTTTAAATGTAAAATTCTTTGTTGTGGCAACACCAAACCGGTCCATTCGGAAGACCAGCGTCGCTTTGCTGTAACTGGCAATTCGACATTATGCTGAGATTGGATCGATTTGTAAGGTTCACCTGTGTACCACATTTAGTTAGTAAGTACTTAATTAGTTAAAAAATTTCTTACGGCTTTCAGGTGCCTTTTACAAATAAATATATTTCTTTCTTTCTTTTCTTTCATTTACATCTCCTTTTAGCACCGAGTAACATCGAATCAGATAAAACTAGATTCAAACCAAAACCTTTTTGCAAGCTCCCTAAAAATTCATAAGCACAGAATTGGTACACGGACCGCCTACGCCGCAGCCAAATTTATTCGTCCGTTCAACTTGATATATAGATATAGTACCTACATCCACATAAGTAACACGTCATCAATCGCCACAAATGGTGAAACGAAGACGTAAAAACGTAACAAAATGGAAATTGGTGTAATTTGTTCTGGCCACACCGTGAAACACCGTTTCCTTTAGCCTATTCGTAATATCGACTGTGTTGCCATATTTTTTACATAGACTTTTCTTGACATGAAACAAATCATTCAGGGAGATTGATTGTGGTAATATTTAATACTATATCAATGTTTGCTTGTTTATATGTTAGTTTTGCAAAGGTTTATCTTTTTATGATAAACCTTTGCAAGTAGACAACCCGCTTTATAAGCCTAGTGGTACTAAGTGCTACTGCTACGCAAGAGGTCCTGTGTTCGATTCTCAGGTCTAGCAAAGTAATATAGTTTTTCTATGAAATTTTAAGTAGCAGCTCGGAGATTTGCAAAAGACTGGCCCCTATTACATGGAACCTAAAACATACCTGCGAACTGTGGTTAGTACCTAAACTTCTGCCTAACCTTTTGAGGAATACAAGCGTAATAGTATTTATCTAGCCTGTATTGTCCCTCTCTTCCACACAACTCTGTTCTCTGTTAGTGAGATCCAGTCCTTTCGATAGGAGTCAAACTCGTCCTTCCATCTTTACTAAGTACCTACTATGTGTAGACTTCAAAAGAGACCATGATTCTCTGAGTTTGTTTCAGTGTTTCTTCTCAGAGGTCGTCAGTTAGGAAATGCCGGTGCCATCTAATTAAAAAAAAACAACAGTTACTTGTAAAAGTGTCCTTGAAAGATACCTAGATCTTAAAAGGACACTTTAAAGAAATAAAAATCATCAATAATTTAATCGCCATAACAAATATGTTATAAAAAACGAATGCTTGTTAATTTATTTGTAAGGCCTGCAAAGGTTTATTATAAAAACATACGAATAAGAGGCATGTCCGGGTGCAGGTAGGTAGATATTCACATAGTTTTTTTGTCCTTCGGATAAGCGTTGTCTTTATGTCCGTCTGTTGCATCGTGGCGCCAAAATTAATGGATTTTGATTCAGTTTTTTTGTTAAAAAGGTGATATAATCTAGTGTTCTTAGCTATGATTTAAGAACATCTGGTCAGCCGTTCGAAGATTATCAGCGCTTTTCTGGTTCATGAAGGGATGTTAACTTGTGACCACAGGTCTGATCCAAATTTATCCTGTTACTTCAAAAATATTGCAAGAACATGGTACGCAAATCTTGATGCTGCGGGCCTTTTTTTTAAATTAATGTTATGGATTGTAAGTAGGTTAACTGTTTATCCGGGTGACATCATAAAATTATAACATTTTTTTTTATGGGATAGGGGGACAAACAAGCAGACGGATCGCCTGATGGTAAACGATTACCACCGCCCAAGGACACCCGCAACACCACAGGAGTCACAAGTGCGTTGCTCGCCTGTTAAAAGGGGATTGGGCCTCCGGTAACCTCACTCACTCGGCGAAACACAACGTAAACGTTGTTTGACGCCGATTTTCTGTGAGACTACCGAAATCACTATCACTCCGGTCGAGCCCGCTCATTCGTGCCGAAGCTTGGCTCTTCCACGGATAAATTTAAAAATAAACCATTCAAACATAAAAAAAAACTGAATCAAAACCGGTACATTTGTTTGGGTGCTGCGATGCAACAGACAGACACACATATACACACTAAAAAAATATAACACCCCTCTTATCCATCAGGGGTTAAAAATAGACAGCCAGGAATATAATAACGAACGAAACAAAAGATAAAAAAAAAATCTTTTAGGTTCCGATTTATTTGACTCTCTGATATTAAGTATCAAAATTATTTTTCACGTGCCGATAAGATGGCGTCAGTCTCCGCTCGCGGTCAAGGTCGAGTTAGCCATTTAGACACAAAAACTTTCCTGCCATTTTTTATGAACTAAAAGTTATGAAAACAAGACGATTGTCCCGTTCAGAGACCGCTGCAAATTGTTCCTGAGGTATCAGGAAGCCAGCCATACGTCTTATAGAGAGACAAGACCGGTAATGTAGGTCGTATATCTCAGAGAATCTGGACGACTGTTGCCGAAAATAATGCTCTCTTTAAAAACTGGTCGTGCACACAACCTGAGAATGAGAAGCTTTGCTATAAAAAATCACTATGTATTCTTGGATATTATTTTGTATTGTATTTCGTTTCAAAATATTATTTTACTGTTAATAATTGTATGTACTTAGTTATTGGAATCAGAATAGAACCAAAACTGAAAAGAAAAAAAAGGGTGTGAACTTTTCCCATACGGTTAGGTAAAAATGTAACGAAACGGAAAAGAGGTATGCAAGAATCGTAGCAAGTGGCATTCTGTACTTTCTGTCAACCTCCTGTATTTGATAACGGGTCTAGTCTATTGGTGAGAATATTTCTCACCGATTGCACTAGATAACATTGCTTACGACAAACAAGCTTATTAATCTTCAGATAAAGGCAAAAAGCGTTCTTGCAAATTAAACGTAACGTGTGAAATTATTATATTTGCACAATTTAAAATAACCTGTTAAAATATTTTTTATTTCCTAGAAACAAACCGCCTGATATGTACGATATACCTAGAAGTTACAACGAAATATGTTTTTATTGTCGCTTTTAGTGTGTACCACGCTTAATGCATCTAAGAAACGAACTCTCTTACCTCGCTGTTTTCTTACGCTTAGGAAAATATTTCAGGCCAAATTTTAAGTGACCCATAAAATAAAATTTCCTTTTTAGATAAAATGTAGGCCGAAAGCTTAGCATTTAATTTATTAAAATTTGAATAGACCACTCTTTTAATGACTTTAGGCGGTATTAAAATTCTTATTATTTTACGTGGCTGGGGAAAAGCTTTTCGTCCGGACTTAGGGATGGTATGTGCTTATCGATATTCCATGTCGACATCTTCTTGCTTCCTTACATACCATCACGCCTGTATTCCCCGAAAGGTTAGGCAGAGGCGTACTAATGTAAACCCACAGTTCGCCGGTATGTTTTAGGTCCCATGGAATAGGGGGCGAGCCTATTGCCATTAACCGGGCACAAATCTAGCCTCCGAGGTGCTACTGAGAATTTCATAGAAAAACCCAATAACACTTTGCTCGACCTGGGGATTAAACTCAGGACCTCTAACGTAGCAGTCTTCTTACTTTTTTAAACTTATAGCATATGTTTTTTGGTGTGTGTATATTTTGCCTAAGTACCTATGTTACGTCATGTCTCCTAAATTTCTTGATAAACTTTAATAATTCTGTTCTCATTAGGAAAATATTAGTAAAGTGTTACAGTGCGGTCACATAAAAAAAGTTCATTTTGATTAATTTTGTTAATAAGGTTATATTAATTTGCCTCATTGGTTGTTACTGTAAGTTGTAGCGCGACTTGCGTTTAGCTGATATATTTAATTTTTGAAAAAAATATGCTTACATGTTTCTTTCGGGTTTCGTTATAATAATTATGACTCGATATTCTAATCGACCTGTTCGAGGTCTTGGGCTTATTTTGTTACACGTTGTATATTTTAAAACCGATGTTAATGACCTGACTCGTTGATGACGCATAAAGTATTCTGTGCGGTATATACGAGACCGACTGCATTTTTTACGTACCTACTTATCATTTTATAGTTCTAGTATCTAAGAGCGGAGAGTTAAGGCGCTGTGACTAGTCAAAATAGGCATCTTAAAACAGTTTTTTAGCAAAAAGTATACATTTTAACACAGCAATAAAAATATATGTTAATCTTGAACATATTTACGAGGGAACCTTTGTTTTCAAAACACGTTTTCGTTAAATTTTCTCGATAAAAAAAAATCATAAAATAACCATTAAAATTAAATTTCTAGCAGTTGTAACTGTATTATTTATTAACAAATCTTGATCAAATTTATAACAGTGACGTAATATATAAAAATAAAGGGAACTGTTGTTTTTATTTTTTGATTGAAATACTATATTTTTAATAATTAATAAATATCATGATAAATAACTCGCACGAGTCGAAGGAAACATCGCGGCATCGTGGCGTCTTTTTTCTTCTCTTTCATTTCTACGGTAAGCGACAGTGAGCGCTGAGGCGCGCTGCCTGATGGACCTATGTCACTTTGTTCCGCCCGCCGCTCAGAAATAATTTTATATCTGGTCGTTTTGAAAGCTATTTATTTTATTACAATAATAATAATAATATTCATTTTTATTCGATGAAACAAAAACTCATGATAGAAATTGTAAAGTAAGTACATACAAATAGATTATCTATAGATTCGTAAATTCGATATGTGAATCTATAACTCGATTGGTCTAGCGGTATCGTGTATTGAACAGATATGCACTGGTCTTGGGTTCAAACCCCGCAATAATTTTTCACTTTTTGTTGATTTTCTTATTTGTAGCATATAATTGCTTTTTTTAAATTATTATTTACTTTTGTTATCTTCTTGTTTGAAATAAATTTTCAATAATTATTATTTAACTTCCTATTAATTCTCTTTTTTTATAAGCTTTTACTGTTTTTTTTTAATTTTCCTGAATCGTTTTTTTTTGCATTCTATGGTAAAAAGAATCGTCTGGTGATCTATCCGTCAGTAGATGAACCATCGGAGAAAACTTTTCACGAGTATGCTTATATATGGTGTTACAAAATATTGTAGGTAGTAACCAGTAATGCGAAAGGAGATCATTGTGAGTTGAATGAGGAATATCAACAATGTGCATCAGAATGTACATTGTTGATATTACTCAATTTCTAAATGGCAATTATGACAAATAAAAATTTGTCACTGTCATATTTATATTAGAAAATTTGACATTTTTACAATTTACCACTTTGATACTCGTATGCCAATTAAATTAATTAAATTTATATTACGGCCATTTTGAGAACTCGTCATATTGCACCGAAACCCAGTGCTAAGTGATACATACATACCTACTAAAGTTTATAATATTCAAATTATTTGCAGTTTTACAAAAGAGTGTAGAAATACGAAAAGAGGTTATTACAGTCATCACTCATCATTATGAACAACTTTTACTGTGGTGCCAATCCACAAACTATGGTCATTTAGTCTTTTTTTCTTTAAAAAAAAGAGGTCATTTAGTCGCGGGTGAATGAGCTTTTTCGGCAGATTATTATTAGCGATTTTAGGGTTGGAGTTATAGTGAAAGTTGTTCATAATGACATTATTATGAACAACTTCGACGACGAAATGACCATAGTTTAGACTATAGCACAATGACGAATTTGTAAAGTGGCCACAATATAAATCAATAAAGTGGCAAATTTTCTAAATGCATAATATTCATCATTGCATTGTGGATATTCATCATTTTCTCAAAAATCACATGATTATTTATTATTTATTTATTTATTTATTTATTTAACTAGAACGGTCATAGACCCATTACACGAATTAAATAGAATTGTAATTACTTGATTAACTAAACAAATTTCAGAACTACTACATTATGAGCTTCATTTGGCTTTTCATTCATAAAACGATGGGTGTAATATACTAAATAATTCCAATAATCTAAAACATATCACAGATTCGCACCAAATTGAAGTCGATCATAGATCCCTCTCGCACAACTTCAAGGATACCGTCAATAGCCTCACCCATCCATCATCAAACAAATCAATATCTGGGCACGAGTTCAGGAGATCGTTGAGTGCAGAGAGTGTGCGCGGTATTGGGGACTTTGCTCGGGTTAGAGTACGGCAAGTTGGCACTGCAAGCAGTTTATGTTTCCTGCCTCTTAGATAGTTATTAGGGGTAAAGAGTTGACACAGTTCATTAAACAAATCAGCTGAATCAATTTTTCCACGTAGGATTTTGCACACCGTGACAATTTGGTCACGGTTCCTTCTGGTTTCTAGGGAATTGTAATCGAGACAACCCAGGAGGAACTTGGTGGGGTAAAGATATGGGTATCCATAGACCCTCTTGTAAAGATATCTAAGGTATGCCTTCTGTACTTTTTCGAGTATTGACATTTTTTTTTTCTCAAGGGGACTCCAGATAGACCCACTGGTTTCCAACTTACTACGTACCAGCGCATTATAAATGATTCGAATGACACTGGTATTTTGGAAGTCACGTGCGTTTCTGAGGACAAAACCTAGTCTAATATAGGACTCCTTGGCAACCGCGACCATGTGATCATGGAATGTTAACCCCCGGTCGAATGTAACACCCAAGTCCTTCATGGTCGACGATTTAGGTATAGTTTCGTTATTTAACTTATAATCGAAAACAACTGGGTGCCGCGCTCGGCTAAAGGTCATAGCATTACACTTAGTGGGGTTGAATTCAAGTTTGTTATCAACGCTCCATTTATACACCGCCTCGATGTCGCGCTGGAGTGCCAAGCAGTCCTCCTCGTCATTATGTATTATGTATTATGATCAATGACATTCCTACAGCAGTCAGCCACGCACGATGCTTACCATATGCAGATGACCTAAAGCTGTACGCAGCAATTAAAACTGCGTACAGCTTTAGGTCATCTGCATATAGTAAGCATCGTGCGTGGCTGACTGCTGTAGGAATGTCATTGATCATAATAATGAATAGTAGAGGCCCAAGAATGGAACCCTGACTTACCCCGGAACGCGTGTGATAGCGTCTAGATTTAAAGATTCCCAATTTGACAAATTGCTGACGGTCTCGTAGATAGTCCGTGATCAGATTGAGAAGTCCAGGGGTAAAACCTATAGCACAGAGTTTCGCCAGCAAAATGTCATTATTGACCCTATCAAACGCCTTCCGGAAATCGAAGTAAAGGACGTCAACTTGGAGCCTGTGATCTAGCTGGGTGGAAATGAAGTCAACAAGAGTTATGAGGTTAGTGTTCACAGATCTCTTGGACCTAAAGCCGTGCTGCTCGTTACATAAGTAGGCGCTAATTTGATCGTTGATATGCTTATGCAAAATGCTCTCGAAGACCTTCGCAGGAGATGAGAGAATCGCGATGGGTCGGTATTCTTCGATATCAGTTTTTTTCGAGGATTTAGGTATAGGCGTGACTCTTGAAAGTTTCCATTGTCAGGGGTAATTGCCAGTGCTTATAGCTAGATTAAGAATATGACAGAGAGGTTCCGAAATATACTCTTTTGACATTTTGAGGAGACCAGGGGGGATGTAGTCTGGACCTATAGAGCTATTTGCTTTTAACTTTTTTTTTATATAAACAATCATGTAAGTATGTCAAAATTTAAAAACTTATTTGCTTCAATTTTACATTCTGAACACGAAAACCCTGGGAAAATCACTTTCAACCTTTGTAACTCCAGGAGCCAAACCAAAATCAAATTATGTGTAGCAAGTATCGACAGATGGGCGAAGGTCGTCAGTCAATCATGGGAGCTGACGATTCCGAAGACTTATCCTCCAAAGAGATCGCGTGACAACCACCTATCTGTCTGTCCACCCAGTCATATATCCATTGTATTTGTACACATCGCGTAATTACTGTGATTTAGAATTACTTTGTTGTTTTTTGTTTATAACAAAACAAAAAATGAAGAAATTTTTATTTCAGAGAAATCAATGACGATGTGCTATTCGTTGAACCGTCGACAGAATTTCAAGACAATAATACATACTCACCAGTTCATAGTCGAGGAGTCGTTGACATAATGCATTTTATCAGCAGTTGCAAACTATATGTAGCCATAGTTCTTTATTCGATTGTAACTTCTCACAGCTGTCACTCATAGCAGAATAAAGGATTGGCTTGATCTCCTGATTCAATTTTAGATGCAATATGTGCAAAGACGATTTTATTGTGACAAGCAAAGATTTAGCAAGTACACACAATGTCAACGCTAACGTGGCTACTGTTACAGGAATTACTTCTGCTGGTATTGGTTATTCGCAATTCGAAGAAATTACAGCATGTATGGACGTACCCAAATTCATCATCAGCAAAAAATCCATGACAACAGCAGCTATGCGTTCTTAAAACCTGCTAATGCTGCCACAGGATTCGTCAGATGTTGATTCCCATTTTTCATAAATGATGGCTTGATCAAATCAAATCGTTTATCTGGGCTTGAGCATATGTGGTTTTCGTAAATATGGGTATGTCGATACATGCTGTAATTTCTTAAAATTGCAAATAACCAATACCGGCAGAAGTAATTCCTGTAACGGCGGCCACGTTAGCGTCGTCATTGTGTGTACTTGCTAAATCTTCGCTTGTCACAATAAATATTATCGTCATAATTGTTGTCTTTGCACATACCTATTTTATTTTATATTAATTTGTAAATTATAAACTTTAGTAGGTATGTATGTATAACATACCACTGTGCTTGGGCACAAAATGACGAATTCTCAAAATGATCACAATATAAATTGAATAAATTGAAATTTGCATTCGAATCTCAAAATGGTCAATTCAAAAAATACAAATTACTATACAGTAATTTTGAGTAATTCCTCATTCAACTCGCAATGATCTCGTTTCTTTACTAGTTACTAGTTCATCGTATGGTTTAGACGCAGAATGCCAAATTCTCAAAAAGGCATAGTTTTTTTTGGCATGTATGGTTTTGCGAAAAGGTTAGACGTAGGTTAGACGAGAAAAATATTTTTTAGCGATTTTAGGGCAGGCGCCATAGTAAAGATGTTCATAGTGGTGAGTACAATGACCTCCTTTGGTATAACTACAGTCTTTTGTAACATCCTGTATCTGTATTATTTTTCTTCAGAATAAACCATCAAGTTTGGTGACTGTTTTTTATACTACTCTGAAGAAAAATATATACGGGAATAAAAATGTCTGTTTATATTAATTTTTCGCAATTTTGACAATTGCTGTTTTGAGAATAGGCCATTTCTAGAATTGACCATTCTACGCCCAAGCCATTTTATTTATGAATTATTTATTATTTGTCTGATGAATCTGTTAAGTTTCTCTATATTCTTTTTTTTTAAATAACAATTATTAATTAATTATTTAAAAAAATAAGTAAACAAGTGTGTACATTTTTAAAAATAAAAAAAAACTCATAGTATCTATTGAGATTCGAACTCGTGGAAGCGCGATTTCAAGCGGGACAGCGGCGCGCTAAGCCAAACGTGCACTTAACCAATGTTGCGAAATTATGTTTCTGTATTTAAAGAACGTCGCGCATGGTTGACGTTCGCCCGGTGCGCCCCGCAGTAGGCGGGACTACGCGTGCCCCACTTCATCTGCTTCACCCCCTCAAATACCTAAATGTTGACTATGCACAGCGCCTTAAGGTAGAAACACACTACTGCGTCGTGGTGTAGGGTGGTGCGTTAGAATCATATCGGTTTCGTACATTTGGCAGACTTTTGTGTATCCTCTGTGGGGTTTTTAGATCCCAGTTTTTCCGCTCAGAGGGCACTTGAATATGGTTAGAAACAAATTATTACAGTGCATTGTACTAACTCAGTACACCTCTGCCTAACCCTTCGGAGAACATAGGCGTGAGTAATACCACTCAAAATTAAAAAAAAGCCCCGCAGTATCTAGGCTACCATATTCTTGCAATATCATTGAAGTAACAGAATACCAAATTTTAAATCACAGCTACAGTCAAAAATACTGATACCGGTCCATTCATATGGGCGTTACGATGCAATAGACAGACACAGATACACACGTTAAATTTATAAGTCTTATAACACCCCTCTTGTTGCGTCGGGGCTTAAAAAGAACTACAATGACACAACATAGCTCGTCCATACTGGAACATTTTTTCTCCCAGTTCCTGATGTCCGGTTGTTCAACACAAATTCGTCGTGACGTCACCGACAGCCGTGCGCGCGATCTTTTTCCCACCACCCTTTTACGTCTTGCTGACCTTATTACCCCAAAATGCTTTTCTAAGGGTCAGCTAAGATCGGCGAAGTTGCGGTAAAGCGTCTAATTTTGATCACAAATTGAAAGTCAACTTTAATTACTTTGATATATGAGTAAATTTGGTAAGTTCTGCGAAAACATTGGCCACTTCGCCTGTCTCCCATTCGGGTAAGCAGAAACTATAGGTTTCCACTTGTTACATGTTGCAACTTGCTGCATTAATCTCCTCATGCATGATCGTCGGTTTAGGGTCGGTACTCATTTAATTAATAAATGAAAAGGGAGGGCAGAAGGGCGTGCTTTTGATTTCAACTGCAAATCTTTGAATTGACCGTCCAACGGTCATCTCACTAGGCTATCACTGTCACTTTGTGGGATTTTATGTCGTGAGTTATTTATCTTTAATTGCCACTAAGTTAGACGTATCGCCGCTACTCTGACGGTGTACGCTGTCCTTAAGACAGCCTTAGTTTTTTTTTTGGAGCCCTCTCAATAATTCATACGTTAGTTACTGTGAGGTCACCAGATGTACCTTTTCATGGAGACAGCATAAATAAAATTTGACGACGCGTTTAGCGTAGTGGCTGAGCGATCGGCTTTAGCGCCACTAGTTGTATGTTCGATTCCCGCACGCAAGAAATATTTGTATTTCCCACAAGGTAGGTACCTATTCCGGTTCTGGCTGTATGTGGAGATTTGTGTGTGTAATCCGTTAGGTTAGTTTGTAGGTTTTCTTAATTAAAAATAAGTATGTAAATATTTGTGGCGACCAAAAGTCCATAGGCAAACTCACAACGCAATAGCTTGACGTTTAGTTTGACTTACGATCTTCTTTTCATGCATCATCATTGTCGTTAACAAGTGACACGCACTGGCTGTATCGAGCCCGCTCGTACTGTTCATAGCAATGTAATCCTTAGCGTGCTTATGGACTTTTGAGCGTTTACTGTACCTACCTAAGTACTTAATTCCTTAGTGAATTCGTAACCAGCGTGATGAAATATTTTTCCACTGTGTTGGCTATACTTAGATAAATTAAAATATTATGATAATAAGCCATACGTACTTATAATATATTCAAAATACCTACTCATTATAATAACTATGAATAGAAACTAAAAAAAACATAATTGAATTGCAACAGGTAACTAATCAAATTTTAAAACATTTATATCTTAGAACTAATTGCTGAGTAGTTTTTAGGGTTCCTTAGCCACACACATCGAATTCGGCCGGATTTACGGACTTAGTTCAAGTTCAAATGTTTTTATTTCAAATAAGTGTTTATGAAACGTTAATGAGTCTAGTTGCACGGTTCCAAAAGGTTGACCCTATGGAGAAGAATCCGGCAAGAAACTCCATGGACAGTCTTTTAAAATATTTTGTATTACAATCTTCAAGTAGGTACAATAGTGCAATAACAGGATGTGCTGACATTGATTTAATGTCCAAGTTGGACCGAAGTCAATAATAGAAAAAGAAAGTTCTCAGCATTCGAGAACTAAATGTCAATATGTATGAAAAATTAATAAGCTATGGAGAAAAACACACGTCATCAAAGTATATAAAATTAGGTGTCCACTTAGACATACTACAATGTACTCACATTTACTTAGAAGCTGACTTCATAAATAAATACCGTTTAAAAACAATAAATTTTTATAAAATTTATTTAACAAGCTGTACCCATGGTTTCACTCGCATCCCATAGTACTTTTTAAGACAATATATAATTTTGAAGCGGCGGTAGCCCAATGGCTAGGGCGTCGGATTTGCGATTATGTGGTTGCCGGTTCGAAACCCACCCATTACACTACCGACGTGAGCCCACTCGTAACACAAGCATTTAGCTTAGCGCGAGGGGTTAATAAGAATACTAGTAATGTGTGACCCACAATGCTAGTAATCTTTTTAAAAGAAAAAAAATAGGAAGGTTATGCTCCAAGGCTCAAATCTATCTCCATACCAAAATTCAACAACATTGGTAGAATATAACACAAAGAACAAAGTTATTAATTTTAACGAAAGAAATAAGCGTCCAGTGTTGTTAACCGGAGGTAAGCAGCTTCGAACCCTAACAGAGACAGAATTTTTCTTCCAAAGATATACATTTTAAATTAATATTCTTGGGAATGTTTAGCAAGCGTTAATGCTAAATATTTATACCTATAATAAAATTGTAACAGGCCGATGTCTGTACATTATAGATACCTATTAAAGAAGACCTAATATGAGGGGTCTTTATTACATCAACAGAAGCTAAAATATATTTTTTTAGAATTTTTGTCTGTATGTTTGTACGCGCATCACGCAAAAACTGCTGCATGGAATTGAATGCAGTTTTCACCGATGTATTGCTAGAGGTCTAACTTAAAATCTGGTGCATTTTTCATCTTGATTCGCCGCCTAGAATCAGACATATAGCATGTTAATCTTTTTGGGACGTGAGTGAAACTGCGGGCAACAGCTAATACCTAATAAAATCAACTAAATAACAAATTTGGTGATTAGCCGCTACACCGACATGGTGAAATAATCAGCTATCTGACGATCCAAAAACCATCATCAAATTGTCGAATCACACTTGACTAGTTTTACCTCAATTAAAATTTACTTACAATGAAAAATATTTAAATTACGAAACCACAAATTTTGTATAAAAACAAGGACAATGAGATAAGATGATTTTGTAGCAAAACCACAATTATTTGTAAGAACAACATCTTCACGGAGTTGTTGGCACGGTCATCTCTGATTGGTATTTCATAAGGAGGTTAAAAGGAACGAGGAAATTTTATTACGATAAAAAGATGGAAAACAAAAAGCTACGGCCACACCTCGGTCACTCTGAAGAAACTTTCCGATACCAATATAATTACATAAACAATTTAACGTTTGTACATATTTACACGTGAAATATGTAGGTACATAAATAGTTAGGGTTGCCTTTTGTCATGGTCGTACCGAACATGTCACGAATCCCATAGCAGGATTATTCGCATCCCAAAAAAGGCATCTCACAAACAATTAGGCTTTCTTAGACATGGATAATAGCAATAATTTGGGTGTCTTTAAATCACGATCGAATCGGTACTATATAGTATTGCTTAACATCAGGCGAACTAGCGATCAAGCGTAAACCTATCAAGAATCATAAAAAAAGACATGGTCTCCAACTCTCCACTCAAGACCTCATCAAGTACGTTTATCTCTGAGAGATGTGATGGGCCCATTGCCACGAGCAGTTACTAACTGAAACATATAATGAAAAAGCTAAGTGCCTCATTATTTTACTGATCATAAGTAGCTGCGCACTACGCTAGCTAGGTCCTGGGTCCGATTCCCAAACCGAGAAAAGTTCTACTGGATTTTTCCATGAAATTCTCAGTAGCAGCTCGGAATTTATTTATTTTTCAATGGAAGACTAACAGCATATAACAATTATCGTGAAAAAAATATGACTCGCCCGCGATTATATATAGGTGAACTGTTGGTGTAAATTAGTACACCTCTGCCGAACCCTTTGGGGAAAACATGCGTGATTGTATGTTAAGAATGAGAGATTCATATTTATTTATGCAAATTTAAATCTTATTGCACATAAATTACGTGCAGTGTAAAAGTAAGTGCAGCTTCACTTTCAACTCGATCTTGCAATACCACTTTCATTGTGTCGTCGGACGATTCAAGGCGAGGAACGCAATTTCTTTTGTTCGCGTGTAATCATTATGCATGCATTGTATTGTGAAGAAATTTTTAATTACTTCCGGAGTTTGCGGAAAAAAATGTGGTATACTGGTTTTGCGGTGTTTAATATTGTTGTTGCACATTGTAACTTCTTCTTTTTCTATATTTTTGTTGTTTGTGCATTTTTCATGTTAAGATTATAAAGTTGAGATGGTTTGGACATGTTGAAAGAATGAATGAAAGACGATTAACGAAAGGAATTTATAAGGCGAATGTCAGCGGCAGCGCCGGTAGAGGTCGCCCAAGAAGGACATACGCCGATCTGATTGGCGAAATCCTTCAAAAAGGTCAGGTGCATAGCACTCGCAACCGGCGTGTATGTATGAGAAGATGTATGAATGTGGAAGAAGCAAAAGAAGTATGCAAGAATCGTAGCAAGTGGCAGTCTATAGTTTCTGCCTACCCCTGTGGGAGAAAGGCGTGAGTGTATGTATGTATGTATTATAAAGTTATTTTAAGAGCAGACGGATCGCCTGATGGTAAGCGATTACCGCCGCCCATGGACACCCGCAACACCATAGGAGTCACAAGTGCGTTGCCGACCTTTTAAAAGGGGATTGGGCCTCCGATAACCTCACTCACTCGGTGAAACACAACGTAAGCGTTGTTTGACGCCGGTTTTCTGTGAGGCCGTTTTATCACTCCTTAATTTAGATTACTCTTTATCAAAGGGGAATATAACACCCCGTTATGGGCGCTAGAGGCTTTTCTGGTAATGAAAGACTCGGAGAAAATGATCAATTAAGTAGTAAAATATTTGCACTAAGTACCTGCCTAGCTGTTTTTAAGATGAGCAAGAAAAAAATCACAACGTGTGCATTATAAGATTGAGGACCTATGATAAAGAACCTTTTTCCCTTTAAGGCGGACCGTTCACCTGAGCCCGCCAAATTCAAATTTCGAGTGGTTTTTCGCAGTTTGTAGGTCTATAATAAGTACTGCATTCATGGTAATGGTAATTGCGACATGAACTATACAAAATTTTATCTAAAACCATTGCTTAAAAATCATTATTGTAGCTAAAAGTAGTGTAAAATGTCAATTTTGACCAATTACACAGATTGCGCCAAGTTTTTGGCTTGATAAGGATTTATAAGTAAAGGTTTTAGTTCTCAGTTGTGAATGTTGTATAGTTAATGTCGCAATTACAACTGCCATGAATCTAGAACTTGTTGTACACCTACAAACTGCGAAAAATCACTTGAAATTTGAATTTCGCGGGCTCAGCTGAACGATCCGCCTTAAAGCACACATTCGCAGGCACGCTTACAGACATTAATTATTAAGGAGGGTTCAGGTGTAAGGTAATCAATAAGTCCGCCTAGAGTCCGCTTTTTCCCCACAATCCTTACCCGTTGACCTAAAGCCATTAACCCAGGGTTTCTGGGTAATATTTAAATGTCTTTGTTTGTAGGTATCAATCCAACGTACTACGCAAATCGAAAAATCAACTCCCTTTTAAATCTCAAAGTAGATTAAATACCTAAATTAACATAGCTTGGGCATTACCTAATTGTTTTGTAGTATTTAAGCTAAAACTGAACAATACATAACTGTATACCTACATAAAAATGTGTATGATTGTTCAAAATATTATTGTCCGTGAAAGTTATACACCATTTGCGTTGAATTTTTTTACAAAACTGCATTATAATACTCGCATGTTTTTATATTCTTACGGGTAGTGGTAGTAAAAATGCTATCTTATACATATTATAAAAATAAAAAGTATGTTATTGTTATAGCCTTTTTAAGTTATTAAGGCTTAATAATGACTTGCCTCCTGTGAAAAGAGATGGATCAGATCTGGTTTACCACGACTTGATAATAAATAAAACAGATTTTTCTTTCAACATTTTTAGTAGCGAATAAAATTTTACGTATACCTAGACGACGTTATCATTTTATCATATTACGCGGTCGTTACGTGTTATTGTCATTTTGTTCTAAATTTTGTGATCAGATCTTGACCAAATTTTTATGGGACTACCTCGGAAGTATGACCTGCTGATCAGAATCATCAAAATCGGTTCATAATTGACGGAATAATCGTAATAAACATAAAAAAGAATTGAGAACCTCCTCCTTTCTGAAGTCGGTTGAAAATCTATCAGAATTACTGACCTTGTTCAGCACATGTGAGAATGTCTCGGATCTCCACCTGCGGAATAATCATATTAAATTTAATTTAAAAGATAATTATTAGTATTAACTTATCTGGAAAAGATAAGCTATACTGCAACTATTTTGGGTGTATCTTCAGAATCGATAGCCACAGACCAAACAAATTCATATAGAACTATCTAGGAATTATATTCTGTCACATATAAAATCTTTTGAGTTCTGTTAAATTGCTTACATAATCAACCCATTATTAAAGAAAACGAAACAGGTATTAACGCGCTATAAATACCTTTAATTTTGCTTGACGTTTCGACCAGGTTGCACTGATCGTGGTCACAAGCAGACTGATGCAGCGAGTTCACTCCGTCATTGCGTTGGTAGATTTTTCTTTATCTACCCCCACATTTTTATTATTGTTACAAAGCCCGCGACACTACACTCACTGTGTCCGTATTTTTAACCGACTTAAAATAGCGAGGTTTTGATATTTTAATCACTGGATTCCACGTTGGTGATAATTTAAAAAAATTATAGGTTTAATGTATCGAGCGAGACTGTCGCTTCGTGTAGGTACCAAATCAACGCCTTATACTGTCCCATTGCTGGGCACGGGTCTCCTCTCAGAATGAGAGAGATTAGGCTATAGTCCACCACGCTGGCCCAGTGCGGGTTGGCAGACTTCACACGCCATCGAGAATATCTCTCAGGCATGCAGGTTTCCTTACGATGTTTTCCTTCACCGTTTAAGCGCGTGATAATTAACTATTTAATACGCACATGACTTCAAAAAGTCAGAGGTGCGTGCCTTGGGTTCGAACTCGAGACCATTGACTTGGCAGTCCAACGTTCATACCACTAGGCTATCACTGCTTCACTTCACTTGCTTTTTCAATTTATATAACTGCACATGGCGACACATCAAGACTGGGCCGTATTCCGTTGCAACAATAGAGGTGATTTTTGTAGTGTAACTGTAGGTAGGTATAGCTTGATGTGTTGTCGTGTGTACCTATGAGTAGGTATTAACTTTGGATGGAAAACTTTATACAATTATGTAAAACGTTACGACAATTAGTTGTTTATCCGCGGAGTTACTCACGATGACCTCGCTTTCCTGTGTCCGTGGGAATTATCCGAAATCCCGTCTAGTTACCTTCTATTAATTGTCCTAATTCTCATCTACGTCAAAGATTATAGTTTGGCAAACATAGCTTGATCCGCGCGACAGATGGCAGAGTGACATTTCTAGGATTGGGGTTTCGTTGAAAATAAAAACGATTATCGTACGATATTGAAAATAAATCGATCATAGTTTAAATATCATCATATCATATTTTAAATAAAATTGGTTCTATCTTGAATAAAATCAACTTATGCAATCAATCATCTTATGCAACTAAGAAGGATGAATTTAATTTAAGATTTCATTTAGATATATTATTATAGTATTTTTCATTTTTAGTTTTTAATTTTATCCTATAAATAAAATGTGTTATGGCGGTCCCACAAACAATGACTGATAACACGGTAATCAGTCATTGTTTGATGGGCTAACTTAGCTTTTCCCGTCTTTTCCTTTTTGTTACACACATCATTAGTGCATGCTGTGTTCTTCTATAAGTAATGGGGCACTTAGTTATTTAAGTGAGAATGCATATTCTTTTTAATGTATCAGTCTACTCATTGTTAAAGAGCCAAATAAAATAAATAAATAAATAAAACGAGAATAATATTCGAACTTACAATGGTAGGTATACTATTGCGGGTTTTCATGATATTTTCATAATCGATTTAATACAATCAGACGATAGATGACGCAATGAACATACCTTTTTGTCAGTATAGTATGACACTGTCTTGCGTACACTTTGACTGGCAAATAATATGGAACTACATGCGCGTGATCTTGATGACAGCTGTCGCACGTATCATCTATTTTTTACAAACTATAGTACCTAGTATTATGCCTACGTTATTTATAAAACTCCCGAGTATCGCATGAATTAAACTGGCACGAATTGGCGAATCGACCCCATTTAAAATGGGGCGAATTGACCAATAACCTAATCATTTTTCTAGACCTCTCGGATAAAACTGTCTGTCTGTTAATTTATAACTTTGAATTTGATTTAGTACATGAATCATTAACAACATACCTATTCGACAAAATTTGCAAAAAGAAGTCGATAAAAGTCACGCAAAGGTTAATTTTAATGGACCACCATAATACCTACATCCTTGGAAAAAAAACAAATGTGTTTACATATTTGTACCTATAATAATATAATGACGTTGGATGCATCACAGTTATATGTAAGATAAGTATTTTATTCAGTTTTTATAACAGTTTAACACTTGACTCAGAAAATCGCGTAAGAGCCTCTTGGCACAAGAACAACAATGGATTGTATATTTTGTCTATAGGTAAGTTGTTACTTGACTGTTTTTTTATAACCCCCAACGTAGAAAAGAGGGGTGATATAAGTTTAACATGTGAATCTTTGTGTTTGTCTGTTGAATCGTAGCTCCCAAACGAATGGACCGATTTTGATTCCGTTTTTTTTTTACTTTGAAAGGTGACTTGATCGAGAGTGTTTTTAGCTATGATGTATGAAAATCTGATTTTTGAAAATCATCTCTTTTCTAGTACATGAAGGGATGTGAATGTGAGCAACTACCACAGTTCTGATCGATTTGAAACTCTTATTTTGTTACATCAATTATATTGCAAGAACTTGCTTCATGACTAGCTTGATACTGCGAGGGTTTTGAAAAATCATAATTTAATTACTTATACTAACATTCTCGCCTTTTTCTATCAAGCTTGTATTCTTGGAAGGATCAGGTAAGTTGACGACACGGTTGGCGTAGCGGTTGAGCGATCGGCTTCTGCGCCACGTGTTGTGGGTTCGATCCCCACACGGAGCTAATATTTGTATGATCTACAGGTAGTTGTTCCGGGTCTGGGCGTTTGTGTATGTGACAATTTGTGTTTGTAAACGCATCCACGATACAGGAGAAAATCCTAGTGTGGGGCAAAGTTCTTTAAAAAAAAAAAAGTGGAGGTGTCCCCACTATTGTAAATGATGCACCTACTTAGGTACTAGGTAGTGGTAGTTTTAGTCAGTATGCTGGCCATCTGGCCAGAGAGCCAGCGGCAGAGCAACAGCAGGGAGGCATGCATAAGGCGCATTACCCCACTCGAAAAAAAGGTCACGCTCGACGTCCGCAAGGGAAATATGTTATTGGATATTATGAATAATCTCTCCCTCCTGTTCTTTTTATATGAGATCGAAAAGTTCCAAATCTATTAGAGAAGTAAAACGAAAATTAAGATTAGGTGCTAACTAGTAACATTTTTCAATAACATGAATAGATATTTTATAGCCCGATATTAGGAATTTAAATTCGGTTAATTTATATTACCTACCTATCATAAATTTTCATTCAGATATTAGCCAGAAGTAGGGTTGGCAACCGTATTGTATTTATCAGTTTTGTACTATCTTTCTATCTGCGTACTGCGTACACGGTCCAAGAAATTTAATACGCAAAAATATTATATTTCAGTTGGATGGATTTTTTTTGCAACACCGAAACTTCTAAAAAGCTCTCCCTCATGCCGTCTTCTTCTTCTTACTGCCCTTCTCCGTCCGTGTAGCCCGTCCCTTTCTATTTTCTGTCATATCGGCCTCGACACAATCCATTCAAATCAATGTAAACAGAAAATGAAACAATTACTACGCACCCACACCTACAAAGATACTGAGGATCTAAAACACTTCTCATATAGTCACATAAAAATCACATGCACACACGCACACACACACCCACTGTCGCCCACAAACACAAACACACATACACATACACACACACACACACAAACACCCAAATACACACACACACACACACACACACAAACACACACACATGCACACACTTGACCCTCATAAACACCCAACGCACCACATCATACACACCTCTTCGCACATGCCCATAAACACACGAATCTTGTAAAAATCCTGTGGGTCACATTAGCTAGATCCAATATAATTATGTATAACACTTGTTTTATATAAATGTGGGAAGACACTGGCTTCTGTAACACAGTTCATACTAGAACAGGAGCCAGGGTTCTATCAATTTATTGTTAAACCTTCTTAAGTCAATAAAGAATTATTATTATTATTATTCATATTTTATTTGGTCTCCCTCAACCCCCTTATCCCTCTACATTAATATTCACCGATCATTTAGTCATTCCATACCTATATTTAAAAGTTTATTCTGCAATTTTGACAACCCTAGCCTAGGTTATCTTCACCTAGACATAATTGTAACTGAACACAGTCGGTATGTCAAGGATAATAATATTCAATACATTTTAATGATTTGATACAATTTATATGATTTTGTAATAGATCGTATTATATTATTTACCTACAATAAATTGGCATAAGGTCAATAGAATTACGAATACGGATTGATAAAGTCATGGCTCTAGAATAAGTAAAACAAATTACCTACTTGAAGCTTTTTGTAGGTACTGTGGATTCACGTTGTCTCCGTATAAACATATATTTAAATATATGTAATACAGGAGATCCACAAGAGTATACCTACTTAATCTCCTTGAGATCTGCAACTGAAAAACCAGTACAAAGTTAATTCAATCGCGGGCAGGATAAGAACCCGCGTCTTCTGGTTGAATACACCAGAAAGTCAGAGCGTCTGGTGTATCCAACCAGAAGACGCAGGTTCTTATCCTGCGGCGCTTGAATTGTTCCTTATCTAAAATAACTTTATAATATGAGCACGGAAAATGCAAAAAAATCACAAAAAGACAACTTTTCACAACCTGGGAATCAAACTCAGGACCTATAACACAGTCATACTTACGACTACTACATATAAAAACAGTAGGTACATATAAACAAAACTTGTTTATACCATGTTTGCTTTGTATGCCTGCTTTGACTGCCTCATTAGTCTAGTGGTCCCAAGCGCGACTGCTACCCTAGAGGTCCTGGGTTCGATCCCCAGGTCGAGCAGTGTTATTGAGTTTTTCTATGAAATTCTCAGTAGCAGCTCGGAGTCTGGATTTATGCCCGATTAATGGCAATAGGCTCGCCGCCTATTACATGGGACCTAAACATACCGGCGAACTGTGGGTGTACATTAGTACGCCTCTGCCTAACCCTTCGGGGAATAAAGGCGTGATGGTATGTTAACATAATAAAAAAAACTCTCCATTACAAAATTGTTCAGAATGCCACATTTTGTATCAAGCAATGACAACCTCGTTTATAGTAAACAAACTATCTAGAATTAAATTCTATTTATATGGGTGGTGCCGCAATTTGCCGCCAATGTAAACTCTATAATCAGAATTACCCGTGGTGAAATGCCGTTGCGTTGCCGGCATGCATTTACAACATAGCCCTTGTGAGTCGAGGCATGAATTTTCACGGTTTAAATATATATTGCAGTGAACTTTGTTTATGAACGCATACCTAGTACGGCAGTTATAAGCTTTCAACATGAAATTGTTCACGTATTTTCGACAGTATAATATGTTTTAATATAATAAATAATAATAGATACATTTTATCTTTTAAGTACGTAGATAAATCCTTACTAATATTATAAACGTGAAAGTATGTGAGTATGGTTGTTTGGATGTATACATGTTTGTTACTCTTTCACGCCAGAACGGCTGAACGGATCTGAATAAATTTGGCACAAAGATAGATTATAGTCTGGAATAACACATAAGCTACTTTTTATCCAGGTCGGACTCAATTCTGAAGTCCACGCAGACAATGTCGCAGGCTTAAGCGTATTAATATAATTATATATTGACTTTACGAAGATTCATATTGATAAGCCCCATTTATCTAAGTAGTTAACTTAAAAAGGGTATATCAAAATTTTTACCCTTTTGTCCGAGTGAACAGTAGTGATGACTTTCCTCCACGTGTACAAAATTTCGTTGACATCGGTACTTACGTAACGCATTAAGAAGTAACCAAACGAAAAAAAAAACGGATAAATGATGAATTAGCTTATGCCCGCGACTTGGACTTCAAGATTGGGTTCGACCCGGATAAAAAGTAGCGTTTGTGTTATTCCAGGCTATAATCTATCTGTGTGCCAATCTATGTGTATGGCATGAAAGGGTAACAAACATCCATACATCCATACTCACGTTTATAGGTAACATTAGTAAGGATTAGTAGGGAAGTATAGTTTCTAATTTGTATGATGCCGAAATATTGTATGTACATACATATTGCAATGCAAACCGTATGCAAGTGATTTTGTAGTAGTAAATTTTAATATAAATGCTTGATCCTAGAAGAAAAATGTATGATCCTAACTGTCTTTACGACAGTTAGGATCATACATTTTTCGCATTCCTGATTAATTAGGTTTAAATATAGTCCTAATAAGTCCCCAGGTCGAGCAAAGTGTTATTGGGTTTTTCTATGAAATTCTCATTAGCAGCTCGGAGTCTGGATTTGTGCCCGGTTAATGGCTATATGCTCGCCCCCTATAACATGGGACCTAAACATACCGGCGAACTGTGGGTGTACATTAAGTACACCTCTGCCTAACCCTTCGGGGAATACAGGCGTGATGGTATGTATAGTCCTAATAAATATTTAAAAATCGCTAAACAATCGTTCGTGTTGCTCCTCAATTTTTTCCTTCGTATATTTTCGTTATCTTGGCAATATCCAACCTGCTTTCACATTATGTAATCTGATCCTACATGCTTTTATATTTCGACAAGGCTCTAAGGAATTTCACTGAGTTTCTCTGTAAGATGCGGCGCGCCTTGTAGATAACAGATGGTACCAAAAAAAAACAAGTAAATCTCATGTTATATCTTTGTGGAATCAATTTTATTGTATTTTTTATTTAAGTATACTTTAACAGTGATAGCCTAGTGATATGACCATAGGACTGCCAAGTCAAAGGTCTCGAGTTCGAATCCAAGGCACGCAGATCTGACTTTTCGAAGTCATGTACGTATTAATAGTTGATTATCACGCGCTTAAACGGTGAAGGAAAACATCGTGAGGAAACTTGCATGCCTGAGAGATTTTCTCGACGGCGTGTGAAGTCTGCCAACCCGCGTTAGGTCAGCGTGGTGGACTATAGCCCAATCCCTCTAATTCTGAGAGGAGACCCGTGCCCAGCAGTGGGACAATGTAATAGGTTGATTATACCTATATACTTTAACACATCAAGACCCGTTTTATAGACAAAATAAAAAAAAATGTTTTGGTATCCAGGGGTCATTACGGGCGTAGCTGAATTAATGTTCCTACAACTTTTTTTTAGCTTAGGTACTAGCAATACGAGTGGGTTCAATGTGAGTGCAATGGGTGGGTTTCGAACCGGCAACCATATGATCGCAAGTCCGACGGCCAAACCATAAGACTACCGCTACTTAAAAAAAATGCAAAGGGTAACTTTTTCGTAATGTAAAAAATTAAATTCCAATTTCGACCGATCGGGATTTCTTTCATGAATATTGTAACGAACGGTTCCATTTCATCTATAATAGAAACCTAAAGCCATAAATTACCGTAAACCACGAGACATCAATTTGTAACAGCTAATTAAATCTAAACATACCTACCTACAATTCAGTTAAGTGCATCATTGACCGTACTATTATGTTAGGTACTTAGTGTGACGCATTTCTCGCACGTGTCTCACGCGAAACTAATAGTTCCAGCGGTTCTCAAAGCTACATTTATGTCTCTACCGCTAAAAAACAATCGGTTGGAAAGGTAATGAAGAGGGTGCAATTTTTTTTTATTCGTGATTGGCTTACGCTTGACCGCCAGTTCGCATGATGTTAAGCGATACTACGATCTACGATAAAGTGCGCTTGCCTAGAACAAACCAATTCACTCGTGATTTAAAGACACCCAGATTATATCTATCAGAGAAGACCCACTCGGGAAGTGTATTTCATATTACGTATAATGAGGCTTAACGGCTTAACTAGAAACACCAATGGTATCACATTGGTGTTTCTAGTGTCAATAGGCTGCATTAGCTGATATATATACATTAAAAAAATACAACTGTTGCGCTGATTCGCACAATAGATAAATATGTTTTAAATATGGTTTCTGGGTCTTTGTGTATTCTAGACTGGGCAATGTTTTTTGAAAGTTTTTTTTTTCTGAAACAATTGTTTCAGTGGTTCTCAAATTTCTTTCAGGGTTTCCACTTGGCTCGCATCGTTTATCGGGATAAGTAACATGCCATTATGATATTCCACGGAGGGTTAGGCAGAGGTGACTTAATGTAAACCCACAGTTGTCTGGTAAGTTGGAGTTCCATGTGATAGAGGGCTAGCCTATTGCCATTACCCGGGCACAAAACCAAACTTCGAGCTGCTACTGAGAATTTCATATAAACAACCAATAACACTTTACTCTACCGATCGAATCCAGGACCTCTAGCGTAGCAGTCGCACTTAGGATCACTAGACTGAGACAGTTATCGTAATAAGTACTTACTTATTATGTTTTTAACTCGGTGTGACGCACTTCATACATCACGTGAAACTAACATACCATCACGCCTGTATTCCCCGAAGGGTTAGGCAGCGGTGTACTTAATGTACACCCACAGTTCGCCAGTATGTTTAGTTCCCATGTAATAGGGGGCGAGCCTATAGCCATTATCTAGGCACAAATCCAGACTCCGACCTGCTACTGAGAATTTCATAGAAAAACCCAATAACACTTGCTCTACCATTGCTCGACCTGAGGATTGAACCCAGGACCTCTAGTGTAGCAGTCACGATTGGGAATACTAGACTAATGAAGCAGTCACGTGAAACTACCTACAAATTACTCCAATGGTTTAGAAAAGAGAGGAAAAGCTGATGACATTGTCGGTTAATAGTTGGTATCAACAACGAGTCACACTATTATAATAATATCTACTATGAGAACTCTTCATAATTGAAACCAATTTACAACTAGGTATCCTTTTATTGTCTTGTCATCTATGCGGATAAAAGATAATCTACATTGCGCTTAAGGTATAAAAAATACTTTTAAAGCTATTATTAACATAACATACCAACACGCCTCTATTCCTCGAAGGAGTAGACAGAGATTATACACACAGTCCGCCGGTATGATTAGGTCCCATGTAATAGGAGGCGAGGCAATTGCCATTAACCGGGTACAAATCTAAACCCCGAGCTGGTACTGAGAATTTTATAGATAAACCCAATAACTGGGAATTAAAGGCAGGATCTGAATCCAGGATCTAGAGCAGCAATCGTACTCATTAGTCGAGTAGTCCCACCTCTAGAGTTACGGGGCAATAACTGTTAATTTGACATTAATTTATTACCTTTTTGAATTATTTTTTTGCATTTTCCATGCTAAGCTTATAAACTTATTTTAGTGAAGGAAAAATTCAATCGCAGGTAGGATTCGAACCTGTGTTTTTTGGTTAGATACACTAGCTAGACACTCTGACCTCTAAGCCACCGCGAGTCCCACCTGCCAGATCGAAATTTGCCTTCAAATTCTGAATTTACGTCATAAGGTGCTTGCTTAGTGATAGGACCTCTTGGCGTCTGACTGGCTGGCGACCACCCTTACGTCAGAGTCTGTCGTTAAGCACCTTGCTGTGTGTTTCGACTGTAGCACGTAAAAGCCAGTTCCCCTCGGTTGCTACGGCTCTGTTAGTCTGCAGTCCGTAGGGGCTTTTAAAGATCGGCAACGCATCAGCAACTCCTCTGGTGGCAGACGGATCGCCTGATGGTAAGCGATTACCGCCGCCCATGGACACCCGCAACACCAGAGGAGTCACAAGTGTGTTGCCGATCTTTTAAAAGGGGATTGGGCCTCTGGTAACCTCACTCAGTCGGCGAAACACAACGTAAACTCAAACTCAAACTCAATTTTTTTATTTCAATTAGACCATATACAGGTACTTTTGAAATGTCAAAACTACATGCACGGTTCCAAATAGTAGGTCTTATGGAGAAGAGCCGGCAAGAAACTCCATAGATACTCTTTTAAATAAATAATGGATGTATACGTATTTTTTATTCTATCAATGTGAGTATTGTAAGCGTTGTTTAACACCGGTTTTCTATGAGGCCGTGGTATCACTGCGGTCGAGTCGGCCCATTCGTGCCGAAGCATGGCTCTCCCACGTAAACTATCTGAACCTACACCTGTTGCAATGTATATCATAATTATCCTAATGACTCCATTATCACTATCTACGAGGTCAGTTTTTGTTGCGATTCCGTTGCGCACGCGATGCTAGAACCTTTAACCTTGACAACTCTATGGAATCGAACTTAGCAATTTATTAGCTGAATCTTTTGCTATTTAAATAATATACAACCAACTAATCTTCATAAATTTGAAATCATGTAAAATCTAATTACAACGGAGCATGGATTTACTTTTTATAAAAAATGTTAAGTGTTATTCTCCCTAAATCTTAATCAACTATTTTTTTCCAGGTGAACGAAAAATTCTACACAATGTGTCCGGAGAGTTTCGTTCTGGGGAGCTGACCTGCATTCTTGGACCTTCTGGAGCCGGAAAATCTACACTCCTGAACATATTGGCTGGATACAAGTAAGTATATACATAACTAATTGTACCCCGCGGTTTCACTCGCTAAAAAATGCGAGACTTTCATACAAACTTTCACGCGCCTTTTCACTACCTTAGGGATAAAATTTCCCAAAAACCCTTCATAGTCCTCGTCTACAGCGTAAAAGAAACCAGCATGCAAACTTTTAGGGATCTAGCTCCGGAAGTTTCGGCTGTACGTTGATACGCCAGTCAGTCAGGTTCTTCTTTTAAAGATTCACTGTATGCTTATCTTGAAAGGGGTAAAGCAAATGGATATTTTACTAGAAAAGTTCTACCAAGCCGCCAGTAGGATGTTACTTCTCCTCCTCTTTCTTCATTATGTAACATACTTTTTTTTCATTTCATGTTCGGAAAATCCTCATTGATTGTTTTCCATGTATGTGGGTAGGTGGCAGACGTTCCCATATGTCGGACTCGTGCTGACTAAAGACGGTATTTGCCTTCTCTTGTCCTATAGTCACCACGGGATTCTCGACTTTCGCCACGACCTTGACACACACTAAGTAGCGTACCTGCTACATTTCATATGGTTTTGTTTTTTATAGTTGTATTATCGTATCCACCTTATTATACCGTCTATATATGTAATATTGTAGGTCGTAAAACAGACTGCAACAGATTGGGTAAGTATATGGGATAAAATAAAATAAATCGGTTTATCTTTGCATTTTCCATGCTAAGATTAGATATGAAGTTATTTTAGTAAAGGAAAATTTCAAGTACACCAAGTCTCACGGAGACGCAGGTTCGAATCCTGCCCGCGATTGAATTTTTCCTTTACTAAAATAACTTTATATAAATCAGTTTTACAATCATTATTTCTTTAAAAAGTATTTTTATATAAAACCATATCTATAGATAATACCTTGCTAATATCCTAACAACTTACACAGAAACACGGCTATCGTGTAGTTAAGATTGATTAAAACACCATAATTATTCAGTTTATATATCTGTTAAGACATGTTGCAATTAAATGTAATTGGATATTGATAATTGTTTGTCGCGGTTACTGTACGGATAATGATGCAATTGACGTCCTCATAGAATAAAGTAGAATCTTTGAGTGGTTCAATTCTCTCACTTCTTTGTGTAAAACATTCGTAGACAAGTGTACCACCATAATTATGCGCCTTTAATTACTTTCAAAAAATAAGTGCTCGTTGTATTAATCATTATGAATAACTTTTACCATTGGACCAACCCTAAAATCACTCTCAAAAAAATATTTTTGTTCCATTCATTTAGGTTCACTCAACTCGACAAAATGTAGAATTCCACGCGGGCGAAGTCGCAGGTAACAGCTACCTAATTATAAATAAAATGGCTGTGGCAGAAATGCAGACGCTATGGTGATGATATCATACGTGTTTTTATTTTTTATTTTGACCCAAAACCGAAAAAAATCGAAACGAAAACCGGAATTAGAGTAGGCGTTTATCGTTTAGTAATTTATTGGTTATGGGATAATAATTATCAACACCGAAATAAGTCATTTTTTGTAATAAAAAAGTGTGTTTCGGTTTTTAATGATTTGAGTTATTTGTAAAGTGTTGTTTAGATTGTTGTTTTGTTTATTAAAATCAAAGTAAGTTATAAAAAATCAAGTTATTTATTGCTTCATGTGTAAATATACTTACATAGGTTTATAAGTTTGGTGAGTAGCAACATGAAACCCCGTTGGGGCACAGCATAGAATGAATATGAAATAAAATGATATTTATTTCTGTAAATAGATCTCTTAAAGATACTTTTACATGTCCTTTTTTTAAATACTATGTGGTATCGGCATTTCCTAGTTGACGATCTCTGAGAAGAAATACCGAAACAAACTCAGACAATCATGGTCTCTTTTGAAGTCAAGACATAATAGTATCAGAATATGTGAGTAATACAATGCAGGGCAGTGTATGAAATGGCCTTTTGAAGAAAGATCCATAGCGGCTTTGAGTAGACCAGTCCCATCCGACGGCACGCATGCATCAGCCATTGTGTAGGACAACCATATTATAGAGAGCTCAACAATCCGTCGCACGACGATACCAGATCGGCGGAACATTTGCGTAGGCCACATAAAAAATCTCGAAGCCACCAGACAGTTAATAGTTAAAAGATGTAGTATATCTAGCCTACATCGTACTCACATTTACATAAAATGCTTTTAACAATAATTTAATTGCATTATTTATAGAATTTAATAGTGTAAAATTTGCCAATAATGTAAATCTTCTATCTATACTTATAATAAATCTGTAGAGAGGTCAATTCTGTACATGAAATATATTTCCAAAATAACTATCAGATTAGTGATCGATACTGACGCCAAAAATGCAATCAGTAAAATTTTTGTCTGTCTGTCTGTCAGTCTGTCTATCTGTCTGTATGTTCGTTATAGAAACAAAAACCACTCGACGGATTTCAACGAAACTTGGTACAATTGTTCTTCATACTCCTGGGCAGGTTATAGTATACTTTTCATCACGCTACGATCAATAGGAGCAGAGCAGTGAAGGGAAATGTTGGGAAAATGAGTGATTCATAAGAAAGGTTTCAAGCTATAAAACATCACGCTACAACCCTTAGGAACGGGGCAACGCAGGTGAAACCGCGGGCGAAGAACTAGGGAACAAAGTAACTATTCCACGCGGACGAAGTCGCTGGCAAAAGCTAGGTAAATAATTTTGTGTTTACAAACAAATAGGTTACATACTTAAAGTTACTTAATTACATACTACATTTATTATGCTAACTTAATATTATAACGTTTTTTATACCTACCTGCATCCAAGTAAACGTCATTCTAAATAAAAATATTTTTATTACGGTCCATTGACCTTAATACGTATGTACACAGCCCTAATATCCTTAACAGAGTAATATAACATCTTCATATAAAAAAAAACTTAATCAATTTTTTACGATAACTTTGTTGCCAGATCAATTTTAAATCCTTACTTAAAAAAATCCTTTCCGCAAAATATAATTAAATGAGAACTCGTTACATAGCTTCGTTTTTTGCATGAGCTTTGTGTGGATTTCTTTTGGCGGAATATTCCGTAATGGCCTTACTATTCTCGCACCTAGCGGAATATTCCACCAATTTAACCGAATAGGTAGTCGCATTGTGTTATGACATCACTCAGTGTCTAATAAAGCTTGTGGGACCACTAGACCATTCAGTCTTGTTGTCCCTGGTGCGACTGTTACGCTAGAATCCTAAGTTCGATTCCCAGGGCAAGCAGTGATATTGGGTTTTTCTATGAAATTCTCAGTAGCAGCTCGGTGATTAGATTTGTGTCCCGGTGAGTGCCAATAGGCTTGGTCCCTATTACTATTACGTGGGACCTACACATACCAGCGAACTGTACCACATTGGTAATTTGGTACACCTCTGCCTAACCCTTTGGGGAACCCTTTGTTTTAAGATCCTACTACTCCCCTTAAGCAGTGGCGGAATTAAATAATTCTAAATATAATTTAAAAAAATATTTCATTTTCACACATAGCAACAACGCGTGCATTCTAATACACAAATCTTTGTAAAACAAAAATGAAATACAAAATAATAATAATAAGTAGGTATAAAAAAGAAGGTAATTAATAATTCTAAAGATTTTCACAGGTATTTCTATGTATGGATTGCGAAGATCCGATGGCAGTCGCTAAGTGTAAAATATTGATTTCAGCCGCATCTGGTTATTCTAGGAATCAACCCCAACATAATATACTTCGATTTTTGATTATTGTATTCAATAACTTGACAGTGCAAAAGAAAAATAATGATAGCATACTATAACTATTATGTTGGAGAAGTGAACGATTTTGCGTAAAGAACGAATGTTAAAAATGGTTCAATTTAAATAAATCTTTAAAAATACGACTTTTTAAAGATTTATTTCCACGTTTAGTTCCACGTCTTACATACGTGTAAGACGTGGAACATAAGAATAATTAATAATTATTAATAAAAGTTATTTCCTTTTTTATTTTAAAAAAGTAAAAAAAGTTTGATCCTTACTTTTTTTTTACTTTTGCCGTTTTATTTCATCTGATAAACTTCCACAATATGTAATAGTGTTTTTATGACAAGTTCTTAAATGTAAAACAAAAATTTGCATATAAGTACGAGTACATTACATAAGTTCATTCAATTTCGTTCATTCTTTCACAACCTCACTATATCTTTTGTCAAAACCTGGTAACCCTTCTACTGTCAAGTTACTGAATACAATAAAATTATAAGTCAAAGTTTAGTTGGAAAAGAGATAGGCACATATTAAATTAAACTTTCTAAACATAACATAAACATACCCACCGCTTGTATTCTCTTAAGGTCCCATGTGATAGGGGGAGAGCTATTACCATTAACGGGGCACAAATCTATACCCAATAACACTTTATTTATTTATTTATTTATTTATATTAGGTACACCAACAGCATATACATCACACATTTAACATAATAATGAACATAGGTACAGGATCTAATGCATATGGCAATTATAGGTATACACAGCACTCAAAGTTGCAACATCATATTTTGTTACTTAATCTATCTATCTAACACTTTGCTCGATCTGGGAATCGAACCCATGACATCTAGCGTAGCAGTCGTGCTTACGACCCCTAAGCTAATGATGCAATTTTAACATTTTTCCCGTTTATAAAGTATTTTGTTTTAGTCTAGAAAAAGAGAAAATATTTGTATTTTTGTTTGTAATGAATAAACTCAAAAACTACTGGAGCTATATTAAAAATTCTTTCACAAATATAATGCATTGCACATTATCACTGAGCAACTTAAGCTATTTTGTCAATCATGTTTAACATAACGTTACTTTAAGTCGCAGAAAAAAGCACGGGACACGACTATTTCTTACATAAGAATCAAATTAAGTTTAGTAAGAACGGCGAAACTGTGTTTTGGTATATTATTAAAATAATGATCTAAGAGTCCGGCGGACCGAATTTCTCTTACAAACGTAATACTGAAATAAATCACAATTTAATCAAATTCTGTTATTATTCGGATTCTGATACCGTTAATCCAGGTTCCTACTCTATCATTTCGTTCAAAATACTTCACTGGAAATAATTGTAAGTGAATGCAGTTTTTGATAATTTTACCAAGTTTGGAACGATTTTCCGGTCTTTTATTTCCAGTGAAATAGTAACAAACGAAATAATACCGTAGGAACCTAGATTAACGGTATCCAAGTCCGATTAATAACATAATTTGATAGAATATTTTCTGGATTACGATTGATTTCGGTATTACGTTTTTGTAGCATTTTATAATAGAGGGTCATGTGGATAAAATACCAAACGATAAATTAGTATAGTCCGCATATTATTACCTATCTATTATATATATCTGTTATTTATGGCGTTAAGCTGTATGTTAATTTACATTTTAATTAAATTTTAATATAATATGATAGTGATTATTGATTCCATTGACGAAGTCACTAGAAACATCAGCAGATACCGGGTAATAGATAGGATTTAATATAGAAAATAGATATATAGGGTAAAATTGACAAAATAAAATATAATATTCTGTGTAACAAAGAAGATTTAGAACATGATTGTGATTATGGAAAGTAATGTATTATACTATTTAATATTATTGTAAACATGTATTTTTACCGGAGGCCTCATCCCCTTTTAAAGGTCGGCAACGCACTTATGACTCCTATGGTGTTGCGGGTGTCCATGGGCGGCGGTAATCGCTTACCATCGCTTACGATCCGTCTGCTCGTTTGCCCTCCTATCCCATAAAAAACAGAGTTTAGCAACGTCTCATGCCGCTGAAGTGCTGCTTTTCTCGTGTATAAAAAAATAGGTACGCACCGATATCCGAAAATGTTGGGCACCTAACATTATTTTAATGTTTTTGAAGGCGGCTTCACTTTTTGTTAAAAGTTATTTTATTATTTAGTCTATTAACGAGTGTTATCAATAAAAAATACGGAAAAATTTACGAAGACGTAATTGCCGCACAAAAGCTTTATTTAATTTTATATTTTATCTGTCTCGCAGTTCAAACGGAGTCAACGGTAGGATCACAGTGAATGGACACTCCCGTGACATGAGAGTGTTCAAGAAGCTCAGCACCTACATCATGCAGGATGACCTGCTGCAGCCCAGGTTGACTGTCCAGGAGTCAATGAGGATCGCCGCAGACCTCAAACTGGGAAAAGAACTAGGAAAGGCGGAGAAGGAACTTATTGTAAGTGTTTTTATATAATTATTAATGCATCATTAGCCTAGTCGTCATAAGCGTGACTGTTGCATTAGTAGTCCTAGTTGAGGAGTGTTACTTATTGGGTTTTCTATGAAATTCTCAGTAGCAGCTCGGAGTTAGGATTTGTATCCGGTAAATGGCAATACTTTTGATATCCCATAATATATCCCTTATATGCAACGTACGTTTAAGATTTTCAGTTTTATCATAGTCTAGATTTAAAAGCCATTTTAGTACCTACATAATTTTTGAACTTTTATTTGTAGTATGTGTTTTCATTAAAATAAAAAAATAAACTCAAAGATATCGGTGCAAATTTATTCAAATAACGTAATTATATAAACATATAATATTGTTAGTCTCTACGTCACCTTAAGGTCGACTGGTAGAAAATGCCAGGCATTAAGCCCGCCTCTGTTCTGTTTGTGACCACTCCGACATACTCGTACCTATAAAAAATGGTGCATTTTTTGGTGCGTTTTGCTTTTTTTATAAGCTAAGTACGTAGGCTGTTCCAAAAGTTTTGCAAAACAAAAGTATTTAATAGCATTTTTCAAAATCCATGTAATTTTCGTTAACACAGTTTTATCTTCTGTAACAGAAACAAACAAACCCTATTCCAAGCACTTAATAATTCTTTCTCAGTAATGAATTTTTGCCTTGTTGACTCTTCATGATAGGAGAAAGCCTAAAATCGCAAGGCGCAAGGTCCAGGCTAAAGGGAAGGTGTTGCAATAGTGTGATGCCTGACTAAAAAAAATCTTGAGTTAAAATTTTATTGTCCGATATTTGAGCGATGTGCCGGAGCATTGTCATAATGGAAGTGCCGAGTGCTCAGACGACGGTCGTCATTCTTTAACTGCTTTATAACTTGCGGCAAACAATTTCTTGTGTACCATGCAGAGGTGATAGTTTTCTGTGAGTCCAAGACTACCTTTCTATAAGATCTCTTTTAGCAAAAAAAAAGAAAACTGTATTGCAAGAGTAATGGAACAGCCTACGTATATCAATTCCTGATCTTTTGAGACCGTAAAAGCGGCACGAGACTAATGCTGCTATGACCTGTTGGTGCCAACTTTACTATAATTCCGGCGGGATGCGACCACGACTATAAACTGGACACCACTGTTCCTGGACATTGGAAAATTGAGTTGATTCTATACTTTACAGTTGTTTTTTTTTCCTTTTCGGGTTTTAGTTTTGAACGGGGCTCATCATTTTGCAGTTACGTAAGCTGCACTGGCCACAACTATTTTTTTCTAAAATTACTACTAAGATGACAAGCAAGCTTACAGTCTGCTGTAAGCGGTAACCGTAGCTATGGACGAGGGCAATAGGGGAATTACCTACTTGCGAATTATTATCTAGAAACGTCTTATCTGCCCCAATTTAGGAAGAAAAGTAGGTTTGCATGATGGAAACTATTTTTTTTTCATGCCGTTTTTTAAGACTCCGGGCACCGAATTTCCCACACAAACGTAATACAAAAATAAACCGTAATTCAAGCACAATTTAATAAAATTGTGTTATTATACGGATTCCGATATCCTTACTCCAAATGGAAATAAATGTAAGCGAATGCAATTCTTGATAACTTAACTAATTTTGGAACGATATTTCGGTCGTTTATTTTACAATGAAGTAGTAGTAGACGAAATGGTACGGCAGGAACCTAGATTTACGGTATCCGAATCCGAATAATAACACAATTTGATAAAATATTATTTGTATTACGATTTAATTTTTGAATTTATTTTGGTATTACGTTTTTGTGGACAATTCAGGCTCCGCCGGACCCTTAAGGAGATTTGTGACCCGGATGAAAAATGAAAAAATAAATCATAAGATGTCACATCGATTTATAAAAACTGATTAAGTATGTAGTTAGTTACTTACATCAAAATGATATAGGAAGAGCTAAATGTCACATTCTCTTTAAAAATGGGTGCCCTTTTAAAAAGTAATCGATAAAAGGTACTTAACCGCTTTTTACACTGTAGCAATATTTATGGTAAATTCCTTTCGACCGTGTAGCGGAAGAATAAATGCTAGTGATTATTGAAATAATGAGATAATTAAGATATGGACGTTAAAGAAGAATTTTTTTTTGACGTCATACAGTTCAGAGGTTGTCGACCTTTTTTATTCGTAATAGGCTTACACTTCACCGCCAGTTCGCCTGATGTTAAGCGATACTGTGATCTACGATGGAGCGCGCTTGTCTAGAAGAAACATATTTATTTAAAGATACCTACCACATAAAAAAAACTGACAACCGGCTGCTAATGAGCACCAAATATGATTTGATTTCCTAAGCATTGCTAACCGTAGCCTTTTTTAGCCAGCTTTGCATTTAAAAGTCGTCAGCTAACTAGTTTTAAAAGTCGTAACTACGCGGTTGTTGCAATAGATACATAAGTACCTACATTATCTACTGAGTGGGTTTTACGAAGAAAAACGGAAAGAAACTTAACCATCGCTTCCTGGCTAGCCATATCATCTCTACATAATCAACCTATTATATTGTCCCACTGCTAGGCACGGGACTCCTCTCAGAATGAGAGGGATTAGGCTATAGTCCACCATGCTGGCCTAGTGCGGGTTGGCAGACTTCACCCGCCATCGAGAAAATCTCTCAGGCATGCAGGTTTCCTCACGATGTTTTCCTTCACCGTTTAAGCGCGTGATAATTAACCATTAATACGTACATGACTTCGAAAAGTCAGAGGTGTGTGCCTTGGATTCGAACTCGAGACCTTTGACTTAGCAGTCCAACGGTCATACCACTAGGCTATCACTGCTTGTGCATCTAAAGAAACTTTATATAATTAAATTTACGGAACGTTGCCCGCAGTTTTACCCATAGGTATCCCAAAGGACCTTTTTAGACCAAAAGTAGAATACCCAATGTATCACTTCACCAAAATTCACTAAGATTGGTTCAGCGGTTTAGGCGCGAAAACGTTACAAACAAACAGACTTCCTGTCGCATTTATAATATTAGTATGGATTGATAATACAAACTGCCTCATTATCCTAGTGGTTCTGAGCGCGACTGCTACGCTAGAGGTCCTGTGTTCGATTCCCAGGTCGAGCAGTATTATTGGGTTTTTCTATGAAATTCTCAGGAGCAGCTCGGGGTTTGGGATTTGTGTCCGGTTAATGGCAATAGGCTCGCCCTCTATTACATGGGACCTAAACATACCGGCGAACTGTGGATGTACATTATTACGCCTCTGCCTAACCTTTAGTCTTTTACCTTTAAGTTAAATATACTGTCTGGCATCACCCTTCAAATAATATTTGGCCTTAGAGGGTGATATGGAGAATTTGTGTTCGATACTTACAGGAGAAAATCATAGTTTGGGGCAATATAATTATATCAAATAAATCGTTTATCGATGTATATAGATATTTGTGTATTTGGACAAAATTAGCATTTGAATTCTAAAACCTCCACATTTTTCTTTATTTTATATTCCAGGTTGAAGAAATTCTACAAACTCTTGGCCTTTGGGATCACAGAAACACCATGTCAGAAAATCTATCTGGTGGTCAGCTGAAGCGCCTGTCTATCGCCTTAGAGTTGGTCAACAACCCACCTATAATCTTTTTGGATGAACCTACCACGTGAGTTTAATAGTCTTAGTCGTTTTATAAAAGAATTAATTGACTTTTATTGATAATTTTATTGGTATCCTCTTGAATATTACTTATTTTTATTTTTTTTTTCTTTTCAAAAAAACGTTGCCCCACACTAGGATTTTCTCCTGTATCGTGGGTGCGTTTACAAACACAAATTCTCACATACACAAACGCCCAGACCCGGAACAACTACCTGTAGATCATACAAATATTTGCTCCGTGTGGGGATCGAACCCACAACACGTGGCGCAGAAGCCGATCGCTCAGCCGCTACGCCAATCGTGTCGTCAAATCACACAAATCACAATCGTGTCGTATTATTATTACACATTTCCTACATATTATAAACGTGAAAGTTTGTGAGGATGTTTGTTACTCTTCCAAGCCAGAACGGCTGAACAAGTCTGTATAAATTATATCCTGGAATAACACATAGGCTACTTTTTATCCAGGTCGGACCGAATTTTGAAGTCTACGCAAACAAAGTCGCAGGCAGAGGCTAGTAATTTATAAAAGTAAAGTAGGTACCTAACCTTAGTTTCGAACTCGAGACTTGGCATCTATGTTCACATTACTAGGCCATCATTGCTACTGTTGAATCTACAGAATTCTTCAAAATTCCCTTCTCACGTTTTATCTTATTCAGAATGAATTAATTAAAAGAACTGCCTCATTAGTCTAGTAGTCCCAAGCGCGACTGCTACACTAGCGGTCCTGGGTTCGATCCCCAGGTCGAGCAAAGTGTTATTGGGTTTTTCTATGAAATTCCCAGTAGCAGCTCGGAGTCTGGATTTGTGCCCGATTAATAGCTATAGGCTCGGCCCCTATATCATGGGACCTAAACATACCGGCGAACTGTGGGTGTACATTAAGTACGCCTCTGCCTAACCCTTCAGGGAATACAGGCGTGATGGTATGTTTTTATGTTAATTTCAACTATACACATAGTATCTAACATAATGTCCGACAATTTCACTTTTATTCATAAAGACACGCCTCATATCAATTCATTAACAGGGTCAAAAACAAAAGGATCCCAAAAACAGCACCTGTTTTTCTGGCACGATGACGTTTGTCTCATTACAAGGGGAAGGTTAAAAAAACAATTAGAACCGACCGCTATAACAGGAATAATCCGCACGTTTGAGGAAAAGAATAATCCTTGGATTAAACATGAGTAATTGGTGTCATTATATCCACCCTCATATGTTTTGCTACAATTTATGAAAATAGCGTTATTTAATTTTCACCCTAATCTTCTAATGACCAAGCCGTGTTTTTGTCATCCCGAAAATGTTAGCAAAGTATGTTGCTCACTGCAACTTATTCTACGGCTAACTCATTAGTGTAGTGGTCCCAAGCGCGACTGCTACACTAGAGGTCCTGGGTTCGATCCCCAGGTCGAGCAGTGTTATTGGGTTTTTCTATGAAATTCTCAGTAGCAGCTCGGAGTCTGGATTTGTGCCCGGTTAATGGCAATAGGCTCGCTCCCTATTACATGGGACCTAAACATACCAGGCGAACTGTGGGTGTACATTACGCATGTGCGTGCGTACACATGTACGCCTCTGCCTAACCCTTCGGGGAGTACAGGCGTGATGTCAAAGTCAAAGTCAAAGTCAAAATTATTTATTTCAATTAGACCATTAAAAAGGTACTTTTGAAAAGTCAAACTAATTGCACGGTTCCAAAAAGTGGGTCTTATGGAGAAGAGCCGGCAAGAAACTCCATAGATACTCTTTTATGGTATGTTATGTATGTAGAATAAGTTGTACAAACAAGAAAATTCTTACGTTTTCAATAAACCATCATTTCTAGCCGTATTTCAATTAATAAGAGCCAAGAACGAAAAATTTTGATGGAACAATTATTTACAAGATTTTTTTAATTTACATTCGATTGCTTAAACTTTTTTAAAAACAACGAATGCAACACTGATATCTGAAGTTAGCGACAGGCGCAGTGACAGTTCTGAATATGGTTCTTTTTTCTTATTTTACGGTTATCTATAGAAAAGAATAAAGGCAAAATAAATGCTAAAAGGAAAGTAGAAGATAAAACAACAAAACACAGTCAATAATACGTATTTTCCTTAATTGGACCTTACAATCTTTTGAAAGCAAACGTAATCTTTGGAGCAATTCATTAATATCTATTGCCTAAAAGGTCCGTCCCAATCGGAAAGCTAAACAGAATTACACAAGTACAATAGAAGGTAATTGGTTTAATCACCACGTCCCCCCCATAACCTTTTATTGGACGTTAAACCTGAAGCGTGTTTTCGAAATCAAGGTTGGTATTTAATCTATGGAGAAAGCCAATTGTGACAAAAATTGCCCATAAAACCCTAGATGCTGATTTGTTGGTCCTTTTAGAAGTGATCTCTTTTGTGTTGCTATGATTTGGTCCTGGTCCTTGGAGCCTAACTTTAGAGAATAAATAAGATAACGCATCTTACGAATATTTTTACACATCTATTGTAGATTATACTTAATAAAAAAGTTGTCATTTAGTAAAGCCTTAGTAGGGCCTCCAAACCTTTGTATAATGCTATCCATTTGTGTGCCTACACTAAAAGGGTAGGTATTCTTAATTTCTCTCTCTTTCAATAATAAATATTGCCATTCTTTTGGTCTGTTTCGTCAACTCCTGACAATTTTAGGTAAAATTGTCTGATATACTGAAGTTCTGTTCAATGTTTCACATTCACACAGCAACACGTCAAGCCATACCGTTTTTCTACGAAAACCATCACTACAGCGACGGAATAAGAGCGGCCGAAAGGACAAACTGTATGATGCTTGATGTGTCGCTGTGTGTACGTAGATAGCGCTTGGATGTTGTGAAACAGGCCCTTACAAACCGTATTATTTTATGTGTTTGTATAAATAATGTAACCGCTCTATAGCTGATCTTAATACTCATAATTCCTTATTTACAATGCACAAATTTATTTTTTAAGGTAATACAGGGTGGAATTTACTGTCCGCCTGAATTAGTACACGCGTTTATTACAATACCATTAAAATAAAACGTGGGTTTTGTTATTGTACTCGTACGTAATTAGAATGTTACGTCTCTGACGTTTATTGATTTGTATAATGTTGTTATTTTTTATGGCGTTTAAAGACTTTTCAATGTGACGGAAAATCCATGAAGCACCAAATTATATCTAAAGTAGTAAGTAGGTAATCTAATTAGGAAGTAGGTACCTACCTCATTGGTCTAGTTAGTAGTTGCAAACGAATACGCTAAACTCGTGTTCAGTTTCTTCCAGTCCTAAATTCTATTCATAGATCGAGCAGTGTTATTGATTGGTTACTGTAGAAAATTATAACATAAGAAATTATGAAGCTTGTATTACTGTTTAGCAAAGGCGTACTAATACCACAGTTCGCTGGTATGCTTAAGTCCCATGTACAGTAACTACCCCCGATTAAACAAGTATACATTAACCTAACGTTTTAGAGATCACGGTTATCTAATAAATTACCGAATGACCGAGATTGACAATTCCAATAAGTACCTACAGTAAGTCCTTGTAACATAAAACACAACATTTCTTGCTTACAAACCACTAATGATCTTTTGTGACGGGTTCTCCGTCATACTGCACTTGTAACCGAGGCTTTTACCGCAAAACGCAATTATTTTAAGCTAGTTATTATCATAAATAGCCTTCACCTACAACAATCGTGCAAAACAGTAGCTACTTACTATTTTTTTTAAATACGACGTACATAGATAAGTTACCTCAACCCCTCAACTAACTAGCAGTCAGTTTGTATTATCATGGGAAGATACTAACGTCTGATATACAAGTTCGGCCTAGTTTTGACGTTACGGATACTATTGATATTTGATTCTCCAGTTCCACTTACCTACTTATTTATTAAGTGTGGTGCAGTGGAAGATATGGCCTATAGGCTATCATGTACAGCATGCCCCTATACCTGACAAATCAAGACCATATGGCTGCTAAAGAAAATGCCGTACTTTGGGCCAATCTAGTTTAATGTTTCTCAATAAGTTCTTTTTTTTGCTCTTCTCTTTCCGTTTACTGTCTATTCGATAAGAATAATTTTGATGTGATACATACCCACACTGCCACACAGTATTGGTGTTATTATAAATAAGAATAAGAAAATTGTACATTGTTTCTTTTTCAATAAACTTATTATTAGTATCATAAGCCACATATCAAAAGCCGCAGCAGTTATCTCCGCAGTACACGGGCTATCAAAGACCAAGGCTGTCACAAGACGCAAACTTTGGATCGAACGCCACCCTCCACCTCCAGGTTTTATTGCTCCATAGAAGAAGTTACCACCTGGGCAACACTTACAGACATGCCAGTTTGGAAGCCCCTAAATCGACTTCGTACCCAGATTGGTAGATGCAGAACCAATATGTGCAAATGGGGATTCAAAGATCCTAGTCTTGCTCAATGTAATCTATGTCACATCTATCGGTGTACCCTTTGTACCCTACACCTGCACGAGGGACGATCTCTATGCAGCCACACCTAATGCCATTGTGGTGGCCTCATACTACTCGGATATTTTTTGACCATTGACACGATAAGAAGAAGAAGATTGATATAATAATTATACAAATAGTGACTACGTATTCGTGACAAAGTAGTTACTACGCTGATCAACCAGTTTTTACGGTAAAGCTTCATTTGTCGTACTCAGTTTGAGAATGGTGGTAACTAAACCAATCGAGACCCCTCTATAACTCGGAGAGCACATAAAGACCCGGTTGTCATACGAACATCTATGACAATCGTCAGTGGTAGTCAGAAGCTCAAAAAGCCTGATAATTATCTGGAATTAGTACCTACTGCCCTGTATTTTTTTAAAGCTTACTTGCAATGTGGGTCGCACATTACTAGTATTCTTGTTAGCTCCTCGTGCTAAGCTAAATGCGAGTTGGTTCACGTCGGTAGTGCAATGGGTGGGTTTTGAGCCGACAACAACATAATCGCAGATAGCCGTTAGTCTATCGCCGTTTCAAGAAATTTATCTGCGAGACTGTCGCTTCGTGTAGGTACCAAATCAACGCATTATATTGTGCCACTGCTGGGCACAGGTTTCCTCTTAGAATGAGAGGGATTAGGCTATAGTCCACCACGCTGGCCTAGCGCGGGTTGGTAGACTTCACACGCCATCGAAAAAATCTCTCAGGCATGCAGGATTCCTTACGATGTTTTCCTTCACCGTTTAAGCGCGTGATAATTAACTGACTTCGAAAAGTCAAAGGTGCGTGCCTTGGGTCCGAACTCGAGACCTTTGACTTGGCAGTCTAACGGTCATACCAATAGGCTATCACTGCTGTCGCTTCGTGTAAAAAACTGATATTCAGTCGCATAAATCATAATCATAATCGCGCTTCGCATTGGGTCATCTGTAAGTCGACCCCAATATGGTTGTGAAAAGACTAGAAAGAAAAAAGAAAAAAAAAACTTATTTCCGACCGTATGACTAGTAGGTTAAGGCGGATCGTTCAGCTGAGCCCGCGAAATTCAAATTTCAAGTGATTTTTCGCAGTTTGTAGGTGTATAACAAGTTCTAGATTCATGGCAGTTGTAATTGCGACATTAACTATACAACATTTACAACTGAGAACCTTTACTTATAAATCCTTATCAAACCAAAAACTTGGCGCAATCTGTGTAATTGGTCAAAATTGACATTTTACACTACTTTTAGCTACAATAATGATTTTTATGCAATGGTTTTAGATTAAAATTGTGAATTTTGTATAGTTAATGTCGCAATTACCATTACCATGAATGCAGAACTTATTATAGACCTATAAACTGAGAAAAATCACTTGAAATTTGAATGTCGCGGGCTCAGCTGAACGATCCGCCTTAAGAATGATGAGTATTAGTAGAATTTAGAAAAAACACAGCAGTATGAACAGCATCTCCACAATTTCACTTCTCATTAATGTTTAGAGGGCTTTATTTTAATCGTGTTTAGCTTTATAGGGCCATAACTCAATTTAATTAGTTTAGGTGCGTCAACAAACCATAAAACTTCTGTATAATTATAACAATGTTATGGTCATTTATACAGAAATAGGCTGTATTATGCAAAATTGCAGGTTACGTAAGTAATATTTGTAATAATTATTGCTGAATTAAAATAAATTAGATAATTATGTAAATGACGGCACGAACGGCGCAGTGGTATTGCGCCACGGTTCAAAACGGTCGGTCACAAGTTCGATTCCCGCAGAGAACGAAATAATATTTTACGGCCTACAGGTCTTCGCTTCCAGCTTTTAGCAATCCGGGATCTATACTCCCTATTCATCTATATTAATATGATTAAAAAGTTAAAGCAGTTTTAACTATTAGATACTAATTTATATTTGTTTAACAAAAATACTAGTTCGGTTACTAGTTAGGGCGACACACATTGCTAGTAAGATTAAAAAAAAAAATGTTACTTATGTGCGAAACAGTTTCGGAAGTCGGTGCCTTTGATTTGATCGGATCTATTGATTTCGCCACCGACTTCCGAAACTGTTTCGCAAACATTACTTCTTTTTGTTTTTGAAGACGGTTTTACTTTTTCTTAAAATTTATTCTATTTCAACATGTTTAGTAACGAGTAAAATTTTACGAAGATATGTATCATTTACTCGGTCGTTACGTGTTATTTTAGTCATTTTGTTCTAAATTTTGTTATCAAATCTTAACCGAATTTTTATGGGACCACCTCTGAAATATAAGCTACGGATCATCAAAATCTTTTCATAATTGACGGATTAATCGCGTAACAAACATAAAAAAAAAATCAGTCGAATTGAGAACCTCGATCCTCCTTTTTGAAGTTGGTTGAAAATAGGTACCAACCTACTTTCAAATCACTAGGTGAGAAGCTATGCAGATATTTGATCAACGCTGTGTTTATATCAAAACGGAATCTCCAGGTTTTTTTTTAACTTATAACTTAATAAACAAAAGAAAATGTATTTTTTGTTGCAGTGGCCTAGACATTGTCTCCATTCGTCAGCTGGTGGTGCTACTGCGACTCTTATCTCGTCAAGGCAGGACCATTGTATGCACCATCCACCAACCTTCCGCCTCACTCTTCGCACTTTTCGATAAAATATACGTTTTGGCTCGAGGGTTGTGCTGTTATCAGGTTTGTATAGATATTCCATAAATAAAAGTATTTGCTTGGCTCCAAGCGCGACTGTTACGCTAGAGGTCCTGGGTTCGATCCCCAGGTCGAGCAAAGTGTTATTGAGTTTTTCTATAAAATTCTCAGTAGTAGCTCGAAATCTGGATTTGTGCCCGGTTAATGGCAATAGGCTCGCCCCCTATTATTATATCATGGGACCTAAACATACCGGCGAACTGTGGGTGTACATTAGTACGCCTCTGCTTAACCCTTCGGGGAATGCAGGCGTCATGGTATGTTATGTTATATTAAAAGTATTTTTTCTTCAAAATACCTTATTACATACTAGCGACCCGCCCGCGGTTTCATCCGCGTTGCCCCGTTCCAAAGAGTCGTAGCATGATGGTAAATAGCTTAAAATCTTCATCATGAAACACTTCGTCCATTCTTGAAAACTGCATGAAAATCTGTTTAGTAGTTTTTGCGTTTATCGCGAACAGAGCGACAGTGCTATAAGTTCTTTTGGTTCTTATAGGACATCTGACCAAATTGCTTATTAGTTCATCGTTCGGTCCCATTGCAGTAGTTCCACAGTCATAAGAATAGTTACCAGGGTTTAATATCGAACTGATTCGTTTGAGCTTGACGATAAAAAAAATATTTATTAAATATTAAATACACATTTTATGCATAAAATTAATCTCTCTCTCAATATTATTTAATTTTCCTTCATAATTATTAAAATTTTCATAATTATGAAGGAAACATATATACTATACTATTAGCTCTTTTATTCGATCTCGGTCGTTCAGAAACATTAGGTACGTACGAAATGTACGAAGTACAGAACGACCGATTAACGACCTCGGTTAGGAAACGTGTCTTTTAGTTCACTGATCGGAAACGTGTCTTTTAGGTCGTTCGTTCAGGACCTACACAAGACTACTGAGTTGTTAGGTAGCTAAAGTAGGTAGGTTAACCTACCTACTGTTTCTATATAAAACAACAATATTTTATTATTTTTTTAATGAGGTATCTAATCTAATCTAAATATATATAAAACTCAAAGGTGACTGACTGACTGACAGTGATCTATCTACGCACAGCTCAAACTACTGCAGGGATCGGGCTAAAATTTGGCATGCAGGTAGATGTTATGACGTAGGCATCCGCTAAGAAAGTATTTTGATAAATTCTACCCCCAAGGGGATTAAATTGGGGATGAAAGTTTGTATGAAACTTTGTCAATTTTAAACCGATCGGGCTGAGACTTTGCATGCATATAGCTACTATGACGTAGGCATCCCCTAAGAAAGGATTTTGATAAATTCTACCCCTAAGGGACCTATGTAAGGGTGAAATAGGGGATAAAAGTTCATATTGAAAAAAGTAACTATTCCACGCGGACGAAGTCGCGGGCAAAAAGCTAGTTTATTTATATAGCACACAGGATAAGTTTACAAATATCCGTATGAACTATACGACCAGCAAACTTTGCTTGTCTCGCAAACTAATTATCCAACTTCCTATCACGAAAGATGTCAATCAATCCAAAGTTCCCCTAACCCAAATCAAATGGTTTATTAATTAAAATCGTCGCGTTTTGATTAACGTCACCAAATTAATTGGTTTGTCTTCACTTTGAAAGAGCTCCGACTTAGATTTGAGTTTCGTTATATTTCTAAAGACTTGTAGAGTTTATAGTAGGCACTTTCTTGTTTAGTCGTGATTCGTGAAATAGAGGGTACCTACTTAATTGACCGGGTAAACGAGGTAACTACCTACCCTCGAAACAATAGTGCTCGTCTGAAGTAAGCCAGCTGCGCAGGTCAAATAATTAAGAGTTCTTATGCAAAAATATCGAAGTCAGTAACGACAATAATCATGAATGCGAAACGTTTATGACCCCAACTGTCTTTACATCATGTTTTTATATTAACATTTTCCACGACAAAATTTATTTATTACAATTGATAGAATATTGTCTGGATTATGATTTATTTCGGTATTACGTTTTTGTGGACAATTCAAGCTCCGGCGGACCCTTAAGGTGTAGACACTTTGGTAGTATTGAATTGAAATTTAATCATCTTTCGTGCCGAAGCATGGCTCTCCCACGTAAGAAACGTAATGACTGAAATGAAAGCTTAGGTACCATCAATGTGTACTGCAAATTTCTTTCAGCTGACTAGTCCCAAAGTCCTGATTTCATACTAGGGTAGTGTCGTAGAGTTGGGTTATCTTTATCCAAGTTAATTCAGCATTGGTAGGTATGAGTATGATGTGATTATGCTCTTAGCAACTAAAAAAGATGTTCCATCAGAACCAAACACCGAGAAAAACTTCGAGGGTAGGTATTGTAGAGGATCTACGGAATCGTTAACAATTAAACTTAGATTTGCAGCTAAACTCTGTAGTTCACAGGTCATTTGATCGGCTGGTAGAACTTCTTTGATTATTGAATACGGAGCGAAGCCCTAACTCTTACACAAGTCTATCAAGACTTCTGACTAGATAGTTCTCTACGCCATTTAAAAAAAAACTTATTTTTCTATTCTTTAATGATTTCCAACCAGCCAACCCATAGTGATGTCGCCTTTTTGCGGCAACCTCTACAGTAGATACCTACTAATACTAACAACCCCGACGAATAAAGCAGTGTAAGGTGTCTATTATTAACGTTATTACCCAATGACGTAGATATTAATTACTTTGAGTACCTAAGAAATAAAATAAACATTTGTGTAACCTTATAAATACATCTCACTACGTACCTAAAACGAAAATCTTTATTAATCCTAATAGAAAATTCTCATTAAAATTTTCATTGTAATCATTAGAATTCACAAGAGAACATAGCGCACCTGATACCAGCATTTTACAAAATTAATCACGTAATAGTGTTTTATTAGATTATTGTTATAAGTATGTAGGTAGCTAGGTACACATTTACAGTTTTAATCTGATTAGAACTTTGTCTTTGGAGAGTGTTAATTAAGATTAGGTTGAATGGCATTATTTTTATTTGTTTTTTTCGAAGTTGCCTTTAGCATTAGTGTTTTAATACTGGAAACAGCACTACTTACTAGGCGTCGGCGAAGTGGGCCCTCGTCCACGGAATCGCACTTAAAGGAGCCCCCAGACTTTAACTCAGATGACTAATTAATATGATCACTTTAACGCTCGAAAAAGAGCGTCACATGTTTGGTAGGATAGATCTATCCGGTAGATCTTCGGAACAAAAGAAAAGGGGCCTCGCTGATGCGACTTCGCCCACGTCTATATTAGCTCAGGCTACACCTCTGCGGAAATGAATTGCTTCGAGGATAGGTACAAATGTGGAAATATTAGGTAGGTACCTACCGTAATATTATACAGGGTGGTATTGAATAGACGCGACAAATTAAAATTTATATGATTTGTATGAATTTTCCAATGTTCCAGTGCTGAATGATCTACTGTTATCGATCGTTCCGTACCTATCCTTAGCAATCTGCCCAGATTTCGTGATTAATCAGAGCCAATCAGTGATTTTCCAATGTGAACCCCATGGAGCTTTTTGTCAGTTCTTATCCACAATGACCTCCATCGACATTTAGGTAGGCAGGTACAAAGAGTATTAAAACGGTTTACCTTCTTGCAATAAAACAACGATTTAAACAGTAAAAGCTATCGTCTAGTAGATACTTAGGTACCTACTAGACGATAGCTACCTACCTACATAATAGTCTCAAGACTTATGAATACAGAAATATTTTTATGAACTTACCTATCTACATAAAATATTTCCGAGAAGCATAAGAAGCCCGTTAAAAGTTCTTACTGACTGTTGAGAAAAATGACGTCATAAATACCTACATAATCAAGGCAAGTAGAGGCCAAAAAATAAACTTAAAAAACTGTGTGTCTGTCTTGTTTGTATACGCAAAAACTACCATACGAAATTGGATGCGATTTACACAGTTGTATTGTTAGAGGTCTAACTTAAAATCAGGTGCATCATTCATCTTGATACACTAGCTAAAAGTCGAATTATGGTAAGTAAATCCTTTTGGGATGCGAATAAAACCAATCCTACTCCCTACTAATATTATAAACCTGAATATTTGTGAGAATGTCATCATGGATGTACGCATGTTTGTTACTCAAATACGTCAGAAAGGCTAACCGAAACTGGATGACATTTGATACAGAGATAGATTAGAATCTGGAATAGTACAAACTTTTTAATCCAGGTCTGATCCAATTCTAAAGACCACGCCTAAAAAGTCCCGGGCAGAAGCTTGTAGTTAAATAACAGTAATCCTTTTACCTCACATCAAACGTTTAACATTAGGTACAATGTTAATTGACTCTCCATTCACTACATGACGAACAATTTGACGCAAATCGTTCATCAAACAGCTGTTTTATGACTGTAAAGTTAATGACTGGATCAAAGCTGTAAACTGTCGTCGCTCGGGGCTCGCAAAGCCGTGGCCTGTTAGCTCAAGCGTGGTAAACAGATGTCGTATTCGACCGGTGACAAAAATTGCGTCTTTAGGACTCGATTTTAAAGGAACGTACCTATCTAAAGAAAAAGATAGCGATGTGGATAAAAGGGAGTCTTTACCCTGCTGTGAGATAGAACTAATTTTAAGTCAGCGACAAATAAACTCAATATTTCAAAATATTATTCCATTCCCAGGTCAAGCAGTGTAACTGCGTTTCTCTCTGAAATTCAAAGAAAGAATTTGGTTGTGTACCCTATAGGCTCGCCACCTATTACACGGAACCTAAATCTACCTGCGAACTGTGGGTGTGCCTACACCTCTGCCTAACCCTCCGGGGAATACCTACACGCGTGATGCTATATTCAAATTATGAACTTAATTGTTTGTTTGTCTATCACCGCTTCAAAATTGGTTACAAGGTTTTCAATATTTTTTTTCCCTGTTCAGTAATTAATTCATAAAATAATTTCTGATAATTTCAGGGCGCGCCTCAACTGCTAGTTCCATACATGGCAGAAGCTGGTCACGTCTGCCCAAAGACCCACAACCCTGCCGATTTCGTACTGGAAACTCTTGTGAGCGACATAGAGTCTACTGCGCAGCTGTCAGAACTGTGTCAGAATGGAAAACTCTGCAGGAGACTGGACAGGATGACAGCTAGAGGTGGAAGGTAAGTAAGTGATGTTAAGGAAAAAGGACACGGGTATTCTTTGGGCACGACATTGGCTCCCGTTAACGTCATCGTTTGATATGATAGATACAAAGACTGATGATTTAGCCACTAAGCTACCGAGACTACTGCCTGTAATCTCGAATTTCTCTTCTACATTCTGCGTCCATAAGCTGACGTCAGGGACATCTATTAAAGAAATAATAAGTGGTTTGATCGAATTTTCCTATCACTAAAAATATCTTTAAAGCTGTATTTTTTTATTGCAGGAAACCCGTACTGCATTCAGACGAATCTATTCAAAGAATATTTACAGAACACGTAGCTAATGACCAGTCCTATAAAGTCGAGTTCCCAACCACCTTCTGGACGCAGTTCCTTATACTGAGTAGCCGGATGTTCATCCAGAATAGAAGGAATTCGGTAAGTCATAAATTATATAGGATACCGATTTAGCACTCGTTAAATGAGTGATTTTACCTAGCACCCAGCATAGTGACCAACTTTTCCTATGAAACCCAGAACTGATACTTACGTGAAAAACAAGACGACCTTTCCGATATGCCTAAATGTGATCTGTGTACTTTTGTATAGAAAAATGTAGGTACTTATGTTTCACGAATAGTGTAGGCACCTATGTGTTTCGTATAAAAAGTTGTTGAATACGACAGAATAAAAAGGAAAGGTAGAATCACCTCTAACTGCCGTTTCCAGTTATTAATCTGTCGGTAGATTTGCTTACTAGAAATATGATTTTGACATTACTTATATGGACCATAAGTCAAAATTCTATCTCTGTATAGTTTTACTTACATCTGGTATCATAGTTTAAACCTGGTTATTATCATCATCATCATCATCATCATCATCAGTATGGTCTTTGTACTGCTGGACGTATCCTCCTCACAGAGCCTGATCTTCAGCTTTCTCATCCAGTTGTTGCCAGCTGCCTTCTACAAGTTGTCACTTCACCTAGCCGCCAAGCATACCACACTACCTTCGCTTGCTTAGACGTGGTCTCCATTCAAGAGCTCGTTTGTTCTCATGTCAATCTACCATCAGTTTTATATCTCAATGAAAACTATTTTTATTCCATTTCAGCTTTCGCTTTGGATCCAGTTGGCACACCATTTAGTATCAGCTGTGTTGATTGGCAGCATATTCTTCGACGTAGGCAACAATGCTGCCGTACCTGTTGTCAACTTTAAATTCTGCCTCAGCTGCCTCGTGTTCTTCATGTATACGTATATTATGATACCTGTGCTACTGTGTAAGTATATTTCCGTTATCATCTTCAGCCTTTTTTATTCTTTACATGTTTATTGGGGCTTTTACACATAGCGTAAATGTCAGTTCCATCGTATCCTAAGACTTTCACGAATTTGAACAACCTCTCCGCATCGTCGCCATTTAGTTGGAATTGATTTGTATGGAACATCAGTTCTGTTCAAATTCAGGGACCTTATTAAATTATTTCTACTCGACTCATATTTGACACATTTCATCAATAAATGTTGTAGGTTCTCGATAACTCTATATTCCTAACAATTAGATGAAGCGATTTGAAAGCAAATTTTTGGATTTTCAGCCTTTTACTGGCCTTAACATATTGAGAGGACTCATCAACAAATACCACTACACCTCCATTTTTCATCTTCACTGTTCTTACAGTTCCCTAGGTTTTGCTTGCGATTTCACCCACATTCCAAGTAACTTTCTTCAAAGAAAAGTTTGTATACCAAAATTAAGCTAAATTGGTTCAGCTGTTTGAAATTAAATGACATTTATTTCTGTAAATAGACCTTTTAAAGATACTTTTTACAAGTCAATGTACCACTGAAAATTCATGGAAATCAAACAATATTTTATCAGTAAGTATGCCAAAAATTAGCTAGATAATTCACTTCAAATTCTGCCCAACTTATTAGATTGATAGAATACATTTTACTACTTCTAATATTATTTTCATTTAATTTCAGTTCCGTTGCAAGTACGTATTCTCAGGCGGGAATATTTCAATCGTTGGTATAGTTTGAAGGCCTACTACGCTGCCCTAACATTTTCTAGCATTCCTGGGATGGTAAGTCAATAATTATTCTATTTAAATTCTTGCTAAGTACCCCTGGAAGTTCAAATTTGTGACCTGGTATCTGTACCTGGTACCTGCACCTAGTGGCAAAAAACTCGGTATTAAGTATATGGACTTTCAGCGCAGCGAACGGTGTACATCAGTACACCTCAGCTCAATTAGTTTTTTAAGATTATAAGATTTTACATGTTGGGCATAATTATAATTTTATTATCTTTCGCAGTATGTGAGATTAAACTTTATGTCAGTAGATACCATACTTTATGCAAATTCATTTGGTTTACAGTTCATCCTGGGAGTCCTATTCATGATGGTTACATATCTGATGTCCGGTCAAATGCTACAATTTGACAGATTCGTATTATTCGCGATCTGCGGACTACTAACAGCGATATGTTCTGAAGGGTTGGGATTAACTGTCGGTTCGGCGTTTAGTGTTACAGTGAGTATTAAGTTATTTATATTTGTTTAACTGTACCCGAACATGAGTCGTATCAGTTTGTCGGGGACCATGTTTCTATCACTTTGTCCGGGAAGTACGGCCTAAGATTGTAGATAAATATCAAGACTTCTCAGTGCCTCAGAAAGCACGAAATGTCGTCAACGTCGGCTGTCACGAACACCTATGACCGTTGTTAGTAAGTACCTAATAATAGTTAGAAGGCTAAAAAACCTGACAACGTCATCATCAGCCTGATCCAATGACCAAATACTTATAGGTATCGGTATTGCCCGGATTGGGTTGCGCGGTCACTTCTCGTAAAATACATATAAATATTTAGAATCTGGTTACAGTGAAAGCCTACCCCAACATGGCGAAGTCTTGGAGGATGATGGACGAATTTTATAGCTAGTCTTTTTTTAACACAGTTTTATGATTGAAAATCTGTTTTTTTTTTCAGAACGGGTCCATAGTAGGTCCAGCTACTGCGGCGCCTCTTTTGGCCCTCTCCTGCTATGGCATGGGCTTCGGTCCCACCATCGAAGGGTCCATGAGAGCCCTCATGTCAGCCTCTTATCTTCGGTACGGCGTCTCAGGCTTCTCAATAGCCCTCTTCCAAAACCGAAATCTCATGGAGTGCAAAGAGGAATTCTGTCTTTACTCAGACCCAAGGCTGATTTTGAGAGATTTGGGCATGGAAAGAGATAGTTATGGGTTTCAAGTCGCTGGACTGTTGGTTTTTACGGTAATTCATAGAGTTTTAGCTTACCTAGCATTGAGGTATCGTCTCACAGCTGAATTCTCAAACAAATTCATGACCTATTTAAGTAAAGTCTTGAAACATAGATAAGTTCTTGGGTATTTAGTTTGTTTTATTGTTTAAGACAACATAGGTGACAAAAATTAAATGTTTTTTTTAGTAAATTGTGCAGCGAGTCCTATATCTTGCCAGCGTATTCTTTAGGAAATAGTACTGGGGTGAAATCTCTAAAACTTCTCACCTGTAAAAGATAGATAACGTTATATTGATTTATTTAAGTATGTGTGTTTTTCAATTTATAATGTTAGCTTGTAGCTTTCACCCTGGTGACCTAGTCTTGTCTGATAGAAAGCACAAATGGGCGCAATGCAAGGAAACACATACCCTTTTGGGCTCTGGTTCTCATAATAAGCGATGGAATACGGGGAAACTGTTTGGCAATGGTCCTATTATGTGAGGCGTGAAAATTTTGTGAACGTGCATACAATTTTGCATTTACTAAATCATCATTATACTAAAATAAATTTTAAAGAAGAAAGAAATAAACATTTTATCGGCCTCAAAATAAAGATAAGTACATAAGCTATAAGCTAACATTGTGTGTAAAGCCTACAATGCAAGATCAGCTTAACTGGATGTATAGCTTGCAACGTAGCTGTGTATACCTAACTTAATTATTATTTGTGTATAGATGTAAACAGGGTGGGTGATATGATGATATAGGTAGGTAATTAATTTATATGATGTATTTTATAGATACCTACTATCTATATATAGATCTTATATATTGAAGGGAGCAAGAGTAAGAGGTGATAATAATGTATGATAACGAAAGTAGGAAAGTACCTACTTAAACTTAGGTATGGACTGGGGTTTATATGCTTGAAATATTTTTGATTACACCCACTAAAATTTGGCTTAAAAAGAATGGAGACATTTTACTCAAATTAATGCCGGATAAAAATACAGTTTGGGCATGTAGAGAGGATGGATGAACGAAGATTGACGAAACGAGTACCTATACATGGCCTGGAATGGAAGAGTTGGAAGGGGCCGACCTCGGCAAAAAAGGTCAGATTAAAAGCACCTTAAACCGACGATCATGCACGAGGAGATTAATGAACGTAGATGAAGCGATAGTGGTGTGCCAGGATCGTAGCAAGTGGAAATCTATAGTCTCTGCCTACCCCAATGGGAGACAGGCGTTAAAATATGTATGTATGTAAAAATACAGAAAGATTGGTAAAAGAAGCCGAGTTTATAAAATAATGTCAATACTTTTTCTGCGGGCATGTCTTCAGAACAGTCAGTCAGATTCCAAGCAAATATTAGAAATGCAAAAGTAACTGTCTGTCTGTTTGTTATTTTCATGCCTAAACCACTGGACCAATTTTGATGAATTTTGGCATAGAGATAGATTAGATCTTGGAGGAGGATATAGGCTACCATTAGCTCAAAAAGTCCCTTGAGTGCACGTGAAACCAAGAAGAACAAGCGTATGTGAATATGCATTTTAACGCCTTTTATTGAAGCTGATTTAGCTGGAAGTAGTGTAAGAATAGAAGTAATAAGTAAGAAGAAGCAGTGATAGCCTAGTGGTATGACCGTTGGACTGCTAAGTCAAAGGTCTCGAGTTCGAACCCAAGGCACGCACCTCTGACTTTTCGAAGTCATGTGCGTATTAAATAGTTAATTATCACGCGCTTAAGGCGGATCGTTCAGCTGAGCCCGCGAAATTCAAATTTAAAGTGATTTTTCGCAGTTTGTAGGTGTATAACAAGTTCTAGATTCATGGCAGTTGTAATTGCGACATTAACTATACAACATTCACAACTGAGAACTAAAACCTTTACTTATAAATCCTTATCAAGCCAAAAACTTGGCGCAATCTGTGTAATTGGTCAAAATTGACATTTTACTCTACTTTTAGCTACAATATTGATTTTTAAGCAATGGTTTTAGATAAAAATTGTGAATTTTGTATAGTTAATGTCGCAATTACCATTACCATGAATGCAGAACTTATTATAGACCTACAAACTGAGAAAAATCACTTGAAATTTGAATTTCGCGGGCTCAGCTGAACGATCCGCCTTAAACGGTGAAGGAAAACATCGTGTGGAAACCTGCATGCCTGAGAGATTTTCTCAATGGCGTGTGAAGTCTGCCAACCCGCACTAGGCCAGCGTGATGGATTATAGCCTAATCCCTCTCATTCTGAGAGGAGACCCGTGCCCAGCAGTGGGACAGTATAATGGGTTGATTATGTATGTATTTAGTGTAAGAATAATAGCGTTGGTTCTTAGAAGACCAGAAGAGTATCTGTGATAGTTAAATAGTCTCACTGCCGCGCTTAGAACGTCATTTGAAGTAAATAAATCTTTAGCTTAGAGTGATTCATATTGTTCACAGCTTGAGGGTCAATGGAAGGCCGTGATTTAGATAGGAAATTATTTTGAAATACTATATTTATTTAAATTTTCAGTAGCAGCTCGGAGTCTGGATTTGTGCCCGGTTAATGGCTATAGGCTCGCCCCCTATAACATGGGACCTAAACATACCGGCGAACTTTGGGTGTACATTAAGTACACCTCTGCCTTACCCTTCGGGGAATACAGGCGTGATGATTGTATGTTACTATATTTATGTGAACTGAATTAATTATATAAAAAATAACTGTACCGTGTATAGGTACCTACTAAACTGACAAGAAATGTAGATGATTATTTACGAATATTTTTGTAGAAAAAGAACTTGGATACTATCATTTTATATTGATATTTCTTGGGTTAGTAAAACGTACAAAATAAGATTCTGTGTCTGTGGAAAGGGTAATAAATAATAATAATGAATAAATAAATATGAAGAACATTTTGTTTTATTTTTTACGTAATTTCATTTACATAAATATGTAGAAATAGTATTCGGGCTTAGCCGGAGTTTGTCAGTTAAGAGGTTTAAGCTGAGTAGTACACACACACATAAAGCTACATAGTTTGCTCTTTGGACCGTATTCCTTCGCCATAGCGGTTATTTTTGTAATGTAATTATACAGCTTGACGTGATGTCGTGTGTACGAATCATGCTAATTTCGGTCGACGCGAAGATCAAACCTTGAAAGAACTCTAAAAACATTCACTATCAGAAATTGTTTCACACTTTTTCATCTTTTTGATTAATAGCACGGAAAATCTTTATGCTTTACCGTATAGTCTGTCAGTAGAGGGGGGACAGGGTATGAACCGTATTTAAAATCACAGTTGGTGTACGTAAATTGACACTACCATAATAATTATAAATATAGGACTCATCTTAAATAAAAATTAAAGCCTTATGCTATCAATCTTCTTTTCTTGGATGTTTTCATTCATTGCTTCTTTTATCCGAGGCCTCTTTGGTCCTGCAAAAAAACATCAAGAAATTTGGAGTTTTTTATTGTTATAATATTACATAGAACAACATCTATTATTTATCATGGCTAAGTTGAAAATTATGAGGTTTGAATCCGTCAAGTCCCAATCTCATAGAGGTTTCGGAGTTTAAGCGAACAAATTAGAACCTAATACGTAAAAGATTTTTCCTTAGAATTTAAATGTAATATTATCTATACTTATAATAAATCTGTAGAGAGGTTAATTCTGTACATGAAATATATTTCCAAAATAACTATCAGCGGGTGATTAGTGATCGATACTGTCGCCAAAAATGCAATCAGTAAAATTTTTGTCTGTCTGTCTGTCTGTCTGTCTGTATGTTCGTTATAGAAACAAAAACCACTCGACGGATTTCAACGAAACTTGGTACAATTGTTCTTCATACTCCTGGGCAGGTTATAGTATACTTTTCATCACGCTACGATCAATAGGAGCAGAGCAGTGAAGGGAAATGTTGGGAAAAGGAGTGATTCATGAGAAAGGTTTCAATCTATAAAACATCACGCTACAACCCTTAGGAACGGGGCAACGCAGGTGAAACCGCGGGCGAAGAACTAGGGAACAAAGTAACTATTCCACGCGGACGAAGTCTAGCTAGTACATAATAAATTTAGTAAATATGACATTTTTTTATACATAAAAACGCATAGTTTCTAGAGAATGACAGATCTAAGTTTCCTAAAAATGTTTCCATTGATCAATTTAGCAATTGCTCATCTAATTAGAAAGTCTGTAGTGGATTCCTGCACTACTTGGCTATCATGAGATGGAAGCAAAGACATGTTTTTCAATATACTTCTTAAACATCATTTCTAAATTTTAGACAACTTTCCACGTGGGAGAGCCATGCTTCGGCACGAACGGGCCGGCGGAGTGATACCACGGCCTCACAGAAAACCGGCGTCAAACAACGCTTACGTTGTGTTTCGCCGAGTGAGTGAGGCTACCGGAGACCCAATACCTTTTTAAAAGGCTGGAAAAGCACTTGTGACTTCTTTGGTGTTGCGGGTATCCATGGGCGGCGGTAATCGCTTACCATCAGGCGATCCGTCTGCTCCCCATAAAAAAACTTCCCCATAACGCCCTTCGCTCCTAGTATTTTTGACAAAGATAGGTATTTATTTAAACTCACCTCCACCCATAAAATGTTTGATGAGTATAGAACACGGTGAATCAACTATTATCGTCACTAGAAACGCTACAATGACAGCCAGTGAGAAGTCAGCTAGGAACTTGAATAACTGAAAAAAAAACATATTAGATTATTTTTTAGTAAAGGAAAAAATTCAATCGCGGGCAGGATTCGAACCTGCGTCTTCTACCCTACCCGCATGATTGAAATTTTGCCTTCACATTCTGAATTTACGTCATAAGGTGACGTTTGCGGTGCGGGTAGGGTTCGCGGTGGCTTAGAGGTCAGAGCGTCTGGTATATCAAACCAGAAGACGCAGGTTCGAATCCTGCCCGCGATTGAATTTTTTCCTTTACTAAAAAATAACTTAATAATCTTAGCATGGAAAATGCAAAAAAATCACAAAAAAGATAACATATTAGATATTATTTTCTTTACTCGTTCCACGCCTTCTCTTGCAGAGGTAGTTAGAACCTACAGACCGCTTCTTGCATACTTTTTTCCATTTTCATGCATCTCATACACAGCTGACCTTTTTGAATGAAATCGCCAATATGATCGGCGTGTGTCCTTTTAGGGCGAATTCTCCCGACGCTACCGCTGATATTCGCCTTATAAATCCCTTTTGTTAATCGTCTTTCTTTCATTCTCTCAACATGTCTAAACCATCTTAGCATATTCTTTTCGATACGTGTCAATGTTATCGTATCACATTGTTTCTAAATATTCGTATATCATTTCGAACTACACCGCACATCCTGCTCCAAGAAATTGTCCACAAGTAAATATACCGCCCTCTACAATGAATATGGTGTACTACGCGGTCTTCGGTAAAACAGTTGGCTCAAATGAAGACAAGCAGGCATTTCTTTACTAGAGCGTTATTTTATTGGTTTCATACAAAACAACTAGATGGCACTACAGTACTACACAAGTAGTTGCAATATTTAGTTAAAATAGTTCTCTGCTGGGACTAGATCTGACGTTTTATCAAACACTATTGATAAATATAGTACTATTTTTACTAGATTTTGATCATAATATCTGTACAAGTAATGTTAAAATACTATCCCTAATCACGGTAGAATAATAGATATTATTCTCTTCATGATGTCCCACGGTGACGTCACGATCAGTGTTGCCATTGATTATCAATTTCTTTACCGAAACAGGTAAATTAATGCTGTTACTTATTGTCTTTGGTCCAGAGCTAGAAGGCAAGAAATGAATTTCTATCTCTGGCCCAGAGATAATTAAAGCAAAGTATTATTGTTTTTTTTTATGAAATTTTCAGTAACAGCTCAGAGTTTGGAATTTTTGTCCGATTAATGAGAATATGTTATGAAATGTGGGTGTAGATTAGTACATACGCCTTTGCGGTAATGCAGAGGTTCGGGGAATACCTAAAAGCGTGTTTTAAGCTGAATACTGTTACTTACAGACATTTGTACGTCGAAGAAAGTCGGCAAGACTGTGGTGGCTGTAACCACGAACATTATCGGATAGTGCACTATGTACATCGCATAGGATAGGCGACCTAGCACCTTCCACGCTCGAAGAGACAGTAGCCAGTTGACAGGACCTGAAAGACATTTTTTTTAAATTCTTGATTGGCTCATGCTTGACCGCCAGTTCGAACGATATTAAGCGACACTGCGATCTACGATGGAGCGCGCTTGCCAAAAGAAACCCATTCACTCGTGTGTTTAGACATCGATTATATTAGATTACTAGCTTTTTGCCCGCGTGGAATAGTTACTTTGTTCAATATGAACTTTCATCTCCTATTTTATCCCCTTGGGGTAGAATTTATCAAAATCCTTTCTTAGCGGATGCCTACGTCATAACATCTACCTATCAATCATCATCAAAAGTAGCCTATGAGTTATTCCAGGCTACTTTTGATGATGAATATTCATCTATCTGTGCGCCAAATTTTATCCTGTTCAGCCGTTCTGGCGTGAAAGTGTGACAAACATCCATACATCCATCCATACTCACAAATTTTCACGGTTATAATATAAGTAAGGACGATCAGGTTTATAAAACATACCACCATATCCATGTGCGCAGGCGAATATCAACCATCCCACAAACATGGCCCACGCAGGTCGCATGAACGAGTTGATCATGCTGTCAGCGAACTGATTGTCCCAGTCCATTTGCATGATGGGGTATGAAGAGTACATGGTGAGACCCGCGATAGTTATCGCGCAGACCCATAAAAGAGTGGCTGGGATCTGAAATAAAGTAAAAGTAAATTGTACCATTAAACGTGAACACATAATATATCACCACGTCTGTCTTCCCCAAAAGGTTAGGCAGAGGCGTGCTTATAAACCCTCAGTTCGCCGGTAGGGTTCCAGGTAATAGGCGATCCTATTGCCAATCCCAAACCCCGAGCTGTTACTGACAATTTCATAAATAAACCCAATAGTACACATTGACCTGGGGATCGAACCCTGGATCTCGAGTAGCAGTCGCACCTGACTAATGAGGCAGTCGAGGTGTACCATTAAACATATTGAAATAAAACCGGTTTTCACAGATTTTATTTGATTTTTCTTTTTTATTAAAAAGCTTACTAGCAATGTGGGTCGCACATTACTAGTATACTTTTTAACCCCTCATGCTATGCTAAATGCTTGTGTTACGAGTGATTTCACGTCGGTAGGGCAATGGGTGGGGTTCGAACCCGCAACCTCATGATCTCAAGTCCGACGCCCTAGCCATTAAGCTACCGCCACATTTCTATATATTTGATAATATTATAAAAACAATATTATCAAATCTCGACATTTCGATCGCTTTACAGCGTTAAAAGCTCAACCTTATTATAGGGAGCTCAACAATCCGTCACACTTTAACCAGATCGGCGGAACATTTGCATTCATGCATATAGTCTGCCCATGACCATAGATATTGTAATACTAGTACAGATATTTTTCATCCCATATAAAGAAACAGAACCGCTACAACTCGGGCTATTCTTGATTTTTCATTGTATCTGCAATTTCTTACTCTACGTATTAAAATACGTTTCCCTAATGAGCACTGCGCTTGTGTATTAGCGATTCACGTTCCCCTCAGAACGTGAAGTAGTATTTTATTTCATCGCAAACACAGATTACTACTTTTTTTTGTGATAGGCTTACGCTTGACCGCCAGTTCGCCTGATGTTAAGCGATACTGCGATCTACGATGGAGCGCACTTGCCTAGAAGAAAACGATTCACTCGTGATTTGAAGACACGCAGATTATATCTATCGGGGAAGACCCACTCGGGAAGCGCATTCCACATTTCAGCGGTACGCATGATAAAAGTGGACTTAAAGCGACTTAACACTTACCAAAGATATGGAAACTTTCTTTCCGCGGTTGAGATGGAGAATGTACCCAAATATGAGACCAACGAAGAATGGTGAAGCTCTCGGTAAAGTGTGTACATAGTAGTTATACATGTAGTTTTCATTGTCTTGAGGACGCCTGTAAAAATAATATAGTTACTGCACTGTAGACTAGCACTAAGGAAATTCAACCCCTAATGTGGTGAAAAGGGGATGAAAGTTTGTATGAAAGTCCGCACACACTACCATGCGTTCGTTTTCACACACACACACACACACACGCACACGCACACGCACACGCACACGCACACGCACACGCACACACGCACACACACACACACACACACACACACACACACACACACACACACACACACACACACACACACATACATATTTGATAAACGATAACATCGTGAAGATATAAATATGGCAAACTCAGAAAGTGTGGCGCCATATATTATAATCCCATGACGGGAATTAATAAATATTACTTGTTTACTCCATATACTTGACACTGGCAAATACACAAAAAGTGTGGCGCCATATCCCAAAACGGGATTTAAAAAAAATAACGAATGACAGCGTAAGTCGTCGTAAGACTTAACACATTTTCTGATATGAAACCTCCATGCTTTAGGTACAGTGGGCGCAGTATATTTTAGGAACGAAAATTATCTAAGTACGCAGGGGATGCTGCGCACGGGAACTCTAGTATAGATTATAATATACATATAGATTAGGCTCAAGCTACTACTAGACAATACTCAGTATTCTTTTCAAGTTCAAAGTGAGAAGCGGCGTTAGCCTAATGGCTAGGGCGTCAGACTTGCGATCATGTGGTTGCCGATTCGAAACCCACCCATTGCACTACTACGGAATCCACTCGTAACACAAGCATTTAGCTTAATACGAGGGGTTAACAAGGATACTAGTAATGTGCGACCAACATTGCTAGTAAGCTTTAAAAAAAAAATTACTTACGAAGGTATGACAGGTCCTGATGGGAATCTATTAATGAAGTTATAAGTAGTAGAAGCGACTAGAATAGCCATCATAGCGCCTACGAGAGCCATCCATGCGAGTCGTCTTCTGCCTGTCAACACCCAGACCAGGACGATAGGAGACAGAATGTGGAGCTGCACGTCGATAGCCAAATACCAGGAGTGAGCGAGGCACTGAAACAAGACATAACATTAAATTTTAAATAAAAAAAAAACCACAGTATCTAGTCATGGTTACCATTTCTTGAAATATCATTGTAGTAACAGGTTACGTACCAAATTTAAAACCGACCAGACCTGCGGAAGGTTCTCACATCCTTTCATGAACTGGAAAGGGCTGATAATCTTCAAACGGCTGGTCAGATTTGCTTAAATCATAGCTAAGAACACTCTCGATCAAGTCAGCTTTCAAACTAATTACTACTACTTTCCCTACGTTTCTTTTAGTTTGGCCTATGTAAGAGAGACCGTAATCACAATCTAGTTTGTATACTCCTGAATCTTGGAGAGGTATGAACTGACTTATCTTCTTCTTCAGCGGCTTGAAGTATGTTTTGATTGAAGCTCGCTTCAAGATATAGCCAATCTTGTCTGTGACTCCTCTAACATATGGTAATATAGCCGGTAGGCGTTCGACTGTGGTACGTTTCACGTGGTTTCTGTGACGAAGGCGCGGTATTCAGAGCTTGTTGTCATGGAGTACTTACTCTCTAGCCTCATGCCACCATTTGGTTCCAAAAAAAAGTTATTGCGCAACCTTCTGCGCGTAGTTCGGTCTCGCCAAGATACGTCGGCCGTATTGTACTAAATATTGCAATAAACTTGATAATTATGTTTGATTTATTTTTGTTATCAATATGTCAACAGTTGCACCAGTAACAATCCCATTTACTTTTTCTGTACCGTAATGCCCATCCTAAGGTTGCCTGGACGAAATTGCAGTCCGCGATAAGGCCGCCCATTGTATATTTGTAAAACTGTCATGTCCCGTCTATTTGTGTTTTTATTGGTGTACACTAAATTATACTTATACATATATAAATAAATAAACTTACCATATGAGCGGGGTTAAGTAAATTCTGTATATGCAACAGCGTCGACCACCAATAGACTCTGCATCTATGTGTGTGAGTCATTACTACCGACCAATAAGGACCGTCCGCGACCCTGTTCAACACAGATATTTGCAGGAGAATCATAGCAGCTAACACCGGGAACATTCTAAGTAAACGGTTCAGGTAGAACAAGTGAAGATTCTTCAATAGTTTCACTGAAAAAAAATTGGAGAAACTGTAACTGTGATTGTAGCGAAGCATCCGTGTCACAAAGACACTGCTATCCACAATGGAGTCCTGGTACTAACACTTATGTATGGAAGTTAATGTTGGGGATAGCAGAAGAAACTTGAAAGTAAATAACGTACCATCACGCCTGTATTCGGCAGAGGCGTAGTAATGTACACCCACAGGTGTAGGTTTAGGTCGTATGTTATAGGGAGCGAGCCTATTACCATTAATCGCGCAAAAATCCAAAACTCCGAGCTGCTACTGAGAACTTAATAGAAACGCCCAATAACACATTGCTCGATCTGGAAAGCAATCCCAGGACCTCTAGCGTAGCAGTCACGCTTGGGACCACTAGACTAATGATGGACTCGGAACGATGGATTGGGAAATTGTGTTCATAGTACTCACTGCTTGTCAATTTTCCCGCTGTTGTATAAACCAGTAAAAGGCCGCTCAGCGTGAAGAAAGTGTCCACAGTAATTGGAGCAGCAGTCATCCATATGGACTTTAATGACATTATCCACTGTGAAAGTATAAATAACATTTAAAATAAGAGCTAACTAAAAATGTGGGTCGCACATTATTCTTGTTAAGGATCTGGCGGAGCGTGAATTGCCCACAAAAACGTAATACCGAAATAAATCGTAATCCAGACAACAGTCTATTAAATTATGTTATTATTCGGATTTAGATACTGTTCATTTAGGTTCCTACGCTCCAATTTCGTCTGCTACTACTTCACTGAAAATAAAAGGCCCGAAAATAGTTCCAAACTTGGTAAAATTATCAAAAATTGCGTTCGCTTACATTTATTTCTAGTGAAGTACTTTGGATAAAATGGTAACGTAGGAACCTAGATTAACGGTATCGGAATCCGAATAATAACAGAATTTGATTAAATTGTGTTTGAATTACGATTTATTTCGGTATTACGTTTGTGAAAGAAATTCGGTCCGCCGGACTCTTAACCCCTCGTGCTAAGCTAAATGCTTGTGTTACGAGTGGGTTCACGTCGGTAGTGCAATGGGTGGGTTTCAAACCGGCAAAATTGCGGGAGTCAAGCATGGTTACCATGTTCTTGCAATATAAAATTATAACGTTTATAACATGTCTGGACATACTATCAAAACCATTGTGGAGTCAAAACATAATATTTTACTTACGTCGAAAGTATTCACTGGATTTGCCATAACCCCAGTAGAGAGCTGATTGGAGAATGAATGCCCCATAATAACCCACATCATTGCAAAGGACCTGATGCCGTCCAAACATTCTATAGTCCCGGGAACCGGAGTATACGTGACGAGACGACGAGTGTTTGTATAGGCAGAGAAGGCTAAGTACAGCTTGTTGGCTGGTTTCTTCTGATCTATTGAGGAAAAATACATTCTGTCAAAAAAGTATCGGGAATGGATGATTTGGTTTAAATTTTTTGTTAGATTGACACAACTGTTCATCCATTTTGGCGCGGAGTTTGAGTTGCATCTGATATTTATCTATGTGTCTGTGGATTCTTAAGTATTTATAAATTCTGGCGTAATATAAGTAGTATGTGAGTGTGTGTGTGTGTGTGAAAAGATTTAAAAAACAAAGCATATAATTTCCGTTTCGTAGGTAAAATATAAATCACCGTATCACAGTACATAATCAGCTTGTAGAGATACCTATGTTGTTATTAACGCAAAATTATACGTCAATGATAAAAGCCAATGTCTGCATTGATTGGTAAATAAAGTAGGAACCGTGATTAAACAAGACGATTAAGCTTTAAAAAATGTTTATAATCGTAGAAATATTACCTAGATATTGTTTTATCGTAGATAGTTGCGCACGAGTATTTGTAAACAGATTTTACATTGTTTGTTGAACTTTCAGGCAACACGTGATTGGCTGAATAAGACTGGCCACATACTCGTACCTACTGATTCTGTTCTGTTCTACTAGAATTGAACAGAAAGAAATTAAATCGGAAGGCTAGAATGCAATACAAAATGTACAACTTGTCACATAGTCTAGTAGGTTAGCAAGCAATCGGACAGCATTATCGATCAGAACGTTCTGGTCGAGCAGAAAGAGGCATAGCTTACGTAGTAGTAGTGTCCGTATATATCCTCTAACACGACTCGGTTGCAACCCGGCGCGGGGCCTGCGATTTTGCAGTACTGCCATTTTAGCGACTATTTCGCTAGATCTAGGGGATTCCTCCCTCTAGTTGAATGAAGCAATACGCAATGAGGTATGCTATTGTGGATTAATGCAGCGCAGCCGAGTCTGCGTCTCGAGTCTCGGCCCTAAGGAGTCGAAGGTTTAGCCCATGAGCGGCAATTGATTTTAAACTGCTTTGGCCACATTTCGGATCAGATGAGGATGATGTCTTAGATGACGAAATGTTGCAGTTTATTCAATTTGATTGATTGATTAATTGATTATTGTTTGTGTAAATCTATATATATATATATATATATATATATATATAATATTAGTAAATACTTAAATATTAGTTATCTTTTATTCATGCAATATCTTTTTTTTAATTAGCGAAATTTAGCTAGATTTTTCGATATCTGACGACTTTTCGATGCTAGTTTAGCGACTTATTTTTCCTAAACGGCAACCCTGTTTTTTTTTTATTTGTGATAGGCTAACGCTTGACCGACAGACAGTTCGCCTGATGTTAAGTGATACTGGTTGGACTACGATGGAGTGCGCTTGCCTAGAAGAAATTGATTTTGGCTCATTAACCGTTAGATTGCGACTGTGATGATGAACCCGGATTCTATTCTGTAATTACTGAACAAGTAATTACAAAAGATTGTGCACCGGGAGAGCTGCGCTACAAATCAAAAAGTTAAAAGTCCGTGCGTCACTAGTTATGTTACGACTGCAGTTATTATGCGATTGGCGCTATTAGATTATTCAATTGTCTGTCTTAGGGGACCGCAGTGTGCGTAAATTTAGTAGTTTGTCGACTGTTATTCGAATAAACACGGTGAGGAACTACGAGTACTAAATCGACAATCGAATGCGTAATAGCGCAATCGATTCAGTCGATCATCGCTGATATTGCAGACTTGGGCCCCCGTTGTCTTTCTATCGTACAACTCTTATTTATTATCTTTTTAAATGAAATGAAAATAAAAATGGTGTGCAAGTGTACACAGCGTTACGTTTGTTAGTCAGGCTGTGAGTCTAAGACGATAAGCACGTGCGAAACGACACGATTCCGATAAAACGTGACACATGGTATAAGATATTAAATGAGTAAAAATACTTTATCAGATTATTTCAATTAGGTAGATAATATAATTGTTGGCGTGACTCATCAACAATTATACCTACTTACCTAATTGAAGTTTTTAAAGTCAAGGCTTGTTTTCTGTTCAATTTGAGATGATGAGATTTTAAGAAGCCCCGATTTTAATAAAACCGACTATTAAAAAATATATACTCATCCTGTACCTACCTATTATAAATAAGCGTTGTTGGATTTCTACACAAACGGATATAAATTTGATTTCAGATTTATAAACCGATTTCAAAATCCGTTTTGGATCCGGCTTGCAGTTTCGATCGTAGATTATTATCGTCATAATAGTAGCAATCTAATTAGATCTTATTTGTTCCCAGTGTAGTTTCATTTTTCAATGCTCATATTTTTATTTTATCTAAATCTACAGAGTGTAATGAAATTCGCTTTGTCGCTTTTACTCCACAGAACTTTGACTTAGTTAGAAGAAAAGTTAATGAATTGCTTTAGTTTGTGTGTAGCATTGGCAATCGACTATTGTTGGGTATCGTTTGCGTTTTTTTAAAGTCTATTTAGAGTTTGTAGTGGTTTTGTTTTGTAAAATCGGTTTGTCGAAATCGGATTAGGTATCGATATAATACAATTTGTGACTAAAATCGGTTTGTATATAATAACGAACTCATGTCTAGTACAGTCGAGTTCATTAATACATTGGCCCTTCCAGGCTTCAAAAATATATAAACTTCAAAAAAGTTATAAATATTGTGACACCTATAAGCATCATTAAATTGTGGACAAGTATTAGATTCATTATATTATGTGACTGCTATTTTTCAGTAACATGTATACAGCAAAAGGCACATTATTATATGAAAAACTGTAGGATTCATAACTATGTTTGCACACATGAATACAATAGTATCTGACAAACTTAAGGTAACTCCAATTCAACCTTATTACGACGTCATAAAGATGATTTTACTAGCAATCTTAAAATCGCATGGTCAAGGAGTTTGCAACATTATTTATCACTGGCTAGATTAACTTCAAATCACTGTCATTTCTGTAACAATATGAACTAGATCTTATTTGTTCGAGCATATAATTGACTTTCCATGCATGTAGACGTAATTAAGAAAATTAGCCTACTCAGATATATTATTGAAGCCAATACAGTTAAGATATATTTTTGAAAACGGTGATCACATATTATTGCCCTATGCACAGCATATATTATTGAACCGTTCACATGAGGAGATATTTTTGATCTATAAGTTCTATAGAATTTATCGAGTTTTCCAACGCTTACAATATTTTGAATCCTTGACAGTGCCAATATTTTATTGAACTCGACTGTACCTATTTTAACCGACTATAAAGGAGGCGGTCCTCGAGTTAACAAATATATTTGTCTTTTTGTGATTTTTTTGCATTTTCCATGCTAAGATTATAAAGTTATTTCAGTAAGGGAAAAATTCAATCGGGGGCAGGATTCGAACCTGCGTGTCCTGGTTAGATACACCAGACGCTCTGACCGCTAAGCCACCGCGAGTCCCACCCGCTTGATCGAAATTTGCCTTCACATTCTGAATTTACGTCATAACTAAGGTGACGTTGGCGACATCTATTGAAAAGCTAGGTAACTTGCTTTGCGGTCAGAGGGAGTATAATGAGTATATTTGTTTTTTTTAAGCATTACTGTTTTGTTACTGTCTTACCTTTTTGAAGGAACACATTGTGGTGGATGTCGTATGCCGTACTTAAAACGACGAGTAGCAAAAATAGTGAAAATATCGCACTGAAACAAAAAAAAAATACTTATCTTACCAAGAAACGAATAATGTGTAATTATCCAATTGATTATCGAGTGTGATATCAAAATACTTGTTACTTAAATTTTCTATTTGAAATAAGCTTATACAAGCGTTTATGAAACGTTATGATTCTAGTTACACGGTTCCAAAAGGTTGATCCTACAGAGAAGATCCCGCAAGGAACTCCATGGAAATTTTGCCGGTAGGTATGTTTAACTCCTAAGTTATAGGGGGTGGGCCTATTGCCATTAACCGAGCACAAATAACTAAATTCCGAGGTGCTACTCAGAACTTCATATAATAAACCAATAGGAATTCGCTTGACTTGAATTTGGAGATCGGGACTAAGACCAGTTGTGCTTACGAGCACTAGACCAACCACTAAAAATGTAGGTTTACTACAGTACACCTCAGCAAAATCCTTCAAGAATTACAGGCGTGATAGTATCTTATGTTGATCACTAGCACTTACACTGTATCTTTACCTATAATAAAATTGTAACAGGCCCATGTTTGTATATTACAGATATTAAATAAAAACGAATTTTTGTCTGTCTCTTTGTATGTTTGTAAGCGCACCATGCAAAGACTACTGCATGGTATTGAATGCAGTTTTCACCGATGTATTGCGAGAGGTCTAAATTAAAATCTGGTGCATGTTTCATCTTGATACGCGGCCTAGAATTGGACTTATAGTATATTAATCGTTTTGGGACGTGAGTGAAACTGCAGGCAACAGTCAGTTTTAGTTATAAAGTAAGAACATTTAAGAACTACTTTACGTTTTAGCATAGATGATTTGAAACTAAATAAAAATACTGAATTTGACGTGCTTGAATTAAAAAATTTGGTTAGAGATCTTTTTGTGATTTTTTTGCATTTTCCATGCTAAGATTATAAAGTTACTTTCATCATCATCATCATCAAATCAGCCTATTGCCGTCCACTGCTGAACTGAAAGTTACTTTAGTGAAGGAAAAATTCAATCGCAGGCAAGATTCGAACCTGCATCTTCTGGTTAGATACACCAGACGCTCTGACCGCTAAGCCACCGCGATTTGGATTAGTATTTGGTTAGGTAACTTACAATGCAACATATTCTCCTGCAACCCATCGTTTGTCATTGGGTAGACGACAGAAAGTTTCCTCAAATTCAATAAGGCTGAGCTCTGAGTTGGTGAGGAAGGATTTTAGTGCTGTGTGCGTAGAGCAAGGCTTGGGTATACAAACAGCGAGGCGAAATGTGAGACTAGCGAGAGCAGTATCCGCAATTCTGTGAACAAAAGATTAAAAATATATTTTTTGATAGTTGCCGGAAGAACATTGTATAATGGATCATGATATTGAATGTTGGATCAGACCTGTGGACATGGTTTATATCACTTCATCAAGAAAAGAGCGTGTGCTTGGTACGATTTACGCGATTACGAGATTACGACGCACCTTCGAGAGGGTACCCAGCTTTCTGGCAGCAACTTAAGCCTTGGACTCTATATAGGAGCCCAAGCTGAGGGTTGACATCAGAGTAACGCCCAAGAGTTCAAGGTAGCACAGAACATATATTTATAACATAAATTACCTGCTAATATTGTTCGTACCGCCATTGAGCCTTGCAAATGAGGACGTCCCCAAGTCAAAATCTCTTATCCGGTTCGCAACCTTTTCCTTTAATCTCGACGTTCTCGGATTTAGTTCTGGCCATGGAAGATCAGGCCATGGGATTTCGGGCCAGTCTTCAGGCCATTCTGGCAATGTTGGCAAACTTGGCCAGGTTTGATTTAACGGCAAATCTATCATACAGTACTTTCCTTCAACAACTGAGTTGGGTATATCTCGATTGATTCCCAAACACTGATAATAATTTCCAAGATCCAATACATTTCCAGTCAATATGCCTCTTGGCGTTCGAATACCAGCGTCAATAACTGCAAAAGAAAAATATTTACCTATAGTAATTTAGCAAATGTTTTACTTTTTGAAAGTGTCTAGTGGTAGGTATATGTATTTATTGTGATCTTGCTGATAAAACTATATTCTTCATATTGATAAAACATCCTTTGTAGAAATAAGTAAAGTAAATATTGAAACGACTTAGGGTAAACTTTATCGTATCTAAAACTAGGCACGGGAACTATAAGTCCACAGGTTGGGAGACTAAACCAATGAGAACTGAGACCTAAAGAGGCAACAAGGAAACATATAAAAAAGATAATAATCGAACTTGACACCATTGAAGCAAATTATATTCAAATAGATAAAAAAATCGCAAGAGATAGAGAAGAGAGAAGAAATTTCAACACTTCGGGAAAGCCAGGATGTCTGCAGCCTCGGAGAACACAGGAGTGATAATAAATATTATAAGTCATTGTAGTGATAAGTCATTGTCATGTTTTGTCATGGTATGTCAACGGGGTCACTCCAACAAACGGCACTTATTAACTAAGCCACAAAGTATCACAAATTTTAGATATTAAACTCTGTTACAAGTGATTACAGATTAATGCACACCTGCAACTACAATAATCCACGTAATCCGAGATAAGCTGAACTAAAAAGGACATTAAATTTGTAACTATTCATTTTGGATATAGCAGAAGAATCTTGAAAATAACATAATGTTACGCCAAGTGGCTATTAGTACGGAGATGGGTCACGAAGATTCTAGATAAGTCGTAGAAGCACGTAGAACATTCGAAGAAAAGCCGGGTTCAAGGTGAATGACCGTAAACAATAGACGATCGCTTTATCGTCTATTGTTTATAAGTAGGTACTTAGGTACTTACCTACTCGTATTTTGTGGACCTATCGAGAATGTTCGATTCTAGAATCTTCGTGACTCATATAAATACTGGTCGTGACGGTCGGCCGGAGCAGTTTAGTTCTGAACACGGTGAAGTGAATATCGAAGTGATTACAAGTGCGACATTATAGTGCGATAAGTGATACTGTAGTGACTCTCTCAGTAATTTCTGTTGTGTATTTGTCAAGTTAATTAAAATATTTGTTGTTTCGGTGAAATTAGTGTTAATTAAATTTATCCCGAACCCCAGCTCGTAACATTTGGTGTCAGAAGTGGGATAAATTATGCCGGTTTTACCGAAGGAAGACATGGAAGGTATCCGTACCAGAAGTCAGCGGCAGCAAGAGATGGATCAGAGACGATTTGGAGATACTCCGGCACTACCTGTGGGTCATCAGCAACCAACTATAGACCCAATTCCTGGTCCATCTGGAACTTCTCCAGCACCAACGGTTGACCTAGCGACCTTGATGGCAATGATGCAGGAGCAGGCCCGCCGTCAGGAAGAGCAGCGGCAGCATGACAAGGAAGAACAGGCTCGCCGGGAAGAGGAGCAAGCTCGCCGCCAGGAAGAGCAGGCTCGCCGTCAGGAAGAGCAGGCACACCAACTGCGGGAACAGCTGCAACGCGACAAAGAGGAGCAGGCCAGACGTCAAGAGAAACAGATGCTCCTCATAAAAGACCTTCATGGGACTCTTGGCAAACAGCTCGGTGTTATGAAGGAGCAGGTGGAACAGCACGAGACCCGGATTTGTAAAACTGAGGAACAGATTGCTGACGTGACAAAGGCGTTAGGTGATCTAAAGGCACGAAACGTACTTGCGACTTCCGTGAATGCTGCACCCATAACGACCTCCCTACGTGGATTTAAAGTGCCACCATTTGACGGAAACTCTTCATGGTCGGCTTACAAGATGCAGTTTAAAGCCTTTATTGAGTCAAACGGATGGGACAAAGATCAGGCTAAGACGGCACTTACTTTATGCCTCCGCGACCAGGCTTTAACAGTACTGGAGGCCCTCGGCGAGGGCATGACATATGATCAGCTCATCGAGGCGCTAGACTCGAGATACGGTGACGCCCATCTGGAATACGTGTTTCGTGCTCAGCTAAAGGACCGGGTACAGCGTAGTGCCGAGACCCTACAGCAGTGGGCCGTGGAAGTTGAAAAGCTGGTCCGAAAAGCATACCAGTCTACACCTGCGCTCATCGATGGTAATCTGGTCCAAGCGTTCGTCGACGGAGTTCGTGACCTTGAAGTCAGAGCTGCTGTGAGGCTTGGCCACCACAAGACATTGAAAGACGCCTTAGCCCATGCCTTAGAAGTAGAGGCAGTTAGACAGGACCATCGGACTCATCGCATCCGAGAAGTCGTGTTGCCAACATGCCACCTCTGCGGGGAAAAGGGTCATTTTCAGGCAGGATGTCCAAAGCGCAGCGGAAGTCGAAGGGATGGCTCAGCATCGCCTAGATGCTACATTTGTGGAGAAAAGGGTCACCTCCGAGCTAATTGCCCAAAAGGAACCACGTGGCGACAAAAGACACAAGATGATACAGTAAGGGTGGTGAATGCCACCACCGAGGAGCAGCAGGGAAACGAGTAAAAGCCAGGACTGCGGGGCGGGTGCTGGCTGGTGTGGAAGGAGCCCCAAGGATTTCGATCTCGCAAGCCCATGACGGGAACAGCCTTATCATCAAAGGCGAAGTAAATAGGAAACCCTGTAACCTGACACTAGATACTGGAGCTTCTCGCACGGTCGTGAACTCTCAGCTGGCACGTCGGGTTCTTGGGGACTGCATCAGTGACCGCGAGTGCATACAATTAGTAACAGCTACTGGTCAGCACATATCCGTCCAAGGCGAGAAGGAGGTGGAATTGAAACTTGGTAACAGAATATATCGGCATGGTGTCATCGTAGCCGATATAGTAGATGACTGCATCCTGGGATTGGATTTTATGCGGAAACATTGTTGTGAGATCGACGTTAACCAAGGAGTATTGAAGTGCGGTTCTGAAGAGATCTTCATAGAAGGGGCAATATCAGGGAAAGTGTTCTGCCTGAAGAAAATAGTTCTTCCTCCTAAGTCGGAAACACTCGTTCCAGTAGCTCTACCGCAGAATGCTGGGCAGAAAAATCGATGTGTCCTCCTAGAGAGGTTGGAGAATGACTTGCCATGGAAGATGGCACGCACGTTGGTGAAGGCTACCAATGTATCAGCAGTATGCATACTCAATGCAAGCGATAAGGAGCAAGTGATCAAGAAGGGCACATTGATGGGTACTTGTGAAGAAATAGCCTGGTTGCGACATTGCAGTGATCATTGTACTGGTAATAACGTTCAAAATCCAAAGTTTAACGTGAGCACTCTCTTGGAAGGTTGTCGAAATCATCTTTCTGATGAAGAAGCGAACAAGGCTAAGAAGATGTTGCTCCAGTACGCTGACATTTTCTCTTCAAATGATGCCGATATAGGAAAGACAGGACTGGTGCAGCACAAAATTAATACTGGCAACGAGTCACCAATTCGTCAGCGACCTAGAAGAATGCCAGTTGCCCGAGAGAAAGAAGTGGAGACCATGATTGAGGGAATGGTAAAAGACGGTGTAATAGAGCCTTCATCTAGCCCATGGTGTTCTCCTGTGGTGTTGGTGAAAAAGAAAGATGGCAGTATGCGCTTTTGCGTGGACTATCGACGATTGAATGACGTTACGAAAAAGGACAGTTACCCATTACCAAGGATCGATGACACGTTGGGTACCCTGACAGGAATGAAGTGGTTTACCACCCTGGACTTAAAAAGTGGTTACTGGCAAGTGGAAATAGACCCCAAGGACAAAGAGAAGACTGCTTTCTCTACGGGAAAGGGGCTGTGGCAATTTAAAGTCATGCCGTTTGGACTGTGCAATGCTCCTGCTACGTTTGAGAGACTTATGGAACTAGTGCTCACTGGCCTTATTGGAGACGCCTGCCTGGTCTACTTGGATGACATTATCATTGTGGGCCGCACTTTTGATGACCACCTTCAAAATCTCGAACGAGTGCTATCAAAAATCCGAGGAGCCAATCTAAAGTTAAGTCCGAAAAAGTGTTCATTTTTCAAACGTCAAGTAAGTTTTCTGGGACACGTAGTGTCTGAAAAGGGTGTTGAAATGGATCCTGAGAAGATAGTTGCTGTCAAGGAGTGGCCGGTTCCGAAAGATAAGACCCAAGTCAGAGCATTTTTGGGCTTGTGCTCTTACTATCGACGATTTGTGAAGAATTTCTCAGACATTGCGAAGCCTCTACACAAACTGACTGAGGAAAAGAGACAGTTCTGCTGGGACGCAAACTGTGAAGGAGCTTTTCAAGAATTAAAGAAACGTCTGTGCAATACACCAATTTTGGGCTACCCTGATACTGAAAATGAATTCATCGTGGACACAGACGCAAGTAATACTGGAATTGGTGGTGTTTTGTCACAGCGAAAAGGTGATCAAGAGGTCGTGATAGCCTACTTTAGTAAATCGCTGTCAAAACCAGAAAGAAACTATTGCGTCACGAGGAGAGAATTGCTCGCTATAGTTAAAACATTGCAGCATTTCAGCAAGTATTTATTGGGACGAAAATTTCAGTTGCGAACGGATCATGCTGCACTGCGGTGGCTATTGCAGTTTAAGAACCCGGAAGGACAAGTAGCAAGATGGATCGAGCTTCTCCAAGAATTCGACTTCGTAATTGAACATCGTAGTGGGAGATCTCACGGTAACGCAGATGCGTTGTCACGAAGACCTTGTTCGGAAATATGCAAGCACTGTTCCAGGCAAGAGGCTAAAGAAGCAGCGCCCGTGAGAATGTTGAAAACTGATCTTAGTGACGAATGGAAAGAAACCTTACAGCAGGCTCAGGAAACTGACTCGGATGTTAAACCGATTGTCGAGTGGATGAAAGCTGGTGCCCCTAAACCGATATGGAGTGACGTTGCAGCATTGAGCACAGTCACAAAAAGCTATTGGGCACAGTGGGACAGTCTGTTGATAGAGGACGGTGTCTTGTGCCGTAAATGGGAAAATGCTAAGGGAGATAAGTGTCAACTACAGATGGTAGTCCCTAAAGCTAAGGTGCCAGATGTCCTTCAGCTTTACCATGACGGATGTTCGGGAGGTCATCTAGGAGTTAAAAGGACTTTATTGAAGATTCGAGAGCGATTCTACTGGATCCACTGTCGGGACGATGTTGAAGACTGGTGTCGTAAATGCACTAGTTGTGCATCTGTAAAAGGGCCTCACACGCGCAGTAGAGGTGCATTGAAAGTCTACAACATTGGTGCGCCCTGGGAACGAATAGCTCTTGACGTTGCAGGACCATTCCCGGAGAGTGAAAGTGGAAACAAGTACTTTATGGTTGTGATGGATTACTTCACAAAATGGCCGGAAGTGTTCGCCATTCCTAACCAAGAAGCTACGACGGTCGCAGATAAGTTGGTTCATGAAGTCTTCTGTCGTTTTGGAGTACCCTTAGAGATTCATAGCGACCAAGGAAGGAACTTCGAATCTCAAATATTCCAGGAAACATGTCGAATAATGGGTGCCCATAAAACCAGAACCACCTCTTACCACCCACAGTCTGATGGAATGGTCGAACGGTTTAATCAGACCTTAGAAAGATATCTAGCAAAAATTGTAGGAAGTAGGCATAGAGATTGGGATAAGCATATCCAGACATTCCTTTTGTCATATCGAAGTGCAGTTCACGAAAGTACGACGGTAACACCAGCCTTCGCGAACTTTGGAAGAGAACTACGGTTGCCTGCAGATCTCATCACCGGTATCCCTCCAGACACCCCCCGCTGTGTGACTGATTATGCGAACGACTTGCGTACCAGAATGAATGACATATATGAGCATATCAGGCAGTCGGGCCAACAAACTTCTGAGAGAATGAAGACCCGTTATGACCGCAAGATGAACAATAAAGGCTTCGATGAGGGCTCACTAGTATGGCTACATAACCCGGTTCGCAGCAAAGGAAAGTCACCCAAGTTACAAGCAAAATGGGACGGCCCCTACCGAGTCGTGACTAAGATCAACGACGTCACCTACCGGATACAAAAAGGGCCAAGAGGTGCTCTGAAGATCGTTCATGTGGATCGTTTGGCACGTTATTACGGATCTAATGATGCTCGGGACGAGCATGTCTTAGGAGGGGGTAGTGTTACGCCAAGTGGCTATTAGTACGGAGATGGGTCACGAAGATTCTAGATAAGTCGTAGAAGCACGTAGAACATTCGAAGAAAAGCCGGGTTCAAGGTGAATGACCGTAAACAATAGACGATCGCTTTATCGTCTATTGTTTATAAGTAGGTACTTAGGTACTTACCTACTCGTATTTTGTGGACCTATCGAGAATGTTCGATTCTAGAATCTTCGTGACTCATATAAATACTGGTCGTGACGGTCGGCCGGAGCAGTTTAGTTCTGAACACGGTGAAGTGAATATCGAAGTGATTACAAGTGCGACATTATAGTGCGATAAGTGATACTGTAGTGACTCTCTCAGTAATTTCTGTTGTGTATTTGTCAAGTTAATTAAAATATTTGTTGTTTCGGTGAAATTAGTGTTAATTAAATTTATCCCGAACCCCAGCTCGTAACAATAACATACTATCCCGCTTGTATTCCCCAAAGGGTTAGGGAGATATACTAATATACACCCACAGTTCGCCGGTATGTTAAGGTTCCATTTAATAAGGGGCAAGCCTATTGCCATTAACCGAGCACAAAGCCAAACTCCAAGCTGCTACAAAAAAAAACAACATCTAATACTTAGTTTGACATAGGAATCAAACTCATCAGGAGCTCTAGCGTAGCAGTCGCACTTAGGACCACTAAACTGTTATTGTTAGGTCAGTATTATTTAATTATAAGTAAACAAAGGGATCAGATTAGAAATCAAGTCGATTTGTTCGACATAAGGATGATCCTGGGTGCCAATTAACCCTGTAATACATTTTTGAGAACTGTCGCAGCAAAAGTATACCTATGTTTCTTTGCTTCCTTCCCAAGAAAAAGATTGGGCTGTTATCTACCGCTAAAACTAATTAAATTTGGTAACCGATAGCAGAATATCTTTTTTTTTCGCCTGATGGTAAGCGATTACCGCCGCCCATGGACACCCGCAACACCAGAGGAGTCACAAGTGCGTTGCCGACCTTTTAAAAGGGGATTGGGCCTCCGGTAACCTCACTCACTCGGCGAAACACAACATAAGCGTTGTTTGACGCCGGTTTTCTGTGAGGCCGTGGTATCACTCCCGTCGAGACGGCCCATTCGTGCCGAAGCATGGCTCTCCCACGTAAAAATTAATGTTCTACTTACATTCAAATAAAAGCTCCTGATCATTTTGCCGAATATATTGAATTTGTTCATCACACAACTCCGGGTCTAAGACAGATTCAAAGAGATTCAAATCAAAAACATTTTTATAATCAGGAACGATCAAATCAAGATGCCCACTTACTATATTCTCATTACAATAAAAAGCTATTAAAAATACCAAATATATTGACTTCATTTTGATATTTTTTTACATAATATAAAATAACTAAAACCAAGACCTTGTGCGTTATACTGAGCATATACTACATTAGTGTTTGACATCTATATCAATATGCTGAACTAATTATTTTGATTAGATTTCTTAATCAATTCCGTTAGGCTACTACAAAGATAAAAAAGATTAACAAGTATCGTGACCACTCGCCTTTCACAGATCTATTTTAAATAAGCAGGTGCATATTTTTTAATCAAACAAATTACGTAAAAGCCCAAGAACAAAAGGTAGATTTTATTTGTTTATCGACGGGACTGACTTTTCACGGATAGCTTTGCCTCATTTATGAGTAAGTATAAAAATATCTGTATTATAAAGTAACGTTCTAAATTTACAAAACGCTACATGAGTATCTAACCTACCTTTACGCATGTATTCCCCAAAGGCAGAATTGTACTATTTTCCATTTACGCAGTTCTCCTGTAGGTTTTAGGTCCCATAATAATAGGGGGCGACCCTATACCCCTCGCTTTCACCTCGATTGTTAGGAGCGAGAGCTCGTGGAAAGCCACTGCTTCGCAACTGCGACCAAGTTAAGCCTGCAAAAGAAGAAGCAGAAATAATTATCCACCTCTCTCCCGATCCACATTTGACGAAGGGCACCGGAAGGCGCAGACAAACCTTCGGTATCCATGGCTGACTTGGGACTCCGCCGCTCAACCTAGCAATGGCTCCAGCAGGTGGCGAGATCTCGGATGTTTGAGTCTAACTAAACATCTGCTGCATATTTCGTCTTGATACGCCGCCTAGAAGCAGAGGTATAGTAAGTAAATCCTAGCAAGTGAAGTGAAGTGTTACATAATTTTATTACGATCGTGTCAATATCCATTTTCCAAGATTTTTATGATAAAATTCGAGTCTTCTAATAAATTACATTACGGAGGTACGGTACCCCCGAAATAACAATGCGTGTCTGGAGTTAGCCGTTAAGAACAGCCGCACAGGTCAAATAAATAAGTGTTCTTATTTAAAAATAGCGAAATCAGTCAGGAGAATATTCACGATTATTCTTTTTTTTATGGGATAGGACGGCAAACGAGCAGACGGATCGCCTGATGGTAAGCGATTACCGCCGCCCATGGACACCCGCAACACCAGAGGAGTCACGAGTGCGTTGCCGACCTTTTAAAAGGGGATTGGGCCTCCGGTAACCTCACTCACTCCGCGAAACACAACGTAAGCGTTGTTTAACGCCGGATTACTGTGAGGCTGTGGCATCACTCCGGTCGAGCCGGCCCATTCGGGCCGAAGCATGGCTCTTCCACGTAAAAAAATATTCTAGGCAAGCGCACTCCATCGTAGATCGCAGTGTCACTTAACATCAGGCGAACTGGCGCATGGCGGTCAAGCGTTAACCTATCACAAATAAAAAAAAAAAACACAATTACGACCCCAACGGTATTTATATCGAGTTTTTATTATATTAAAATTTATCACGGCAAAACGACTTGCAGATAACTTCAATATATATTATAACGGCAAAATCAATGCCTAAAAATTTACTGAGATAGCGATGAAAGATTTACGGCCAGTTTCTACTGACAGATAGGATATAGAAACCGGCCGTTACTGGGTAAAATCTAGCCAAGTTAGTGATAGATAACTGATAATGTTGTATAAAATTTAATCTATTTTATATTAGGTACCTATTATGAAAATGATAAAATGTTCTATGTTTAATGATTTTAATACTTCAATCCTTATTATCCCAGACATTTTTATGAACGTCAATACGTAGGATAAAACCTAATAATCTATGATAAATAACCACATAAAACTGGTTCCCCGACACATAAGTAGGTACACTTCTAGTGACGTAGGTATCATTAAAAAGGATTTCAGTATCATGAATATAGTGCACTCTTTAATATATATTTAACACCTACCTTTGATTAGATATGTTTATACTCATTAAGCCTTTGAAGGCGCGAGTGAACAGATTTTTGCTGTATTGTTGACTGCACTGTTTTTTATCATTGATCATAATGTTATTTGAGTGAAGGAAAAATTTGACCAATGATTTTTCGAATGTCGAATTTTTCCTTCATGGAAAATGCAAAAACATTACAAAAAGATAATTAATCATAATGCTCATAATTTCGTCATCATATTAGCCAAAAGACGTTCACTACGGAACAAAGGCCTTAGAGACCATGAATCGGAAAACGCAGTGTGAGATGGTTTCCAACAAGATGGACAGACAACCCAAAGAAGATCGCTGGGAGCCGTTGGATGCAGGTGGCATAAAACCGGTCCTTGGGACTATCTTTGGGGGATACCTTCATTCATAATGGGTTATTTCAACAAAATTAAAAAACACATTAAATCTTTTTAAAAGAAAAGGATATGCTCTGACAACGCCAAAATAAATTGGGACAAGGGCAGGAAGATAATGATTATCAAATACTAATGAGAATTTTAGCAGCTATTTTCATACTTAGTTGATTCATATAATTCTAATCAATATAAAAACCTTGTATAGTAATTATCTTATAGATGGATGTAACAGGATGGCAATGATATAATTAGAATATATTTATGTAACTTATAAATTCTTCTTTTGCTTTGGCATGTTATTTCATCAAAGTATTATTATTTCAGGCCACTTTAATGACTAAGTAAAAAAACCTGTTTCGTTTGTCCAATTTTACATAATAACTTATAAAATGGAATAAGTAAAAATATAAATAAAAATAAAACATAAAATAATAGTAAAAATGTAATATTAATGTAACCCATTGTTTTTAATTAAAGGCCGCCCCACTAGGATTTACTCCTATATCATGGGTGGTTTACAAACACAAAGTCTCACATACACAAACACCCAGACCCAAAACTACCTGCAGATCATACAAACATTTGCTCCATGTGGGGATTAAAACCACAACACATGGTGCAGAAGCGATCACTCGGCCGCTACGCCAAATGTGTCATCAAAATGTCAGAAAAATACTGCCTCAATAGTTTAGTACCTGTAAGACCAACTGTTACACTCTCGGTCTGGGGTTTGATTCTTAGGTGAAGCAGTGTTGTTTCTTTACAAAATTCTCAGTGGCAGCTCTGAGTTTGGACTTAATATGGCCAGTTAATGGCAATATGCTTAGGTACCCTCTATTACATGTGAACTGTGGGTGGTTGCCTTTGCCTAATCCTTTGGGGAATACAGATGTGATGGTGTGTTTTTCATAATGATTTACCTTAAAGGCGAGTTAAACACTTACTTATTTTGGTGATTTCATCAACGTATATATATACGTATTGTAAATAAATCACACGCAGAAATAAATAATAATTACACACTGTTACAATTGGTAAGCAATTGTAAAGTGGTTGTGTGCTTTGTTTGTAAACATTTTACAAATCTCGACACTAAGCACATAGACATCTGACATTTGACACAATATATGCTGTCACTGTCATTTGTCAAAACATTAAATGGATAGGTTTGTTAAATTCGATTAATCGGAATTATTTATTTATTTATTTATTCCCAACAATATCCTTACAGACATAATAAATAATAAATTCTGATGCTATTTTATTAGATTTAAAAAAATTAAAATTTAAATAGTATTCATTCAGGTTATTGATTCGATATTGCAGCCTAGGAAATCAAGATTTAATTTCTTCTTACTACTTACGTACTAAGGACGCGATGGACGGACGATTTGAAGAAGGTGGCTGGCAGCCGGTTTTTTTATAGGTCTATATCTATAAAAAAATTGCTATCTCATTATCTAAGTAGGTACTTACATAACACTGTTGCAAAAACAAACTTTCAAAAAGCGCCATCAATTAATACGATAGAACAAGACGCTATAACTTGGCTGCAAATCGTCCGGCCGGTAATTATCGGCAGCATTACTCCTGAGTATAATGTCTCATTGTTAATTGTTAGCCGGGGGATATCTCCGGCGGATCTCTTTAGTGTTCGCTCCTGTCCACCTTATCTCTGTGAGAGGGCCCGCTTGCCGTAAAGCTTACTGTTCAGGTTTCGGATGTTTTGTCGCAAAGGATTGTGGGTTTGTGATCTTGTATAAAGAATTCTGATTGGAAAATATGACATTTTGTTATAATTTCATAATCTCCTAATCTCACGTAACATACCTGAATAAAAATGTGTTTAACAATACATTGTGACTTTTAACCGGGTTCTCTTTGTATAAAATTATGAAGGACGCCCGTATCAAAAGGTAGGTTTTACATACCTGCATAATAGGGACTAGACCCATACGGGAGGGGATTAGACCCCTGTGTCGGAATGCCCAAATTGGAACACTTTATGTACAGATACCATCACTGCTGCACTGCGTCCGTACATACCAGAAGCAAACATCATACTTTATATAGTTTACCAACACTATGCTTACCAATTGTAAGGGAATGTATTCATAAGTGGTCCGTTACACCACATCGCTACCTCTACAAACAAGTAAGTAATCTAAGTACTAGAGCATTCGATAACCCAAAGAGTCACCGCCAATATTGTTCTAAAGCTTCCTACACATTTTGTTTTACTTATAAAGCAAATTAATGGGCGATATAATTTTATAAGACCGAGTCTTACTATGAATGGGCATCGTTACCTGTTCATTTTGCTTGCAATTAGCACTCCATGTAGTAAGTGAATTTCTAAAGAATATCGGTATTATAAAAGGGCGATTAACGACCGCAGCCAGAGGATAAGTAGAGCTATTGTATAATAATAATAATAAGATGTAAAAGGTTTTTTCCTCCGTATATTCATCCAAATTTGGGAACTCTGTGGTGAGATTCGGTCACAGTTTTCCTATTGTTAGGAGTCAATTGAGGCGTTTCTTTGTCAGCAGCTTTTTAAAATCCACACGTTCGTTAATAAACTCTCTTGAAGACAGTAATTAAATCGTGTTTCTCAGCGATCAGTAAAGATTGGGTACTATACTTACTTACTTACTGTTATATTCAGGGAAATAAGGTAACAAAATAATCGGAGGTACCGACAATTAGGGTGGGTACCTACATTATTTACGATAGTCACGCATGGAGGGACCATGGCTGTCATCTTCATTCTGAGATTTGATGTTTTAGAGTTCTGGTTTGTAGACAGCCACTACCACAGTCCACCACGCTAGCTTAATGCGGGTTGGCAGACTTCACACGCCGTCGAGAAAATCTCTCAGACATGCAAGCTTCCGCACGATGTTTTCCTTCGCCGTTTAAGCGCGTGATAATTAACTATTAATACGCACATGACTTCGAAAAGTCAGAGGTGCGTGCCTTGGATTCGAACTTAAGACCTTTGACTTGGCAGTCCTATGGTCATATTACTAGGCTATCATTGCTTATCACTACTTACATTAGTACACCTCTGCCTAAACCTACGGGGAATACAGATGTTATTTATGTAAATTAAATATATAATAGCACTAGTAAATATATAATGAGACTCGACCCGTAGCACTCGCAACCGTCGTGCATGTATGAGAAGATGTATGAATGTGGAAGAAGCAAAAGAAGTATGCAAGAATTGGAGCAAGTGGCAGTCTATAGTTTCTGCCTACCCCTGTGGGATAAAGGCGTGACTGTATGTATGAAAAATATATAATGAAGTGAAGTACTTAGAGGCTGTGACTTTGTTTGCTAGCAATGATATTTAGATCTAGCAGTAAAGTGAGCTAACGTCAAACGAGTGATTGCTATCTCATAACTGTCAGGCGTCATCATGCAGTTTATCCTTTTGTGTAGTAGGTAGCTACATCAGTTAATCTCCAGTACTTCATCACCATTACCAACCCATTTAAACTATCACACTGGGCACGGGTCTACCCTCAACCCTACTTTTTACAATCACAAATTTTCACATACCTTCTTACACAAACGCCCAGACCCGCAGCAACTACCTGTAGATCATACAAATATTTATTAATTCACACTATGATAGCGAAAAGGGGAGATGAGAGGAGGACGCCTTCGATTCGAACTAAGTAGAGACCTACGATTTTAAAGATTATTGGTCGTAATATCATGTCTGTTACTGATTCATATTCTTCATTATGTACATCATTAGAGAAGAATAAGTGCCTAAGCTTACCTACTTACCTTTTTTGCTCTTGGAAGGCGTGTTGTGAAATCTAACACGTAACACGTTTGGTAGTAGGATCTAATGATCGGCCTGGCTAGCAACCACTCAATTATGTAGGACCGATCCCAACGAGTTTTACTGTGTCATGTATAATGTGTATCCCGGATTCCCGACATTTACGTAAGTACAGAGCAATGAATCCAATCCCAATATAGGTCCTAGTGGTTTAAAAAAAATAAAACAATCTAACTAATTACTAGTATGGATGTTTGTTACTCTTTCACGCCAGAACGGCTGAACGGATCTGGATAAAATTTGGCACACAGATAGATTATAGCCTGAAATAACACATAGGACCACTAGACTAATGAGGCAGTCAAAAATTATATTATTGTTTTTTTTATAAGAAATGGTTAGTACGTAGTATCTATCGCTCGGTGGATCGGATTTGTGCTCGGTTAATGGCAATAGGCTCACTCCTTAAGTACATGGCACCTAAACACACCAGCAACATGTCGAAAACAAAAAAAAAAATTATGTCATATCAAAACAAATCGATATAAGCAAAAAGTCGATTCCCATCAGTATCGAATTGCATCATAACCGTCTCTATTATTTCTCCAAATTCGATCGATTACTAATACGCACAACACAACAGTAGTCATCATGGTATTGCTCTAAATGATAGCTACCATTCCAACCGTAGGCGGTAGGCGGTATAAATTGCATACAAACTTAATATGCGTCTGGAAACGCCAAATGGAATTCTGTAAACGTTTGAATGATAGCGTTTGAAAGTTCGTGGATATTATGACGTCGACGGTTTGTTCTTTTAAATTGAAGGTGAAAGCTGATCCCTATATGGTTTAATTATGTTTTGAACTAGCGGCCCGCCCGCGGTTTCACCCGCGTTGCCCCATTCCTAAGAGCCGTAGCGTAATGTTAAATAGCTTACAACCTTCCTCTTGAATCACTCTATCTATTAAAAAAAACTGCTTCAAAATCCGTTGCGTAGTTTTAAAGATTTACGCATACATAAGGACGGACAGAAAGCGACGGCGACTTTGTTTTATACTATGTAGTGATATTTATGTTAACATTTAGAATTTAGGAGATAGACGAAGAGAATATTTTTGAAGGGAAAAGGAAGATAATGCTTTTTAAAGTGATTGGCTTCACATTTTCTAAATCACTAGATCAGAATTTATTATCATTTAGTTATTAACGTTACCTAGTAAGTACCTATTGATCTAGTTTTTTAATATATACTTAAAAAAGTATTTTAGGTAGATATTATTTTATTTTAGTAGGTAAGTACTTATTTAATTGGATAGATTTTTTTATGGGATACGAGCAGACGGATCGCCTGATGGTAATTACCGATTACCGCCGCCCATGGACACCCGCAACACCAAAGGAGTCACAAGTGCGTTGCCCGCCTTTTAAACGGGGATTGGGCCTTCGGTAACCTCTCTCACTCGGCGAAACACGACGTAAGTGTTGTTTGACGCCGGTTTTCTGTGAAATGTGAAATTATTATTTTTCTTTATGGTACACACGAGACAATTTTACAAAACACAATACAGAAAATTTGATGTACAGAGGCGAGCTTAACTCAAAATTGAGTTTTCTACCAGCAAACCTTTGAGTGATGGAGAGATATGTATATATATGTTGAGGAAGAACGAAGTGTACAACATATATAAACATACATAAAAATAGTACATACAATACAGATAACAATATTAAATATATACAATTTAAACATACATACACTACGTAACTTATGTTGAAAGGAAAAGCTCTCTGATTCGTCTCCTAAAAACGTCCAGCGAAGGGCTTTCACGTACGGAATGAGGAAGCGAGTTCCAGAAGCGCATAGCATGAATAGTGAAAGATTCATCATAGCGACTAGAGGAGTGAAGAGGAGTGCGAAGCAGAAGAGAGGAAGTAGTAGGTTTTCCCCCAGGGACCAAGTATTCAAAACGTTCCCGCAGGTAGGCCGGATATTTGGGGTTATTGTTGTTAATAGTAGCATAAACAATAGACTATTACATACTAGGCACCTTTGATAATTATACATTTATAGTACTTATGGTCCGATTAATTAAAATCTATAAGTATATATGTACCTACTTCTAATTCGATTAATAGCACTATTCCTCTACCTCACTCAGTTAGTCAGAGCTACAGCTTTTGGTAAAAATAAAATATCAAAATCAAAATTACCTTCGGACCTAGCCTCTAGCACAAATGTTTAGCATTCTGCCCTTCTGGGCTCAAACCGTTTATTCTTTCAAAGAAATATTAATTACATACCAAAAAATGTATCGTTTCCTACGGCTACTGACCATTTTGTGGGAAACGAGAATATATGCCTAATTCCAAATTAGAGGATATGAATCTACAATCATATTCACATTTAGAGAATCAGGTTTTACTTAGTAAGTCACGATTATCAGATTATCTGAATCATAATGGCACCCAATAGATTATTATGACTAATACAGTAGGTACCCAATATCAAGGTAGGTATTTATAAAGAGTGTAGGTACCTACCTACCCCCTTTAACTTCCTTTAAAAGGTGATTCTACCCGTTCTACTCAACAATTTTTCCTACAACCCAGGTAAGGCTTGTTCTTGCTCGGACACTGAACGGAGCGCTCCGTACTAGTAAGGTCTTTCAAATGTACTAGTTCGGTCTTCTAGTACTATTGGTACATTAGTACTGTAGCACACTGAAGGAATAGTGATAGGATCATGAACATAGAGATCAAAATAGCTTTATGAATAAGACCTATAAAATCATTGATCAGAGATGAAAGTTGACATGTTGCTCTGTTTCTTTAACATTTCTGCTCGTTCAGTCGCGTTCCGTGATTGTCTTATGCTAGCGAGCGACTCGTTCAGAACCAGAGGCTGCGAATACATCGCGAACGACGAAGTACTAAATAAATGATGTACTTACTAATAAGGTAAAGGAATAGTTCGTTCTAGTCAGTGTTGGGAACTACATAAGCCTACTGCCATGCTCAGTAAAGCAGAGAGGAGCATAAGTGACACGGGGTGTGTGGAAAATGCTTACTACTAAGTCCTATCTAGCTCCACATTTCTGGATAGTTCCGCACCGCTTCGCCCATCTCCAGTTCCATTGATCAAGCAGCCTTAATGTCGTAGCCTAGCACGATTTTTGCACGGTAACGTGGTAATTAAGGATTTGAGTAGGCACCTGTTTAGTCTTCTTCTTTTTAGTCGGGCATTTTTGTCAGAGTGGTCGTGGTATATCGATGGTGTGCTCTTTGGGTTCTCGTCAGCATCGTTCTCTCTTTTGAGCGTCACTGCTTTGACGATATGTTTCGAAATGGTTCCCTACTTTTGACGATAAATGCCATTGCGAGAACACTGTATCATTGTGGTCTGGGTAACTTTCACAATAAGGTCAGTCTAGCGAGTTAGAGATCCGCCACGGTCGCGTCTTCCTTCAACTAGGCCCTGGATGACCAGCCTTTCCATGGCCCTCGATTCTGGAGACTAGGCCAAAGAACTTAAGTATTCACAGTTGAATAATCGACGAAAGTCTGTCCTTAATGCGAAGCTTCTTTAAGATCGAGTTATTTGTACGAAACGCCATCTAAAGAATCTTCAGGAGGCGCCTCTAACAACACATGTCCAGTGCATCAATTTTGCGGCGATCTTGTAGTCTCAATGACCAGGTTTTAGCTCCGTAAAGAAAGATTGGACCAATTTAATAGGAATTTTTAAATTTTCTATTCTTAGAACAAGGGATCACGAAGCGTGAGTAGGTAAGTTACTAATCTTCCCTCATTCGTTATTATCAAAAACGTGCCAAGCGCGAGTCATATATGCGCACTGATTTTACGTCATTTGAATTTTGAAGTTTGAGGTTGAGATCACAAAATTTATAATTTTATTAATAAAAAAATAACATAACATAACATACCACCACGCCTGTATCTCCTGGAGTGTTAGGCAGAGGTTAGAATTTCATAGAAGAGCCCATTATCATTTAGCTTAACCGGGATCTTTATTTTATCGTTTAGTCTCTAGATTAATGACTTATTCCTTTATTCAACCCAAAAGACTACTTCTCTTACCAAATTTTAGCATATATAATATCTACTTGATTTCATGTAGCAGTTTAAGACTGCTTATACAATTTTTACTTACCTACGTACAGACCTTATGAGCCGATTAAGCTGTCTCTGTAATCAAAGCGTTCCATTATTTCACTATGATGAATCTAAGGAACCCTAAAGCACAATATACCTCAACTATAAACCCTACTAATACACCATTCATCTCCCACAACACCCATTCATTAACAAATACACTGAACGCGTGTCAGTACACCATTTCTATACATCTAATCACCATCACCAGAGCTCTATACGTTTTTAATGAGACCTTCCCGTACACTATGGTTTGAAAAATTGATACAAGTAAACCGACAATTATTTTAACAAGACTGCCGAAGGCGTGTGTTCTACAATTAATATCTTGTTAGAAATGTTCTTGCTACCGTAAGGTCACTGACCTTTAAAACAAAAAACAATTGCTTCTTGTATGTGATGATGAATTAGAATAAGGAGGCGTGAAATCTTTGTATGGGTTTCTTTAATAATTTATTGTATTTAAATACCGGTATCCGCTTAATTACATTCAATCAGCTGTGTATTTTTCCGTGATTTTTGAGTTATTGACTGTCTCATTATTCTAGTGGTTGTCATGGGTTGTCAAGGTCATGGGTTCGATTCCCAGGTCGAGCAAAGTAATATTGGTTTTTCTATTAAATTCTTATTAGTGCCTCTTACCTTAAAAGTTAATAAAATGTAGTTGCACACTACATTTTATTAACTTTTCAAATGTACCTTTTTTAATGGTCTAATTGAAATAAAACATTTTGGCTTTGAATTTGCGTCAGAGTTTGGTTCGAGGTATCAATATCCGTTATTGCGTTTTTGGTTCAGCTCTAGTTGGTAAGTGATAGACCCTAGCTTATCTAATGGTAATAGGCTCGCCTCCATAAGGGACTTAGACATACCGGCGAACTATTTCGTTTAAGTTAGTACACCTCTACCCGAAATGCAGCGATAGCTTTACATACATATTTTCACACCTGTCTCCCATTGGGATAGGCAGAGACTATAGATTTCCACTTGCTACGATCCTGGCACACCACTTTCGCTTCATCCACGTTCATTAATCTCTTCATGCATGATCATGAACTATTATCTATGATTATTATTTTACAATGCGGAAGTTTTTTTTTTCAATAAATAGCTAATATAAAATGTTATCGCTCTAGTTTTGTCAAGCACCTTCAAATTCAATTAAAAACCCAATCAAAATCTAAACTAACTCCCGACTCTATAATTTACACTGTTGACAAATTGCATATTTTGACAGTTCATTACTAAACCACTTTGACATTCGCCCACATTCCTCACACATTGACAAGGAATACTCATACACCCACACTTATACAGAAATAAATACATGGTATTGATAATATGAAAAATCTCCATGGCCGCGGGTAGAAGCTTCCCATTAATGAATTTATAATTTGCGCCGGCCAAACAATTAGACTCCCGCATTGCCTCAGGAACAAATTTAAATGTTAAATCTGCTGTCTTTCACGGGAACAACCCACCGGCCGCTATGGTTTTTGTGAGATAACCATTTAGAATAATGAAGGTACATGTTCTTAATGTCTGTTACCCTTCCGGCAATTAGGCAGTTATTGTAAGAACAGGTTAAACAGGTCCTCCGTCCTGCCAATTAAGCTTAGAGGTCTGATAAAAAAATCTCTATTCCAAAAATTTTTGTTTAGATAATCATAGATGAACATTTTCATATTCCTGCTTTCTAGAAAAAATATATTTATTTAACGGTATATAATTATTATACTTACCTGGATGAAAATTTGGATCTGGAAAAAATGACCGAATTTCTCTTACGAACGTTATACCGAAAGAAATCGTAATCCAGACATTACTCTATCAAATTATGTTATTATTCGGATTTGGATACCATTAATCTAGATTCCTACTCTACCATTTCGTCCAAAATATGCAATTTTTGATAACTTTACCAAGTTTGGAACGACATTCCGGTCTTTTATTTCCATTGAAGTAGTAGAAGATGAAATAGTACCATAGGAACTTTGATTAACGGTATCCAAATCCGAATAATAACAGAATTTTATAGAATATTGTCTGGACTGCGATTTATTTCCGTATTACGTTTTTGTGGGCAATTCAAGCTCCGCTCCCTTAACTTTAAGTTTACAGCAAGTATTATGCACACATGCGCCATATTTACGCATGAAAACAAAACAATTCAATATGAACATGTGGTTGATATATTTCTTACGTATTTTGCACAAAAGGAAATAGCCCCCATGAGCCACATGCCGTCTTGTTACTACAAAATAGCAAGCTGTTTGGCATTAGGTACCTTAGTATTTACCTTATTTGTTTTGTATACCTAGGTAGGTTATGTTTCCTTGTAGTACCTACCTACATAGGGTTCAGTCAGGATCCTTTTTTTTCAGGTTATGCCGGCAAAGCTCACCCGTGCAGTTGGTGTTTCGAAGCGCATGAGTAAGTAAGAGTACCTAAAGGAAAGGCTAAGGAAGGTTTAGTGGGTGAGATCGGACAGATGACTCTATCTGACATGAAAGGATACATTGTCATGTGAAACTTTCCTCCTAACAATATCAGCATGAAAATAAAAGAAAAGCGGCGGTAGTCTAACGTCAGACTTGCGATCAAGTGGTTGCCGGTTCGAAACCCACCCATAGCACTACCGACGTGAACCCACTCGTAACGTAAGCACTTAGCACGAGGGGTGAACAGGGGCCGTATTATAACGTGTTAACGTCATCATATTTACGTTGTGAGAAAGAGATGCCGCTCTACATATTGAATAGCCTCATCTCTTTCTTATAACCTAAAAATGATGGCGTTAACACGTCATAATACGGCCCCAGTAATACTAGTAATGTGCGACCCACATCACTAGTTAGCTTAAAAAATATACCTACTTAACTACTTGCAGTGATCTCCATAATAGGTACTCTATCTATGCTATTAGACTTTAGATGATAGTACTAGGTATGGAGGTTATTTGACTAAAAACAGATATCTACGTACTTAGGTAACTAGATATCTGTTTTTTTATTAACACGTCACACGTCAGTATAAATTATACTTACTCTTTTAGATAAATATAATATAATATTAAAATTATAATAATATATTATTTTATTTCTCTCTTTTTCTTAGTACTTATTTAGATACGACAGCAGGTAGGACCAAAGTACGTAAATCTTTAAAAATAAGTTCGAATGCATGATCGAAAGCATCCCGAAATTTACCTTTTAATCGCTAAATTTGTAGCATAGCGTGAAGGAATGTGCCGGCGACGACGGTCTGCCTGAGGCCCGGAAGAAAACTCCAAATTAAGTGGGAGTTGATCGTTGCATGCAAAACGCGTGCGTAATGGTAGAAGCTGTCCCGTATCTTTATTTTGTTGTGGCGTGTGTTCACGCTAGTCCAACAAGATTTGAAAGATTTTGTACGTAATCCCACAAGATTTTTTCAACGTAGGTAAGTGTACAAAGCAACTACCTATTTAAGTTCACTGGTGAAACTATTACGGAAGGGTAACTTTTTTCCATTTTAAAATCTTCATGGATGTTCTCCATCTCTCGGAAGGAAAGGCTGAGTTAGGTAGGAGTTATGTTCCGTCATAACTCCTAACTAACTCCACCGTTCTGGAGTCCCCTTAGAAGACTAAAAACATTTGGTGGTCAAATTGTCCATGTAAATAAATATATTTTCTTTCTTTCTCTTTCTTCTTTCGTCAATAGCTCATTGTGGGGGGCACTAAGATCTCAAATGCAGAGGTTTTATGGAAAAAAACGACGGTACCTAATCGTAGCTTACTGTCTCAGGTTGTTAGTCGCAACTGTAAGATTTATTTCAGCGATTTGATCATTAGGAATCATGTACTTCCCTTCAGACCCTTTTTTGCCAATGAATGATCGTAAGATGTAGGCAGGTAATTAAGGATTTGTTAATTAAAATGAGTACCTACTCATTTGAAAATTAAGATACTTTCATAGCATACAATTTAATCCCACGAAACATTTACACGACATGAGCATCAATTACCTATGAAATTCGACACCAGCGCTTGCGCATTGCTCAAAATCAAAATCATAACTAGGTACTATTACCGACAGAACGTCAATTGAAAACCACAGACAGGCCAGTGGATATGTCAAAAAAATTAAGATGAATATCTTTGGATGTATTTAAGGGGGGACATCCACCCATTGAATATTTCTTGGAACACAAAACATTTACCTACCACTTTTATACGTATACGTAGAGCAATTTTGTTATTAGTGCAAAATACTTACATGTCTACACTTAGTAGGTAGGTACATAGCATTTAATTAATGGCTTAATTAATTTCTGCAGCCACAATACCAGTTATCTGAATTACTTTCAATGCTATAAAATTTGTTCTAGGTATCCGGTAATTTCACCGAAATGTTGGTCTTAATATAACTATTCGCCAAATAAAAAAAACCGTCTCAGAAGTGTTCAATTTTATTAGTGTAAATTTCCGTTACAGAGTCAAACACTGGTTACTCCACCTTAATTTTTAAATCGGAGCGGCTCGGCACATGTCGGCATGTCACCGAACCTTTGATACAGATTAGAGACAATCCGATTTCGGCGTGCCCTGTTTGGACGTTATGCTTTGATGTTGGTTTTTTTTGGAGGAGGATATGCTCTTAATATTGACGTATTTATTAAAATATAATGTGTTATGTGACTAATTTTAAAACGCTTGTTTCGATTCCACTTGACTTGTGTTTATTTTTTTATTTGGACCAAAAATTTGAGTAAGAAACCTACTTTCCTGATATACAATAGCATGATTAGATCTGACTCAGTAGGTGACACAATATATTTTAGTGTACAAACAAATTTTTGAGATGCTGTCGAAACTAGGGCTATTTCTATAACCATGCAAGTAGGTTGCAATTTATAAATTGCTAAACATAACCAACCCATTATAGTCCCACTGCTGGGCACGGGTCTCCTCTTAAATGAGAAGGAATAGGCTATAGTTCGCCACGCTGGCCTAGTGCGCGTTGGCAGACTTCACACGCCGTCGAGAAAATCTCTCAGGCATGCAGGTTTCCTCACGATGTTTTCCTTCATCGTTTAAGCGCGTGATAATTAACTATTAATACGCACATGACTTCGAAAAGTTAGTGGTGCGTGCCTTGGATTCGAACTGAAGACCTTTGACTTGGCAGTCTAATGGTTATACCACTAGAGTATCACTGCTATAAATTGCTAAAACCTGGTCCTTATTTCCCCATAGGATGCGTGGAATGAAATGGTTGAATTACAAATAGAAAATTGCACCTTCCTTGGTATGTAAGTAGGTACTTAGCTGAATTTAACAAAAACTGATAGATCCTTTATAAAATGATTAGCAAGCCTTCAAATTAAATCTTTCACTCAATTAACCCGCCAAAGCGGGTGTGTGGATCAAAAATACCCGTCAATCTTTCCCGACCCACCTCTTTGAATTTTATAAAATAAAATCTTTAAGCTGAATAAAGAAAATAAAACGTTATAATAACAGCGTACAATACCGCATCGAAGGCGACGTGTTACACCAACTTATCTGCGTTTCAAACACAAATTGAGTTGAATTTAATGACAATTAAGCCACATGGACGCGTGACGGGTTAAGCCCGCTTAATGTCCGTTCTTGGTGGGATCATCGGGTTTGAAAAATACGGGACTAGATTTTTGACGTGAACGCAGAATTTTTTTTTGTAGGAAAGCCAATAAATGAATGAATAAACTGCTTATCCCAGAGCATTGAGGTATAGTGCGAGGTTCTATACATTCACATTAATATTTTCTATCTATTTTGTTGGTTGACTTATGAAGTTATGAGGGTACCTACATAAGTTGGGTAGGTACGAACCAACCTATTAATGATGTAGCTAGTACCTAGGTATTGGTATATATTTGTTAGATACTTAATTAGTACCTAGTTAGGTTAGGTTAGGTAGGAATTTACATAGACACGTAGGTAGGTAGGTATAGGTATTACTATTATTATACTTTGACATTAATATGGTAGGTAAATAATTTCCAAAATCTAATCAATAAATTTTTATAGGTAGGGTGAGACACTAGATTTTTTTATGCTAAATATAAAACGCGTAACAAAATTGCCATATGCGTCAGAATTTTTATTTGAGAGAGATGAGAGGATATACAGATCTCAAAGTGCTAAAACTCTGTTTTATCGATATTTGAAGTATTTTATAAGACAGCAAATTTTTGTCAGTCATTTCTAACTGAAGCATCATGTAGTAGATAGGTACTACTACTCTTATCCTTTGAAATCCATTTTAGTTTGCTTTGTTACGAGTTTTTTTTCAAGAAGAGTTTTTCGTTAATACTAAAATATCATAATAAGTAGGTAATATCGAAGTACCGTAGCTAAATATTAATAAGTATCTCCAAATTCTGACGTGCTAGAGCAATTCTGTTGCCGGATTTAGATTTAGCGTCAAAAAATCTGCAAGTAGCTACCTATGTATTAAGTCTCACCCAGAAGCATTTTTTTTGTGTCGAATGATAAATAATTAAGTAACCGGCACTAATAGGCAGAAGTGCACTTCTTCTCGGTACGGTATCTCCTATCCTTTAACAATACTTACCCACGTAAAAAAATCAACCTATTTATGTAGAATGCATCTAGTTTTAATTACGTAACGGCTATTAATCATTTATGACTAGATAAATTTTGAGATTTTAGCAGTTGAAACGCTCTTCCTGTGGTTGAAAGTGAAATTATGGCTACGTGTGTTTACTAAAGTCGCTGCACGGACAAAACGTCGAATAATATTTTTTTATTAATGATATAGGTCACCTACCCACACGTTGTTATTTTAAATTTAATATAGAGAGTTATTTTTTAATTTTTGAATATAATAAATTTAATAATAATCACTTACTTAATACCTAATAGGTACAGTCAAGAGCACATCCAGTTCCACAAACTGTCAAATTCCTCAATGGATAATAAACTCTATTAATTAGAGATTAAATTGCAAATCGATTGAAGAAATTTGACAGTTTTTTCTTCACTGGAGAACTTAGAGGTGCCAACCAACCAAAAATAATGACATGCCTAATCAGTTAAAATTAAACGTGGATAGTTAGGTACTCTACTTAGGTACCTAGGTATCTAATAAAAAAATGTTTTGATAAGAAATCAGTGTTTCATATTTTTTATTGAGTAGGGTCGGCAAACGGGCAGACAGGCCAACTGATGGTTAATAGTCGTCGCCGCCCATGAGACACTGCAATACTAGAGGAGTTGCTGATGCGATACTGAGCCTCTACCCCCTAGGGGGGGTAGGTACAGCCTCTAACGTGCAAATTTCGAAACACACATCAAGGTGCTTTACGACAGACTCCGAGGTAAGGTGGTCGCCAGCCAGTCAAATCACACAAGAGGTCTTATAGGAAAATATCTGACTTGCTCGGTGAAGTCAGATATTTTCTCCCGTCTTATGAGATGCTTAACTACTGTCATTCAACAGTGAGGAAGTATATTCTAACCCATCCCCACACGGAGAAATATATTATTTTTCCAGTTACTTACTGCACGTTACTAGATAAGTATAAACTAAAGTTTATCTCTAGTCCACTAAATTTGATAAAGGTGAGTATGCAGATACCTAATTACCTAAGTTATTGATTAAGATCAGTAAAAAAAATATTTAAAATAGGTATTTACAGTCTATGTACAGATGGACAACTATGTAGTTACAAGTACAACAACATTAGGTAAGTGCCTAAGTACTATATGATTATAACATAATATACCATCACGCCTGTATTCCCCGAAGGGTTAGGCAGAGGCGTACTTAATGTACACCCACAGTTCGCCGGTATGTTTAGGTCCCATGTTATAGGGGGCGAGCCAATAGCCATTAACCGGGCACAAATCCAGACTCCGAGCTGCTACTGAGAATTTCATAGAAAAACCCAATAACACTGTGCTCGACCTGGGGATCGAACCCAGGACCTCTAGTGTAGCAGTCGCACTTGGGACCACTAGACTAATGAGGCAGTCCGTATATGATTATAATTAAGATGATTAATGATACCTAGGTATAGTGTTACCTAACTAGTATTCTTGATTCTCGAACCAATAGGTAGGTAGGTAGTTTAACATATTGGTACCTATAAGGTATCTCTAAATAGCAATCGGCGTTTCACGAAATAAATCACTTTTGAATTTTAGTTAGTGCACACATATTTATGTTCATGACTGTACTTAGCTACCTAATTTAATTTATTTACTTAGTAGGTACCTATTCATATATTTTATCTGCCAAACACACCACACATCTATAGCCCAATCGCGCTAGTCGGTAGGCGTTTATACCTACAGCCAAAACCTCACCGGAGCTTCTAAAACAAATACTCGTTCGGCTGACAAATAAAAATCGTCGGTCGTGCTAACAATAGGTCTTGCGCGCCGGTAACGCACAGCGCGGAGGCCGGTCTTCGGACGCCACGCCCCAAACCCCGCCCCGCTGCGTATGCGCAACTCATTCGGAAATTGATTTTTATTATTCGAATGTTTTGTGCTGTATGTCCTGATTCCTATGCTAATTGAAATTTGAATATTATGGATGGCATAGTAAGAAATTACAGATTTTAAATCGTATCTTCGAGGCAGTATGTAGTTAGTGGAGTGATACCTATATTTATGTAGATACTTAACTAAACTAACATTACTTATCTATACCTACGTACTTCCACCCATTAGGTAACTACCATTTTTGACTAATTTATAATTTAATTTAATTATTTAGAATATATTGATTACAGACGTAATTGGACCTGGAGAAGCATATTACCCAGTGTACTCTAGATACCGTTACGTGGGTACTTACTTAAAAAATGGGAATCAGTGGGAACATATATATTTTAATAAATAACATATAGGAATTACCTAAATAATTAGATAGGCCCACACAACAATATGCATGATCTTGAGTCCACTTAACGTGCACACCAAAATACTGGATAACTGAAAATACTGGACCCATAAGTAACCTACCTATTTTAAAAGCAACAACAAAGCAACCCTTATTAAAATGCCAAATGCGCAGGAGTCACGTTGCATGTTGGTAAGTAACACGTTTTTAAATTCCTATAACATACCTAATATAGTTCAAGTGGGATTGCGGTTGCGGCAGGTGTGTGCAGGTCGTCGACATTTCGTATCATGTGTGTCTATTAGAGTAACGCTAAAAGAAACTTTATACACCTTAGTGTAAAGTCGAAAATTGCTCAATAAGGTTCATGTTTCAGTGTTAAACCTGCGGTCTTCCACGAGGAGGATCCGATATCATAACACCACGGTTGTGGACAATATCGATCAATTTCATTTGATTATTTTACGAAAATATCTCAACGGGTCCATCAGTATCTATAATTAAATATAGCTGACAGTTTGAAAAAGTGATGTGTCAAGCTCTTTGATGTTGGTATAATAGAATAAAATCACCTGGATAACCATTTTGTTGTATTAGATAACAATTTATTGTATTGAGCTTTTACACTTCACCAGAAAAAAAAACTAAAAATAATATCTATCACAATAAAATGTTAAAAGGGGCGGCCATAACGCTTAAAGTTTTAAATAATGTCTACTTTAAAAATCTTTTGAGGCTGCAGTGTTTCCCAGTATAAAGAGGAATTGCATTCATTTTAGCAACACACAATTGTCTTTATTACTTATGTAGGTACGAGTAGGTACTTACCTATCTTGAAGAGGCTTTATTATTACCAGATGTAGGGCCCTATAAAGGAAACGATATATAATATATTATGGTTCAACAATGAAATGGATTTAGCTAAGCAAAATAGAAATAATAGTTAGGTAACTCTAATTATTCTAATGAATGCCAAAACTTACTAGCTATACCTAATAGATATCTAGATAAATAGATAGAATACCTCAAATAAAATTCAAATTACCAACAATAGAGTAATTCACCTGGACTGGTATTAAAATTAACAAGCTCAATGAAGAGTACAATTAATTAAACAAAATCCGTATACTGTAGAAATAATTTAAGTATTTGTTAAATAAGTTAAGTTTTTTTAAAGTTTTGGTGGGGATTGATAAAGGATGCTTTGTCCCCTTTTCGCAAAACCAGTGTTGGTATGGAATTTGTATGGCGTAGTGTGTTGTGACGTCACAATTCACTATAATAAGTACGCTCTCTGTCTAGCATAAAATTGAAATGCTTCATAACTTCCAAAATTTTGAATCGATTTGAATTTTGTTTCTGTGGATCGGCTCTATATAAAGTATGTAATCATTGTCAAGGAGCCATAAAATAATCAGTTATCTGGCCTATTACTATTAGGAATGTTATATTCAGAAGAAAAAAAGCAACATATAAACATCAACGCATCAGCAAGTCCTCTGGTGTTGCAGTTGTCTATGGGCGACGATGACTAAGTAGTTATGGTGGCTCGTCAGCTTGTTTGCCGACTAAATCCGTAAATAAACGTCAAATCTTAATTACTCTAATTTATAACTTTCAGTTACCATAACATTGATGATGTTTGTGTACATTTTTTCCATTTCTAACACAATAAAGACATTTGAACTTGGAGCCGGTGTTCAACAATGCAGTATGTAAGCGTGCGAAAACTATAAAGCTGTAGATAGGGTTTTCATTATGATAGATATGACGTGTTATTTGGAAAAGTCTTTCAAATAAATATTTTAATAAATAAGAATAAACACATACTGGGGACTTTAGACTCTTAGTGTTAGGTGAATTAGTTCTCTTTAAGGTCCTGCTAACCTGAAATGAGAGCCGCTATCGATTTGCTACAATGAAGAACATAACAAAAATGAGGAATAATAAAATGAACATTTCTGGAGAAAATATTAGGTAGGTATCTATTGTAGGTAACAAATCTATTAACAAATATATAGAGTAGATAATAATAGGAATGCATTTTATTATTTATTTAAGCCCAATAAAACCAAATATGTATTAAAATCTCAAAATGTGAGACACTAGATGGTATTTTTGTCTGTTTAATTTGAGTAAAGCTAAACCTTATATACTAATATGGCGCGTGCTTATTACTGTTTAAACTTATCTGTTATAACTTATCTCACAATTTGACTTATCTACTACGTGATTTATGGTCGCCAGTGTCAATAAAATAAAATTAAAACAACGAGGTATATTGCGACTAATTGTAAACGCGCGCAACTGATTATAATTACCTACTTATAATTAATGCAACAGGTTAATAATCAAATTTATGGAATCCGAAAAAAATCTAAACAGTTAAGTTATTTAATAGATTGTATAAAGACAACCTACACTTATAATACTATTCAAATTAGTCCTGCATCTATTGCAGACTTTTTGACTAAGAAAAAATTATAATTGATCTTATAAAAAAAGGTTTGTCTATAATGTACAGGTGGATCAGGTGCGCGCGCGCCGCGCAGCGCTCTACGCTGCTCTGACGGGCGGCGCACGGTCAAGCAGGTGCCGCCTTTGGAGGGGAGCACCTTACTATACACCTTACAAACTTGCATTTACATTGCCGTGTATCTTGCTCTGCTTAGAATAAGGTGGATATTCGCGTACCCAAGTTTAGTTATTTGTTGTAGGGCTCTACTCCTCTCCTTTTTATCGAACAAAAAATGAACTGTAAACGCGATCACGGCCGCGGCTAAGGTCAATGTTAGCGCTTCCTTCAGTGCACGTTCAGAGAAGAGCGCGTGCGCATCCTATCGCGCATGCGCCGTACACTACCCGCCCAGAGCCGTAATGTAATATTGTACCGAATTACCGGACTTACAACTCTAACGATTCTTCGTATCGTTCGCGCATTTTTTCGTGGACTTGGAACTTTTTTATTTCAAGTGTGTGCTACACCACAAACTCACGTGCAGTGATTAATACATAACGACATTTCACCGGGCGATCGATCACGCACAACCGATATTTCGTTGGCGACATCGCCGACCGATAATCGAACCGACGTCCCGACATTTTTTTTCGTATACTAATTTATTTATCCTCATTAAGTGTGATGGACGAGACCGGTCACATTTTTTAATATAATTCATTTATGTTGTGCCCGTGGGTGGAACTTTGAAGTAAGACTGAAGTGTTTTGACGATGGAGACTCTGGTGTTGATTCCCCAAGACTTGAGCCTGGCTTTGAGGCCTGGTGGGGCGAGGGGGCGCGAGGCGTCCGTCAGCGTGTGGACCTCGGCTGAGCTGCCTCGAGGGTCACTGCTGTATCCCTTCCAGGGTACAATAAGGATCGATAAATTGCATGTTTACACCTACGTTCCGGATCATGATGTGAGTAAAATTTTAATTACCTACTTCACAATTATTTTTAAGTGTTAATAAATATAATTACCTATATGCGATAATAATGACATAAGTTCTTGTTGACATTAATTAAACATTAAGTACTTTTTGTGCAACAAAAAGCAATGTGCATGTAGGTTTCATCCGTGTATTAACCTTTTTCACGGTCAGTGGTTATGTAAGGGTTGATTGCTGATTCATTCACCCTTACAATCATGTCAATGGTGTTTACACTTTACATCTGATCATTATCGCAAGACAAATTAAGTATTTTATCAAAGCTTTATCGTGAAAACAATACGTTTTGGATAATATTATCTATTATCTAGAAGATAATTATTATAATCGAATAGCTTATCTTGTCTTAAAAGAATTTAGAAGATAGATACCTTCCTAATAGAATTTAAATCTCTTAATTAATGTATTAATGTAAAAATTTGGAAATAAATTAGGTATAAGTAATACTTTATTATGATTAGGTATTAATTTAGAATGTTAGATACAATCTTTATTTTCCAATTTTAAGATTTAATTAATTGAAATTGATATAAAGTAAAAACTTTTTTATTGTCCACCAGTATTACAATGTTTTTCATTAATTCGGTAAATCGGGTAAGAGCCCCGGTGCGCAAGCATGATAAGACTAAGTTTGCATTATTTCTGTAATTCGTAACTTGACGGGTTAAAAAGTATTAGGCAAAGGTAAATAGTTAGTAGGTCGGTACCTACAGTAGCAGACGTACAAACGACGTCGGTAGTCAACTATTTGATTTATGAATGACAAAATTGTTCTAAGTAAGAACCCATCATTTAAGCTTGGTGTTTTTAATATTTATATCTAATAATACCTAGATATTAATAGTGCCACAATTGTGCCTAGCTTGGTTTCTATATTATGACTATACAGACTTCCTTATTAGGAACATCTTTTTGTTAAGTCCCTCAATTATATTATGTCACCTAAAAACTATCTTGTTTTATGTGATGTATAATATTTTTATCATTGTCAATTTATGTATCTGATAAATGAATAAATAGTAAAAATAGTCTATTGCTAGTTGATAAGCCATAACTTAGATAGTTTTACTAGGAGCTTTCCTAATTTTTTTATCTCACATCTAATCAAGTAGGTTTTCGCTGGAAAACTGCCAGAGCCGTCCTAGACCAGAGCTATAGGGCATATCAGAGTTTCAGGCCTTTTTAGAAAGTAAAAAAAAAAACAGAAATATTATATGATTATTTTCCCCGTTAATGTTGGGGTCCTGAATTCTCAAAACGAAAAGACTGAATTGGAGACTGTCACTAGTACTCAAATTATATTATATTTTATTATATTATATTAATTAATTTATTCAGTACCCACTAGCTTCTGTGGCCCAAAGTTTCACTCACGTTCAAAGATTTAATATACTCTATATCCGATTCTAGGCGGCGTATCAAGATGAAACATGAACCAGATTTCAAGTTAGACCAAGTAATACATTGGTGAAGACTCATTCAGTTTCATGCGTACAAAAATACAGAAAGACAGCCTGACAGACAGACAAAACTTCAAAAAATTGTTATTTTAGCTTCTATTGCTCCAATTAAGGCCCTCCTATATTACTTTTTCCTTAATATATATAATGTTCAGACATCGGCCCATTAAAATTTTATTAGAGGTACCTATAGATAATATTGTACGATAGTTGTGACCGCCAATGGTCTAATAGCCAAGAGCTTCAACTCACACCTAGGGAGGCTCTCGTTAGGCAGCTGGGTTAAGGGCCTGATACAGAAAGCGGTACCTACTCCTGTATACGGCGCGTATTGTTAGGAGGTTCCTTTTGGAGCCCTGACCACCGGTAGCTTGAACCCTGTTCCCGATACCGGTGGACTACTATTTTTATATATTTTTAAATGTTTTTATAGTTATTTTTATAAAAAAAATTTAAAATGTATTTATATATGTAAATAATAATGAATAAAGAAGAATATAAATAGAAACATTGACTGCCTCATTAGTCTAGTGGTCCCAAGCGCGACTGCTACGCTAGAGATTCTGGGTTCGATCCCCAGGTCGAGCAAAGTGTTATTGAGTTTTCTATGAAATTCTCAGTAGCAGCTCGGAGTCTGGATTTGTGCCCGCTTAATGGCAATAGGCTCGCCCCCTATTACATGGGACCTAAACATACCAGGCGAACTGTGGGTGTACATTAGTACGCCTCTGCCTAACCCTTCGGAGAGTACAGGCGTGATGGTATGTTATGCTATGTTATAAATAGAGACAAGACCAAGGAGTATATCTAACTATACACAGTTTACCTATAGGTAAGTACTAAAGGGATCGAAACTAATGGGAAGGCGCAGCTAATCAAACTTTGGTATTCAATCAACTCAGTTATTTATTATTTATCTCTTATACACACGTCTGTCAAGACTCTCTTCTGACTAGACAATTCTCTACGTCAGTATCAAAATTCAGAATGATTGTTTATTCTTTAATAATTTCCAACCAGCAACCCCACAATGATGTCGCCTCTTTGCAGCAATCTCTACCTATCTACAATGAGGTAGATAAGTATCAAAATACTTACACGATTGTTTTCTCTATCAATCAGGAACTGATCCTACTAATATTATAAATGTGAAAGTTTGTGAGGATGTATGGATGATTGTTACTCTTTCACGCAAGAACGGCTGAACGGAACTGGATAAAATTTGGCAGAGACATAGAATAACACATAGGTATGCTACTTTTTATCCAGGTCAGACCCAATCCTGAAGTCCACACGGATAAAGTCGCGAGCAGAAGCTAGAATTAAATAAAGTCAATGTAAATTAAGTAATGACCTACGCAAACAAATTCGTCATGGTTACTTGAGTGTAGTTTATTAGCAAGATTTTATTTTAATCCGAGATAAATGATATTTAAGACAATTTAATAGATACCTATGGGAAAATATAATGATACTGATAAACACATAAGTAATAAAATCTTGAATTAGCTACCCACGTGACGTCTTTGGTGACGTTAATGAATATCATTATCAGGGTTGGAGTGGTAATATTCGTCTAAAAACTCTATTGTTATGATAATTTCATAGATTTTTTCATTCTGAGAAAAACTTGTGAAGTATCAAATCGATCTTGAGTTATTTAGGAAGACGAGTGATATGTAGGATGTAGATAACATAATACTTAGTATAGTTACGGTTTTACAATATGTAAAAGTGTAACAACTCAACTGAACTCCCCGTCTAGGTTTTCACAAAGGACTACAGCATAGGGTTCTTCAAAAAGGCTGTGAAAAGATTTTTAATGGGTCGGCAACGTGCGAGTGATACCGCTGGTGATGCAAGCGTCCATAGGCTACGGTAACCGCTTACCATCAGGCGAGCCGTAAGCTTGTTTGCCACCGTAGTGGTATAAAAAAAAGCACTCGTATAATGTCATGTAGTAGAGTTCTGCAATATTTCATAGAACAATCTTTACTTATATGGAAATCAAAAGAAACTCTGCAGACTTTTCATCATTAATTAAATCTATACCTATTAATATCATAAAGAGGTAAAGTTTGTGAGGTTTTAGGGAGTAATATCTGGATCTACTGAACCGATTTTGAATAATATTTTTGTGTTGAATAGTCCATTTATTGAGGGGGGTTACAGGCTATATAACATTACGCTACGCCTCTAAGGAACAGAGCAGCGCGGGTGAAACCGCGAGCGGGTCGCTTGTTTTAGATAAGCTTGGATTATTGAGACTTACCTAAGAAAAATAACTATTCATCCATAATAGGTTTTTCAGTGACAGTATTATCTATATTGCTGTGAAAAAATTATATTATGCAATTTATGTAATCACTTCCTCCATGAATTGACGAATTTAAAATACCGTAATGATTACTGATGAAATGATGACGAATATACGGTACTCGGCTAAAAATATTATGTTTCAGTTTTTTACTACAGTTGGCATTTTATAGCCACAGATTCGTAATAAAAATGCCCATTGCAGGCATCAATAATTCTAAAAAGTTAAAGTTAACTATCGATTAGAACTTTACACTTCACTTCTAAAAAACAAACAGTCTTATTTAAAATAGTAAGTAAGATAAACTCGGGTTATTCCTTAGAACTTACTTATCTAAGTAGACCTGACAATAACATTTTATTTTCAAAATTGCATCTGCATGCGATTTAATCAAATTAACATAAAAGGTTTGCATATTAAAATCTAGATAACAGTGAGGGCCTATATGAGAGTAGTCTCTAGTACCAAGAAAAGATAAAATAAGGCATAAATACTTTTATTTAAATAAAAGTGATAAAACGAGCATAAGTCTAGATATCTAAAACATTTCGTAGAGTATTTTTAAACTTTTTACTGTACCTACGTGCTATAAACATAAATTTAATAAAATGCCAATAAAAAAATACAATACGTACAGGCAATATGAATTGGAAGATTTAGGTATGAGTTAGGAAGATTTAGGTACAATTTATAATTGGGTCAATGAATTTTAATTTATAGTCGTCACATGATCAACCTATACAGAAATTATAATTATACATACATTACCATCAAGCCTGTATTCCCCGAAGGGTTAAGCAGAGGTGTACTAATGTACAGTAAACGCTCAAAAGTCCATAAGCACGCTAAGGATTACATTGCTGTGAACAGTATGAGCGAGCTCGATACAGCCAATGCGTGTCACTTGTTAACGACAATGAATAGAAGGTCGTAAGTCAAACTAAACGTCAATATGCGTTGTGAGATTGCATATGGACTTTTGGTCGCCACTGTACACCCACAGTTCGTCGGTATGTTTCAGGTCCCATGTAATAGGGGGCGAGCCCATTGCTATTAACCGGGCACAAATCCAGACTGCGAGCTGCTACTGAGAATTTTATAGAAAAAACCCAATAACACTATGCTCGACCTGGAAATCGAACCCAGGACCTCTATAGGCTAGCCCCGTATTGCATGGGACCTAAACATACCGGCGAAATGTGGGTGTACATTAGTACGCCTCCCCTTGCCCCTGCTCCCCTGCCGCTTAAACCCTTCGGGGAATACAAGCGTGATAGTATGTAAAAATTATACACACCTAGAAAGTCTAAGTAAGATATAGCTCTACCAAATTAATATACTTAACTTCTCATTTTATCATCAACTAGCGAGTTTTTTTTTATTTAAATTTTATTAATATCTAGCGTTGATGTAACGAGAAAATATGAGGAATTTCCTAGAATATTTATGAGTGCTTTGGACATATGACATCATTATAATAAACATACAAAACCATAATTAGGTACATTAACTACCATTGGTTTCTCATGATAACAAACAATCTATTTTCCACATCGTAAGGTCATCTTAAACATATTAATTTTAACTGGATTTTATAGCACGGATTTCCATATTAGATGAGGAAAGTCAAATACATATTTGCAATTTTTTTCGTGTTTTTTGAATCCGTTGTGTAAAGAAAATATAAACCATTTTGTATTCCCCGAAAGGTAAAGCAGAGGTTTGATTTAATAGAGGGGGAAGTCATTAACGGAGATACTATTCTAATCCAAAGCTACTTTTCCATTTTACTAATGGAAAAACCGCCATAACACTGCCCAACCTGAACCCAGGACCTCAAGGTCAGCTGCTGTGCTTGCGACCACGGAACCAATGAAGAGGTAGTGTCATATCATGTCCTTTCTAAAATTTGAAGCGTTTATTTTCAATCCCTTTGGCAAAGATTTACAGCTGTACCTTTTTACCGCAAAAGGCGATCGGCCTTCGTTGACGAGACCGGTGAGCGTGGAATTCTTACCTACTAAAATATCCCGGTGGCCATCATCAGCACTGTATCCCCTTAAAAGATCATCCCTGAACCTCCCCTGTGCAAAGCCTGTCAGGGCACAGGGCCTGTGTGGGAAGGCTGTTAAGAGATCTCCCCGGAACTTCGCTGTTCACGACAGTATGTGACCACATCTGACCAAATTCTCACCGTGTAAACCATCCACCAAAAAAGCTACTGGCTATAAATCTATTGGCTACTTACCTTAACATGCAATAATTAAAAAAAACAAACTTCGTTGGCTATTAAAATGGTTACGCAATAATTAATAAAATGGCGAGGTAATTTTTAAACGTTGAAATAAGTTTTAAAGATGTGAAAGAGGTTGAGGACCTCAAATTAAATTAAGATAATGTTTTTTTTTAGTAAAGGAAAAAATTCAATCGCGGGCAGGATTCGAACCTGCGCAGGTTAGAAGATAGTTAAAAGGTAAGGTGGCATCGTACGACACTGAACTAACTGTAAAGTAAGTCGTGTCGGTTGAGTAGTAAGGTAACTTGCCTCTCATAGATGTCACCAACGTCACCTTATGACGTAAATTCAGAATGTGAAGGCAAAATTTCAATCATGCGGGTTCGCGGTGGCTTAGAGGTCAGAGCGTCTGGTATATCAAACCAGAAGACGCAGGTTCGAATCCTGCCCGCGATTGAATTTTTTCCTTTACTAAAAAATAACTTAATAATCTTAGCATGGAAAATACAAAAAAATCACAAAAAGATAAGATAATGTTTATTAAACCAGAGGCTGTACTATCCTATTAAAATTTTTAAAAATAATCATCGTAGATAGAGAGCGTTATATTACGTTCTTATTGCATTGATTATATTATCTAAGGTTTCCCAGTAAGTAGTAGTAGACTCCACGTTTTCTCTATTTTAAAGGAGATAATCTATTGAGATGTGGAGTACATCTCAATCTCCATCATAGGCAATACAAGAGGAGAGAATGATAGAGTTCTATGACCTACGGACCGGTCAGCTCACTTATTCTTTACATAACGCATCATGATGCCTGAATTTCCCAAAGGCAGGCAGAAGAAGTATTCTAATTACATCCAAAGTTCGCCGCTGCTTCTATGTTTAGGGCCCTATAGGGCAAGCCTATTTCTACTAATGTATGTTTAGGTCCCATGAAATAGACGGCTGACGGCGGACGGAGAGCTTATTTCCACAGGAACAATAACAATTTGCTCGACTTAGGAATTAAACTTAGCATCTCTAGCGTAGCAGTCGCGCTTACCACTACTAGACTAATGAAGCAGTCTCGATTTTTTAAAACAAATGTTGGTACCGCTCTTTCACATTGACAAAACAAACAAGACATTACAAAAAGCTACCTACACCATAAAATAACTATATCAAAGAAGGTACATAGTTACAAAACCGCCAAGTTTCCAGTTAGATGCAATACTGGCCAGTCACGAACACCGTCGGTTACTAGATGATAGTTTTTATAAACAATTGAACAAAAACTGTATCATAATATAACCGCATGATCGTACGCTTTCCCCATAGGTAGGGCTGCTACGTGATGAACTGTTCCCACTTATAAACCGTTCTTGTTGGGTGTGTTTCTGAACCGTCTTATTATTTGAATCAAAATGCTACGCGGATTTTGTGGATACCAAAAATGAACACGGCAAAGGAATAAGTATGTGTAAAAGTAGCTCCAGCTATGGAAACGATGTGCAGTAAACGCTTGTCGTGCTATGGACATATTGTAATGCATAGGAGTGAAGAGAATGTTTTGAGCAAGGATATAAGGGAAGGGGGAGACCAAAGAAAAGATGGACTGTGTGAAAGATGATATGGCTACAAAGAAGAGAATATTAAGATGACGGCTGATAGAGATATAATAATGGAAGTAACAGACATAGGTACTGAACCAACTCCTTTGATTATTTTTGGCGATTCATCGGTAACCCATTAACAGCCAGTCCTGATAACAAATCTGTCGATTGGCCGTTAGTGTCTTACTACGGTACATAGGTCACCTCTGCCGCTTCCCTAGGTGACAGACGATCCACGAGGAATTCAAACTCCGAGGCAGAAGGAACATAGTTTTTGCATTGCTTGATCGGTTTTACACCAACATAAATATAGTTGTAATTTTCTTTTAACTGTACCAAAATTTACTTACTTTCTAAAAACTGCTGAAGTAAGGTATCATTTAGTATATACTTAAGCAACATTATCTATTTCTCTATCACCACTTTGAAATCCGGGAAGTTACCCAACCACGCCCTTCATAGACACAAACTAGATCGATTAATAACATAATTTATCGCCACTTAGATTCGGCGATTCCGGCATTAGCGGCTAATAGAAAATTATTACATATCAGTAATTATATAGAAAAATACCTCGCGGCTCCGACCGGAAGCTTTCGCACTTGGCTCAGGTGTTAAAATGCACAAATATAAACTTTCACTGTGAACTGGTTTGGCGTCGGGTCTGGGCGATGTACTGTAAAAAAAGCAAATGCAGTGATTGTTATTGTCTATACTCCATGTTCTCTAGCTGTAAGTATATCTGCTATATATTCTATAAAAAACCTACGCGATGAAGCTGAAGCAGGACGGGAACACCTAAGGTTGATGATATATAGATACTTAATATATTATTATCTTTACAGATAAAGTATCAGTTCATAATAGATCCTACGTGAAAAAGAACCATTAGACCTTCTACAAAAAGCAAAAACATATTATCACATGTCTATAAACTAAAATTTACAAGAAAGGTCTTTAACAGAAAATATACTCTATTTTTTTCCGGTCTTCTCCATAAAACCCACTATTTGGAATTATACATTACACATACAATTACTTTATGATATTTCAAAAGTACCTATAATAGGTAGTAGCTTGATTGAAATAGATTATAATTATTTCCTTTAACTTTCAAAAGATTTTTGACAAATATTACGCTATGTTAATTGATGTGTTCTTTACAGTTTTATACGAACGTTAGAAGCATAATTATGTACTTATGTAACAGAAATAATAAAGATCTTAACTTGTTACTTTTAAGAACAGCTAGGTACCTATATTTTCCTCAGTCAATTTGTAGATACACGGAACAGATAAGCAACCGATAGCCTGAAAGAGTTATTTATATCTTCGCTGGGTGATGTTTAGATCGCAGAGTAAAATTTACCAAGAGAAACAGATTCTTTTCATCAACGATCCATATTATAAAAATAAAACAAATGTATTAACTAGGCAGATTGTTACAACTGACCATGTAATAAGCACTAACAGAAACCTATACGCATGAGTAGCACAGCAATTGATAAGAGTAACACCAGGGGCATTAGTTGCGTGCTGTCGTCTTGTCACATCAGACAGTAAACCTCGTTTGCTCAGTTACTTCAATAGCTACATTAATCTTCTAACAGGTACATACATAAACCTAAACCTGAACTATAATTAGGATGCAATGTTAACCACCCAGCAGCCTGTCAGAGTGTTGCCAACATAAAAATATGCAGAATACTTAACATATATAAGACACAGTAATGCCTAATAGTAATATCGAACCGAACAGTTTTGTGTTGAAAATAGCAATGTGTTCATAATTAATTTGGCTTCGTTAGCGTTCATTAAGTTCTTTAGTGGAGAATAATATGACCTAAATAAAGAGCGAAAATGTTCTTCTTGCACGGCATATATATAATTTTACAAATGCATTTTTTAAACTGAACTTTACCAAAAGATATACATGAGTAGAAACACATGATGATGTATTTTCTTGCAACTTATAATATTTTATACATATACTAGTAGGCCCGGCAAACGTTGTCTTACCCTGTATCATCATCTTCCTGCCCTTGTCTCAATTTATTTATGGTTGGCACAGCAAGTCCTTTTCTTACATTTATCCCTATCAGCGGTCACCTCAATTATTCAATCCCTTTCCCATGTCTTGCCCTGGGTATAAAAAAAATCGTAAAACCCAATTGCGGTGCCACCTACCGGCTTATTTAAACACACACAAAAAAATAATCAAAATCACACCAGTAGCTTATCAGGAGTTCGGACAATGCACAGAACGCCATATATTGGCATTACTGAAACAGAAAACCTCAAAGAAAAAAACGCCATGGTCATTTGTGCCCGTGTTTTATTTCTGTCAAATCTGTCAATCCGTTCCCGATACAAAATGTATTAGAAAATAAATTGTAAAATTAATTTTTTCGATATTTTAACAGTTATTCTGGGAGGAGACAAATCCATCAAACCAAAGATCATACAAATCGGTCCACCCGTTTTCGAGTTATAAGTGTTTGAACAAACCCGACTTTGTTTTATATATATAAATGTTCTTTTCAAGCAGGTACAGTCTAACTTGTTTAGAGTAGATTCAATGTAGCATAATCACCTTTATTAAGGTTATTGTAGAACTGTAGTACAATCTGTCTTCAGCGACGAGTTTATGTTCTTTAAGTTTTTTTTAGGATATCTTCATAAAAATCTTCTTCAATAGTAAAAAGCGTACAATACTATCCATAAACTTCATCTTCTAGTAAAATTACTTACTACATTTATATTATAAAATAATTCCGCTTCTAACTTATACCACACAAACTAGTAGCTTTTTGTGTCTTTCAACGCACGCGCCTTTATTAACTATACCACTTTTGTTCGTTACAAGAGCCTAATTACGACTGTTTCATATATTTTGACAACACCAATTTATAACAGCGTTTATACCAAAGTTATTGGAGCGTGAAACTTCTAAATTATTCCAAATCGAGTTCTAATAAGTATAGTTAGGTAGTATGATTGCTTGTACGATGGACTGCTTAATTGTGAAGTGGTTAACGGTATAATTAAAGCTAAAGGAAAGCTCGGCGCTGATTCATTTGGATATGCAAAAGAATTATGTTGCATACTGCGCTGTCTCAAGAATCGTTATGATGAAAATGATCTATGACTTAGTAAATGGTAATGATAGATAATATTATTGCTGGAGTGTCTTTTTAAAGAAGATTGTTTTTAGAAAGAAAGGCACAGAACTGTGTATCTACAATCCCTTAACTACGATATCATAGAAGAAAGAAGAAGTTACGTGGGAGAGCCATGCTTCGGCACGAATGGGTCGGCGGGCGGGCAACGCACTTGTGACTCCTCTGGTGTTACTGGTGACCATGGGCGGCGGTAATCGCTTACCATCAGGTGATACGTCTGCGCGTTTGTCCCCCTATCCCATAAAAAAATATAACCTAGGCTACGTTTCTATTGTGAGCAAGCTGGTTGGCTTGCAACCAAAACATGTCATAATCAGATTCTTTTAAAAATTGAAACATCTTCAGAGCCTAACAAAGAAAACTAACTTAAATCATAACACACACATAAGGAAACTATTCGCATCGTTATTGTAACAATGAAATAAGACAAAAGACGAATGAGCCGTGGGAATAACGACTGTATTCAGTGACAAAAATGAAGCTATTACTTACTGCGGACGTTGACATTGTATGAGTAACCTTATGGCGTTATGATCAAGACTTGAGATAATTGAATAATATAATACATCCTGAAATTGCTTTGTAGTTGCAAAATGAGGAAATTAAAGTTGAAATACGACAGCTACGAACTAAAAATAGAAATGAGTTGAATAAAAATAAAACAATGCATTTTTGATGTTTTTAAATAATAATGAAAAGTGCGCGCAAGGAGAAGGTAAAAAGTATAGAAATAGATTCCAAATATTTCAATATTATGATTTCAGATGAACTTGAACCTAAAGCTAGTATATAGTAGTATCTACCTACGCGCGAGCGAGTTTTTGAGTAAATTTACGCCTTAGATGGAACTTATTCATCTAGCTTGGCTCTATGTGGACAGTTACCAGTCAGGAAGAATTAAGTACATCAATTCCTAAGAAACTGTAATACAAATTTGTGAAAACTGATACTGAATTTGATCGGATAGCAACTTTGACAGGACAAATCCCTTTAAATAAAGAGAAAAAAAAAACTTTGACAGGGTGTCATAATGACAGTTCCCAAACGGTACTGTCAACAAGATTATCTTTATTTTTATTAGAAAAAAAGCTTCCGACAGATCACATAACAATAGCACGCGTGGCAATTTTTTCCATACACACAAGTTCACTGTCCAAACAATCGGTGAAAAACTGGCGTGTGACGCAATAAGGTGAAACACCTAATTATCTCATAACGAATGAATGAATGAACTTTCGCTTTTGTGTTCGAACAATGAGCTCAACACTCTCTTCTAGTGTGGTAATGTTGTTTTTACCTGGTATTATGTGTAGAAGGTGTATGATAAAACATAGTTCGCAATAGGCAATTGTCTTTCCTTAATTTCCGTGTAAGGTCAGTTAATAAGCTGCATGTGACGATGGGAATCGAAATTTTTAATTTGGCATACATCATTTAGATGAAACTAGATAACCAATTTCAAGTTAGTACCATGCCAACCATTTCTGTGTACAATATTATATAACAAAAATCTGTATGTTAGATGTTTATGGAAGTCTGTATAAATACAGACTTCCGTGAGTTAGCACTTCCTCTTAATAATAGTTAAGAGGAAGTGCTAACTCATGGAAAAAAGTAATATTATTTAATCTTGAAACCGTTCCGACAGATTTATACCTAAAAGAAATAAATTAACACATCAAAACTGAATAAGCCACACATACAAATCACAGACAAACCTTATCAGCCGTCAATCATCCTTATATGATATATTATCCACACAAAATAAGTTTCACTAATACGAACATCATTCAACTGTTCTCATTAGAAATTCATATTCATATTATAATTAAAAGTGCCCATAAACATAACCATATAATTATTGACGTACATCTAATTGATAGACCACGGAGAAGTGATTTGTTTGAAATGTATGCATGTGTTTTGAATGGTCTTGAGAATACCGTACAAATAGATGTTACTTCGTGCGTAGAAAAAGGCAATCAATTTTGATGTGTAGCTTATGAGGATGATGGTAACGCATTTGGCGGTACTGATTCTTTGAGTAATAAAGTATTTCAATCGCAGTCATTATAATTTTCTTCTATAAATAACGTTGTACATTATTGAGATCAAAGACACCTACCACCAAAGATACCTATAAAAGTGCGTATGATGTTTACGCAAAAATGTTCAAACGAAGTTAGACTTGATCAATAAACTTTACAAACTCCTAAGGCTTCTGATGGCAATTTAAATTCTATGCAACAAGATCATGACGCTTCACGGGATTTAAAGCCTAGCCTAAGATTTACTTTGGTTAGAGAATTAGTACTGCCATCTAATATGAAAATGCAGCCAGCTTTCTGGGTGTATTGTCATATTATTAGATGGGTTTCTTAATACTAACAGTTGGAAGGGTTCCGGCTGTTATCGTTAAGGAATAGATTTTGATACCTTTTTCCATTTCTTTTTGGTATTCTTATGAATAGTTTAGGTTCTTTATAGTTCTTACTAGATCAACATTTTTCCAATTTAATCTATTATCTACTTGCTCTATTAGATTATTGTCTCTTCTAGTTTAATAGTTCTTCCAATTCAGACTTCTAAAAAATATCAACGTGATCTATCATACTACTGATCTTACTGAGTCATATAAAATATTCATTAAAATAGTGTGTACTTTTTACTATAGATTACAATTCTGCAAATAGAAAAAAACAACAACAACAACTGCTATCTGTAATTCAAGCTAGAGCATACCTTATTTCTATATAAATAAAGTGTATACTTGTACTCTGGACACTGACAGATGCCGGTCACCATTTCATCTTGTGACTAAGTCCTCAGCTTGCCCATTGTCAAGCTATGACTGATTTATGCGAGGTACAAGATTCATTTCATTCACATTTATTTAAATGTCCCCGGAGGATTTACGTTGTCTTGGTAAAATTTCAATATTACAATGAGACTACCCCTCACTAGGTACTAGACGTTTCTGCTTTTGAATATCTCTATGTCTGCACGGTAGGTCTCTAGGTAGTGGAATGACCACGTAGAATAGTTCTACATTTATGGCCAGTCCCCTATATCAAATGAGTCGATAGATTTGCTTACTAGAGATAGGATTTTGACATAAGGTTGTCATTTACAAGTAATGTCAAAATCCTATTTGTAGTTAACAAATCTATCGACTCATTTGATATAGGGACTGGCCATTAGTGTAGCGTATTAGTGTAGCTTCCGTTATTTCTTAGTTAATTTACCATAGTTCCCTTAAAAGCCTACCCCTTGAAATCCATTTATTACGTGAAGCTACATAGGTGTGTGTGTGTGTATCACAATCAATAATTGCTTTAACGTTAGTTAAATTACTCAGTTCAATATGGACGCCAATTACCGGAACACTTACTGCGAAAATATTACATACCAATAAAAGCTAGAGTTATTTTATAAGATTTTAAAATTATGCCAACGATTTCAAGCCGCGGGCGGCCATAAAATTTAATTAAAAAATCAACTACCAGTCTAGTATTTAAAATTGTAATGTTATATCGAAATCCATAAACTGCTATCTATAAACAAGTCGGTTTTGCATAATACAATAACACATCAAACTGAGTTTATGGCACGGGCTTTCAGAGTGGAAAGCGTTATGCGAAAAGAAGCCAGGAGCGGTGCAAGTGTCCACTTCTTAGTATTCATGAGGATGGCGTTATGCTGGACATAACCATTAACATTTAGATCACGCAAGATGAATAAAATTTAAATTAATACGGAAGCCTACATGTTCATAATTCGATAAAACGCGATGAAAGAAAGAAAATCGGATATGTTTATCAAATAGAATTTGGAATAATACCATTATTAAACGTGGGAATTGTCGTTTCAATTCTAATTAACTAGCTTATGATATCGTTAATCTTGTTGGTTTATTCCTCGACGGTTAATTTATTCTAATAGATTCATAAGTCACGAGGCCGATGTTCTGTAGAAGTTAATTTAATTTGCTACGGAAGAACGATCGGAAGCTGTCTTTCCGGTAAATTGACGCTCGTTATGAAAATGTCCCGCTATTGAAATTGGATAATTAACTTAACATTTTTGCTTTATAATAGACCTATCTGCTTAATTAATAATGGCACTTAATTGATCATTTTCAATAAATTTCTAGAAATCACAAAAACAACGTCGATTAATACGCATAATTTTTTTTATAGAAGATATTTTCGGTAGAGAAATAAAGGAAATCAAGATTTTTTTAACGATATTCAAATTGTGATTTTTATGAATGTTTTGCTTAGGCATAAAGCAATTCAATGGCCCCGCAGGATATTCAAACATTTGAATAACCAATCGTCGACTGGGCATGGTGATTAGATGTTTGCTGATAGGTGTCTGAGTCCGTAACGTGGTTGTTATGATATGTTTTATAGGCATACGTAATACCACAATCTTGATGAATGCAACATAGGTACCGTGTTTGCTTACGCAGATGGGATGATATTAAAAAATATTGTTTATTGCTTTGCATAGATTCATAATTTCTGAATGCTAATTTTACGGTGGTGTTAGACCTTCAATAATTATTAAATTTATAATTGATGTACATAATTAGTCTTTACGATGATACAATTTACTGAATTCTTGACAAATTACTAATAATATAAGTAGGTATTATTATTTAGTTATATGTATAGGGCGTTTACTAATTTCCGTTTCCGCAATTTTTCGCAAACAATGAGATAACTATGTCATGATTTGATTTATTTTTATTTTCACCGTAAAACGTTTAAAGCACATACATATTTTAAAGTGAAAATCAACTTCGAATATTATTGTAAAACCTAAATCATTAATGGGAAAATATTAGAAAAAAATTTGAACGTCATTACCATCATCCCAAAGATATTAATGCAGATAATTAAAACTACAATTATGATAATGAAAACACACCCCTGCCGTCAAGCAATAAGACAAGAATAAAAACAATCTGAACTATGAAAGAGTGAACTACTATGATGACAAGAATGATTTGTTATATAATGTTCAAAATTTCCCCCTTATTATATAGCTTGTTTCAATTTTCAATTCAACTATTCATGACCAAATTCATAAGACGATTGAAACATTTTTTACACTTCACTATTCTACAGTTCTACAATAATATAGATATTTAAAAAAATATTGTTTATTCTTTTTTTTCTAAGCAGCCAACCCACAGTAATGCAGCGAATACTTCAGTATCTACATACAATTTTTTTCAACCTTATCTTGTCGCAAATGTTCCGCGTTCTATCGTAGGGTCCGCATACCCATCCACTTGTACACGTCCTACATTATCATCTTATGTTTACGATCCAATACGTTTGCTTGTTTATACTCTGCGTTTTCATATTCAGTTTACTCGGTTGCCTGCATAATCTACGTAAATTAGATATGAGAATATGGATTCGCTATTAAATGTTAGCGGTAAATGTTTGTAAAATGAAAGAAAAGCTTCAACATTTGTCATTAAAAAGTAATACTCAGTTCAATATAAATTTTAACTTTATTTTATTTTTAAAGAACGTCGTGATTTGTAACCTAAACCTTATGGCTCATTAGTAGAGAAGACCCGTGCTCAGAAGTATGTTAATGGTCTGATGATAAAATATGATACAAAGGCAAGGTCTGATTGGGCAGCAGACTCCTCAAGCTCGGGACTAAGACCACCAACCAACCATTACCACCAATTAACCATTCTTGAATATAAATCATGAATGCAAATCTCAACCGCGACAAACACGAGCCACTCAAGTATTCCGCCCCTCTACAAATGACAGTTGCACAAAACAATTCAGTTACCGTCTGCCTCAGCCTTTACATTCAATTATAACAACACTTAGCGATTGACTCGCGGTCTCTTTTATTCGTGGTTTAATTAATTGAAAACAGATGGTCCCTTGTTAACTCCTCTTATTATATAGTATTGATATCTTTAATTGAAAAGATAGCAAATCCATCGATATCTTGGCTCTGTCGAACAAATACAATGATCGCCCCGCGGTGCCTATAACTTTCTACAATGCTATAATCACCTATTGTTCGTAAAGTCACAAATAAGGACAATTAAAAACTTTGTAAGCGTGTGTTAATATGAAATTATAATTCGCTTTCATAAAGCACTACTATTCACACTTGATGGAGTGCTTCAAAGCGCAATTATTTTTGGAACTGTAGAGAATTCTGCAAAGCATTTTTTTAGAGTGAGAGAATGAATGAAAGACGATTAACGAAAGGAATTTACAAGGCAAAAGTCAGCGACAGCGTCGGAAGAAGTCACCCTAGAAGGACGTACGCTGATCTAATCGGCGACATCCTACAGGTTAGGTGCGTAGTACTTGCAGCCGGCGTGTATGTATGCGAAGATGTATGAATGTGGAAGAAGCAAAAGAAGTATGCAAGAGTCGTAGCAAGTGGCGGTCTATAGTCTCTGCCTACCCCTGAGGGAGAAAAGCGTCAGTGTATATGTACGTTTGAACCTAGAGAAATCTTCGCGGCTGTTCGAGCAAGCTCCAGTATGCTCTCCACTACCGCCGCTACTTCCTATACTCTTGTCTTCTTTGCAAGACATACTCGTACATGTATGCGAGTGAAGTTCAAGTGAAGTTACGGGCTCCAAGCGGCTGCATTAGGTTTGAACGGTACTCAATGAGAAAGTATACCTACAAAAACATTATATATGGAAAAAATAATGTATGTAAAGGCTTAATTCTTTTATGTTTTAATAACTGATCTTCCAAATGATCTTTATAACCAGACGAGATAGAACGTAATAAGGTATGTGGTATCAGTGTAAAAAAGTAATTGCTACTGCGTTACATACCATCACGCCTGTATTCCCTGGAGGCTTAGGCCGAAGACACCTACAGTTCGCCTAGATCGCATATAATAGGTGGCGAGCCTATTATCTACCATTAACCAGGCAACAAACCCAAACTCCGGGCTGCTACTGAAAAGTTCATAAAAAAGCCCAATAACACCATTCAACATGGGAATCGAACCCCCCCTCCAGCGTAGTAGTTACGCTTACGACCACTGGACTAATGAGACTAATGTTGTGGCATCTAGGTGCTGGCATTAATTTGACCAAATCAAGGGAACGTCTTCACCCGTACCTAACGTTACTCTTTCACGCTAGAACGGCCGAACAGATCTGGATGAAATTTGGCACAGAGATAGATTATAGTCTGGAATAACACATAAGCTACTTTTTATCAGATCGGACCCAATTCTGAAGTCCACGCAGACAAAGTAGCGGGCAAAGGCTAGTACATTATAATTAATCAGCACCTCATTGATTCGTAAAAGACTTTATTATTCCAATTCCCACTGCTCAAACATCGAAAGAATGCTAGAAAAAAATACAAATCAGAATTAATGAAATCTGACATTTATTGATACTATTTTATATCTCAAATATCAGGTGCTACAAAAAAATTAAAACAAAACAATTTCGCGACAGACCTATCGAACATCATAAATAAACGAAAGAATCTTTATATTGAACGTTTTATATGAAAATTCATTGGAATCATATAAATTTTAGTAATTATGTCTCTCTTTTCGAAGTTCTCAGAGCGATTAGATCACGATTTGAATTTCATTACCGACGATTACAGTGTTTTTTATTGGTTTACTAATGTTATGAGCTATTAGAGTCGGCGCATAGAGGTATATGGCTTATAAAATAGAAAATATCTTGTGCGGTAGTCATGGATTGTTCAACAATGTTGGTTTTGATGATTTATTGATGGTGTTTATGTTTATAGATTTATAAAAGCAGATATTAATTTAAGGTTCCTGTTAGCTTTGGAAATGTTAAAATATAAACTATTGCTTTCACATAAGTACCTAGTTGTGTTCAGGGTTCATCATACAAGTATTTAAAAAAAATAGTATGCATTTTTGTTATATGAATAATCTTAGTCATAACATACCATCACGCCTGTATTCCCCGAAGGGTCAGGCAGAGGTGTATTTAATGTACATCCACAGTTCGCCGGTATGTTTAGGTCCCATGTTATAGGGGGCGAACCTATAGCCATTAACCGGGCACAAATCCAGACTCCGAGCTGCTAATGAGAATTTCATAGAAAAACCCAATAACACTTTGCTCGACCTGGGGATCGAACCCAGGACCTCTAGTGTAGCAGTCTCACTTGGGACCACTAGACTAATGAGGCAGTCATGATCTTAGTCATCATGAATAAACATATTTTTAACATACGAATAAAAAATGACAGCCAAGTGCCCCTACTTTTAATTAAACGCAAAGCAGACTTTATAAGACAGATGGCCAAAATTGACGTAAAATACTGTTCTCAAAATAATAATGCTTTATGGGTTTTTTTCTTACTATTGCAAATAAATTGTTCCTATTATTAATGAGAAAGCAGTAAAAATAACAGATTGAGACGCGTGGGAACATAATATAGTTAAACACGGATATTGGGCAACTAAAAGTCGCTTGGAGCTAAACACAGTGTTCCATTATGCCTTATTTATAGCTAAAAAGTTAGAACACTTTGTATCATTGTAAATTAAATCCCGTTTAGGCGCGACTGGATTTAGAAATTATCACGTCATCAATCAATAGAAGTTAACATGTTTTCAAGTTTATAATGGAGTAGTAAATGTTAATTTTTTATGTTTTTTATGGTGGTCCCTTCTTTTCATTTGTTAAAATTAAATTTATTAATATAGTAAAAATTTATATTATCCAAATATACTGTTGAACATAACGTAAACAAATTATGCCACAAATTAAGGACATAAAATCTTCACACTTAATTTTTTATGCTTGCCCATAAATAATAGGCATAATATTAAAATATTTCTGAATTAATAAAAAATATAATTTTGGTGACTTCTTATAAAGTGTATAATTTATGAATTCACAGATGAGATTCATGTCAACTTACATTTTATTGAGCATAGAAAATGTCCGTCGTATTCATATTATTTAAGAAATTATTGGAAATACAATCAAAAAGCCAATGTAATCATTGCTACTATTTCTTAAATAATATCCGCCTCAATCCTATTCTTACCATTTCAACGGCCTGTTTATTATAAATTAAACAAACAAACACAAAGACACAGCTCACACGTGCAGTTTACTTGTTAGACTAGTTAGTTAGTTCCACAGAGTTATGTTCGCGCTGTTATCTGCAGAAATGTTTGCAATAAAATATAATTATTTGCTGGAAACCAATTTGTTCTTTGCACTATTGAAATTGTGATTTGTGGTCATCAGAAACGGCGCACCGGAGCACTGTTATAAATGGTTTACGTGAAATAGAACGAGCTGATTTAGTTTTTAGGACTACGTAATAAAGTTAGCTTTTGACTGAATTATATGGTTAAAATTAAATTAAGTAATCTAACACATATTATTATCACTAGTTTTCATTTTTGGGCATTAATATTTGGTAGTTTAATAATTTATATCAACAATTTTAAATACTTTGCAAATAAATTATACCTAATCGAAATATCGAATCAATAATTTAAAAAGAACGGTCCCATCGATTATACTTGTTGCTTTATAACATATGGTATTAAAAAAAACATATAGAACAGGTTTCACAAAGGTGTCCGGAAGTGTACAATCAAACGCATCGTTAGTGGAATTGCGTTAAAACCCATAAAAAAGGTGCATTATGTGAAGGTGCAAATTTGAAAAAGTTACCTCAAGAATTACCTGCTTAGTGGACAAAAAACTATGAATGGCAAAAATAAATTGACATGTGGATCTGTGTCAAAAAAGTTTTACTAATGCACGATATTGGGGCCGGTGGTTGATTGTTTTTTTGTCCAGAAAAAAAAGGAAGTCGATACAATGTGCAGTCTTGGTATTCAAAGTTAACGAAAGAAAGAGTAAGTTAATGATAGCAATTTTTCTGTTCATATTATTGGACATAAATTTAATAAATTGGTTCAGATTTAGTTAATTTAATTAATTAATCACCGAACCCCCTCCCGAACCCTATGTGTGAATCCCTGGTGTTGCGGATGTCCATAGGCGGCTGCAATCGCTTACCATCAGGCGATCCGTTTGCTGATTTGCCCTCCCATCCCATAAAAAAAAACTTAGGTATCCACATATTTTTGGTGACAGCTCAGTTAGTTGCCAAGAGACGCAGATTTCTGTTAATGAAAAAAATTCAAAAAGCCCGAGAGAAAATTTATGTTAGAATCTTCATCCGTATATCTTCATCAACATATTCCTGCTTTTAACCCAGTTCGTTTGGGTTGGCGCAGCTTGTCCTTTTTTCCATTCATCCCTGTTAGCTGTCACCTCATATTTCACTCCACTTGCCATCATATCGGCCTTAACACAATCCATCTATCTTTTCTTTGGTCTCCCTCTATCCTACCGTTCCTCCACATTCATATTCACCACTCTTTTAGTCACCTGTTATTTAGCCATACCAAGACAAACATGTCTGTTACTCGCGCCACTTTCAGACTTCCTCTAAAGTCCTTGGTCCTTATTGTCCATTCTAGTCACTCGACGCATCCACTTCAACATTCCCATCTCATTTTGTAACTCTTCAATAACATATAAATAACCAGTAGACACCGTAGCTACCTACTGTATATAGTCTTTTTTTTAGTAATATTTTTTTGTGTTGTTTTATTGCGGTCCTTGTCTAAACGGTTTCGACTTGATACCAATCCGGTATCGGTTCAAGTTCTATGATACAATAACGAACCTGTTCTTCATGTTGTCAAAACCACAAATATCTATATCAGCCCTTAAAGCTATAGAGCGTAAAAACATGTAGACAGTTGCGACCATTGACCCATAATATTTTAACACATTTCACACTTCGAAACCTATCACTGTTCTTACGATTTCATTCACCGATCTCTGCAATATGATCGGTGTATCTGACTGTACATATTGATACCTTTTGATGGGAAAGCTATGGAAGAATGACCGTGACGACTCGGGTTACGGTCTCGTGGATATCAAGTCTCATATCTGTATGGGAGGATGCTCTATGTGAAAATATTGAACAGAAAAGTACAGGTGGCTACTTCAACTTGATGATCTACACGTTGCTGTATGCATGACGTCAGTTGTTTTGGTTTTCTTCTGTCATTCCAGCCAATACAAAGTGTCTGGACTTAGAAAGAAATCTCTGAGTTTAAGTTTTGTTTCGGCGTTTCTTCTATCTCAACAGCAGATAAGAAATACTTTTTATAAAAAAAAAACTAGTTTAATTACTGTCTTTTCCTCATATTATTATTTCCTTAGACATATTTTCCCTTTCGTCAAAAGGTTTTAGCTTCAATTAAACTTGTTTTACGAAATATTTTAAACATTTCGGCAATTTATCAAAACGTTTGATTGTTCATGAAATCAAATTTATTGCTACGCGTGGTACCCATTTAGTCTTTGGGTGTAAATAAATGCATTTACAAACACACCTACAGTTATGCAATACATGTTAATGTAACTACCTGATATATTTCTACTGTAAGTGTATTGATGATTGATAAATCTTTGATAAATGATCAAACTAATTTATTGTGACGCAGATGATACATTGTTATGAAACATTTCCCTACTAAATTCATCTTATAAATAAGTAAGATTACACGTAATCACGACTGTATTTCCTGAAAGCAGGCGTGTACCACTTTGGATACATTTGGTCAGTGTGTGTTTTTAGGTCCCATGCAATACGCCGTGCAGGTAAGATCACTTAAATAAGCATTTAAGTGCAAAAATATCGAAATCAGATATAACAATAATCACTACGAATGCGATTTTTTTTAATCGCGTTTGACCGCCAGTTCGCCTGATGTTAAGCGATACTGCGATCTACAATAGACCGCGCTTAATTTACTTACAATCTTTTTTTTTGTGTTTCGGAAATTACTAGTATTCTTGTTAATGCCTCGTGAGTCGTGATAGGCTAAAATGCTTGTAATACGAGTGGGTTCACGTCGGTAGTGCAATGGGATGGGTTTCGAACCGGCAACCACATGATCGCAAGACCGATGCCCTAGTCATTAGACTACCGCAGCGCCGCTTGAATCTAAATTGTCTTTACCATGTAAAACTACCTGTGGACAAGTTCAAATGCGCAGTTATTTCGATTTTGACTATACTGTACTGATTTAATTGTCTAACTACCTCAACATCTTGTCTATCCAACATCCAATATGTAAATAAATTCGTATAAATTATATATTTAGTAATTTATGCTAATATTCCTACTGAACTAATAGAGGACGTCCGTTCCAATGATTCTGTATAACTGGAGCCAAGTTTAAAATGCTATGGGAAGATTTCCATGTGAATTTGGGCCGGTCTTTATCGAACCATATCAAACTATTAAAAGGTATTTATTAGTGTAATTTTGCTTACGGTAGGTTTCAATCGGAAGTAGCGTGAATGAAGTTAATTAGAGCGAGACAGAATTATAGCTTCATCTCTTTTGGTTAAGATGAAATTCCATTGAGTGGTGATTGAGATCTCTTGCTTGCAAACAATGGTGCCATTAATAATGCCTTGTGTTTGACTACCAAATATCAAGAGCTATGATTGGTGTTCACCGAACCAGCTTTCTTAGTGTTAGCTAAACTGAAACATGGCAAAAAAATTCAACGTAATCAAAAATTTTATTAATATATTTTTTTTATTATTTATCATTAGACGAAAACCAATTAATGTTAAAAAAATATAAATGATTTAAATCCTAGCAAAACTAAAACAAAGTTAACTTGGTAAAAAGTATGATTTATTTCTGACCTGCAAATCGACCGCAGTTAGTGTAAAAATAAGGCCACCATTGCCTTCACAAGATTCACAACCATTAACTTTTATATTTGATACATCAACTTCAACACATCTACCATTTATATTATTAGCACCATCATATATAAAAAAGCATTTTATAATCAATTTGATAATTAGATTTATGTTGTTACTATATAAATTTGACGCAAATATATTCAAATATCGCTTGTTAATTGTGAAACAACGGACGATTTTATTGACTGCTTACACACATCACACGAGCATTCACTACCAATCGATCAAGATTACAACGGTTACTATTAAACTTGTTACCAATGCAGTGTCGTAACCGCACCAATCTTTCTTCGAGCAAACAAAATCGGTAATGGATGTTGTGTATTAGAAAAATGTATGTGTCAATTGATAGATAGCTGTTAATTCTAATACGATTTGTCGTGACTGTTGGGTGATAGGTGATGGGAAAAGGTCCAGAGGTGATTTGTGCTTAAGCATTAGGAGTTCAAAAGCTAACACGAGTATATGTGAGGTCAAGTACATTAGCCACCTAGCGGGTATGAGTTCTGTGTAAACCTTTATTAATCAAACTTTTTTTGGTTCTCGATGACCGACATTTTAGTAGCTTGAGAAAAGTTTTAGTAGCAATTCAGATAAGGAGCATTTAATTTATTATACATCTGAATTGTCTTATAAATCTTAACAAATTAACATTCAAAGTTATTAATTTGTATATTTGTCACATTAAAAAAATTTAGTTTCCGCTTTCAGTATTAAAACTTGAAATAAACTAGATCGGTTTTTTATTCTTCTTGAAGCAATAGAGGTACAACCAGAAAATGTTTATCGGCGAGCCTAAAACGAAAATAGTAAAAAACATGTTATTTTGTCGCCATTAAAAAGTGAACTGCAATAAAAAAGTATACTTTTCTCTATAAAATTAATTACTTTCCTTATATTTTCCGTACGTCGGAAGCTAAAATCTCGTTTCAAACTGATATATGTGTGAATTAAAGCATTTTACCGTAATAGATAAGTGTTAAATGGCGGCATGGAATCCCATAAATTAAAGGTCTCGGTTCATATGTTATTAAACAAGTGGACAAGCTAATTAGCATAAGTTGTCAAATATACGAGTTTTATGTAATTTCAACGACGGAATTATAGCAACACTGATCCATAAACAAAATTAATTCACTATTTTTTGAGCACTAATGTTCTAGATAAGGAAAATAAAAAAAATATCTCAGATATTTTTGTAAGAAGCTAGCTACTCTATAATTTTCACTTAGGAATTAAATTAGATGCATAAATTTTTCGCATAAGCTATGTCTATAGGTAGGTTTAAAAAAGGGAAATATCAGTAACTCACAGACTAAACAAATTTGTTTATAAATGATCTCGAAACCTCTTACTATAAAGCGTTTTATAGGTATCAAGTAGTAGAGTTCCCGTGCACAGCTTCGTCTGTGTAGTTAGGTCATTTTCGTTTCTAAAATAAACTGTGCCCACTGTACCTAGACCATGGAGGTTTCATATCATAAAATGTGTTAAGTCAAATTTATAAGGAAGAAAATAATTGTCAAAATGTAAACAGTGATTGACAGCTGTACATGTCTTAACGATGTCATGGTTTATTAAATATATATATGTGTGTGTGTATGTGAAATGCATGGTAGCTCGGAGTATGGGTTGAATTTCCAAAAAATATTTCTTAGTGCTCGTCTACAGTGCAAGAGGAACCAGCATGCAAATTTTTAGGGATCTAGCTCCTGTAGTTTTAGCTGTGTGTTGATACGTCAGTCAGTTAGTCAGTCAGTCAGGTTCTTCTTTTATATATATAACTAGTGGACCCAGCAGACGTTGTCCTGCCCTGAAAATAACCCAAAACTCGATTGCAGCGCCACCTACCGGGTCCAATTGTGAATCTAAACCATTCCTAGATCCCCTTGAACACACACAAAAAATTTCATCAAAATCGGTCCATTCGTTTGAGAGAAGTTCAGTCACATACACACTCACAGAAGAATTATATATATAAAGATATACATAGATAGATAAATTCGAAATTTGACAAGTAGGTATCAAGTAGTAGTAACTTACAAGAATTAAGAAAAAAAATTAATGGAACTAGGAGTAACAATTTTAATAGTGGAAAACAGCTAGTATTTTTTAAAATTAACAATCTATTCTAAATTCTTAACAAATCTTCTAAACTTTACCGATTCCATTAGTTGAAATCAAGAGCAAAACCAACCTACATATTATTTGGACCCTCAAGAACGGAAGTTGGACGACCATTACCAGCACTACGCAATCCAGTTCTGCTTTTATTACTCACACACATCCTCACTTACGGTCAGCGGCGTCAATAGGCATCGGAATTTATTGATAATCTCGTCTGGTTGCGCTTGCGCCGCGCCCTAAACTTACTGCCGCGTAGCCGGTGCCAAAACGTTTGTTTTACGACGCAATTTGGCAATTAAGAGAAATCTTACGAGTAGTAACAAGGTAACTACGACCAATTAGTCGTGTGGTTACTGTATGGTTATAATGTCTACAGATGAATGGTTTAAATAGTTAACTGACTTAAATGAATGTTTATTGATTGTTAGATTAATTTGTGCGGAAGTTTAGTCTTGTGCTCTTATTTATACCTTATGTGTTATCATTATTTCGCATCTCTTAGCGTTGATTATATTATTATATAATTATATCATATAATTATTTATAATAATAACTGCCTCATTAGTCTGGTGGTACCAAGCGCGACTGCTAAGCCAGAGGTCCTGGGTTCGATTCCCAGGTCGAACAATGTGTTATTGGGTTTTTCTATGAAAATCTCAATAGCAGCTCGAAGTTGGAATTTTGGCCCGGTTAATGTCAATAGGCTTGCCCCCTATTACATGGGACCTAAACATACCGGAAAACTGTGGGTATACATTAGTACACCTCTGCCTAACCCTTCGGGGAATACAGGGCATACTGATGATATTTATGTTATGTTATGTTATACAATTATAACAGTTTTTTTTAAATAACAAGCATTTAAACATTTCTTATGTACCCTTCCAAGATGTAGTTAATTTCCTTCATTAGATTTATCTTTTAACATTAAGGCTATGAAATATAAAACATAGGGGGCGAGTCTATTGTTATTAACCGCCTAGCCGGGCACAAAAATAAACTCGCAACTTGCGACTGAGAATTTCATAGAAAATCATAACACTTTGTTAATTAACCTCTAGCGTAACAGGCGAGACCAATGATACATACTTAGGCAAATTCCTGTAGTGCCACCACAAATTTAAAAATAAATATGAAGTTATTTTAGTGAAGGAAAAATTCAATCGCGTGCAGGATTCGAACCTGCGTCTTCTGGTTAGATACACCAGACGCTCTGACCGCTAAGCCACCGCGAGTCCCACCCGCTTGATCGAAATTTGGCTTCACATTCTAAATTTACGCCATAAGGTGACGTTGGCGACATCTATTGAAAAGCAAGTCACCTAGTTAAGAAGACGCAGGTTCGAATCTTTTTCCTTCACTAAAATAACTTTATAATCTTAGTATGAAAAATGCAAAAAAAAAAATCACAAAAAGATAAGAAATATGAAGGTAATAATTATACAAGTACAAAGCAGATGGTCAACATAGATGATTACAAAGGAGTCTCGAATGACATTAGTATACTCGCAGATTTGCGGTGGAATTTGAGTGGAGAGCTGCGGTGGGATATGAAAATGAGACGGTAACCCACGAAGATGAGCATAGAGATCGTGTTATACTTGATTCTGTTATATAAAAAAAAACAAAATTATTTTAGTAAAGGAAAAATTAATTGCGGGCAGGATTCGAACATGCGTCTCCTGGTTGGATACACCAGACGCTCTGACCTCTAAGCCATCGCGAATTAAGCCCGCGATTGAATATTTCCTTTACTAAAATAATTTTATAATCTTAGCTTGGAAAATGCAAAAAAAAAACAAAAGTTAAACCTACGAAATAAAACAACTGAAAATAATTATGCTTACAAGAAAATATTTATGAATTCATAATCTCTTAGACTGAATTCAATTCTGTCTAAGATCTTATGGGTCGATTTTTCCATCGCCAGATAATTTTATCGGAAGAATAAATTCGGATTTTTGATAGTTTTTCTATACAAAGCAACGTCAATTTTATTCCCCAGTTAAAATATACGTAACGATTGAATAATTAGCCCTTAAAAGAATTATATATAATATGAATATTTTCATAGAAAAAATTTAAAAAAAGGGTTGTCTTTTTTTGTCAGGCTAACCTAAAACAGAGACTTTGGTATGAAATTTTTAGTGGTAGCTTGGAGTTTGGATTTTTGCTCGGTTAATGGCAATAGGCTCAATAGGCTATAGTTAAAACACACTAGCAAACTGTGGGTGTTCAGTAAGGCCTCTATCTAAACCTCCGGGGACTACAGTCATGATGGTATTTTTATTCGTCAGGTTCAGTAAAGACTGTACCACTCTTCGTTTCAATTAATTGGTTTCTTTTCGTATTTATAAAATTTTCAAGTAGCTTTTTGAAAATTGTTAAATAATAAAACTTATTACTCAGGAGATGAATATACATACACTCACACCTTTCTCCCACAGGGGTAGGCAGAAACTATAGACTGGAACTTGTTACGATTCCTGCATACTTCTTTTGCTTCTTCCACATTCATACATCTTCCCATACATACACGCCGGTTGCGAGTGCTACGCACCTAACCTTTTTGAAGGATTTCGCCTCTTTGAGATGAATATCTGACTGACGATTCCCTTTTAAAAGATAATTTGTTTCTATTAAATCTATACTTATAATAAATCTGTAGAGAGGTCAATTCTGTACATGAAATATATTTCCAAAATAACTATCAGCGGGTGATTAGTGATCGATACTGATGCCAAAAATGCAATCAGTAAAATTTTTGTCTGTCTGTCTGTCTGTCTGTCTGTCTGTATGTTCGTTATAGAAACAAAAACCACTCGACGGATTTCAACGAAACTTGGTACAATTGTTCTTCATACTCCTGGGCAGGTTATAGTATACTTTTTATCACGCTACGATCAATAGGAGCAGAGCAGTGAAGGGAAATGTTGGGAAAACAGGAGAACTTACTCCATTTTTTAAGCTTCCGTCGCGTGTGCAGCCTTAATGGTTAAAGCTACACAGAAATCATGTATGACGGAAATGTTCTCCTTAAAATTATATAAAAAATATTCCACGACAGCAAATGTCTATCTTTTATGGTTGACTCACAATAACACGTGTAACTCCCGATAGCTTAGCAGTTCGGAGCTTTCTGATTATATTTGTCTACTCTTACGTTAGGTGACTGACTGACGGACAAAGTGATCTATCAACGCACAGCCCAAACCACAGGTTATAGTATACTTTTCATCACGCTACGATCAATAGGAGCAGAGCAGTGAAGGGAAATGTTAGGAAAATGAGTGATTCATGGGAAAGGTTTCAAGCTATCAATGTATATATCATCACGCTACAACCCTTAGGAACGGGGCAACGCAGGTGAAACCAAGGGCGGAGAACTAGGGAACAAAGTAACTTTTCCACGCGGACGAAGTCGCTGGCAAAAGCTAGTAAATAATATAATTTAAAGGATTATGTTTTGTTATAATATCTTAAAGTTGAATAATTATCGCAAGTAATATTAGTGAGTTCATATTTGTACGGTATTATTGGTAAGACATAGCGCTCTTTATAATTTGGTGGACACCTTTTTAATATGTACTTATGTTCGACAAATGAAAATGTTTGTATTTGTAACATAACATACCATCACGCCTGTATTCCCCGAAGGGTTAGGCAGAGGCGTACTTAATGTACACCCACAGTTTGCCTGGTATGTTTAGGTCCCATGTTATAGGGGGCGAGCCTATAGCTATTAACCGGGCACAAATCCAGACTCCAAGCTGCTACTGAGAATTTCATAGAAAACTCAATAACACTTTGCTTGACCTGGGGATCGAACCCAAGACCTCTAGCGTAGAAGTCGCGCTTGGGACCACTAGACTAATAAGGCAGTCATTTGTATTTGTATTTTATCTAAAGGCTAAAAGAGGCATAATTTCAGTGCCTTTATTAACGTTTGTGTCTTGATAAGGCACTGACATTATGCCATTTTTACATTCTTCAGAAATTTGTTAGGTGGCTGTTACTTTAATTATCAGGTTTCAAAATGTAGGTTGTTAGACTTTGGTGTCGATCATTAACAAGAAAAGTAAAAGCTACATTTACAGTTACTTTTCTAGGTTCAAAATAAATTACTTACGTGACCTATCCGTTAGAAGCTCTTAAAAAACTCTTGCACATTGATGTAAACGCCCCTAATTGGTTAAATGATGATAGCTTAACTTCGTAAATGATCGGCATACCCGAAGTTGTAATTTTGTATTTATAAATCGAACGTTGACCGAGTCAGTATTATAATTTCTCATTTTGAAGTCTGCATTTAATTTTCTTTATTTAATTTTTAATGTGACTGATCTGTCTCCTATGTTCCGTATGGATCGTCTGCCATCTGGGAAGGTGGCAGGAGTATGTCTGGCTCGTAATCGAACTTGCCGACTTTTGGCCTATAATCCCGGCCATGAGACTCAAGACTTCTTGGCCACCATCGTGACACGTTGAGGTGACAGGGGGATAAATGATACCTATTTATAAACGATATATACCTACCAAACATGACGTTTAGTCCATAGGTGGCTGACCATTGTAAGCTTCTCCATGCCTTTTGCTTAGAGTAAATAGTACGGTTTCGAAATTATTGATCCCATAAGAATATGACCGATATCGACTTGCATTCTGAATATTCGAGTACTACAATTTATTAGATCATTTCAATAAACTAAAGTGAAAACTATACCAAAGGCGTTAAATATAAACTCTAAGTGAATACTGAACAAGCAATAAAATAGCTTTTAAAAACTAGTAATTTTCAATGGACGTTAGTCGTGACGTGTCCGCCCGTAAATACTGCGAACGGTAATCGAACCTGCGCCCGAACGCATCTAACTACCGGTTAATGTAATACGCTCCGTGCCGCATTAGTTCTGATAAGAATTTCCTATGGGTGCTAACACCTTTTTCAATTAATTGCTTTGGTTATAAACGATAACTTTCTATACAAAATGGATCATGTTATTGTGTGTAAGCTTACCTACTTATGTTCGGTTGGCTCAAAGGGGTTCGTAGCTAAATAAAAACTACGCTCATTAAACGATCTGACAGGATAAGCTGTGCTTTACCTAAATCTACACATGAATGGGTTGGAATTATTCCATACCTAGATTTGTGTCTAGATGGGTGACCATTTTTTCCATTTTTACATCGAAGACCTCTCCGTGCTTTGGAGTTATACAAATGTCTATTGTACGAACATCTTCGTTCGTGGTAGTCAGAAGCCCGAAAGCCTGAAGACCAGTTTATCTTTGAGATATTGTTCGTTCAGAAACTGGGTTGCGGAGATCTGTTAGATTCCTATAAAATTCAGCATTAAAAGCTGACCTTATCATCGTTAACTGGAAATAGGCTATAAAATTTTATTTGGAACTAGCGACCCGCTCGCGGTTTCACCCTCGCTGCTCCGTTCCTAAGAGGCGTAGCGTGACGTTATATAGCCTATGTTACTCAGTGATAATGTAGCTTTCTAACGGCAAAATAATTTTTGAAATGGGTCCAGTACTTTTTGAGCCTACACAATACAAACAAATACCTACACATACAAATCTTTCCTCTATATAATATTAGTATAGATTGAGAAAAAAATTGCATACGAGTTTACGGTAACGGTAATAGGCACGCCACTTATTACAAGGGAAATAAATATAACCGCGAACTGTAGGTGTACATTAGTACACCTATACCTGATCCTGACAGACCTACAGGGGTGATGGTATGTTATCGTATGACTAATTATGTTTTCAGTGACGTATGCGCAAGGTTTTCTACAATTGCCAAAATATAGACAGATAAATGAGACTTGCTTCAACACTTCCTAGTATAGCATAAGACTATAATATTTCATTGGTTAACAGTAAAACGATCGTACAAATAATTTTATATAAGCCACATCCAATTTAGCAATACAGCCATTTGGTGAAATAAATGGCAATCTCATACATTTAGTCATAAATAAACTGGAAACTTATAACAGTCGATGACATCAATGAAAGTGTCTGTGAAAATACCGGTGTGAGATAGAAGTCTAGATTTTTTAAGAGTTTATGCTTGCCAACTGTCTCATTAGTTTAGTGGTGCTAAGCGCGATAGCTATGCTAGAGGTTCTGGGTTATTTGTCATAAAACTTCCCGGGCGAGCAAAGAATAACTTACCAAAGTTTCATCGCCATAGGATCAATGGTTTAGGATATTTTTTTATACCATTAAGGTGGCAAACGCGGGCCGCCAGATGGTAAGCGGTTACCGTAGCCTATGGACACTTGCAGCACCAGGGGTATCACTCGCGCGTTGCCGACCCTGTAAATTAAGGAGGAAAGGTTAGGATGGCAGCATAGGCGACATATTGCCATGCATGACAGCGGCGGTAACAAAACACCATCGGTCCCCCCCCCACTGTCAACTCAACGCGTCCTCGCGGAGCTCTGGCAACCTTGCTCACCGTTAGGAACACAACACAGTACGTAGCTATGTTATTTAGCTACGATTTTCTGCAAGGAATTTGCATAGAGGACCAACATACTAAGAAACATTAATTTTTAATTTATAGACGCACCTCTGACTTTTCGAAGTCATGAGCGTATTAATAGTTAATTATCACGCACTTATACGGTGAAGGAAAACATCGTGAGGAAACCTTCACGCCTGAGAGATTTTCGCGACGGGCGTGTGAAATCTGCCAATCCGTATTAGGTTAGCGTGGTGGACTATAGCCTAATCCCTCTCATTCTGAGAGGAGACCTGTGCCTAGCATTGGAACAATATAATGAATTGATTATGTACAGATAGATAACCCCAATAAAACACCTTTCGGGATAAGCCTGACAGTCATTGAGATAATTATAAATTTAGGTAGTGTGGGATTCAAATAAAAAAATCAGTTATTTCTAACCTTAATAGATTAGCTATCAACATTTCAAAAACTTGACTTACTGCTCTATAATCTGTGTCGTGGGTGAGCGCATAGATAAAATAATTTATCAATTTCCTTCGTGTTTTATCGTCAGTGTAAGTCGGTGGGGCTTTATCAAGTTTTTATTAATTATCTTCTAGTTTAGAATCGGCACGGCGTTAGAAAACGCCTTTGTTGAATGAATGAATTATTGATTTAGATTGTCTGTTCTAGAATTTATTATAATGAACACTATAATGGATTTTTGTAATATATTTGTGAGAAATCACTGATTATAATATTTTAGATTAAACTGAATGTACTAGCTTTTGCTCACGGTGTTTCTCGCATTCCAAAGGATATTTTGACATTTACGGTAGCCTTATACAAAATAATATTATGTGCGAAACAGTTTCGGAAGTCTGTGAACAAAAGATCCGACAAAATCGGAGCCACCGACTTCCGAAACTGTTTTTAAGGCGGTTCTTTATATTATATTTTGTTTCAACTTGTTTTTAAGTTACAAATGAAATGTATCAGTTCAACTCGGATGTGAAAATAAAATAACCACTAATACCCATTTCTCTTCTCAGATGTTGCGACAAAGTGATATAAAAGTAAATAAAGATAATGTTATCATAATATTTTTTTTAATTACAGGAAATAGATCAGTAAAACTTGAAGCGAAACTAGATAATTACATTAATTCACTTTTTAGCCGGTAGCCGCAGATGGGATGTAACATGGTAGCCACACATGTATACCAAAAATATTTTTAGAACATGACATAAAAAAATGGTATTAGTTATTTCTCGAACAGGTGCCGTCATTTTTTTTTAATGTAGGCGATGTAATTGGATTTCCTAGGATTGCGTTTGGGGTAATTGTTACGTCACGACATAATTGTATGTCGTGGAAGGCACGCCTACCCTGTTTCCTCTCCAGTTAGCAGGCGTTCCATGAGGATAATTTATACTGCACAAAAAAAAATATTTTAGAAAATCCTGGACTGAGTTAGGGGAGGCCTTTGCCGAGCAGTATAGCACAAAATAGGCTATTAAAAAATATATATTTTTTGAATCCGTCTTTTTTGGAGTACAGAGTTAGCAGGGTTTGTCGGCCTTGGATCGGCTAAAAACCGCTCTCATGTACTTTAGCCCTATTATCACGGGCAAGGGATTCAAGATATTCGCCACAATCAATTTCGAAACGGCCTAGAATATCCCAAGTACATAAATTGCAGCATCTTTTATTTTTATTTACTCCCGACGAAAAAGAAGGGTGTTATAAGTTTTTAGTGTGTATCTGTGTGTCTGTCTGCTGCATCGTAGTGCCCAAACGAATGGACCGATTTTAATTCAGTCTTTTTTGTTTGAAAGGTTACTTGATCAAGAATTACCTTAACTATGATTTTAGAAAATCTGGCCAGCCGTTTGAAGATTATCAGCTCTTAACTTCCGCAGGTCTGATCGATTTGAAATTTGGTATCCTGTTACTTCAATGAGTTTCTTAAATTTAAAATTAAATTTTATGTCGGACTTAGGTAATTGTTTGATCAAGGGAATTTAACCGGGCGTATATGACATTGTTGTTCTATTACTGGTGTGGTGTACAAATGTACACCCTCAGTTTACTCGCAAGTATCTTTTATAAAACGGGCCTATAAAATGGGCACACATTGAAACACGAAGCTGCTACTAAGAATTTCCTGATGCAAAATCCTAATTACTCTTTACTGGACCCGGGAATTAAACCGAGGAGTTATAGTATCAGCAGCTATCGTATAAAAAAATAATTGTAAAGCCGTAACCGAAGCTTAAAAAACTGTATCTATAAATTAACAGTAATAGTATTATAAAAGATGAATAAATATTTAGGACGTCCTCAATAATAGTGAAATTATACGCATATACTTCTGCTATTGGCGTGAGAAAGTATTTATATATAATGTCCAATGCCTACACCAGTTATTATGATAATTTTGTAAACTAGCATAATATTGTGTTCACATTATGTATACTAACGAGTGTAAACTAAGTAATTTGGTGATTCACGACATTCGCGTCTCTTAATTAATTTCTTGATGTTATTAAAAACAGCAGATTATTAGATATTCAGATTTATTATTGCCTCATTAGTCTAGTGGTTCCAAGCGCGTCTGCTACGCTAGAGGTCCTGGGTTCGATCCCCAGGTCGACCAGTGTTATTGAGTTTTTCTATGAAATTGTCAGTAGCAGCTCGGAGTCTGGATTTGTGCCCGGTTAATGGCAATAGGTTCGCCCCCTATTACATGGGACCTAAACAACAACAGTACCAGGCGAACTGTGGGTGTACATTAGTACGCCTCTACCTAACCCTTCGGGGAGTACAGGCGTGATGGTATGTTATGTTAATTAAAAACAGATAAAATATTGACTATGATAATTTATATTTATTTTTGCAAACAGATTTTTTATAGATGGTGAGTTTTTTGACTGCCTCATTAGTCTTGTAGTCTTAGGTTTTATTCCCAGGTCAAGCAAAGTGTTGACGTTGGTTTTTCTATGAAATTCTCAATGGTCCATCCATGTACTTATTGCAGTAAGCACAGCTTAGCGTTGCAGCGTAGTAATTACTTAGCTACGAGTCCCGTCATAAACTCATGGAATGCTTTATCGTCAATTACTAGTCTTCCTTCATTTCCTCGTGAGGTGGTCGTGGGTTAGAATATAGTTCCCCACTGCCATTTGGATAGGCATCTCGTAAGAACCGAGAAATTATCCGACTTGCTCGGTGGTAGGAGCCCTCGCGGTTTGACTGGCTGGCGACAACCCTTACGCGGAGTCTGTCGTAAAGCACCTTGGTGTGTGTTCCGACTTATGCGCATAAGAGCCAGTTCCCTCACAGTTGCGGCGGCTCTGCCAGTCTGCAGTCCGTAGGGGGTCTTAAAGCTCGGCAACGCATCAGCAACTCCTCTGGTGTTGCAGGTGTCCATGAGCGGCGATGACTTCTTACCAGCAGGTGGCTCATCTGCTCCTTTACCGAACTAATCAATAAAAAAAGACTCCTATAAGGTTGGATCCAGCCTTCGAGTCAGATCACAAAGTATAGGTCTAGATAGGTCGGTTTCACATCCATCACACGAAGTATTTCTTATGCGAAACAAAACACTTAACAATAACCCAGGGAGGTCATGACCAAATATCGCATTTGCTCTTCTAACACTTCAGTAGGCTCAAGTGTGACTTCTCTCCGAAGATACAATTCAAAAAATTCAAACAGTAGTATTAAGAATTCGACCCAACAAAAACCGCCATTAACCAAACGGTTTGATTAAATTGATTACTATTTTGACGGTATTTGGATTCCATTTATCTGTAACGAACATCTAAGGAACCGCGTAACTGCATTAGGCCTAACAATTTATTGGTACAGTCGCGGACACAAGCGTTGACAACTTTATATTATTTTTAAATTTTCTAAACGTTGGAATGTAATAATGACATAACGTAACTTTCCATTACGAATGTGTTCTCTGAAGTGTTAGACAGAGGTGTACTAATGTACACCCACACTTCTTTGGTATATTTAGAGTCTTATTGCCAATAACAGAGTACAAATCCAAACTCCGAGCTGCTACTGAGATTTTCATAGATAAATCCAATAACATTGCTCGACCTGGGAATCGGACCCAAGAACTATACCTTAACAGTCACGCTTTACGACCACTAGACTAATAACGCAGTTGAATATAATAATATCAATATACAGCGGTAAAATCCGTAAAAAGTAGTTTTATTTCAATTTTAATCCGTCTAATTACTTTGTAATTCCGTTCCAAAAATAACACATTTTCACATTTGGTTTATGTATTTACAAACTTGAAAGATTTGCCTGGGGCCTCGTTTTATTGCGTACGTTTATGACTATGCACGGTGATATAGAGTTATAGCGATTGCAAAAATCATGATTAGGAATAATCTAGTAATAATTTTAATACAAGTTTTTAATTAAAAAATAATATTAAAATAAGTTCATTTGCTTAAAAACTTCGCAGGTGTTTAATTATAATAACGAAACGTTCATAATTGTATATATAAACGTAACTGGTACCAATTATATTGGAACAACTTTTTTGTCACTCTGTCTTCGTGAAAGTGTCAGAAATCAATTTAAACACAAATTACAAGATTTTGTCATGGTCTGTTTATGTATCAGATGAAATGGCAACAGGTCATAAGAACAACTTGTGACAGGCGAATGTTTCTCAAGCTGAAGGGCAAAATCTATAAATCCATTTAAACGACCTGTCGTGTTGTATGGATCAGAGTACTGGGCTGCTAAGAAGATGGATGAAAGAAGACTGCATGCAGCGGAAATGAGAATGTTAAGGTGGAGTGACTAGAATGGACAAAAAAAGGAACGAGAATATTAGAGGAAAGTGCCACTAGTGACGGTAAAGTTGAAAGGGAATCTAAACAGTAGTGAATGTAGAGGGAGGGAGGGGTCGAGAAATAAAGAAAGAAAATACTTTTATTTTGCACCCTACACAAGATAAGAAGGAGGATTGTTAACACAATCCACCCTTCTTTACTTTTATGTTTTGTATGATTCTTGTTTTTTTTTTCTCATTGTGTTTTATCTTGTGTAGGGTGCAAAATAAAAGGCCGATATGATGGGAAAGGGGGTGAATGATAAGGTAACGACTGACAGGGATGAATGGAACAGCAGGAACAATAAGAAGGAGATACATATTCCGGAAGAAATTCTCTAAATTATAGTGCAATCTGTATCAAAATCTGTTGCGTAGAAAAACTAAACGCTAATACAGACGAAAAGCGAACGAAGAGCGACATTATTTTAAACAATTTATTTATTATGAGATTTATTTTATAACACTTATGTAAGCAATGCTACCTGAGCACTTAAAGCATTTCTATGAAAAAACTATCATTTGTCTCGTTGTAACCCATCCAATACAGTTCTGTAGCCACCAGTAGTACCGCTATCAAAGTTATTTGTTGTTTCACATTAACTCACTGTCACAAAGCCTTAACTAAATCGGTAGCTTAATCGCCTGTTAATTTGTTAGATCCGAAGCTAAAAGTGCCGCTTCACTATATTTATGACTTCATTCTGGTAACCTTGTTTATTTTAATTCTTATTTGGTCTAAGCGACTATCATTTATGCTCGGGGTGAAGTTTTACTGATAAAAAAGCAATTAAACTTGTTTCTTTTTTATATTTTATTATTTAAGAAGCAAGCGTGGCTGCTTATAGTGATGTCCTGGGTCCGATACTCAAGTTATGCAAAGAAGTTTTTTTTTTTTTTAAACATTGCCCCACACTAGGATTTTCTCCTGTATCGTGGGTGCGTTTACAAACACAAATTCTCACATGCACAAACGCCCAGACCCGGAACAACTACCTGTAGATCATACAAATATTTGCTCCGTGTGGGGATCGAACCCACAACACGTGGCGCAGAAGCCGATTGCTCAACCGCTACGCCAATCGTGTCGTCAAGTATTATATGAAAATATCAATAGCAACTCGTGGACACTATTTATTTGACCTGGGATCTCGAACTCAGGACGTAGCAGCCATATTTACGATCACAAAATCAATGAGGCAGTGCCGATTATAATATCCATAAGATATCTTGTTCACTGACCCCTTGAACATCCATAGAGAATATTAATCTTAATCCCTAATAAAGTTATCAATAAAAATCCAACTAAATTGAGACGGACTTACAAAGAGAAACTAATATCAAAATCGATCGCAATTGATTTACATTTCGTGTTAATTACGTGTGCATAAACAGACAACGTATTAGGGCATGCACCACTTGTTTGGGCGTGTGTCTACTAGGTGTAAGGTTGCCACGTTCCAATAAACGTAATAATGTTTTGAGTTTTGAATTGATGTTTGCTATATTATCTACTACACTTGGCATAGTGGCCTTTTTATATATTAATATAATATTATTGTAACAGACCGATGTCTGGATATAACCAGGAGGACATACCTACTAGCGACTCGCCTACGGTTTAACCTGAGTTGCTCTGCTCCTATTGGTCATAGCATGATGTTATATAGCCTATAACCTCAATAAATCGACTATCCAACACAAAAATATTCTTTAAATTCCAACCAGTACCTGAGATTAGTGATAAACCCTATTTATAGATATCGCTTAGATACAATTATTATACTTTTTTCATAGTATAATTACTGCAAGCGCCTCACATTGAAAGCTTGTTAATTATATTTTAACACAAACATTAATCTGTACAAGTGACAACCCTAACTATAGATAAAGTTTGCTGCTCGCTGTACCGATCGGATTAGCATATATAATACCGTTATCCGTTACGAATTCTTTGTCGGTCTTATTAATAAGCAAATCTATGGAACTCGTCGCCAGTACCCGCGTCCAGTTTTATCTCGCATGCCTTTAAGGATCGCTATCGAGTGTTAACTTAATAAGAGCAAGTGCATCAAATATACAGGTATAGTCCGGGTTTACTATACTATAATAATTGTGGTAGTTAAAATAGTTTTTTGCTTAATATTTTTATAATATTGACTGCCTCATTAGTCTAGAAGTCCCAAGCGCGACTGCTACGCTAGAGGTCCTGGGTTCGATCCTCAGGTCGTGCAAAGTGTTATTAGGTTTTTCTTCGAATTCTGAGTAGAAGCTAGCGTAGCACGCTCGCGCTCAGGACCACTAGGCTAATGAGGCAGTTATCACAGATAAGATAATACGATACTTATTTTTTTATTTATAATAAATAAAGCGTAGCTATTCAAATTATGGTAATTACCGAATAATATAATCCTAGAAAATAAGAATACAAAATTAAATAACGACGAAATTAGATTAATTTTATCGAAATTATACTTTGTATGCAATAACGTTTTTAATATGCATTTAACAAGATTATTCAAATGATACTACATATTTAGGTACCTAGATTTTTTACTTTATGAATAAAGAATGCCATTTTTGGTACTTAAAATTAAAACTAATGATGAAAGCTCCTACTGGATCTTTAGTTGATCGCATTTAATATTTTTGCCCTTTTAAACGGATGTAAGTATCTGAATGCCAGCAATTACAATTAATTAAATAAAGAAATTAATGTCAGTTATAATTTTAAAGCAATCAAATTCAAATACTACGTAATTAATACCTACTACCTACATAATTTTGATAACATTTATGCAATACATAAAAAAAGAAAGATAAGAAAATATACTAAACTTAGACATGGTATTTTTTTTTTTTCGGCATACGAGCTGATGTGCCTCCAGGTGTTAAGTAGTCATCGTCGCCCACCCGCAACACCATAGGAGTTTCTGAAGTATTGCCGACCCTTAAGAGCGCCAACGGACTACAGACTACCAGAGCCACAGCAGCCGAGGGGAAATGGTTCTTACGCGCAAAAGTCGAAACACACACCATGGTGCTTTACGACAGACTCCGATGTAAGAGTGGTCGCTAGCCAGTCAGACCCCAAGAGGTCCTACCTCCAAGCAATTACATACCACAATATACATAGTAGGATTCGTACCTACATACGAGCGTAATTTGTGCGAAAGTGATTTTTAAGGATTCTCCTTCCTCTGCTTAATCCGTAAAAATCACATTCACGTAAAATTAATATGGATATAATTATTTTTTTTATGGTATAGGAGGGCAAACGAGCAGACGGATCGCCTGATGGTAAACGATTACCGCCGCCCATGGACACCCGCTACATCAGAGGAGTCACAACTGCGTTGCCGACCTTTTAAAAGGCGATTGGGCCTCCGGTAACCTCACACACTCGACGAAACACAACGTAAGCGTTGTTTAACGCTGGTTTTCTGTGAGGCCGTGGTATCACTCCGGTCGAGCCGGCCCATTCGTGCCGAAGCATGGCTCTCCCACCTAATTTTTTTTAATTCTCTTACACAATTACTTTGTGTATTTATTTCCAATATAATTCTTATTCGAGTAATATATACGAGTATATTAGAAATAAATTAACCTCCTTACATGGCCCGCCGTCTTCCAAACAATAAAGTGTCGAATTAATTATCTGTGTACCATATTTGCACCATGTTAACCGTCCTTTACGCAATGTAACGACTGTCCCTTAGTATACGAATGTTAAATAAAAAAAGTTATCTTGGAATTCTGGTATTGAACAGATAATAATGTATTGTTAAAGGTGTAAAATAATGCGAGTTTTTTATTAAAAGCTACAGTTTTTAGAAAAAAAATATGAAAGCACATTATTCGAGAAATGAATTTGGATTTCACAAAGTTATTGGAAAAAAAATTAGACAATTTGATTAAAATGAAATTTAACATACCATCACGCCTGTATTCCCCGAAGGGTTAGGCAGAGGTGTACTTAATGTAAACCCACAGATCGCCGGTATGTTTAGGTCCCATGTTACAGGGGGCGAGCCTATAGCCATAAATCCAGACTCCGAGCTGCTAATGAGAATTTCATAGAAAAACCCAATAACACTTTGCTCGACCTGGGGATCGAACCCAGGACCTCTAGTGTAGCAGTCGCACATGGGACCACTAGACTAATGAGGCATTCATGAATGAAATTTGCATGTAATAATATTCATATGCCTACATAATTTGAGAATAATTAATTAATATTTTGTAAGGTTTCTGTAAGCTTATCATTTACTTTTATAACTATCAGTTTAATTTAGAAAGCTCATAGGTTACCTTTATAAAATAAACTTTGCTTTAAAAATCTGGAAAAAGATATATTGAAATCACATTATTTTAAAACGGATTTACCCCGTGGGGGAACGGGTTAGAATACTGTTCCTCACTGCCTTTCAGATAGGCATCCCGTAAGAGGCGTGAAAATAATTGACTTGCTCAGTGTTAGGACTCTTACGTCGGAGTTTGTCGTAAAGCACCTTGGTGTGTGTTTCAACTTTTGCACGTAAGAACCAGTTCCCTTCGGTTGCTACGGCTCTGGCAGTCTGCAGTCCGTAGGGGCTCTTCAGCAGCTCCTCAGGTGTTGCAGATGTCCATGAGCGACGTTGACTGTTTACCTGGTGGCTCGTCAGCTCGTTTGCTGACTTAATCCATTAAAAAAAACTGTAGAAAGTTCTCTCCAATCAGTAATTTATATAAGAAATATGTTCTATAATAAGCAAAGAGCTGATGCTTCGTCGACATGTATATACTTCATGTAAAGTCTATATTGTTTATTAAAAAGTAACGGCTCTTGGACTAACTAGCGCAGTTTTTATATGCGCTCATAATATGATTTTTTGATGGACGATAATGTTCGTAAGAATCGTTTTCTATTATACATATATCACGTTTATACTATTTTGGATAAAGATTACTGTATTTATTATTTTTTTATACGAATCATGCAGAAATTAAAGACTTAAAGATTACTGGTGATTTTAGTAATCAATGTCTATTGATAGACTTCTAAGGAAAGTTTTTATTAGAGAGAAACTTTGTTGCATCGCTATTTTGAAGTAGGTATAAAATAATAGTATTATTTTTTTCATGTTTTTTTTTTTATTTTTCTTTTATATGTTAGGCTTACGCTTGACCGCTAGTTCGCCTAATGTTAAGCGATACTGCGATCTACGATAAAGCGCGTTTGCCTAGAAGAAACCTATGTTACGATACATACAAAATATATGTATTTTACCGAGAAAAATAGTATAGCTCAGCTAAAACACGAAATCATTTATGTACGAAGAAAATATAATTGTTCGGGAGGGTGTTTGTTTTTGTGAAAATTCAAAGAAAAATATTAATTCGCAATATAAAATTTTAATTAACGGCTTTTTTCAAGTGCCTACATCTAAGAACTATTTTGAATTAATACTAAATTTAAAATGAAATAAAACAAAGAAAAAAACACATGTTTTTTTAATTCTTTCATCTGCGCTCACAATAAACTCCAGATTAATTCTAAGCCTCTTCCCGTGATATATCTGCTACCGGCCCGCACGGCCCACCAATTACGGGATAATTACAAAGCTTACGGCCCCGGCCGGAATTAAAATACTTGGCCGTAGTATACTTTTTGTACTTGCATACTAAACGATTTCGCATTCTTTACTGTAACACTCATGTAACACGGAAAGAAAGAACTGTTTGTAGAATGTTTTCGTTCATTCATTGTTGCTGTTCAACAGAGCTATATATCATTATGGCTGTCTTTCCTAAGGGGTTAGACAGAGTTGTACTAAAGTATATTTTTGATATTTATTTTATGTTAAAAATATAAGTAATAATAATGAACTACTACATTAGCTTTATGGTCCAAAGCGCGCCTGCTACGCTAGAGGCCCTTAGTTCAAGTAAGTTTGAGCAAAGTGTTATTAAGGTTTTCTATGATTTTTTCAATTGAAGTTCGAGTTTTAATCTGTGCCCGGTTAATGGCAATAGGCTCGCCCCTTATCTATTATATAGGACCTAAACTTACCGAGGAACTACTAAAAAGGATGTACATTAGTACACCCTTGCCTACTCCCTCGAGGAATACAGTCGTGATGGTATGTTATATGTTAATTATAGACAAGTAACCGTAGCTGTCTAAAACGAAGTACTAGTAGATATTTAAAAAATCAAGACCATCTCCTTTCCTATTAATATAGATCGTTTACATTATCTACAGATATTTTCATGTAACATTACATAAGAAGCTTGTAAGGACCCTCGCCAACTCTAAATGCCACAATAAACCTACACAAACAAGCGACCGTACAAAGCCGAAGCCAGTGATTTGGCGCAATTATTACGTCGCGGGGGCATCCAAAAGTGAAAAAAAGCGATAGAATTCGCCGAGGCTCTGATTAAAATTGTGACAGCTTGATTGTTCGACTCCTGCGTTCCCTTTTTTGGGTGAAATGCTTCCAGTAGTTGAGATAAGATCAAATTGGACCATATATTACTGATTTGGACCTGGAACTTTATGATTGCTACCTTTTTTTGATTATAGCTGTTTGGATTCTGTTTTGGCTGTGGCTTCGTTAAGGGATGTTGTTTCAAATCAATTGTGCTATATAAAGTAAACTTGCTTTAAGGACGAACTAAAAATACAACCTGTATTTCTTCAATCCATTGGTTTGTAATCGGTCCACGATCGGTTTTGTATCAATGTTATTTAAGTAGAGCTCGTCTACGTGCCAAGTTCTCTAGACCATTGACCGATGTCTTACTTCGATCGCGATACTGTATTATTTCACTGTATATAGACATTGAGTTTAACCTTTTCTGCCAGCGCAGAGACACAAATAATTAAATAATAACATTATGAAAAGAACAAAAGGATTAAATAATGAAAAAACACGTATTTTAGTAACATAACTAATATTTTGAACCAAATAGGTCTGGACCAAATAGGTCTCCAGATCAAATAAATGTCAAGCAATATTTTATGTTTGGATCTAGTTTATGCTTGAAGCACAAACAGAGTCTAAGATGAGACACATAATTTAATGAAATAGCTTCAAAGAGTCAAAGCTCTGGCTTTCCTAAATACACAACTGGATACCGATAAACTGATTCCTACTATGATTCTGACTCCTCAAGCTACTCAGACAGTGATGATGATTCAAGCGATATGGATATTAGTGACGAATAGTCCTATAATTTTTTTATCTGTGGTTAAATATTTCTTAAACGGAGTTAATTATTGTTTTATGATTTTGTACCTATGAAGCTATTATAAAATATTTGTAAAACTTAAAAATAAATACTTAAAAAAGATACTTATTATTTTATTCTTTACCAGCAATGTCTATCTCGAGATAAATCTTTGGATTATTGACTCCGTGTGTAGAGTTACCCGCCCCCGCTCCCTTCTTACCGCGCAGGCGATACGAGAGTTAAACGGTCGGCCTATAGTATGCAAAGAGTGGACAGAAATAGGTGCTAATACTAATATGTAGTACGACTTTCTGAGAAAAACTTATAACGCCTGCTCCTTAATCAATCCGTATCATGACCAAACTTATCCTAGCAACAAACGAGTAGCACCCAATAATATGAAACCGTTTCCGATGACAGATATATTTAATTAAATTCCAAGAAGTCTTTATATCGTTTTTGTGAATGCGCACCCAGCTAGAATCACGACTTGATCGCGATCGAAACGTGAGCGTTTAGTTACAAATAGATTACCTGTAACAGAATTTCAACGGTCTGCAAGAGATAAAGTTTCCTGACACTCTGTAGGGGGTAAAGGAAAACCTGAACTTGCTTTATATGGGTATATTACTTCTATATTTCCGTGAGCGGTTTTCCTTACGACACCGCAAAATAAGATTGTATTCTTACGAATATAATATAGAAAAGATTAAATATTTTAATTTATATTATATTAATTTTATAATATAAACAAAAATATTCAATTTTTAATTGACTGCCTCATTAGTCTAGTGGTCCCAAGTGCGACTGCTACACTAGAGGTCCTGGGTGCGATCCCCAGGTCGAACAAAGTGATATTGAGTTTTTCTATGAAATTCTCAGTAGCAGCTCGGAGTCTGGATTTGTGCCCGGTTAATGGCTATAGGCTCGCCCCCTATAACATGGGACTTAAACATACCGGCGAACTGTACTGAACGGTACATTAAGTACGCCTCTGCCTAACCCTTCGGTGAATACAGGCGTGATGGTATGTTATTATATTAATTTGTTCAAAGTTTATGTAATGGCTAGCTAAAGATTATGATCTTCAAAATCAAATTGAAATGTTAAGTAATATTAATTCAATTAGACTATTTTAATGTACTTTTGAAACTAATTGCAGTAGAACTGCGGATATTTATTAACTTCAATGTTCTAAATATAAGCATTGGCATTAAAATATGCAATCATTTATGTATCTATATATATAGTTTATCTTTTTATTTCATATACTACACATAAAGGTCAATGTTGATCATTAAAAATATTTAACATACAGTAGGTACCAATAAAGTATCAGTGCCAAAATTATGACAAGATTTGATTGATCTTCGATCTAAATAACTTGTTTACGTTTGATTTCGTATGTAAAATAGAATACCATTTGACATTTACGTTATATATATTTATAGCTACTAGTGTCCAAAATTGCAATGCAATAATATTTTGAACATTTATAAATGGATATTTGGAAAGGACATTTACAAATAAAATTTGCATTTAAATGGGACAACTATAAATAAACTAAATGTAAGAACATACGCTTTATCCTTAATTATACATTATCAGCAAGCAATTTTATAGATATACATTTTAAGTAGTGAATTATAGGATTTTTTCTTTAAAAAATGTTTTGCATGCGTTAATGCCAAATATAATAAAAATACTAAGCAATTTTATATCACCCCTTCAAGCTATCATTCCCCTTGTAATTGTTTAACAAATAGTGTAATCAATTTACACAGTGTTTAGCTTGACAGGTGATGACAGGTGCGATATGGTCTACTGCCCACCCCATTTCGGTATTGCACGTGGTACTCCCAACCGTGACATATGACTGCCTATTTAACGCTTCGCTTATACTGGCATCAAGATTAAGCATTTCAAACGGAGGCTAGAGAATTCATGAAAAGCCAATATTTTAAAGATTTAACACCTATAAAATGAGAAGTATTTATATGCATTATTATGACTACAAACATTGCTATACGGTAAACCGGGGTTACTTTGAGTCGTGGGATGACTTTGATCAAAAAATACGTTTTTTTTTATGGGATAGGAGGGCAAACGAGCAGACGGATCACCTGATGGTAAGCGATTACCGCCGCCCATGGACACCCGCAACACCAAAAGAGGAGTCCCAAGTGCGTTGCCGACCTTTAAAAGGGGATTGGGCCTCCGGTAACCTCACTCACTCGGCGAAACACAACGTAAACGTTGTTTAACGCCGGTTTTCTGTGAGGTTGTTTTATAAACAAATGAAAATTATGTGAAAAGGCATGCAATGTGGGAGATTAGGTATGTATCAATTTATTAAAACCGCTGGCGTTTTTTATAGGGAGTTTCATGTGATCAAAATCAACTAATACAAATGACAATGTTTAATTTCACTATTGAGAGATTTGTGTTGTTTTAATTGTTATAGAATTATATTTGGGGGGACTTTCAAATTAAGTAACAAAGAATACGGGTATCAAAGTAACCCCAAAACGAGTTTAGCTTTTATTCGCCCGAATTTATTTATTTTGTGAAAAAAATATTATTCAATTTTTGGTTTTCATTACTAAAATCAAGAGAGCTGATAAAATCGATATTAAATATTTTTTTGTTGATTTTATTCTTTGCTAACAGTATCAAAACACCTCAAGTCTCCAGCTAGATTGCCAGGGCATTTATTTCTTTCACCAAAAATGCCTGGCTAGAAACCCATCTACAGTTATCTGTCAACCAGGGTAACCCTTTCGACCTTCAACTGAACGACCTTTACGACAGGTGCGCTATGGTCTACTGGTCACCCCTCGGCGGTATCGCACGTGGTATTCTGAACCGTGTCACATGCGCGTGCGCCTTGTCACGGCTCGGTATACCACGCAATTTATTATGTGATCATTGGATAAACAGCAATTTCACGGTTAGTGGATAGTGTTGAGGTTATAAACGTATTTTATATGATAGTATAAGTAAGTAAACTACTTATTGTACCCACATATTGTTTTAAAACTGAAATGTAATTACTGAAATTAATATTACTATGTCTTATCTTTAAAGGAGACCTATGCCTGCTTAATAGTTGTTCATTATGATAACAGATGATGCTACTTAATCTCTTGTTTTTAAATAGATTTTTTAAGATCACTATCGATAAATATTTAGTATTATAGAGACGAAAGCTTAATAAAGTGGATGGATTAACAGGTTAAAGAACATGCTCAAACCCAAATAAATGGAGACTAATGGAGAGATGCGACGGTAGCCTGATGGCTAGAGCGTCGGACTGGCAATCATGTGACTGCTGTTTCTAGACCCACCCATTGCACTATCGACGTGAACCCACTCGTAACACAAGCATTTAGCTTAGCACGAGGGGTTAACAACAATACTATTAATATGCAACCCACATTGATAGTAAGCATTTATTAAAAACTAGCTTTTGCCAGCGACTTCGTCCGCGTGGAATAGTTACTTTGTTCCCTAGTTCTTCAGTTCTCAGTTTCACCTGCGTTGCCCCGTTCCTAAGGGTTGTAGCGTGATGTTTTATAGCTTGAAACCTTTCTCATGAATCACTCATTTTCCCAACATTTCCCTTCACTGCTCTGCTCCTATTGATCGTAGCGTGATGAAAAGTATACTATAACCTGCCCAGGAGTATGAAGAACAATTGTACCAAGTTTCGTTGAAATCCGTCGAGTGGTTTTTGTTTCTATAACGAACATACAGACAGACAGACAGACAGACAAAAATTTTACTGATTGCATTTTTGGCGTCAGTATCGATCACTAATCACCCGCTGATAGTTATTTTGGAAATATATTTCATGTACAGAATTGACCTCTCTACAGATTTATTATAAGTATATAGATATAGATATAGATAAAGGAGACTAATAATGACGATGATACAACATTTAAAAACTGTGAAAACCATTGAGATATTATAATTTACGGTCATAGTATCTAGTAATACAAAAACATACCATCACGGCTGTATTCTCCGAAGGGCTAGGCAGAGGCGTACTAATGTACACCCACAGTTCGCCGATATGTTTAGGTCCCCTGTAATAGGGGGGTGAGCCTATTGCCATTAACCGAGCACAAATCCAGACTCCGAGCTGCTACTGAGAATTTCATAGAAAAACCCAATAACACTCCTCGACCTGGGGATCGCACCCAGGACCTCTAGTGTAGCAGTCGCACTTGGTACCACTGGATTAATGAGGCAGTCAATTAAAAATTGAATATTTTTATTTATATTATAAAATTAATATAATATAAATTAAAATATTTAATCCTTTCTATATTATATTCGTAAAAATACAATCTTATTTTGCGGTGTCGTAGCGTAGCACTCGCGCTTGGCAGCACTAGAGGACATAGTAGTAATCAAAAACAATTATGGTGATTAATTTCTAAATTACATTACCTAATTGTAATTAACTATGACAGCGATGACATGGTCTACCGCGCTCCCCGGTAGCACACCGTGGTACTCCCTCCGTCACGGTCGGTACCGCACGCGATTACCGTGTACCTAAACGCGTGTTAACAAACAAATTGCGTGTTTTGTAGCCACCAAATTGAATTATTATGATAAATGATATAGCGTTTAGTATTGTTTTATTAGACTACAATAACTTAACGATTTTAATAATATTGATATAAAACTACTTTTTAAGGATTTTATCGCGTTGTATTGATATTATTTAATTCTCGACGTTTCGGATCCTTTACAGCATCACGGTACGGGTACTAGGGTAGTGTCAGAAACCAGATATTAACATAACATAACATACCATCACGCCTTTATTCCCCGAAGGGTTAGACAGAGGCGTACTAATGTACACCCACAGTTCGCCGGTATGTTTAGGTCCCATGTAATAGGGGGCGAGCCTATTGCCATTAATCGGGCACAAATCCAGACTCCGAGCTGCTACTGAGAATTTCATAGAAAACCTCAATAACACTTTGCTCGACCTGGGGATCGAACCCAGGACCTCTAGGGAAGCAGTCGCGCTTGGGACCACTAGACTAATGAGGCAGTCCAGATATTAATTAATTAATATAATAAAAATAATTATAATAAAACAAAAAAATTTTAAAATGTTTAGATATTTATGATTTATCAATAAATAGTATGAACATTAACAAAACAATGTTCTCTGTATGAAAAGGTCCTCTATAAGTAATGAGAAAATTACAGTATATATTTTTTTTATATCTTTTTTTAAAAAAAAAAACGTTGCCCCACACTAGGATTTTCTCCTGTATCGTGGGTGCGTTTACAAACACAAATTCTCACATACACAAACGCCCAGACCCGGAACAAGTACCTGTAGATCATACAAATATTTTGCTCCGTGTGGGGATCGAACCCACAACACGTGACGCAGAAGCCGATCGCTCAGCCGCTACGCCAAACGTGTCGTATCTTGATTTAGTGTACCTATATAAGGTGAATTCTCTTGCCTGCATCGGACTGCTTAAATTAAAAGTGTCTGATAACTGCCAAGTAGATTTGATTGAGACACAAACGAAGATGCATTTGTGTCTAAACCCGTTCATCCGTCTCATTACACTTAAGTGAGGTATTACTATAAACAAAAGTATAAATTATTCCTAACAAAAGATTACCCAGTACTACGAGTACATAATCATTACTATCAATCTTCATCTTCCATCTCCCTCTAGCATACCTTCAATACCACTTTACGCAAATAGTGGTATCATTCATATCAGAGACAGGTCATTTTAAAACTGTCGAAAGTGGTACAGTCAAAGTAGCAAGCTCACAATCATTGCAACCGGTGGAACTGACGAAATGAGATGCAATTTGAGACCATGACTGTAACATTTGGGACTACAGTGCTAGCTTCAGGCAACTTGTGGAGGAATAAGTGATGAGCGAGGTGCGATCAGACTTGGGACATATTAAGCTGATGCCTTTTTGGTGCTCTTTTCTGATGTAATCTAGCACTGCTATGCTGAGCTCTTATTCTTGCGGATATGAGACGCAATATTTACCGTCTTTTTAAGTCTGTAACATACATAGTAGATGACACATTTGGCTTAGCTGCTGAGCAATCGGCTTCTGCGCCACGTGTTGTGGGTTCGATACCCGCACGGAGCAAATATTTGTATAATATACAGGTAGTTGTTAGGGGTCTCGGCGTTTGTATATATGAGAATTTGTGTCTGTAAACGAACCCACGATACAGGAGAAAATCCTAGTGTGGGGCAACGTTTTAATTAAAAAAGAAGAATATAGCCGATTGTGTTACCTACTTGTACCCATTAAAGGTGTGTCTCTACCTGTCATACTAACCAATTTTCTTTCCATATGTGTGAAAAATAAATACATGTTCCTTTCATAGGGAAAGTTGGTCAATATGACGCGGAATACCCCTTTAAAACGTGCACGTGACTAAATCGGCAACCTGTATATATTTTTATGGATTACGGGGGAAACGAGCAGATGGATCGCCTGATGGTAAGCGATTACCGCCACCCGCAAAAAGAAGGTCGTGTTGGTCCGGAAATACTGCAGGCGAAAGTTCATACCACCGTTTCAATCCTGTATATGGATACATCACGCTTAAATTCCCCAAAAAATACAGAAGTGTAGTAATGTATACCTAGCCACAGTTCACCACAGTATATTTAGGTCCATGCCCATTAACATTGCCAAAAATCCAAATTCCGAGCTGCTACTGAGAATTATGTACATAGAAAAACTCAATAACATTTTGTTCGACCTGGGAACTACTAACTACTTACAATGATATTTTCTTTTATATAATTGGACTGTAATGTTAGGATCGGCTTCTAGAACTTTCTAGGATTGTTTTGTACTAGATATTTAACATTCTGGAATTGCAATGAACTTGTTACTGCATCATCAACCGCTCGTCACTTGCACCGCACCCAGTTCCTGTGTCCAGTTGCAATAATACGATGTTATTACTGCACACCCGCGGCCTTCACGAACTTGTGCCATTTTCACAAATTGTTTCCAGTGGTTATCTAGCCACGTGCACTATCCGCTGCTAAATTGTAGTTTTCCTTGAATGCCCTGTATACGAACTTTTGGAGTGGTTGTTATTTCTGGTTCAGTGGTATCTACGAGTATTACCGGTTGGTCGACGTTCGTGATGATTTGTTGGTAATTCTAGTGAGAATATAGAATGGGTTTGCCAGTAAAATTGAAATTATAGATTTAAATTTGGAATTGCACCCGAAATGTAACGAATACCGACGGTCGTTCACGAGTTTTTATTAGGATTTCCGGTTAGAATTGAAAGCTTGAGACATTGCTTCCGTCAAAATATAGTCAGAATTTTTAAAGCATATAAAGCAACACTGTTTCGGGAAGGGTCTCGTGCCTATGTAATGATGTCTAGGCTGAACAAGCAATCTTAAAAGTACGCTTCCCATTGTCAGGTGATGAATTTTTATCACATCAAGACTCCTCCATACCTTGGAGTGTAGGTTAATCCATGTCTGTAACAATCGTTAGTAGTAGCCAGAAGCCCAAAAAGGCTTATAACCAGTTTGGAGTGCATGAGTAATAAATCCAACAATAGATGAGCTATGTTTTCACGAGAAACAAACGCTGGTGGGTTTTTTCCTCGCGTATCACTTATATTAGCTATGCTCGGAGTCTCTCTGAGGGATAAAATCCGAAACGAAGTTATCCGTCAGAGCACTAAAATTACTGACATAGCTCAAAGGATTAGCAAGCTGAGTGGCAATGGGCCGGTCACATCTGTAGGAGAACCGACAAATGCTGGAGCAAACGAGTTCTCGAGTGGAGACCGCGTCTAGGCAAACGTCCCGACGCCCTACACTACAGCGTCTGGAGTGACGACTTGCGGAAGGCAGCTGGCAGCGACTGGATGAGGAAAGCCGAAGATCGGGCTTTGTGGCGTTCACTGAGAGAGGCCTACGTCCAGCAGTGGACGAATATAGGCTGATGATGTATTACTTAGCTTCCTCATCCATCTCTAGTAAAACCGCAATCTTATCCGTGTGTAAAAATTGGGTAACGAAAGTCTGATGGCAGACATCTTTTGTACAATAGTGATATTCAACGACATCTGATAAGACTGGAAACTGATCTAACATGTTGGAAAAAAGGCAGTAAAAACAGTAATGACTTATGAGAACTTAGTTTTCCTTGCATTCAGAACTCTACAGAAGCAGTTCTTTATAGTCACCTACTTTTTCAGTAGGTACTTTTTTATTTGGAACCTATTTTCTAAATTAAATTGTATATAAAAAGTATATATGGACTGACACGTGCTAAGTGGCAGACAAAAGGCTATTTGGCTTAAGTTATTGTAAAAAACAGGGTCTAAATAATTTGAGACCTCCTTTGCTATTAAGTAACAAAAGTGTATCTAAGTTTCAATTCCAATAGCAATTTGTGTTTTTGCACTGTATTCAGAGATACAATGAAGCGGCTATATAATAATATATAATAGGAACACTTACTTGTTTTTTAGAACTAGACATATATATTTTTAATATATAATTAAGTATATAAAAGCTTGAATAATGATTATAACAGTACAGTATGTTTTTTTGCAATTATCTGTAATGTTAGCAATAATACCCCAATATTTGCTTTTTTTATACAGCATAGATCTTATTTGGATAACAGTAAGGTTTCGATTCATTATGAGTTTCCCGACTGGTCAGCTTGAAGGAAGAAAATTTCTTTCTCCTACTACTTACTAATGGGCCAAATTTTATCAAAAATAGTTAAGGATTTATAGTGAAAGTGAAGTGAAACAAACAAAAAACATTTTAATGTTTATTAATAAAAATTATTGCTATCATAACTTGTGCTCATTAGAATCCTTCCTATCCCAAAGAAAGAAACATGACTAATCCATTAAGTCAAAAATTCTTTAAATTCAAATCTTTTGATAGTTTAACGAGCTTTTTAAAGTGCTTTCTTAAGATATAATGACTTGTGCGCACGAACGCATTGGCGTGCAATTTGGTCGGCGTGCGGCAAATAATCGCTACGGGCGACCGCGCGTGCAATCATGCCTTTATTTAAGGTTGGTTCTTGCTGAGCGAGGCGATCAAAAATTACGAAAATAAGTGTAGAATGATTTAATAAGTGTACAATATAGGCGTTAGGATAAAGTTTAACAGAAAGATGTTAAAAGCCATTTGCCAACAAAGTCTAACGCCCCAGGTGTCACCAAAAAAAAAAAACAAATATTTTGAAACCTAAAAAGGAAATATGTAGTATAAAACATTTAGCACGAATATTAGGAGATTTTTTTTATGGGATAGGAGGGCAAACGATCAGACTGATCGCCTGATGGTAAGCGATTACCCCCACCCATGGACACCCGCAACACCATAGGAGTCACAAGTGCGTTGCCGACCTTTTAATCGGCTAATTATCGTTAAAATCCGAAAAGCCTGACAACCAATTTATCATTTTAGGGTATCTGTATTACACGTTTGCAGAAGTTTGATTGCAGCCATTTCTTTTGAAATAGGCTACCGATATTCAACAGCATCTCGTTAGAATTTACAGTTAGGATGATTAATGATAAAAATCAATTTACACCAAGTATATAACTTGCCTTTCTAACTCAATTCTTAGTGTAGGGCAACGTTTTTTTGAAAAAACTTGTGTATATCAAAATAATATTCAATATTGCAATAAAAATGTGTACTCACATAATCTATAATTCGGTTAGTGAGACCAACCCCAATCTACAACCGCTCAACATGTGCCGTCAGAATGCACGCCCGAGGCGCGGACGCGCGTTTTGGCTTCTGTTTAAGAACTCTTTTGAAATTAGTGTATTATTTTTGATGTATGTACTGCATTCATTTTTATATTCAAGTGGCTTACCAATAACAAAAAGTGCCGTGAGCTAGTGGAAGTAATTACTAACTGATTGGCTACGGGAAGGAAGGTGAACGTCCTGTATATTCTAAAAGTGGCTTCGAAAGACTTTCATTAAAATATTAAGAGATAGACCGGACTGACGTCATCTCCTCAGCTTTCTGTGGGTATGTAGTATGTACTATTCTGGGCCCGAAGTTCAAGTTCAAATGTTTTTATTTCCAATAAGCTTTTACAAGCGTTTAAGAAACGTTATGATTCTAGTTGCATGGTTCCAAAAGGTTGATCCTATGGAGAAGAATCCGGCAAGAAACTCCATGGACACTCTTTCAAAATATACGAGTATGGTGTTACAATCTTCACTGGTACAATATTGCGATATCAGGATGTGTGATTGAATGTCAAAGTTGGACCAAAGTCGACTTATTACAAGAAGATTCTCAGTATTTCAGAACGCGATGTCATTATAAGAAAATAAATTATTTATGAAAAGAAAATAATATTGTCAAAATTATATTAGTTATAGCCAATGAATAATTTCTTTGTCGCTTTTCGATAAAATGGTGTATCTCTGGTTTCATACAAATTTAAACTTCGAAGTTTTGTATTACGATTTGTTGTTACCAATTCAGACGATATTTTGTAATAGGAGCCGAACCCATTGCTATTTTCTATCACACATATATTCCCTGAAGGGCTAGGAGTCTTAGGAGACTAGGAGAGACTAGGAGATTAGGAGGTTACTGCTGTATACTCAAGTTCCACCGGTACCTATATCTTATATGACAAGGGGCGAGCTTGGTTAAATCGTTCTAGGGATGATTAGGAAGTCTATTGCCATTACGGGCGCAGATCTAAACTCCAAGCTGCGATTGAGAATTTAATAGAAAAAATATGTTTAGCCTAGCGGCTGAGCGATCGGCTTTGGAGGTTATGGGTTCGATCTCCACATTGAACAAATATTTGTATGATCTACAGGTAGTTTGGGCGTTTGTGAATGTGAGAATTTGTGTTTGTAAATGCACTCACGATACAGGAGAAAACGCTAGTGTAGGGCAATGTTTTTTTAGACCACATGACTAATTAGGTTAGTTTGGATAAGTAAGAAAAACTAAAAAAAAAATATTAGATACCCGTTACTATCTATTTTCGCACTAAAACGTATTCAAAAGAAAGTCGTGCTTCATATAGGTACAAAACCATTATAATGTAATAGGAGTTAAAAGGTTCACGGTAAGTAAAAGCACTTTGAATTTAAAATTTAAAGCAGCAGTGAATGAGGCTCGTTACTTCGATAAGAAGTCGGTGTTGCCAGTCGCAGCTTGACATAACTGACGTTACACATCTGTTGATACTATTTATATGTTAAGGGACTTGTAGAATAACCTATTCTATTTTATAGTTTTACCCCATGTGGGGACGGGTTAGAATACTGTACCTCACTGCCTTTCAGATAGGCATCCCTTAAGAGGCGAGAAAATATCTGACTTGCTCGGTGGTAAGACCTCCTGGGGTCTAACTGGCTGGCGACCACCCTTACGTCGGAGTCTGTCATAAAGCACCTTGGTGTGTGTTTCGACTTTAGCGCGTAAGAGCCAGTTCCCCTCAGTTGCAGCGGCTCTGGCAGTCTGCAATCCACAGGGGCTCCTAAGGGTCATCAACTCCTCTGGTGTTGCGGGTGTCCATGGGTGACGATGACTAACTACTTACCACCAGGTGGCTCGTCATCTCGTTTGCTGACTTAATCCATAAAAAAAACTTGAGAGGTGTAAAGGACACAAGGATGGAACGAAGTTCCTTTCGATTAATTAGTGAAGGAATTGTAATAAATTAATTAATCGTATAATTGTATTATTTACAAAAAACCTGTATACACTCAACAAAAATAATCGTCGCGACACCACACTGTTCAATGCGAAATAGAAATGAAAATATCTGGCTTGCTTTCTATAAGAGAGAGAGAGAGAGAGAGAGAGAGAGAGAGAGAGAGAGAGAGAGAGAGAGAGACAGAGAAACATGCGCACGCCGCACAGCTTACAAAAAGTGTCGTGACAACTTTTCGTAAGAATTTTTTCCGTCTAGCCCCCTTTCACAACGCGCGATAAGGAACTTCGTTCCAAAAAATAATGTATTTATAGGTTGTTTATTTTGTTGATAAATAGTTAATAAGGAAACTACCTACCACTCTACAGATTTAATAAAAATGTAAGGTAGCAGTAATTGTAGTATTAAGATGTCCAACACCTCAGTCCACTCGTGACCATGAATGCTGTAAAGGATCCGAATTGGAAATTAAATAATATCAATAATATAATGCGACGAAATCCGTAAAGTAGTTTTATTTCAATGTCTAAAAATCGCGAAAGTGTCAGAAACCGGAATTTCCTCATTCGCCTTTTTCTTATTTCTTAAAGACAACTCGTGCTGTCGCGGAACTTTTCAAAAACACACCCAGGCTTAAATTTGTCTCATGTGATAATCAAACCCAAGTTTGGATTTGTGCTCAGATAATGGCAATAGGCTCGCCCCCTATTACCTGCATTGAACCTAAATTTACCATCAACCTATGGAAGTACATTAGTACACCTCCTAATTGCCTAACGCTTCGGGGAATATGGTACCTATTTACAAAAGCAACTTTTTTTATGTAATAGGGGGCAAACGAGCAGACGGATCGACTTACAGAAATTAATCCTCAGAAAAAAGAATATGTATCCTGCCGATAAAATGGTAGCTACTGTCACTACCGCAGTCAATGTGAACGGTACGTCATACGAAGCGTGCGCAAACGGCGAACGATTTGACGCCTCAGGCGCAGCCGCTTCTGTAGATCCGATCGTGATCGCTTGCGGTGCGCCGGCGCAAGCTGCCGTGCGCGAGGTGAGAAGCACGGTAATGTGACAGCGAAATCATGATATTGTTTATTGTGGATGTGGATTAGATTCACGTATTTAATAGCTGTATCTAGTTTGGTTGGAGATCGACCCAAAATAGTTATCAAAAGTGTCGGTAAAGAAGGACAAAATATTATACTAAAAACCAATATTAATCTGAGAGCTTTTAAAATTGCATAATATATTTTTTTAAGATATTGTTTTTTTTAAGATATTAGTAATAATAATTTTTTTGACATCTTAAAAACAATACGAGCTCTATCAGTCCATCTAAAGCCCTTTCTGTGCTTTCTATTAGGCAAAATTGCTACGGTGGTAAGCTAAGGGTTTGACCATAGTATTCAAATCAACAATAAAAAGAAGAGAATTAATGAAACTTTTACACGACATGACTTATTATTTTTTCCAGTAGATACCATAAAAGAAATCGAGTATTTTCAGGAGGTGGATACGATGCTGTGCCACTTGACGACGGATGACTAAAGATCTACTTTGAACGGGTCAATACTTACACGTGTAAGGCATTGTCCAACATTACCTACCGTTTAAAGTTCTAGTGAGATAAACGAGACGCTCGAAAAATAAATTGATGGCACTAAGGTTAAGTGAATTTATTACAACAAAAAATCGAATCAAAACATTCGCTATTATGAAAAAACTAAATCGATTTTATAATACGAACACAATCAATTCGAAATGTCACCGAAACATAATAATCGGTAGGTACTTTCTTTACTTTCTCAATGACCATACCAGGTCGATCAATATAAGAACGCTTTTTAACTCCCTCACGATTGACGTCAATTAAATTTGATAGAGACCATTTAGGAGATTGATTAAAAATCGATACAGAAATCGATTGCGGCAATCGGTAATGAATTCGGATCGACTGACGACGACGTACGGAATTTTAAGTTGCCATATAACGATTCGTAGGGCGTAGTTTATTAATAAAGTTTATTTAATAGCCATAACGAAGGTTTATAATGCTGGGCAACTAACAGTATTTATCATAATTCACAAGTTTAGAATAAATTTTTATTCTTCACTAATTGATATGACGAAGAAATCAATTGAATTGTAACTTTGTATAATTTGAATCAATTTAGAATATATTTGTACTGAATATCTTTATGTTAAAACGATAATATTGCTTTCCATTTAAAGTAAGTAATTCCTTTTTTGCTTTGATAAATTATTATTGCAATTCTTTATCGATTAATATTCATACTTTTGAAACCAATTAACGTGCCATCTTTTGTGAGTAGACAAATCTATTTCTAGCTTTTTTTTACGATTTGTTATTAAGCTGCCCAAGCAATTTTATTATTAATATTTTTTAATAATTGAATATTACAAATACATATTGTATATAAAAATAAATATTTATTTTATCATTTAAAATCCAATAGCCCAGTGAGTCACATCGTAAAAGTTTGGCCAAAATTTCACCCTGTATTTATTTGGTTCCCATACCCAGTGGTTAGGCGTGCATCATATGGACAAAAACCCGACGTCACAAAGGACTGCAGACGGCTGCAATTTATTCTAAATAACGGGATCACAGATTTATGGGGACCACTATGCGAAACTGAGACAAAAAAGCGAGCGATTGATGTTTTGTTTTTGAACCGTAATCCGGTGTTTAATAAGAGCCTTCGAAGACAGACTACACTTTCGTATAGTTTAGTCGGATTGTACTGCAATTTGTATCGAGTGATTTCAAGTGTACAATATTATAATTATTAAACGATATATCGGCTAATGACACTGTAAGGTGCGAATGCTCTATAGTTTTTTTTAACTTAGTACGAGTAATCGTTGATACATTGAGTAATAGTTAGCCTATATAGATTTCTCTATTTTGTTTAATAATTACAATAACAGTAGTATGAAATTGTCACCGTGAAGTAAGTGGCGTGACGATCTCAAGGCGTTTGCGGGGCGAACTTAATATTGTGCATGGAAGGAAAAAGGGGAGGCTTGTGCCTAGCAAATTAGGCTAATATGGTATAAATTCCTTTTCTTTTTTATTATATATATTCTTACTTTCATAAACTACAAAGGTGCTTTTTAAGAATCTCTTCTATACTTAACTGAGGCGGATTCTCAAAATACACTATTTCAATAATCATATTGAATAATAGGAAACTAATCTCTACCTCGTTGATTAACATTCATATATTTTATATTTTTTTCCAAATTAATGTCATGTGACGATGTCGTTACATCAGGTGAGATAGCGGTCGATTATTTACAAGCCAATCCAATAAAAATCTAGATAATTATTGCAGTTAGGTATCTTCATAATATATGCCAAAGTAAGTAAAAAAAAAATTACAATATTGATATTCGCAGTGGTCTGACACTAATTGAGACAATTGCTTACACCGTTAGGGATCGTAAACATTTTATGTGTTTTTTTTTATTCCGAGATCACCAAAGAAATAATAAAAAATATCATAAATCGATTTATTATCATTTTCCCATAAAAAAGTCAACACCAATCAATTTCTTGTGAGAAACATTATTAAAAACCAACAGTTGTCGTTAGTTTCGATGAGATTTATACACAAAATCATATATTAAAAATTATTAGATCGATCTACGTATAATATCAACATAAATTTACATATTTATTGTACTTAAGCATAATTATTTTGTGGCCATATCTAATTTAAGTAATACCTATGCTGTTGAATATTCATACTTATTGACGTCATAAAAGCTTATCATAGTTAAATAAATTGCGGTTAAATAAATATAAGTTAAGTGATATGTATAACCTTTTTTAATATTACTAGCTTCTGCCCGCGATTTTGTGTGGCCTTCAGAATTGGGTCCGATCCGACCTGGATAAAAACCTAGCCTGTGTATTATCATCATCCAGACCCGTTCAGCCGTTCTCGTGTGAAAGAGTAACAAACATCCACACATCCATACTCACAAATTTTCACGTTTATAATATTAGTGAGGATTTGGGATTGTGAATAAAAGTTTTTGTTTTGTTGTGCCTTTTCACTTACAAAGGAAATTCTAGTCATATTTTTTTCTGTGTGTGAGAACATTCGAGCAATGTCCAAGGTTGACATTTCTTTCACAAAAATTATAACCACTCAGTTTAAATTTATTTGATAGATCTGTGTGAACTGACGGTTCTCCTTGGTTGATTGTCCCAAAGAGTCATCCATGGCTCACACTATAGGGTTAGTAAGGCAGGTTCCCTTAAGATAAGAACTTTTCGAAGCGAGCTTGCTAAAGGGGCGCCTCCAAATATGGGATGGCTCTTTAGACTCCTTACCAATAAGGGCATGCAACTCAGCTTTCGGCAGATGAGAAGAAATGATTATTGATTTTTAAATATCAGATATTAGATACAAATATTGTAGTGTCTATCCACGCAATATAAATAAAGAAAAACCACAAAAATAACAAGTGATTAGTTCATTATGAAGATTTAAAAAACCGGCCAAGTGCGAGTTGGACTCGGACGAAGGTTTCCTTACCATTATCTATAAAAACGGCAAAAAATCAGGGTTTTCTATGAGAGCCCAATTAAATATTTATTTTATTGTGTTTTTTAGTATTTGTTGTTATAGCAGCAATATAAATATTTACCTATATCATCTGTGAAAATGTCAACTGTCTAACTATCACGGTTCATGAGATACAGCCTGGTGACAGACGGACAGACGGACGGATGGACAACGGTGTCTTACGGCTAGTCCTAATAACAAATTTGTCGATGGATTCGAGATAAGATTTTGACATTACTTGTGTGGACCTTATGTCAAAATCCTATCTCTAGTAAGCAAATCTACCGACTGATTTGATATAGGGACTAGCCGTAAGTAATAGGGTCCCGTTTTACCCGTTTGGGTACGGAACCCTAAAAAGATGATTATCTTACAAGCGAAAATAGCTTTTTGCATAAATAAACGCATACACAACACTCGTTTTATTAAACAAAATAGCTTTTCAATTAACTAATTTCGCGAGGCTAGCTGTACTCTATCTCATTGGATGTATCAGGACCGTTAATTGCAACATGGCGGATTGAATCTTGCGGCTCGGCGCATGCGCCGGCGTTCATATTTGTAGTAATTTTCACGTCATTACGCATAACGTAGCGTTGGCGGTTTGTTGAAAGCGACCACAGAACAAATAGAGCAGATACGACAGTGTGAAAGTAGTTGATGTTGGCGTACGATAATCGTACTGATTCAAGATTATGCCTGCACGCATGTTTTACTAAAGTCTAGCAATGCAATTTAATTTAATACATTATATACTATACTATCTACCAGCTGCAGTAACAAACGATTGAGCAAAATATATTAATAATAGTTTGTAATAGTAGAACTTAGCTGCTGAATTCATTTCACTTGATTTTTTTTTATACAATAGGGCAAACGAGCAGACGGATCGCCTGATGGTAAGCGATTACCGCTGCCCATGGACACCCGCAACACCAGAGGAGTACCACTGCATTGCCAAATATTCTGGCTCTAATTAATAATGTGATAATAATATATAGTTTACACAACTGTGTGGCGGTTTAAGGGTAATGTAGCTAGTGAAATTACTGGGCAAACTTGACAACTGAGGTCTCAAGATCTCAGGTGTCAATTTTGCCTGGTGTAACTGGTGACTTTATGCTGCGATTGCCGCTTAATATCTCGTTGACTAATTTTAATAAAATTAATACATACGTATAAATTCGTACTCTTTCATTTTCTATTCTCAGTGAATACTGGATGACAATTAATTAACCTTTGCCAATTTTGCCAGAAAATAATTAAAATCTATCTCAAGAATTAACACTACCTATTTAAAGTATTCAAATTCACACACACGTTTAATTAAGTCACAGATTATAAATAACAATTTTAGGCTACAAACTTAATTAATTTAGTCACGATTGAACTTTTAAATATAATTTATCAAATCGTTAGAAAAGCAATCAATCATTTCGCATACCTATCTTTCTCTCCACTTGATGGGAGAATTTCTTTGTCGCCGGACCTTATTAGTCTTTGATTGGATGTTAAAAATATCATACTTATGCGATATATTTCAGTCATTAGTAATAAGAATTCGACGTATTAATCACGGGTGTTGCTTCGGGTTAACCTGAAAAAAAAGTTGCTTATAATCGTACTATAAAAAGTATTTTGTGTGTTTACTTCCCCTCAATCAAGTATTCGCTTAGGGCCGCGTCCACCCACAAGATAATCAGACTCTCCAGATAGCATAACTGTAATCTCGACCAACTCCACATCAAGTATTTAACAACCGTGCCATATCTATAGAGTAACGAGTTTTAATCTTTGACGCACAGGATTAGAGAAATGCACGGGCAATTTTCATCGCTTTTATGATAATGTGGTTAGGAGTATTGCGCTCAGAACATTTTACTACTAATACCTTCTGATATGAATGACTGTTATCTTAAATTGAAATCCAGGCTAGATGCGTGGTTTAATTTAGTGTTGCTACTAATTTTTATGAACGCCTGGTAGTAACGGGTTTATAAATTACGGTTTTCTTGAGAAGGATTGTTTATGCTTAACAAGGTTTGGTTTATTAGTGAATATTACAACGCGCTATAAGGAACTTCGTTCCAAAAGGAAAACAAACATCCCGGATTTTACAAAATATTGATATAAATAAATTGTATTAACCTATTATATCTCATTGTCTTTAGATTCGACACCGTTTTGGTCTGTTCGATGAAGTATGCACATCTGGTGGCGTGCAGGTCCGTCACTGCAATTGGGTTCGATTCCTGCGCGTGTCGGATAACTATGGACCACAAGTAAGTATAATTTTATTTGTGTTAATACTGGACTGTATGCCTATTTGATAGTGTATGCACCAAAAATGTGTTTTGTATTGCATGCTAATTGTGAGCGTGTTTATTCTAAGAATACTACCAGTATTGCCCAACTGGGCAATATTGGTAGTATTGCCCAGTTGGGCTTCGGAAGTCAGAAGGCTAATTCTGGTAGATACTACTAATTTACTTCCGACCTAGTTTCAATTTCATAAATGTCAAATGGTACCTATAGAATTGAGATCAAAAACTGACCCAAAAAGTTATATTTGTAGCGTTTATAACATTGAAATCACTACATAGTATAAAACAAAGTCGCTTCCCGCTGTCTGTCTGTCCCTATGTATGCTTAGATCTTTAAAACTACGCATCGGATTTTGATGCGGTTTTTTTTATAGATTCAAGAGGAAGGTTCTAAAGTTATCTAACATTACGCTACGACTCTTAGGAATGGAGTAACGCGGGTAAAACGCGGGCGGGTCGCAGGTTGTAAAAAATATTTTTGAATTTTTTAAGTAGGTACCTAAATGCCTTTCTCAAAGCAATAAACTTCTGATATATAGCTTCATCTAGTTAGACTGGAAACTGACACCAGCTGGCATACCTAGTTTAGAATAGACTAGGATAATGATAAATTTCTGTAAGGCATTAATTTTTTAAGGTGGCAATCCAAACGACCACCAAATATTCTGCCAAAATCATGATACCAACTTTTCTTTGCCAGGTAAACCTAGTATGTACAAAGGTCAAGGGAGAGCCTGTCTACGAGGCGGTGAAGCCAGTATCTGCACACACGGAGCTGGTGGTCTACTACCTGCCTGAAAGACCTGAAGAGATGTTTTTCGTGAAGATGAGGAACAATCTATATAGACAGACAATGGACTCGATATTAGAAGGTAATATACATCGATTTTTTTTACATAATAGTTATGTAAGAATGATGATATGAAATGAGATATGAAAGATGTAGAAACCAGTAGTTATGTAAAAGTTTTGAAAGAAAGAATCAAACTTGATTAAGATTCGAACATGCTTTGCTTGCCTGCCCCTTCGGTTTGGTGGTCGCAAACGTGGTTGTTGACCATGGGTTCGATTCCCAGGCCGAGCAAATAGCTATTAAAAAAAATCTGTCGGAAATTATCAATAGCAGCTCGGAGTGATTTGTGCCCTGTAATGGCATAGGCTCCTTCTATTTTCCTAAAACATACCGAGAATTGTTGGTTGGGGTGCCATTATACAACTTGTCTTACATTCATACAAGCGTAATGTATACAATGATACCTAATATGTATATCACCATAATTACCGTGAAACTATAAATATGGAATTCTCAAATTAGTAAAAGTGAACTTTTACTAAAAACAGAGTGCTTACAGCTAGTGTGTTAATCAATACATAGTACGCCATGGTGACCATAAATCATGGCAAGACAGTTATTATGACGCGCGCTGTTAAAAAATATTAAATTAATCCAATATTTTTTTCTCATCAACCACCATGGTAAGACTGGTAAAACTGTGAAGCTTGCCCAAAATAAATAAAAGATTACATTAATGTCACCATAATAAGTAGAATTTTTAAAAGTAAATAATAATAATATTAAAAAATTGAATGTACCTTACATTACTGAACTTTAGTGATGTACGCAAATAACACTGTTATTATGTTATAATTAATATTAACCTGTCAATGGCCGTATAATAGATACATGGTAAAATCTATTTTCTTAGATTTCGGGGATCAGTACGAGCGTTGCTAAATAAATATTAGAACTAACCAAGTTGTCATCCCCTTCAAACTAGACAAAATAATAAAAAATAAACAAACTACAGATTCGTTCACCAAACTGATAGAGACAATATTTAGTAAACTCAAGCGATTTAATAACACGTAAAGCAAGAAACATAATAGAAAACAGCAGACATGTATCCAATCGCATGTCTGTTTAGACAATCGAAATTGAAAAGTAAAGGAAATCAACCTAAATTAAAAAATAAACAAGTTGTCACTATTAAAACCAATTAGTAAGAAATCCAGAACAGAATAACGGACAATAATTTTAGCAAAATCATTTACATAATTCGTTCACTATCAATTACTAAATACTTTGTAGTTATCTGACTCTCATCTATGAAAAGGCAAACTTATCTACAATATCTAGTCGATAAAATGAGACTAGAATTAACTGTTTGCACTTATCAGTCCGTAAACCGGGTCCAATTTTAATTTTTATCCCTTTTAAGTCTTACTTGACTAGATTAACTCTTCAATGATATTATCACTTGTTTAGTAATGGTTATAGTTCACCATTAAATACCTATAAAATGGAACTGCCCATACAGATTATGGTAATGTTATCAAACTGATGAACAATAAAATATAACTGCATTAAATTATGTATTCTTGCTCTAGAACTTAATTTTGTACTTAGTCCGCTGTTTTAGTGGACGCACTCAGATTTAGCGAACTCTTTAATTTGTGTCGGTTTACCATGAATCCTTGATATCGTGAGATATTTAAAATTTGACTTATACTAATATGTTTGTGACACCTGGGAAGAATTAATTCAGACTATATTCACTGCAATAGAGCATTATTATCGAAAAAAAATACTGCCTCATTAGTCTTGTGGTTGTAAGCGTGACTGCTACTCTAGAGATCCTGGGTTCAATCCCCAGTGTGGGTTTTTCTATAAAATTCTCAGTTGGAACCCGGAGTTGGATTTCTGCCTGGTTAATGGCACTAGATTCGCCTCTTATGATATGGAACCTAAATATATAGGCAAACTGTGGGAATTCACACTTTATGATTTATCACATACCATACTTTACGGTATTTACACAATACCATAAAGTATGGTATGGAATACATTTGTTAAATCCGGTCTATTTATAGATAGCTACCGTGGCCTAACCCTTCGGTTACATATATTAATCGAATATCAGTTCTTTTAAGGTTGATAAAAATAAAAATAAAATTTAATTCAAAAGTATCCGCAATTATAGTCAAATAGAAATAAAACCATTTGACTTTGAGCTTAATTATATACATATGACTTAAACATTAATAAAATAATATGTACCTCGAAAAATTTCTATTTAAAACACATAAAGTGGTCACCCTAAAACCGACCACAACTATCTTCCAATGATCTATAAAAAAAGCGTTCACGTCTTTATACAAGACTTTATTGACTAGTAATTACATGTGAGCGAATATTCAATTCTAAATCGAATAATTATTATATTTTTTATATTTATGAAACTTTCATTTTAAATGGAATTAAATCGGTTTAATATTGCGCGAAATCGATACAGATATATTCGAACTGTATTGGGTTTCTTTAATTGATCTTCCTAGATGAAAGTTTTGAGGCCGATTTTTTCTGATCGATAAAAAGGTTTCATCCGATAATAGACTTTATTTCTCTATTAATTGAGCTTAATGTTCTTATCATTACAGATCAAATTCATCATCATAATTTTGTCCTCGTCTCAATTTAAATGCTGGAACTCATTTAAGCTTCCCCTTTAGGCAAAAACTAGGCCATATATATGTATATATACGAACTTACTGCTGTTCGGGATGTCATGGCGTACACTCACAATTGGAGCTGCTCGACTGGGGAAGTACCTCCTTGCAGAAAACCACTAACATAACATACTATCACGCCTGTATTCCCGAAGGGTTAGGCAGAGGCGTACTAATGTACACCCACAGTTCGCCGGTATGTTTAGGTCCCATGTAATAGGGGGCGAGCCTATTGCCACTAACCGGGCACAACTCCAGACTCCGAGCAGCTACTGAGAATTTCATAGAAAAACCCAATAACACTGCTCAACCTGGGGATCGAATCCAGGACCTCTAGCGTAGCAGTCGCGCTTGGGACCACTAGACTAGTGAGGCAGTCGCAGAATATCGTAGCCAAATAACATAGCTCCATGCTATGTTGTGTTCCTAACGGTGAGCAAGGTCGCCAGAGGTCGTTGTGTTGGCAGTGGGGGTCCGATGGTGTTTTGTTACCGCCGCTGTCATGCATGGTATAGCATGTCTCCTATACTGCCAGCCCAACTATTCCTCCTTACAGGGTCAGCGACGAGTGATACCCCTGGTGCCAACTTAGTGGTATAAAAAAAACACTCGTCAAATTATAATCACACCTTCACTAAGGGCGATACAGAAGAGTGAGAGTTTCTCAATTAGTAAGAATTGAGTACTTATAGGTACAATATTTTTTGCCGTCCCCATATTTCCGAAAGTTATCGAGAGATTTAAATAATTTTAATAGATACATTACGATAGTATAAACATGCATTTCTGCTTTGTATATTTTTAACTAGGTACTTTTGTTTTCAGATTGACAATGTTGTACTTATGTAACATGTATATAGTAAATATCTTAGGTCGTCGCCCGAAAACCGTGCGAACTACCAACCTAATAAATCAATATACATACATTTTACGTCTAACAGCAATCTTAACAGCGACACGTCAAAGCGAAATGTTTAGTTCACTTAATTAATAAACAGTATCAACAAACGTAAGTGGTTATATTCACACGATTGTAAATTAACATGTCTCGTTAGATTCCACGTATATTTATTTTATGTTGTAAAATTAGAGACATTTTTCGAGTGCATTGGTATACTGGTTATTGCTAAATATCACATGTGGGTTACGTAATACGTAATTAAGAGTAAACAATATTTTGAACAGTTTTTCAACCGATTTCAAAAAGGAGGAGGTATTCAGTTCGAATGTATGTTTGTTACGCGATTACTCCGTCAATTATGAAACGATATTAATGATTTTAGTTCGATAGATCATACTTCAGAGGTGGTCCCATAAAAATTTGGTCAAGATCTGATCACAAAGTTTGGAACAAAATGACAATAACACGTAAATGATTACATCGTAATTGGGGGCGAGCCTATTGCCAATAACCGGGCATAACTCCAGACTCAGAGCTGCTACTGAGAATTTCATAGAAAAACAAAATAACACTTTGTTCGACCAGGGGATCGAACCCAGGACTTCTAGCGTAGCAGTCGCACTTGGAAGCACTAGACTAATGAGGCAGTCCTTAGGTAATCATGTTAGGTAAATAATTATATTAAATTATATTCCGGACTATAATCTATCTCTATGCCAAATTTTACCCAGATCCGTTCTGGCGTGAAAGAGTAACAAATATCCATAGATCCATCCCTACATCCTCGCAAACATTTATGTTTATAATATTATTAAGATTATATTCATAATCAGCACACACCATATATTTATCAATATATATCATTCCAAAACTATAAGTACCATTAAACATTCGCACATATACAAAATATCGCGACATTATTCCAAAGCGCGATATAGTCGGCACATCAAAGAGAATTCCTACTTGGATAGCGTCGCGGTTCGGTAGTCGGCACTCCAGATCGCTTTTTTATAGTTAAGCTGCACACATTGTGCTGAAATAAGTTACGTATAAAAGCTACACAGCATTTGAGGGTTAAATTGTGTGGCCAATGTTGGCACATTTGTTTTTCACATATTTTGTATTGGTTTAGTTAATTTTAACTGTCGCTATGTTTTTATAATTTAAGGTAATAACGTAATAAGTGCTTAACGTACTTACGAATAGTAAATCACTTAGGTCAACCCTGCCTGAGTATAACTAATATAATAATAGCTAATTATGCAATTCCTGTTATTATTTCTATTGGTGTCAAAACGGCATTTTCAAAGTGTTTTCGGAAGCCCCTTCCCCAATAACAGTATGGAAGACTAAATGATCTTTGATCACACATATAATGCTTTTCCTAAAACAATTTTAAATATGTCACTTTAAATATAGTTTTATTAGCTGGTGCTCGCAGTTTCACTTGCAAGCGCAACTCATAGGATCAAAATGACATTTTCAAAGTGTTTTCGGAAGCCCGCTCCCCCATAACAGTATGGAAGACTAAATGATCTTTGATCACACATATAATGCTTTTCCTAAAACAATTTACTTGCCTATATCACTTTAAATATAGTTTTACTAGCTGTTGCCCGCGGTTTTACTTGCAAGCGCAACCTATAGCATCCTTCTCTAAGTTCCAATCTATCTCTACACCAGAATTAATCACAATTGGTTCAAATTTTTAGGCGTGAAACGTAAGAAACGAACAGACAGGCAGACAAACTAGTTACTTTTGAATGTAAAATATTAGCATGGATTTTTATAACATAAAAACACACATTCTTTCACATAATTTTCTCTCTAATTATAATAGAAGCACATAAGCGATATTCAGGGATATTCTCAATATGAACATGCCCTAACCGACCAGTTAAATTACACTCAGTTTGATAACGTGGCGGCTTCGTTTGTCCCTATATTGAAGAGATTGCACAAGACCGTATTATGAAGACTGATCTAAATAAAATCTGTGTTGTTTTTCTGTGAACATTACATACCATCACTCCTGTATTCCCCGAAAGGTTAGGCAGAGGTGTAATAATGTACACCCACAGTTCACCGGTATATTTTTGTCCTATTGCCATTAACCAGGCACAAATCCAGACTCCGAGCTGCTAAAGAGAATTCCATAGAAAAACCCAATAACACTGCTCGACCTGGGGAGCGAAACAAGGACCTCTAGCGTAGTAGTCGCAGTTGGGACCATTAGATCAATGGGGCAGTTTTTTCTGCGAAATTTTGAATATTTAATGTATTGTTATAATAATAATATGTGTTTTTCATTTGAATATGTGCTTATACCTACTCTGTTAAAAATAGGTTACTTTTAATTATATTAATATTTTCATTTTCAATTAAATATTTTATGAAACTCAAAATCTAGTAAATCTAGTGTAAATAATATAGATGCAACAAATTTATCTTAAGACGCGAATCCTTCGTTTTATTTCACTCACACTTATCGTATTCTATAAAAAACCTGCAGTTTTCTATCGCACTTGGCATAATTGAATAAATAAATTAAAATCCTATAAGGCCGTACATCACTACGCAAATAAAGTAGGCAAAACGGAGCGTGGACAGTCGACTAGCGAGAGATATTATCGTAACCCCATCTGTCCGGTCGCCGCTCCATATCTAGCATTTTCTATCCTCGCATCTTGAAATACACCTACCCTTACAACGGATAAAGAAACAACCTATCCTTGATCTAGAACACAAACAGGCCGCTAATTAATCCATGCCAGACGACGTCACTTCCCGAGATTTATTGCAATCCATTTCATTAAATATCCGCGGAAACTTCAATACGAACAACTGAAGATCAGCCATTTATAGTAAAAGTCAGAATTGAGGTCGCCAATTAAATCGCATCAAAGAAATTTAAAGACGGTCCCAATAAACATAAACTGTCCAAAGATCCATAGCGAAATTTACGGTTGTCAATAAAAGTGGTTCATTAAAAAAAAATTGCTTGATTGGAATTATATAAAAAAGTTTGATCTGAATGATAAAAAGCGCCCACTGACCACTTAATCACCGTAAAATTCGTTCGGATTTATACCGATGGTAGTTTTTGAGAAACTAATATCAATAAAGTGAAAATATTCAATTTTGAAGAATGATAATTATGATGTACGGTGAAGAATTTATAAATTATGACGTGAAATGTCTTATGGAAGCCGAGCTTATAAGATTTGTTGCTTGTTAACTTATAAATATATTTAAATATCTAATAATGAAGCCTGATTAAGTGATATCAATAAAAACAGATCGTTGTTGACGTAACCTGTTTAATGTCTTCACCCTTCGTGAGAAAAATATAACTTTATAGATCAATGATCATCAGTGGTCGGAAAAAGTTTGCCTAAACTTCTTTAAAGAACAGAAACAAAAGTGGAGACTTACTTACGACAACATCTTTTTCGGAAAAATTAACCCGGGATTCAGGACATCACTAAAGTTCAATATTAATGTTATTAATATAGAAAACAATCGAATTCGTTTACAATCTTTATTGCCCAACATTGACACAAAACACATCGGAGACATGGTTTTTATTATTTTAGAAAAATATAAGACATTTTCTAATCTCCAATATTAAAGGTAGGTACTTTATTGATGTCCCGAAAAGCGAGACAGTTATCCCGAAAAAAAATTTGTCGTAAGGAAGTCTCCACTGTTTGTCTCTGTTCTTTGAAGTTTAGGTAATAATTAGCTCACCTTTTTCCGATCACTGATGATCATGGATGCCTGTGCTTTCAGAATCATTTAAAGATAGAATAAGAATTGTTTTATTGTAGTTTTGATGCGGTATTACACTCGAATCAGATCGCTAATGCGCTGACAGGCGATTGAGTGATCGTGAGTTCAAATCTGAAGTCAAAGTAGCTCGCATTTAGTAGGTCTTTAACATGATAGCTAGAATGTATTGCATGATATACTAATGTATGTTTATTGAGCTTTTATAAGGTTTATTTATACGTGGGAGAGCCATGCTTCGGCACGAATGGGTCGGCTCGACCGGAGTGATACCACGGCCTCACAGAAAACCGGCGTTAAACAACGCTTACGTTGTGTTTCGCCGATTGAGTGAGGTTACCGGAGGCCCAATCCCCTTTTAAAAGGTCGGCAACGCACTCGTGACTCCTCTGGTGTTGCGGGTGTCCATGGGCGGCGGTAATCGCTTACCATCAGGTTATCCGTCTGCTCGTTTGCCCTCCTATCCCGTAAAAAAAAATAGGTTATAAAAATTTTCACGAATTACTGGGTATCCATTACAATGATTATTTTTTATAGAAATTATAATTATCCACAAAAGCTAATCTTTAGGCAATAGGATACACAGTAATTAATAATTTTATAACAATCATATAATTAATGGCGTCGATAATTTTTCAATTACGTTTTAATTGATAAAAATAATTGAATGAATAATTTTTCATTTATTTTTCACAGATTCACCGTTAGACCTATCGACATCCCTCCTTTCTAGAGTCCTTCTCCCAATCTCCCCTCCCTCTGGTGCAGAAGATGAACACAAGTCAGTATCAGGAGACTCCCTTACGTCATCATCAGCTGGTTCCTCCAATGAACTCTTGGATATGACGCCAAAAATCCAAAGAAGACCGGCGAAATCCGAAAGGGCATTGTTACCTTGTGAAGTTTGTGGGAAAGCCTTCGATAGACCTTCGTTATTGAAAAGGCACATGAGAACACATACTGGTAAGTACCTGTGATAACTAAACTAAAAATCCTGTCATTTTAGGTCAAAGTTAAGTCTTAAGATTTTCCAGAAAGATGCAAATCAACATTAGTTACAATAGATATTAATGAATGCCTCATTAACCTAGTGGTCCCAAGCGTGACTGCTACGCTAGAGGTCCTGCGTTCTGGGTCCTGGTCCTGGGTTCGATCCCCAGGTCGAGCAGTGTTATTGCATTTTTCTCTGAAATTCTCAGTAGCAGGTCGGAGTCTGGATTTGCTCGCGCCCTATTACATGGGCCCTAAACATACCGGCGAACTGTGGGTGTACATTAGTACACTTCTACCTAAAACCCTTACATAAATATCAACTATAGGAATTCAGAAGAATACCAACAAAAGTCATGATGTCTCCCATACTTAAAATTGGAAATAAAAATAATCTAATTTTTACATAAATCTGCACTTAATTATCTATATAAAATTGATAATATTCATATCTCAATTTTTTTTATTAAATAATCAAATCTGTATGCGTTAATCACTAACAAATCTTAATAAAAAAAACTTTTTATAATTCTTAATACATAGATAAATAATAAATATCTAGACTTTTAGTAGTTCTGCAGTATCTTTATTGCTTAATTTAGAATTTTTGATAGCGGCTTTTTATTGAACGTTGGCTCTAAGACTACGAGAGAAAAGTTTGAGTATATTTTAACAGAGTAATCTATTTTTTTTTCTCAATGCTCTATAAAAAAACTCCTGGCTAGCATTTTATTTTATGTCAACAAAAGGAAATTTCCACACTTAAAAATAGATATATATATATAAATAGACTAGCTGTAACCCGCGGTTTCACCCGCTAAAAATGATGGACTTTCATACAAATTTTCATCTCCCTTTTCACCACCTTGGGGTAGAATTTCGAAAAATCCCTTCTTATCGGATGCGTCATACGTCATACAAAGAACACACCCTCCAAGTTTCAGGCCTCAGCGGTTTAAGCTGTGCGTTGAGCCGTCAGTCAAACATTCGAATCCGTACCGATTCTACTATTTTCATATTCGAGTAGAAAGGAACGACGCCAGAATCTTTCATATCGTTCGAGTAATTTATTTTTAGTAAAAATTCTAACCCTTCCGTGTACTTTTAGGTGAAAAGCCACACGTCTGCATGGTATGCAATAAAGGTTTTAGTACGTCGAGCAGCCTGAATACCCACAGAAGAATCCATTCAGGAGAGAAACCTCATCAGTGCCAGCATTGCGGGAAGAGGTTCACCGCCAGCTCAAACCTATACTACCATCGAATGACGCATATAAAGGTAGGTTGTTGTTATTATCACAAAGTAAGCAAAACAGTCTTTTAATTTTTTTTTTTATTCGTGATAGGCTTACGCTTGACCGCTAGTTTGCCTGATGTTAAGCGATACTGCGTTAATAGAACGTACCTACCTTTTTTAATGATTATGTACACAAGCAGACGAGATACCTGATGGTAAGTGGTCATCGCCACCCATAGATACCTGCACCAAAGGATTGGCTGATGCGTTACTGAGCTTTAAGAGCCCAGACCGCTGCGTTAGAGCCGCAGCCGAGAAGCGGAGCTGGTTCTCAAGCGCATAATCGAAACACACACCAAGGTGCTTTACGACAGGCGGATCATTACCACCGATAAAGTTATAAATTTGAAAGTTAATAAGCATGAGGTGTCCCCAGCCCTCTAGCCCTTTCACTTTACAGAGATGTTGAACCCGGAAAGATACTGAATTATTTAAGTAAAGATCTGTCATGTGCCATATCAAAATACGCGTCATAAAGATAATTTTATTCCCAGATCGGTACACTTTGTCCTTTGTTTTCTTGTATATAGTTCACATACAGCTCCATTCTGTGCGTGTGCGCATCGGTCCGTAGAAGTCATGCGCACCGGACCATGCCCGTGGGAAAGGGTTGGAGGTTGCGTTGATTATGAAAATCATTACACTTCTTTTTATTTGAATTTGCAGGCTTTAGAACTAAGTGGTATCTGCCTTGCAGCTATTTAGTATAGCAAAATGTAAATATTTAAGGGGATGTCTTTTTTATATGTTTTTAATAGCTTTTTATATCCTACAGTTTTGTAAAGCGGGAAAGTGTTTCGCTAATTACTTTTAGTAGCTACGTATACTTTGAATGAATCAATAACATATTTTATCCCGTGATTATAAATAGTTTTATTTCAATATTCACCACAAGTTTTAGAAATCAGTTAATGGGGTTCTATTAGCGACGCTATATTGACATGAAAATTTACATTATCTGAGCGGCAATTTTTTTTAAATTTATTAAATCAGTTCAGAGAAAAATATTTTTTGATAATATCCGTCCGGCATATATTTTATATTTTTACTTAGGTTTCGAAATAAATAGAATAGGTATAACAATTGCAAATATAAGACAGAACGATTCATATTCTACAATTCGTTCGTTTGAATGAACAAGGTATTAACTCAAAATTTAAGCCTATCACAAATAAAAAAAAAAAAATTTATAAAGTTCTACTAAAAACTTTGCAATCTTTACTAATGAACGAAGTTCGATATGACGTCAAATTATCGGGGGGCTGGGTTATATTTTCGTTAATAATTATTTATAGCAATTGAAATATATTCGAAAACACTCTTCTAAAAATAGGTCTTTTTGAGTTAATACCCTGTACATCAAGACCAACGAATTGTTAAAGACTTATAGTATCTACCAACAGTAGAAAAATTCTATATATAACTATAACTAAAGGTTGGTAAGGTACCTATAAAAATCAAGGACAAATGCTTAATTTACGAATATTAATTAAAAGTTACTAAAGTTACGTAAAAACTTTTAATCTTAAATTTTTCTATAAGTTTAAATTGAGTTTTAACATACAAAACAGAATAATATATCATAATTAATATGTTAGCAACAATGGAGCTGTTTATAGTGAATTACCACATTTTTTGTTCAATTGACGTCAGAGGATGCGGAAAAATTAAAAAAAAAACATGAAATACCTACATAATTAATATATTTGACTTATAGTAAAATTTAAAAAATCATAATTCCCGACTACGTCATAATGTTTGATTCCGTAAGATCGCGGCTACACACAAGATCCGTAAGATCCCGACACATACGGGGTGTGGGATTGGCAACAGAAATAGGTTATCTTATTTCCAGGATTTTTTTATCCGTTTAGGTTCTTTTAATTTTTAAGTGCAATATTATTATTTAGGTAGGTATTTAATGATTTTTTTTATGTATCTGAAACTGGCATCCTTTGACGTAAAAAGGGTCACGTCAAACAGATTTCACAAGCTACTGCTGCTGCATGCTCGCTGAACTCAGTTAAACGCGTAAACCGAGTTTAGTCTGATCGCGTTTCATTTTAATGAAATCGACTCTAAATCCAAAATTTAGGGTTTTCGATAGGGCTGATCACTAGACTATTTTACCGTCATACCATCACGCCTGTATTCCCCGAAGGATTAGATAGAGGTGTACTAATGTGCATCCATAGTTCGTTGGTATGTTTTATGTCCCATGTATTAGGGGCGAGCTTATTGCAATTAACCGAATTTCATACAATTACCCAATAACATTTTGCTCGACCTGGGGATCGAACCCGGGACCTCTAGCGTAGTAGTTAAAAAAAAAATAGGCACAATAGTCTTGGACCATTTTGTTTGTCTCAATTCCTTTAGGATGAGAATGAAACTGGCAACACCTAGTTCATTATAAATATACTAAAATACACAAACATAACCAAGTAATGACTTAGATAGCACAATTACGGAAACCTACATTGATTGTAATACGTTTGCGAAATCCAATAAAAAAAAATTGTTTCATCCTTGTTTAGAACAATGAAGTCTATTACAGTTTTTTTTAATTATAACTCACATAGACGCATCCTTTTTCATTGCGTTGTTCATCTGTGATGTCTTTAATTACTGTTTTTTTTTTCTTGAACTATTCAAGTTGCATGCAATGTATAGGTATTATCGTATTATCTTAGCTTCAGTTCCGTGATAATTAAGTGGTGTAATGCACAATCGTTTATTAGTTGGTTTTATAGAATATTGTAAAGATTAATTACTTATTGTATAGCGTTGAAATATTGTGACATAATTAGAATGATTTAGCCTAAGATTCCGAGATAAGTACCTATCGTAAACCTAATTATGTTTCTTATCGAATTTAGTCTTAACTTTGACCTAATAGGTATATTTTTACGTGGGAGCCATTCGTGCCGAAGTATGCTTCGGCACGAATGGCTCCCACGGCCGGCTCGACCGGAGTGATATCACGGCCTCACAGAAAACCGACGTCAAACAACGCTTACGTTGTGTTTCGCCAAGTGAGTGAGGTTACCGGAGGCCCAACCCCCTTTTAAAAGGCCGGCAACGCACTTGTGACTTCTCTGGTGTTGCGGGTATCCATGGGCGGCGGTAATTGCTTGCCTTCAGGCGATTGGCCTGAGGTTTGGGTTGCCCCCCGATCGCATAAAAAAAATTGGCATAAGTTTACGCAAAATGTATGGTATTTCCTATACTATGCTCGGAGTTTCTCTGAAGAATAAAATCCAAAACGAGGTTATCCGACAAGGAACCAAAGTTACAGAAATAACGCACCGAATTAGCAAGCTGAAGTGGCAGTGGGCTGGCCATATCTGTAGAAGAACCGATAACCGCTGGGGTAGACGTGTTCTTGAGTGGAGGCCGCGACTCGGCAAACGTACCGTAGGACGCCCTCCGGCAAGATGGAGTGATGATTTGTAAAAGGTTGCTGGCGGAAGCTGGATGCGACAAGCCGAGGACAGGGTAAAATAGCGCACAGTGAGGGAGGCCTACGTTCAGCAGTGGACTGATATATAGGCTGATAATGATGATGATAATCTAATAATCTAAACCTAGTCCATTAGTTGAATAATCTCCTCATTTCATTAATAATCATCTCCTTTCATCTTACAATGTATTTTTTAAGCAGCTAATTAGAAAAACTAGATGATTAACGATCATTAGACCGACAGCTTTATATCATTAATGGGAAATTGTCATATAAAACGAATAAATATTTAAAAACAAACTTATATGTACGAAATTTTTTCGTCTGCGTTCGCGTATCAGACTGATACGTAAACCCCTTTTTTATTTTTGGAGAGGAGATAATATTTATTGTGTAAGGTTATTGCTAGTCAACTGCCTCGTTAGTCCAGTGGTCCCACGACTAATACACTAGAGGTCCTGGGTTCGATTCCCACGTCGAACAAATATTAATGGGGTTTTTCTATGGAAGTCTCGGAGTTTTAATTTGTGCTCAGATAACGGCAATTAGTTTCATGGGACCTAAACATACCAGCAAACTGTGGGTGTACATTAGTATGCCTCTGCCTAAATCTTCGGGGAATACAGACGTGATGGTATTATTGATAATGTTGATAAAAAAATCTTACTCGCACAATTATCATTCTAATTAAGTACACATATCTACATAACTAACTAATTAAGTATAGTTCAACACGATGATAATACATCAAAGTGCTATATTACGGTTCGGTAAAGACTCACATTACATCGTGGAGTTACCGTGCTCAGTTCCCATAACGCCCCACCTTAAGTTTTTACTTATTTAACTATGACCTCATGTGTCCGCGACTTAAGAAAATCACACAAGTGGACACGGTGACTGCGCACAGGGTTGTCAAACCAGTTAAGAGTCCGGCGGACCGAATTTCTTTTACAAACGTAATACCGAAATAAATCGTAATTCAAACACAATTAAATCAAATTATGTTATTTTTCTAATTTCGAAACTGTTAATTTAGGTTCCTACCTTACCATTTAATCCAAAATACTGAAATGGAAATCAATATAAGCGAATACAATTTTTGATGAACGATTTTTTAATCTTATTTCCAGTGAAGTAGTAGTAGATGAAATAGTATCGTAGAAACCTAGATTAACGGTATCTAAATCCGAATAATAACATAATATTATAGAATATTGTCTGGATTGCTATTTATTTCGGTATTATCGTTTTTGTGGGAAATTCAAGCTCCGCCGGACCCTTAAGAAAATTTTATTGAAAAAATATCTTACAACAATTTAAACATGAAACGGCGGTAGCCTAATGGCTAGGGCGTTAGACTTGCGACCATTGTAGTTTCCGGAGAACCAATCGTAACACAAGCATTTAGCTTAGTACGAGGGTTAAACAAGCTTTTTTTTAAAAAAAAATAAGATATAAGTTTAAGTCCTATGGCATAAATTCAGACACGAGCTGCTACTGAGAATTTCATAGAAAAATCCAGTAACACTTGGAGTTATTGGGTTAATGAGGATTCCCAGGTCACGTCAACCTGGGTATCGAACCTAATATTTTTAGCGTAGCAGTCGCGCTTGGGACCACTGGACTAATGAGACAGACATTTAAATAAAATTATAAATTATCCCATAATAATATTATACCATTATGAGGAATACAGGCACAAATTCCAGCCGGAAACCCAAACTGGGTGCACTGTACTGTGATGTTCATAGAAAAAATCAATGACATTGCCATGCCTGATCTGGGCATTGAACCCAGAACTTCTCACTCACACACTATTAAGGTAATTAAGTTACCAATATGTCAAGAAAGAATATGCCACCAATATCTACCGTAACCCCAAAATGCCGCGTGGCTACATCTCAAAATCAAGAGAAACAAAATAAAAAATAGACCCAAAAAACGTCCCTTGGACATCCCTTGTTCCTTAAGACACACCTGCGGTCACAGGTAGTTACAGTTAAGTAAGGACCCATAAATTGCGGGTCAACGTGGGAACTCTTACGGTCATGCACTGTGACGCATCGATAGTGATGTATCGAGTATCGATACAATGCTGAAATCGTTAAAGGCAATCTGATATATACCTACTGACATATTTACTCACCTACTTATAAGAGAGCTAGGGCATAGTGGAATCGAACTCAAAATTAGAGCTGCTCGACTGGGGAAGTACATCCACCTTGCAGAAAATCGTAGCCAAATAACATAGCTCCGTGCTATGTTGTGTTCCTAAGTGAGCAAAGTCGCCAGAGCTCCGCGAAGAAACGTTGTGTTGGCAGTGCTGCAGTGTGGGGGACTGGTGGTGTTTTATTTCCGCTGTTGTCATGTATAGCAGCATGTCTCCTATGCTGTCAGCCCAACTATTCCTTCTTAATTTACAGAGTCGGCAATGCGCGAGTAACCAATGTCAGCCGCTTACCATCAGACAGGCCGTAAGATTGTTTGCCACCTTAGTGGTATAAAAAAACTTACTTTTTTTTACAATATTTTTGGCAATGACCACTAGAGTTTTCTGTGACTGATACTCTTTACTACAGTTTTTATACAGAAAACTTCCTTGGCATTAACGTATGCTACATTTTAAAGATATAAATTAGTGAAAGAAAATTCGATCTCAGCCAGAATTCGAACCTGCGTCAATCCGGTTAAGTACACCGGCGCTTTAGCTAACTAGTCATTGTCATTATCTCAAGGAATAAAGTGATTTTCGTTAATTTCTAGAGAGGGCAAGCTCATCATTTATCATTCACTACGATAAGGCTACTAGGTATATTATATCTAATATAGTTGACCATGTAGATAATATATAAATTTACAACATTCCGAATAATTCCTGTGCCAAATAATTTTATAATTTACGTTTCATTTCCAATTTATTTTTATATTCAACACTTAAAGTTTTTTGTGTAGTCTTTATTTTTTATTACAAAACACTGAATCTCAATTAACTTTATCTCGTATTGTTTCATGGAATTACTCTAATTAAATTATATAAAGATCATAATATAAAGATTCTTGTTACAAAATTATATGTGCGTTCGTAAACAAAAGAATTAGGTAGTGTTCCAATGTAGGTAAACATTTGCTTTGAAAAACGGCACAAGTCTGATTTGCTGTGAATTGTTATACGCAAACAATAAATTTAAATAAGAAACATTAAATATAAATGAAGGTTAATTCACGATCGTCGTACCTAAATTACCAAACAGTGATAATATTACTGCCACTGTAAATTAGCAAAGCATTTAATTTTCCTAGTTTTATTTCGTTTTATTCAGAAAATTTTTACTTGTCGTTTTACACTCACGCCTTTTTCCCATAGGGGTAGGCAGAAAAAACAGAACGCCACTTGCTACTATTCTTGCACACCTCTTTTGTTTCATCCACATTCATACATCTTGTCATACACACGCGCCAGTTGCGAGTAGGTACTACGCACTTTATTAATATCTTCACAGGTAAAACGGGGTTTTCTTAACGTATGGTACTCGTATAATATTAAGGTATTATTAGGTATCGACATCCGGTACTAGTAAAACGAAAAGTAAAAATATGATAAGATGGTTTGGGCATGTCGAGAGAATGTATGAAAGGGGATTAACGAAAGGGATTTATAAAGCGAATGTCCCTTGTTATTAATTACTTTACTACTACACTTTATAGAACATAGTGACGTTTTTAAGAAAAATCGCTATCCAATATTAACTATCATACTATTTTCGTGACTGTACCATTATCTAGAATTTCCAAGTCGAATTTATATCAAGTCAAGAAATCGAATTCGGTGCCGCACTTACGTTCTTTTGATACGGTGATTCACATACGATCGTGTGAACCATATGTCCACGGTCTGGTGATCGTGGCGTCTTCGGCAACGTCTTTTGCTTACGATACGGTTCGTGAACTCATGGGAACTTGAATTTTGGATGTTTGTTACAATGTTTCCTACGACCCCAGTTAGGTTATATATTTTAATTTTTAATTCAGGCTTGCCTGCCAAAGAGAATAAATCTACCATTACGGAATTATCTTTTTTGGCAGCCTTGATTCTGTTTTAAATGCACTTAAATGCTGAAATTTTGTACATGAGACATTTTGTGCTGTTATTCAAAATAATCAGAAACGAAAAAGAAACAATAAATTATGCACTCCAAATTGTAGGTATCAAAATAAACAAATTTGTCCGCTTAAAAAAATATTGGATAAATCATTCTGAAAACCAATAAACAGATAATTATTTATGAATAAATTTCAATGAAATAAAATTTCCAGGCCATTTATCCGAATCAAAATCTAGATTAACTGTGTATTTGAACATCTGCAAGTAAAGAAAATTGATAGACGATCCTTTATTCGTTCGGTCTTTGATCGATCGGCCATTCTACTTCGTAAAATGGATCTTTTCAGCTGTCACAGCGCTGAGCCGCTGAATTAAACTGGACAGTATTGGACGGCTAGTTAAGTATAGGAAAGCTAAATAATAATGCAGCCTTCACAATAGCTTGATGGAATCGAGTGATACACAATAGCCAAGAGTTTGGTAGGTATATTTTATGGGCTAGTTATGTGCGCTTATGTATGGGCCTTTCAGGATTTTGTTTATATCTTGATGCGTAATTGTTTGAAGTGTTAGGTTTAGCTGTCGAGTTTAGTCATTGTTGTAGGGTTTGATAGATTTCGTTACTGGTGGAGACAAGATTAGGTACCTATGTAATATTATTTCTATTTTTTATTGTAATAAGATGAGAAACATATGGACTGCTTGATGGTAAGCGGCAACCGCAGTCTATAGACGGCAGCGGCGGCAGCGACGGCAGTAATAGTATTAGCTCGTTGTCTTCTCGAGACCTTATTTGCTTCAGTGTCATTTAACTGTTTGAAATTATTGTAAAGTTAGTTAAAACTCGGTCCTCACAAAGAAAGACTTGGTATGTAAAATTGTTCGAAATTCAACCTTAATAACGATATGCACCGTTTCTATTGGGGGTTAATTAGTCACTGGTGAGTACATATTTATCTTATTCATCCCTGTACTCGTATAATAAATTAACGGCTGGTATTAATAGTAGGTACCAGCCGTTAATTTTTTTTAAAGTTACTAGCATTGTGGATCGCACATTACTAGTATTCTTGTTAACCCCTCGTGCTAACCTAAATGCTTGTTTTTCGAGTGGGTTCACATCGGTAGTGTAATGGATGGGTTCGAACCGGCAACTACGTGATCGCAAGTCCGACGCCCTAGCCATTAATAATTTTATATTTTTAAAATTCTAAGACTCATTAGATGTTTTTAGAAAAAAAAAAGATATAGTAGATGGAATTTGAAATAGACGCTCACATTAATTCACTCTAAAGGTGTGCAATGTCATCAGAATGTTGGTAGTATCACCTGTCATTGTGTCAGACACACAAATATCTCGACAACTGATAAGCCATAAGTGACACAACTTTTTTAACTAAAAAAAAAGATCACCTCTCTATGGGTTTCTTAGCTTTTGATAAAGGACTTATTTTAATGAGTATTACTTTTTTACATTGCTACATTGACTTATTTTAGAGATTATTAAAGATATTCGATTTCAAGCAATTTGTAAAATAATTATTTATCTGACAGTAGATTTTTTTACAATATGGTGTGGTGTGTTTGGCTCCAAATTAAATACAATGCTATTTAATTTGTAGCTTTAGGCAAAATATACAACTCATCCTTTTCCGTCATTGGGTAAAACGGTCCTTGCCTACAACCGCCGGTAATCTGCGCGTGCGCTTGACACTTTTCCACTCGTTAGAGGTTCGTTATTTGTTTGTTGTCAGTCTGTCTGTTCGTCTGTCACCGTGTTGCGTCCCTACAATTGGTAGCCGCACAAAGCGGCTAGATGTGGTTCAATTGAAGAAGCGCAAGCGTAATTGTGCAATTTAACGGACAATTAAATTTAATCTATTTCTTAAACTGTATTGCAATTTGTTCATAATTCTACAATTATACATACCTACATTAAGTACGGTCAATAGGACATCATGGTATTCAAAACTGTCAAATTTCTTCCATTCAATTTAATCTTTCTTCTTTTTAATTTAATCTCCAAATAATAGAGCTTATTAACCATTGGGGAAAGACAGTTTGTGGTAACTTCATGTGCAACACTACTGTACTTTTTTTTTATTATTAAAAAAACGTTGCCCCACACTAGGATTTTCTCCTGTGTCGTGGGTGCGTTTACAAACACAAATTCTCACATACACAAACGCCCAGACCCGAAACAACTACCTGTAGATCATACAAATATTTGCTCCGTGTGGGGATCGAACCCACAACACGTGACGCAGAAGCCGATCGCTCAACCGCTACGCCAAACGTGTCGTCTAATATAATAGTCGATATAATAATTCTTCAACTGAAGATTACTTAATTTATTGTCATATGCAGAGGCAGAAACACTTTACTATTGATTTATTTTGCATTTATTTAGGACGATGTTTTCTTCACTTTAGAAGTATATACCCACAGCTTTTCGGATCGAAGGACCAAAAGTATTTTAAGACAGGCAATGTCTTTTATAACAGTTTTAACTTGGACCATACATTTAAGTAACAAGGAGCCAATAAGATTGGTGGTTGTCTCAAATCAGAATGTGATTTGCGTTTGGCACTACCGACTAACACTTGGTCAGATACGGTACTTGTTTTTAATGAAATTCTATTTGTTTATAAATGTCATTTTAATGAACTTATATTGCATTTGTTTTATTTATACTTATTAAAGTATTTCGTTCTTAAGACGATAAAGTGGAGAAGTCTTGTCATAAAACCTAGATTCTATTTATAATAACTAAAAAAAATGAAAAAGAAATACACTATTACTAAAAAAATACGTAGATTACCTATAGCAACATTAGGATTAAAAAAGATGGTTTAAACTTAGCAATATTTTTCAAATAAAAACTGAAATTGCAGATTTATTTTAAATAAAATAAATTACGAGGACAGGTGAACTAGATGTATACTTATTACCATCAGAAAACTCGTAAAGTTCCATTGGTGGCAGGTGGCAAATCCATCGCATGTTTCCCTTACAATCACATTTATGACACAGGATAAGAAGCAGCTGATTTAATCTATTAACTATCTACGATATTTTTCTTTCATTTCCGATCGCCATTGATTCTTATTTGGATACCATTATAAAAGTAACAAACCTGTCGCTTGGTCCTTTGGCTCGAAAACTTTTTGGCCCTCCATCTTGAACTCAAGGAGATTGCTGATAGTATAGTTTTTCTTGTTAGACTATGAAATCTTCAACCCGCAACCGCAGGCCACCGTATCGGGCTATATCCTAATGGTGATGGTGATGATGAGATAACTTGAGTCAACCTATTTCAGATTTAGTGAATTATACATAGAAGGAGGTCGGTAGAGGTCGCCCTAGAAGGACATACGCCGATCTTATTGGTGAAATCCTCCAAAAAAGTCAGGTCAGTCAAATCGTAGCAAGTGGCAGTCTATAGTTTCTGGCTACCCATGTGGGAGAGAGGCGTGTATGTATGAATTATACATAGAACTGTATATTCGAATAGTTATCAGAAATTGGAATTTTCACGAATTTGTTGGAGAATTTAAACAATCAATTAAATTAATTAATTAAGAAAGAATAGATGGATATCTTCAGTTTGCAAAATTTGACTGTTACTTTTTTGATAATTTATTAATTAATCTGACAATGCGACGTAAAATATTGTTGTTAAATAAAATTAAGTATATTTATCGGAAATAAAGTGATACAAGCTTTTACGATACCATATTGCTGTTATAATCTCATTAAAAAAACTTATTGGTGGCCGGTGCGTGTGCGCCTGTCGTTTGCACCTGTCCCTATAAGGGTTTTAAAAATCGGTTAAAAACGGTTTTCGTGTGCAATTACGAGTTGAATAGTGAAAGATAATTATTTCTATAGTAGAATTTTAGAGTTCATTCCTTTTGAGCTCTGTGTATTTGAGTAAATGTTTTTTTAAGATCGAGATAACCTTTGCTCCATTTTTGTATGTGCGCAAGCGCATGTTCCTTGTTTCTTTTTTAACGTTAAAAGCTCTTTAAATAATTATGTATACAAATAGGTTTGATATACGCATAAAAACGGTAGTATTTTGGCATCTGTAGCAACATACAAAGCGGTACCTACATGCGAGCACTATTCGATAAATTGTTAATCGATCACCGAGTGATTAAATGGGAAGCATATTTTTAACTTAAGTATTTAGAACTATACAAACATTCTGATAATAGTATGAAAGAAAATTTCGTTAATTAATTATAAATGTATAATTAAGTAATTAATAAAAGTAAAACAACGCTAGAAATTCAATATATTTATAAGGCTTTTATAGCAACTAATGCCAGGTGATAGCAATGCTGAGGATTACTTTGACGCTTAGTCGTGTCCTAGGTTTTATACTCGTATATAGTACGAGTAGGTGTGTATAAATATAATATCTATTTTTAAATATTATTTTATAATTAAATATATAATAAATAAAGACTGCCTCATTAGTCTAGTGGTCCTAAGCGCGATTGCTACACTAGAGGTCCTGGGTTTGATCCCCAGGTCGAGCAGTGTTATTGGGTTTTCTATGAAATTCTCAGTAGCAGCTCCGGTCTGGATTTGTGCCCGGGAACCTAAACATACCGACGAACTGTGGGTGTACATTAGGTACGCCTCTGCCTAACCCTCCGGGGAATACAGGCGTGATGGATGGTATGATGGAAGGTATAAATAAATATTTCTTTCTCAAATAAATTTGAGTAAATAAATGTAACTTCAGATAGAACTAATATATAAAACTAAGATGATAATAAAAGTCACAACTCATTACGAATCGACGCATCCAAATAGACCGGTAAAAAAAACATTATGATTTCGTTAATTGAAATCAAAACAAGTCACATTAATTTAGCGAGAGTAACATTCCGGCCAAGATAATTAAGCCCACAATACGCAAGTATCAAAACCATAATTCCACTTGTTTTAACAGGAAGTCGATTTAATGATTTTTTATTGGTTACCAAAAGACTTTCGAATAATGAAATTGGGCGTTATATGACGACTAGTTTATGTCTATATCTGTCTTCTTTGACATCCGCCGTCGATTTAGATTGAATATATTATAGACCAAGAGACAGGAGCTTCACAAATTATGATGTCAAGTAAAAATTGTTTTATTATAGCAATTTAAAAAATATAACCCCAATAAAATATATTTTTTACTATAAAATATGATCACAAACCACCACGCCTGCTAATCGAATTGGTTAGTCGTTTAAAGTTATTTAAATTTACAAAATAAAATCACAAGGTTGGCAATCTAACGATAGTTTTTTTTTTAATTTTTTTTTGTAACTTTCACTATACTTACTTATATATTTTTTAATTTATTCATATTAATAAAGTACTTATTTAATGTACCTACTGTTATTCGTATTTAATAGCTGTACTTCAAACAGAAACCTGATAGGTTTGACGGATTACACTGATAACGAGTTTTTTCATCTAGCCCTCTCTCGGCCTACACTAAAGTAATTAACTGGACAGCGAGTTGACAATTTAAACTGGTACAGTTTTTATATTGCTCCAAATTCGGGGTCTAAGCCATTGAGTTAATATGCACAAAAGTTGTGTGATAGGCGCCAGTGATGATATAAACCTAGCCACGGCTATAAACTCGTCTTATTTCAAGAAACACGAGGAAAATAAGAACAAAACATTGCATATAAAAAGAATGTCAATATTCACCTAAGCTTGAAGTCGGAAATGTTTTCCACCATACAAATGTTTGAGTGGCTACTCTAGTTCGAAAGTCCATAATACCTCAATGGTCCAATCACGAATCGTTTGTCCGAATGCATATAAACAAGCTTTGGATCCGACCGTTAGAGTAAACGTCTTAATAAATATTGTACCTATGTCGTAACTCTATCATATTCAGTTTAATTCGTTGTCGGTCCAACAGAAGTGTAGTGGAGTGATTTTATTGGCACACATAATTATTTGGAAATGTTTGTGAAAACGATGTAAACGAACGAGTTTTATTCAAATTGATTTTGATCTACATATAATTGTATAGGCAGGTATATAGATCGAGCGAATTACTTATCTTGTTTTAATGTTTATGAAATCACTCGTTATCTCTTGAATAATTTTTATTACTCATTTTTAAAATGTAAGAGGGTTGCTGGAATATTTGATCATCGGATCATCGCCAAGCGGTAATTTGGGATATTAATATAAACCAAATCGAGTTAAACCTGTATAACATTGAAACGCGGTTGTGTGTGATGATCCAAGCTGATGGATGATCCAAATTCAATGATCTAACATTGACTCACTATCATCATTTTATCCTTTTCACAACTATGAAGGGGCCTGGGATGAGGTTTAATGTAGGTACCTACTCCTAAATATATTTGTTAATGCGATGATCCCTGTTTCTAGTTTCATAATCCGGTCCCAGCATTATCTTGTCAAAAGATCAACAAAGTTATAGTTCAATTGTAAAATCGTTGTAATCACAGAATCACTAACTTATACATTTTAATGTAACACAAAATGAAAGAGGGCACACGTTTGTATGGGATTGTTTACGGCCTGATAGCGAATGTATGAGAAAGCACCGATTTATGAGTAACTGGGTATTTGTAGCTTGAATTGTAGAATGCCGCTGTGCAAGATGATAGAAACGATGTATGGTTTAATGTATTACAAGGGTTTTATCGTCATTCAATGATATAACCATGGTATTTTTTTTGTAGATTGTGTTGTTCATAAAAAGAGTCGTAACTATCTACAGTTTGCTAAATATATAATAAATTTAAATAAACGTGTCAGCAAGAAGTTATAAAAACGTGCTCTTAGATTATCATAATTATATTATTATTAATTAGTAATACCCAAATACTAGTTATAATTTGGAAAGTGATTTGGTAACGAAGTGTCGTATAAAAATGATTTTGCTAAACAATTTTTCTTTTTTACTTTCTTTTAGCAGACGTTTAAAATAAAAAAAATATAATAAATAAATTAGATTAATATTAAAGTAGTTAGTCTATGTAGTCTTAAATCATAATCCAAATTGTTTAGGTACCTACCACACACGAAAATAAAGTAGCACATGGCAAAGTACACAACAAATAAAAAAATGAGTAACAGATGTTCATAATAATTTCACCTTACGATCATCAGTAGCTCATTTCATTTACATTATAATTGCACAAACGATCCGGGTACTTTTTTATGCACTACACTGTACACGTTAACGTCGTATCGCGTGACAATTCTCGAGCAGAAATACACTTGATTTACAAATAATGACCCAATGTTGTAACAAACAATCATAATTCATTTTAATCAACCACAGACGCGTGCACTGTCTTGGCTTTGTACATAGAGGTATAGAGATACTTCGTACTAGAGCTGTCACGCTATCACTTTTTGAATGCTTAGGAGACGTCGAACCTAGTGACCGGCCTCGTGATTAGGTGCTGAAAATCTATACTTATTATAAACATAAGAAAACTAACTCTGTCTGGTGTGTTTTTAGTACCTGTTCACACCAAATTCACTAAATCGGTCTCTGTAAAATTTTGCAAAGAGATACCTAGATTTCATCCTGAGACTGGATTCTCGCATTTCAAAGGACATTTTGTATCAAAAAGTCTTTGAAATGAGAGTTAAACAACAGCTAGTATTTTTATAAGCGAAATTTTTTACTTCCATTAGACACTCACTTCATTGGCAAGCCGTTTCGCGATATCTTTATCGAGTGTCTCATATCTCAATGGTTATATATAGGTTTTTATAGTGTAAAGAAATGCGTGCAGATAATATTTTCCGCTTCAGTTGTAGGTATGTAAAAAACCTTTTGCAGATGTGTCAATTATGGCGATGAGTTTCCTTGTAATGGCGTTCAGTTATTATGGTCTATTGTTATGAGTGACTGTCACGGTAGATTGACATTTACATAAACTGTATATACCTCGATGTCGTTCATATAATTGATATCGTATAATGGGATAAGTAAGTACATTCTAAGTGGTTAAGGTCAAATAATATTAGTTACAGTATCAGCACCTTAGTAAGTTGTAACTGGCCGACATCCATAGTTCACACAAATCCCAAACTCCGAGCTGCAAGTGCGAATTTCATAATAACATTTTGCTGAACCTGGGAGTCGTACCCATGACCTCTACCGTAGCAGTTGCCCTCAGGACCGCTAGACTAATGAGGCAGTTTATAAAACCTATAAACTTGACATTTGCATATAAAGTTATTAAATATAATTATGCTAAGAAAGGATTTAGGGTAATTTCCACGAGATTGTGAAATGCGAGATTAATGCGAGTAGCATAGCGGGGCTCAGCTAGGTATCTTAATACGGGCATATAATATATGCTGCATTACATAAAAATAGTGCAGCCAGTGGTGTCACCGATACTATTAATAAAAATATACTCAATAATTAATAACACCAATCTCACCTTCAGATAACGCGAGACAACTCCGAAATGAATATTCAAGAATTTGTTAATACCTTTGCCTGCCATTCAATATACCTAAAATGATTTATACGGGACCGCAAGCCGAAAGAATTTGAACTCTAATTTGAATGAGTAAAGGAAGAATTTTGTTTGTATAAATTTAATCATCAGCCCTTATCAGCCGCCCACGCATTATGTCGATCTTTTTCAATTTGACGTCGTAATTATTGGACTGGAATATGATTATTATTTTAGCTGATGTGGCTACTGTTATGAAGAAAAAAAATATTTCTCTAACGCCATAGCTCTAAAGATTGATTGTATAGTTTCCATATAATATATAACAGGATAAAAATAATGAGTAAATTTGGCATTGAAAATTTAAAACGGAGATCATCATCTTTTTATATAATCATTTTATAAAAAAGAATCCAAATTTAGTTTGGATTTTTACTGTAGCTTATAAATATTCTGCCCATACTATGCGTAGGTACTTATCAGAATCAATGCCTATTTCCCAACATCGATTCAGTAATTCAGAGATTACGCGAAAACATCCATATAGCCTGTCAAAACCCTTTTGGCTTCACCGCAGATCGATCAAAACTAGTTCCACCTTCATTTCTGCCTACCCCATCCGCCATACATGTACATAAACAAGTCCATTCATTCCCGAGATTAAACGTTCATGTTTAAAAAGAAAAATAACGCGGGACCGGCACAGCGGCAGATTGCATCTGTGTACCGTCTGCACTATCAATCATTCTTTATCGTTCTTTTGCTGTGGACTGTACTGATTAAATTATTCCTCGGAGGTGACTTAATGAAATAGCCTGGTTAGGAAGGATTCACACTAAGATCGTAAAGCCTGGTTTTGACTAACTTACGGTAAGCATAATGCTTGAATCAATATGTGATAATATTCAAAATAATTTTATCAAGCCGATAATCACATTGTACATATCGAAAGATCCATAATCAGTGCGATAATTAAAATAGTTAATTAAATTAATCGAAATAGTTATTTTTATCAAGGGAAAATTCGACCGTGTGGGCAGGATAGTAGGAAACTTGATTTTCAATAGATGTCGTTCGCTAACGTCACCTTAAAATGTAAATTCAGAATGTGAAGGCAAATTACAATCTGCCCGTGGGTCTGGTATCTCTAACCAGAAGACACAGGTTCGAATCCTGTCCGCGGTTGAACTTTTCCTTGACAAAAATAACTTTATAATCTTAGCATGGAAAATGCAAAAAAAAATACAAAAAGATAATTAATCAAAATATTTATTTTGGCTACCAATGAGCTTTCCAATGCCTACAAATCGACCGATCGTATCGACCTAGAACGATCAGTGGCTTACAGGTCAGTCATAATAACTCAGAATTTACATCTGCTTTGCATTACACTTGCACTATTCGTGAACATAGTCATAAACTACTTGTCATTCCATCTTTTGTACAACCTAACGGTATAACAGATATAAGCTAATACCTTACTCACAAATCATAGCAGGCGATGCATACCTTATTACGTCAAGTTATGAACACGCGAAGATACAATTGTGAGTGGAACAGCAACATCGCACATCATGGCGACGCAGCCAATAAATATACATACATTGTCAATTAATAGCCTATATTAAATTAATGGACTTGCTATTTAGAAATGAAACGGTTAAAGCAATAATGCCTGAAAGGGTTCTGCACCTGTTTAAGATTAATGCAACTTTACTAACTTGATAAAGATGAAAAAATATTGTATCTTCATTTTATTTTATTTTACAACTTAATTAATTACAAAATATATGCATTTATTTGATAAAATATTTTAAACTTAACCGAGATTATACACGATTAATCGTTTCACGGAATTGTTCATTCCGATAAAATATTTTTTGCAGAATTCATCGCTGCAGTTAGGTCCTATGATTATAAACATAAATTGTATCAAAAATTACTAAGAGCCATTGTTTACATTACTGGAACTACTGGGATATTATGTAAATGGCAGTAAAATATTATCACAACCAATTATTATGTTTTGGACTGACTACAATAAGGAAAAGGTTTTTAGTAAAATTAATCAATATTTAGTAAAATATTGTATATCTGTGTATACCGTGTATAATATATTTGTTATGCAGATTAACCTATATATATATTATTAAGCTTGGAAAAGGCACTAAGTTTTAAGTACTTACCATAACATAACTACTACCCTTATGTACACTTAGTTTGCAATAAACGATTTGATTTGTTGTTTATTAATTAATTTTGATAAATATTTTGATCAACCGATATTCAAATAGATTATACACTCAAAGACACCACAAATTTATTTCTTTGAAAAAGTTTTCTTTCTATTTGTTTTGTTTGTAGAGTTATCTTGTTAACTACTTTACCTTATTAACACTAGTTTATGTATTATTTCTGTCATTCAAACATTAAAGATTTTCTAAAAATATTAAAGAAATTATACATAATATTATTAATATAAATTATAAATTCGAAAATTCGCGGATCTCCAAAATGTCGGCAATAAACCAAGTGAACCCGTTTTGAATCACGAATAAGGGAGTCATAATAACAGAGCCCTATAAGATATGCTATGTACCAATTAGTTAACTTCTTGTCTTGACAACGGATTGGCTGGACACCACAATATTGATTAACTGAAGCTCTAGATAATTGGCTATGTGGTTATTAATTAGTTCCCCTTTGAATATATTAATATTTATGAGTAATTTAGTGATAGTACCGAGATCATAACTCTGTTAGTTCATTTTTGAAACGGGTTTGGCTTTGGGATTATTCGATTAGGTACTGATTGCTCGCCTAGTAGAGAACTTGAGTGCCGCCTTAGACCGGTATTGCCTCTATGCTTTGGAACAGATAACATATACTCGTAAGTGAGATATTCATACTGAGCAGTGGTTCACGCATTTTTAATATATTATATAAGTAATAAAATAAAATCATCGCTGCTTAAATATGATAAGTCACAAAAGGGATACAGACAGTAAAAACCTATATTAAAGGTCTCATTAGTCTAGTGGTCCCAAGCGCGACTGCTACACTAGAGGTCGTGGGTTCGATCAAAGTGTTATGGGGTTTTTCTATGAAATTCTCAGTAGAAGCTCGGAGTCTAGATTTGTGCCCGATTAATGACAATAGGCTCGCCCCCTATTACATGGGACCTAAACATACCGGCGAACTGTGGGTGTACATTGTACATAATGTGCGAGCCACATTGTTAGTAAGCTTGTTTTAAAAAAAAAAACATTAGTGCGCCTCTGCCTAACCTTTCGGGAAATACAGGCGTGATGGTATGTTCAACGTAATGTTTATATACATAAAAGACTATGTGAGTGAATACTTAATGAATGACGCATCATACAATTATTATAGGTTATTTGTGATGCCACTATTACGTAAAAGTGATTCTATGTTATACTAGTACAAGATAGATATAAAAGCTATTTTCAAAAATTCTAAATTAATATTGTATAAAAAGTTATAATGAGCCCCCTCATATCTGTACACAAACAAACGGATAGTTCATAAAAATACTTCATAGATAGAATGGCGGTCCCATTTTTTTTCAAACCCACGCATATCCTGACTACCGAGAATAAACGTTAACGAGATCAATACCGAAATACCTGCTTGGGATATTTCGCAGCAATTTATTTAGCTAAATTAACCGAAGCACATCGTATTTGCATGCGATTTCCATAACGCAGCACAGGCGTATCGAGAAGCAATACGTCACTGTAACCACGAGATATAGCCCGTACGGACTACTTGATCGATTGTGTGATTCTGGCAGCGAGAATTTTACGATATTTAAACAATGTTATTTTTAATCGTAGTTAGGCATACCTAATGCATATTATAATTATGTGAAAGTTTAAAAAATGGATTATGTCTCATGTTTTCGTTGAATAGTTAAATAAATAAGATTTGATAATTGATAAATTATCATTAGGTATAGAATTTTGGCTGTAAAGGACAACAATATTGGCTACACGACATACGATTTTGGTAATAAGTTTAAGCCTAGAAGTCTTACGTTTTTTACATTCGTTATGAATAATAACGTCAGTTTTATGTATAACACTGTGGGTTAATATTGTTTTGGTCTATGGGGGCCATTGCGGGCGATGATAAAAAGAAAGATTTATATTTACCTACAACTAACACACCCATTTTAATATAATTGTGCTTTCAGAGACGAAGTCTCACTTTCTCGTAATTACTTTCTTAGAATTGTATTGGATCGAGACATGTTATTCCACAAAGTGCATTTAAGACTAATACAAAATGAATAAGCTGTCAAAATATTTTCTTGTTTTCTATACATAAGAGAATAAACTATCGCACCAATATCGTTTGTCATAAATAATCCACGCTCCTTCATTATCGGAGTACAGATGAGACAGCCGGTTTTTTGCCAACGTCGTGATTTATCCAAAGGAAATTGTCAGACAACTAATGGCTCTTTGTTTATTGATTTATATGTTGCAATATTCGGTAGCGAGAAGGGTCGGTATAATATCGGTACTCGTTTTTTTGCCGCCTGATTGAGCTACTGCATAACCCGCCCACATGGAAGTGGCTATTTCCATCACCAACGACCCAACCCATCGTAGTCTTTTTAATTTGGACGCTTAATCAAAATTACAGGGTTCGTAGATTGGTGTGAATTAGCGAGTAAAAATTTAATGGAAACGCTTCTAGTTTGTATCTTTATTAGTTTTTTTTAACTGGCGATACAGGAAATTATTTTAGAATTAATTAATTTTTTTGATATATTGTTTTGGAAAAAAGGTATTAAAATTTAGAACAAAAACATTTGCTTGGTTGTTTATGGATATTATTTTTTAGGTACAAATGAATACATAAATTAGTTATAGGATTTATTGTAATGGTGTAAATAGATGGGGTTATTGGACATCGGTGAAGCGAAAAAGCTGTACCGGGAATTCTATAGTCTCTGCATAAAATATTATTATTAACTACAAAGTTCTGGCTAAATCTTGACCCTTGATTTGATTATTAAGATTGTAATAGTATTAGCATATATCACATCAAATAACAATTCGTTGACTGTGCTCAATAGTGGCATAAGTCAAAATATTGGCTTGTAAAATATGGGATTCTCGTTCTAAATTACGTACTTAAGTTCCTACTCAATTTATTAAGTCGTATTTTTTATTTCAATTAAACCGTTAATACAGGCACTTTTGAAATATCAAAATTAATTGCATGGTTTCAAATACCTAGTGGGTCTTATTGAGAAAAGTCGGTTTCTTGAGTAGATACTCCTTTATAGAGGTAATCATTGATGTTTACATTAATTATCTTTCTTCTGTTTATAATTATTTTGTTTCTATCATTATTACATAAAGAGCCAAATTGGTGATTAATATATTTCGACTTCTGCCATTATTGAATTTAGTCGAAGAATTATTCTTATCTTTCAATTAACTACCACCTTTGTGAAATTCTGGATTCGATACATAGGTCAAGCCACTTAACAGATTTTCTATAAAATTCTCAGTAGCAAATCGTTATTTCGATTTGTGCCCGGTTAATGGTATTAGGATCAAACTGCGCGTAAATTTGCATTTCACGACTTCTGCTCAACTTAGAGCTACTCGAATATTATTTAGTCACGACTATTCGAATGCTGTGCGAACATTGAGTTATAATGATATATTTTCTTATAAGTATAAAGTAATAAAGTGGCTAAAACATCGATTAGATTTTTAATTAATTAATTAATTTTTTTGATCGGTATATTCTTGTTATTTAAAATGCTTTTAGTACTTTCTCTGTAGATGCTAAATTTTAAATGCCAATGCATGTCGTTGAATTATTAATATCTTCAAAAACAAATGCGGTAGTAAGCTTCGTTTTTAATGGCTACCAATTCAGATCATAATCTCTAATATTATAATATTGTATGCGGCGGGAGCCTAATGGCTAGGGCATCCGACTTGCGATCATATGGTTGCCGGTTGAAAACTTATCCATTGCACTACCGACGTGAACCCCGAGTGGGTTCACGTCGGTAGTGCAATGGAATGTAAAACAAGCATTTTAAACTCGCAACACAAGAATACTAGTAATGTGCGACCCACATTGCTAGTAAGATTTAAAAATATATATTATCGTGTATACATTGTTCATAGATACCTACTAATATAAAAAATGCAAAATAACTATCTATAGGGGTCTGTTTGCTACCTTTTAAAAAAAAGTAAAAAAATATAAAAATAGTTAACACTTCTTTTGAGACGCGATTATCGTCTTCTTATCGTCTATACACAGAGGTGTACACCTCTGTTAGATACATAAAAGGTTTAGGTCAGAGCCGTGGAAGGACAGCTGAAAAAACTTCCAATTTTACTTTTTAGTGTTACTGTATCCAAGAAAATGAAGTTCTTATAAATCTTCATGCTATGTTTCCAAATTAAAAGTCATCACAGGAAGCAGTGACCGGTCAGAACAACCGCAACATCCACGATTAAAGTATTTTGGTCGTCCAAATTGAATGTTTTGGTGACCACAAATTATTTTGACCGTTCCTACCATAAAAACAAATGGTCGTTTAGTAGCATGGGAAGCATGGAATGACGATATGGTATTCAATTTTATTCTTCACGCTCACTGTTTTACGGATCATCAGCAGCGTGATTTGATTCATACTTTTATTCTATAGCGGTGACTTTAAAAGAGGTTATGATTTTCTTCGTGTCGAGTTAATGTAGTTTACTTAGCTACTCTATAGTAAATAATATATTATATTGATGGATAAAGCTTCTGATACTTAAAGAATTGCCTGTTAAATACTAACAGTTATTTGTTTCTTGACAGTACTTCGTGTCCATTAATTGTATGTTTGAAAAGGCCCTCCAATACAGGCCTGATACCCTAATGCCATATTAAATAAAATATCTTATTGAATAAAAGTAAAAAAAAAGGTTGGAGAAAAGGGACTCTTATTCGGTATTGATTATAGTTGTTTTCGTTTAGGTATCTACGCTTTCTATTTATACTTTCATAATTTTGGGCTTATCTCTTAAATTCAATCTATTATTATAATGTAATAAATGGGTAACAGTCTTCATTTTATCAGAAACATTTTTAAATATTTGAATTCTTCAAATAAAAACACATTATTAAGTATCATATATAAACCAATACAAAAGTTTCTATAAAATTTACAAGAATTCAGTAACAGAAAAAATAATAAGAACACAAATATTGTTACTAAACTACGAGTTTTGGTCACTTCAAATAAAGAGTTATTATATAGGCAACAGTTTAGTCGTAAGAAAGACCCAGATGCACATATTCATTTTGTGTTTCTTTTATGTGACCACAATCGCGACGCTCGTGCGCACATTACCACCAAGCCTAATGTAACGTAATGACTGCTTCGTCGTAACGCGTGTTAGGCTTCTCGCACACTGGCGACTAATGCCACAGCGGTTAGTGACGGGCTCATTATGAGTGCGACAAAAAATATTCAGTATAATACCAGGTGCGTTTGTGACTTTAAGTTATAGGTGCTTCTGGAATCCACAAATTATTTTGGTAAATAAATGTTGAACAGAATTGAGCATGTATTTTATTAAAATTTAATTTGTGAATCATTTTAAGGGTTGTCATAATTAAGTTTTCTATATAAGAGCAGTTTAAGATTGCAATATTTATGCATAAAATGTATTTTTCTTTCTTTTCTTTATATCTCTTCTCAATTCCCAGAATTTTTAACCTGTTCTCAGTAACTGCTAATTTTAGATAAAAAAATAATCCATGTATCAGTTTTATCTATGTTAAAACCAGTCTTCAATTTGGCTGAAATCAAAGTAGAAAATGTAATAAAATGACTCCAAATACCAAGATGTATTGAACTACATTGGCTGAACCAACAGGTTTGAGCCAGCATCCTTCATTATAAATTCATTTGCGCGCGATGTGCGATGTCATGACTTTGATTATTGGTCGTGATGAGTGTTATTAGTTGTTTTATTGTTTAAAGGTCTTTTTTTAGCTATTATTATAAGGTTTATGAGTCAAGGTCCTATAGCTAGGAATCGGTCGATACACTTTTGGGTCTATCAGAATATCAGCGCTGCAGCAACCGTCCTGCTGCAGCATCAGATGAGATTGATATATAGATCCCTCTTTCTTGACGCAAAAAAGTTATAAGTTTAGCGTGTATATCTGTCTGTCTATCTGTTGCATCGTAGCTCCCAAATAAATGGACCCATTTTGGTCCAGTTTTTTTAGTTTGAAGGTAACTTGATCAAGAGTGTTTTTAAGTTATGATTTAAGAAAATCTGGCAAGTCGTTTGAAGGTTATCAGCTCTTTTCTAGTTTATGAAGGGATGTGAACAACCTCCACAGGTCTGATCGATTTGAAACTTGGTATCCTGTTGTTTTAATGAAACAAGCTATTGCAGTTATTGCAAGAACACAGTATAAATGAAAAAGTTTAAGTAATGTTTAAATTTTCTATTATTAGGGCAAATATTAATTTTGAACCGAAAAACTGGTGGCATGGTTGCAATTACAAATAGAGGATCTTATGGAAGACAGGTTGCATTGATGTTCAGTGAATATACTTGGTACACCTCCAACTCCCCAGGAATTCATTCTGGTATTGTCTATAACTATGACTTGCATTTTATCTAATGGCACGCCTTGCCGTATGAAGGACGTATGCTGTTCTAAGATATACATGTCTCACAGTAGACATTTTATAGACTTACACGTGGATTGACCATATCTACTTATCTGTTAAATAATATATATAAATAGTACCATTTTGTTATTGCTAGTGTTCCGCATTTATATTTAGAAAATCAATAAATCTGTAACCATTGCACTGATTCTGGCTGCAGACTAAAATTGAATTCGTAATAGTTTTTTTTTAATCGAACAATAGTAGTTTCGGATAACCGGAACCAATAGGGTATCATCTAACATGATCAATCATGTCGAAATAATGAACTGTTTATCAATTGCTGGGACGGTACTGGAAAATATCGTGAAGAAATCGGATAGCTAGAGAGATGTTGTCAATGCTGTGTAAAGTCTCGTTATCATCATCATCATCAGCCTATATTCGTCCACTGCGTAGGCCTCTCCTAGTGAACGCCACAGAGAGTGAAGTTTGCCAACCTGAAACAGGCCAGTGTGATGATATTTTTTTTTTGTGTGTGTGTGTGTGGAAATTCTCGTGGACTTCCATCACCCAGGGAAGGCGATGGGGAGTGTCGGACTCCACTAAGAGTGGGTATCCTACTGACTAAAACCACACGGGTGTTTCGCCCGAGCACATTTTGTTGGGGCTACGGGAGCGAGATTTCATTCTTCTGCGACCCCAGCAGTGGCAGACCGCTATTGCAGTGGTGATATAAGTTAACCGCTCTCAGCGTAAAAGGAAACTCGTGCCCAGCAGAGGTCCCAGGGTTGATAATCAAGAAATTTCCCCTAAAACCATTTTCTTTTCAAAAACTAAACCTCAATCTTCTTTCACAGGAAAAGCCTCACAAATGCAACCTCTGCTCGAAGTCGTTCCCCACGCCAGGAGACCTCAAGTCTCACATGTACGTGCACAGCGGATCCTGGCCATACAAGTGTCACATATGCTCCCGAGGGTTTTCCAAACACACAAACCTCAAGAACCACCTGTTTCTGCATACTGGTAAGTTTTAAAATCTACCTGCCTCAAGAGCCACATTAGTCTAGTATTTCCATGCGCGACTGTTACGATAAACAACGAAAAATACATAATAAAGCATATTGACTTATTTTTAACATTTTGTTTTCTATTGTTTCAGCTAAACATCAAAGAAACAGTGCGAGGGATGCCACTTGAAATGTTAAAACAAAGATTATGTATACATTTTTACATCAACGTCGATGTATGCTTTTTACATTTAAGACTTCATAGGTCTTACAAAATATAAAAGTGTGATATTAGACTAACTATTTATAAGTGTTAACTAATTAAGTTTTATTTATGATTTGCTGATTATTATTAAGTTATAAAATTAAGGGTTTGTCAAAAATTGAAGTTTGGGGTTTTTTATTATTAAGGATTTTTAAAACGTACGTAAAAATATTTTAGGTTTCATAAATGGTTTCTATTGACTTAATTTTGGGGTGTAAAGTAATTAAAATTAATTTATGTTAGCATTTTGAAGGAAATAAATAAGCAAAATCAAATAAAAAGTAAGAATAGCCGTTATCAATATACTAGTGATGTTTTTGTAATACGAAATTATGTTAAAAGTCAAAATTATTTATTTACTTATCGAACATTTTATTTATTGCCTGTTTTAATTTTATGTAATCAACTATAGCAATACGGAATATCCTGTTTCGATAACTTGTCACACAAATGTCGTGCAAAATGCGCTTCAGAAAAAAGCGACAAACATGGAAGTAAAATATTTTAGTATCTGAATGAACATTTTATCGGAGTGAACAATAATTTATCGGAGTTATAATTTCTACAGATTAATTATAATGACATTAATTGTCATTATTATTGCATCTTGTTGTCGCAAACGATTTAATATTATCTACGTAATGGTCGATAAATTGTCAGAAAACTACATAGTTTTATGTAGAACTAGATATCACTGTAAATATACATTTTAAGCGCTTGATATATACCTACATTGAGTATGTATATTGTGATTTTTCATCTCCGTCCAGTTATTTGTAAATATAATTTAAGGGTGCTTATATGCAACGAATTATTAAATTATAAATATTATTTATATTTTAAGATAAGTATTTCAATAAATATATTACTATAATTTAACCTGCATTTTATTTTGATAACATATAGAAAATACCTCTTCATTTTATTCATGCAACACCTAGTTGACAGAATCTTCAAGGTCAAAAAAATAGATTTCTGATTTCATTTTTTATCTAAGTGACTATTCCATCTTATAATCACCCGTTCCAGAACAGTACCATTTCCAAAAAACATAGGTTAAATGGTTGAGAGATTGTTAGAGCGATATAACAGAGATTTGATAGATCATTAAACTAACTTCATTAGTCTCAATTGCCACAAGGAGAAAAACACGATCTTTATTTGTTGTAGCTAAGTAAGATCCTTACTAGAGATTTTCCAGTTCGTGTGATTTTCCACTACAGAACAAAAAATATAAAGGAACATAAGTACCTACCATTATCGGAATTGGAAACCTATATGGCAACTATTAATTAGGGATCACTCATTAGTTCTTTGCAACTCTAGTATCCAAAAATAGGATATTCAATTATTATATCAAGTATAGATTTTTTTCTTTACAGATAATTCTTGATAAAATTGACAGATATGATTCAAAATAATTTTCTAGAATTACAAACAATTATTCTAAGATTGAATCCGCAAGTTTCAGCCAAATAAGATTATGTCAATCGTTCAATAGATATCTTAAGACATCGTAAACGTTTGATGAACATGTAACTTTGCCTGACCAGTGCATGTCAAAGTTGCAAGCACAATAAATGACAGCTCACCAATCTATCCACATCGGACAGCACAATAAACTGTCTCCATCGAACCAGCACACAATGACAGCATACACTGAACTCCATAAAATATGACTTAATAACGTCATCATTACTTCCTTAGCCTATACGCCATACATCGCAGTCATGTCAAACCAGCATGGAACCGGCAAACCTAATCGCAATTTAAAACTATCTGCTTTATATTTAGAAGTTTCTCGGAGCGAGTAGGCGTTGTACACGCAAGCCCTCGACTGATTTGCATAAAACAACTCCAGTGGAGTGTATTAAGACTTAATTGTTAGCTGCCGTACAGTGTTGTGCCTTGTGGGACGGTACACGGACCGTGCACTCGATAAAAGCCATACCAACATTTCATTGGGCGAGGAAATTCAATGTTGAACGTTATTTATTGTTAGATTTTATTATTACTTGCGATTTTATTTGGTTTTAAGATTGTTGATGCGATTCGTACATAAATTATGTGCGGTGCATTGCGGGGTTTATTATCAGTATCGATAAAAGTAATGATTTAACATAAATAAAACTATAACAAAAATTGCGATTCCTTACATAAAATATATACGCCTTATTACGAGTATAACATACTGGTTTCTGACACTGACACGAATATTAGAAATTGAAATAAAACTGATGGCTGGTGTTACCATCTGCTTGGAATCCCATTATAGATTCTATTAAATTAAATTCAAGTCCAAAACTGCAAGACCAAAGGTCACGGTGAGCTCGTTCTGCATGACACGGATCGCCAATTATTACCAAAAAAATTAAGGTTGTTAGTAATTTTAACATTAAGACGTCCAACAACCTAGTCTACCCGTGACCATGGATGATGTAAAAGATCCGAAACGTCAAGAATCAAATTATATTAATATAACGCGATAAAATCCGTAAAAACTAGTTTTATTTTAACGCCTATGTTTACTTCCTTTCACCGATATATTTAGGTCCCATGTAATAGGGGGCGAGTCTATTACCATTAACCGGTCAGAAATCTAAACTCCGAGCTTGTTTTATAGATCATCTACCACCAAGGGAGCCAGCATGATTTAGCGAACTCGCACCGACTAAAACCGCACCTTCCTTCCCCTACCCTATAGCTCGGTATCATGAGATTAGAGATCAAATTCGACTCCTTCAAATCAGGATAGTATTCTGGGCAGCCTAGCTGGCAATTAGTTGACTATAGCTAATATTCTTTTTACACCGACAGAGTGCATAATATTGACAAAAATAAGGCATATTTAATTATTTATTTTCATCTATTCTTTATTGGACATGGAAAGTATATAACATAATATTTACAAAACAATGTACAAAGGCGAGCTTAACTCAAGATTTAGTTTACTACGAGCAAACCTTTAAAAGTTAAGTGGTGATGGACAGGGTATGAGTCAAGTGTAGTACAATTGTCGTTACAGAAATAAAAAAATACATAGGTACTTATATAAAATAACCTTTACTACATACATAGATAAATGCAATATAAAACATGAATACATATTCTTAATTAATATGTGATGTAGAAAGAAAGTGCTCCTTTATTCTCCACTTGAAAACGGATAGAGAAGGGCTGTCTCGTAGCGAGTGCGGATAGTTCCAAAGACGTACTGCGTATACAGTAAATGATCCGTCATATCGGCTCGAGCAGTGACGAACAGTACGCAAAAGAAGGGATGAATTAAATTAAATTTTGACATAGTTTCCCCCTCGGGAATCGGGATACTCAAAGCGTTTCCGAAGATAAATAGGAGAGTTAGGATTATGCAAGATGGAAAATAGAAAAGAAAGGATGTGAGTATCTCGACGCTGTCGAATAGGCAGCCACTTAAATCAAATCAATCGTTCCCGGAATTACAATATTACAATATAATTACAATAGAGTAGCTAAAATGACTATTTTAATAAATATAAAAAATTGCTAAGGCATTCTACAGCTTCTAAATATGAATTAATTTCATATATAATAATATATAAAAAATCTTGTTAATCTACACTAGATTGGTCGGATTCTTGCAATGAAACGATTAGATTTGTTTTATTGTGCCTGAATGGGTTTTGGAATGGGACAACCATGCTGAATCGGGCTATTTTAGCGAGACAACTCATGCCTTCATGTACGAAAAGTATTTTTCATCATCTATGTATTTGTAGTACAGTACGCGCGGCATAAGTTGGCCGGAGTGAAGTTCGCCGTTTGAATGCGCAGTGGATTGTTTACGTTAAAAATTGTGTACTGCGCAACCAAAAACTGACAAACAGCTAACTTCAGTCCGGCCAATTTATGTCGCGCGTACTGTAGGTACGTAGTGGAAAAATTGGGGGCTTTTGGCTCAGAAATTGGATTATACAGACTAATAAAAAAAGTATTTGTCACAATATATACTCTTACATTGGTATTAGACAATGTGACGTCATGTAGCCTCAGATTAAGTATCGCACCAAGGATGATGTTCACTTATCCAAAGATTCCAACAAAAAAAGTAATTGCACAAGTAGCAGAATCTCAATTAATTATATAAATTGAATGGTAATATATATATATATAAAGGTTTTACATAACTCAGATTATAAAAATAGTTGCTAACATAATCACTTAACTTTCACTGCGTCAGATCTAATTAATTATACTTATTGATTTATTTATAGCGATAATTTAATGACGATGATAAATGTTATTGACTTAAGCTGTAACGTTTTCGTGAAATGGTACAGCGTGTTGTATTAACTATTTTTTTTTATTATATTTAGAACAAAAATATAATATACTGACTGCCTCATTAGTCTAGTGGTCCCAAGTGCGACTGCTAAGCTAGAGGTCCTGGGTTCGATCCCCAGGTCGAGCAAAGTGTTATTGAGTTTTTCTATGAAATTCTCAGTAGCAGCTCGGAGTCTGGATTAGTGCCCATAGTATAGTACATGGGACGTAAACATACCGGCGAACTGTGGGTGTACGCCTCTGCCTAACCTTTCGGGGAATAAAGGCGTGATGGTATGTTAAAAATATAATATAGTTAGATTATCGTACTTTTATTATCGAGGGGAGTTTGTCGAGGCAGTTTGTTTAATCTCATCAAAAACATAAAAGTGAAAATGGGAGCCCGGTTCAATATTTAAGAATAAGCGTAGTTATCGTCTTCGGGTAACATACGGCTGCTGCGCCGCCAGTTTTTTTTTTCTTGAACTTTGCTTGACACCGCGTTTCTAGAATCTGAATTATGTCCACTATTTCCTATTTTGGCTCCACACTATGAAATTTTATCATCTCTAAAATTTTAAACGTAAATGATTTTTTTTCTAAACTAAGTGTATAATATAAAAAAAAATCTTTTTATTTATTGTAAAATAGTACATACTTTATAAATCTTTGATTGATCAAACAAGACACGTCAAGCAATAACATTATAAATCTTGTATGATGATACAATTATTAAGTTAAACTGTTGGGTGGTCCAAGGCCCATTGGACCCATTAGACCATTAGACCACCAAAACGCTTGGAACCAGTAAACGATCACGATGTTAAATTAAACCATTTCTTATTAACTATTAGTACTGTGTAATTTGAAAGTTAGTAAGGTTTATTGTGTGTGGGTTGTCTTATTATATTGAAGAACAATTTCGTATTGTTGTTCACACGAATAGAGAAGATTATTTAGTTGTATAGTTCAACTTTACATGAAATTTTATATAATTATTATAACCCAAACAGTTTTGACAGTTTTTTTTATGGGATAGGAGGGCAAACGAGCAGTCGGATCGCCTGATGGTAAGCGATTACCGCCGCTCATGGACACCCGCAACACCATAGGAGTCACAAGTGCGTTGCCGAAATTTTAAAAGGGGATTGGGCCTCCGGTAACCTCATTCACTCGGCGAAACACAACGTAAGCGTTGTTTAACGCCGGTTTTCTGTGAGACCGTGGTATTACACCGGTCGAGCCGGCCCATTCGTGCCAAAGCATGGCTCTCCCACGTATAAATTTTTCACGTTTTCACGCTTGGCGTAGCGGCTGAGCGATCAGCTTCTGCGCAACGTGTTGTGGGTTCGACCCCCACACGGAGCAAATATTTGTATGATCTACAGGTAGTTGTTCCGGGTCTGCGCGTTTGTGTATGTGAGAATTTGTGTCTGTATACGCACCCACGATACAGGAGAAAATCCTAGTGTGGGGCAACTTTAAAAAAAACCAATCAATATAAACAGATTTATACAACCTGTAATAATCGCAAAACCTGAAAGTAGATTATTAATCGACTCCTGTAGAATCGGTTTATAATATGTGTTAATTCTTTCGGAAAAGATAATTAGAACACCTAAAATTATGGCCTCCTAATTCATCAGTGGGTCGAGGTATGGAAAATTGAAGCCTATTTGCACAAATTGTTATTGAGTGCGTCCGCGCACCGATATCGTAGTCGTAGTGAGTAGTCGTAGTCAGTACCACTGCAGTACGCCTACAAGTTTTTCGTTTAGCTGATAGGTATAACTAATTTCTTGTAAAAAATGTGCTAACGTGTTTCAAATTGACTTTAGCGTTTCGTTTTTATAATTATGACTTGATGTTTGAGGTCTTGCACTTATTCAGTTACACGTTGTATATTGCAAAAATAACGAAGATACTTAAAAAATAACGCTTGTAAATGAATTTTGATGATTTTGGCAAGAAATGGGGTGAATATTCGAACATTATTTAACAAATCATTCTTCTCATTATGATGAGAAAACTATTATCGTAGTTTTCTCTTGCATAGTTCAGATTGTTTTTAATCTTGTCTTGTAGCTTGCCGGCAGTGGTGTAGTTTAAGTTTTCAACAAGCTGTTAAAATAATTGTAGTTTTAATCATCTGCATTCTTAACTTTGGATGAAGTTAATGACGTTCTAAAATTTTTCAAATTTTCACCCAATGTCTTCTACATCTCAGTAGTTATTCCATATCTGGATGTCACTGCGTGTGTGTACATGTATCTGTGCGTAAACAACATAAAATCGTAGAATTGTTTAGTTTCAACAATATGTATAAAAAAATAATGCAAAAATATCTTGACCATGGACGCTGTAAAGATTCGAAATGTTGAACTTTAAGTTAAATATAATCAATATAACGCGATAAAATACGTAAAATGTAGTTTTATATCAAACAATATTTTAAATTAAAATTTTATTTAATGATGACAAATAAAATAAATACTTTTATCTATGCCATTGCAAATTGCACTTTTCTATTTGAACCTGAATCCCTGACTCACAATTTAGATTTTTTATCACATTAAATTCTACAGTTCAAGACACAAACTTGTGCAAGCGCAGACATTTTTTATACAAAACTCCATTTTACTTTTTATTAAACTTAAGGCGATCATTACAGGTATTGCATTCACTATCCAAACGGTGATTACAAAAAGCTCGATTAAACTAACAATTGAGATAGGCGCGGCCATACAATGCCATAGATCGCGCGACGGGAGTCGTTTTGCCGACTTCTATAACCCACCAGCATAACTTCAAACCCGTTTCTTGAATCAATGTTCAGTTTCAGGGACCAATTAATAATGGACGTTTATACAGTCCTATCGCTGTAACAAAAAATCTAATAAAGCTAAAGAAAAATAGAAGAGATGTTTGGATCAATATGGAGTGTTGTTCCAAACAAACTGCGTTGTCATAGACCGTAATCGAGGCGAGACGGTGGCGGCTTTGTGCTCGGCCGTCATCGACTTTTTGTAACGCTATCTGATGAGTATTGCTCCCATTTTGGTCGACAAAAAATCGATCGGTCGCCGCAACAATCGACGAGTTATGTGCACCTACTATAACTGGGCGCGGACACAGTAGTGCGCTGAGTTCAGAGAAACTGAGTCATGGGATTTTTTATAAGTGTATTTGGTACCTAAGCTTCATGATAAATCTGTTAGTCATTAAAGTAACTGGATACCTAGACCCAATAACCAAACTTCAGTGGCCCTAAAGAGGATCGAAAAATAGGAGACTTAGGAGACAGTAAGTCTCTTGAACATCCTACAGAAATAAAAAATCCCGTTTTAAAATACCTATACTAGTTATAATTAGATCATTACTTTTTTAACAAACTTTTCTATTCATTCCACCCGAAAATTCTAGATTAAACAATCCATTTTATCATATTAACAACATCATGAAAGGCTCGCAAAATCATAATGGGGACACGCCATGAAGCAATTAAAACAAGTAAACGAGATTAGAAAACATTGCACTAAAGTAAGAGGAAATACCAAAATCCAAATGAACGCCCCATTAAACGATTAGCATAGTGTTAATTGAGGAAGCTTTAAGAGCCATCACATGATTTAAACGCCGACATTTTGCCCACTCGGATCGGGTCCTTAATAATCCCGATTAAACTTACGATCGCTGCTTGAATTAATCGATAATTGTTCATAAATCATCGATGTTCGATTTGCACAAAGCAGCATCAGGGTGCGAAGATATGAATTTATGGTCCGAGTATAATATGGTGGATAGCGTGCTTAAGGTACATAAGTTGGGAATGAGCTGCAATCTTTGTTTATGACGTAGGCGCGAACCGGGCTCGGTAGGCCATTGGGGTCTAATTGTGTGACTTATTCATGCATCCAGGCGTTAGTGTGTGGTAGCTAAGCAGTATCTTCATAGATTTAAACTGTCTTGTTGTACGTGTCGTGGCTTTTGGTGTAGGAGGTAGGGATTATTCTGAATTTATCTGGTTTATTTTGAATTTCCGAAAAAATCGTATGTTAAATTTGATGCTAGTCTTCGAGATTGTAGTCATTGCTGTGGAAGAAGCATTGTTATATTAGAGGCTTGAAAAGGGTCAATGTCTGAATACTTATATTATTATGTATACGAGTCGCTATAAATACCTGAGTAAAATTATTCTGTGAGTTTCCGTATTTTGGTACTGATTGAAATTGTACGCAATCTTTATTATTTCTACAAAACGAACTTAAAGTGCCTTTTCAACGACAAAAATTTGCAATAAATATGTGGCAATTATTTTTCTACATACAATACCTGAACAATATCTGTACAATATATTTCGCCGCTTCAGATATCTGTACAATATCTGAAGCGGCGGTAGCCTAATGGCTAGGGCTTCGGATTTGCGATCACGTGGTTGCCGGTTCGCAACCCACTCATTGCACTACCGACGTGAACCCACTCGTAATACAAGCATATTGAGCTTACCACGAGGGGTTAACAAGAATACTAATAATGTGCGACCCACATTAATAGTAAGCTTAAAAAAAAACTAAGCTAAGGATAGACTAATTAATTTATCAGAGCCAGCATATTAGTATGACAGTTGTGACAAAGTTAGTGTACCCCAGTTTCAATTCTGTTCTGATCTGTTCTAGGTAGAAAAGAAAAGTGTGTGACCGCGCTAATAGTTTCTAAGGCGCTTTCTGTGATCCAAGGTATCTGGAAACAGTGGTTTCTAGGAACTAAGTTTACGACAAGAAGTGCTATCTATCCTAAGGGCCGAGATATCTACAAACAATGTTTTCTTTCAATAAAGTTTTTGGCGAAACGTGCTGTCTAGGAATAAAGATTTCTATTAAATTTTGCTTTCTGTATGTAGCCGTATCGTACAAGCGTGTTTCTATCTTAGGTTCCACGTTCCAATATCGACAAATTCAGTGTTCTGTATGCAGAGATAGGTCAAGTAAATATAAAGCCTGTCTACGATTTCCTCGTGACAGTATAAAGTATTTACTCAAATGGAAGTAAACTGGCAATGATTCTAAGCATCTCAATAATCCAGATAATAGTCTCTTTTTTTCTTATAAGTAATCGAAAAAGTAAAGAACTCAATCTCACAACCAAATTGTTTCCGATCCAAATATTAAACAAACAATACTGAGTATACGTGGTATTATTGACAAGGCAGATCAATATTATTTGAACCACAAGCAAATATTGATGGAGGTGTAATTTCATCTAATGCTGAAACAAAAACTATTACGATTGACCATCGCCACATCGCGCCAATCATTCCGCTATTGGAATAGGGCTGTTCCATTCAGCAGCAGAATATTTTGAGTTTGCTCTATTCAATCACAAAGTAAAAGCTCAAAGTCAAAAATAGATACTCTTGTAAAGTCAAAACTACTTACATAGTTGCACTTTTTTTATTCTTGATAGGCTTACGCTTGACCGCCAGTCTGCCTGTTGATAAACAACACTGCGATCTACGATGAAGTGCGCTTGCCTAGAAGAAACCGATTCACTTGTAAGAAAATTCCACGTCTTTTTTATGGGAAAAAGGGGGGCAAAATGAGCAGATGGATCGCCTTTTATTTTTTTATTACCGCCGCCCATGGACACCCGCAACATCAGAGGAGTCACAAATGCCTTTTAAAAGGGGATTGGGCCTCCGTTAACCGCACTCACTCGGCGAAACACAACGTAAACGGTTCCAAAAATAAGCGTGTTGATGAACGCTTTTGACATGTTTTTCATTACATAATATCACTGCTGTATATTTTGTCTCTATTCTTACACCAATTGAAACATTAGATTGTTACTTCTTTATAGTCCCAGGATTGCCGATTTGATGGCAACATTCAATTTAATCCGTTAAGGTGACTATCAGGTCTATCGGTCTAGTAGTCGCCGCTACTTTGCTGAGCATGAGAAGCTTCCTGAGCCGAGTAAAATGACATTCGTTTTTTTTTTAATTCTCACGAGTACCTAGTTCAGATTTGGGATATGGTTTTTAATATGGGACATAAAACATACCAGAGAACACATGTTGTGCCTATTCTCGGACTGTGTGCATTAGTTAGGTACACCTCTGCCTGAACTTTTAGAGATTACAAGCTTGTGATGGCAGGTAAGTGTTGAATCCGTCAAGGTATCCATTAGCAGAATCTATGGTAAAATAATTGGTACTTATATGATTAATTAGATACATAGGTACATACCTCGCAAGTATTATGTGAAAGGTTAAAAAGAGATGTACCAATGTACACCCATATTTCACGGGTTATTTAGGTCTCATCTAATGAGGGGCGAACCTATGTAAGAAGACTGCGGTAATAATTGTAAATTTCCAAATAAATTTCGATGTCAGCAATTTTTAGTAGAACTGCGTTATCGTACACGTGCGGCAAGTAATAACCTTAAAAACCGTCACGAAATTCACACAAAAAATCAAACAACAAAGAAAGCACAGCCCTATCAACTGATCACCCTGAAGTAGGCTAGGCTAGGAGACGCGTGCCGGAGCAAAAACAATTTCGCTGGCTCAAAACACCACATTGACCCTGCATTTCAGTAAATCTTATCTAATGGTAATAAGGTTTGGTTTTCTTTGTTAGTTATGGTGAAGGATTGTCGAGGAGATAGCTCACGTTCGAATCGTTGTTTGTAGTGCTGATTATTTTACAAGTGGTGTTTGTTGCTGTCTTTTATTTTTCTCTATGCAGGTACCTTCAATCATGTGTTTTTGATATAAGATTTTAAGGTGAATGTTATATGTGTTTTGTGTTGTCTGTGCACAGAAAATGACATTTAAGGAGAATACTACAAGTATATATATATCTTCAACAGCCTATTTACTTCCTACTAGTAGACACAGGTCGGTTTTCGGGCTATTCCCATATACCCACCACGCTGGCCTAGTATGAGTTACTGTAGCACGATTCACACGTCATCAAAATCTCTCTGATATGCAAGTTTTAATCTTATTACGATGATTTCTTTCAATGTTTAAGTGGTAATTAATTACTTTATCAATACGCATGTGACGAATCATACACTTCAGACTGAGTATTACAAGTATTTATTCTTCCAACACAATTATGTAATTATCAATAATCACTTATCACTTAATCGCCCAATAATTATTAACAATTTATACAACAACAGCACTGGCTTATAAGATATTATGTCTACTGCTCAACGCCTCGGAATAGAATGTCCCAGTACAGATTGATCTATTACCAGCCGAATGTTCCCCACTCTTAAACGTAGGCAAACACTCAGCTGGGTTAGACCAATCAGAGCGAAGTACACAGTACGCATGATCAATTGATTAATTTAAATACATTAGATTAACTTTAAATTTAGCAATAGTTATAAATTGATTACACAGACAAATTGATAATATAACACCTACTTATATTTGACTAATTTGTAATAAAAAGGGCGTTTAATACCGAATAGTTCAACTACAAGCGCCATCTGTCGCTCGTGATAAGGAAACCTTTATAATTGTCTTGTCATTATTTTATAAAATCATTACATTCGGCCATCCGACAACGTGCGATCTCCTGACGCACGTTATCGTAATTCAATAACATAAGTCATACATACAGAAATATTACATGCTTAAACTGTTTGAACAAACACGAATCAAAAATGCAAAATCATTACATTCGGCTATTCATTGATGTCCGACTCCTTTCTATGAAATAGTTTGTCGTTATCATTATTGCTTTCAGAAGATGGGCTACTATTACGATCTGATGAATCTTTATGGTCAGGCGAATTTATATTTATATTTACATTTTTATTATATTTATTTATATTTTATAAGGTCTAACACGATCAGCGGAAACGACACTCTTAAATGAATCTCTACGTTTGCTAAAACCGGAATTTCAGTGATTTTATATCTGTCATTGCCCAAAACTTCTGTGGTTTTATCAGATCTATGAATTTAAAAAGTTTTATTGCCTTTATTATTATAGTCAGTTCTGGTAACCTTAGTCAAATCACCTTGTTTATAGGTTCTAGGGGTGCTACCGGCATCATAATAGTGTTTTTCGCGACTTTAGTATTAGTACGACCTCATTTCTTACGCTTTGTAACATGTTTTGTATAATGTCAGCTCCAACATCGAACTTATTACTCTAACTATCTCTGAATGTCAAAGTCAAAGTTCTTTATTGCTTCATGTGTAAATATACATAGATCTCTAGTTTGGTAAGTATCAACATGAAACCCCGTTGGGGCACAGCATAGAATACATGGGTACTAACAAGTTAATTACATAATTATAATTTAACAAATTACAATATTAGAAAATAAAATTATAAACTTTTACTTAAAATTAAATAACCATTTAGGTAGTCAATTTACAGAAATTTAAGGTATTGTTATTATTTTGGTAATTGTTTTTATTGCACAAAGATTTTATTGTTATTAATTATAATTTCATTATCTTTTATTTTTATCTTCAAAGAATTCTTTTAGCGTGTACATGTAATAACATTATTGTAATAGGTGTTTATTTAGTCTGTTTTTAAATACATCGTCATTTAGGATATCTTTTAGTTCTCGAGGTATTTTTATTGTGGTGCCAAATAAAGCCCCTATGGCAGTCTTTTTGGTAGAAGAATTAACTGAATTATTTACACCCCATTGGATTTTGCCAAGACACATTTCCCAATTGCGGTCGTCATTTCCGTCATTATGTTTTGCTAATGCGTTTAAGATGGTTTGGTTATATCTTTCAGTTTGACTTTTTGGCCTGCGACAAACTACAGCGATAGGGACATGTTTAGTGCTATGACTGTCGCAAAAGCTCGTGATCAGGTATTATTGGAGAAGGTAAGCCAAAGTCATTTTTTTTTTTTTTGTTTTCGTGTCTTTTACCGCTTTCACATATATATATATTGTAAAGCAATCAACTATTGTAATAATTTAGGCATTGCCGTTTTTACTCTTTACAAACGAACCAAGATGGTTTAGGTGAATTGTATGGAATGGGACGCTAACTTTTTCTATAGGATACAATTATTCAGTCTTTTGTCTGGATGCATCATCTTTATTATAAGCGTACCGAATGCACCGAATTTTATCGCCGCAGCCTTGGAAACCAAAAGACAGATTGAATTCTCTCAGTCGTTTTAGAAATGCCTAAATGTCCTATATCATCATGATTATAACGGCATATTTTCCAGCGAGCACTACGAGGGACAACTAGGCGTATTTCATCGTCAATTCTTTATACTCTATGATTTTTAATAACATAATTTTTCCTAATATCTTTAGATTCTTCGTCAGATTCAGGCTTAAGAATTTTTAAGTATACGCGAAATGTCTGGATCTACATTTGTAGTGTTAATATCCAATTGTCAGTCTCGATACTTTAACAGAAGACTCGTCTTTAATGTCAGAAGGCAGAGAATGTTATTTCGGCTTAATGCATCGACATGTGTCATACGAATACCGGGTCTATACTCGTTTGGTTAGTATGGTTCGGAGCGTATTATGGTCTATTACAATTTTAAATTCTAATCCCAACAGATAAACACAAAACTTCAAATTTCATAAGATTGTAAATGACGCCTTTCAGGTGTCGTCTGCCTACTAAAATAAGCAACCGGCTTAAGTACCCGAAGGCTAGACTGCCACTGTACTTTCTCCCACACCTAAGGAACTAACATCTGTGTGCAACTCCGTATCAAGTTTAGGATTGTATAAGGCTAGTGTTGGTCTATTACTCAAACTTTTATTTTAATGCTTGAAATTGATCTTCTACCCAAATGATACTATAGAACTAGCACAATCGGAATCGGATTCTTGTATTATATCATTTCGCAACAAGTCATCAATAAATTCTCGTACCTGTCCTCTCTCGAAGTGCGATAAGCGATAGGGTCTATGTGTGACAGGTCTATCATTAAGCAAGTCTATCTTCATTTTAATAGAGTTATTACAATCTATCTCGCTCAAGTTAAATGCAAAAAATTCACGATACGACTGCGATAATGCGTAGGTAAGGCTTATCCATTTGCCAACTTGAGGGACCGACTGATTTCAGACTTTATCAAAGGAGCCAAGTCAGTAATATCTCTCGTGATTTTGTTAGGGCATATAATTCTTTTTTTCTTACAAAAGGCATTGCTTTTGCAATTAGAACATCGCAATGCAACGAATCTTGGGAAAAATTCTTTGGGAAAATTCAGGGTTTGATTAGCTAAATTTGATAATAAGGTGACATTTACCCATGCTTAGACGATACGTGCCTTGAGGTAAGTTATATTCTTTGCCAAGTTTATTACTATTATAACCTTCTATATAAACATTCCCAGGATAAGAAGAACCTAAATCCGAAACTTCAACTAATTCCGATTTGTTTCTGGCTAATTGAATGAAATCCGATAAGGTAAGCTTTAAGGGGCCCAAATCATTGGTTTGGTGCGAAGCTCAGGACTTTAAAATTTTATCCAATGAGTAACGCAGTCTGCATAAACCCATAATTAACCATAAGTAGGTACTTCTACATTCGATTCGATTTCATCAATCCTAAGAACGTACTATATACGGGTGTCACTACCAAAACCTTTGACTATAGGTAATCTCGACACAGTTTTCACGGGGTCAAGGCTGTTTGCATCATATTCACGCATTACATAAGTCAAAAGTCAAATCGTCATTTCAAATAAACCAATAATACAGGTACTTTTGAATTGCCAAAACCAGGTGCACGGTTCCAAATAGTGGGTCCTACTATACCCAATCTTAATAATCTATCAATCCCAACGAAAACTCGATTATTTACCCGTTTGTAAAACTTGTTATTACTGTTACTGTGTGTAGAAGTTGTAAGGACTTTACGTTCTATTTCATCGCTTGACTTTGGGTCTATTCATGGAATTAACGGTGTCGGTTTGCAATTTTCGTTCTAGCGCCCTGTCACACTTTAGACGCTTATCAAGGGACTTGGGACATCTGGTGTAAGAGTGTTCTTTACGACGACAATTAAAACAAATAATTGGAGGTATCATTTGAAGTCGAAAGCGAGGTATGATCATGAGTTCATGACGCTTTCTATTTGTAGAAATAGGTTCTAACTAGGTATGCTGAGAACTGAGAATATGTAGCGAGTCTTTCCGGTTCATTACAATTTAAAGCTTGAGCTCCATTTCTAATAGATTTATCATAAATGCCGTGAGTTGCACAACCTACAGCCTTTTTATCACTAATATCATATCAGCTTGTATATCAGCATCAATTTATCATAAAAATATTCACGTAAACTTTCATTACTTCATGTTGTACCTTTTCATTTTGACACACATTATTGTAACTCGTAACATCCTAATTATATATGAAAACAATAAAGATTTGAATTTGAATTTGTACGTACCAATATTTCTTTACCTTTCCTTTTTTTTTTGCTAGCCCGACAAGTTTTTGTCGGGCAAAATGTATGGTCTGCTTCTCGTCCCATTCATATATTACACACTTACCTTTCATAAACAACCTTCAATACTCTGAGATTTACTGGAGGGATTGAACTTCGGTATAACATTTGGTAAATGGTTGTACGACTAAACTGGCGGCTCTTCGTCTGGAGTATGCATTCATTGGTTTCATCATCATTCATTGGTATCATCAGATTCCATGGCCTCAAAACATAAAAATGTATAAGTATTGTTTCAATTTGACACTAACAAGTTAAAAACTCCCTTTTTTTTCTATTATTATTAAATTCATTTTATATTACTAAAATATCTACTCGAACTGGTTAAAATTAATAGCTCCATAAATTCGAAGTTATGCATGAAAAGATCAATCAAAAATATACGTCTTCCAATAAATGTTTCCCATTTCCAATTTATAAAATTAATAGAGGGTATATACACAACTATCTGCAACGCACTTAGTCGCATAATAATTCTTTTAATTGTTCTCTTAGTATAAATCATGCTTTACTTACGCGTCTGAGGATAGTTCCGATCCTATTGGGCACACTTGGCCCAAAACTTTTGACTCACTTGGCCAAAATAACTTTAAGCACACTTGGCTTACTATCTTTAAGCACACTTGGCTTAATAGGCGTACATAGCCTCTAGTAGCTAGAGCACACTTGGCTTCCTATTGTAGGTACACATAACTCCTATTCCTACTGGTATACTAAAACTACTTTATACTTCTTTAGTGGAATCTATTTTGGATTATGCTCTTGATTGCTACGGCCTCACATTTAAAAACCTATATAGATAAACTGGAGAATATCCAAATAAGATTTATAAAACTGCGTGTAAATAAAAAAAATAAAATAACTTATAGATACCCTACCATAAAACATTAATTGTGCACTCCATTACTAATTATGTACCTACCTACATGTTATTAAGACTAAAATTGATCCCACAGTCAAACTGTTTGTACAGTTTTGTGGGGCTTATATTACTTCGTAAGACCTAATATGTACCTCATAAAAATTAAATAAATAAAATAAAAATAATTAACCTCTAACAATCTAAGCACACGTGGCTCAATAGGCATACATAGCTTCTAACAATCTAAGCACACATGCCTCAATAGGCATGCATAGCCTCTAGTAACTCAAGCACACTTGGCTTCCTATTGTAGTCACACATAACCTCTAACAATCTAAGAACACATGGCTCAATAGGCATACATAGCCTCTAGTAACTCAAGCACACTTGGCTTCCTATTGTAGGCACACATAACCTCTAACAATCTAAGCACACATGGCTCAATAGGCATACATAGCCTCTAGTAACTCGAGCACACTTGGCTTCCTATTGTAGGCACACATAACCTCTAACAATCTAAGCACACATGGCTCAATAGGCATACATAGCCTCTAGTAACTCAAGCACACTTGGCTTCCTATTGTAGGCACACATAACCTCTAACAATCTAAGCACACATGGCTCAATAGGCATACATAGCCTCTAGTAACTCGAGCACACTTGGCTTCCTATTGTAGGCACACATAACCTCTAACAATCTAAGCACACATGGCTCAATAGGCGTACATAGCCTCTAGTAACTCAAGCACACTTGGCTTTCTATTGTAGGCACACATAACCTCTAGACATACGTCACTCAACATTACTGTATCTGTGGATTTTCTTGTAGGCATATCCCACTTCTGAAATGTGACGAATCATACACTTCAGACTGAGTATTACAAGTATTTATTCTTCCAACACAACAGTATGTAATTATCAATAATCACTTATCACTTAATCGCCCAATAATTATTAACAATTTATACAACAACAGCACTGGCTTATAAGATATTATGTCTACTGCTCAACGCCTCGGAATAGAATGTCCCAGTACAGATTGATCTATTACCAGCCGAATGTTCCCCACTCTTAAACGTAGGCAAACACTCAGCTGGGTTAGACCAATCAGAGCGAAGTACACAGTACGCATGATCAATTGATTAATTTAAATACATTAGATTAACTTTAAATTTAGCAATAGTTATAAATTGATTACACAGACAAATTGATAATATAACACCTACTTATATTTGACTAATTTGTAATAAAAAGGGCGTTTAATACCGAATAGTTCAACTACAAGCGCCATCTGTCGCTCGTGATAAGGAAACCTTTATAATTGTCTTGTCATTATTTTATAAAATCATTACACGCACATGATTTTAAAAAGGTTACAGATGCGTTAGGTACTGTTTGCCTTTATTATATCTTACTTAGTCTACATTAATATTGTAAATTGGTAAAGTTTGTGTTTCGGCGACACGTTTGGCGTAGCGGCTGAGCGATCGGCTTCTGCGTCACGTGTTGTGGGTTCGATCCCCACACGGAGCAAATATTTGTATGATCTACAGGTAATTGTTCCAGGTCTGGGCAATTGTGTGTATGAAAATTTGTGTTTGTAAACGCACCCACGATACAGGAGAAAATCCTAGTGTGAGCAACGTTTAAAAAAAAAGTTTGTGAGGTTGTAGGGGGTAATCTTTGGATCTACTGAACCGATTATGAAAATTCTTTTCGTTTTGGATAGTCCATAACGCTCTTAGGATCGGAGCAGCGCGGGTGAAACTTCAAGCGGGTCGCTAGTAGGATATAAAAATGACATGAGTTTCACTAACTCTAAGCATCGATCCTCCTTATATTCGCAATAAGCATCAACTTCAGTCACCCTAATTAATGCTATTACCAAATAATAATAGGTACACAGAATCACCCATACTAATATTATAAATGCGAAAGTAACTGTTTTTCTGTCTGTATGTTTTGTTCCTTTTCGCACCTAAACCGCTGAACCAATTTTCATGAATATTCGATAGATTGGATAAAAAAAGGTCCGGTGCGTAAATGATAAATGATAAATGATATTTATTTCTGTAAATAGATCTTTTATGGACACTTTTACAAGTCATTTTTTTTTAACATAGCACTCGCAATCGGCGTGTATGTATGAGAAGATGTATGAATGTGGAAGAAGTATGCAAGAATCGTAGCTAGTGGCAGTCTATAGGTTCTGCCTACCCCTGTGGGAGAAAGGCGTGAGTGTATGTATGTATGGACATAAACTATTTTTGGCTTTGGCTTTAAACGTACCGTCCTCTGGGATGCGAATAAAACCACGGACAGCAGCTAGATATCCATAAAAATACAACAATCGGAATTTATACTTGCTACCAAACAAAAAACAATTCTCCACAATTTAGCTATACAGATCCATAAGTCTAATCTACTGATCGTAATGTCAGGCGCATAAAGGAAGCGACCGACCGTTGGCAGGTGCGTAGTCACCTGTTGGCCCTCCCCCCTCCCGCGCCCGCACGGCCGCCCCACCCCGCGACCGTTAAGTAATTCGGATACATTGACGTAACGTCTCATTATGAATGAAGGGGTGACCGGAAAAGGTGGTAATGATTTTTAGCTGTTGGGTGAAGTGCGAAATTAAAATAGTTTATTGGTGATACGAAAATTGGTAGTATTTTTTTTTTGTAAAATGCTTCATTAGTTTAGTGATCCCAAGCGCGACTGCCACATTAGAGGTCCTGGGTTCGATTTCCACGCCGAGCAAATTATTATTGGAGTTTTTCTAAGAAATTCTCAGTACCAGCTCGGAATGCGTGCCCATGGAACTTAAACAAACTGGCGAACACTGAGTGTGTAAATGGTAATACATCTCTGCCTAAATATTCTGAGAATAAAGATATATTTATGTTGAACTCTTCTGCAAGCAATAAACAGTTCATCATCATCATCAGCCTATATTCGTCCACTTCTGGGCGTAAGCCTCTTCTAGTGAACGCCACAGACCCTAATTTATTTATTTATTTAATTGGTTCTAATAAACACTTACCGCATGGAAATTCTCAACACATCACGCATAATAATATGCCCACTGCTACATAAACGCGAATCCGGAGCGGAAGCGTGAGGGCATGGGCTACTAGAACCAGATAAACAAGTGGCATTCCACAGCGTTAATTCGTCACGAAAACTGTGAGAATATCCCATCGAAGAAGCTTGCGTTCCTTATGAAGAAAACCTAAGTCCCAACTTTATTATCTTCGAAATTATCTTTTTGTGTTTTTTTTTTTTGCAGTTTCCATGCTAAGATTATAAAGTTATTTTAGTGAAGGAAAAATTCAATTGTGGGCAGGATTCGAACCTGCGTCTTTTGGTTAGATACACTAGACGCTCTGACCGCTATGCCACCGCGAGTCCCGGCTGCTTGATCGAAATTTGCCTTCACATTCTGAATATACGTCATAAGGTGACGTTGGCGAAATCTATTGAAAAGCAAGTTACCTTGCTTCTAAACCGACATGACTTACTTTACAGTTAGTTCGATATCGTACGATGCCACCCTAAGTTCTTCGAAGTTGTCGAAGTTGTGCAGCATCTTTTAATGGAGTGTGTCCGAAATGAATGTTATAGTATAGCTTAACATCAGGCGAACTGGCGGTCAAGCTGAAGCCTATCACGAATTAAAAAAATTGAAGGCAAACTTATGTTTATATCTCAATACTGAAATATAAGATTATATAATTGCGGCAGCATTGCCATTCAGCGTGGCAATGCTGCCAGTCTTCTGGGTACCTTTCCGAACGACAGCGATGACGAGGAATACTTTGACGCTTAGTCACGCCTCTGTCTTTTAGGGTTATATACATATATATATATAGCTTTTTTTACTTCATGTATTTTAAATGTGTATATATGTAAATAGTAGGTTTCTTTTCATAATGTATATAGTTTATTGATAATAAAATAATAATTACCTAAAAGATTAATATAATAAATTAATAGCATTGCCTTTGTCTGATAAAGCTAGATGTGTTAATTGATGAAGGTTTAAATATTTAAATGTAGTTAAAGCATATAAATGATTTGTTTTCTACAGGGTGGCATAGTCGTTCAGCGACAAAACCCTTTTTTATGTATTATATTATGTCGGCAAACGATTTGACGAGTCACCTGGTGATAAGTAGTCATCGTCGCCCATGAACACCTGCAACACCAGAGAAGTTACTGATGCATTACCGACCCTCAAGAGCCCCTACGGACTGCAGACAGCCAGAGCCGCAGCAACCGAGGGGAACTGGCTCTTACGTGCAAAAGTCAAAACACACCCCAAGATGCTTTACGACAGACTCCGACGTAAGGGTCATCAGCCAGTCAGACCCCAAGAGGTCCTACCACCGAGCAATAATTTAAATAAAGGAAAAAAAAGCCACTAAATGCTATTTTTCTTTACTTATTTGCTTTTATTACAATACTTTTTCCTGACTGACCCGAAGCCAAACTGTTTTTATAGTACGGAAAATCCTGGCGGATCATCTGCCACCAGGGCAAGCAGCAGGGTATTGTCGGACTCGTACCGACTAAAAACCCGTTCATACCTGCCTTTGCCCTATAATCATGGCCGTGGGATTAGTGACATTCGCTGCGACCATAACAGCCTGCGGTCCAGCGCTCGCTGAACTTCTTCAATGGGATAGGCATCCAAAGCCAAATCTACCATGGTTTCGCTTCATTTCTAAACTTATACATCTAAAAAATACGTGAAGTGACTGATCAGGCGCAACCAGCCTCACAGGAATTTGTATTACTAGCGATGCACAATATTCTTTGAGCCAATAAAAGTTTCTAATGAGTTTGGAGTGGGCACCCCTCCATAAACTGACTGTAGCAAATATAGCTTAACCTTGCTTTACCGGCAACATGCGCAGTTGCCACAAGCCCCTCTTCACTAACAAAGACAAACTGTTACACTTAATGTATCGAAATAGTAACGACATAACTACAACGCATGACAGGTGGCGTTTGCGCATTCTTTAAGTCATCGACGGTTAAAGAGGAAGTGGCTTAAAGTGGCCTATTCCAGTCAGAGACCACACGGTAATGACAATACACGTTTTTTATTAACTTCGTGTCCGAGTATTAAAATCTAACAAAAGATTTTCAAAAAAAGAGTCTGAAACATTTAGCTACAATAGTCTTCAAAATGGCGAGACAAAAAAAAAGGTTTTATTTCCAAAATAGTAAATACAGCTACCTTAAAATATCTATCACGACTTACAGGTGTTTAACAACGCGAACTGTAAAATCGAATCAATGTCCAGGTGGTTTCTCTTTTAAATTGAATTTGTTCCAATAAAAAACCAAATTTTAGGCTTTCAGAGTTTTCAAAGGCTCTATTGGTCGGTCGGATTCATTCGAATTTACAATCAAAAAGGAAATAAGTCCGTGAAATAACGGTGTTACTGTAAATTGGATTTAAAAATTACGTTAGCTTGCCAATGTCAGAGTTCAGGTTCACTTCAATTTTGGTATCAATCACCATTTTGATTGAATATTTTTTGGCGACAGAAAGATTTTGATCGTTTATTGGGTATTAAGATTTGTTTAAGCGATTAGAAAAAACTGGATACAGACAGATTAAACTCAGTAAGTTATTAGATACCTATACAATCAGTGGAAAAAGTGGTTTCACCTCAAGGTGAAACGTAATTTTTTGGTAATCATAAAATAACAAGATCTATTCTTACTTGCAACACCAAAGTAGACGTACAAAATTAAATATTAGCTTTATAATTATCGTACCTAATAAGAAATATTTTTATTTAATCTTTGTTTTACTAAATATTATGTATATCTGCTTGTCCAAATGTTAAAATGATGCAAGGTGTCCATGGCACAACCTGTCAGCTGAATAAAAAAAAAACATTTTGATTACTTATCTACATTAAATCATTAGTGGCATAGTTTAGCATTTGTATATAAAATATCTTATTATGTTACAATAGACACAAAAAGCCTAAGAACCATTTTTTACAAAAACAGAATAGAAGCCTCCATACGAACGTAATGAAACAACATAATGCTAACCACACGAGCTGGGGTCGCGGGACAGGTGCGGTGCGCACGCGCCGACCGTTAGCAGTAGAAAGTGCGCGACCGCGTCGGCACGCGAATACTGTGACTACGATGTTTTAATTAACAAATAGATAGGAATTTGTGGTGTTCTTTGACACAGTGTGATGATATTATGATAATTACACTAAATGATTTACTTTATAGAAAATTGAGAAACAGCTAGAAATCCAACAAACAACAAAATTAATTTGTTTTTTAATATTTTGTTAAATGGAAATTTTTTGTAACCCTTTGTCGATCAGAATTCTAATAATTATGCGTATGAGCCAATAAAGATATTAATTTATCCAAGCATGTATGTAGAATAAATATCATGAATTTTTACTACCTATTAACTATTTATTTCAATTACCGAATCTAGAGAGTTAGTATTCATTTGAGCTATAGCATAGTAGGTATCGATAGACTTTATAGTAATTTTATGTTAACATATCCCGGCAGACGGCCATACTGATGTTAATCATACAACTTTACCTATTTTGAATATAAAAAATAATGTCGTATTATAATTATGTCGTTATTACCTAAACAGGTGTAACACAAAATACGTCATCCGAGTCTCGAAAGCTCCAAAACCATGGTCACACTACCGACTTACCGAACTCACTAGTGTGATTAATGTCTGGAGGAAATTTGACGGGCACTGTTGTTTTATCTACTTAACTGCACGCCTGCGCGTTTTTTGTAGCCGCCTAGCACAAATGTGGAGCAGTCGTTAATGCAACTAACATTACGACGCGAGAGAGATTAAATAGCCGAAGAGGTGAAGAGACGCGACACTTGTAACTGTGACAGTGACAAGAAAATGACGTCAAGACTTCTTGGTTGAAAGTCAAAGTCAAAACGTTTTATTTCAATTAGACCACTATAATAGGACTATTGAAAAGTCAAAATTAGATGCACGGTTCCTCAAAGTAGGTCGGGTGAAGAAGAGCTTGCAAGAAACTCCATAGATACTCTCGAGTCCACCCGCGAACAGTGTAATTTGACATTTCGGCGACATCATGCGACACTAGCGCCTCTAGCGAAAAAATTATATAAACGAATACATTACTTCTTAATGCTTTCAGTTTGCTACACAGTTCACCGCTATATTTAGGTCTCATGTAATAGGACGCGAGCTTATTGCCGTTAACCAGGCCCAGATCCAAACTCAGAGCTGCTACTGAGAATGAAAAAAAAACCAATAACACACACAGTAAATCGAAGTAGCGTAGCAGTCGTAGTATTGCGTAGTAACTGTCCAGAAAAACCGAATAACATTGGGTTTTTTCTATTCTTTAGGTTTTAGGGTATTTTTTCAGCTGAAGTTGCGTTTATCACCACTAGATAACTGAGACAATTGAACATTCTTACAACACAAAGTTGTTTTTTTCAAAATCAAGTTCCATCTCTCGTCGCGTCTGCAAAATTCTCTAATACCTGATCTAGATTTAGTAAGACTAGCATATCGCAATGGAGTCTGAAATTAAAATGATATTTTCGTGAGCAAATGTTAGCTACCTATCATTTTAAGCACTGTATCATTATGTGTAGAGTGTAAAGTCTTAGCGTCTTAATGGTTAGGTTTTCATGCTTTATTTATAATGAATGTATAGGTATTATTTTTACTAGTAGCTATCTTGTATATTCTCTGAATAATGATTTTAGACTGACATCAATACTGAGATTATTTTCAGAAAGGTGAATCAACTAATTGGATAATAGTACAATTTTCTTTCTTTCTTTTTTGAAAGTCGTTTATAAACTCAATTTTTTACAGATATATTTTCTTTTTATGGGATAGGAGGGCAAACGAGTAGACGGATCGCCTGATGGTAAGCGATTACCGCCACCCATGGACACCCACAACACCAGAGGAGTCACAAGTGCGTTGCCGACATTTTAAAAGGAGATCAGGCCTCCGGTCACCTCACTCACTCGGCGAAACTCAACGTAAGCGTTGTTTAACGCCGGTTTTCTGTGAGGCCGTGGTATCACTCCAGTCGAGCCGGCTATTCGTGCCGAAGCATGGCTCTCCCACGTAAAAATACACCCAGACCCCGAATAACAACCTGTAAGGTTTACGATTGTGAAATTTATTATATACTTATATACTTATAACTTTTCGAGATATTCGAGACACGGCAGCGTCTCGATGCCTTAAGAATGGTCACCCATTAATCGGCTGAACGCAGCAAGCACAACTTAATCGCCTACGAGCCCCTCTTTTGAGCCTTAATCCACAAGGAGACTGCATAACGGGCTTGTGAGAGGACGAATAATTGTCGGAGATGAAATGTTCACATATACATACCATCACGCCTGTATTCCACGAAGCATTAGGCAGAGGTATACTAATGTACACCCACAGTTCGCTATTCGTATGTTTAGGTCTGATTTGTCCCTGGGCACAAATCCAGACTCCGAGCTGCTATTGAGAATTTCATAGAAAAACAGAATAAAACTGCTCGACCTGGGAATCGATTCCAGGACTTCTAGCTGCGCTTAGGACCACTAGATTAACGAGCACAGATGAAATGTTAACGGTAAGCAATTTGCCTAGGCGCTTGGCCAAGACGAAATATCACATCGCAAAAAGCGAACCGATCGCCCCGTGGTGTCGGATAACGCTCATTGAATAAAATTTGCTACGTCACATCAAATCAAAGACATTTAAACATGATTGTAAATCTCTTTGTGTCAAAGTTACTAAAACTCAGTGGATCTAGAAGCATGAAATTTTGCAAAAGAGTTTTTTGTGTAACGTAGATAAGCGAAAAGACAGAATTTTTGGGAAATTTCCATGGAATTCGGAAAAACGAGATCTTTGCTTTCTGGCTCAACAATCGAGTGTCAAATTGAATAACACTAGTTTACAAAGAAAAAAACACAGGGGTGAGGCACATCATTTCTTGTATATTTTTTTATGCTAAATCTGTATCCGGCAACAGAATAATTCTAGGACGTCAAAATTTGGAGATATACAAATCTCAAAGTAATAAAAACACTGTTTGATACTGACTGGTGATATTAGAAATCATTTTTCGAGGAGAGTAAATTTTTATGGTAATTTCTAACTAAAGCATCTTTTAGTATTACTCTTCTCCTTTCAAATCCATTTTAGTTTGCTTCGCTACGAGTTTTTTTTCTCAAGATATACTATTTTATTTTCATAATGTGTTCCATTAGTACTAAAATTCAAAATAATAATACAGGTAATATCGAAGTGCTGTAGCTAAAAATTTATATCTTGAGATTAAAAACTGATAGCGAAGCAAACCAAAATGAATTTGAAAGTAGAAGAGAATTACTAAAGGATGCTTTAGTTAGAATGATGTATATCTCCAAATTCTGACGTCATAGAGCAATTCTGTTGCAGGATTTAGATTAATCGTCAAAAAATCTACAAGAAATGACGTGCCACACCCTTGGGGCAAAAAAATATATTTTTTTTGTATACTAGTGTAATCGAATGAGTAGAAATATCATTACTGTTATCATTTATCTGCCTCATTAAGTATTAGTTGTAAGAGTGACTGCTACGCTAAAGGTATCGTGTTCGATTCCCAGGTCGAGCAGTGTTATTAAGTTTTTCTATTAAATTCTCAGTAACAGCTCGGTGTTTGAATATGTGCCTGGATCATGGCAATGGGCTCTCTCTGTAGTACATGGGACCTAAACACACTGGCGAACCGTGGGTGTAATTTACTAGAGCTCTGTCTAACCCTTCGGGAAATACAGGTGTAATGGTATGTTATTCTTTAATAATAGATATCGTAATAATGCTATGTATTTCTTTTAAGTTAGTGACGAATAAACAGAAGCTTTAGTAATCGTAGCTTTTTTTTAATCAGGTATTTATAGTTACCTACCTACGTTTTATTACGAAATATCAATTGAACAAAAGATTCCATAGGTAACGATCGGATATTGTCACACTTTTTCCAAGCGCAGACCTACGACAAAGCGATGAATTTCAACAAAAATCTAATTAAATCGTAACCACGATCTTTTTGGTGTCCGGAATACGGCGTAACGATTTTTTTCCGTGTAATTTACGTCGCTCGTGCCAGGACCACAAAATTTCCGTTCGTCACCGTTCAATGGGTGATCTTTAGCGTTCCGTTAAACTTCATTGAAGGAACCAATGTTTATTTTAATTGGTTAAAATAAAATAATGTGGTTATTGTTAGTGTGGTGTTAGTGATTAGTGACTGGTGGCAGCGCAATTATTGAGTCTTATCCGCATTATACAACATGTTGATTTGTATTCGTGCCATATTTTTAGGACAAATACACAAAAATATCTATCTAGCCTGAATTGCCCATTGCAGGACAAAAGCCTTTCCTTTTTCTACTCATTTCTGCTCTCTGTGAGGGTCAGTCCTTTTGGTAGGATTTAACTCGTCCGTCCTTGTTTGCCTTGGTTTGCCACGTTGACTCCTAGCCTTTAAGGGGACCCACTCGGTAGTTATTTTAACCCAAAGCTCATCTGATATGCGGTAGCCTGCCCTATAATGAATAAGCAAAGGAATTGTTCGGAATGATCCCTGTTGCCTCTTTCCGCCATCGTTCTACGAGGCAGCAGTTCCATCCCCATCATTTTGATGGTCGGCAGTCCGCAACTGAGGATTTTCTTTTGTGGTTTCTCTACGTCGCACACCAAAACTGTGGAATGAACTTTCGCCTACAGTATTTCCGGACCAATACGACCTTCAAACCTTCAAGAAAAGAGCGTACTCCCTTTTAAAAGGCCGGCAACGCACTTGTGACTCCTCTGGTGTTGCGGGTGTCTATGGGCAGTGGTAATCGCTTACCATCAGGCGATCCGTACCAACAGCGATTAACTTAAACTAAATTCTATAAAATCTACGGGACCACTAGAGAAACCGACGATATTATTTCACAAACAAAAACTCTTGACGCAGCAAGGTGCGGTTGGGCACGAGGCCGCGTGACGGAGCTCGGCCGGGGTGCGCACGCTTCCATGCCTCCAACCAACCATGGAGAAATAGACCTTTCGATCACAAATAGTTTATTCTTGCAAGTATTTTTAGACCTAAACGTTTTTGGTCTCGGATCTAATCGAACTCGCATTTAATCGATACTGCCTCATTAGTCTAGTGGTCTCAAGCGCGACTGCAATGCTAGAGGTCCCGAGTACGATCCCCAGGTTGAGCAGTTTTATTGGGTTTTTCTATGAAATTCTCAGTAGCAGCTCGGAGTTTGAGATTTGTGCACGGCTACATGGGACGAAAACATACCGGGCGGACTATGGTACACTAGTACCTTTGCCTAACCCTTCGGGCAATACAGGTATGATGGTATGTTATGATCTCGGATAGTGGCTGGAAACAGCTTTAATTTCCACGTCGAACAGTGTAGGACGAGTATAAGTTTATGCTGGTTAACATTAAAGTATGTTTACTCCCCTTTTATGTTTATTCTTTTTCTCCCTATCTGCATTCTCAATTTGCTCCCATCACTTGTAAACTTATTACAGTTTAGTAGCAGTCCATCCATAGGCAACGAAAATATTTGACCATTGTCTTATTTCACTTCTTCATTTGAATATATTCTTTTACTTATTTATTACAATTGAAAAATAATAGGTATATTCATGGCAAAGTAGCAGTGTGACACATAGGACAGAGGCAGAGGTGAACAATTAAAAATAATTATAGTCCAATACCCACGTAATCCTCCCATCCACCCGGGGTATATCCCCAGCCCCGGTAACGGAAGAGTAGGGAAAAAATGTTTCATGGGATGGTGGTGCCGATCCCGTTGTCCAACGGGGTGGATGGCACAGATCAATTATCATCTACCCCGGTGTGTTTTTAACAGGTTGGACAGCATAGATTATTTTGCGTGTTGTATATGGCAAATTGGCAATTTGGTCACTTCCTATGACATGCCTAAACCTTCGGGGAATACAAACACGACACGTCAGTGTGTTAGAAGAATATATCGTCACTCTTGGACACTCCTCTAAAGCACCCTGTATAACAATTTAAAATAGCTAGTCACCTAAGCTAACATTGCAAAAAAAACATCAGCCATATTTCTGACTAAATAAATATCCTCAATCCAATAATTTATTTCAAAAAACTTACCTACGATTTTTATCACGCGATGAATAACTTCGTATCAATACGACCTTATGGTCCATTGGCCATGTGTCGCGCACATGTTCCTTACCATAATGATACATACATATTCATAACAGCCTGGTAATTTCTACTCTATAACACCTTTTGTCCCGTTTTTTACTTCACCCTTTTTGTTTGTATGGTAGCGAACAGTGGTACAATTCGAACACTGTGCTTCAATTAGGTCTATTGTGAGGAAAGATGGATTAGTTCGGCTTTTTGTTGTTCTTTATATGAATGGGGTTTTGTAACCTGTCGATGAGGACGTGGTAGACAAGCGCGGGAATAGTTACGAGATTTACACGTCATTTTAGGGGTGTGATGACGTCATATTGACGACACGTTTGGCGTAGCGGCTGAGCGATCGGCTTCTGCGCAATGTGTTGTGGGTTCGATCCCCACACGGAGCAAATATTTGTATGATCTGCAGGTAGTTGTTCCGGGTCTGGGTGTTTGTGTTTGTGAGAATTTGTGTTTGTAAACGCACCCACGATACAGGACAAAATCCTAGTGTGGGGCAACGTTTTTTTTTTTTAAAATAAAAAAATATTGTAGTGTATTGACCAAGCTGTTTAAGATAATATAATATACAAATATAATACGACAATAGGTGCTAACCTAACAGGATTTTAAATTGTTAAGATATCTGTATAAAATTAAAAATATGTTTCATGTTTGCGTTGGAAAATCATTTTTTAATGTAAAAAATATCTTTTGTACTTTTTCGATTTGTGACGGATGTTGGCGGTTTACAATGACGAAGTCGGGTTAGCGTCCAAAGTTATGCTTTTTGTGCTTTATGATTTGCAATATTTTTTGTGAGATTTAAATAAAAGTATAGCGCGACAGGGAAAAAAATCAGTCATGCAAATCGTTGAAAAAGGATTGCAGACTCATTTTTTAAAATGAATCACTTTTGGTAAATTGAATAAATAAAGTTAATTTAGATTTTGATCAACTTTTGATTGCTTTAGAGAAAATCTCTCAGAAGATAACAATAACAAAGATCTAAGACAAATTGTAAATTATAGTCATAAGCCCAAAAAAAGCCTGACAAACAGTTTACCCTCCGGAAATCGGTATTGCCCAGAAATTGGGTTTCAGACGTCTGATGACAGTCGCTTCGTGTAAAATATTGATATTCACACTGTTACTGTAGTTACACTGCAAGTCAACCCCAATATTTGGGAAAAGGCTCGGAGGATGATCAATACTCATAATAATACTTATTTTGAAGCAGCGGTAGCCTAATGGCTAGGGCGTCAGACTTACGATATGTGGTTGCCGGTTTGAACTCCACACATTGCACTACCGACATAAACCCACTCGTGATACAAGCATTCAGTTTAGCACGAGAGGTTAACAAGAATACTAGTAATGTGCGACCCACATTGCTGGTAAGCTTTTTTTAAAATAAAATATCTCTTCACAAAAGTACTGTTAGGTACATTATTTCGAACTTGAGATCTAGTATAGACTAGGTTATCTATGAAAGTAACACTCGTGCTATCCTATAATTGCTTTTTGTTATTGTTATAATATAATAAATAAGCATACCTACGAAACGGGCCGCCCGATGGTAGCCGCCAGCTTATAGACGCCATTTTAGGCTCAAAAAATTGATGCCTAAAGAGCACTAAAAGGAGTATTGCTCTTTCGGCACCAATTTTTTAAGTTTCTTCATTAAACATTAATTAAATTGCAATTGATTAAAATACATTTATTGAAATTTTGATTGATCAATGCCCAACACTGCATCAGAGGCCGGGCTACAAGGATCATTTTTAAATGTTGACGCAAAAATGAAGGGTGTTATAAGTTTAACTTGTGTATATATGTATCTGTAAGTCTGCCTCTGGCATCGTAGCCCCTAAACGAATGCACCGATTTTGATTTAGTTTTTTTAGTTTGGAAGGTGACTTTATCGAGCGTGTTCTTAGCTATGTTTTAAGAAAAGCTGGAAAGTAGTTTAAAGATTATTAGCCCTTTTTTAGTTTATGAAGGGATGTGAGCAAACAAAAAACTATACTTATATATCTTGTTACTTCAACGTAATTGCAAAAACATGCTGCAGGGTGTTTTTAAATTTTAAAAATGTTATTAGGTTGTATGAAAGGGTGGCGCTATTTAATGTGTATAGCGGTCTCTCTCTCTCTCTCAATCGCAATAACACGTGGTGATACAGCCTCAATTAAAAAAACTTAAAACTCTGAAATTTCGATAATTTCAAATAAGAACATTTTCATTACCATCTTATACATTCTCATTCCAAAATAATAAACCAGGTATCCAATAAAAATATGCAGTTATTTAGATAGAAATCAATATTGTTCAAAGGAATAATTTACGATTGTTTTCATTCCGACAGGAAATTGTTTCTGTTTAGCAAAAAAATATTATTAGCACATTTGAGTGCTACCAACTCAATACTGGCTACTATAATTTATCGATACAAAAGCGATACAATTTTTTAGGTATTTTACCATCCATTGCTGATTTTGTTCAGGAGATTATCAGATTGTTTTATTGTGAATCATCGATGTAAGCAGTAAATTATTATAGACAGTTTAATTATTTAATGCCTTTTGGATAACATAAATCGTATATTCGTGTGAAGACACCACGCCTACCGAATGATACCTACCGAGCAATCAAGTAGGTAGATGTAATTATTTTATTAGTATAAAACACCTTTTCGCCTATTTCCCTGAAATGATTTAGTGTTTATTTGTAATTAATAATCTCATAACTCGTTATTTTTGACTACTCTTTTTTATGTCTAGATTTTTTAATTATGCCAATAAGAGCGTATTACAGAAATCGTAAATGTAAGTCTATCGTAAATCATGTGTTTTAAATTGTAATTATTTTAAATCAAAGATTTCAATTAATAAGAGAACTAAGCTAGTAATTTGTGATCAGTTTGACCCCGTCTATGCCATATAGCTTTTCAATGATTCCAAAATATTTATCCTAAAACATTAATTAGACTTATTATTTTTAAATACTCCTTTTGGTTACTTAGCCAATGTATATAACTTGTGCAAGATTAAATGAGGTTCACTTATTTCATATATGTACTTGTATAATTATTGTGCCTTAGGTTCTGAGCGCGATTCAATGGTATAACTCCGCTTATCACCGGGAACAATAAATAAACAGACTCTGGTAAGAGAAAACTAGTCTCTCAATGAAACTTGCGTAAGATCGGAAGCAGTTGACTTTTGCACATACATTGTACATTTTCTAATCATAGATGGTAATGAAATAACAGGCTATGATAACAGAAAAGCTGTACTTATCAATGAGACGTGCACAAGATCAAAAGTATTCGATTCTGTACATACATTATAACTCTATTAAGGGTCAATAAAGGACAATTCAAGCTCCGCCGGAATTATCAACAAAAACGTAAAACGAAATAAAAGACCGAAAAATCGGTCCAAGCTTGGTAAAGTTATCAAAAATTGCATTTGCTTACAATTATTCCCAGTCAAGTATTTTGGACGAAATGGTAAAGTATATAGGAACCTAGAGTAACGGTATTTTAATCATAGATAGTAATGATATAATAGGCTATGGTAGAAAAGTTGTACTTAACAATCAGACTCAAAGTCAATCAGACAAAGACAAAAACAGTTGACACTTGTACATACATCGCACCACTTGTAATCATGGATGGTAATGAGCAAAAATTCTATAGTAACAGAAGAGCTGTACGTATCAATGAGACTTGAGCAAAAACAAAAGCAGTTGACTCTTTGACATACATGGTATGCTTTTAATCATGGATGGTAATGAGCAAACAGTTTATGGTAAGACACGAGTATTTTCAATGAAATTCGTGTAAAATCAAAAAGCTGTTTATACGTGGCCATACAATGTATTTACTATGATAATAAAAGTAAACAGATGAAATAAGCTAACAGCGTCACTGTGATCAATTTCACATAACGTTTTTGTTAATTACGAACTGCCTACGCAACATAACCGGAATTTTAACGCTCCGATTATCTTACCAGAAGTATTGATTTATTACTTTGCATTAAGCGAGGTATAATAAAAATGTTAGCGTTCACTTTACTCAACTTTGTGCTTTCATTTAAGGGTACTTACTGAAAATGATAGTTCTGGGACCTGTTTTATTTATTTACAAAATCGCTTACAGCTCTTGCCGATTTTGTAAATAAAAGAGGTTCTCAATAATTTTAATTCATCTTAGAGTAGATACAATAGAAAATCTATCTGTAAATCCAATGTAACTATGTACCTACATAGTTCATGTACATGAAGAAAAGAAATCAAATCGATAATAAAAGACAAGTTATTTCTACAAATAAATGAAATTGGATCAAAATATTTGCGTAAAATTGAATAATTTTCAATTTAATTGAAACGACCACCAATAACAATAATAACTTTGCGCATGTTATGTTTCATTCGATTTATTGATTTCTAATGCCAATCATCAAAGGTAAGCGCCGGTATTTAATCAACTAAAATATTTTTTGTTTAATTATTTGGTTGTTTGATCGTAACATATAGGTCTATTAATTACGTTTGAGAATATTTATTATAAAACAATCAGAAGTAATTGTTATATTTTACTTTTCCTGTATGCTTCGATGAGATTTTGTTAAAAGTTATTTTATTTCAACATTTTTAGTAGCGAGTAAAATTTTACGTATACCTAGACGACGTTATAATTTTATCATTTACGTGTTATTGTCATTTTGTTCTAAATTCTGTGATCAGATCTTGACCAATTTTTTATGGGATCACCTCTGAAGTATGAGCTATCGATAAAAAAAACATTACGTAGATTTTATAATGTTAAATACAGTATGATATTTTTGGTCAGGTTAAAAGACTAGAGAAGAAAAATTGTGTATTTGTACTTGATAGACTATATTTCAACAATATTTAGTATTTAGGAGACCTTTGTTCAGCAATGGGATCGTAATACGGGTTTTTCTATTTAAAAGTTATTCTTGTTATGACTGCCTCATTACTCTAGTAGTCCCAAGCACGACTGCTACGCTAAAGGTTCTGGGTTCGATTCCCAGGTCGAGAATAGTGTTATTTGGTTTTTCTATGAAATTCTCAGTAGCAGTTTGGATTTGTACCTAGTTAATGGTAATACGCTCGCCCCCAATGAAATTGGACCAAAACATACCGGCGAACAGTGGGTGTATATTAGTACATCTCTGCCTAACACTTCGGGGAATAAAGGCGTAATGATGGCTGATGGCTCGCTTCATTTTCATCATAGAAAATGAAGCGAGACTATCAATAAATATTCTTTGTTTCTTGCACAGTAAAATAAATTTGCGTATTATATTCTTATGCTTCATAAATACATCTCCATATATATAAATCCGTTGACAGTGTGGGCATCGTAAACCGTAACTAACAATATTTTAACCAACAACTACAAATTTATTCTTCCATATGGACGGGCGTGGTGGTTACTATAAGGTAGGATCTCACCTGCCATTTGGTAAAGAATCTGTCCAAGTAGTAAAAGAAAAGCGTCTTAAAAAATCTTGACCGTATCGACAAATTTTTTGGGTGCGAAAAATTCTCATGGATTGTCCAATTCTCCCATGAGAATTTGCATAAATCCATGATAATTTGCAGAAAGGTTGCAGCAGAGTTTTTACGTGGGAGAGCTATGCTTCGGCACGAATGGGCCGGCTCGACCGGAGTGATACCACCACGACCTCACAGAAAACCGGCGTCAAACAACACTTACGTTGTGTTTCGTCGAGTGAGTGAGGTTACCGGAGGCCCAATCCCCTTTTAAAAGGCGGGCAACGCACTTGTGTTTCCTCTGGTGTTGCGGGTGTCCATGGGCGGCAGTAATCGCTTACCATCAGGCGATCCGTCTGCTCGTTTGTCCCCCTATTCCATAAAAAAAAGAGTATAGTCACGATCTTGAGATTCATGACAGTTGTCACGGTCGTGACAGACTCAATTGACTCTATCAAAGGGAAGATCAAGAAGAAGAGACGAATACAGTCAGGGCAGTCCTTAGCTTATGTTTGATGAAATTTGCTTTATATATTGTAAGGCTCCCTAGGTAAAACTGATGCTCGAATCGAGAAAAAAAATAAATATTTATGGAACTGACATTTATGAAAGCCAGTTTAGTCATAAGCTTAAAAATTTGTTCATCATTGTATTGTTAGGGCTAGTTTAACTATATAATGTCATTGGTTAGAGCTAAAATTTTAGTCTTGACCTAGCACTAATTGTTGACTTGGATTCTCTTGGATTGTTGTCCAATGACATTTTATGACATAATACCAATGACATTATATAGTTTAAAAGAGGTATCATTAGTCTAGTGGTACCAAGCGCGACTACTACGCTAGAGGTCCTGGGTTCAATCCCCAGGTCGAGCAAAGTGTTAATGAGTTTTTCTATGATATTTAGCAGCTCGGAGTTTGGATTTGTGCCCGGTTAATGGCAATAGACTTGCCCCCTATTACATGAAACCTAAACATACCGGCGAACTGTGGGTATACATTAGTACGCCTCTGCTTATCCCTTCGGGGAATACAGGCGTGATGATATGTTATGTTACGTTAAAAGAGGTATCATTGCATAATACAATCGGAATTGTCAAAAATCGACAATTCTAATTTTATTGAATGAAAATTGTGATACAATAAGATAGGAGATTAATTCAACCAAGTTGTAGGGAACAAAACAGCACAACATATTAAATCATTTCTCTCTTAACTCGCACCAAACAAGAAGCCCGCAGGCAGACAACAACTGAACTTATCTATAGCCACAACGGTACTGCGGGCCAAATTGTTAGTTGCAATAGTGTTTTAGTTTAAATAATACTTGTATTACCGACACTGTTTATATGCCATTCCTATTGTCATTTTTTAATATATTTCTGTTACAAAGTATGAGAAAGAGACACGCCACTGTCCACTGTGCAGGGCAAATTAACACGAACATATTTTGTCCATGGATACGTTAACCCATTTACGCCCAAATAAAATAATTATAAATTTCTAGCAGTAGCTACCTGGTCAAAAGTAATTCGCACGTGCTTATTCGAATACTACGTTATGTCAAAATTTCAAACCGATCAATGATTAAATTTCTTAATTTAAAAAAAGACTTGTGGCACTCGGGGACTGCCGCGGTAAAGCTATTGCATAGCGTTTTTTATCAACTTATGTAATACAACCAATGCCACCTAAAGGCGGGTTGCTGAACTAAAGAGACAAGCGTGTTAGGTTTTTTTCGTTACGGAATTTCTGGATTCGGTCCCCACGCTCAAGGCCCGCGATAGAAGCTATGCAATAGCTTAAAAAAGAAAGACATGAATGTTATTTTTATTCATTTCAGAAAAATTACATAAGAATTTGAAAGATAAAATGAAAGATAATCAAAGACATCTGATACTGGTGGACTTTCGACTTATCGGAGTATTCCTCTTTCGGCACCAATTTTTTGAGCACCTAGGCTATTCAGTGGAATAGCTGTAAGTGTTTATGTATATTAGCTCGGTGCTCAATATGGAACAAAATTATATTACATTTTATTCCTAATTCAGCACCTACGGTGCGGTAGTTCCTAGTGATGGTATGTATAATAAATCGATGAAATTAGCTTAGGTGCTCAAAAAGTTGGTGCCGAAAGAGGAATACTCCGACTTAAATATCACTGTAAAGTTCCGACTTCCGATCAAGGTGGGAAATTAAGAAAATCATTAAACGTACCACCATTTTTAATACCCTACCCAGTACAGTACATTAAAACAAAAAACGATAATTTTAAAGACGGCGCGCGATAACATCTGGTGTGCGTACATTCCGAAATAATTCTAACTCTCGGCGCGTGCGCAAGTATCGGCTTTCATCTCACAGTAATAACTACTCATTGTGGTACATAAAAAAATTCGTATATCTCCACATTACTGGTTTACCGTAATAGCTGGGAGCTGATTTCGGTGTCTATTTATTAGTTTTCTTTTTTTGTAACTATAGGTTTGACCATATGGTCGTAAGTATTCAATACGTAGGCGGTTAAGTATTGAGGTATTGTTATTATCCTGCTTGGCGATTTATGCCAGATAAAAGTAAATTGTGACTTACAGAGTTGTAGGGGTCTACTGCTGGCATTCGTGCGGGGTGGTACAGTTAAGGGTCCGGCGGAGCTTGAATTGTCCACAAAATTGTAATACCAAAATAAATCGTAATCCAGACAAATTATGTTCTGATTCGGATTTAGGTACCATTAATCTAGGTTCCTATTGCACTATTTCCTCTACTACTACTTCACTGGAAATACCAGACCGGAAACTTGTTCCAAACTTGGGAAAGTTATCAAAAATTGCATTTGCTTACATTTATTTGTTATGTTTTACCTGATTAGGGAATTTATTTTTTGTTAATTAATATATTTAATGATTACTTATCCTTTGGTTAATTTATAATTTATTTTTATTATTGTGTATTTAGTTTGTGATTATTTAAGTCTTTATTAGCTCTTTTCGCCTGAAACACAGGATTACCGTGTTCAGGCACATGTATTATATTGTAACCAATTTATACTTTTTATTACCTAGTTTAAACTATCTTAGCAAAAAATGTTTACTCAATAAATTATTTCTATTTCTTTCTATTTCCACTGAAGTATTTTAGACGAAATGGAACAGTAGGAAACTAGATAAACGGTATCGGAATTTATGTCTATACCTATAATAAAATGGTTACAGGCCGATGTCTGTACATTATAAATATTAAAGAAAAACTAATATGGGGGGTCGTTATTAGAGCAAACGAAAGCAAAATAATTTTTTTTAGAATTTATGTCTATCTGTCTGTATGTACGTACGCGCCTCACGCAAAAACTGCTGCATGGAATTGAATGCAGTTTTCACCAATGTATTACTAAAGCTCTAGATTAAAATCTGGTGCATGTTTCATCTTGATACGCCGCCTAGAATCGGACAAGTACCTATGTTACCTATGGTCCATAGGTTCAATTTTGAAACTGCAGGCCACAGCAGCTAGTCTTATCATAATAAATTAATTACAATTAAAATTTAATCCTTTAAACCTTACCTTTTAAATTGTATCTATGTTAAATATAGTTTCGGAAAACAATATCTACGAAACTGACATAATTATAATGTTTACACTTTTATAGTTACTATTAATCATTATTTTTCGGTACCTACCATAAAAACCCTACCACATCTCAATACCGTCATAATTCAGAAAGGAATGAAGACTGAAGATTTGTTGGTACCTTTGTCTAATTTGTGCCATCAAAGCAGCATACGAACATTTATAAATTATTGCCTCTAGCAAAACTCTGTGACCGGATAACGTACCTTAAATCTTAGAACAAACCGAAAATCAACTTTCATTATATTAGGATAGGGTGGGAATTAGCTTGTGAACGCCAGTAGCATTTGCATTCTCAAAATCATTGACCAAAATTACGGCAGTTTCCGATTAATAAGAGCTATAACAATTTCGCCCCGAGCTTACTGAGTCTTGGTCATTATTAGATACTTCCTCTCTGTATTTTTTTATGGCAAGACTAGCACAGACCATAACTGCATTAGCTGTTAAATGTTTTGACATCGTTAGACGCTGTTTAAGATCGACGCGAATAATTTATTCGTATGATTACCTGGACTCGTTTTAGCGAACTGGACGTTATTTCTTTGATATAGTGCTTGCAAAAATCACAGTGTTATTATTTATGTTTCTCTTTTTTTTTCTATTCGCAATCAAATTAACTTAATCAAATCGTACTTAATCATGTAAAATATTGGAGTGCAAGAGGCTCAAGTGACGATAATTATAATTACGATAATGGCTAAAATGTGGTTGCGTGGGGAAACTTGGGCTATCTACTTACTACCAAAATGCTAATTGCAGGTTACATTGATACAATACAAGATGTTATTTCATATTATTGGGTATGGTATAAGTATTAACTCGTCTTTTAATCTTAGACGACGAAATGATAGATCATAAAGTCGTATTTTTAATAGAATGCCCCAAGTTCACCAATAATTATGTTATTATTAATTTAAAAAATATCTGATTTAAACATAATAAAACATAATCAACCCATTATACTGTCCCACTGCTGGGCACGGGTCTCCTCTCAGAATGAGAGGGATTAGGCTATAGTCCACCACGCTGGCCTAGTGCGGGTTGGCAGACTTCACACGCCATTGAGAAAATCTCTCAGGCATGCAGGTTTCCTCACGATGTTTTCCTTCATCGTTTAAGCGCGTGATAATTAACTTTTTAATACGCACATGACTTAGAAGTCAGAGGTGCGTGCCTTGGGTTCGAGCTCGAGATTTTTGACTTGGCAGTCCAATGGTCATACCACTAGGCTATCACTGCTTTGCATCTGATTTACTTATTTTTTTTTTAACTTTGTTTTAAATTTCCACAAAACCATAGCCCAAGAAATGTAAATTGGGTTTTTGGAATAGGTGAAAACAAAAACACCCACAGACAACTTGGAATAGCCTTCAGCTGAATAGATGAAAGTTCCTTTACAAATTATTTACGCACACCCTATAAGTCATCCAAAGAATCAAGCAAACTGAATACATCCATAACCCAGACAGCAATTATTTTCAAAAGAATTTAAAACCAAACAAATAATATTTTTCAAAATCGTCATTACCTTTCGCAGGAATGCCTGTCATTGCCACAGCAAACATTTCATTACCGTAGAGTTAACAGAAGCCGCAGGATGTTAATGACAGGATTCGTCACCATTTGATTGTCAATATCGACTGTATTGCCTCCGATCAGAGACGAGAGTCATATGGTCCTCGGTAGCCCACCTATCTTATAATTTAATGTTCCCAGCAAATTGCATACGATGATGAAATGAGTCTCAGTGGCTGTCACGTAACGTCATAATGAATCCCTCCCAATAATTACACTCAGGTAATATCCTGTACAGGGCCGGATTGAGTTTTGTAGGTGCGTGTATTTGAGCGAGGTTTATTATTATCTACTCTTCCATTTTCGTTGATTCTCAGAAAGCACTAGTCTCCTAAACTTTAGATCTTGCAATGTTCCGAAAATAATTGCAAGGAAAACTGCAGGTGTTACTAGACGTTGCTCTTACGCCATACTTTTTGTACTGTATACCTCAATATTTCACATCACATGTCACATCTTTTGGATATATATAACCCTCCTTCTGGCGCAGTCGGGTAAAAAGTAGACTAAATTATACAGAACTATATTACTTCTATTTGAAATATGGCTCTGGATAACCGAGTCTTTTTTAATTCGTCCCTGCCTTCACAACAGAAACCCGTTCAGTCATATTGCGACTCCCATTCATAATACTGATAACGTTCTCCCTTATTGAATAGATGGTATCGATTATGTTTATTCATTATTGTATCCCCAAGGATTCATAGATGTTTTGTACTTGTATGAATATTTAGGTACACATAAGGATATTACGTAACTGCCTCATTAGCGTAGTGCTCCTGAGGGTGACTGCTACGCTAGAGGTCTTGGGTTATTGGACCAAAATGTTAGTGTTTTTCTATGAAATTCTCAGTGGGCAGCTCGGATTTTGGAATTTGCGCTCGCTTAATAGTGGTAAAGGTTCGCCCTCTATTACCTACATGGGCCAACACACACGACTATCTGCGGGTATACATTAGGTATATTTTAGGTAAGTAATACAGGCGTGATAGTTTGTTGAAATAAAACACTACATAATACCTCAGCCAGCATGTGATCATAGATGCTATAAAGGGTCCGAAACGTCAGGATTTGATAATGTAAATACAACGCAATTGTAAGTAGTGACTGATTCTATATTTCCTCATGCTGAATTTTCTATAGGTAAACAAATGTGACGTACAACCTAAAATGATAAGAATTATTTTTTAGTAAAGGAAAAAATTCAATCGCGGGCAGGATTCGAACCTGCGTCTTCTGGTTTGATATACCAGACGCTCTGACCTCTAAGCCACCGCGAACCCTACCCGCATGATTGAAATTTTGCCTTCACATTCTGAATTTACGTCATAAGGTGACGTTTTTTTTTCCTTTACTAAAAAATAACTTAATAATCTTAGTATGGATAATGCAAAAAAAAAATCACAAAAAGATGATAAGAATTAAGAATTAAGAATTAAATATTGATTGTAATATATAATATAAAATGCGTTTGTAAATAAACATAATTATGTCGGTACAGAGATATGTAATTTATTTGTACTCCTTAAAATTTCAATAAATTTACGAAAGGATGAGATATCTGTACGCAGCAAATCTTAAATTAATCATGCCTCGGCATTTGATCATCATTCTATTACTGAATTCATTTGCTGTCACCCAAAACCCTTAAGATCGTATAACCACAATCATTAACAAAGAAGAAGAAAATGGAAGAAGCATCATCAGACTTAGCACATAATTGTAAAAAATGATTTTAAACTTAATACAAGTTTACAAACATTTTACAATCTACGTTTTGTAAGTTGTCATAAATAAATAAATAACCAACACATTACATTGTCTGCTTCATTAGTCTAGTGGTCCCAAGCGGGACTGCTACGCTGGAGGTCCTGGGTTCGATCCCCAGGTCGAGCAAAGTGTTATTGAGTTTTCTATGAAATTCTAAGTAGCACCTCGAAGTCTGGATTTGTGCCCGGTTAATATAACATGGGACCTAAACATACCAGGTGAACTGTGGGTGTAAATTAAGTACGCCTCTGCCTAACCCTTCGGGGAATACAGGCGTGATGGTATGTATGCATGTATGTCCCACTACTGGGCACGCGTCCTCTCTCAGAGTGAGAAGGATAAGGCTAAGGATAGTATTAAAGTTGGAATTATTCTGACGCAATTCGAAAAAATACAGAATCGCAAATTTTTGACAGTTTTGATGAGATGCTGACGAATCTTTAGGACAAAACATCCAAATTAATCGTGCTCAGAATTTTCAAAACTATTATGTTAGCTTGTAACAAACTCATACATACAAATGGTCATATTATTCATACCATACATCCAAAATTCGGTTGCATTATGGTAATGACGTAATAATGCGCTGACGATTTACTATACCCTTGTCCAATGGTAAATTGGGCCCGTGGTCCATAAATTTGTAACCAAAATGCTTGAGGTTATGAAAAATTATGATTTGAAACGAGTAAGGATCCTGTTTATTGGTGATTGATACTGCTACAGTAATAATATATTACTGAATAGCTGTTTACAAAGATCCTTGAACTCTTGAAAGATATCTTTTTGAGATTTTATTGCATTTTCCATGCTAAAATTATAAAATTATTTCAGTAAAGGAACAATTCAATCGCGGGCAGGATTCGAACCTGCGTCTTCTGGTTAGATACACCAGACGCTCTGACCGCTAAGCCACCGTGAGTCCCACCCGCTTGATCGAGATTTGCCTTCACATTCTGAATTTACGTCATATTACGTTGGTGTATCTAACTAGAAGACGCAGGTTCGAATCCTGCCCGCGATTGAATTTTTCCTTTACTAAAATAACTCTTGAAAAATGTTCATAAATCCTATTATGATTCACATTGAAACATTACTAAGAGTGTACTGCTAGTTGGCTAAAGCATCCGGTATACCTAACTGGAAGGACGCAGATAGGAACCCTGACTGAGACTGAGACTTTTTTTGAATTTTTCTTCCATTAAAATTTATATATTGACAGCCTCATTAGTCTAGTGGTCCCAAGCGCGACTACTACGCTCGACACTGCTCGACTTGGGGACCCAGGACCTCTAGGTCCTGGGTCCCCAAGTCGAGCAGTGTTATTAGGTTCTTCTATAAAATTCTCAGTAGCAGCTCAGAGTCTGGATTTGTGCCCGGTTAATGGCAATAGGCTCGACCCCTATTACATGGGACCTAAACATACCGGCGAACTGTGGGTGTATATACACCTCTGCCTAATCCTTCGGGGAATACAGGCGTCATGGTATATTATGTTATAAAATTTACATCTTTGGAAATGCAAAATTTTAATGCAAAATAAAAAAATAATTTCTTATACAATTTTGTGCTGACGACTCTTTGAAGGGGTCCAGCAGCAGGAGCGCTGGTCCATCAGCTTGTCATGGTCGTGACAAATCTCACGAATCCCATGCAAAGGAAGATAATTGCGATTTTTTGTCATACCTGCTGCTTACCCAGGTGGCAGATGATCCTTGAGGATTTCTCGTATGTACTACCTATAAAAAATGGCGTTATAATTAGTGCGTTGGACTTGCATGGGAATTCAATAAAACCCATACCTACCCTATACCATGTTTCAGCTTCTGGCATCATAAGTGTTTGCAAACGTAAATATAATCCTATCGTATTAACGTCCACATTAATCAATCAAATGTCTCATATTTCTGCAATGTCCCGTATACTGTTGTACTGGCAGAGAATTGTAATTTTCTTCTGCAATTTACTTATAATACGATCTCCTCCATCATTATTTTTAACTCATGGTAAGCGGTAACTATAGACTGTAGATGCTAGCAACACCATTGGTATCATTGGCGCGTTGTCACCTTGAGACCTCAGTGGACACTGACATTACTGGGCATAAGAGTGTTAAGTCTCATATGCCCAGTAAATTCAATGCCCACACTTCAAACTGAGGCACACCGTCAGAGTTTTGCTTAATGTTAGATACAGTATTTGGAAATACGATGTTACTAATCCAAATGAACTCAGCGGCACATTACTAACACCAAACGCCATTATCTTAAAACGACCAATTTAAAACAACAAACAAAAACAGAATCCTCATCTGACTAATTGGCGTTCAAATTAATAATGATTGAGACAAAAAATGTTCCGAGAAGCACATTTGAATCCCCAATTAGACCATAAAGGCCTTATCATGGACCCATTAACCGACAACGGACGCGTAGGGAGGTTTATGAGTTTTACTACACAAAATCGTTGCCGACCATTTCAAACAATCCGAGTCGGATTTACAACCAATTAGCTAAGTAAATATATAAATCCGGTAAGTCGATTCTAACGTGGGCGATATTGGGCCAGGAAATTATATGTGAATGTATTTCCTTCAATTGATATTGTAAGTTTCATTACTTCCTGCGGTTTTATATAGCTACCTCGGAGAGCACGTCAAGCTGTTGGTCTCAGTTATCATAAAATCACGTATCACAATCGTCAATAGAAGGTCGAATAATCTGACGAGATATCTAAAAATAAGCAATTAAGTACCTTATTAATATTATTCCATAAATTGGGATTGATGGAAACGCGCTTTGTTTAAAATACTATATGTAATATGTAAAATAATGATGTTCGTGAAAAGTTTAAAAAAGTAAACATCCAAGCAAAGACACTACTAAAAGTTAGTTTATTGAACTGATTGACGTCTGACAAACAGTAGCATTTTGAGATGCTCTATTAAAATCTAAGATTAAAATGTAAAAACCTTTCTGGTTTTATGTTCCAATATTTTTTAATTACACTAAAGATAATTCTTAGATAGTTCCTCTTTTAAGTTGAGCGACAATGTTGTTACCATTTTATTTTTATGGGAACAAATAAATTCGATAGATTGCCTCATTAGTCTTGGATATGTGATATCGCATGCACTTTTGGGGTCCTTGACTCTAGCTGAGATCTTCAGACTGTCTAGACTATGACAATCCTGTTGCACCTTTTTAAGTGGCATCACTAAAATTGATGAATCGGTATCGTTTCTTGATTGGAGACGCAATTTTTAATCAACGATTTGGACAGTCTATTTGTTTCTAAATTCAAATGCTTGTCTGATTAAATTATCGGTTGACTATGTCTATCTATGTCACACCTGCTAATGCGTCCATTGTGACCGAACACCTGCACGAGGGACGATCTCTATAACGCTATTGAAGTGGCCTCATATTACTCGAAAAACATTTGAATTTGACACAATAATAAGGAGATTTGCCGACTAAAAGTCTGCAGTGCGCACTAGCTCTAGATTTTTACTTTCATATTCAAGAACTGCTGCGAAACTACTTTAAATTCACCTAGGGTCTGGGCTACTAGGCTGCTTCATGAAGGCTTCATAGGCAAGGTGCTTTGAAAAAGTTCAGTTATTGCTCGGGACCGCAGATGTCGTGGCGAATAATGATCCCATGAATCCTATGGTTCTAAGCATAGAGTAATGGAAGGAATACGCGATTTGTAGAAGAGCGTTTGGAGTCCAAATTCCCCGCTGCCTCCCTTAGTGACGGATGACCTAAGAGGATTTTACGCACAATAAAAACAGTGTGTGGGCTTCTTGTATTGTCGTAATCAACTGAATGATAAATTGTGTTCAAGCTCAATTACCATTATTAATTTCAGTAATCATTACGGCAAATGGAAAATTAAGAAGAAAAACTTATTTTCTAGTGCAACCTGAACATTATAAACTCATCTCAAACGCCAATTTGCTGACATCTTATTAAAAACAGTTACTTTTGGACATCAAGGAAAATACCGCAAGTAGGTAAGCAATTACTAAAAAAGCGTGTATTCCCAAAACTCATATGAAATTGGGAGATTTTTCCCACCTTTGTGTCTTTCAAATAATTGTTATGACAAACAATTTTGTTTGAAGTTAAAACACGAATAGTGTGCATTTCTTTCTTAATTACGTGTCTGGCTTCCGCGATTTAGCATTTGTGTTTTTATTAATAATGGTGTGGTCACATTCATAAACGAAAGCGATGAAAAGTGTTAGAGTATTGTACTAGAACATACCGGAATTAGAATGAAATGCATTAAGCTTGTACTTATTACTATATATAATACCATCACGCCTGTATTCCCCGAAGGGTTAGGCAGAGGCGTACTAATGTACAGTTAGTCGATCTATTTAGGTTCCATGTAATAGGGGTCGCCCCCTATGCCTTTTGCCATTAACCGGGCACAAATCCAGACTCCGAGCTGCTACTGAGACTTTCATTGAAAAACCCAATAACACTTTGGTCGACCTGGGGATCGAACCCAGGATCTCTAGCGAAGCAGTCGCGCTTGGGACCACAAGACTAATGAGGCAGTCTAATTACTATATTATTGTGTAATAAAATAATTTAGACAGCATTTGAAATATATGCTAAATTCCTTAAGCTACGTTAATATAATGTTAAAAGTTTGTTTTTGAAGTGTCCATAGGGGAAGTCAAGCTGTATATGATGAGGGCGAGAGATAAGTATGTGTGTGACATTACCTCTTTTAATAATATCGACATCGGTCCGACTTGGACCTACGATGTTCACACATCTTGTAATCGCACTATTATACAGGTAAAAAATGTAATATCACTTATTTAAAAAAAATCTGTCCATGGAGTTTCTAGCTGAATTCTTATCCATAGGATCAACTTTTTGGAACCGTGCAACTAGACTCATAACGTTTCATAAAAGCTTATTAATTTGACATGAAAACATTTGAACTTAAACTAGAATTTTTATCATTTTCGATCATCAGTAAAATCCTTTTGCATTTATTGCCTCAGACGTACCTATTAGGAGTAATTTTGTTTCATATAAAAACATGAAATAAAAACCCCGATAAAAGTATTTACAGAGTCAATTATGTGCTGATCTGAATTATAATTACTAATGGTAATACCAATAGGAGAAGTATTTAATTAATCTTTATAATCGTGTTTGTTTTCCGCTGAAATCAAGTTTTAAATTGGTACTAGTTGATCAAAACGTGACTTTGTCCCACTTTAACTTGGTTTATTATTATGATTTACGATGTTTTTATTAAGTTTGATATGATCTTTCCTGTAGAAACTTGGTTGGCCAACTGATAGGTGCATAATGTACTCATCTAACAACATAAAAAATACCTAAACCTAATCTAATCTAAAACAATCTAACTAAAATAATGTGGTGTCTTTTTTTACTAATAACGATTAGATTTATTAACCGACTTCAAAATTGAAGGGAGTTCTTAATTTGTCGGAATCTTTTTTTCTATGTTTGTTCCCCGATTACTCAAGACGCCTGGACTGATTTTCAAAGATTTTTCTTTTGTTTGAAAAGGTGGTTCCATATAAATTCGGTCCATATCTGAAAACATTTTTTTTTAACAAAATGACAAAACCACGTAGGTACCGACCGAGTAAATGACAACGATGTCATTTACTAGTAATAATTGTCATTTACTTTATCAACGTGGTCATTTATTGGTAATAATTGTTATTTAGTATTTAAAATAAATAAAATAACTAAAATTATATTTGCTACTCAATATGTCGAACTATTAACAAAAAGTAAAACCGCCATCAAAAATATAAAAATAATGTTATGTCCGAAACAATACGGAAGTCGGTGGGGAAAACAAAAGATCCGACCAAATCAAAGGCACCGACTTCCGAAACAGTTTGGCACATAACATTAATTTTTATGTTTTTGAAGGCAGTTTGTGAAACAACTGCTAATTTTATACCGTCTTTATACTAATACGCATTATATTTATTAAATAATTAAATAACTGCAAGTCCAATGTTATCTTTTTATTAATAACTAGCTTTTGCCAGCGACTTCGTCCGCGTGGAATAGTTACTTTGTTCCCTAGTTCTTCGCCCGCGGTTTCACCTGCGTTGCCCCGTTCCTAAGGGTGTTATATAGCTTGAAACCTTTCTCATGAATCACTCATTTTCCCAACATTTCCCTTCACTGCTCTGCTCCTATTGATCGTAGCGTGATAAAAAGTATACTATAACCTGCCCAGGAGTATGAAGAACAATTGTACCAAGTTTCGTTGAAATCCGTCGAGTGATTTTTGTTTCTATAACGAACATACAGACAGACAGACAGACAGACAAAAATTTTACTGATTGCATTTTTGGCGTCAGTATCGATCACTAATCACCCGCTGATAGTTATTTTGGAAATATATTTCATGTACAGAATTGACCTCTCTACAGATTTATTATAAGTATAGATAAAGCACTTTCTTATGGAAACACGCTTTAATTAAATAATCTGACTACCATATTACAATAGGTCGCGGACTATTATGGTGGCCACTTTGTAATATCTTAAAAGTGGTCAATATTACGTACAATGAACAATACTTTGAAGCAAACTACAACTCTGGCAGCTTATAGGAGTGTATTACATAATCAACCCATTATACTGTCCCACTGCTGGGCACGTGTCTCACGTGTACACGCCATCGAGGAAATCTGTACAATTAAATTTATAAAAAAGCTGCTAATTTTGACAGCATCTTTTTCGAACACTATCTACCAACACAGTATATTTAGTACCGTGCGAAGATTGAAATCGTCTTCTCTCGGAATGAGACTTAGGGTTTAAGCCACCACAGGGTTGGGTCTTTATGATAGTTTCCTTCTATAAATCGCTTCTCTCACTACACTCAGTCCTATACTTTCCCTCATTGTATGTTGGTGATACTGAATGTATGCGTGATACTGATGGAGCAAGTAGACCAGATGTTGATGAATGTAGACGACGATTATTGTTTAAAAAATACCACCATTATCTCGTGCCACTGTTTTGTTTATTGTCGTGGGTTCCGTAAAAATATTTTAAGTTTTTTTTATGGGATAGGAGGGCAAACGATCAGACGGATCACCTGATGGTAAGCTATTACCGCCACCCATGGACACCCGCAACACCAAAAGAGGAGTCACAAGTGCGATGCCGACCTTTAAAATACTTTCTTCTCGTGGGAGAGCCATGCTTCGGCACGAATTGGCCGGCTCGACCGGAGTGATACCACGGCCTCACAGAAAACCGGCGTTAAACAATGCTTACGTTGTGTTTCGCCGAGTGAGTGAGGTTACCGGAGGCCCAATCCCCTTATAAAAGGTCGGCAACGCACTTGTGACTCCTCTGGTGTTGCAGGTGTCCATGGGCGGCGGGAATCGCTTACCATCAAGCGATCCGTCTGTTCATTTGCCCTCCTATCCCATAAAAAAAAGCTTAAAATTCATTCTGAGAGGAAACCCAGCAACCCAGCTCAGCAGTGGCACTGGGTTTGCGAACTTTACCAAGTAAACAGAAAGTTTCATACAGTATTTTATAGAAGGGATCCTAAAAACATGGGGGCCTGCCTCATATACCAGCTGTGATTACCATAATTTCATCGCCCCACGTGTCTTGAGGACTCCACAAAAACTGGTAATAATCACAGTACACCGCGGTACTCACGCGCACTGAAGTGTTATTAAGTTTAATAGATTTTAATAATATCATCCAGCTACAGACCGAATTATTAATGAAAAATTAAAAGATTTAGGAAGATGGGTGAACAATAATGTAAATATCGATTTTTAATGGTTTATTTATGGTGTGAGTCTGATATAATTAATTAAACACATATGCGCATGTTGTCAGGATTTAAACTAGTCTAGCCAAGCGTGATAGCCTAGTTGTATTACCGTTTGACTGCCAAGTGAAAGGTCTCGAGTTTGAACCAAAGGCACGCACCTCTGACTTTTCGAAGTCATGTGCGTATTAAACAGTTAATTATCACGCACTTAAACGGTGAAGGAAAACATCTTGAGGAAACCTGCATGCCTGAGAGATTTTCTCGATGGCGTGTGAAGTTTGCCAACCCGCACTAGGCCAGCGTGGGGGACTATAGCCTAATCCCTCTCATTCTGAGAAGAGACCAGTGCTCAGCAGTGGCACAGTATAATGGGTTGATTATGTAAACTTGAAAAGACTCTCAGAAGACTCTGAATAAGACATAATGATTAATTATATAATTTAATGATTAAGTTTAGTAGTATCTTTCACGTTTATAGAAAGTGTTAAACACTTGGGACTTGTAGTTAGACCATAATTATAATTTATTATATAGGTGGTTTTACCTTAAGAAAGAAAAAAGATCACACGATTGTTTGGAATGTATCAGAACTGTAATATTTTATAAGGTTTTTGATAATGTATATGTATACGAGTATGTCGTGGGACGATCATTTAAATGGGCACATCTTTATCTCGTTAGGCCCATTTTAAATGATCGGCCTACGATATAATATATAGTACAGTACCAGAGCCCAACACTTTTATTCTCGACTGTACCATACTGCAGTATTCTCCTCCCGAGGGCGAATGCAAGGGCTACTGTATGGAATAATAGCTTTTTTAGTCTTTAACATTGTCTTCAAATCGACTGTGATATTTTGTTACAAAGTAAACGCGATGCCAGGAGGGTTTTTTGAATTTTTAGCATAGTTTTGCAATCTGTTTGTGTCACTTCTGAAATTGTATGAAATTTACAACAAAAAACAACACAGGCAGAAAAGCACTACACATAGTACGCTTGTATTTTTAGGTCGCAAATTTTAGGGGGCGAGCCTATTTCCTTTAGTGAGGCATGGACTCATAGGCGTAAGGTCTTCTCCAAGATCACCGCACGTGGCCGTATTACAGTAAATGGGGCGTTTACTTGGCGTTTTCTGCCCTACTCCTGCGCCCTATTCAGCGAGCGTGGATTAGTGGAGTTTAAGCAGTCTTCGTCTCCTTTTCAGTAGCCTCCTTCTGTGACATCAATTCCTCATAGAAAGTGGCCATTGACTGCCAAGCGTTTGCACTTTGGACTATCCTGTTGGGCTCGAAGCGAAAAGCTCTGTCCTATCATAGTTGCTAGGACAGGATGACCTGTTATAACATTAGCCAACGCCATTACAACAGAAAATCCAATCACACTTATACAAAGTACTAGATTTTATAAGAGTAAGCAATCTGAAGGCTGTCATTACATCAATGACTCGACTTAGTATCCATTTACTTACTTTAACGCAGACGCATTATGACGGTAGTGTGAAAACGAGCGAGTAATACATGTAAATCATCATCGGAATATATTAACTTTCTTGCATTTTATAACATACCATTGCGCTTGTATTCCTTGAAGGGCAAGACAGAGATGTAGATATTAATACACACCGACAGTTCACCTCATTACTGTGGTGGTAGTAAGCACAGCTGCTACTGGTCAAGAAAGAAAAAATAAAAGTGTATTAGGAGGCGAGCCTATTGCCATTAACCGGGCACAAATCTAAAACTCCACGCTGCTACTGAAAATTTCATAGAAAAAGACTGCTCGACCACTGCCCGACCTGGGATTCAAAACCAAGAACTTCTAGAATAATGAGGCAATCCAGGTTTTCAGTGAAACCATGATAAGCACTTGACCTTATGTACTGTTTCGCCACTGTACTTCCTACGTGTAATCAAGCCATAAGTAACAGTCTGAGTTCACTATATCTACTCGGACAAAGTCTTGCAGGTCCGTGCGCTATAATGACACGTCGCTTGAAGCATCACATTGCTACTGATAGCGAGCGTGCCAGGGGCGCTACATTAGCGCGAGCCCCATCAAGCTCCCAGTTATTACACTCACTGTGACCATGAGTTTGTTATACTGAAATACACTCGACTCCGTAAATTTACGATAGTCGCAGATACCTACGCTAACCTACACCGTTTGCATTTTGTGAAGAAAGCACGGAATCTTCGAAATTTTCGTCACGAATGGCTATATTTCTTCATTGTGTTGACTTAGTAGTACCAAATATTTGTTATTACAATATACCTACCTACATAGGTAATAACAAATATTAGCGCCGGCGGTCTGGAAGGGACGCCCGGAAGGTCATGTGTTCGAAGATAGTTTTACTTATTTGTAACGATAGCATTCATAATTTTTAATTCCACTATTATCATGCGTACCGCTGAAATGTAGAATGCGCTTCTCGAGTGTGTCTTCCCCGATAGATATAATCTAGTGAATCGGTATCTTCTAGGCAAGCGCGCTCCATCGTAGATCGCAGTGTCGCTTAACATCAGGCGAACTGGCGATCAAGCGTAAGCCTATCATGAATAAAAAAAAATTGCCGCGCGTTTATTAGGGTGAATATGATTACGAATTTGAATTATCCTCTCTTAAATAGTTTTAATATGGAAAATAGATTGTAACTTAGTTGGGTATAGATAAACTTCGGACTCTGTTAGTCAGCTAAGTAAGTATGTCATAGGCTTCTACTCTACATAACACGCCCTATTTTTAGCAAGACGGTAAGAAAGTCACCCAGTATAAATCACACCTGTCCTGATTCCAACAAATTCCTGGTCAACACAATCCAAGGAGGTACATTATGATTGTACCGGGAACCGAGCAGAAAAAAATGGATGTTGTTTCTTTGATTACTTCACAACTCGGGCGCAGGATGATATTGTTAATTCCATTCGATATGTTCGTTAATCTCGAATCTCGCTTCGTTAAAACTTTGCTTAAGACTTTTTATGAGTCATATAATGCAGGTGCTCTTTTTGAAATTATTCGATTATGGTGATTTGATTAGCACAGTGGCTGAGAGATTTCTGCGCTGTGTGTCTCTGGTTTAATTCTTGGAGCGGAAATAATAAGAAATAGGTTATTATTCGGATAGGTAAACAGTAGTTAACCAAGATACATGCAAAGTTCAGTTATTATAATCTGCTTGTACATATATATGAATAGTAAATAACCTTAACCTGGGAACCGTAAATATTACCTACATGAAGCAATTTTTGGAAAAATCCTTAGGAGAAGAATCACTTATCGTTTTTTCTTCTGTAAACCTAGTTATTAGTAGGTACCTATAGAAAAAAAAACATAGCTACGAGTATATTGTAATAAAATGGCAAGCGTAAGAGCCGCCTGAAGATAATATACATAGATGACATTTATACTAGCCGTAGCCCATAGACGCCAGCAACACCAGCAGTATCACTACTGCGTTGTGATCTTGAGACCTCAGTGATTAAGTCTTATTGACCTGGTCATTTCATAGGCAAAAAAAAAATTCGTTGGCTACATTTCCCTTCAAACCGGAACACAATGAAGTGTTTTTTTATTGACTATGTAAATTAATAAAGAATATTTTATCAATCTACCTATGTCGGCAAACGAGCAGACGAGCCAGCCTAATGGTAAGTAGTCATCGTCGCCCACGGACACCTGCAACACCAGAGGAGATGCTGATGCGTTGCGGACCTTTAAGTGTCCCTATGGACTGCAGACTGCCAGAGCCGCAGCAACCGAGGGAGAACTGGTTCTTAAGCGCAATAGTCGAAATACACACCAAGGTGCTTTCCGACATTCTCCGACGTAAAGGACTGCCTCATTAGTATAGTGGTCCCAGGCGCGACTGTTACGCTAGAGGTCCTGGTTTCGATTCCCATGTCGAGCAGTGTTATTGGGTTTTTCTATGAAATTCTCAGTAGCAGCTTAGAGTTTGGAATTTGTGCCCAGTTAATGGCAATAGGCTCGCCCTGTATTACAACGGACCTAAACATACCGGCGAACTATGGGTGTATATTAGTACACTTCTGCCTAACCTTTCGGGGAATACAGGCGTGATGTTATGTTAAGTTTAGTTTTTTTACCCCAGTGCCAATCAATTTGAAACCGTAAATAGTTTCTCTACAGCACACATTACATAAATTGAAATCACTCGTTCATCGCGCGGCCAAAACGGTAATCACTTCTAGTCAAGTACAAAGTAATCAGGCGTCAGGTCTTTGGCAGTAGCTGCGCCTGCGCGGGTATGATACGCGCATATCTTCAATTATCGTGCCATACTTAAATAGACCGCGAGCTTACTTGTTTCACATAGATCAGGTTCATTGCAGAGGGTATAACATAATAATAATGTGGCAGAATATCACTAGCTACATCAAAATATTATAAATAAAGCACTTTCTTAAGGAAACACGCTTTAATTAAATAATCTGACTACCATAATACAATAGGTCGCGGACTATTATGGTGGCCACTTTGTAATATCTTAAAAGTGGTCAATATTACGTACAATGAACAATACTTTGAAGCAAACTACAACTCTGGCAGCTTATAGGAGTGTATTACATAATCAACCCATTATACTGTCCCATTGCTGGGCACGTGTCTCACGTGTACACGCCATCGAGAAAATCTCTCAGGCATGCAGGTTTTCTCAGGATATTTTCCTTCACTTAACTATTTAATACGCACATGACTTCGAAAAGTCAGAGGTACGTGCCTTGGGTTCGAACTCGAGACCTTTGACTTGGCAGTCCAACGGTCATACCACTAGGCTATCTCTGCTATGTATGTCTAGGAGTGTATAAATTGTTTTTTTTTTTCAGTGTATACTTATATAGATGTACGTTTTAAGTTTATAAATAATAAAATACTCCTCGTGGATAATTTTTTTATTTTATTTTCAATGAAGGAATCCAAAATTTTAGTTATATCCAAAAGTGGCCAGTATCAATTGAGCATTTTTACTTTTCCATTGTCGATGATATATCTAGAATAAACTGTGGTGGGAGCCATACAATATAAATTCAATTGGCTAAGTGCCTTGTAACTTTACAGGTCTTTACGGTCTTTCGACTTTAAAATAATGAAGTAACTCAAATCAAAATTGTGTCTCTGCTTCAAATATTTTTAATCTTTGCGTCAAACTTTTTACGTGCACTCAACCGTCAATGATCAACTGCTCACTAGATGTGATAGCCGATTGGTGATTGGCGATCGCTAATCACCGCTACACTGACGGGCTAAGAAGCCATTTCCTGTCTTACCGTCTAATTTAAAGATCACTTCGCCTTTATAAGCCAAGTGGCCGTATGATTTACATTTGATGAAATCATATAACATTTCGTTTTATTGAATCTAGTAGGTAATTTATTTGTTAATATCTTAAAATATTAATTCTTGGGGGCCTTTAACTTTTCTTATATGTACTTACTGACTTTAATTCAAAAGTTAATTGCAACTGAGGTAAAATTAGGTTTTTTTTATGGGATTAGAGGGCAAACGAGCAGACGGATCGACTCATGGTAAGCGATTACCGCCGCCCATGGACACCCGCAACACCAGAGGAGTCACAAGTGCGTTGCCGACCTTTTAAAAGAGGATTGGGCCTCCGGTATCCTCACTCACTCGGCGAAACACAACGTAAGCATTGTTTAACGCCGGTTTTCTGTGAGGCAATGGTATCACTCCGGTCGAGCCGGCCCATTCGTGTCGAAGCACGGCTCTCCCTCGTAAATCTTCAAACGGCTGGCCAGATTTTCTTATATAGCTAAGAAAACTTTCAATCAATTCAGATTTTAAACTAAAAAAATAGAATAAAAATCGGTCTATTATTCGTTTCGGAGCTACGATGCAACAGACAAATACACAGGTTAAACTTATAACACCCCTCTTTTGCGTCGGGGGTCAAAAATAGCACAATATATTATAACATAGTGACAGGTTCGAGCTTATAGCCTATTAGCAGGTTGTTGGAACCCGTTCCCTTCAATTAACTGTAACATGTTGCAAGCTTCCTGATGCAGCCTATATTTTAGTCTCACTTCTAGTTCAAACAGGAATGTGCAATATTACTAATAGAACGTTTGATTAGCAATGGCATGGCGGCTAGCTTACGCGCTACGGGTCCTGGGTTCTTCTCATATTAGGACAACAATAACAGCTAACTGACTCATTGGCGTAGTGGTCGTAAACTTAACTGCTAGAATAAAGCTTCTGTGCTCGATTCTCAGGTCGAGCAGTACCTACTGTTCTTGGGGTTTTCTATGAAATACTCAGTAGCAACTCGGAGTTTAGATTTGTGCTCAATTAACGGCTTGCCCCCTGTTACATGAGAACTAAACATGCTGGCGAACTTTATCATCTGCCTTCGTCGGATACGTTATGATACTAAGATGAAATTCGTTAAATAAATTCGCTTTTCTAATGCGAAAAGTTAAGAAGCCGACCTGCAGTGTTTGCACAAATAAGATCGAAGATGTATATCACATTTTAATGGAATGTGTTCGGAATCAGTCGTTGAGAAGGCAATTGCTCGGACCCTCAAATCTTGGTGCTGGGACATTTGTATCTTTTCTCATCCTCTAAGTCATGACATTACAAAAATCATTAAATTGGTTGAATTGCATCTCAAACATAGGTAGTGCACCAACTTAGGACTAATATTGACATGATTTTGTAGTAATAAGATTCCATGTTGTTAATTATTCGTAAATATATTTTGTTACTGAATGACATAGTCGCTTTGGCGACCAAGTTCGTATAAAGAAAAAAAAAAGATGAAATTAATCGTATAAACAGGGTACTTAGGTATCTAAGTACCTATTTGAATTGGAACAAACTACTTAAATAGATGGTAGGAGCCAAATTTTATGTGAGATCACCCACAGATACGTATTTATAAAAAATGAGAATAAAAATCGGCTAAAATTTTCAGAAGTCAGGATAGAATATATCGCTAGGGTCGCATTCACACATCTAACGTAATTGTACTGTATTATCGGACCACTTACTTCTAATTAACAGCGTAAATTTGCTTTAGTATGATACCCTTAATAGAGTGATTAAAAATAATATTTACGTAAGTATGTAGTTCATTAAGACACACAGAACTTGTTTCAGGAATGTAATACAGTACCTAAGTACTTTATTTTTATCTAGTGTTTTCATTACATTGCAATATTAGTTCGTTTAAGATAATACCTACTGATTAAATGGATTAATTATTCTATTTTTGTTCACTTGTCGTTAGTATTGAGAAGCAATATTGGCATGCCTCTTTTAGGTGGATTATATTATAAATAACTAGCAGTACCCTGCGGTTTCACTCACTAAAAATTTGACAGATTTTCATATAAACTTTCACCACCTTAGGGGTCGAATTTTGGAAAATCCTTTTTTATCGGAAGCCTACGTCATACAAAGAACACACCCTCCAAGTTTCAGATCTCTACGATCTGTGGTTTAGGCTGTGCGTTGATCCGTCAGTCAGTCATCACTACATAGTATAAAACAAATTCGCTGTCGCTGTCTGTCCGTCCCTTTGTATGCTTAAATCTTTAAAACTACGCAACGGATTTGAAGCGATTTTTATTTATAGATAGAGTGATTCAAGAGGAAGGGTTTAAGCTATTGAACATTACACTACGACTCTTAGGAATGGGGCAACGGCGGGTGGCTAGTTCAGGATAACTCATTAAAAGTTTGGTATCATATAATTATAATGTGTATATGTTTAATCATTATTAATATCTAGTTGTGCCACGCGGTCTTACTCGCGTTCATCTAGAATTCTTAATCCTGCGTGAATTCATTTGGTAGGTCAAGGTCAAGCAAAGTACGTAGACTTCACACGACGTCGAGAAAATCTCTCAAGCATGCAGGTTTCCTCACAATGTTTTCCTTCACCGTTTAAGCTCGTGATGATCAATTATTAATACGCACATGACTTCAAAAAGTCTGGGGTGCGGGCCTTTGATTCGAACTCGAGACTTGGCAGTATGGTCATATCACTAGGCTATCAACGCATTAGGCTAGCGTGGTGGACTATAGCTTAATCCCTCTCTTTCTGAGAGGAGACCCGTGCCCAGCAGTGGGACAATATAATGGGTTGATTATTGTGCTAGTTATTTTTATTTCATCAAATCAAATCATTTTATTAAATACTACGTGACAAAATATTTGTTAGTAACAAAGTCTTACTTGGGTATATTATTTACATAACATCATATCCCTGAACTAGGTAATCCTGTATTTTAGGCAAGAAATATAAATACATATTAAGGACTAAAATAATCACCAAATCAGTATAACAAAATAAGTATATCAATAATAAATAAAAATAATCTAAAAAGAACACATAAATAAATGCCTACTTTAACACAATTAGCAATTTCTCTGTATCTTCGTAGGACAAGCTTTGGAGGGCTTCCTGAAGAGTTTTTTTACAATTGCTATAATTGAGGATATAAGTATTTTTTATAGCACTAAGTCTATTTGTAAAGAAGCGGCCCTTAAAATACATAACATTATGTATGTTATGTAAGTACTCAGAAGATTTTCTGTTGGGAAACTCTACAGTCGCCCGATTAGTAGACAACACCAGTAGCAGAATTCAATTAAGTAGTTTCCGGTCACATGATTTACACTTGCCTTTTTGGAGCTTAAAATACTAGTTTCCGATATCAATACATCTCCATCTAACCTTTCTGGTACCTCATACTGACGTAATACTCTGTTAGCTACTGAAAAAAATATTTAATAAAAACCTTTTTTATCCCGTGTGGGTACGGGTTAGAATACTGTCCCTCACTGCCTTTCAGATAGGCATCCCGTAAGAGGCGTGAAAATATCTAACTTGCTCAGTGGTAGGACCTCTTGGGGTCTGACTGGATGGCAACTACCCTTACGTCGGAGTCTGTCGTAAAGCACCTTGGTGTATGTTTCGACTTTTGCGCTTATGAGCCAGTTCCCCTCGGTTGCTGCGGCTCTGAGTCTGAAGTCCGTTGGAGCTCTTAAGGGTCGGCAATGCATCAGCAACTCCTCTGGTGTTCCAGGTATCCATGGGCAACGATGACTACTTATATACCACCAGGTCGCTTGTCAGGTAGTATGCCTCAGTCCATAAAAAAAACCTTTTATCATACAACCAAGCATAAATCAGTAAAAAAATAAGCACGTACGCCTAGTATTGGTGATCATTTTACATCGTATGAACACAGTGCCCTAATAAAGTGAACTTCTGATAATCACATAGAGACGCATCGACTGGACGCCAATAAAACGCTCAATCAATCAATCGCTGTCTGCGCATGCGATCATTAATGCTGCTTGTACTTCGAGTTTCGGATTGGGCTACGAAGCGAGCGGTGAAAGTGATTCCTTGTCCTTTAGTGTAAAGTATTAAAGATTAATTTTAATTTATAGATTTAGCCCACTGGCATTCATATTTTTTTAAATAGCATGGCAGTAAGGTATAAAACTAAGTACTTACCATCATATCGATATTCCCTGGAAGGTTCGGTGGTATATTAAGGTCTCATGTAAATGTAATTTGGAGAATTTATTTATAGCTTCTTGGCTATTTGAATCTACAACCTACTTTTAATCGATTCGAAAAACCCAATACCTAACACTTCACCTATCAAGGCATGAAATATATATACGCGCCATGAAATAATGTTACAATCGTGATATAAGATTATTATGTGTATGTACATCACGTAAATCTAAGTTATGGAAGAGTGGAGTGTCCTAATACAGGCATTAACTTGCTTAAAAGGACGCTTCAATCACTAGCTATGTAGTACAAGAAATCTAAATGAATAATAAACAATTTGAATTTTTGAATTTTGAATCGTTTCTTTAATGCCAAATTGCTATTACAACGACAAAATTTTAAGCCGCTCTTATTCATTATTCGCTATTTATCCGCTCTCCTCTCCGCTCTTCTAAATCAGCCAATCTTAAGGCCACACCGACACTGATACCACCACCTACTCATTGTAATTACTACTCTAGTTACAAAAAGTTTACATATACCATCCGGCACGTTTTAATATAAAAATCTGAGCCTATGTAATGAAATCGATACTAACGCAATATCGAGAAAATGGCTCTTCGGAACGTGGTTGAAATTACTATAATCACGGACGCGACTCGATCCAGCTACCGTCTCGACGCATCCAATTTCGAGTTTACTAGCCACCTGATTATATGGTTTTGTCACTTTATGGTTGAAAAGTATTCAGTTCTTCGTGAAGGAAAACGAAATTGAACTGGATCATTAACAATTTTGAAGGTTTTCATTACTTGGATTTAGGGTCATCGCTGCTAGGTCTCTCAGTATGAGAGAATAATGCGGTTAATGCGGTTTCATGGACTTAAGAAGCCGTCGAGGGAATCTCAAATCCAATTTTCCTCGCGATATTTTCCTTCACCGTTTAAACGAGTAAGAATAATTACGACACATTGTCCAGTAGCTTGCCTTTGTGAAGGTATTGTAAGATATTTACAAAATGACACACGATGAATCATACAGAAAATTCTAAGTTATTAAATATGCTAAAAAAGGAATTAATTTTTCTGACAGTCACAATTTGAATATGAAACAAAAAAAAATCTAGTACTAAAAATGCAAATAATTTGCATCATACTGTGTAAAATACCTATTTACTTACTTTAGGTTTCAATATTTTGCCTTTAAGTTTAAGTTTCGTATTCCCCCGTCTATAACGATGAATTTAAAAAGTAAAGATTTCCAATGACAGTCACTTTTCAAAACCAGTGGCTGAGAAATTAAACTAAAATGGCAAATACAATAAAAACTGATAAAATATCCTTATCTTCTTTTAACTTTTTGTTAGTTTACGATTGGCCTAGTTTGTCCCATTGCTAAGCATAGTCATATAAAGAAATATCATCCACTTAATAACTACGACCTACAAGTTACAACAATGATCACATCAATGACGAGTATTCTTTTAGCTAGGTATAATAAAACGTAAAATGTATCTACTGAAGGTGTATTGTTACGATGTGTTGTAAAATTTTAAAATAATTGAAGGAGCAATATCGAGACGTAAAAGCAATTTTAGATTTAGATCAAAAAACCATAAACTAGCCAGTGACGCGTCGATGTGTTCCACCACGCTTGGGTTACAGTCTAGTGATGGGATAGTTACTTGGAACAGTAGCTACCGTACTAGCTGTGATTTAAGTATGGTTTCTATCAAGCAATACTAGGGTGACAAAAGCATTTAAAGTTATTTTATAGTAAAGGAAAAATTCAATCGCGGGCAGGATTCGAACCTGCGTGTTATGGTTTGATACACCAGAATTGAATTTTGATTTTTCGATTGAATTTTTCCTTTACTAAAATAACTTTATAATCTTAGCATGGAAAATGCAAAAAAAAACACAAAAAGATAGTTAAAAGCATTTAAGTCAAAAAGTCTGTAAGAAATTGCTGTTTGCGATACAACTACGACCCTAATATTAGTAAATTGTTACCATTGCGGAGGCAGTCTGGATTCCGCACAACATGCTCGAGGGATGCCCTACATGAGTGTGTGAGTAGAGGATCTTGGTCGCCAAGATCTGCAAGCACTGAGGGCGATACTGATAGAGCCAGAGAACTGACGAAAAGGCCTTCTTCTGTGAGATCGTGATAGTTCAGGCTACTGTGTAGGATATTGAGAGGTCCGATCTCGTTCGGAGAAGAAAAGGACACATGTGCATCATATAAAGCAGGCCTTTGAGTTCACGAACGCTCAAAGTGGGAACTTCGCTCACCAAGTGCCCCACGGGAAGAACGATACGTACTGCCGTGTTCAGGGTTCTGGGGAGACGTTTTTATAGTCTTCGAAAAGATAATGAACTTATATTTTTCACATAGCAACAATATAACTATTAAGTCGTACTGCGTACAGAATGGCCACTATAAGTCCCTCCCTAACTTTGATACATCATTATCATTGCACTTCGTTGTAGCCTTTGTTGTCTGCTACCAAAATAAGCGTACATTTACAGTACAGTCAATCAAAGTGGTCTGACATTGTAGGTAGTACGCATTGGAATCGAAGCATTTATATCGAGTGTCCGAGGTGAACCATAATTTTGTTCAGAAAACAACTCTAATTATAAGAACAGGAGTTAATAAAAAAGTGAGAGTGTTATCAAATGGTATAATTATATGCAACGGAAACAAAAAGTGACAGGCAGAGATGAATTTTATCCCAAATTAACAAAAAATGTTAATTACTAACTGTGAGCGTCAAACGTAATTTTACGGCTACGCTATTGCACAGTTTACACATAATTTAGAACTGTTAATTGAACGTCAATAGCTTCATTTACATAATTATTTAATTAATGGTGTACTTGCACGCACGTTAGTTAGTAAATCACCGATAGGATCTAAGAGTTAAATGTATTAATTCAGACCGCTTACTAAACTTATAAATAAATGTGGATCTGTGCCCGGTTAAAAATGGTGGGTGTATGTGGACACCACTGCCTAACCCTTCGGGAAGTACAGGCGTAATGGTTATATGTGAAATTTTAAAGAACGCAATGATTAGCAGCTCCACAAAATCACAGTGAAAAAGTAGCAGTTCACCAGTTCTTTCATAACACGTTCTTTGGGAGATTCAATTACGATACACGCCGTTTTATTTTACTCTCGCAGACGGGAGCCGATCATTACAATAATAATTGTATCACGAACGATTAATTTATTAACTCGAGTGCCCAGCCCCATTCATACGTCTGATGGGCACTAGATTTATGGGCAAACTATATTGGAAGTGACCAAATTTGGATTGCTTTAATCAGATTTTAACGACCATTCTAAAATAGGTTTCCGAAGCAAAGTTTGCTTGAAATTAAATTAGTTTAGAAAAAAAATAAAAGCGTATAAGAAAACCATTTAAATTATGAAAACGAATTTAAATATTTTTCAAGTTAATCTGCAGTATTATGGTTGCACAAATGTTTATAAATACCCAGACCTGTTGTCCTGTGCGGGAATGGAACACATGAGCCACGGAGTAAAAGCTAAATGGTCAACAACTGCGCCAGTCGTGCATTAAATTTAACTGGTGTAGGGTTCGAGTTGATATTGCCTCAAGTTTAACTAAATCGATAGTTCTCCCTTCTTATTCACTAAACTCTCCGTTAGTACGAGTAGCTTGTAAAGGAGCACCGCGATCGCATTTTTTTAAACTTACCAGCAATTACTATAGTCTTCTTATTAACCCCTCGTGCTAAGCTAAATGCTTGTGTTACGAGTGGGTTCACGTCGGTAGTGCAATGGTTGGGTTTCAAACCAGCAACCACATGACCGCAGGTCTGACGCCCTAGCCATTAGAGTGCCGCCGCTTTTGATCTTGCCGTCATTATTTTTCCGTAAGTTTGCAGGAGTACAGAAAAAGCAGTATTTTTAAACTTCTATGCAAACTACGGTTTTTCGAGGATTCCTCGTATTTCATTTGATAGAACCTACAGAGAGATTGTGAAAGCGAATCTTACGAGCTCGTTTTAATACTAAGTTATGTTCAAGTCAAAATCAAGTGTTTTATTACATTTAGAGCAATATTACTTCTTTTTGTTGAATATTTCGTTCTTGCATCGAAATTGTCGGAATTATTCAGCCAGATGTGCAAGTACCTATTAGGTATCTAAGTATAATCAAGGTTAACCCCAAAGAACAGCTACATTAATACATAAAATGTATCATTAAGTTAGCTAAAAGCAAATATCCGTATGCCACAGAAGTCAGGTAGCAAACAATAAGCAATAAATAACAAACCACCACGTTACACCTGACTTCTTTTTTTTTGTATCACAAATCACGCGCATATCACCTTGATAATGACGCACCGATGCGTGTGCGCCGCTAATACGCCCCAAATCTCGTGGCACGATAACTGTAGAGGCTTCTAAGGAAAAAAAAAACGTCGTCGACCCACGGTCCCACAGTTATGTTGAGGTGATATAAAAAATGTACGCGTGTTTGTGTTTTTGGTTATATTTTTGAGGCTTTTTTGTTACGTAAGTATACGATTTTGCAATTACTTTATGAGGCACGATTGCCTTTTAACTTTTATTTATAAAGATGTTAATACTCTGTTGGAATTTAATGTTTCAATCAATACTTATTCTATCATATTTTGGACGATAAAATGAACATCTCAAAATTTTAAATTTTACCAATTCCAGACGCAACAAAAAATTTCGTTCGAAATAGTCAATAGTTTTTTTTTTTAATTACTAACGTCACGATTTTCTTTCTTCCTTCTTCTCTAGACTTAATTTAAATAACATTACGGCTTATTAAATCATAATAAAAATGTAACCAAAAATATTATAAAAAATTCAACTAAAAACGATTCACCTATTCGATTATGCGGGCAAAACCGGCTGGCACGGCTAGTTATTGTAAAAAGATTCCAAATTCTTTTGTAGTCTGCCGCCCAGGCAAACAGTAGCTACATTGAATACAATACAACACTTATTTATAGTCAAAACTGTCTTCGCCATAGCGTCCCAGCGAAACCTGTTGAGAGGACTGTACATTGGAGATGACGTTTTAAATATGGAGCCTTGTAATTGATCGCACGATATTTTGGTGTTGTAAAATGTTTTTGACTATTGATCTGATACCTATTGTTGTTAATGGTCATCTTCTTGAAGTTGTTTCAGAATACGTTATAAGTTGTCATGACCTACGCTGCTGAGACTTGGATACTCACAATACGACTAGTCCACCAATTTAAAGTCGCTCAGTGTGCCATAGAGCGTGCTTTGCTTGGAGTTTCTCTGAAGGATAAAATCCACAACAAGGTTATCCGACAGCGAACCAAATTTACCGATATAGCGCACCGAATTAGCAAGCTGAAGTGGCAGTGGGCTGGCCATGTCTGTCGAAGAACAGATAACCGCTGGGGTAGACGTGTTCTTGAGTGGAGACCGCGACTCGGCAAACGTAGCGTAGGACGCCCTCCGGCAAGATGGAGTGATGATTTGCGAAATGTTGCTTGCGGAAGCTGGATGCGACAAGCCGAGGACAGGGTGAAATGGCGCACATTGGGGGAGGCCTATGTACAGCAGTGGACTGCTATAGGCTGATGATGATGATGATGAAGATATTTTTTGGCTCTCTCTTTAGGCTAGTCTGTAAACTAACCAAACCAGAGAGAGACAAAAAACACTAATGTACACTAAAAATTTCTTAAAATCGTGTTGTGCAGCCACAGTGTAACCCGCGCTGTTCTCACTTTTCCCAATGCTGTGGGAACTTCTTAGCTCTACCGCATTATAAAAAGAAATCCAGTGCAAAATTGTATGCAGTTAGCATATCTAGAAAATCCAGGCAAGACTGGAATTGATGTAAGTAAATCATACCTAACATCTGACAACCAACCAACATAGAAGCTACGTCTAAGGTCATTTTATTCCACAAAAAATAGGTACTTATATTCTACATCTGGGTTCGATTTCAAGTACTGCTCTACTTGAAATCGAACCCAGAACCTTTAGCGCACCTACCAGTCGCAGTTATAATCAACAAAAGTAGATCGTTTTTGTCCCATAGACGTTTTCTCCCGCGCACCTCCAAGATTTGGAATGGTCTTTCTCCTCGGGATGTTCCAACGGCGCATATACAGGGCTCTTAAGGGCCGCTCTCAACTCATCAGCAACTCCTCTAGTGTTGCAGGTGTCCATGGGCGACGATGACTATTTAACATCAAGTGGCTCGTCTGCTCGTTTGCCGACATGTAAATATAATAAAAAAAATCGAGCCATCCCTTTACCCCAGTGTATCGGGTCCGCATAATGTTTATATCATTCGCTCCTTTTGCGTTTTAAAAGATCAGAGGAATAGTTGCGCCCGCGGCTTTGCTGCAAAAAAACGGATCTGTATAACGGTTTTAAGATTGCAAGGTCAGGACTAACGATTTTTGCATTTTTATTTGGTTCTCAGCGGCGTCGGTTGGTAATATAGCAATAAATTGTCGTTCTTTTTTTAATATTCTGCAATAGCATTGATGAAAGGTAATTAAGTTCGAATCAAGATCTTTATGAGAATCCTTACTAATATTATGAACGTGAAAGTTTGTGAGTATATACCTACATCCATGATGTTGGTTACTCTTTCACGTCAGAACGACTCAACGGATTGGATAAAATTTGGCACACATATAGATTATAGCTTGGAATAATATATAGGCTACTTTTTATCCAGGCCTGACCCAATCCTCAAGTCCACGCAGACAAAATCGCGGGCAGTAGTTAGTATTAAATAAATATATGACACACTCTGCTGATGTAACAAAGCCGTTTTTGATTCATTATAATTTATGGTTCACATTAGAAACTTGCTCAGGATCTAAAACATTATCATCACGCCTACATTCCACGAAAGATCAGACAGAGGTGTACCTACTTACGTAGCACACCATGTAAGAGGGGCGAGCTTGTTACCAATGCCATTAACCGGGAAAACATCCAAACTCCGAGCTGCTACTGAGAATTTCATAGAAAAAATAACTAATTTTATTTTACATTATTATCATAATTTGTTTAATTATTGCTTTTAAATATTAATTAATTTCCGAGGATTTTACTAATTAAAAAATATTAATAACGACATTTTACTCTTTATTACATTACTCTTACCAGTCTTACCCCTGCGTAGGTAAATATAGATACTTTAAATTGATTTTTTTTCTTTGATACTTCAATAGCAAGGTGTCTATCTAAAAAAATCTCTGAAACAGCTACCTATTAATGTAATTTCCACATCAATTGCAATGCATCTGTAAACCACACACCTTCCATACTAGATCCAGTCTTCATTCAATCCCTGTCCCATTCGACGCATGCGCGGTGATCTCGTGCGCATCGCCACACAACTTACGAAATTACTGGCGCCGTCAATCACGCGCTATCGCCTGTGACGTATCTATCGCATGTTAATTTGATCTCTTTTTATAACTGGTACCCTGGTACCGCCATTGGTTTTAGTGTGGCGACTGTCGCAAGCGTGAGGATTCAAGTTTGATTTCCAGATGTTTTACTTTGGTTTTTAACAAGTTTTGTCGTGTGTTTAATTAATAAATTTTAATTAAGAAAATGTTGATTATCACTGGCGATCTATATATTAGGTATCTAAGTACATGTGTTTGTTTTAAGTTGTTTAAATTTTAATATTAGGTGCCTATGCCTCGTTGGGGAAACGACAGTACCTACCTATTTGCCAACTTCACAATGTAACCTAAGCTGTGCCTAAGTACCTCTACTGTAGGTAAAAAAGAAAAAAATCAACTTTTTTATACGCAAACAACCCGCCTGATGGTAAGCAGTTGCCGTAGCCTATAGTCGTCTGCAACACCAGAGGTGTCGCTCGCCCTTACCGATGCATTTCACTCCTTTTTTGAAGAACCCCATGCTGTAGTCTTCAAGAACTAATCCCATGAACAATCCAAATACCTTATTTAAGATACCTACTGTATGTTTCACCAGATGTCATACCTTGAAAATTCTATAACATAATATCACGAAGGTTTTTCAAGATGTACTGCTGTACCCTGGATACATACTTTACTACTTTTAGGTAGGTGTCATGTGATAGGAGCGAGTATATTACTATTAACAATTGAGCAGATTCTGTGAACTACATAAAAATACACACCCTTTTATCTTTCTTTGGCTTTGTCGTAGTCGGGTAAAACAATCAATAACACTGCTTGGCCTGTGACCAAATCCAGGACCGCAGCATCTGCAACCGACTAATGAGACAGTTCTTTAAATAAATCAAGGAATATTCAAGCAGTAAAAAGTACTTAATATTATAAATATTAATTTTTGCGACAAACAAAAATAATTGTTTACCTAAAAATACGTTTACGTCAAACTTCTTTGTTCGTGGCAACCCTTACCATATATTGTCAATCGATTATAATATTATGAAGATCATTGGCCATATTATACCAGTCCGAAATCCTAGTCCTAGACATATAATTTGTACCACATTTATACCCAAAAACGGCTAATTTGAGCTTATAAAAAACTCGTTACCTTTATTAAGGGTAATAAACGAGGGAATACGGTCAGGTACCATAATGCTGTGGTCATTAGGGTAATGCGCAGGATCACCGACACTGTGTCGCCGCATATTCTTGTTATTAATGATTTGAAAACTTATTTTCAAGATGGATCGATATGGCAAAAAATAATAGTGCTGTTTAATAAGATTATGATCAGATGTAGTGATGAACAGCAGTAATGGACGTAGATGAAGCGATAGTGATGTGCCAGGATTATAGCAAATGGAAATATTTCCATTACTCTGTCTACCCCAATGGGAGATAGGCATGAAAATATATATGCTTACAGTGTAGTCTGCATCTTATCACATAGGTATAATTGAGAGAAATTGAAACGAAAACATTAATGACTAACTGTAGCCCACAGTTTCACTAGAATCCGAAACGACTTTTTGAGACCAAAGTTAGGTTATGGCCTTTTCCAATATCCAATCTATCTCAATAGTCAAATTTATCAAAATTGGCTTCAGTGGTTTAGCCCTAAAAACGTAAAGAACAGACAGAGTTATTTTCGTATTTATCTTCTATACTTATAATAAATCTGTAGAGAGGTCAATTCTGTACATGAAATATATTTCCAAAATAACTATCAGCGGGTGATTAGTGATCGATACTGACGCCAAAAATGCAATCAGTAAAATTTTTGTCTGTCTGTCTGTCTGTCTGTCTGTCTGTCTGTCTGTCTGTCTGTCTGTCTGTCTGTCTGTCTGTCTGTCTGTCTGTCTGTCTGTATGTTCGTTATAGAAACAAAAACCACCCGACGGATTTCAACGAAACTTGGTACAATTGTTCTTCATACTCCTGGGCAGGTTATAGTATACTTTTCATCACGCTACGATCAATAGGAGCAGAGCAGTGAAGGGAAATGTTGTGAAAATGAGTGATTCATGAGAAAGGTTTCAAGCTATAAAACATCACGCTACAACCCTTAGGAACGGGGCAACGCAGGTGAAACCGCGGGCTAAGAACTAGGGAACAAAGTAACTATTCCACGTGGACGAAGTCGCTGGCAAAAGCTAGTAATAGTAATATTACTATAGATGTAGATTGTTTCTGCTCCTTATTACCAGACTGCCAGGCCTCTTAGATTTAAAGTTATCAAGCTACAACCTGCCTAGGGTTTTCAGTCACACGGCGACGGGTTGTTTCGCGCCCTCCCTAGGTTATGGTCGAGCTACACAATAACTGAAGCATGTGTGCCGTCAGATGGCCTACTCAAGGCCGTTGTGGGTTTTTCTTCAAAAGGCCATTCCAGATATTAACTTAAGTTATAACTCACATATTTGCTATTAGGTATTATGTCTGGATTTTAAGAGACCATGATTCTCTGAGTTTGTTTCAGTGTTTCTTCTTAGAAGTCGTCAGTTAGGAAATGCCGGTGACATTTAATTAATAAAATATAATACACTTACTTGTATCCTTAAAAGATCTATTTACAGAAATAATATAATTTATTTATCACATTATACGGTCACTTTAGAAATACAGCTCTTAATGCCTGTAAAGCCTGACAATCAGTTCATCCCAATAGACTCAGCAATTGGGTTGCGCAAATTTAACGGCAGTCGCTTTGTGTAAAGTATCAAAAGTATCTGGTAAGACTGGATGGGAAGTCCGGGAAGGGCTCTGACATACATAGTGTGGAAAAGATCTAGGAAAATAATTATTATGAGGATAGATAGTAACATAACATAACATACTATCATGCCAGTATTCCTCGAAGGACGTAAGTCAAGCACAGTTCGTCGGTATGTGAAGGTCCCATGTAGGTGGCGAGCTTATTGCGATTGCGGGCATAAAACCAAACACCGAGCTGCTACTGAGAATTGCAAAGCCAATAACACTTTGATCTAGTTGTCTTGAATCAAACCCAGAACCTCTAGCGTAGCAATCACTTTTCGTACCACTAGACTATAATGAGCCAGCCCTTAATTTTAGCCTAAAATATTTATATTATGCTGTATTTATCTGTAAAATATATGAAAATAGCAAAAATATAAAAACTACAATAAAAGTACACGTGCCAAGAAAACCCTTTGTAAAGAAACCTCCACGGCAAATTAAAAATCAATAACACACTCAAATAGATCACTTTCCCGAGCACAGTGAGAGATTGATCAGGGATCTATAGATCTTTTGTTGAATGAAATCGATCTCGATTTTGATTACGTCGCAAATGAAATGGTCACAGTAACTATAGATGTGATTTTTTATCGCTCTTGGGGTCACCAAGTGTATGATTGGATTTTTTTGGAATCCATACTCGTATGGTAGAGGTCCATCAACGAATTCTATTCCGTTTCTATTTTTTGTGTCTTTGTTCTGACATAGGCATATGGAACCCTGGACAGTTTTCGATCTTTGAAATACTTTATTTGTATCTTTTTGTATTTTTTTTACATTTCCGTAGTAAGATTATGAAGTTGTTGTAGTGAAGGATTAATTCCACTGTGGGCAAGCTTCTAGTGTATCTAACCAGATGATGCAGGTTCGAATAAGATTAGTGTTAATACACTAAAATACTTTATTGGTTTCAAAAAACACCAATCTTTTCTATATTTACTTAGATCAGTTCTGTCAACATACTAGCTACTGTTTGACTGTGCCATTATATAAACTTGATGGACATACAAAATACCATACGCCCGTACACGATAATGATTCTAAACTTACATGCTAATAAGCAAACATTCCTCTGTTTATCAAAAATCTAAGTCGAAAATTTTAAGAGATTCATTAATACCACAAGTAGATAAAGTTAACAATAATTAATATTGTATAACAATTAAAGCTGTCAGAGTACATTCGTTTGAGTTACAATGCAGTGAGTGAGTAATGATCGACGTGGTTCGTGGTTATCTAGATTTGTGGTTGATGTCATGTAGGCGTAGGGCTGTCATAGCCGTGGCGAAAGTCGCGGGTCCCATGACCATAACCAAGGGAAGGCAAGTACGGTTTTTAACCCCCGACGAAAAAGAGGGGTGTTATAAGTTTGTAGTGTGTACCTGTATGTCTGTCTGTTGCATCGTAGCGCCCAAACGATTGGACCGATTTTGATTCAGATTAATTATTTGTTTGTTTTGTTAGGTTACTTGATTGAGAATGTTATCTATATGTATTATGTTAAGATTATCAACCCTTTTATGGTTCATGAACGCAACTTCCACAGGTCTGATCGATTTGAAATTTGGTATCCTGTTACTTCAATGAAATATTGTAAGTACGTGGTAACCATATCTTGATAATGCGGGGATATTTAAAAATTTTAAATTTAATGTTATAGTTGATACCAGTACCAGTCCGACAATACCCTGCCGCTTTTCCAGGTGATAAACGATTCATAAGCATTTAGATAATTATAACCAAGATTAAAATTAAAAACAACCGTATTAAAAAATGAGCAAGTTCTCAATTCGACTGTACCTATTTATTATTTTTTTTTTTTTTTTTAAAAAAAACGTTGCCCCACACTAGGATTTTCTCCTGTATCGTGGGTGCGTTTACAAACACAAATTCTCACATATACAAACGCCCAGACCCGGAACAACTATCTGTAGATCATACAAATATTTGCTCCGTGTGGGGATCGAACCCACAACACGTGGCGCAGAAGCCGATCGCTCAACCACTACGCCAATCGTGTCGTCGAAATTTTGATAGCTTTTGCCGATTATTCAACTTACTAACTTGTAATAAATAGTCTTAGTATAGTTAGTTATTGCACACCAATTTTGAAAATGGCTTGATATTGATAGCAAGCCATTAGAATGAGTTCAGTAAACAGAATCTATATTAAGAGTCCGGTGGAGCTTGAATTGCCCAGTGAAGTATTTTGAATAAAATGGTGGCGTAGGAACTTAGATTAACGGTATCGGAATCCGAATAATAACAGCATTTGATTAAATTGTGTTAGAATTACGATTTATATCGGTATTACGTTTGTAAGAGATATTTGGTCCGCCGGACTCTTAATATCTATACATATAATAAAACTGTAACTGGCCGATATCTATACATTATAGATATTGAAGAAAAGCTAATATGGGGGTCTTTATTAGACCAAGAGAAGTCAAACAATAATTTTTGGAATTTTTGCCTGTCTGTAATACGAGTAATATGTTTCTACACACATCACGCAAAGACTACTGCATGAATTTGGATGCGGTTTTCACAGTCGTACGATAATAAAAATTGATATTAGGGATAGATTAGAACATAACCTACCTTTAATCTCAATAAATATTTTTGGGATGCAAGTAAAACATCAGCTAGTACTAATTATATATTTAATATTATGTTATCACCTGTTATGACAACCCTAAGGGATCGGTGGATCATGCGCACGCGTATAGATCGATGATAGAAATGATAGATTAATATGTGTAACGTTGTGGTTATTTTAATTTAGACTTAAAAAAGACACGATGTGACAAACTCTTAGATAAACCAAGTAAGTCCTACAAGTCAAAAATATTGACTTGAAAAGATTTTAAATATTTCACTGAACTAAAAGGTACATAGCTGCATCTATACCAAAATGTCACCTCAGACATCAAAACTGAACCAAATAAAAATAAATTTCGAATAATGTTAAATATTCGAATATATTCAAAATAGATTTTAATTTATTTCGAATATATTCGCAATCGCTAATGCGTGGGTATGTCTCCCGCCGATATTTGCTAATGCTCTATTTTAACAGCTGACTTGCCGCGCGAAAGGCACGCTCACATTTGTCATCGTAATGCATATTATTCGCATAAAATATTCGAATAAGAATGCGAATATTTCTTACATCACTAGTACTTACCTAATAGATTCCAAAAAAAACAAAGCTACATAGAATTATGGAAAACTCCCGTATCTTTGCAAATCATCGTAATTGTAGATGATAAAGATACAAGTATCGAACTGGTCCAAAACTAATCTATAGATTTATATCTCGGGTCCATATGATAGCCTGGGGCGACAGCCAAGTATTGCGTGCTCCTCTATTTGTAAGGTAGCATGTGAACTATATTTAGTTACGATGTAGTACTGTATCTTCATTTAGTAAGAAATAAATTGCATATGGCTGCCTCGTTGAGACAAGACAGTTGCATGCAAATATATGCCTACCTTACTTAAAGGCACACAATTTGGGGACCTTTAGGCATATTCTAATAAAGCGGTGATTATCTAGTGTTGTAACTATGGACGGCCATGTATCGAGTTCAAATCTAACCTCTGAATTTTTCAAATAATAAAATGTGTATAAATTCTAAACTCATTCCTTTTCCACATAAAGATAAGTAGTCACTGATACTATAGTTGTCTCTTATCGTTATTAGCTTCAATTTCTCACAAAAACGTAATACCAAAATAAATCATAAGCCTAACAATATTTTATCAAATTGTGATATTTAGGTATTCGGATTCGGATACCGTTAATCTAGGATCCTACAGTACCGTTTTGTCTAGTACTACTTCACTGGAAATAAACGACCGAAAAATCGTTCTAAACTTGGTAAAGTTGTCAAAAGTAGCATTTTCTTAAGTATTTTGGACGAAATGGTAGAGTAGGAACCTAGATTAACGGTAATAATAACACAATTTGATTAAATTATTGAAATAAAACTACTTTTTACGGATTTTATCGCGTTGTATTGATATTATTTGATTCCCGACGTTTCGGATCCTTTACAGCATCCATGGTCACGGGTAGACTAAGTTGTTGGACGTCTTAATGTTACAATTACTAACAGCTACCTTACATTTTTGTTAATTATTGGCGATCCGATTCACGCAGAACGAGCTCACCGTATCCTTCGGTCTTGCAGTTTTGGACTTGGATTTAGATTTTATGGAATCTATAATGGGGTTCCAAGCAGGTGGTAAGACCCAGCCATCTTCTCTATTGAAATTTGGATGTTTTTTAATTTCAATAGCCTCACGGATCATCCTGGGAAGGAATCGGTTTTCTTTTGCGAGGACTTGTGGTTTATCAAATCTGATGTAGTGCTGGGCCTTGTCTAGAGTATGTTCACAAACTGCTGACTTCTTGAAACGGCGGTGTTTGACATCAGCGATGTGTTCTTTTACCCGCCCTAGGGACCCGCCCTATACTTTTTTTAGTTTGGCCTATGTAAGAGAGACCGCAATCACAATCTAGCTTGTATACACCTGCATCTTGCAGAGGTATGTGGCACTTGACAGGTGGTAGGAACTGACTAATCTTCTTCAGCGGCTTGAAGTATGTTTTGATTGAAGCTCGCTTCAAGATATAGCCAATCTTGTCTGTGACTCCTCTAACATATGGTAATATAGCAGGTAGGCGTTCGACTGTGGCACGTTTCACGCGGTTTCTGTGACGAGGGCGCGGTATTCGGAGCTTGTTGTCATGTAGTACTTGTTTGACATGTTGAAGCTCTGCAGCCAGATGTTGCTCATCACAGATCCCACGCGCTCTCTGAAACAATGATTTACCGACGGTAGATAACTGTGTTGGGTGGTGGTGTGATTCACCATTTAAGTATTTGTCTGTATGGGTTTTCTTTCGATACACTGTGTGACTCAAGGTGTTATTGGGATTGCGAATTACTAAAACATCTAAGAAAGCTAAAGAGTTATTGGCCTCTGCCTCCATAGTAAATTGAATTTTGGAGTTTAAGGAGTTAAGGTGGTCTAAAAATGCTGTTACTTTATGAGATGGTAGTATGGTAAAATTATCATCTACGTACCGCTTGTAGAACTTTGGTGTTACAGGTGCAGATTGCAGGGCAGTCTCCTCGAAATCCTCCATGAAGATATCAGCAACAATGGGAGATACTGGAGAGCCCATTGCTACACCATCCACTTGCGTGTAGAATTTATTATTCCATAACATATAGCCAGATGTGAGGCAATGTTTTAATAATTCAGCATATTCAATGGGCATGTTATTCTCTAACAGTTTCTTAGATACAATTCTGATGCAGTCTTCAACTGGTAAGCATGTAAATAACGACTGAACATCAAAACTGACCATAGTTTCATTGTCGGTGAGATGTAGCTGTTTTATTTCACTGACAAAATGGTATGAGTCCTTAACATATGCTGCCGTGTTTCCTCTTAGTGGTGAGAGTACTTTAGCTAGGTGTTGAGCCAATCTGTAGGTTGGTGAGTCGATTTGGCTAACAATTGGTCTTAGCGGAGCATTGGGTTTGTGTATCTTAGGCAGCCCATACAATTTTGGTGGTTTTGCACAACTAGGAATTAGGTATTTTACGTCTAACTTCAATGTATCGTGTAATGATTAAATTATGTTTAAATTACGATTTATTTTGGTATTACGTTTACATGGGACATTCGGTCCGCCGGACTATTAAATCCACTTCTGAACATATTTTTTACTTAAAATATAGGTTCAGCCGATCTGCAAGATTATGCTGCACCAGCCGCGATCAGTCCGTGAATGGGTGACCATTCTCCACAATTCAGAAGCTCTCCGTATCTCATTTATCATGCGAACACTTCAGACAATCGTTCGTGGTAGTTAGAAGTTCCAAAAGCATGACAAAGAGTCTGTCGTTGGAATATGAGTATTACCTTGAAATTAGGTAGGTTATATGTATAATTGCTGCGATTTGATGGCGGTCGCTTAGTCTACTGATATTAAAAACGGCATCTGGTAAGTAAACTCCAACACAGCTGGGAAAAAGGCTCCAAGAATGAGGATAGTAGGTACTGTAGAGGTTGTTGCAAAGAGGCGACATCATTGTAGGGTTGCTGGTTGGAAATTATTAAAGAATAAACAATCATTTTAAATTTTGATACTGACGTAGAGAATTGTCTAGTCAGAAGAGAGTCTTGACAGACGTGTGTATAAGAGATAGGGCTTTGCCCCATAATAAATAACTGAGTTGATTGAATATCAAAGTCGCCTTCCTATTAGTTTCGATCCCGACAGTACCTATTTATCTATAAATAAATAATGAAAACATTGTTAGCAAATCTGCAAGCTTGCGAGATATTCTCAACGGTATGAAGCCTGCCAAGTGCCAATCCGTGCTAGGCCAGCTTGGCCGGCTGGACCCTTCATTCTGAAAGGAGACCGTCAGGAGTCTGTGTTCCCAAAACCCATACCTACATTTTTAGCTCTTGTACCGTGATGTATTCAAGTTTCAACGCCACAATATCTGTACCGAGTTATCCCCTAAGGGTGTCCCTACATTTTGTCTCAGATTAATATGTCCTACCTGTAATGTAAGTAGGTAACTACTGTGTAGGACTCTGCCATGAATAATGATTTTGTAGGTATGTATAATTTTGTATCAGTAATTTAATAGGTCTCTTCTATTAAGTAAATGATAGATATTGGACTAAGTGCCTATATATTTACCTATGTTATCAATCTAAGTATGATTAATATGGATTTATTATGATATAGAATGAAAAACATACCATAATGCGGCACACTTGTATTAGGTACCGGAAGTGTTAGACAGAGCTGATAGGTAGGTACTAATGTACACCTACAGTTCGCCGGTATGATTAAGTCCCATGTTATAGGGGCGACCCTATTGCACCTAACTATGCACAAATCCAGACTCCGAGCTGCTACTGAGAATTTATAAGAAATACTGCTCGACCTGGGAGTCGCACCCAAGAATTTTACATAAATGAGCATAAACATACCATCGCGTCTGGATTCCCCGAAGGGTTAGGCAGAGGTGTACTAATACCCACAAATCGCCGGTATTTTTAAGTCCCATGTAATAGGGGGCGAGCCTATTGCCATTAACCGGGACAAATCCAGACTCCAAGTTGCTACTGAGAATATTATAGAAAAACCCAATAACACTTTGCTCTATCTGGGGATCGAACCCGGGACCTCTAGCGTAGCAGTCGCGCTTGGGACCACTAGACTAATGAGGTAGTCATAAATCAATAAAAATTTAAAAAGACCTTTTTACTTATGATATCTTTACATTTTTTTCTATCACTACTTGGTGAATCCTGTGGCTTCAACTTCAACACAAAAAAGAATGCAATTTTTATGAAAATTTTAACTCAATAAAATGTTCAAGTACCATGTTATATAACTGTTAGCGTCATCTTGTAAAGAAAAGGTGAACTAGTTCCGACCTCACGACTCAAACTCACTACTCTCTTGATGAACGAGCTTAGTATTTGGTTTAAACATTGTTCAACAGATGGCGCATTTTCTCCAGTCGCTGGACTAACTTTGAAAATTAAAAAGCTTTAAGATGTTTATACTAGATGGCGCTTATAAAAAGTATGACTTGGTGTTTTTAATCCAGGTTACACAGAACGAGTACCTACAATTTAGAGTTCTAAAGAAGTCTATACTAATTTATTAAAGCTGTAACATTTGTTTGAGCGCTGTAATTTCTGAACTCCCAAATAATATTATGCATAATAGGTGCAACTTTTTGTTTTTAATTAAAATTATTTAAGTAATATGTTATCCAATATTCGCTGAATAGCCGCTAGTGTCCAATGGTAGAGTAGGAACCTAGATTAACGGTATCGGAATCCGAATAATAATAAAATTTGATTAAATTGTGTTGGAATTACGATTTATTTCGGTATTAGGTTTGTAAGAGAAATTCGGTCCGCCGGACTCTTAATGTTGTGCTTATCTATAATTGATATAAACACTATTCTTTGTCACTTTATTTTGCTACTAACCAATTTTTGTATTTATATTGTTGATGTGCCTTAAGTAACTAAATAAATATATCTGTGGAACACACTAATATTTGCCTCGGGTTTGAATCGAACTTACGACACGCGGCGCAACGTATTGGCGAGCTAACCCCTTTAATTAACCGCTGCATCAAACATGCAGTCAATTCCAGTCGAAATAATTCTGGTGTAATGTATGTCTGAGTTACTCGAGCTAATACTCATTTAAACTTACATACTTATGTTGTTGAAGTGGGTATTTTTTTAGGTGGGGATCGTGCAGATATTGATGTAACAATTGTGTTAGTTATTTATCTATAGGAATATTGTGCCCGCGGTCTGAGCTTGTCATGCTCACTTAAATGTCCTGCTGATGGTGGCGTTGTGTGTCGGGTCGTTTTATTCCCTGCAATATGGTTGAGTCGAACCGCGCCGATACACACGTCATGCTCGTGAACGGGTGCCGTCTGTCGGGACTGGTCAGCTCTTACTTGCTGTGGCAATCCCATTTTTTCTATATAACTACTAAATATAACACCTACTTATACTGAATAAATCATCTTACACATCAAACTGCATAATTGTCAAAGTATTTAAAACAAAGTTGTAAAGATTAATATTGTAATCATGTTTTTTGTTAAAAGAGTATCTATGGAGTTTCTTGCCGGCTCTTCTCCATAAGACCCACTTTTTGGAACCGTGCAATTAGTTTGACTTTTCAAAAGTACCTTTTTAATGGTCTAGTTGAAATAAATAATTTTGACTTTGACTTTGACTATACCTACCTACTTAAACTTACCTAAAAATACCTACTTCAACTTCGAAAAAAAAATGCCATGACAAGCATTTTGATTGACGCCATTTTTAACGCCAACAAAAGAGTTGACAATGGAACAACCATTAGCAACGGAAAGGTCGATGATCTTTGCAGAAAGTTACTTCGGATTGTATTCTATTGAACAAGGTAAGAATACAGGTCAAATATGATGAACGATTTAGGTAGGTACTTATGCATACTTCAGTCAAAGAGCACAATAATTTCGATAGGTTATAGTGGTTGAGCAGATTTCACTTTAATTACTAAGAGTATAAGGTTGAAACATGGTCGAATGTTTTCGTACTTCAAAGCGTTGAACTAGTAGGCATAATAATCTCTTACGCGTTTCAGATACGAACTGAAGCTTATGGCCCTTATGGATAATAATTACCAAGCCATTCATGTAAGCCTTGTCTACAGTAACAGCATTTACCTTCAAAGGAAATATTACTCAAAGAAAATCAAGTTTTATCTAATTAAACGTTTTGTCAGCGCTACACGCACAACTGATTATTTTCTAGAATTATAGAAAATAACACTATAATTATTTTAAAGAACGTATATTTCTATCAGTTATTAATATAATTAGCATGACTGCCATAGAATACAATTACGTTTAATTACAATGTAAAGTTCAATGCCATGAAGATGAACGCAGTGCGTTGCCTCTTAGATCACTCATAGTACCGTAGGCGACCCACTTTGAGAGTCACTTGCAACAAGCTTACAGTCTCCGACGACAGTTCATCGCGGCCGAACGCACCATGTTTTTCGAAAGTTTCCTCCTTAATCTCGTAGTAATCGTCGTGTTAATAATCGCCCTGATCATCGACTATGTGACCAAATTCTTCAGCTACTGGTACGTCCGCCATGTACCTTACAAGTCATCCATCCCATTCTTCGGAGGCGACTACCATAGAGTTCTTGGAATCCGTAGCAGCACCGAAGATGTTAATACTCTATACTCCAAATATCCCAAAGACAAGTGCGTCGGCAGCGTGAAATGCAGAATTCCCGACCTGATAGTGAAAGACCCGGATACTGTAAAAAGGATGTTGTCGACGGATTTCGCGCATTTCCATAGCCGAGGTATCTGCTTGGACAAATCTCAGGATGTTTGTTTACGAGACAATTTGTTTTACGCGGACGGAGAAAAGTGGACCTTGTTGCGGGAAGGCTACGAGTCTTTATTGAGTAACATGGACTGTGAATTGGAGAGTTTGAGTGACTGTTTGCCGGGAACAAATGGTGATGCTAACGTTCAAGAGATATTGTCGAAGGTATTGGACAAAGTCTTCGAGGATTTGCTTCTTGGTAGCGGCGGAGGGTCAGTTGTGAAAGATGTAAGATCAGCAGTACAAAGGCGTACATTGATAGAGAGATTTAAGAGTTACTTGAAGAATATATTCCCATCTTTGTACATTATGTTCGGAATGACGACTATATTTGGAGAGCCCTCATCAAAAACAAATAGTGAAATTAAAAAATCAAAAGTGCTATCACAGATCAAGAATTTGAGCGTTTATCAACTTGGGATTAAAGAAAAGAACAGAAAGCGCTCGTCTGATGAGGAATTCGCCTTTTCATTAATAGCCTCATTCATAACTGAGGGCTACATACCCTGTCTGAACGCGCTAACTGCATTGATCTATGAACTGGCTTTGAATCCTGAAGTACAAGAGAAATCCAGGAATTCGGTATCAAAAGCCAATAGGGATGAATACTTGGATGTAGCTATAAAAGAAGTATTGAGACTGCACCCTCCGTATTCGATTATAACTAGACAATGCACTAAAACTCATCACCCCGAAGGTGGTTTATTGATTGACAGAAAAGTAACGATTAATGTTCCTGTAATGGCGTTACATAGGGATGAAGAAAACTATATCAATGCTAATAAATTCAATCCTGACCGGTTTTTGGACGATGAAGGAGCGTCCACGCATTGTTATACTTACTTACCATTTGGAGCCGGACCTAGAAAATGTATAGGTAAGATTATATTTTCATACTCATAATTTTTTTTTTCATTTAATAAACAGTATACCATCACGCCTGTATTGTTCGAAAGGTAAGGCAGACTTGTAGGTACTAATTATATAATATATCCACAATTCGCCGATATTTTATGGTTCCATGTAACAGGGAGCGAATCACTACACACAACACGGACACGAATCCAAACTCTAGTGCTGATGAGAATTTCATAGAAAAACCCAATAATACTTTGCTCGAACTGGGAACTTCTAGCGTAGTAGTCACTCTTAGGACTACTAGGCTAATGACACCAGCTATACGCCATGTTAATGTAATTCTGGTTTTTACTCTTACTTATTTTAATTCTCAGTAATTGGTAACTTTGAAAGGATAAGGTCATTTAAATTTATTTTATAGATCATTTTGATCACAGAAATATGGGAAAATTTTAACAGTAACAAGTATATAGAATATAATATTTTTTTATCATTGGTAGATACCTATTGGTAAATCCAGTACCTAATCAAAAATTGTACCTTACACAGGTAAGGTCTAATTCTTCCTTCACAAAACTTATGTAACATAGGCAATACGTGCCACATAAGTCTAGTGGTCCTGAGTGCGACTGCTACCCTAGAGGTCCTGGGCTCAATTCCCAGGTCGAGCAAGTTGTTAGGTACCTATTGTGTTTTTCTATAAAATTCTCAGAATAAGCTCGGAGTTTGTATTTATGCCCGGCTAATGGCAATAGGCGCGTCCCTTATTACATGGGAGCTAAACATACCGGAATGTGGGTGTACATTAGTACGTCTCTGCCTCACCCTTCAAGGAATACAGATGTATGTATCTACTTAATATTTAATAAAATCTGATAATTCAGTAGCACAAAAAATATGCGTTGAGTAGAAATATAAATAATCTTATTAATTCACACCATAGTGTAAATTAAAAGATATAAGCAGGTATATACATAGTTCCTGGTTGAATATAAACTCGTATATATATTATTGTTAATTCTCACGATCTTTGTTCGTCTAACGATATAGGTAATTTTGAGGTTAACATTTTATTATTTAGTTATTTTATTGAAGGAAAAATTTTGACTATTGTCGATGAAAAAAACAAAGCAATAGTTTACATAAAATTTTTCTTTTCATCGACAATATTTAGTTTTTTCTTTTAATCCTCTCAAATAGTACATCATACTATCTCGCTAATGGGGACTAGAAAGGTTAAGTGACAATGGGTGGGGTTCGAACCGGCAACCACACGATCGCAAGTCCGACGCCGGAGCCATTACCCTATCGCCCGGCTTCAAATTTGTAAAATCGGTGTATTGCAAACAAACTTACTTTCGAATTTTTAAGGAAGTAGGATTGAACTCTGTTTGTGTTTTCCACCAGGAAAGACAAGATTGAAACACATTCCAGTCTCTATAATTCTCACGATCTTTATCCTGCTAACGACGTAGGTATTTTTGACATATGACCGACACCATAATGTTGAAATTCTTAGAACTTTACTTCCTTCGGTAATTAATATGATTGTATATTTATTTGCAAGGAAAAACTTGTATATTCTGGATACTTATAAAATCTATTTTGTATAGTACTTCATGCCTGAATATAAAGACCCTGGGGCCGTATTATGACGTGTTAACGCCATCATTTTTACGTTGTGAGAAAGAGATACCGCTCTACATATTAAATAGCCCCATCTCTTTCTTACAACCTAAAAATGACCTGCGAAGGGTTTGAAGCATGACCCTATACAAACTACTTCACTTCACTTCACTTCTAGACAAATGTCACTTTGAAGTATGAACAAGTTACGATATTTTCATGAATCAATCCCGTATTAAGGGATTTTTAAACTCTCTATTTGTCGTTGAGTCATGATCTAATATATAATTTTGTATATTATATAACATGTAATTGTTGGACGATGTAATTAGTGCCGATCCGACACGTAAATATCGTTAAATACCTATGTATTTAGTTTCTATTGATCAGAATGACCTTTCCTTAAGGGATTGGAGCTCCTTGTTGGTATTGAGCTATTTTCTACAGCATTGTCATGACTTTTTTCCATAATTTTCATGATAATATTTTTTTTATTGCTGTCATTCTGAGTTCAAGCCGAGTTCACCTCAGTAATTGTTGCACTTTGATCTTATTTTGACATTACCTTAGTCATTACAGCAGTGTACCTACACAATTATTAGTGAACCATACAAAAATGGAATGAAATAAGACACTGTAATAAAATGGCATGAATCACTATTTTATCATTTGGTACGAGTCAGGAACAATTCGTAAATGAATGAAGTTTTAACGGTGTGGCTTGGCAATCTTATTTGATTTTGTATTTTTGTAACAATTTGGCCTAGCCAAGTTTGATAAGTAGGTATAACATTTTTACCAAACACCTTACTGCCTATGCACGGGCCCCCTCTTACATTGAGAAGGATCACGCTACATACATAGTTTGCAATACTCGCCTAGTATGCAAAGTTATGAGATCAAAATATTTAATTTTCAGCCAAATGAAATAATAATAATAAATAAATTAACGAAATCGTAATTCATCTAATGGAACAATAGTATCACTATTTGTCTAATTGACAGCTTGAAGAAATGGGTTAGAAAGCGTCTAGTCTAAGAAGAAAATATAATAAATAAGTAGGCAACTAATAATTTGTTAATGACAGAAGGCTAGACATCTTTAGAAAAGCAATCGTCTTTATTGAATAGCCATTCTGACAGTTTGACACAGTTTTACGGGCTTAGTGTTATTTAAGTTCAGACTCAAATGTTATTATTTCAAATACCTAAAGCCTTCATGAAATATAAGCAGGTTATGGCTCGGTTCTAAAAAGTTGATCCTATAGAGAAAAATCTGGCAAGAAACTAGGTATATGGACACTTTAAATAATTTATATTTATGTATTACATTCTTAACTGATACCATTACGCCTTTATTTCCCGAAGGGTTAGGCAGAGGCGTACTAATGTACATCCACAGTTCGCCGGTATCTTGAAGTCTCATGTAATAGGGCGAGCTTATTGCTATTAACCGTGCTCAAATCCCAAACTCCGAGCTACTTTCATAGAAAAACCCAATAACACTGCTCGACCTGGCAATCGAACCCAGGATCTCAATCAGGTCCAGGTCCCTATGGACCATAGGCTAGTAAATTGGTACAATATGACAATAACACAATTGGCGAGAAGATTGTAAATAAAATAAAACCTTTTGAACTTGAACTTACAAATTGGAAGTCTGTAGGTAACTGAAAGATAGTAAGCTTCATTAAGTCGGTAAACGTTCTAGAAGCATCTTCATCCTATGCAATGATCATAAACATTATCTCTTTAGCTGGCTTTCTCCACTTGATCGTCATCGAGGCCGCAGAACTTAATATAACAAATAGGCCGACGGTGCTGAGAGTGTTTACTTGTCAATTATACTCGAAGTTGTCAATGGTTTAGAAAGTTTGTTTGTGTGTGTCCATAAGTCTGCTTCATTGTGTTGGATGTTTTATATTTATGGTAGGAGATATAAAACTGAAATCAAGCAGTTTTATGAACGTACCAAGTCATATGGCAGTCTTATTGGGTACCTATGTAGCGACATCTACCGCGCTACATATAAACTAGACAAACACATCCTGAAACGCGCAAATGAAGTTTACAATGCATATGTACATCAACCGCCAGGCCGTGGCCCACTAGGCATAACACTCGATTGTTTGATGATCCACTCTTTGGTTGGAGAAGAAACTAAACACATCTCGCCTCTCCACAAGTAGTTCTCCAACCTTCTCCATAACAGTCCGGAATTTGGCTACATATAAAAGAAAGCCTGAAGCACCCAAGTTACGGTAGAAGAAAGCCTTATGATTATGGTTACGAATAAACAGATAACGGCATATAGATGTAAGAAATTAACCAAAAGGTTTACTTTCGCCTTTACGCCTTCAAAAACATAAAAAATAATGTTATGTGCGAAACAGTTTCGGAAGTCGGTGCCTTCGATTTGATGGGATCTTATTTATTTTCGCCACTGACTTCCGAAACTGTTTTGCACATACCTACCTAACATTTTTTGAATGTGTTTGAAGGCGGTTTCACATTTGTTAAATGTTTTTTTTATTTCAACATTTTGAGTGGCGAATAGAATTTTACTTAGCTCGACGATGTCATCGTTTATTCGGTCGGTGCATACTAATTGTCATTTTGTTCCGAATTTTGTGATCAGATCTTCACCAAATTTGAATGGAACCATTTCAGAAGTCTTAACTGTTTAAAATAATATTTGTATTCTAAATCGGTTTTTATAAGACGGAGTTCTGAGGTATAAGTGGGAACCTTCTACTTTTCGAAGTCTTTTAAAAAGAAGTACTACACTGACCCCAATTAAATTGTGATAAGCGGAACGAGTATTGGAAGAATGATGATTAAAAAGACAAGCCTTCTTTCTGTTACAGGTGAACAATTGGCTTTGAAAATCATAAGAAACGTGACTAAGGCATTGTTGAAGAATTATGAACTCGAACCATGCGCAAAAACACCATCAAAGTTGACCATGGTTGACCATAACTTTGGTAGAGTTATCGACCGTGATATATGGGTAAGATTTAAACCAAGAGTTTAAGTTAAATGAGGAAAAGAATTAGATTTTATTTGAATTCATTGTAGAGTTACTTAGCAATAAAACATTTGAATTTGTCAATACTATGTTGCTGGACGGTTACCATTGAACTCTTACATTCACTATAATTACCAGAATTTTGATAAGTGTTTATAAATATAAACACTTATCAAAATTACAATAAACACTCTGATTCTGCTTTAATTTTAATTTTACATCTCCCTTTTTGTTTTTTAAATTAACTCATTCTTTTCCTTCTTTTTCTCTTCTTATAGTCTGGTAATAATTAAGATTGTACCTACCTACTTAATTGTAACCGAGGGTGGGGCAATGGTGACCTGTACACAGATTTTTTTTAAATAAAAATCCTACATCAGGCACCAGTCTCTCACATAGGTGAAATTTAAGAGAATGTGATAGCTTAATTAATTATAAGATCTCTAATTAATTTTATATATTATTTTAGTTCAGAGTTCGGTCGATTGCTACTAAATCCATCACCAAATGTAAGCTAATTAAAATATATTGTAGCGATTGTTCTGAACTCTACTACTGGAGATGTTTTGAATGATTTTTCCTTTTTTTTTGACGCTAACCATCAAGCATTAACTCTTAGAAGGGCTTCTGTGCCAGTTACATTTTACTAAACTTAGTTACAGATATAAAATCCAATGTTTTTTATATGTTTTACCACTAGAAAAAAACAAATAAATATTTCGTGGTATCGTTACCCACAGGTAAATTGTAAGACTTTTGGTTAGTTGAGAAATAGGTAAGTATTTGTAGTAAGTAAATTAACTGTGTATTGGTACTTATATTTAAGTATTGGCTCAAGTAGATTATTTACATAATGTTAAGATTTATTTATTTTACTTTTTAATTGAATAAGAAAAGGTTTGTGTAAAGTTTAAACGTAATAAGTAATTATTTTTTGCTGAAATAAGATTATAAACAAAATATCTTATTGGTTTTATTTATTTTTGTCTCCGAGCATACTTTTTAGTCAGTTTTTGTATGAGATAAATAGCTTTAGTCAGTTTTTTTAAGCTTAATTTATCTGATACTATAAGGTACTAACGAAGCTACATTCTCTTTAGACTGTGCTTAATATTATCATCAATTGTGGTCCTTTATATGTACGAGTATATAGCTTCATATTACTTTGTTTGATCCAAAGTTGTCAATTCTAAATAATCCTCAGTCAGGCAACTAAGATATGGTGTGTCCTGTACCTGATTTTCGAAATTCGAATTTCACACTGTTTAATAGTCATAAATAATACCTACTGTCAGTGCTAAGATCGTAAACGCAACTTCTACGCTAGAGGTACGATTCCTAGGTCAAACAAAGTGTTATTGTTATTTTCTATATAATCCTCAAAATTAAATATCAAACCAGTAAACATTTTGGCAACTACAAAGCCATATTAATAATTTACTTCACCCTAATCAGCTCTCTCCTACTAAACAACGAAACAAAAGAAGTAATTCTGCAAGAATCTTAGCAAATGGCTAGCCTTTAATACTAATAGTAAAGGAAAACTATGTTATTCTAGGTTTGTAATAAATAATAATATTATGTTTTTACATCTTTAAAAATATTTTTATCAACGCGTTTTAACATCAGTTTAGAAAATTCAAAATCAAAAACTCCCGAAAAAATCGAATCGGCTTTTCACAAAATATCAACTCAAACGCACATGTTTGTTACATTAGCTTCCACAGTCCACGCCATACAAAACACGATTCAATTTTCCAACTTGTTTTAATCGCTCGAGAGCTCTTGAAAATCAATACGAGTGACAATGACAAAGAGGCTCCTAAAAATGGACGGGGTCCAAAGGGATTGTGAAAGGGAAATATTTCCTATAGACCATCGGCGTTCCCTGATAATGGAGTCTGTCATACCGAGCTGTAATGCGACTATGAACATCGGATTATTGTGGACATAGTTTTAAGTATTTTTTCTATAATTAGGTTTAAGTTAACTAATTGAAGATTACGAAGTAACTCAAATTACAAGTATTTTTAGTATTTCGGTTATTAACTTCTTTTTTTTTAAGAATCAGTATGATAATAATTAATCGACAAATCTGAATGTAAAAAATATACATAATTTCGTAATGGTTGTAGAACTATTTAGATAGGATCTAGAAAATAATATATATTGTTATAATTTAAAAAAATCTAATTACATAATTTTTAATTATTTCAAAATTCTGTAATACAAATATATTCTGACGGCTTCGACTATTTTGTGCTTTCGACTATTTTGTGTTTTGATTATATAAAAAAAATGAAAGTAGAAAGAACTCTTAACTCATAAATTTAATTGCGACCAAACAATTTCACTTAATCTATGTAGGTATAAGATAGCGCTATTTGAATTCATTTCATTAAGGTGTGATATTTTATCACTTTCACAGATTAGTACTAGCTAATTAAATCACAGCTTTTTCTGCTATACTTCACACTTAGTGTCCCATGAGAAATTATACTGAACCGCTAACAGAGAAACCTTTTCTTTCATTTAACGTTAGAATTAAATTGATTGCTGAGTGGACCAGTGTACTTTCACTTTTAAGGAGGTCAAAAAAAAGTTGGTCAGGAGATTAGGCCTCGTCAGTGGCAATATAAATTTTGTTTAAACAAACACAAAGCGGTCACCTCGACTGTGTTTTGTTTAGAATTCATTCTTAATAGATCCTGTTTTTGGTATTACGGTGTTACCATTTTTTTTATCCTGTCTTTTGATTGCGTAGTGTTTACCCTACTAGAATTTAGAAATTTATATTTTGTATAATGTTTTGAAATAAAATAAGGATAGACAGTGGCAGATAGTTATATAATTTAGATTTTGGTAGTAGATAATTAGAAAGTGATAGCCTAATGGTATGACCGTTGGACTGCCTAGTCAAAGGTCTCGAGTTCGAACCCAAGGCACGCACCTCTGGCTTTTCGAAGTAATGTGCGTATTAATTGTTAATTGTCACACGCTTAAACGGTGAAGGAAAACATCGTGAGGAAACCTGCATGCCTGAGAGATCTTCTCGATGGCGTGTGAAGTCTGCCAACCCGCACTAGGCCAGCGGCGTGGTGAACTATAGCCTAATCCCTCCCATTCCGAGAGGAAACCTGTGCCCAGCAGTGGGACAGTACAATGTGTTGATTATGTAATTAGAAAAACTTAATGCCTTCTCTAGGTATATTTTTTTTTCATTAATTTCCCAAATATTGATCGGTTTTATAAGTTCTTGTGGAACTCCTACCTTATTTAAGGTAGGAGTTTCCAAAAATGTAATAATTATAATATTCAAGATTTGTGTAAACGAAAGATTATTATTTGGTATGTTTTTATTCACATCACTCCAATGATAACAGTTTTACCAAAACATAATCATAAATACGAATTAGGAAGCTGGCTCTATACTTCCCATAAAAATCTGCAGCCGGGATTATCCTCAGTAATCTCATATTTTATGGGGAACGCATGCAAACATGTCCTGATTTATAGCTGGCTCCATGGTATATGTCCCACTTCCTACATAATGCTCTGGATCAATGAGTGATGGGACTCTCAACAGAATTATTTTTCCGATATATTTTTTAAGGTAGTAAAGTGGTTCAAAGAACGGGTCACGGGTACATGACTCCTGAAGTTTGAGACATATTTAATTCGTAGATATTAAGTTCATTTACTGTCACCAAAATACATATTTTAGTTACAATTAATAAATACAAATGACTGCCTCATTAGTCTAGTGGTCCCTAGCGCGACTGTTACGCCAGAGGTCCAGGGTTCGATCCCCAGGTCGAGCAAAGTTATGTAAATAAATACAATCTCGAATATTTTTTATTAGAATATTTATTCTAAAATAAACTTACCATCATACCATCACGCCTGTATTTCCCGAAGGGTTAGGCAGAGGTGTACTTAATGTACACCCACAGTTCACCGGCATGTTTAGGTTCCATGTTATAGTGAGCGAGCCTATAGCCATTAACCGGGCACAAATCGAGACTTCAAGCCGCTATTGAGAATTGCATAGAAAAACCCAATAACACCCTGCTCGACCTGGGGATCGAACCCGGGACCTCTGGCGTAGCAGTCGCGCTTGGCACCACTAGACTAATGAGGCAGTCTAGCAGGCAGGCAGGCTGCATATACATGCACACACGACATAACCACTTATCTATATAGGTTAGTTAAGTTGAATATTAAACATAATATTAAAAAAATCCCATAATGTATAAAATTATATTAATATCTAAATCAATTAAGAGTTTTCTCTGATAACTGGTTTTCCTATCTTTCTCGATTTTATCTATTAATAGCTCAGACAACAAAAACAATACCGACCGTCTGCCTCGGTTTCTCTTATTTCGGGGTCATTCGATACCGGTATTTTACATAAAAAACGTTGACATTTATCCAACACAAGCAAGATTAATACTAGACAGGTATTTAGGTGTCATCTAGAGCGTAGCTTTTGAAACGTACCATCACTCCTGTATTTCGCAAAGGGTGCGAAATACAGGAGTGACAAAGCGGCTGCCATCAGACCTCCGAAACCCAATTTCTGGGCAAAATTTGAGCCATGCTTCGGCACGAATGCGCCGGCTGGACCGGAGTGATACCACGGCCTCACAGAAAATCGGCGTTAAACAACGCTTACGTTGTGTTTCGCCGAGTGAGTGAGGTTACCAGAGGCCCAATCCCCTTTTTAAAGGTCGGCAACGCACTTGTGTTGCCGACCTCATGGTGTTGCGGGTGTCCATGGGCGGCGGTAATCGTTTACCATCAGGCGATCCGTCTGCAAATTTGCCCTCCGATCCCATAAAAAAAATAAAAAAGTACCGATATCCGGAGGGTAGACTAATTGTCAGGTTATTTTGGACTTCTGACTAATACAACTGACAATAACAATCGTCATAGATGTTCGTATGACGACCGGGACTAACGGTTTTACGTGCTCTCCGCGGCAAGGAGGGGTCTCGATGTGTTAAGAATGGTCACCCATCAACAGACTGACCTTAGTAAGCGCGGCTTAACCTTGCAGATCAGCTGATCGGCTTAGTTATTATTTAGCCACAAGCCCCTACGTGCTCTCCGAGGTACTGAAATAAACAGAGGATATGTTCTTAAAAATTCTCATAGTCTACAATTATTGGCAACACGTTTTTATGTGCCAACTTATTGGGTCATTGGTCTTACTACATCATTTACAATAGAACACGTGAATGGTCGCCGGTAGTTCGATCACGGTCAGCTTCGATTCGATTTTCGTATCGAACAAAAACCGATTCCGAACATTTGCCGCAGATTTGGGTGTGCAATCGTTTAATTAAAAAATAGAAAATTTTATTTTATTAACTTCTGAAATTAGTCCTTGAGATAGAATTACTGCTTTGAATTTATTCCGATGTATTTTGCAAGTTTGAAATTAAATAGTATTTATTTTAGTTTAGATGTGGTCTTTAAGCAGTCTCAACGGTCTCAAGTTCGATTCGAAGGCACGCACCTCTGAGTTTTCGTAGTCATGTGCGTATTAATAGTTAGATAATGTAAATTGTGACGACACGTTTGGCGTAGCGACTGAGCGATCGGCTTCTGCGTGACGTGTTGTGGGTTCGATCCCCACACGGAGCAAATATTTGTATGATCTACAGGTAGTTGTTCCGGGTCTGGACGTTTGTGTTTGTGAGAATTTGTGTTTGTAAACGCACCCACGATACAGGAGAAAATCCTAGTGTGGGGCAACGTTTTTTTTAAAAGAAAAAAGAAAATAAAAAAGAAAAAGAATTATCACGCGCTTAAACGGTGAAGGAAAACATCGTGAGGAGACCTGCATGTATGAGAGACTTTCTCGACGGCGTGTGAAGTCTGCCAACCCGCAGGCTATAGCCTAATCTCTCTTATTTATCTTATTCTGAGAGGAGACCCGTGCCCAGCAGAGGGACAATGTAAGGGTTGGTTTGGTTATGTTATGTAGTCTTTAGAACACGTTTAAACGTAAATTTATGTAATATGTTTTTATTTATTTGGACTGCCTCATTAGTCTAGTGGTCCCAAGCGCGACTGCTATACTAGAGGTCCTGGGTTCGATCGAGCAAAGTGTTATTGGATTTTTCTATGAAATTCTCTGTAGCAGCTCGGAGTCTGGAGTTGTGCCCGGTGAATGGCTATAGGCTCGCCCCCTATAACATGGGACCTAACCATACCGGCGAACTGTGGGTGTACATTAAGTACGCCTCTGCCTAACCCTTCGGGGAATACAGCCGTGGTGGTATGGTGGTATGTTTTATGTTTTTATTTATCTAACATTTCATATTGTTTATAATTAAAATAAGTGTATAATTTTATTGGGTCATTTTTTAAATCAATTTTTTATTTGATTAAAATATTGCTCCGGGTCTGGGTATAACTCTCGTGTTTATTAATAAATAAAAGTCTCACAACTTTGACATTACCTATTATATTCGTTGAAATAAAACTACTTTTTACGGATTGTATGGCGTTGTATTGCCGACGAATTCCCGACGTTTCGGATCCCTTACAGCATCCATTATCACGGGTAGACTCAGGTATTACTATGACGATAGAACGCGATAAAATCAGTAGAGTAGTTTTTTTTTCAATGTCTAATATTCGCGTGTCAGAAACGCTTTAATTAACTACATTGTAAGCCACACCTATAAAGGGGTACCTACTTCCAAAAATTCAAATCTGAAATAAATATCCATCCTCTAGCGTCACTTGAATTATTTACATTTACTTCCTTGTACAAATTATGTACACAAATGAGCTATAGCTGTGAAAAACGCTTGTATAGCCCGTGGTTCAAGGCACAAGCGATTGTGTAATTTTGAGTAATATCTATATTAACCAAAAGATAACGTAACAATTATCATCGCGATGGCAAAGATTCTGAAATATTTGAAAAGCCAATCAAATTAATGGGGAAATGAGTCTTCTATCTATGCCTATAATAAAATTGTAACAGGCCGATGTCTGTACATTAGAGATATTAAAGAAAAACGAATATGGGTCTTTATTAGAGCAACAGAAGCCAAAATAACAATTAGTAGAATTTTTGTCTGACTGTCTGTATGTTTGTACGCGCATCACGCAAAAACTACTGCATGTAATTGTATGCACTTTTCACTGATGTATTGCTAGAGGTCTAACTTAAAATCTGGTGCATGTTTCATATTGTTACGCTGTCTAGAATCGGACTTATAGTATGTTAATCTTTTTGTGACGTGAGTAAAACTGCGGGCAACGGCAAATAGTAAAAAAATAATTTGAAAACAATATTTTGCAAATAATCAACCTTTAAGAATCCAGTATAAGCTGACCTGTAATTGTAAGAAAAACCTATACAATACGAGGTTAGCTTAGACTAGAAGTTTATAGGCAGATATGTAGCCATGCCTAAAACAGACTATAAATAAATGATTTTACCGCTAAACTCTTATAACCGATTCCACACACAGTCGTAAAATGGCGTCGATCATAAAAATATTTGATTAGCTCGCTTCTACTTGCAATCCGCCGCGCTGAAACATTTATCAGCCACACGCTTGTCTGTTGCATTATTTAGTGTAATGCAAACGTAATTTATAAAGTAGCTAGCTGTGATGAGATGGAGTACTGCGCAGGAGTATTTACGACTACAGATAAAAAAGATGGAAACGTGCAAAACAGTAAGATACAAAAATAACTTTTAAGAAAAAGTAAAACCGCTTTCAAGCACATTGAAAATAATGTTACTTGCGAAACAATTTCGGAAGTCGGTGCCTTTACTTTAGTCGGATCATTTGTTTTCGCCACCGACTTCCGAAGTATTAGTTTTATCATAATAATATGTGAGTATTACGATGTAACGGAGTATCTGAGCAGGCCTTTTGAAGAAAGAGCCACAGCAGCCTTGAGTTGGCTACGACAGCTAAGATGTATCTATGCATCATCGTGTAGCTCAACTCTTACTTAGCCGATTCCAGATCAGCAAGACATTTACGTAGGCCATGTAAAATACAAAGGTAGCATTATAATCAAAAATATCAAAAGTAAATAAAGACGAGATTTTTTAATGGGATTGGACCTAAACATACCGGCGAACTGTGGGTGTACACCTGTGCTTATTAACCCTTCGGGGAATACAGGCGTGATGATATGTTATGTTATGTTGTTACATTTACACAAGATAATGCGGAGTCAACAAAGGATAAATGTTGCGTCATGTTTTTTTTTTATTCTTGATAGGTTTACGCTTGACCGCCAGTTCGCCTGATCTTAAGCGGAACTGCGATCTACGATGTAGCGAAGTTGCCAAGAAAAAAAAACGCAAAGTAAACTTGAAACACCCAAACATGGTATACATAAATAACTATTATACAGTTAGGTAATGTAGACGAACCCGTATCATGCCACAACATACAGTGTGCCCAAAACAAAAGGTGCGAACGCACTCTCTAATAAAACAAAAAAAGTTTAAATAAAGCTTAGCACACACGAGGGGATAAAACGCGGCGTTGTGTACACGGCGCGATATCCCCCGGTCTCCACAGGTGTCACGTATTCTGTAAAGTGCACTTTGTTTCATTGATTACGTGTAAGCACGTATTTGTCAAACAGAATTGGTACCTGTTCATATTTATTTAGTGTCGAAAGTATTGTGGCACGTAACGGGCTAGTTATAGCTATTACTTTGTTATTCATTGCTTGATTATTAAAAATAATTATGCTCATATTATTCATTATTTTAGTCTTCAAGCTACTATCAAGTTCGACTTCGACTGCCTCTTTAGTCTAGTGGTCCGAAGCACAACTGCTTCGCTAGAGGTACTAGTTTCGATTCACAGGTCGAGCAAAGTAATGGTTTTTCTATGAAATTCTCATAAACGTCTCAGAGTTTAAATTTGTGGCCGGTTAATGGCAATATGTTCCCCCCTATTACATGGGACCCGTTACAGGCAGTATGTTATATTACTATCGATTTATCGACAGAAAATCTCCGTAACACTGTGGCCAACCTGGGCGTCAATCGCTGGATTTCACGCTCAGCAGCTGCTTTGCAACTGCTACACCAATGAGAAAGTTTTTATTTTTATTTAGATTTTACTTATACATCTAAAATACATCAAAATCAAAATAATGTTATTTAAAGTAAAACTATATACTTTTTACGGAATTTATCGCGTTGTATTGATATTATTTAATTCCCGACGTTTTGGATCCTTCACAGCAATGTCTAATATCCGCGTAAGTGTCAGAAAACAGTGTAATGTCTTTTTTTTCCAGAATCTCAAAGCTCTCGACTCGTTATATAACTGCACGTAACTATCCATTATCACTCGTAACTAGATCATTGAACGTTGGATTAAACGCACTACCAATGACCTTTTGCGTCTAAACGCAACGGTACAAAATGATTGTTACACAGCCATCGTTAACTGTGGTTAAGCTGCGCGTGTGACCACAGTTAACCACGAAACTACTGCGCTTATTTGTGGGTACCAATAGATGTAACATTGATTATGTTAAATTTAATATATGTTCCAGAAAGATCAGGAAATAATATTATAAAGTATTTTTTTTTAATGAAGGAAATATTGGGTGAAACGGTGGACAGGATTTGAACCTGCGTCTACTGGTTAGATACACCAGACGCTCTGACCACTAAATAATCTCATAACTTACAAATATATCCATGTCATGTAGTCATGGTTATATTTATAAGATAAGAAACCACGATAGTTAGGTTCTTAGTCCTGCATTAATAACTAATGATTGGCTTTCAAGAATAATAGTGTTAGTGTTCATCTCGCTGTCTCGCGTTATCGGTTTGATTCCCATCCGAGAAAAATATTTTGTGATCCACAGATACGTATTACGGGTCTTTGTGTACTTCGTGTCCATTATTTTTATGACTATTTAGCCTCCACGACAGATCTTGTAACATAGTGCTGGAGCTATCTTTTTGAAAAAAGTTACGAAAGACATTTTTATTTTATTTCTATCCAGAAATAAATCACTTGAATAATATCCAAAGCCACAAATGTAGTGCTACTTGACTATTACCCAAAACAAAATTAATGAAATCACCAAAACCGGAGTAAACTAATCGAGACGATTACCGACTCGGTTCATTAAGCAGTGCATTGGATTTGGAGACTACAGAAATGTGCATAAGACTTAGAGTTTTATAACAAAAGCGATTTGTATTCCAACTCCCTGGGCTTGCTGTAATACAACTATCTGGGAACATAAAAGTATTCTTATAACTGAGACTATAATTGATACTGTTGCTATTTTGTTCAAACATGATTCTCGCTGAAATCAACACTCTATGTTACCGTAAGGTGTCTTACACTACGTTTACCGAATTGAAATCTCCACTAGAGGAAACATCCACCCCAGCGGTAATCAATTCTTCTACAGATATGGCCAGCATACTGATAATTCAGCTTGCTAATTCGGTTACTGGCTGAGGAAGCATGAAATGGCGCATTTGAGGGAAGTTCTACGTCCCCAAAAGATTTATATAAGCTGATGATGGTGATAATCCTGACCTATTCCAAACTATGTTGGAGTTTATTGGTTGTCAATGTAGTTAGATGGGGCTGAATATTTAAGGATTAAGAGTTATCGTAGGCTTGGATTTGCCGCGACGAGCTCAACTTTTATGACAGAGTTTGGACAGGTAAAAAATAGACATATTCTTCTCTATAAGATCATTATGGAATCGTGCAGGCTAGACTAGAGAGACTAAACTCATAACGATTCATAAATGATTGTAAAAGCTTATTTGAAATAAAATCATTTGCACTTGAACTTAAGATATAATTTTCCCAAATGTTATAGCATCTAAATCAATGTATTCAACGCGAATAACCAGAAAGTGTTTGTACTAATAAACGTAGAACACCAATAGGAACAAATATCGGAAAAGTAGTTAACTAGTGATGCAACTCAGGCCACTTAAGTCTATTGGTTTCAGAGAACTGTCTGTAACTTATGCCAATTACATTAGAACTAGTGAGAACATTAAATAACATTCTTTGTTCTATTTGATATAGTTTTAATAACATTTTTAGTGGAGGGTAAAAATAATCATAATCGACCTGTCCCACTGCCGGGCACGGGTCTGCTCTCAGAATGAGAGGGATTAGGCTATAGTCCGCCACGCTGGCCTAGTGCGGGTTGGCAGACTTCACACGCCATCGAGAAAATCTCTCAGGCATGCAGGTTTCCTCACGATGTTTTCCTTCATCGTTTAAGCTCGTAATAATTAAGTATTTAATACGCACATGACATTGAAAAGTCAGAGGTGCGTGCCTTGGATTCGATCTCGAGACTTGGTAGTCCAACGGTCATACCACTAAGGCTATCACGGCTTTAAAAATAATGAAAAGGTATTAAAGCCATACACGCTATTAGATAAAAGTATACCTAAAGTTGTACACCATTAAGTCGATAATGATATTTGATTTCCAAAAAACGCAAGCATCATACGAATTGTTGCTACCTTGGGGGTCTTAATATCTAACAATTCTCTAGTAAAAAAACCCAACTATATTTTGTCCCAATTAGACATAAAATCTACGAATACCTTGCTGGTAATTAGGCTATTTAATATATTTTTTTGTTACATGAATTACATAAAACTTTATGTTATATAATGTACACCCACATATCGCCGGTATGTGGTCAAGTAATAGGGGGCAAAGCTACTGCCATTAACGGGGCACTAATCTAATCTCCGAGGTGCTATTCAGAATTTTATAGAAAAATCTACCTGGACATCAATAGCCACTGGCAAAACCAAAGGAGTTGCTGATGCGTTGCCGAGTCTTAAGAACCCCTAAGGACTGCAGTCTGCCAGGGTAAGTATGTCATGCTTCAGTTAAGATAATTATAATATACTAGCTGACCCGGCAGACTTCGTACTGCCTCATTGTTGTTTTTATACTCGTATCAAATAATTCAAGACCAAAATTAGCCAAATCGGTCCAGCCGTTCTCGAGTTTTAGCGAGACTAACGAACAGCAATTATTTTATATATATATATATATATATAATAATAGGTATATTTATATATATACCTATTATTATAGACAGAGGTCCTGGCTTCGATCCCTAGGTCGAGCAAAGTGTTATTGGGTTTTTCTTTCAAGAAATTCTTAATGGCAATAGGCTCGCCCCCTATTACATGGGACCTAAACATGTGAACTGTGGGTGTATATTAATACGCCTCTGCCTAACCCTTCGGGGAATACAGGCGTGATGGTGTGTTATATGAAGTTTGTAGTACGTCAACAGACTTAGGGTCATACATTAGCAGTTACTACCAGCAAATGGGTGAACAGACAACTTGGCGGCAGACTACGCTATATTACTTTAAAGGTTGGTTGCAAGTTGTAGCGGAAATTAGTGTAGTCTAAATATGTAGTTGAAAAAAATTATCTTGAGCGTAACAGCTATCATTGTAATGACGTCATGCAACTCTTTTGTAACAGTTATAAATTAATGCTTGTAATAAGAATGATTTTTCATTTTCAGCATTTCATTTTTTTTAAAAAACGTTGCCCCACACTTTGATTTTCTCCTGTATCGTAGGTGCGTACAAATTCTCACATACACAAACGCCCAGACCCGGAACAACTACCTGTAGATCATACAAATATTTGCTCCGTGTGGGGATTGAACCCACAACACGTGGCGTAGAAGCCAATCGCTCAACCGCAACGCCAATCGTGTCGTATTTATTCATTGGGAGGCGCATGTTCAGTAATGAGTGGACTTTTGAGATAATTTTTGATTACACATTAGCAGAAGACTTTAAAAGAAGTCACGAGAATACCAATTAAACAAAAAAATATGTATAACGAAGAAAAAAAAACAAATAATTATAATATATAGACCCTAGATCAGATCATGCGGTACCTATATACACACAATGTATACACATATTTTTTTTAAATAAATTCGTATATAGCACGCTTTTTTATTTAGCCCGATTTTTCCCAAAAATAACCCTCCCTTCCTTCTTTCTAATTCAGATTTCGACTCTACGAGAATTCGATTCACCCTTTGTCAGTAACACCATACCCCAATGCCTCCATTGGTTCTAGAATAATCTAATATGTATTTAAACGTATTGTATTGTAATCTACGGCTTGTCTACTATGTTATTTAAGCTTAGGGCCCTTACTTGGGCCTCTGTCAATTTTGCTCCAATCTATTTTCTTAGGATCTTGTTAGTCGACATCAAATAATTGGATAAAGAGCGAATTATTGGATCGACTCTTAAGGCAATTAGTTGTTAGTTACTTAGGGAATATTAGACGAGATGGCATTGCATGGCTAAACAATATTCTCTACGTTTATTAGTAGTAAATAGATCTTATAAGGGAACAAATCAGCATAATATGGATGATCCAGGTTTTCACATCGTCGATTTAGCAATCCATTAGCTATTTTATCAATCAATTTTATCCAATAGCGACCCGTGCACAGATTCGCCTGCGTAAGTGTTCCCAACCAATTCAGTGGATTCAAAATTATGTAATAGAGACAAACTTATTAAGTGTTAGTAGATAAACTATCTAAAACAATATTGAGTGTGATTGCTTAACAATTCATGATAAAGTAACAAGTCTAGAATAATATATTCCTAAAAATTTAATACGTCTATTTTGCATTTTAAGTTACCCATTGGAAGATAAAGGCATAATATATTGTTACACGGTGACACAATTTATAATTATACTTTTGTAGGAAAATTATTATTATAATTAAGTTAGAGAAGGACTCTCAAATCTTAATTTAGCCGTACATATAAAAACTTTAACGTAATAAAAAGAAAACCTGCTAATCCTACAAATGTCCATAGAACAAAGTCATCTATTACCCAGGATTTGAAATTAGCCACACACGAATCTCCCTTATTAATCCAAAGGGACAGGTGATCTCTTTGCCAAGATTGATTACGGTCGGCGTTCGTTACAAACGTGATTTTGTGAAGCCGATTTAATTTTCGTGCTAATCATGGTTTAATTTGCTATCAAACAAAACGTCAAAATATATTCATGTACAACTACAGTTCAGCGATATCTTTTTAGCTACCATGTACTAGGGTAGCAAGCGTATTGCCAACCGAACACAAATCCCAACTCGAGCTGCTACTGAGAATTTCATAAAAAAAAACAAGTAAAATTTTAAGTTATTTAATAGTAAAGGAAAAAATTCAATCGCGGGCAGGATTCGAACCTGCGTCTTCTGGTTTGATTCGCGGTGGCATAGAGGTCAGAGCGTCTGGTATATCAAACCAGAAGACGCAGGTTGGAATCCTGCCCGCGATTGAATTTTTTCCTTTACTATTAAATAACTTAATAATCTTAGCATGGAAAATGCAAAAAAATCACAAAAAGATAAGTAAAATTTTGTTCAACATTGGAATCGATTCCAAGACTTTTCGGTCAGCAGCCGCGTTTGCAGCCACTAAACCAGACCAACAAGCAGTTTTCAACAAAACGTAAACAAAGCATGAATTCGTCACCTCTATCAAAAACCATTACTACAGTTGAGAGTCTGTTCAACAGTTTTATAAATTGCTAACATATTACGTGGTCAGTGGTTGTGTTCAGTGATCAGAATATTACAAATTACGAAATAGAAATAATTTCATTTACATTGTTATGAAATATTGCTTAATTAAATGATCTTTTTAAATCCTGTTCTACAGGTTATTTTAAATTCTGCCAATATTACCATGGTTTAGCTTCTATGGAGGAACATTTTTCCTCCAGATTCAGTTACAGTGGCCAAATATCACTGCTTACTTAATTTAAACTAAGTTGTAGCTAATTTAAATTCATTAACAGATGATTTATATGAGATGAACACGAATTCAGGAAAGTTGAACAAAAATATAAATAATTAAAAACGTAACAGATTTATTAGAATATTCTTGTAACAAAGCTTATTCAATAATTTATAAAAAACTAACAAAAACTCGTAACAAAAATATAAAATAATATCACAGTCTATTATTGGCGAATCAGTGTTTTCCATGGTGGAAGCCCCAGTCCTTGTGGCCACCATGACCTCCCTTCTTGCCATGATCGTGATGACCATGATGATGTCCATGATGACCGTGATGACCCTCATGTCCATGCTCGTCGTGACCGTGGTGGTGTTTGTCGTGGTGTCCGTGATGCCCATGATGATGTCCATGATGTCCATGTTCGTGATGACCGCCCTTCTTGTGATGACCTCCATGGTTTTCATGGTGTCCGTGATGATGGCCATGTTTGTGGTGCTTGCCCGCTTTGTGGTCGCCGTCGTAGAAGTGGTGGTCCTTGTGGAAGGTGTCCTTATGGTACTTCTTGTGGTAACCGTCAACCTTTTCGCCCTTGTCGTGGTGCTCGTGGTGGCCGTGTTTGCCGCCTTTATGGTGGTGTCCGTGCTCATGGTGGTGTCCATGATGGTCATGTTCACCCCAGTGCTTCTTGTGGTGACCGCCGTCATCGTGGTGGTGTCCCGCTTTATGGTGACTGCCATGGTGACCGTGGTCGCCTTTGTGGTGGTGGTGATGTCCTTTGTGGCCTTTGCCTCCTTTGTGGTCGTGATGGTGATGGTGATCGGCGTGGTGTTCCTTGCCACCGCCTGATTCATGATGATGGCTGTGCCCCTTTCCACTGGCAGCAGCTACGAGATCCTGTTGTTCCTCGCCCAATTCCTTGGCGTAAACCGCCGCTAAGCACAAGGCTGCTACTGCTAACAACAGCTTCATGATTGTAGTTTGACTGTACTGATCAGCTGTCGTGGAAGCTATTTATAGTTAATTCTTTGTTTGGAAGATGAGGAAAGCGTTGAGTAAGCGTCGGAACATTTCAGGGTCAAGAGTAAATGGCTTCCGCGCGACGAGTTCATTTTGACAGTCTTCAGTATTTCAGGTACGTTTCCGATTTGAAAGCGATTAGAAATTGAAATAATACGTAAGTAGTACTTAGTAGTAAGATTTTATTTATGGTAAATTCATTGTAAGGTGTGACTCTATTTTCTATATAAATAGAAAAGATTTCTGGGAAAGGTTGGAACGATATGTTTGTAATAGTTTTAAGTTTTACCAAAAAGATACTTGGAAAAGTTAAAAACGAGAAAAGTAAACGTCCCTTTTTCTATAGGGTTTTTGTATGATCGATTGAAATTAAGACAAAAAAATGTTTGCCGAGTCAACAAGCTATACATAAATATAGTTGAATTTATATGAACACGAAGCCAGTGTTTCCTATATAAAATTCTTCCAAAAATAAAGGTCAAATTGCTTCATTGGATTACACCACTGGATTACAGTGGTCGTAAGTGCGACTGCTATGCTAGAGGTCCTGGGTTCGACTTCTACGTCGAGCAAAGTACTAATGGGTTTTTCTATTAATTTCTCAGTAGCAGCTCAGTTTGGATATGCCCGGCTAATGGCAATAAGCTCGCCTATGTTGGAACCTGAATATATCAGCAAACTGTGATATATCTTGGTGATGGTATTAAAAAAAATTAAAGAATCCAAAAACCTCAATGCCAAAAAAGATACCTAGTGACCAATCTCAAGAAGTTTTAGGCATCGTCATAAATTTAACTCCAAAGACCTAATGCCTCCGACTGCATGAGATTGGTAATATTGTTTCCATAGTTTTGGCAGTCGGGTTTTCTAAAATTACCTTTTTCATACACTCGAAAAACATACTTAACCCTAAATATCAGAGTAACTAACTAAATAATGAAGAGTATTTTGTAACGTTGACGATTGCCTGAATTTTAGTGTTGTTTTTGCATTCCATCAGGCAATGATGGTCTCCAACAGGGTGTTCCAATAGGGTCTACGAGTAAGATAGAGTACCCATCCGGGCTCTGCCTCTCACATACTCACAACGGAACACAGAAAATCTGTTTGGTACCGGTCTTACATGTGAAGTGTACAGCCAAGTATTTTAAAAAAGAAAAAAAATGTACATATATTTTATTATCCTGGCAAGCACGGTCGTAGTTTCTTTAGTGACTTCGTAAATAAAGGGATTCTCAATTTAAGATCAGTTTTTATCACATATACCAGTTTAAATGGTTCTTTTTAAATGATTTTTTCCCCCTATCCAAAAAGAGGCGTGTTATAAGTTTAGTTTAACGTGTGTATCTGTCTGTTGCATCGTAGCGCTCAAACGAATGGACCGGTTTTGATTCAGTTTTTTTTTGTTTGAAAGGTGATTTGATCGAGAGTTTTCTTAGCTATGATTTAAAAAAATCTGGCCAGTCATTTGAAGATTGTCAGCTCTTTTCTGGTTCATAAAAGGATGTGAACTTCCACAGGTCTTATCGATTTGAAATTTGGTATGCTATTACTTCAATGATATTGCTAGAACATGGTAACCATGTCTTGATGCCTCGGAGCTTTTTTTTTTAATGTTATTTAATTTAGGTCCTTTGTCTTTTGGGTCTCATATTAATTAAGTAAGATTTCTTGAATAAAGAAGTGAGTTCTCCAAAATGGTCAGATGCGTAATACTCGCAATTGGCGTATGTGTATGACAAGATGTATGAACGTGGAAGAAATAATTAAAAAATGCAAGAATCGTAGTAAATTGCTGTTTGTAGTTTGTGCCTATGCTTGGGGCAAAATACGTGAGTGTATGTATTCATGACAATGTGTTCTTATTTTGTTATGTATTTTGATCAAAATAAAAAATACCTATAGTTTTTAAATGTTGATAAATTTATTTTAGTGAAGGAAAAATTTGATCGCGGTCAGGATTCTAACCTGCGTCTTCTGGTTAGATACACCAGGCGCTCTGATCTCTAAGCCACCAATAACTTTAAAAATCTTAGCATGGAAAATGCAAAGAAAAAAATCACAAAAAGATATGTAGATAAAATGTTAATAAGTTATAAATTAATTGGATAAAATACATAATACATAAGTGAAACACAGACAGATACATGTACAGTAAACGCTCAAAAGTCCATAAGCACGCTAAGGATTACATTGCTATGAACGTACGAGCTAGCTCGATACAGCCAGTGCGTGTCACTTGTTAAGGGTATTACATTGCCCAAAGACCTTGAGGATTTAGTCATTGTGCTAGTATTTGTTAGTCACAGGCATTGCGGGGGTGCTTCACGGGGGGTGCAACTGAGTTTTCGGGTATTTCTTTGTTATTTCAAAATATTCAAAGAAATAAGAAAATAAAAACAATACAAAATGTTAATTACGTCATTACAATTTTTTTGGTATAAAATTCATGACTAACGATTAAGCCGTTAAAGACAAAAAATACAAATTAGGTTAAAAAAGGCTTATTTACATCAATTATTATCCAAAATAGGGGCAAATTTATAAAAATTGTAAACAATACGATTTGTTTGTGATGAACTTAAGTATACCATATATATTTTATGTGGCAAACGCACATAAGAATTCCACTAGAAACTTCTTTAAATCTAGGGTGTTTTTTCGATTTGAGCGATGTAATGCCCTTAACGACGATGAATAAAAGGTCGTAAGTCAACGTCAAGCTATTGTGTTGTGGCATTGCCTATGGATTTTTGGTCGCACCTGTACATATTAGATTATGCATTTAAAAAGTTTTGATTATAATTTTACTGGACTCATTCTAATTTACAGGCTCTCAAATAAAACTACTTTAAACCGATTTCATCGCATCATAATGATAATAATTCCCGACATTTCGGATCCTTTACGCGTTAAAATTACTAACACGTAATTATTATTTATTAACAATCCGATTCACGCAGAATCATTTCACAGTTTCCTTTGGTTTTGTAAGTTTTGTGCTTGGATTAAGTGGAATCTATTATGGGGTTCTAAGCAGGTGCTTAAATCCGTAAAAAGTAGTTTTATTTCAACGCCTAATAGGTATTCGCGGAAGTATCAGAAACCAGTATGTAAGACAGACTCATTCTTATTATCAAATTATATCGCAGTATATTGATAAAACATATACCTTCACGCTTGTTATTCCCCGAAGGGGTAGACGCATACCAATGTACACCCCCAGTTCGCCGGTATGTCTAAGTCAAATGTAGTAACGGCTAAATAGAGCCTATTTGCCATTAATCGGGCACAAATCTAGACTCCGAGCCGTTACTGAGAACTTCATAGAAGATATAATAACACTTTGCTCGACCTGAGAATCGAACCCAGGACCTCTAGCGTAGCAGTCGCGCTTGAGACTACTAGACTAATGAGGCAGTATATTGATATATTTTTTTTACAATAGCAGGTTCAACTTATGGTGTACCGCCCTACCTATGAACATCTGTAGTACCAGAGGTGTCGCCAATAGTCTGCGGACCTTTAAAATCCCGAGAATAATAAGGGAAGCCGTATTTTAAGTTTAAATTAAAAAAATAATTAAGAAATCATCATTAGGAAATGCCGGCGCGGATTTCTTAACTCTGTCTATCGATGTCTAAGAGAAACGCCGTCGACAGTTTTAAATACAGTAATATCTAGAATGTCCTTCTGAAGAACTTGATCCTAGACTACTGACCCCCTACTTTACTGATACTTATTTATTTTCTGGTTCAGCCATAATTGAAGGAACTCAACGACAGCTACTAACAAATATTATCCAAAATAATGTTATTAAAAAAGTTTACTTATTAAGACAACTGTCGGGTTTCTTTCGAAGCATCTTTCGAACATCGACGTATTCACCGTGGAGCCATACATATATAAATTATCACGCTTGAATCTCAAAGGGCTTAGGCAGGGGTATATTGGGTGGATACCCATGTTACCCCAGCAGGTATATTTTTACTTACATACATACATACACTCACGCCTTTCTCCCACAAGGATAGGCAGAAATTATAGACCGCCACTACGATTCTTGCATACTTCTTTTGCTTCTTCCACATTCATACATCTTCTCATACATACTTCTCATACATACACGCCGGTTACGAGTGCTACGCACCTGACCTTTTTGAAGGATTTCGTCAAAAAAATTGGCGTATGTCCTAGCTTAATGGCTAGGGCGTCGGACTTGCAATCGTGGTTGCCGTTTCGAAACCCACCCATTGCACTACCAACATAAACCCGCTCTTAACACAAGCATTTATCGTAGCACGAGGGGTTAACAAGAATACTAGTAATGTGCGACCCACATGGCTAGTAAGCTTTTCGTTTTAAAAAAAATCTCTAATAAAAAAATCTAAAATTTGAAAGTAAGGGTCTAATATTGAGTCCGGGAGAACTCTTAAAGCGTATGTTATAAAGTAATCGAAAGCTATGGAAAAATCACAGGAAATCCGCGCCTGCCGCAGTTGTTGGCACTATTTATATATAGCAAGATCGTAGTGGGTAAATAATTTGTGTTGCTTATTGGTTCGCAATCTAAACATTGTATTTACTATATAACGATTAAATTAGTCATATTTACATATATTTAACAGTGAATATGGACTTGCGATCATGCAGTTGCCGGTTCGAAACCCACCCATTGCACTACCAACGTGAACCCACTCGTAACAAAATTATTTAGCTAAGCACAAGGGGTTAACTAGAATACTAGCAATATACATACACATTAATGTATACTTATGTTGATTTTGACATCAATACCACCAATTGCATCTATGGCCACAAATTGTATGGTCTGTCAAGGTAAAATTCACATAGAGTCCAGCAAGAAATTTGGTGACGATTATTAATACTGTGTGATTCCAGAGGAATTTCCTCCCACGCACATTGAGGCTACGGAATCAGCTCCCCGCCGAGGTTTTCCCAAAGGACTACAGCACGGAGTTCTTAAAATGGTGTGAAAAGATTTTTAAAGGGTCGGCAACGCGCGAGTGACACTCCTGGTGTTGCAAGTGTCCATAGGCTACGGTAACCGCCTACAATGAGGCGGGCCGTATGCTTGGTTGCTACCTTAGTGGTATAAAAATAATAACCATATAAATACAAAACAAAAAATGGAAACACTGAGGTGAGTTCCAATTACTACTACTGGGTCAAATAAACTGGTCAAATTATACAGTCGTTTAGTAACCCGCTAGATAAAATTTTCAAATAAATAAACTATCAATTTGGCAATCACTTTACAATTGTCCAATTTCAGGTTATGGAAACAAATCTATAAAAATATAACATTTTTAATCGCACATTTTTGTAACGAAGCTTATTCAATAATTTATAAAAAACTAACAAAAACCCGTAACAAAAATATAAAATAATATCACAGTACATATTTGTTAACTCAGTGCTTTCCATGATGGAAACCCCAATCTTTGTGGCCTTGATGACCTCCCTTCTTGCCATGATCATGATGATGATGATGATGTTCCTCATGGCCGTGATGACCTTTGTGTCCGTGATGGTCTTCATCGTGGTGGTGCTTGTCGTGGTGTCCGTGCTTGCCATGATGATGCTCATGATGTCCAGCTTCATGATGGCCGCCCTTCTTGTGGTGACCTCCCTTGTCTTCATGATGTCCGTGATGCTTGCCATGTTTGTGGTGCTTGCCTTCCTTGTGATGGTCATCGTAGAAGTGATGGTCCTTGTGGAACTCGTCCTTATGGTACTTCTTGTGGTAGCCGTCGGTCTTTTCACCCTTGTCATGGTGCTTGTGGTGACCGTGTTTACCACCTTTGTGGTGATGTCCGTGCCCATGGTGATGTCCATGATGATCGTGTTCATCCCAATGCTTCTTATGGTGACCGCCATGTTCGTGATGGTGTCCTTCTTTGTGGTGTTTTCCATGGTGACCATGGTCACCTTTGTGATGGTGGTGATGTCCTTTATGGCCTTTGTGTCCTTTTTCATCATGATGATGATGGTGGTCAGCATGGTGTTCATGGCCTCCGCCTGATTCATGATGACTTTCTCCCTTTCCACTGGCTGCAGCTACTAAATCCTTTTGTTCCTCGCCCAATTCCCGGGCGTAGGCCGCCGCTAGGCATAAAACTGCCACCGCTACTAACAGCTTCATGTTTGTAGTCTGACTGTGCAAATTTGTTGTCGTTCAAGCTATTTATAGCTTATGCTTTGTTTGGGAGATGAAGAAAGCGTTGGGCAAGCATCGCAATACTTCAGGGACAAGATCGAGACAGCCGTTGGAGCGTTACACCGATTGCTGGGACAGTACAAATTACGTTTCATTGTGATTGGCTACAGTTGTGAATACTGTTTGCAATTGTGTTTGTAATTAGACCTAAGTTAACATATGACCATAAAACTCTTTGGGAGCTACTTCAGCATCTGTAGTACAATATTGTAAGCATTTGGAACGGGAGTAATTGATTCTTTGTGTATTTTTTGTTGGGTGTGAGAGAAATCGTCGAACCATTAAAAGTTTCAGTTTTTTTACTGTTTATTCTGTTATGCTTAGTTTAACTTTGTTTATATGTTTTTTTTGTATGATAAGTTTTTTCTTGATAATGAATAATTTTGGCTTGATGCTTAGGTAAGCAGAGTTAAAGTTATATGAGATATTGAGCCTGTAACCCTTATCAAAGTAGTTATAGATTACAAGCTCATAATGTTCCATACATAATAATGTATGCCATATTCCAACCATGCAGTAGTTACTATTTTGGACATGATATCCATGTCACTACCAAACCTGGCGTCCAATAAAAATATATCTAGGTCGGTCCAGTTACATTTTTCCGGTGCTGCATAAAAAGAACAATCTGCATTCCTCTGTCGAAATTTAATCAAAACAGCAATACAGATTGTCCGCAGTCGCTCCCGATTTTGAGGGTTATTCTGTAAATTGTATCGTCAGTGTAAGCATTGGTCCTTTTCCCCATAATCAATTCTATCTTGGTCCTTCGATGTGCAATAGAGTAAGTAAGTGATTATTTACCTAGGAATCATAAGAGGTCCTTATATACCAATGAATCCATCATTTAACCTGAATAATATTAATAAATAAATTAAATACTTCAAATGGTTTAATGACATTGATTTCTTTTCTTTTCTTGTAGTTTATGAACAGTACAAGTTTTCACTTTTAACTATAAAATTAATTCTAGAAACAAATGCTTCCAAGCTAGAGCTTATCAGGCTATTATAATTGTATAACTTGCTAACTGGTTGCTTATCATCACTACCTAGTCAGCTGAATATAACGTTTGTACGTACTGTAATTATGCCATTGACGTTAACCAAAGGCACTAAATAGTAAATTGACGTACGTGTTGTACTGTTAGAGCACAAAAACATGTAATTAACGGAAATGGTGTACAGTAAAATGTTATTGGTATAACTGTTTACTGATTTTGCAGTTCATTGACATACTTAATTATTTTGTTGGTAGCCCGACTTGAAGGACCAAATATAATATACAGTATCTATGTATGTATATTTACTGTCTTTTTGTACACATTACCAATTTGCTTTCTGTTATTATTTTAATTTAGAAAGTAAAGGTATATGTGTTTTCAACTCATAATTTTATTTTCACCATACTCTGTAAATCGTACTCACGTAGAATTTATTATAACAACGATAAAGTTATCTCTGTAAAATGAGACGACGTTTATTTTATAAATCTTAACCTTGACCTAGTAAACTCAGTGAGCCAGTTTTTGATAAAAAATAGGAACTCGTTTGTTAAAAAATCAATCGTGTTGAATTTCTTCCGCCGGATTCGGCGAATCAAGGTCACCTTGCAATCAGGTAATAGTTTGAAACTACGTTGTACGAGAAGTAAAGTTACATCATGCTTATTTGTGATGGAAATATGTAGGTCTACATAAATTTAATTTATTTTCCTAATGGTTATTATTAAAAACATAACATACATACCATCACGCCTGTATTCGTCGAAGGTTTTAGGAGTCATCTAATAGGAGGCGAGCCTATTGCCATTAACCGGGAACAAATCCAGGCTGATATTGAGAATATCATAGAAAAACCCAACTTCGGTCGACCTAGGGATCGAACCCAGGACATCTCGTAGCAGTCGCGCTTGAGACCACTAGACTAATTAGGCTGTCTGTCTCAGTCAGAGGAATGATTATTATATAACTTGACAATTACTTATTGATAATTATTGACTTTCATTTGTACCCTAAAAAAATAGGTATTCATTTCTTTATCCTCTCGATCTTTAAATTATAAGAACTATCCATTTCTTTACCCTCTTGATAACTTATCTTTAAATTATAAAAAGTACTTAACACGTATCCAAAAATCACTCTTTATTTTTGGTTCGTGCTAGGTAGTTCTTATAATTTTTGTTCGGGTTATAAAATGTTATGAATAATATAAATATTTTTTTTTAAACAAACACGTATTATTAAATTCATGAGTATTATGAGAGTCGTTTCAATTCCATTTAAATAAATACCACAATAATATTTTAATTACGTTAATTAGGTACATTTTAATGATATCTCAACAAAAAGATCTTAGTACTTCACGTAATCGTACGATTGTAAATTGAATATGGCAGCACGTTTAAAAAAATATTTCGTTCACAAACATGTTGCTTATGCAAAAAGGAACGCTAGAATAAGGATGCCCCGAAAAAGGCTTTCGTTCAACGACCCTTTTGGGACGGGGATACTGAAGCACCTACCTTACAGGGCAAATATTATTCGACTCTTACTAGAGTTTGTATTCTTAGCTAGGATACAAGTTATGTGGAGTGTCTCTTTATTTTCTTTAATCGAATATCCGATTAGGGGTAAAGGATGTATTGTTAAGAGTATTTTATTTTGGTCAAAGAAAAAGCAGGATAAGTGCGAGTCAGACTCGCTTAACGAGACTTGCGTACAAACTTGTTACTTTTTCATTCTTAATAGGCTTATGCTTGACCGCCAGTTCACCTGATGCAGTGATACTGCGGTCTACGATGGAGCACGCTGATCTTTTAGATCAGCGTGCTCCATCGTAGACCGCAGCAAACCGATTCAATGGTGATTTAAAAGAAAGATACCCAGATTATATCTATCAGGGAAGACTCACTCGGGAAGTGCATTCTTCATTTCAGCAGTATGCATGATAAAAATGGACATAAAGCGTTTCGTTCGGGATTATGGATATCAATAACTTGCTACTAATACTTGCACGAATAGGTATCAAGAACAAAGTGAAGTAATTAAGCATTGAAAGCACTGAACCCTCGAAATTAACGTAATATACCATCACGCCTGTATTCTCCGAAGCCTTAGGCAGAGGCAGTATGTTTAGATCCCATGTAAAGTTTCCAAGAAAATGGTCTTCAGTCTACAGACAGACAACGGAGTGATTTTCCAAAGTTTCTGATTTTCATTGTAGGTGACTGCCTCATTAGCCTAGTGGTCCTAAGCGCGATTGCTACATAGAAACCCTGTGAAGAACCCTGTGGGAATCGAATTCCCACGTCAAGTAAAGTATTATTGGTTTTTCTATGAAATTCTCAATAACTCATATACCTACAGTTTTAAATACTCCATGGTTGTATCTTTGTACCTGGATAATAAAGTTTATTTTTGCTGGGTAAACGTGCCACCTGATGGAAAGTATTCATCCCCGGCGATGAACACCTGCAACACCTGCAACGTTGTTGGCCGAGCCTTAAGAGCCCCTACGGACTGCTGACTGCCAGAGCAAACGAGGGGGAACTGGCTCTCACTCGCAAAAGTTTAAGGAACGGTTGGCGCAGCGGCTGAATGGTCGGCTTCTTTGCCACTTGGTCGCGTGTCCAATTCCCGCACGGAACAAATCAACTAGTTGCTACAGCTTTGGTTGTTTATATTTCTAAATATAAAAACTATATGTCGAATCGCGATTTAGTAAAAAAACGTTTTTATGATTCAAGAAAAAAAAAAAATTCGCCATATACACAAGTTTGATCGGTCATAAAACGACAATAAACCTGTTTGTTGCAATATTATATTGAAATAATAAAACCGTTAGCAATACTATAAACGTATAATTTTCACCTTTTACTGTACACATGGTAAAATTCAAGTTTCAGTTTTTTACTACTAAAATTTACAAAAACTTTTCACTTAATATTAAAATTATGTGATTTTTTTGCATTTTCCATGTTAAGATTATAAAGTTATTTAAGCTAAGATTAAAAATTGTAATATTATTATTTTAGTGAAGGATAAATTCACCGTAAGAGCTCTTACGTTGCCATAGAGGTCAGAGAGTCTGGTGTATCCAACCAGAAGACGCAGGTTCGAATCCTGCCCGCGATTGAATTTTTCTTAATCTCAGGAACTACGGGTTCGAATTGAAAAATTCTTTTTGTGTTGGATAGTCCATTTATCAATGAAGGTTATAGGCTATATAACATTATGTTATGCTTATTAGGAACGGAGCACCGCGGGTGAAACCGCGGCCGGGTCTCTATATGGCTATGATCTGCTCGTCACAGAGGCCAATACACAAAATGAAATGCTTTCTACATTCAAAAATACCTACTTACACTGGAGTTTAGATAGCAAATTATCAAATCCAAGAATATATAACAGCCACGTACAGTATGTTCAAAGATTTTTATTGAAGTTATACTTTATAAAAAAATAAGCATACTGTAGTCTGCTCGAACTTATGCGCCACGGTACAAATATAGACGAGTCTATGTAAGTTTAATTTGAATGAAAATGTATTTTTTTGTTAAAACCATAGTGTCACCTGACTAGCTCTGAATCCCAAGAGTTATCTGAACAGTTCTTGCTTATTATAAATGATAATTGTTATTTATTTCTGTAAATAGATCTCTTAAGGACACTTACAAGTCAATGTTTTTTTTTTAAATTAGATGACACCGGCATTTCCTTACTGACGACCTCTGAGAAGAAACACCGAAACAAACTCAGAGAATCATGGTCTCTTTTCAAGTCCAGACATAATACTTAGTAGCAAATATGTGAGTTCCCATGTAAGATAATGTCTGAATTGGCCTTTAGAAGAAAGATCCATTGCGGCTTTAAGTAGACCAGTCCCATCTGACGGCAGGCATGCATCAGTCATTGGATAGGTCGACCATAATCTAGGGAGCTAAAAAACCCGTCGCACGACGATACCAGATCAGTCAAACATTTGCGTAAGCCAGATAAAAGTCTCAAAGCGGCCAGATATGTAAGAACTGTTACTGTTTAAATAGGTAGCTAATATTTCTTTGCATTCTATTTTTTTTATTATATTTTTTTAATAATTATTCTATTAAATATTAGTTATTACAGTAACTGTAACTGAAGTTTAATGATACTAATGGTTATAGGGTTAGATTTCTTACAGTGCGTAGCGACGGTAGTGTGGGCCACTTGTCACAGTCGCACTTGTCAAAGCATATTGTCAGTATTGACTATATAGAATACTCATTTAACACATTTTTTTTATGGAATAAATCCAGCAAGGGGGTTAAATGGTTTAAAAATTGAATTTAATTTTTAAAACGTGGAAGAGCCATGCACCTATGGGCCGGCTCGACCAGAGTGATACCACGGCCTCACAGACGCGTCGTCAAACAACGCTTACGTTGTGTTTCGCCGAATGAGTGTAGTTACCGGAGGCCCAATCCCCTTTTAAAAGGCGGGCAACGCACTTGTAATTTCTCTGGTGTTGCGGGTGCTAGTTTGCTCCCCTATCACATAAAAAAGGTAATATAAAAATCTATGAGATTAATGATAATGATTTATTCAACACATTACTGTCAATCACATTAAATATGTGTACTAGTATGTAGTCATATTTGTCGACAAAATTACACAATTCGTGTTCCGCGTTCTCGAATTCACGAGGATAACATTATGTCGAACCTGCTGTCGAGTTTAGAAATAAATTGAAAAGCGCACACTAACTTCAAGCCACGTTTGTTTGAGGGAAACTCTGGCAGTGTATGGAGGAGACGTGCCTTTTTTTGATAATTTTAGAGACTTTGGATGCACTTTTGAGGATGTATTGGAGGTTTATTTTATCTATAGTTCATCAAACTACTTCACTACCTACTCAAGTTAACGGTACTACTCTAATGGTTCCGAGAATGGTTGAAAAGTGTTATTGGGGATTTTCTATGAAATCACAGAGACAGCACAAGAGCCCGGAGTTTGAATGAATGCCGGTAAATGGCAATTAGCTTAAACACTCTTACATGGCACCTATACATACCAGCGAACTGTGTGTGTACATATATATACACATACCTGCCTTGGGGAATACAGGCATGTTAGTATGTATGTTATATTTTTTTATAAAGCGGTGATGATTATCAGTACCAGGTTGAGTTAATGATAGACGCTAACGTTTTTTTTTACTACTAAGGTGGCAAACAAGCCTACGATCCGCCTGATGGTAAGCGGTTACCGTAGCCTATGGACGCTTTCAACACCAGGGGTATCACTCGCGCGGTGCTGACCCTGCAAGGAGGAATAGTTGAGCTGGCAGCATAGGAGACATGCTGCCATGCATGACAGCGGCAGTAACGAAACACCGCCGGCCCCCCACACTGCCAACACAACGCTTCCTCGCGGAGCTCTGGTGACTTTACTCACCGTTAGGAACACAACATAGCACGGAGCTATGTTTTTTGGTTACGATTTTCTGCAAGGTGGAGGTTTGTCCCCTAGTCGAGCAGCTTCAATTGTGGGTGGAGTTATTCAATTTCATTTCAAATTAATGCGTTTAAGAGAGGTATCTCTTAAACGCATTAATTTTCAAATGAAGAAGTGCAACACCCCTATAGATAAAAAACAGGGTAACAAACACCGTAAAAGTTTTACATCCCGTATAATTGATCTCGACCGGTCATTCACCCGGTGCGGGGCTCCAAACAAAATGTTCCCGTAAAAATATAAGTTGATGCAAAAACTTGGACTAACATTCTCGATAGGAACCCCTTTCTTCCACACCATAAAACTTTTATATACAGGGTGACATCCCGGTCTTGCAGTTTGTAAAACGACGATAAGAAAAGGGGCTTTAAAATTGGGTGCGTGGAAATACGTCTGTTTCTGTTCGTTTGAAATTGGCTTCTTCTTCTTGATTTTGGTTTGGTCGTGACTCATTTGTTTTAAATAAAACAATAGAGAGAATATTTTCTCTATTTCAGCAAAATGCGTTTATAGCTAGATTGTTAATATTTCTTTATATATTTTCGTAGCATTGGGAATCCCCAAAAATAACTATTTTTTTAATAATTCTATAAAACGTTGCTCTCATGTTTTTTCCCAGTATGGATGTACAATTGTGTCTGTTAATTGTACATTGAAAAATCGCATTCGCACATTTCCGTCAGGGTTCCGTGCCAAATATGAAACATAAGCCGACCGAATGGCAGAATTATGCATAATTCATCAATAAATCTGATTTATCAATATATTGGTATTTTTAGTAAAATATACGTAGGTAATAATAAACATGACCACCAAATGTCAAGTAAATAGGTCACTGAGAAGAAAAAAATCCTTCAAAACAGAATTCTATGACAGACAGACGGACACGACCCACGTGTCCGTCCAGGATTTATTTTAGAAAGTCATTCACTAATAGAATGCTACATTACCACGAGTAAAACCACGGAAAGCAGTTATCTTTTATAAAAAAAGAGAAAGATTCTTCAAAAGAAAGAAAATTCAATTATTAAAATCGTATAAAAATACAATTTAGCTATAAAATACGAATCCGTATTCATAGTTCAGTGAAGTGCTGTCATAAAAATGTTGATTGTCTACGCGACCTCTCGTCGACTTTACACGCAAATGTAAGTTTTATGATCGAACCCTTCAAAACAACACAAATTAATTGTAGAAGTTCCATTCTTAAGGGTGCTGTCTGTCGGGGCTGGACAGCTCTTACTTGCTGTGGCAATCCCTAATTCTTTTTGTATATTGAATAAATCTTATACATCAAACTGCAGAATTCTCAGCAACTATATGGAACAAGGTTGTAAAACATAATATTGTAATCAAGTTTTTTTTTAAAGAGTATCTATGGAGTTTCTTGCCGGTTCTTCTCCATACGACCCACTTTTTTGGAACCGTGCAACTAGTTTTGACTTTTCAAAAGTACCTATTTAGTGGTCTAATTGAAATAAAACATTTTGACTTTGACTTTGACTTTGACTAAGAGTCTGATGGACCGAATTTCTCTTACAAACGAAATACCGAAATAAATCGTAATTCAAACACAATTAAATCAAATTCTGTTATTATTCGGTTTCCGATACCGTTAATCTAGGTTCCTACTCTACCGTTTCGTCCAAAATACTTCACTGGAAATAAATGTAAGCGAATGCAATTTTTGATAACTACCAAGTTTGGAACGATTTTCCGGTCTTTTAAATATTATTATTCGGATTTAGATACCGTTTTTGATATTTGATAGAATATTGTCTGGATTACGATTTATTTTGGTATTATTATGTTTGTGGGCAATTCAAGCTCCGCCGGGCCCATAACAATCATACGACTATCATAAATCTGTGTAACCGGCCGATATTTGTACATAGGTCATATTTAAGAAAAAAATATGAGGGCTCTTTATATCAGCAATATAAGGCATAACAATCTTTCGATTTTTTGTATGTTTGTTTGTACGCGCATTACGTAAAAATTATTGCACGATATTGGATGCAGTTTATAAATAAGTCTTATTTAAAATTAGTATTTAGTGTATGTTTCACCTTGATACGCTGCCCAGAAGGCGAGTTATAAATCTTGTTGGGAATCGTGTGCAACCGCAAGCTTTAGCGAGTGTGTGATAAAATATAGAAATCATTGGACTTTACATAATTATAGGGACACGTATAGTGCCACTACGTAGGTACCCTGCGTACCACTACGCAGGGTACCTACGTAGTGGCACTATACCTATGTATCTTAGTAGTACTCTATGTATATTAGTCCCTATGTTTCTGGAAACTCACACCTGACTGGATTTTTATTCCACTAATCCGTATCGACTTCTTTTATGTATGAATCTTTACAGCGTAACCGGACTTGGTGGCGAGGCATCGAATGCCTCCAGCCAGGAGCAATTTATAACTAAGCAACAGCAGCTAAGGGAGTCTTCTAACGGGACTCGAACCTCAGCTTAAGGCATTGCTGGGGGGACAGCTAGAGACAGCTGGAAGCTAAAAGCTACTCTAAATAAAGACTAGGTCTTCGCGACGGGCCTTGCCGACGAGGACGGTATATCGGACGGCCCCGTATCGACTACGTGTCGACATTATCTTGTACCTAACTAGCGATCCGCCCGCGGTTCTACCCGCGTTGCCCCGTTCGTAAGAGTCGTAGCGTGATGTTAAAATGCTTAAAACCTTCCACAAGAATCACTTTGTCTATTAGTGAAAACTTTCATGAAAATCCGTTTAGGAATTTTTTGGTTCATCGCCAACAGACAGCCAGACAGACGCGGCGGGGGACTTCGTGTTATAATAATGTAAGGATTGTATTGTAAAATATCAAATCTGTTTTTAATATTACTCTTAATTCCTCATCTAAAATAAAAATCCACAAAAACATCTCTACTTAGCTAATTAGATCACATTTCCTCGAAAACAACAAAAGCTTTCAGCAAATATGTTTTTTTAATGAAAGCGGCACAACTCTTTGTGTTCACAGAAGAGCACTTTATTAGGTTAGGTTGGGTAAATGAAAATAAAAGCAACAGGCCACAGGGTTAGAGCACATCGTAGGGAATGACCTCGAAGGAGCTCGCCAAGGATTTTATTAGTTTAAATAAGCCCAGGTTAGTGCCTGTGTACTTTGCGGTTTCAGAATGATAGTTATTATACTCAAATTTATTTCGCTACATTACATATTAGATATTATCACGCCTGGGTTTCCCAAATGGTTAAGCAGAGGATTACTACAGTGCATATGTTTAGGTCACTCAAAACCAAACTCCGAGCTGGGAATCCGAATGGGAATTTCATAACACAACCCAATAATACTTTGCTAAATCTAGTAATCGAATCGAGAACTTTTAGCGCATAGTAGTTGCGCTTTCCAACACTACATTAATAATCAGTTTCGATACTCGGACGGCATATGCTTCAAATTAATCGAACAGAGTATAAGCCTTGGCGTCCAGCAAAAAGTTAAAAATACTATTACAGAAAGTCACTGGCACAACTTAAGCTAGAATAAAAAAAAATATTGAATTAAAATTGAATAAGAAAATATTGTTTACAAAAGTTAAAAAGACTAGATATTCGTCTGTTTTTATTTTCACGCCTAAAGCACTGAACCGATTTTAACTAATTTATTACAGAGATAGATTGTACTTTGGAGAAGGACATGACTAGAGTTTTGTATTAACAAGCCCTTTGGGATGCTAGTAAAACCACGGACAACAAGTAGTGACTTTTAATAATAATAAATAATAATAAAAATAGTTTAAAAGTATCTTGATTTGGCACACCAGGTGTGACGACATGTGGGGGGTGGATACGGCGATCATAGTATCAATCGTTGTGTCAGCCAATGGTTTAATAGCCAAGAGCCTTGACCGACACCTAAGGAGGCTCTCATTAAGGGTATTACATTGCCCAAAGACCTTGAGGATTTAGTCATTGTGCTAGTATTTGTTAGTCACAGGCATTGGGGGGGTACTTCACGCGGGGTGCTACTGAGTTTTCGGGTATTACTTTATTATTTCAAAATATTCAAAGAAATAAGAAAATAAAAACAATACAAAATGTTAATTACGTCATTACAATTTTTTTGGTATAAAATTCATGACTAACGAATAAGCCTTTAAAATGAAAAAATACAAATTCGGTTAAAAAAGGCCTATTTACATCAATTATTATCCAAAATAGGGGCAAATTCATAAAAATTGTAAACAATACGATTTGTTTGTGATGACCTTAAGTATAACATATATATTTTTATATGGCAAACGCACATAAGGATTCCACTAGAAACTTCTTTAAAGCTAGGGTGTTTTTTTCGATTTGAGCGATGTAATGCCCTTAAGTGGCTGGGTCAAGGGCTTGATACAGAAAGTAGTACTTCTCGACACGGCCCGCATTGTTAGGAGGTTCCTCTCTCAGGGGCCCTGACCACCGGTAGCTTGGACCCTGCTCCCGATGCCGATGGGCTACTATTTTTTATATTTTTAAATATATTTTTTTATGAAAATATTTAAAAATATATACAAATATGGAAATCGAATAAATAAATGGAATAATAATAAAAATAGTTTATTTTCTCGAAACAATAGAATAGTTTTACATAATTTTTGAACATCAAATGTACATTTCATATTGTGGTTACTCGCTGTTGTTGTTATATTAACAAACAAACAGAGAGTTAGTTGCGCATTTACAGTATTAGTATAGATACACTCAACAAAAACGAAACCAACCCGACTTATCAGTCAGCTACCAAACAAAGGGTGGATTTTTATTCGTCAAACAAAATCGCCGAGTACCCGCACTTGACGTAATGGCCCATTTGGCAGTAAAAGTACCGGTGGATTTGACGTAATGCGATAAAGGAGTGCCGTTTGTTTATCACCTGTCGGGTTGTTGGCAACCCATAGAGTGTTTGTGGGTTCTGGATTTAAGTTGGTCTCTGGTAAACGTGACTTTGGAATGGCACTTAATTTTCTAGCAATGTAGGCACTATCATTATAACATACCATCGCGCCAGTATTCTCCGAAGGGTTAGGCAGAGGCGTACTAATATACACCCACAGTTCTCCGATATGTTTAGGTCCCGTGTAATAGGGGACGCGCCTATTACCATTAACCGGGCACAAGTTCCTAAGTTAAGCAATAGCAAATTAGGATAAGTAATATTTAATATAGCTAAGAACACTCTCGATTAAAACCCCTTTCAAAAAAAAAATGATCAAATTCGCTATCGATTAAACGCTACGATGCAACAGACAGGCACACAGATACACACTAAAAACTTTTTCGTCGGAGGTTATAAATGTAATCTAATCTATATAAATAAGAGTCTTTGTCCTCTAAGCTTTGTAAACCAATCATCCTATTGCGAAGAAACTTTGATGAGTTGTTATGGTGCTTGCCTGGGAAGATTTATTATGAAAAAAAAAGATGCATTGCAACGCGTGCTGGAGAACAGCTAGTAGCCTATAAAATGTAATAAAAAAATTAAGCAATAACGTGTTGACATTATTGTGTTCCGGTTTGAAGGGTTATATTATGTAGCCAGCAAAATTACGTGGAAAATTACGTATTTTACGTGGGAGAGCCATGCTTCGGCACGAATGGGCCGGCTCGACTGGAGTGATACCATGGCCTCACAGAAAACCGGCGTCAAACAACACTTACGTTAAGTTAGTTACTCGGCGAAACATCGCCGAGTGAGTGAGGTTACCGGAGGCCCAATCCCCTTTTAAAAGGCCGACAACGCACTTGTCACTCCTCTGTTATTGCGGGTATCCATGGGCGGCGGTAATCGCTTACTATCAGGCGATCCGTCTGCTAGTTTGCCCTCCTATCCCATAAAAAAAATACTGGGCAACTCAACAATTGAGGTCTCAAGATAACAACGCGCGAGTAATACCACTAGTGTTGCTGGCGTCTATTGGCTGTGGTTACCGTTTACAATCAGGCGCTTTTCATCTTGGTACAAAAAAAAACAAAAGTTAGATTAGATTCGATGCTAAAATTTTCAATTTATTCTAATTACACTTTTATCTTATAATCCGTTCAAAAACTCCAAATTCCTCGTGTCAAATCCGTTTAGGGCCTCCGCATAATATTTCAAGAGCGCAGGTGTCCACCGCGGGACCCTTGTCAAGGCGATTACCTGCCTTCAAGGGCTTTGCACTTTTATTCACCGGTGTGTTAACTTTCATGTGTGGAAGCAAAGGAAATGGATGGAGGATATTGATTTGGTGTTGTGGTCGGAGTGTTTGTGGTAAAATTTGTATTACTTAATCGCACTCATTGCAGAGTGTTTGACAACCAAAACTCATAGTTTTGCGCGAACATGATATTTTAAGTTATATTTATTACCTACCTATAAAATAAATGATATTACATAACATTACATCACGCCTGTATTTCTCGAAGGGTCTAGCAGAGGTGTACTAATGTAGGCACATTCACAATTCACCGGTATGTTTAGTTATACCATGTAATAGGGGGCGAGCCTATTGCGATTAACTGGACACAAATTTTAAACTTAGAGCTGCAACTGAGAATTTCTCTGGAAAATTTAATAATACTTTGCTCGACCTGGGAATCGAACCCAGGACCTCTCGCAGCAGTCGCACTCAGGACCACTAGGATAATGATAGTAAGATAGAAGATAAATAAATATAATCATTTATTTGCCTAGATAAGGTACAGAACGTTCTTATTACAATAATTAGTTTCGCTATTCTGCCTTTAATTTTTTTTTAATTTACAAAAAAATCAAGCAATTTTACATAACATTAATATAAATTTAAAATAATTAAATACAGATAGAAATAAAATGGTACCTATTACAATGTCACTACTTACAATTTATAATCTTGAAACTCGAGTATACTATAGATAATGATAATAAATGTTCTTCGGTTTTTTTAAATTAGTGTGTGTAGGGGGAGGGTCTGAATTAAAATTTTAGTACATTTTAAACTGTTAAGGCTCAAAGCTTTCGACACTGTACGAGTAGTGTGACGTACTCGAGTGCGCCTCGCTCTTATATAATATGTATCACGAGTCTTGCGTTAGGGCCACAGAAACTGCGAAGTTCAAACGTAGGATGTAATGGCAAGAATTGATTTTGTTGATTACATAATATCACACCTGTATTCCTAAAAAAGTAAGTAGAAATTTAGATAGTGATGTTAAAATGAGTGGGTATGTTTTTGTGTGTAAAAATGACGACATCAAATAAGCACAATTCCAAACGAGTTGCAACTGAGAATTTCCTCCAACCCGTGAATCGAACTTATAAACTCTCAGTTAACAGCAAAGATTGCTACTGCGTTATTAAGAAACATCTTAAAAGTGAAACAGTAACTGAAAATACACATCATTATTATTTAGTCTGGATTGTCCCAAAATTGAACAAAGACCTTCCCCCGCATATTAGTCAGTTGCCTGCAACTGTAGACCAGCCTGGTTGGAACGCGACCAAATCATCCCGCCATCGACGACGTGGTCGCCCACGCCGTCGCCTTGCAGTGGGATGCCATTTATAAAGATAAGATAAAATAAAAAAAAACGCTAACGTGAGAGCCCCACACGACGTCTCCTTACCTAAGGTTTCAAGTTTCAGTATAACGTCAAAGTAAATTGTCATGAATTCTTAATATGCGATACGGAATTAACACAACACATGCATTAGGGAAGTAGTTGCTACGTACATTTGCTACGAACGATTGCTACGAACTGTCTACGAACGTTGGCTACGAATATCTGCCCGAAGGGGTGGGCGTAGTGATTTCTGAACTCATGATACTATCAATACTAACATAATTATGTAACTTTTTGTGATTTGTTTTGCATTTTCTATACCTAGATTAGCGAAATAATTAATTTATTTTAGTGAAGTAAAAATTAGACTGGGAGCAGGATTCGAACCTGCGTCTTCTGGTTGGATACACTAGACGCTATGATCTCTAAGCTACCGCCAGTCCTACACGCCAGATTTAAATTTGCCTTCACATTCTGAACTTACGTCGTAAGGAGACGTTAGCGACATCTATTCAAATGCAAGTTACCTTGCTTCTCAACCGAAATGACTTACTTTATAGTTAGTTCGATGTCGTACGATGCCACCTTACCTTTTAACTACCATTTTGTGATTTACTTTGCATTTACTTTTCCATGCTAAGATTACAAATGTGAAGGCAAAATTCAATCTGGCGGGTGGGTCTCGTGGTGGCTTAGAGGACATAGCGTCTGATGTATCTAACCAGAAGACGCAGGTTTGAATCCTGCTCGCGGTCGAACTTTTCCTTCACTAAAATAACTAAGTAATATATATGTTCAAGGAAAATCATAGAAATAAATAAAATAAAAAAAAGTATGCAAAAGTAATTAACACTTAAAATTAATCATACATAAATTGAAATATTGAAAATACACAATATATAATTATTAATAATAATATTCATCATCATCATCATCATCATCCACAGCCTAACTTCACCCACTGCTGCGTATAGGAGTCCTTCAGTTTGTGCCATCCACCATGGTCCTGTGCTGCTCACATCCAGGTACGCCCTCCGATTTGAATGATGTCGTCGACCCATCTTGCTGCTGGACGTCCGACACTCCTCTTGCCATCCCTCGGCCACCATTGTAGTTGTAGTTGCCTTACTCCACCTATCGTCACTCCGTCTTGCCAAGTGTCCTGCCCAACTCCACTTTAGTTCCATAATCTTCTAACGTTTTGAATGTTCGTTCGTTTTCGAATCTCGGTGTTTGGAACTCGGTCTCTTAGTTTGATGCCGAGCATGAAACGCTTCATGGCTCTCTGTGCAACTCATTCTGTACACAGCCTCCTGGGTAAGCGTCCGTTCGGCACCATAAGTCATGGTGGGCAGAACACATTGGTTATATAAGCGGATCTTCAGATACTGGAATATTGACTCCCTTAAATAAATAAATGTTAATGATGTCATCCAATTTTCCAAACGATGTTGCGTTTGGCTGCGACCCAAGCTGTATTCTTCTGGACACCTCCTTTTGCTGATGCTCCTTGATAATTAATAATAATATAATTAAATTAAAATATTAGTTTGGATTACAAATAAAAGACGATATTGATACCTCATGGACTAGAAACTCGAGCGTTGTTTTAAATTGAAAACCGCAATTTTGATTGAATTATCTGCACTTCATTAACTTCGCATAGTTCTGAGATATTCACGAATATCGATAAAATCCCAGCTTGTTCAAGCGTTGTTTGTAATGTTTTCATACAAAACATATTAATATTGCTACAGAGTACTTAATTATTAAGTTATGAGCCTCGAGTATTCTGTTTGTTTGCGGTTACTAACAAAAATTAATTAACAGCAAAATTGTTTACGAAAACATACTAATTTGATTTGAATATTTTGTTTATATTTGAGGTTAGAATATTAGTATTAAAACGAGAGTTTTTTAAGGCTACGCTTGACCGACTTAACTCATTAATTTAGTGGTTGCAAAGGTGAGTGCTGGACGTGAGTTCCCCGGTGTGATTCCCAGGTCAACAGGAAAAATCTCTGTAGAAGCTCTGTGTTTGAATTTTATACTCGGTTAACGACAACACACTGGTCTCCTATTACATTTGGCCTAAAACATACGACATTTGGCCTAAAACATACAAACTGTGGGTTTACATTTGCAGCTATACATACCTCTGCCTAGCCCTTTGGGGAATACAGGCGTGATGACATGATGACGTACCTTAATCTATGAAAGATCCTTAAATTCCTATAAAGAAGTCAGTTTAAAAAAGAGGCCAGTGTAATATAATACTTCACTTTTTTTATGGGATAGGAGGGCAAACGAGCAGACGGATCGCCTGATGGTAAGCGATTACCGCCGCCCATGGACACCCGCAACACCAGACGAGTCACAAATACGTTGCCGACCTTTTAAAAGGGGATTGGGCCTCCGATAACCTCACTCACTCGGCGAAACACAACGTAAGCGTTGTTTAACGCCGATTTTCTGTGAGGCCGTGGCATCACTCCGGTCGAGCTGGCCCATTCGGGCCGAAGCATGGCTCTCCCACATAAAAATGGCTCTTCACTGATTTGCTTTTATCAATTATTAACAGGAGTTTAATTAATTGCTGCATATCCCGCAAGCGAGGCGGGGTTATGCCAGAGACAGATGTACTTACAACGTAAATAACTTGAATTTGACGTAGTTTTCCATTCGAAAGTTTCCTCTTAAGGTTTAAACTTAGTTTTCAGAGTGTTGAGTAGTAAACATTAAAGTGTCGCAAGTTAGAGGGCACTTCTTTGAAATGTTGTAAAAGATTAATGACTTAGATCTAGCTAGACTGTAGACTAGAGAATTTTTGAGACCACGAGTTTTGAGCCACTCTCCAACTTTTATAGAGTTGTACCGATATAAAATCTTATCGAGTATATTTCAAAAAAGGGACGAGTTTCTCAAGTGCCTCATTACTCTAGTGGTCCTAAGTGGAATGGAATTTTACATAGGCTACTTTTTATCCCGGTCGGATCCAATTTTGAAGTCCACGCAGACGAAGTCGCGGGCTGAAGCTAATATTGAAATAATTATGATTGAAGCGTCAGATTTGATCATAATTATTTCATTATAATTCCAATTCACTTACTCCACACAAGAACAACGTAACCCTGTTGTTATTGCAAAATTAATTGGCGTATAATTGGCGCCGCCCGGCTGGGTTATGTCTGAAGGCGTGCTGCAATTGACTGCTAGTTAATTAGAACCAAATGGCGGAACAAACGGTGCACCTAGCTGGAATAAACGGGACTAAGGTGGTACTGAATGGTGCTGGAAAACCATGCTTGATGATGTATTGGCTTTGAGATCGTTTATTAGAAACGCGTCTGAAATAAACAAAAACAATGACTCGCTGCAAGAACACCTGAACGCGGGCGTTTTGGGTGCTGTCTTTGTAATAATATTAAATTTAAAATTTAAAAACCCCAGCCTCAATTCAAGAGGCGGTAGCTTGATGGCTAGGGCGTCGGACTGGCGATCATGTGGTTGCCGGTTCGAAACCCACTATTACACTATCGACGTGAACCCACTCGTAACACAAGCTTTTTCAGACCTGTGGAAGTTGCTCACATTCCTTCATGAACTGGAAAAGAGTTGATTTTTTAAATTATAACTAAAATAACTGTCGATCAAGTCACCTTTCAAACAAAAAACTGAATCAAAATAGGTCCATTCATTTAGGAGCTGCGGTGCCACAGGCAGACACAGATACACAACTTATAACACCCCTCTTATTGCATCGCGGGTTAAAAATGACGTTCGAGTAGAAAGTACCTACCTATACTACTATACTATAGTAATGGTAGTTTATCTTGAATAAATGATTTTGATTTTGACTTTGACTTTGATTTATGTACTTAAACAACAAACAAAAATACAAATCTTTTCTCTTGGTAATATTACTATAGAAGTATCTTAATATTCATGACCGTTAAGCAATAAGTTAATCAAGTTAATAGTTTAATTAGCACATTTCTCGATCACTTATGGACCAGTGAAGCTTACTGTGCCTACACGGTTGACTATACAAGCAACATGGCTGCTAATTAAGACAGACATTAGGCCTATTGTCCTATACACAAGTTATAATATAGGTACAGTACTTAAGCTGATTACATAATTGATTTTGACATTTTGAGTAACATACCTAGAATTAATTTATTTAAACAAGTAAATTACAGAATAATTATTCAACTAGTCATTGTCCGTGGTTTCACTCGCATTTCAAAAGACTTTTTGAGATAACAGACAGCATCATTAAGGTATGTTTATGAAGTAAAATCACAATTTCTTTCTACTGAACTGAAGATTCGACGGAACCCACCGTCTACATAGCAATACATGCTTAAATGTAATGCTATGTAATTTTATAAAACTTTATGTTTATCAGTTGCAAACTGGTAAAATTAAAATAGGCTAAGAAGTCTACATAAAAATGAAACATGTATAACACTGTTATAAGAACAATAAAAACAAGAAACCAAAAGGCGCTTTCTATTAAAAAAAAATCTGCATGTGATAGATGCTATAATAACATAATAGTATCGTTTAATTAATCGTTTTTAACAAATCCTTTAATTAAAATGTATACAAAAAAAGTATCTTGCAAAAAACAAAACACAAAACGCTACTTCGCACTTTCCCATTTAATGTACGAATACTTATTAGCAATCTGCCCACCCATAAAATAGAATGAGCGTGAAGCTATCAGACATTACCGCTTACCCAATCTACAAGAAAAAGGGTCTTGTTAGCGATCGCGGTTAACTGCGGAACCGGATCAGGTAAACGTATAGAATTAATCACACGGACGCCGTGTGATAGCGCTGTAGTCAGCGCGTTTGGTTATGTGGGGCCACGAAGACAGCCGATTGAAAGCGGAGAGGCTTAGTTTGGATAATGGATAGAAACTCGTGAAACTCGTGATTGGTGTTTTGTTTTACATAACGGCAAAGTATTTTTTATTGTAATATGATGGCAAACAAGTATACGCCTGATGGTAAGCGGCAACTGCAAGTTATAGACGCCATAAAAAAATCGGATAAGGACACGAGGATGATGTTTTCTTTCTCCGTTTAAACGACTGATAAAAAATACAAAATTCAAGTGGCAAGCCTTTACTTTTAAAATAAAGAAAAGTAAAGTAAAAGAAACAAACAAAAATAAAAAAAAATAAACAAATTTTAGTATGGAACACACACACACACACTCAACAACAACTACTGTAACAAGGATAGGGTTGATCGAAGCCGTGCAGTGTCTATAATTATTTTTTTACTATAAAAACTAAATCAAAACTACTACTAACACCGTTATTAATTTGATGGGTCGTACATTACTAGTATTCTTGTTAACCCTTCGTGCTAAGCTAAATGCTTGTGTTACGAGTGGGTTCGCGTTCAATGGAAGGGTTTCGAACCTGCAACCACATGATCGCAAGTCCGACGCTGGCTTCCGCCGCTTCACGCCGTATACAACAATCACTCTCAAACAAACAATCCATGAATTATAAACTACTAGCTTTCGACTGCATCTACATGGACTTCAGAATTGGGACCAACCTGGATAATAAGGAACCTATATGCTATTCCGGACTACAATCAGATCTGTTTAGCCATTCTGGCGTGATTGAGTAACAAACAAAACTAAACGTACAGAAAACTTTCGCATTTATAATAGTAACTAGCTTCTGCCCACGACTTTATCTCCTTGGACTCTAGGATTGAGTCCGACCTGGATAAAAAATGAAACCTATGTGTTATTCCAGGCTATAAACTATCTGTGTGTCAATTATCCAGATTCGTTTAGTCGTTCTGGCGAGAAAGAGTAACGAACATTCATACATCGATACTCACAAACCTTCACGTTTATAATATTAGTAGGATAAAATAAAACTATAAACTATCCCTAAATTAGAATTTAGTCTATCCATCAATCTATTCAATCTTATACGCGGGAGAGCCATTCTTCGGCACGAATGGACCGGCTCGACTGGAGTGATACCTCACAGAAAACCAGCGCTAAACAACGCTTACGTTGTGTTTCGCCGAGTGAGTGAGGTTCCCGGAGGCCCAAATCCCTTTTAAAAGGTCGGCAACGCACTCGTGACTCCTATGGAGTTGCGGGTGTCCATGAGCGGCGGTAATCGCTTACCATCAGGTAATCCGACTGCTCGTTTGGCCTCCTATCCCATAAAAAAGAAACACAATCTACGCCGTTTTCCTGGCCCCATCGCCACTCACTCGCGTCGGACCTTTTCTCAGTCAGAATAGATTCTCATTCAATTATCTAAATGAAATCCGGATAGAGCTTGTGATCTTGCGACGTTAACACAATTTGCGCCCGTCCAAAGCCAAAGGAGAATTAAGAATCAAAGTTTTAGGTCTAACTTAATCTAATAAAATATAATTCAAACGTGATTTCGTATACATATTTTTATAATCAAATTTACCGTACGTTTAGTTATTTTTGTGGGTAGTTGAGCTTTTGGTTATTGGAGGAAACTCGTTTGGAGGATTATTTAAACGTTATATTGCTTCAATTCCTGGTTCAAGCAGTGTTGTTTTGTTTTTCTATCTATATCTATTGTTGGATGTTGGGTTTCTATTTTCGAAATTTTTAGTAACAGTTTGGGATTTCTATTATTGCCCGACTAATGGGAATAGGCTAGCTTATTATTACATACTAGAGTCTGCCCGAGAACTTCAGAATTGGCTCCGACCTGGAGATAATGTGTTATTCCAGACTATAATAATCTATCGTTGTGCCAAATTTCCTCCAGATCCGTTCAGCCATTCTGACGTGAAAGAGTAACAAACATCCATACATCCATACTCACAAACTTTCAAATTTATAATATTAGTAAAGATAATGAGAACTTAATATAACAGCAATCTGTGGAACCTGCCTTTTCTGCCTGTACTGTGGGTGGATAGCAATACCTGCGCCTCTGCCTAATCCTTCGGGTTATACAGGCGTGATGATATGTTACGTTCCAAAATGAACTTATAACATACAGTTTTTGCTGACGTCATCTGTGTGGCGCCTTAGCGCTTTACGCCGGATGTAGCACACGCCGCCGGAAGCTACCAGCACACACCGGATATGATGTACAAATTCCTGATATCCGCCGCCCCAACCGCGCTTATGTTTGTTTACGGTTTTTCAGGAGAAGTTAAAATAAGAAGGCTTTTAGGGAAAGAAAAAGTTAGATAATGGCTACTTAGGACTTTATGAATGTTTCGTTTAATACACCTGTTGAGACTTACTTTGTAACTTAATGTCCATAATAATTTATTTAAAAAAACTTATTTTGTTGATCTGATTTACAAGGAATTTGACGTAAAGAAAAAGTATTTTGTTATTGCTTTTAAGTAAAATTACGTAGTAAAGTAAGTACCTAATGTTGGCAACTCAATGACCGGTAGCAGCCACCCCAGCGCCTCCTACCGGACGACCGTGATCACTTACCTAGCTACTGTCAGTACGAGAAGATAAAAAGACTGGACACCAACGGCTCGCTCTTTTTTTACTTCGGATTTCGTGTGAAATAGTTGCTCTGTTAGATTATATTGAAATTAGATTAAATTATTGAAGTATATGTAAGTTATTTATAGGTTATCAGTTTATTAATTAATAAGGTATTTTAGCTATTTGTTTCTACTCAACTCTCTCAGTGTTGCCTTCAGCCTAGTTAGTTTACACTACCTAGTAATATTATTAAAAAAACATCGTTGACTAGATTGACATTTCAAAATTATTAAGTCACCAAAACAAAAAATAAGTGCCTACTGTTTCTTTGTTTTCCTACCCTCAGTTCCAATACATGTTTACTTATTTTTTATATTTCTTCATAACATACTATCACGCCTGTATTCCCCGAAGGGTTAGGCAGAGGCGTACTTAATGTACACCCACAGTTCGCCGGTAGGTTTAAGTCCCATGTTATAGGGGGCGAGCCTATAGCCATTCACCGGGCACAAATCCAGACTCCGAGCTGCTACTGAGAATTTCATAGAAAAACCCAATAACACTTTGCTTGACCTGGGGATCGAACCCAGGACCTCTAGTGCAGCAGTCGCGCTTGGGACCACTAGACTAATGAGGCAGTCATCTTCATTTCTGAGAAAAATAAATATAATACAAAAACGTGTGATGAAATTAATTTATATGAAATTTATTGACGTAATCTGGATATGGCGTGAACTGAGAAAATTGAAATTTTGTCCAAATAATAGTAAATTAACAAAGAAATACATATTGTAAGGCAATGAATAATTATGATTATGACTAATTAAGACAATTATTTTAAGGTTCAGAAAAAATATGTGTCCGTTTACATCGTTTAACCGTACAAATGCCGTCATTTGGCACTTACGTCTGTTTAGAATTGAAAGAACTTCAAAGTCGAAAATTATTAAATATCGGGAAAATAAAAAATACGAACATGCTATTTTTTTATCTAGTTTCAAATAAAATTATAATATACTAGATACTACCCGAGACTTTGTCTGCGTGGACTTCAGGATTGTGTCCGAACGAGGTAAAAAGTAGCCTATGTGTTATTCCAAGCTATAATCTATCTGTGTGCCAAATTTTATCCAGATCCGTTCAGCCGTTCTGGCGTGAAGGAGTAACAAACATCCATAAATCCGTACATCTATACTCACAAACTTAAATTATACGTATGTTGTCCATTCTATTAGGACGAGTAATTAAAAATATTTGTATTATGAGATTCTCGTCTTAATTATCATACTCATTATAATTATGCATTAAAAGACAACTCGCTGGTTCATCATTTTGAATTATAGCACTATTGTATCCAGTCAACGATTACCTACAACTACAAACGCATTTACCTACAAGCTGCTGTCCGGGGTTTCACTCGCTTCCCAAAATAATTTTCTATAATCTGGCTTCTAAACGGCGTATGAAGTATGCACCAGATTTTAAGTTAGACCTCTAGCAATAAGACTGTAAAAACCGCATCCCATTTTATGCAGTTTAGTTATTGCGTGATACGCATACAAACATACAGACAGACGGACAAAAAAATACCTAAAAAAAATGTTTTAGCTTACGTTACTCTAATAAAGGCCCTTCATAATAGTTTTTTTTTTCAATATATTTATTGTACGGACATCGGCCTGTTACAATTTTATTATATGTGTAGATATCGAAGCATTGAGTGCTGAGTCAGAGCGTCTGCAGAGTGGACGTGTGTCAAAATATCTACGAATTTGTTTAAACTATTCAATCTAATATGAGCCTAAGTGTAAAGTAATTAAAACCGATTTTTGAGTGCAGTGAAAAAAGAAAAAAATAAAAAGAATTATAAATACAAATATTATTTTGTGCAATAACACCTGCAGCCACACGTGGGCTGACAACGCAGGTGTCAGGTGTGAGCGAATTATTAATAATAAACTAATTAAAACTGACTTTTGAGTGCAGTGAAAAAAGAATTTAAAAAATATATATATATAAAAAAAAAAACAAATCTTAAAATTGTGTAAACACCTGCAGACGCACGTGGTCCGTGGACTGAGATCGCGTATCAGGTGTGCGCAAATTGTTTGGTCGAATTCCTAGAATAACACGAACGACATCAACAATAATAAGGATTGTTTTTATTCAATATTTCAACTACAAGTAGGTATTTTTCTGTTACTATTCCATCCTGGCGAGTACAAACGGCATAATTCAACATGGTAAACAATTGTGTAACCTGTGCTAAGGCACTAAGAACCAACCAATTCATCCAATGTACAAAATGCAACAACTATTATCATCCAGTTTGCGCCAAAATAACCGACTTTCGTAAAATATCAGACGAAGCAAAGTCAAATTGGGCATGCTCGTATTGTCGAAACAAGAAGGCTAATTCAGACAACTTGACTACTCCAGACCATACTAAAGGCATCGATAACATTGGTAACGCATCTTGCCACGAACTCAATAAAAATGATATTCCAAGTCCACTCACACCAGACTCCGGCAGCCTGTCTCTGCTAACATCCGAAATAAAACTTCTCCGCGAGGACGTAGGTGATCTCAAATCTCACCTCAAAATACTTACAGAACATTTAACACATTGTAACCAGCGTCTCGAGGTGTCCGAAGCTAGATTGGCTCATGCTGAAACAAAAATACAAATACTTGAACAGCAAACCTGCGAAATCCCTTATCTAAAATCCACTATTGAATTACTCCGTGAACATGTTCATTCCCAAGCTCAAGATAATTTGAAAAACCAAATTGAAATTGTCGGCATAAACGAAACGCCCAATGAGAATCCCATTCATATTGTTTTAACGGCTGCTGTTACCATTGGTGTTAGCCTTGAGGAGACCGATTTGGATTACGTAACAAGAGTTGGGCCACGCCAAATCGGAAACAACATCCCTAATAACCCTAATGACAACTACCCACGCCCGTTAGTGGTTCGATTTCTGCGTCGCAATAAAAGGAATGAATTTTTGCACGCGGGAAAGACTAGACGCAACCTCTGCAGCACAGCCTTAGACATTCCTGGTACCGGTAAGACTATATACTTCAACGAGCGACTGACAAAAGAAAATCGGCAGTTATTTCGAGCAGCCAAACTTCGCACTAAAGAATATGGCTACAAGTACTGTTGGATTAAAAATGGGACAGTCAACATCCGTAAGCGAGAGGGAAGCCCAGCCATTGCTATTAAAAACCTGGATGACTTGTCACGATATTGCTCTACTACAACTAAGAAACCAGAGGATCAGCAAGACGTTCCAAACTTTCTCAACTAATTTGTTTTTTATATTCTCACGTATGCTTACACGTGTGATGTGTTTTTCTTTAACGAAACGGTATCTAATCTCTATACTTTTACTATATTTTATGCATAAATTGCTTCAATATTTGAAAGGGCTTGCACTAATATACACACACTATTGTAATATTTTTACTTTAACTACAGCACTCACAAATACACACAAACTCACACAAACACACAAACTCACACAAACACACAAACTCACACATAAACAAAATCACTTTAACTACACTGGTCCACATAACAATACTTACACTCAGACACCTCTTGCAATATTTTTCATTTCAGTATCATCCATCAACCAGAGTCTAAATACTAACTCATATTTTCTACTAAATTATGGCTTTAGTTAACGTTGCAAATGACATTGACGAATCCTTCATTATTGAATGTCGCACTGTAGAAACACTAGAAAATTGCAAGAGTATTTTGAACGCTACTAACGGTAATATAAAGGTACTAACTTACAATATAAGAAGCTTCCAAAAAAATTTTGCTGACTTTTCAGTTGCTCTTAACCGGTTAGACTCTAATATCGACTTTATCATACTCACTGAGTGCTGGCTATCTGACGGCACCGTAATAGATGATCTCGAAGGGTATAGTACATACACATCTTCAACTCAAGTAAATAAAAATGGGGGTATTGTTATCTACGTAAAAAACACCTGGAGCAATAATTGTATTAATATAAATCCCAATGTTGACGACGCTGATAGTATATTAATAAACGTAGCTAAAGATTTCGCTCTTCTAGCGATTTACCGGTCACCCTCTTTCACAAATTCAGAGAGATTCATAAACTCACTTGATACTACTCTTTCTAAATTAAAAAACAAACAAACAATCATTGTAGCTGGTGACATCAATCTAAATATCATTGACCCAAATAACGCACAAGCAGCAAATTATGCGTGTCTAATGGCTTCTCATGACCTATCACCTGCTATAACTCTACCGACTAGAGGTGGCACCTGCATAGACCATATTTTCATAAAATCAATTGCAACATCTCTCGGACTTGTCTGTAGGCTATCTATTACAGATCACGACCTGGCTATCTGTAGTATCCCTTTAAAATCAAAAAGTTTCAAAAGTCCCATACGCTGGAGGACCAAAACTGATTGGGATGCTGCTGCTTCTGAGATCATCAAAGTAAACTGGGACCCGGTCACAAACTCCAATTGTGTAAATTCTGCATTGAATTTTTTCAACAATACCATCACTAGTGCTGTTAACAACCACACAAAAATCGTAAAAATTAGTCGGAAAACAGCCAATATTAAGCCGTGGATCACTCCTGGTTTAATCAGGTGTATGAGGCAACGGGATAGACTTCATCTCGACTGTAGAGCTAACCCGAATGACCTTTTAAAACATATAATTTATAAAAGATATAGAAACTTTGTATATTATTTACTTCGTAAACTTAAAACTCAACATAATAGGCAAGCAATAGAAGAAAATAAGGAAAACCCTAGAAAACTATGGAGTACAATAAAAAACATTTGTGGTACCAGATGCTCTCAAAACACTTCTACACAACTGATTGCATCCTGTGACTCACCTGAATCATGCCTTGACAAATGTAATGAGCATTTCGTAGCTGTTGGGAAAATGCACGCTGCTAGGATTTTAAACAAATTGTCAACCACACATAATACTCTAATCAGTTCATACAGAGCTCCGAAATATAATCCACACACTTTCTGCCTTCTCCCGACAGATGAAAAAGAAATCACCGCAATACTATACAACCTAAAAAAAGATAGCGCTCCAGGGCCAGATAATCTAACAGTACCACTACTATTAAAATGTCTCGATTACATAGTCAAACCCCTATCGACCATATTCAATCTGAGCCTAGAATCTGGTGTTTTCCCGGATTCTTGGAAAATAGCTGCAGTATCCCCAATTTATAAAAGTGGTCACAAAAACATACCAGAAAATTACAGACCAATTGCACTGCTAAGTATTGTCTCAAAAATCCTTGAAAGAATTGTCAATAAAAGGCTAGTTAACTTTCTTAACAAAAATAATGTAATATCTGACAGGCAATTTGGTTTCCGGCAGGGGAAGTCGACTGAAGATGCGGTGTCGCTTTTGACAAATCAAGTATCTCACTATATAGAAAACGGTGAATGTTGTCTCGGTGTCTTTCTTGATTTGGCAAAAGCCTTCGACACTGTGTCAACAGGTCTTCTATTGAAAAAACTAGAAGCCATAGGCATAAGAGGAACTACTCTGGAATGGTTTCGCAGCTACCTAACGGCACGGAATCAATACGTTAAAATAGGCAATTATCAAAGCAGCTCACTTCCAATTACATTTGGTGTCCCACAGGGCAGCACACTTGGTCCTACACTGTTTACGCTGTACATAAATGAAGTAGTTAGCCTTCCCTTACGCAATGCTAAAGTTATATCGTACGCAGATGACACAGCAATACTCTTTCACGGCAACTCATGGGACCAAGTGTACACCCTTGCGGAACAAGGTCTTAGAGAGGTAGCACAGTCCCTCGACGCCAACTTACTGACGCTAAACGTAAACAAAACTAAGTATATTGCTTTCTCAAAAACCAGATCATCCAGTCCCTCGTACACAATCTCTTTAAAAATTCATCATTGCACTTATGTACCTAATACCATATATAACATTTGCACTTGCGAAGCACTAGAACGAACTGAAACTATAAAATATCTTGGAGTTGTCCTTGACAACAATTTGACGTACAAAGCCCACATATCAGTGTTATCGAAAAGGGTTCGCAAGCTAATTCACATTATGAAAAAACTTAGAGACTGTACTCCACTAGAGATCATACGGATAGTTTACTACGGACTTTGCCAATCCATAATTCAGTACTGTATCCGCGTTTGGGGTTGTGCTGGAAAAAGCAATTTTATAAATTTAGAGAGAGCCCAACGTGCATTAATTAAGGTAGCTCTTAAAAAGCCGTTTAGGTTCCCCACAGATTTAATTTATCAAGAATTCCTAGTACTTAGGGTAAGACAGCTTTTTATACTCAAAGCAGTGCTGGATATTCATGTCACACTCAAAAGACGGTCTGACTATTCTGAAATAACAAAAAAACGCATCTTTAGAATACCGGTTCCGAACGCTAGATCTGAATTAGCAAGACGTAGCACTGCTTTCTCTCACCCCAATACATACAACAAAGTCACTAGAATCTGTAACATTAGGGAATGCTCAGTCATAACAACCAAAAAAAAACTTACTTCTTGTCTTCTTAATCTATCATACGATGCTACCGAAGCCTTGATATAGGACCTATAAAAACCCACACACAAACACACACACGTACACAAAACACATAACTCACACACAAAACACATAACTCATACACACAACACACAATATTCACCACACAGTCCCTCAATTTAAATGTATCCCAAGCATACCTATTAGCAGTAACAACTTAACTCTGTATAATCGCACTCCAGAGCCCCAAGATACAAGCTACGCTTAGTTTGAGGCTCACCATAACATGTGTTCTCTGTTTGTTACTTTGCTGGAAATAAACGATTTGTATTTGTATTTGTATTTGTATTTGTATTTAGGTACTATAATAATACTTAATAATAATATTCATATATACCTACTACAAATATCGGATAAGTATTTGTAGTAGGGAGACGTTACGTGGGAGATCCATGCTTCGGCACGAATGGGCCGGCTCGACCGGAGTGATACCACGGCCTCACAGAAAACCGGCGTTAAACAACGCTTACGTTGTGTTTCGCCGAGTGAGTAGTAGTAACTCCTATGGTGTTGCGGCTGTCCATGGGCGGCGGTAATCGTTTGCCATCAGGCGATCCGTCTGCTCGTTTGCCCTCCTATCCCAGCAAAAAAAGATATACTTACGCGTGGTTGCGAATATATTCTGATAAAAAATATTGTTACAAATGATGGAAATGGAAATATTACGACATAGCCAACAAAAAAACCTTTTCTGTTTTAAGTCGGTTAAAATAAAAAGCACCTTTGACGCAGCTAATATTAAACCCTACAACACAAAAAAACAACACAGGAAACAGAAAAATAGAGCAGACGAGTAATAATTAAATCCTTTGAACGTTTCCAAGAGGATATAAATGTGGAAAAAGGAGAATTTAAGTGAACATCGTTAGGCGAAGAGCGCTAATTACCTAGACTTTTCTAGGATTAGTACATCGATGAGTCTGCTAGAATTCAGTATAATAAAGCATTTGAAATTGGTATCAATCTAGAATAGGTACTGCTAATTTCAGCTGCTACTCTAGAAGTCTAATGGGGTCCAGTGTCCGCTGCCTCATTACTCTAGTAGAGACCTAAGCGCAACTGCTATTCCAGGGGTTCGGTTCTCAAGTCGAGCAATATGTTACTGGTATTATATATGAAATTCTCAGGAGTCGCTTGGAGATTCAGATTCTTCATATCTAATCGACAACAAACGGAAAGAGACAGGTAAGCAAGGTCGCCAGAGCTCCTCGAGGGAGCGTTGTGTTTGCAGATAGGATAAGTGTCACGCTATTGTCTCCTATGCTGCCAACCCAACTATTCCTCCTAAATTTACAGGGTCGGATTTGAAGCACAACAGATTAGCCCAGTCTAAATTAGTCGGTATGAGTGGGTATGTCACCCACTAATTTAATTAACCACCAAATTTAGTAAATTGAGCACCAAAATGGATAAATAGTCACCAAGTACTTATTAGGTTTAGGTTAGAGTTGGCTTAGACAATACAATTTCGAGTTAGTTAATTAAGTAAAATTTCGGTTCTAATTTCACGCTGTATTTTGGTGAACTCTTCCTATTTTTGGCAATATAATGTGTTTTTTTTTTTCGTTACATTTTACTAGATAAGCCATTTCAAATTCCAGTCTAATTAGCTGTGTCTAAGACCTAGTATTTTTTTAGACCATACACTAGAATAAAATGAAAAATCTTTCCAAATCCATAGACAAAATAGATTTATTTCATATAAAACTAGAATTTCATATCGCATATTCCCGTTTATAGTGGTTTACTTGTGACACATACCTATGATAAATTGTTCAGGAGTAAATCACACACAGACAGTTATATTTCACGGATCACTGTGTAACTTATTGCTAAACTTTACTAGCTTTTGAACTGGATTTGAATTAGTTTTAGTTGCTATAGAGATGGTTTGAATCGGATTTAATTGAAATGAAAGTTCTAAATTAATGATATGCTACTCTCATGCATAATGGCGTTCAAAGTCAAAGCCATTTATTCAAGATTCACTTTTATGTAGTAACTTACCTTTTAATCGTAATTTTTAGGGTTCCGTACCCAAAGGGTAAAACGACTCCGCTGTCCGTCCGTCTATCTGTCACAGCCTGTACCTCAAGAACCGTGATAGTTAGACAGTTTGTCACAGATAATGTATTTATGTTGCCGCTATAACAACAAATAGTAAAAAATAGAATAAATTAAATATTTAAGGGGGGTCCAATAAAACAGACATGATTTTATTGCCGTTTTTATAAATAATGGTACGGAACCCTTCGTGCGCGAGTCCGACTCGTACTTGGCCGGCTTTTTACATTTTAGACAGCTCCCAAAATGCCCGCCCTTCACCGCCACATAGTTTTTTCGCTGGGAAAAATAAGCGGTGTGGTAGACTATAGCCTAATCCATCTCATTCTGAGAGGAGACCCGTGCCCAGCAGTGGGACAATTTAATGGGTTGATTATGTAGGTATGTCTGGACTTGAGACCATGATTTTCTGAGTTTGTTTCTACGTTTATTCTCAGAGGTCGTCAGATAGGAAATGCCGGCGTCATCTGCTACTTAATGTAAAACATTGATTAGTAGGAATGTCTTTAAAACATCTATTTAAAGAAATAATTATCATTTCATTTCATGCAGTTAAAGGACATAGTGTGACGAATCATACACTTCAGACTGAGTATTACAAGTATTTATTCTTCCAACAGTATGTAATTATCAATAATCACTTATCACTTAATCGCTCAATAATTATTAACAATTTATACAACAACAGCACTGGCTTATAAGATATTATGTCTACTGCTCAACGCCTCGGAATAGAATGTCCCAGTACAGATTGATCTATTACCAGCCGAATGTTCCCCACTCTTAAACGTAGGCAAACACTCAGCTGGGTTAGACCAATCAGAGCGAAGTACACAGTACGCATGATCAATTGATTAATTTAAATACATTAGATTAACTTTAAATTTAGCAATAGTTATAAATTGATTACACAGACAAATTGATAATATAACACCTACTTATATTTGACTAATTTGTAATAAAAAGGGCGTTTAATACCGAATAGTTCAACTACAAGCGCCATCTGTCGCTCGTGATAAGGAAACCTTTATAAATGTCTTGTCATTATTTTATAAAATCATTACATTCGGCCATCCGACAACGTGCGATCTCCTGACGCACGTTATCGTAATTCAATAACATAAGTCATACATACAGAAATATTACATGCTTAAACTGTTTGAACAAACACGAATCAAAAATGCAAAATCATTACATTCGGCTATTCATTGATGTCCGACTCCTTTCTATGAAATAGTTTGTCGTTATCATTATTGCTTTCAGAAGATGGGCTACTATTACGATTTGATGAATCTTTATGGTCAGGCGAATTTATATTTATATTTACATTTTTATTATATTTATTTATATTTTATAAGGTCTAACACGATCAGCGGAAACGACACTCTTAAATGAATCTCTACGTTTGCTAAAACCGGAATTTCAGTGATTTTATATCTGTCATTGCCCAAAACTTCTGTGGTTTTATCAGATCTATGAATTTAAAAAGTTTTATTGCCTTTATTATTATAGTCAGTTCTGGTAACCTTAGTCAAATCACCTTGTTTATAGGTTCTAGGGGTGCTACCGGCATCATAATAGTGTTTTTCGCGACTTTAGTATTAGTACGACCTCATTTCTTACGCTTTGTAACATGTTTTGTATAATGTCAGCTCCAACATCGAACTTATTACTCGTAACTATCTCTGAATGTCAAAGTCAAAGTTCTTTATTGCTTCATGTGTAAATATACATAGATCTCTAGTTTGGTAAGTATCAACATGAAACCCCGTTGGGGCACAGCATAGAATACATGGGTACTAACAAGTTAATTACATAATTATAATTTAACAAATTACAATATTAGAAAATAAAATTATAAACTTTTACTTAAAATTAAATAACCATTTAGGTAGTCAATTTACAGAAATTTAAGGTATTGTTATTATTTTGGTAATTGTTTTTATTGCACAAAGATTTTATTGTTATTAATTATAATTTCATTATCTTTTATTTTTATCTTCAAAGAATTCTTTTAGCGTGTACATGTAATAACATTATTGTAATAGGTGTTTATTTAGTCTGTTTTTAAATACATCGTCATTTAGGATATCTTTTAGTTCTCGAGGTATTTTTATTGTGGTGCCAAATAAAGCCCCTATGGCAGTCTTTTTGGTAGAAGAATTAACTGAATTATTTACACCCCATTGGATTTTGCCAAGACACATTTCCCAATTGCGGTCGTCATTTCCGTCATTATGTTTTGCTAATGCGTTTAAGATGGTTTGGTTATATCTTTCAGTTTGACTTTTTGGCCTGCGACAAACTACAGCGATAGGGACATGTTTAGTGCTATGACTGTCGCAAAAGCTCGTGATCAGGTATTATTGGAGATGGTAAGCCAAAGTCATTTTTTTTTTTTCGTGTCGTTTACCGCTTTCACATATATATATATTGTAAAGCAATCAACTATTGTAATAATTTAGGCATTGCCGTTTTTACTCTTTACAAACGAACCAAGATGGTTTAGGTGAATTGTATGGAATGGGACGCTAACTTTTTCTATAGGATACAATTATTCAGTCTTTTGTCTGGATGCATCATCTTTATTATAAGCGTACCGAATGCACCGAATTTTATCGCCGCAGCCTTGGAAACCAAAAGACAGATTGAATTCTCTCAGTCGTTTTAGAAATGCCTAAATGTCCTATATCATCATGATTATAACGGCATATTTTCCAGCGAGCACTACGAGGGACAACTAGGCGTATTTCATCGTCAATTCTTTATACTCTATGATTTTTAATAACATAATTTTTCCTAATATCTTTAGATTCTTCGTCAGATTCAGGCTTAAGAATTTTTAAGTATACGCGAAATGTCTGGATCTACATTTGTAGTGTTAATATCCAATTGTCAGTCTCGATACTTTAACAGAAGACTCGTCTTTAATGTCAGAAGGCAGAGAATGTTATTTCGGCTTAATGCATCGACATGTGTCATACGAATACCGGGTCTATACTTGTTTGGTTAGTATGGTTCGGAGCGTATTATGGTCTATTACAATTTTAAATTCTAATCCCAACAGATAAACACAAAACTTCAAATTTCATAAGATTGTAAATGACGCCTTTCAGGTGTCGTCTGCCTACTAAAATAAGCAACCGGCTTAAGTACCCGAAGGCTAGACTGCCACTGTACTTTCTCCCACACCTAAGGAACTAACATCTGTGTGCAACTCCGTATCAAGTTTAGGATTGTATAAGGCTAGTGTTGGTCTATTACTCAAACTTTTATTTTAATGCTTGAAATTGATCTTCTACCCAAATGATACTATAGAACTAGCACAATCGGAATCGGATTCTTGTATTATATCATTTCGCAACAAGTCATCAATAAATTCTCGTACCTGTCCTCTCTCGAAGTGCGATAAGCGATAGGGTCTATGTGTGACAGGTCTATCATTAAGCAAGTCTATCTTCATTTTAATAGAGTTATTACAACCTATCTCGCTCAAGTTAAATGCAAAAAATTCACGATACGACTGCGATAATGCGTAGGTAAGGCTTATCCATTTGCCAACTTGAGGGACCGACTTTGATTTCAGACTTTATCAAAGGAGCCAAGTCAGTAATATCTCTCGTGATTTTGTTAGGGCATATAATTCTTTTTTTCTTACAAAAGGCATTGCTTTTGCAATTAGAGCATCGCAATGCAACGAATCTTGGGAAAAATTCTTTGGGAAAATTCAGGGTTTGATTAGCTAAATTTGATAATAAGGTGACATTTACCCATGCTTAGACGATACGTGCCTTGAGGTAAGTTATATTCTTTGCCAAGTTTATTACTATTATAACCTTCTATATAAACATTCCCAGGATAAGAAGAACCTAAATCCGAAACTTCAACTAATTCCGATTTGTTTCTGGCTAATTGAATGAAATCCGATAAGGTAAGCTTTAAGGGGCCCAAATCATTGGTTTGCTGCGAAGCTCAGGACTTTAAAATTTTATCCAATGAGTAACGCAGTCTGCATAAACCCATAATTAACCATAAGTAGGTACTTCTACATTCGATTCGATTTCATCAATCCTAAGAACGTACTATATACGGGTGTCACTACCAAAACCTTTGACTATAGGTAATCTCGACACAGTTTTCACGGGGTCAAGGCTGTTTGCATCATATTCACGCATTACATAAGTCAAAAGTCAAATCATCCATTTCAAATAAACCAATAATACAGGTACTTTTGAATTGCCAAAACCAGGTGCACGGTTCCAAATAGTGGGTCCTACTATACCCAATCTTAATAATCTATCAATCCCAACGAAAACTCGATTATTTACCCGTTTGTAAAACTTGTTATTACTGTTACTGTGTGTAGAAGTTGTAAGGACTTTACGTTCTATTTCATCGCTTGACTTTGGGTCTATTCATGGAATTAACGGTGTCGGTTTGCAATTTTCGTTCTAGCGCCCTGTCACACTTTAGACGCTTATCAAGGGACTTGGGACATCTGGTGTAAGAGTGTTCTTTACGACGACAATTAAAACAAATAATTGGAGGTATCATTTGAAGTCGAAAGCGAGGTATGATCATGAGTTCATGACGCTTTCTATTTGTAGAAATAGGTTCTAACTAGGTATGCTGAGAACTGAGAATATGTAGCGAGTCTTTCCGGTTCATTACAATTTAAAGCTTGAGCTCCATTTCTAATAGATTTATCATAAATGCCGTGAGTTGCACAACCTACAGCCTTTTTATCACTAATATCATATCAGCTTGTATATCAGCATCAATTTATCATAAAAATATTCACGTAAACTTTCATTACTTCATGTTGTACCTTTTCATTTTGACACACATTATTGTAACTCGTAACATCCTAATTATATATGAAAACAATAAAGATTTGAATTTGAATTTGTACGTACCAATATTTCTTTACCTTTCCTTTTTTTTTGCTAGCCCGACAAGTTTTTGTCGGGCAAAATGTATGGTCTGCTTCTCGTCCCATTCATATATTACACACTTACCTTTCATAAACAACCTTCAATACTCTGAGATTTACTGGAGGGATTGAACTTCGGTATAACATTTGGTAGATGGTTGTACGACTAAACTGGCGGCTCTTCGTCTGGAGTATGCATTCATTGGTTTCATCATCATTCATTGGTATCATCAGATTCCATGGCCTCAAAACATAAAAATGTATAAGTATTGTTTCAATTTGACACTAACAAGTTAAAAACTCCCTTTTTTTTCTATTATTATTAAATTCATTTTATATTACTAAAATATCTACTCGAACTGGTTAAAATTAATAGCTCCATAAATTCAAAGTTATGCATGAAAAGATCAATCAAAAATATACGTCTTCCAATAAATGTTTCCCATTTCCAATTTATAAAATTAATAGAGGGTATATAATACACAACTATCTGCAACGCACTTAGTCGCATAATAATTCTTTTAATTGTTCTCTTAGTATAAATCATGCTTTACTTACGCGTCTGAGGATAGTTCCGTTCCTATTGGGCACACTTGGCCCAAAACTTTTGACTCACTTGGCCAAAATAACTTTAAGCACACTTGGCTTACTATCTTTAAGCACACTTGGCTTAATAGGCATACATAGCCTCTAGTAGCTAGAGCACACTTGGCTTCCTATTGTAGGTACACATAACTCCTATTCCTACTGGTATACTAAAACTACTTTATACTTCTTTAGTGGAATCTATTTTGGATTATGCTCTTGATTGCTACGGCCTCACATTTAAAAACCTATATAGATAAACTGGAGAATATCCAAATAAGATTTATAAAACTGCGTGTAAATAAAAAAAATAAAATAACTTATAGATACCCTACCATAAAACATTAATTGTGCACTCCATTACTAATTATGTACCTACCTACATGTTATTAAGACTAAAATTGATCCCACAGTCAAACTGTTTGTACAGTTTTGTGGGGCTTATATTACTTCGTAAGACCTAATATGTACCTCATAAAAATTAAATAAATAAAATAAAAATAATTAACCTCTAACAATCTAAGCACACGTGGCTCAATAGGCATACATAGCTTCTAACAATCTAAGCACACATGCCTCAATAGGCATGCATAGCCTCTAGTAACTCAAGCATACTTGGCTTCCTATTGTAGTCACACATAACCTCTAACAATCTAAGAACACATGGCTCAATAGGCATACATAGCCTCTAGTAACTCAAGCACACTTGGCTTCCTATTGTAGGCACACATAACCTCTAACAATCTAAGCACACATGGCTCAATAGGCATACATAGCCTCTAGTAACTCGAGCACACTTGGCTTCCTATTGTAGGCACACATAACCTCTAACAATCTAAGCACACATGGCTCAATAGGCGTACATAGCCTCTAGTAACTCAAGCACACTTGGCTTTCTATTGTAGGCACACATAACCTCTAGACATACGTCACTCAACATTACTGTATCTGTGGATTTTCTTGTAGGCATATCCCACTTCTGAAATGTGACGAATCATACACTTCAGACTGAGTATTACAAGTATTTATTCTTCCAACAGTATGTAATTATCAATAATCACTTATCACTTAATCGCTCAATAATTATTAACAATTTATACAACAACAGCACTGGCTTATAAGATATTATGTCTACTGCTCAACGCCTCGGAATAGAATGTCCCAGTACAGATTGATCTATTACCAGCCGAATGTTCCCCACTCTTAAACGTAGGCAAACACTCAGCTGGGTTAGACCAATCAGAGCGAAGTACACAGTACGCATGATCAATTGATTAATTTAAATACATTAGATTAACTTTAAATTTAGCAATAGTTATAAATTGATTACACAGACAAATTGATAATATAACACCTACTTATATTTGACTAATTTGTAATAAAAAGGGCGTTTAATACCGAATAGTTCAACTACAAGCGCCATCTGTCGCTCGTGATAAGGAAACCTTTATAAATGTCTTGTCATTATTTTATAAAATCATTACAATAGTAATAATAGATGTCGCTAACGTCACCTTAATTAAGACAGAATATGAATATTTAAATAGCGACACTTTTCGGAACGAGAATGAATGCAAATCACAATATTTTTCTTGACAAGTATGGTAGGTAAGTATAACATTTTACTTAAGCTACCACTATCAATCCATCACTGTTCCAATAATAATCAAATAACTACCTACATTCAGAGCTAACAAAACTAAATATAAAAAATAATATTTAAGAAACATTCATTGCAAATTACACAATTACCTACATAGTATTTTTATTTCAGCATTCTTCTAGTCAAATTTTTGTGACAAGGAATACAAAACACGACCGCAACCCGCAACCCATGTGCACTACCAAAAAGTAACGCCACACAAATCCAGGTTTTCTAGCTAGTTTTTGCACGGTACTGACCGCTCCAAGCATCATGAACTAAGTACCGAATACTCGTATAACAAAGTTAACGAACCACGAATGGGTGCAGGCGAATAACCCAAAATGTTGGATTGCAACAATCGCGCAAAACGCAGTAAATTTTGTCAAAGTGAACGAGTATTCGGTACAAGCGAGGAGCGGTCTGGTAATTTTATAGATAATTGCACCAAAGCTTGTTTGACGACACGATTGACGTAGTGGTTAAGCGATCGGCTTCTGCGCCACGTGTTGTGGGTTCGATCCCCACACGAAGCAAATATTTGTATGATCTACAGTTGTTCCGTGTCTGGGCGTTTGTGTATGTGAGAATTTGTGTTTGTAAACGCACCCACGATACAGGAGAAAATCCTAGTGTGGGGGCAACGTTTTTTTTTAAAGCTTTCAATACATCAAGATACCCATAATTAATTGGATAAATTTGAGACCCAACGCTACACGACTTCTAGTAAAATAGTAAAATGGATGTATTACAAATTTATAAACCAAAATACTTCAAGTGGCCACGGCCGTCCTATACCTCATTTATTAGCTTTGTATCTGCACTCGAAAATGTGGTATAGGAACTACATATATAGGTATTTTGGTTCATAAATTTGTGATAGATCCATTACACAATTTTACGTACTAGCAGTCATGTAGCGTTGGTTCTCAAAATTATTTCTAGGTTATATGCAAATTGAGACCTGAATGAGACAATATTCTTTCATTAAAAACAGGTCCAAATATTTGGAAAGGACAATCGGCAAAAATGTATGAAATCTGGTCTGGGGATCATTAAGGATAACACATGAATAAAAATGTCATAAGAACTGCTACTACAATGCACTGCTGTAGTTTATATGGCGGCCCATTTCAAATCTATTTTTTTTTGCGTGGGAGAGCCATGCTTCGGCACGAATGGGCTGGCTCGACCGGAGTGATATCACGGCCTCACAGAAAACCGGCGTTAAACAACGCTTACGTTGTGTTTCGCCGAGTGAGTGAGGTTACCGGAGGCCCAATCCTCTTTTAAAGGTCGGCAACGCACTTGTGACTCCTCTTTTGGTGTTGCGGGTGTCTATGGGCGGCGGTAATTGCTTACCATCAGGTGATCCATCTGCTCGTTTGCCCTCCTATCACATAATAAAAAAAAAGTGTTTTCTCGTAATATCAATATCACGTTATTAATTTTTCGGGTACTTATCCATAAACGTTTAATTCTTCTCAATTTGATAGGAAATTTGTACCCTGCAAGAAGATAGAAATGAGCAAATTTTTTACTGGAAATAACATATTTATCGTTCTCTTAGGCCTGAGACTTTGTTTCGTAACTACTACAACTTAAGATGCAATTTTATATCAACCATTTCGATAAAACTCTTTCTCTTCATGCTTTGTCAATCCCCTACCTAAGCAACAAATTAGTTTCGCGGAATGACTCCCCAATTAATATTGTCACTTATAACTTGTTCCGTTTGTAATTCTGCAGCCACCCTGCCATTTGTATAAAGTTGTGCCGTGGAACTTCGAACGAATTATTCTTGCCATAGCGGATAAAATGGTCATGACATTACCGAGTTTAGACTTGTTTAATGAATCCGCAACAAAATTATTAATTACTTTTTTTAACGGCTCTTCGTCAGCTTCAAAGCCTTAGTTTAAGGAAGCGCCATCTATTGGCAATGTTCAGAACTTCTCAATTAACGACAGTAATGTATTGCATAATTTACAACGTATTTCTGTAAAACTGTCAATCTTGAATTTATTTTTCGCGAATAGCTAGAATTTTTTGGAGGTATCTTGGCTCCAATGGGTTTACACAATATTCACAGATTGATACAGTTTTACTATCAGTTTTTATTTTATCCTAAGACTACAACATACCTTATAGGCTTCCTCGATCCGTTTTTGTAAAGTCCATGGCAGCGCACTTTCTCTGCTTTCTTCACTCTCTGTATCACTCACACTTTTATACACTGATTCACACACACTTCATAGACTCTATACGAACTTCACACAATATAAATTCACAGTCCATACGAGTCCATTGGCGGAAAATTTACATGACTTCTGCGGATAATGCCATAATGTGGAGGCGACTACCACCACAAATCCCTGTAGTCGGATTTGTGGTGGTAGTCGCCTCCGACAACAGCAAGAGTTTATTGTAGAAAATGCAGTAGCTACAACATCGATAAGACACGCAGTATCGGTAATAACAACCACACAGCCTACTAAATTCGAAAATCGAAGCTTCGAATCGATATAAAATGACGCACAAGAAAGCACGCACATTTTGTAAATAGCATCAACGCGATTTAAATTTCGAATCATTTTCGTACCAGAAACACATGCAATACGTCACTTCCGTCAGCCGAAACATCGTAGTTTACTTTTTGTGTTGTAAGTTCTCGACTTCATCCGAATGATTTTTAGAACTTTAAGGCAATCTACCCTGGATGGGGGTCAAATGTATACTGCATGACAAACGAACATTAATTTAATGTGTAAGACAAGGATAGCGTACATAAAACGAGAAGAAAACTTTTTTTTTTATATTTACTTAGGTACCTACATACGCAGGTCCCATGTGACGAGCCTATTGCCAATAATTTTTATTTTTTCAATATTTTAAATTTTTAATAGGTATTTTATTTAGGTTTAAGTTTCCCTGTGGCCTTAGTGGGTTTATTGTGAGTATAAACTGCAGGATTTGCCTAGAGGAGCTCATTTATATCATTATCATCCCATTAACTCTCCGTATGCTGGGCACGGGCCTCCTCTCAGAATAAGAGGGATTAGGCTATAGTAATACACTACACTGGCCTGGTGACAAAATCTCTTAGGCATGCAGGGTTCATCACGATGTTTTTGTGATAAGTAATTAACTATTTATGCGCAAAGACTCGATAAGTCAAAAAGTTATTTATAAACCCAAAAAATCAAAACTTCGAGCTACTGAAATTCATTTTTAAAGAAAACCCCACACATCATTTTGTTTGACATGGGAAATGAACCGAAGATTTCACAGTCAGCATACTCGCTTGCTAACACTAGACCAACAATTTAGTCTTCCAGTAGTTTGTCTCGATATTATATTTATTAAGAACTAACGACCCACCCGCGGTTTTACCCGCGCTGCCCCGTTCCTAAGAGCCGTAGCGTAATGTTAAATAGCTTAAAACCTTCCTCTTGAATCATTCTATTTATTAAAAAAAACACATTAAAATCCGTTGCGTAATTTTAAAGATTTAAGCATACACAGGGACGGACAGACAGCGACAACGACTTTGTTTTATACTATGTAATGATATTGTTATTTACCAAGAAACTGCTAGCTTAGGAGGTATGCATATCAGGTTTATAGTCAAGTTGTTCCATATAAGTTGTACACTACATTATGTAAGTTGGGTTCTACGATGAAGTTTGCAGCTTATGTCTTAGAAGGTAGGTTGTAGATGGTTCTTGGTTGTACATCTATGTGGGGAAGTCGGTGCAAATGTATTTTTCACTGTTTAAAAATGGAATAAATACTTTTTATGAAAAACTAGTCGTGCCCTACGTTGCAATGCCTTTTTTATTCATGACAAAAAAAAAGGTAAGGAGTGAAAAGGTTTTTACAGGGTCGGCAATACGCGAGAGACATCTCTGGTGTTGCCAACGTCCATAAGCTACGGTAACTGCTTACCATCAGGCAGGCCGTAAGCTTGTTTGCCAATTCAGTGGTAACTATAAAAAAACCAAATTAGAGAAGACAAACATACAATTTTTTTTTGTTTCTAAAGATAAATATCAATATCAATAAAACAAATAGAGAGGAACTGTACGTGTTAGAATACAGTTCCTCACTGCCATTCATGTAGGCAGTAGGTTTTTTAGGAAAATTTCTGACTTGCTCGGTGGTAGGACCTCTTGGGGTCTGACTGGCTGGCGACCACCCTTACGTCGGTGACTGTCGTAAAGCACCTTGGTGTGTGTTTCGACTTCTGTGCGTGAAAGCCAGTTCTCCCTCAGCTGCTGCGGCTCTAGCAGTCTGCAGTCCGTAAGGGCTCTTAAAGCTTGGCATCGCATCAGTAACTCCTTTGGTGTTGCTGCTGGTGCCATGGGCGGCGATGGCTACTTGCCATCAAGTGGATCACTGCTCGTGTGTACCGACATAATCAATAAAAAAGGAGGTAACACCATGACGTGTTATTGATATAATTTTTTAGTTAGGAAGAAGGGATGGCGGTAAGTAATTTGTACCTATCCATATACTTACCGCGGCAAGCGCAGTTTATCCTTGCAGGGGCCGTCTTATAACGTGTTAATGCGATTATCTTTACGTTATAAGAAAGAGATGAGGCTATTTAATATGTAGAACGGCATCTCTTTCTCACAACCTAAAAATGAGTGACTTAACACGTCATAATACGGCCCCAAATCCGATCAGATGATCATAGTTATTAGTTAATTTTATTTTATTGTGATTTCCAACAAACAATACATCATGTTCTGTGTATATTTATGTATTACATTGCCTGTATTCCCCGAAGGGTTACGCAGAGGCGTACTAATGTACTCCCACAGTTCGCCGGTTCCATGTAATAGGGACCTATTGCCATTCGCACACACAAATTCCAAACTCTGCTACTGAAAATTTCATAGAAAACCTCAATAACACTTTGCTCGACCTGAGAATCGAACTCAGGGACCTAGTGTAGCAGTCGCGCTGAGAACTACTAGGCTAATAAGGCAATTATGTATTTATGCCCCTAAGCTTATGCTTCTTTAATTATAGGGTTATTTTTCAATGTCCGGCCAAAATTACAGAGGCTGTTCACAACCGATAATATTTTCGAACAGCTATATAAAAAATTTTTTTCACATGATTTTATTCCTGTCTGCCCTCTAAATTACAGAACGCATGGATAATGGATATAGTGACAATTGCACAATTCAGTTCAATAACCTAGATAGCAAACATGAATACCTAATTTTAACTCAACTGTACCTGTAAATGTGTGTATATTGGGGCATGTCTGAGGGACATCCTAATTTGTATCTTGCTTTGACGATGTGTGTTTTTTACCTTAATTTATTTATTTTCTTACTAGCTTCTGCCTGCGACTTTATCTGCGTGGACTTCAGGATTGGGTCCGACCTATCGCATAACACATAGCCTATGTGTTATTCCAGGCTATAATATATCTGTGTGCCAAATTTTATCCAGATCCCTTCAGCCGTTCTGGCGTGAAAGAGTAACAAACATCCTTTTTATCAATATCGGACCCAATCCTAAAGTCCACGCAGACAAAGTCGCGGACAGAAGCTAGTATTATATATACACAGTTATGTCCGTAACACGGTAAGTTGTTAGTTATATAAATAACGTCGGTTACCGGACCAAGTTTAATAAGAAGCCACCTGTCTGCTTGGCTCGGTTTACTCTTAATTACTGTTCAGCGTTCAGCATTTAACTTGCGATATAATATAAAGTTAGTTCCAGTTCAGTTTTTACATTAAAAACTGTGATTATGAAGGTAATTGCACTTTAAAAAAGTTTTTAATGGATAATTCTACCATTGGAAGCGTTTAGTTGTTTTTTTTTTGTCTTGGGAAGCGAATATCTATTGCTTAGTAATATGGAATTTTTGACTTCACTAATGCATTTTTATCCTGCATGTAGTAATTTATCATGCAACACTGCAAATGTCAAAAATGTGATAAATGTAATCCCTAAAACATTATTTTATTGAATTGCAAAAAATGTGTATAGCATTTTAAACACACACACACACACATTTTACACTAAATTAATAATAAAAAAATATTTTGCATACCGTCTCTGACACTTAAATGGAACACATTAAAAATCTTTCATTTTGGCCATGGTCTCTTAACTTAAATTCTTTCGGCATATTTGTGTGTTTTGATATTAGCGCGACAGAGTCAGTCTTCCCTCGGTTAATGCGGCTCTAGCAGTCTGAACTGCTAGAGTAGCAGCAAGCCCTTGCCGAGCCGAGCCGAGCCCCTACGTTGGCAGCACTGTAGGGGCTCTTAAGGCTCGGCAACACTTCAGCAACTCCTTTGGTAATACAGGCTCGTTTCATCATCATCATATCAGCCAATAGAAGTCCATTGCTGAACAGAGCCCTCCCCCAAAGACTTCCATAAGGGTCAGTTATATGCCGCCTGCAGCCAACGACTCCTAGCGACCTTCACCAGGTGGTCCGACCATTTCGCTGGAGGTCGTCCTAGATTGCGTTTAACAAAAATAAATAAATTAGGTATTTGGAAATAAATGTATTACAAGGTACCACTTTTGACAACTTCTCCCAAGTAACTAAGAGTGTTACGAGTAGCACTCAGTTGGTCTACTAGAATAACCGCTTATGTGTCATGATGTATGGCCACGCTTTCTTCATCCGACACAAAAGCAGTGACTATCGTCACTTTCCTCACGATTTATATTGCGAGCTCATGCCTCACACAGCTTCTTCCGTGAGAGCTTATTTTTGCTATCATTACGTCATTTCGTCAACCGTTTGAAAAATGTCCTATGTCCTCTCCGATATGATAAAAAATACGCAAGAAGTACGACGTTGTATGAAATTAAGAGCAACTAAATTACTTAATCTGACGCATGGACCATAGGTAATAATTATTCATTCATTATTTTATGTACAGCAGTGGTGGCTTGGAGAACTAAGTGGCCACAAGTACTACATACCAGGTAGGCTAAAAAGGTCACATTATCCCATAAACATATGACATGTAGTGAGCAACTCACGCCTTTCTCCCACAGGGGCATGCAGAAAGGTAGGTAGCAATCATATTATAATTATTAAATATTTAGGTAACTGCTTTGTTATTCACACGTGGATAGGTACTTCAGCAACAATTTTTTAAAGCAATTTTGGAGACATTTAGTAGCAGGAAGTCAATAAGTAGGTGCTTCCAAAGCAATGCGGTAATCAGTCTGTCTTATAATGCTTTAATGTCTATATGGCATTTAAATAATTATGGAACACCAAATTTACTGGTAAGAGTAAGGCAAAATCTAATATGTTTTAATAATTTACACGAAAAGAGTATTTTTAGCGTCGTTCTCCCAATCAGATAGATACGAGGAGGTCACATGGCAGAGACAAATGCCGCTGTAACTCACTAGAGCCTCCTGAGATTTCTTATACACTGGTTATTACGAACATTACTTTCCTCCCGTGCATGCTCGGGTTTCCTTTTACATTTTTATCTGCGTTATTAAAGTAATTATTTAACGTATAATATAAAGCAATTTATACTACGCTTGTTTTATGAAACATGGTGAGAATAATACAATTTTTATAATAGAATCAGCTAAATTTGTTGTTGTTGAGGATAGGATTAATATCAGAAAATTGGTGAGGATCTACTTATGGATTCCAAATATAATTAGAATATCATAGGAATCTTTCAATTGGGACTTTTCAATAATTAAGGTCTAAAATGGTACAAGTAATTAATCGCACAAACAATTGTCCAAGTCTGTTTATAAACATATTTTTATGTCGAATAAAAAAAGCCATTAGGAATTTGTGATTTGTAAAAGTTGTAAAAAACCTGGAGTTTTATGAATATAATTAACTAACAGGTTTTTTGTTAAATAAAATAAAAAATAACACCAGTTTCCCTTAGAAATTTAAATTTCTTTTAATCAGTTCTTAAACTTCTTCTAATCAGTTTAATAATGTAATGAAGATTTTTTAAATGAGTATCTATGGAGTTTTTTGTCGGCTCTTCTCCATACGACCCACTTTTTCGAACCGTGCAACTAGTTTTGACTCTTCAAAAGTACCTATTTAATGGGCTAATTGAAATAAAACATTTTGACTTTGAAAAAAAGCATACCTTGTTTTAAGTTGGATTAAAAGAAGCTATTAGGAAATTGTGATTCGTAAAAGTTGTAAAAAACGTTTTATGAATGTAATAAACTAACTGGTATTTTGTTAAATAAAATTAAAAAAAAAAACAGTTTCCCTTAGAAATTTTAAATTTCTTCTAAGTACCACGTATTTTCCATATCAATCGTGGGAAATCGATATTTCCAATTGAAAGCCCGATGTAAGGAATAGCCCGGCCGTTATCTGAGGGCATCTATCTTGTTCGAAACGTTGGGAAGCGATTTTTCCCTATGCCTCCGACATGGAACAAATTATCATTCAATTTATATCAGTCGGTCTCTTTATCGGTCCCATTCCAGACGTTAATAAGAAAAATTTTTGGTGAATGTTTGGTGGGATTTTTTCAGATACTAGCCATTACCTACGATTTCGCTAGCAATATATTTGCTAATTCATTTTTGAGATAAAAAATAGTCCAATGGGTTTACTCAGAATGCAATCTATGATCCTTTACAGAAAAAAATTAGTTCAGCTGTTTTGGCGTAAAAAGGTAACAGACAAAGAAACAGGCAAACAGAAAAACAAAGTTACTTTTGTATTTAAGTATATTATTTGTAACTTATAGATGTAACACTTTGGTCCTTTTAACTGAGATATTTAAATGTATGCTTTAACCTAAATCAATAACTTTTTGTAAATAATAGATCTTTCAGTATTTTACAAACCTGTAAGTAACAAATTACAGACACATGGTAAAATTTAGCTCTTCTCTTTAGTTATGTCACCTGGACCATTACGGGCTTTGTTGAATTAACTACAAGATATTTTTTATCATTTTAATTAATCTTCTCAAAGTCAAAGTAAAAATATTTTATTTCAATGAGACCATTAAAAAAATACTTTTGAAAAGTCAAAGCTATCAATGTAGCATATTTATTTCTATCTCTAGTAAGATTAAACAGTTGGGCAGCACTAGCTATCCTTGTCCACTTCCTGATGTTACGTAGCCATGACCTCTTCCTGCGACGGACACGTCTTTTGCCTGCTATTTTTCCCATCATAATAAGTTGCAGCAACTCGTATCTTTCATGTCTGATGACACGTCCTAAGTAGGCAACTTTTCTCTGTTTCCTTTTATTCTTACAGGCTACCAAACAAGGTTTTCTTACCGAGTTATATTTTATAATTAGCTTCCGCCAGCGGCTACGCCCGCTTTATCAACGACCCATGTCACTTCCCAGAACAAAATAATCAAATAATTTTCCCGTTTTTGCAACATTTTTTTATTGTGCTCCTCTCCTATTGATCGTAGCGTGATGAAAAGTATACTATATAAATATAACCTGCCCAGGAGTATGAAGAACAATTGTATCAAGTTTCGTTGAAATCCGTCGAGTGGTTTTTGTTTCTATAACGAACATACAGACAGACAGACAAAAATTTTACTGATTGCATTTTTGGCGTCAGTATCGATCACTAATCACACGCTGATAGTTATTTTGGAAATATATTTCATGTACAGAATTGACCTCTCTACAGATTTATTATAAGTATAGATTGCCTACCTTCCTATGACGTTGTCCTTTATTCCTTACGTATTCTTAAAAGTTTAGCTATCCATTAACTTGTTAATTATTCAAACTGGTTATAGTTATCAATATGGCCCAAATGGCTCACTTTGAAATTATTTGACAAATGAAAACCCAAAATATTTATAAGATGCAATCTATAACTCATTCTACGCAAAGCCAAATAAGATTATTGTATCAATTTCAATTAGAATCTGTCCCAAATATAACGAAGAGTATGATAAAGCAACCATAATTCGTCACCAGCTGTGTTCAAGAGCGGTTATCAAATAAATTCTCATTTACTGCGAGCAAGATATTGAAAAATTCAGGCATCTGGTAGCGCGACCCTTAATTTTATATTATCTGTTTAGAGGTGTGTTCCATGAACGCGATTAATTAGTACTTAGTTCATTGTAGGGATGACATTTTTGGAACGCTCTCTTTTTTACGCATGTCTCGTAATGTCCTTGTATGAACTTGTTACAAAGACTAAAAACGATGACGGCATAGTGTTATGACATTATTAGAGACCATCTATATAATTGGCAATATTTCATTTTTTTAACACCAATATAATAATTTTATTTGAAACTAGATAAAAAAATAGGATACCCGTATTTTTTATGTTCCCGATATTTAATCATATCGGTTAAACGGATTAGACGGTGAAATGACATAATTTTTCTGACCCTTAAAAAATATTGATATGTCAGTTGCTATCTGTCACAATTATACATAACCTTACATTATCTATTTCGTTGTTGATATACTATTTCTTCGTCAAAATTTAAATTTTCTTAGTTTCCGCCGTTTAAATGACATCATCACACGTTTCTTTTATTTTTATTTTTTCCCCGAAATAAAAATTAAATAAAAATGTTTTGGAACTCAGGATAGGAAAACAAAGAAACAGTATTTTTGTGTTGGTGGCTTAATAATTTTGAAATGTTGTCAATTGTGACGTCATGTAATCTTAGATGATTAATTCTTTTTATCTCACCTTAGTATTTAGAAATCCAATATTTGACTATCCAAACAGATATGGCTTTAAGTTTAACTAGATAATAAACCATTACGCTTGTATTCCTCGCAGGGTTAGGCAGAGGTGTACTAATGAACACCTTCAGTATACCGTTACATTCAAATTCCATTTAATAGGGTTCGAACGTATTGCCATTAACCTGGCCTAAATCCGATCTCCGAGCTGCTAAGATAACTTTATAGAAAAACTCAACAATACTGCTTGACCTGTAATTGAAACCAGGATCTCTAGTGTAGCAGTCGCGTTCAGGACAACAAACTAATGAGGTAGTGGCCGACTTCTAGATGCGTCTGAATATCAATATTTTACATTCGATTGTCATCAAAGCTTTGCGACAAAAAAATTGAGAGGTATTTTTTTTGCAGTATCGCATTAATGAAACCTCACCTTAAGGTCATACCGTGATAAACTTTATTATTTTCATTAGGGGAGGTGATTCAATTAAATAAGAGCTTAAAACGAGGCTCCACGCGTGCCTTATCATTAAAATTGCTAACTAGGCGTGTATATACCTGCCTTAATACATTTTCGGTGAAAGGTCACTTTCCTTTATATTGTGAATATATTTATTTTTGCAACAAATTCTCAATTTCAACAGTTATTAACAGTTATTTCAGTATTTTTCGCTATCGCTTTCATTTGGTTTGTTTAATTTGCTGTACTTATGTAGGTATATCGTGCGTAATTTTGTTGTGTATAATTCTTCTTGATTCTGAAGATTCATGGAACCCATTTATGGTGAACCCCTACATGCATTGCGGATGACCTTTTAGAGAAAAGTTTGGTCCTTTTATGTAACATCACAGGAAATAACCAAACAAAATTTATGTGTACCTATCAAAATAACTTAGTATACTCGAACCGAGGGTTACGATCCTCACAAGTAATACTTTTCATACTTTTTGTCCGAGATTTATGTTAAAAACTTGGTCTATTTCTCATTTCTCCCCCATACCCTGTCTCTTACTGTGTGAACGATTATCATTCCCTTTTTTCTGGGCCGAAAAAAGTTTCCTTTGTCAGTTATATCCGCGTGGTCCTTTTCAAAATAGGAACAATGAAACGTTCCACGTTTAGATGTTGTATTTATTTAAATTTGAATTCTTTTTTCATTTTTTTCTGGTTTTTAATTTGCGTGTGGTGTCTTTGTAGTCATGTTTAATACAGTCTTTGCTTAAGAATTAATCAGCTTGTTCCTCTCTCTAGAGGTGAATATTGGTGGATATATTTCTTGGATTACACTTGCCAGTGTAAATAATCTGTAGGGAATCCCGTTTTTATCCATAAAATGCACTATTGAATACCACAGTATAATTTTTTTATGATGATGACAAAGATTGTTTCTACTGTTACAAGTGTAGTTTTAAATAATCAACAATTGTGGAACTGTAGTCATAAAAATAATAAATAAATATTATCTAGCGCTAATATGAACTGAAAGGATAACAACAAATTAGCGAAATAAGGTTTTACTAATTTATTATCTTACTTAAATAACATCACTTAAATTTTAAGTTACACGGCGGCTGACATCACTACCTACCCATACGATATTTGTTCAACTGTTCATTTCAAAATAAATATTCGACTAGGTCATTTCGTTGTACGTATTTAAAGACTGGTAGTTACTTCATTGTTCCTCAAATCTGGAACGTTTAGGGTAAAATGTCTATTACATCTACAATCTACAGTGCCTCCTAAACTACCTTTAGCAATACATATATTTGGTGATCGATATTGTTCGTCCGTATTCTTTTTCTTACCTCTAGGTATAGTGTGCGTACCATATATTGACTTAATACCTCTATAGGTATTACTATCTTTGTTATAAATATCGTTTTTATTATATATATTGTAGGTCCTTTGGTACATTTCGTTTTTAAAAAGTTCATCTTTGTATTTTTTGTCAATGTCTTTGTTGTAAATTACTGTCGAGTAGTTATTTTTTTCGGAGTTTGTTTCGTTGTCGGTACTTTGTGTCTCGTTGATGTATCGTTGTGACATCCATACGTATCTCGCCATGGGTTCTTCTGGACCCCATAGTCGGGATGGCCGGAATGCCGAGATTATTTTCTGTAAGGGAAATTAGGTACATAACATAAGATACAAGGCGATACAGCAGGCTTACCTATTGCCATATACCGAGCACTAATCTAACTCTGAAGTCTGTCAACGCTCAGTAGGTTAGCGTGGTTGGACTCTTAATCCCTCTCATTCTGAGAGGACACTCGTGCCCAGAAGTGGAACAGTATAATAGGTTGATTATGTATCAACATCAACCCATATACTGTCCCACTGTTGGTCACGGGTCTCAGTATGAGAGGGATTAGGCTACAGTTCACCACGTTAGCCTAATGCGAGATGGCACACTTCACACGCCGTCAAGAAAATCTTGCAGGCATGTAAGGTTCCTCACTATGTTTTCCTTAACCGTTTAAACACGTGATATTTAACTGTTAATATGCACAAGACTTCGAAAAGTCAGAGGTGCGTGCCTTGGATTCACTCGAAACCTTTGACTTGGTAGTCCAATGGTCATACCAGTAGGCTATCACTGCTGATATACTGGTTTCTGATACTTACGCGAGTATTAGACATTGAAATAAAACTATTTTTTATGGATTTTATCGCGTTGTATTGATATTATTTGATTCCCGACGTTTCGGATCCTTTACAGCATCCATGGTCACGGGTAGACTAAGCTGTTGGACGTCTTAATGTTACAATTACTAACATCCAACTTACATTTTTGTTAATTATTGGCGATCCGATTCACGCAGAACGAGCTCACTGTATCCTTTGGTCTTGCAGTTTTGGGCTTGGATTTTGATTTTATGGAATCTATAATGGAGTTCCAAGCAGGTGGTAACCAACCATCCATCGCCAACAATTAACAAAAATGTAAGGTAGCTGTTAGTAATTGTAACATTAAGACGTCCAACAACTTAGTCTACCCGTGACCATGGATGCTGTAAAGGATCCGAAACGTCGGGAATCAAATAATATCAATACAACGCGATAATATCCGTAAAAAGTAGTTTTATTTCAATATCACTGCTGATGTTTTTTTTTCTATTAATTGTGGGATTGCTATTGACCTCAATCTTGCCTCCGGTGCAAAGATGAGGTCTACGGTGGGGCGGGCACACCCAGAAATGGCCTGGTAAATGCCAAATTCAATAAAAATAACTAGTATACCCACCGTAACTAAATTAAATTGCTCTTCCTTCGCCACGGCTACTGCAGCCAACATGACCATGAAAACTAATATGACAACAAATGCCGCCAGCAGAGGCCAGAGCGTGTAGCCATTTCCCCAGGAGACTCGCAGCAAGGCCCGCAGCCACCATCCAGAGACCCCGATCAGCAGGACCGGGGTAATCCACCATGTAGCAATCCAGAAGTATGGAAGCTTCACGCCCGTCAGGAATTCTATGTCAACTGTCAGGTAACACCAACCTGGAATGAGTGAAATATTTTTAGGAATAATAAATTACTTCGCTATATGTGTGCGGCTATTATGAAGTGTTGGATTTTCTCCTGTATTGTAGGTGCGTTTACAAACAGAAATTCTCACATACAATATATATTTTTAGATCTTTGCATCAGTGCTTAAGCCATGACATACCATCACGCCTATACCTGTGAAAGGTTAGGCAGAGATGTACCCAGAGTTTGCTATTACGGATCAGGATAGATTAAATAGGAAGAATTGTGATGAAAATCAGAACCTTTTTATGCAATTAACTGGGAACATTTACCTTTTTTAATATTTGACAGTAATTTCACAAGGTCTTTGTTTTTTTCGGGCACCTATCGTGATCCTGGCAAAGGCCATTCAAGAAAAAACTTTTCTTTTGGCTGTAATTCTTCCAAAGCTTGCCTTTGTTGTGCTGCTGTTAAGCATGAGCCTCGTTTCTAGAAGCAAAATTATCTTTGTTCTTAAGAAACTTACCATAAATGAAGACAAATCCCACAACTTCAACAGCTGACGTGAAGACAGTGAGCACTGGTACCACCAGCTCATCCAGCATAGTGGCCACCTCCAGCCCTCGGGACAGCACCACTACGGTCAGAGCGGTGCCAACTGCTGATGACGCGATGGCGAAAACCCGCCAGTGGTCGCCTGTCATTCGGTGCAGCTTGTCGTATACTGGGTACAGGAGTATTAACTGGAAAGTGAATGAAGTTGGTTGAAAAATGATGACTTTTTTCAGCTAAAGATAAGGGTAGTGTAGTTAAGGTAAGTTAAGGGTCTCTAGAGGAACATCAGCTAATTAGTGACCGCCAATACGGATTTCGTCAGGGTCGGTCAGCTGGTGATCTTCTAGCCTACCTGACCCATCGTTGGGCATTGGCCATTGAGAGCAAGAAGGAGGCCATGGCGGTCATGCCAGCGGTGGGATGCCAGCTTTCTCACGGAGTGTAGCATCAAGGTCGATGTCAACGGTTCATGCTCCAATTTGAAGCCCGTAAACGCTGGTGTTCCTCAAGGCTGTATGCTTTCCCCAACCCTGTTTCTTCTGCATATCAATGATATGTTACATTCCGATAACATTCACTGCTAAGCAGATGACATACGATGGATGCCTCTTACTATAGCTACTCCAATCTTTTTTAGGCACACGTTTTTGAATGTCGGACCAAACTGTCTGAAATTGAGATTATCTTAGACCAGGTCTCGAATTGCGGTCATTGCAACTTGGTTAACTTTAACCCCTAAAAGACGTCTGCGCGTTTAGCCCCCTAAAAAAGCCTTTAAAAAAGGGCCAGAGTCAGGGCCAGGGCCAGTCACCACTAAACTAATGATGAGACGTTACTTACCACACTTAAAATACCAGAAATAAATACGATTCCAAAAGATAACAGAGGCCACTCCTTGTTTCTCCTCTCAGATACAGAAGACTGGTATATTAGTACTAGGATTGATATGAAGCTTGTGTCTTTTCTGCCCATCCCTCCAGTTGATTCCCACAGCATGACCCACAGCCAGCCAGCGAATATGTTCGCCATTATCACTAGGGCTGATGTCCTGAAAAAGCAAACATGAGTGAGATTAAAACCTATATTCGTCTGCACGTTTTCTAAATGGCTGAATGGTCTATAGAAGTTGCATTGTTTATCGATGTTTAAGGTAATAAGGTCCAAATTTGCATATCCAAGTAAGCCTAAGTGCATGTAAGTAAATCGATATAAATAATATTACTTTTTCTTTTCACTTTGTTAATTAAATTTTACCCTATACTCTTATGGAGTTTATCACGCTTAAACAAAGACAAATTAAATTAAATAAAAAAAATTCATAGCGGTTTCCAAACTAGGCTGAGCCTGTATCTTGGAACTCTGAGTTTTACAAAGTTAAATCAGCACAGCTACAGTGGGCGAAAAAATAAAATAAACAATTCTTTCAAAAATAAATTATACTAAATAATACCTAAAGCAAAAACAAAACAAGTTATTGGGAAACATTTTTGAAAACTGAAATGATGTGTATATGTGTGTCTGTGTGTGTGTTACTGCCTCATGTGTGCGTGCGTGCGTTCTGTTATTCTGTCAAAAATTTGTAGATTATGCAATTTCTTCGAAGAGCTTTCTTCTATGACATCGAATAACGAAGCAAGAAGTGCTTAACAACATAACACGATTAAAAAAGTTAAATTTCAATGTTTAATATTCGCATTATTGTAATTTAAATTTTTTTTACTTAAATATTTTAAATCTACAAATATATCTTACCATCGTACATCGGAATGTCTATATACAGAGCCTCCACCACTCGTCAGGTACCCGCTAACAATTTGTGTCGAAAGCAACGCCTGCACCAGCGCACTGTGCCAAATGTAAGGCTGCGTGAGCGATGCCCATCGCACGCACGATTCGAACATCGAATCTAGAACTGCACTCTCAGCCAGAAATGTAGACAGAAGTATGGCGATAATAACGATTATTGACGTCAAGACGCTCAGTGTTGTTTTCAAGGTTTTGTGTAGGCGGTATAAACTGGAAAAATAGAAAAAGTAGTTATTAAATAATTGAGGTTTCACTCAATACTTAATATTTTATTGAATTCCCGATTTTTTCATCGCCAGATAACTTTTAACTGAGGAATAAAATTGACGTTTGATAGAATTTGTATAGAAAAACTGTCAAAAATTCGTATTTATACCTCCGATAAATTTATCTGGCGATGGAAAATCGGCCCTTAAGTATTATATAGATGGACTATAATTAATTTTTGATTTTGAACATAAAAAAACTGCCTCATTAGTCTAGTGGTCTTAAGTGCGACTGCTACGCTAGTAGTACGAGGTTCGATTTCCAGGTCGATCAAATTGTTATTGGGTTTTTATACGAAATCCTCAGTAACAGCTTTGAGTTTGTGTTTGTGTCCGGTTAATGGCAATAGGCTGGACCTACACATACTGGCGACCTGTCGGTGTACATTAGTATATACATTATACATGTATTATTACATTAGTATACCTCTGCCTAATCCTACGGGGAATACAAGCATGATGGTACCTATGTTATGAACATAAAAAGTTATCAATAGATTCACTTCTGCTATTTTGTTCCTCCTTTATCAATATGGAGAAAACCGTGTGTATCTTTTTCTCTAGTGCGGATGACCACAGGGTGGATAAATCGTTCTAAGGATAACACTAAAACAAAAGTCGAAATTCATATCTCGCGTCTCGTATCGGGAACATTGTTTAAAAAACATTTTTTTTTTTAACTCAGTGAAGATAGGTACATCTAATTTGCAATTAATTACAGTATGTGCTGCATCCTTCTTGCGACACAAAATATGCCCAAGTCTGGACGAGGCTTTATGGGATTTTGTATTAATTTCTCAGTACATATGTAGCAGCGCGAATTTTGAATTTATGTTATTTTTTTTATACCACTAAAGTGCATGCAAGCATATTATTATCGCCCGCTTGATGGTAAGCGGTTACCGTAGCCTGTGAACGCTTGCAACACCAGGGTTCTCACTCGCGCGTTGCCGACCCGGTAAATTAAGGAGGAATAGTTGGTCGGGCAGCGTAAGAGACATGCTCCCATGTATGATAGCGGCGGTAACAAAACACCACCGGTCCCCCCCACTGCCAACACAACGCTTCCTCGCGGAGCTCTGGCGACCTTGCTCACCGTTAGGAAAACAGACGGACGGGGCTATGTTATTTGACTACGGTTTACTGCAGGGTGTAGGTACATCCTCAATCGGGCAGCTCCAATTGTGAGTGGAATTATTCGATTCCACTATGCCCTACCTCTTTCAAGAAGGTCTCGGTTAAAGGCATAAGTCTAGGAACTATAGCTATTAATTCTATGTGAACGTATATTTTGTAATAGATACCAGTTGCTTATATTATTTTAGGTTCCATAAAATCCACCCTTTGTCCTACATTAAAAGGATTCCTGTTCAAATTGATTGGGCCGTTCTGTCAATTACGGCAAATGCGTGGGCAATACACACAATAGAGGAATTTCAAATAATCTCTCTTGTTTGAAATTAGTCTCTAAAGGTATTTGGGGCTTTGAGTAATTAGGAAAGTAATAAAACCAATAAAATGAGCTAGAAATATCGTAAGTATTGACTTAATTACGGATGGATAATTATAAAGTTTAGATATTCGTGTAGGTAAGTAATAAACTAACATTCTTCTAGGCAAGCGCGCTCCATCGTAGACTTTTTTTATATGTGATAGGCTTACGCTTGACCGCCAGTTCACCTGATGTTAAGCGATACTGCGATCTACGAGAGCGACGCTTTAACATTCTTGGAGACCCAGTCTTAACGGTAATAAGCTCGCCCCCTATTACATGCGACGCGATGGTATATTATGTTCGGGACCTTAAGAAATCTCGATCATGTTTTCTTTAATAAATAAACTTTAATAATTAACTACTCTTAGTAATTTACTTGACATTCATGCCACCACGCCTGTATATTCCGAAAGATTAGGCAGAGATGTACTAATGAACACCCAAATTCGCCGGTATGTTTAGGTCCCATATAATAGGGGGCGAACTTTTTGCCACTAACCGGTCACAAACGGTGAGCTGCTACTGAGAATTTCAAAAATACCTAATAACATTTTGATCGACATGAGGATCGAACTCAGGACGTATCAGTCGCGCTTGGGACCACCACTAGACTAATGAGGCAGTCATTTCTAATTAAATTATATTGTTATCCTGTAAGTACTCATATTTGCACGCTGAAAGGTTATATAGGGACCTATAGCGATTTTTATAATGTATGGCTCTGACACCATAATGTACCCATATCACATAAAATAAATACCTATATTATTGATTGATTGAAAAGTAAATCATGTCACATGATTTCATGACAAAAATAAAAAAAAACAATAAAATATTAATATCAGTAATTCGTCGTAATATCTGAGTATAATTATTTTTTTGTTTTGTTTAATTACGCTAATTGTCTTTTTGTGATTTTATTGCATTTTCCATGCTAAGATTATTAAGTTATTTTTTTAACAAAGGAAAAAATTCAATCGCGGGCAGGATTCGAACCTGCGTCTTCTGGTTTGATATACCAGACGCTCTGACCTCTAAGCCAACGTCACCTTATGACGTAAATTCAGAATGTGAAGGCAAAATTTCAATCATGCGGGTAGGGTTCGCGGTGGCTTAGAGGTCAGAGCGTCTGGTATATCAAACCAGAAGACGCAGGTTCGAATCCTGCCCGCGATTGAATTTTTTCCTTTGCTAAAAAAAATAATTACGCTAATTGTGTTAAATTGTTGTGTCGTTAATTTTATGTTTGCTACCAAGTGTGAAACTAATTTACTTAAACGAGACTGCTCATTGTGTAATTTATAATAATGAGTAGTAAAAAAACATCTATTTATCATTAAAAATAATATAATTGATGTAAACATAAACAAATACTAGTTTTTAATGTCCCGCCGAAAGACTTGATCGCAGAATATAATTATATTAAATGATAAATTATTTTTATTTTTGTAAATACCTCTAACTGACTCAATAGCCTAGTGGTCCTGACAGCGACTGCTACGCTAGAGGTTCTAGGTTCGATTCTAAGATCGAGCAGTGTTATTGAAATTTTCTATGAAATTCGATAAAATTGGGACGCAAGTTTGAACCCTGTCTGAGACCGAATTTATTTTCAATTAAAATTTTGAACCCTGGCTGAGACCGAATTTTTATTCCATTAAAAGTTATGACTAAGAATGAGTTGATTCAAAATTAAAATATTTTCATTTTACTCTCACAATAGTTTTCCTAAATGTAATTTTGAAATTATACAATATTTATTTCTGAATCTTATCCTATGAAGGTTAGTTATCATTGCAGTTTTGAATAAAACTAATCAATTATCAGAAATATTAGATATATTTCTGCCTATACCCACAGTTCGCCTGTTTTTTTAGGTCCCATGTTATTCGGGCTAGCCTATTGCCATTAACAAGGCACAAAACCAATCTTCTAGCTGCTACAGAGAATTTGATAGATAAATCCAATAACGCTTTGCTCTACCTGGGAATCCAACACAGGACTTCTAGCGTAGCAGTCACGCTTAGGACCTAATGAGGTATATTAAATCTGTTAGACAGTTTAAATATATATTTTTTTTATATTACGGACGCTTCCTTACAGAAGACATCTGAGAAAAAAGACCGAAACAAACTCGGAGAAGCATCTTTCAAATTTCAGATGTAGCACTCAAAGTATCACGTGAGTGACGTGAGTGGCACAATGTAGGACACTAGGTACTTAATAGATGCAAAATTTAAACTCACTCAGCTAGCGGAAAGTAAGTAAATTGGTTACATAATTAGATCGTACCTACTAAGAAACCAAATAAATGTATGTAATTAAAACAAATTATGCAATATAATATGTAATAAGAGTAATATTACTCACAGAATGGGCACGAAGAACCACAGAAGAAATATTAAAATCGCCATTATGCCGAGATACTGAGGATACTCCGTGAATGGCGCCAAAAATGTTGAACTGAAAGTTATAATAATATCATTGATAGCAACTGTTGGTAATAATAATAGAAATAACTATTATAATTAGACCCGTAAGTAAAGCCTTAAAATAGCAATAGAAATATATTATGTCACTTAATTGGAGTTTCATAACATTAAGGGTGAGAATTCTATGCATAAAGAATATAATTTAAAGTTCTTTATTAAATGGTGTTCAAATTTGTCTTGAATTAAAATACTGCTTAAATCAGGATGTCACTGTTAATTCTCAATTCGACTGTATGTATTTTGTTGTTATGACAGTACTCGGTGTTATTAAATTTTCTGGTTTGTCAAGTGGGCAAAAGGTCAATTTTTCTTATGGAAATTGATCAGCATTGATAATACCCATCATGTTCATGGAATGTATTGGTAAAATTGAAGTGCATATACATTGCATTCACGAATGATAATAATTGTGTGTAATGATAAATTTATTGGATAAGTCAATAAACGAGCTGACGAGCCACCTGGTGGTTATCATCGCTCATGGACTCTCTTGGTGCAACACAAAAGGAGTTGCTGATAGATTGCCAACCTATAAGAGTGGACTACAGAGTGCTAGAGCCGCAGCTACCGAGGGAGAACTGGCTCTTAGGCGCAAAAGTCGAAACACACATCAATATGCTTTACGACAGAATCCGACGTAAGTTTCCGTTTCATCCATTTTAATTAACTTAAAAACTTAAATGAGCGTCTATCTTTGTAATTTACTAAGCCTATGTCACTTGATCCTATATTTATCATAAAAATAGCAGATATTAAAACTAAATTGAAAAGAGATAGTTTCAATAATATTACATTATGCAACATTCTGATCTGATCTGAGATCTGTTGATATAAGTACTTACTTGAAACACTCGGTTGCGTTCATTTTGTTTTCATATCCATGCTGAAACAATCGGAGGAACTATGTGAGGTACTAAACAAATAAATTAAAAAGAATGACACAGATTCTGTGAAATATTAAGACAAGGTGAGTCAAGTGTGATTTTTTCTGTAACTCTAAAGATTTTATCCCTCGTTTATAAAAGTAATCTGAATTTTAATCACACTGGTTTACATATAAGAATAAACTGTAGGAATACACGTCCTTTTATATGAATTCCACAGTTATTAAAATATCCCTGCCTTACAGAGCATTGAAATACAAAGCGGCTTACCGGCGTTATGTGCAGTTTAGTGCAATCCTTCAAAGGGAAGGAACCCTTGCCTATCCACACAAGGTAGGCAGCTGATAGCCCTATGTACATCATGTAGTAGACGCAACATAGGTACGAAGTCAGCACTTTCAAATGGCCGACACCTGGAAAAATATGTAAGTAATGGTTTTATGACAAATATTTTTTTTATTATGCTTTGTACGCACGAGCGAACCTACGTATCTAGTATGTAGGTAAGTACTTTGCACTATGACGTAATAATATGACCGTTGGACTGCCAAGTCATAGGTCTCGAGTTCAAATCCAAGGCACGCTCTTCTGACTTGTCGTAATCTTGTGCGTATTAATAGTGACCATAACTCGCTTGATGGTGAAGAAAAACATTTTGATGAAATGAAATGAAATGAAATGAAATGAAATGAAATGAAATGAAATTTTATTCTGCAAGTAGATCTTTAGAGATACTTTTACATGTCAATGGTATGGGTTTTTTTTTAGCTAGATGGCTTCGGCATTTCCTAACTGACGACCTCTGAGAAGAAACACCGAAACAAACTCAGAGAATCATGGTCTCTTTTAAAGTCCAGACATGGAAGAACACTTATATGTGAGTGGTACGATGTAGGGTAATGTCTGAAATGGCCTTTTGAGGAAAGAACCATTGCAGCTTTGAGTAGACCAGTCCAAACTGACGGCACGCATGCATCAGTCATCGTGTAGCTCAACCATAATTTAGGGAGCTCAACGACCTGTCGCACGACCATACCAGATCAGCAGGACATTCGTGTAGGTCTAATGAAGTTCCCAAAGCTTCCAGACTATATTAAACTTGAGAGCATGCTTGAGATATTTTCTCGGAGGCATCCGAAGTCTGTCAACCCGTACTAGGCCAGCGTGGTCTCACCCTGGTCATTCTGAATCGAACATTGGGACAATAAATGTGTTGAAGAGAGGTATTAACTTTTTTTGATCAAACCTTTTTGCAAGAGCCCTAAGCCCTAAGGCCTAATTAAGGCCTGCCTCGTTAGTCCTGGTCGCGATTGGTAGAGGTAGAGGTCTTGCGCTATTCTATGTAATTCACAGTATCTGCTCGGATTCTTTATATTTTCCGGTTAATGGCAATAGACTCGGCCCTAAATGGGATCTAAACATACCGTCACACTATGAGTGGACATTATTACACTTCTGCTTAAGCCATCGGGGAATATAGGCGTGATGTTATGCTATCACATTGTGCTGACTTATTATCTTCAATAGATGTATGATGAATCATAAAAACTGCTTCAACTAACATCATAAATACTGTTATAATTCAATTTGTGTTCTACTTGGGTCCAAAGGACCAAAAAATATTTCACGCTACAGCAAAAGTTATACCTACATAGGAAATACCGCAGCGGCTATGTTAACATTATAATCGGATTAAACGCTGTACACACAAGCAGCGGTACTTGCTGCAGACTTATCTACTTGTAGGCTTTACTATGTATATATACAGTAGTATCTCCCAATAACCCGGTTCTCGAAAATAACATGTCTTTTTTATAGGTTGTCGACAAAAGAGTAGACGAGCCATTGATAGTAAGTAGTCATCGCTGCCAAATACATGTGAAACACCAGAGTTGCTGATGCGTTGCCGAGCCTATAGAGTCCCTAGAGACTACAGACTGCCAGAACCGTAGCAACTGAGAGGGAACTGACTCTTTTAAGCAAAAGTCGAAAAACGCCGTAATGCTTACGGACTGCTACGTAAGGCTACGGTCGCAAGCCAGTTAGTCTCCGAGAGATCCTACCACTGAGTAAGTTAGTTTCTCGCCTCTTACGGGATACCTGTCTGAATGGCAGTCAGGAGTAGAGGGAAATAGTAGGGAGAAAGGTGGCTCGTGGCTCTTTTGCCGATATAAGCAGTAAAAACAATATAAAAATAAGAAACATAAATATATAAATAAATAAAACATAATCACCTCTTAATATTGGCACAGCTCTCCACACTCCTACAGGATCCTGCTGGCTCAGCTGTCCCATCGCAAGTTGCAGCAGGGTCGTTGGCAGCCCTACAGCCAGCAGCCAGAACGAGTAGACCACCAGGTAAGGAACTGCCCCATATCTAAACGCTTCTTTAGGTAGGCGGACTGAGTTGAATAGCGATAGAGATATTGCTATGGTACATAGCTGTGTTTTGATGAACTCGCATGTTGATTTTAATGTCTGGAAAGAAAGGATGCTTATTTATAATAGAAGTATAATATAGTGGTGGTAGGCGTAGTAATAATTTTATGTATTTCCGTATTCAATCAAGGAATTGGGGATACCAAATACATTTTTACTACGTGGTCTAATTGTAACAGTCAATCTCATAGTCTAAGAAACTTGAGGTAATATAAATCTGTAGGCAGGCAAAATCATAATGTGGCAACGTTTTATTGCTAGCTATTTCCTGCATTCACACTATAGATAAATTGGACCTTGGAGAAGATATGGAGGACAGTCATAGTCTATCCGTCTCCAAGGTCCAATCTGTCTCTATGCCAAAATTTATTTAAACAGAACATATAAAGCTACTGTCCTATTTACAATATAATATTGAAGTATGGATAAAAACTATAGGTATTAAACTATACCTATACTGACGAGATGATCGCGAATATTACAAATAATTAACACATTTATGTCACCTTTTTAACATTGAATCACATAATAATTGAAACCTCCTAACACATTAGTCTAATTAGAGCGAAACAAATCTCTTTGAAGTCTCTTACAGATATATCTTTTTAATTAGTCAAATGACATTGTAATAAGGAGCTCAGCGGTGTGTTTTCATCTGCTTATGATACTGGATGTAGTTGTGCAGTTTTTGTTGCATGACCTGGAATTGATCTTTTGTAGAATTGAAAATATAATAATGTATTATTTATTTTTTCGTATTAGTAGTCTCCAATTTTAGCGTTTAACTAAAATCAAAAGTGATATTATCAATTTAATATTTTTAAAGCCAAGTTTTTTGTTTTCATCAGCTTCCCGACCTCTACAATATCGAAAACATGACTGTCCATTCCGTTAGAAATAGATCACTTTCAAATTACAATAACTTCAAGAATAGTCAATAGTTCCACCATCGGCATCGTCTTCCTTAGGTTTCTATCTTCAGTTCTTCCTGCATTACCCAATCTTATATTACTATCAAAAGCTATTATTTTTCCATCACAATAGTTACATCACAGCGCCTGTTCTTCACTTCACTGGTTCAAATCTGTCAGTTTGTTTGTAACATTGTAATGAGCCTGTTCTTTCGTCACAGTTCCGATGACAAGTGATCGATTACGCGAGATCGCAGCTGACAAGTGCAAGGTTGCGTCATTGCTACAGAGTTCTTGCAATAATGGACTCGAACTAGGTGTTTGAATTTGCGAGACGTTGAAGAATAAATACGATTCGAAATAGAAATAATCTAATGGACAAGGCGTGAACGAAAAGCTTGACTTTTTTGTTATTGCTTTGAATTTTTTGAGCCTAGTTTTGCCTGGTGGAAAGAAAGAAAGAAAAAGTATTTATTGACACAGATATGGAGATAAAGGCAGTACTAAAGAGTCTGAAGATGGAGTACGCAATTTTCGAGGCCTTGTCTGACATATAAATGACGGAACGGTTAATTTCTTTGTCGTAGATTTTAAATGTGAGACTGGTAGGTAGCCAGAACGATCCTACCAGATATTTTCAAGTTCACATTATTTAGATTGGTATAAGAATACGGATATCGTTTTTTTATCGTATAAGTAATATAAGTATAAGTATCACAAATATACACAATAATGACATGAATACAGACTACATATTATTTCAAATTCACTACTATAGAAAAACAGCAGCAATATGTTATATATATATATATATATATATATATATATATATATATAATCGTGTGTGGGTGACATTAGTTTAATAACCCTTATAATTGCTTGGATACACACAATTATAATATTTAATTATATTATTATAATTCAATTATAAAATTTATTGAATTATAAGTTTATTTAATGACTCGTATTACGTTTAAAATTATATAGTAGAATTCATTTGCAACAATGTCCACTTCCTCTGCTTTGTTAACAAGATCGTTACACAAAATCACTGACCCGTAATATTTTTCTATAATAATTCAAGAATTTTAGACGCTCTGAGGTATTGTTGTTTAATTACAAGCACCCGTCTATAGACTTGATTTCTTAGTGAATGTGATTTGCAATATAACATACCATCACGCCTGTATTCCCCGAAAGGTTAGGCAGAGGCGTACTAATGCACACCCACAGTTCGCCGGTATGTTTAGGTCCCATGTAATAGGGGGCGAGCCTATTGCCATTAACCGGGCACAAATCCAGACTCCGAGCTGCTACTGAGAATTTCATAGAAAAACCCAATAACACTTTGCTCGACCTGGGCATCGAACCCAGGACCTCTAGCGTAGCAGTCGCGCTTGGGACTACTAGACTAATGAGGCAGTCAAATATGATTTGCAATATAAGCGGCATAATACAGGATGTTTGGTGCATGGATCAGAAAGGGCCGAATTTACTAATGGGCCGGCTCGACCGGAGTGATAGAAAACCGGCGTTAAATAACGCTTACGTTGTGTTTCGCCGAGTGAGTGAGGTTACCGAAGGCCCAATCCCCTATTAAAAGGTCGGCAACGCACTCGTGACTCCTCTGATGTTGCGGGTGTCCATGGACGACGGTAATCGCTTACCATCAGGCGATCCGTCTTCTCGTTTGCCCTTCTATCCCATAAAAAAAGGGATTGGGGGGTCATTTGCTAGTTTTTACCTCTAGATGTCGGAAGAGGTCGCCCTAGATCGGACGAACGCCGATCTTATGACGAGATCCTTCAAAAAGGTCAGGTGTGTAGGACTCAACCGGCGCGGATGTATGAGAAAATGTTTGAATGTGGAAAAAGCAAAAGAAGTATGCAAGAATCGTATCAATTTGCTGTCTATAGTTTCTGCTACCCTGTGGGAGAAATGCGTGGAGTATGTATGTATATTTAATGACACGGTAACTACTTAAAAATCTATGTCCTTCTCCAAGATTTGATCTATCACTCTACCACAATTGGTTCAACGGGTTTGGCATGAAAATGTAATAAACAAACAGACACACAGACAGAGTTAATTTCACTTTTATGAATTCGTATGACAACCGGGATGGACAGCTTAACGTGACTTCGATGTGTTAAGAATGGTCATTGGATCCATAGATTGTCCGCGGCAACCTTGCAGACTGATTGATCGGTGTAGTAATTACTTAGCTACGAGCCCCGCCAACGGGGTTATTTAGTATAAAAAAATCGGACAGTTGAAATGACTGTTGAACTGACTGACATAGCTGTTCTATTTCCGCAGTATTCTTTCATAAGAGGAAACGGAATAGCATGGCTCTTTTTGGAATATCAACAGTCGGACTTTTCTTACAGAATATGGGGGCGGAACATATATTTGGTCGTAACTACAATATTTTAAGCGATGGTAACCTAATGGCTTCGGACTGGGGATCATGTGGTTGCCGGTTTGAAACTCACCCATTGCACTATTTACCGACGTGAACCCACTCGTAACATAAGCATTTAGCATAGCATAGCCGCATAGCTAGTAACCTTTTTTTTAATTAAAAAATATTGTTACATGTAAGTCATTATTACAATAACTAAGTATTACATGCAACAATAGTCTAAGCAAGTGTTATAAATAGACGGTCATTGTTAAATGTTATTGAACCACACATAATATGAGGTGTCGTACTTACAAGCATTCCTTTAAACCAAAACAGACCAGTCCTATGTTATAGTGTATTTTAAAAATATATTATTCATTATAGGACTCAAATCACGTGCTAGATTCAATATGACACTTATCTTCTCTTTGATCAGCTGGAGTTCGTCAGTGATAGTTCGTTAATGTTTTGAGCCGAAAAAGCTATGTAGCTTTAACTTGGATTTAACGAAAAAAAAAACCAGCAGTTGTATATTGTAGGTTGATTGTTTCCTATTGAAATAAAACTATTTTAAAGATTTAATCATCATGACTGTATTCCCCGAAAGGTTACGCAGAGGTGTACTAATGAAAACCCACAGTTCATCGGTATGTTTAGTTTATAACTTTGCTCGACCTGGGAATCCAAACCAGGACCCCTAGCATAGCAGTCGCGCTGAAGATATTATATCGATTTATATTAACAAATTAATGTAGTTTTGTAAGTCTCGGATATTAAATGTTTCCACTAAAGTCCACCAAATCCATAAATTTCAAAAAAAAAGACAGGTTCCTAACAAAAAGACTTAAAATATAAGTACTCGGCTAACGGGTTCCTTACTAAATGAAGCGACACATCTTACTATAAGAAAAATGTATTTAAGGATCGAATGCAGCCCGAAATGTGTGGTGTAACCATCGTGTCGTGGCCCATAACCTGTGTGTCGCACTTTTGCCTTGCAAACTTGGCGGAAACACTACCGTGTGTCTTGAGACGATAATCCTTACTATCATTATAAACGTGAAAGTTTTTGAGTATGGATGTGTGGATGTATGGATGTTTGTTACCCTTTCACACCAGATCGGCTAAACGGATCTGCATGAAATTTGGCACAATGATAGATTATAGTCTGGAATAACACATAGGCTACTTTTTATCCAGGTCGGACCCAATTCTGAAGTCGACGCAGACAAAGTCGCGGACAGAAGCTAGTGACCTCATATGCGATGACATTTACTAACAATATTAATAGAACTAGCTGTGTCCCGCGATTTTACCCGCTTTGCCTCGTCTCTAAGGGTCGTGGCGTGATGTTAAATATATTAAAACTTTCCTCATGAATCACTTCGTCCATTAGTGCAAACAGTATGAAAATCAGTTCGGTAGTTTTTAAGTTTACCGCGTTTAGACAAACAGACAGACACGGCGGGGAGACGTTGTTTTATAATATCTAAGGATTATGTTTGTTGACTGCCTCATTACTCTAGTGGTCCCAAGCGTGACTGCTACACTAGAGGTCCTGGGTTCGATCCCTAGGTCAAGCAAAGTGTTATTGGGTTTTTCTGGCTATGACTATAAGCTCGCCCCCTATAACATGGGACCTAAACACACCGGTGAACTGTGGGTGTACATTAAGTACGCCTCTGTCTAACCCTTCGGGAAATACAGGCGTGACGGTATGTGATTATGTTTGTAAATAGATTTTTTTAACTAAAATTTACTTTATAATAGGAAAGTATGACGCACATACAAAAAGTGACTCATTGTCTCTAATCCAGAGCTCAAATTCTACGGACTCACCTATGAGGTTTTTCATAGGTGAGTCCGCCTTCAAAAACATAAAAATAATGTTAGGTGCACAACAGTCTCGGATGTCGGTGCCTTCGATTTTGTTTTCACCACCGCCTTCGGAAACTTTTGTGCACCTAACACTGTTTTTGTTTATGAAGGCGATTTAACTTTTATTAAAACTTATTTCATTTGGAAATTTGTAGTTGTGAGTAAAATTTTATGTATATCTAGACGACGTTATCTTTTTATCATTTACGTGTTATTGTCATTTTGTTCTAAATCTTGTAATCAGATCTTGACCAAATTATTATGGGACCATATCTGAAGTATGACCTACCGATCAATAAAAGAATCATCAAAATCAGTTCATAATTGACGGAGTAATCGCGTCAAAAACATACATAAAAAAATTGAGAACCTCCTCCTTTTTGAAGTCGGTTGAAAAAAGGCCACAAACAACTTGTCATCCAATTTTTTTTTCTTTAAGGGATAGTAAGCATCCAAGCTATTCATGTTGACAGTATAGTGAATGCTCGATTCACAAGAACACTACATATTGGAATGTAAACAAAAATATCCGCTTAGATGGAAACAAAACAATAGATGCTTTGTATCACAAACAATCCGTTGACATTGTTTGTTTTTCAAAATATTTTCAAATTTACCGAATATCTAGTATTATCGGAAGAGTGTTATTGGTGTGTACAAACTTGCGAACATTGGGGCGTTGCATGATAGTATACCTAACAAAATTGTTTGCATGTGCGTGGAATTGCACATCAAATACTTTTTACCACGATAACCTTTTTGGATTGATTTTTTTTTAGTAAATCGTAGGCACGTACTGCCAAAGATGTAGAGAAAGTTACGAGGCAGAAATAGTATTCTAGTTCCTCAATTCTTAGCGCCGTCAAGTATTATAAGTTAATTCTGTATCATTATTTGCAAACGTGAATTGATGTTTGTATTTGGAAGGATTGTGTTACACGATAGGATAATATCCAAGGAAGACTATTTCAGAATGATCAGCAGAGTTTCATAGACATGATTGCATTGTAATGTTTAGTGCTGTATTTGTATTTAGGCTAAATATAAATGCCTCAAAATTTTCACAAGGAAAAATCCAATCGTTATTATAGAATCCAATTTTTCAAAGCTGCATACGTGCACAGTTTACTTTATAAAACTGACCAAAGCGTAAAGTCTTCTGACTAAAAAATAGTATATATCTCCAATGTTCCAAACTGACACATTATTTTAGTAGTCCTTAGCGCGACTGCTACGCTAGAGTTTCTGGGTTCGATTCCTAAGTCGAGCTAAGTTTTATTGCGTTTTTATATGAAATATACAGTAGCAGCTCGGAATTCGGGAAAGGCATGCTCCAGTGTGGGTGACATTAGTACACCTCTGTCTAACCCTTTGGGGAATACAGACGTCATAGTAATATGTTATCAATGCCCCAAAACACGTTTACCATTTTAATTACTTTAGAAAACTTACAGCTAATGTACAAATATAATAAAAAATAGTAAAATATGGCCAATTACGAGTTTTCGCTAATAACAGATTATGTAGTAAGTAATAATGTCAGGTAGACATAGGAAAACCAGTTAAAGACAATTCAAAATGAATAATTGTGTCCAAATTAATACGTTTTCTATATACTACCATTCAACGTTTTCTAATGAAAGAAACTCCTTGAGTTTTCTTCAGAAGTTGCGTACAAGAAGTGCAATCATTAAAAAATATTATCTACTTTAAGTTTTTTATTATCACATTTTATTACGCCAGTATATATTTTCCTAGTGATAATTATGTACATTAATTAGTGATTAGGAATGGTTAGGAAATAAAAAGTAATGGTCTAATGGTTAGAGAGTGAATTGACAGCGCACGCGATGCTCTTCGGACGATCACTCATTATTATAAACCGCTAATGATTAACTGCTTTCAGCTTGTAATGTTTTCACGCACATTTTCTTACATAAGATGAGCTGGATACCATTTTTGTGACGTCACATTATAGCTTTGTTTCTGTACTAACATAGGTTAAATTTTAACTTAAGTTTATTATATCTACTAGCGACGGTTCCACCCGCGGTTTCACCCGCGTTACCCCATTCCTAAGAGTCATAGCGTAATGTTAAATAGCTTAAAAACTTCCCCTTGAATCATTCTATCTATTATAGAAAACATCAAAAATTTTCAAGTAGTCCTTTTCTGTCGCGAGTCGCCGTTAACTGCTAGTTATTATATCCATTAGACATTGATTAAATTGTCCAATATCATTTTAAATGAACAATTTTCAAACATGAAAATAATGTTAAATCTGCTTAACCTGTAGGTTGTAATAGTTATGCATGTATTTCATTATTTTAATATACACCCAGATTATATCTGGGTGTCTTTAAATCACGAGTTAGTCGGTTTCTTCTAGGCAAGCGCGCTCCATCGTAGATCGCAGTATCACATAACATCAGGCGAACTGGCGGTCAAGCGTAAACCTACCACGAATAAAAAAAAATTGCATCCTTTTTTTCGTCGACGTCGCATAGGATTAGGTACTTACTTAAATGGTCTAAATGTATTATGTAATATGCATATAAATTTTCATGTTATTGTGATATATGTTTTTTTTGTGTGTGTAACTGTTAAAATGAACTTTCTTTCTTTCCTTTTCTTTCTTTCCAAAACTTACTGTGGAATCCCCTTTTAAAATGCCGGCAACGCACTTGTGACTCCTCTTGTGTGGCGGGTGACCATCAGGCGATCCGTCTACTGGTTTGCCCCCATCCGTTTACCCGATAAAAAAAACAAAAACTGCGAGCAAGTCTGCTATATAACTTCCAAAAAAAAATACGTACTTACTACGCACGTAAGTTGAATGAATATGAATCACACACGTGGTGGTGTGAAGTTTTTTCCCATTACAGGGAAATAGTGTAAGCAATACATAAACATCTAGGTACCTCATCAATACACAACTGCCTCATTAGTTTAGTGGTACTAAGCACAACTGCTACGCTTGGGGTTCTGGGTCGAGCAGTGTTACTGGGTTTTTCTATTTTATATATATTTTTCTTCCCAGCGAAAACACTATTATTTTGATACAGGTTTCTGCCTGCAACTTCGTCTACGTGGACTTCAGAATTCGGCTCGACCTGGATAAACAGTAGCATATGTACTATTCCTGACTATAACCTATGTCTGTGTCAAATTTTATTTAGATCTGTTCAGCCGTTCTGACGGGAAAGAGAAATAAATATCCATACATCCTCACAAACTTTCATGTTTATATAATATAAACATGAAAGTTTGTAGGGATTTATCATTTACAAATGTAAAAAATGAATCTGTAAAATGCACTCATTTCAATAATATAAAACAATAACTATCGTTATTTTGTAATATAAGTACGCTGAAAAATCGATCTACAAATTTAAGCTGTGCGGTAATTCTATGGATGGGTGATTCATAGCACATCGAGATATATTCGTACCCAGGAGCACATTTTACAGAAATTTCACAGAGGCGAAACGGCACGCGGGTTGCTCGTGTAGGTATAATATTTGCAGATGAATTGATAAGCAACCTTCTGATTGTTTAAAGGCGTTTAAAATAGGAAATGGTCTTCTCAGTTTAAATAATAAGACAATACTAGATATGACAATTAAGCTCCTAACAAATGATCGTAAAACTAGCTACTAAGTAATGCGCCATAACAAATTATCTGACTGACATTGCAAAAGAATCGTGAATAATAAATAAAATGATTTCATGCAAATATAAATGAATGATTCCGTATAGGTAGTAAATATTGCAAAAAGTTTGACCTTAACAAAAAGATTGTATTTGTTTGATAAAAATAATGTTTCTTTATTGTTTATGTCGGCAAACGAGCCACCGGATGGCTACGCCCAACATCATGCACAACGCTTCAGCAACACCAGAAGAGTTGCCCATGTGTTGCCGAGACTTGCCCTTTCTACTATCGGACGACCAGAAGCATGATAAAGTAACACGAATTCATGGTGGACATTCAAAAAACCCGAACGAAACGCTTTAAGTCCACTTTTATCATGCGTGCCGCAGAAATGTGGAATGCGCTTCCCGAGTGGGTCTTCCCCTATAGATATAATCTGGGTGTCTTTAAATCACGAGTAAATCGGTTTCTTTTAGGCAAGCGCGCTTCATCGTAGATCGCAGTGTCTAACTGGTGATCAAGCGTACGTTTACGACGGTCTCAGATGCAAGTGTGGTTGCCAGCCAGTCAGACCCCAAGGGGTGTTACTACCGAGCGAGTTAGCTATTTTCTTATTATTATTTAGTTTTATTATTCCATTTTTTTTTTCTCTTCTTAATGTGTTCTTCTTTATATAAGTATCCTTTATGTATTGTGAGGACAAAACAAATGTGTTTCTTCCTTTCTTTCTCGCCACTTTCGAGATGCCGATCTGAATGGCAATGAAAAATTGTATTGAGGCAGAATTCAACGTTACGTTTATATGTTCCATGAAATAGGGGGCGACCCTATTGACATTAACTGGGCAAAATCTAAACTCCGAGCTTTTGAGGATCATATAAAAACCTAATAAAACTTTGCGTGATCCGGATATCGAACTCAGGACCTCACACTCGGTAGTTTATGACTGAAACTTTGAAGCACTTAATTTTTTATCTTTTTATAGGGTTCTTGAACGTAACAATAATATTTTATTATAATAACCATAAAAGGTTATTTAGAACACGACTGTACAATCAGCAACAAAAGATAGCCAAATTAAAAAATAACAGTACCAAAAGTTATTCACGATTTTGATTATTGTAAATTATTTTTTAACAATTCTCGTACGAGTATATGCAGTGAACTCGATTTACCTTCTTAGGTCAATAATTTTTGGATATTAAAGGAGTAAAATCATTTTGAAGACTGCATCTAGTGCAGAGACTTTAGTTGCCGACTGTATCAAGAATAAAATTAAGAACAGTTGATAAAAGAGTTAGATATACAGGTAGCTAAGCATATCCTTGTGTTTTGACATAGACTGTGTTAATTGCGTTACTCAATCTATGTCAAAAACACAATGTCGTTTGCTGCCTGAACACATGACTCTTTTGTCGACTGTACATACAGGAAGTTCATGAGATAAGTAATTTACGGTAGTGTTAAAACAAAATGTATGCACTAAGAATCCTTAGCCATGATATTGAGTCACTGGAGACCTTGGAGATTCCGGAATTGCAAGATTATGACATGAGTACATAAAGGTACTTGTATCTTGTCTGAAGACGCTATTGTTTAGGAACAATGTAGAACTAAGGCACAGAATTACACTTTATAAATATTATATTTCCTTATAGATTATCCGATTTAGTCACCTGAGCACAAAAACGGGTGACCCACACTGCTATTTTTGTTACAAATAAAAAAAATGCCATCACTCTCACACCCACAGTTCGCCGGTATGTGTGGGTTCCATGTAATAGGGGGCGAGCTTATTAACATTAACCGGGCACAAATCCACACTCCAAGCTGTTACTGAGAATTTCATAGAAAAACCCAATAACACATTGACCTGGGAATCGATCCCAGGGCCTCTAGCGTAGCAGTCGCGCTCAGAATACTACTCTTATAAGGACGAGGACTTATTTCCCATAGTACTTGAAAGCACGCGTACACACGCGCCGCCTATTGGACCTGTATCAAGTTCAAGACTAGCCTAACCTAGCTACCTAACGAGAGCCTCCACAGATGTGAGTCGAAACTCTCGGGTGCTATTGGCTGGCACAATTATTATTATTATTAATACAGCCATGCGTAATACCTTCACGCCTGAGTTCCCTAAAGGGTTAGGCAGAATGAAAATTTGCAACCTAAGACCTCACGCCTAGGAGCCGAGCTCGTGATTACTAAACCAAGGAAGAAATATCTTTTTGTGATTTTTTTAGCATGTTCCATGCTAAGGTTATAAAGTAATTTTAGTGAAGGAAAATAAGACGTAAATTCAGAATGTGAAGGCAAAATTTCGATCTGGCGGGTGGGTCTCGCGGTGGTTTATAGAGTCTGGTGTATCTAACCAAAAGACGTAGGTTCGAATCCTGCCCGCGGTCGAATTTCTCCTCCACTAAAATTATATGGAAGAAGTTTCTAAAAAGATGAAAGTCCTTTTAAAACGTATTTCGTATTTCTTATCACTTTTAATGAAATATAATTATTAAGGTTTTTTCCTGTTCCTGATTAATTAAATTAATTAATATACATTGTACATGTGAATCTGCATATAAATGTTCAGGAAAAAATAATGTTTGAAAGAAACACATTAGCTGCTGATAAAATATAGTTTCCTTGTGATAAAAAGTACTACAGTACCTGTACTAAGTACAGGTAAATCACCCTCATTTAGTCAGATTAAGGTTAGGCACTAACGTACACTATCATTTGGATGTCTATTGCCATTAATCCGAAAAAAATCCAATTTCCGAACTGCTACTTAGAATTTATTAGAAAAACCTAACAACAGTGCTCGATCTGGGTATCGAACTCAAGAATGAACGTTCATCAGCCACATTTGTGATTACTACACCATTGAGATAGTTCCAAGTATCCACATAAAACACTTTTATGAAAACACTTTTTTGATAGTGGGATTTTCAAAATTTTTAGGCTTTCTATGCATTCTATTACATTGAATATTATCATTTTGACACTGTTCCAGTTAAAATTATTACTTATAAATTGTTACCACATATATTAAGTTAACCAAATGTAAATAAATTATGTCACAATACCTACTACCCAATACTAAAGTTATGTAACTCACAATTACTAAAAAAAAATATTCTTAGTAGTTTTCAAATAATTCTATTTTTCTACACCACGACAATAAAATCAGCTCGATGGGGAATTGAACATTCCAGGTGCTAATCTACGTTGGGAGTAAGTTACAACTAATTACTTGAATGCTGAACTCCATGCTAAAACATAATTATACATATGTAGACAGCATAAATACAGCATTAACATCACTGTGTAGATACAGCAGAAACGTACAATCAGTTTGAAAATAACTAACGCGTTCCGACAAAGGCCTCGGCCTACTAACATTGATATTTGAAAAAAAATTACAAAGAAAAGAATATCGATCCACAGATCACAAATGTTATTCTTTTTTTAAACATATTTTTTTACTACATCTCGTAAACCTGAGTTTTCAATTACCGATTCAGTTCGTAAACATCTAACAAGGTCATTATCGTGTAAATACTATACAATAGGTATTACCCAGCCAGTTTTAGAAGTCCTTCCTGTGCAAGATTTGCTTCTAACACAATGGAAATCACCACACGGTCGGGTCACCACTGCCATATAAAAATTATTTTATACTATTATCTGTTTGAATTAAGAGCACGATCGCGCGCATGCGCCTTGCACGTAACACTGAACTGAGTCGGAAGGTGCGCCGAAGTGATGCGCGGCGTTTATATCGATAATACGTTTTTTTATAGTGACGAGTATCAACATAAGTAATGTTTGTTATGAACATTTTGTTTAAGCAGTCGTAATTGTAAGTTACTTATGTTTTTAAAGTATAGGTGAAAAAAGTATAAATGGTTACATAATTATAACTTATTAACTTCTCACAGTTAACTTAGTTTGTTAAAACACTTAAATTACAAAGAAGTTGATGTAAGTATTACAAATTAATCAGAATATGCAATCATTAGAACAATTTACTGAAATATTAGACGTCTTTCGATAAAATAAATCTAATATATTAAACATAATTAAATTAAACACTCTCCCCATCACTAGTTGTCAGAGCATGCCACGGTACACCGCGCACAACACTACTCAGTTATGGAAATTAACTTCGGACAGGTAAAAATAAAAACACGGAGTAATTACCATCGATATGGTCAGTAAGCATCACTATGTCTTGAAAGGGTCTTCTTAATGTTATATTGGTAATATGTAGAAATTTTCTGTCTACTTCCAGACTTAGGAAATCTAGATGATTGTATTTTTTTATACCACTAAGGTTGCAATCAAGCATACGGCTGATGGTAAGTGGTTACCGTAGCCTATAGACGCTAGCGCAACACCAGGGGTATCACTCGTGCGTTGCCGACCCTTTAAAAATCTTTTCACGCCCTTTTTGAAGAACCCATGCTATAGTCCTTTGGAAAACCTCGGCAGGGAGTCGATTCCACAACCTGAGTGTGACTGTTTGATAAGTGATAAATTATTATTATATTATATTACACTTTATATAATAAGTACCTACCTACTCGTACTAGTGATGCCTTCGTTGTGTTTAGCCGCATTGATGATTTTTTCTATCGATATATTTACAAAGCCAAGAAAATCTGTCTTAGTTTTTCTTTACATTTAAATTGAAATTTGGAAGGGATTAAGTTTTCGAAACTGTTATTTAATCTTTTTTTCAATACGTGCGCTTTTTTATTTCAATTTTGTGTTTTATCATTTATTTAATTTCCTCTCTTATTACAATTCCGCGAAAATGTCCATACATCCTTTTTCAACACAGTAGCAGAAGATACAAATTTATGGGTATTTTTCAATTTATTTTTATAAAGATTTACAAATCGTAAAATAAAATAGATAGGTATCTACATAAAGTATTATTTAGTATTTCATAAATAATATCCATACCTACTAATATTATTATAATATTACAAACAAACAGACAGAATTCTGTCTGTTTGTTTGTTACATTTTCACCCCTAAACTGTCGAACGAATTTTGACGACTTAGTATAGAGGTACTCTATAGCTGTTTCAATGCCCGAGTAAAACCGCGGGCATTGAAACAGCTAATGGTATTACGTTGAAAATATTATAAGTTCCGCTCTCTTATTTTTTATACTGAAGTCGCATATTAATCAGGAACTACTGAACTCATTCCGTTTCATCAATTGAAATGGGTCGATTTAATTATGCGAATTATTCTCGTTGCTGAAAAAATATCAACAAGTCGGTCGCGAAACAAAATATTTTATCTATAGGATAAAATAGCGAATGATGCTTCTTTTATTTATAAAAGACGCAAAGCCCTTTTTATACCTCCAAACTAATAATAAAAAAGCGAAAGTACCTCTGCCTGTTTGTGCATTTTCATGCCCAATTTTTTTTAAAGCCGTACTACCAATGTCGGCCGCACATTACTATATTCTTGTGCTTGTGTTACGGGTGGGTTCACGTCGGTAAAGTCAAAGTAAAGTGAAATCTTTTATCTTCTTCTATCTTCTTCTATACTTATAATAAATCTGTAGAGAGGTCAATTCTGTACATGAAATATATTTCCAAAATAACTATCAGCGGGTGATTAGTGATCGATACTGACGCCAAAAATGCAATCAGTAAAATTTTTGTCTGTCTGTCTGTCTGTATGTTCGTTATAGAAACAAAAACCACTCGACGGATTTCAACGAAACTTGGTACAATTGTTCTTCATACTCCTGGGCAGGTTATAGTATACTTTTCATCACGCTACGATCAATAGGAGCAGAGCAGTGAAGGGAAATGTTGGGAAAATGAGTGATTCATGAGAAAGGTTTCAAGCTATAAAACATCACGCTACAACCCTTAGGAACGGGGCAACGCAGGTGAAACCGCGGGCGAAGAACTAGGGAACAAAGTAACTATTCCACGCGGACGAAGTCGCTGGCAAAAGCTAGTTTCAAATAAACCAATATTACAGGTATTTTTGAATTGTCAAAAATAGGTGCACAGTTCCAAATAGTGGGTCTTATGGAGAAGAATCGGCACGAAACTCCATAGATACTCTTTTAAATAAAAATTATGACATTGTGATTTTTTACAATTTCGTTGAGTATTATAATGTGAGACTCATGTAGCTTGATGTGCAGGAGCAGTGCCTTCCAAAAGAGAAAAAAATGTCTAGAGCCAGTCTCGACAGACAGACAGGCAGGCAACCGGCGGGCTGCAGGTGGTGCAATGGGTGGGTTTCGAACCGGCAACCACATGATCACAAGTCCGATGCCCTAGCCCTTAGGCTACCGCCGCTTTTTAATTTTGATACACCGATAGAGCGGACTTTAAAGACAAACATCGGCTAAATTTTGTCCTAAAAAGTCCTTCCAGATGCCAATGAAATCGTAGGTATTAAAATAATGGTTACAAAATATATTGAGACTAGAAACAAATACCCACGGGAGACATCATTTAAATATTTGTGGGAATCAATTTCACGACACACAGGTGACCACCCTAACGTGGAGATAATTTTTATTAACGGTCCGGAGGAGCTTGAGTTGCCCACAAAAACGTAATACCGAAATAAATCGTAATCTAGACAATATTCTATCAAATTATGTTATTATTCGGATCTGGATACCGTTAATCTAGGTTCCTACGGTACTATTTTGTCTATTATTACTTTACTGGAATTAAAAGACCGGAAAATCGTTCCAATCTTGGTAAAGTTATCAGAAATTGCATTCGCTTACATTTATTTCTAGTGAAGTATTTTGGACGAAATAGTAAAGTAGGGACCAAGACTAACGGTATCGGAATCCGAATAATACCAGAATTTGATTAAATTGTGTTTGAATTACGATTTATTTCGGTATTACGTTTGTAAGAGAAATTCGGTCCGCCGGACCCTTATGTTCCTATATTTGCCAAGACAAAACGCTGAGCTGTGGCCTTGGAACATTGTGCTTCCACATGTCCTTGTCACTACCATATTAGCCTAGTGTTCCTGACTGGTGACTGCCACCTTGGTCTTGGGTTCGATATCCAAAGTTTTTTTTTATGAAATTCTCAGTAGTTGCTCGGGGTTTGGGATTAAAACATGGGCCCTACATAAACATACGATGAATGATATGCTTACGAAATTGATACCCCTCTGTCGAACCCTTCGGGAATTATAGGCGTGTTGGTATGTTATGTTATTATGTACTTGACTAAATATTGTTAATGATCTTGTTTTTGGGTCAACAAATACATTTTCCTGCTTTCTTTACAGTAAAAGTTCCTTATTACGTTATATTTGACACTGTAAAGTTATTCAACGCAAAGTGTAATAAAAACGCAAAAGATGTAATAGTGGTTTATTTTATTTTACATTTAAATTGGTATTCACGGGATTACGTCAACATTTTTTTATCTCATTTTTTGCTGTATTTGACGTAGTAAAGTTAACTTGTGAGAACATTGGCCGTTGTCATGATAAAAGACAATCTGTTTAAACAGCGTTTAGCTGTCAATGAGTATATTTTACGCATAAAAATTAAATAATTATTTAAATTAAACGGTTGTCATATCAAAATTACTCGTATGAAATAGTGGAAAAGAGTGTTCATGGAGTTTCTTGCCGGATTCTTCTCCATAGGATCAACCTTTTGGAACCGTGCAACTAGAATCATAACGTTTCATAAACGCTTGTAGAAGCTTATTTGAAATAAAAACATTTGAATTTGAACTTGGATGGGTCTATGGCAAAGCAAAAATCCTAAATTTGGTCGGTTTTCTGCTTGTTTCGATCAATTTTATTGCAGAAACCCATGTTATGCTCATCAATGGACCGTCTGTCAGGACTGGTCAGCTCCTACATGCTATAGTAATCTGGTCTAATATGTCATACTTTGGAAGGCAATTATATGCATCCTGATTTATTCTTATTTATCATATCAAACTATTGAACAACATTTTAGACAGAAGAAAACAATGGGTACACAATTTATTATTTAAAGAAGTATCTAAAGAGTTTCTAGTCGTCTCTTCTCCATAAGATCTACACTTTATAACAAATTTTTTTATAGTAAGTACCCACGGAAAATCTTCATGGATCGTCAGCCACCTGAGATGGCAGGGTATGTTGGACTCTTACTGCCTAGAAACAGGACTTGCCTTCCCCATAGTCACGGCCAAGGGATTCGTGACAATTCACCACGATCTTGACAGACTATTTGGCACCATCCAATTTTTAACTTTTCGAAAGTACCTGTATACTTGATGAGAAAGAAAAGAAAAAAATAAACAATATAATAGATATCTTATTAAAATATCAAAATATTAACTTAGTGTGGAAATCATATCATCCGCTCAACTTATGAATCAGTGTGTATGTAAATCATCCCTTATATCCGCTCAACTTATCACTCATAACAAAGTGATTAGTTTTACATCTTGAAATATTTTAAAAAAGAGGGTATTCTTGTTTGCGCATCTGTGAACCACAAATTTACAAATGATTTGTATTTTTTTTTTGTTTTATTTCTCCTCGCAAGTGATGTGTAATTTCAGAGAAATAAATTTTAAACCGTAAAGAAAGAAGATGTATTTATTGGCACACACAGCAGCAATACATTTAATTATGTTGTATTTATGGTTTGACTTTGAATTTTGTAGGGAATGCTAACCATCTTAATATAATAGATACACACTGTTTGACAGGCAACATCTCTACTAGTAAATTGCTAGTCTAAACCAGTGATTATGTTTAATAATATTTTAATAGTTTCCCACAGATTGTACATCTATTGTTTGTAATTAGCCGTTAGAGCTCGTGGGTGAAAAATAACTACGTAGATTAATCGAATTACAAGGTCAATTGTACTTATTTACAATTAAGCGACGGATGGGTGACCACTGCACTGCTCCCACTGCACTTTTAAGATGGTCACCTCACCACTACTATTGTTTTTTTTGTTCATAATAGGATTACGCTTGATCGCCAATTCGCCTGATAAGCGACACTGCGATCTACGATGGAGCGCGTTTCCATTCACGCATGCTAAATCATGGTGTTTCATGAATATTTTTCAAATCTGGTTGGGTTTTGTGTCCATGAGTAGTATGTTTCTGAAATTCCCCACGGCATAGGGCTTATATATTTGTTTGTAGGTACTTGTAATCTCCTCAGCAAATATTTCATTAAAATTTGTAACAAGAGAGTTTATGTGGGCGAAAAATCGATCTAGCTACGTCTCATTTCAGGAAAAATACCATTTCTCCATGTTTTCACACAAAAACAACAAACAACGCCTACTTCGTTCTAAATCTGTGCTTAGCAGAGCTAACCGTATTTATCTGAGACGACTACCTATGAAATACAACTAGTTACACCATTATTTACAACTGGCATCACGACAAGTACATTGTTTTACAATTGAATGATGATTACAACATAATTATAGATGATGTAAAAGTTTTGAAGACATTTTGTAGGAGAAGCATCATCATACATTGATGACGCTTCTGTGGCTTGCAGCCTTGAAGTTGGCTTGCAGAGCTCTGATGACAATTGCTTCATGTAAAATATGATCTACTAAAGTAGCGATAAACTCAGATAGCATCAGCATCAGCATCAGATACATACCATCTCGCCTGTATTTCCCGAAGGGTTAGGCAGAGGCGTTATTAATATACACCCACAGTTCGCCGGTATGTTTAGGTCCCATTTTATAGGGGGCGAGCCTATAGCCATTAACCGGGCACAAATCCAGACTCCGAGCTGCTACTGAGAATTTCATAAAAGAATCCCACTAACACTTTGCTGGATCTGGGAATCGAAGCCAGGACCTTTGCGCAGTCATGCTTGTGACTACTAGGCTAATGAGACGTAATCTTTTATTATTTTCCAGTTGTAAATAAGTCGCTGTCCTGTCATAATAATATGTCAGCCTGACAAAAAGAGAGATATAATCAAATCGCGTTAAAAAATTGTGTATGAAAATATTCCCAATGTCCTTTATAATCCTTCTAAATGTCTTTTTTAGTTTCTGACTACAATAATTGTCACAAGCAATAGTGAATATTCACGTTGTATACAAAATCACATTTGCTCTTCAAAAACAATGATACAAACACAATAAATATTTACTGACATGATTTTTTGAACATAAACGGGCGCGTTTGCGTTTGAACATTTTTTGTGTGCGAAGATAACACAAGAGAATCTACAAACAGCTAACTGCGTGAGTCACAAATAATATATGAAGCGCTGTGTAATGTGATGTTAATCATCTGTGCAAATATTTGCGTCGTAAAGTATGAGGAGTCACTGTAAAGATTTTGTTCCTTTACCCGATTAAGGTGAAGACATAAAGTTATGATTTATAATGTAAATATATAAGGTAACTTCCTCGTACAAATCTAAGTACGTACACATGCAGTAGTATTTTGTTTTTCTATATTTAAATAAATTCAAAAGGTTAGGTTAACCCTGTGTGGGGACGGGCTAGAATACTATTCCTCACTGCCTTTCAGATAGGCATCCCGTAAGAGGCGTGAAAATATCTGACTAGCTCGGTGGTAGGACCCCTTGGAGTTTAACTGGCCGGCGACCAACCTTACGTCGGAGTCTGTCGTAAAGCACCTTGGTGTGTGTTTCGACTTTTGCACATAAGAGCCAGTTCCTCTCTGTTGTGTCGAGCAAAGTGTTATTAGGTTTTTCTATGAAATTCTCAGTAGCAGCTCGGAGAATTAGAATTCTGCCTAACCCTTCGGGAATACAGGCGTGATGGTATATTAGGGATTTACATATTGAACGAAGGTTTTACGGTCCGGTCTCAAATGAAAGTTCTGGTATACTGTTAAAATCGATAATAAGGTTCTAATCAGCAAACAACTATACATATATCCAGACACATAAATAAAGCTCATTACAAAAATTTGGATATAAAAATCTTATACAACTTTCGATAACAAAACCATGGCAACCGTATACATAAAGACTCTTTTTGGTTGACGCCATCTAGTTAAATTTTCGGAAGTTGCTTTATGCTTAACTATATTGGACCCATATATTAAAAAATGTTCAATTCCAATGGCCATATAAGAATATTTGAAGAACAATAAGCAATTAAAGTCAATTTGTAGTTGTCATAAAACATTGTTATTTCGTGGTAGTTATTGGTAACAATAGCATTGTAAGATGCGATGTTTCTAATAGCAAATAAATTGGCGATGACGTAATTACATGTATTTTGTGACATACTTCCGCGTATCTTATAGATAATACTTTTATCTATTTTGTTCAACTACATACATACACTCACGCCTTTCTCCCACAGGGGTAGGCAGAAACTATAGACTGCCACTTGCTACGATTCTTGCATACTTCTTTTGCTTCTTCCACATTCATACATCTTCTCATACATACACGCCGGTTGCGAGTGATACGCACCTGACCTTTTTGAAGGATTTCGCCAATAAGATCGGCGTATGTTTGATCAACTAGAAGTTAATTTATTTTCAGGTTATTGGAAAGAGAGATTACGTTCATTTCCTACCACATATCAATAGACAACGGAGGAAATCAGGCCGGGGGTTACTGGCGGCAAACGAGCAGACGAGCTACCTGATGGTAAGTAGTCATGAACACCTGCAATAATAGAGAAGTTGCTGATGTGTTGCCGAGCCTTTATCATGCGTACCGCTGAAATGTGGAATGTGTTTCCCGAGTGGATATTTCCCGATAGATATACTCTGGGTGTTTTTAAATCATGTGTGAATCGGTTTCTTCTAGGCGAGAGCGCTCCATCGTAGATCGCAGTGTCGCTTAACATCAGGCGAACTAGCGGTCAAGCGTAAGCTTATCACGAATAAAAATAAAAATAAAGGCCTTAATAGCCTATTATGATAGCCCTACAAACTACAGACTAATGGAGCCTCAGCAATCTAAGGGTCTCGGCTCTCACGCGCAAAAGTCTAAACACACCAAGTGCTTTACCATAGACTCTGAGGTAAAGGTGGTCGCCGGCCAATCAGACCTCGGGAGGTCCTACCGAGTAAATCAGATCTTTCTCGCCTCTTACGACACGTTTATTTTAATGGTAATGAGAAACTGTATTCTAACCCGTCATCATAAGAAGGAGTTGATTTTGTTTATTTTGCTGGAGTTCAGCCTATAATGGTGCTATAAGCCTCCGGTATACGCTGATCTCTCATCGTACGAAATGCCTATACAAAGCTAGGCCATTTTATACTGGAAATCGTGGTAGGGTAGGTAGCCGTGTGCCCGGACATTTAGAAAAGCGAGCGACGTCGTGAACCAAACACAGACACGATGACGTCACAGACACGATGACGTAGATTATGCTGCACAGGTGTGGTAGGGTGAGGGATAGAACATCAAGTTATAGTCTCGTAATGTGCTTAGTTGATTCCGCCGTGTAGAGGCACGGAAGTGATCATAAAAATAGTGATAAAAAAAAAACTTTATTTTAAAATATTGAACTAATTAAATATCTAATTGTTCGTCCTGTAGTTTAGTTCCCACTGCTCATTAGTATAATTAATTATGTTAGTTCTATTGTGACTGCCTCATTAGTCTTATGGTTCTAATCGCGACTGCTATGTTTAAGATCCTCGGTTCGATTTCCAGATCGAACTAGCTGTTATTGGGTTTTTTCGATCAAATTGTCAGTCATAGCTCAGTTTGGTTTTATGTCAGGTTAATGGCAAGAGGGTTGCCCCCCATTTTATTTACATGGGACGTAAACATACCGGTGAACTGTGGGTGTGTACATTAGTACACCTCTGCTTAACCTTTCAGGGAATACAGGCGTTTGATTCCCAGGTCGAACAACGCGTTATTGGATTTAGCTCAGTTGAATGTGGGCATCTTAAAAAAACAAACTTAAAAAGTAAATGAATTAAACAAAAAGTTTCAAACCTGCTTTTATAACGTGCCTTGAAAGCGTGTCAATGTGTCATTTTCTTTAATTACTTATTACTGTTTAAAATACATAATAACCTTCACAAATGCACTTTGATAAGAATAAAAATGGTTCAATCAAGCCCGCTCCATTGCATGGCCAATAGTTATAAAGTTAAAGTCTAGTATATGCACTAAGCACTAAGTCTAGGTCTGAAGCTAACTTATTATCAGCTTAAAGCCAATACACACGCGATACTTTTATAATACCTTGATAATGCTGTGTTTCTAATGTTATTAGTGGCGTATGGACTGTTTGCAAAACAAATAGTTTTTTTTACATTTTCGGTGCGACGTTTATAGGTAAATAATGTTAATTTAAGCAGTGATAGCCTAGTGGTATGACCGTTGGACTGCCAAGTCAAAGCTCTCGAGTTCGAACCCAAGGCACGCACCTCTGACTTTTCGAAGTCATGTGCGTATTAAATAGTCAATTATCACGTGCTTAAACGGTGAAGGAAAACATCGTGAGGAAACCTGCATGCTGGAGAGATTTTCTCGATGGCGTGTGAAGTCTGCCAACCCGCATTAGGCCAGCGTGATTAGCCCACTATAGTCTAATCCCTCTCATTCTGAGAGGAGACCCGTGCCCAGCAGTGGGACAGTATAATGGGTTGACTATGTAAAGTTATTTTAGTGAAGGAAAAATTCAACCGCGAAAAAACCACCGCGAATCATATTTCGACAGACAAAGGCAAATTTCGACCTGGCGGATGCGACTCGCGGTGCCTTAGTTGATCATAGCGTCTGGTGCATCAAACCAGAAGACGCCGGTTCTAATCCTGCCCGCAGTTACATTTTTCCTTCACTAAAAGAACAAATTCTTAAGGACAATCTGCCAGAACCGGAATAACTAACTGTAGGCCATGCAAATATTTGCTTTGTCTAGTATCTGAATCCGAGATCAGTATGCAGAAGCTAGAATAACAACGAAATTGTGGCTATAAGGCGCGCCTCATTAGTCTAGTGATCCCAAGCGACTGCTACCCTAGACGTACTAGGTTCGATTCCCCTGTCGAACGGTGTTATTGGGTTTTCTATGAAATTCTCAGTAGTAGCTCGGAGTTTGGGATTTATGCCCGGTTAATGGCAATCTCACCACCTATTACGTGGGACCTAAATATACCGGCGAAGTGTGGGTGTACTTTAGTACGCCTCTGCCTCATCTTTCAAGGAATACAGGTGTAATGGTATGTGACATAACATACCATTTAAGAAAATATAATAGGAGGGGGTCTTCATAAGAGTTATTGAAGTCAAAACAATTATTACATTTACAATTTTATTTGTTGGTATGTTTGTACGCGAATCACACAGAAACTACTGAATAAAATTGGATGTGCTTATATTTTTGAAGGTCTAATTTAGGTTAAAGGTGTATATTTCATTTTAATAGTAAGAAAATCCTATTAAAATGAACACGGGACACTATATACATAGGCAAGGTACATAATCTTTACTTAATTTTACGTATAATAGACAACTTTATCCTCAGTGACCCCAATGACCCCGTCACGGTTAAGCACAATGTTTGACCTTGGAATCTCCCGTGACATCAGCCGTGAACATTGAACTGACTTCCTCTTAATAGACATTAGTTCGGTCCACAATAAATTTCATGGTTTTTTACCATACCATAAGACAACTACCATTTAATTTGGTAGAATCTTCAAGAAATTTTGGTATAATAGTTACGTTTTTAGAAAGAGATAACGCGATTTATGTGTATTTTGCCTATCCAAAGTCCTGTATATTCAGATTATTGATGACAATTATAAGAATCCTGACAAAATAAAAAAAATATATACTCGTACTTAAGGCAAATAAAAACCCAAGTTTTAACTTTGTTAAAAGTATGTACATTCTTCCTTACTAATATTATAAACGTGAAAGTTTGTAAGTATGGATGTATGGATGTTTGTTACTCTTTCACGCCAGAACGGCGGAACGGATCTGGATAAAATTTGGCAGACAGATAGATTATAGTCTGGAATAATACATAGGCTACATTTTTTTCCAGATCGGACCCAATTTTGTTGTCCACGCAGACAAAGTCGCGGGCAGAAGCTAGTAAGATATAAGTGCTTAATGGTTGAGTTTATAGGGACATTGTTGACGCATTACATTTACATTGTGTTAGCTTAGCGACGTTGCACGGTGCGGCGGTTACCTGCCGCACCCAGGGAGTTAGGTCGGGTCCGGCGGAGCTTGAATTGTCCACAAAAACGTAATACCAAAATAAATCGTAATCCAGACAATATTCTATCAAATTATGTTATTATTCGGATTTGGATACCATTAATCTAGATTCCTACTGTACTATTTCGTCTTCTACTACTTCACTGGAAATAAAAGACCGGAAAATCGTTCCAAATTTGAGAAAGGTATCAAAAATTACATTCGCTTACATTTATTTCCAGTGAAGTATTTTGGACGAAATGTTAGAGTAGGAACCTAGAGTAACAGAATTTGATTAAATTGTGTTTGAATTACGATTTATTTCGGTATTACGTTTGGAAGGAAAATTCGGTCCGCCGGACTCTGAATAAGATAACTAATTAATAAGTATAATATGTATTTAGTACTACTTAAAAGTAATATAAAAAATGACGATCTTCATTTAGTATCCACGTCAACTAATAAACCTCACAATTTCCTTGTGAAACGTTTTGTCCATAATTTCAAAATCCTTTCAGAAATCTGTGACTTCATAATTTTTTTACTCATTCTAATCTTAACTGTCTCACTAGTTTAGTGGTCGAAAGCGCAACTGTTACGCTAGAGATCCTGATTTCGATTTCAAGGTCAAGCAGAGTTATTGGGTTTCTGTATGAAATTCTTAGTTGCAGCTCAGATTTTGGATTTATGCCCGGTTCATTCATTTACATCAGTTTTAAATATAACAGTGGTTGTACATGATTAGGTACCTACCTCTGCCTAACCCCTCGGGGAATACAGGCGTGATGGTATGTTATGTTATATTCAAATCTTCTGTGGTTGCAAAATGTTAACGTAACTAAGGTTTGCAGCTCCTGACCAACCTGAATAGAATCAAAATCAAAGCTCAAAAGCACCACCACTTCTCAACACCTGGAACAGCAAACTTTTGTGTAAAACCTCATTGACAATTCTCAGCACATACAATAAATCCTTCATACACCGGTTCTCACAAAACATGGCGCACGATTTTAAAAATCGCCCCAACTAACGTCCAGAGAAAGTAAGGTGGCCCACCTGAATACAAATTTTATAACGTTGATTCACGACAACCTCCCAATCCAATCGGAAACTTTCCTTAGGGGGATAACCCTTGGATTTAATCCATTGGTAATACGAAAATTGATGTAAAAGCCGTACCCACACCGTTCCTGGAACACGACGTCCCACGATCCATACAAAGTTCAGCAGCACAGAAAGATTTTCAGATTTTCTTGGAGAATCACTGCGTCGACACGGCTCGTGCCAAAATGTGGCGTGTTACCAACCCAAAAAGGTTTCAATTCAATTGGTTTACGAGATTATTGGAAGCAATTCCGTTCAGAAAGAACTATGGGACGTGACCGGAATGCCGAGGAATAGGGGCTAACGGCAAAAGGGGCTCCTATCGACAGTTTATTTACCTTTTTTATAAAAATGTATGGCTAGAGAGGAGTTTAATTATTCATAAACGGTTTCGAGAGTTCTATTTAGTTCACATAATCAAAATAGGGCAACACTTATTTTAGGGTTAGCGAGACCTTAAAACCTTTTTGGATGGATGTATTTTGAAGGAAAATTAACCAACGCATCTGTACATACAGGATTATTTTTCAATGACCGGCCAAATTTGCAGAGGCTATTCAGAATCGATAATATTTTCAATCTAGGAATGAAAAAGTTAAAATTAATAAAAAAAAAATCACATGATTTTATTCCTGTCCACCTCTCAATAACAGAACGCATGGATATAATTATCACTTCACTATTCAATTCAATAACCTAATATCAAACATTAATACATAAGTTTGTATACGACCACAAATCCACAATATTTATGAATTTCTATATTTTCAGTGATTTTAAAATGAATGTTTTTTACAATACTCGTAATATTGAGTTAATTTGACAATAATGTTTAAAATGCACTTTGTATTTCTCCCTGATGTCTTCATAATTTAATCTTCGTTTTTTAAAATTTCTCATCTCTTTTCTTCTTTCTCTTCGTCTTTGAAATTTAACTTACATAACATACCATCACGCCTGTATTCCCCGAAGGGTTAGGCAGAGGCGTACTTAATGTACACCCACAGTTCGCCGGTATGTTTAGGTCCCATGTTATAGGGGGCGAGCCTATAGCCATTCACCGGGCACAACTCCAGACTTCGAGCTGCTACTGAGAATTTCATAGAAAAACCCAATAACACTTTGCTCGACCTGGGGATCGAACCCAGGACCTCTAGTGTAGCAGTCGCGCTTGGGACCACTAGACTAATGAGGCAGTCCAATTTAACTTTGTTTAATAGAATAATTGTAATACGCCGATTTCTGTACATTATAGATATTTAAGAAAATCTACTATGGGGGGTTTTTAATAATGTCAGTCAGAAAAGCTTTTTTAAATATCTATTTACAGAAATAAATTGTATGGTGTATACCCATTTTACCCGCTAATGTACCCTACTCTGTTTGTTCTGGGCATGGTCGGGTATAATCAACTAAGTGTGCGTCGGAATTTTACACTGGTCGCATATTTAGTGAAATTACTCCGTGGCATAGAACATAACCCGGGGGTACTATGGAGGTTGAGTTTGTGTGTACCAGACGGCTATGTAGGAAGGCGGCGGAGCCCGCCCCTGTTGGTGGTGCCAGCGGCTAGGACTAACCTTCTCGCTAATACACTTGTTACACAAGCAATCCGTAACGTTAATGAAATTCATAAAGTTATTGATATTTTTACATGTGGGCAGAGTGAATTCGCGAAAGTACTATTATATAACCTCTGTTATAAAAATTGTAAAAGATAAGTTAGCTTTAGTAAAAAAAATATTTTTTTAAGTATTATTTAATTTACATTTAAATTAGTATGGGTATGGTATAGTGTGTAGAATATTATTAATTAATATAATTATATTACATATAGTTATGGATAGATTTATAAAAGACCTCGCTGTCGCATTGGGTGACAACCTGTAATGATAGCTGTAAGGGAGAATTAAAAATAAATAAATAAAATAAATAAATAAATAAATATAATGCCTCATTAGTGTAGTGGTCCCGAGCGTGACTGATAAGCTAGAGGTCCTGGGTTCAATCCCTAGGTCGAGTGTTATTGGGTTATTCTATGAAATTCTCATTAGCAGCTCGAAGTCTGGATTTGTGCCCGGTTAATGACTATAAGCTCGCCCCCTATTACATAGGATCTAAACATACCGGCGAACTGTGGGTGTACATTAGTACACCTCTGCCTAACCTTTCGGGGGATACAGGCGTGATGGTATGATGGTATGTAAATATAATGTATCATTGTTTTTTTCATAAATTCAGCATCATCATCATTCCCTTATTTACAAACCACCGCACAGGAAATGCTGTTATAACATTTACAAAACTCACCGGATTCAGTATCAACCGGACATCCGGTATTCGGTTATTCGACCAAAATGCTGTCTGTTGCATTACTAATAATAAATATCAACCTTTATTGTTACAATGAGTATGAACTCATTTATACACAAATATAAATATACCTGTCCTGGGTTCGATTCCCAGGTCGAATAGTGTGTTATTGGGTTTTTCTATGAAATTCTTAGTACCACCTAGGCGTATGGGGTTAATAGTAATAGGCTCGCCCCTATTACATGGGACCTAAACATACCGGCGATCTGTGGGTGTACATTAGTACGCCTCTGCCTAACCCTTTGGAAATACAGGCGTGATGATGATATGTTATGTTATGTAAAGTATTTGTGACTGTGCCAAATGGGTCCAGTTCAGCTAAATGCCAGACCACCGATGATCTGTCTGTCTGGCGCTGGTGGCAGAATAATTGTATTTAATCTCTGGCAACTCTTTGGGGATATAGAGTGATGGTTTACCTAATGCTTTTTAAAAAAAAAAGGTTACTAGCAATGTGGATTACACATTACTAGTATTCTTGTTAACCCCTCGTGCTAAGCTAAATGCTTGTGTTACGAGTGGGTTCACGTCGGTAGTGCAATGGGTGGGTTTCGAACTGGCAACCACATGACCGCGAGTTCGACGCCCTAGCCATTAGACTACAGCCGCTTCAGATATCACATAACTGCATGCAAGATGGAAGAACTCGTAAATAAACGAATTCCCTAACTACTAAACTATCAACAAACCACCATTATCAATTATCGATCCCAAAACAAACTACGTGTTATCACGTGATAGCATCTCACGTTTGAGATGTATTGTCCCTAACTCCATTGTGTGGTAACTTGGGGGATTGTTCTAAGGAGAATTAATAGAAGTTACCACGTTCAGCCCGCGCCTGGAGCCCTATTGTACCCCTGATTTATCGGCCAAGAACAATGATAAATCAAATCGGAATTGCCCCGGCGTTCTTCGAATTACCTTCGCTTTGGCTTAGAATGTGGGGGGGGGGGATTTGCGGGCAGGTTTTGAACTTGGTTTTCTTGACGAGGGTTTGGTGTGGGTTTTAATTAAACAGAACATGTTAACTGTTTTCTTTGGAACATAATAAGCTGTACCCGTTGCTACACCAACGTGGAAATGAGATTTTGCTTAGAGTACCGCTTTTGCATTTGTTGCATTTTCGGCTGTATACTTCTGCTGAATATCACAACAATAAGTACACAAAAATCTATCTATCTGGGTAGCATAATAAATGTGTATGTAAAAACTCCATTTCAAAAGACAAAAAAAAATACAAAATAGTTTACTTCATTAAAAAATAGTTTTTCAAACATAAACACTGAAGGAAAAAATTCAATCAGGCGGGTGGGGTTCGCGGTGGTTTAGTGGTCAGAGCTTCTGGTGTATCCAACCAGGAGACGCAGGTTCGAATGCTACCCGCGATTGAATTTTTCCTTTACTAAATTAAAGTAAAAAATAATTAAGCAGAGAAGGAAATCTGTCTTCTTTCGTGTTGATTGCGCCCTTAAATAGTCACTGATACTACTTTTTGACGGATTTAGAACGTGGATTCGAGGGAATCTTGACAGCGTAGCTGAGCTTGTTGGCAAGCCCTCATTTACCTCCAGCGGGGAGTTACAATACAATCAATGCAACAGCAGCTAAGGGCGTCCGCTAGCGGGAATTGGATGTCGGCTTAGGATGTTGCTGGTAGGGGGACAGCTAGGAATGGCTGGTTCTAGGTTTTGATTATTAGGGGCGAATTTAAAGCTATTGGTTCGGCGCGGCCAGAGTCGAGTACGAGTCGGGGGAGGGGGAACACATACTACATTATCTTGCGCTCACCCATATGTACTTCAATAGGTCGCCTGGAAAACAAAGGAAATGATTACTTACTTATGAACAATACTCACTTTTAAACTCGCTTTTAAATATATACCCAATCACAAACGCAGGTATAATTTATACTAATATTATAAAGAGGAATGATTTGTATTGATTTGATGATTTGTTAGTATGTTTGTAACGAATTGACTCAAAAAGTACTGGACCGATTTCAAAAATTCTTTTGCCGTTAGAAAGTTACATTATCACTGAGTAACATAGGCTATATAACATCACGCTACGCCTCTTAGGAAGGGAGCAGCGCGGGTGAAACCGAGAGCGGGTTGCTATTGTTGAATGTTTCTATAAAAATACGTCTATATAAGCTCTCATTGAGAGGCCGAGAGTAGGTTTCCACTTGCTGCAATCCTGGTATATCATTGTCATTTCATTGATCTCTTCATACACGATTGTCGGTTTACGATATTCTTAACTTGACCTTTTTAGGGAATTCAGACCAATTTGGTTGTATTAACTCTTTAAACCTAAACCTCTTTTAAGCTTTCACCAGTACAGGCTCAACTGCTCAAAAAACAATGCATCCACTCAATAAATCACCACGTCTCGGTCAATACTGAACATTGATTGATGTACTCCGGGATCCAATCTGCTAATAGCTCGACCCCGATCAAATAGAGACAGGGAAAATTCTTCTACTCACATTAACCTTTATAACGGAGTTTTAACTTTTGAGGTTTGTGTCTGTTAATGTTTTGTCTGTGTTTGGTTTAAGTCGTTGTTTTTGATGATTCATTGGTATTTATTACTTTTGAGCTCTATAAGCTTAGCTTAGATCGGCACCATTCTATGTAATAATGTAACTTTAGGTTAATAAGTACTTAAATCATAATTATGCTAGTATTGTTTTTTTTAAAGTACGAGTCTTAAGGGTCCGGCGGAGCTTGAATTGCCCACAAAAACGTAATACCGAAATAAATCGTAATCCAGACAATTTTACTATTCTTAGTCGGCACGTGTCCAAAATAATCCATCGCCTCGAGGATTTTCCGCACTTAAACAGGTAATGGGTACGTTTGGGTTATCCTAAATTATATAAGAGTAGGTCAGGTAATGTAGGTATAATCCTGTAAAAGTCTGCCTAAATAGGCAGAATTTAACAAGACAGTAGACACACTTTAGTACCTCTGGTGTAACGTGGATTATAGATTTCTATAGACTGCAAGAACTGGACTAAAGAAAGGATTATTTATCTCTCTCTGATAAAGAAACTCTGTACTTCCTGACTGCTGTTAAAGTTTATGATAATTTACTTACCAAAGGCTTCCATAGCATTGCCAAATATTTTGCTAACATTAATGTTTCGGTTTTTTCAAAAAAGACCTAACGTTTGACGTGGCAAGGTTGCAATTTGTGTGACTAATGCCCTTAGAGTTGCTAGTATCTGCAAGTTTTAATGAATGCTTACTATCATTGACATTATGTGTCCCATTTGGAGTCCACTAGCACTATTCCCACTAGCAACGATCCCGGTACACCACGTTTACTTCATCTAGGTTCATTATCTTACAATCAGGTGAACTGAAAAAAGACTTTATGCTAATGAAATTACGAATTATATTTAACGAAAACTATTTATGTAACACTGCCCTAAATCTCTCTTCATTGCTTCTATATGACGTAACGGATAGTTAATACTGATTGATGGCTCTCCAGTCTGATGACGTAAGCAGTGATGTATGAACACACTTGTAGTATTGTGTCGTTGTTCATCGCATTGTTGCGGACAGTCTTGTTCTAATTAGTTTCAATGTTCTATATATGTATGTATTGTTACATCTGTCGCACGTGTGTAATAGGTATGTGCATAATTGCAGGTGTCGGCTCGAATTAATTGTAGAATGTTTGGTATCTATTTATTATGTTATGTTGACGAAGCTTGGAATATTAAGCTATTGGCTTCCTATAAAGATAAGTATTATATTTATCTTTTCTTCTCACTGGACTGCCTCATTAGGCTAGTAGTGATAAGCATGCTAGACGTCTTCAGTTCGATTCCCAGGTCAACCAATGTGTTATTGGGCACCCTGTATAATCTAGAAGGGTACACAATATTTTTACAGTGTGCTTATTGTGTGCATTATAGACTGCCTCGTTGGTCTAGTGGTTCTAGGCGCGACTTCTACATTAAAAAGGTCCTGGGTTTGTTTCTCATGTAGAGCAAAGTGTTACTGGATTTTTCTATGAAATTCTCAGTATCAGCTCTGAGTGTGGATTTGTGCCCAGTGATAGGAATACCTAGTAAATCTCTGCCTAACCTTTCGGAGAATTCAGGCGAGAAGGTACTGTATTATGTTGTCTATTTTTCTACATCCATCCTCATCATTAATCCATAGAAACTTATTGCCCAGATATTGGTGTTAAATGGCAGAGGCTAAGGGGAGAAGGCCAGGATTATAGTGACATTATACACCGTGATATGTATAAGTCGTCTTACAGCCAAAAGGACGGTATTATACTCATTATTGGGAATACCTTTTATTATGGAATCAACCTTGAAATCACGAAAAAAAATAGCTTATCCATACATTTTGTCCAGTTCAGTGTACACAAATGTATGAAACAGCTGTTTCTAATGATGAGTATAATACTTTCCTTTCATACATACATAATCAACCCATTATACCTACTGTCCCACTGCTGGGCACGGGTCTCCTCTCAGAATGAGAGGGATTAGGCTATAGTACACCACGCTGGCCTAGTGCGGGTTGGCAGACTTCACACGCCATCGAGAAAATCTCTCAGGCATGCAGGTTTCCTCACGATGTTTTCCTTCACCGTTTATGCGCGTAATAATTAACTATTTAATACGCACATGACTTCGAAAATCATGACGACACGATTGGCGTAGCGGTTGAGCGATCGGCTTCTGCGCCACGTGTTGTGGGTTCGATCCCCACACGGAGCAAATATTTGTATGATCTACAGGTAGTTGTTCCGGGTCTGGGCGTTTGTGTATGTGAGAATTTGTGTTTGTAAACGCACCCACGACACAGGAGAAAATCCTAGTGTGGGGCAACGTTTTTTTTTAAAAAAAAAAAAAAAGTCAGAGGTGCGTGCCTTGGGTTCGAACTCGAGACCTTTGACTTGGCAGTCCAACGTCCTTTCGGCTGTCATTATATATCACGCTGTATTAGAATGAATATATATGTTTATGTATACTTCTATCAACAAATCCTAACGTCATGAATCAAAAACGTTAATCAAACTTGAGTACTAACGAATTCTCATTATTTAAACATAGATCCATGCAAGCGCTCGAGCTAATCCCATACAAGCTAACGACTCAATACAAAGGTTCACACGTTAAGACGGGCATTATGAGACAAAAAGCAGACGCGTGTGAGTCTTATCTTGAGCGAACATTCGCACTTCAGCGCTGAGACAAGGCTAGTGATTTACTGGAAAAGACAATTTAACACGCTTACGTTGTGTTTCGCCGAGTGAGTGAGGTTACCGGAGACCCAATCCCCAAATAGTCGGCAACGCACTCGTGACTCCTCTGGTGTTGCGCGATGTTGGGCGGCGGTAATCGCTTACCATCAGGTGATCCGTCTGCTCGTTTGCCCTCATATCCCATAAAAAAATATCAAAGTTACCATTTATAGGTACGTAGTTTTTATTAAACGTTGCTGGTGCTTTTTAAAAACACAAATTTACACATACACAAACGCCCAGACCCGGAACAACTACCTGTAGGTCATACAAATATTTGTTTCGTGCGAGGATCGAACCCACAATCCATGGCGTAGAAGCCGATCATACTGAGTCATGTCCAACACTTCAAGCAGTGTGACTAGACCGTGAGGTCACAGCTGTGTACTTGACAGGTTGTTAGTTTATTTATTTTGTGGTGGCATGAGGTATGTTGCCCCTTTATCCAATGAGAGGATTCACCAATTAGGAGGGTATTTTGCCTGGCAGGATAGGCCTAAAGGTATTTATTTGTGGCACTTATGTTGTCGGTTTAAGGAAGCCGGTACCGGTCTCGACGGTATTACGTCGAGCTGTTTCTTTCTTGGCTTGTTGTCTTATTGATATTGATAGCGTGATGACTTTTACGTTTTTACAAGACATTGTAATGTATTTTTTTTCTTCTTAAAGTGTACTAGCTTCAATCAAACCCCTCTCATTCGGGAAAATCCATTCCATCAGTGGAATAATACTGTTACGCCAAGTGGCTATTAGTACGGCGATGGGTCACGAAGATTCTAGATAAGTCGTAGAAGCACGTAGAACATTCGAAGAAAAGCCGGGTTCAAGGTGAATGACCGTAAACAATAGACGATCGCTTTATCGTCTATTGTTTATAAGTAGGTACTTAGGTACTTACCTACTCGTAGTTTGTGGACCTATCGAGAATGTTCGATTCTAGAATCTTCGTGACTCCTATAAATACTGGTCGTGAGGGTCGGCCGGGGCAGTTTAGTTCTAGACGCGGTGAAGTGAATATCGAAGTGAAGTTAAGTGATTACAAGTGCGACATTATAGTGCGATAAGTGATACTGTAGTGACTCTCTCAGTAATTTCTGTTGTGTGTTTGTCAAGTTAATTAAAATATTTGTTGTTTCGGTGAAATTGGTGTTAATTAAATTTATCCCGAACCCTAGCTCGTAACAATACATATAAGTTGGTTGGTTTGCTGATGATACTAAAATATCGGTGATTCAAAAATGACACAATACAACAGATACGTCTCTGATAAGATTGTTTTAGTATAGGTATTAAATTCCTGATTACATGTCACTTCCATATTCTCTAAATCAACGCAATCGTTTTTAGTCGAAGGGGTAAATTTTGTCTAATTAATCTAAGCTTAAATACGCCACTTTATAACGCATGAACTTCCAAGTGGGGTGCCAAGTTAACAAACGTTTCTCATATATTAGATAAATAATTTAGTAAAGCTGTATTCGAAATTTTATTGAAGTTATATTTGAGTTTTATTGAATACACATATTATTGCAGAAGTCTCGTTGACTTCGCAACAGAGTACCTATTTTTGGAATCAGAATTTCAGTAATAACTTTTTGGAAAATAAAATTCACTTCAAACAACTTGTGGCATCACCAGAATCGATTACGGTCGAGCCGGTAACTTTATAGGGGACCATCTTCGAAGTACATTATATTCTATTTGACAAAATAATATTTTAATTGGTCAACGTTCGGCGAAGATTTTGCGTAACATACACAAAATTAGAATTACAGTCTTGAAAATTTCCTCCTCTCTAATTTTTATGTCAAACAAAAGAAATTAATAAAAAATGGTCACGGGTAGCCGTGACCACGGATGCTGTGAAACGTCAGGAATCAAATAATATCAATACAACGCGATAAAATCCGTAAAACGTAGTTTTATTTCAATGTCTAATTTATGCGTAAGTGTCAGAAACCAGTAAATTAATAAAAACTTGAAGTCGGTTCAACTTTTTTTACGGGATAGGGGACAAAAGAGCAGACGGATCACCTGATGGTAAGCGATTACCGCCGCCCATGGACACCCGCAATAGCAGAGGAGTCACAAGTGCGTTGCCGGTCTTTTAAAAGGGGATTGGGCCTCCAGTATCCTCACTCACTCAGCGAAACACAACGTAAGCGTTGTTTCACGCCGGTTTCTTGTGAGGCTGTGGTATCACTCCGGTCGAGCCGGTCCATTCGTGCCGAAGTATGGCTCTCCCACGGAAAAACAACAACTTTTTATTCATTTCTTTTGTTTACAATGTTAAAAATAGTTAGTTTTTAAGTACCGACTCCCATTTTTCCGGATTTATATGTCAGTGGTACTCAAAATAAATTTTAATGGTACCTACAAATACAAACAAAACAATATACACCACATTAACCAAATAATACTTTCACATCGTACGTATTTGACGTAAATGCAGATATTTCAATAATACTTCTCCTGATTGCAATTGGTTCGATGTAAGCCTCTTTATTTATTGATTTCTAAATAACTACCCTCCAAAAAGGGGTGATATAATGATGAGGAGAGAGGGACCCATTGAGGGATTCGAGAACACTTCTATTTTCGGTATCCTCTCTAATTAATGGGAATCCTTAGAAATTATTTTCGCTTGTTAGTTTATTTATGTGTTTTATTAAGGCATCAGTCTTATATTTTTGCCAAGTATTATTAAAAATAGTTTTTCAACCGACTTCAAAAAGGATGTTCTCAATACGACTGTATGTGTTTTTGTATGTTTCTTACGCGATTACTCCGTCAATTATGAACCGATTTTGATGATTATTTTTTTTACATCGAATTAGGGGGGCCTATTGCCTGTTACAGATACAAGATGTTATTAACAATTTCATAGAAAACTCCGATAATACTTTGCTTAACTTGGAAATCGAACCCAGGACCGTTAGCGTAGCAGTCGTGTTTAGGACCACTAGACTAATGAGGCAGTCCATTGTTACATATATATTTCTCCCTATATATAGATAAAGTAAACTTTCGCACTTAGAACTAAAGCACATGTCTACATTAATAGAATAAACTAAAAAAAAAAATTGTTTGTAAACTCAAAAACGACGTGACCGATTTCAAAAATTCTTTCATTAATAGAATTCTACATTATCACTGAATAACATAAGCTATATTGTTAATCCTGCTTAACATGACGTCATTATAACTCGCGAGAAACAGACAGAGTAGCTATATAGAAACAGAAATACATCGTTTATAACTTACTAAATAATCACCTAGTAACAAAATTTATGACATAATCGTTATGAGAATCAAGAATTCATAGCCCTCAAATGAGATATCACATGAGACCTGAGCGGTTTTAACTCGTATTTATCACACTGAGATGAATTCGTGTAATTTAACTAGTATTAATAACTGTGGAGGTGAATTCATATAATCTCTACTTAGTGTTTGTTAGAGACCTTGTTAAGAGAACGCGCCACAAGCCAGAGGGTGCAAATTTCACGAACCAGCCTGTATAGTGAGGCCATGAAGTTGGAAGCATTAGAATTATTTCTTGCCTTATTCATCCAATGATCAAATCAAATCAAATCATTTATTAAATACTACATGACAAAATATGTGTTAGTAACAAAGTCTTACTTGGGTATATTATTTACATAACATCATATCCCTGAACTAGGTAATCCTGTGTTTCAGGCGAGAAATATAAATAAGATATAAAATAATCACAAAGTCAGTATAACAAAATTCTTCACGATCTCAAGCGCGTGAGGTCCTTCCTGGGTTCGATTATAACGTTGAGCAAAGTGATATGCTTTCAACCAACATAACCATCATGTCTGTATTCCCCGAAGGGTTAAGAGGTGTGATAATATACACCCATGTAATAGGGAGCGGGCCTATTGCTATTATAACAGAGGGGGCACAGATCACAAACTCCGAGCACTTTTTGATTTAGGAACAGCACCTCTAGCTTAGCAGTAGCGCTCAGGACTACTAGGCTAATGAGGCAGTCAAAATTTAAATATTTTTATATTCTTCTATTTCTGATATTTTCTAAAATCTACTTTTAAAATCTTTGACCTTGGGAGAGCCATGCTTCGGTACGAATGGGCCGAATCGGCCAGAGTGATACCACGTCCTCACAGAAAATCGGTGAGTGTTTCGCCGAGTGAGTAGGGATACTGGAGGTCCAATCCCCTTTTAAAAGGCCGGCAACGCACTTGTGACTCTTCTGGTGTTGTGGGTGTCCATAGGCGGCGGTAATCGCTTGCCATCAAGCCAACCGTCAGCTCGTTTGTCCGCATCGTATCGCATAAAAAAAATCTGATGTAAGCCAAACGCTCTCTCAAATCTCCGCTGTTTTCACAGCCTGCGTTTCCTTAAGCGCTGTCTAATAAATTAGCTTGACGCTATTGTGTGGGCTCACTTACTGGCAGACTTATTTACCTGACTGTTGTGCTAGCCAGAATTCAGACGACATCATTCTACTCGGCATCAGTCCAAGAACCAGATAGGGTTCCGTTTTCTACCTGTTTATTAAGACTAAAGAGGAGACTTTGTTTGTTTGTCTTTTAATAGAACGTTGCCCCACTCTAGGATTGTCTGCTATATCGTAGATGTGTTTATAAACACATTTTTTTTATAAAAAGCTTACTACAGCTTTGCGCTGTAGCATGATGCGGGTGACAGTTTCAGTAACATTTTGTTTCACTCTTGAAGGTTGCCGCGATTTACAAATTATGACTCAGTATTTTAGCTGTACCACATTTGTAACTGTAGTAAATTAAATTAAACCCAACCAGAATGCCATAAGAGCGTCATACAGGCAACTGTCACCCGCACCATGCTACAGCGCAAAGAGTGTAGTACTGTGGGTCGTACAGTTAACCCCTCGTGCTAAGCTAAATGCTGTGTTACGAGTGGGTTCATGTCGGTAGTACAATGGGTGGATTTCGAACCGGTAACATAATATAATAATAATAATTAAAGTGCATGCCTAGAATTTTATTGGAACTCGAATTTGAAGGACGGTTTTGATTGACTTTTTCATACAACTGACAGTGTTTTTAAAACAAGATACACGCCTGAAATGTTATATAATATCCGACAAAAGTAGTTTATTTCAATGTCTAGAAACCAGTATGTTACGTTAAGAAATATTTAGAGCCTTTTAAAGTCTTGAGCCTTATTTCAATAGACTTAGTAAACCGCATTTACTAAATGTGAATTTTACAATATTATTTTTGTCATTTTGTCATTAAAGTAAGACGAAACTATATATAAAACCGTCTTTAGCTATCTCTTAGTAAACGTTTGAAATAAATGGGCTATAATATACTCACGCCTTTATTCCACAGAGGTAGGCATACTTATTTTGCTTCTTCCACATTCATACAACGCGCCAGTTGCGAGAACTATGCACCTGACTTTCGCCAATAAGATCGGCGTATGTCCTTCTAGTGGTTAAACCCACAAGAAGGACATATTTTCATAAGTATATAAGAGGTTGTAAAAAAAAATTATCTATAAAGTACTAAAAGTATATCAAACATTATGTTTAAAACTGTGAACTAAACATAATTTCTGGTGAACATGGGTAAAGTTTTAGCTACGTTCACACAAAAGTTTAGATATTGCTCCAAGTTAGGTAGTTTGAGTATTAGCTAAATTCAGTGTTGCCTATAACAGAAATCTGGCCTCATCTGCGAACCAACTTTGCGTAAACAACAGCTCGTTACGAAATTATTTTATATATAGCTTAAATAATAAATTAGTCTTAATTGAATTGGGATAATTAACTGCATTATTAGTCTAGCGGTCGTAAGAGCACCTGCTACGCTAGAGATCCTCAGTACCATTACCCGGCCGAGCAAAGTTTTTAGGTTTTTCTATAAAATTGCAAAGCAGCTTGGTGTGCCTTGGTGGATTTGTGCCCAGTTGATGAGCCCAATTGCAATAAGCTCGCCCCCTATTACGTGGGACCTAAACATACCAGCGAACTGTGGATGTAGATACATTAGTACATCTCTGCCTAACACTTCAGGTAATATAGACATAATGGTATGTAGTACCGCGGTCCCAAATAATGGAGAGATGGAGAAAAACCGACAAGAAACTCTTGAAATGAACTTTTTAATTTTAAAATTTTGGAATTAAAAGTAATTTTATCAAAGCCTGCAATTATAATCATGTGCTATATATCCATCCATAGGCCAAAAAAGAATATACACACCACTAGATGGCGCTACAAGACATACATGCTAGTATATTCAAGTTCAAATGTTTTTATTTCAAATAATCTTTTACAGCCACTTATGAAACCTTATGAGTCTAGATGCACGATTCCAAAAAATGTCTCTTATGGAGAAGAATCCGGAAAGAAACTCCAAAGACACAGGGGGCCAATCTCTAAATTTTAAAGACAAGCATGTATTTTGCGTGAGCACAGAAAAGTCCTTCATTTCTCACGAAAGCCTTCGTGCAAGTTTGCCTTTTGGGTCAACCGTATTCCGTTGCAATAGCTGCGATTTTTGTATGCTAATAAAAAGCTGCTCAATGTCTATCGGGGCTGGTAAAAAGAGATCCAATAACAAACAATATTGCTCAATGTAAAAACAATTAAAAAAATAGTAACCACAGTAAGTAAGAGCTTTTCATAATTATGTGCAAACAAGGCAGTCAACTTCGTGTCGTCTCGGCAAACTTCGCCGGTGCTCGGCAAATTAAGCAATTTGATCTTTCAAGTCGTGTTTAGCAGATTTCGTTGAACAAACATAACTTGGCCTTGTATGATTTTAATCGGCATTCACCGGTTGTAAACTGTAATTAAAATTTCATGACGTTTTATAATTTGTTTTGACTTTTTGCATACAGACCAGATAATTTGTTTATTTCATTTTTCAAGACACCAATGTTGACCACCCCTATATTTCATATGACACAAATCCCCAAAGGAGAGAAAATTACACGACGGAACAAAATAAACCAGTCAAAAACCCGTACAGATGCACAAATATGTAGATTAAGTTCACTCCGTCGAAATAAAAACGGCAATTGCCAGAAGAAAATTTGCAGCGAGGGGGGACCGCTAGCAAATCCCCCATGTGACCACTCGACGGAATATAACCCCGGGAATATACCCAAAAATATACCAGAGAATACCGGGTAGCGATACTCTTTATCCTGGGATTAAATTTTGCAGAGGACCGAGTGCGACGGCTAGATGGTCTCAACTGAAAAGATAAAAACGGGCTTGGGGTGGCCCGCCGACTTTATTCGGACGTTATTTTTTTCTTATTGAAGATTATACTTGCGAAATATCGTACTTTGTTTGATTTATTTGTGGGATTTGAAACTCCATTTTAAAGTATGTTGAAGTTTCATTAAAAAGGCGAATATGAATATTTGATAGATTTCTTCCCAATATATCAGTTTAGAAGTCGATGGCAATGGGTTATATAAAGAAGTTTTCTTCTTCTTTTATGTAAGCATTAAACAACAACAGATCAGTTGTTTTACTTTTACAAGGACAGAATTAATGAACATAGAAAAAAAAATCCTGATAGGCTTACGCTTGACCGCCAGTTCGCCTGATGTTAAGCGACACTGCGATCTACGATGGAGCGCGCTTGCCTAGAAGAAATCGATTCACTCGTGATTTAAAGACATCCAGATTATAATTATCTATCAGGGAAGACCCACTCGGGAAGTGCGTTCCATATTTCAGCGGTACGCGTGATAAAAGTGGACTTAAAACGTTTCGTTATATACATCCAGACTCGAAACTGTTTTTTTTTTAATCACACAAATATACGTACTAATGTCTCGGATGGGTATCGAATCTATGTAAATCAGTGCAACGGTATTGGCGAAGTCTTAATCTTAACGGCTACACCAATGTGCAGTCATTAGATCGGTAATATACAATATCTATATAATTAGGTATCTTTATATGAAGTTGTAAAAACCTTGTACCTATAGGGTTCAATTCAAATGTTTTTGTCAGTGTTAATTGTCAACATTAAGAGAAAGTATGTCAGTCATATTATTATATTAATGTACGCATAATCAAATTAAAATAGGACGAACTAAAAATACGGAAAAACGTGAAGGCATTTATATAAAATTTAAACCGTTGCGTTGTATCATTTGCAAATTACCGGAACCCAAAATCCAGATAATTATAACACGCTCAAATCTTACCCAAAGGACCAATTACGAATATAATTTGGTCCTTATTTCCATATCACGTACGATATTAAAATTTACGAAAGCGAGAAGTCGAAACAAACTCATTCGCACAAGTTGTAACTTCGGCCCTGATATTGACATGAAAGCATCCCCAAAAGAGGGTTGACAATGATTAGGGCGTGATAATATCTAAAACAAAACCCTACCCTACTGGGTTTAATAAGGTTTATTATCTAAATTATCTCCGAATATGTTACGAACGCACCTTGTAGGGTTGGGACATGATTGACTTTTCACCCATAGCCGAGATGTTTTTGAATATTAACCGAAGCCGAACTTTTATATAAAATGTATTTTAATTAGGATTTCAATATACGTTTATTACGTAAATACCTGCTAATAATAATTGCCATAAAATAACTATAATGATGTCATAAAAATAAAAATGCATAATTCATGATTTAAAACAGCCCTATCTATTTTGTTGTAAGAATAAGATATAGAGATATATTTCAAACCTCAGTGTAGACTAAAAGTTTATATTATCTTCATCATAACATAGTCCATCTAAGAATATTTTCTTGAAACTTACTTAATTTTTTCAACTCATCATCAATTTATTTATACTAGCTTCTACGATACTGCCCATGACCAGAATACTTAAAAAGGTAAGGTAAAACGACCGACGCTAACTTCTTTAAATTTGTTTAATAAAATAAAATAGATTTTTTAATATCGACATTAAAGTATCATTTGCGTCCAAGCCCGTCCCTAAAAAACTTATTGGATGGGAATATTAAAGGATGGAGTACATTAGACAGATAGCACATATATGTAGAGTAATGATGTGACATCCTTTTACAAAGTAAATAGGTAAGTAAAAGTAATACTATACAATTAAAGTAATTATTATGTAAGAATATAACTTTTTATTAAAGATATACAAGAGCAAGGATCAATTAGCAGAGAAAATAGTAAAAATTACATGAGTGTTTCGACCCGAGTCTTTCAAGGGTAATTTTTTTTGATAAATAATGTATTTTGTACTTCTTCAGTGCATCACGGCTGACATTTCTATATGACTTAAACATTAACGGACCTTATTTTATGTACTTTAATAAAAATATTTTTTTTTTAAACGTTGCCCCACACTAGGTTTCAAATTCTCACATACACAAACGCCCAGACCCGGAACAACTATCTGTAGATCATACAAATATTTGCTCCGTGTGGGGATCGAACCCACAACACGTGGCGCAGAAGCCGATTGCTTAGCCGCTACGCCAAACGTGTCGTCACTTCAATTATTTCTTTAGATGAACAATACCTCCTAGCAAGCTTCATCATCATAAACCCATATAATGTAGGTACCGATATTGGGCACGGGCCTTTTCGTAAAATGTGACGCGTTAGGCTGTAGGCCACCATGATGGCCTAGTATGGATTGGCAGACATCATACACGATTAAAAAAAAATACTAGCTGTTAACTAGCACTTACATCCCAAAAGATGTCAACAATAGCGCTACCTATTACGTCCAACTATCAAAATCAGTCTAGATGTTTAGCAGGAGAAGAATATCGACCACACGCAGACCGCAATTTTATATATAAAGACCCCAAATCTAACCAAATGTTGACAATAATTGAAATCATGAAAATTTCTAACAATATGAAAACAAGCATAACTTGACCTACAGCGGCCAGTAAATTTAAACTTATTTTCATAGAAAAAGGGGTGCCCAACATTTATTATGGCGATAAATTTTACAGAACATTATTTACACAAAGCCCCGTAGACGTTAAAGACCATTTTCGAAGGCGCAGCGAGCGAAAACGATTTGTGTTACAATGAATTTATGCCTTAGGTAGACCATAACGACCTCTGAGTTTGAACGAACAAATGTTTCGATTTTGAAAACATATTGTGTTGTTTAAATTGGCCTGTAATGTATCGGAGTTTGTAATACAATATTTATGATACTCCATAGAAATATTATTAATTAAAATGTGTCGTTTAAGGAGACAGCTTTCACGAACTACATTTTTTTAAATTCTTAGTGAGCCTAATGTTAAAAACTCTGTATCGCTGAGATCTTAGAAAATAAATGGACACAAAACTACTAACTGTTAATTACTCAAATATTTGTTGGTTGACTTGTTGTTTGACTGCCTCATTAGTCTAGTGGTCCCAAGCACGACTGCTACACTAGAGGTCCTGGGTTCGATCCCCAGGTCGAGAAAAGTGTTATTGGGTTTTTGCTATGAAATTCTCAGTAGCAGCTCGGAGTCTGGATTTGTGCCCGGTTAATGGCTATAGGCTCGCCCCCTATAACATGGGACCTAAACATACCGGCGAATTGTGAGTGTACATTAATTACGCCTCTGCCTAAACCTTCGGGGAATACAGGCGTGATGGTATGTTATGTTTATGTTATTTGTTGTACTCATGATGGGAATCGAAACCAGGACATTCGGTGCAATGGTAGCTTAGTTCTGGCAGTTTGCAAGTTTTTTTAACTTGCAAGATTAAATAAAAAGCATTTTAAATATTTTATAGTCCTTACGAGATCTAATTTGTACTTACATAATATATTATTAAAAAAATATTTTAGACGTTATTAGTTGAATATTACTTTCAACATAGTTTTTGTGAGAATTCATTTTAAATGGTACCATTTTCATTTTAATGTTAACATTTTTTATTGTGATATTTAAGTCTTCGAGTTAATATGCAAATGTATTCCGCATTCCACTTCCTCCATTGCAGGTTGCAGCGCCATCCCAATAAAGCTTAACCTTAACGAAAAACCCACTGAACTACCTAGTAAGTCTTTTCAGAGTCCTCTCAAAATTCAAGGAAAACAACCGTAACAAAAAATAAACAGATTTCTAGGCCAATTTATCGTGAATCATAAATTAAAGTAAGCAAAACTCTTCACAATGAATTTACTAACAATTTTTTTCTGTTCAACATTCAATTCACGGCTTTTCCAGGGGCGATTATTCTCTAGAATAAGAGTTCAAAATGGCGGCGCACTCGTACCCTCTCGTCGCCACTCAATGGTTATTTACAGCAATTTTCATCTTCAAGGAAAATGTGGAACATTGCTTTACTTATTCTATTGTCAATCGTTATAATTATATACTTGACTTACGATATAAATACGAGTACTTGACGTTGGATTTAGTACAATTTTTATTTGTGGACTACATGCATAAATAAGCAATTGACATGGAGACTAGCTGCAACTCAATAAAATTCTTAAGAATATTAATTATATGCTGAACCCTTTATTACATGCTGAAGATGGTCTTTATGGCCGGCAGGAGTCCACCAATCTTCCAAAGAGATAACTCCATGAGAATTTCCTAAAGGATAAACGTTTTTAATATTGATAAAGAATAGCGCAATAGACCAAAGTTCCGTTCGACCAGAGCAACAGCTAGTTTTATAGACGAAACTAAGTAGGTAGGTATATAAAATATCCCCCCCCCCCAAGGGGTTCTCGCCTTGTTATATAAAATATACGTTTTAGTTGTAGATAGCAAAAAGTTTAATAAAAATAAAAACACGGCTTAACTTCCAAATCCACTGCTTTTAATTTTAACACGCAAAAAATCTCGCCGTGATATTTCTATGCAGAATATGAAATACACAACTCGTGCGTAAAAAACTACACAAGAATAATTTTAAGTTCCCTCCTGAGAATATATACTTTGCCACGGCTGAAATTCTAGTTGGTCTTTTGTGGCAAGAAACACTAAAATAACTAAGAATTTTGGTCGGTAGGTACAATTTATAGCTAGGCAGCTAGCTCGCTAGCTAAAAATTGTGGATTTGGTGGTAGGATCCGCCTGGATTATTAGATTATTAGAACCAAACGTCCTGGCGTTTGTGAATTTCCCAAACTTATTGGATAAAAGTTGTTCATTTTCATAATGATGCCCTGGAATAATTTAACCAGTTACTCGGAATACAGACCGGATTACAAACTGCCGCAATTTTTGGAGTTTAAAAAAGTCACATCTCCTTTGAGATGAAAATCACAAGTGATGAAAAGAAAGATATTATCTGTGTCTAGGAATCCCGCGATGAAGAACAAAACTGTGTCACAAAGTAATCTTTCATGATGACAATCTAACTAGAGAGAATACTAAAGTACAAGTTTCCTGCGGTTCCACTCGACGGACTAAAATGATGTTATGATAAATATCTAGGTATTTAATATGACTGGTATTCGCATGGGCCTCATAAATTAGTAACTACTTAATTAAATAATTAATATTTTTAATTTTTAGTATCCATTAAGAAAGCAAAAACAACCATACAAACTTTCACGCTGATTAACCGCTGTGCTAGTCGATATCCTTATTTTGTCAGTGAAATACCATTACAATGTAAACATTTGTTTGTTAAATCTTAGATCTCCGAAAGTTCTTACCGATTACTTTGAAAAATTGACACAAAGTTTCATTAGAATACACACGTGTTTTTGTATATACATTCTGAGCCACAGCTACTCATAGTCGAGTATACCTAACTAACCAGTGATAATAAAAAAATATGTTAAATAGAAGTGAAAAAGACAATAACGTGCCGAGTGACACAATTCTCTGTCACGTCTCACTAATTTCTATGATCACAGATAGTATCTAACCGGAGGAGTGTACCTACGTCATTCATTCGCAATGGAGTATCGTTTGGCGGACCGCCAAACCGGCCCACTGTTACTAATCTGTATGTACGTTGACAAAAATGTATTACGCATAAACTAGGCTCAACATCGACCATCTAGCTTCTAGACGGAAAATAAACGGCGCTTATAATTTGTTAGGTTGGAGTATTTTGTCTGGGATTAAGAAAGAATAACATGGCTGTCTTGACATTTTTTGCCGGAATTGTCATAGTTAAGAGTTTGTTCATCGCACAAAGAACCATGAATCAATTGAATCTCAGGCCTATGCTAGTAGTATAAGAATCACGCAGTGCGTCAAGAACTGGGGTCAAGTCGAATACACTTCTTTTTTATAGGAAAGACTTCAAGGATCCCTGTCATCTGAACCAAGCACTGTGACAGTCGGCTAACTATCCCTATCTATGATTACTAGACTGAATTCCACAATCTTCATTCCACAAACCATACCACAATTCCATAATCCCGTACCTCTGGTCATGACCATGGGAGTTATAATATTTAACAAAGTTTTGGAGACGCAACTGACGCAATCGAGCCTAAAACCTAAAGGACCAAACCTAATAAACCATGGCCGCTAGGTTTTGGATTAGCTTCCCAAATTGGATCAAGAGTTATCGGGGTTTTCTTTTATATAGTTCAGTAGCAGTTTGGAATTTAGATTTGTGCGCAGTTAATAGCAAAAGGTTTGCTGAAAACATACCTGTCACCTGAGATTGAGGTTGTACTGCAGATCATTATCGTCATTATGCGCCAAAAGTCGACCACTTTTGAACAAAGGCTGCCAAAGACTTCCACAAGGACCGCCTGCATCCAACGACTTCACCAGGTCGTCCGTTCATATCGCTGGAAATACTGCAAATACTTCTGCTTAACTTTTAGGGAATGCAGGCATGATGATGTTACATTGTATCATTTCTTAAACGAACTCGAAAGGTGACAAAACAAGGCGATAAAAATAAAAAATATTTCTTATCCAGTCAAAATTCGTTTGTAATTTACGATTCTAACTGAAATATTTATCAATCGTGATCGCTGGCTATCTGCCAACAGGATGTTGTTGCTTCTGATCGTTATGTCCCGGCGCACGATCGTTTTTCAACCACCCTGTGTTTCCTCCATAAGAATATGTAACGGAAAAATTGTTACGGAACTTTCTGTCTTCAAAGCGTCCGTTTATAAGTAGTTTAGCACCCATTATTTAGGCTTGTTATTCCCCAAGAGTTAGTTAAAAAAGTAAATAAAAAAAACAACATAATCAACTGTAATAGGGGAAAGTTCATTGCTATTGATTCTTGGCAGCCTGCATATTCCGCTCAAATATTACCCAAAAAACCAATTACGAATAAAATTTGGTCCTTATATCCTTATCACAGTATAGCTGATAATGACCATTGGACTGCTAAATCAACGAAGACTTCAATTCCAAGGCCTCTGACTTTGCGAAATCATGTGAGCATTAAAAATCAATGATCACTCGCATAAACGCCGAAGGAAATCATCTTGAGAAAACCTGCATGCCTGAGAGATATTCCCGTCGGCGTTTGAAGTCCGCCAAACCATATTACGCTTGCGTGGTAGACTATAGCCTAATCCCTCTCATACTGAGAGGAGACTCGTATCCAGCAGTTGGACAGTAAATGTAAGATAAAGATTGTGAAACCTTACAATTACTTCTGCTAGCCCTTCGGTGTATTACATGTGTGATGTTATGTTATTTTCTTCTTATTGTTGTTTCAATTGAAAAAGTAAATAGAGAGATTGAGAGCAACAGTATTTTATGTTCGTATTGTATTGAACATTTAAGCAAATATCCAATAATATGCAATCATAGTTTCGTATGAGCTTACAGAATAAGATCATAAATACTATAAAATTACTATAGATATTTGATCGTATTTTTATTGACCGTATTTGGAATGGTAGCTAATGTTCTATGTATATAATATTCTAATGGAAATCAGTACCTACCGATTTTAATAATATTATAACATAAAACACACATACCATCACGCCTGCCACAAGTAACCGCCACAATCAACACACGAACACAGCCACGCAATCACACGCAAACATAAATTTTTAACACCCCTTATCATCATTTAACATCAACAAATAGTCTAAATTAGTACTTGGCTTCGGCCCGTGCCCGTGCTAAAACCCGGCAAATTATTGAGCCGAGATATTAAATAAATATATACTTAAAAATAATGATAATGTATTTATTTCCAAATAACACGATTTACATTTACATTAGTCATGAACTTGTATTCTGGGTGTCAGGGGTTCCTTTCAGCATCGATACATGAAAAGGTAAGGCATATTATCTTCATTGCCACAAAAAAAACCACGCGCGCGCGCGCGTGTGTGTGTGTGTGTGAGAATGTATGAGTTACTCCGAGTGCCTACTGAGAATTTAATAGAAAAACCCAATAACACATTATTAGATCTAGGATTGTAGACCCAGGACCGTAGCGTAGCATTCTCGCTTAGGACTGATGAGTGAGTTAATAATATCATCATCTCTCATAATATATTTCACAATATAATATACAAAAGCTTTGTTAAGCTTTATTTGTATGTACGTTTGTTACTACCTACTATCAATAAAAGCTGTACTATATGTACTTAATTATACACAGTCAAAACTGGGTCATTTGCTAATGTCGTTACGTGCTATTACTCTGAAAATAATTCATTCATATTTAGCCTATATTGCTTGAATATTTTGTTCTGCAGTGTCTGGCTTAGTGCCAAGATGTTGTAGGTGCATGGTCACTTTATAACTGGCATCTCGGAAACTATCATGAGCTGGAAATAAAAAAATAACCTTGATATCTTTGATATCATCGTTGCGAACAGTTGCGACAAAAGATGCAGTGTTTTGTTTCACAGAAAATAAAGAAATAGAAACATTTATTTGGCCAATTGGTATCGATACGAATAATACAATATAAAAACAAAAGTAATACCTAAAATTAAATACCATCACGCCTGCATTCTTCGAATTAGGTAGAGGTGTAGAAATGCACACCCACAGTTCGCCGATATTTGTGCCGAGCAAAAATCTAAACTCCGAGTTGCTTCTGAGAATTCCGTAGAGAAAGCCAATAAAACTTTTGAACCCAGGACCATTAACGTTGCAGTTGCCTTTACGACCACTAGACTGATGAGACAAAAGAATTATCTCATTTAGGTACTGTTAATGCATGTGTGTCACGACTAGACCAAATGGATCTCTAGATTATTATCACATGTAACCTGCTAGAAGCTGGTTTTCATCTGGAGTCATCGTGGCGTGTGGCTTCTGCTATTGGCTTTGGGTGATTTTTTATTATAGGTTGTTTTTTTTGTTGATTTTTTGTTTCAAATATAATAGTTATTATTTTTGTCTTTGGTACGATTTCATTTTCAGTTTTTATTTTTTGTTGATGATATGTAGGTCAATAGACATCTGCAATACCAAAGGCATTGCTAGTGCGTTACAAAGCCTTAAGGGCTGCAGACTGCTAGAATCACGAAAAAGTTCTTTACTACTTTAAAAAATATTTAGCCATATTTTATCCTAATTTGATTCTCACAAAGAAATTTGTTAATACCTAATTATAATTTATTTATTAACTAATACTTAAACTTTCATTGCCATTCAGCGTAGCAATGCTGCCAGTCTTCTGGGCACCTTCCCGGACGACAGCGATGCCGAGGAATACTTTGACGCTTAGTCACGCCTCTGTCTTTTAGATATATATATAGCTTTTTTACGTTCATGTATTTTATGTAAATAGTGTTTATTAATAGGTTTCTAGCCATTGTATTTTGTTGTCATCCATTCCATAAAACACAATAAAACAAATGTATTGCTTGGATTCGAGGATCGCCTTTCAAATTTCAATCTTCATCTAGTAATGCATCGAAGCATCTGTCATCAGAATTCTATGGATCACAATATCGTTCGATGGACCGCAAGTCACTGCGGTTTCCCCTAACCACATATGTAGTGCTCGTATGTACCAATGCATATTGTCATTTCACGCTGAATTTCACACGCGCTAGCTAAAGGACTTCAGGCGGCAATAGTTACAGGAATTATCATATTTGACGATCTAGAAACATGAATTCAAAATCCATCTATTTCTCGGATTCAAATTAGTTGTAAATTGCCTTTTATTCAACCATAAAAAAGGAGAACATAGTTATTCTATTCATGTGCTATGTTGTTTATTACATTACTTAAGCAAGCCTTTTATGTAGCCTGTGAAAATCCTCATGACCTGAGGGCTGACTGGGGAAGTCGACAGCGAGTCGGACTGCACCCATTCTGGGTCACCTACCGACATAAACCACACGAGTGTTTCGCCTCCACACTTCTTGCTAATGTTATGGGAGCGAAATTCCATTTAGCACCGATCCCAGTGGTGGTAGACTGTCAATACGGTCTGCAAGTTAATTTGGAAGACAACTTTCTAGTCCCCCAACCTGCTTATCCACATGAGTGGGACACGGCAACAACTACCGCTTCATTTTGGGTCCCGTGTTGACTGGCAAAAGTTCGCGCCCGTGGCCGTTGAATGGTAGTTGGTTCCTTCGACTTACATGAATTGGTAGGGTGTAACCTCCTTTGCCACAGAGTAGTTTGATACAATAATTTCCTCATAAAACGTGGTCTCTGCTTGACACACGGGTCTAACCAGGCCTTTTTTGGGTTGCCCAAATTTACCTCTGGGTGGTCAAATTTACCAGGTGTTTTGTAGATGATATTATTATTATTCAGCCGTTGTCGTCCTACTGCAGGGCAAAGGCCTCCCTACCCTTTTTCCAGTCCTCACGACTCAAGGCTATTTTGGGCCAATCCTTCCTGAAGAAGTCAAGCTCATCCCGCCATCTCCGTATAGGTCTGCCGCGTTGTCGTCTACCGTTATGTGGGACCCACTCGGTAGTTTGTCTAGCCCACAACTCGTTTGACATGCAGCAGACGTGGCCAGCCCCGTTCCATTTTAAGCTGGCAGCTTTTTGGCCTATGTCGGCGATCTGGGTTTTGGAGCGCTAATTTTTGATGCGGTCTGTTTTGTAGATGATAGCATCTACCAAAATCTTGGTTATACTCCTGGTTAGCTTTAGAGTCGTAACACATTTACTAGGTATAAGCAAAGTAATATTTCATTGGCTTTACTCAACATCGATTAGATATACACTCAATATTGAAGATTGTACAACTGACTTCAATACCTACAAAAGTGACAGACGGTTCTATTCATTTTCTGTGCCAACGCATGCCCTATAAACATACGAGCCGTCTTGGTTATCGTGGCACTCATTGTTAGAAGCCCACAGAATGCAACTGACAACCCTATTTATAGAATTATCGATATACGGAGCTCTAACAACCCTTTGTTCCTAGTGGATAGACATTCAATATTGCAATGAGAATACTTTACAATTGATGAAGAAATGAGAACGAATGTGCCAGCAAATTAATTTTCGAATTGACGACTTTATTTTTGTGTGTATTCGATTGCTTTTTGTGTGATTTGAATGCAACGGAGATAAAAAAATCTGGTCCAGGACCCAATTAGAGCTAGAGAAGGTAGTAACACCATATTCTTTAATACTGCCCAAATTATTCGTTTGATGTACCACCGTATGCTGTGTATGTCGCTACGATAAACCAGTACTCAAGCCAATGGTTAGTGGTCTTCACCACCTATCGACACCTGCAACACCAATAGGAGTAGCTGATGCGTTGTCGGCCCTGAAGAGCTCTGTGGCCTGCAGACTGGGCACAAAATAATTATTTTTCTACCGTCCGGAGAAATCAAAACTATCATTAAAATAAAAAAAATAATAAACCCCCGACACTGGAATTTTGTGGCGGCGGCCATCTTGGACCAATTTTCATCAAACGTAGCTGAAAACACTCCCTACTAATTCCCCATTCAAACAAAAAAATCAAAATCGGTTTATCCGTTCGGCAGCTACGATGCCACAGACACACACACAGAAACACGTCAAACTTTTATAACACGACGTCGTTTTTGAGTCGGGGCTCAATTACATACAATCACGCCTTTTCCCATAATCATCATCATCATCATCATCATCAGCCTATAGCAGTCCACTGTTGGACATAGGCCTCCCCCAATGTGCGCCATTTCACCCTGTCCTCGGCTTGTCGCATCCAGCTTCCGCCCGCAACCTTTCCCCACTCAAACAAAAAAATCAAAATCGGTTTATCCGTTCGGCAGCTACGATGCCACAGACACACACACAGAAACACGTCAAACTTTTATAACACGACGTCGTTTTTGAGTCGGGGCTCAATTACATACAATCACGCCTTTTCCCATAATCATCATCATCATCATCATCATCAGCCTATAGCAGTCCACTGTTGGACATAGGCCTCCCCCAATGTGCGCCATTTCACCCTGTCCTCGGCTTGTCGCATCCAGCTTCCGCCCGCAACCTTTCGCAAATCATCACTCCATCTTGCCGGAGGGCGTCCTACGCTACGTTTGCCGAGTCGCGGTCTCCACTCAAGAACACGTCTACCCCAGCGGTTATCGGTTCTTCGACAGATATGACCAGCCCACTGCCACTTCAGCTAGCTAATTCGGTGCGCTATGTCGGTAATTTTGGTTCTCTGTCGGATAACCTCATTGCGGATTTTATCCTTCAGAGAAACTCCGAGCATAGCACGCTCCATGGCACGCTGAGCGACTTTAAATTGATGGACTAGTCGTACTGTGAGTGTCCATGTCTCAGCACCGTAGGTCATGACGGGTAGGACGCACTGGTTGAAAACTTTCGTTTTCAAGCATTGCGGTATGGGTGATGAGAAGACTTGACGCAGTTTTCCAAATGCTGCCCAGCCCAGCTGAATCCTCCTCTTGGCCTCCCTCTCGAAGTTGTTTTTACCTAACTGCAAAATCTGCCCAAGGTAAGTGTACTCTGAAACAACTTCAAGAAGATGACCATTTACAGCAATAGGTCTCAGATCCCATTTTCCCATAAAGGTAGGCCGAATCAACAAAAGGCCACTTGCTACGATTCTTGCACACCTCTTTTGCTTCGTCCACAATCATACATACGCGCCGTGTATATATACGTAACATTATGCCATTAAAATAATTATTCATATCTATGGATATGCTTTTATCACGAAAGAAATTCAATAGTAATTATCCATAGTCATTACTGCCCCTAACAAATTCAAACTAACTACAATTATTTCGGACCAAATCGGTGGATCAATAAGACACGTAAAAGTAAACTCGTACCACCGTCCACAAAGCTATCAATTATTAACGGGCGTATCGATTTGGTCATTTGCTTTTAGCCAGCCTTAGCTTACCTTTGTAACGTTTGCGGCACACCGGCGAAACACGATTAAACTTTGTTTTGTTTGGAAGGAAGGTAAAGTAAAAGTTATGAAGGGAATTAGAAGGGTTAGGCAGAGGGGTACTAATGTACACCCACAGTTCGCCTGGTATGTTTAGTTCCCATGTAATAGGGGGCGAGCCTATTGCCATTAACCGGGCACAAATCCAGACTCCGAGCTGCTACTGAGAATTTCATAGAAAAACTCAATAACACTTTGCTCGACCTGGGGATCGGACCCAGGACCTCTAGCGTAGCAGTCGCGCTTGGGACCACTAGACTAATGAGGCAGTAATTAATTTTTAATATAATATGTCAAAAATGAAATTCTGTCTCTATGTATTTATTAAAAACTACCTCACTAGTCTCGTGGTCCAGCATGATTACTGCGCTAGATGTCCTCAGTTTGATTCCTAGGATAGGTTCGGAGCACGACTGCTACGCCAGAGGTTCGATGCCCAGATCGAGCAAAGTATTATTGGGTTTTTCTATGAAATTCTCAGTAGCAGCTCGAAGTTGGGGATTTGTACCCGGTAAATGGCATAGGTTCGCCCCCTATTACATGGGACCTAAACATACTGGCGAACTGTCGGTGTACATTAGTATGCCTCTGCTTAACCTTTCGGGGAATACAGGCGTGATGGTATGATGATATTATGATGGAGAAGCCCCCATCGCAACCGCTGCCCTCTCCAATTTCAGAAAAATAAAAAATATTTTTTTTTATAAAAGCTCAGTGTGCATCAGACCACTAGTTAATATTTATTCAGGGGTGCCAGGAGAAATCACATAACAGCAATTTAATATCCTGTACATACAATAATGTTGGGTACTTATTGTAGTAACGTGCCAGGTAGGCAGAATTGGTTATTCCAGAGTATTTTTAAGAACGAAAAAGATAAATAATAAAAAAGAATGATTATTCAGTTAAGGTAAAGTAAAAAAAAAAACATTAATTCTTTTTTTCGTAAATACAAGATTATTATCATCATCCTCATTGCGAATGCGTATGGCATTCATTCTGCATGGATCGAAACTCTATACATAAACACTATACGGTAGTTTGCCTTGGCAAGTAGTAGTAAGTAACTAATTTTTGGGCATAAAATACAAAAAAAAAACATAAATACAAATACCAAAATTTTGTTCAACGGATATTTATAATTATGTTTATTCTGAAATTACATCGATTTATCTTGCTTACAGCACCGAGTAAAGACTAGGACGTTGTACTAGTTTTTTTTTTGTTAAAAAGCTTACTAGCTAATAAGAATACTAGTAATGTGGGTCGCACATTACTAGTATTCTTATTAACCCCTCGTGCTAAGCTAAATGCTTGTGTTACGAGTGGGTTCACGTCGGTAGTGCAATGGGTGGGTTTTGAACCGGCAACCACATGATCGCAAGTCCAACGCCCTAGCCATTAGGCTACCGCCGCTTTCAGTCTGGCAGGCGTTGCAATGCCATTTTTTCAATTTGAAAGCTTTTGCGAGCCCTCACTCAAAAACACATCAAAGTTTCATCTTAATCAGATGAATGGTATCATCATCACCACAGCCTATATTATAATCTACTGCTGGACGTAGGCCTTCCCTAATATGCGCCATTGAATTGATGAATGGTATAGGAACACATAAAAGGCGAACAAATATCTATTTTAATGTATCTTAAATGCTTTTTAGTCTCCACAAACACCGTGTTTAATGCTAACTGTTAACCCAATATTACATGGCTCCTATTGTTGTACGAGTAATGTTTTGTTTGCGTGTCTGTATGTCCCTTTCTTTGCAACCAAAGCTTTTGAAATAAAGACCCCTTTCTGATGTATGTGACAATTACTAACAATGTATCTATAACTACCTCGTTTTGGAATTAAAAATATTATTGTTATTTTCTCTTACCTGAGTCCGTATTATGATATGTTAACGCCATCATTTGTAGGTTGTAAGAGAGAGATGAGGCTATTTAATATGTAGAGCGGCATCTCTTTCTCACAACGTAAAAATTATGGCGTTAACACTTCATAATACGGTCACTGACCTGTTTTATCGTACGGAGTTACATCATAATATGCAAATCTTTTATCATAGACCCAGCGGTCTAAGCCGTATCCTAGAAAGACAGTAATTTAGTTAATCATACAGAGGAAACCCCTGCGGGTCCACAGATAAAATATGGTTTTTAAAAAGAATATGTAAAGGTATGTACCTACATTGTGGTAAAGTCGCGCTTTAGCTTCACCCGAGAAAATGTTGGAAAAGCCTGTAATAAATAATATTACCTGTAGTATATCAGTCAGAGAAAATAGGAGGAAAAAACAATGAAGAAAAAAAGTAACAATCATCTTGACGAACTTCGTAAAGAATTAGCTGCGAACATTCATAGTTTTAAAATATTGATACATTATAATTATTTATTTAATTTCTATAGGTAGGGACTTTAAACACAAATAAGAAACTCATTTTTTTGATACAGAATGTTTCTTATACATTTTCATTAGTGAAAGTCTTGTTTTTCAACACTACAATTTAAATACGATAAATTTACGATATAAACTCGATCAAATCACAGAATTCAACAAACTAATTGTAGCGATAAATTATGGCAATTCTTAAAATAATCTGTGTATACACATTCATACATGCCTACACACTCTCTGTGTGTCTGTGCATACACACCTCACTTATCACACAAAAAAATATTTGAAATGTCTTCCGTCAAAAAGAATCACAAACATTTCAAAATAGAAGACTTCAAATTCAATGAATTTTTATTAACATTGTCTTTAATGACGCTAAAGAAAAAAAAAGCTATTCAACTAATCGGAAAGCACAAACTACGATTGGATAGTGTCGCGGCATTGAAATTACGAAAATAGAATCATCATTTCTAAAATCAAAAATCCGACACACCGTTCTACACATTAGTCGCATCGATGCGCTATGAAAATAAATTGTTTATATGTATATGTACAAGAAAATACGTAACGGTCACTCAGTTGTCAGTTACTTGTGGGAAAGAGGGGCGAGTAGGGCGTCCGTCGCTCATGAAATAAAATTATTTTCCCCGCGTACAAAGCAACACGTGGTAGAATCAGAGTTCGCTAACAATTCGGTTGATTAGCAAAAGTTTTCGACGCGTTTGCGTTCCAATTACGTGCAGTGTGTGGCTCAAATTGTGGTGTTGTGTGTATTCTGTTTAATGTTTATCTAAATCAACTGGTGAGTTGCGGCGATTATGCTAATTTTTATTGTTTATTAGGCATGCTTTCACTGTGTTACGTATTTTTACGAGCTTAATTGGTTATTGACGTAATTTTTAATTTTGTGTCGGAGTTCATTTGTTCTTTATTACTGAAGATTTTATTGTTAAATTTAACTTTTGGTACCTATTAGAGATGTCAGTGATGATTACATAAAAAATGTGGTACATTTTCGGTATGAGTCTAGAGTTTTCGTCAAATAGTTATCTAAGTTACAAAGTTCTGATACAGTCGTATAACTTTGAAACGTTCTTATGATACGAAAATTGATGTAACTTTTGCGTGACATTTTTATGGAATGGATATAGGTAAGTATTTTATTAACTGGAGATATTTTGCTTCAAGCTTTTATTACTTCAAGACAAGTTTCAATAAATCGCTTTTCGATAATATAAATAAAAACTATGCTATCAAAAACAGTTGAATTTTATCAATCAATATTTACTTACTGACCAATAAAATTATTTTGATTGACCCTATATTGACCTTTAAAAATTAAAAAGCCGTATCTAATGCACACTGACACAATTATAATGGAGATTACACACTTATTGCATATTGATTTTATGTTTTATGTTTATACCATGTTTTATGCAAATAAATGTATATTCTATTCTATTTATTGGTGATATTAATATAAATATATATTTTTTTAAATTCCTATAGATATTATTTATGTTTAAAAGTATGTTAATTAGATTCATAATATTATGCTTAAACATAATACACCCGAATACATGACGTTCTCCGAAGAGTCAGGCAGAGGTGCACTAATGTACACCACAGTTTACCAGTATGTTTAGGTCCCATGTAATAGGGGATGAACTTATTGCCATTAACTGGGCGCGAATCTAACCCTCGAGTTGCTACTGTAGATTTTCTAACAGAGAACCCGATTACTTTTTGCTCAACCAGGGAATCGAGCTTAAGACCTCACGTTTATCAGCCACATTTATACAGATCAATGCCGTTAGATAATTCCTAAATTCTTCTATGTTACTCTATATAAATGTTTAATTTTTCATGCCTAAATAACTGATCTAATTTTGATGAATTTTGGTACAGACAAGATTTGATCTTGGAGAAGTACTAATTTTTTTTTTACCTTTTGTTTCAAAAAGTAGTTTAAGTTACGAATGAAATCGCAGGAAACAGCCAGCTGTTTTCGAAGTTACTAGTAACTAGTTACCTATTTTAATTTCAACAATATAAGTCATGGTTATAAGTTATAAAGTCTTCGCCTTAATGCCTGACTTCGAGTTTCTAACCTGTGTTCGAGCTTCGTGGGACAATCAACAGCTGACCACCACTACCATAACTATATTATTAACTAATTATTTGTATGTATTATTTGTAGTCCTCATTGTAATAATTATGTATAGCTCCTGGATAATAAGAGAAAAAATGCTTTGAAAATTGTTCGATAAACAAGGTTAAGTTATGCTTGTTGAAAGGGTCCGGCGGAGCTTGAATTGCCCACAAAATCGTAATACCGAAATAAATTTGGCGACACGTTTGACGTAGCGGCTGAGCAATCGGCTTCTGCGCAACGTGTTGTGGGTTCGATCCCCACACGGATCAAATATTTGTATGATCTGCAGGTAGTTGTTTCGGGTCTGGGTGTTTGTGTTTGTGAGAATTTGTGTTTGTAAACGCACCCACGATACAGGAGAAAATCCTAGTGCCCACACTAGGATATTCTCCTGTATCGTGGGTGCGTACGGGTACGTTTAAAAAAAATCGTAATCCAAACAATATTTTAGCAAATTGTGTTAGTATTCGGATTCGGATACCATTAGTCTAGGTTCCTACAATACCATTTTGTGTACTACTACTTCATTCAAAATAAACGATCCGAAAATAGTTCCAAACTTGGCAAAGTTATCAAAAATTACATTCGCTTACATTCATTTTCAATGGAGTATTTTGGATGAAATGATAGTATAAGAACATTATCTCAATCCGAATTCTAACACAATGTGATTAAATTGTATTAGAATTACGATGTATTTTGGTATTACGATTGTATGAAAATTTCGGTCCGACGAACTCATGAGGACAGTTTTTTGCTTAAAAAATAAAAAATATATCAGTCTTTCCAATACCCAACTAGGTAGGTACCTACTTATGTATGTATGAATATTTTCTGTTGAATTTAAAGTTATCATTCTAACCTTTTTAATATTATTTAAACAAAATAAAAATATTATTTATAAGTCACCCAGCGCATGCGTATAACTAACTATACCTACATTTTTTAAATTGCGAGTACAAAAAAATAAAAGAGACAGAAGAGAGAGAGAGTTTTTTTTTTCTTTCACAAAGTGAAGTCCAAAAATCAAAGTTCTTTCAAGAATAATATTATTAAGTATCTTCCGTTACTAATCGTCATAAAGCCCATTTATTTCGTTGACATTGGCAAATAAACCAAATCTTAATGTACTGAAAGAAAGCTGCGTCATCCATTATCCGGTAATATTTTCATGACTAAACTGTTAGTCAGAAAGCTAACTTTGTATTTATAGTGTCTCAATTAATCACGAAAAAAATTTAACCGCTGCATCGTCATCTTAAATACGTTTACCGTTCCACAGCTGGGTACCTATGGGTGTCTATTTAGAGTAAGATAAGTTAGGGTAGGTTAGCACAGTGGTATGACCGTTGGACTGCTAAATCAAAGGTCTCGAGTTGGCACGCACCTCTGACTTTCCGGAACAATGTGCGTATTAATTATTATTATTTAAGTTATTAATTATCACTAACCCACAGGCTAGCGTGGTGGACTATAGCCCTCTCACTCTGAAAGGACACCCGTGGCCTAGCCGTGGGACAATATATGGATTGATGATGATGCTGAGATATATAGTCGATATATAATAGTCGATTATGCAGCCATGTGTGCGCTTATGACTTTAGGTACACGCCGTTGACGTAATTAAAAATAAAAAAGATTTTATTGTCACACTTAAGAGGCCGGCGGACGGAATTGCCCTTACAAACGTAATACCGAAATAAATCCTAATTAATCAAATTCTGTTATTATTCGGTTTGCGATACCGTTAAGTTTCCTACTCTACCATTTCGTCCAAAATACTTCACTGGAAATAAATGTAAGCGAATGCAATTTTTGATAACTTTACAAAGTTTGGAACGATTTTCCGGTTTTTATTTCCAGTGAATTAATCGAAATAGTACGGTAGGAACCTAAATTAACGGAATCCAAATCCGAATAATAACATAATTTAATATGATATTGTTTGGATTAAGGCTTATTTTAGTATTACGTTTTTGTGGGCCATTGAAGCACCGTCGGACCCTTAACAACAAAGCGTGCAATCTAACCATTAAAATCTTAGTAATTATACACAAAATAATAACATAAAAAAGAAGGTGGCAAGCAATTGCTAATAGGTACATGTATCATATCGTGCACGATAGGTTGTACGCCATCGCGACAGGCAGCAAGCAGTACCTACTTATTAGGGGTGTGGGCTGGGATTGATCCCATAATAAGCTCCCAACCATGGTTAGGCGATGTCATACAGTCACCGTACGCGGCCTACCCACTATTTTATTTTATTATTCTTTATTATCGGACAACAAAGATCCAGCTTGTTAGTAGACAAAAGATAAACTATACTATGGATAGACTATACTATGATACTGCTATGACCATTGCAAGCGCGCTGCAGGTGTGACAATGAGATTGATACTCAGCGTTATTCTGGTTACTATGCTACACAGCGCTGGTTTTCAGTAACAATAGGGATTGTTACTGAAAACCTGATTGTACGTAAGGAACGGGTAGCCAACATTAGAAAAAATCCAAACGAAACGCTTTATGTCCACTTTTATCATCCGTACCGATGAAATGTAGAATGCGCTTCCCGAGTGGGTCTTCCCCGATATATATAATCTGGGTGTCTTTAAATCACATGTGAATCGGTTTCTACTGGGCAAGCGCGCTCCATCGTAGATCGCAGTGTCGCTTAACATAAGGCAAACTGGCATCAAGCGTTTGCCTATCACGAATAAAATATATTGTTTTAGTATCTATGGAGTTTCTTGTCGGCTCTTTTCCATAAGACCCACTTTTTGGAACCGTGCAACTAGTTTTGACTTTTCAAAAGTACCTATTTTGGTCTATGTCATTGAAATAAAACATTTTCACATTTTCATGTCACAAGTCATGCCTTGGATTCTTAAATTTGAATTAAAATAAAATAGAAACAAACACCCGTTACATAAAAAATATGGAAAGAAGCCTAAAGAGTAAATCTGGTAGGTAATTAAAAAAGTATAATTTCCTTCCAATCTCAATATCGTTCTGTTATTCCGATGATTTTTCGGTGGTTCAGTTTTGTGATTTCATTCCAATTTGATTAAATTGTTTACGTTAGACGTTGATTGGTAATTTGGAAGACTACCATTTGATATTTATGAACATACATACCATCACGCCTGTATTCCCCGAAGGGAGAGGCAGAGGCAGAGGTGTACTCAGGTGTACACAGTTCGCCGGTATGTTTAGGTTCCATGTAATAGGGGGCCGAGCCTATTGCCATTAACCGGGTACAAATCCAGAATCTGAGCTGCTACTGAGAATTTCATAGATAAACCCAATAACACTTTGCTCGACCTGGGGATCGAACCGGTGGTGAAATAAAATGATCCGATCAAATCAAAGGCACCGACTTCCGAAACTGTTTCGTACATAACATTATTTTTTATAAAGTTATTTTCGTGTAGGAAAAATTCAATCGCGGGCAGGATTCGAACCTGCATCTTCTGGTTAGATATACCAGAAGACGAACTAACTGTAAAGTAAGTCATGTCGGTTGACGAGCATGGTAACTTGCTTTTCAATAGATGTCGCCAAACGTCACCTTATGACGTAAATTCAGAATGTGAAGGCAAATTTCGATCAAGCGGGTGGGACTCGCGGTGGCTTAGCGGTCAAAGCGTCTGGTGTATCTAACCAGAAGACGCAGGTTCGAATTCTGCCCGCGATTGAATTTTTTCTTTACTAAAATAACTTTATAATATTAGCATGGACAATGCAAAAAAATCACAAAAAGATGATTATTTTTTATGTTTTTGAAGGTGGTTTTTAAGTAAATTGCCCTTACGATTTCATGTTACTAGACTCCTCAAAAGTTGTGCGTTGTCCACGAATAAATGCTAACGTAGATAATATTGCAAATATACCACTGGCGAATATGCAGGGTCTACTATGACGTAGGTACCAACCGAACCGAGGGTTATCGCCATCCGTCACACAGGTCAACGCATTTCTGTCGTGCCACTCTATCTTTATCTTTATTCCTTGATCGTTAGTTGTTATATATCGATATAATATTAGCAGACATTATAGTTATGTAATTTCTTGAATTATTGATAAGCAGGTAACTACTAACAACATAACATCTAAACATACCGTAACGCCTGTATTCCCCGATGGGTTAGGCAGAGGCGTACTAATCTACACTCACAGTTCCCCGGTGTGTTTAAATACCGTGTAATGAGAGGCGAGCCTATTGTTATTAACCGGGCATAAATACAAAACTCAGAGAATTTCATAAACACCCAATAACGCTGCTCGACCTGGGAAAATTGATGACACGTTTGGCGTAGCGGCTGAGCGATCGGCTTCTGCGCAATGTGTTATGGGTTCGATCCCCACACGGAGCAAATATTTGTATGATCTACAGGTAGTTGTTCCGGGTCTGGGCGTTTGTGTATGTGACAATTTGTGTTTGTAAACGCACCCACGATACAGGAGAATATCCTAGTGTGGGGCAACGTTTATTTAAAACGACTCCAGGACCTCTAGCGTAGCACTCGTGCTTGGGAGAACTACTAATATATGTATATACTATACTAAGGAACAATAATAACCTAGCGATATGACCGATAGGCTGCCAAATTAAAAGATCTCGAGTTCAAATTAAAGGTTCGCACTTCGGACTTCTTAAAGTCATGTGCGTATTAAAAGTTAAATATCACGCACTTAAAATATTGATTTCAGTTTTGATAGGCCTATGCTTGACCGCCAGTTCGCCTGCGATACTGCGATCTACGATGGAGCACGCGTTCTTAGAAGGAACCGTGACTTAAAGAAATCGGGGAAGACTGGGAAGCACATTCCACATTTCATCGGTAAAAGTGGACTTAAAGCATTTCGTTTGGCTTTTTTCATCATAAGAAAATCTCTTTCTGCAGTACAAAAAATCCCCATTAGTCCTCTGCCACTCTGAGATGTGGCAGAGTTTGTTTGAAAAACCGTATTTGCTTTTCTTTGGCTTATAGTCATGGCCATAGGATTCGTGACATTTCCCACGACTATGACAGGCTGTGATCTGAGGTTCATTGGACTCCTTCAAAGGGTGAGGCCCTGTTTTGCATGCTACTCGAAGGTGCCGAGGCGCCACTTACGGGGGTCATTATCTGGTCAGGCAGTGCAGCACTTCTCATGGAAGCCGGAGATCATCGTGAGGAAACCTGCATGCCTGAGAGATTTACTCGACGGCGTGTGAAATTTGCCAATCCGCATTAAGCCAGCGGAGCGGATTATAGCCTAATCCCTCTCATTTTGGGAGGAGAACCGTGCCCAGCAGGGGGATAATATATATATAATGAATTGTTGATGATGAAGTAACTACTAATCCCAATTAAGATGATTGTCAATGACTTGGTGCAATATTTGGAAGTACAGTTACTCATACTATAACGCCTTTATTGTTTAGAAGGTTCGGCAGATGTGTACCGGGGTACAAACTGGCATCTGCTACGCGCCTTAGGTTTTTGTTAATTATTAGGAATGCGATTCAGGCAAAGCTCACCGTTGGTCTTGCAGGTTTCGACTGTAATGAAGCAGGCTTAGTACTAGATTCCCTGGCAAAAAATATAAATATAATCTTGATTTTTATCAGCAGTTTTTTTTTATTCAGAATAATCTGCATGCATTAAATCAGAAATCATTTCAATACGTGTAAATCAGCCTGAATAATAGCGACTACTGCAGACAAAATGCATTAGTTTTTAAATAGTTGCGGTCACATTGAAAACAATGAGATTAACAAAAACACCTGCTTAGATAAATATCTACGTAAAATATTACATCTTTGATAGTTTTACGACTTCAAGACGGAATTTTGTAAATTAACACTTTCAAAATTAGTACAGTTGCATTTCAAACGGTTCAGTGAAGTGTCCATTTTGGCTCCGTACCAAATTCTTAGTCCGGAAGATTTCAAAACAATGCAGGTATACATATAATATGTATATTGTATAGAATACGTTAAAGTACCTATTACTGAAAAACATTTTTATAATACAAAGATTATAGATAGATAGATATTTAAGGGTCCGGCGAAACGTGAATTTCCCACAAAAACGTAATACTGATATAAATCGTAATCCAGACAATATTCTATCAAATTATGTTATCATTCGGATTTAGATACTGTTAATCTAGGTTCCTACGATCCCATTTCGTCTGCTACTACTTTACTGAAATTAAAAGACCGGAAAATCGTTCCAAACTTGGTTTAAGTTATCAAAAATTGCATTCGCTTACAATTATTTCCAGTGAAGTATTTTGGACGAAATAGGATCGTAGGAACCTAGAGTAACAGTATCTAAATCCGAATGACAACATAATTTGATATAATATTGTCTGGATTACGATTTATTTCGGTATTACGTTTGTGAGAGAAAATCGGTCCGCCGGACTCTTAAGGGTGCTAATTAACACGACTTCTATTTAATAGCATTATTCACCTCTAAAACATTGCATTTTCCTCTGAATTAGTAGGTTTGCCACTATCAATGTTCACCTAAAAATACTATCTTAGCCACTATTTATCATCGATGTAAGCTACTGTCAATACGGTCCAGCATGGTTGTGATTATAAAGCATCTACACAACGGCTACAATACGGTTCTGGCAGCTTGTGTTAACAGTTCTAACCTATCCTAACCAGTATTTTAATTTATTTCATAATATACCATCACGCCTGTATTCCACGAAGAGTTAGGCAGAGGTGTACTAATGTACACCCACAGTTCACCGGTATATTTTAGACTATTTTTTTATGGGATAGGAGGGCAAACGAGCAGACGGATCACCTGATGGTAAGCGATTACCGCCGCCCATGGACACCCGCAACACCAAAAGAGGAGTCACAAGTGCGTTGCCGACCTTTAAAAGAGGATTGGGCCTCCGGTAACCTCACTCACTCGGCGAAACACAATATAAGCGTTGTTTAACGCCGGTTTTCTGTGAGGCCGTGGTATCACTCATGGTAGACTTATGTAATAAGGGGCGAGATTTTAATTATTTCTGAGAAAATTGCTTACATAAATAATTTAAAATTCTGATAATTTAAACGTAAAATGTTGGTGAGTTGTAAAATCCGTGACTAAGTAAACCAGAATACCTTTACTTGATGCTTCCTTTGAAATATTTAGTTGGCGTTGTGTAAAAGACGTGTTAGTTTATTAGAAGCTTTTTTATTTTCTCGTTGCTCCCATATAAAATCAGAGGTTAGATTCCGAGATTAAAAAATCTGTGGCTTGACTTAAAATTCCCCTTTATATAATACTTTAAGCAAAATATTGTACAAAGGCGAACTTAAACTGTAAGCATTATCTACTAATCAACCACAGGGTGATACAGAGATACATTTTTGTGAAACAATTAATTACATAACATAACATACCATCACGCCTGTATTCCCCGAAGGGTTAGGCAGAGGTGTACTGAATGTACACCCACAGTTCGCCGGTATGTTTAGGTCCCATGTTATAGGGGGCGAGCCTATAGCCATTAACCGGGCACAAATCCAGACTCCGAGCTGCTAATGAGAATTTCATAGAAAAACCCAATAACACTTTGCTCGACCTGGGGATCGAACCCAGGATCTCTAGTGTAGCAGTCGCACTTGGGACCACTAGACTAATGAGGCAGTCAGTCAATTAATTACAAATTTTTATCTTGTTAAAAAGTAACTATCATCATCATCATATCAGCCAAAAACGTCAACTGCTGAACAAAAGCCTTCCCCATAGACTTCCATAAAGACCGGTTATATAAAACCTGCATCAAACGACTTCCAGCAACTTTACCAGTTCGTCTGTCCAAGTCCATCTCGTGCAATTTGCCTGGAAATATTTTAGAACTGTCAATTCATTTACTTGTTCACTGCTCGGCCCCCAGAGTTAGAGGGATTAGGCTACACGCTAGGTCGCCTTCCCCATACGGCGGAAGTCCATGAGGATTTCCAAAAGCAAAAAAAAACCGCATCACGCTGACTTCGTACCTCGCTTTAGTGTCACTATCCTATGGTTTTTTTGTTACCATGTGCACCGAGAATTTATATTGAGCCCAATTGTAAAAAAAATGTGCATTTCGAACTTTGTACTTTCTAGTAATACCGCTCTACAGTAATTAAAGACTGGCCTGAATTTTGTAATTATGTTTCGCGAACTTTTGCTGATCACTCGCCAACTGAATGAACTTCGACGCAGCCGTTGTTCCATATCTCACAAGACATCTTCATGCTACAAAAGTAAAAAAATAAATAAACAGGCTATGATTTAAAATAAAAAGAAAACAAAATTATGACGTCTGTAGTGCAAATGATCAAATAGTTAGTGTCGAGAAAATTTAGTAAAAAAACAGTGCGATATGTGCTATTTTTAAATATTCCACGTTAAAATCCTAATCCATTTGTAAGATACTACAATTCTTGCAATTAATAAATTACATTGCATTTCATCACCTCAAGCTTCTGAATTCCTTTAGTGAAGCCAACGCTGGCAAAAGGCCGAGCCGACTAACTTTATGTGGATTATTTTTTTTGGGAGTTACAGGTCATTGGCCTATGTGACTCATCTGCTCCATGCTGTTATGAATTGTAATTTTTTTGAAAAAGCACGATCTATAATATAAAGGAAATAGTCTGAAGTTGTATTAAAATAAAAAACAGAAAATTCTTTATTGCACACCTAAATAAATTTAAAGTAGGTACCTACAATTTAATGATATATTTTAATTTACACAGCTTATTATAATATAAGTAAGGAATAGAATGTAAGTAATATAAATAAGAGACAGAGAAAGAGAAAAATATGATAAACATTTGTTCACAAAGTTAAAGTTCATAAATTAAATAAAATCTATTACAGAATGAAAGCCAGTTAACTATATTCGATATTTGTACGTTATAGAAGATATTGAAGAAAAACTAATATGTATGGGACGTCTTTATTAGAGCAACAAAAGCCTAAACAACAATTTTAAGATTTTTTTTCTGTCTGTCAGTATGTTTGTACGTGTATTACGCAAAAACTACTGCGTGAAATTGAATGTGGTTTTCTAAATCGAATTGCTGGAAGTCTAATTTAAAATCTGGTGCATTTTTCATTTTGATATTACGTCTAGAAGCCGGGTAAGCTATAGTAAATCGACGTACATATAGTAATAGGATAGTAACGAACTAGTAATTTATATATTTTGAGATATTTTTCTGGTTTCACGATGACCTATTTGGTATTTATTATACGCGTATTTATCCTGATATCAAAATCAAATCATCAAAGTACCTACACTTCCGTCGTTAAAATATTTCGCAACCTGTTTATTTCGCAGACGAAAAAACAATTGTCTCCGAAAAACAGACAAGTAAATGTATTGCAGCTACACTAACTATTCGATGCATGGAAAATAAAATGCGTACGTAGGCAGTGACCTCGAAAGTGTAATTATTTTGGGCGTGCAACGCAGAACGTCCGCGGTGCACGGAGATAGCTCGGTCACCAACCGGCTCGCTGTCATTATAATATCGTTTATAAAGAAAACATTATTTTGACGACAGCACGTGGTTGCTAATGTGACTGTACTTTTCCCGTTTGTAGCATTTTAATTTTTCTAATAAATGTTTTTTTTATTTTTCTAAGTTGATAGTCAAGCACAAAGGCCACTAGATGGTATTTCAAACTGGAGTACAGTGGCAGAAAAGAAATCCAAAATTTTCTATGCTGAATATTATTGAAGTTATTTAAAGATTATCTTCTAGTAGCCTAGTAGATATAATTATCATTTGTAAGGTTTTTCGGTTTCACAGCTTATTTTAATTGTACCTCTTTGCTTTTACCGGGACACCTGGTAATCGGATACCGCAGTCTCTATAGAAGCCAGCAACACCAATGGTACCAAGAGGGATAGGGAATAGTGGAATCGAATAATTCCACTCACAGTTCGAACTGGGGAAGTACCTCCACCTTGCAGAAAATCGTATCCAAATAACATAGCTCCGTGCTATGTTGTGCTCCTGCTATGGTGAGCAAGGTTGCCAGAGCTCCGCAAGGAAGCGTTGTGTTGGCAGTAGGGGGGACCGCCGCGTCGATGTTTTGTTACCGTCACTGTCATGCATGGCACCATGTCACCTATGCTGCCAGCCCAACTATTCCTCCATAATTTACAAGGTCGGCAACGCGCGAGTGATACCCCTGGTGTTGCAAGGGTCCATAGGCTACGGTAACCGCTTACCATCAGGCGGGCTTTATGCCTGTTTGCCACCTTAGTTGTATAAAAAGATGGTATTATCAGCGTGTTGAGGCACAGGATAATAAAATCTTATAAGCCTTGTAATTTCACTGGCTATCCTTTATCTTTTAAACCGTAACACGAGAATGTTGGCGAATTATTGCTTAGCGGTATGTTAAAAACAAATAAAAAAACTCTCAGCCTAAAAGCATATACCGTCTCAGTACCGTCGTGGGAAAAAAAGGTAAAAAGATTAAATCTGTGTTGAAAGCAACTAATGAATACTAAGTATGTTGTCTAAGAAGTTTTATCAATGCAGGAAGGACCTCGTCTCCAGTTGATTTGTTAGACATTTGAACAATCAATATTATTTATGCATATTATATAATAACCGCTATCTAATAATAAATAAGGAATGTTGATAGTTCCTTACGATATACAATACTTACAGTATAAATACTTATAGTATAGTTACCCACAGTGAAATTATAGGTCAAATTAACTATCTCTACTTTCTGTAAAGGTCTGGTTACACGCTCAATCTTACTTGCACAAAGTCTAATTTTCATAACCACACAGTGTCGCAGAATCTTTGCGCAAACTTTTGCACAAATTATTTGCACATGCAAGTTGCCGCGGCCTTCAATATACTCGTATAATTTGTTTGATGATCAAATAGTTTGTATACGTCAAATTGTTCATTTATTGTTTTACGATAGGGTGGGCAGTATTATTGTTGTAAATGTCACATTAGGAAATCGGCAAAAGACCTAAGTGGCGATGTGACCATACTCGCCAAAACTTATTATCTGTAAAAGCATTAAAGGTTCTCTTGAACCTTGAATAAATTAATGTCAAGACATTTGGAAAGGCAAGAAACTTTGGTATAGGCTGTTCCATTTTAGAAAACAAGCAACAAAAACAAAAGCATAAATTCAGGTAACTGCTTTTTGTTGTACCAAACCCAAAATACACCGAAAGTCCTCAGAATAAAGCCATCTGTTGTGACTATAAATTCCAATAAACGTAGGACTTGGTACATTAATCTTGCACCCGCTATATACCTAAAACAATTCACAAATGCATCGTGTACCAGTGAAATTTTGGTAAGTATTATATTTTGGATCGACTCCAAAACAATTAGTGCAGTTTGTGCAGTGCATCCAGGGTTGTCGAAATTTCAATTTAGTTGAATGTTCAGATTTATGTAGTGTCTTGAGTCAAACAGACAGATACAGGTAACATGTATTTTGTGTACATACTATTTAATTTTAAAAGTGCACAAATTGAAGAGATTTTCATATTGATGCAATTTAATGAAATGAGGCAGGCAAAATTTAATATATATTTATTGATGGCTCGCTTTGTGTGTAAAAATTATTTATAAAAACATGCGCGCGCATAAATGCAACGTTTTGTTGGCAAAATTTTAAAATTAAAATTATTAAATCAAAAATAAAATTAAAATTTTGGACACACTAATATGTTTTTTTTTATACAGATATTCCAAATGAGTTTGCCTATGAAATTGCGATTCGCCTGCGTTGAGGATTCGACCTTCAGAACACTTCTTCTTTTTCTTATCGTATCGACAGCAAACGGAAAGGAAAGAGCCGCTGTACACCGAACAGGTACTTTAATTGAATGAGCTTCCCCAAGATTTGTACCCGTAATGACGAATTCTTCTTACTCGTCATCTGGTAAGGTGACGTATTTCTTTCGCAAAATTGTGACTTTACATACTTCTTAGCCTGCGTGGATCTTCTTCACAAGTATTTATATATTTTAGTACCTAAAAGAAAAAAGAAATACCTATAAATTCATGTTTCACGTAGAATCAGAAAAATAATAAAAAAAAACTTCAGCTTGAGTCTTCGGTCCACTTTTATAAAAGAATTCTGTTCCAAGTTTAAAAATAAAAGCGACATTAAAAAACAATCTTGGCACTCGACAGCCCTAAGTACCCGCCAACGGTTTGGCGAATCGAGGGAAACGCCTCCAAATGCATTTAGTGCAGTCTAGTTGAGCATTTTAACACTTGATTTAACTACAGGCTTATTACTGTTTTAACCGGAATAAACATGGTCATGCATTCCGAATAGAGTGAAGAAGCTAACTGGCTTTCAAAGGAGTTAGAGATTTTAAATAAATGTTTATTAATTTATAATTATCACTATCATCAACCCATTAATACTGTCCCACTGCTGGGCACGGTTCTACTTCCAGAATGAGAGGGTTTAAGCCTTAGTCCACCACGCTGGCCTAGTGCAGTTTGGCATGTCGTTGAGAAAATCTCTCAGGCATGCAAGTTTCCTCACGACGTTTTCCTTCATCGTAATTTATAATTATTTCTTGATAATTATGTTGTACTTTAATTTGAATATCAGCTTTTAATACATATTATTCAGACATATTATTAAAATATACATTACCTATATTGTTTGGGTTTGTAGAATTATCGGGTAAATAAGGCTTAACAACTGAGATCTAAAGATGACAACGCGCAAGTGATATCACCGTAATATCAAGTGGCCCGTGAGTTTGTTTATTATTTTATTTTATACATTGAAAAAGGCTATTTTAAAACCTGGGTAACCTAGATCTCTTGCCATATGAACTTTACTAAAATAACTTTATAGACTTAGCATGGAAAATGTAAAAAAAAAACACAAAAAAAAGATAATATTGTTACGAGCTGGGGTTCGGGATAAATTTAATTAACACCAATTTCACCGAAACAACAAATATTTTAATTAACTTGACAAACACACAACAGAAATTACTGAGAGAGTCACTACAGTAACACTTATCGCACTATAATGTCGCACTTGTAATCACTTAACTTCGCTTCGATATTCACTTCACCGTGTTCAGAACTAAACTGCCCTGGCCGACCCTCACGACCAGTATTTATATGAGTCACGAAGATTCTAGAATCGAACATTCTCGATAGGTCCACAAAATACGAGTAGGTACCTAAGTACCTAAGTACCTACTTATAAACAATAGACGATAAAGTGATCGTCTATTGTTTACGGTCATCCACCTTGAACCCGGCTTTTCTTCGAATGTTCTACGTGCTTCTACGACTTATCTAGAATCTTCGTGACCCATCCCCGTACTAATAGTTACTCGGCGTAACACTACCCCCTCCTAAGACATGCTCGTCCCGAGCATGATTAGATCCGTAATAACGCGTCAAACGATCCACATGAACGATCTTCGGAGCACCTCTTGGCTCTTTTTGAATCCGGTAGGTGACATCGTTGATCTTAGTCACGACTCGGTAGGGACCGTCCCATTTTGCCTGTAACTTAGATGACTTCCCTTTGCTGCGAACCGGGTTATGTAGCCATACTAGTGAGCCCTCATCAAATCTGCCTTTGTTGTTCATCTTGTGGTCAAAACGGGACTTCATTCTCTCGGACTTTTGGCAGTCTGGTTGTCTGACTTCCTCTAAGCATTCTTCTCGTACATCACTCAAATTTGCTCTCAACATCCTCACGGGTACCGGTACTGTAGCCTCTTGTCGGACGCCAAAATAACCGCCGTCTCTATTCTTCCTCCAGTTTTCGGAGCACGGTCTGCTCGAAAAACTTCCAATGGTACTTCTTCGCTTAGGACAACTCATCCGGAGGTGACCTTTTTCTCCACAGATGTAACATCTTGGAGCTACCATCCTGTTCTTTTCTTTATGTAGTCGGTCCTTTTTCAACATTTGACCTCTCCAACAACTAGCTTGAAGGTGACCCCGTTTACCACAGGTGTAGCATCTAGGCGATATTACACCTTCCCTTCGAACTTCACTGCGCCTTGCACAACCCACCTGGAAGTGGCCCTTTTCTCCGCAGATGTAGCATCTAGGCCATGCGACACCATCCCTTCGCCCCTCTCTGCGCTTAGGGCATTCCGACTGGAAATGGCCCTTTTCTCCACAAATGTAGCATCTAGGTGATGCTGCACCAACCCTTCGACCGTCACTGCGCCTCGGGCATCCCGCCTGCATATGCCCCTTCTCCCCACAGTAATGACATGTCGGTAACACGACTTCCCAGATACGATCAGTCCGATGGTCCTGTCTAACTGCCTCTACTTCTAAGGCATGGGCTAAGGCGTCTTTCAATGTCTTGTGGTGTCCAAGCCTCACAGCAGCTCTGACTTCAAGGTCACGAACTCCATCGACGAACGCTTGGACCAGATTACCGTTGATGAGAGCAGGTGTGGACTGGTATGCTTTTCGGACCAGCTTTTCAACTTCCACGGCCCACTGCTGTAGGGTCTCAGCACTACGCTGTACCCGGTCCTTTAGCTGAGCACGAAACACGTATTCCAGATGGGCGTCTCCGTATCTCGAGTCCAGCGCCTCGATGAGCTGATCATATGTCATGCCCTCGCCGAGGGCCTCCAGTACTGTTAAAGCCTGGTCGCGGAGGCATAAAGTAAGTGCCGTCTTAGCCTGATCTTTGTCCCATCCGTTTGACTCAATAAAGGCTTTAAACTGCATTTTGTAGGCCGACCATGAGGAGGTCCCGTCAAATGGTGGCACTTTGAATCCACGTAGGGAGGACGTTATGGGAGTAGTATCCACAGAAGCCGCAAGTAAGTTTCGTGCTTTTAGGTCACCTAACGTCTTTGTCACGTTAGCAATCTGTTCCTCGGTTTTTAAAATCCGGGTCTCGTGCTGTTCCACCTGCTCCTTCATAACACCAAGTTGTTTGCCAAGGGTCCCATGAAGGTCTTTTATGAGGAGCATCTGTTCCTCTTGACGTCTGGTCTGCTCCTCTTTGTCTTGTTGCAGCTGTTCCCGCAATAGACGTGCCTGCTCCTCTTTATCGCGTTGCAGCTGTTCCCGCAGTTGGTGTGCCTGCTCCTGCATCATTGCCATCAAGGCCGCCAGGTCAACCGTTGGTGCTGGAGAAGTTCCAGATGGACCAGAAACTGGGTCCATAGTTGGTTGCTGATGACCCACAGGTAGTGCCGGAGAATCTCCAAATCGTCTCTGATCCATCTCTTGCTGCCGCTGACTTCTAGTACGGATACCTTCCGTGTCTTCCTTCGGTAAAACCGGCATAATTTATCCCACTTCTGACACCAAATGTTACGAGCTGGGGTTCGGGATAAATTTAATTAACACCAATTTCACCGAAACAACAAATATTTTAATTAACTTGACAAACACACAACAGAAATTACTGAGAGAGTCACTACAGTAACACTTATCGCACTATAATGTCGCACTTGTAATCACTTAACTTCGCTTCGATATTCACTTCACCGTGTTCAGAACTAAACTGCCCTGGCCGACCCTCACGACCAGTATTTATATGAGTCACGAAGATTCTAGAATCGAACATTCTCGATAGGTCCACAAAATACGAGTAGGTACCTAAGTACCTAAGTACCTACTTATAAACAATAGACGATAAAGTGATCGTCTATTGTTTACGGTCATCCACCTTGAACCCGGCTTTTCTTCGAATGTTCTACGTGCTTCTACGACTTATCTAGAATCTTCGTGACCCATCCCCGTACTAATAGTTACTCGGCGTAACAATATGAACTTTATCAATTACTAGCGACCTGCTTACGGTTACGCCCGCACTGCTCCGTTCCTAAGAAGCGTAGAGTGATGTTATATAAACTATAACCTTTCTCGATAAATGGACTATCCAACACAAAAATATTTTTTTAAATCAGTTCAGTAGATCCAGATATTCCCCCTACAACTTCACAAACTCACAAACTTTACCTCTTTATAATATTAGAATAGAAGTATAGATTAAGAAAAAATTTTTATTTAAGCACCCCAAACAAAAAAAATATATTTTTTACTATTTTTTGTAAATTTAACACTAAAAACTGTGTTGCTGGGGAGTTTATTGCGCCGTTTCTTCTTCTCAGCGATAACACTATCTTTCATATAACTATCTTTCAGCACAGGGCTTTTGAGATTATTATCTATATTTTCTGTCATGTGAATAATTTTTGTTCAGTTTGTTATTTAATGTTTTATTAAATCACAATTATTATTTTATTTTTAATGTATACTCGACTATCATTATGTAGATTGTGGTTGCCTATAATTGAAGGTACATTTCGTCTTATTTTTTTTTGTTATTTGTTAAATATATGTAGAATTTAATGTATTGTTACAAACCCAAGGATCAGCCAATCAAGAGACAAACATATACCAGAAGCAATGACACCATTACTCCTTATCTTATCCCATTTATTACGTAATTATTTAATCATAATTTAATCACACTTTATACTTGCATACTGATCATATTATCAAAATCATCATTAAGATAATTACTTTTTAATAGTGGGTAGTTAATTTTCTTATACTGGCAACACTGATTTCTAGTCTCCTATAAAATAGCATGTCACTGTAACTAGCGGGTCTTTTGGGCTCTGAAACGCTGAATAAACAACATCTCTTGTCACTCCGTGTTATTTCATCAGTACACCTACCCCAGCTTCAGAAATCTTCTCTGCTGTACCTGACGGTCTTCGCTATCGCAAGCACTTCGTAATAGTATCTTTGTTGGTGATCCTTAATTAAATAAATAAATAAACACTCGGAAGCGGATAAGGGCGAACGTTTCGCGTAGGTGGCAACTGGCACGCTAAAAAAAGGCCCACGTGCCAGTTTACTACTTTTTGAAATCGCTAGTGGTTGACTGGCACAATTAGTCTCAAGATACTGTGCCATTTTACTACTTTCAGATTAGGTAGGAGGTAAGTGGCACGAACAATTTTTACATCTTTTTGGGGGCTGTCTACGATGTAAAAATTACTACCTCGTAGTCTATCTTAACTGTGACTTGACAGGAAATTAATTTATTAAGTTTTAAAATGCTCAAAAAATGTAAATCAGTTAGCTATGTGTGTAACAAGTTACAAACATGTTTTTAATTCTATTAACCCTTACGTAAGCTAAATGTTCTTATGCTAGCAGTCGGTATCCAGTAATAGTTCTATGGGGACATATTCATACTCACGGACTACTTTCCACACTTATCGACTATTGCCTTCTGAATAAACAGAAAAGTCTATCTGTACAACGACGACAGCTTAAATGTTGTGAATTTCTAAGTAGTCTAGGGGACCATTTCTGCATTGGGACAAAATCTTTATGACTGTTTTTATATTCGAGATAGGATTACGTTCGATCAGACTCTTTCTTATATTTCTGGAATCGTAAAAACATAAAATGGACGGACAAGTGTCTTTACTATCACCCCAGTATTCCTGGAAGGGTTTAGAGATGTTCTCCAAAAGTTTTCCGGTATGTTTAGGTCCTTAAAATACGGCCAACCGGGAAAAAATCCAGACTCCTAGTGGAACTACGAATAAATTGAAAAACCCAATACTTTTTTTTTATTCCTGTTGGCATACGCTTGAAAGCCAGTTCGCCTGATGTTAAGCCATACTGTGATCTACTACACAGGACACTTACTGAAAGAAACCGATTCACTCGTGATTTAAAGATATCCAGATTATATCCATCGGGGAAGACCCACTATGGGGAAGCGCATTCCGCATTTCAGCGGTACGTATGATTAATGTGAACTTAAAGCGTTTCGTTCGGGTTTTTGGTTTAAAATTCTACTCAGCTTGATCTGGAAACCTAACCCAAGACCTCTATTGTAGCAATCTCACATACGGCTGTTAGAGTGGCAGTTTTTTGGTCTAAAATATAAATAATTTTTGACCAAAACAAACATTTTTGAAACAAAAAATAATTAATTTTTGTCCCCGTGTGGCGACGGGTTAGAATACAGTTCCTCACTGCCATTCAGCCATCTCGTAAGAGCCGAGAATATATCCGACTTTCTCGGTGCTAGGACCTCTCGGGGTCTGACTGGCTGGCGACCACCCTTACGTTGGAGTCTGTTGTAAAGCACCTTGGCATGTCAGTTCCCCCTCGGTTGCTGCGCCTCTGGCAGTCTGCAGTCCGTAGGGACTCTTATAGCTCGGCAACGCATCAGCAACTCCTCTGGTGTTCTAGATGTCTATGGGCAGCGATGATTACTTACCATCAGGTTGCTCGTCTGCTCGTGTGCCGACCTAATCAATAAAAAAAAATACGATTTCCTACTTATAAAAAATATGTGTAACTGTTGAAAAAAAAGGAAATTCTTTTTAAACACCAATATAAGGCTTTCAGACCTCCTCTTTGTTCAATTCTTTTCCTTCCTTCCTCGTTTAACTTACCTCTTTTCGAAAATTTTAACTTCGGTGATATTCTTATAACGATTAACATCAAAGTACAGGCCATGGCCTTTACAAAAAAACGTCAATAAAAAAATTCGGGTCACATCAAAAGACGCAAATGCTTTGTTCTCAAAGCACCAAATCTTTAAACCTGTCATCGCTAACATTCATACATTAAATTCGCTCTTACATAAGCTGATAATCACTGTATGAAATTCTGTGAATGTCTGCCAATGAAAAATATTCAGTAATCATAAAAAAATAATATAATTTTGGCATTTTTATGAGTACTGTACATCCTCATTAGACCAGTAATGTGCGAGTTAGTGATATAATAGTGACATACTTACATATTAATATGAATAAATTAATGTACTTGCACTAGTTTGCCAGTGAGCCAATTAATGTTTTGGTGACGTGTATTTCCGATTTTTTAGGCGCTTAATTTTATTGTTTTTATTTTTGCTTACAATTTTGTTAGTTTTGTTAAACCTCTCAGGCATGGAAGTTTCCCCACGACGATGTTTTCCTTTACTATTGTAAGCGAGTAATTATTAATATGCTTATCGGGGAAAAATGCGGGGAGAGGGGGTTACTACTATTACGTGTCTCGTAATCAGAAGTGATAGCCAATAATTACTTTAGTGGGCGACAGTGGGTCATGTTGGTTCAAACATTCAAACACACATTTAGAAGTCATTAAATGTCTCATTTAATCAGACTTCTTGTAGTACTTTTCGTACGTCAATATTACAACCCAGCAAACCCCCAAAACGCCAGCGTGGCTTCACTAGTGCTATTTCCTACTGGGAGAAGAAGCCACAAGAAACTCCCAAGCACGTCCGTTACGATTATTAAAGTGACTCTCAAACTTATAAAGTTAGCAATAACTATGTAGGTAGAATTATAAAGGACCGCGTGGTGGTTCTACGACGTGCGCACAAGTCGACCACCAGATGTGTAATGCGACTCCGCAGCTCAACTTGCCGTCGCAGTGTTTTCCCCTTCCAATTGTCACGCCTTTGATACCATTTAGTGCCACCAGGTGGCGCTAGCGTCTAGATTAGTCAACAGACAGTCCGTAATCATGTCTCTCTCCGACATGCTTATGAGTTCAAATCTTTGAACTCGAGATTGAGACCTGCGACTTGTCATTGCTTACAGATCGGGTTCGAGAGAGGGCCTATCCTGTTTAGAGGCGAAGACGCCGAAAAGGCAACAGTCTTGGTGCCCAGCCCATAGGGCCAATTGACATATCCCCATAAACATATTATTGACGCGAAAATAATTATAAAATGGCGTCGCGGAAATCTGGTTCCCTTTGGAGATCTCGGAGCCTCTCCTCATAATGTCCGAGAAACAGCCACAATGGGTTTTTTAATCGTTTTAGGCTTTACAGTATCTGACACTGTTTTTTTTAAAAAAAAAAAACAACGTGGGTTTTTTTAAAAAACAAACCCAAATTCTCACATACACAAACCCGGAACAACTACCTGTGTAGATCATACAAATATTTGCTCCGTGTGGGGATCAAACGCACAACCCGTTGCTCAGAAGCCGATCGCTCAGCCGCTTCGCCAAACGTGACGTCAAGTTGTCGATTAGTTAAGTGTAGAGTGGTTTTTGGCTATTACATTACTACCTCGGATGAACCAGTGGTATCAATAAGCTATATACCTTACAAAAAGAAACCTATTAATATACATTATTTACATAAAATACATGAACGTAAAAAAGCTATATAATATATAAATCTAAAAGACAGAGGCGTGACTAAGCGTCAAAGTATTCCTCGGCATCGCTGTCGTCCGGAAAGGTGCCCAAACAGGCAGCATTGCCACGCTGAATGTTCTGTAATGATAAAGTGTGTCGTTGCATCTTTATTGTTGACCCATTCATAACTATTCTGAAGCTCTTTGTTTAGTGATTCATTGAGGCTTATTTTATATCGTAGTGCAAGCTTGTCTTATTAAAATATTAATGAATCATACGACTATTATTCTTGGCGTTATGAATTAAAATTTTAATATCGTGAGCTACTGGCATTATATCAATATAAAAAGGGGTGTGGAAAAAAAAGGAATAAATTACAGCGCGGATTTGCCTCCTTTTTGTGTAGCATCGCTGAATTTTTGGACAAGTATATGCCAATTATATTTTTTTAAGCTGAATTTTAATATGGTTACGCTAACATAAAATGTTAAACACAATGATACATTGCAACTGGTCAATGTTACATCGTAGGTGTCATACATATCAGATGTTAAACCTAGTTTGTAATATAAACTTTTGATGTATTCATATGCATGATGTGGTTGTACTATTTAAAAACAATACTGCTAGATTCCAATAAAGTGAAATCTGATACATGAGTACGGTTCTCTTCTCAGTTAGACTAGACTTTGTAGGCCTATTGCGTGCTGGCAGACTTCTTACACCGCCGAAAGCGATATTTATTTTCCTTCAACATTTTGAGCAAGTGGTAAGTGTATCGAACAGTTAGAGGTGCATGCCTTGGATTTGGACTTCATTTGTATGGCTCAGACTAATGTTTCGGGAAATATAAGCGTATAGACAGAGACTTCCAGGTCTTTGTACCCTGAGTTAAATAGAGACACTTATTTAATAGAGTGCTCTAATTTTTGTGATTTATTCTTGTCAGTAAATGCAATGAATGCTTGGCAACCAATCATAACCGTTGCGACACTAACTCGTAATGCATATGGCAGGTGGCGCTTTTAACCATTGATCTACGAACAATTTTATATTATTTAATTAGTATTAAGCATTAAGTTATTTTTAGTAAAGGAAAAAATTCAATCGCGGGCAGGATTCGAACCTGCGTCTTCTGGTTGTGAACTTTACTAAAAATAACTTAATAACCTTAGCATGGAAAATGCAAAAAAAAAACACAAAAAGATAGTATTAAGCATTGTTATTATTGTGATAAATGATATCTTATTTCTGTAAATAGATCCATTAAGATTTTTTAAATTTTTATAACTAGATGGCGCCTGCATTTCCTAACTGACGACCTCTAAGAAGAAATACCGAAACAAACTCAGAGAATCATGGTCTCTTTTAAAGTCCAGACAGTAGTAGTTATTATCAGATCTGATGTGAGTGTTACGATGTAGGGCAATATCTGAACAGGCCTTTTGAAGGAAGAGCCATAGCAGCTTTGAGTCGACCTGTCCTAACTGACGGCACGCATACATCAGTCATCGTGTAGCTCAACCATTATTTAGGAAGCTGAACGACCCGTCGCATGACGATATCAGATCCGCAAGACATTTTAATAATAATATTGACAAGGTCTTTATCCTGTATTGACCTTAAATTTTTCTTCGTTTGACCATTAAAAAAGCTATGGATAATACGTATAGAAACATAAAACACTTTATGTACAAGCTGGTTCAATGTGTCATTCAATACTAATTTACAACTTGAAGCTTGAACTTATATTTGAATTCTAACTTGATTGTGATATTACATACCATCACGCCTGTAATCCCCAAAGAGTAAGGCGGAGGTATACACATTTACATCCACAGTCCGCTGCAATGTTTAGGTCCCTTGTATTAGGGGACGAGCCTATTGCCATTAACCGGGCACAAATCCAAATTTTGATGCTACTAAGAATCTCATAGAAAAATCCAGTGATACTTTGTTCCGCATGGGGATCGAACCAAGGACCTCAAGCGTAGTAGTCACGCTTGGCATCCCTAGACTAACGAGGCAGTTAAATACTATTGTTATTACAAAATTGAACTGGCTTATTTTAAAACCTTGGTTTTCTTAAAACACATACATAACATAAGATATCATTACCATCATGCCTGTATTCCCCGAAGGGATAAGTAAAGGCGTACTTATTTATACCCACAGTTCACCTGTTTTTATAGGATTTTTTACTTTACACTAAGGTGGCCAATGACGACTACGGCTGAATAAAAAAAAAAGGTGGCAAATAAACATACGGCCCGCCTGATGGTAAGCGGTTACCGTAGCGTATGGACGCTTGCAACACCAGGGGTATCACTCGCACGTTGCCGACCCTGTAAATGAAGGTGGAATAGTTGGGCTGGCAAAGACAATAGCGTGATGCTTATCCTATCTGCCAACACAACGCTTCTTCGTGGAGCTCCGGCAGTCTTGCTCACCGTTAGGAACACAACATAGCATGAAGCTATGTTATTTGGCTACGATTTCCTGCAAGATAGAGATACTTCCCCAGTCGGGCAGCTCCAATTGTGAGTGTAATTATTGGATTCCACTATGCCCTACCTCTCTTAAAAAGAACTCTTGTATCAAATGTAATATTCGTAAGGAACCGAATCAATAAACATATATCTACAACCAACAAACTATAACCACACAAATACTAACAGAGACCAATAACACAAATTACCATAGGTATCGTAGACCAGCGGTCGATACGGAGCGGTCAATAGTTGATGAGGCCGACAGTTACTTGGATACGGCGATACAATACGCGTATTGACCCGCGGCTATTACTAGAATACGTTTTTATACCGTGCGATACGACTGCGATATGACTGTGATACGATACCTATTAGTCGTACGACCCATTTATTTCTTTCTACTTTCTTTAAAAAAAAAACGTTGCCCCACACTAGGATTTTCTCCTGTATCGTGGGTGCGTTTACAAACACAAATTCTCACATACACAAACGCCCAGACCCGGAACAACTACCTGTAGATCATGCAAATATTTGCTCCGTGTGGGGATCGAACCCACAACACGTGGCGCAAAAGCCGATCGCTCAACCGCTACGTCAATTTTCCCAGGTCGAGCATTATGATTTTTTGTTGGCATAAATTACAAAAAAGCGTATATCGGTGAAAATATTAATTAGGTATTATTAGTTAAAGATGAAGGATTGTTGATTAAGTTCACTTAGTTAATATTATAAAATCATTTTATAATAATAACATAACATATCACCACGCCAGTTTTTCTCGAAAGGTTATTCAGAGCTGTACTAATGTACTCACCCCTTTAAATAACCTTTGAACTGAGGATGTACATAGACAAGTACACCTCTGTCTTACCCTTCGGGGAATACAGGCGTAATGGTATGCTACTGATTTGTTACAGTGTCTTTAAAATATCTATAACAGAAATACCTAAATATCATTGCTATGTAATATTTTTGAACTATTACATACTTATCTTTTTGTGATTTTTTTGCATTTTCCATGCTAAGATTATTAAGTTATTTAATAGTAAAGGAAAAAATTCAATCGCGGGCAGGATTCCAACCTGCGTCTTCTGGTTTGATATACCAGACGCTCTGACCTCTAAACGTCTAAACGTCACGTTATGACGTAAATTCAGAATGTAAAGGCAAAATTTCAATCATGCGGGTAGGGTTCGCGGTGGCTTAGAGGTCAGAGCGTCTGGTATATCAAACCAGAAGACGCAGGTTCGAATCCTGCCCGCGATTGAATTTTTTCCTTTACTATTAAATAACTTATTACATACTTTACATACATAATAAATACATTACTTCATGAGTTACAGCTTATAACTCCTGACGCAAGAAGAGGGGTGTTATGAGTTTAACGTGTCTATCTGTGGATCTGTCTGTTGCATCATAGCGACATAAATAAAAGGGCCGAATATGATTCAGTATTTTTGGTTTGAAAGGTGACTTGATCGGGAGTGTTCTTAACTATGATTTAAGAAAATCTAGCTAGCCGTTTAGTGATTATCAGCTCTTTTCTGGTTCGTTACGGGATGTAAGCAACTTCCACAGGTCTGATTGATTTGAAATTTGACATCCTGTTACTTCAATGATATTGCAAGATCATAGTAACCACGTCTTGATGCAGCGGTTTTTTTTTAATTGAAATTTAATGCTATCCAATATGTCGTCATCGAAGTCGTGACAGTTGCATTACTAACGCTTCAATAATTCACTCAGTCCTCACTAGTTTGCCATGCCTGACTAGTCTAAATTTAGACGTATCTATTATTATTTCGAATCGCCGCATTCAAATGCAATAGAAGTAACTTTTGTAATGTCACGGCATGCATCATAGTTTGTGTATCAATTTTATTGCTTTTTAATCGACTTCAAAACAGACGGACGTTCTCAATTCCAGTGTAATTTTATTATAATGTTAATACATTAAAAGTAGTGGTAGCCTAGTGATTTGACCATTGGATTGCCAAATAGTAGGTCTCAAGTTCGAAGCCTCCATACACCTCTGATTTTTCACAATACTAAGCGTATTAATAGCTTATTATCACCCGTTTTAAAACGGCGAACGCATAGTGTTATTGGGTGTTTATATGAAATTCTCAGTGTGCCCGGTTGATGGCAATAGGCTCGCCCCCTACTACATCGGAATTAAACATACCGGCGAACTCTGGGTATACTAATGTACATCTCTGCCTAACCCTTCGGGGAATACATGGTATCATGGTCACACTGAAAGCTAACCTCAACATAATTGGGAAAAGACTAGGAGTATTATAATATCTAACTATCGGTATCGAAGATCCCATCAAAAACATAAATGTGAAAATGGGAATTCGCCGATAAAAGAATTGAGATCTAAATGGGTGTCAAGTTCTATGGATAATCCTGCTCAAGATTTGACTTTTGACTGCTCAGGATGTGAAAGAGATATTCGACATCACAGTCAGTGATCTCGGTAGCTTAGCATCACACAGACACAAGACACAAGATCAAATCCAGCGTGGGATTAGAATATAGAATAGATATAGAATTTCTTTCATTAAAATTTAGATCTTGGCAGTCCATGTTTATAACACTAGGCACCGGGTCGATACCATGCCTATTTTTCTACAAAATCTTCCATCATTTCAGAAAATTCAACAAAAACTCAATGACTTAATGGACCGGAAAGTCACCAAAGGAATTTGTTAAGAGCTTACGTATTCTATTTAAATATAAAATAAGTGCGTTTAACGTTTCAAAGTAAAGAAATTACGTTACATACACAATCAGGTTCTTAGGAGTGATTCCCCTTAAGTATACTGTCTCGATATTATTTATTCATGAACAATTTGCGATGCAATCAGGTCAGGTGGAAAGGCACAGATCTACGGGAAGCGAAGCTATGTTTTCTAAAAAAAAAAAATTTTTTTGAATATGGAACGTGCATTTCGTGACGTCAAAAGTTTATACTCGTAGGCGAATTAAAAAAGTGGTATTATTTGGGTAAGTTTAAATTAACATACCATCACGCTAATATTGTTATTGCTAATATTGTTATAATATTGAGCTAGGGTTCGGGATAAATTTAATTAACACCAATTTCACCGAAACAACAAAAATTTATAAATTAATTATCTTGACAAACACTCAACAGAAATTACTGAGAGAGTCACTACAGTATCACTTATCGCACTATAATGTCGCACTTGTAATCACTTACCTTCGCTTCGATATTCACTTCACCGTGTTCAGAACTAAACTGCCCTGGCCGACCCTCGCGACCAGTATTTATATAAGTCACGAAAATTCTAGAATCGAACAATCTCGATAGGTCCACAAAATACGAGTAGGTAAGTACCTACTTATAAACAATAGACGATAAAGTGATCGTCTATTGTTTAGGGTCATCCACTTTGAACCCGGCTTTTCTTCGAATGTTCTACGTGCTTCTACGACTTATCTAGAATCTTCGTGACCCATCTCCGTACTAATAGTTACTCGGCGTAACAATATCATCACGCTAATACTATCAAATGGGTTAGACAGGATGTCTAGTGATACAAAGTTTGCCGATGTGTTTTATTACCATTTAGTTCAATTTATGTACAACAACCTCCAAGCCGATATTTAGTATAATTATAAAAATATCCAATAACTGTAAATCGAATCCAATTTAGGTTATAACGTTCAAAAGCCGTCCTTGGGATCGAAATCATTTTATAAACATTATAATATTCAATTTAATTTCTGAGAAGGAAAAATCCAGTTTCTATTTTTTTATATGACATTACAAAGTAATAAATCCCTTAACCATTTTTTTGTAATAAAAGGGTTTATCTTTCTCTAATAGCATTATTCCAAGAACCATAAGTATAAGGTAAGTATTCTTGCATTATTCTAAAACCCTTACATGGTATTCATTGCACCGCGGATGACCGATGCGGACGTCCGCAATGGACAGCAAAATGTATTAAGGGCATTACGTCGCTCAAATCCAAAAAACACCCTAGCTTAACAAATACTAGCAGCGTGCCTAACAAATACTAGCACAAAGACTAATAAGGTCATTGGGCAATGTAATAATACCCTTAAACGTATTATTACATTGCCCTATATGCGTAACCCCTGAGTAAGTTCCCGATATTCACGACAACTTCTATTCTATTTTTGAATTTACTGCAGCTACTCAAACATGGTGAAATAGACCCTTAGTAAAGTTCAATGATATCACGGAAAACGTGTTTTTTCTGTTAATCATGACAATACTGAACAAGGATTCCTTATGCTAAGTAAACGCCTAGCTACGCTCTTCCAGTGGAGCGACGCCTAAAGCTTTTACAATGTCGAAACACGATTTGACTTTGATAAAATACGATTATAAACTTCATGGTCCGTTTTTGCATTTTTATAAAGATGAGCACGATCGATTTGCATTTCATTCGTTGAAAAAAATCTGGTCCTTTTTTATGTACTTTCAACATTACCTACCCTGAAAATTGCTGAAACTCTGTTCGGAGAATTAGTCTTGGGTATTGGAAACGTTTTTTTTTTTCTAGCGACTAACATACCTATCACGCTTGTATTCCCCGATGGTTTAGGTAGTGGTGTACAAATACAGACACACTCGTTTGCCGGTATATTTAGGTCCCATGTAATAGGGAGTTATTTATTTGAAGTTCTTTTTTGGCTTTTATCAATTAGTAAAGATATAATAAATGCATTCTATAATTTATCATTCTAATGTTTGGAACACGCCATATAAGTGGTGGTAAATCCTGGTATAGAAAAGTGGTTGGAGAAATACTAAGACTCCCTCAGTTTCTGGCTAACACAGATAATTTCCTGTGCATATTTTTGCATAGAAACTCGTTTTTAATTATTGGCTATTATTAATATAGTCCTGCGCGCTGTAATTGGCGATGGCAACCCAGGCTAGAAGTGTTATTGGATTATTCACCCCCTGTTAAATGGAACCTAAACATACCGGAGAACTGTAGATGTTTAATAGTATACCTCTGCCTAAACCATCGGGAAATACAGGCGTGATGATAACACAATTACCTGATAAACATTCTGATAAATTCATAATTTAAATATGTTTGGAAAAGTTTTCAATAGGGGATATAAAACCTTTGTGAAACAAAATTTTTACTGGCCACAAAAGACGTAATATGAAAAATCACAAAAAAAACACTGACTTTTTCATGTCATTATCTTTTTCTCAGTTGTGAGACAAATGGCCGAGCAATGTGACTAAAATTTTAGTTAATACATATTTTGTGTTGTGTGTTTTTTTTATATATTTTATGTAGTCTTTTTTTGATTTCGATTTTTATCTTTGATTTTGTACGAAATTTTTAGTGTTCGATACGTCGCGTTGTATTCTTATAGAATTTACCGTGACTCTGAAGTATATCAAGCAGGAGACTTTGCTTCATAAAGAACTTATTTACGATTACAGAGGTAAGCAATACTACACTTTATATTTATAGGGCCGAATTTTTTTATTTAGGTATGCCTTGACATTTAAATGGCGGGTCAGTGTCATCCAAAGGCATTTAAACCGGGATCGTGTGAGAGGGACGCCGCTCTATATATTAAATAGTGCCATCTCTTTCTCTCAACCTAAAGATGATCACGTTAATGTGAAAACATTCGCTTCACTTAGCAAATGGAACTTTAAATTGGTTTTTGCAATTTGTTTGTTTTTTATCACATCCTAGGTTCAATCTAACTATACAATATACACTACTGAATATGTATTAAAACTTTCACCTATTTTTTTACCATGGCTACATAAATTTGGCACATCTGTACTTGTGCCAGTGGCAACTGAGTCGCTTCTTAATAAAAACCAAAGAAACAATATACAACATGGGACCAAAATATACAAATGGAGTAGATTTTAAGAGAGGGCATAGTGGAATCTAATAATTCCATTGGAGCTCCATTCACAATTGGAGCTGCTTGACTGGGGACGTTCGTCCACCTTGCAGAAAATCTTAGCCAATTATCATAGCTCCATGCTACGTTGTGTTCCTAACCGTGAGCAAGGTCGCCAGAGCTCCACGAGGAAGCGTTGTGTTGGCAGATAGGATAAGCATCACAGATTGTCACCTATGCTGCCAGCCCAACTATTCCTTCTTAAGTTACAGGGTCGGCAATGCACTTGTGATACGCTGATGATGCAGGCGTCCATAGGCTACGGTAACCGATTATCATCAGGCGGGCCGAATGATTGTTTGCCACCTTAGTGGTAAATAAAAAAAATGGAGTGTGGATATACAGCATTATACTTCAGCCTAACCCCTCGGAGAATACAAGCATGATAGTAAGTTAAAAGTTTCAGTAATTCAGTTGCTCGCCGTCTGACATGGTCCCAAAATTTATTTTCACATTAGAAAGGATTAATAATTCAATGAAATATATTATCAAAGGGATAGCACTTAATTATTAGTGACTTAAGTGTAATATAGGGAAGCAAGTTCCCCTAAGTATCCACAATTTATTCGTCATAAAATAGGGTTTTATACAACTATGGAAGCAGAACGGTTCCGTCTCAACCTATGTGTCACATACGGACTTTAAATTCGTACAATATCAAAAAGTAAAATATATTTTTTTTTAACAGAAAATTATAGTGACGTCATCTTAAGAGAGATTATTCATATAGAAATTTGATATCAAGGGTGGAGTCAGGGAACTCAATAAATTAGATAGTGTCCAGTATACCACACCGTAGGACAGGAGGTGGGCCAATCTCGAACCAGCGTCGAAATTTTTATTCACAATTTCTGCCCCGTCTCGAGACAATACTATTTCTTACTGCCATTTAGATCCGCATCTCGTAAGATGCGAGAATAAATCTGACTTGCTCGGTATGATCTATTGGGGTTCGACTGGCTGGCGACTTCTTAGGTAGGAGTCCGTCGTAAAAACCTTGGTGTGGTTGTATTACGGCTTTTGCTCGTGACAGCCAGTAGCTGCTTCTCGGTTGCTGTGCCTGGCAGTCTTCAGTCCGTAGGGCAGCCCTGGTTCTAGGATTTTTCGAACACTTGCAGAAACTTGATAGTGGCGCCCCCTCTCTCCAGCTTTTGAGAGATAAAATGCAATTGTTAAAAAAACGCACAAATATTTATAACTACCTTCTGCCTGCGACATTGTCTGCGTGGACTTCAGAATTGGGTCCGACCTGGATAAAAAGACTGACGCCCGGGGTAGGTGGCCTGGATTGCCACCCAGCCCAGCTCCGGGGCTACCGTAGGGGCTCTTAAGCAACCCATCAGCAACTCCTTTCATGGCGCATGTTTTCTACTCTGTCTGCTCATTTGACGAATTACCTAATAAAAAAGAGGCGCCTTCCAATATTAAACCCCGTGTGTCGCGTCATATAAGTCTCATTGGGGATTTTAATCGGCTTACTGCTTCGACGTAGCAGCATTCACTCGAAAAAGCTTCCTACTTAGCTATTATTACTAACTCTCATTCGAAAAAGATTTTAAGTATAAAATTGAAAATCGAGTTCAGTATTACTTTTCAATCTCGTGGCTAATTTTGCGGCCACGACCGGTTTCTATAACGAATTTGTCCATAGATTAGAGAAATTATAGGGTCTACTTGAATATTGAAGGCGTTCAAAATAACCCATATTGTATTTTTTTTAAATGGCTCCTATAACATAATCAACCCATTATACTGTCCCACTGTTGGGTACGGGTCTCCTCGCAGAATGAGAGGGATTAGGCTATAGTCCACCACGCTGGCCTAGTGCGGGTTGGCAGACTTCACACGCCATCGAGAAAATCTCTCAGACATGCAGGTTTCCTCACGATGTTTTCCTTCACCGTTTAAACGCGTGATAATTAACTATTTAATACGCACATGACTTCGAAAAGTCAGAGGTGCATGCCTTGGGTTCACACTCGAGACCTTTGACTTGGCAGTCCAACGGTCATACCACTAGGTTATCACTGCAAATGGCTCCTATGTACGTACGGTACGGTTAAAGTAATCAAGTGTATCAATCAAATTTACGACAGCAAAATCGTTAAAATTCTATTAAAAAATTGTTTTAAAGTACATACCTATAAGATAGTTTGAAAGTTTAAAGAGTACCTAAATACTTTCAAAGTTAAACTATGAATAAGGCTCTGTAAATTCAGTACTCAAGTTTAAGATTAACGATTAAGTTAATCTTGAGTTAATATAGTTAGCAAAGGTACTTTAACATCGTTAAGACAATAGACGACGGTACTTAAAAGTGAGATATTAGTTTAAAACACAACAGCGTCAGAATAATTATATTATTATTAAAAAAATCTTTATAGATTAATGATTCTTTTTTTTGTCACATTAAGGTTACATATATTATTTTTAATAGCCTACAATACCCAATAACGACTTGAACTGGGTACTGATCTTGGTGTCTTTAAATCACGAGTGAATCGGTTTCTTCTAGGCAAGCGCGCTCCATCGTGGATCGCAGTATCGCTTAACATCAGGCAAACTAGCGATCAAGCGTAAGCCTATCAAGAATAAAAAAAAAACTGAAAATTTTCCGATACCTACTAAATCTATTATACTTGCTTAATTTTTCAAGTACAAAAGTTCCTTCCACTTATAATAATTACCATCACGCCTATAGGTATTCCCCGAAGGATTAAGCAGAGGTGTAGGTTGTACTAATGTACACCCACAGCTTGCCGGTATGTTTAGATCTCATGTAATGAGGGGCGAGCCTATAGCCACAATAAATCCGAACTTCGAGCTGTTACTGAGAATTTCATGGAAACCCTAATATTTTCAACCTGGTTAACCCTAGACCTCTAGCCTAAGTCTACGACCAACTAAAATGACCAAATGAAGGAGGAGGAATTTTATTACAAAATATAGGTAATTAAAAATTAAAAAAGGCAATCTGCCTAAGCTATCTGGGAATCCAGGCGCGATGGTATGATGGTATTATTTAAATTCAAAAGAAGGTCGCTTTTTCGCTAGCCATAATTACCTTCGAAGGAACGAAGAGGGTATTTTTACTACTGAACTATTGTTAGTAGGGTGGATATGTATACACCCAGTAGGTACATCTATCAAATCCATTTAACTTACACTCTCTTTAATTGTTTCAAAAAGTGAGACGAAATTATTCACATAAGTTTTATTTCCACGCCGTATACCGCCAACTACTTGCGACAACTCGCGACGAATCAACAACACTTATCATTCTGGCGGTACTCCGACAGTAATTACTATGATTGTTGACGTACAGACAGACGGGGAGACTTGTGGGGTGTCTGAGGGGACGAATATATCTACTAAATGATTCTTAGATAAAGAGAATATGTTGTACTTGCAGATGACTAGAAGATATTTTAAAAATATATAATTATATATTTTTTAATAAATGCACTGTTAACAGTACAACGTTAATTGAATAACTAAGGACTATTAAGTATATAGGTACTACTGCTTTATCATCATCATCATCATACCAGCCAGTAGAAGTCCACTGCTGAACATAAGCTGCCATAAGCCTAAAGGCCAAGTTACAGCCACAAGGACCATATGTTCTTTTTTATGTCGGCAAACGAGCTGTCGAGCCACCTGGTGGTAAGTATTCATCGTCGTCCATGGACACCTGCAGTTGCTTACCCTGACCCTTAAGAGCCCCTACGGACAGCAGATTGCCAGAGCCGCAGCAACCGAGAGGAACTGGCTCTTACGCTCAAAAGTCGAAACACATACCAAGGTGCTGTAGGACAGACTCTGATGTAAGGGTGCTCGCCAGCCAGTCAGACCTCAAGAGGTCCTACCACCGAGCAAGCCAGATATTTTCAAGCCTCTGAAACGGATGCCGATCTGAAAGGCAGTAAGGAACAGTATTCTAAACCGTCCCCACACAGGGAAGATGTCACCTGCATCCAACGACTCCCAGCGATCTTCACAGGTCGTCCGTCCATCTCGTTGGAGGTCATCCAACACTGCGTCTTCGGGTGCGTGGTCTCTACTCGAGAACCTCCCCCTGCCCCTCTTACTACCTAGTTAATCTCGTGGCCGTAAGCAACTAGAGTTCCTGGCTTCGATTCTCAGGTTCAACAGTGACATTGGGATTTTTTATGAAATTCTCAGTAGCAAATTTGGATTTGTACACAACAATAAGTTCGTCAGCTATTATTTTGCTATCATGTGTTCCTATTTTCGAACGTAACTTGAGTGTACAATATCTGTAATCACACTACAAAAGCTTATCCTATACTCTTCAATGGATCGTAAATCAAAACAATAGGTACGACTATAAATTCTGAACAATAACTGATCGCGTTTCCAACATTTCACAATGACGTACGTACGTTCGGATGGGCGGTGGTTTTAATTTCACGTCGGCAATTGTGCTCTAACGAGGCAGATGAACTAGAAACGCTGACAGTCGCGCGCGGCAATTCTGTATGAGCCGGTGTGGTGGGTGACGAGCGGAGCGAGTAACGTCTATGAGCGAGCAGAGCAGTAAGATCGGATAATGTTGATTTATACTAAGCTCATGATTTCACAAAAATATTTATCGCTTGTGATAAACAGAGATGATGATGTTCACCGACAGTTTATCATTATATTTTTAGGTCCTATATAAAATGGGGCGGGCTTGGAGATGATATCTGATAGATTAGACTCGGCCATCCTCAGTCGATTCATTAATTTGCATGTGAGAGGTTCAAGATAATGAATCGTCACTGATTTCATATTTCATGTGTGTTTAATAACATAGCATGTAAGTTCTTTGTTACTAACACTACCTATTGGCTCCCGTTTTCTGAAAAAAAATGGCCACTAACTGCGCAAAGATCCAAACTATCGCTGCTGAAAATTTCATAGAAGAACTTAATAGCTCTTTGCTGAATCTGGGAATAATAATCAGGATCTCATGTTCACCAGTTTCGTTTGCGATTACTCTCTCGTCTTCTCGGTCTGATGAGACAATGAAACATAAATTCATGGCAATTTTATTGTATAATTCAAAACAAATAGTTAGGAGACATGTCTTATCTCAGTAAGAAAATTATACCTACACTTATTTAAGTATCTACTTACAATTATATTCTATTTGTTCTATTTTGACATTCCAATGACAGTCACTACGTGGACCAACCATAATAATTTAAACAACGAATAATTCATCCCCACTAAAATCCGCTTACCCGCAGCTATGGAGTGTAGAAGTACCCGCAGCACTAAAACCACAGCCTTAAAAGAGTGAAATGTGCGGTTCGGAGCGTATCAGCCAAACTCAACTTTTCTCGTTAGCACGGGGGTGAAACCGCCTTAGTCTTGCGTTTTATTCATTATTTGATCTTCACTGAGCATCTGTCATCGCTTTTCACCGTCTCAAAACAATATGGCGGCTGATAATTGCAAATGTTCGCAGCGTGAGCGTTGACAAGTGACAGATCGTTAAATTAAAATCTCGCTGTAATTATGTGTACATGTGAGGTTAAAATATTTTGTGACTATTATTCCATTAATATCAGCTTATAAAGTCTTGGTGGAGGAAGAAGTTGAAAAATTGTTTTGGTGTAATCTTACTTGGTCTAGCCTACAATTTATTTTACTTCACTCAATCAGTAATGTACATATTAAAAAATATAACTTAAAATGGTGAATTTTATGAAAGTAGTTATTATTGTATGTGTTTTATAAAATATTTTAATTATATATGAACATATTTGATTCACGTTTATTATCTGTGATCACTCTTCAATGTCTCAAAACAATATGGCGGCTGATATAATTGCAAATGTTCGCAGCGTGCGCGTTGACAGGAGATGAGGTGACATTACCGTTAAATTAATTTTTTGCTGTATTATTGCGTACGTTTAAGTCAAAATGTTTTGTTGTTGAAAAGGATTGACTTATAGAGTCTGTGATGATCAGTGTAGAGTTAGTTATATCATAATATAACTAATGTTTAAAATAGGGGGTAAGACTCTTCTCTCTCAAAAAATCATTATGTTGGAATGGAAACCTTGATTTAATGTTGTTTGCTATCAAAAGCTTATGTATACTTTCTAATCGTCAATTTAATCAGAAATAAATACTGCTTTACTACATAAACTTTCTGTTTTGTAAATTTAATTCAGCTTAGATAAAAAAAATTACCTACCTCCATTAATTTCAATAATTTATTGATCACTGACCGCAGACGCATTGCCGCAGAAAATCTAATTTCTGTATTCTGTCTGTAGGTTTTTGCTTGATTTGCTTTTAAATAATTATAAATTACTAGTTTCTGCCCGCGACTTTGTCTGCGTGGACTTCAGGATTGGGTCCGACCTGGATAAAAAGTAGCCTATTCCAGGCTATAACCTATCTGTGTGCCAAATTTTATCCCGATCCGTTAGGCCGGTCTGGCGTGAAAGAATAACAAACATCCATACATCCACATTCATTAACTTTCACGTTTATAATATTAGTAAGGATTCGTTCAGGTAAAGCATTCAAGTAGAAATAAGTTAAGTACCTACTATGTAAACGGTGCGGACTTATAAACAAGTTTGGTTTTGTTTTGTTTCAGGTCTTCAAAAGTCGGCAAGCTGGCGCACATAAGTAAGTCAAACTTAGATGTACTCACCTTGTCTTTGTTTTTAAATTCTTTATATATACCAAAATACTATAATATTATAGTATTGCGTACCTACATATTAAAATCTAAAATCTATTGGCTATTTTTGTAACTATTTTTTTTTACTGTTGAATTAAAATTGGCCTTAGTGATTATAACAATATTAATAAGGACGCCGGACACTTTCATCCTAGTAAATGGATAGGTTTTTTGCAGAGAGAAATGATAATTTAAAAAAAGTTCCAAAAATATAACTAGATGGCGTTGTCATACATTTTTATTTGAACTTGTTTTTAAATTAATCGTATTTAATTTTTAAATATCACGAGTATCGTCGCTGTCGTTTGCTTTTGGAAACAAAGGAGTAGATATTCCATATGCTTTTGCTTCTGACCATGGATCAAATCATAGCCGGAAGCAAAATGTCATAACCAACTATAGCGACAAAGTGGCGTTGATCTGCACAATCTGGGCATCAATCTGGGCAATCTGGGCAATCTCATTTAATTGGGACAATCATTGTCAGGTGTCTCAAGTTATGCCCATATTAAGCGTTACCTACCGATGTATGCGACACAGGTACTTCTCGAAAAACAGCCATGTCCTGAGAATATCTGAGTCAGCTGGAAGACGGCATCGTGGTGCTTCTGCAACCACTCCTCCGTAAAGCCTTTAAAAATATACACGACCTAAACGCTTGTTTACACAATAAATTTATGAAAGCAGAACACAAAACATTATCATACACTAATAATACCATTATGTTGGTTGTATGCCTACAGGGAAACTTTTAATTAATTTGAATAAAATCGAACCCGGAACTTTACTTTGGAACTCCGCGAAGTAATTTATAAAAGGTACCAGACGATATTATACTTGAATACCTACTATTTTGCATAAAGTTGTGAAAAAGGGGAGCCACCTGTATAAAAGTAGCAGTTATGGTCGACGAAATCAAACTGGAGTTTTTTAAGTTTAGATCAGCGATGCTCAACTGTTCTATCAACATGAAGAAGATAAAAAATCTTAGGTAGCTCCTTAACCGCGGCGTTACTCGCGATAATCTTATTTTACCCTGATCCTGAGGGAAATTCCAAAATACCGTAATAAAGAAAATTTTGCATGGGAATCCCGTTTACATATTACAGCGTCATAATTTCTTAACTAATTAAAAAAAATTAAACCAAGTTAAGCACGGGTCAACATTATCTTTGATTTGATACTGGACTACATTTATCATCAATGGATATTACTTCTCTTTTACCAAAATTTTTACTGAAATAGTCGGACGATCTGATCATCAGCTAATTAATAAATATGTAAAAACATAAAAATAACCTTTGCTAACTGACCTCTGAAAATGCTGCCCATGCGTCATTTCAATTTAAAAAAAAACGTTATATAGCTTCTGCCCATGACTTTGTCGTCGTCGTTGGCTTCAGGATTGGGTAAAAGTTAGCCTATGTATTATTCCAGGCTATAATCTATCTGTGTGCTAAATTTTATCCAGATCCGTACAGCCGTTCTGGCGTGAAAGAGTAACAAATAACCATACATCCATCCAAAGTCACAAACTTTCACGTTTATAATATTAAGTAATTATTTTGATTGTTTATCAATTATTATTCTGAAGATAAATCCGAATATTATAAATATTTGGATTCGTTAGTAAGAGTTGTTTTTATTCGAACCGATTTGACAATTTAAAATCTAAGGTTGAGTATCACAGGGCCAGGCGATCCTGGCGAGAATAAAAAAAGATCGCAACGCACCCCACGCTAAGAAATTCACGCGACACTCTGAAAAAACACGCGGATCGCGTTATTCTAAGTGTTCGATCGAAGTTCTAATAAAATCATAACGAAGTCCAAAGTTGCCATTTAGCTCGATAGATGGCGTTAAGATCGAAATAGATCGCGCTATGGTTTCGTTACCGAGATTTGGTAGGGTCACGAAATTATTTAGCAAAATAAACCAGCTTAGAACAGTATACAGTTGAGGTTTTATTTAAATTCCTTCAATTAGTATACACATCAGGACAACCTCTTGATTGCCACCTGTTGGTAATTAATCATTGGTCCCTCGAGCCGGATCGTTGGACAGGTTTTTTGCTACAAGCGGTGTGCCTCCGTTGGCCCCGCTACCCGTGTTACTCGCAGTGGTTCGCTGCAGAAGAGTACACGGTCCTCCGCACCAGCAGCGGCAGGCATCAGTCAGCTACGGCCGTAGCGTGTACACTGGTGTTGCCAGCAACGAGCGGATCAGTTCAAGGAGCAGCCGTAGAGGGCGCTTCTACACCAAAGCAGTACCAGCCGGCGCAGGCGCCGACATTACGGACGTGACGTAAGTGGAAACGTCACATGCAGTTCACCGTGTCGTCACCAGAGGGCGCTACTTGGATGTTGCAAATCATGTGTGTGAGTTCATAAAGTGCAACTGTGAGTACATTAATTTATATTTATTCATCAAAGTGCAAGTCAAATTAGCTTCTCAGCAATTTTGAACTTTATTATAACCAGAACTATAACTTAGAAAAATTTGAAGAATCTTGGACTTAGTAAAATTTTGATACAGTTTGGACTTAGAAATTTTTAGTGTAAATTTCTCTATAGTATGTGCATGTTAGTTTTAGACTTAGAATAGTTGTACAAAAAACGAGGGAACGGGGAATCCATGCCCGATTTCCGCTCGAGTAAAAAGTTATTTTAAAACACTTGTAAAATTTTTGTCATTAGATCAACACTTAGAAAATTTTTGTTGCATATTTTAGCAACATATTTTATAGTGTCTTTATAAAACTTTTAACTTATTTTAATGATTTATTTACATGTTAAGATAATTAATTAACGTTTTATTTTGTTCATGAAATTTTAAAAATCATCTTTTACACGGTTGATGTTTTGCTTTTAATTGTGTATATTTTTATCATTTGTGAATATTTGTGACTATACAATGGAAGGTTTAATCAATGTTTTAAAGGACCTTCAAGGTGTGATCCAAAGAGGCTTATCTAACTTTAAAAAGAGTCCAAAGGAGAGGTTAACTGTGGATTATATTGAAGCCAGACAGGAACTTTTGGAAAAAGATTGGGCTCTGTTTAAAGAAAATAACACCAAAATTCATGAACTTTATACATCAAAGGATGTTCCGAAATTAAATGATCTTTATGATAGTACAGAAGATATATACATCACTTATAAATGTTTGCTAAAATCTACACTTAGTAAATTTAGACCTATAGAGAAGCCTGTTACCGATACGGGCTCGTCCAGTAATAGTGCATCCAAATCAAATACTCTTGCAAAGTTACCTAAGATCTCAATCCCTACTTTCTCGGGTAAATATTCGGAGTGGACAACATTTCGAGATTTATTCGTTTCTCTTGTTCATAATAACAACAGTTTAGATAATGTACAAAAAATGCATTATTTAAAAAGCCACCTTAGTGGAGAAGCCGAACAATTGGTGAGGCACACTCCTGTAACAGACGCAAATTATATGGATTGTTGGCTTCAAATAGAAAGGCGTTATAGTAATAGGAAATACTTAGTAAATTGTATTTTAAAACGATTTTTTGGCCAAAAGCGTATGCAATGCGAATCGGCTAATTCTTTGAAGGAACTACTTGATACAACGAAAAGTTGTCTCAGTGCACTTAAAAATTTAAATATAGATGTGACCACCTGGGATGTCATTATTATTCATGTCGTTTCCTTTAAGCTCGATTCGGAAACCCGCAAACAGTGGGAATTAAGCGTGAGTAGTCCTAACTCCGACGAATTGCCAACTTTCAAACAATTTGCTAGTTTTCTTGAAAGTCAGTTTCGCGCATTAGAGTGCATAGAACCAAAAAAGAATTATCAGGGAAACAGTTCTCATGCTCCAAAGGCTATGGTTGCAGTCAGTAATGGTGGCATGCGTTGTGAATACTGCTCGGAGACACATAAACTATGTTTTTGCAAAACTTTTTCGAAGCAACCGGTTGAAATAAGACGTGAGTTTGTCGCAAAACATCAAATCTGTTATAATTGCTTAGGAAGTAACCATACCGTCACTAATTGCAAAAAGCAAACTAGTTGTAAGGTTTGCCACAAACGCCACCATTCTTTGCTGCATTTAGGTGACCCATCAGTCAATAAATCTCAGGAGACGTCCCCCACAGTGGCTACCGATAACTCTATTCCTTCGACTAGCGCGGATTCGGTAGTCTCTTGCTTATCAATTAATCAAGTTACCGTACCTGGGCAGGTTTTACTAGCAACTGCGCTAGTAAAAATCGAGTCTAAGACGGGTGAGTTTCAACTAGCTAGAGCTTTACTCGACCAAGGCTCTCAAGCTTGTTTTATCACTGAGGGGACAGTTCAGTTTTTAAGGCTAAATAAAATTCCTATTCATGGAACGATATCAGGATTAGGTCATCGTACAAGTATCGCTAAGTACATGGTTCATTTAACCCTGCAGTCCAGAATAGATCCAAATTATAAGTTGAACGTAAGTGCCTATGTTTTAAGTAAAATCACGTCGTACTTACCTGAGAGAAGTGTTAATAACAGCACCTTTGATTGGTTAGGTATTGACAAATTACATCTCGCAGATCCAAGTTTTAGTGAACCTAACAAAATTGATATTTTGTTAGGTGCAGACGCATACAGCTGTATAATAAAAGGCGGAATATTAAAAAGTCCTTCTGGTACGCTGATAGCACAAAATACTGCGTTGGGCTGGATTCTATCTGGCGCAGTTAGACCTGTAACTAAAGATCATAAATTAGATAACATAAGCGTCATGCACGTACAATTCTCAGAAGACGACATTCTAAAGAGGTTCTGGGAGATAGAAGAAAATATTGAGTCTATTAAAATACTTACACCGGAAGAAACTAGATGTGAAGAATTGTATCGTGAGTCTACTAGGAGAGATAAGGATGGAAGGTATATTGTTAGGTTACCGTTCCGCGATGAAGATCCTCCGTGTAAATCTGGAAATTCAAGAGCAATAGCTGAAACTAGATTTAAGGCTTTGGAAAGAAGGTTAACAAAGAACAAGGATTTAAAGGAACAATACGCACAAGTCATCAATGAATATCTTCAGTTAGGACATATGAGGCCAGTAAATAAAAATGATAGTAAAAAGCAAGAAGCCGTTTATATGCCACACCATGCGGTTATAAGAAACGACAAACCAACCACAAAGGTTCGGGTTGTCTTTAACGCTTCAGAAAAAAATAGCAATGGTGTATCTCTAAATGATACACTTTTGATCGGTCCTACATTGCAGGCGGATTTAAGGCACACAGTACTTAGGTGGAGAGTCTATCCTATTGGATTAGTGGCGGACATTATAAAAATGTACCGTCAGATAAGAATAGCGGACAAAGACACCATGTTCCAACGAATACTCTGGCGAGATGATCCAGAAAAGGACATAAATGACTACGAGTTGCTAACTGTTACATTTGGAACAGCTTCGGCACCCTATCAAGCTGTCAGAACTCTTCATCAAGTCGTCTATGATGAAGGCGAAAAATATCCGATGGCAGCCGATAGAGTTTTGACCAGTTTCTATATGGACGATTTAATGACTGGATGCAACTCAGTCGAAGAAGGGTTAGAAATATATAAACAAATTACAGAGTTATTAAGTAAGGGAGGTTTTTCCCTACAGAAGTGGAATAGTAATCACCGAACACTATTAAATGAAATAAGTTCAATAAAATTTACAGATAAAGGGCAATGTAAATCATTAACAGATGAGATCAAAGAAAGGAATCTAGAGGACAATAATTACAGAACAAAAGATAAGGAGGACAAGGAGTATAAGGAGGAGAAGGAGTACAAAGAGGATAAGGAGGACAAGAAAGGAAAGGACATAGATATAAAACTAGATAATACTATGAAAATACTAGGGCTTACCTGGAACCGTAGTGCTGATAGTTTCCAATACTCGGTGAATCTGCCGACGTTGACCGCTGCACCTGTAACAAAAAGAGCTGTAATATCCGATATTGCACGATTATTCGACCCACTAGGATGGCTGGCTCCCAGTGTAGTCCTAGCGAAAATCTTCATACAAAAATTGTGGCTCGCAGGTGTGGGATGGGACGACCCACTACCTACGGTATTATTGACCGAATGGAGTACTTACCGCGAGGAGTTATCACAACTTACCAAGATCCAGATACCTCGTTGGCTCGGCATGAGACCAAATGACGATCTGGAACTCCATGGGTTTTGTGACGCCTCCAAGGCAGCATACTCAGCCGTAGTATACTTACGTATAATTGATGCCGAAAGGAAGGTCACTGTATCTTTATTGATCGCCAAAACCCGAGTGGCACCCATTAAGCAGATTAGTATCCCACGTTTGGAATTGTGTGGCGCAGTACTGGTATCCAAGTTGCTGATAGAAACAGCAGAGGTATTAAATATACTACGGGATAGGATTACCGCATGGACGGATTCCACTATAGTTCTTGCTTGGTTAAACTGCCACCCAAGCAAGTGGAAGACGTTCGTGGCTAATCGGACGTCCGAGATTTTAACGTCCATTACACCTTCTCAGTGGTTTCATGTGTCAACCAAGGAGAACCCAGCCGACTGTGCGTCGAGAGGGGTACTGCCCGGGTTGTTACATGAACACGCTATATGGTTTCATGGACCACAATTTCTTAAAGACCAACTTATTATTTATAAAAAGCCTAAAGATTTAGATGTAAGTTTAGAGCAATGCATTAAAGCCCACGTAACAACTATGTCAGATAATGATGAAATATTTGACAGGTTTTCGTCTCTGCAAAGATTGCTACGGGTAATCGCATATTGTCGTCGATTTATAAATAAAAATAACGGGTATTTACGTAAGAACGAAATAGATCAGGCACTAGAGTGTTGTATAAGGATAACCCAAATAAACGCATTTAATATAGAATATAAACAGTTACAAAATAGAGATCAAATTCAATTAAAAAATAGTAAGCTAAAATCATTAAATCCTTATCTCGATAATAAAGGTATAATGAGAGTATATGGTAGGCTCGAAAAAGCACTATTGGACGAACAGACGAAGCATCCAATTGTGCTACCAAATGATGCTCATTTCACACAGCTTCTCGTGTTAGACGCTCATCATAAAACCATGCACGGTGGTCCTCAACTGATGATAAATTACTTGAGGTCATGTTATTGGATCATTAGGGTGAGGAACATGGTTAAGCAGTGTGTTCGACGATGCGTAATTTGTGTAAGACAGGCGCCCAAGGTCCAAGGTCAGATGATGGGTACACTCCCGTCTGTTCGATGCTCTCCTGCCAGACCCTTCTTGCATAGTGGTGTGGACTATGCTGGTCCCATAAGTGTAAGAACCACAAAAGGTCGTGGGCATCATTCTTACAAGGGATATATATGCTTATTTGTATGCATGTCCACCCGCGCCATACATCTTGAAGTGGTCAGCGACATGAGCACACAAGCATTTTTAGCAGCATTCAGGAGATTCGTGTCACGCCGAGGTCATTGTGCAAAGCTTTGGAGTGACAATGGTACTACCTTTGTCGGTGCCTCTAGGGAACTGCAACAGTTAGCCACTTCCCAGGCATCTATTGCTGAACATCTAGAAGGAAGTGGAACGGAATGGCACTTCATTCCCCCCCATGCCCCCAATTTTGGTGGCCTATGGGAAGCGGGCGTGAAGTCCACAAAATTTCACCTCAAAAGGGTTATCGGAGAGTCCACGCTCACGTATGAGGAACTCAGTACACTCCTCACTCAGGTAGAGGCATGTCTGAACTCACGTCCGATGAGTGTCATAGATTTAAATGATCCTGGGGAACCTATACCTTTAACTCCGGGACACTTTTTAATTGGCGAACCAATTGTCAGTGTGCCAGATTATAATTTAGAAAGTACAAACGTAAATTCTTTGACGCGTTGGCAATTTGTTCAGAGAATGCTTCAATCGTTTTGGAGACGATGGTCTCATGAATATTTAGTTCACCTTATGAACAGGTACAAATGGTCGTCAAAGATCCCAGAGCCCAGCGTTGGGGATATAGTTCTAATAAAAGAGGATGACTTGCCACCAAGTCGTTGGTTACTGGGTCGTGTTCTGGAAAAACATCCGGGGAAGGATAATGTCACCCGTGTGGTCACACTGCGCACAAAATCAAGTACCATTAAGAGACCAACAAATAAATTATGTGTTTTACCTATAGCTAAGGAATGAAATGTTTGTTTTTAATTTGATTTTTATCTACATATTTTATACCTTGTTATTTTATTAGTTATTATTATACATTGTTAAAATTTACAAGCCGTTCAGGTCAACGTTGTTTTATTAAGTACAGCTTTAAAAAAAAATATATAGATTATGTTTTAGATCGTGTTTAAGAATTTATAAACTTGTTTATGTCAGAAATTTGTAAGACTGTATTAAGTGCAAAATTGTATTTTTAACGTCAATTTATGAAGGACATTCCGTCACTTATGTCCTTGGTGGGCGGTATGTTCGATCGAAGTTCTAATAAAATCATAACGAAGTCCAAAGTTGCCATTTAGCTCGATAGATGGCGTTAAGATCGAAATAGATCGCGCTATGGTTTCGTTACCGAGATTTGGTAGGGTCACGAAATTATTTAGCAAAATAAACCAGCTTAGAACAGTATACAGTTGAGGTTTTATTTAAATTCCTTCAATTAGTATACACATCAGGACAACCTCTTGATTGCCACCTGTTGGTAATTAATCACTAAGCCTCTTATATTCTTAACGCGAACGTGCTGTGGAAATACCGAAATTTACCTTTTTTTACTGCCGCGACGAAATGTAATTTCGCTTCTAACTTTTCACTTAGGTTGCGAACTCGGCAGATGGGAATGTAAGTTCGCTTATTTTGAAAAGTTTTTTGGAGTAACTCCAAATAAACCTGGTTGTATTGCTCAGTTAGTGGTGCCTCCTACCGTTTTAGATAATTTTTGTCGTAAGAATGCATAAAAGTGCTCACTACCTCACCTGTTTTTAATAGACGGCGGGCGATGTCATATTGCTTTAAAATGTTAATAATTTTTTCAATAAAGCCTCTACGGTTGTTTATTCGTTTTAATAAGGTTCCGTTTTTAAATATTGGCTTCATTTTTTTAATATTTTTGTAGCGTTATAACGCTTAGTACTACAACTACTGCTGCAGATCTCATGCCATCCTTTTTGCATGATACTTTATGTGAAAGAGATGGCGCGAGATTCGCAGTTATGTCATAAATCTAATCCATAACGTCGTAATTCATAGGATGTGTGGCTTTTCGGTGTTGTATTTAAATAAATGGCGGCGTTGAAACTAATCCTGAATTAAATTAGATGCATTTTGATTGATTTCTCCTGTAGGTATTCTGGTTTTGTCTGCATAATAAACTTGTTAGAAAATTTAACCTGAAATCGATCATTAAAATATCATCACAACTACATTCCCTGAAGGGTTAGGGAGCGTTACACTAATGTACACCCACAGTTCGGCGGTATGATTAGTCCCCATATACCTAATAAGGGCGACCCAATTGCCATTAACCGGGCACAATTCTAAACTCCGAGCTGTTACTGAGAATTTCATAGAAAATCAATAACACTGCTTGGCCTGGGAATCGAACCCAAGACATGTAGCGTAGCAGTTGCGCTAAGAACTACTGGATTAATAAGATTCAAAAAGAATATCTGGCATAATAACTATAACAAGTAAAGTTTAACCTTTTAATTCAACCGCTATGCGCAGTTCCTCTCGAGTTCATTCCGAAGTTCTTCGAAAATTAAAAAGATCTTTTACTATCGATTAAGTTAATTAAAAATTAGTATACAAGCTCCGTCTCGGTTCAAATAATTACTGGAGCGCTTGAAACGGTTAAAAAGAAACTATTAAACGATTCCCAAGGAACTCGGGTGAACGTTGCAGGCCCTGGTTTTAAGGAATTCATAATTAAATTCCAGCACCAAGTGAGAATTTTGTGATTTCATTCTGGAGACGATGAATTAATTAGTCTCTTTTTATCTAATTTCATCAAATGGTTTGTACGAAACCAAGTAGCTATAACTATACAACACATTACACAGGCTTACTGTACTCTAGGCTGGCTGACCATAACCATACATACAGAACCATACTCGAGGATATGATATTGATAAAAAACATTAAAAATAAATATTAATTGAGTACAAAGTAAACATAATCGAAAGTTATGTAAATAATTACGCAACGCATGGTCATAACGCGGACACACGTGCTGCGCTATCAACACAATAAGTACCAAGCTATTGTTTACGCCAAGACCTTGTGCTAACGGAGTAGCAGATTACCTATCATCCACACTTCATTTACTAATGGAGACATTTGGTCAAAAATTAAGTACCTACCTAATTTTACTACATAACTAGCAGCTGTTGCCCGCATTTCACTCACGTCCCAAAAAGATTTAGATATTAGATATTGCAATAAAACTACTTTTTACGGATTTTATCGCGTTGTATTGATATTATTTCATTCCCGACGTTTCGTATCCTTTACAGCATCCATGATCACGAGTAGACTGAAGTGTTGTAAAGGACCATGACCATGGATGCTGTAAAAAATCCGAAACGTCAGGAATCAAATAATATCAATACAACGCGATAAAATCCGTTAAAAGTAGTTTTGTTTCAATGTCCAATGTTCACGTAAGTGTCAGAAACCAGTATCCCTTACCAAGGTTGATGTTTCCATTAATGGCACGCTAGATAACTCTTGCAAGAGAATCTTAATTTAGAGTAATTAATTTCAGTAAAGTCCTCCAATATTTTAAATTAAAATAATTAAGAACAAATTTTTTTTCTGTCTCTGTTTTCCAAGTAATTCACACAGTACGATTTACACGTACAGTCAACAAAAAATCTCGTAAAGTACAGCCACGTCTATAAATGCCAGATGAAATTCTGCACCTTTATTTATTTGCGGGAAACATTTGCCCGACTTTGCGGGTTTACTACGAGTGCTCGAGTGTTGTCCTGAAAATCGTATTAAACTTAGTGCTTCAGGGTTTAATTTGATTGAGATTTAGGTATTAGGAATTAAGAAAAAATATTACGCGATGATTTTGATACCCTGTAATTTTTATTAATAACATAACATACCATCACGCATGTGTTCCCTGAATGGTTAGGCAGGTGCGTACAAATGTACACCCATTGTCCGCAGGTATGTTTTAACCGAGCACGAATTCCAAACTTCAAGCTACTAGTCTATGAGGGCAGGACTATGAATGATGGTCATAAATAGCTTCCCTAAGAAGCCAATTAAATATATAGTCTCCCGCTAGGCAGGGACTACAGATATCCACTTCTGGCACATTACTTTTGATTCATCTACGTTCATTAATCTCCTCATGCATGATCGTCACTTTAGGGTCCTCTTAATCTCTCCTTTTCTGAGAACGTCCACAATTTGGTTGTGGTACGTTCGCCAAGATCGGCCTCTTCCAACTCTCCCATCCGTACTCGCTATGTATACTCGTTTCGTCAATCTCCGTTCATCCATCCTCTCTACATGCTCAAACCACCTTAACATACCGTTCTCAATTTTTCTTACTACATCTTCTTTCACACCACGGTAAAGTAAATAGCATGTCTAATATTGCGCTAGTGCAGATATAATACAAAGCAACAATATGGAATAAAAAAACCAGCAAGAAACCAACTCGATTCGTACTCTCTTAGTAAGGCCGGCAGGGGTTGCAATAAAATTGCAACTTGCAATCGCAATCTCGAGGGATTGCCGAGAACAATCAATCCCAAGCTGGAACGTAATTTACTTTTGCCGCCTTGTAAATAAGAATCAAACATGGACGCATTTGAGCTTAGAGCCACCGGGTACGGGTGAAATGAGCGAATCTAAAAAAAACGATAGTTATTTTGAATTTATAAGAAGTGTAGAATAAGGATGTCTCACTGAGAATTTTTATTATCACTTTCTTTTTATTATCTATCTACTCTCCACATAATTATGAAGCGGCGGTAGCCTAATGGCTAGGGCGTCGGACTTGCGATCATATGGTTGCCGGTCCGAACCCCACCCATTGCAGTACCGACGTGAACCCACTCGTAACACAAGTATTTAGCTTAGCGCGAGGGGTTAACAGAAATAAAAATTTTAAAAAAGAATATTAAAGTTCCTACCGCGCTGAGTTTTTGTTTTTTCAGACTAACTCAGAAACTATCTACCGATTTTCATACGGTTTTTATCAGTAGAGAAAAGGATTATTTAGGAGGGTAAGGCTATAAATTTATGACTGTGCCTGTCCGAAGCTAGGTTCAGTCGCTAGTAGGTTAAAAAAATATTAATCTATTTGTCAATAATATTAATAAAACTAAGCGTCTTAGACAAACTTTTTAGATGTTTCCACCGTATATTATTAAAAAATAAAGTTAAATAACAGACAATGGTGTTGGTTGTACACAAAAAAGTCACAGACCATCACGTCTGTATTTTGGGCTTTGGGCAGAAGTTCGATGGTATGTTTTTTTTTAGGTTTTACGTAGTAGGTGGTGACCTTACTGCCATTAATTGTACACAAATCAAAACTCTCGAGCTTCTACTAAGAATTTTATAAAAAAACTAATAACACTAAGCAGTGTTATTAGTTTTTTTTTGTTACCAACGTGTTTTGTAAACATTTAAAGTATCCCCGTCATGTTTGTTAAAAATGTTTATTAGAGTATGCTTTTAAAAATATTTAAAGAATTAAAAATATATATTACAATTGTTATTAATTATTCACATTTTAAGAAAAAAAGTAGGTATTTTTAATGGGTAAACAGATGATTAAATACTTATTAATAAGTATTTTTACCATGTCCAGATAAAAATACAGCCGAAGTGATAAAATCCCTGTTTTTGATGCCCAAAAAGATTTTATGAGCACTGTCTTGCTGTTCCTTTATTTCATCAACGTATGTATCTCTGACTTATCACGATTTTTTTATTTATATATTAGTCTCGGAGAAACGTCATGCACATTTTCATTTCAGTGAAAAACGTTTAAAGCCCTCAAGGATATTCTTTGATCTTATAGGACCTCAGTTTTTCTTCACCAGTTTTCTTACCAAGTCACCACAGCAAAACTCTTCGCATTTATTTTTAATAGCAAAAATAAATTAACTCCGCTGCAGTGCTCGACTGTACCATAAACAAGCGGCAGCTTCATTACTTACCTCGAAGCCTTAGGAAGTACAGTCGGGCGCAACGGGGTGAAGCCATACTGGCTAGAACGCGGTAATGGCTAATAGTCGTTGCGAAACGGTCAATGTTTTTGCAAAATTGTTTTTATTTGTTAGAACATGCGGTTGTGAGTTTTCGCCTCCGTTTCTTGTAAAGGTGGTGATTGTAAGCTTTTCCACGTTAATTTAAGAATATGTTACAAGGCTTTGTCAGTTCAAAATGGACCTAGGATCTTACAAATTTTTAAATTGTTATTTAAAAGCAGGATCCTATTTGCACGAGTTTTTACTATTGATGCATATTTTATTAAAAAAAAAACAGACAGGTAACAGATGGTAACGGTTGCCTCTAGTCGTTGGATGCAGGTGGCACGTGTTTCGTCTATGATGATCTTAAGTTGATCTATTAACGTTTTTAATTGCTACATTTATGGAAAAATAGTAACGGACACGCCTACTTTTACATACATGTGTATGACATAATGCAGGGTAAATAAATATGTATTATAACATATTTCTTTACTTACTTTACTCTCATAATAGAATCAATCTCCATCAATATACTGCTATATTGCACGATTACTTAGTTAATGGTAAAGGTTCACTCAGGGTATTAATAAGCCTTCAGTTATATGATAATAGCAGACGCCTATTGCTCCGGGCTGCCATTCCAATGCAGCTGGACATTCCGTAACTAGGATACAACTGTAAAGGCGGGGACACACAAGGCTTTCTTTAACCTATTGGAGGTATTGGGCACTTAGGATAATAAGGCTCATAGTTATGACTTTGATATGACGGAGAAATATTTTAGTAACAAAAGAAAAAGTATTTTGGATTGATGATTGATGATAATTGATGATGATTTGGATTTGAGGATTTTGTGGATCGCGAGGAGTTGGGTGCTTGCATATTGGAGGTTCCTTGTATTTATCCGCATAGGGTACTAATTGAACCAAGTAGGTATATGCAATTGTTATCCAAAAATAGAAATTAAATTAATAACTGACGTTTAGCGGTTCATCTTTGTATTGAGAGTTTCATGCCGGATTCTTCTCCATAGGATCAACCTTTTGGACCCGTGCAGCTAGAATCATAACGTTTCATAAACGCTTGTAAAAGGTTATCTTCTATTCTATACTTATAATAAATCTGTAGAGAGGTCAATTCTGTACATGAAATATATTTCCAAAATAACTATCAGCGGGTGATTAGTGATCGATACTGACGCCATAAATGCAATCAGTAAAATTTTTGTCTGTCTGTCTGTCTGTCTGTATGTTCGTTATAGAAACAAAAACCACTCGACGGATTTCAACGAAACTTGGTACAATTGTTCTTCATACTCCTGGGCAGGTTATAGTATACTTTTCATTACGCTACGATCAATAGGAGCAGAGCAGTGAAGGGAAATGTTGGGAAAATGAGTGATTCATGAGAAAGGTTTCAAGCTATAAAACATCACGCTACAACCCTTAGGAACGGGGCAACGCAGGTGAAACCGCAGGCGAAGAACTAGGGAACAAAGTAACTATTCCACGCGGACGAAGTCGCTGGCAAAAGCTAGTTTGAAATAATAACATTTGAACTTGAACATGAACTATTAAATATTCTTACGGGTTTAACAAAATCCAGCCTTAGAAGTTACAAGGCTTGCCTAAACGAATCGATGTCTTTAAACGAGTCGACTACAGCCATTAATGTGATTTGCAGATTTGATATTCATATTGAAATAAAATTGCTTTTGCTAGTTATATTTTAAGTCCCAATAGGACCGAAATTTGGCATAAGCAAGAAGAAGACTATACTCCGTAGTAGGTATATTCGGGCTTTGGATATTGATGGTTCTAAGTTCTATTAAGAAACATCTTGTGTGTTCCTAGCCTAATATTAATGTTGCTAAGACTTATCGACAATAAGCTTAATATTGTGCCTATCTGTTTGTGTATTTGTTTACCTACAGTGGTTATATGAATCAGTAAACTATTAGGTCAGTCCATGGAGTGACGTAATTACATTCGATACAGCTATGACCTAAATATTTATTACTAGCTTTTGCCAGCGACTTCGTCCGCGTGGAATAGTTACTTTGTTCCCTAGTTCTTCGCCCGCGGTTTCACCTACGTTGCCCCGTTCCTAAGGGTTGTAGCGTGATGTTTTATAGCTTGAAACCTTTCTCATGAATCACTCATTTTCCCAACATTTCCTTTCACTGCTCTGCTCCTATTGATCGTAGCGTGATGAAAAGTATACTATAACCTATGGTTTGGGCTGTGCGTTGATAGATCACTATGTCAGTCAGTCAGTCACCTAACGTAAGAGTAGACAAATATAATCAGAAAGCTCCGAACTGCCAAGCTATCGGGAGTTACACGTGTTATTGTGAGTCAACCATAAAAGATAGACATTTGCTGTCGGGGAATATTTTTTATATAATTTTAAGGAGAACATTTCCGTCATACATGATTTCTGTGTAGCTTTAACTATTAAGGCTGCACACGCGACGGAAGCTTAAAAAATGGAGTAAGTTCTCCTGTTTTCCCAACATTTCCCTTCACTGCTCTGCTCCTATTGATCCTAGCGTGATGAAAAGTATACTATAACCTGCCCAGGAGTATGAAAAACAATTGTACCAAGTTTCGTTGAAATCCGTCGAGTGGTTTTTGTTTCTATAACGAACATACAGACAGACAGACAGACAGACAAAAATTTTACTGATTGCATTTTTGGCGTCAGTATCGATCACTAATCACCCGCTGATAGTTATTTTGGAAATATATTTCATGTACAGAATCGACCTCTCTACAGATTTATTATAAGTATAGATAGTAGATATATACCTACCTAAGAAATTAAAATGCATCTTATTTCAATAACGAATTCCTTGGAAAACTTGACAAGATTTGTAGGCTTTATCTATTTTCAAGAAATTCGTAAAAGTCGAATGGGTCATTCTGCTTTTATTTATTTACAAAAAATATTTTTTATTAGTTATCCCCTTTTATCGCAAAAAACTGGCCAATTACACAAGTATCTAGTTTTAATATTAAAAAGTGGAAACATACGCGAATGGTAAGATCACGGAGATACGAATAAATGACTGTTTTATGAACTGTGTTCCCCTTATTTTCTTCAATTCGTCCATCAAATAACGACCCAAGGGTTATTGCACCCATCGACAAAATTATAGGTGGTATTTCTATATAAACAAACGGTGCACCCCGAAAAAATATGGGAAAACTTTTGAAATGTTGGCCACCCCAAACCGTGACGTCAAAGTGACGGGCCGTATGATTGATTGCGTCATTTTTTGTCTCACTCCAGCAGCGGTTTATTGAAATTGATGGCTTGTTCACGAAGAACGGACTATAGACATTCGTTCAGTAATCGTTCCCATTTTGAGTGTTATTAATGATATTTTTTTGTCTTTTTTATTGTCATTAGAGCCAATTATAGGACTAGAGATTTTATGATAAGTTTGACTGTCATTTGTAAACGGGACGTCAATGTATGATTTTGAATTTGAGTTATGGTCTTTTGGGTCTGAATAAACATGCGATACTGATTCTTCCACTCAGTTTTTAGCTAGGATAGGTTTCATGTTCAGAATTTTATATTTTACGTTTACTTTTTTATTACATTTGCTTTGTCTCTCTTAGCAATTTGGTTTCAGAAGGACCGGCAGGTTTATTGCGTTAGAATAATTTGATAGATGTAATGACTACATACTTGTGACTATTTAAATTTTATTTAGAAATGCCGGCAAAGCATCAGCCACGGTTTATTTCTTAATTATTAGCTGTACCCCGCGGTTTCACCCGTTTTGCCCCGTTCCTAAGAGTTGTTGCGTAATGTTAAATAGCGTAAAACCATCCTCGTGAATCACGACGTCCAATGGAGAAAATAAAAATCCATGCGGTAGTTTTTGAGTTTACTGCGTTGAGAAAGACAGATAAATATACATACACTATGTTCAAAATATTTAAGGATTAAATCACCGGTTAACTGTGGGTGTACATTAGTACACCTCTGCCTAATCCTTCGGGTAATACTGGCATGATGGTATGTTATGAATTATTATTGAATACTTGCTATTATAAATATTTCCATTAAAATTCCCTTTTCCATTTAAAATGTAATAAACATATCGCACAGCAAATGTCGGATGCCATTACATATTGCATCCCAGGTATTCGATATTCAGATCGAAATATAATTATTATTGAGAACAGTCGCATTTTTATGCAAGAATAAAATGAAGTACATAAGTTCCGATACGTTAATAATTTATATATAAAATATACATACTATACCATCTAATGTTTAACCAAAAACAAATTTGTCTATACCTTTTTTTTGTTTTAATCTTTATTTAAGGCGACTCGGTCAAAATTGACTATGTCGCCCCATAATTCAAATTATAGTGTAAGTCTATAAACTAACTTTACAAGGATATATAATATATATAATAACTAAAGGTTTAGGTTAGGGTTTCTTTTCCCTAACTACAGTATTGGACGTGCCATTTGTGTTATGCCTTTGGATTTTTAGCTATTTATCAACATAAAAAAATCTAATTTTAGAGATCTTCTCAATTTTCCTTTCTTAAATAGTCGTCATAATAAAAAAATGCCGAATGTACCCAGTGGCAGTGGCATCACTTAGTGGCTTATCATCAAACAATATTTTATTTTATTTAAGTACGACTGCATAGTTAGTTTAAAGTATCAAACGTAAAATATCAAAGTATAAAACATCGCTTGACGGAATGTGTCCGGTTTCAAGCTGAAAGAGATACACTAATAAAAGAGTTACAACTAGTTAATTACAATATAGGCTTGTTTAATGAAGTTTTATCGGCACCCTTGTCTGATGCGGCCAAGAAATTGTTTAGTTTTGTAGGACTTCGTTTTGTTAAATAGAATTCTGTTATTAAAATAAATAAGATTTTAACTAAGTAGGTATATATTAAGATTTAAAAATTGTTTGTTAATAAGTTTAGTTATAAGGTACAATGGGACTGTCATGTATTTTGTACAAAAGTTCCTAATTAAATAAAGAGAGACAAAAAAAAAAGTAGTTGAATATAAAGATTAATAGAAAATTCTAACCAAAGAGCCATAACCTCTGCCAACATTTTATTTAAAAGCAAAATCTATTTCAAATTCAACTCGACGGCAAAGTTAAACAATTAAGCTTATTTATTTCTGAAATAAAATGGACCCTCAGCTCTAAGAGATCGCTAATTAGTCTGATAAATAAACACTAATTAAAAGTGTAAATAAAAATGTCAAAGCTTATTTGTCTAGGTTTATTCTTTGCGATGTAATCTTTACTTTGTATTTTGTCTATACAGAAAATATGTTTGGCCTGGACTATTTTACTGAAGAAATATACAATGTTTTAGTTTTTATTGAATAATTATCTGTGCAAGTAAAAATTTTTGCAATTTGACCTGTCTAAATCTCAGTGAATCAATTAAAAAAATCCTAGAAAATATCACTAAATTTTCTCCCGAATTTACCAGTTTTGCTTTTCAATATCTGGTGTCAGATTTGACAACTGATGTTGCTGACGTCTCTATGTCATCTTTTTACCATAAAACAATTTATTCCTATGTAATTTGAATACCAGCATCTCTGCCCTACCCCAAACCGAGAAAACACAGTATAAAACAATGTAGGGTCACGCTTGAAGCATTTGGGACATAACTCACTTACAGCCATTCAATTTGACGGTATATTTTTGAATCAATTTGCCGCTTGAGTTGTCATGTTTGGTTCATAGAGGGAGTTGTTCATGCGCATAGTTTTTTTTATACTAAGGTTAAGGGGTAGCCGCGGAATTTCGCGTTTTTGGGGCTAAAGAGGGTATCTAATCGACTGCGAAATCTTGTGGTGAAGGCTTGGAAATTGATATCCTCAGACTATTTACCTAAATATTGTTAGTATACGCTTGTGGTTTTTGAAGATTCAATATTGCAACGGTATCGAGAACGGCTTACGATACGATTGACCCATCGTCGATTACGACAGATGGCGCCATCGTAGTGCGTGATCGCGGCCATATAAACTTATTATAGAATCACGAAACAATCAAAATTGAAACTGTTTTCTTTTCGCCGGCTCGACTGGAGTGATACCACGGCCTCACAGAAAACCGGCGTTAAACAATGCTTACGATGTGTTTCGCCGAGTGAGTGAGGTTACCGGAGGCCCAATCCCCTTTTAAAAGGTCGGCAACGCACTTGTGACTCATGGGCAGCGGTAATCGGTTACCATCAGGTGATCCGTTTGCCCTCCTATCTTATAAAAAAAATATAACAATAATTTTTACATTTTGTAAGTACGTACAATGTTTATGGATAGGTTCATAAACACACATTCGTGCCGCCTGATAGTAAGCTGCTACTATCTAGATGCCAGTAATATCAAGGATCAAAGGTGCGTAGTTATCTTGAGACTTCAGTTTATAAGTTTCATATACCTCGCATTTTCAACTATCTTTCTATTACCCTATAAACTGGAACACAATAATGTTACCATAATATTGCTTAGCGGCAAAATATTTCTCTTTCATGTTTGTACCTAACATAAGTTAACTCTGTACAGATATTCATCCTAAAGGCAATAGCATATTGACTATCGACAGCACACCCTTACTCCTAACCCTCACGTGCCATCAGAGGGTTGAAGAAATCAATACGCCTTTGGAAATTTTAAACGCCCGTTACCAAGGATTTTTGAAGGGTCCGTATACACCCTATTATCTATAGTAGGGTGTACGGACCGGTATTAACTGGTTGGAACTGCTTTAAACTTGATTAGGGCGGACATTTTGATGTTACACTCGTTTGTATCGTTAAGTCAAGATAGCGATAAGCGCGAATCTATTGAAAAGGGTAGAAGAGTGTATGGCTTTATCTATTCGGTCTTTTAGTTAAAGGGTTTGAATAAAATAAATTAATAAAGCGACGAAATAATTAAAGGATAAAAATATTGAAGCATAAAGTAACGGATATACCTAATATCACTCAAAGTTCAAATGTTTTTATTTCAAGCTTTTACAAGCGTTTATGAAACGTTATTGAGGCTAGTTGCACAGTTCCAAAAAGTTGATCCTATGGAGAAGAATCCGGCAAAAAACTCCATGGACACTCTTTTAAAATGAGAGGTTCATTCTTCAGGTACAATAGTGCGAACAGGATGTGTGGACATTGAAGGTTATGTACAAGTTGGCACGAAGTCGATATTATGAATAAAAGGTTCCCAGGATTAGAGATTTCGTCAATAAAAAAAAAACGATGTGGAAGACACAAATCATCAAAGTTTGAAGCTAGGTGTCCACTTAGACATGCCATAATGTACTCACATTTACAAGTCTTATTAGGAATAAATGAGGTAAACGATATTAACAACATGACTACACCACGTAAATGTTGTCAGTAGAATAGTCCCTATTTATCAATAACCTAAAGTTGTCAGGGAGTCCACAAGTGCATCCGTATTTAAGCACCATGGGAGAGCCATGTTTCGGCATGAATGGGCCGGCGAGTGATACCACGGCCTCACAGAAAACCGGCGTTAAACAACGCTTACTTTGTGTTTCGCCATGTGAGTGAGGTTACCGGAGGCCCTTTTAAAAGGATGGCAACTCACTTGTGACTCCTACTGTGTTGCGAGTGTCCATGGGCGGCGGTAATCGCTTACCATCAGGCGATCCGTTTGCTCGTTTGCTCTCCTATCCCATAAACAAAAAGCACCATGCATTCATATCATCAATGTAGATAGCTTTAGTATAAAAGCTGCAATAAGTTTTTGATGTTGAGGTTTTGCCCGAAGGTACTTTTACATTTGCCTGACCATTTAGATATGGCAAGCTTTTTCTATATTACCCGACTACGAAAAAAGGAAGGGTTTGAAATAAAACTACTTTTTACGGATTTTATCGCGTTGTATTGATATTATTTGATTCCCGACGTTTCGGATCCTTTATAGCATCAATGGTCACGGGTAGACTAAGTTTTTGGATGTCTTAATGTTACAATTACTAACAGCTACCTTACATTTTTGTTAATTATTGGCGATCCGATTCACGCAGAACGAGCTCACCGTATCCTTCGGTCTTGCAGTGGAAAAGGAAAAGGAAAGGCAAAGGAAGGGTTTTTAGTTTAATAGTCTATGTATGTATGTATCATATGGACGTTTGATAATAGCTCAAAATCTACTCATCAGATTTTACAATGGTACTTGTCCAGATTATAGTCGTAGTCGCATGCCGCCGTAATCATACTTTAGTTTGCGCCTCTAGATCATAATACCGGCACGCGGCTTGCACCACGTTTATATAAAACCTTTTAAAACACGTAAAACAGATTCATCATTTTATTAACATTTTGCCTACTATGTTGGGGTCGACTTCCAATCTAACCAGATGCGGCTGATTAGCACTACACGAAGGGATTGTCATCAGTTCTCCGCAAAAGTAAAACAAATAAAATCTTAACCACGAGTTTAAAATCGTAACACTTCTGTACAATAGCGAAACTCTTTTTCTTTCTTTTTTCTTTTTCATATTTTTTTCTCTTCTTTTTTAATCACTTAAATCGCAGTAACATTTTTTTAATAATATTTCTTTTAGCTTCCATATAAACACATTATCTTTTTGTTAATTTAAATTTTTTTGAGGTAGATTATTATAAATTATTATTGACATAACAAATGGACTGGTTGAATGCTTATTATTATTTTAAGTTTATAAATATAACATTTTAATCGCTACTGCCACTATTGTAACCCTATTGCATTACTTGTATTACTTGTCGGGCTGTGCTTTGCCATAATGATCGTTTGGTAACTCAATTTGTTTCACAGTTAATATTGGACCACCAATATACAGGCTGTGCCTAGTTTAGGGACCACGGTTATTTCTAATTTTGTATAGCTATAATATTCACTCGATTTTCTATGTCTGTATGTTACCTAACTTGTGTGTGTGTGTAAATAAATAAATAAATTTAAAAAAATCTTAACCACGAGTTGAAAATCGTAGCACTTCTTTATAAAAGCGAAACTCGATATGAGAGCATCTAGAAATTTCTCAGTAATAAATTCGGCAGAAGCCAAAAAGCACAATACCAATTAATAACGAGTAATGGTAGTATGGTGGACAAATTAATAATCATCCTTTCGAGGGCTTCACAATGCCATGGGTCAGATTCTTTCACTATAAGTACTGTCAACATAAAAATCGTAGCTAAACTATCGTATGTAAGTAGTTACCGTAGTAACTGCGACTTACCACTTCAGTGGTATAAAAAAATAGGGGGTGAGCCTATTGCCATTAACCGGACATAAGTCGTTACTCAGAGTTTCACAGAATTACTTCCGCTCGACCTGGAAATCGAACCCAGAACCTCTAGCGTAGCAATCGCATTAAGGGCCCTTGATGACTAATGAGTCAATCATAAAATATTTTTTCTATTTAGACTGATAATATCCCTTAAATATTGTTCACTGAAACTATTCCAGTACGAAAATAAATCTTTTTAATTTTATCTGCACAATTTCTCTGCTGACCGTAGCCGCAATACGGAACATGAATAGGCCATCCCCTATAGAACTGAATTCTATACATTCATCCGATATTGGAATTCTATCACAAAGGATTGGTCAACCTTTTTAGGGGTACATACACCCTAATATCTATGACTGAGTTTCTATAAAACTATTGTGTATTTGTAACAAATGATAAGGGCAGAGTAGATTTGTTATTATGAGTAAAAAAAATGATGGGACGAAGGATTTTTGCGGAGTAAAAAGGTTTTATGCTAAAAGGTTGATAGGTTAGCTTCTTTTGCTGTTTACTTTTTGTTGTAATGAAATGAGGTGATTCGGGTACTAGGGTTTATATTATATTAGCGGGCCCGGCCAACGTTGTCTTGTCCTGTCTCAATTTATTTGTGGTCAGCGCAGCATATCCTTTTCTTCCATTCATCTCTATCAGCCGTCAATTCAATTCACCTTAATCATTCACTCCCTTTCTCATGACATGCCCTGTAAAAATAATCGTAGAATCCGGTTGCGGTGCCACCTACCGGCTCAAATTGTGAACCTAAACCATCCAGGGACCCATTTAAACGTACACAAAAAAAATATTAAAATCACACCAGCAGCTTATGAGGAGTTCGGACAATACACAGAACGCCATCTACTGTCTTACCGAGACAGAAAACCTCACAGAAAACAACGGCATGTTCATTTGTTCCGTGTTTTATTTCTGCTGTCAAATCCTTTCCCGATACAAAATGTATAAGAAAATTATTGAGAAAATTTATTGAATTCGTTGCGAATCATCCTGTCAGCCAGTAGAAGTCCACTGCTGAACAAAGGCCTCCCCCAAAGACTTTCACAGGCCTCACAGGAACCGGTTAAATGCGGCCTGCATCCAAGGACTCCCAGCGACCTTGACCAGGTCGTCCATCCATCTCGTTGGAGGTCGTCCAACACTGCGCTTTCCGATGCGTGGTCTCAACTCGAGAACCGTTCTGCCTCAGCGGCTGTCAAATCTACGAGCTATGTGCTCCGCCCACTGCCACTACAGTTTGCTAATCCTTTGAGCTATGTCAACTTTAGTAGTTCTAATTATGATCTCATTATGATATGTTGATGATCTGCTTATTTCTGTTTCGATCGCGTAAAGAAATGCTAAGCATAGCTCGCTCCATTGCTCGCTGAGTGACCTTGAGCTTGCTTATGAGACCCATGGTGAGCGTCCACGTCTCATGCCATGCCATGAGTAACGCACACTGGTTAAAGACTTTTGTGTCTTAAGGCACTGCGGTATTGTCAAAAAAACGTTGCGAAGTTTCCCGAACGCTGCCCAGCCGTGTCAGATTCGACGAGTAACCTCTTTCTCTATCTCAAAGTGGCACTCGTGATTTTACGAAAAAATCGCTTTCAAATTTTAATAAGTGTATGCATATTTATGTTCATAACTGTACCACAAATCCTTAACGTATATACATATTTATCTTCGTGACTGTACCACAAATCTTTACCTGTAATGTGACGCGATAATACCTGTCAGTCTGCATGTCAAGACACGTCACCAGGATTGCGAGGCTTACTCAAACGACACATCCAATTAGAAGATATTTATTAGGGCTTAGGCAACCCCTTCGAACACTAATTGCGTCGAGCTATGCTTTTCAATTCAAGTGAATTATGGCGAATTTAACGTTGGCAACGATCGAAATTGCCTAATGTTTCGAATAAAGTTGGTTTTCAATTTGTTTTGTTGGTTTGTTACACTTTTGTGGAAAGTTGGTAACTAATGAATAATTAGAACTTGTTGATAAAACTGCTCATTAGTCCGGTGTGCTACGCCAGAGGTCCTGGGTTCGTTCCTCAGGTCGAGTAAGTGTTATTGGATTTTTCTTAATGGTCATAATATATATAAATTTGGTTAGTGCCAGTGTGTTAGGCCATCGATTCTGAAGATACATTACAACATTCTTGAAATCGGGTTCTTACAAAGTCTTCTCTTTTCTTAAAAAGTTATTTTCCTTTAGTTTTCATGTTCGTGTAAAAATGATATAAAAACTATAGATACGTTACCCGTACTCTAAAATGACAACAAGAAATCAAGGCAATTGCCGTGATCGCGTTTAGTGACGCGCCAACTAGCGTTGCGACAGTACGTTCTGTAAAAATAATTCCGAGTGCTAAATAGTTTTATAATACGTGAAAACAACATGCTTTCATGTGTCTTTCGACAATGCACAAATTACGCACGTTTAGTCACTATCTAATAGATGCGTTGTTTTTGATAACCGTAATGTTCGTGCATGACGCGTCTATATAATAATACGTCATCGTCGTGTAATGACTTTGTTGAAAAACACTGTTAATGTAATTCTTTATAAACAGAACGCTGACCATTATTAAAAAAAAAAAACATGTAAATGCAGGCATCGCCGAAGGTAATAGCAAGTTTATAAAAACGCTGTGATGTAGGTGCGACAGTTTAATCTGCAATAATTTAATGGAATTGATGAGAATCGTTTATGGGAAATTTCTATGGAGATTGGCGTAGCGGTTATGGTGGTCACCTCGCTACTACCGTTGCGCCGTGTGCAGTGTGTTTGATTACCAGCAGAGGCAAATATTGTGTTGATTCACAGATTCTCTAGTTATTTGTAAATTTTAAAATAAAATCTTAGTGTAAAGACAAAGCGGCAGTAGCCTAATGGCTAGGGCGTCGGACTAGCAATCATGTAGTTGCCGGTTTGAAACCCACCCATTGCACTACCGACATGAACCCACTCGTAACACAAGCGTTTAGCTTAGCACGAGGGGTTAACAAGAATACTAGTAATGTGTGACCGACATTGCTAGTAAGTTTTTATTAAATAAAAAGAACTGCCTCAATAGCCTAGTGGTCCTGAGCGCGACTGCTACGCTAGTTGTCCTGTGTTCGATTCCCATGTCAGCAGTGTTATTGGGTTTTTCTATGAAATTCTCAGTAGCAGCTCGGAGTTTGGATCTAACATAACATAACATACTATCACGCCTGTATTCCCCGAAGGGTTAGGCAGAGGCGTACTAATTTTAACGTTTGGATCTATGCCCGGTTAATGGCAATAAGCTCGCCCCCTATTACATGGGACCTAAACATACCAGCCAAATGTGGGTTTCGGGGAATACAGGCGTGATGGTATGTTATATAAAACTCGGGGTAAAAGTACATTGTGTCCCTTATTTGTATATGTATAAAGTCCTCCGTGACACAGAGTTTAAGTTCCATACCAGTACGGGTGTTGTCTTTAAAAAAAAGAAATTAGAAACAGTTATGTTATATAATATTCACCGTTAACATTATTTGTTTCAGACGAAATGTACTTGATGCCAGGAACCCAATTAGGTATACTCATAATGTTTTATGTAATTTTGTGTAGTTAGAAAGTACGGTGATAGACTTTTTTTTTATACGACTAAGGTGGAAAACAAGCATACGGCCCGCCTGATAGTCGGCGGTTACCATAGCCTATGGACGCTTGCAACCGACTCCGACCCAAAATCAAGGATACATTTCGGAGTGTGTGCATCAGAACTCCACGATCTAATTCCCCCTAGCCCTTTCTACATAACCGGAGGCCCAATCCCCTTTTAAAAGACCGGCAACGCACTTGTGACTCCTCTGGCGTTGCGGGTGTCCATGGGCGGCGGTAATTGCTTACCAAATCCGTCCCGTCCATCCGTAAAAAAACAACTATCGGACGACCAGAAGCACGAAAAAAACGACATCGATTCGAAAACCCAAACGAAACGCTTTATCTCTTACTTTTATCATGCGTACCGCTGAAATGTGGAATGCGCTTCCCGAGTGGGTCTTCACCGATAGTTATATAAATTTTATGATAAAAGTAATGGTATACATTTCCAGAATAATCTGACCTCGCATTGCATAGGTTTTTGTTTAATGAGACCAACCGCTTGATTATATTTATCGTACCTACTCGGTTTTACTTTAACTACCTACACAAGCAGGTGAGCGTATCTGGGTCCATAACCTGTTGTTATTTAAATAAAATACTGTAATATTAGTAAAAAGTAACCGATTCTCTTTAATTCCAAGCGTCTTACAAAAACTACCAAGTGCTGCTGTTACAGGAGAGAGCTGCCAACATAAAAAAAATAACTAACAACGAATAATTTGGATACACATCAAAACTCAATTAAATACACACTTGACAAACTGCCAACTTAAGACTAACAATTGTAGTTACATTGCAATAATTTTAACAGTTATTGACCATTTTAGATCCCTAATCTACACATACGTGGCGTACGTTATAGTTTAGTTTTTTTTTATGGGATAGGGGGACAAACGAGCAGACGGATCACCTGATGGTAAGCGTTTACCGCCGCCCATGGACCCGCGCAACACCAGAGGAGTCACAAGTGCGTTGCCGGCCTTTTAAAAGGGGATTGGGCCTCCAGTTAAGGAGAAAGGGCTAGGAGGAATAAGTTCTGATGCACACTCTCCGAAATGTAGTTAATGTAGATAGATAATACTAGTACTTAATAGTTAAATATTTGATAAAATAGAAACTGCCTCGTTAGTCTAGTGGCTGGCGTGACCACTACGCTAGAGGACCTGGCTTCGATTCCAAGGTTAGGCAAAGTATTATTGGGTTTTTCTAGCAGCTCGGAGTTTGAGATTTGTGCCCGGTTAATGGCTATATAAACTCGCCCTCTATTACATGACAAACATATCGGTGAACTTGTGGGTGTAGATTAGTACACCTCTGCCTAACCCTTAGTCTCTTATGGCGTGATGTTATGTAAGTATTCTATATTAATTACACATTTTAGTCTTTTTTTAAGAAGTAGGTACAGTCGACAGCACAACATGGTATCCAAAACTATCAAATTTTTAATTACTATCTCCAAATAATATAGTTTATTATCCATTGAGGTAATTTGACAGTTTGTGGTAACTTTATGTGTACTGACTGTACCACTGCACCGTCTTAATCTTTTTATAACTCAACGTGCCTAGCTATGCAAACATAGCTATAAAAATTTAACCATTTTAAAAAAACATGAGTCGTAAGAAATTAATTTTGTTTAAACAAACTTTTTAGTTTGTCGTAAAATAAATGAAAATTTTGAAGTTTTAAATTGCAACCAACAAATTTCGTAAAGTTATGAAAATCTTTATCTAATTCTTAAATATAAGTTTTAAGCCCATCTTTGTTTTAAACGCAATGGATTTTCATCTTTTCTTAGTTGGGCACTCTTGACAGAGTGGTCGTGGCTGACGATGTACAGGATGCATCCCGGCGTCACCGCTGGCTTCAAAGGCTGCTGCACGTCGCGCTGTCCATCCACTTCTGGCGACTTTCAGTATTGCGGGCACATGACTACTGCGGTAGATCGTTTAGCTTTGGTGATGAGGTCTATCCAGCAAGTTGGAGATCGACCATGAGGTCTCCTGCCTTCTATGCGTCCTTGCACTACAAGTCACTCCATTGAGTCTTCATTTCTGGATATATGTACCGGAGTGATACCACGGCCTCACAGAAAACCGTCGTCAAACAACGCTTACGTTGTGTTTCGCCGAGTAAGTGAGGTTACCGGAGGCCCAATCCCCTTTTAAAAGACGGACAACGCACTTGTAACTCCTCTGGTGTTGCGGGTGTCCATGGGCGGCGGTAATCGCTTACCATCAGGCAATCCGTCTGCTCGTTTGTCCCCCTATCCCATAAAAAAAATGTCCAAAGAAGTTTATTATTCGTAGCGGCACAATCAACGAAACTCTTGTCTTGTATGTGGATTTCTTTGAGAATAGTTGATTTTGAAATTGAGTTTTTAGTGCGGAACGCTGTCCAGGGTAGGGATTATCATAGTCTTGGACAAATATCTTGACCCAGAACAACTATCTAGGTGTAGGTCAGCATTTGTTCCATGTCGGAATCGAACCCAATGGTCCGGGATGTAGGATGATATGCTACAATTAATAATGTTATACCGTGGGTTGATTGTTTCATAAGGCCGATCAAGATTTGTCTGGGAAGATAATGATGTGCATTTCGTGATATGGCCAATCCTAACATAACATACCTTCACGCCTGTATTTCCCGAAGGGTTAGCCGGTATGTTTAGGTCCCATGTTATAGGGGGCGAATTCCAGAATTTCATAGAAAAACCCAATAGCACTTTGCTCGACCTGGGGATCGAACCCAGGACCTCTAGTGTAGCAATCGCGCTTGGGACCACTAGAGTAAAGAGGCCTAATTTTTTAAAGTTTTAATTTAAGGATTTTTACAAAACACTAAAAGCTGACCTCCATTACCAAATAATTCACAAAAGAAATTTCTACCATTTACTCGACATCTTTGGTAGATTACAGTGTACAGTCTTGACATCTCACATTCCGGTCACGATGCGCCCGGGCAATGATTACAGTTCGCGCCGTCTTTATGCTAATTTAACTGTTGGAAATTCACTTTTGCGTTGATTTTTTCTTCGCACAGACTATTTGGGGGGCGCCCAAATTCTGTGGCGGATTGAGGTACCTGTTATTAAAGCATATTGCTTTTATCTTAAAATTTAACTAAAATAACGGTGCCTCATTGGTCTAGAGGTGCGCGACTGCTACGCAAGTCCCCAGATCGAACAGTATTATTAAGCTTTTCTATAAAATTCTCAGTAGCAACTCGGATTCAGGATTTTTGCTAGGTGAATAGCAATAGGCTCTCCTTCTATTACATGGGACCTAAAACATACCAGCAAACTGTAGGTATACATAAGTACACCTCTGCGTGAGTCTTCGGGGAATACAAGCGTAATGGTATGTTAAAATAACACGGCGATTTTTAATTCGTCATAAACCTTTGTATAACACAAAGATAGCCAATCTATAAAGCCAAGACAAATAAAATCAATAAAATAACTATCACAGATGAACATAAGGGCAGTGATAGCCCAGTGATAAATTTTAAGTTTGAATCCAAGGCACACTTTTTGAAATTATGTGCGTATTAATTATTATTATCACTCGCTTAAACGGTGAAGGTAAACATTGTGAGCATACCTGCATGGCTGATAGATTTTCTCCAACCTGCACTAGGCTAGCGTGTTGGACTATACAATGGCATAAATCCTCTCATTTAGGGAGAATACCTACGCCCAGCCGTGGGACAGTATATGTGTTGATGATGATGAGGATATAAAATACAAATACCGGAAGGAAACGCTTCAAGTTCACTTTGATCATACGTACCGCTGAAATGTGGAATGCGCCACCCGAGTGGGTCTTCCCCGATAGATATAATCTGGGTGTCTTTAAATTACGAGTGAATCGGTTTCTTCTAAGCAAGCGCGCTCCATCGTAGATCGCAGAACCGCTTAACATTACGAGAACTGGCGGTCAAGCTTAAACCTATCAAGAATAAAAAAAACACAGTGTTAGCCATAAAAAAAATTAAACAAATGTTTTATGTACCTTGATTTTTCTAGAAGAATATCCCAAGCTCTCAATTTCTTTGGAAATCGTGGTTTTTCCCTAAAAAAGTTGACTAAATCCGTCCTATCGCCGATCGCGGTAAACTGTCGAGAGTTCGTGATTGCGGTGGAGGAGAATTTAAAATTTTGGGACACGTAGTGCCCGTGTGTATTGAATATAAATTGAGGAGCGCTTGCACTTTCTTTTGAAGACTATGAAGTATAAAACACTTTTAGTGTTCAGGATGAAGCAGTATATTGATGGATTTTTTATATTGTCTGACTGCCTCATTAGTCTAGTGGTCCCAAGTGCAACTGCTACACTAGAGGTCCTGGGTTCGATCCCCAGGTCGAGCAAAGTGTTATTGGGTTTTTCTATGAAATTCTCATTAGCAGCTCGGAGTCTGGATTTGTGCCCGGTGAATGGCTATAGGCTCGCCCCCTATAACATGGGACCTAAACATACCGGCGAACTGTGGGTGTACATTAAGTACACCTCTGCCTAACCCTTCGGGGAATACAGGCGTGATGGTATGTTATGTTATGTTTTTATATTGTTTAGTGCGACATCAGAAAAAATAAATGAACTTGAAAAAAAATAATTTTTGGTGACATAACACATAACATACCATCATGCTTATTATTTCCCGAAGAGTTATACAGATGTTTATTATAGTACTCTCACAGTTCACCGGTATGTCCCCAAGAAATAAGGAGCGCGCCTATTGCTATTAACCGAGCACAAATCCAAACTTCGAGCTACTACTGAGAATATCATAGAAAAACACTTTTTTAGTACCACATTATCAATCTGGGAATCAAGCATAGGACCTCTAGCATCGTAGTCACGCTTACGACATATATGACAGAGAGGCAATGAGGCATATGGTTTCATGATACATAAAAGATACCCTTTAACTTACTGCCGTAACGTGGAGAACAAACGAGAATTTTTATTGCATAAAATCATTAAAAAGCATTTTATATAAAGTGAACTTAGTATCATACAAATTGACGTCAAAAGCGTCATCGATTCACGGTGGACATTCCAAAAGCCCGAACGAAAAGTCCACTTTTATAATGCGTACCGCTGAAATATGGAATGCACTTCCCGAGTGGGTCTTCCCTGATAGATATAATCTGGGTATCTTTAAATCCCGAGTGAATCGGTTTCTTCTAGGCAAGCGCGCTCCATCGTAGATCGCAGTATCGCTTAACATCAGGCAAACTGGCGGCCAAGCGTAAGCGTATCACGAATAAAAAAAAATTCGTCACCAATTTAACGACACGTTTGGCGTAGCGGCTGAGCGATCGGCTTCTGCGTCACGTATTGTGGGTTCGATCCCCACACTGAGCAAATATTTGTATGATCTACAAGTAGTTCCGGGTCTGGGCGTTTGTGTATGTGAGAATTTGTGTTTGTAAACGCATCCACGATACAGGAGAAAATACTAGTGTGGGGCAACGTTTAAAAAAAATAAAAAATAATTTGACGTTTGTATTTGCATAACAACCAACACGTGGGGAGTACAACACCTCTTTATAATTCTTCAGAAGTCAGAGCATGATGGTGGATTATTCTAAACATATTGCAAAGTTTCCGTCCTAAAAAAAACACCGCTGCTTGTCAGATGTTTAAAAATTTTACTTACCTGTCACGACTTTTTATTTGGCTTCTCCAAGGCAGGTTGCGTCACTTGCGACTTTATCGTCACCCCTCCCCGTTATCGAATTCTTTGAATCATTTCCACCCCACTTTGAAACTTTCATTTTGTAAATTTCTAACTCTCTTTTGACTTTTTTATTCAGTTTGAATCCATAGACTGCGACGTGAATATAGTTTCGATAAAAATTGTCTGACCTATCAATAAAGTTGAACTATTTTTTTTTAATTGTCAAACGGACGGACCATTCATTCGTTTTAATAGATAGACGAAGCTTAGTATAGTGAGAAATCTTTTTCATATAAAACCTATGAAACTTAAGTGGCGTATTTTCAAAATTGGGAAGGATCTGAATCGTCGGAATTTTAATCTCTATATCTAAAATAAGAACCTTACTGACTTAGTTATCAACGCACAGCTGAAACTACAGGAGTTAGATCCCTGAATGTTTGCATGCTGATTCCTTTAGCACTGTAGACGAGCATTAAGAATGGATTTTTGGAAATTCAACCCCTAAGATAGTGAAAAGGGGGGTGAAAGTTTGTATGAAAGCCACCACACATTACCATGCGTGTGAGACAAATACACATACATATATACATATTTAATAAACGATGACATCATTATCATCAAGATAATAAGATTCTATAGTACAACTGTCATTCGCTGTTGACATTTTGACAATTTATTATTTTCTTCCTTACAAATTATACTGAACACATTTTATGATATAATTAAACCTCCAGGGTGTAGGTACAGTGGGCACAGTATAAGTCTGATAAACTAACCTTCCCGAATTAGATACACATTACGAGCAAAATTCATCATTTTAGGCAAAGAAATACTGACGTAGGTACTCACAGTTTGCTGGTATAATGAGGTCCCATGTAACACAGGGCGAGCGCATTGCAATTAAACGGGCACAAATCCACACTTCATTTCAATAAATAAATACCTATATAATATCGGTTGTGTTGCTTATGTAGTAGATAGCTAATATCTCTGGTAGAATAAGAGAAAATATGCCTAAAAATATAAATCCAAATAATACTACACTTGTATCTTCACAACGTTCATGCCTTCCAACTACTTACCGCAAATCTTATATTATCCGACCCACTAAATCTGGCCGCATATACACAAACCTTAACCTTTTTTCACGAAAACCCTACAAGATTCTAACGTAAGCACCTTAAATAACACTGTGAGCTCACCTAAAATAATGCAGTCGACATAAAAAGATTAACAGCACACCCACTTTTGTGTTCGGGACAGGGGATCAAGAAATATGGCCGAGGAAGGCAAGAAAAGGCGATACGGGACAATCGCTGTTAGACGGAAAATATTTTCTTTAGAATATCATGGTTTTTGATTTTTGCTATGCTAAAGGTTCACTGTACCCCTGCTTGAGGACAGTCTTATTGAGTTTTGGGTTTTTCTATAAAATTCTTAGTAGCAACTCTGATATGTGCTCGAATAAGCTCGCTCCTTATCCGCCGTCCTGAACATACTGGTGAATTGTAGTTGTACAATAGTTTATACTTGTCTTTTGCTTAGGCCTTCGGGGAATACAGGCGTGATGGTGGGTTTTGTTACTGATAATACGTAACATACCATCACGCCTGTATTCCCCGAAGGGTTAGGCAGAAGACAAGTATAAACTATTGTACAACTACAATACAGAGGTGTACTTAATCTACACGCACAGTTCGCCGGTATATTTAGGTCCCATGTTATAGGGGACGATCCTTTAGCCATTATCCGGGCACAAATCCGGACTCCGAACTGCTACTGAGAATTTCATAGAAAAACCCAATAACACTTTGCTCAACCTGGGCATTGAACCCAGGACCTCTAGTGTAGCAGTCGCGCTTGGGAGCACTAGACTAATGAGGCTACAGCTACAATACTGACAATACTGCAAAAAAATATGTGTTGTCAGTAACTTAGTACATACCATCACGCCTGTATTTCCCGAAGGGTTAGATAGAGTTGTACTAATACCCACAGGTCGCCGGTAGATAACAGAGTGCGAGCCTATTATCACCATAATATTATCAGCTATATTGAATTATTAATATAACATTTTAACTACAAATTTGGTCTCAGAAGTATCGTCACTACTTAATTTTTATTATAACACAAACTTATAAGTAGAGACCGACAAAACGTTTAGATATTATCCTTCTCTATTCCATACACCCTCATTCTTCACCTTTATTAAGATATATGAATCTGCTCCAACACCCCAATAAAAATCATTTTCTGGTAATCGCTGCGTTCCCTTCCAAACAAATAATCTTCATACGTCCCGATGTCACCATAATATGTAGTAAGGAAACCCATTTTGTGCTATCATAAATATCTTAGGCTGTGGATAGACGAGCAATTTAAGCTAACTAATGTCAAAAATATGTTTTTTTCGAAGTTTGAATAAATCGATTTGATTGGTAATTTTTCTAATACCTACACTATTCGCTCTCTACGTTGACTGGTAGAGAATACCTTAGTGAGCCAATTTATATATTGTATTGGGTACAATTTATAATGATGTTTTTAAAAAAAACTTAAATCACGTAAAATAAAAAAAATCTTTATAAAAAAATATCTAAATACTCGTATTACTTAAAATGTAAATAAAGTATTAGAAATTAAATAATAAAAAAATATGAAAACGAGTCCCTCAAAATTTTATTTAATATCAAACTTATCTTATCAAATAACTTTACGACACATTTTTTTTAAAACGGGTACTGTATTTTAAAACTTCCGTGCTTACGTCATCAAGCATTTTTTTTTACCTAGCTCCGTAGTGTTGCTATATATATACATGTACAATGGAACACAGAAAATTTCTACAAAAAATATCCCCCAAATTGTCAATTGCCAATTTTTCGACTTGACGCGAACATCGTTACAAAAGTTATTCGTGCCGGTGCTTTGCAATTTATAAAGGGGCACATTTCACTCGGTAAATTTCTCCGTGGCGGTGCGAAAAAAAAAAACAATTTCGCAAGAAAACGTAGGGAAATTTGGAAAGTTTTCCGAGTCTCAGATACACGTCCGCCGTAATTCTGCGGGTGCCTAAAAATTGGATTTGATAACTCAAGTTTCTTGCCTAACCTAATCATAAAACACGCAATACAGAATGACAGGACAAAATCGGTGGCTTTAGTATTAATAAATCAAAATACAATTGCTTTCTTTGAAGTCTTTTCATAAAAATGATTGATTAAAATAAACCTTCAATTATAATAAATGGTCGTAAGTTGATTGAGTGTGCATTTGACAGTAACTATATAATTTTAAAGATAACATTAAGTAAATGGAATAAAAATTGAATAAAAAAGTTGTTTTGTATTAGTACAATAGCTTATTTTTAATATTTTTTTGGTTGACCGAACTGGTAATGTATGTTACCTTATACTCAATACATTTATTGCACTCCACAAGTTAAATAGATGTTACAATATTATATAGAAACATGTTATTCCACATCGTAGGTACAGTGACAGCCTAGTGGTATGACCGTTGGACTGCCAAGTCAAAGGTCTCGAGTTCAAACCCAAGGCTTTTCGAAGTCATGTGCGTATTAAATAGTTAATTATCACACGCTTAAACGGTGAAACCTTGTGAGGAAACCTGCATACCTGAGAGATTTTTTCGATGGCGTGTGAAGTCTGCCGACCCGCACTAAGCCAGCGTGGTGGACTGTAGCCTAATCCCTCTCATTCAGAGAGGAGACCTGTGCTCAGCAGTGGGACAGTATAATGGGTTGATTATAGAAACATGTGTAATATATAGAAAAAGGAGAGAGGAGGAAGTTTATGACCCTTTTTTAACTTTGTAATATGTTATCCCCAAAGCGTAATGCCATAGCTGAGTCAAATGTACATATACAATCACAGTTCGCCGGTATGTTTAGGTCCCACGTTGTAGGGGGTAAGCTTATTGCTACTTACAGGGCACGAATCCAAAGTCCAAGGTACTACTGAGAATTTCAAGACTTAATATAAACCAGGTTTTTTATTTGAATTTGATATTAAAGGTCGGCAACGCACTCGTGACTCCTCTGGTGCTGCGGGTGTCCATGGGCGGCGGTAATCGCTTACCATCAGGTGATCCGTCTGCTCGTTTGCCCTCCTATACCATAAAAAAAATATTAAGATTATTCCTGCAAAAGATTCAATGTAAAATGAATTAAATATAAATAATAGACGAGGAATGTAATTCCACTCCAGTAATAAGCTTATATCTGAAAACTAATCTAGCTCCGAACATTGCATATTACCTAGCCTAGATTGTTATTTCCAAACAGATTTGGAGCTGGCATTTTATATATTTTAATGATGTCCCGAGACAAATAGTCGAAACGGATTTATTAAGCACTTTGTTCTCCCGAACGCTTAAGTAATAACTTCTTGTCAAAATAGAGTGGGGAAAATAAATTTCGAGAACGTCATTATTCATCGACACTGCTATATTATAGGTTCAATAGATGGCCCCATTAAATATAAACTTTAAGGTATAAAAAAATACCATTACGCCTGTGTTCCTCGAAGGGTTCGGTAGAGCTGTACTAAATGTAAACCCACAGTAGGTCCCATGTAATAGGGGGCGAACCTATTGCCATTGACCGAGCACAAATCCAGACATCGAGCTGCTCCTGAGAATATCATAGATAAATCCCAAAACACTTTTTTAAACCTGGGAATTGAACCCAGAACCTCTAGCGTAGTAATTGCGCTTAGAACCACTAGACTAACGTTTTACAGTAATGTTTAGTAGTATGTAGTAATAACAGCTGTTGCCACCTTCTGACCATTAATCAATGAATGGATTATAGTGTTTGGGGTCGAAATATCGATAAAGCACCTGACGTATTTTAATTACTTATCCATTTGCTTTTTTTAAATTATTTTTTTATATGGGATAAGAGGACAATCGAGCAGACGGATCGCCTGATGGTAAGCGATTACCGCCGCCCATGGACACCCGCAACGCCAGAGGAGTCACAAGTGCGTTGCCCGCCTTTTATAAAGGGATTGGGCCTCCGGTAACCTCACTCACTCGACGAAACCCAACGTAAGCGTTGTTTGACGCCGGTTTTCTGTGAGGCCGTAGTATCACTCTAGTCGAGTCGGCCTATTCGTGCCGAAGCATGGCTCTCCCACGTAAGAAATGTGTTATATTTATTGTAATGTTTTTGTTATAACGAATATATCCATGGTACTTTTAAAGTCGCTAAGGTGCATGATAAACTTAGAGAAAGCCACTTGCGTTGGTACGGACATGTGATGAGACATACACTTATGACTAAAATAGTCTTGAATATAAAAGACGGAAAAAGATGCCGTGGACGACCACCAACGACCTGGCTAAGAACAATATCAAAAGGCCAGGCTAGTGAGCAACACAACAAAAGAGACAACATAAAAACCATATAAAATTATAAAGCACATTCAAACATATTTTTTAGGTATAAAAACATCGCTTTCAAAAAGCTTTTCCACCTCATAACAACCCATAAACACAAGATACAACCCACTTACATAACACTCACCATAAATAAAAGAGTTTTTCAGGCAAAACTTTCAGTAGGCCTGCCCCCATGGGTTTAAGCTCGAATAAGAGAAACGTCTGTGCCACTTTTGGCTCTCCAAAAGTATGTTGCGACTGTCACGCTCCCAGCGGAAGGAATTAGAACTAACTGTCGCCGGAAATTGGGGATTGTCATAAAATGCCGAGGTTGAGTTGTGTACGTGGTTTTAGACTTAAGTTGGTAATAAAAATGTTGGGAGTATTTGTTACTTTTTTGGGAGTGAATTAGGATGTTAGTGTTTTTTTTTAAGTAGGGGAAGAACGAATTGAGTCGTATTGCTCTGAACTACCTCAATAGCCTATTGGTTCTGAGCGCGACTACTATGCTGAGAGGTCCTGGGTTCGTTTCCCAGGTCGAGCAAAATGTTATTGGGTTTTTCTATTAATTGTATGTTTGTGTCCCCTGCAAAACAGGGCTTATTCCTTAAATTGTGAGAGACGCACTGCCCTTAATTTCTCCAAATTAAGATCGATAAATAATCGTTTGCAGTAAGACTACTTGGCATAGTTCGTCAATGTCTCCTAACTGTGCTGCCTCTTCTTTTGTGTAGAGAAAGTACGCTAATACGTATAAAAACTTACCTACCTAAAATAACTTCAACCTTATTATAAATAAACAAATAGAAACAAATCATTTCACTTTTGTTCCTCCATTAGACATTTATCAAGGGTGTTTCACGCCTGCCATGAAATTCTTAAAGACGCCGCGATATTGCGATACGGAGTCAAAAACGTTCCCTGTCAACAGCACCATTACTCATAGAAATAAGCAATCATCTGGAGCACCCCTTTTTAATTATGCAAAATCTGTGCCATTCATTAACCCCCCTGCCCCAAACCCCCTCCATTATCTCTGAGGAATGGACAAAATTATTTACTTGGAAATTATGAAAAATATATAAGATGGATGGCACAATCTGTTTCAATTTTTGCCGAGTGGTGAATGTTTGCCATTGTCGCGAAGCGTTGCGGGTTTTAGATTGGACAGGTGAGGGTTGGCGAAGATGTTTCCCGATATTTATCATGCTTAAAATATTGTGAGAGGAAACTTTTTTTATATAAGTAATTGTGACGTTTTTTGTTGATTGATTGACGTATCATTACCAAAGTCTTTCATTGTATTGTGTGACAACCCTCGAATGCTGGTTTAGCGCGTCACTGTTACGTATATTTTTATGTTATTCGATACCAGCTGTGACCCACGGTGTTTTGCATTCTAATCATATTGCATTTTTATCATTTTTATATTTTCGGAATAAATAAATATAGGTACTTAATATAATTTACTTAGAACCATGTTTCTAGACGCAGTAGTTTGGGCTAATCGTTCATAGAACATACCCTGAAACTGACATAACATACCATCACGCCTGTATTCCCCGAAAGGATGTTTTATTTATTTATTTAATACTTTATGCACCGTTGGTACAAAGGTGGTCTTAATGCCATTAGGCATTTTTTGCCAGACAACCTTAGGGTGATGCAGAGATAAATAATAAAACGGTAGATGCACTCGTAACATTGAGACACTGTTATCAGACTATACATAAAAATACATAGACTACATAAATATAATAAATAAAGGTTAAATAATAAAGGTTATGCAGAAGTGTACTATTGTTCCCCCGCAGTTCGCCGATATGCTTAGGTCCCATGTAATAGGGGGCGAGCCTATTGCCAATAATCGGGCACAAGTCCAAACTCCTAGCTGCTATTGAGAATTTTAATGAAAAACCCAGTAACACTGCTCGACATGGGAATCGAACCCAGGACCTCTAGCGTAGCAGTCGCGTTCAAAACAAGGCTAACCAAGCTGTATCAGGCAGTACAATGAAACTAAAAAATAATAAATTATGCATACATACATACATACACTCACGTCTTTCTCCTACAGGGGTAGGCAGAAACTATAGACTGCCACTTGCTACGATTCTTGCATACTTCTATTATATTCTTCTAATTATCTATGTCTATAAGAATCAAAGTTCTGACTGACTGACTCACAAACGACACCCTGACTAAACCGCTGATCTTAGAGACTTATAATTTGGAGGTCATGTTTATCGTGATACGTAGTTAGAGGTGTACCTACTAAGAAAGGATTTTTTGAAATTCAAGTACATTTTTTTTTTCAAAGGGGTAAAAATGCGCGTTAACGTTTATATGAATGTTCTTTGTTTTTAAACGGGGTTTGATCGACTATATATATTTTTTACTTAAAGGGGTGAACTGTATTGGTCGTTCTTAGCTATAGTTGGACCCGGTAGGTGGCGCTGCTGTCGATATCCTTTAAAATGTGTCAGAAACCGCGGAAAACATCTCTCTCATATAAAATATTACTCGTTGCACCACACTAGGATTTTCTCTTGTATAGTAGGTGCGTTTACATACACAAACACACAACCCCGGAACAAATAGGTCTACATAATATTGTGTATAAATAATCTTATTAAAATAATTTAACGAAAGAAAGATATCTAACGAAAGGAATTTATAAGGCGAATGTCAGCGGCAGCGTCGGTAGAGGTCGCCCTAGAAGGACATACGCCGATCTTATTGGCGAAATCCTTTATAAAGATCAGGTGCGTAGCACTCGCAACCGTCGCGTATGTATGAGAAGATGTATGAATGTGGAGGAATTATACAAGAATCTTAGCAAGTGGCGGTCTATAGTTTCTGCCTGCCTCTATGGGAGAAAGGCGTGAGTGTATGTATGTATGTAAAATAATGTAATACGAATCATCACTGTATCTCGCATCAATAACTTTAATAACGGTAATATTTTAGATGATGATGATGTGACCACTAGACCATTGAAGGAGTTAATGATCACAACAATTGTTAACTTTAGCTATAAAAATTTAAGTAACCCTAAAAACAGTAGGTACCAAGTTGGGAGCATCCTAAAACCGCTCACAAATCAAGTTCACACTAACAAAATACTCCATAATCACCACACGATTATCAATTCAACCCGTTAGCTAGTGGGATGTCAATATTCATTTAGCGGTTCGGCCACAGTGTGCGCGTGATTTGTCGTCCCCCCACTCCGCCGCGGCGCCAAAGGGAGGGGGCCACGTGGTCCGAATACAAAATCGCGACGAATTTCGCCGAAGCCCGCCAATTGATGTCGAAAATCGTTTGAGTTATTAATAATTCGGAATTCGTCTCGTAGATTTCGTTTTGATTTATATGGTGATGGGTGTGCGTTTGTTTTTGTTTTTGTCACATAAAATTATCTTTGACTCAGTCTCCAGTTGTTTATTTTTCAGGAATCATCCTGCCCCCCCATCAAACGCTGTATTATTATATAAATCCTTAATATTTATTAAGAAGTTAAAAAGAAAGAAATAAATAATAATTATAACTTATTTTAGTCTAGATTAAAAAAACCACTAAAATTAAAACATTAAAAATACTTCAAAACATCCAAAACTTGGTCCATAGCTCAGCAATGTGCTGAGTAATTTTTAGGGTTACGTACCTCAAAAGGAAAAAAAATTACCTTTATAGGATCACTTTACTGTCCATCCATCCGTCCGTCCGTCTGTCTGTCAAGACCCTTTATCTCGGGAACGCGTGGAGGTATCGAGTTGAAATTAAAACCAGCTATTAGAGCTCAGCTCACTAGCTTCAAGGGACTGTAGAGACAGTCCCTTGAAGCTAGTGTGATAGTGAATATACGTCCATTTGTGTCGCTAAAAACATATATTTTGACACTCAAGGGAATAAAAATTTATAGGTAGGGTATTTTCTATTGAACTAGAACTATGAAATTTGGCAAGTAATCCCGTCTTATACTTCAAGTAGATATAGGAATTTGAAAACTATACATTTGTAATTAATTATAATTTATGTACCTACAAATTTGTACGGAACCCTCAGTAAGCGAGTCCGATTCGCACTTATCCGTTTTTTTAGTTTACAATTATATGCTTGGCCGTGCAATTCGTCAAATGATTCTATTATTCTTATCATTTCAAGTGCGATTGTTATAGGTACTAAGGTGCCTGAGTTCAATTCCTGAGATCTGAATTTGGATTTATGCCCCGTTAGTGACAATAGTCATACCCATGAACCAATGTAAAAAGTACCGGTGACCTATAGCAGTACACCTCTGCCTACTCTTCGAGTAATACAGACGTCATAGATGTTTTTGAAAAGTCATTCAAAATGTATAAATAATACGATTTCTTTTCCAGATTTTTCTCAGTACATGGGCGACATGGACATTCAAGACTACAAGGCAATGGCCGGTGGAACTGACAGGTAAGTGCAAAACTGCTATAACAATAGAGACGATACAAATATAAAAACAAATAGATCTCACCCGGGAAAGTATTCACGCTATAGGTACGTGGATACGGAACGTGGAACGCTATCGCTATATAGGTACGTGGATACGAAACGTGGAACGCTATCGCTATATAAGTACGTGGATACGGACCGTGGAACGCTATCGCTATATAGGTACGTGGATACGGAACGTGGAAAGCCATCGCTATATAGGCACATGGATACGGAACGTGGAACGCTATCGCTATATAAGTACGTGGATACGGACCGTGGAACGCTATCGCTATATACGTACGTGGATACGGAACGTGGAAGGCCATCGCTATATAGGCACATGGATACGGAACGTGGAACGCTATCGCTATATAAGTACGTGGATACGGAACGTGGAACGCTATCGCTATATAGGTACGTGGATACGGAACTTGGAAACGGAACCTGGAATGCTATATACGGAACGGGTATAGCGTTCCAGGCCAATCCGAAAGCAGTACAGTCACGACCATTATTTATAGGTATATTACATTTTTCGAAAGATTTTTTTTTGCGAAATGACGATTGTAATGAATATAATATTAGTTGTAAAATTCTTAAACTCATACAATTTTTATCATAAGATAACTATCATGGAAAATGAACTGTATATTAATTATCATCTACCAAAATGTCATTGGTCGCAATGACACACGTGGCAAATACACGTGACATACCTGTATTACATGTGCAATGGGTAAAGTTTATCGTTTGATAGCAGATGGACTGTGTCACAATACCGGCACTCACTGCTTTTGTTTTTGTAGTGTTGCCATGTATTTCTTACCTTAGCGTACGTTCACTCTGCGTTTTTTTAATTGGCCGAGCTCATTTTTAACACTTTTAACTCTATGTAAATGTTACTAAGTGATTTTTAGCGCGCGTTTTCAAGCTTCAAGCGAAGATTAAAGCTTCGAACCTAGTTATTTACAAAAAATTCAAAGAAAAATACAACACAAAAGGTGTTATAAATTAGTCTATTAAAATGCAAGCCGTGTCAAAGATCGCACTTTATTTTGACGCTTGATTTCCAAATTATATTCATTTAAATTCTCCTTTGTTCTTTTGATGCAGCATCCTTTGTCTCCCGTCAAATAAATATTATATGAATGAGTTTTCAACATCAATCGTGAAAATAGCGAAAACGATGAAATGCACGATATTTATCGCGAAAAGTACAAATAAGCCATCAACAGTTCTATATTAAAAAAAAAAATATTTATTTAAAAAAAAAGTATTGTAAAAATTGCTTTACTTGTGTACTTCTGTATATCTTCTGAAGACACCCGGAATCTGTAGGCGATAAAAAATTGTTTTCTAAATCGTGCAAGGATCGAATTCGCACAACAGCAGATTGCCCGACCACTACAATTGAGCCGTCTAACAGTGACTTTTTAATCGACAAAAAAGTTTTTGACCAAGTAAAATAATATATATAAAACATACAATGTTTGCGAGGCCTCAAGGACCCTCCAATCTGCCTTCATTCATATAGAGTCATCTATCTTGTTTTTCTTTTTTTTTGTCGTATATCCCTCCAGCGGGGCGTTCGTCAAAGTGCAGTATCATCAAATCACTGTAAAAGAAGTTTCATGATTTGAGGGGGTGCAGGGGGATGAAATATTACAACGAGAGAGGTTCTTTTCCGAAAGGACGAGTTGCTCATGCTAGTCTAGTATGAAAAGCTAGGATATTTGAGCTATATTTTATTCGACAAATTCCTCTGTTCTCCGTTCAACAACTTTATAAAAAAATAGCTTTTGATGTGGGAGAGTCATGCTTCGGCACAAATGGGCCGGCTCGACCGGAGTAATACCACGGCCTCACAGGAAACCGGCGTTAAACAACGCTTACGTTATGTTTCGCTGAGTGAGTGAGGTTACCAGAGGCCCAATCCCCTTTTAAAAGGTCGGCAACGCACTCGTGATTCCTATCGCGGGTGTCCATGGGCGGCGGTAATCGCTTACCATCAGGCGATCGATCTGCTCGTTTGCCCTCCTATCCCATAAAAACAAAAAACGCTGCCCGTCCCGGCATCGCACGGGTGGACGTTATTGATGTTTTAGTCGGGATCCATAATTTTTTTCTAGTAACAAATATAGCCTTACTCAGTCATAATGTAGTTTTCTATCGGCAAAAGAATTTTTGAAATCGGTCCAGTAGTTTTTAAGTTTATTCGTTACATACATACAAAAATACAAATCTTTCCTCTTTATAATACTAATGAAGATAAAGTAACACCGGTGTTATCTCGTGCTAAAAAAATCTTCTGGTTAGATACACCAGAAGAAAAACCTCTAAGTTAGTCCTGAAATTTGCCTTCACATTCTGAATTTACGTCTTAAGGTAACGTTAGCGGCATCTATTGAAAAGCAAGTTACTTTGCTTCTCAATCGACACGACTTACTTCACAGTTAGTTCGATGTCGTACGATGCCAACTTACCTTTCAACTATCTTTTAGTGATTTTTGACAAATGACCCGAAAAATCAGAATATGAAGGCAAATTTCGATCTGGCGGGTGGGACTCGCAGTGGCTTAGAGGTCATAGAGTCTGATATATCTAACCAGAAGACTAAGGTTCGAATTCTGCCCGCGGTCGACTATTTCCTTCACTGAAATAAACACTCTTCAATAAATACTCTTGTTTGTTTTAGATCAAATTACAGGAATTGCGATTAATCCTTATACCTAGCGACCCGCTCTGGCTAAAAACCGGTGCAATGTGTTATGATAGCAATGTATTTATACATTTCAACCTTTTAAAATAAATTCTCTAAGCTATGAAAACCGTATCAAAATGTGTTGCGTAGTTTTGAAGACCTAAGCACACAAACAAACAGACGTGAATTATATTAATCCATATTATAGCTTTATCTAAAGCACATACGTATCGTTTTTAGTGTTAGCGTCTTGTGCCGAGTCACTCAGGGCGTATTTCATGCTACGTCGACTCACGAAATGATATTGTCGGGAATATGATTCGTGCGTTACAAATGTATTATGTACTTCGACCTTTGAAGACGTCGGTTCGATTCTCGGACGGCGAATACAACGTGTTCATTTATTCAATCATTCTTGTGAAGTTGTTTGTGGTGTTTTTAGATCGATGGTATTTGTAAGTTGTAGATATTGATTGAAGAATATATAAACTAGTTTTATGATGGAGATTGTTTTAAATACAGAAAAATAAACATGTAAATATTTATTTTATTGTTTATATTGAGGTTATATTTTATTCATACTGCATCATCGGTCTAGTAGTCCCAAGCGCGACTGCTACACTAGAGGTCCTGGGTTCGATCCCCAGGTCGAGCAAAGTGTTATTGAGTTTTTCTATGAAATACTCAGTAGCAGCTCGGAGTCTGGATATGTGCCCGGTGAATGGCTATAGGCTCGCCCCCTATAACATGGGACCTAAACATACTGGCGAACTGTGGGTGTACATTAAGTACGCCTCTGCCTAACCCTTCGGGGAATACAGGCGTGATGGTATGTTATATTTTATTCAAAAACTTCGCAAGGAAAATGTCGTTTTTCTTTCTTTATAAATAGGTATTCTTGAAGATCGATGATAGAGGAATAGAGACTGAATAAACAATTCATTGCTAGTTATAATACATGTGCGTATGTATGTACGTAAGCTCGAAAAGATATTAGATTTTAATTAATTAAAATATTACGAGCAAACATTTATTCGGATAATTTATCAATTTGTGACAATCGAACTGTTGTAGGTTTACATATCGATATTACAACTGTAGATTCGAATATTTTTAACAAACACTAGCGACCTGCTCTCGGTTTCACCCGCGCTGCTCCGTTCCTAAGCGGCGTAGCGTGATGTTATATAACCTATGTTACTCAGTGATAATGTAGCTTTCTAACGACAAAAGAATTTTTGAAATCGGTCCAGTACTTTTTGAGCCAATTCGTTACAAACATACAAATCTTTCCTCTTTATTATATTAGTATAGATAAACACAGTAAATCATAATATATATAAAACTCAAAGGTGACTGACTGACATAGTGAAACCACTCGAGGGATCGGGCTGAAATTTGGCATGCAGGTAGATATTATGACGTAGACATCCGCTCAGAAAGGATTTTGATAATATCCACCCCTAAGGGGATAAAATAGTGGATGAAAGTTTGTATAAATCTTCTTAGATTTTCGACTGATTGAACTGAAATTAAAGATTGGAGCTACTATGATGAAGTCGTCCGCTTAAATAGGATTTTGATAAATTCAACCCCCATGGGGATAAAATAAGGGATGATGGAGGATGTAAATGTATTAGTTTGAACTATCAGTACCTAATGGAACGAATAAATTATGACGAACAAAATATTATTAATAATACTTCTTAACGCGAGTGAAGCCGCGGGCAAAATAATTATTAAATTTCGACCTATGTCCCCTACATACATACATGAAATAGGGGATGAAAGTTCATATGGAACAAAGTAACTATTCCACGCGGACGAAGTCGCGGGCAAAAAGCTATTGTGACATATAAAATACTGTAACCATTTCAAGGCGTTATAAAAGTTCGTAGCCATTCGTAGCCGCGTAGCTGACGGGCGCCATTATAGCTACGCCGTAGCACGTAGTTGTAGCCTTCACTAAACATAGGGAGTGACGGTTTTGTACTCCTTAAACATTTAAATGTTGGAACGATTATTATTTTCATGTAGAATACTATTACACCTGTACTCATCGAAGGGTTAGGCAGGGGCGTATTAATGTACACCCACAGTTCGCCGGTATATTTTAAGGTTCCGTATATAGGGAGAGCCTATTGACATTAACCGGGCACAAATCCCAAATTCCGAGTTGCTACTGAGAATTTCATAGAAAAACCCAATAACACTTTGCTCGACCCGGGAATCGAACCCAAGAACTCTAGCTTAACAGTCGCATTCAGGACCACTAGGCTGATGAGGTAGTATTATTTTTATATAGAAATTATAAAGTGAAAAGTTCAATTAATATAAAATTTAATATACTTCCGATATTGTCGCGTTGTTTCGATAAAATCCGGTTTTAAAATCCGAAACTCTTACAGCGTCCATAGTCACGAGTAAATCAAATCGGTCGTTCCTAATTGTAATTTCTACGAATTTTTCCATTCGATTATCTATTTGATGATCATCATTATCATATCAGCCAAAAGACGTCCACTGCTGAATAAAGGCCTCCTCCAAAGACAAGAACCGGCTATATGCTGTCTACATGTTACGACTCCCAGCGACCTTCACCAGGTCATCCGTCCATCTCGTTGTAAGATCTGATTAGTAGATTGCGATTCGTCCTTACTCCCTGGAGTCCCTGTTGTTACCTATATTCTGAACCATACATTGATGTTAAATCTGTTTCTTTTTTGCTAGACTTAAGGCCCAAAGGATGTCATGGCTGAAGGCACTAATGTAATCCTGCTGACGCGACCGTGTGTGTGCGCGCGGCCAGTGTGACGCATCTATCCTATGCTCTAATATTATGTTGATAAGATGGTACAAGTTACAAGAATAATTATTATACTAACATAATATTTATTATACATAATAATTATTGTAACATCAGGCGAACTGGCGAACAAACGTTAAGCTTACGCTTACGCTACACAGGATAAAAAAAACGTTATGATTTAAGATTTACATACACTTCTGTTTAGCTCGAGTGAATGATAGGCAATTAATCCGGTTAAAAACTAGAGTCACACCTGAAAGTATTATTGCGATCGTGTCACGATTGAGAGAGAGGTATGCTACTCTTAACATTATATAGCGCCATCCTTTTCTAACCTAAAAATAATCGCGTTAGTTGCTGTTTTAACCGCTTACGCTTATGACTCGCGTTAAACATTAATACTCCGCTCCAATGTAGGTAACTTCATGCGTGAGATCATTGTTCGCTGGCCTATTAATCAGAAAGACCGCTTCAATAATGTTTTGTATAAATAGCTATTTGACCTACGTACTGATATCTATATCTATACTTATAATAGATCTGTAGAGAGGTCAATTCTGTACATGAAATATATTTCCAAAATAACTATCAGCGGGTGATTAGTGATCGATACTGACGCCAAAAATGCAATCAGTAAAATTTTTGTCTGTCTGTCTGTCTGTCTGTCTGTATGTTTGTTATAGAATCAAAAACCACTCGACGGATTTCAACGAAACTTGGTACAATTGTTCTTCATACTCCTGGGCAGGTTATAGTATACTTTTCATCACGCTACGATCAATAGGAGCAGAGCAGTGAAGGGAAATGTTGGGAAAATGAGTGATTCATGAGAAAGGTTTCAAGCTATAAAACATCACGCTACAACCCTTAGGAAAGGGGCAACGCAGGTGAAACCGCGGGCGAAGAACTAGGGAACAAAGTAACTATTCCACGCGGACGAAGTCGCTGGCAAAAGCTAGTTATTAATATTAACATAAACATCTGTGTTTAGCAAATACGTAATAGACATTTAGTATTAATTTCAAGGCACGTAGGGTTGTTTTTCACTGGTCAGATAATTAGAAACTATAGATTTTAAGGTTGCACCTGCTATAATCCTTGTTTAAATAAATAGATTTAAAACCTGGTTTTCCAAATTGAATTAATTTTAATTAGTACATTTTCTAGAAAAAAAAATAACAGGGATATAAATTACAGGGAGTTTATTTATTCGTTTATTAAAAGTTTATAATTAATGTTAAAAACATCAATTATTTATTACTTAATCCGAAGCAGGTTTTATGTATTTTTTGTGAAATTTCAAATAATATTTAAATGTGATTATGATCTGAAATATCTTGCAATAAATAGCTATTATCCCCACTACCGCAGCCATACGATGACAAAAGTCTCTCAAGTACCAGGCGTCCATCAATAACAGAAACTATCTTGAGCCAAGGTGGCAGCGGATCGATAACCAATCAGCTGGTCTCTCCGGCCGCTAGAATTACCTGGCCCGTGATTAGGTGCTCGCGATCTCTGTAACTACAACATAGACCAGGGATGGCAAAACTTTTTACATTTTCAAAATTTTTAAAATAATAAAAATAATAAATTATGTATTTAGAAAGAGGATCAGTACTTATACAATAAAGATCTTACAATTAAAAATAAAGCCTAGTTAAATATTATAATAAACCAGAACTGGGTTAAACCTGTGTTTTAAGCTAGGAAGTGCAAGTTACAAATTAACTAAACGTATTAAAAATAAAATATAAACATATGTAAAAAAATTAAGATAAATACAGATTCATCGTTTGTTATATTTCTGCAGCACTGTAGAATTAAAACGTCTAATAAAATTGAAAGAGGATCAATAATGCTGAACAGTTTACTGACAATATTTATAGAAGAATAGATTTCAGACTTTAGATGCACAGCAGTAAATCTCCAATCTATACGGCGACAAGCTAAAAAAATACAAACAAAATCTAGCGTAGTTTAAAATATTTCGATGGGGCACTTCATCATCAAATTAATTTCTTAAGACCATGGGTTTGCCATCCCTGACCTAGACGGTCAATAAACTTGCACGACGTTGACGCTCCTCTTAATATTTTCCCTCGACAACCATTAGGTGTTAATGGTGTTTCGTAGAGAAATGTTTTGATGCGTCTTGGACAGATTTTCTGTTAATGATTGTGTTTTGTTTTGAAATGGAAGATCATAATTTCATTCATTTATATTTCAAGAGATTTTCGATAGTGACTAGCTTTTTGCCCGCGACTTCGTCCGCGTGGAATAGTTACTTTGTTCCATATGAACTTCATCCCCTATTTCACCCCTACTTATGTCGAAATTTATTAATTAAATTTAAAATTTATTAATTTTAAATTAAATTTATTAATCCTATTTAAGCGGACGTCTTCATCATAGTAGCTCCAATCTTGTAATTTCAGTTCAATCAGTCGAAAATCTAAGAAGATTTATACAAACTTTCATCCCCTATTTTATCCCCTTACGGGTGGAATTTATCAAAATCCTTTCTTAGGGGATGCCTACGTCATAGTAGCTATATGCATGCAAAGTCTCAGCCCGGTCGGTTTAAAATTGACAAAGTTTCATACAAACTTTCATCCCCTATTTTATCCCCTTGGGGGTAGAATTTATCAAAATCCTTTCTTAGCGGATGCCTACGTCATAACATCTACCTGCATGCCAAATTTCAGCCCGATCCCTCCAGTGGTTTGGGCTGTGCGTTGATAGATCACTATGTCAGTCAGTCAGTCACCTTTGAGTTTTATATATATTTAGATATAAAAGAAAAACAAATAAGACTCATTTATATGTCAAGCTCTATTTAAATTAGTGCTTTGTAAAATCTAAATGAGATCTAAACCTTTTTAGAAAAATATGTTTTTAACCCGTGTTCTCTTTTCAGCAGTGAGCTCAAATCTAAAACGGTAGTACATTTTGTACGCATCTGTACTACTCAAAGACACTTGTAAAGAAAATTCCCCCATCATTATCTGGAGCGTTCGGGACAGTTCCGAGTGGAGATGTCTAGCTCTCTTTGTGTATAGTCAGGGAGCTCGTACACACTAAGAGATTTCTAGTGATTGAGAGTAGAGGTGGGTGTAACATGCGATTTTGTTTTCTATTATTATGGCATATACAGTCGACAATCGCTGGAATTCGGAAATTGGTATTAGAATATTGCTAATGTATCTGTCAGTCCTTGTGTCACTTAATGTAATTACGTGACAAAAATCTACTTAAAAAGAGTAATTTATTTATCATTAAAATATAATATGTTTTGACATTTTTCGCGATGAAGAGGAAGAGAAGGTAAATATAAGACTAAGGAAAATCTTACGTAATTTTATAAACATAAAATCTTGTTTCGCTTCTACTTGAATCAAGAAGAAATATTCCATACGACATAGTGGACACTACATAATAATACTCCGATTTCGAAGCCTGCTATAACTTAGGGCGCTGGTCTTGATATTGCAAAAATAGCGACCCGCTCGCGGTGTCACCCACTCTCATCCGTTCCTAAAAGGTGTAACGTGATGTTATATAACTATATCCTTCCTCGATAAATGCGACTATCCAACACAAAAAGAATTTTCAGAATCGGTTTAGTAGATCTAGAGATTACCCCCTACAACCCCACATACTCACAAACTTTACCTCTTTATAATATAAGTATAGATCTACCAAGTTTTAATTATTTTTATTTATTTTTTTAAAAAAACGTTGCCCCACACTAGGATTTTCTCCTGTATCGTGGGTGAGTTTACAAACACAAATTCTCACATACACAAACGCCCAGACCCGGAACAAGTACCTGTAGATCATACAAATATTTGCTCCGTGTGGGGTTCGAACCCACAACACGTGACGCAGAAGCGAATCGCTCAGCCGCTACGCCAAACGTGTCGTCTAAATATTAGGCGATAAGGCCGCCCATTGAATGTTAAATTGATACATTTGTCATGTCTTTTGTATATTTTTGGTGTAACTACAATAAAGAATATAATAAATTACACTAAGTTCGTAATACTAAAAAAAAACTGTCATTGCGTAGGTAAGTTCCCTTTAGGTAAGCCCTTAGGTACTGTTGTTTAGTTTATAAGTTACTCCTGGTTGCTCCTTCAGTGTAAAGATTCCCTGCGTCAATAGCCTACATCCGTTTTGTACGTAGTGCTATTAGTTATTCTGTGAATATCATACCACAGTAACATATATATACATAGATACAAAAAGTTGTCAGAACTGTGTCCCCAATACAAACAGGGCTCAACATCTCGGACCATTGTTATTCGTTATCGTGACGTTTCAATTGAAACTCTCCGTGAACGTTGCTTCGAGACGGACGGTCTTATTTGTGGCGTGAACGGAATTGTCCCCGATGCATGACGTATTAATAAACCATGGGATCAAGGTCGTTAGTTAGAGAGTTATGGTAATTTTTAAAGAACTGATTGTGAGGAAAAATTGAGGTCTGAAATCAAATTGACAAAATATAGTATGCATGACTAAGTAGTAACTAAATTCTGACTATGAACTAAAAACACATCAAGGGTTAGGACAGATGTTCTTCTGTATATTTCAATCATCATCATATCAGCCAATGGAAGTCTACTGCTGACCAAAACCCTCCCCCAAGACTTCCACAGGCACCGGTTTTATGCCACCTGCATCTAACGACTCCCAGCTGCCTTTACCAAGTCTTCCGTCCATCTTGTTGGAGGTCGTCCCACACTGCTTTCTGCCTCAGTTCTACGAGCTATGTGTTTGCTGTATATTTAGGGCTGTATATATAATCTACAGACTGCCTCATTAGTCTAGTGGTCCCAAGCGCGACTGCTACGCTAGAGGTCCTGGGTTCGATCCCCAGGTCAAGCAAAGTGTTATTGAGTTTTTCTATGAAATTCTCAGTACCAGCTCGGAGTCTGGATTTGTGCCCGGTTAATGGCAATAGGCTCGCCCCATATTACATGGGACCTAAACATACCGGCGAACTGTGGGTGTACATTAGTACGCCTCTGCCTACCCCTTCGGGGAATACAGGCGTGATGGTATGTTATGTATGTGTTATATATAATCGGGGGCGACTATTGCCATCAATCGGGCACAAATTGCAAACTCCGAACTGCTACTGAGAATTTCATAATAAATAAAACAATACTCGAAATGGGAACCGAATGATCTAAAGCTTATGTAGCAGTCGTGCTTAGGACTACTAGACTATTGAGGCAGCTTTTATACGTTTTAAATATAGATATATATTTATTAACTCACGTACAATGTAGGGTGTATCAAAACTGGATCCCATAATAACTAATCTCATATAAAGCCATCAGCTGAAGACCTCGGTCGTCAATGTTATCTGTTATTAAAATCTAGGTTAGGTTAGGCATAGCCCGCACTCGATGTAGGGAAAGTTTTTGATTAAACAGGTATTGTAGACCTGGTCTAGGAAACATGTTACGTAGGTAAATATCAATGGCTTTACTTATATAAACGAAAATAATTCGACTCGAAGGACCAATAATTTATAGGGATAAACTATATCGTGGGGAAGCAAGGAAACCAAATTGACCTTTGAACTTCAATTGTTATTTGAACCAACTTTTATTTCATTTTTTTTTAAAACGTTGCCCCACACTAGGATTTTCTCCTGTATCGTGGGTGCGTTTACAAACACAAATTCTCACATACAGAAAATAATTCGACTCGAAGGACCAATAATTTATAGGGATAAACTATATCGTGGGGAAGCAAGGAAACCAAATTGACCTTTGAACTTTAATTGTTATTTGAACCAACTTTTATTTCATTTTTTTAAAAAAAACCTTGCCCCTCTAGGATTTTCTCCTGTATCGTGGGTGCGTTTACAAACACAAATTCTCACATACACAAACGCCCAAACCCGGTACAACTACCTGTAGATCATACAAATATTTGCTCCGCGGGGGGTCGAACCCACAACACGTGGCGCAGAAGCCGATCGCTCAGCCGCTACGCCAAACGTGTCGTCAACTTTGACTAAAAACAATAGCTATGGTACTCGAAAGACCAACATTTATGAATAAATTAGATACTAACTGAATATTTATACAATTAATATACGACAACCATAAACGGTAACTGTAATTCGGTGTTTGATTGATTAAATTACTTTCCCTTTGTCACATAATTTTTGTGATTTTTAATTTTTTTTGGAACGGCGGTGTTTGACTCCGGCGTTCCAAGAAGTCAGCAGTTTGTGAACATACTCTTGACAAGGCCCAGCACTACATCAGATTTGATAAACCACAAGTCCTCGCAAAAGAAAACCGATTCCTTCCCAGGATGATTCGCGAGGCTATTGAAATTAAAAGACACCCAAATTTCAATAGAGAAGATGGCTGGGGCTTACCACCTGCTTGGAATCCCATTATAGATTCCATTAAATCAAAATCCAAGCCCAAAACTACAAGACCGAAGGATACGGTGAGCTCGTTCTGCGTGAATCGGATCGCCAATAAATAACAAAAATGTAAGGTAGCTGTTAGTAATTGCAACATTGAGAAGTCCAACAACTTAGTCTGCCCGTGACCATGGATGCTGTAAAGGATCCGAAACGTCGGGAATTAAATAATAATAATACAACGCGATAAAATCCGTAAAAAATAGTTTTATTTCAATCTCGTCTTATATGTTTCTAACCACATAATAAATCTTTGTTTAGGACATTAATGAACATTGTTGTAACCGTCCATCTTCGTCAACTTAGCATATAACCTTGCAAAGCTAGATAAAGGGATTTCCCAAGTTGTGATATTAAATTTACAAAATACCTCGAATTTACTTTTAGCTCAGGGAACCCGGAAACTGATTTGTATTATAGCGGTCCAAAGGTTAAGTAGGAGATGGGTTTGTGGGGCTTTTCCTTCAAACGTAATATGCTTACCATTATGTGGCTAGTGATTTTTTTAAATCTTACTAGTAATGTGTGAGTCGCACATTACTAGTATTCTTGTTCATGATCGCAAGTCCGAAGCCATTTCGCTAGCGCCGCTTCAAATATAACTTTATTTCGGTATAATATAATATAATAAGTATGTTTTTCTAGAACACATTGGTGTATATATCTTCTATCTATACTTATAATAAATCTGTAGAGAGGTCAATTCTGTACATGAAATATATTTCCAAAATAACTATCAGCGGGTGATTAGTGATCGATACTGACGCCAAAAATGCAATCAGTAAAATTTTTGTCTGTCTGTCTGTCTGTCTGTCTGTCTGTCTGTATGTTCGTTATAGAAACAAAAACCACTCGACGGATTTCAACGAAACTTGGTACAATTGTTCTTCATACTCCTGGGCAGGTTATAGTATACTTTTCATCACGCTACGATCAATAGGAGCAGAGCAGTGAAGGGAAATGTTGGGAAAACAGGAGAACTTACTCCATTTTTTAAGCTTCCATCGCGTGTGCAGCCTTAATGGTTAAAGCCACACAGAAATCATGTATGACGGAAATGTTCTCCTTAAAATTATCTAAAAAATATTCCACAACAGCAAATGTCTATCTTTTATGGTTGACTCACAATAACACGTGTTACTCCCGATAGCTTAGCTGTTCGGAGCTTTCTGATTATATTTGTCTACTCTTACGTTAGGTGACTGACTGACTGACATAGTGATCTATCAACGCACAGCCCAAACCACAGGTTATAGTATACTTTTCATTACGCTACGATCAATAGGAGCAGAGCAGTGAATTGTGGTGGAACAGTGGTTTCAAGCTATAAAACATCACGCTACAACCCTTAGGAACGGGGCAACGCAGGTGAAACCGCGGGCGAAGAACTAGGGAACAAAGTAACTATTCCACGCGGACGAAGTCGCTGGCAAAAGCTAGTTATAATAATAAAACCTTATTATAAGGCAAACTCCACACATAGAATACAATTATAAATCAATGTTATAAACTTATATTCAGGCCAAATGTCGGTAAAATGAGCCATAAGCATTGACTTTCGTGATACATTAACTTTTTCATTACTAGGTACCTACGCTGGACAACGTTTTATTATGACTTTTTAATATTAAATTTATATTCGTTTTGGTGTTTATTTATGAAATTATAATTTATGTTGTTAACTATTTATTCATTTTCCTATGACTATAATTACTAGATTGACCATAATTACTAGGTACTTGTGTAGGTTTGTTCAAAGGTAATATTATAGGGAAATTTTAATTAAACCGGAAAACGTGTCACTATCGTTTCATTACTTGCATCGAGTTTAGGGTTACCAAAGCCGTAAGAACGAAAATTAAATATCGGGAAAACAATTACCCTCTAATAAGGTCTTAAAATCTAAGATATTTTTAAAAATTCTTTACATAAAACTTCAGCCTGCGTATATTTGTTCTCGCAAGACATGAAAGTCGGTCAAATCTGTTATTTTCATTGTGTCAAAATCCTCTTTCAATGATTTCGAAATTGTTTATTTTTGACAGGTACTACTAAATCTGTCAGTGTTTATGTTAATACGGGTCATGGAACTATTATTCTGATACCATTGAAATATGTAGAAAACTTGGGTCCCCTGGTCGTCCGTCCATCTTATCAGAGTACCCTAGCTTAATAGATTTTAATTTCTATCCCATATAATTGCTACTGGGCAAAGGTCTCCCTTACCTCCTTCCAAATCGCTCTGTCTGTGATTTTAGCAACCTAATTTCTATCGTAAAAGTCCAATTCATTGCGCCACCTCCTTCTGGGCCAACCACGCTGTCGCTTCGCTCAATGTGGGATCCAATTCGTGGTGGCATTTGCCCATAGTTTGTTTGTCATGCGGCAGACATGTGTCCCACCCAGTCCCATAATTATGATTATTGAAGTGAAAACTTCTTTATAGGCGTTGAGCAATTTTTGGGTGAACAAAAATCATGGAACTCGCGTCATCGTCATCGAACGCTTTCCATGAGCTATATGTACACTGTATAAATAATTATGTGTACTTTTCGGGTGAATAAAAAGCGTGAAACTCACATCATCGTCACCGTACGCTTCCCATTTATCGACGATACAATTTATAAGTTTTAACTTCTATCGGCAGTCCCCAATCCAAATTATTATATTATCTGCACAAAGGCTTGATTAAAACTCGAAAGTGTCAACCCTATGAGTGTTGAACGTTGACAGCTTGTAATACATTAATTAAAATGTTGTCGGTTGTGCTTCGATTTTATAGAATTCTACATAAATAAATACACTAACTTTAATTTTGTAGTTCCCTTTTTTGATGATAGGTACTTTTAATTGAAAATTCAGTAATGGTCGAATTACAATCGTTTTTACAGACAAAATAATAACCATCCTTTTGTCTATAAATGCCTTCATAAGAGCCAAAAACCTAAAAAAGCTGGTCACTTTAACATACCAAATTCGCACGGTTAGGCAGAGGTGAACTAATGTGTCACAACATGTTTCAAATACCCACAATTCGCCGGTATATTTAGGTCTCATGTAATTGAGGGTGAGCCTATTACATTTAACCGGGCACAAATCTAAACGCCAAGCTGCTACTAAACTAAAGTTCGTGAAATTCGCCATGACCATGACAGGCCCCATGATAACCCTGTATATGAGTAACATAGACATGTTGTCTTGTCAGCCCTATGTGACAGTTTACTGGTTTCTGATACTTCGTGCATATAATTAACAAAAATATAATGTAGCTATTAGTCATTTTAATATTAAGACCTCCAATATCTTCGTCTAATTGTGACCATAAATGCTGTAAAAGATCCAAAACGCGAAAATATCAATATATCGCGATAAACATACATAAAAAATACATACAGATGAACATAGAATCTCCTTCTCGAAGTTTGGATTGGTACCCCAATAGCGATAGGTTCAACTGCTATTGTATGGGACCTAAACATGGTGTAAATTAGTACACCCTGTCTAAATCTTCGGGGAATACAAGCGTGATGGTTAACATGTATGTTAAAACACAAAAAATCTGTGCCTTTTGTTTACATTGTTCAAATAAAGACGTATTTTGCATTCTTTCGTATTAATGAATCGGATCCCGGCTGCATAGTTTTTAATATCTGTAATGAAAGCTGCAAATATGATGAGAGAGGTGCGCGCTTCGAGTGTGGCGCTGAAACTTTAGGGTGTGGACTGAGAGGCGGAATGTTGAAGAACTAGCGGGTTTATTGGTATTCTGATGGGTTTTCACAAATGTGAAATCCTCGACTATAGGGAAGTGAAAGCTAAAATGATTTTTAGTTGGTATAAGTCTGACATTGACTGCCTCATTAGTCTAGTGGTCCCAAGCGCGACTGCTACGCTAGAGGTCCTGGGTTCGATCCCCAGGTCGAGCAAAGTGTTATTGGGTTTTTCTATGAAATTCTCAGTAGCAGCTCGAAGTCTGGATTTGTGCCCGGTTAATGGTCGCTCCCTATTACATGGAACCTAAACATACCGGCGAACTGTGGGTGTATATTAGTACCCCTCTGCCTAACCCTTCGGAGAATACAGGCGTGATGGTATGTTATGATGTTATTAGTCTGACATAATCGCGCAATAATAGTGGGTTTTCTAAGCTGAGTTATAGTACACAGTTTGAATTTGTGCTCGATTGATTGAAATAGGTCAATCCCCTACTACATGGAACCTAAACATGCAATGTGTATGCGTACGTCGTCTGCTTAAAATTTTGAGGAATACAGGCGTGTTGGTAAGTTCTGTTTTATACTTTTATCAAGTTCAGCTAATCGCTATCCGCTATCGCTCCCGCTCTTTACAAGGTCACCACTCCCCACCACATTTCATTCCCATAGCGATACGAAACTGCGACGTTGGTGCATTAGTAAATTACTCACGTACGGAAAGTCCGTACTTTTCAAAACTTGGAATTTGTCGCTAGATCGTACAACACTCTACTAACTAATTTGTTTAATTAACATTCGTTTCCGGCTGTTAGATTAGTCTGTTGTTTTGCAAATTTCCCCTAATTTAATTTTAGGAGAAATATTTTTGTCTGTGTTGTGGTACGATGACTTTTTTCGCGCTATTTACAAGAGTACAAGGTTACATTTAAGAGAGTACATAATGGAGTGTATATGTCTTAGGCCGATCGATTAAATGAGCCGATCGTGATCTGCCTGGGCACATCGCGATACGCCGGATGAACGAAAAATAAAAATCGAGCTTAAGTTAGAACTGTGGCCACACAATGCTAGAACCGAATTGTAGTCATTGTACATACTTACACAGATTAGGTTAGGCACATCATGTAATAATCGGCCATATCGCGAAATGCCGGTGCATCATGATCTGCCCAGACAAATCTCGATCGGCCAACAACATAAAGTATTATGATGATATTTTAAATCCAGATATTAAAACTATTAAGGAAACATCGGATGAGTTATGGTTTCAAAATAGTAGTAGTGATACCAAGAATCAAAAACCCAGTAATATTTTAGAAAGTAACTAATATTTATTTTAGTCCCGCTTAACATCAGGCGAACTGGCGGTCAAGCGTAAGCCTATCATGAATAAAATAATGATTGCAAAATTGGAGATTTATTGACAAAGGTTGGTAGAAATTTTAATGATGTCAATTGAATTTTATTTCGGGGTATAACTCTATGGGAATGGGACAGAATCACGGTAAATGTACTAGTAAGTATAGTATTATCAGTATTTGTGGTGAAAAGCAGATACAGTGGCAAAATTTTCAATTTTAAGATGCTATTAAGTCTCGTGCTCTCGCAATCAGTTTAACTAAAAAGAGATAAACACAACACAACACGAGACTCACTGAGTCAGACAGACTACTCAATTGAGTAGCGTTTAAGTATTTGGCCAACAATGGATAAAGTCTAATTTTGCTTGATGAAGATACTATTTGGAGATTGGAGATATTAATTCCATCAATTTTCACATCTTTGAAATACCGATCAAAAGGTTTCCTTCGCGTTTTAAATAGGTATATTTAAATAAATTACGTTCTACTCATTGAAAGCAAAGCTTAAAAAAGCGACATGTGCAATAAAGTGCCAAGTTAATATATCACTTTAGTAGTAACAGGTGGGTTAAATAAATAACTCGCTCGCCCTGTTGACTCTTGCAATTTCTGAGGGATGAAAAGCTACTGAGATAAGCTATTCTGTTTTGATACCAAAAGGCAAAGATACATTTTGTATTAAACTTCAGTTGATTTATAACTTGAGATGATGTTGTAATAAATATTATCAAGTTTTGCGGTTCTTTAGCTTAGTGATATATCAAACTGAAGTGTGTGAAAATAATTTGATTAACGATCGAAAACATTCCCCTGTAAATTTATTACTCAAAGTCATAATTATGTATTTTTATACCCAGATCCTTACTGTTTCATAATATAATAAGAATATCCGGATTGAAATATAAGCATTTTATTTTATTTTTAATCTTGTTTTTATATACGTCTTTTGTGACATTTGAATTTTAAAAACATTTCAATAGTGACTCTGTAAATAAATCTAGTTAAATCTAGCTGACCTAACAGACTTTATCCTGTCCTAATTCGAAATAACTTGAGTTCCTACAAGCCGATGTCTGTACATTATAGATATTAAAGAACAACCAATACCAAGGGGTCTTTATTAGAGCAACGGAAGCCAATATATAAATATTATTTGTCTGTCTGTTTGTCTGTCTGTCTGTCTATCTGTCTATGTTTGTACGTGCATCACGCAAAAACTACTGCATAAAATTGGATGCAGTTTTCACAATTGTATGACGTGAGGGTCTAACTTAAAATAGCGCATGTTTCATCTTGATAAGCAAACTAGAAGCCGAGTTATCTCGATTCACTCTATAAAAAGTTATTATTTATATATATAAAAGTAAGAATCTTCATAGGTGTCTAGATAAATTTGTTATTTAAAAGCAATAAAAACTCACGAAAAGAGAACGAAAACTTTCCAATGTTTTACTAACAGAAAAAACATAGGCGTGTTAAAATAAGCAACGTTGCTAAAAGGCATTACCTATAGCAATACGTTACCTTAACGACAGCCGCCGGGAACGTAAACCTACGAGTACATTCGCGGTGCGGCCTAAAGTAATGGAATAAAAACATAAAGAGCATTAGAGTGAGTCGTGCGGAGGACGCAAGATAATACAGTGGGCACCCAACCTTATCGACCGTGGTTAAGCGCGCAAGCGATGTTTGATAGGGTAAAAAAACCTCGGCTGAAATATTACAACCCTTTTTTTGTTGAAGAAGGTACGACGGAGTTAACTGACAAGATTTTTACGTGTTTTAAGGGTTTTCTGAAGGATTTATTGTAGACGTGATAGTGTCTATTTCCTAATGCGGATAGGACGTTACGACATTAAATGAATTTATCCCTAAAGACCAGGGTCTATAACCAGAGCATCTTATCCGTGATGACTTACGGAGCCGGAACGTGGACACTCAACTTGGGACTGGTCCACAAATTCAAAGTTGCTCAGCGTGCAATGGAGAGAGCAATGCTTGGAGTTTCTTTGGTGGATAGAATTCGCAACGAAGTCATTCACCAAAGAACTAAAGTCACCGACATTGCGCTAAGAATAAGCACGCTGAAGTGGAAGTGGGCCGGCCATGTTTGCAGACGGATAGATGACCGATGGAGCAGACAAATGTTGAGAGTGGAGACCACGTTTGGGCAAGCGTAGTGTGGGACGCCCTGCGACGCGATAGACATACGATTTGATGAAGGTGGCTGGCCGCGGATAGATGCGAGCTGCTCAAGACCGGGATGGTTGGCGCTCTCTGGGGGAAGCCTACGTTCACCAGTGGACGGCAATAGGCTTATATATGAATGATATTATAAACAAAATACTTCCTTTAGAAATTTGTCATCAAATGAAAGTCGTTTGTGTATTGTTTGTATAATTTATTATTTATTTCAAAGTTCTTCTTTAGAATGTATTTAGACTGTAGTTTCATTTAATGGTATAGCATTTCATATCCATCTTTATGGAATATTGTAAATTGTTAGATAAACCAATAAAATCCAAGTTACCATAAAATTTTCATCAATTTCAGTTGTTTATAAACCTTCTTTTTATAGTCATCATCCATTATTTCAAAATGCTTCATTTACTGTTATAACGTCTCATATCCAATAAATATTTCCAGTTTTTAGAGTTTTTTTATTAAATTACAAATTTAATCCTGTCAATTATAACTGTGTTATTGATGAGAGAACTCCACTCCAAAGATAAGAGCACGACAAAGGTTGGTCGGTTTTTCAACCTATTTGGTTTTCAACTCGGTCGATTTTTAATCAGCTGATGTTGGAAAATGTCCAGTTTCCAGTTATTGGAAAGAGTTTTAATCAGAACTTTGGCGTGTGTGCGCTGGGCGAATACCTATTCGTCGTATTAAAACGTTTAATTTAAATTTCGTAATGGGTTGCCAGATTACAATATTTATTGCGTATTTTTGAACAGTTGCGAGTAGTATTTTAAGTGTACCATGGCAAAGGCTCGCATTAACTCGATTCCTAAGCTTTTTGAATAGTCACTATTCGCGGGCCCACTAACGACGCCAGGAGTCTACCGTATCAACAACGTTTGAAGTTGTGATAATCATGCAAGCGAGTGGGACCACTTATTCTCCGCGCGTTTGATATTTTTATTGATTGAGGCGTATTTTATAGAAAAAAAATTCGCGTCGTTAGTGAGCGTCCTTAGTATCTATGTATACTATATTTAAAAAGCAAATCAATTAAGTCTGGTGTAAGAAGGCATTCTTACCAAAATTGACCCTTCGCCACACTATACAGAATAGAATTATTGACCATTATTCATTCATAAAAACACAACAATTGTTAATGATAGTCAAAAAAACTGACATTCAGTTTATTCCTAGAATACCTTTAGGTTTTGCTAAGACAATTGGTTGTGGAGGTTCGATGGCAGTCAGACTGGAAGCTAACCCAAACATAGTAGTGAAAATGCCAGGATAATGATAAGGGTAAAAATAGTGGACATTTAAGTTCTCTGACATCCGCACTATGTGGCGGATGTTGTGTTAGCCTTATAATTAACTAAAATAAACTTTATCAATATTTAAGAACAACATTGATTACAAAACATTTGAACAAACTATCTTATTCTCTCGACAATTTATAAAAAAACAAAAGCTACTAATAGGCGAACAAGCCTTCAAAATACAATAACAATATCCATCTAAATATCAAACTCAAACGATAGATCCTTGTACAATCAATAAAACTGAATAAAACAAAGCTCCGAAGCTTAGAATGTACAGTCAGCCACAGATATAAATCTACACGTAGGAACAATTATAAAATTAAACAAGATTTTTGTCGAGCGTCCAGCAGCGATATACTCGTAGGTCGACGACATTATTCAAGTCGGAAGGCGTACTTGGATGAGAATAGCACAAGGGAGGCCTTTACCCAGCAGTGGGTGAAGTCAGACTGTGGATGATGATGATAAGATCTTTAACTCTACATCAAAAACGATATTTTACAACTATTTTCCAAAGATCCACTGCACGTATCTCGGTAACATTGTGTCAACTTTTTGGGATATCAAATTCAATACCTACGTAGTTTACAGCATTCATTAATTATATTTTTCATTTCTCATGGTAAAATAATAATTTGCATGCATTTGGCAGAGTGTATGACCTGTATATTCAGAATAACACTGTGTACGCCAGCTGGACCATAAGTTTGCTATTTTTTTAATGATAATTGTCATTCAATGACTTCAGAATTTATCATTTTTGACAGTTTTCTGTATCAAACAAGTCAGTTGTGTATCATTTAGTGTCATTGAGTGACCATTCTTATACAATTTGGATAGTAGGACTTGTAATTCCATCATGAATTTTGATATAAATATTAACTTCTTTAGTATATTAGGTAAATATTAACATTCTGTTCGTCCCAATATATTTGACGTTGACTGTACTTGTGTAAAGGACTTTGAGAATTCCATTAAACAATACGAAAGACTGATCACCGCTGCCGTACGCCATTTGTTATTGTCGTGAAGATATTGAGTTTTCAGTGACATAAATAGGTGCATTAACTGTAATGTCCGTGGCAGATACACCTGGGTATTGGACTTAATGATCGGCGGCTGTAACGATTTGTTGAGTGTGTATTACGTAGTTAGTTAGTTGATAAAAAATGGAATTATAATTGTGGTAGGATGTGGGTTATTTTTTTGATTAAGTTTTAACGTCTGTTGAGAAAATTCTTCGATTCTGATACCAACTAAAATTTACATGAGCTTATAGAGCTTTCTAATGAATAGATACATAAGAATTTACTTTTTTATTTAATCACATTATAACTTTACTATCGTATCTTCTTTAAAAAGCTATTATTCATATCCCATTAGGTAATATATATTGAGAATTTTATTGAAGTTCACAGTAGTTTTTAGTCACATTCTGAAAATAATAAAATTCTTCTACGTTGATACAAAATTACAACCTTAGTCATCATCAAGCAACAAATATTGTGAGTTTACCCTCTCTCCTATAAAAAAATATACTAACATCAAATAACAAACTACCCACTTCCCATCAACCAAATAATTACAAAATTGTCCCTCCAATTTTCATTCTTACACGTAAAGCGAAAATATCGTAAAGTATAAGTACAACGAACGCTGCATTCTCGATTCCTGTCACGAACGTCGGTACTCAGGGGGCAATGTACCTACATCAAGCTTGTAATCACCGTAATGTCTCATTACTCGGGGGGTTCTATATTGAAATATGATAGGGTCCCAGCTGTAAGTCCCCCCGCACTAATTCAAGTGTTTAATCGACCGGCGACTGGCGCGAAGTCTCTTGGGTGGTCACGTGAAATGATGTGATTGAATGGTTTGGGACGTTTTTATATAGAGTATGTCGATGAAGATTGTTAGAACCTGTATGTATTAGATAGATAGATATATAGAATATTCTTTATTGTACACCATTATTTCTATTACTACATAGTTTAAACTATTAAGTATTAGTGTAGATGTGTAGAAGATAGAAGTTGTGTGGGACGAACGGCCAGTTTCTATATCAAATCTGTCGGTAAATTTACTTACTAGAGATAGAATTTTGGCATAAGCTCCATACAGCTACTGTCAAAATTATATCTCTAGTAAGCAAATCTACTGACAGATAGGATATAGAAACCGGCCGTTAGAAGTTTTATTTATTAATCCAATTTATTAGTATTTATGCTCTACTAATAAATTGTGGCCCTACTACAGTGATAGCCTAGTGGCATGTATGACCCGTTGGACTGCCAAGGCAAACCTTTCGAAATAATGTGCGTATTAATTTATTAATTATCACTCGCTTAAACGGTGAAGGAAAACATTGTAGGATTTGAAATAAATGTCAAAATACTAAAATCAGCATTATCAGTACCTTTATGGGTTGATGGTAATGTTGATGATCCAATTGGTTAACAACAAATCTCGTGTCAAGGACCTAATTACTATAGCTCGTTTTTGTTTCCCACTAGATTTTTTTGTTCTAATTAATTACACACATTTTAAGATGGTTCCGATGGCTCTTATAGGTTGTGTACCGTACTATTTTTTTTTAAAAAAAAAGCTTACTAATAATGTGGGTCGCACATTACTAGTATTCTTGTTAACCCCTCGTGCTAAGCTAAATGCTTGTGTTGCGAGTGGGTTCACGTCGGTAGTGCAATGGGTGGGGTTCGAACCGGTGACCACATTATCGCAAGTCCTTCGCCCTAGCCATTAGGCTACCGCCGCTTCAAAATTGGATTAATTAAGTGGGTTCGTCACAAAAAACTCGAATAATAATTACCTATTTATTTTTAAATGCCATAAGTAGTCGCTCAATGCTTAAATTTTCATGACGATATTATCAATAAATTACAAGTATCTATCTTCATACTACTATCGTACTATCTTCATCCATGGTTTGTAAATATACGATCCTTTTTGTATCTTCTTACAATGTTTGTCTTCATCTCCCAAAGTAGATTCAGTTTGCTCCTCATAATTCAATATTATAATCGTATCAACTTTGTGTCTGATGGAAAATTCATAAGGCACGTTCCAAGTTTGATTCGACGCAGTGTAATAGAAGCACCGGATCTCTGTCAAAACAGACCTCAATCAAGACTTGATCGTATAAATTTTGATTACAACCGCCGTCACTAGAATACGAAATTGCCAAAACACGGGATCAAAGTGTTTCACGTTGTTTTTTAGCGAGAAAGTTGTGTACATTATCAATATTCCATCAATTTAGCAGTAATACGTCCTTCAAAGAGAATTCTCGCGTTTGGGTCAGGAACATACTCATTTATTTTTATTTTATTTATATGGCATTAATCTACTTTTATGAAAAAAAAAGCAGTGAAAAATTAAGATTAAGTACATAAAAACATACATAGATATTTGTATAAAGCGAGTGTAGCGACTTATCTATCTTTATTAGTCATTCACAGTCATATAGTCATTAGTCTTAGAACATAAAAATACCCAGAAATGGTTTCAACCAATTTATTACTCATAAAAAACATACATTGTTCACTTATTAATGAGCTTAAATAGATATTTGTAGCGATCGCGATATTATTTTCCTTCATGTAATATTTAGTTCTATGACTTCGCAATTTAATTTTATTTGTGTTTCTTAAGTAATGATGAAATGATTTTTGGTATAGTTAATTTTTTTTTAATATACTTTGTAAATTTAAGGCTACTTATGGTCATAATTACTGCATGCGGTCCTTTCTGTAGACTTCAATGCAACCGCGACTGGTCAATCCTAAATTCTCGAAATCTAGCCAAAAATTTGATAGGCTGAGCGATAGTTTTTGCACATCACAAACTGAGGAAAAACAAATCTCAGAATGATCTTACCCTTTTTTAAAGCTTATATTTTATGTTTCAAGACTCAAAAGGCAATAAGGACAGTAGCTTTGAAGTGTCTCTTAAGCTCAAGTTGGTCAATGTTTTTCAATCACATTATTTTTCTTACCCAGCAATATTTTTAATGTCAGACCTATCGTATTGCGACCGAGTAAACTAATCCGTGTAGAATACCCATCAAGTGCCGAATCATGATTATAATGTACTGAAATTCTCAAGAGATGAACACTGACACATTTCGCATCGTACGTTGGGCGTGTGTATGAATCATGATGGCAAAAAATATGCCTTTTCTTTATTATTTTTTTATGTTATCCTTATGAGTAGCTTTTGGATGTAGCGTAATTTTATCCCGCGTGTTTTTTCCTCGTGACATGAGAAGTATTAGCCTACAATAAAAATGTTGAAAGGATAAAATAACATTTTATGGACTAGGTACCATTTTCAAGGAATGATAAATATATAAGTCACCCTTATCCTTGGATTTTGATACCGTTTTTATAGAAAACTACTATTAACTTGCTGGAAAAATAGTATGCACCTTAAATCAATTAAAATAGCCATGGAATTGATACAAAAAACTAGATCTGGATTCTGAGTGTATGATAAGTGTGCTGAGGTTTTTCGGAGATAAATATATTACAAGAAAAGGAGTCATTTGAAAAGATTAAAAAAAACATTTATAACATAACAATAATTCACATCGAACTTAAAACTGAATCTGTTCGTTTTAACGATCCGCACGTCGACGGAGCCGGCGGACGCGTCTTCTCCACAAAATTTACATAAATCAATTTCAATACAAACACCTCTTAGTGAACTCTGTCCGCGGTCTTCATAAATGTGTGGTGCCAGTTCGAGAGGCAAAGAAATATAAAGGTAGCTTTATGAGCTGAAGATAAAAATAGAGTGACTTTACCCATTATCATCAGTAATGTTGGTATCAAAAATTGCAGCATCAATTTCGTTAATATCATTAATACAGTCATTAATCACAGAAAACCGGCGTTAAACAACGCTTACGTTGTGTTTCGAGTGAGTGAGGTTACCGGAAGCCCAATCCCCTTTTAAAAGGTTGGGGTTTTTTTAGCTAGATGGCTTCGGCATTTCCTAACTGACGACCTCTGAGAAGAAACACCTAAACAAACTCAGAGAATCATGGTCTCTTTTAAAGTCCAGACATGGAAGAACACTTATATGTGAGTGGTACGATGTAGGGTAATGTCTGAAATGGCCTTTTGAGGAAAGAACCATATCAGCTTTGAGTAGACCAGTCCCAACTGATGGCATGCATGCATCAGTCATCGTGTAGCTCAACCATAATTAGCTCAACGACCTGTCCCACGACTATACCAGATTAGCAGGACATTTGTGTAGATCTAAAGACCTACATGGTACATAATGCTTTCTATATGTTATGCAATATTTGTGACAGTACATTGACAGTATGCCATTATTCAGTTTGCTTGAAGTCATCAATGGTGACTGATTGTCATTTTCTCCTTACAATCTCTTCTTGGAAATTAACTACACCTTCATACGTCAACTTGGACGTCAAAGCAAAAATTTTGTGTTAGTTGGCTTCCATAGATATTTTTGTTTTTGGGAGTCATTTTTCTTTTGAGATATATTTTGTAGTTTTCCTATTTCCACTATCACTGTGACCTCACCCCAGTCCGTGACTTGGATGGCGAACGGGCCGCGGTTACTGGGCGACAGTTGGAACGCAGTTAGACTGATCAAATTGAGTCAGTTGCTTCTGAAGTAACGTCGATGTTGGGTGCGACGCGATTTATATCGCAGATGTTGGCGTTGGCGGGTTCCTTTTTAGATACTTATTTGCTTTTGGAATAGTTTAGAAGTGGCAGGTGCGTTACAAGATCGTTATTGCAAATAAGCAACTGTTAAGGTAGAGGACAGACTGGTCCCACATAGGCAATGTATACATCGGATAATGACATCTGCCCGGCCCTAGATTTTTATGAAAATGTTCGCATTAGAAACACACAAGCCCGGATTGAAAGAAAGAAAAAGGGTTTATTGACACATTAAACTCTAAGATTAAACTAAAATTAAAACAATTATGTGCCCCATGGCTGTGCCAAATAGGTCCAATTCAGCTAAATGCTAGATCAGTGAGCAGGCTGGCGCTAGTTTTGAATTGGACCTTCAAGGAATTTTAGATTGCGCCATATACGATAAGTATGTTTATAATGCAGACGTTGTTTAGATACGTCAGTTCAATCAATTTGTTTTTACCTTTTTCTATGGTGTATTAAAGTGGTAGCCTAATGGCTAGGATGTCGGACTTGCGATCATGTGGTTGCCAGTTCGAATCCCACCCATTGCACTACCGACGTGAACCTACTCGTAACAGAAGGATTTAGCTTAACACGAGGGGCTAACAAGAATACTAGTAATGTGCGACCCCCCTTTTTTTTAAACATTGCCCCACACTAGTATTTTCTCCTGTATCGTGGGTGCGTGAGAATTTGTGTTTGTAAATACAAACACAAATTCTCACATATAAAAACACCCAGACCCGGAACAACTACCTGTAGATCATACAAATATTTGCTTCGTATTGGGATCGAACCCATAACACGTGGCACAGAAGCCGATCGCTCAGCCACTACGCCAAACGTGTCGTCGAAAAACGTGTGTTCTTTTTTTTAAAGTTATTTTTGCAATGTAAAATCTTGTTCATGTTCTTGGATGCGGGCGTTCACGCGATTTGCTGAATTAACAAAAAACAATCAAAAGGGTGGGCAGGATTTTGAATTGTATAAATAGTGCCATCCAAGAAGACGCGCCGCGCTTTACTTCCTAATTATTTATAATGTATGTGTGCAACTTTCTGTTAATGTTCTTATTCCATAAGTGCACACAAGTACCTATTGTGTGTCCTTATAAACGGCATATCTTACGCCCTTATTTCGTCGCGATAGTGGTGATTATTGTATAGCTTGACGTGTTGCTTTTGTATATCAACAACATTATACAGCTGCACACCCAGATTTATTTGATATTGCTCTCGTGTATATTTCACACACAAAAACCACTCAAAACTGCGGATATTTTGCATACAAATGATACTTTATGCCGTTGACATAAAACAGTCAATCAACCTCACAGAGGACAGTTCGTTGCAGTTTGAAAAAAGTACTTACCTAACCCTATCTATATTATAAAACAAAATGTGATGATAATTATATTATAATAAAACTGATAATATTATTATTATCAAGTTCCAAGTTTAAATGTTTTTATTCAAATAAGCTTTTACAAGCGTTTATGAAATGTTATATTTCTAGTTGCACGGTTCCAAAAGGCTGATCCTATGGAGAAGAATTCGGCAAGAAACTCCATGGACATCGGTTTTTTTTTTATGAGAGAGGTGGGCAAACGAGCAGACGGATCACCTGATGGTAAGCGATTACCGCCGCCCATGGAGACCCGCAACAACAAAAGAGGAGTCACAAGTGCGATGCCGACCTTTTAAAGAGGATTGGGCCTCCGGTAACCTCACTCACTCGGCGAAACACAACGTAAGCGTTGTTTGAAACCGGTTTTTCTCTGAGGCCGTGGTATCACTCCGGTCGAACTGGCCCATTCGTGCCGAAGCATGGCTCTCCCACGTAAAGTCCTTAATTTTTTGGTTTTTATGGACTTCCCTATTAGGACAAGAAAATATTTGTCTATTAAAATTATACTTAAATGCAAAATTAACTCTGTCTTTCTGTCTGTCTGTTACGTTTACACGCCGTAACCTATAGATCAATTTTGGTATAGATTGGACCGTGCAGAAGAGCATAAGCTACATTTTATCTGAAAAAATCCTCTCGAATGCGTATGAATACACAGGCCTCTAACTCTTGATAATATCTAAAGTCGGGCAGTGTTAGAGGATGACCATCTCAATAGCAGCTGGGATTTTTTATTCATGGCAAAAGGTTCGCAATTTTTGGCGCCTTAAACATTAAAAAGTATTTTTGTCACATTTTTTTTACATTACTGGCGGCAAAAATTACAGGACATAATTAAAAATGGTATCGATTCCCAAACTAAGGTAAAATTTGTATTTTAGAACACCGTAATATTATACTGGGCGTGATGATAATTATGTTCTCTTGTAAAACTAAAAGAAATACCTTTACAGAATTTATATTCATAAAAAACTTGTGAAATCTTCAACGGGTGCACTTGAACCCCCTAGAACATTTTTCTCACATTTAGCAACAAAGGAAGAGACAGGAAACTTGTCAAGAACAGGTGACTTGACTACCGTATTCATAATTTGAAGAAAACTTCGCTTCACAAAAAATGTTTCACTTTGATTTATTTTTCGCATAAAGCTTTCGTCGTTTATTTACTTTGCTTACGAACTAGAACTGGTTTTTTTGTTAGCGTCCTAGAAATAAATTTGTGTACCTGCCCTTTTTCTAGCATTGAATATCCGTAGGTCTCTTTCATTTCTCTCAAAAATGAATCTACTGTAAAACAACTTCTCAATAGACATTCTTATTGACTGCTGATCGTGAAGTTCAGGGTTTAATAACACAGACGCGAGGCTACGGCAAATCAGATTTTGCCCACCACACACACACTGAGTGTCCTCTACATTAGTACACTTCTGCCTAAGCACAGTTGTATTAATGTACACCAACACTTCGCCGGTATGTTTATGTCCCATGTAATCGGGGGTGACTATATTACAACTAACCACTAACCATTAACCGGGCACAAATCCAAGCTATACCTGTTTCTGAGAAAAATGCCAGAACCTTTTTTAACCTTTCTATAAGAATAAATTTTTCACTTCTAATGAATTGAATTAAATATTGAAAAAGCCTGTCATGCTTTTTCAATATTTAAGGAATTTTTGAATTTATTATTTAAAAAAAAGTTGCGTTGGCCCAGATTGCTTCTACTAATACTCGTGGGCTCGTGGCGAATATCACGAATGACAAATGGGATTCGCAAAGGAAGAAAAGTGCGATTTTCATTCGGTACGAGTCCAACGTGTTAGAGTCTCGTGGCTAGGTAAGTAATATATAATCCGATCGACTGATCTGGAAGGTTAAGAGTCCGGCGGACCGAATTTCTCTTACAAACGTTATACCGAAATAAATCGTAATTCCAACACAATTTAACCAATTACAAAATACTTCACAGGAAATAAATGTAAGCGAATATAATTTTTGATAACTTTACCAAGTTTGGAACTATTTTCCGATCTTTTGTTTCCAGTGAAGTAGTAGTAGACGAAATAGCGCCCTAGGAACCTAGATTAACGGTATCCAAATCCGAATAATAATATTATTTGATAGAATATTGGCTGGACTGCGATTTATTTCGGTATTACGTTTCTGTGAGCAATCCAAGCTCCGCCGTACACTTAAGCTGCACTCGCTGCGAAAGAAAAGTCACCCATCCTCACCCGTCTGTGGATGGGTGACTTTTCTTAACACATCGAGACTCCTCCGTGCCTAGGAGAGCACGCAAAGCCGTCGGTCCCGGCTATCGTGTCGTACGAACATGTATGACAATTTGTTAGTGGTACTCAGAAGGCTAACAAAGCCTGAAAACCAGTCTACCCTCCGGATATTGGTATTGCCCAGAAATTGGGCTTCGTCCAAAATACTGATATTCAACCGTATCTGCCTAGGCTGGAAGCCGACCCCATTATAGTCGGAAAAAGGCTTGGAGGATGAATGACGAGTGTGACGTTTTACATACAATTTTTTTTATTCATGATAGACCTACGTTAGACCGCCAGTTCGCCTGATGTTAAGCAACAGTAACTTACAAATACACCACCTTTAACTACTACATTTAACCCATCATGTAACAAATTACAGACTAGAAATCTTTTATTCTCAGGCTCTGGATTCTAATATAATTTGTTGAAATAAAATATTTTTATTCGAATACCTGAAACTATTCTGCCTCATTAGTCTAGTGGTCCCAAGCGCGACTGCTACGCTAGAGGTCCTGGGTTCGATCCCCAGGTCGAGCAAAGTGTTATTGGGTTTTTCTATGATATTCTCAGTAGCAGCTCGGAGTCTGGATTTGTGGCCCGGTTAATGGCAATAGTCTCGCCGCCTATTACATGGGACCTAAACATACCGGCGAACTGTGGGTGTAGGTACATTAGTACGCCTCTGCCTTACCCTTCGGGGAATACAGGCGTGATGATGGTATGTTACCTGAAACTGCCGCTGTAATTGAATTAGAAACTTATTCACTTTCCCAAAAATCGTACATTCAATTTCCAAATCCCAAACTAATATTCTAATTCAACTCCGTAAAAACGTAAATACTTACCTATTTCAACGTCAAAAACAGATTTGGCGTGTCTATCCCATTCATGCGCATAGGCATAAACCCGATAAACAAAAAGCGAGGTATCCAATCAGAAAGTTCTGCGAAATAAATTTTGGTTTCACATGAAGTGTAATGGACAAAGGCCCTATTGTTTTATATTTATGTATTGCCTTCGAAGTCTAAAGGGCTCCGTAATTTAGCCCACCCTAAGGGATGGAACAAACATGTGGGATTGAGAGTTAACGCAGAATTTACCTGGGAATTCTTACATAAAGGTAAAATCGGGCACAAAATTGATTGACTTCAGTTTAATTATATTTATTTTTTGATAGGAATTAAATATTTACTTTCAAAATATAAATATAATATTTTGTATTCTCATATTACTATATCTGATGCAAAATTAAATATATTTATTATGATAATAAAGGTATAAACCGATATTTTATTAAATTCAATTACTTAATCTTGTCATATTTGTCTTATGTTTAACCTCAGAATTAAAGACGAGAGACTTATCTTAAATCTTCAAAGTAAGCAAAGAAATGTCGTCACTGTCGTCAGATTTCAATTCCGATAATAGCTCCAGTGTCTAAGTTCTTACGACATTAATCAAGATTGAATTGTTATTTATTAAGTTAAACTTACATCTTACCGTAATGAATATTGCGTAATTGGATTAAGTGTACCTAAAGTAATATAAGTAGGTAATTATTAGACTTGCAAAAAGGGGTAGTTCACGAAATTCAATTTTTGAATGGAAAGTAATTTCAAAAGCAATGTTACCGGAGGCCCAATCCCCTTTTAAAAGGCAGGCAACGCACTTGTGACTCCTCTCGTATTGCGGGTGTCCATGGGCGACGGTAATCGCTTACCATCAGGCGATCCAACTGCTCGTTTGTCCCCCTGTCCCTTAAAAATGGCGTTTTTGGCCACTAACAAAAGAGAATTAAAATTCGAATACCCTTCAAAACTAAGCACAGGGTCAAGTGGCGCACATTAAGGTATACCTCCAGCAGTGGTCTGATATAGGCTCATGATGACGATCTTTTCAAAATGATTAGAAAAAGTACCTAGTATAAGATTAGATTAAAAATTATATTTATTAAAGATTATTAATTTCATAATTTAATCAACAAAACAAACCTAATCCAAAAATGCTTTCTGCGCGACTGTACCAATTCAACCCGTGCGTTGCGACCTCATACTGATTTACATACACTCACGTAAAGTAGGTACAGAGGCTAGACTGAACTTATGTTGACCCAAAGTCCATAACTCGTCCGATAGAGCAATTTATTGATAGCACATTTCTTTACCTAAAATGAAACGGGTTTACGTAGGTAGGTACTCTTAATATACTTTTATGAAGCTGTAAATATGTTTTGTGGGAAGTCCTCATGGATCCTTAGGTATCCTCTTGGTATGGGACACACGTGCTACACGTGGGAGATTCATGCTTGGGCACGAATGGGCCGACTCGACCGGAGTGATACCACGGCCTCACAGAAAACCGGCGTTAAACAACGCTTACGTTGTGTTTCGATGAGTGAGTGAGGTTACCGGAGGCCCAATCCTCTTTTAAAAGGTCGGCAACGCACTTGTGACTCCTCTTCTGGTGTTGCGGGTGTCCATGGGCGGCGGTAATCGCTTACCATCAAGTGATCCGTCTGCTCGTTTGCCCTCCTATCCCATAAAAAAAATGGTCAGGTACCCTATAACGGGACACCATTGGATTCATGATTACATTCGCCACGATCCAAACAGGCTGTGGGTCATTTATAGCTTGATCCTTTCCCGAACCTGCGACCTTTATTTGGGTACAACAAACACATTACTAAAATAAGCTACCGACCACTATAGCTAAAGCATCCTGGATTACCTAGTACAGTTATATACGTAGTAAAATAGAGAAAAAATATATTTAATCAGTCAACTAAAGCCACCTGACTTATTGGGAAAGTAGCGGTCGTCCTAAAGGTCCAACACTAATATTTACGGACGGAGGGGGGGGACCTAGGCAAAGATTACTCTTGATTGATTAAACCAGCAACAGGTTAACAGCTTCTGTGGTACTTTTATTTTTCGTACTGAAAATTATCTGTGTGGAAAAGTTAATTTCGAAATGTTTAATGAGTTTTTTGTTTGAGGTTTTGATTGGGCCCTGAATAAATGAGAATTTGAATTAGGAATGTTTTCTGTTTTATTGGTTTTCGGTATTCTAATTATTTATCTACTCTTTATTTTCATAGCATTCGTACTTTGCCTTTGAAAGACTACATCAGGCTCCTACTATGTATTTTTAATTGAGTTTAGTTTTAATAGGATTTTTTCGTCACTAGGTTCACGCTCAAAAGGTATAAAGTGAAATAATAACTGAAAAATGTATACAGAGCTTAAGGGTATTATATTACATTGCGGGGCTAACTAGCCCCGTAATATTTAGGTTTCGGGTATTTCTTTATTATTTTAAAGTATTGAAAGAAATAAGAAAATAACAACAATACAAATTGTTAATTACGTCATTACAATTTTTTTGGTATAAAATTCATGGCTAACTATTAAGCCGTTAAAGAGAAAAAATACAAATCAGGTTAAAAAAGGTCTATTTACTTCAATTATTATCCAAAATTGAGGCGAATTTATTAAAATTGTAATCAATACAATTTGTTTGTGATAACCTCAAGTATAACATATATCCTTTTATATGGCAAACGCACATAAAGATTCCACTAGAAACTTCTTTAAAGCTATGGTGTTTTTTTGGATTTGAGCGATGTAATGCCCTTAATAATGATTTGTAATGTATGTATCTAAGTAATGATGTGTTTATTAGTTTTTTTATAGGCTTGCGTTAGATCGCAGTCATTAGATACTAGATTACGATAGAACAATTAACCTCATTAAGAACTAACTTGCGCTAACAGTTAACAATACTAGCGATTTTTTAATATATTTGCCATTAACGCATGTTAATATAATTATGTATCTTCAATTAATGTTGCTGATGTCACCTTGGAACTTGACATAACAGGCAGTTGTCGTGGCTTGGTGGCTAAGACGTCCGATGTACTTAACCTGAGGCACATAGTTTCAAATCCTGTCCGAGATTGAATTTTTCTTTTACTGAAAATTTTCATTAATAAAATATTAAAATTTTGTTTCACTACTTAGAATATAGAAGAACTGATAAGAAACTATGTGAACATTCTTTTTAAACTGAAGAAACGACAACGAATAACATGTTATAAATCTTAAGCAACACTGCAATGCAGTTGGGTAAATTTTCTTGAGTAAATATACCCGTCTAAAAAATTGAATGCTGTCAATAATTTACAGCTGCAGCAACAGGGTTGAAATAAAAAATAAAACGGGTTTGCGGTGAAGCGTCAGTGTTGCAACTGACGAAGTCATAGCAGCATGCCCAAACTAATTATTGGACGATGGGAAAAACCGAGAGAGTATTTTACTTGGAAACTTTTATGATGGGAATTGGGAGGCTCTCAATGGTATTTATTAGAGAATCTTCATTACACGTCATGTCATGTTATTAAAACACATAAAATATTCTCGATAGGTAGAGGTGTACAGATGTACACCGATAGTTAACAGGTATGTTTGTAGTGCCATGTTAAGGGCAAAGCTATTTATTATCAACCGGGTAGAAAACTAAACAGACTGAGCTATTACTGAGAATTCAGTGATGGAAATACCGCAATAATATTGGTCGAACTGGACATTGAAACCCACGCTAACCAGAGAACAATAGACCAAATCTTTTTGATTCATTAATCAATCAATCAATAGATCAATGAGGCAGTCATATTGATGATAAATTATATTTTATTTTTGTACATAGATCCTTTAAGAATATTTTTACAAGTCAATTTTTAAAAAATTTATAACTAGATGGCGCCGGCATTTCCTAACTGACGACCTCTGAGCAGAAATGCCGAAACAAACTCAGAAAGTCGTGGTCTCTTTTAAAGTCCAGACAGTTGTCGTAATATTATCAGATCTGATGTGAGTGTTACGATGTAGGGCAATATCTGAACAGGCTTTTGAAGGAAGAGCCATAGCAGCTTTGAGTTGACCTGTCCTGACTGACGGCACGCATACAGTCATCGTGTAGCTCAACCATTATTTAGGGAGCGGAACGACCCGTCGCACGACGATCATGACATTTGCATAGGTCATATAAAATACTCAAAACTGTCACAACACATTAATATAAATTTAATCTTATCTAAATTAGCATACATAGTATTTGTATTGATATTGCATTTATTATTAATTTTCTGCTTTCTCTCTGATTAGTGAAGGTCTGCAAGTTTCTTTCTATCTTTCACTAGGCAAAATAGATGAGTAGTACTTCCAATCCCAGTCCTCTTAGTTTCTAAACCTAGCGTAGTTATTACTTAACCACGAGTCTCTCCTGCAGATATTATTGTTTAGGTAAAAAGCAATACATTTGAAATTGAAAACGACGCCATATTTTCCACACTAGCGAGATCAGAAACGATTAAACGCAGAAACTCGAAACAACACGTCACGTACAATCGAGCAGAATAGTTGTAGATAGGAAACTATTGGGGCACAGCTGAGCGTATATTACCTACTGTCATACGACGTTATTTACGACTGTGCTCAACTGTACCGCACGGCTTCCTTTGTGAGGCTCGCACTCTAAAAGACACGTGCTTTTACAGAAATGAGATATGACATTACTGTGATATTTTTTATATAGGTTTGCTCTTTGTTATACATCAAAATGTATATTAAAAATATTTCACAATTTACGTACAATCAAGTAAGTCATATTAGAGATTTATGCATCCTAAATTTAAAGGCATACCCGAGAAATTTTCTCGACAGCGTGTGAAGTTTAATGATGGTGGTAAGGGTAATGATGATGATTTTACTGATTTCTGAGACTTACGATGATGATTTTTTTGTATCGAAAATAAAACCTTTTATTTATTGATTATATTAGGTTCTCATCTACTCATGTACTGCACCACTAGTAGACAGGGTATCCTTTCAGAATGATATTGGTTAGGTTATAAGTCACTGATTCACAGACATCATTCGCCGTCGAGAAAATCTCTCAGGCATGGGTTTCTTCTGATGTTTACTCGAGGGATAATAGATTTATTACTAATACGCACCTGGTTGCAAAAGTCAGATGTTCGTTCATGGATTTGAACTCAAAATCTATGAATTGACAGTATGGCTAGGATATAATTGTGACTAGATAAAATAAAAATCATTTGTCACATGGATGTATGTTCGACCATCAGTCGAGAACGCGTCGAGCGATTTTCTTGTGTTCGTAATTGAATGAATAACGTTTAAGAAAGATTTTTAATCACCAGAATAGTCGAAAATTTGGATGGGTCAGTCGCAGTCAAAGCAGCACACGGGTAGTTATAGTTTAATATAATTAGTATATCTAATTCTCTTTACCCATAGTTGAAAAACGTTTAAAATTTTGTATTTCGTTCTTTGAAAATCCAACTTTGACTCTCAACACTACTCGAGTGTCAGTGATCGCTTTGTACGTGTGTCCGGCGCACGCTCAAGCACCTGAGCCGTCGTACTGCTCCGGACAGATCAAACGCGAAAATACGCGGGATATTACATTTATCATGTTCAACTTCACAGAATAGTTACTATGAGCAGAGCTGGCTATTAAATTTTATAGCGCTATTTACAATCGAGTTTGCAGTGTCATGTCATTTCCTTTGTTGGAAGACTGGTTTATAATCTGTTATGCACTTCAGCTGTGTCATTTTATATTTTTAGACAAGTGTTGGTCTTGACCACACAAGACCAATACTTTTCTTCCACTGAGAACTATTATTTTCCTAATGTGGCGTATTGTTTAATGACGTTCTATTGTCAACTTTATTTCCACACAATAAGGATAAAAATAAAATTAATTCAATATTTATTTATTTAATTCTACTTTGGCCATTCTATAGACTCGGTCATTAAAGACGCACAAAATGATTTAGATCTTTTAAATATCTGGTTTCAATGCAACCGGCTAACTATTAATATATCAAAAACAAACTATATGATATTTACAAAAAAATTACACATAACACACCATTAAAGATAAATAACGAAATTTTAAATAAAGTGAATGAAGAGAAATATCTTGGACTAATCTTGGACTCGCACTTACCATGGAAACCACATATTTCTAAAATTAAAAACAAATTAACTTCCCTCTCTGGAGCTCTACGGGGTATGGTTGCATGCTTACCGCACCGTATTCGATATACTGTGTATAATTCTCTTATAAAACCGGACTTAGAATATTTGACTGAAATTTGGGGTACGGCTACAAAAACTAATCTACAACCACTCCAGAGATCACAAAATAAATTAATTAAAACACTGTTTAAATATGATTTTCTCACACCAACAAATATATTATATAAAGAAACAAAATTATTTAACATAACGCAAACATACATATTTAAAACATGTTTACTAATAAGAAAGATATTAAATAAAGACATACACACACAAATAACCTTCACAAAGAAACAACAAATACAAAAAATTAAACTAAGACGCGCGAAGGACCTTTGCCTGGTACACCCAAGAACCAATTATGGCAAAAAAAAATTGATGTACGAAGGTGCGAAATTGTATAATCGATTACCAAAAAAATATCAAAGATGCAAAATCAATGCCGAGTTTTAAAAAGTATTTAAAAAACTATTTAATATCTAATCTGAGCGCACTTTAAGTTCACTGTTTCACGTGTCTCTTCTAGTTGCGCTCGATCTATGTAACGAGCGCGTCCACGCATTGTCTGCTCCTTGTTTACGTAGGTTGATTACTTTTTCTTTTGCAAGTACCCACTAACCCTTTAAAATGTATTTCGTTTATAAAGTAACTATTGAACTACTTATTTCTAAAAAACCACACTAAAAAAAAATGTATTACCTACTTGTAATTGAGTGAAATTATTAGACACATTAGCGTAAGTACGTATGGGATAAGATTATTATGATTTATTTGTATGTGTTTTAAACATTCTCATGAAGTGAATTGTTGTAAATTCTTATGAGAAATAAAGATACCTCTCAAACCTTAATTAAATTAGGCATTATTGAGAAATTGATTAAACATGATATTCGAGCAATTTTTTGTATAATACATACATTCGATTTATTCCATAAAGCTCGTTAGAGCCATGGGGCACACGAGCTTAGATTTTACATTGTGACTGTTTATTATTGTTATTTACATACATACAAACACACGCCCTTCTCCCACAGGGGTAGGGATTCTGCATATGCGATTCTTCCATATTTATATATCTTCTCAAATATATGTGCGGATTGCTAGAACAATGCACATGACGTTTTTGAAGGACGTATGTCCTAAGTTGACCTCTACCGGCGCTGCCGCTGACATTCGCCTTATAAATCCCTTTCGTTAATCGTCTTTCATTCATTCTTTCAACATGTCTTTGTTACTTGACCGGTTAAATAAGAAAATTCATAATTTTGACAGCGTAGCAATAGTCACATATGTATATGCTTGGATTAAAACACAATTAAATGCTTAGGGCTATCACGATAAACTTTGGACTATCACGATAAAAATATTGCAGTGTAAATTAAAAGTGTACGTAACCGTTCAAAAACTTGCTTCAAAGACACGAATCTTTTGTAGGTGCGTCTTTGGCTTACATGACACCGTTACTGAAAATTGGGTCGTGTCAAAATATCTAAAACCACGAAGTCACTTGAGACACTTTTAGTACCTTTCACGTGGTTTTCAAGAAAATTCCGTAATTTTGCTTTTTCTCGAGAAAAAATATTTGTTGAGTTTGGTACAACCTAACTACTTATTTGAATAGTATTCTTTTATTAATTAATCTTTATCTATAAGAATCAAATTCCTGACTTAGATACTGATTGACTGACTGACTCACTCACTCACTGACAGACAACGGCGATAGCAAATACACCTCACACAATTGTAGGCAGTTCTGACGTCACATCGGTACATAACAATTCCATGTCCTAGACTACTGCCTAGTGCCTACCGGCAACGGGCATTTTGCTCTCACAAAGGCAGCAACGCATCTAACAATTAGGACGGCAGCATGTAACTACTGTTTCACGGACGACGCACCCTCCTATCTATTCATGTGTTGGTAACAAGGCTTTGAAGGCTTATACTGAAGTAGGAGACGAGTTGAAGTAGTCACGGAACTCTATCGCGATTGTGCACTTGAAATAAATCCGATGCTATGTTCGGAGTGGACTACAGAGAGGTTCAAAGCGATGAACCTGTTTTCGGGTCGGCGCTGTTGAAATATTTTGCGTTACATGTGACTACTACGCGGAAGGGTGTAAAAGGATTTGTGCTTTATAGTAACGTAGTACATGGTGATTGAACTTTTAGGTGTAAGAGAGGTGAACAGGACCAACAGATACAGAAATGTTCATGAAGAATTATATTCAGTAAACCTTTTGAAAATTTAGAATACAATTCCTCACTGCCATTCAGATAAGCATCTCGTAAGAGAGGAAATATTGACTTGCTCGGTGTCAAGGTCTTTTGGGACTTAACTGGCTGGAGACCCCCTTATGTCGAGTCTTCAAGCACCAGTCAATCAACCCTTGGTGTATAATCATAATAATATGATACCTGGTGTATAGACATACGATTTTCTTACGGGAGAACCAATTCCCCCTTGATTAAGGCTCGGCGATGTATAGCAACTCCTCTGGTGTTGCTGGTGGCCATGGGCAGCGATGATTACTGACCATCAGCTCAACTGTTTGCTACCATAAACAATAAAAACAAAACCTCTGCAAGCTGGCAAAAAAATCTATATAGATACTTATATAATAGGGATTTGATCCACGGAGGATGAATGTTATACGCAATGATGAAAAATAAGAACAAAACCATCCTTTAAAAACTTTGGTATAATTGTGTAGTAAAAATGGCTAACTGGTTATTTACGAGAAATAACTAAGATTAACCCAGTAGATCTCCTGACCTTATTTCTATTGCTGCACACAATCACAGCAATGATTAAATTAGCATCATAAGCAACCGAGCCATCACAATTATCCTTCCCTTTCAAGATTTAGTTTGGCGAATTTGAATAATTTCCCCGTGAGCTTTCCGTGCGATCCGGGAACAACAAAGCCACGGAAATCACGGAAATGAAGATGGCTCGGCCCTAATTGTATTTCGGTTTTGTTTTCTACTTAATGTGGGAACGTGTTTATTTTTATTAGCGAGAAAACGTGGATTTTATTGTTGTGAATCATCTGCAAAGCAATCAAGATTACATCAATCAATGTAATCTTGATTGCTTTGTTTTTATATAATAAACGTGTGTTTACAAATCAATCTTAATCTCATTATACAATACTTTATAAACGAAATAATGTAAGAATTGATATAAAATGATTTATAATGAAACATTACTATGAAAGGACCATCTCGGAACTATACGGTGAGCAAGGTCGCCAGAGCTCCGTAAGGAAGTGTGTTGTTGGCAGATAGGATAAGCACCACGCTTTTGTCTCCTATGCTGCCAGCCCAACTATTCCTTGAGTTACAGGGTCGGCAACGCGCGAGTTATACCCCTGGTGTTGCAAGCGTCCATAGGCTACGTTAACCGCTTACCATCAGGTGGGTCGTATACTTGTTTGCCACCTTAGTGGTATAAAAAAGAATCTATCCGATAAATATTTAAAGTCCAAATCAGTTATTATATGATAATGGGTAAAGAAAATGCGTAATAAAAAATACAATTAAACTGAGAACTTCATCCTTTTTTGAAATCTGTTAATTATTCTAACATTTACAATGCTTTCTATAATAAAATACAGAAACTGTGCGGACTTCAAATTGCCGTATAAGTATAGCGGCCCACGTCGGTGCCTGTCTTGAATAATTTAAGTTCATTCGGCCCGCAATTTGAGCATATTATAAACGGACCGTCCGAAATTAGGCACAGCCGCAAGCGTCGGCGAAAAAATGAATTCTTATGCGGGACATTTTTAATTAAAATACTGTGAATAAATTATTCACGTAATTTATACCACACAAACGTTAATTCAGTGATACTACTGGCTACTTCCATAATCAAATAGAAGGATGGCTGATTGGCACAGTGGCTGGCAGCAATTTTTTTGCAGAAGTAAGGTAGTGTGATAAGGCAATGTTATGGGCTCAAAGATGATGTAGTGACACGTATTGAAAAGAATATGCTGAGTTGGTTTGGGCATGTTGAAAGAATAAATGAAAGATGACTAACGAAAGGAATTTATAAAGCGAATTTCAGCGGCAGCGTCGTAAGAGGTCACCCTAGAAAGACATACGCCAATCTTATTGGGTCGTATGTTTGGAAGAAGCAAAAGAAGTATGCAAGAATCGTAGCAAGTGGCGGTCTATAGTTTCTGCCTACCCCTGTGGGAGAATGGCATGAGTATATAGTATATATGTAAGATATTGTGTAGTAGTGCGCAGTACCAATTCTTTTCTAGCCACTCGATACTTGTTTTGAAATAATATAGTTTTTATAATCGCAAGTTACCTGAAACACCTCTAAATTCTTCATCAGCTCTTGGGCTATTAACGCCAAGAGGTGTGTGTGTTTTGAGACTAAATGTTTGAACCATAATAAACCATCATGCTTATTATATTTGCCAAAGGGTTAGACAGGGGTATACTAAGTCCGTCCATAATTCGTCGGTATGTTTAGGTCTCATGTAATATGAGGCGAGCCTATTGCAATTGACCGGGCACAAATCCAAAGTTCAAGGTGCTACTGAAGAATTGTATAAAACTTTACATACCATCACGCCTTTATTCCCCGAAAGGTTAGGCAGAGACGTACTTATATAACCCACAGTTCGCAATTTTTGGATACCATCTAATAGGCGTCCCATTGGTCGCAAACATCCGGTCCTGGGTTCGGTTCTCAGGTTGAGCAGTAATGAGTTTTTCTGTATGTAATTCTTTTTTTTTTAACTTTGCCCCACACTAGGATTTTCTCCTGTATCATGGGTGCGTTTACAAACACAAATTCTCACATACACAAACGCCCAGACCCGGAACAACTACCTGTAGATCATACAAATATTTGCTCCGTGTGGGGATCGAACCCACAACACGTGACGCAGAAGCCGATCGCACAGCCGCTAAGCCAAACGCGTCGGTTTGGTTAGTTTGGATTTATGTCTGTGGATTTATGGCAATAGGTTCGCTTCTTATCAAATTAGACCGACATATTGGTGAAGAGCGTGTTAATTAGGTATAATGAGTAATAATTTTAAATTATATTTAATGAGTTTTAAATTTAAAAAGTTTTAAATTCGACTTTATATGGCCAAAGCTGTAGAGCTTTTTTATTGATTTTTTTATTGATTATGTCGGTAAACTAGCAAACGAGCCACCTGATGCTAAATAGTCATCGCCACCCATGGAGACATACAACACCGGAGGAGTTGCTGATGCGTTGCCGAGTCTTAAAAACTCGAAACACATCAAGCTGTTTTACGACAGTCTTCGACGTGAGGGTGGTCGCCAGGTAGTCAGACCCCAAGAGGTCCTACCACCGAGCAGGTCAGATATTTTCCCGGCTCTTATGAGATGTCTATCTGAATGGCAGTGAGGAACTATATTCTACCCCGTCCCCACCACCAGCTAAATAAAAAGGGATGCTTATACTGGTTTCTGACACTTACGCGAATATTAGACATTGAAATAAAACTACTTTTTACGGATTTTATCGCGTTGTATTGATATTATTTGATTCCCGACGTTTCGGACCCTTTACAGCATCCATGGTCACGGGTAGACTAAGTTGTTGGACGTCTTAATGTTACAATTACTAACAGCTACCTTACATTTTTGTTAATTATTGGCGATCCGATTCACGCAGAACGAGCTCACCGTATCCTTCGGTCTTGCAGTTTTGGACTTGGATTTTGATTTTATGGAATCTATAATGGGGTTCCAAGCAGGTGGTAAGACCCAGCCATCTTCTCTATTGAAATTTGGATGTTTTTTAATTTCAATAGCCTCACGGATCATAATTCACCAATAATTAACAAAAATGTAAGGTAGCTGTTAGTAATTGTAACATTAAGACGTCCAACAACTTAGTCTACCCGTGACCATGGATGCTGTAAAGGGTCCGAAACGTCGGGAATCAAATAATATCAATACAACGCGATAAAATCCGTAAAAAGTAGTTTTATTTCAAGGGATGCTTATATTATTTTGTAGTTGATAAAAGAGGGATGCGAATATTAAAAGCACTGAGCCAACGCAAGATTGAACGTATGCAATACCCAAAGGGCAACTTAAGAAGCTTTGGGCTTGTTTAGGATAAAAAAAGTTCAGAACGCATGGAAATTCTACCTTATATGCTTATATATAGAACTAAGTTTAGATGTGTTCTGCTACCTGAGGGATTGGAGGGTAAATGGTCAGTTTTGAGGTTTTTTACACTTTTTTTTAATATATGGGATTGTTGCGTTGTTGTTTAGATTTGAAAAACTTTGTTAACAAGTGGCAAATGTTTTTTACGGAATGTTAAAATCTTTGTCTTCACAGATCTTGTACCTAACAATATTTTTAGAAGAAGAAAATCGGCGCCAAGCATTTTTTGATATTCTTCAGAACCACATTGTTCAGTCTCTTCTTTGGAGCCTATTACAAGTATCTTCTATCAGATAAAAAAGAGATCGCCTAATTTACACAAACAATTAAATCGAAAAAGTTTATATATATTTACAATTATTATGAACTGAATTTAAAATACATTGGTATTTAGAAATATTTAAGAAAAAAGAGAAAGAAATAATAAAATTTATTTAAAGCATACATTAAACGCTCACAGTAACAAAAGTTCCAAAAATAAAACAAAGATGGTAACCATGTGCTTGTCTCACGGCTGCACTAAAAAGGTCCATTTCAGCGATATGCCATAATGAACCTTTAAAATTTACAATATCAACTTACGTTCCATTAACTTAAAACTATTTATGTGACGACATATAAGGCCGTCTACACATTTGCGTACGTAGAGTGACAGCGGCGCGTCCGCGGCATGCCGGTAATCGATCGCGCGTCATCAATCACCCGTGACGCGTCGCACTGTTGCCAGAGACGGTTTTGTGTGTTTTATTAGCGGCTGTCCATTGGCTATGAATATTAGTCATCGTGCATGGACGGCTGAGTGGGTGGCGATTATGAGCTGGTAATCTGTTATCGTTTGGATTTTAAATAAATTTATAGATACAAAAAGAGATAACATACCGAGAAGGTTTAGGCAGAGCCGTACCAATGCACACCCACAGTTCACCAGTATGTTTAGGTCCCGTATAATAGGGGGCGAGCCTATTGCCACTAACCGGGTACGAAACCAGAGTCCAAGCTGAGAATTTCATAGAAAAACCCAATAACACTGCTCGACCTGGGAATCGACCCCAGAACCTCTAGCGTAGCAGTCGCGCTTGGGAGCACTAGGCCAATGAGGCAGTTAAAAAAGGGATATTCCAAAAACACCTGCTAATTGTGCCATGACAGGATAAAGCAGGCCAACCTAAAAACACTGCTCCACTTCAGAATTGAACACAATAGATCATGATCAGCAGCCGAGGTTGCAACCGTTAGATCAATGGGGCAGATTTGATTTAATGTAAATTTATTTATCCCTAACCTCAGATTTTAATATTATTATTATTTATACACCTTTACATTACAAATGAACCCGATCCATCCCAATACAGCAGTTAATTAAAACGGCAGCGTCGCACGGTTGACGCGCGGCGCGGTATGCCCGTTGCTAAGCAACCGAGCGCTTTGAAGTGCACGCGAGGTACTCCGCACACTCACTCGATTGTCACTTGGAGTTTGTCGCGTGTTTTGTTTAATCAAGTGTGCGCGGAGCTTATAAAGAAGGGGTGTGGTAGAGAAAAGAGTTCATTAGATTGTTTTGGAGGGTATAGAACTTGAGAACTTTGATATATGACACAGTATAGGATATAAAAAAACTTCAGAAACTGAATAAGTCATATCCTGACTTATTCACACTGTATTTTTAGGTAATATCATCCATCAGATAAAAAAGCTGTAACTGGTTGAGTCCTTCGGGGTAACAGGCGTGATGGTGTTTTTTTATCTTTCAATTTGACAGTCGGATTTAAGCTACGTGATATTTTAGCGGTTTTTCGTCGTACCTACTCATAATTATTTAGTACAATTTTGAATATAAGACCAACCTGAAGTCGTCAGAGAATCGAAACGTTCCATTCGCATCTTAAAAGACATTTTCCAGACAAAAGGTAGGCTGGGCCCTTCTCCAAGTTCTAATCTATCTTTATACCAAAATTTATTAAAATCGGTTGGCGGTTTAAGGCGTGAAAACGTAACAAGCAGACAGAGTTACTTTCGTTTTTATTATACGAGTATCAGTGTGGATGACATAGCATGGCTATTTTTATCTATTTGTGATTTTTTTGCATTTTCCATGCTAAGATTATAAAGTTATTTTAGTTAAGGAAAAATTCAATCGCGTGCAGGATTCGAACCTGCGTCTCCTGGTTGGATACACCAGACGCTCTGACCTCTAAGCCACCGCGAACCCCACCCGCCTGATTGAAATTTGCCTTCACATTCTGAACTTACGTCATAAGGTGACGTTGGCGACGTCTATGAAAAGCAAGTTACCTTGTTTCTCAACCGACGACTTACTTTACAATAAGTTCAATGTCGTATGATGCCACCTTACCTTTTATCTTTGTGATTTTTTTTTGCATTTTCCATGCTAAGAAAAAGCAAAATTGCTAGCTTATCGGTTTTTTATCGGATACATTTCGGAGAGTGTGCATCAGATCTCCACGATCTTATCCCCCCTAGCCCTTTCCACTATCGGATGACCAAAAGCACGAAAAAGCGTTATCGATTCACGGTGGACATTCCGAAAGCCCGAACGAAACGCTTTAAGTCCACTTTTTTAATGCGTACTGCTGAAATATGGAATGCACTTCCCGAGTGGGTCTTCCCTGATAGATATAATCTGGGTGTCTTTAAACCACGAATGAATCGGTTTCTTCTAGGCAAGCGCGCTCCATCGTAGATCACAGTATCGCTTAACATCAGGCAAATTGGCGGTCAAGCGTAAGCCTATCATGAATAAAAAAAAATAAGATTATAAAGTTCTTTTAGTAAAGGAAAAAGTTATGACTATTTTTATTCAGTTGTTAATGTTCCTTGATAGAAATAGTTCATTGTGATGAGTAAGAAGACGCTTTTTTTTCCAAAACCACTAAAATATCACGGTGTGTATAAAGATAGTAAATAGATAATGTTCTGTGCGAAACAGTTTCGGAAGTCGGTGCTTTTGATTTGATCGGATCTTTTGTTTTCGCTACCGACGTCCGATACTGTTTCGCACTTAACATTATTGTTTATGTTTTAGATGGCGGGTTTACTTTTTTTTAAGTTATTTATTTCAACATTTTGAGTAGCGAGTAGAATTTTACGTTCCTAGACGACGTTATCATTTACGCAGTCGGTACGTGTTAGTGTTATTCTGTTATAAATTTTGTGATCAAATCTTGACTAAATACTTATGAGACCACTCCTAAAGTATGACCTACCGACCAAAGAAAAATAATCAAAATCGATTGTCGGAATAATCGCGTAATAAACATAAAAAAATACGGTCGAATTGAGAGGTTCTCAATTCTAACTGTTTCAACTCGTTTAAAAATAATGTATGTCGCTACGTTTTAAGCCTGTATCTACATATGGACATAATTATATTATAATCTATAGTTTGGGCTTTACTTTATCGGCAGGTCTTCCATTATCCCAATCCCTATTATCTTCACAAAGGTGTATCTTTAATATGACCTAATTTCTAATACATGACGGGTAACATCTTAACAAAACACATTGTGTCGACACGTAGATCGTTTCAATTCATACATTATTCATTGACGAGTGGCTACTGTTTCCACGACACCTGGGATCGGGGACACCTGTGAACGAGCAATGTACGATGATATATGAGAAATTCCTTACTAGAACTATAAAGTGGCGCTTGGAATATAGTTAGTAATATCGGTTTCTGCGCGAGAAGTTGAGTATTCGATTCCCGGATAAGTTTATTAACAATTGAAATTTCGATATTTTAACAATATATGTAATGTGTGACCGTTGGTCTGCCAAGTCAAAGGTCTCAAGTTCGAACCCAAAGCACGCACCTCTGACTTTTCGAAGTCATGTGCGTATTAAATAGTTAATTGTCACGGCTTAACGGTGAAGGAAAACATCGTGAGGAAACTTGCATGCCTGAGAGATTTTCTCGATGGCGTGTGAAGTCTGCCAACCCGCACTAGGTCAGCGTGGTGGACTATAGCTTAATCCCTCTCATTCTGAGAGGAGACCCGTGTCCAGCAGTGGGACAGTATAATGGGTTGATTATTATTATTTTTATAATAATTATAAAAAATGGATTACATTAGGCTTTTCTCCTGTATCGTGGGTGCGTTTCTCACAAATTCTCACAAACAAATATTTGCTCCGTGTGAGGTTCGAACCCACAGAGGCAGATCGAAATTGATAATATTTTAGATCTACGAAATAATAGAGTTAATATAAAATAAAAGTCACATGATTTTATTCCTGTCCGTCACCAAGTTACAAAATGCGTAGATATAGTTACCACTATACAATTCAGTTCAATAATCTAGATAGCAAACAATAATAAATAAGTTACACAGCGCACGCATACGACCACAAATCGCAATATTTAAGAATTTTGATTTTAGAATAATATTAATTTGACAATTTTACCTTAATGTCTTAATTTTCATTTTAATTTGGCTTGTCTTTGAAATTTAACCCTGTATAGTTCATAATTATGTAGTTTGAGCTAGTCTTCGCCTATGTGCCATACCATGATCTACCATACAATGATCTTCTCTGCAACAACCAAAGGTCTGGTAGAAAATGCCTAAATCACTAAGACCGCGTTTGTAGACTTCTGTACATAAAGAATAAATAAATAATAATGATTGCAAAATACGTAATACACGTTTAATCACGTTTTATGTAAATATTCACATTACTACGGGCTGTCGATTAATTTCTGAGTAACAATATTTAAATTAATTAATTGATTCGGTATGAATGATTGACTGTGAACTCGAAATTAAATCATAATATTGAATGTATTGACACTGGCCGTCAACAAATACGTTTTGTAATAAATAAAATTGACACTTATATGATAATATGTAATGTAATACTAGTTACAGAATGTAAATAATAATGGTATAATAATAATAATGTATTTTTTTATGGGATAGGAGGGCAAACGAGCAGATGGATCGCCTGATGGTAAGCAATTACCGCCGCCCATGGACACCCGCAACACCAGAGGAGTCACAAGTGCGTTGCCGACCTTTTAGAAGGGGATTGGGCCTCCGATAACCTCACTCACTCGGCGAAACACAACGTAAGCGTTGTTTGACGCCGGTTTTCTGTGAGGTTCCGGTTTCTATTTATTTTCTCTCATAAAAGATACATTGTAAATTACATATTACATATTATATCGTTACTGATTAGGCTTAATCATTAAGACAGCTGGTGTTTGTACTAGGTATAAGACCTGTATTATAAATCACCAGGCTCTACCCTATGTGTTACAAGTAAACAGACAATATACAGTAACTAGGTAGTGACTTTAAATTGTAGAAAATCAAAATGGTTCACAAAAATGGATAGTAAATATGAGTGTGTCTGCAAGTAAGCGTAAATGTGAGTACTATATAGGCTAGTTTATAATAATATATTATAAGATTTTTTGAACGTTTTAAGTATTTTATGTCACCTACTTTTGCTCGGTGGTAGGACCTCTTGGGGTTTGACTGGCTGGCGACCAGGGTTTACGTCGGAGTCTGTTGTAAAGCACCGTGATGTTTGTTTCGACTTTTGCACGTAAGAGCCAGTCGGCGAACGAGCTGACAAGCCACTTGGGGGTAAGTTGCTTATGCGTTACCGACCCTTAAGAACCCTTACGGACTGCAGACCGTCAGAGCCGCAGCAACCGAGGGGAACTGGCTCTTACGTGCAAAAGTCGAAACACACACCAAGGTGCTTTACGTCAGACTCCGACGTAAGGGTGGTCGCCGGCCAGTCAGACCCCAAGAGGTTCTACCACTGAGCATTTCTATTTATTCTTTCCCTAAAAACCTTAGAGTATTACGAGCATTTTGTTAAAAAATACCAAATCGGCAAGACATTACATTTTTGTTATATCGACCAAGTAATTATTTTATAAGAAGTCAATTGAAATGTTACGTAAGTACCTACAAATTGAATTGTTACCTACATATAAATTGGACACCCCCTCCTCCTCCCCTCCAACAACGGTGTGCGACATGATTAATCAATTAACCCGTGGGAATTTAATAAAATAACATCGATACGATTGTCCGTTGATAATTATATTAGGTAATGGTGGGTTCGGAACTCGAGAGGACTTTCATTCATTGTAAGCTAAGATTTAGTATTCAATTCATACACATAATATCACGCCAGTATTCCCCTAACGATTAAGCAGAGGTGTACTAATGTACATCCACAGTTCGGCGCTATGTTTAGGTCCCATGTTATAGGGGGCGACCTTATTGTCATTAACTGGGCACAAATCCAAACTCGGAGCTGCTACTGAGTAATTAATATAAAAACACAATAACACTGCTCGACCTGGGAATCAAACCTAGATCCCCAAGCGAAGCAGTCGACCACTAGACTAATCAGGCAATTTAATTATACCTAATGATTATTCAAAAATATAACTTAAATAAAAAAAATTAACGCGGAGAATAAAAAGATTTCTGATAACTATAAATATAAGCATGCTGTATTCTACATGCTTTCTTGTAAAATTAGAAACTGCACTAAGTAAGTATCAAAAACCCTACCTACCTAATAATTCCCTTTGAAGAACAGATTTAAGACTATTGAAATGAGCCTCAAAAAGGTTTGTATAATAAAATTGCACAATAAAACAAGACAATAATAAAATAAGTACATTTCTATGTACAGTAAACCCCTTCTCACCCGTTCTTGCCATTAAACACTAACTAATTTGCAAAAACAATTATCACAGCGAAATTATTTCATCACAAATCAATTGACGAATAAGATCACGGCACACGGAGATTTGTTTAACACGGCGCGGGGGAGACAGGGAAACAAAGAAAGGCCGGTAAAGGGCGGGCGGGGGCGACGCTTTGGGCGGCCGGCAGTCCTTGCCGAGCAGTCGGCAAAACCGGTCGCGTCACGCCCGACGCTCCTCCTCATACGCTCGCGATAACAAGTGTTTGTGTTTATCAATTCAAAAAACGAAACCATTTCGAATAAAGAATATAAGAGTACAATAGTGACGTCATTGTTGCGATGTTTTGTTTCACAATCACGTGGTTGCTTCTTGTGTTGCATGCTAAAGGGGCCGGCTTGTCAGTTGCAATAAACGGTGAGATGTCCTATCCTTAATTAATAATTTTAAGATCAGTATCAATTACATTGTAAGTAATGTAATTGCTAGGGATTAATTTGCACAATCAACCTGATTTAACTGAAACCCGATTTTTAAAGGATCGATTTTATTGGTATCCCGACCGCTCGAATTATGTACATTACACAGTCAAATCTAAATTTGATGTATCACCTCCTGATCTATAAAAATACAATAAGAAATTAAGAATAAAAACAATTAAAAATGATATTATTTTAGGTAACAATATGATAGTAACAGGAAATCATTTGTAAGATGATTCCAGAGAAAAGTTAAATTCAAAAAATCTGTTGAAATGGTACAGAGGACTTTAACGGGATGAAACTGAATGCATTATGTTGATGTAAATATAGGAGCATGACAATGTAGCTACCTCGTAAGCACAGCTTTGTGTGGATGGCTTAAAATCGTGCTTGTTAAACACTCACTGTCTTACTTCATTATAGTTTTTAAAATATATATATAGATACAATAGATAATCGATTTTATGTATTCGTGTGAATAAGTTATGAGTAGTAAACAAAATATTAAATTAACTCTTTAAAAGCCACCATTCAACGAAGAACTAATTCCAAAAATTAGTCTTCATTTTTATCATTTTTCTAGCTGGGCTCCCGCGTTTTCACCATCTTTGTTTCGCTCGTAAGGGTTGTAGCTTATGTTGTATAGCTTTATTAAGAGTTGGGCTATTATATGCAAAAAAAAAAATCAAAACCAACAAGAAGTTCCAGAGATAAGCGCTTTCAAACAAATACATTCTTCAGATTTATTATATTAATTAACACAACATACCATCACGCCTGTATTCCCCGAAGGGGTAGGCAGAGGCGTACTAATGTACACCCACAGTTCGCTGGTATGTTTAGGTCCCATGTAATAGGGGGCGAGCCTATTGCCATTAACCGGGCACAAATCCAGACTCCGAGCTGCTACTGAGAATTTCATAGAAAAACCCAATAACACTTTGCTCGATCTAGGGGTCGAACCCAGAACCTCTAGCGTAACAGTCGCGCTTGGGACCACTAGACTAATGAGGCAGTCTATATTAATTATTTTTTTTAAAATCAAGATGCTCATCTCGCGGTCAACCTTTTACGTTGCTTCGATTAAGGTTTAATATTGAAAGCGTCACGTATATTAATATTTTACCTTAAATATGACGGAAAAAATAGCATTTTTTCTATCTATACTTATAATAAATCTGAAGAGAGGTCAATTCTGTACATGAAATATATTTCCAAAATAACTATCAGTTGGTGATTAGTGATCGATACTGACGCCAAAAATGCAATCAGTAAAATTTTTGTCTGTCTGTCTGTCTGTATGTTCGTTATAGAAACAAAAACCACTCGACGGATTTCAACGAAACTTGGTACAATTGTTCTTCATACTCCTGGACAGGTTATAGTATACTTTTCATCACGCTACGATCAATAGGAGCAGAACAGTGAAGGGAAATGTTGGGAAAATGAGTGATTCATGAGAAAGGTTTCAAGCTATAAAACATCACGCTACAACTCTTAGGACAACGCAGGTGAAACCGCGGGCGAAGAACTAGGGAACAAAGTAACTATTCCACGCGGACGAAGTCGCTGGCAAAAGCTAGTAAATTAATATTAATGTTAATTCGACTCTCTGATTTCAATTAAAAGGGATTAGGATTACTAAGAAACAGGTCTACAAATAAGAGTTTTAATTCAAATCTTTTATTAACTTAGTCTCTTCAAGATACTATAAGAATTCGTAGAAGTATTAAAATTCTCACTACTTTTTACGTCGAACAGATATAAAGAAATTGTATGATTTAAAATGATTAATTTACTAAATAACGTTAAAGTTTCTAAAACAAATTTGAAAATACATTCTAAGATAGCATAAGCTTTACGGTTAAACTTAAAATTAAACCATAAATAATAATTTAACTAACTTGACCTTTGTTATTGATGTAATTCATTTCAGCTACTCAATAATTACTATTTAGATTAAGTTCTGATTGCATCAACACTATGTTTAATCAAAAATAGTATAATTTTAATGGTAAAATATAAAAATACACTAATTATTGTCATTTAGAGTTGATTTTGGCTGCACCAAAAATTTCTAAATATATAATTAATATATTGAATACTAGCGACCCGTCTGCGGTTTCACCCGCGTTGCACTGCTCCTATTGGTCTTAGCGTGATATTCTATAGCCTAGCACCCGCTCGCGGTTTCACCCACGCTGCTCCGTTCCTAAGAGGCGTAGCGTGATGTTATATAGCCTATGTTACTCAATGATAATGTAGCTTTCTAATGGCAAAAGAATTTTTTAAATCGGTCCAGTACTTTTTGAGCCAAGTCATTACAAACACATAAAAATCTTTCCTATTTATAATATTAGTATAGATTCATAAAACTCTCAAAAAATAGGTACCTACTTATTATACGTTTCATATAATATGAATAACAATGGATTACAAACATTTCGATAGTAGATTTCGACAACTATTTTTATTTTACCCTATACCTATACCTATATATATACGTACTTATTATAGACGTTAAGTAAATTTAATATTAGTTACTATGTATGTACATAATATATATGAGATCGAAACATAATATAAACACCAATATATTTGCACTGATACTGATTGATACAGTTGTTTGCTTACATTATTAAAGTTATGAATCTGATGTGAACACACACTTGAATTATATTTTCATAAATGAAATATAGTATTTATTTAAATACTAGCTACCCCCGCGAACTTCGTTTCACCTATTTTTTTTGAGTCGATTTTTCCAATTTTTCTCTCCATAAAAAGCTCTCTCCTTACTCAGAGGTCAAGGAATAAAAAAAATTACCAAGTAAAACAAAAAACTATTGGTCCAGCCGTCTTCGAGTTTTGTGGTTAGCAACAAATTTTGCTATTCATTTTTATTTATATACCTAGATAATAAATTTTCTTTTTATTTTTAATTTTTTTTAAAAAAAGCTTACTAGCAATGTGATTCGCACATTACTAGTATTCTTGTTAATCCCTCACGCTGAGCTAAATGCTTGTGTTACGAGTGGGTTGACGTCGGTGGTGCAATGGGTGGGTTTCGAAGCGGCAACCTCTCTATATGATCGCAAGTCCCAAGCCCTAGCCATTAGACTACCGCCGCTTCAAATAATGAAAACATGCCATCAAAACTATATATTCAAAAGATTAAACAGAGGTGGTCTAGTGTAAAACCACGGTTTTTAAGGCCTATCGCTAATAAACGTCCAAATTTTAGCTGGTACCTGATAATTTTATACGACATTTACATACCATCACGCCTTTATTCGCCGAAGGATTAGACAGAAAAGTAGGAATGTACACCCACAGTTCGCCGCTGTGTTTAAGTCCCATGTAATAGGGAGCAAGCCTATATAGCCATTAACCGGGAACAAATTTCAAACTCTGAGCTGTTACAGAGAATTTCATATGAAATCACAATAACACTTTGCTTGACCTGAGAATCGAACCTAGGAACTCTACCGTAACAGTCGCGCCCAGGACCACTATGCTAATGAGGCAGTTATTTTTATACGAGTAACTGAAATAACACGCACCTGAGAAGCGAATCCAAGACCTCTTCACTACACCTCCTCACTACACTCTTCTTTGTGAAATTCATAAAATCGAAGAAATATATATTTTTGACTCTTACACTGTCTGGCTACAAAATATTCATGCAACAATATTGACTCAATCCATCTACGATCTAAGCTCACTGAACACTATGCATAACTTACTTCAGGACCAGGTAAACGCATCCAATCAAAAGCCCGAGATAGCGGCGAACAACCGTTTGCCTTTACAATCATCTCAGATAGATATCTTTATGTCATACCGGTATCCGTCGTTAAAGTGTATTGTTCTCGTTTTACCAGAAACGAGAAACGCCGCGACATTGTCTTTATATTAAATGTGGTATACACTGTTTTGACGTGGGTTAGTGTTTTGCTATTTCATTTTAATCGCAGTTGGGAAAAATTACTACCTCAATACGCTAGATCCGATTCCCAGGTTGAGCAACGTGTCAATGGGTTTTTCTATGAAATTCTCAGTGGCAGCTCGGAGTTTGGCATTTGTGTCCAGTTAAATGCATTAGACTCACTGTTACGTGGGATTTAAATATACCCACGAACTGTGGGTTACATTAGTACCTACGTTTCTGCCTAACTCTTTGGAGAATACAGGCGTGATGGTATGTTTATGTTGGGAAAAATAAAGGGGTCAATTGGTATGGTTTCTATCTTGAAAGGTGGGTAGGACCTCGCTGCAGGAGTTCAGCTTGGGTGTTACCACCGCATTGTCAATTATTAGGTTTTATACGAATCGCTAGACAAGTAGAGATATGCATTATGTTCACAAGTATGATTAAGATTCTAATAATAGTGGCCTATTGTCATTAACCGTGTAATCTAAACTCCGAACTGCAACTGAGAATTTCCCAAACACATTTTCCTCGACCGGGGAATTGCAGCCATGACCGCTCGCTGATCAATCGCGCTTGCGACTTTTTACTATATTTCGAAAATTATCGGGAGGATATTTACATGGGCAGACATTTATGCTTCGCGGGATTTGTAACTCTGGCACATTAGAACATACAAGCATTTCATCAAAGTTGCTAATCCAGTGATGAATTTTGAAGTGGTTGCTGCATTATGTTATATTTGTCTTAGCGAAGTTATAATGGCGGTATTAGGCTAAATATATTCTTGATGTGTAGGTATTCATTTGAAATAGGCCTTTTCGGTAACCCACCTGTGCATCCCATTTTTAAAATAAAAAGACAGCTAAGTATAAAAGCCTGTACCTATTGCGGGAGACTGAACAAACATACAATTAATGAACACAATGTTCACATAGATTCGAAGTAAATATTTGTGGAAGACGTAAATATTTGTTTCGGTCGGAAATCGAATCCACGACACTCGGCACAACAACGGTGGCGGCCCAACTTTACCGTAACACCAGACGTCAATTATTGCTTTGTTATATCACTTAATTGGCAAAAATATTACTGTTATTGTGCAAAAGATATAAGTTTTAATAACATTATCTACGATTTAATATGTAACTATACTTACAAAGAATAATTTGAATACTGTAATTCAATCGTAGATTCGTAATTCAATCAAAACATTACTTGAACTGGATTCTTAGAGGAAATGTTTAAGCTTAATGTATCCTTTCAAGCCAGTACTAAAATACTTATACAAGTCATTATTAAAAATTCATTGTTTTTATAAACGGATAAAACTCTTAATCTCATCTAAGAAAAGAGTGGAGACATAAAATAAAAACTCAAGCAAAAAGATATAGAAAATACTTTCACCTTAACATTCGACAAATCGTTTTAAACATCTCATTTTACTCTCAATGGAGTTTATCCTGAATAACGGAGTGCTAACTGCTACTTTTTCCCTCCAAAATCCGCTAATCTATAACACTGGTGGGACCGCGAAACATTTTCGAAACATCAAAGTGTTTAAATTTCACGTCAAATTTGCCACGAGTTTTCCCATCATTAATTGGAATCGAATGTTTATTTTATTCTTTTTTGAGGAATTCAATTTAGATTTCAGAAAAGGGGACGCTCATTTTACGTATAGAAAATACAGATATTGGTTACTTTTTAGTAATGTTTTTTTTTATTCCACTACGGTGGCAAACAAGCATACGGCCTGCCTGATGGTAAGCGCGTAGCCTAAAGAAGCTTGCAACACCAGAGGTATTACTCGCGCGTTGCCGACCCTGTAAATTAAAGAGGAAAAGTTGGACTGGCAGCGGAGACATGTTGCCATGCATGACAGCGGTGGTAACAAAACAACCCCCCCCCCCCCCCCACTGCCAACATAACACTTCCTCGCGGAGCTCTGGCGACCTCGCTCACCGTTAGGAACACAACATAGCACGGAGCTATGTTATTTGGCTACGATTTTCTGCAAGGTAGAGGTACTTCCCCAGTCGAGCGGCTCTAATTGTGAGTGGAATTATTCGATTCCACTATGCCCTACCTTTCTTCACTCGTATTTAGCATACTGTATCATTATACTCCAGGATCTCTACCATAATGCCGGCTGTACACGGTCGTCTCATTGCCTCGCGCGCCTGTCGTCGCGTAGAGGCTCGACACGAGAGCACACGATGTACACACTCGGACTGGGGCCGGCCTCGTAGTGTTTCGACGAGCGTGTACACCCAGCTTAACAGTCTCACTAGACTAATGAGCCAGTTAATGGCAATAGGGTCGCCCTACAAATCACCTAAACTTACTGGCGAACTATGGGTAGTACAGTAGATATATAGTATAGCAGACCTCTGCGTAACTCTTCAGGGAATATGTGCGTGATTATATTTATGTAAATACTATCACGCCTGTATTCACGGAATGGTTAGGCAGATGCCTAACCATTTATACTAAGTGTATACGTACAGTTCGCCGGTATGTTTAGGTCTCGTGTAATAGGGGGCAAGCCTATTGCCATTAACCGGGCACAAATTACAAACTGAGCTGCTACTGAGAATTTCACAGAAAAACCCAATAACACTTTACTCGACCTGGGAATCAAAACTTTAACCACTAGGTTAAAGAAAGTATTTATGTAAATATATGTAAACAAAATACAATAATATAATTATAATTCTTAAAACATGTAATTTTACCGCTATTTTAAATAACGTAGACAACCATTAGTGGTTTATCGAGCCACATTCAAAACATTCAAGTTCTTTGTTTCAAAGCAATCATTGCATCGCGACACGAAACCTTTGGCAAACAAAGAAAACGGTCAATCCTGAATGTGGCTAATTTACTTGAGTGCAGAACTACAAATGAATAAAGAAAATCCCGTTTATATTTAATTGAAATTTTAGTTCAGGTTGGTAAGGTAAAATGTACCTAGCGTATATTAATCAAACACAATGTAGAAGTACTTTTTTTAAATATTTTTGATTATTTATTACTGTGCATGTGGAAATTTGTAGTTTACTCCGGTGGGAAACAGGCGTGAAAATATGTGTGTTTAAACAGTTCTTATTATATTATGAGCGATTAATATTGGAACGTTGGACACAAAATATGGCTACAAGCCGTAAGGATACACATAAAGATATGACAATAGATTGTTTTATCAAACGCTTCTGCTTGCGTCAAAGTAAAGGAAGGAGTGATACCACGGCTTCACAGAAATCCGGCGTTAAACAACGCTTACGTTGTGTTTCGAGGAGTGAGTGAGGTTACCGGAGGCCCAATCCCCTTTTAAAAGGTCGGCAACGCACTCGTGACTCCTCTGGTATTGCGGGTGTCCATGGGCGGCGGATATCGCTTACCATCAGGCGATCCGTCTGCTCGTTTGCACTCCTATCCCATAAAAAAAAAACATACCCCGGCTCTCTTCCCTCTCCAAAAATTTACCCTTCTCTTTCACTTTTGAAGGAATAAATCGGAATAGGCTTCTGTAGGGCATCGACTCTTTGTCTGACATTAACACCCCTTGCCTCTACAAAATAAAATAAAATACTACCCTTACATCAAGACAGGTAGTCGATAATCGAGTTAGAGATTTATGGCTCCAAACAGCAGCTTCCATTTCAGAGTTTACACAACTAGTTCAGAGTGTAGTGGAAAGTGTTGGATTACACAATCAAGGGTTGTATGAAACTCGAGACTTTGTTTGTTAGTTTCATTATGAGTAACGTGTATATTCAGGTGGAATGGACTAGGGTTTACAAGAGTATTAAATAGTGTGTTGTTGACCTGTGTACAAAGCCCTTGTATGAAACTAAAATAATTAAGTGTTATTTTGTTTAGTCATTGTTATTAGTATAGGATTAACTAGAAATGCAGAGATTGGAACACCAAGGATAATCCTATATGTCAGGTTAACCCGCAGCGTTATAATAAAACGGTAGAAAGACAATACAATAATTATCACTTTATTCTTCTTACGACACCCAATACAATACGTCCGCACAGGTTGGACGCCCGCAGTAGAATGTGGCACCGACCAATTGCACCTCTAGTCATTGACCATGCTACTGTCATTTAAAAAAAATAATAGTTGCCCGTGTAAAAATATTAAAACGAGATGACAGATAGTTTAGTCGATTTTATGTCGATTTAGTAAGCGGTTACCGAAGCCTATGGACGCTTGAAACAACAATGGTATCACTCGCACGTTGGCGACCCTATAAATTAAGGAGGAATAATTGGGCTGGCAGCATAAGAGACAATAGCGTGATGCTTATCGTATCTGCCAACACGATGTTTCCTCGCGGAGTTCTGACGACATTGGTCACCGTTAGATACACAGCATACACACACAGAACACAACAAAGCACGGAGCTATGTTATTAGGCTACGATTTTCTGCAAGGAAAAAAGCAAAAATTGGAGCTTCCCGACTGGGGAAGTACCCACTTCCCCAGTCGGGAAGCTCCAATTTTTCATTTTTTTTAAATAGCTTACTAGCAATGTGGGTCGCACGTTACTAGTATTCTTGTTAACTTTAAAACTAAAAAATTGCTAAATGCTTGTATTACGAGTGGGTTCACTGTAGTGCAATGGGTGGGGTTCGAACCCGCAACCACATGAGCGCAAGTCCGACGCCTTAGCCATTAAGCTACCGCCAAAAAATGTGAGTGGAATTATTCGATTTCACTATGTCCTACCTCTCTTAACTACAGTATCAGAGTTCTACCGCCTTATAGAGATTGATTAACCTTAAGGATTGACATATTATAATTATGTTTATCTGACAAGTAGGACCAACAGCTTAACGTGCTCTCCAAAACACGGATACGGAGTTATCCATCCATTACCTTTAATTTGATCAGAGCAGTTATTATTTACATTACAAGCGTCTCCCAAACTACGTACCATCTAGATATAACCATCATAATTTTCAGTGATATTATCTAAGTTTGGTCCTCGTATACTACCTAAACGTAGATGTATGCTAAAGCTTCAAACACAATGACGTCACTTGTCCCTCTAACTTAAGCCATTTCCCCTCAAGCGAGTGCAGTTACACTTAACCGAAGTTGGTTAACGTGTGGACTTGCTTGAGTTTGTGCTTATTTCTACCGCTAGGTGGCTTTGCTATTCTGGTTTACAAGGTACCTATAGATAAATAAGGATGGCAACTACGATTACTAGTCGATACGTGTCCGACATACCCTGCCGCCACATCAGGTAGACGATTCATGACGATATTAAAGATGCGATATGAAGGAAAATTATAGTTCTGATGAACAGAGTGAACAATAATGTAAACCTACGGATCATTGACCGTCTTTGGTAGGCCTCAAATTCCTTAAAGGGTTGAAAACCCAAGCTGACACGTGGTTAAACCTGCCGCTTTAATTCGTTTAATGGCTCGAATTATGTTGATACCACTTTGAAGATTAGAGATTACTGTAATACCTTTTACTTAACGTAAATTATGTTTTAAACTGTAACAATTAAGGATCCAGGGTGGTTGACTTGCCCACAAAAATGTAATACCAAAATAAATCGTAATCCGAACACAATTTTATCAAATTGTATCATTATTCGGATTTGGATACCGTTAATCTAGGTCCCTACCGTATCAATTCTTCTACTATACTCGTACTTCACTGGAAATAAACGGTCAGAAATTCATAATATGGTATTATGTTTGTATGGAAAATTCGGTCCGCCGGACTCTTAAGTGAAAAGTACCTACATTTCTTTAACAGTCTTTTCCCAATTATGTTGGCATCAGCTTTTTTCCTAACCATATGCAGCTCTGAATGTCAGTATTATAAACGAAGTGACTGCCATCAGACCTCCGCAGTTCAATTTCTAAGCAATCACAACATTAAAAATAAACTGCATAAGAAACTTTTCGGTTATCTGACTTTTTTATACCACCGAGGTGGCAAACAAGCCGCTTGACTGCCGCTAACAATAAAAAAGTCTTCGTATAATATAATGAGATCGACAGCTTTATGTTCTTTTTGAGACACGGAGGGTTCTCGAAATGTTAAGAATGGTCACTCATCTGTAAACTGACCATGACAAGCACCGCTTAACCTTGGTTACTTAAGTAATAACTACGCTAATCAATCTATCTTTAAGCCACGAGTATCTCTGATCTGTTTCGATGTAAAAATATCTTCGGATGCCACAAAGAGGAACCAACATTACAGCAAGCAACAAAAAAAACTTGTATACGAGAACTTCCTGGAAAGCGTTTATCATAACTCGCAGAGTAATTACAAAAATAACTAGAATATTCCGCATCGCGGTGTCGCTATTTATTTTCGATAGCATTGCATCCACACTGGAAGTCGACAGTTTTAATAATGTACGTACGCCGTCCAATTAGGGCTGGCGCGATGCGGATATTATACGAATTGCGTTTTTGCGGCGCGGTTATTTTATTAGTTTTTCGTTGAAAATGTTGAATGAGTTTTGCTTTTGATGGCGTGCGTTGATTTGAATGGAAAATGAGTTTCGGTTCTGATTATATTTCTCTTTTCAGAATTATTCTGGTATCATTATTTATGGGCAGGTATAATCAAAATTTCGCAGAATGTGATTATTTTTTATTGAAATAGAAAACATGATGTGACTGATGAACGAATCAATTAACTTTATAGAAAACCAAATTATAATGCGTATAACAATAAAAAAAAATCTTATAAGTATTGTTCATTGCTTTGCAAGCTGCTCAGCTGGTATATTAAAATATTATTATCACGAGCATACAAATTTATATTTGCAAAATTCAAAAGCAATGTTTTCTTAAATGAACAAAGTATCGGAGCAACACTAAAATGATTTCGATGTTATCTCTAAGTTGCGATCGTGATTTTCGCAAAAAATCACTTTCGAATAAGTGTATCCATATGAAATGTATGCTCATAACTATTATAGAAAATTGACTACATAAAGTAAGCGATCTTAACATAACATTTGCCATCCTTATCGTTACTATTTCCACATTTAACAAAAAAAAACTTAGGAATTTTAATAAGTTAGCAACCCTAATGCGGGTCGCGCGGCTAGCCACCGAGGCGACGTAATAGTATCGCGAAATAATAACACGTCAGTGCCCACCCTTACATGACCACTAGTGTAACAAGGAAATTTGGTGTCGCATCGCCGCCCGCGTAATTTACGGCGTCGCTTGTGGTAAATGGTAATAGGCGCGGTTATATTGAGTTTAATTTATTTTGAGAATTTTGTTTTTAGGGTTCCGTAACTCAATAGGAAAAAACTGTCCGTCCGTCCGTCTGTCTGTCAAGACCCTTTATCTCGGGAAAACCTGGAGATATAGAGTTGAAATTAAAATCATATACTCAGGTCTATAGTACCTTGAAGCTTTGAAATCAAACTTCTACGTTAAAGTAAAAAAAGATACGGCCATTTATTATTATTATTATTATTATATATATTATTATTCCGGAAAAAACGTATATTTCGACACTCTCAAGGGAATCTTGATTACCGATACGTGCTCTCTGAAGCACGATATGCTTAGAAAAGCAACCCATCCATATACTGACAGCGTCAGCCAATCGATTGATCATCCTTGTTAGAAAGTATATAAAACTCATGTCAAAATGATGACAATGCGCGAGTAACTGGTGTAACTAGTTGGAATAGCCTGCAGTTACCTCTTAGAATCAGCCAGTTTATTATCTCCCCAGCTTAAGTTACCCAGCACCCAATCAATATAAAAACGATTTATAAAACATGGAAAACTACCGCGCTACGTAATCTAAGGGTATCAATTTAACATAAAACTAATAGGTGCCAGGCTTGTGTTCCCACATAAATATTTAATATCGAGTGAACAATCGATTATTCATTATTACTATGAGAAAGGACGCATTTGTTACACTATAGCAGGTCATTTATTAATCGATATGAAAGCCAAGGATATAATGGAATTGCAGGTTTCTTTTGTTAGCAGCAATAAGGTTAAAATTATTTAAAAAAATATGTTTGAATTCGAAATATACAACCTAATGCTGAATCTGGTTCGATAATAGTGGTATTCGATCTTCTCTTCCCCATCTTCTTATAGTCCTCAAAGGGTTAGACAGAGGCGTACTAATGTATCTACACCCAAAGTTTGCCATTATGTTTAGCTCCCATGTGAAAGGGGATGAGCCTATTGTCATTAACCGGGCACAAATCCAAACTTCAAACTGCTACTGAGAGTTTCATAGAAAAACCCAATAACACTGCTCAACCTGGGAATTCAAACCACGGTCTCTATCTAATGAAGCATTTTCCCCAGATCTGCTCTTTATATTATTTTAACATGATGAAACATGTTTGTCCAAAGCTGATGTTATTCGTTCAATTTCCCCTAACGAGTCTAGGTAACACAATGGCGTCCAGTTCACCTCTAAGATCGTTTTACTAATTGCGAGCCTACCTCCAACAAATAAATAAATTCAGAAGGCTCATGAATAAATCGATTTAAAAAGATTATGGAGACGGACATTGGGGATATTTTCATTTTTCTTTTATCCCGGTTTAATTTGATTTCTCTCTTTGTTAGGCTGAGTTAAAACAGGTTCATTGTTTCATTTTGGACTGTGTATTTCATTTCTTTTAGGCACGATTAGAGTGAGAACTACTGAGAATTTTTGGAAAAATCCAAATCAAAAATCGGTGCAGCCGTTTAGGAGAAATTCAAACACAATTTACAGAAGAATGATATAGTTATTTTTATTCGTGATAGTCTTACGCTTGACCGCCAATTCGCTTGATGTTAAGCGATACTGCGATCTACGATAGTTACGTATGATTATGATATTATATAAGTTATATAATTATGATAGTGTTTTTGCTTGTAACTTCGTTCGCGTTTATGTGTTTACAATAAAATATCATTAAGGGATACAAAAAAGGCGAAAGATTTATGCATTTTGTACGTAGTGAACCTTTTGCTATTCTCTCTGTTTAATGTGAGCTTATTATTATACATAGGTAGCGTTGTTAGTATATTATTGTGGTTAAGAGGATTTCATTTTGTTTTTACTGCTGAAGTCTAGACCACAAAAAGACTATCGTTTCAGTTCACGTTGCAAGTTATTTAGTTGAAAATAAATTATATTTATATACGCTACGCTAGAGGTCCTGGATTCGATCCCCATGTCGAGCAAAGTGTTGGGCTTTTCTATGAAATTCTCAGTAGCAGCACTGAGTCTGGATTTTTACCCAGACAATGGCAATAGGCTTGCCCTCTATTACATGAGACCTAAACACAGTACGCCCCTGCCTAACCCTTCGGGGAATACAAGCGTGATAGTATATACTACATATTATTATTATTTTCATTAGTCTAGTGGTCCCAAGTGAGACTGCTACACTAGAGGTTCTGGGTTCGATCCCCAGGTCGAGCAAAGTGTTATTGGGTTTTTCTATGAAATTCTCATTAGCAGCTCGGAGTCTGGATTTGTGCCCGGTTAATGGCTATAGGCTCACCCCCTATAACATGGGACCTAAACATACCGGCGAACTGTGGGTGTACATTAAGTACACCTCTGCCTAACCCTTCGGGGAATACAGGCGTGATGGTATGTTATGTGTTATTATTATTTTAAGTATAATATTAAAATGAAAAAGATACAAGTTTATTCCATTTGAACATGTTTAATAAATAAATACTTGTGTTCAAACAAATATTAATGTTTGCAAATTCAGAACCTTATTATTCCCTACGACCAAAGCCAATTAAAATACCAATTAATCAATAAAACCTTAATTATTCACAAGTTTCCAGACCTAATGAAGCTCAAGCTTTTATCAAAAAATCTTTTTTATTTGCACATAAGTATATATCAGATGCTTCAACTTTTTTAATTTGGCCTCCCCGCGGCCGAACAGTGCGGCAGCCTAGCACGCAGTATACCCGTAGGGAGGCCGTAGATACGCTACGGCGTAGAGGGGCCGTAGGCACGCTACGGCGTAGCCTATCGTAGCAACGCTACACAATATCGAGATGTTAATAATTATGTTCCAAAAATTTAAAAATAATTATTAACATAGATAAATGTCGTCTGCTAATAGCTTTAGTTTTGATAATTATTGTTTATTTGCGGAAATACAATGGCTATTTTTAACTAGCGAAGTTTTGTTTGCGTAATTGTTTTCGTATTCGGAGTTTTCCGGTTCTAAAAAAAACTTTGATACAAACCTTGTCCTGATAATCACGAACACAAAAAAATTTGCTATCTCAGACGAGGCATTCTCAAATGATACACGGATAGATAAATTAGGTGCTAAAAAACGCAGCTTCAGACTAGCATATTGTCTTATACCGTAGGAGTGTTTACAAACACAAATTATCACACACACAGATGCGGAAGTACCTGTAAATCTATAATTGTACAAAAAATATCAAATACTTTGATAGTTTTTTTCTGGTTAAGTACACCGGACGCTTTAACTAATTAAGCTTCCGTGATCACTTTCAATTTTTTTTCTTCTATTCAAATTTATATATTTCGGAAAGTTTAGCATGCGTAAAAACGCAAAATAACGTTTAGAAATGCTACGAAGAGATATTTTAAAAAATTCCAAAGAAATTGGTAATAACAACAGTGTGACGAACGAATAATATCAGTACAAGATTAAATTAATACTTACGTATGCTGCTTAGTACATCAACAGATAATTAATTGAAATCTGTCATCATATTTAACGCAATACGATAACAAATTTAATTGCAGACCAAATCGATTGAATAATCGAATTAAAATCGATTCAACGCTGTGTCATGGCGATTTCAAATTTACTTTCAATCTATCATTACAACTGACATGGTAATGCTGACACGCATATTTGTGTTGAGGTATTGATCTTCGCTAGGGTTTGCACGCACGCCCTTTTGTTAGCATATGGTGCTAATAATAATTAGGTAGGTACTAGGCACGCGACATCTTTGACAAGTACTTTGAACAGATTAAATAATAATTAATGATATAACATAACATACCATCACGCCTGTATTCCCCGAAGGGTTAGGCAGAGGCGTACTTATGCACACCCACAGTTCGCCGGTATGTTTAGGTCCCATGTAATAGGGGGCGAGCCTATTGCCATTAACCGGGCACAAATCCAGACTCCGAGCTGCTACTGAGAATTTCATAGAAAAACCCAATAACACTTTGCTCGACCTGGGGATCGAACCCAGGACCTCTAGCGTAGCAGTCGCGCTTGGGACCACTAGACTAATGAGGCAGTCATTAATATATAACCTCAATAGTTGTAGTCTACCAGTCCGTGATATTCTGTTTACTCCAATGGGAAAAGGCCTGTTATCTCTTACTACAGGTTAATACCTAACCTATCAAGGGTGACAGAACCTCGTCCACTAGATTGTTGTCTATTACTAATAATTGTATTACCTACCATGACGTAACACCTGTAACTACAATAATTTCTTTTATCAAATAAATCATTATCAAAATAAATAATTTATATATGTCGGCGGGTTGCCACACTTCAAAACAAATAGGGAACAGAAACACGTGTCCGGAATGACCACAAAAATTAAAACGGATTTGTTTATTGAGATTGGGTAATAGATTGCTTAGATACAGATTTTTTTTATTCTGTTTGTGAGACAGTTGCATTTCTGAAGTAATAAGTATGTGGTCATTGTTTCTATCACGTGTTGACATTAAAAATAGATTTACACTTACTTAGCTTTTAAAATGATTTAAAACGTTTGATTTTTATTGATAAAAGGTAGGTGTTTTGTTCAAATGAATGACTCACCTAGTTTTTCTATAAAAGGCCGAGCCGCGACGGCCTCGGTTCATTCTCACTTGAGCCGTCGTAGCGGTCGGACCTCCTTAAAAGTTCGAGAATAAATTAAAGAAAGTATTACTTGTGTTTACTTTGATCACCGAAGATGAGCAACAACCCTGACCATGAAAGTCGTGACGCCAGCAATGCTGGTGTCACGCTTTTTAAAAATAATTACGGGGACCCTTCTCCGTCATATACAATCGGAACATTTTACGAATACTAAATGTAAACAAGTACAGTCAACAGCACATCACGGTATCCAAAACTGTCAAATTTCTTCAATCTACTTTCAATTTAATCTCCAGATAATAGAGTTTATTATCCATTGAGGTGTATTTACTTGATGTGCTTGACTGTACTTGTTTACATAGTATTTTTTAAAATGTTCCGATTTTATATCAATTACTTTTTGTAATTTATTTTATCATCAAACCACTTACTGCTCGACTGCTGGGCACGGTCACGTCTCATAATGAGGGGTATTAGGTTATAGTCTACCACGCTGGCGTAATGAGGTTTGGCAAACTTCACACACCGTCATAAAATCTCTCAAGCAAACAGGTTTTCTACAATATTTTCCTATGCCATTTCAAGCGAGGGGTGAGCATGAATTTTCTTAATACTATACATCATTGTGAAAAGGCATAGAGTCTTTCGAACTCAATACGTACGACTTGGCAGCCCAATGACCATATTACTTGGCTATCAAAGCTTTGGATTTTATTTGGTTTTCTGTATTTGTTTTTTTATGAGATAGGGCCAAACGAGCAGACGGATCGCCCGATGGTAAGCGATTACCGCCGCCCATGGACATCCGCAACACCAGAGGAGTCCAAAGTGCATTGCCAGCCTTTTAAAAGAGGACTAGGCCTACGGTATCCTCACTGACTTGGCGAAACACAACGTAAGCGTTGTTTCACGCCGGTTTAATGTAAGGCCGTGGTATCACTCTGGTGATATATGAGGTCTGATTAACCAAGGTTAACCACATTTGTGCCGAACCATTGATCTGCCATGGTAAAAAAATATACAATTTATGCAGTCTTATTCTGAATAATTGTGTTGTATTTTAATATTTCTTTTTATATTGCATGTATGGAATAAAATAATGACTAGTAGTCCGTACACAGCTTCACGTACGTAAATTTTCCCATCTAAATTCTTTCGTATAAAACCTTGTCCTGACAATAACGAACACAACAAAAAAAAAAATAATTACCTATCCAATTTGTTATAGTCGGTCAGAAGTTGCTGCGAAAACATTCCGGTGATTAATTTTTATTTTAGAAGAAAAATATATAAAAGACAAAAAATATAGAGAGCTGTGCAATCCAAACTCGCATGGTAACCCTATCAGTGATATCTCAGCGCGTGCGTCGAAACTTGGCGCTCACCGTCATACCAATCGCATGAGACTGAGTCTGATCTTGCGCATCTATGTCGACAAGATGTTGATTGATTTACAATGTTAAAAAGATGATTACGTAAGAACTTAAAAAAACCTTGACAACACTTTATTATGGGCCTGGTATGGCCAATTAAAATGAAATAAAATGTATAATTATGAACTTTATGGTTATAATTTTTTACGGCTTATGAAGTCTAACTAAACTGTTCAACTGATCTGCAAGTTTAAGCGGCGCTCGCCATGGCCATCGTGTGGATGGGTGACCATTCTCAACACATCGAGACTCTTCCGCACCTCGGAGACCGCGTGAAGCCTGCAATCCCAATTGACATGACTATATAGACAATAATTAGTTGTAGTCAGAAAATCAAAAAAAGCCTGACAACCAGTCGTTCCTCCAGATAGGTACCGGTATTACCTAGAAAATAAAGCTAAAGCCGAGTACTACATAGTTGGGAAAAAGGCTAAGAGGATTATGACGTCTATTTAATACATTTCCCATAATCATCTTAGTACATAACGTAGATGCACCTATTTTATAAAAGGAACTTCAGTGCAAGAGTTGAATATCTAGAACTCTATTTTAAGCTCTGCGCTGTATGTCAGTATTAGAGTATTCAGTTTGGAGTATTACCTAACTTAACATAATATACCATCACGCCTGTACTCCCCAAAGGGTTAGTCAGAGGTGTACATGCACGGTTCGCCGGCTTAGATTCCATGTAATAGAGGGCGAGCCTATTGCAATTAACCGGGCACAAATTCCAAACTCCATGCTGCCACTGAGAATTTCATAGAAAACCCCAATAACACTGCTCGACCTGGGAATCGAATCTAGGACCTCTAGTGTAGGTACCACTAGGCTAATGAGGCAGTAAAGTTACTACATAACTTAGGGCTCTTTCCATTTAGACGTTTTGTGTCGGCCCGCGGCCGCACGTTTCCTGTGCCTTGCTTTATTCGGCTACAGGGCTTCTGCTGCAGGACGGCAGCGGTCCGACATCAAACTAACCGACGTCTAAATTGAAAGAACCCTTAAGAATCATAAAAGAAATGGTTTCGCCTTAACATGGAATTGACCCAAAAACTGTTATCATTTACTTATACGCCCCTACAACTTGTCAACACATAATATAACCCTTAAAAGCAATAAAGTGTCGTAGCTTACGTCTATTTACGGCACAATCAAGCCACCAAAATGCACGATTATTTCGAAATTATGCAAAATGCTGCAAATTATATTCAAATATGGCCGCCCCGTAATAAAACACTGATCAATCGGTGATATGAAACACGAGAACACATGTTTTTGCCACGTTATTAGTTGATAGACAATCGCTTGATCGTTTGATTCATTTAAAAATGTTGTTTTGAAAATATTTGCGCATTAATTTTGCTTATACTGTTACGCTTGCATTCCCAAAAGGTTAGGCAAAAGCGTTTTAATGTACTCCCATAGTTGCTATGTTTTTGGTTCTGTAATTGCAGGCCAGTCAATACAGGTGTGATGTTATGTTAATTCTCCTTTCAAATCCATTTTCGTATGTTTTTAGCACTTTGATATTGCTATATCTCCAAATACTGACGTGTTAGAGCAATTCTGCTGCCGGATTTAGATTTAGCGTCAAAAAATCTACAATAAATTATACATCTCACCCATGCGGAAAAAACGCTTAATTTCGTAGACCAGTGTTATTATTTATAGGATGTATACATTGTATTATAATATCCCGAAAAGTAACAAAATTACAGACATTACAAACAATACGTATCTCGAGCACCGAAACCTTATGTGATTTACCAAAACTGCCTCATTAGTCTAGTGGTCCTAAACGCGACTGCTACACTAAATTTCCTGGTTTCGATCCCCAATCGAGCAATTTTTATTGGGTTGTATAATATATAGTTTGTTAGTAAAATAAAAGAATAAATTATTATTCAGTGTTCGAATGTAAGACTAAAAGATAAGCCTTACAAACCATCACGCCTATATTCCCCGAAGAGTTAGGCAGAAGCGTACTAAAGTACACCCACGCTTTGCCGGTATGTTTAAGTCCCACGTAATACAAAGTGAGCCTATTGCCTTTAACCGGGCACAAATCACAAACTGCAAGGCGAATTTCATAAAATAAAACACAATCACACTGGACCTCTAGCATAGCAGTCGCGCTTGGGACCACTAGACTAATGGGCTTGATATATTAATATTCAATTTTTTTTGTCTATCTATAACATCTTTGTCCTTAAAAGAATAGAATAATCAAAATATCACACCACGGTATAAATAGTCCAGTTTATTTTCGTCCAAAGATCGAAACGCTAGTCTTTGGAGTTCAATCGTCTGCAGTGTTACACAACCTGCCACTGTCTATCCGCTGGTCACTTTATCCTCTACACCTCGATCCTGATTTAGCACCGAAATGGAGTAGGGAGAAGTAGGGTTGCCAGCAAAACAAAAGACAGCGTGGGTTGCCATGGTTACAATGAATTTCTAATACTGCAACTTTCGGGGTTGTTTTAAAGCTGGTTGTTTATTTCTGTAGTTGTTTTAATACTATGAGAACGACCAATGATATTATATAGACAATGTTCTCCTTTATCACCATCATCCGGAAAATATGCAAATTATACTATAGAGCTTCCTGAAATTCCATTCCGCAAGCGTAGCAGCCCTAACAAGGATGCTTCTAAAAGTGCATCGTGCCTCCACCACCCTTCATGGCCCATTAGATGCGTCCGCGGGAAATCGTCATTTGCATAAGCGGCTTGGCTCTTTGCACATAGTAATTGGGATCACATGAACGCGACCAATTCAGTTAGACACTTGTCCCCTCCCTGTCGCCTACAATATTCGGGATGATGCGGGGCCAACGCTCCTGGGATCAGGGCTCTTGGTAATCCACACTGTCCAGCGTAGGTTTAAGTTAGCCTGTACCAATGTTTGTTGAACACTTACGCGTTGCTCTTAAAGCTTTTAATCGAAGTGCGAAATTTGAATGTGATTTAAATTCGTTGATGGAATGAGGAGTGGGGGGATAAATAACTGTTCAGAGCTGGCGTTTCGTGAGAATGCTACTTGAAATTTGCATTAACTTTGCAGCGGGTGCACCTTGTATTGTTACTTGAACGTCAACATCTGGTTAAGTTTAGATTCGTGAATAAAACAGTAATGGAGAATGATAAACAGACAGGTTCAACGTTGCTCGTGTTATTTGCAAATTTCAACGTTGAAGTATACGAAGTAGCGACTTGTTTAATTTATGGATACCATCTCACCTGTATGTTTCGAAGGGTAGGCAGAGGTGTACTATTATACATACACAATTAGCTGGGCATGTTTGAGGTCCAATCTAGTAAGCCTATTGCCGAAGACAGGGGAATTGGACTTCCGCGATTCGCCATCTCTTCATTCATTAATATTAGTACATTCTAGCCCAGTTTGTCCACGGCTGGGCAAAGGCGTCTCATCTCCCTTTCAAAGCCGCGTTCGAGGTAAGAGATAGGATCTAATAGAACTGGGCTGCGATTCATTGGCATTTGCTCAAGTAAAAAAACACAGACACAAACCCTACAAAAAAAAAACATACAATAGCTTATTCATCATACATTGTGACATGAAAAATCACACACACTTGACGAAATTTATTAAATAATTAATTCCAGCAACGCACGGATGCAGACAAACGGCCCGGTTCAACGGGAGGCACAGATTAAAAATGGCCATTTTATTTCTAATTTATAAATGCGCAAGAGGGCGGTTGTGCGCGTGTTGGGTGCGTTTTATGACCACCAGAGGGCGCTAATGACGTCAAATAATTGGTGCTTTAAATGTAAATGAATACACACGCTAACCTCTCTGGCTTTATTAAATTTCGCGATTGCTTGGCAACTGTATGGCGTGTTATTGCCGTTTGACAAGCAATGGAGAAACTGGTAGAGGAAGAGAAGTGCCGTCTTCGGCACACTAAAAAAGTATAATATAAATACAACCGAATTGAACTTGAATTGAAATATTTGGATGTCCTGTCATTTATTTTGCAGACAATTTTCATGGTCCGTACTCAGGGTACGTCAGGTACGCTGGTATGTCAGGGTTTCCTCTCAGAATTAATGGGGTTAGGCTATAGGCCTAATTATAAGCCTATTGTAATGGAAATAATCACAAAATTAAACCACAGAAAAATCTTCACCGAAAAAAGAATTTGAATTGAGAATGGAGTTCTTAGAATTACCCTTTGGATAGTCATAAATAAGACAGAATTTCCAGTTTATAAGTTACAAAATGTAAACGACCTTTTAATCTTGAAATGAAACTACTTTTTACGGATTTTATCGCGTTCTATTGATATTATTTAATTCCCAACATTTCGGATCCCTTACAGCATCTATGGATACGGGTAGACTAAGTTGTTGGACGTCTTAATGTTGCAATTACTAACAGCTACCTTACATTTTTGTTAATTATTGGCGATCCGATTCAAGCAGAACGAGCTGACCGTATCCTTAGGTCTTGCAATTTTGGGCTTGGATTTTGATTTTATGGTAAATGATCCGAAGCGATGCTGTAAAGGATCTGAAACATCGGGAATTAAATAATACAAATACAAAACGCGATAAAATCCGTAAATAGTAATTTTTTTTCAATGTCTAATATTTGCGTAAGTGTCAGAGGCCTTTTAATCTACCAAATTTATAGCCAACAGTTTAATATTAATTAAAATAACTGGTACATGTTCTAATGCGACGGTTGCAATTGCCTCTTGCTACATTGATGAATGCTCACTCTCATTAGCAAACTCAATGTTAACTAAAATAGTTTGGTTATTTTCATTTAATTGCTGTAAATGAAGGTAGATTATTACCAGCTTTTGCTATACATTTAATGAATTTCTATGTATGTATGTATTTTTTATTATTAGAATCTGATAATGTTCCCTATCATTGAGTAATATTTAAAGAAAGAAAACAGACGGCAAGAATCAGGTGATTTATAATTATATTTAAAACCTACAATTAGACACCAACTGGACCCATTTCGGATATATACGAAATCAAATAAAAATAATAGTCAAAGTCGGTTTATAAATCACAAAGTTCTATGTACATTAAGAAATACGTACATTTTTATAAACCACTAAGCGGTGACTGCTTGACCTATGAATGCTTGCAACTATCACCCACGCAGTGCCGACCCTATAAATCAAGAAGGAATAGTTGGGCTGGCAGCATAGGAGACAATAGCGTGAGCTTATCATATCTGCCAACACAATTCTTCCTCGCGGAGCTCCGGCGACCTTGCTCTCCGTTAGTAACATAACATAGCACGGAGCTATGTTAACTGGCTACGATTTTCGGCAAGGTGGAAGTCTTCCCTTGTTGGGCAACTCCAATTGTAAGTGGAATTATTCCATTTCACTATGACCTATCTCTCCTCATACGATCAAGGAACCTTTTCCTATTTTTGAAGTCGGTTAAAAATATGGTCTAGAAGTGAAAACAGTAAAGTTGATCCTTAGGTTCATTTTAGACAGGTCTCAAGTCTGTTCTGTTCACACGATTCATGAATCTCCCTACATCGACACCACTACTTTGAACTTTTTTTAGAATAAGAATAAATAAATGGATAGAAACAGTTAAATTAACTGTTAAAAATAAGAAAAATGAGACATTAGTTATTCAAAATGGCCAATAAATTACAATATTTATTTTTGATCCCCAGTTAATAAACCGCTAACTCTATGGCCCAAACAGTAATCACATCACTATTTACGGTGTCATGTCACAAACTTGTGTAACTTAACCTGCAATGTGCAGTTGTAAAGTGCCAACAATTGGGGGAGCGGAGGGTCATAAAATATATAATTTGCATAATTTATTGTGTTTACTTAGTGTGGTTGTCATGATATGAAACGAGCACATATAGGGTGAGCAGATGCAGACTATCGTCGAGTAGAAGTATAGTTTGCCTACAAAAAGGGGGGAGGGTAACCACAATTTATGGGATGGGACAATTTTAAGACATCTCAAAATGACAAAACGCAATTAATGACCTCGGTGTTGCTTGTTTCTAAAGCTACGCTAACCGCTAACTGTCAGTTAGGATATATCCTTGTTTATCATCTTATGAGTCATAATTTCTATCTTTTTACTGATATATTTTTTCAATTGTTTAACACATCTGCCTTCATCAGGACTGCTTCATTAGTCTAGTGGTCCTGAGCGCGACTGCTACACTAGAGGTCCTTAGTTCGATCCCCAGGTCGAGCAAAGTGTTATTGGGTTTTTCTATGAAATTCTCAGTAGCAGCTCGGAGTCTGGATTTGTGCCCGGTTAATGGCAATAGGCTCGCCCCCTATTACATGGGACCTAAACATACCGGCGAACTGTGGGTGTACATTAGTACGCCTCTGCCTAACCCTTCGGGGAATACAGGCGTGATGGTATGTATGTATAAATTAACTGAATCCACTACATTAATTTTAAAAGAGCGTATTTTTAATGTAATTAAACAGAAAAGGCGATATTCTTGCGCTAATATGCTTGCTTTGTTTGTTTCTAATCTGCTTACGGCCGATTTCTGAGGGCCTAATTAAGTCGATTAAACACAAAAGGGAAGTACCTGAGTACACAAAGTTAATGCACCCGTTTGATTGAAGTGTACCGTTTTGTTACCCCTGTTTGTTGCGGTGTGAAGAAGCAACGGGGTGGTAAACTTACACTAATAATTGTGAACTTTGGGGATGAAAGGTATAGATTTGATGGGTGAGAAATGTCTATACATACATAATCAACCCATTATACTGTCCCACTGTTGGGTACGGGTCTCCTCTCAGAATGAGAGGGATTAGGCTATAGTCCACCACGTTGGCCTAGTGCGGATTGGCAGACTTCACACCCTATCAAGAAAATCTCTCAGGCATGCAGGTTTCCTCACGATGTTTTCCATCACCGTTTAAGCGCGTGATAATTAACCATTTAATACGCAGATGACTTGTGGGAGGTCAAGTACGCAAAGTCAGAGGTGCGTCGCTTGGGTTCAAACTCGAGACCTTTGACTTGGCAGTCCAACGGTCATACCACTAGGCTATCACTGCTTCTGATGGGATTTTTAAAGCGAATGTCAGTGGAGACACCGGGAGAGGACGACCTAGAAAGACATACACCAACCTTATCGATGAGATCTGCAAAAAGGTCAGATGCGTAGTACTCGCAACCGGCGCGTATGTATGACAAGATGTATGAATGTGGATGAAGCAAAAGAGGTATGCAAATGGCGTTCTGTTGTTTCTGCCCACCCCTACGGGAAAAAGTCGTGAGAGTATGTATGAAAAAACCTGCATAACATCATGTCTATATGTCTGAAGGGATAGACAGGGACAAATTGAGCAGTATATAGGAGAGGAGGATTCTCAATAGTAGCTCGAAGTTTGATGTGCACGGGTAAAGGCAATAGGCTTTCCCCCAATTACATAGGACCTAAACGATACCAGTGTGCTGTGTGTGTACACTTCTGCCTATCCCGTCGAAGAAAATAGGCGTGAAGATATGTATAATAATTTATTATTTGCCCGAGTTACATTTTTTATCAAGGGACACACTTTGCTTTAAAATACCCACATATTTTGTACAAACATTGAAAACTCACAAATGCGTTCTGAGAATTACCCCTGGTAGTAAACTCGTGCGTTCTGAAAATTACCCCTAACCCTATTTAACTAAAAGTTCCTGGTATATCACTTCAAAGGCATACGTTGCTTGATTCAATCCGAGAATTCCCCGGTGTTTGATAAATCAACACCAAGGATCTGAGTTTATAAACATCATTAAGTTTTCTTACTAAAACATTGAAAATTCAATCGAAGTTCTGTGAGTGTAAGCTTCCATCTTTGATTGAAACTGTTTGACGTTGAAAGGCTTATTTAAACAAATTACTTAGCTATATTAACATTACCGGGTAATGTTAATAGAGTCTGAGAAAACCTAAATAAGGGTTATGATTACATTTATTTAGCTTTTCTTAGAGTCTAATTTCCAGCGTAACAAAATCAGGATGGAGGAATAATAAATAATATTTCCAATATGCTTGGCCCTTATTACGTGAGATCTAATGTCTCATTAGCCTAAGGAAGTGGTTCCTAATAATTTTTAGTCCGCGGCACACACATGTTTACCTAACCTATTTTTGAAGGTTGAGTTTCGGAGAATGGCTTCATGGGGCCCAATTTTACTTTCTACGGCGCACCAGGGCATCTTAGTGCACACTTTGGGGGCCCCTGGTCTTGAGCGCGATTGCTACGCTAGAGGTCTTGGGTTCGATTCCCAAGTCAAGTGTTATTGGGTTTTTCTATGAAATTCTCAGTAGTAACTTGGGAGTTTGGAATTTGTGCCCGGTTAATGGCAATAGTAGCGTTCACTAGGAGAGGTGTACCTCCAGCAGTGGACGAAAATAGGCTGATGATGATGATAATGATGAATGGCAATAGGCTCCCCTCCCAGGGGTCGCATGTAATACATTGGACCTAAACATATCGGCGAAATTTTAAAAATATAATTTAAAGTGTCGTCTCTTTTTTCAAATAGTATAACCTCATTTGAAATCAATGTATACATATTATTTAGCTACAAGTCCACATTACAAAATATGTCTTAAATAACCATGTTCACAGTCTGTACTCACCTTTACAAACCAATATCGCTCAATACGGACACCCTCCAATGAACAATACCGTTTCATCTATACAGGGTGTACTGGTCCATATTAATTACGTACCTATATTGATTTGCAATAATGATTTATTACAATCAACGCTAAACGCTCCACCAGATATAATCCTGGACGTATAATTGCACACACTCGACTGGATATTCATAGGTGATTAGAATAATCACTGTGATATTAGGTATTTGTGTGAACTAGGGTTGACGAAAATTGTAGTTGCAGATTTTGATTGCATTCTGGATTAATTATTGTGTAATCATGTTAAGTATCTTGTTAAACAAATTCAAATATCTTTTTGTGATTTTTTTGCATTTTCCATGCTAAGATTATTAAGTTATTTAATAGTAAAGGAAAAAAATCAATCGCGGGCAGGATTCGAACCTGCGTCTTCTGGTTTGATACACCAGACGTTCTGAATCAACGTCACCTTATGACGTAAATTCAGAATGTGAAGGCAAAATTTCAATCATGCGGGTAGGGTTCGCGGTGGCTTAGAGGTCAGAGCGTCTGGTGTATCAAACCAGAAGACGCAGGTTCGAATCCTGCCCGCGATTGAATTTTTTCCTTTACTATTAAATAAATTCAAATATGTTTATTTGTAGTTTTTTCCTGTTCTATTTACTCTTTAACTCGCGATTATTATCTAAATATATAATTTTGCCTGAGATTATACGCGTAATGTCTCACTTGAATCGATATTACTTGTTAAAATATTAATTAGTGTTGGAACTAATAACGCCTCAGATAATCTTAATATTAACTTCAACCTATTAAATTTACGCTCCAAGCAGTCTTACAGACTGATTAGAAACCTGTTAATATAGCATTTGCTTTGTATATAAACTAAATTAATACCCTTCAAAAAATCCAAATATTAACCTACAAATATTTGATACCGTACGAAAATTGACGCTTGAGGCAGCCCTACGTCTGTCTTTATTGAAACGATATTACCTCTGCTCATCACTATTAAGTTACATACTTGCTAAATTGGCAAGGGTTCACTGTTATTTATACACTGGCGTATACCGTATAGATACTATATTGAGTTTGAATTTAAATTCACAAAATGTTTGTGCCTTTGATTTGGTCGGATCTTTTGTTTTCGACACGGACTTCAAAAAAAAATTAAGCCAGTTTTACTTTTTGTTATTAAAAGTTATTTTATTTCAACATTTTGAGTGGCAAGTAGAATTTTACGTACCTAGATGATGTCTTCATTTACGATTTTCACAATTTTTAAATGGGACGTATCTTGGGCGTATACTCTTTCATATAAAAAAAAGTATTTTTGAAATCGTTCCACAACTGACGAAAATATCGGTGAACATACATAAAAAATACATGCAGATGAACATAGCACCTCCTACGTTTTTTTGAAGACAATTAAGAACATATATTAGCTGTGTAATTTCACAGGGATTGTGGCTAAGTTATAACCACATTGATCAACCATTTTACAAGTTTAAGCTTTATTCTTAACACATCGATACACCCCTTGGTAGCTTCAATATTTTAAATATTTAATACTAGATGATGCTAGCTTTTCGTATTGCGCATTGTGACGAGAGCCTTAACAGGACATTGTTGTTTAAACAAGCACATGTTCAAACTAAGGTTGAGCGATACGCAAACCTGTCGACGCTGTGAGGAGGCTGTTGAAACGCCACTCCACCTTCTTGGGGAATCCGGATTGCTAATACACAAGCGCAGTGTTCATCTAGGGAAACACATCTTAAGCCCGGATGAAATAAAGGAGCTCACCCCTAAGAAAATCCTGCAGTTCATAATAGCTACAGGATTCAGCGGTGAACTCTAAATCAACCAATGGTAATCACAATAGACCGACAGCGGTCGCAGTGATACTATAGCCGCAATTTAATAATAATAAAAAAATAAAAGATTTCCGTAGCTGACGTCTGAAAAGAAACACTGAAACAATCTTAGAGAATCACGGTCTCTTTTAAAGACCAGACATAAAATATTATGTATCGCTGATATTTATCTCAGGTCCAGATCGTTGATGTATCGCAAACATAACCTGTTAATTAGTAAAGTTAGCTTCACCTTACCCAAAATAGATATAAGTAGGTAGATACTTACGTTATTTCTCAGACACGTGTAACCTGATTCTTATGAACTTCTCCTCACCAACATACTTGAATTTAATAATCCGTCATAATAAGACTCGTGTTCGTTTCACAAGGAAATAAAAGCCCACGCTTTCTAATAATATTTACGTAACATTTAACCTTTCGCTAGATTTGATTGAAATGAAAAATGTCAGAATCATGATATAGAGAACATACCTACGTGCAGATTAATACACCTGTTTCTCTTTAGGATTGGCAGACAATTTCTATCGGACAATCCGGGATGGATATTTTGATTAATCTACCCAAATTATGAGCAGGGTGCTTTTAACCTGGAATTTGTTTAGAATGTCCGATACTAGATTGTGTTTGCTTAGGTTGAGCCCCTACGATAAACTTATTTCGTCAAACTCCTACCGTTCATTCTTTACTATGACATGTCCAAACCACTTAATCACAGAGCCCTTTATATGCGCCGTTTGAAGATCCTCAAGTCATAGCGCATTGGGAAAACCTCAGGAGAAAGACTATTCCATCTTGTAAGTGCGCAGGAGAAAACCTCGCGATGCTCTAACATTTTTAGGAGACCCAGGTCTCCAGAATGTGTGGATGGGCCCTACTCCTGAGGCGGGTGGTGTGGTGATAAAAAGGTTACGGAGGCACCAGACATTTGTTACTTCTCAAATCTCTCATTTCTACTGCATTAAATAAATATATTTTCGAGTTACTTCTGTGACACACAATATTAGTGTAAAACTTTTTTTTAATACCACTAAGATGGCAAACATGCTTACAGCCCACCTGATGGTAAGCAGTTACCGTAGTCTATGGAGTCTGCAACAACAGAGGACTAGCTCACGCGTTTCCGACCCTGTAAAAACTATTGAAAATTTTCCAATTTGGAGTACAATACCTACATGTAATATAATGCAGGTTGCCATTTAAACGGGCCACCCTGACGCATCCCAGCGCCCACGCGTGACGTAGCACTCTCACTCGACCGTAAAAAAAGCGAAATCAATTATACCAAAATGGCAAGCGAACCATCCAGCATAACGTGACCCACCCCGCTTTCCTTATTGTTATAAAAACCTAACAATGAATACCCATATCACCCACATGAGCGGTCAACTTACAATGGGGGTTGCAGGACCTTTTGAAAGAACACAATATGTTGTCTGGTCCCTTTCAAATTGATTCCTAATTAGTGTGGTAGGCAAATTTGTTGCGACATTGAAAAATCTCTTGTTAGCTATCTTCTCGTCTGTTATTTTGTTTACAGTCATGAGAGTGATAGGGATCGAGGTTTAGGTTCTACGTAGAGATTAGAATTACAAAATTAAACCACATAACCTACTTCTACATTACATTAGGTGATAATGGAAACACGAGCATGTGTAAAATATTGCAGTCGACTTAACTCCGCCCTCGAGGTGAGGTTCCCTCGTTTAAAATCATCACATTTTCTAGACGTGTACACTTACGACCAGTTTTATGTGTACTAACAATGTGCAGTAGTGTGGCTTCAAGTTAAAGTGCTTTCGTTATGGAGTCTTTTTGTTTTTGACTGTACTTTTACTTCAACGAGTTGAATTGATTTCGACTATCCCTTACGATCTATTAAAGATCATTTGGTTCTAATATATATTTTGGTTTATTACCCATAAGTTTTTATCGTGGAAACTAAACAAACTGAAGGAAGCTTATACCCAGCAATGGGTGAAGTCTGGCCATGGATGATTATTATCATGGTCTAATCACAGTCTTTGAGGGTGAATGCTAAAAAAATCCCTATAATGTTTTACCTTTAATGTAGATTTCTTGAAAAAATAAAATTGAACTAGACGAAATAAAATAAAAAAGTATTTAATCAATTTAAAATTCAAACATAGAATATAAAACTGCCAATGTACTGCATTTTTTCACACGACAACATTAACACTTGAATGACGTTTCACCAAATTAAATTTCGAACCAAAGCTCAATCAGATCGTGGACCTCGAACGATCTCCGAAGCGAACCGAACTAGACTGTGTACTTTTTCTCGGCCTCGTGTGCACAAACAGTGTTTAGTTACCGGAGGGTGTATTTTATCTTGTTGTTGTTTTGTAGCCGTGGAGGGGGGTGGTGTGGGGCGGGGTGGCACCTGTTGCCCCGAGTTTCGATGTGGGAAAGCCTAATCCTCGCCGAGATGAAATAAATACAACATTGGCTCAACGGAAACGTTCTTCGAGATGTCGTTTGATGGTATTCACTAAAGCTGTATGAGCTCACGATATTCGGGAGTTTAAAGGAATTGCTATTTTTATTTTATGTCTACTACTGTGTCGTTGTTAAATTTTTGATGCAACAATTTAGTGTGACTTGGTAGTGTTAACTAAGGTTTTGTTTTTACTTTAATCTGTTAACAACACATAGACGTGACGTATGATAACCCCACTATGAAAAACATACATTTTATATCTACCAGTGGCGCATTATCGCTAGGAAAAAATATACCGCGATGTAAAGGCAGTAGAATTGTTTATTAAAGTTGCCTGCTTTTTTGTGGTGTGTAATAAGTTTACTTAGTTGTTTTGTGTTCTAAATCATTGTTGAAATGCGAAATAAATAAAAAGCCTTATATAAGCGTAACTTTAATATTAGTTACGCTTAAATTAGGCTAAAATACTAGGCTAAAATTAGGGTAAAACTATATTTTCAACGAGTAAAGTACAATGCATCCACACACACACCCCTATCTCGTTAAATACTCTTCAAACAGAATTATAATGTGGAATTAAGACTATTTAGAAATTGCAGAAATGACAGTACTAATACAGTTTTTATCATTTTGTTTCAGGTAATGGCTGTTTTAAATATTGCTAATTTAAATCAAGAATATTCTACAATTATTTATTATTACAAGTAAGTGGGGTGTACTAAATAAATAAGGACACATGTCTTGATTTCGGATCAATCTAGGATATTCCAGCGAGCAAATTTTATATCTTCTATACTTATAATAAATCTGTAGAGAGGTCAATTCTGTACATGAAATATATTTCCAAATTAACTATCAGCGGGTGATTAGTGATCGATACTGACGCCAAAAATGCAATCAGTAAAATTTTTGTCTGTCTGTCTGTATGTTTGTTATAGAAACAAAATCCACTCGACGGATTTCAACGAAACTTGGTACAATTGTTCTTCATACTCTTGGTCAGGTTATAGTATTTTTATCACGCTACGATCAATAGGAGTAGAGCAGTGAAGGGAAATGTTGGGAAAATGAGTGATTCATGAGAAAGGTTTCAAGCTATAAAACATCACGCTACAACTCTTAGGAACGGGGCAACGCAGGTGAAGCCGCGGGCGAAGAACTAGGGAACAAAGTAACTATTCCACGCAGACAAAGTCGCTGGCAAAAGCTAGTTTATAATAATCTTTGTATCCAAGAAGAGCGTTGCTAACTGCGCTACCGTTTATACTTTTGCAGCTAGCATCGTTTTTACTTTTGTTTTTGCCATTCATGTATCGTTCCAAAATAAACGTTTTATTATTACTTACTATTTATAAAATTCCAAAAAAAAACGGATGTAAATCATACATGTACATACCATATACATGTGTTATCCAACTCGAATAAAATAATGTATGCGATATTCGTTAAATGCTTTAAAGAATTTCATTTCATTCAAACGATTTGATATATTTTATTTCATGCTTCATGTACCTGTCGTTGTTGTTAATGTTGACCTAAGGCAAGGTCAACATTAACAACAACAAATTTTCCGGTTGTTTTTCAGCTCGAGATCAAGTTATTAAAAAGTGTTTCATATTTATCTCGCGTAACATCATCACAGCACACATTGCTTCCGACAAGTTAATTGAATAACGTTTTTAACCCCTTCACCGCATACTTAGACTGCCAATACTTGATTCGGCCGCAAAATAGTTTATATTTTTAGAATCGCCCCTATTTCCACACATACAGTCCACATTTCTATTTCCGTTGGTAGACATTGACATGAATATGTTTTCATGAACCGGATTATTTTGACATCGCCAACTATTTGATACTCGCCTACGTAAACTAGATTTGTGAGGTCTCGGTGAGATAATTTTTAGCATTTTGGCTGCATTGCAAAATGTGGTTATTGAGAGTATTTTATATATTGAAGAGTATCTGTAGCAATGGTCTAGTTTAAATTAAAAAAAATAAGAGATAATTCCCTAAAGAGATAAGGGCCTATAAACCGAGAATTCCCTGTGCTAATCACAATACTATAGTATTCCATTTAATTACGTAAACAATAATAAAAAGGAGATTATTCTCCTTATTCTGGTAAAAACATTTATCATTTATATACTAAATATCATATTTTTTTTATAAACTTTTCCTTCTCAACGTTATCATAGGACCAATAAAAAAGAACTTAAAATTGTTATAAGTAACGTGACATTTAGCAACTAATAAAGTCATAAGCCCGTAAAATCGCGCCATAAATCCTACAGCGGCATAACATTTAGTCCAGGAAGGAAATAATAAAAAATAAACATCGCTGGAATCGTCAGATGAAAAAAATATAACGCGTTCAAGAAATAGTGCTCTTGGAATTTTCCACATAAAAAAGGTATACCTACTATATTATTGTGATTTTTTTGCATTTTCCATGGTAAAATTACAAAGTTATTTTAGTGAAGGAAAAATTCAATCGCGGGTAGGATTCGAACCTGCGTCTTCTAACTGTAAAGTAAGTCATGTCGGTTGAGAAGCAAGGTAACTTGCTTTTTAATAGATGTCGCCAACGTCACCGTATGACGTAAATTCAGGCAAATTTCGATCAAGCGGGTAGGACTCGCGGTGGCTTAGTAATCAGAGCGTCTGGTGTATCTAACCAGAAGACGTAGATTCTAATCCTGCCCACGATTGAATTATTCCTTCACTAAAATAGGTATACCTACTGTTATTCGGAAAGGTTCAAACCCCAATCCAAATCGGTTTGGAAATGGTTAAAAAGCGAAAAAGGATTGAAAAGCATTGATTGAATTCATGAAATTTTACAATTACTAGTAATACTTTATCGGAGCTGTAAAATATAAAGGTGTGATATTTTTTTTTTTATAAAAGCTTGTAAAGTTGTTAAGTTAGTATAAACTTATTGCATAAAGTAACCCGACAGGACAGGGAACGATAAAAAGGAACGTGTCTCTTGAAGTTTTTTTGGCAACAAACCTGACTCGAAGAGCGTGGCTGGATGTTGAGATTTCTGAGAATGTTGCCAGTTTATTGAATCTCTTTGACGTATTATATTAACCAACTTTCAAAAATAATATTTAGTTTACGTGTAAGTGTTCTGAAAACAGAATATAATTTATTTCCAACTTGCTCAACTGTTCGTCTCTGAATCTTGGGAACATTAATTTTTTTTAATGGGATACGGTGACAAACTAGCATACTGATCGCCTGATGGTAAGCGATTACCGCCGTTCATGGACACCCGCAACACCAGAGGAGTCACAAGTGCGTTGCACGCCTTTTAAAAGGGGATTGAGCCCCCGGTAATCTCACTCAATCGTCGAAACACAATGTAAGCGTTGTATGACGCCGGTTTTTTGTGAGGCCGTGGTATCACTCCGGTTGAGCCGGCCCATTCGTGCCGAAGCGTGGCTCTCTCACTCTAAGACGAAACATTACCTACATAAGCCATTCATGAATATATTCTCAATATGTTCAAAACACATGCCTACATATACAATTCAAATCAATGAATAAACCTACATCGAGAAGCCTTCACTGGCCACGTCATTTCACGTTAGACTCAGAACGGAAATATTGCCGGTGGCGCCCTCTCGCGTCGGATGCTGCATGGACGCCAGCGAGCCGCTTCCGGCCCGCCCTCGTTACGTCCGCTTTGTGTGACGGCCGACATGGCACGCCAGCGCTAGCGGCCGGCCGAATGACCCATTGTCAACGATATTACACTTTAGTTTGATTTATTCAGAGTGTTTAATGTCAAGTGAAAGTTTGGCTGAAATAAAAAACTATTATGTAGATGTCTCTCTCTATCTGTTTCTTGCTCGGTCTCGGTTTTATTGTGAGCAAAGATTGAGCCTATATTCCTCAATCTAATTGATAGCATTTTGGTTTAATAAAAATTGATATTTTTCTCTGTTCTTAGTTCACCTTGCAGAAAATCGAAGCCAAATAACATAGCTCCGTGCTATATCGTGTCCCTAACGGTGAGCAAGGTCGCCAGAATTCCGTGAGGAATTTTATAAATGTTGTGTTGGCAGATAGGATAAACATCACGATATTGTCTCCTATGCTGCCAGCCCAACTATTCCTCCTTAATTTACAGGGTCGCGCGAGTGATACCCTTGGTTTTGCAACCATCCATAGGCTACGGTAACCTCTTACCATCAGGCGAGCCGTACGTTTTTTTGCCACCTTAGTGGTATAAATGAACTTAGATAATAATATTTAAACCGCACAAATAATTAATTACTGAATCAATATGTGCACACTACGATATAAACCTAAAACTATTGAATACACTTAGTGTGCCTTTTAAAATTCAAGCCCTTAGGCTTAACAAAATATTAATAGTTAATTTACTCGTATATGGTATATGACCTGACTAATTCTAGTACTTAAAAACCGATTGATATATTTTTTTTCGTGATAGGTTTATGCCTGACGCCAGTTTGCCTGATGTTAAGCGATACTGTGATCTACGATGGAGCGCGCTTGCCTAGAAAAAACTGATTCACTCGTGATTTAAATACACCCAGATTATACATATCTGATTGTACCTGAGAATTTAATAGAAAAACCCAATAACACTGCTCGTCCAGGGGATCGAACTTCTGGCATAGCAGTGGCGCTTGGGAGCACTAGACCAATGAGACAGAAAACTCGTCTTAAAGAAGCATGCCTTACTTTATTAAAATTTTAACAGAGTAGAAGCTTCACACCGTCTTAAGTGTAACTTATCTACAATAAGAACTGATCCAAAACTTTACATAACTTTTCAGATAGACTTAATTTTTTCGAACCCATCCGTAAAAGTCCAATTGTTTAGCCAGATACTTATTACTCCAATGTACTTCAATTAATGTCTTGTTTTGCTCGAAGAAAAGCTCGAAACAACTCGGGATTCATTTCACTGCTCGAAGTAGATACTTTCGGTTTGTTTCGGTGCTTGTTAAGAGATTTTGTGGTGGATTGCAGGTTTGGCTCTTGGTTAAAATGAATCTGACTTTAAAGGAACTGACTTTAAGACTCCCGGGTAATTTATTTCCTGCATTAATAGATTAAGGGTCCAGCGGAGCTTGAATTGCTCACAAAAACATCATATCTTATTAATCGTAATCCAGACAATATGTTATTATTCGGATTTGGATACCGTTAATCTAGGTTCTTACGATACTATTTCGTCTACTACTACTTCACTGGAAATATAATACTGGAAAATAGATCAAAACCTGGTAAAGTATTTTGGATGAAATGGTAGAGTAGAAACCTAGATTAATTGTATCGAGATCCCAATAATAACAGAATTTGATCAAATTGTGTTTGAATTACGATTTATTTCGGTATTACGTTTGTAAGACAATTTCGGTCCGCCGGTCTCTTAAGAATATGAAAGGAATACGGATAAAGCGCATTCCACATGTTCCATTACCATGTGGAATGCGTTTTCCGAGTGGGTCATTCCCGATAGATATAATCTGGGTGTCTTCAAAAAAATCACGAGTGTATCAGTTTCTTCTAGGCAGGCGCACTCCAGCGTAGATCACAGTATCGCTTAACATCAGGGGAAGTGGCGGTCAAGCGTAAGACTATCACGAAAAAAAAACTCACAAGAAAATATGCACAATTACTGGACCCTATATTTAACTGCCTCGTTAGTCTAGTGGTCATGAGTTCGATTCCCAGGTCGTGCAAAGTATTATTCGAGTTTTTCTTCGATATCTTCTGCGTAATTGCATGTTGTATTATGTTAAAATATAAAATAAAGTTTGAGTCCATCAAATAAATAATAACAATAGCAGTAGGTATTGTTACAATTTTATCTTACAAAATGTAACAGCCATTTTAAACGTAATTAAAACTTTGTTCAATATATTTCTCAATTAAAAACTGTAATAAATTTTAAATACAATCAACACTGGCTATTGTTTCATGAAATTTGATTTTAGACAATTTGTTTTATGGCTTTGAATGACAGTGTAGTTTGTGTGAAAGTTGAATTTTATTAAATGTATGTTCTGATGTGATAAAAGATACAATAAATAAAATATACATCAAAAATACCATCATGCCGCTGTAGTTCCCGAAGGGTTAGGCACACGTGTATTACCTGTACACAAGTTCGGTATCGGTATGTTCAAATCCCATGTAGGTTTTGTCGTGAAAGAGTAAAAAACATCCATACATACAGACTTTCACATTTATAATATTAAGGGTATTACATTGCCCAATGACCTTGAGGATTTAGTCGTTGTGCTAGTATTTGTTAGTCACAGGCATTACGGGGGTGCTTCACGCGGGGTGCTACTGAGGTTTCGGGTATTTTTTCATTATTTCAAAATATTCAAATAAATAAGAAAATAAAAACAATACAAATTGTTAATTACGTCATTACAATTTTATTGGTATAAAATTCATGACTAACTATTAAGCCAAGCCAAGAAAAAGATACAAATTAGGTTAAAAAAGGCCTATTTACTTCTATTATTATCCAAAGTTAGGGTAAATTTATAAAAAAAAATTAACAATACAATTTATTTGCGACGACCGTAAGTTTAACATATATTTTTTATATGGCAAACGCACATAAGGATTCCACTAGAAACTTCTTTAAAGATCGGGTGTTTTTTTGGATTTGAGCGATGTAATGCCCTTAAGGAATAAAGAACTAGATAAAATACCATTGCATTAAAATTTTATCGAGAACCCGCACAAGCTCAAGCGTGTTTGTTTTAGATAAGTTTTATTTAGACCTACACATTCTACTCAAAGATACATAAATATTTATAGTTTTTTTTTTGTGTGTATGTTACGCGATATCTTCGATTTTTCAATTTTTTTTCTGATAGAACTATAGATAATACTCCTTAGTTTGTCCGATGTACACCACAAAATACTTGAAGCTAGCTTTTTTATTTCTCAAATTAATACTCATCTGTGCTATAGTCTCATTAATTAAAAACTCCCGATATGTAAAATACTCCATGCACTGTCGTAACTTCGTCGTTACGGATAATATCCAGTTTTCGTTATGTATGCACATTTTGCGGTCAGGGGTAGTGATTTATATATGTCGTAGTACTTCATTTCATCTACCCTTGGTCCCCTAAAGTAGGGTTGCGTTTTGGGTGAAGTAAAGATATTCTGGTTGTGCCTTCAATTTCCTTTGATTGAAAAGTCCTTTTTATACCCTCTTTACTATTTTACGTAGGTATAGAATTTGTCATGCAATTGTCCCACTGTGCACTATGACAAAATTCCTTTCGCATAGATCAACATGTTTGGTAATTGCCTGTAGGAAATTTGAACCATCCATGGTATGTATCTATACGTAGCTCTGGAAAGACCCTGGTGTAAGGTATTTTTTTAATTACTGTAACATAAACAACCATACAAACTGCTTGATGATAAGATGCAACCGCAACCTATCTATTAATAACAATCCTAATCAACGCACCATATTTCCGATACATGACATCGTTGGCTCTATTACATCTGGACTTAACACTGTGCTGGTACCAGGTATTTTTATATTTATATGTTATTTTTTTTATATTGGGGGCGGAGGAAACATTATAAAAATCGCTCCATCGCCGTCCTTGAGTTATAAATAATGTAACTAACACGACTTTGTTATAAATATAAAGAAGATACCTAAATTCAATTAATTTTGAAACAACGTTAAATGTGGTGGCGACAGAGGTCCGGATGGTAGAAATAAATAAAGCTACGTTTACATGCATGGCTCTTGCCAGTGTTCAAATTATGTATGATTGTATTTCAGTGTTGTTGTCAGAATTCTAACTCGACCGTCCGTATGAATATTTTGAACCTTGTTATAATTGAACTGCACGTGAACTTACCTTACCTTAGTTTTTTATTAAAATATTGCCCCACACTAGATATTTGACTCAATTTTTACTTGATAAATAATATCATACAACCTTAATTTCTGTATGTGCTTATTATTATGCACATATAATGGTCTTGAACTAACCCTGGAATCGCGTAAAAAATCAGCGGCTTCATTCTGTGATAATGTTGCCTGATAACTCAATTTAATTATTTAATCAAATAATTAAATTAAAAAGTAAAGGTATACAAAGGATTTAGTTATATTGTAAAGGTATACCTTTACAATATAACTAAATCTGTACCTAAGTAAGTACATTTAAAGTAATGAAAACTATTTTTAGACATAACCTACATGGTTACGAAAATAATTTATTATAGCATATTAAATCATACCGATTCATTACTGTCTTGCGGTTATTAATTTACAAAACATGCATCGGTAATTATGAATACTTACCAGCATCATTAATCATTTACTGTAACAATGTGGCGTTTTTGTCCAATTATTTACACAAATCGAGCAAGTTAGAAAATTTAGGGAAAAAAGGAAAATTTCTATTCAATATAATATAACTTGCGTTAATTGTTGGAATCAATCAACTTGAAAGGTATCCAGAAACTGAAGTTTTGCCTACGGTTTTACAACACTTTTTCTGGCATCTATGTAATCCCTGTGATATTATAGATGCAAAACTGTTATGTGTTTATGTGTCAATAATAGAAAATATAAATACAATAAATAGAAGTGTAATAAGTCATAAAATAATCCTGTATTGTTTAGAAATCGCGATACAAAGGTCTGATGTCACTTCGTGTAAAAATACTACACAACACTACTTTAGCCACATCTGCCATCAGCCACCGATACCAGCATATTGGAAAATGTATCTCTCTTTCTTATACTGCTTTTGAAGCTATCAATTACCAACTAAAACAATGAAACATTGCATTTCTGAATGCTATGACAAGTTTATTGAAAAAAAAAACATACGTAAGGGATGTTCGTAAAACTCAGAATAATATTTCATTGTTAGTTACATGCCTTTGTTTTTGATCTACTGTTGGACGACGGCAAGGCTTTGTTGATACCAAATAAATATCTATAATTGGCTCTGCTACCGGTCGGAATGAAAACGGAATATGAATGGAGAGAATTTTTAGCGTTCTGTAACGGGAACTTTTAAATTTGTCTGAGCTTTTGAGGAGCAATGGTATTTATTTTCGATTTTATTAAATTTGCGTAGCATTTTTACTTCTATCTAGAGTATATAATGCTAGTTCTATTATAAAAAAAAACTGTGGGTAATTTTTTTAAGTAGATCACTAAGCAATAGACAGAAAATCTAACGATGAAATACATGAAAATGGTGTTAACAAGGTGAAATAAATATGGGAGGGTACCTGACCCTATGGATTCGTTAATAAATAAGACGAAACCTATGAACAATATTTATTTTTTGTGATTATATGCATCCTTAGGTTGATGTAATGAAATGTATTAGAAAACAATGTGTTCTTTCATTATGTGGTTATGAAGTTTCCAGTGAAACAGGATTTTATTCCTAACTAGCTTTTGCCAGCGACTTCGTCCGCGTGGAATAGTTACTTTGTTCCCTAGTTCTTCGCCCGCGGTTTCATCTGCGTTGCCCCGTTCCTAAGGGTTGTAGCGTGATGTTTTATAGCTTGAAACCTTTCTCATGAATCACTCATTTTCCCAACATTTCCCTTCACTGCTCTGCTCCTATTGATCGTAGCGTGATGAAAAGTATACTATAACCTGCCCAGGAGTATGAAGAACAATTGTACCAAGTTTCGTTGAAATCCGTCGAGTGGTTTTTGTTTCTATAACGAACATACAGACAGACAGACAAAAATTTTACTGATTGCATTTTTGGCGTCAGTATCGATCACTAATCACCCGCTGATAGTTATTTTGGAAATATATTTCATGTACAGAATTGACCTCTCTACAGATTTATTATATGTATAGAAGATAGATAGATGTGGGATGTGTCATTAAAAAAAATACTAACTAATAGTGCTCTTTAATATTATTTTCACCGCTTTTGGCACAAAGACCTTTTGAAATTCACAATAAAGCCATTTTTTTTAATCCATGACGCGGCACAACCTCGTCTCTCTCCAATGTTCGGTTTCTAACATTTTTGATTCTATTGCTAAATTTCCTTTTTTTTTTCGAGCTTCGACGCCGGTAACCCGCGCCAGTCAATTCGTTCTGCGATACGCATCTGCAACGAATTTGTGTGTTCGACGGCCTATCGTGTTGCTTTTTTCGATTTTTAAATTTGGAAAAAGAAGAAAAAAATTGTGACGAGCGCATGTGGGGAAAATATTCATGGAGTTTTCGTTGCACGATGTTTCCATTTGAGACTACTTTTACCCCAATTGGGGTATATCGAGTGCTATTGTGCCTGTCTATTGCTTTTTTTCTTGAGTCAAGTAACATGCCTATTTGTTAACATGAATATACCGTTATGACAGGGGCGTAAGTCTGTTTTTCAATTGTGTCTGAGTGATCGTCAAAATGTTAAGAAAACTGTCAAAACATAACAATTTTTATACAATAAAATAGCAGTCTTTTGGCTCAGGTTTGAATGGAATGGTTAGGGAATATTATTTAGTCTATATTATATCTTATAATCGAACTTCTTCCAAATAAATATTATCTAACATATCATTACGCCTGTATTCTCTGAAGGGATAAGCAAAGGCGTATTAATGAAGACCCACAGTTAGCCGGTATGCTTAGATCCCATGTAATAGGGGGAGACCCTATTACCATCCATCAACATCATCAGCCTATAGTCATTCACTGCTGAACGAAGGCCATTATTACCATACACCGGGCACAAATTCTAAATTTGAAATTCTGCTACTGAGAATTTCATATAAAAACCCAATAACAATTTGCTTGGCCTGGGAATCGAACACAATACCTCTAACGTAGTCGCGCTCAAGACCACTAGGTTTATGAGACAGTTGATGATAAACATTAGTTGTATGAAATTTTATTTACGAAACGAGTGCACTCCTAAATAAAATATTTCATTTTACGAATGTGTTCAGCGTGCTTGCTATTATCGTTTGCTGTTCAATTTCAATTATTCAATTACTCTGTTCGGTCAATACAGGTTTTATCAACAAAATCTGCTGTAATACCTACGTCGGAAAAAAATATAGTTCAAACACATAATTCTTACATTATGTACGCAGGCGTGTCATAAATTATACATACATACCGCTCGAATAACCTTGGCAAACACACCCTTTGAGAATTCCACATTTTTATCGCTTTACAAGAAAAGTATCTCAGTGTGAACCAGGGCTTGTGTCTAAAACTACGCCATTCGATCGATAAAAGGTTAAGTCAGTCTATGAATGGGTAACCATATTTAGCGTATCGAGAAGTTCACTTCATAACTTGCGAAACATGTTAAGACGCCGCATCCAGTTTTCATACGAAAATTTTATGACAATGTTTAGTCAGAATTCTTAAAAATCTGAACAATTATTTTACCTATGAAAATAAATAAATTTATGTCAAAATAACAGCTTTTACTAAATGCATAATATGAAAGTATATAGGTATGGCAAAAAAACGATTTGAAAGATTTTTAAAAATGTTGCCTGTTTGTTCCGGCTAATCTACGCAATGGCTGGACCAATTTTGACGGGATTTTTACTGTCAAATAGCTGATATTATAAAGAGTAACTTAGATTACTTTTATAGTAAGTAAATACTTTTGCGATGTGGCTGAAACCGCTGACTATAGTCAGTACTACAATTTAACAATTCGTATAAAAATATATACCTACTGCTAACGTTTCAACCCTCGCCGATATGTTGAGGGTACAAAAATAATTGTTTCCGGTATTCCTGATGCGTGAATAGACGGGGGGTATGATTCGGTATCCTGGGCTAATGATGCTTTATAGTATCCTCTCGGTAACATAACTCTCAATGATATACAGCGGTCTTTATTCGTAAAGGTTGGTGGACATACTATAATGGATGATATCGTTTTAAAATCGATTTTTATAATCGATATACCTCTATACTTTACTGGAACTTAATATTAAGAATTCGATTTTATATTAACCTATTATAATATTCCTATATATTTTGTCGAAATCAAGCCTATTTTTAACCGACTTCAAAAAAGGTGGATACCTTTTTTGAAGTCGGTTAAAAATAAGTTCTCAATTCAACTATGTTTTTTTTGTACGTTTGTTACGCAATTATTCCGTCAATTATGAATCAATTTTGATGATTCTTTATTTGATCGGTAGGGCATACTTCAGAAGTAGTCCCATAAAAATTTGGTCAAGATCTGATCACAAAATTTAGAACAAAATAACAATAACACGTAACGACCGCGTAAGATAACGTCAACGTAAAATTCTACTCGCTCCTCAAAAGTTGAAATAAAATAACTTTTAAGAAGAGTAAAACCAAATACATAAAAAAAAAATTATGTGCAAAACAGTTTTAGGAGTCAATGGCAAAATCAAAAGATCCGATCAAATCAAAGGCACCGACTTCCGAAACTGTATCGTACATAATATTATTAATCCATTTAGTTTGAAGGAAAGTCTTCCAACTAAGGAAATGAAACTATTTAACAATAACGCAAAGGATATTTTAGAATGATCGCCGTAGGTACTTGCACACCGACATGTATTTTATCCAATTGAGATAAAGTTTAATTTCTTTAGTACCTAGTCTAGATAATTATGAACAGTCTGTTTGTTCCGATATATTTAAGCACAACTGTACTTCAATAATTTTGCAAACTTTAAAATATTTTGCAACCCCACTAATTACTAAAATTGAAATCGGAATCTGAACTACATGTCCAATGTAAATTGAGCTCCGTACACGCAATAATTACAGATAATTGTGGTTTATTTTGTTTCATTATTTCGACTCTGTTTTAATATTTCATGCGTATACCCGCATTTTTAATGGAAACCTTTGTTATTGGTATTGTGTTTCGGTTGAAAAATGTTTTGTTGTTAATGAGAATATGATATGTTGGCGCTCATTATCATTGTCATTTGTATAATTTACGTTTTATATACACTATAAAATGTAGGCCTTTTTATTGGAAATCTGGAGTAAACACATTTTGTTATTATTTACATTTAGATATTTCACATTTGGGTCGACGAAACTTACAATAATTTTTTCCAAGACTCAATAGAATCTCAAATCACGTTCAGGCACTCCATTGAATTTTTCGATGTTGATACCTACCAGAATGAAAATAGACAAAGAAAAAAATTATATAACGCACCCATCGCGATGCATACTTCTATAAACACTTGGTTACATTTATTGTTTTTATAGGAACTAATTAACATAATATTTACAGCATTATTTAACTAAAATTAAAACTTTAAAAATTTAACATATAAAGAAAAATTGTCACGCCTAGGCATCAAAGTACTCCTCCATATCACTGTCATCTGGTAACATACCCAGACGACTGGCAGCATTGCCACGTTGAATGGCAATGCTAATTCTTTGACCCAAGAATAAACCAGCCCTCTGATCACGCGAAGAGTCGTCACTTAGAAATTTCCTTAACAAGATGGCGCGATCGACCCCATGGTCCGAGCGTTTCCACTCCAAACGGCTTAAAACTATAGCTCCCATTAAGGTTTGAGGGTCCCATTTGTACCGTTTGAGGGTCGTTTCTTTAGACATAATTATAAGGAAGTACAAAAATTAAATCATTAGGTACCTAGCGACAAAATGACGTTTATACGTAAACTTGATCTTGCCTCGTACCGACCCCTGATTACAACAAACATTACAAAATAAATTTTATGAATTACATTACAAATTACGTTTGGTACTATTATAATATGGTCTACTGTACATGACGTCTTCAACCGCAGCCTGTATTATCATTAGAATGATGTCATTAAGACCAGTTGTTAAGGCTCATATGCTCAGTCATTTCTGCGTTCATTATCCAGCGATTATCTATTGACATTTAAGTGATCCGAAGACCCATTTAGTTCAGCCGCGAGATACATGCAAAACATTTGTTAATTAATACTAATACCTTAATCTATCTGCAAGATTCATAAGCCTCGAACTTTACCAAATACCCTGTATATACCTCTTTCCTATTTATAAATTCTTTTGTAACATCAACGGCTATAATTTTCCGAAATGAACCAAAGAACCGTCCGTAACTTGAGACGCCAATTTCAACAAAGCGTGTGACTGTAATAAAAGTAGAATTATGCAAATCGCCCTCCCTGCTCACCCCGCATGGTGGTAGTTTTATTGTAATCATTTACGGAGGGACGAATCTCTTTATGCGTCACCACGCTCTACTCGCCCCTAAGGGCAGCATTTTTGACATTTCGCTTTATTTATAATAATAAAAATGTTCACTTTTCACCCCCCTGTGTTAGGATATTGAATGCCCAATACTCTTCATAATTGGGTGTCGGTAAAGAATTTATGTTACGAAGTGAAGCTAAGTTTAATAGATATGGAAACGTGGTATATATAGGTATGTTTTTTTTTCACAATTTTACAATCACACTCCCGAGACCAGTTAATTGCCTAAAAATCATAATAATATCACACAAGTATTCCCCGAAGGCTTAGGCAAATATGTAGTGATGTTCACCCACAGTTTCCGATCTGTGTTGTAGGCCCCATGTAATAGGGATATTATAGCTAGCACAGGAATAGAGCTAGCAGTTAAGCCTATTGCCATCAACCGGGCACAAATCCAAACTCCGAGCTGCTTCGGAGAATTTCTAAATAATAATTTGTTCTAACTAGAAGTCGGACGTAGGACACGCTCAGCAGTTGCATTAGTATTACTCGACCAATGAGGAATGTTCAAATGCCTAAAATAAATTAAGAAATATTTTTTATTAAATTTGAAAATCTAGTTATTTTAGTGAAGGAAATTTTCAATCGCGGGCAGGATTCGGACTTGCATCTTCTGGTTAGATACACCAGACGCTCTGATCGCTAAGCCACCGCGAGTCCCACTCGCTTGATCGAAATTTACTATATATCTGTCTCAGTATCTGAAACACTAATGAACTAATGAAAGAAAGAAAGGGAAATGTTTATTGCTACCAAAAAGAGTATACATAAAAACACATATAATTATGTATAATACACAAAAAAATATTGGAATGGCAAAATCTGTCGGCTCAGAAAAATATTGATCCGTATGGAGCATAGCTACCACAGTGATCAACGCTCGTTTTTCAGCCTAATGTATATATACCTACTGATTTTAATCTTTACAACAGCCAAAATAAAATTATAACTATATAACACCGTTTTTAATAATGTATAGAACTACACTGTTCTCAAATATTCATGTAAAACTGATTCTATTACATTTATCTTGAAACAAGCAGCTTATTAAGCTACATTCGTTGGCTTGAATACTGCTCAATTACGTATGTAATATATATAAATTGTCTACACAATTCGAGGTAATTTTATCTGCAAAATAAAAAGCAACCCTAACTAGGTGCTGGCATTCAACACTTGTTAATTTTAGCAAATAAATTAGTAGTAATCAGTTGTGAGATTTCTTTGAACGTAGCAAAAAGAAAATTTAATGACTTTAGAACCATATTAGCAAAATTACGTGAACTAATCTAAGTGTGTTAATGTTCTAAATTATAGTTTTTTTATGGATTCAGCCGGCAAACGAGCTGACGAGCTACCTGGTGCTAAGTAGTCAACGTTGCCCATTAACACCGGCAACACCATAGGAGTTGAGGATGCGTTACCGATCTTTAAGAGCCCTACGGACTGTAGACTGCCAGGGCCGTAGCAGCCGAGGAGAACTGGCTCTTACGAGCAAAAGTCGAAACACACACCAAGGTAATTTACGACAGACTCCGAGGTGAGGGTGGTCGCCAGGCAGTCAGACCCCAAGAGGTCCTACCACCGTGCAAAGTCAGATATTTTCACGCCTCTTATGCGTTGCCCATCTGAAAGGCAGTGAGGAACAGTATTCTTACCCATCCCCACACGGGGTAAAGTACCTATAGTTTTCAATATAAACATACCACCATGCCTGTTTTCTCTGAAGGTTTAGGCAGAGGCGTACTAAGATACACCCACAGTTCGCCGGTATGTGGAGGCCCTATCACATGCAATAGAGGGCGAGCCTATTGCCATTAACCGGGCACAAATTTCAAACTCCGACATGAAAAAGATTAGAAAAATATTGCAACATTTTTGGCGGGGGAATATTGAAGGCTGTTTAAAAAAAATGATGTTTCTATGTCATTTTATGTTTGTATTTAAAAATCTAAATGGAGATCATTTTTTTACCTAAAAGCACAGTATGATGGCTTTCGTATCGTACCTACGTACGCCCCTCCTTCAGCATTCCTTGTTTGATTAAAAATTACTTAGGGTGCACTCTATCGAGGTTCCGTAAAAATACAAAAGGGAAATTGAAATGCCCGGTGCTACAGTGGAACATTTATTGATGGCCATTATTACAGATTCCACTTTTATGTCTTCCTTATTTGGGACCAAGCACCCAAATATATATTACTTATTGTTGCTTGCGGTTTCATTCGTATTAGAAAGGACTTTTTGAGATGAAAGATAGCCTATGTCCTGCTTCAAGGTCCTGTCTATCATCATAATATCAGCCTATTGCTTAACGTAGGCGTCCCCCAAAGGGCACCAACCATCCCGGTCTTGGGCAGCTTGAATCCATTCCGCTGCCAGTCACCTTCTTCGAAACATCGGCCCGTCGTGTCGCAGGGTGTCCCACACTACGTTTGCCTCCACTCTCTACTCCAACACTTGTCTGCTCCATCGATTGTCCGTCAATAAACTAAAATTCCTCAAAATTGGTTCAGGAGTAATATGGTAACAGACAGAGTTACTTGCACATTTATAATATTCGTATAGTAAATATTAAATATATTGTATTCCATAATGTTTTCTAGATGATATGTACTCTTATTTAAAATTGATTAGCATGAGACAGGAAGGGGGTTAGGTATCAATTTGATTAAATTGTACTTATAATATTATTCTTTCTAAGTAATAAATGGTATGACATCACAACTTTCAAAATACTACAGACTATAGCTATCCTCTGGCTATAAACCCTATCTCGAGGCAATAAAGTTTAAACGTTTCCATCCATATTTCAACCACGACCTCAAAACCTTATTTACCAAACAACAGAGTTGAAAATTGTTTGCGTCAGGGTTGTCACCTCTTGTCACGTTTCCCGGAAAATTTTAAATGGTCACCGTTGTGAGTGTGACGAGGTGTCGTGGATGGTGACGGCCCTATTATTGCTTGGTTACGGTTTCATTTTAAAGTTGTGGTTGATTTCGCTCGAAAGCTCGAGCCGTCCGATTGAAAGCTCAACAAATTTTCGTGAGGAAATACGTGATTTTGCTTTGAAGGACGGTTAGGTCTACGTGTTATAAGGTTATTATTCACCTAAACTGTTTCATGTAATAGTTACTAACCTATTTGTCCTAACCTACCTAACTACTAACCCACATCAAAAACATGAATTTCATTATTTATAACTGCGTCGTTAGTTGTACTGAGCGCGACTGCTACGCTAGAAGTCCTGGGTTCGATTGCGAGCAAGTGTTATTCAGTTGCAGCTTGCAGTTTAGAATTTGTGCCCGGTTAATGTCAATAGGCTCGCCCCCTATTACATGGGACCCAAACATACTGGCGAACTGTGGATGTACATTTAGTACGCCTCTGCCTAACTCTCCGGAGAATAAAGGCGTGATGGTATGTTATGTTATAAAATATAGCAATAAAATAATAATAATAATAAATTTAAAATATTTCTAAATATTCTAAATCTCTCTTTCTAAATATTTCTGTCTTTCTAAATATTTTAGTCACACACTTAGAAGTGTGTGACAATAATATTTGATCACTCCCACTGAGTAACTACTACCCATGTTAATTAATGCGTCGTAACTTTTGACAAAAGAAAACTAATAGGTTAGTGAACATAATTCGCTGGTTTAGATGATCAGGGTATTAACTCAAAAAAAAAAACTTTTTTCGAGAGAGTGATTTCAAATCCATATATTTCCATTCCTATAAATAATTGTTAACAAAGATACTACCCTGCCCCCCGCTAATTTGACGTCATATCTTTATGCAACCCGGTTGATTAGAAAAATCACATGTTCTTTAGTAAAACTGTATTTTTAAATTTCGTATTCATTACTCCTAAATTGTGAGTTAATACCCTGTTCATTCATACGAACGAATTATGTGTTTCCTATGGCACCATCCTCGGGAGTATATGCACTCTTTGAAATAGAAGGATCTTCTAATTCGCGTCAGACTACAAAATTATACCTACTTGAACACTCATATCATCTATACTTATAATAAATCTGTAGAGAGGTCAATTCTGTACATGAAATATATTTCCAAAATAACTATCAGCGGGTGATTAGTGATCGATACTGACGCCAAAAATGCAATCAGTAAAATTTTTGTCTGTCTGTCTGTCTGTCTGTCTGTCTGTCTGTCTGTCTGTCTGTCTGTCTGTCTGTCTGTATGTTCTTTATAGAAACAAAAACCACTCGACGGATTTCAACGAAACTTGGTACAATTGTTCTTCATACTCCTGGGCAGGTTATAGTATACTTTTCATCACGCTACGATCAATAGGAGCAGAGCAGTGAAGGGAAATGTTGGGAAAACGGGAGAAATTACTCCATTTTTTAAGCTTCCGTCGCGTGTGCAGCCTTAATGGTTAAAGCTACACAGAAATCATGTATGACGGAAATGTTCTCCTTAAAATTATATAAAAAATATTCCACGTCAGCAAATGTCTATCTTTTATGGTTGACTCACAATAACACGTGTAACTCCCGATAGCTTAGCAGTTCGGAGCTTTCTGATTATATTTGTCTACTCTTACGTTAGGTGACTGACTGACTGACATAGGGATCTATCAACGCACAGCCCAAACCACAGGTTACAGTATACTTTTCATCACGCTACGATCAATAGGAGCAGAGCAGTGAAGGGAAATGTTGGGAAAATGAGTGATTCATGAGAAAGGTTTCAAGCTATAAAACATCACTCTACAACCCTTAGGAACGGGGCAACGCAGGTGAAACCGCGGGCGAAGAACTAGGGAACAAAGTAACTATTCCACGCGGACGAAGTCGCTGGCAAAAGCTAGTCAAAAATATAATTATCTTGAAAATGAGATCCCTGGTGTTTTTGAAGTCGGTTAATGACGAGAAACATTTGGTAACTGCCATCTTAAATCATATTTAATTTTTACGTAAGAATTCTCACGTAAAACACAAAAGCCAAGACGAATGATTAAACACGAACGAAATAAAAAAGAAAAAATATAGGTACGCAACCTGCCATTTGGACTGCGTAAGCTGATAAAATTCGCGCACGGCACAGTTTTCAAAGCAAAAACGGGCGACACAGCCGGCTGATTACCTTCATTTTCTTGGGGCACGCATATACCCCGGGGGTTAGGAGGTGCCCCCCTCTATCCCGCACAATTTATTTCGCCTCATCAAAACGTCAACACGTTGACGTGTATTTTAGGGATTTTAATCGGGCGGCCCGCGCCCCGGGCGAGACGTCGCCCCTCTATGTAAATCGCTCGGCCCGTTTGCAAGCGTAATTGTTTTCGTTGAGAATTGACACGTACCCAGTTTTAGTTTTGACGCATGTAACAAGATGTTTGCGAAGCTTGCGGCCGATGAAACTAGTGTTACAGATTCAAGGCTAGACTGGCCTCTGTTGGCAGTACATGGGTTACGAATAATCAATTCACATCTCTATTGCGAACTGTCTGATTAATCTAGAGGTTCTGAGTGTGACTGCTAACGCTAGAGCGCCTGGATTCGATTCCCAAGTGGCGTAAAATATTTTAATGGCACATAATGAACATGAATTAACGGTAATATTAAGAAACTAAAGGTCAGTCAGAAACTACGAATATAAGGTAATAAATTCTGTGGTATTTTTCACAAACCATCACGCTAGCGGTCTTATGACCTGTTCTGAGAGTAAATACTGCTAGCTAGGCAATAGATACAAACGTCGTGACTCTAATTTTCTTTTATCCGAAGTCATCCTATGCAATACGCAATACGCGATTCTATTCTCACGACAAAAGCGTATTCAATCTGACATTAGTTCATTACAAGCTTATTTGAGGTTACATTCAAAGGAATGTACACAGAAACGTGTTTCATGGTAGTAAGAAGGGGAGTAAATTAGGGTAATGAAGAAACAGGGTAATTACGTGAAGGGTTAAATATAAGAACAATTTAGTAAAGACTGAAATAAAACTTCGATGATGGTCATCCGTGTATTAAAAAAAGTAAAGCTAAAATTACACGTAAACCATCATAATAAGAGTAACTCGTGTCGTGGTCCCCCACGATTGCTACGACTTTGGCAGGTTCTGGCAGTCTTAGGGACCCCTACGGACTGCAGACTGCCAGAGCCAGCGCTACGAATGGTCGGCAATGCATCAGCAACTCCTGTGGTGATGCATGTGTCTATGGGCGGACATTAGTTGGTTTAAAAAAGCTCCCGCACTATGGAACGATCCCGGTGTCGCAGGGGACGTTACAAACATACAATTAACACACTCGCAACAAAAATCCGTGAAACAGAAATATTTGCCACAGGTTGGAATCAAACCCACAAGACGCACCGCAACGGTAGTGATAAGGTGACCACGTTAACCGTTACAACATGCTGTGAAATATTAATCCATATTTCAAAATTAATTGCACACAGGTGTTTAAAAAGTAATAACTATAACCAACGAACGTTTACCCGCTATCCTAAGCCGCTGCTCCCCACTTCATTAATCATGGGTTATGCAAATCATGGTCACGTTAAACTAACCCTTAAAGCGCCATAAAACCAGCAGTAATAGCCGTGAAAATCTGTTTACAGGTCACATAAATTGTTAAGAGTCCAGCGGACCGAATTTCTCTCACAAACATAATACCAAAATAAATCGTAATTCAAACACGATTTAATCAAAGCGTATTTAAAAGATCTCTCTAGAAATAAATATAATTTACCGAACCCAGGACGGGTAGTGCAGAAGTATATTTTGAGAACCTTCTCTTTTTTCGAAGTCGGTTTAGTTCTCTCACCAAAACAGTCCTATCTTTATTGGCATAAAATATCTCCTTTCCAAATAAAAAAGCGAAATGTGAACGATATTTGATGAAGGATCTTTCCAAGAGCCATGTGACGGTAGTACGTGACTGGAGATGTATATGTGTTTGTGGTCGCTTTGAATCATAGCACAAAATATATCCGATCCTAACATGCGAGTCGAGAGATATGTTAGATGCCGTATTATGGATCGGAAAGACGGATTGCTTGGCGAATTTCAATGAAGGTAGATAGTGCTTAGAGAAAAAAGTTGCTCCATTGCTAGAGTTCGCCTGAGCTACCGTCGTTGCCGCCAAACGCTAAGAGCTAATAATTATGCTAACATTTTAGTATTCCGGTTTGAAAGAGATCATCATCAGTTAGATGGCCCGTAATTTATCTACCTACCAATGTAGCCCAAGAGCCTAAAATAATGTGAAACTAGTGATAACAACATTTTTATCTACCTACCAATGTAGCCCAAGAGCCTAAAATAATGTGGAACTAGTGATAATAGCATTTTTTTTCTACCTTCCAATGTAGCCCAAGAGCCTAAAATAATGTGGAACTAGTGATAACAACATTCAATATTAATTCCATTATTTTTAGATTCTATAAATATAAAATAAACATCATCACGAAGGATATATACCAGCTTGGAGATTTTGATTCAAGCCCGATGTGGCAATGAGATTGTAGTCTACAAGGACCTACAACATTACGGTATGCCTCTGCCAAATCCTTCGGGGAGTAGATTGTATGATAAGTAACAAAATTGATAGATTACATTTCATCCATATGGAAAAAGAATCAATTTTTAACTATTTACATTTATATTGTAATTGTCTTGACTTATCTGGGTATTGTAAGCTTTAATTTTAACCACTTCTTGTAAGATCTTCTATAAATTATTGTGTCAATTGGTCGCACTAATTGGTAATATTGTTCTAATAATATTTTGATTATTTTATTTTAAACTAAGCCCTTTATTAATTACTAGCTTTTGCCAGCGACTTCGTCCGCGTGGAATAGTTACTTTATTCCCTAGTTCTTCGCCCGCGGTTTCACCTGCGTTGCCCCGTTCCTGAGGATTGTAGCGTGATGTTTAATAGTTTGAAACATTTCTCATGAATCACTCATTTTCCCAACATTTCCCTTCACTACTCTGCTCCTATTGATCGTAGCGTGATGAATGATGAAGATGATGATGATGATGAAGTATACTATAACCTGCCCAGGAGTATGAAGAACAATTGTACCAAGTTTCGTTGAAATCCGTCGAGTGGTTTTTGTTTCTATAACGAACATACAGACAGACAGACAGACAGACAGACAGACAGACACAAAAATTTTACTGATTGCAGTTATTTTGGAAATATATTTCATGTACAGAATTGACCTCTCTACAGATTTATTATAAGTATAGATTGTATTCAATTGTAATTAATTTTAGTTTTATTATTTTATCCGTTGCATGGTCTCTCTGTTTATAATAATGTATCGTAAGCTGTTGCAGTTGCTTTCGACTAATGAGCACAAAGCTTGTAACACTGTGATAGTACAATTTTGTTTTTAATGTGAGTCATTTAGGTTCACTTGCACTGACATCTTGAATCTGTTTAAATTGTATTTATACACCATTATTTATTGAAAATTTGGGTTTAAATACAACTTAAAAATGTTTTAAAAGTTGGTGCAAGTGGGTCTTTCTGGCATCCCTTAAATGAATAAATGTGCAAATACAACAGCCAACTAACTCGCACATCGACTGATGTAAAGAAATACGCAAAGGGAAATGAAACCCATTTTATTTATACGCCTACATAATGCAGATGCCCACGCTCTTCAACCCAAAACAATACATTACTTATTCACAAGAAGAATCCACTAACACTGTCCTACTTTCCGATTCCTTACTCCTAAAACGATACAGCAAGATATAATTATCTCTGCGGTTCTTGTACATTAATTATTCATAATGTTTAGTGGGTATATTAGCCTGGTTGTAACGAGCAATGGATGGTGCGATATGCTCTTTTCCCAAAGGTGTTAAACGAGCAGCTACTTGTGTAGTAGAGGTTATTGCCGCACTCTGAATATGCAAATCAATGTGGATAATTGGTGCAAAGTTTCAAATTGACGCTGTGCAATTTCAAGTTTTAGATTATTGCCCAAGTTTTAGAAGTTGCGGCTCAGAACTAGTCGCAATTTGAATTACAATGAAGTTGGATGTCATATATTAAAAGTTAAACTGATATTATGTACATAGGTATCGTCTTCTCTGCACGCATGTAGACTTTTTTTTAAGTTGCCCCTGACTAGAATTGTCTCCTGTATCGTGGGTACGTTTACGAATACAAATTCTCACATACACAAACGCCCAGACTTATATGAATTACCTTTAGATCACATAAATATTTGCTTCAATTGGGGATCGAACCTACAACAAGTAGCACAGAAGCCGATCGCTCAGCAGCTACGCCAATTGTGTCATCATTTTTAGTTTGTTTTATTGTATTCATGTTTATTTCAATCTTAATTGCCGTAACTGTCCGTGGTCATCCCAGAGAGCCCTGTCAGAAAATCAATCTTACTTATCTTTGAGACAGACAAAACCGAAAGGCACAGCCAGTATCCCAACATTAAACTACATTAATCTATCCAACACTAATGACTTAATGGTGTTCTTTTGCTGGCAAAACAATTAAGATCCTTGCCGTGTTTCTACAGCAATTATGACAATTTCTGTTCCCAGTCAGCTCGCTATTACAGAACTAAAATGTCAACGAAAGTGCGACTTTTAATCGCATATTTTGGTCTTATTTTTTGAACACTGTAAAAAAAAAATTATCTCAGGCAGTTTCTTTCACAACATACTAAGGATTAATGCAAAATATAATAAAAATATTATTTTAATTGGATTAATAATGACTGCCTCATTAGTCTAGTGGTTCCAAGCATGACTGCTGCCCTAGAGATCCTGGATTCGATTACCGAGCAAAGTGTTATAGGGTTTTTCTGTGAAATTCTCGGTAGCAGCTCGGAGTCTGGATTTGTGCCCGGTTAATGGCAGTAGGCTCGCCCTCTATTACATGGGACCTTAAACATACCGGCGAACTGTGTATCTACATTAGGATACCTGTGCCTATCCCTGGTATGGTAATGTTTATTTGGAATATTTCGCTTGCCTTCGTTCGGTTTTCTAAGGACCATAGGTGCTACAAACACCACAATAAGATAAATGACTGTTTTTTTTATGATCTTATAAAAAAGTTGACCGCAAACTGATTTGAAAACAAAAATAAAATTAGAACTTCATTAGACAATTATTAATAGATATTATTTTTTTCAGTGGGATTATTATTAATCATTTGACCGTCTCGTCAAAACAGAAAAAGTATGCTCACCGCCTCACCGCCTCACCGCCAAGCTTCCGAATTTCCTATAGAAATCTTCACCCAATCGTAACCGTGGCGGGGTGTTGGGTACATTTTTGTTTGTCGTTTATACATTACTGTGGCGCTTAAAAGATTAATAGGACTGTTATTTATAATAAATCAAACGCTAGACAAATATATGCAAGCTGAAGATATTTCTTTGTCCAGAAATACGAGATACATACCACCATACCATCACACCTGTATTCCCCGAAGGGGTAGGCAGAGGTGTACTAATTTACACCCACGGTTCGCCGGTATGTTTAGGTCCCATGTAATAGGGGGCGAGCCTATTGCCATTAACCGGGCACAAATCCAGACTCCGAGCTGCTACTGAGAATTTCATAGAAAAACTCAATAACACTTTGCTCGACCTGGGGATCGAACCCAGGACCTCTAGCGTAGCAGTCGCGCTTGGGATCACTAGACTAATGAGGCAGTTTAACTAGCGACAAACGAGATACATACGAGGATAAGATTTATACAATGTTTTATAAAGTTATTTTAGTGAAGGAAAAATTCAATCGCGGGCAGGATTCGAACCTGCGTCTTCTGGTTAGATACACCAGACGCTCTGACCGCTAAGCATCTAACCAGTAGACGCAGGTTCGAATCCTGCCCGCGATTGAATTTTTCTTCACTAAAATAACTTAATAAACTTAGCATGGAAAATGCAAAAAAAAATCACAAAAAGATAATGTTTTATGCCAAATATGAAATGAAATTCTCCTGTTCATGGAACAACACTATACAACATCAAATAGAAACTACAAAAGTAATGGCGAGTCCACGGAAACTTATAGAAAAATATAAAAAAAAACAACCATGTTTAAACAAACAAACAACCCCATAACGCAAGGGTAAGAAGTATGTACGGGAGAACGCGTATCCTTTTGACGTCCAACCTTTATTTGCTTACGAGTCCTCCAGTACGAGTCTTCGTTTAAAAAAAAACAAAACGAGCACGTGTTTGTCGAGTGTTGCTGCTTTTTTAAAACCAAAGAAACAGCATATTATTGAATATAAATGTAACATCTATCATCATGCCTATATTCCCGAAGGATTAGGCAGAGGTGTGCTAATGTACACCCACACTGGTACTTTTTGGTCCCACACTTTGCCCAAGCTGGGAATCGAAACCAGGACCTCTTGCGTAGCAGTCGCTCTTAGGACCACTAGTCTAATGAGGCAGCCTAATTATTAAAAATGTTAATAATCGAAATCTTGTCTCAATTCTTGTATTGTGTATAAAGAAATAATACATTTATAAAATACATCACATTCTATTTGTCCCTTTTATTGGAATGAGATACTTTATCTAAAAACTGTTTTCTTCAATATCGAAATAAGGTGACATAACAAATTTGTATAAAATCTTTATTTTAACATTGATAGTACATTTTTTCTTGTGTTGTTGGAGGTAATAGTTTTTGCATCTGTTTAAAAGAAAATGAGTAAAGAAAGTTCTGAATTTAAAAAAAAAACAAAGATATTTCTCTTTCCACTAACTAAATAAGTAATTCGGCCTTTTGACTGGCCCTGACAGCTGTCGATGATAACCAGTATAGATGGCTTATTATTCTCTATACAGCATCGGCCGGGAAACGTTTCGATTAAAATTGGTCACCCTTCCATAGACTGACCGCAGCAAGTGCAATTCGCAGATCTATTGATTAATGTAGCTATAAAAGAGCCTCTCTTATCCTTCACATAAATACATAAACAAAATTATATAGCTTGATTTATTAAGGCTTATGTTTAACTAACCACCAGATCTAGGAAAATGTTATGGCAAAAAATCACTTTATATTGCCAAAAATAGTAAATGATCACCAAAATAAATTCTCTAAACCTAATTTCTGGTGCCCATTTATCCATTTTGGTAAGCATTTTGGTGATCAATTTACTGAATTTGGTGGTCATTATATTTATCCCCATTTATTAATACCTGTACAAACAAAAAATTTAGAATAAATAGCAACGATTGCGTCAAACATCATGGCGGGACATTCAGGAGTCAGAGTGTATAGCTATAATGAGTGTGGAGCAATCATCACAATGAATGGGGAGCGAGACGAGGAGCTTCGTAGTATGAATGCCGCTCCTCCGCCGGCTCGACGGCTCCCGTGGTAAGCATGAGTTTGGAAAAATACGGGATATGAATGGGACTTTTTGAAAGTGTTTTAAATTTATTGATACTTTATGCACGGTCGGTACATAGGTGGTCTTAATACCATTAAGCATTTACGATTTAATAACCTTGAGGTGATGGTAACACAATAAAATCACATGTTGTGTTTATGTTTGTAAATTCCGTGCAAATCTATGTTTATTAGAGCAGCTAAAATATTTACTAAGACTCTACTAACAATAATTCTTCTACCCCTCAACAAAGTTTATAAAACAATATTAAGATTTATCACCGACGAGAGTTCAAGGAGTAACGTCAACTTTATTTACTGTTTTATGACAACATTAAAATATTTCATTTGCTTTTAAAACTTCGCCATTCTAGTAATTAGCATCTCGATATAACGAGCTTTTTAAAAAGTAATTACAACCGTCTGATTATGAACGCGATCCTCGATTACCATAATTAAGATTTTCACATGAAACATGGCGTGTTGCCATTTCATGTTTAGATTTTCTCATGGAGAAATAAAAATACGCAAGTAAGCATTTAAAAGTGGGTGTCAGGAGCAAAATATTTGAGCTTAAGAACATTAAATAATTAACAAATACAAGACAAAATACGCAATTACTGATAACTATTATAAACGCCAAATAAAGAGTAAAATATTTATTCTGCGTTTTTGTTATTATCCTAACTTAGTCGAGCAGCATGGTTACACTACATTAGGACTTCTCTTTAATTTGTCTCGTACTCAACAGACTCTGAAAAGATATGACTCCAACGACTGTAAGAATGCTCTGTTTTCAAGTATGTATGTCTGAAAAAGTTGTGGAATGCAGCCCACACACACTGAAAACTTTTTTAGAAATTTGAAGAATGTGCTTGCAGGAAGAAAATGTGCTTGTAAGCCTTTATGGAACTTACTTTCATAAGTTATAAGGTTTTCTATGCAATGTACCTACGGTGTGTACAAATGTTGTTTCAATGAAAGGATTTCTTGTTATAACTATACCACAACACGTTCATTTAATTCCTTGAGATATATTTTGTTATCTCAATTTCAAATCCTGCTCATTGAGCTGATTTCGTTCCTTCTTGCACAGTAATTTAAAAATCAAAATGCTTTTTGATAAAAATGAAAGACATAACACAGCCGCCAAGTACATTCCAGCACCTTGGAGTTTGTATTTGTGTCCGGTTAATGGCTGCCAACGTCTCCTATTACATGCGACATGAGATAAAAATGTCAAAATGTGGGTGGACTCATCTGCTTAACCATTCGGGAATACAGATGTGTGGTATGTACGTTATCCTGTCTTTTCTCAAAGGTGTAATTTACCAAAGTGACTTAACAGTTTAATTCAGCGTAAATCCGATAAAATCACCTGTATCGTGCAAGCGGAGAACGTAAAAAAATAGTCGTGCGTGTCCATAATAATTTTACACCTACACACACCGTGGTTTTCATTTGCCAAACTCTTTTATACAAGGAAAAAACATTCCCTAGAGTAATTTTCCTAATTAGGGCAACGGACAGAAGGAATTTAATGGGACCGGGACCTCAAAGGACACAACTCCAAATTATTTACATTTCTCTAGAGGCCGCGTCTTTACCATTCTGACCAAAATATGGCAAGTCCACTCTGGACAGCTTCGCATTTTATTCTTTGTTTTGAATTATTATTTTTAAAAAGGTCGGACGTTTGTAAGCCAATGGTTTCCGTTGAATAGGGCTGTGCCGTTTCTTTTTGTTCATTTATTCATGTCGTAATGTTGTTTGCGGCTTTTTCGGTTGGACGAACGTTTGTTACATTGCTCACGTAAAGATGAGTATGAATGAAAATGTAGGAAAAAAATTGTGAAACATCCTGTATCAAGTCGGACTATCCTACTGCTATGTTACTGATTGTACTGATTATGTTGGATATCTATTTCGAGGATTACCTACTGTTTTTGTATCAAGCCAATTCCAGATGCCTCACGAGACCCTAGCTATTGTTAAAAAGTTTTAATTTCTAGCTATTGTCTAATCAATAATACAGGCACAATGTCTTTAAACTGACATACATACACTCACGCCTTTTTTCCATATATGTAGCCAGAATCTCCAGAACGCCACTTGTTACGATTCTTGTGTACCTCTCTTGCTTCGCCAACAATCATACATCTTGTCATACACATGCGCTGTTTGCGAGTACTACGCACTTGACCTTTTTGAAGGACCTCACGGATAAGATTAATGTACATAGGTATGTCTATTTAGGGCTTTCTCTACTGGCGGCTTCACTGACATTCGCTCTAAAAATCCCTTTACTTTAGTATTTTCTATTCCATACTATGCCATACCATATGTATGGCATGGTATGGCATAGCATAGCATGGTATACGGCAGTATGGAATAGAAAATACTGACCTGACAGCAACGATGACGAAATAATGAATTTTGCAATAATCATTTTTCAATAATCATTATTGCAAAACATGAGGTATGCAGAATCGTAGCAAGTAGCATTCTGTTGTTTCTGCCTACCTCTATGGGAAAAAGACGTGAGTGTATATATTTATGTAATCATTATTTTTGCAATAATCATTTTTCAAAAATCGTTTTACAATAATAATTTTGCTAAGATTATAATTTTAAATTCGAATAGAAATTCTTAAAACTCAACTCTAATCCTAAGAGAAGCTCTCAACGAACTAAAGTCTGTTCGTGCATTTCTGCTACAAAAGCATCCAGTGTAGTACTAAAATATTCGTCAGCTGACTAAAATACTAACATAATCTAGTGCAAGCTTTAGCTGGCGGCTTGTGTTATCTTGGCGTGGTTTCAGAGATTACGACAAAGTCTTCTAGGAGTCCTGATCTTGTGCCGCCTTAATATGACAATGTCGGCTTTGTGTTGTGTATTTTGCCTTTCCGTGTATTCAGAATAGCAAATTATTGAAAAATGGCATTTACCGAATTGCGTCATTAGTCTAGTGGTCCCAAGCGTGACTGCTACGCTAGTGGTTTTGGGTTCGATTCCCAGGTCGAGCAATGTGTTATTAGTTTTTTTTTATTAATTTCTCAGTAGCAGTCTATATAAGTTTGGGATTTGTACCCAGATAATGGCAATAGGCTCGCCCCTACACCTAAACATCGCGGTCTGTGGGTGTACATTAGTCTGCCTCTGCCTAACACTTCGGGGACTACAGGTGTGATCGTATGTTATGTTAGATACCGACTTTTCGATTTATTACTTTGGGCCCGACTAAAATGACGGGGCTAAATTGACACATGACTATATAAAATGACCCGAAATGGAAAAAGGCTTCCAGAATAAGGATGATCACTAACGTAAACAGTATATTTGTATAAGTACAAGATTATTTTAAAATAAAAATGATGATGTATGTAACTTCAATCAATAAGATCAATATTAGGTAGATATATAATCAACCCATTATATTGTCCCACTGCTGGACACGGGTCTCCTCTCAGAATGAGAGGGATTAGGCTATAGTCCACCACGCTGGCTTAATGCGGGTTGGCAGACTTTCCACGCCATCGAGAAAATCTCTCAGGCATGCAGGCTTCCTCACGATGTTTTCCTTCACCGTTTAAGCGCGTGATAATTAACTATTTAATACGCACATAACTTCGAAAAGTCAGAAGTGCGTGCCTTGGATTTGAACTCGAGACCTTTGACTTGGCAGTCCAACGATCATAGCACTAGGCTATCACTGCTTCCCTGGTATAACTAATATACATTAACATTATGCCTCAAATAATCAACACAAATTCGTATTCACGGCTCTATCAACATGAGTTTGCATAAAATATTGCTGAATTATACAAATAATAAAATACCAATAAAAATAAATCGAACTGAAATAATTTTGTTTATTTTCGCTCTTTGAATTCAAATTGTTTTGTTTGACAGCGATTATTATCCTAGATTGTATTTTTGCTTCGGTAAAATTGGAAAAAATCCGATAGAATAGACACTACTATATACATCTATTATTGCAAAACTAAAAATACTTAGCAAACATTTTATTTAGTTGGAAATAAATACTTTTTGATCGAATGCACAATTTTTAATGAAGTCTTTTATATTGAAACTTTTGCATAATTACCTTTATTCTTAACTGTTTCTTCATTGTAAGAAAGTCGTAAGAGTCGCTAATATTTTAATGAAAACTCATTGTTCAAACTCTACAGTACCTACTTGGTATTTCCATCATTTTCTTAGTATCGAAGCAGACGTACAGCTAGTTAAAAATGGAGTAGGTTTCGACTCCAGCTTGGGCTGTAAACATGTTGGTATTCATTCGGTGCCGCGTCCAGTCAAAATGTCTACTTTTAAATACGCCTTCCGCAGACATTCGTCTCATACATACGAAATAAGTGACGCTCGCTCGACCCAGTTGAGTTGAGTTTCGGTACACAACTGGACATGCTCGATGTAATATTTATGCAGTCGCATTTTAGGTATATGCAGAGTGAGAACCGATGGAAAGGAAGTACCTACATTCTGTTTAGTCTCCTGCCCCGTTTAAGGGGTGGATCTTTTTCACGAAACCCATATCCTATCGTGCAAAATAAATTATACATTTTCCTATACAAAACTAGATAGGCCACATTTAGGCATATACAGAAAGATGTGTTCGTGTATCTATCAGTTATGGGTTTCATAGGGATGTTTAGCATGGCGGGTAGGTGATCCACCATACTGACTGAAAGTATTGAATCTTTGGATTACAAAAAAAAATACTTATAAAATTGAAACTTTGGTCTAGGCCTGCTGAGCGACAGGTCAATCAATGGTCCAAAGTACACGGTCCACGATGTCATAAAATATTATTAATAATTTCCTGTAGCAGCTCAGAGACTAATTTAAGGCTGGTTAATAGCATTATTATTTTGTCTTATTACATGGGATCTAAATGTATTTGTAATAATAATAAAAAATCAAAACAAATTCACATTTACGAAAGCAGTAGATATCAGTAGGACATTGAATTATCTACTGGAGATTTTTTTCTAATAATTTGCCCAGTGTTTGATGACCAGGCTAAACAGTATTAATATGTTTTTAGTGCGAAAATCTCAGTAGTTACCAAAAGTGCGAATTATGGACTGAATAAAAAAATATACTAGCGAGTATATTTTTTTATTCAGTCTCTTATCTTAGCTTTAATCACTACATCGCTGACAAATTAAGCAACAAAGACCCTCAACTTTTTGCGATGTTTGATGCACGTTTCTGAACATTGTTCAGAATTTCCGAGCATTTCCTATTTTAGATGTACTTAGTATTGGACCAGGGTTAAAGCGGAGATTAAATCTAAAACTGTTGGTCGTGTTTGCGGCCGCGAGTGCTTTCAGTAAAGCCGTGGTTTTGGACCACGGTTTAGACTAATGTAATTGGAAGTTAAAATCAAAATATAAATTCGGCACTGTTTTAGTTGTATAGTATTTGCCTCATTACTCTGCTGGTCCCAAGCGCGACTGCTACGCTCGAGGTCCTGGGTTGGATTCCCAGGTCGAGCAAAGTGTTATTGGGTTTTTGGACTTTGGACTCGGAGTTTGGACTTGTGCCCTGTTAATGGCAATAGGCTCGCCGCCTATAACATGGGACCTAAACACATCGGCGAACTGTGGGTGTACATTAGTACGCGTCTGCCTAGCCCTTCGAGGAATGCGGGCGTGATGGTTTGTATATTATTTTATTTTTTGGTGTGCGAAAAATCCTCATAGATCGTTTCCCACATGAGCAGGTGGCAGAATATGTGAAACTTACACCGATTTAAAACCGCTCTTGAATCATTTATAGATAAAGACTTGGTATTGGAGATGACAATGGTAATTCTAGCCTAAAATGAAGGAATGAGGAATGAGAAAATAGTAGTGCGGAGCAATTTTTTTTTTTTTTTTTCAAATAGAAAGAATATACACCGTGAAATTTAAATGGATGTTATCCCGCAGCAAAACGAACGTAGTAATGAATACAAACAGCGTTTGTTATGGGACCGACCCTGAAATATGAAAAAAAAGATACCTGTACCATACTAAAGTGTAATACCTAAACGATCAAAATGTATGGAACAACTGATTTGACTTTGATACTGCAAAGTAGACGATCTATTAACTTGATGTTTGAGCTCACAGTTGCAGTCGATTACTCGCGTAGTTTTTTAGTCCAAATAAAGTCCTTTACACCTGTTACAAACCTTTCCGCTACTTTAATCTAGCGAGGCTTTTTAGAAACTCCGTCTGTATTGCGACTATTTCTTTAGCTCAAAGCCTCAAAGTGTCTCGTTAGTGTGTTTTCAAATAGTCTGGCTGGCTCTGACCACTCTATGGTCGCTTTTCAACTATTATACCGAAGTTGATTGCTCCGCAGACTTTGAGAATTCACCGGTTTTATTTATTTTGTTATCGGTAAATGTTTTGTGTCTGTTGCAATTTGCGTGAAATCATTACATGGTTAAGTTATAATTATAAAATTTCTTCATATATCTAGTGATCACAGCGCAGCTGCTGAGTGTGATTTTCTTGGATCGATTCCCAAGTTGGACAATGTCGGTTAAGATATTGGGTTGTTCTATGAAATTGTTAGTAGCAGTTCGGAGATTTGTGCCCGGTTAATGGGCATAAGCTTGTGCCTTATATACTTAAACATACCGTTGAATATTGAGTATGCATTAATATACCCCTGCCTTACCCCTCGGGGAATACTGGTGCAATTGTACCTACCTATATTAAACCTATAAGTTTCGTGATAAACTTTAAAAACGGAAGCTCCATCAAAGTTCTTTCACAAAAGAATCATAGCGGAAGTTTCCCATTAACAACTACTTTCACAGTCATTAATCTTAACCATTGCACCCATTACAATTTATACCAACACCGATGTTATCGGACGCAGGTTACAAACAAAAGGCGAGCTATTGCTTCCGCACTGCCACCCCTGCCCACCCCCTCTCGACGACTGCATGAATATCAATTATAGTGCAAGCCTGAAAACTTTCCAGACGATAATATCTTGAGCACATGTCAAAACACGCGTTGTGTTGTGGTCTTGGCGTGAATGACTTTGTTGGTGTTAGATTATAAAGCTTTATCAAACATACAACCGAAGGCGTTGTAAAAGCAAAATGAAAAAAGACAGGTGTCAACATGTTTCGCTTGCGCATTTTACACAGACGAACATCCCGAATAAAAACATTGAAAATACACATCGAACATTTGTCCCGTATGGGCCCATCCTTATACGGGACAAATGTTCGAATACAGCTCCTCACTGTCATTCAGATAGGCGTCTCGTGAGAGACGAGAAAATATCTGACTATCTGGTGACCAACCTTACATCAGAGTTTGTCGTAAAATACCTTAATGTGTGATTCGACTTTTGCGTGTGACAGCCACAGTTTCCCCTTATAGCTGTGGCAGTCTGCAAGCCTATTATGTGGGACTTAAATATACCCGCGAGCCGTAGGTATACTTTAGCACATCTCTGTCTAATCCTGGTCATCCAGGCATGATGGTATGTTGTTATGATCATTAAAATGTATGACGAGATAAATTAATGTATAAGAAGAACTAGAGGTATGCAATAATCGCACCAATTGACTTCGTGTAGTTTCATGTTATTGTAGGAAAATAATGAATATATATGGAGTATTTTTTTATTGATCAGACCTGACGTATCAATTGTAAGCGCGGTAATTAAATCGAAAGCGTCACCATTAATTAGGCGCAGTCGATTGCCGCGCACCAATAATAGACTAATTACTCTTTGAACAGCTGCCAACATGTATCTGTAAAGTGGTCAGTGTAACATTATATGTTGCTAATTATATATATACCTTAGAATATTAATTACTGCGTTTTAGTATGGCGCTTAAAACAACAAACAAACAAAAAATAATTTATTTCTTTAAGAAATGGTTTTACAAACATTCGTGATTGGAGCCTCCCTTTAAGCAAGTAATGCCTGTGTTAGGTGACTCCGCTCTTTCATACCAAAGCAAGAAATAATGAAATAAAGATTTTATAGACAAAGATTAAAAAGAAAGAAAAGAAAAAGAAAAACAAAATTACATCTAAAATTAAATTAACCTGTTATTGAGAGTATTTATTAAGAGGTATATGTGTTTGAGTGCGTGTGAGTGCGCGCGCGCGCGCGCGCGTGTGTGTGCGTGTGTGCGTGTGTGTGTGTGTGTGTTCGTGTGTGTGCTGTGAAATATGTGTGTATGTATGGCATGAGTGAGGTATGTAAATATGATTGAGTGTAAAGAAAGTATTGAGTATAGTTTGTGATACGGAAGTGTGGCTATATGCATGCGTTACTAATTTTTTTTTTTAAGAAACATTAATTAAGAGTGCTTCCGTTTCTTCGTAAGTCAGTTGATTTATCCAGTTAATTAATGATTTTTTACATTCATAGTGTTGATTTTTGTATATGCTTAACTCCCTATTTATTTTGTTGTATAATTGAGCAGAGCGTTTATTGAATTGTATACAGGCAAAATGAGTCCTTGTTTGAGGAATTTTAGCAACATTTTCCTTTCTTCTTTTGGATACTTTAGAGGTACAATAAGGTAAAGTTTTGTGTGTTTTCAAAATGGTTTGAACAATATATAATTTCCTCACAGAGAGAAGGTCACTAATCTGATATAAGTCTTCTGTGTGGTATCTCATTTTTTTTAAGTACATAATCTTTATTAGAGCACGTTGCGTGCGCTCCAGTTCTATGAATTTAGATTTACTTGCTCCTCCCCATATAGGAATACAGTACGTCAAGACTGATTGAACTAGAGCAACATATAATTCATTCAAAAGATTTCTATGTGGCTTGCGACGATTACTTAAAGTGATAGGTACGACATGACGTAATGTAGCAAATACCCAGCTTAGCTTTCTAACTCTGCTTGCAACTTGTTCTAGATGTGGATACCAAGATAACCTTTGGTCCACCACTACTCCTAAGTATTTAGTGTACGTTACTTTATTTATTGGTGAACAATAGCAATTAGGGTTTTTGGTGTTATCACATTCATGAATTTTTAATTGGAAGTCCCCATCAGGCTGAGTACGATTATTAATACTGAAGCATATGAAATTGGTTTTAGAGGTGTTCAATGTGAGGAGATTATTTTTTAGCCATTTGGCTATTTCAGCCAGTCCTAACTCGGCATTTATTTTAACATCCTCCCAGGACTTCCCCGAGAAGACAACTGCTGTATCATCAGCGTAAGAGAAAATTTTTGCATTTTTGATGTTTAAATTACAAAGGTCATTAATGTACGTCAGGAATAAAGTAGGACCGAGTACGCTCCCTTGTGGTACGCCGTATAATACCTCTGCGTCCTCACTGATGAACTCTCCAACCTTTACTCTCTGTTTTCTATTGGAAAGATAATGTCTCAATAGATTGAGTGGCGTTCCTCTGATCCCGAATTCATGTTCCAATTTGTTCACCAGGGTCGAAACAGAGACGGTGTCAAATGCTTTTTTTAGATCTAAGAATATTGTAATGCATTTGTTTCCATTGTCAAGATGATTAATTATTAATGAAGTAAGAGCAGTTACTGCGTCCTCAGTAGATCTACCTTGTCTGAAACCATATTGAGAAGGAGAAAGTAAGTCATATTTGTTTAAATACTTAAGAAGTCTATTGTTTATTAACTTCTCCAGAATCTTGGAAATTGCAGGTAATACTGATATGGGTCTGTAATTATTGACATCGTCTCTGTTTCCACCCTTGTGAACAGGTGTAATGATAGATAGTTTCAATAGTTCAGGGAATATGCCAGTGCTAAAGCATAGATTAGCAAGGTTTGTTATAATAGGAACGACTTCTTTGCTTATGTGCTTCAGAAAACTCGTCGAAATATTGTCCCATCCCGGAGAACTAGAAGTCTTTAGATTAGATAAAATTCCCATTACTTCAATAGGGTCTGTATCATAGAGGGCAAAAGAATTGGAGTGGACAGGCTGCTTGCCAGCCCAAGGAGGGTTCGCGTTTGGCTGAATGTTTTGAGCAAGCTGTTTTCCAATGTTCACAAAAAAGTTATTAATATAGTTAACTGAATCAATCGGAGATGACTTTAGGTTTACTAATTCATTGTTTTCGCCTTTAGAATTGCTAGAGTAAGTTACTGTTTTTATATTTTTCCAAAGTAATTTATTATTATTAACTGTTGTAGCAAGTAATTCCTTTTGGTATGTTCGCTTTAACTTTTTAATGAGATTATTGCAGAAATTTCTATAACGTCTATATGTAATTTTGAGAATTTCGTCATACGGGTTGTTTTTAAGACGTTTATGCATTTTATTGCGATTGTGTATACACCGCAGAAGACCAGGGGTGATCCACGGTCTAATTATACGCTTATTGCTTGGGATTTTGACAGTTTCAGTACTTAATTTAATAGACTCTGATAATTGATGTATAAGAAGATTAGTTAACTCAGTGGGGTCATCACAGAAAAGTAGTTCCGCAAAATTATGTTCTTGGAGATATTTTAGAGCATTTTCAAAACTTACAATCTTTTTAGTTTTTAGAGCACTTTGTATATTCTTTATTTTGGATAAAGACAAAAATGTGGTGTAATGGTCAGTGATTGTAGTATGTAAGATGGCAATAACTGATGTCAATTTAGTTTTATCTAGTTTTAGCATAAAATGATCGAGACAATTTGTTTCCCTTGTGGGTTGTGTATGTCCAGGTAATATACCATACATTGACAGCATGTTAAGGTAGCTTATCCGATTTTTACGTTCTTGAGACAATTCCGTGTCTTTAGGCCTAATATTAATATTAATATCTCCCGCCATTATAATGTTTTTTTGCGAAATTAAAGTATCCAGCTGTTTACTAAGCGAATCAAGGAATTTTTCAGTGTTAATATTTGATGGTGACCGGTAGATACACAAAATGATATTATTAAGAACTTCTAACTGAAGACAAGATGCCTGAGTTAACTTTACTTCCTTTACTTTACTTTTCAGTGTATTTTTTACGTAAACAACGACACCGTCGTTTTGGTTTAAGTGTTGCGATGTGGTATAAGAGTTATAGTTATTAAGCTGCGGTATCTGTTTGGAAGCAGATAATCTACACTCCGTTAGGATTATTACATCAGTTTCAAAAGGAAGAGTGGACATAGATGTCATAAAGCTGTCAAAATTACAATATATGCTCCTTATGTTTTGGGAAATAATTGTCAGATCATTTCGTTTAACTTGAACACGTTTCGCGAGATCGGTTGAGTCACATTCAATTATGCGGGCAATATCAATTTTGTCTATTTCAGTGAGCGTGTTTAGTATGTCACCCATAAGTAACTTATAGTTAGTAGAATATTCGTAATTACAGGTTTCATACAATGATAGGTTATTGTTGTATACAACAGTTTAGGAGTAAATATATGGAAATAATCATAATAGTGAAATATTATAAACTTTGCGTAATTCATTAGTGTCAGAGTATTTCCGATAGGAGAAATCTGATAAAATAATTTAATTGTTGGCAGAATAAATAACTTAATGTAATATAATGCATGTAATTTAATTGTCATGTAGATCTGTACAAATGTGTGTATGTTACCGTAGTGTGTTTGATATTGTATGATTGTGAGATTGTCAGTGTGATTTAAAGGAATATAATTAATACTTGTACAACTATAGATAAAAACTGGTTTCATTATACAAACTATGGGACAAAATTTAGAATTGCAATGAAGTCATGATTTTAGCATAAGTTGATGAACCTGGTCCTCTGATCTAATATTAATTGTTGGCGATTGTTCATCCTTTTTAATGTAGACCTTACCGAACGCTGTCCAGCAAAACTTATATGCCCCAGACTTAGATAAGTCACGGGCAAGGAAAAACAATCGGGACGACTTGGTTGTCAGATGTTCAGCAAGGAAGATAGGTGTATCTTCATAAACTTTGTTGCCCAGGTGTTTACAGCATAATTTTGTCTTGTGTTTAGCGTTGAAAGCCTTTCCTAACTTCAATACTTCAGCCTTCAAAATGGTAGAACTAGTCTCCACGATTATAGGCGTATTAGGACTGTCACTAGACTTACCACGTACTCTAAAAATATCCTTGATACTCTGTTTATCCATTTTAGAACCTATGTTGTTTGCCAAACACATAACCATATCTATAAGATCTTCCTTGGACTCGTTGGGTTTTTTTGGAACGTTTTTCAAAACGAAATTTGGTTTGCGACAGCCTATTTGCATATCTTCCAGTTTCTGCTCCAGAACTGTTATGTATTGTTTGCTTTCCTTAGTTTGATTCTCTAGCTTGATTATTTTCTTTTTCAACTCTTCATTTTGTTCAGTCAGTGATACAATTGAATTTTCAATATTGATGTTCGACTGTTGAATTTCTTTGAGAGTTAAATTAATTTCGTGAATCTCACTTTCTCGTTTTTCAGTGAAGGCTTTCATCATTTTACGCATCTCCTCCTTGAATTCATCTAACTGCAGGCTAATTGAGACATCTTCTCGGCTACGTTTGGCCCGCTGAAATACGTAGTTAGGCGATGTTTTGTAATTTCCAGCCTGGTTTATCTCCGTATCAGAGATGGACTTATTCATGGGTGAGTCCATGGATACTACTGCGTGCCGAACGACCAAGGTGCGTCGGTACTGGTCAGTAGATCAAAGCAATGCTATGTTCAATTTAAAAATGACAAAATAAACAGTGCGAAACTCACGCGACTGTTGCTAAGCAGCAGGCTTGCGTCGCAGTGAATAGATAAAACCGTCTACGTAGAAGTGTAGCCGCCTCGTAGCAGAGCCCGTAGCGGTTGTAGTGTGCGCTATGATTCCCCTTCCGTCTCACCGCACAGCACCCTCTTGAACTTCGTCGTAACGCGCTGCGCATGCACACAATTACGTGTCGCGCGCGGCCGCAGGTAGTAATGCAGGAGCAAGACGACAATTATGGACACGTTCTCTTTTCCTCGAAGTGCGCGGGGGACAAGCGGGCAGGCGACACGGGGCAGCTTACCGAATCAAGCGATACACTAAAAGAATGACTATGTCACGTAAAAATAAGTAACACTATCGTATGAGGTGATTATTAATTTTGCAGGACGAGCGATAATACGTCTGCACTCAATGTTAGTTCGGACGAAAAAGGGAAAGGGCTTGCATGGATATTTATTTCCTCGATGTGATATAGTTAGTGATTTTATTAAATTGAATTTTTAACTGCCTCAAGCGGCCGTAGTCTAGCGGCCCCAACTGCGACTACTAGAGGTCATGGTTAGATTCTCAGATCGAACCGTGTTATTCGGATTTTCTATGAAATTCTCAGTAGCAGCTTGGAGTTTGGATTTGCGCCTCGTTAATGGCAATAGGCTCATCCCCTTTTTTTTTCTCGGGTGGGGATATAGGCCTTATGTACGCCGCCCCGCTTCGGGAATACGGGACGGTTATGTCGGGCTCTCTAGTAAGGTGGCCAGTATACCGACAAAAACCACCACCACTGCCACCTTCCGCATAGTGGTGGGATCATGAGTATCGCTCTCGCATGCACCGCAATCCCACCGCGGACGTCCAATGTTAGACTCTCCCCTAGGGCCAAGTGCAATGGGCGACTGACGAAATAGGCTCACTCCCTATTACACGGGACCTAAACATACTGGCGAATTGATGGTATTTTGTTATGATTTTTTCCGTGTGAGAATAGAATCCGATTCACGTAAAGCAGAATGCGTTATTCAAATTCAAATTCAAATACTATACAACAGTAGCTTTGTTATAGTATGACTCATTCAAATTGTAACATAGTTTTACCAATATTTTGTCTTGATAGCAAATAAAATTGCATGTAATTCTATTAATACTAGTGTTTAATACTAGTGTAAACGCATCATAATACTAAAAGAACCAACCGATTTTTGCAAACTTTATCGTAACCGTTTTGAGTCAGCGAAAATCTATTCCATTTTCAACCTTTCCGTTTTTAGATTAGTAGACATTCTCCGATAGATATGCAAATATGGATTGAAGATAACTCCAAGACTTAATTTTCAATATTAACTTTCTTAGACCAATCGCATATTCATTAGGAGAACGGTCTTTTCCCCGAGTTATCAATTTACTCGGGTGTCGATTACAATCGGTATTCAATCGAGTACCGAGTTGAATCGATTCGCGAGTCGTTCAATTTAATTGAGCGTGGAACGAAAACTTCTTGAATCGTTTGATTGTATTACACAATATAAGATGTTTAATGAGTGTACTTTGTTTTGATGAGCCAAATAGTCATTACGAGCTATTCGATACAAATATTTTTTTAAATAATTAATTTTATTCCATCCAATTACAAGATATCATAAACTTAAAAACACTTTATTAGGTAGTTTATCTATGAATATATTATTGCATCTGTTTACCGATACTGTACTATTTTCCCGTTATGCTACTTGAACCCGTGGTCTATAGTTTATTATGAACAGCATTTTCTTTCTTTCCATAAAATTATATCAATTATTTTCGCATGCGATAATCAGTATAAATAAATATTTATTAATGTATTCAACTTCGTAGGTTCTCCGGTAATGGTTTTTCAAAGTCGAAATTAATTCTATTTAAATAGACCGTGAATGTTTTAGAAGTACAGAAGTCAGGTATCAGGTCGCTAAATAATTTAGCATAGGTACTTGTCTAGACCAATTTGTTAGTCTCATGATTAAGTAGCGTGAATTGAGTGAAACGTTAGAATTCAACACTTGAGGTTAAGTTCAGAGAATTCCATTAAGTTATATAACGAGGAATGAACAAGAATACCTATTATAAAGCCTCGTATGCTTACCTTGACGGGTAAACACTTTTCAACTTTATTATTAATAGGACATAAGGTTGAAATTCAACGGCAGTCAACCGCCGATTTTCTTGATTCCCATCATATCAATTGCTTCACTCACAGTTCACTTAAAAAACATACCATACTAGTCTTCACACACAGTGTACCAGTGTTTTTAGAATAATAATAATTACCATTATCCGGAGAAGCAGTGATAGCCTAGTGGTATGACTGTTGGACTGCCAAGTCAAAGGTCTCGAGTTCGAACCCAAGGCACACACCTCTGACTTTTCGAAGTCATGTCAATGTCATGTCGAGTATCTATGGAGTTTCTTGCCGGCTCTTCTCCATAAGACCTACTATTTGGAACCGTGCATGTAGTTTTGACATTTCAAAAGTACCTGTATATGGTCGTAATTGAAATAAAAAATTTGAGTTTGAGTTTGAGTTTCATGTGCGTATTAAATAGTTAATTATCACGTGCTTAAACGGTGAAGGAAAAACATCGTGAGGAAACCTGCATGCCTGAGATATTTTCTCGATGGCGTGTGAAGTCTGCCAATCCGCACTAGGCCAGCGTGGTGGACTATAGCCTAATCCCTCTCATTTTGAGAGGAGACCCGTGCCCAGCAGTCGGACAGTATAATGTATTGATTATGTATCCGGAGATTCAAACTCCTGAGTTGCCACAGCGAATTTTAGGTAGCTGAGTCTGTTGTTTATGACAAATTACTTCCACAAAAGATTTAGTAATCATTTACTACCTAACAAGTAGGTATTATAGTACAGAAATAAATATAGATAATTTATTTACATGCTATACTGTAATAGTATAGCAAAACAAACAAATATCAAAGGTCTGTATATAATTCCGTAGTACATTATTTGATTAATAATTGACAAACGTTGAGCAAGGGATACGCGCTGCGCGATAGTTTGTCGACTTAATTTATCTACCGCTAAATAAACAAACGCAGCTATTGACGTGGGACACTATTTGATTCCAGTGTTCAAATTTTCGTTTCAGTGTTGTATCCTTTGTTAACGTTAAATATCTGTCGATCTGTGTAGTGACTGCTTAATAAATTTAGACATCCCCCGTTCTTTAACGCACGCAATCTATACATTTAAAATGCTTTATCCTGAATGACTGACTGACGGATCAACGCACAATCTAAACCGCTGATTGTACAGACCTGAAACTTGGAGAGTATGTTCTTTGTATGACGTAGGCATCCGATAAGAAAGGATTTTCCGAAATTCTACCCCTAAGGGGGTGAAAAACGGGGGTAAAGTTTGTATGAAAGTATTTTTAGCGGGTGAATCTGCAGGGTACAGCTAGTATAAACCAAAAGATTTGATTTTACTTTATACAAACTACTTACATTGCGATCTTTTTACTTTTAAGCTACTAGCGACTCGTGTGCAGTTTTATCTCCGTAAATTTTTCTGTCCATATTTCCGATTAAAAAAAACAAAAAATGGATTGGATTTGCAAAAATAATTCTGTCATAGACACTTTTTTTTTGTTATTTACAAACAGAACTAAAAAACAGTTTAATTCGTTGAGCCATTCTCAAATGGTGATCAGTCTTTGTCTCCGGTTGTGTAGAAAATTATTTTTCTTTTCAATTTTAAATTTAATATTTCCCGTGTTGATAAAATGATTAGCACACGGAAACACGTATGTACAACGTTATGACATAAAACCATGTTAATAGAGACGTCGCTTTCAACACCGGGTAACACCAAAACAAACTTATTAATAATCCGTCTGCACAACTTGATCAATTAGCACTTTATTAATTCAGAAATATACTGCGCGATCCTTCTTGTGAAGTAACGGTTCCACCGGCACCACTGTGTTACGCGAAGTTAAACGCTTGATTTGCATAGAAATTATATCGTCCGCTTGTTCATAGGAAATTTTCCTAATTAAAACGCTTTCGGTACCGGGATTTTGTTCCAATTAAAAGTTTGTTCGTAGCACTCTGTCGGGCGTGCGATATTGATAAATTTAGCGTGCTGTGAAACACTCAATCATTAGTTGGATATCGATGATCAGAAACCTAGGAAATATCGCAGAGTATAGTGACGGGGTATGGAAAGTTAAAATACGATTTACACCTTCATTTTTTTTGTTGTGTAAAAAATCAAATCATCAATTCGTCAGCATGAATGGAATCGGGTATTTTGGACTCGTACCTACAATAATCACACCTGCCTTTCTGGTTTGTTTATGGGATAAGAGGGCAAACGAGCAGACGAATCGCCTGTTGGTAAGCGATTACCGCCGCCTATGGACACCCGCAACACCAGGGGAGTCACGAGTGCGTTGCCGACCTTTTAAAAGGGGATTGGGCCTCCGGTAACCTCACTCACTCACTCCGGTAGAGCCGGCCCATTCGTGACGAAGCATAGCTCTCCCACGTAAGTATATCTGTAATTACAGATATACAGATTCGTGAACATTTTAAGTACCAAAAGGGGTACGATTTACATTTGATGGGCAATTTAGGTTAGCATTGCAAAATAGAATTTTGATATACAATATCAACGTTGTCAAATAGTATTCTACTAAACCAAAATCAATGTCAAACATGAACAAGTTAGATTTAAGATTAAAAATCCAAGAAGCATGGATGAGTTTTCTATATTTTAAGTATGCTCACCCATCCATAGATTGACCACCACAAGTGCAGCTTAACGTATCGTCAGCGTATTTAATACTTGCGACCTCCTAAGATTTCTCAATCTCCTTTCTTTGAGAGAAAACTCTAAATTTTCATACAATTATTTAGGATGGCACTTTTGATATCTCTTTATTATGCCGCAGTATACTAACGGAAAAATCTTTACTAATATTATAAACGTGAAAGTTTGTGAGTATGGATGTGTGGATGTATTGATGTTTGTTACTCTTTCACGCCAGAATGGCTGAACGGATCTAGATAAATTACACACAGATTATACTCTGAAATAACACATAGGTTACTTTTTATCCAGGTTGGACCAAATCCTGAAGGCCACGCAGACAAAGTCGCAGGCAGAAGCTAGTATGATTATATATATTTTTTAATGGGATTGGAGGGCAAACCGGCATACGTATCGCCTGATGGTAAGCAATTACCGCCGCCCATGGACACCCACAACACCGGAGGAGTCACCTTTTAAAAGGGGATTCTTTCAAACGCCTACGCACATTATGAAGCTTTAGAAATATTAATTCGTCTATCGTATCGTATTTCGAGACAAAGAGGCTATTTCCCAAAAAAAAGCCATCTAAACTTGAAACAGAAATGACAGAAGAAAGTTTTTATATAATATTATTTTTTTCGTACCCTGCTGGACTCTAAGAAAACTTAAGAATTCGACGCGTCCTTTTGGGAAAACCTTTTGTATAATAAATTTATTTATTATACAAATCACTGTTTAGGTGTGACCCTATTTGATTATAGTCACTGATGTTTACTGGCTCTTGAGACGAAACTTTATCGAAACTTGTTTGCATCCTGCCGAATCCTACCAAAATGAAAACATGACGCATCTTTTTCCCGAAGGGATGTAGGATTCTACTAATAACAATGTACATCCACAGTTCACCGGTATGTTTAGCTCCCTTGTAATCGGGGGCGAGCCTATTGATTGCTACTAGCTATTGCTACGAGCTGCTACTATTTCACAAAAAAACTTAACAACACTTACTTTGACCTTGGAATCGAACTCAGGAGCTCTAGTTTAGCAGTCAAGCTTGACTAATGAGACAGTAAAAAAAGAAGGCGATAAACCATAAAATGTTGAGTTTCTCCATATATAAATTATTGCTATGTAAGTAAATAAATAAAATAAACGTATAAATATAACTGCGTCATTATTGAAAAGCCCAAACTCAAACAACCTTTGATCTGCATTAAAGTTTTTCAATTTATTAAAAAATATTATAAACAAAACTCAGACAACAAAATGGAAGCACTTTTTTGTTCTCTAGAGTATCAATCACATTTTTGTAATTCAATTGAAAATGGAATCAGTTAAAAAATTTACCAAAATTACCGTTAATGTTCTTTTATTTTCCTTAAGAATAACACCAAGACAACTACTAAGTACCAATTCATCATAATATATTTTCTGACTTATGGAACTATAACCAAGTGGCTATCATGTCCATTATCTCGTTTAATAGAGACAGATTTAGACAGGGAAGTTGTTGTCTTAATCAATTTATTTGCAAATAAATTACTTGCGTAGAGCGTAGTTGCTTAGATAAATGAGTATAAATACCGTCATAGACCATTTTTCACATAAACAAATTTTTGCAAATGTATATTGTTTGGGAGGCCCAGACGGAGATGGCGGGATGAACTGGACTCTTATTTGTAATATTGGGCCGAAAAAGCTCGAAACCGTGAGGAGTGGAAGGAGAGTGGGGAGGCCTTTGTCCTGCAGTGGGACAAACCGAGCAGATAATAATAATATGTATTTTTACATATTTTTTTGTCTTATCATTCTTACTAGCTCCCGTATAGTCGTAGGCGTAGCTGCTAAGTGTAAAATTTGAGGTTCAATTCCCAGAGCAAGCTTAGAGTTTGAGGAGGCTGCCTAATGTAATACCTAGTTATGTATCTTGAATTTATACTAATTTTGAGTCAGCACCAAAAAAACAATCAACGAACTTTAGAAACAATAATTCTACGTCAGTCGGCAAATGCTTAGTAGTATGCATATGTGTATGCGTGAAGGTGTTAAACAACATAACACATAACATAAACATACCATCATGCCTGTATTCCCCGAAGGGTTACGCAGAGGCGTACTTAATGTACACCCACAGTTCGCCGGTATGTTTAGGTCCCATGTTATAGGGGCGAGCCTATAGCCATTAACCGAGCACAAATCCAGACTCCCAGCTGCTACTGAGAATTTTATAGAAAAACCCAATAACACTTTGCTCGACCTGGGGATCGAACTAAGGACCTCTAGTGTAGCAGTCGCGCTCGGGACCACTAGACTAATGAAGCAGTCCTGATGAAGGCAGATGTATTAAACAATTGAAAAAATATATCAGTAAAAACATAGAAATTATAACTCATAAGATGATAAACAAGCATACATCCTAACTGACAGTTAGCGGTTAGCGTAGCTTTAGAAACAAGCAACACCGAGGTCATTAATTGCGCTTTGTCATTTTGAGATGTCTTAAAATTGTCCCATCCCATAAATTATGGTTACTCTCCCCCCTTTTTGTAGGCAAACTATACTTCTACTCGACGATAGTCTGCATCTGCTCACCCTATATGTGCTCGTTTCATATCATGACAACCACACTAAGTAAACACAATAAATTATGCAAATTATATATTTTATGACCCTCCGCTCCCCCAATTGTTGGCACTTTACAACTGCACATTGCAGGTTAAGTTACACAAGTTTGTGACATGACACCGTAAATAGTGATGTGATTACTGTTTGGGCCATAGAGTTAGCGGTTTATTAACTGGGGATCAAAAAAAGACACTTTTGATGAATATATTTAACTGCCTCGTTAGTCTAGTGGTCCCAAGCGTGCTGCTACGCTAGAGGTCCTGGGTTCGATTTCCAGGTCGAGCAAAGTATTATTAGGTTTTTCTATGAAATCCTCAGTAACAGCTCGGAGTTTGGTATTTGTGCCCGGTTAATGGCAATAGGCTCGCACCCTATTACATGGGACCTATACCGGCGAACTGTGGGTGTACATTAGTACGCGTCTGCCTAACTCATCGGGGAATACAGGCGTAATGGTATGTTATGTTATTTCACAATGTATCCTAACAATATGAAGTCATTTCGAAGAATTGCTGAATGTAATTATTTTAGTCCCCAAACCAAATGTTGCAATTCTATAAATCCACAGAATTAGAACCCGTACAATTACTTAACAATTACGTGGGAGAGCCATGCTTTACCATGGGAGAGCCATGCTTCAGCACGAATGAACTGGCTTGACCGGAGTGATACCACAGCGTCACAGAAAATCGGCGTGAAACAACGCATATGTTGTGTTTCGGTAATGAGTGAGGATACCGGAGACACAATCCCCTTTTAAAAAGCCGGCAACGCACTTGTTCTCTGGTGTTGCGGGTATCCATAGGTGGCGGTAATCGGTTACCATCAGGCGATCGGTCTGCTCGTTTGCCATAAAAAAACATCCCATATAAAAAAAAACAATTTCGTAGCATAACAAATATACTTGTTATTGTCAATCAGATCATCAAGGATTCTAAATTCTGAAGACAGTTCTGAAGGTCAGTAGTCAGTCAGTGTCTTAACAAGTTTTCATTGTTCTTATCTAAAACATCTGTTTGGCATCGAGCTTTTTTTTTCAATGCTTATCTCAAATGTTATGAAATGTGATCAATTTGTAATAAAAGTAAAAGCACTATAAAAACCTTTAAAACTCATAATAGAAGAGTGATATAATTTTTATAAAGTATTAAAGTTTGTCAAAAACTCATCTACCTTAATATTCTAATTGCAATTGATTTTAGATTATTTAGATCAAAACAGACTTCGTGAAACCTAAACCTAACGCGTAGATATAAATTCTTATGGTTTCAGCTCGACTTTTCATAAAATGTATACCCCAAAACATTTTAATATTCTGTTGTGCTCGACATGCTTTGTATATATTTACTTACAATTCAACCCTCCGGTGTATTGAGTATCTTACGTAAAAGCCTAAGTAAAATAAAAATAAATTTACTAAAAACTCCTTGAGATAATTTTGCGATAACAAAGCAATTTACATATTCTAATGTTTCGCTATAGTCAACTCCCGTTCTAAATGCGATCTTGAGGTTATACCTCCGATTCAACAATTCCTCTTCCAAGACTTGTTAGCTCAAGTACTTTACATAATATTCATAGTCCAGAGATCCTTTTAAAAGGGAGCGTTGAGTGGTTCGGTTAAGATCTACGTCGATATCGGGAATTAATTGAATAAAACGCAGTGGAAAATTCTACGGCATCAAGACGCTGCCCTCATGAATATGGATCCATGTTAAAGCGTTTTTGGCCCAGTAAAAAGTTGAAGTTATTAAGTCGATGGCCATTAAATCGGAGGTCAAAGAACGTACAATTGCTGAATGGGGGCTTGCGAGATTTATCGGTTTCCTAATTGATAATTTATTACACTGAACTGAATGAATTTGAAATGGAAATATACCTTTAAATACTTCGGTGGCGGTAAATTGACAGAAAAATGTCGGCAGTTTAAGATAATTAACAGTTAAGACATTTTGGAATTTGGTACAATTTTCATTTCCCAAGACTGTCTCTGTATAATCAATCATTCGTAATATTATTATCTAGTCTGCCATGAGAGGCTTTATGTCGAATCAAAGGCTCTTTTATTTTGGAATAGAGGCTTGTGTCGAATCAACTTTTGGATGGATGCCAGACGTTATCGAATTCATGTAAAAGATGGAAATTGAGGTGAGAAATGCAAGCAAAATGTGCTTTCGTTTCTATAGAATTGTAAATTTAAAATAAAGTAAGCAGCCGAGCGAATGAAAATTTCAAACGCAATATATGGGAATATACATTTTCAAAATGTATAACCAATATCGATTAATGTCCACATTATTTTCTTATAAAAGTCATTTCAGTAAGAGGGTTCAAAGTTCACCGTTACCACAAGTTCTCACAAGGGTAGTGTTCTCACTATACATACATCCAGCAATTTGCCTTTGTGGCTCCACATCGCACCGCGCAAGGCAAAGCCTCCATTCTTAAATCTCAAAGTCTTGTTTTCATATCACAGGCTTAAAACCACAACTTTCTGAATTTTATTAATTACTTGCAAATACTTGGAATACCGTTATAAATTACTTTGAAAATTTAAATGCAAGGTATTTCATTTTCATTTATATTCACTTTGTGAGTTTATGTTGATGATTGATATTAACATTTTGAATGAAAACAAAGAGTTATTCAGTTTGTTGTATTCTCACATTTTGTGTAATAATATCCTGTATAAGCTAAGAATAATGATTCTGGGAGATACGATTTTGATGAAAAATGTTTCCGTGCTATCTGATATTAATAATACAACATAGTATAGTATACTAGATTGCTTGAAAAACTATTTACCAATGCTTAAAGAAAGTTATAAAGTGAACTAAATAAACACCCCTAAAAACAATCAAAAGACAAAAAATATTTTTCTTTGACGAAGGCAACCCCAAATAGTGGAGCGGGGAAAAATGAACCTATACCACAACAAACGATGGTAATTGGCCCTGAATAAATTTCTATGACAAAGTGTTTGGGTTAATTACTAAAGGTCCGACGAAAATGGAGCAGTGCTTTGTAATCCCAGTGGCGATGACAAATTTGCAAAATTGTTTCGGTTTTGTTTGGGTTCTGAGGTTCAGACCTTACTAATGAGCGTTGGTACACCGCGACCGCCTATGGTTTTTACCTGTTTGTCGGTCGCATAACGTTGAATTTGATGGTATTTCGCTCTCTTATGATTAAGTATTCATTAGGCCTTAAAAGGGTCTTACAATATGCCCGTAGAAAGCCCTTTTGCGGATCGTGTGTGGTTTGTTTTGTTTCAAAAATAATCATTTTGTGAAGTGCTTTGTTGAATTGTATGCAGTATAACCTATATTTTTCTTTAACCATTGTTTGTAGATTTCTCTATAGGTATACATCATTTGGTAATTATGTCGAAACATTGTTATGAAAGACGGTTTAATGTTTAGTTTCTCAATGCACAATATATCGTAGCGATACGCGTTACGGAAATGCTCATTAAAAACTTTTTAACATCCTACCGCGATCAGGTTTCTATACAAAATACGATGGTACTAAAAATACACTGGCTCAATTACTCCCCTTTCACCCACAGCTACTTGAAGCTTCTTCTAACCATTTAATCCGGCTCACTAGCTCTGCAGCTTAAATAAATATCGACGTACAAAAGCAAATATCTACTGAAGGAGGAATTAAGAACTAGCATTTTGTACTGCTAATTTCCTCCCGTGTTCTAGACTAAAGGAATTTTTCAACTTTTCTACCTGAGGTGAGATGAAACTAATTAATGTTGCTACTTCCATTGTTCAAATACATATACCCGTGTTCGTTTGTTGAGTGAAATTTGGTTACTTCCTCTTTGGCATTGACGGAATTTTCTTTTAAGCTTGCTTTTATCTACTCATGCAAAGGTGATTGTAATTTAAAACTATTTGTATGATGTGGACTGTAATTAAAAAATGCATTACCATCAGATTTTGCAGATCATAAAAATGCCAGCAATTTTGTTTGAATTCAAATTCAAAATCATTTATTTGTTTATTATTTTATTTTACTTTATCGGGACATAAAACAGTTAAACATGTTACTTACTTAAACTTTTATTTACTTATGACAAGATTAATCTTAAACAAACGTGGTGTCACAGGGAGAAAATATCCTGAATAATATTATCTCACAGTAGGTACCTATTCAATTTTATGCCCAACATGATCATCATCGTTCATAGCTTGACTTTACCTACTGGTAAATAACACTGACCTCCCTCAATGTGTGCCATCTATCACGATCCTCTGCTATTTAAATATAAGTACGCTCTCTTAAATTACGATGTCAACCCATCTCACTGCTGGACACTACTCTCCTTTCGCCACTCCTTAATCATTACGCTACTCAGCTCCACTGCTTCTCACTAAGTGTTCTGCCTTAATCCTTCACGGAATACGGGCGTGATGGTATGCTAATGGTATACTCATAAAAAATATGCGTGTATAATAAAAGGTAAATGTTTTAATTAAATCGCTGACTTAATGGCCCCACAAACGTTATATCACGTACAGTTTGTGGCGCAGATTTACGTCGCGTTCCATCCCAGTCACGTGACGTGACGCCCGTCGATACTAATTAGATAAGGTTTTAGTTCCCGCCCATTTTATGGCCCGCGAATTATACACGTAATAAGTTCTGACCTTTGCTTTTACGGTCGGCAATTTTGATGCTTATCAAACTCTTGATAGGGAATCAAAGTTAGTTTTTGAAATAATATGCTTTTGTTTATTTTCTTAATACGGCTCCAGCAGTAATTTATAAACAAAATTGTCAGAAGTAGAGGGACTAAACAAATTGAAACTCCTTCCTGCCATATAGAGCACGTTTAGTCATCAGATTCGGTCATAATACACACACCGATAGAAGCCCGAAAAACCTGACAAGTAGTCATCTGTATCTCTATGATATCGGTATTGCCCGTGTTAGGTTACAGCGATTTCCGATACATTATGTAAAAAAATGATATTCAACCGCATTTCAGACTGAAAAACCACTCTCAACATAGTTAAAGGAAAAAGATGGGATTATGAATGAATACAACTAAACGTAGCACCTAGAATATAATTCCTCACTGCCATTCAGATAAGGCATCTTGTAAGAGGCGAGAAAATATCTGCCTCGCTCGGTGGTAAGACCTCTTGTATCTGACTACTGTCATGTATGGACTTACTACGCTACTTACTACGCGGGAAAGCCATTTGCCCCCACACTTGGAGTGACTCCTGTATGTGGAGCCCCTGAACGGCAGTCTGCAGATGGACTGCAGACGGACTGCAGACTGCCGTTCAGGGCTCTTAAAGCTCGGCAACGTATCAGCAACTCCTCTGGGGTTGCAAGTGTCTATAGCCGACGATGACTAGGTACTTACCGTCAGGTAGTTCGTTTGCTTATTTGTCGAAATAATAAAAAAACTTGCATTGTTTGTTTCCGTAAATCCGCATGTAGTTAAATACACTAACGTTCTCTTTGAACTCTATATTATAATAATACATATGTATATAATTATATAGTTTATCCCATATTGTTACTACGAGTATATGAGAGAAGAGATTTCTCTATTACACAGTAAAAAGTTCTACTGTAATAAAATATAGTAACTAAAATTTAGATGAAATATTTGGGTCTAAAAAGAAAAAGTATAGCTCTAGAATTAAAGGTGCTTGAGCTCATAATTGCTTCTATTATTCGTTAATGTGGGTACTCTAGAAATAAGTATCAATTTATGAAATAAATCCAGTATGTTACGAAATGATCCAAAAGATCTCCATTTTACGTATAAAATTACCTCTTCGTTTATATTATAGCATAAATTTAAAGGTAAGGTGCTTTTTTGCTTGGCAAATAAGACCTAAACACTGAGGTCTTAAGATGACAACCATCAGGAGACGCCATTCACGTAGAACTACATAATTCTCATATTGATAGAACAAATTGTAAACAGAGGAAAAACATGGTAAATATTAATTATTGAAAACCGTATCTACGCAGTTTCTTGCTGGCTCTTCTCCACAAGACCCACTATTAGAAAACGTGCAACTAGTTTTTTTTACGTGGGAGAGCCATGCTTCGGCTCGAATTGGTCGGCTCGGAATGATACCACGGCCTCACAGAAAACCGGCGTCAAACAACGCTTACGTTGTGTTTCGCCGAGTGAGTGAGGTTACCGGAGGTCCAATCCCCTTTTAAGAGATCGGCAACGCACTTGTGACTCCTCTGGTGTTGCGTGTGTCCATGGGCGACGGTAATCGTTTACCATCAGGCGATCCGTCTACTCGTTTGCCCTCCTACCCATAAAAAAAATCAGGTTATCTGTTGAAACAATGAAATCACGGGACTTAACCAGTATAATATAAATATCAGACGGAGAAAGTACGCCATTCCAGACTAAATATAATAATTTAATTAAAATTCCAAAACGCGGTGTTCTCTGCAAGCAATAACAATTAAACAAGAGCCAGACTGCAGCCGGCTAACTGAATAAATTAAAGTATTCACCGGTTCGCCGTGTAAACCGTTTCGTTTTACAACTATTTGCGAGTTTTCTTATAGATATTCTTTGCTAGGTAGATGAACTTCTGGGAAATAGAGAAGCAAATATTGAAAGGTGACTAGACGGAGGCGTCGGAGAGTTCTCCTATTGCCATTAATCGGACGTAAATTTTAAACAATCTCCGAATTCTTCGCAAAATTTCATAGGAAAATCCATTTCACTTTGCTCGACCACTCAGCGCAGCTTGCAGTGTTTTTTATTGTATCAGTTATCATCTCATCAGTTAGTCTGCAAATCTATACATCCATCCATGTTTTATTGTCTCTTTCTTCCCTTACACACATCTACATTTTATAGAAACATGCACTCCTACGCATACTATGTTTATTTAATACTTAGCTATTAAAATGGTATAATTATGGTTTATGCATACAATTATAAAATAAACTGTGAAATCAAACAAAGGTTTAACAAGCACCGCCTTCGGTGATCCAAAGCAATAAACTCGAACAGACAATGAACAAATACGCCGCGTTCCTCTCACATACAGATCTCCATGGAAATTTCAAACACAATGATCTCGGAAGCAAAAGAAGTGCCACTTACCACTCTATAGCCGGCAAAGATTAATTTGTACCTTCGCCCGGCGGCAAAAGAAAAGTAATGACGGAGATACGAAGGGAGCTGTCATCTTTGTAATGTACATGGAATCCCTAGTTATTAAGCGGAAGGAAAAATATAAAAGGACACGTCTTATTCGATGCAGGGATGGATTTAGGGATGAATAGTGTTTGGATGTAATTTGTTTATATCAAAGATAGAATTTGCAATAAAGTCGGATTTGCACATTAGTTTTAACGCACTAGAGTTATGTTTAGGCGCCACGCTTTGAATAAATGTTTTTAATGATTATGTCGCGATTGTTAAACAGCACAACATAACAAAAATCTTTGGAATTTTGTACGTCTTTAACTTTAAATTACCTAGACCATTTATGGAAATTATAAAAATTAAGAGATACAGAATAGCTACGAACCTACTTTTTCGCCAACAAATTAATATTTTTTCTTAACAGTAACATGAAAGCATGTCTTCTCTGTGATCATTTTTGGCGATTCTTCGTATCGATTATAAATATTGTAGTAAAATAGTACCATTCTGTGTGTAGATATGTTTTTCCTCAAACGTTAATACGGCCCTGCGCTAATGTATCTGGTATCCATTAATGACGAAATATTATTAGATTTGTCACACGACTTAGCTGTCATGACATGCGTAATGAGATATCTCGTAACTTTTCCTTTTCTTTGATATAGAAAATGACATTAATTGTTATTATCATAATTTATGGCATAAGTACCTACCTATGGCACTTTTTCTTTTTTGAGACACCTCTCGTACTGGAGAATAAAGCTACATACTCACTAGGCAACATTTGATGCGCGGCACGTGACGCGCAGCATGTCTAGCAACGTTGCCGGATGGTGTGCAAAGTTGCTAGATGGCGCGAAACATGACGCGGGCCATTTTGTTTGATCAGTTGCCCAGCAAATATTTACAGGTATAGACTTTATTTACAACAATGTCAGTAGCGTGGTCTAATGAACGTGTACTTCAACTTATTGAATTATATCAAAATTGTAAGTGGTTGTGGGATAGTGCCGACAAAATTATAAAAAACGCTGCTGAGATCAACTCTAGCTCCTCAGGCGACATGTTGCTGACGACTGATCATATGAGGACAGACAACGTTGCCGAACGTTAAGACAACATGTCGCGCGTTCAATATTACCCAGTGAGTACGTAGCTTAACTCCTGTGTCACGCGGGACTTTACAAAACTACAAGTAACAGACTCAAAACGCATCAAAGCTCGAAACTAATATTTATTTATTTATTTTTTAAACGTTGCCCCACACTAGGATTTTCTCCTGTATCGTGGGTGCATTTACAAACACAAATTCTCACATACACAAACACCCAGACCCGGAACAACTACCTGTAGATCATACAAATATTTGCTCCCTGTGGGGATCGAACCCACAACACGTGGCGCAGAAGCCGATCGCTCAACAGCTACGCCAATCGTGTCGTCATCTATCATATCTAACATATCATACCATCACGCCTGTATTCCTCCACAGTTCGCCGGTATGTTTTAGGTCCATGTTATAGGGGGCGAGCCTATAGCCATTAACCGGGCACAAATCCAGACTCCCAGCTGCTACTGAGAATTTCATAGAAAAACCCAATAACACTTTACTCGACCTGGGAAGCGAACCCAAGACCTCTAGTGTAGTCACGCTTGGTGACCACTAGACCAATGAGGCAGTCTAAATGAGTTATGTAGAAGCAAATACACTAAGCTTGCTCTAGGTCCGGAACACAAGTTGCCAAGCGCGCCAAGTTTCATAATCGCTAGAATTCGTCACGTGCGAGACCCCAAGTTAATAACGCCCAAGTGTCGCCCCCGGGCTCTGCCTATTCTGTTATAATTGTAGCACAAAGGGATCGCCAGATGTGGGGGCTTGAGAGGAAACTTTATCTGTAAGACGGTGTCTATGGTTACAAGATGTTTGTCCCTTATATTTGTGTTTATGTTGTGATTATCATACGAACTTAATTACTGGATTTCTTTAATGAATCTGCTATGTGTTGGATATGGCTTTGGAGATAGTAGAAATCTGCTCCTGACTTCACCGGGGTTAGTAACCATAGACATTGTCAAGTATTCTGCAATAATGTGTCAATATTATTTGAATCCTGTTTGAAGCATAATACTATAGCCTGTGCAATTACTGGGCATAATAATGAGAATAACAACTAAAGTCTCAAGATGACGACACAGTTTATTGTGGCATCTATAGGCTGCGGTAGCTGCTTACCTACCTTCAAGCAAGCCAAAAGCTTTTTTGTTATTAACCGACTTCAAAACAAGCTCAAGAGGTTCTCAATACGGATATTTATATGTTTTTTTATATATATGTATGGAGATAGCTCCGTCAGGTATAAACGGATCCCGATGATATTTTTTTTGTGAATGAGGATTATTCCGGAATGGCCCCATTTACATAAAAATAACTTTTATGTGAAAAACAGTTTCGGAAGTCGGTGGTGAAAACAACAAATCCGACCAAATCGAAAGCACCGACTTCCGAAACTGTTTTGTACATAAAATTATATACATATTATGTTTTTCAAGACGGTTTTACTGTTAAAAGTATTTTTTTTTACATAAACAAAAAATAAACATTATCTTTCGGATTTTCAACTTGTTTTGAATAAAAAAGTGAGATGATAATATGAAGTATGTTGGCGGTATTTCAACCCTTGTCTGTTGTCAATCACCAAGTGAAATGGGTTACCGGATAATCCCCGAAAACGGGCTTATAATGGAATTGTTTTCTTTACAAAACAATTTTATTATAATACTAGATATGCCCCACTGTGTTGCCTACTTTGATCTCGTTTTTTGGCAAACAAATTTTTGTTTATATAAAAGCAATGTACAATACTTACATGCCGAATTAGAAACTTAAAATTCAAAGGAGGTGTATTGTTTCTGAGATTTCGTGATTAAATTAGATGGAAGAAGATGACAATAGTATTTCTAACCACAGAGTTGGTGTAGTGACCGTAAACGCAGATGCTGAGTGTAAGATTCTAGGTTCGATGACCGGGTTTTTCTATGACATTCTCAATAGCAGCTAGGAGTATGGATTTATTATATACCATCACGCCTGTAACCCCGAAAGGGTCAGGCATAGGTGTGTTAATGTACCTATACGTAAAGTTCGCTGATATGGTTTAAGTACGTACTTTTTAATGGAGAGCAACCTTAACGCCATTAACCGGCTAATTACCGCGAGCTACTACTGAGAATTCCACAAAGAAACCCGGAAACCCTTTACTCAAATTGGGAATCGAACTATGCCTATCACGCTCAGCAGCTGTGCGCTACGACCACTGAAGAACCAATAAAGCACTCAAATACATAATTTAATAGAAAACAAAGTAAGTTCACATAAGGATGAGTTAAGGGCCACCTTCTCCATACATCATCGTATACTTGGCGACCGCACAAACGACTGCGGAGCTCCTTGACTCACTAGTTTCCTCGAGTGTAGAGCTCTTACCATCGGATTCTCAAGCATCTAAAATAACAACCGCCTTGTTATTTCACTGACTTTGTTTGATGTATTAATTATATATATTAACAAGGGCATACTAACGTTAATTTAATATATTATACGATAATAGTTAAATTTTTAGAAAAATATAACTTATTTAAAGACATTGTGGAACCGTCTCGAAAGTATATCTATCAGATAAAAAATAGAGTCGAAATCGATTCACAATCTGCGAAGAAATCGCGTAACATATACACAACAACAGTTCGAATTGAGAACCTCATTTTTTTGGCTAAATACTAAAGTTTTTTTCCGTAAGGCGGTAGCCTAATGGCTAGGGCGTCGGATTTGCGATCATGTGGTTGCCGGTTCGAAACCCACCCATTGCACTACCGACGTGAACCTACTCGTAACACAAGAATTTAGCTTAGCACGAGGGGTTAACAAGAATACTAGTAATGTGCGACGCTCAATGCTAGTATGCTTTTTTTTTTAAATAAAGGCTACGACACTTGTATATTTTTATTAAGTACATAAGAGTCCGGGGTGTCGAATTTCCCATACAAAAGTAATACCAAAATAAATTGTAATTCAAACACAATTTAATTAAATAGTGTTAATATTCTGATTTCGATACCGATAATCTAGGTTCCTACTCTACCATTTCGTCCAAAATATTTCACTGGAAATAAATATAAGCGAATGCAATTCTTGATAACTTTACCAAGTTTGGAACGATTTTTCGGTCGTTATTTTCGTAAACGAAATGGTACGGTAGGAACCTAGATTAACGGTATCCGAATCCGAATATTAACACAATTTAATAAAATATTGTTTGGATTACGATTTATTTTGGTATTATGTTTTTGTAAGCAATTCAAGCTCCGCCGGACCATTAATCCACGTTCATACATCTTGTCAATTTATTTCACTGTTTTCATAATATATCATAACTTTATTAAATTCAAATTCACACTTTTATCCCTTACATCACATTCCTAATCGATTAATGGCCGCTGAAAACGCCAAAAGACTGAAAATAATGTTCTCGGCTCTGACCTCTAAGTAAAATAGAAAGTACTAGGACAATAGTAGGTCGCAGGAGATTTACGATATTCACTGGCTCTTAGTAAGTGTCCTCTTGTCACACTCTGTTCGCCTGGTAATTTTATCCGTTACGTCGAAAAGATTTTGCGAGATTTACTGTCGCGATATTTCTTCACTGATTTTGGGGATAGATGAAAATCGGGGTTTCTTTATTCTCTTGTATGTTGGGAACAAATTACTACTTATAGTTTTTTGTGTGTGTGACATTGGTGTATTAAAACTTCTTGCGTAGTATTCTCCCCTGGTATTGAACAGGCACTTTGAATCAATTTGCTCAACTTTATCAGCCAAAGCATATCTACTGCTGAACAAAGGGCACATCGCACGACTCCCAGCAAATTACCGGCTCCCATATTCTGTAAGTAAAATCTGACAACTGATATTCTAAAAAAAACATTATATACTGTTTCCTCTAATGAAAAAATACATAAGCGAAAATAGGACAGCACATTTGTTAAGCAATTCAATTGATACATTTTTGATACTCAAGTTATTTACTTATATTTTAAAATAAATATATCACTTGAGCAATTTTCAATATACACCTCAATTTTGCGTTTAGTTTGCTGCTAGTCTGCTACATACAAAGGGTGCATCCCACGCAAGCTTATTGCAAAAACCACACAACAAAAAAATACTCCCTATTTCAAAAAATGAACCCTCCATTGCTGTGTACAAATCAACCGGCACTTTCGATTAGTACAATACACGAGGGCGATATGTTTCAACGGGGTTTCAGATCGATATTGGCAGCCGGATCAAGCGTGTTGATTGGCTTCGGACTATCACCGGTCGCGACTAGTGTAAACCGGTTGTACGCTCCCAGCTACACTGCTCGCTTTGATTTTCGTTTGCGAAAAAAATTTGAAGCGAATTTTCGAGGTGTTAGTTGATGCTGTGGCGGCGGATGGTTGATTGCAGAATGCGATCGTAAAATTGGTTAGCAGGAATCTAGTCGTTAAAGCGAACTATTAAATATTATTTAATTGTCTTGATCAAGTTTATGAATAAAAAATAAATACTGTTATAAAAATTATGTGGAAAATATGACGGATTGGCTTTACAATGCATAGCCTCCATATTAACTATATACGTTATGTAGGTAAGTACTAAAAAAGATTTTTCAAAAAGCTTCAAAAGATATGTAGTTAAAATGATAAGATTATACCGACAGTCGCAATTGTAAGCCAGTTTATTAGCAGAAATAAATTTTACAAAATAAATAAATTATATACCAGAAATGTTACTGGAAATATTCTCACTACCTAATTCACAACACGTGTCGTAAATCCCACATACGTTCTTAACATCTTTAACAACTCCACCCAAATTACCACAAAGCACCTCTAATATACTCGTCCCATAAATCTGTCATATAAACTCCACCTGTGATGGCGCCACATTAAAACGGTAACTTGTAATAGGAACTCTGTTATAATTAACCCTAGAGAATCGGGCTGTGTTTGCAGCCGATCATCTTAACACTAGGAGTACTGGAGCGGTCTCGCGAGCGGGATTACATCGCTTTAAAATTCTTTAGACACACACGATTTTACTCTTCATAGGTGGATAAGGGTCTTAGTTCAAGCTGACAGCGGGATAGATTTATGTATTTGAATATTACCCATGGCTGAATATTACATTCTCCTCTTCTAGAGTAGACTCTTGCCGTCTTATTACAAAAAAATGCGTAAGTTATGGTTTAAACCCGGACTTACTTATCTTGGTTTGTTACGGTACTAATGATAATACTAGGAACAATATGAGTGCTTATTACAAAACCAAGACTACCCGAGGATCAGTTAAACCGCAGTTCGTCTATGGACTAAATAAAATTCACATATAATATACAAAAAATTACAATCTTTCATTCGTTTATACAGGCTTAATTCCAAGCAACGTCCCGTTTCTCTAAATATTGATAGTATCTTAACATTTGAAATTTTTTAATAATTACTTATAAATAGAAATATATAATCATAAATAGTTCTTTGTTTATATTGCAATTTATTGAGTAAGCATAGCTTATATTTTTGACGAGCTTTTTATAATCAAGTTGTTATATTTTTCAACAACTCTAAGTGAAATGGAATCAAAACTAGCATACGCGCGCGCGGTATTTGACCCGATAAAAATGTTTTGGTTGTGTTCTTTACGTATATAATAATAACTAAATAATTTCAATATTTGTTCATACTTCTCAGTAATTCAGTAGAAAGGTGTGTAATTCACTTTTATGTGGTTAGGGACGTTGTGTGTGGTTAAATAGTGATAGGCAGAAGCCGATCGCTCAGCCGCTACGCCAAAGGTTTCGTCATTATGTTTGTAACTTTCCTAAATAAATAAATAAAGTATGGTAGAATTATAGATGATGCGAAATTATAGTCCATTCCTTCTTAAGAATACATTAAAATTATTTCTTTCTTTGCCTATTCCAATAATGTTCTCATAATATTGGCATAACATTGGGCAAGGATTTATTTAAATTTTGACATTAATTTTGAAAGTTAGACCTCCAGCAATACACAATCGTGAAAACCGCATCCAATTTTATGGAGTACAACCATACGGACATACAAGCAATAATTCTAAAGATAATTGTTTTAGTTTTTGTTGCTTTTATTTTTATCTCGCTCCCCGCTTGCACTAGGACCAAGCTAGTCTTCCCGTTGCTCAGCTCACCCGGGGGACTATTTGAGCGTATTCGAACACAATGGTTAATTGAGTCGAGTCTCCCCGTGATTGTATACTAAAAACAAAACTTTTATTTTCACTTTAATTTATTAAAATGTGGTAAATATTTATCCCGTCAAGTAACAAATTATCTAAGACCTTTATAAAAATTAAAAAATAAGATGAAAGTAAATTGTACAATTGAACAATGCCTAATATAAATTAAATCCCAAGTATATGTAAGTAGTCGTATTTACGTCACACGTCTAGTTGACGAAGGGACGGACGTAGGGATGGAAAAAGGACCAGCATCACAATAAAAATAGGCCGTACAAAAGGACCACGGATCCCGAAAGGGCAATGCCTTGTGAAGTCCTCAAAAATCAACTGAAATATAGTTTTAGAAAGGAAATAAATTATATGTATGTCCAAAAATATAAAATTATCAAAATAAAAAATGAAATATTTTACCTAATTTTTGATTTGATATTTTCTTGAATTGATATTCCAATAAATTATTCAAAAATTCCACAGCATTTTAGCCAAAAAAAAATTAGTATTTTCTAATTCCGTCGAATTTTAAAATAAAAAAATTCGTTTGCGTTTTTGTTTGCGAGTTGAACTTCTCTTCGTTATTTTGCTGGACGAGGGTCGTAGTAGAAGGTAGTATCAAATGCCGATAAACACATCCGGGGTCCGTTTATTGAGCGACGTGTAGGGTCACGGGTTCGATTCCCGTTTCAATTTGTTGGAACCGCTTTATGTCGGGGCCTCTGTCCAGTCGCAGATTGATATAATTAAATTAGTTTTCTGCGGTGGTTTTTGGGTAAAGTTTGCAGTTTGAAGGTAAAATGGAATGAATTAATGATGAATTATTGTAAGCTGAAAATTTTAGTTCTTAGTACTTTATAAAAGTTAGTATATGTATTTTTTGGGATCATTTTAAACATAATATTGTAAAAATATTTTATGACATTACGCAATATTGTACACCGTTATATCTTTTAGTAAGTACAATGTTTAGGGCGCGCCGACTGCTATTGACCAGTCTCAGAGTTAAATTCCGAGCTGCTACTGACAATTTAATAGAGAAATCCAATAATATTCCTTGACCTGGGAATCGAACTCAGTATATCAAGTTCAGCAGACGTGCCTGGGACCATTAATTAATAAAATTAAAAAGGCGGATATGTTATTAAGTTCACAGTTTTGACTTTAACTATAGAATTACCAAGTATAGCTTTATATATTTTTTCATCTTAACTATAAGAAAGCAGTAAAATCAATGTCTATAAAATTTACCCTGATTGGTTCCTATAAAAACCATGTCCAGATACGTCTATATACCAAAGTGTCTTCTTTGCACCTCACTCCTACATTGTTTACCGTATTAATCCAAAAGTTGCCATTTTATTGCTGCAACCAAACAGCCAATAAAGCCAAGTCTAGATACAACTGTAATCAGCGCGCAAAGATACAAGTTCTCAGCAAACAAAGAAGCTAGCATTAAGCTGAATACACACCGCCGCTAATCCTCTCCGGTTGTAAGTTGTAATGCGCCCGACCGCGTCGAAAAGTTGAGCTACACCCACACTCTTGTTATTAAACCCGTTTAGTGCGGTTTATACTGGCTTTATTATATTAGCGCGTCGACGCTTCGCTCTGAATTCGGCGGTTTAATTAGAATCGTCGCGATATGAATGGTTAGAGGTGAGAGTGAGTTTACACTGTGTATACTCGGCACTAAGTCTGCGGATTGGCATAATGTTCTGAAGGGTTATTGGCTATGTTCGGATTATCGAAGTTGATAATTTGTGGTTATGGGTCAAGCAAGTATATGTAGTCTGAAGGATTTCTAGAGCAAACGGAGCATACTGATTATTTGTCTCAGTATTGTTGTACTTTTTGTCTTATTTTTCTATAATAGTAAACTCGACTGATAAACTGTTCAACACTCATAAAATATTCATTTTTTTATTATACACAAAAAATTAATAATTAACATCAGTAAATATATATGATATATAACGATCAATCCTCTCTCCTCTCAGAACCACACATTTCTGGGTCTAAACCCAGAATGCCCATATTTCTTGTGACCAAATCATTCCTTCCAGTCATGCTTGCCTGTTTTAGCAAAGATTACATCTGACCATTCAAGAGAGAGGTTATTCTCACTGCATAAGTAGGTACTTATTCGAAGTTACATTAGTCCAGGTGGTTATCAAAACCATTACGGAAAGTATACTTTGGAAACCATTTCCGAAGTATCCTTTACTTCGGACACAGATCTTAGAATAGTCTAAATTAGTATTAAAAAGCAAAGTTTCTCAAAAATACAGATTATTTTCTTTTTTAAGAAGTTCCTCTTTTTTATGAAGTCGGTTAAAAACACAATCTTGCGAGTCGGGGCCCCTGGAAAAGTTTATTTCCATTGATTTTTCACAGTTGCCTAACTGGAATATTTATTTTATCTCCAAAGTCGCGAACAGGTGAGGCTTTTCACATGAAAACCTTTTAATATGATTTACAAGTTTTAACGAAAAGGTTTCTGGCTACTTAGTGCTCTGAAAGCTTTCAATGTTTCTGTTGAATTCTGTTTAGAAAGTACTTTCGATTTTTTCTCTCTGGATTCAATGTGATTGTAGGATTAATGGATTTGCGCATATACTTTTGATCTGTTGTACCTAATGAATTATGAGTACCTACTGACATTTAAATTTGTAAACTATTTGTAGTTAATTCAATCCGAAGTCCAAGCTATTACTGAGAATTTCATAGAAAAAACACACAAACCCAATTACTCAACCAGGATCAAACCCAGGATCTGTAGCGCACCTTAGGATCACTAGACTAATGAGGCATTATCAGATAATATATTCTGTAACTATATAATTTATACATGACTTTGTCTCAATAGAGACTGTAAAAAAATATTTACATTTATTCCAGCAAAACAATTACCCTTAATAGACAAATCCCTTTAATAGTTGATTATCACGCGATTAAACGGTGAAAGAAAACATCGTGGGGAAACCTGCATGCCTGAGAGATTTTTTGAGACCCATGCCCAGCAGTGGCACAATGTAATGGGTTGATTATGTAATGTTAAGCTAGATTATATGAAATCAGAATTTTATGTTATTACTACCTACATATTAACATATTTTTATTTAGTTCTTTAATAGGCGCTTAGGCACTTATGGGTCAGGAAGGGAGATACGCTAGCCTCTTAAGGCGGAATACAAACTACCGACTAACATATAAAGCTACATTTATTTTTACTAATGTTTTTACGTCTTCGTGCACACTTAACGACTTTGTTTTCTTGTTCCAGGTACATAAAAATCTTCAATTCGCTGCGGTGTTCGATTTTATTATCCAACAAATTAGGGTAACGGTTTAGTGTGGCTATTAATGTAGTCGTAAAACCTATTGATGTGGATTATGCCTAAGGAGTTTTATTGTAGTCTGTGGACTGGGCAAACGTCAGAAGGGAGAATCTAGCAATCCACGTGGCTACCTACAACCTTCATATGTAAGACTGTCCCCAAATCGCTTTACCGTCTTAAGGCGCTGCTTATAATTATTTTAAATTGAAGTTTACGTCAAAACATGTTAAATTGTTAATGACTTGAAAAAATAATATAATGAGAGCATTTCCTTAATAATTTGATATTGTGAATATTTTAGATGATATTTATATTAATTTGTGAATTTACTTGTCAATTAATTGTACATTTTTAAACTCCCCAATGACATAGGTCTTGTTACCTAGTGCTGAGCTGTAGGTATATTAAAAACTAGCGACCCGTTCGCGGTTTCACTTGCGCTATTCCATTCCTAAGAGGCGTAGCGTGATGTTATATAGCTTATAACCTTCCTTGATAAATGGACTATCCAAAAAAAAAATATAAAATCGGTTCCATAGATAATTTTTTTTTATGTGATAGGAGGGTAAACGAGCAGACGGATCACCTGATGGTAAGCGATTACCGCCGCCCATGGACACCCGCAACACCAGAGGAGTCACGAGTGCGTTGCCGACCTTTTAAAAGGGGATTGGGCCTCCGGTAACCTCACTCACTCGGCGATACACGACGTAAGCGTTATTTGACGCCGGTTTACTGTTAGGCCGTGGTATCACTCCGGTCGAGCCGGCCCATTCGTGCCGAAGCATGGCCCCCCTAACAATAATACATAAATAATCTTTATAATATTAGTATAGAAGAAGAAAAATAATTATTATCTGTCCTAGTCTGTGCCAGCCAAACGAAGGAAAATATCTATTACTTACACAAAATATAGGTACCAACTTTGGAGATGTTTTCTCGGATACTACTAGGCGCATTATCTCGTTGTAGGCAATAGTCCCTAATGCTATACATTACGAGAACTAATGTAAATGTGTTATCCTCTATTATGGCACGGCCGTTTTACAGAGGGGCAGTTTTATAGATGAGATAAATGTACGGGAAATAGATGTATCAGAACGATATGCTATGGTATTATTTTAATTAAATATCCGTGGTATAAAATCGAACGATACACGAAGGGTTTGACGCACGTGTGTGTGTGTATTTATTCTTTTTCAAATTAATATAATATTTTAATTTAAAAAAACTTTTTTATCATCTGTGATTTTGAGGTGTCAAATTCTTTTAGCTATTTATATTATAAAAAAGATTTTTTTCAAATTAATATTTTTTTTTTTTTATAATCTATGATTTTGCGGTGTCAAATTCTTTTAGCTATTGTAATTAAAATGAATAGTTATAACGGCAGAAACAGAGCTGCCCGCTATCAACTATAAAAAAAATGTATTAATAGATAACTGTTATTTTAGTTTGAATTTCGATAATATACTTAAGTTACTATGGTCGGTCTCAGATTGTGCATCTCCAGCAGTTCCGGTTATCGTATACGAAATATCCGAAACGTACGTGACCGCATATCCGCAGCGCAACCGCAGCGGTTGTATCTAGCGTAGCGTACACACTTGGCTTTAATTAACTAAATACTTAAGCTTACGGAGGGTCAGTCCACAGATATTGTGGATAAGTAGGTATGCTTCCGCTTGAACCCTAGAGGGGAGTCGGTCAAATGAACGTTTGTTTATGTTCGAATCCTGCCAGCGACTACTATGTACGTAATAACTAAAAAGTAAATTGTTTATTACGAATTTATTAAAATGCCCGTATTCCCTGAAGATGCAATGTAAACCCACAGTTCACCGGTATTTTTAGGTCCCATGTAATAGGGAACGTAAAGAAATGTAATAGGTATTTATTGTAACTTTTGAAGTTAGTGACGTAGAAGTTGAGTGACGTAGTGAAGGGTAGGAGTTTTGTTCACTTAGTTGTAGATTATTTTTACTATATTTTTCTACACTGGGCAATTAATGTTATGTTTTTATGTCAATTTGACTATTATATTCAATCAAACCTATATTCAGGGTAGGTTTATGACCGAATCTTAAATATTATTTAAAAAATATTTGATGATCTGCGCCTCTCTCGTATTTGGCATACAGCCAAGTAAGTTTGGTAAACGAAACTTATTTTTAATATTATAACACAGATTGCAAAAAAATGTACTAAAACCAGATTCTTTAAAGTTAATTAAGTCGTACTTGATTAACTTTTTCATTCATCCTTAGTTCCCCGTTACTGACTTCTAAGCTAAAGTTAACAAGTAAACTAGCGTAAGTAAAGAATCGTAAAAACAAAAATCGTCCAAGAATTCGCTGCCCATCCCGTGCTTTAGTTATTTTTCCAAAGTTTTTCCCCTGAGATTTTTCGGATCTTTTTTTATTCTACCTACTTAAAACTTCCTTCTGCTAGAGGTAACTTGAACACTAAAACAACACTTGTTTATCTCAAACGCAAACAAAGTTAGTCTGTTGCCAAAAAAAAGCTGTTTAGATGTGATGCCTACAGCCTGTTTTGTAGTCAGGGGAGAACTACTGGGGAAAAGTATTAGTAACAAAAATATAATTATGTTACCAACATGGAAAATATTTTGATTACATAGTTTTGGTTATGCCAGTTTAACCGTAGGATATCGGTACTGATCAAGAATTTGGTTGTTATTGGGTACACAGCCCTGGGCTAAATTAATAAAAGAAAATCAATCTTCCAAAATCTTGAAACTTCTGAATTTTCATTATAGATGTTGATTAAAAAAAAAACTTAAATAACTTTGCCTCCGGATTCAGGAATACAATCCCCAGGGTAACTACTCCATTAGTGCTTCAAAAAAATATTATATTTTAAGTAATTCTGACCAGTCCCAAGGTAACTTTTCGATTTCAGCCAGCACTCTTCCATTATTTGGCATAAACTTGGCTCTTAAATATCACGAATAAGTCGTTCAACTTTCGAGTTGGATGAAGAGCTCAATAATATAAAGTTTCCATTTTCCTTGTCAAATTGTACCACTCAGTAGCTCCACCTAGCTTCGAGGAAGATTGATTATATTTGAAGTGATTCCGTATAATATTTACTGTGACTTTTTTTCCAATTCTTGGGTTGTCACTTGTTTTGTTAAGCGACGTTTTTGTGTGGATAATTTTTTATCGTTATCAAGATTTTTTGCAAATGATGGAAATTGATGTTCAGCTTGAAGCAAAAAATTATAATTATCCTTTTTTTTATGGGATATGAGGGAAAACGAGCAGACGGATCACCTGATGGTAAGCGATTACCGCCGCCCATGGACACCCGCAACACCAAAAGACGAGGCACAAGTGCGTTGCCGACCTTTAAAAGAGGATTGGGCCTCCGGTAACCTCACTCACTCGGCGAAACACAACGTAAGCGTTGTTTAACGCCGTTTTTCTGTGAGGCCGTGGTATCACTCCAGTCGAGCTGGCCCATTCGTGCCGAAGCATGGCTCTCTCACGTGTAAAAATATGATATACTATGTAGATATGTATTAATTCATATATTAGTATACCCTCGGCAACGCGCGAGGGATACCCCTGGTGTTGCAAGCGTCCATAGGCTACGGTAATCACTTACCTCCGGCGGGCCGTACGCTTGTTTGCCACCTCGTGGTATAAAAAAAATTGTATAACTAGACTGTATCAAAAACGTTCTCAAAAAAGCTCAGGTTAAAAGCACCTTAAACCGACGATCATGCATGAGGAGATTAATGAACGTGGATGAAGCGAAAGGGGTGTGCCAGGATCGTAGCAAGTGGAAATCTATAGTCTCTGCCTACCCCAAGGGGAGACAGGCGTGAAAATATGTATGTATATATATATATATGTATCATTTTTCCTGATGTCATGGGAATTTCCAAATATACTGTACAACGTCTTAATGATCACCAGCTTTAATAGGTTTAAGTAATTCATGTGCAAAATTGTATGCTTCTAGATTCTCCGGCTGTTTTGTTTCATCTAGAAGATTAACGCAGTTTCTACGCATAAACCTTAAATAACTTTATTACAAGGAGAAAATAGGCATTCAGTTTTTGATCCCCTAAAGACGTAGGCATGTTAAAGTGTATCTAAACGCGAAAGCCAAGGCCAGCTTCAGTATTTCGGTCTAGATGGCCTCGTTTTCCTCCCCTACACCTACATAAATCAATCTACCTACTTACCTAAAGATTTAACATTCTATTCCACCGACATTTTACCGAATCTTGATTAAAATTGAAATACTAGATCGCTGAGTAGGGCCGTGTTTTTTACCTTACAATATTTAGTACGCCAGAAATATTGGAAATGTCGAAAGTATTCTCGATTGCAAACAGAATGCCACGCATAAGCCTCGGTTTTGATGTGAGCGGAGAGTTCATAGAGCGGTAGCAAGGCAGAAAAGTGTTAAGACAATATCTAAAACTTTCGATTATTTTATATGCAAAAAAAAATCTTCATACATTCGTACCGCAATAATTTTAGGTTGTGGGAAAAGGCTGTTAATGTCATGCAGGCATTCCTATCTCTTAATTTTGACGATACGTTTGGCGTAGCGGCTGAGCGATCGGTTTGTGTGCCGCGTGTTGTGGGTTCGATCCCCACACGGAGCAAATATTTGTATGATCTACAGGTAGTTGTTCCAGGTCTGGGCGTTTGTGTAGGTGAGAATTTATGTTTGTAAATGCACCCACGACACAGGAGAAAATCCTTGTGTAGGGCAACGTTTTATTTAACAAAATCGCAAAATGATCCCAATAACATGTTGTTGTATGACGTACTGACCCATTAACACACTAAAATGTATATGTAAAACCCCACCGGGAATATTATTTCACTCATACATAGTGACACATACCTCTACTAAAGGTTTTCTCGTAATTTTTCCTCATCTCTACAATGACCCAAGATTTGTGCCTTCCTTGAGGTGCCTTTAGGTTAGCCGCTTGTACCTTACAACCCCTTGAGACCGGCAAGAGTTCAACATCCTTCACTGACTAACCTCCCCTTGTGAGGCGTAAAGCTGTCTATGGGCACGACGATTTTTCTTTTGGAAAAAAGTAATCTTATTCAATCGTATGGGAATTTTGGTTTGTGAATGTGTTTGCATTTGTTTGTTCAATTGACATTGTTTATTCTTGAACTATTAAACAAATATATTTTTATGCAAGATTTGTAACATTGTTATAATTATTTATTAAAAAATATAACATATCGCCACGCCTGTATCCCGGCAAAGGCGTACTTAATGTACACCCACAGTTCGACTGGTATGTTTAGGTTCCATGTTATAGGGGGCGAGCCAAGAACCATTAACCGGGCAGACTCTGAGTTGCTACTGAGAATTTTATAGAAAACTCGATAGTAACCTCTAGCGTAGCAGTCGCGTTTGGGACTTGGGACCACTAGACTAATGAGGCAGTCTATTATTAGTCTATTTATTAAGTTTGTGTATTTTTCTCAAACATAAAATTATTTAGGGTACGATACGATAATTATTAAAATGGGTAATTATAAAATGCATTTGATAACAAAAGGAATACTAGCCAAATGGTTTATATCCTAGATACTATCAAAATCGAAAAAAAACGTATCGCTTTTTGGGATAATTTTGATTACATTTTTCGTCACTAATTAAATTAAAATATTGTATTCACTTTACCTATAATTTATTTATAAAAAAAAGGAAACCTTGAGACAAAAAAGAATAACAAATGGCTAAACTTGGTTTGTATTAAGCAAACATACTTAAAAAACGTAAAACTGATGATTTGAGCCTTGAGAACCACCCCTATTTTTTGAAGTCGGTTAAAAAGGCATTAAATTCTAATAGACTACCAACCATGATTTAAGAAATCGCCTCCACCTTAACCTAACCTTTATGCCAACGTAACTTGCTTCAAATAAATGTGGTCATACGTTACGCACCTCTTTTAAGGTGCAAAGAAACCGGGTGTTTGGTGGGTGGCAGAAATCTCGAGTCACATGCGGGATCCCCCTACCGGTTACATTTGAATGTGGTGTATTAGTGAATGGTTAGATTTATCGCCGTCGTAACGACAACCGTCCTACGATTTATGGTAGGGCGCTGTATACGCAGTACCTACGAACGTGGAATGTAGAAGCGTGGAAGAGTAATCTCATTAGTATGTGCATATTAGTGGCTGTTTATCGATGTCCTCTTGTTGCTGTGCCGTGCTGTTGTACAAGGGTATTCTCCCCGCTTTTCCTGTTTACCAGTTTTATTCAGTTCCGCCCCTCTGTCTAGCCTCCCTAACCTCTTAGATGCGCATTCATTTTATTTGTATTCAATTTACTGCAATTCTTCACGTCGTTATCGGTTGCATCTTGAATTTCTTATTTATTGAAAGCTTTTGTTGTATTTTCAGTTGCTGTAACCATATTTAATAAATATTGTGTTTCGAGTATAAACGATATCAGAAGGTAGTTGCTGGCGTATTCTTGCAATTATTTCAAGAAGTCAGTTCTATTGTTTGTTTTCTGTTATTTTAAATGCAATCTGCTCGTGCTGATGTACCTGTATGAAAATCAATGTACATTATAAGATAAATATGGGATCATACTGATGATTCCTTGAAGGGTTAAGCAGAGCCCACTGTTTGCCGATATGTTTTGTATGACAATAACCATTAACCGGGAACAAACCCGATAACCAAGCTTCTACTGAGATTTTTTTTTAACAAGGCAACCCAAAACCTCCCAGCAGCCACGTCTGCGACTACTTACAATTTCAGTATGTCACAAATGTGTTACTAATCCTCATTTATATATTCTAAGCTTGTACAGAGACTGGCGTACATCACGTTTCATGTTTTACGAATGTGTACTCTCCTAGCACGGTCTTAAAATCCGTCTGTGGTACATTTAATGTCACCCTGTGATTTATTAAACTCGATAATATTTTTTATTCAAACCCTAGGAAGTGCTTACTTGAGTCGTACGGGGATTATTTATTACACGATTTATGTGCTGTGGTGACTAATGTACAGTCGCGTAACAAAAAGGATCGTCACCTTATAGTCGACAAATTATAAGACAAGGTAAAAAATCTCAAACAACTTTATAGAGTTTTTAACTCTGTTGTCGAATAGTAAAATATAATTTCCATAGAACATTGATGTATGAGGTTGAGGGTTTATTATAGTTAATTTTGCGTAAAACGGAAGCGGTGACAGGCTGCGGTTTTACTTAATTGAAACTTAATTATTATGAACTCACCGTTAACATGAAATAATGCACACAGTGTACCTACTTTTGCGCTCTAGTAGTCATAAACGCAATTCTTGCGTTCGATTCCCGGGTCGTCAGCATTATAGAGTAAGTAAAGTTTTCAGTAGTACTTCGGACCTTGAATTTTCCTCCGTTTAGTGGCAATAAGACATGTTCGACGTAGTGGCTGAACAATCCGATTCTGAGCCACGTGTTGTGGGTTCGATCCACACACGGAGCAAATATTTGTATAACGTACAGGTAGTTATTCCGGGTCTGGGCGTTTGTGTATGTGAGAATTTGTGTTTATAAACGGACCAACGATACAGGAGAAAATTCTAATGCGGGGCAACATTTTTATAATGGGTGGTCAGTGTTATAGATTAAGTGAAATTTTAAGTGACAGTTCTGACTTAATTTTTGGCCGTTTAATGACAATAGGCTCGCCACTATTACAATCTCATACAATTCTTCTTTCCAAAATTCTCCTCAACTTAAATGTTTGGCAACAATTCACACCATGTTTGAAACATACCGTTTAGTGGGTGTTAATCCCGGCTATCATGAATGCAGGCGGCCTCGTAACAACAATCTAATAACTTCAAATGAAATAAGGCCCGGTTCAACGCGAGCTAAGGTCGAAGTCAAAATGGCAGAGTTCAATTTACTGCACTGCAATTAGAAGTATCCAAGCATACTCAAGCTATATCGCAGCTGTACCACTGAAATAAGATATTTTAGCAATTAAATACAAAATAACTGTCTCATTAGTGTAGTGTTCGTCAGCGCGAATGCTACGCTAAGGTCATAGATTCGATTCTAAGGTCAAGCAAAGTGTTATTGGACTTATATAATTCTCAGTAGCAACTCAGAGTCTGGGGTTTGTGCCCGGTTAGCAATAGGCTCGCCCCATAGAACATGTGACCTATATATACTGGTGTGCCTGAGGGTGTACAATTAGTACACCTCTGCCTAACGCTTCAGGGAATACAGGTGTTATGGTATGTTATATTTATTTTAAATACAAAATAAAATAATAATTGCGAACATAAGTACCTTTATACTCCTAGAATTGAATAATGCCTTCTTTCTCACAGAGGCAGGCAGAAATTAGACCACCATTTGTTCTATTGACCGGCGATTCTTGCATACTTCTTACAATCTAATATTTTTTTATAATTATTCGCCCATTGTGGTCCCACTGCAGGGCAAAGGCCTCCCTACCCTCTTTCCATTCCTCACAGCTCAAGGCTATTTTGGGCCAATCTTTCCAGAAGAAGTCAAGCTCATCCCACCATCTCCGTCTAGGCCTACTGCGCTATCATCTGCTAGCGGTGTAGCGATTGTGGGACCCATTCCGTGCTTTATTTAGCCCACAGCTCGTTTAACATGCGGCGGACGTGTCCAGCCCAATTCCTCATCTATTTCTTTAATTTTTTCATACCGGTTTGAACAGTGCTCCATATTTTATTCCACACCATACGAGTTCTAGCATAAGGTAAACTATCGCAGTGTGAACACACTATAACCGCCAGCGCTCGCCAACGCTGCTGGGCGAAATTTATTAACGCGTCACCGACGTAAATCGCCACCCTAAAGCGATTCAATCGCGGGTATCATGCATATTCGTATATTAGAATTTATTTGGCCATATGTTTTCATTCAAGTCAAATGTAAACAAAGAAAAAAGCTGAGAGATTCAGTAAATTGATCTTATATACGAATGTTTCTTGCCAACTTATTTTTGAGAAGACCCAAATCCAATGACAATTACAGGGCTGTCAGATTTGCAGATAAATCTGTCAAAAATCAACAATTATAATGTCATGTAATGGCGATTCATACAACAAGATAGCAAACTTGGCATCAGTAATTGGGGAAAATTTACTATTAATTGTTCTTATAAGTACCTACTTTTGCACTTGACCGCTAGTTTGCCTGATGTTAAGCGATACTGCGATCTACGATGGAGCGCGCTTGCCTAGAAGAAACCGATTCACTCGTGATTTAAAGACACCCAGATTATATCTATCAGGGAAGACCCACTCGGGAAGTGCATTCCATATTCCAGTACTAGTATTTAAAGAGAATATTTACAAAAATCCCACACGGAATAAGCAGTTCAGACGAAATAACTACGTGTTTTAAGATAACCTTTACCGAACAGCCGTAATCACTTAAGCAAGTGAATTTTTTGTACAAAAAAATCGAAATGAGTAAGGACAATAATCACGAAAGCGAAACATTTACACCGAGTTTTTATATGATTTACTTTTAAGAAAAAATAACACCGCCTTCAAAAACAAAAAATAATGTTATGTGCTAAACAGTTTCGGAAGTCGGTGCCTTTCATTTGATCGGATCTTTTGATTTAGCCACCGACTTCCGAAACTGTTTCGCACATAACATTATTTTTTTGTTTTTGAAGGCGGTTTACTTTTTCTTAAAAGTTAATTTATTTCAACATTCTCACCATTATTTTTATCAATTATTTTCTCGCTACTAAGGTAGCGAGTTTTTTTTTACGTATACCTAAACGATGTTATCATTTTATCATTTACTCCGTCGTTACGTGTTTTTTATAAATTTTGTGATCAGATCTTGACGAACAAAAAAATAATTATCAAAATCTGTTCATAATTGACGAAATAATCGTGTAACATCATAATCAACCCATTATATTGTCCCACTGCTGGGCACGGGTCTCCTCTCAGAATGAGAGGGATTAGGCTATAGTCCACCACGCTGGCCTAGTGCGGGTTGGCAGACTTCACACGCCATCGAGAAAATCTCTCAGGCATGCAGGTTTCCTCACGATGTTTTCCTTCACCGTTTAAGCGCGTGATAATTAACTATTAATACGTACATGACTTCGAAAAGTCAGAGGTGCGTGCCTTGGGTTCGAACTCGAGACCTTTGACTTGGCAGTCCAACGGTTTTGAAGTGGGTTGAAAATAAAAATCACTGCGCAACCACATGCCGAAAACTTCAGACACACATAATTATTTCGTTCGAATTGTCCAAGCGAAAACTGAGCCGACGAAATTCTTTCTGCCAAACGAGATTGTATAGTATTTGTAGCTGCAACCAATCATCATCCACCAGGACGTAATACTAAGCCGCGTTTAGCACACGCCAGTCGAGTTCAACACATGTAATTACTAACATGCTTGCTATTTGGCCTGTGTCCAAAACTTATTGGTATCGCGTTTCTGACCAATACCATTAGCCGGTGCAATCGCTATGTTAATCACCGATAGCCATCGCTGTAGTATTTCCTCCATCATTGGTTACGTTTTAGTTTGCACTGTAGCACGATACTACACAACCACAGTATAACTAAATTCATAGTGGTAAAAATTATACATAATTATACAAAATGGCAACAAGTTAGTTTTATGTTTTTTTTTTATATTTATTAAATGATAGGCTTGCATCTTGCTAGTTGCGAAAGACCTATTGATTTATCAAATCACATACCTATGAACCTGTTCTTCGTAGGGGATTTTTATGGTCATCATCAAACAAATAAAATGTTAAAATATGTAATCTTTGATAGATCTGATTCAAACGAAGACTGACTGATCCGAAAAGTTTAAAAATAGCTGGATCGTTTCTACGCGCGATTCCCACATGGAAAGCATTGACTGACTGAATAATTTTAGTCTGTGGCAGCATCGTTTTGCTTCTAAATTTTAAATTTATTGATATAGAGGTATTATGACCAATTGGAACTCATTGTTTCTCTTTGACTTTATGATATTGACTTGAAATAAGATGTTGGCGATATTGAAGACGATCAGCAGGTGCTATCAGAGGGTAAGTTGAGCTCATAGTCTACTACAATAACTTTGCTATTATTGGAACCTTATTAATCATCACGATTTTAAGAGAGGTAGCGCATAGTGAAATCACTCATAATTGGGGCTGCCCAACTGGGAAGTACCTCCACCTTGCAGAAAATCTTAGCCAAATAACATAGCTCCGTGCTATATTGTGTTCCTAATAGTGAGCAAGGTCGCCAGCGCTCCGCGAGGAAGCGTTGTGTTGGCAGTGGGGGCAAGCAGTGGTGTTACTACTGCTGTCATGCATGGCAGCATATATTCTAAGCTGCCAGCCCAACTATTTCTCCTTAATTTACAGGATCGGCAACGTGCGAGTGACATCCCTGGTGGGTCAATATTTAAAAAATAATACAACGTCATTAACGTCATCCCAAAGTTAAGAATGCAGATGTTTAAAACTACAACTATGATAATGAAAACTTAAACTACACCCACTGCCGTCAAGTCACTGCTTGTCAAATAAGACAAGAATAAAAATACTCTGAACTATGAAAGAGTGAACTACTATGATGAAAAGAATGATTTGTTAAATAATGTTCAAATATTCACCCTGGTGTTGCAAGCGTCCATAGGCTACGGTAACTGCTGACCATCAGGCGGGCTGTATGCTTGTTTGCCACCTTAGTGGTATATAAAAAAACACACTTTGTAATTTAAAAGGCGTGAAGTATCAGCAACTTATTAAAACACTACCGTAACAGATGCCTTAAAGAAAAACTTGTCAAAGGGGATATCCGCGTTTAATACAATATTCCATTTCAATGCCCCCTCCCCCTTCACCCCGGTTTCTCCTCGCCCAAAGCTATAAGTAAACCCTTCAGCCGTGGACTCTTCGCCAAACTTAGATACAGTAATTTGCATAACATGAAAGTTACAACCGTAAATACTCGAGTGCGCTTCATTTTTCATTTTGATTACTTTGGATTTGTATTTCAAAACCACTCGGATTTATATTTTTATACTTAACATAAAAGGAACATTATGAGCATAGTAATTTGATGGTTTGTCGTATAAGTAATATAATCGTAGTGGACAATCATTTTCGGATAAAAAGTTGGCATTTTTGTGAAAGAAAATTCGACGACCGGCGTTTTTGGTTTGGGACATCAGATGCTTCAGCCAATGAAGCTATCGATGTCACTACTTGCGATGTTGAATTTCTCTTTAACACTATTAAGTATAAAGTATATAGATGAAACTACTGTGTCAGTCAAACAGATAAGCGGATTTGTGTCCTACCAATCATATAAAAATGCTCAATTTCAAAACGAAATCTCCTTGAATTGCTAGAATATAGAATTATATCGAAGTAGACAGTAGAAATGAGACAAATTCATTTAACATTATTTAACTTTACGATGTTATTAGCCCTTATTTACTTATAAAGAAAATAATCATGGTATTATTTATTTTTCCTCTAGAAACAACAAATTTTGTCAAATTGTCTGCGATATTACCTTAAACCAGCTTACCTAAATTGTAATGAACTCGAAGTTTGATAATTAAATTTATATTTGCCGACTGTAAGACGAGTTCTTTGTTTCATTAGACGTTTTGTTTCAAAGAATTATTTTGGAATGAAAGCGACGTGGATGTGAGGAGACATTTTTGAGACAGAAGTTTCACATTTTTTAAGTTTATTTTCGTAGGCAAAAGAATGGAGAACTTTAGTCTTCCTCACGTTATTTACATAAAACAGTGGACTGCCACAAGGGTATATCTTGTGTCCCTCACAGTTTTTACTGAACTTTTAATAATAAATAGCATACCTTGACGCCTGTATTCCCCGAAGGGTTAGGTAGAGGTGTACCACAGTTCGCCGGTATGTTTATGTCCCATGTAATAGTGTAATAATAATATTCCCTGTAGTAATCCAGACTCCGAGCTGCTATTGAACATTTTATAGAAAAACTCTAACACTTTGCTCAACCTGGGGATCGAACTCAGGACTCCTAGAGTAGCAGTCGCACTTGACAATAGCATTACTTGAAAATTATCTAAATTACTCTAAAATGAGACTGAATAACCAAATTCAGTATTAACAATAGCGATAATTATCAGGTCTGTATTTTTGATATGTTTTCCACAATTGAATTCAATTGAAATTAGGATTAGTTTCACGACAACAGTTAGTTATCATTTGAGCCAATATTTAAATATTGTATATTATTAAACTACAAAATATACTGCAAGTAATACTCCATCCACTAAATTGTTGTTGTTGAGTTGGTTATTCAAGAGGACAGTAATATCAGCTTCACTTGTACTTGATACAGAAATATACACAATAACATGGGACAGTACCCACTTGGAGGGATGTAATAATAGGAATTAGAGTCAGTTAGGTGTAATCACGATAGTCTGTGCTTTATAATTTTCGGATTATTAGTATTATGTAGATTGTACTTCGGATTATGAGCTTCTAGAGTATCACTTCGCCAAGCCATCAATCAGGATCTAACGTATAATATCTATAACGTCCAATTTTCTTTTCCCTCTTTTTTCTTATTTTTGTAAACTTTTTGGATCAATTTGTATCTACATTATCCCTCTTTATTTTTATAGCCATTTCCTATGTTTTTTAGTCCAATCCACAAATTTTTTTGTTGGATATGTGGCACATGAGCAGTTTGCCTGATGGTAAGTAAGCGATTACCACCGCCCATGGACACCCGCAACACCAGAGGAGTCACAAGTGCGTTGCCGGCCTTTTAAAACGGGATTGGGCCTCTGGTTGTTTCACGCCGGTTTTGAATTGAATTGAGTACTACATCTTTTCCCAAAGCTCTTCAAACCTTGGTTTTAGGTTCCTGTTCTGTTTCCTGTAGGTTTTTTCTGTTTCAATTTCTAATTAACAGCTTCTACAACTACTTAATTATATCGACTAATAAGATTGTTCTATCTGATAGTACTTTTATTAAAGTATCGTACAGCTTAAAAAAACTATATTTAAAAATACAAATATTGTTATTTAATAGCCATTCTCCGTTGTACATCATAACCAGTTTCTTTATTTTGCAGCAAAATACGAACAATGAAAAGTATTGAATCATTTACTCTTATCGGTCTAGAAGAAACATTTTTAACCCTAATAACAAATAATATTGTTAACATTTCATCGCGTGGATTCGTCCGTCAATCGTAAAGTACACGCAATGTTCCAAGGTCGAATACTGAGTGATGTAAAAAACCGGATAATAGTCGTAAAATGCGAAAAATACTAGTACCAAAGTCAAACACAAACGACCCTAATTTTTATTCTACTGCGACAAAATCCGGAATACGTTACGATTACGATGTATTGTCAGTACAAAAGTACCTTATTCTGAGCAAGCAGATTTTAATTAAATATTTTCTTAATACTTCTTTTTTGTTTATTTCAAATATATACATAAAGTTTTTGTTGTCTTAGGTAAATAAAAACGTGAAAGTCTTTATTTATTTCAACACAATCCTAATTATAGTAAATCTGATAACCATACTTATATTTTTTCGAGATAAAAACCTAAACCAAGAGTTTATAGTATGGAAGACAATCATGCTACCTACCAAAACATGATTGAAACTCCCAGTAAAGGCTCTACAGGACCTAAATTGTTAACTAAATATCTATCCTTACGTTCTTTAAAGATTCAGCTAACGGTTATATGTGCACGTCTCGATTTGACCTTGGAAATATATCTACAGAAATAATACTAGCAGAGTATTATATACTTAGCAGTCAAATAATTTTCGTCCATATTTTTTCGTATCCACCCGACCGGAATGGTCCAAGAGACCGGGCTATTACTTAACGATGAGAATGGCCGCGATTTATCTACAAAGCTTTTATTGTAGGTGATGAATAGACGTTGTGTGCGTTATCGCTCATGTTTTTCCTCTGGTGGACTAGGGTTCAAGGGTGAGTCCCCATTTTGACGCGTTAGATGTTTTGGTTTAATGAATTACTTTTATTCTTCGTATTCAATAGTAGGTAGACATTGGTCTTTGGTAATATTAAGATCCTCTTGTAAAAACTGTGTGAAGGATTTTAGTTTTTTGGCTTACTCGCAGTAGCCTGTGATTTTACTCGCGTCCCAAAAGGATACTATAACATTTACTGTTACTTGGATTACGTACAGTACGCGCGGCATAAGATGGCCGGAGTGAAGTTCGCCGTTTTAATGCGCTGTGGATTGTTTACGTTAAAAATTGTGTACTGCGCAACCAAAAACTGACAAACAGCTAACTTCAGTTCGGCCAATTTATTTCGCGCGTACTGTAACGTAAGATGAAATATGCAGCAGACTTAGAATTGAGCAATACAATCGTAAAAAGTTCATCTAATTGTATGCAGTAGTTTTTGTGCGGAACTCGTAAAAACAGACAGATACCCCTCATATTATTCTTTCTTAAATAGGTATCCTATAGGCGTAGACGTCGGCCATTAGGTTTATATTTTTTATATTATTATGATTATGTGCAACTGAAATCACTTGCATTAATTTTATTGGAATTGCTCGACTACTTTTTTTTAACTGGACCCCTTCTCGTTAGATGTATATTAAGACTGCAAGTTTTACTGTCGCCATCAAAGCCATGTAATAAACTTGTCTTACTTTAAAAGTTTCAATAAACCGAATTTGTGTAATCATTAGTAATATAAATACCCAGTGATATAAACTACCAAAGTCTTAAGTAAGAATCCTACCACAAATGTTCGAAATCATATACATATTCATGGTTATGCTGAAGGAAAAAAGGGCATATGACGTCTGCCAACCGACACTTAGCCTAACTTACTCCTATTAAAATAAAACATGTTTACAGATTTTATCGCGGTATATTTACATTAACGAATCCCGATGTTTTGGGCTCTTTACAGCGTCCATGATAAATATAACGTGATAAAATCCGTAAACTGATTTTAATATGTCTAATATTCGCGTAAATCTCAGAAATCTAACTTACTCCTCCTTTTTTACTTTTTGAGAGAAGAACCAGCAGGAGAGTAATAAATAAAACCTCAATCCCTATAAATTTGACGCTTCGAATAAGCACAACATTGCCTAACTTAATTTTAAAGCAAACCTATACAATATATAACTGTAATACTCGTATCTTCATATTAGTTCCAAGAACTTTCTTATTCTAATATTTTTTTACCTAAAAGTTATACAAGTACCTACATCATTTAGAAAAATACCTAGCTCAGCGTCTTTTAATAGTCATGTTCTATCGCAAAATCGATTTATTTAGTTTTGATTTCACTACATTGAGTCTTGTGGCTCGAGGCAAGCTGGTGTATACTCCATTTGAGCAGGAATGGATTTCTAGGAGAACAAAAGGATCGATATAAATACCGACTCTTTGCAAATTGAATAGTGGATAGGCTCTTTGTGGGGGATTTCAGAGAAAATATTTAATATGTCTGGTTTCTAGGATTTCAAAATGATAAAAACGATACCTACGCAGACAAAATATTAATGTCTGGAAATGGAACTAGATTTTTTATCTGTACGTTGGATAGGTAATTTTGTGAATGGTAGACGTCGGCCTAGTTTTATTTGATTTAGTTATATTATGACCTATACTTGTGATTCTTCAATTTCATAAGTATCGTCTTATCAATATTTTATTTGACTGCGTCTTCATCAGATTCACTCATAGTTCTTGCTACTGTGTTATCTGGTACTTAGATGATATACGATGGTACTTTGGAAATACGCCGATCTTATTGGCGAAATCCTTCAAAAAGGTCAGGTGCGTAGCACTCGCAATCGGCGTGTATGTATGAGAAGATGTATGAATGTGGAAGAAGCAAAATAAGTATGCAAGAATCGTAGCAAGTGGCAGTCTATAGTTTCTGCTTACCCCTATGGGAGAGAGGCGTGAGTGTACGTATGGATGTATTTTGTTTTTATAATAATATGACATACCATCACTCCTGTATTCCCGGAAGGGTTAGGCAGAGTTGTACTAATGTACACCCACATTTCGCCGTCATGTTCAGGTCCCATGTAAAAGTAATAATGCTATGTCCCGCGGTGCTACTCGCATTCATCTAGTTATTCCCGAACCCGCAAATATTTATATTTATATCTATATATAAGATTTCCTTAAGATACATGTTTAAGTTGAAAAAATCATATTCAAAAATTTAGCCCGATTCGGGTATCGAACCAAGAACCTAATACTCGGATCAGCTTGTCATAAAATGGGCTCCTTGGCACATAACAAGTTTATAAACGTAGCTTTAAATTAACATTAGTAGCACCCATAAAATCCTACAACGTTGGCCGGTTGATAAACAATGACATTGCTGTACTCACAAATCCACTCGGAGCCACAAGATTAATGCTTCGTGACACTTGTACGACTGTAATTCTGCCAACCTACATATGATATGCATGAAATGAGTGGAGGAAGCGATCCGGGATACAGGTACGATGGACGATTTCACATCTGGGTTTAGGATGGCTACACACTTGACTGGGTTATGCGATTGTGGTGGTCGATTTTTCAAACAAACGAGACAGTTATATCGCATAACTTTGACGATGGTTATGACGGTGTCAAGGCGGATTTTTATATTTTTTACTCTTAGAAAATTCGGCGGATGGTGCTTTCGATTTCTTTTAAAGCATTTTGCACAAACGATTTATTTAGAAACTTTGTTAATCAGTATCTGAAGCTGTTTAAAAAACAGGTTAATGAAATATTTTTAATTGCAATTTATTTTAACAAATTACAGACACAATGCAAAATCTATTGTAATTGTGACCTAACACAAGATTAATAAATGTATTAGTTGATATGATAGATTCTGACTCTGTCGGTTCCTTTATACTGGAGTGACATGATTGTTTTTTACCAAACTAACGTTGTCAAAAAAGATGCTAAGCCAAATAACTTTGGTTAGTCTTTAGAATGCACGCTGTCCAGGAACACTTGTCGATTATCAAAAATAAAATTTCTTGCCTATTTTTAGTGCGAAATAGCTTTTTTTAAAATAAAACGAAGCCATTTTTTCTAAAAATTAGGATATAGGAGACCTATTCCGCCTACCTATTACTTCTAGAGATGCAAGATAATTTTCATGTCTATAGCATTAGTTTCATCATGATCATTAATCATGTAACGTAAATAAAATCGCATGTAAATAAACTGGTATCATAAATTGCACGAAAAAATCGCAACTATTGTCTCCCGCCTACACAATATAACGTCAGTTGCGGATTTAGCAACGTCACAGTGACAAAGGAAAATGCGCTTCGAGTTATGACCCTCTCGGCTCCCTTTTGTTTGGCTAATGTCGTCATTCCTCCTTTTTTATTTTTTCCCCCAACCTACCATTTTTATGCCCTTTTTTACGGGAAATAGGAGCAGGTGTCGAGTTCTGTGACGGCCACACTTTGTTTACGGCTTGAGTGTGTCCGTCTCGATTTTGCCTGAATTTTTTGAATCGCTTGTTTCGAATATTATTTTTTCTGTCTCTTTGTGAGGAGCCTTTTAAAAATGCTCGCTGTTGCTACCACTTAGTGTGTCTAGCATTTGATTATTAATATTGAGTTTCCTTTGTTGTCTTTCAACGGGAAAATATGAACAGCTAAAATGCGAATAGTACAAATACCTGTTCCTTTGTGCGATTAGAATTGATAATTGTTAGTAGAGTTGAAAGCTCGTCCAAACCTAATAAGATTCAATAGAAAATTCATACATGCATATATACAACACACTTTTTTACCCACAACGATACAGAAACATAAATTACAGAACGGTATTTTATTTTTGCATACGTACTTCTTTAACTCAACTTCAACATTTATACATTTTCGTTCAATCATCATCATCATCACTTCAGCCTACTGATGTCCACTGCTGGACATAAGCCTCCTTCATGGCGCGCCATTTCTCCCGGTCCAGGTCCATCTATGGTACAGTAGCTACGGTAACCCTCCTGAGGCTCGTAACGATTGTTTTACTATTGTAATTGTTCTATCACAAGTTAATTATTTATTACTAACTACAGTTTCCGTGCGCAGTTTCACCTGCGTACTTAGGTAATTTTTGTTTCTAAAATAAAGTGTGCCCACTGTACCTGGACCATGGAGGTTTCATATCATAAAATGTGATAAGTCTAATTCATAAGGAAGAAAACAATTATCAAAATGTCAACAGCGATTGACAGCTGTAATAACGAATCATGAAATCATAATCTTGACGATGTCATCGTTTATTAAATATGTATAAGTGTGTGTGTGTGTGTGTGTGTGTGTGTGTGTGTGTGTGTGTGTGTGTGTGTGTGTGTGTGTGTGTGTGTGTGTGTGTGTGTGTGTGTGTGTGTGTGTGTGTGTGTGTGTGTGTGTGTGTGTGTGTGTGTGTGTGTGTGTGTGTGTGTGTGTGTGTGTGTGTGTGTGTGTGTGTGTGTGTGTGTGTGTGTGTCTCAAACGCATGGTAGTGTGTGCGGACTTTCATACAAACTTTCGCCCCCTTTTTCACAACCTTAGGGGTAGAATTTCCAAAAATCCTTTCTTACTCTCTTTCATGCTCGTCTACAGTGCAAAAGGAACCAGCATGCAAACTTTCAAGGATCTAAGCTCTTGTAGTTTCGGCTGTACATTGATACGTCCGTCAGTCAGATTCTTCTTTTATATAATAGATAGATTATCGCAAACAACCTCAAACTGAATAATCTTACTAATGAATATTCAAGATCACCATCATCGTCAAAATAGTAAATACCTCATTATACCACTGAAATAAAGTTATCTCAATTATGTTCAAAAGACTTAGTCAAAACAATTAGTTGCTTTACCAAGTAGAAACTAAGAAAAATATATACTACCTTTGGGCAATTTTGAAGTTAGGTACCTGTTATTGCCTTATTCTGAAGCAATGGTAATGTTTGTTAATTCTTATTTTGATTTAGTTTCCAATTTACCATTAGGATCGCCCCTATCACATGGCACTTTAGCACCGGACATTACCATACCTCTGCCCAAACCCCTCGGGCAGTACATTCATGATGGTATGTAATGTTATAATTTAGCATTACGATATAAATTAGAATCCATTAAGCAACGTTTAAAAATGTATTTCCTCGATGATGCCATAACAATTCGGTGGGGCGCGTTTTATCATTAATCTAGTGTCCCATGTTGGGCCACAATGGGGAAACAATGGGGGCCTGGCCTAGGGGAAACCATCGATATTCAATCAGGATAGTGAACGACCGAGCAGTTACGTGACAGCGGTAGTACCATTTTTTTTACTATTGAAGGCATTTCACGATTTTTGGAATAAAATGTTGAGTAAAATGTTTGATTGGTAAAGGAAAACGGAGGAAAAGGGATTTAAGAGGTTTTAAGAGTTTTATTAAAAACTAGCTGGCCAGGCAGACTTCGTACTTTCATATTTATTCACCTTTTAAACCTTCTCTGGACTTCTACAAATAATCCAAGACCAAAATTAGCCAAATCGGTCCAGCCGTTCTCGAGTTTTAGCGAGACTAACGAACAGCAATTAATTTTTATATATATAGATAAAATTTAAAATATGCTGCCTAAGAAATGTTTCATTACTCTAAAGATCGTAAGCGATTGCTATGCTAGAGGTCCTGGATTTAATTCCTAGGGCGAGCAAACTGTTATTAAAAAGACTTAATAGGGATTCTGAAAGTCGACAATCTTTATTTCTTTTTTTTTAAGAGTATCTATGGAGTTTCTTGCCGGCTCTTCTCCATAAGACCCACTTTTTGGAACCGTGCAATTAGTTTGACTTTTCAAAAGTACCTTTTTAATGGTCTAATTGAAATAACTTTGACTTTGACTTTGATTTGACTAATTTTGACTTTGACTTTGACTTTATGTAACATAAGTAAGTACTATCACGCCTGTATACCCTGAATGTATAGGCGGAGTCAATATATCAAAATAACTCTTTACAGTGTAAAATGCTTAAATTACACACACAGAGACAATAATACGTTATGATCGGAGAGTCGATGTTATTACCTCAACGGCTAGCAGCAAAATGCCCAACAAAATGTCCATACCTCACGTCTATTCCATCCAAGATCCCGAAAAAAGACAGAAGTGCCACTGTTTTTCTTTCATGAATATTGACATTAGTAAATATAGGCAGGTAGTCTTGAAAACTTCATCAATCTTCTAATACATTATACTCTTTTTAAAAACATCTTCAACTTGATAACAAATTCTGGCTATTTAATAGTAAAGGAAAAAATTCAATCGCGGGCAGGATTCGAACCTGCGTCTTCTGGTTTGATATACCAGACGCTCTGACCTCTAAGCCACCGCGAACCCTACCCGCATGATTGAAATTTTGCCTTCACATTCTGAATTTACGTCATAAGGTGACGTTTGGTGACATCTATGAGGCATCAAAATTATTCTTACAAAAGCAATTTCAACCAACCCTAAATTGCTCAGAAGCTTCACCTGGATCAAAATTTAACACAGAGCATCTTATAACTCTGTAGCTCGTCAGTGCTGCCATCTATACAAGATGAACCAACGCGGGCAGAATACAAGGACTCTTGGGAAATCGGAGTCACTCCGTCTTGTAACCACCTAATAAGCGTTGCGATGCTGTTTTGTTGTAAATCGATTACATTCCGAACTGAAACTGTAGAAAATTTGAGCGTCTTGAAGAATTTTGCTGAACGATACCAAAACTATAGTTTTTTTTATGGGATAGGAGGGCAAACGAGCATACGGATCGCCTGATGGTAAGCGATTACCGCCGCCCATGGACACCCGCAACACCATAGGAGTCACAAGTGCGTTGCAGACCTCTTAAAAGGGGATGGGGCCTCCGGTAACCTCACTCATTCGGCGAAACACAACGTAAGCGTTGTTTAACGCCGGTTTTCTGTGAGGCCGTGGTATCACTCCGGTCGTTGTAGTTTCTTATTCGTGCATTGAGGAGCACAGTAAACCGTCCCAATCGCCTTACAAATACCGATGGCAATCTTTTGTGGTAGCTCGAAAAGCCTGACTGATTGGGATGCAATCTGAAGGAAATTGTTTCGTTTAAAATACTTATATTCAGCTTGCATCTGGTTGAAAAGCCTAGAATGATATATTAAAATGCTTCCTATCTTCCTCAATATTTTGGCTGGCACAGGATCTTTCAGTCAATATTTGAATGTCATCAAAATTATATATAAGGTTAAGCTATGTATTGGAATTATGGTTCTACTATAATTCCGAATTGACTGCCTCATTAGTCTAGTGATCCCAAGCGCGACTGCTACGCTAGAGGTCCTGGGTTCGATCCCCAGGTCAAGCAGAGTCTTATTGAGTTTTTCTATGAAATTCTCAGTAGCAGCTCGGAGTCTGGATTCGTGCCCGGTTAATGGCAATAGGCTCGCCCCCTATAACATGGAACCTAAACATACCAGGGGAACTGTGGGTGTACATTAGTACGCCTCTGCCTTACCCTTCGGGGAGTAAATATCGGCGTGATGATATGTTAGATAATGAAGATAAATTTCATCAAAAAATATCCCAGTTACCAAAAAATATAACAGCAACAAATAAGTTAAACTATTTCCGCTAACAAAAAGTGAATCGTGGCAGGTTATATCAAACACATTCCCCAAAAATTCACTATTATACCAAAACTGAAATGTCGAAAACATTAAACTATGCAGCAACACCATGACAAAATAAACCATTTCAAGTAACGACATAATAAAAAAGTCGTCGGTCTTAAAACCAACACACTTTATTCCTACTATTTAAAATATTCCAGACGTTAATGAAAGAAAAAACATAAAATAACACACAGCAGTGTAGCCAGCCCCGAGGGTAGGTGGTGCCAATAAATAATAATAAGGGAATGTTGCGAGAATGGAATTTAATTATTTCCAACAAGTCTGCAAAGCAAAGTTGCCAGATTGAACCAAAATATATTTCCACAAACTCTACTAAATACCGTAATTTGGGTAATAAAATCGAGTATTGGAAGTTGAAAACGGCTGGATGGTGACTACGAAGAAAATTATTATAACAAAATTAGGACCTTTTTATTATTGACATTCATAATATATATATATAGATGACTATAAATAGTAACTTTTAGCAGTTTAGGCCTCTAAACTGCTAAAATACTTATGTAACTTTATGGACAGTGTGAGTGATCACATATTTAGAAAGAGAGATTTAGAATATTTAGAGATATTTTAATTTTATTATAAAATATTTATTATTTTTATTTTTTTTACTATATTTTATAACATAACATACCGGCAGACAGGTTAGGCAGAGGTACTAATGTACACCCACAGTTCACATGTTTAAGTCCCATGTAATAGGGGGCGAGCCTATTGCCATTAATACCAAACTCCGAGCTACTACTGAGAATTTCATTGATAAACCCAATAACACTTTGCTCGACCTAGGGAATCGAACCCAGGACCTCTTGCATAGCAGTCGCGCTTGGGACCACTAGACTAACGAGGTAGTATTTACTATATTTTATATTTATTATTATATATTAAAGGTTTGGATGAAAACTCAACATTCACAGTTGCAATCACAAGAATATCCTAATGAAGCAGTCAGTTAAAGCAAAATATTTGCCCTGGATTTTAAATCACTACATAAGACAAACATTGAAATATTTGACACATATTATTATTATCAGAGACAGCAACTACGGCACAAACTCATAACGCAAGTTTAAAATTTAGTTTAACGATAAATCAGGCTGCAATTGTTCACAAAACGTCTTCCAAGTAACAGATTTACTGAGCAGCTTTCGTCGATAAAAGATAATGAAATAGTCTCATGGAACGACTAAAATGGTCGATATGATTGGAAATGGAGATGTGATTGGAACAAGTCCAAAAGTATAACAATTGGAAGGCAAATTGCCGACTGCAATAAGTTCTTTTGTTCTAAGAAGTATGCGATTGATGCATTCTTTTTAAGTAGGGTACAATAAGAAATTTAAATTGAGAATGATTGAATTGAATGAATAAGGCTGAGGTTTTAGTTGTCTTTTACTTTAAAGTTGTATTAATACAGACGAACCTTGGAACCTGCCTATTGTAACAAATTTACCTATTAGAGCTGATGAATCGCCCCGCGCTTCAAATGCTACAATGATCAATTTCTCTGAAATTAATTCTTGTGTAGAATCTATAGTATCTTCTTAGTAACTTCCTAATCCTAATAATAATTATTATGTTTCATTAAAAGCGGTCATATTAACGCTTCATCTGCAGCGCTCAACATCTCATGATTATGTAGCTCTCTAGGAGGTCTCTATTAAAAAAATCATCTTCGTTGTTCAATTTACTTTTCGTTATTTTACAACTAAGTAGATATTCAGATTTGAAATCATTTCAATGAATGATCTTATTTCACTTCAGACGAACCTCAATAGTAAAGTTTTCCAAACCGTTATTAACAGCACTTGCCACTCTCAACCAATAAAGCTAAACGGTCTCTTGCGATTTTCAACCGAATTCCATAGGAATCGGTCTTACATTTCTTTATATTGCAAAAGGAACTTTTTTTATATTATCCCCGTCTTCATTTCATACTTAAAGTCTTAGTGGAGTAGTAAAATAACTTTTGGACGAAGGGTACCAACTTGAGACATAATTTTTCCGAGCTTCCAAGTTTTTGGTCTGTACGAAGGGCGGAACTTTTATGAAGAGAAAACTGTGAATCTATAGATCATAATAAATTTTCAAGAGTGGCCGCATTAGGACTTGAGGCTTTATATATCCACGTGAAAAAAAGTATTATAAATAATGATCGAAGTTTTTTTTTTATTTTCGGACTATGTAGCGGGCCCGCCGCTTTTTCTGGAAGTAAAAAGTTTTGAGGTTTTAAATCTTACTTTGCTCGTGTTGGGAATATATTTTGGGCTTGCTTCAAAAGTTGTTTTTAAAACAATCTCCGGTATATTTATAACGGTTTTGATAATTTTAAAATAGATCCGCGGGAATTATAATTTAAGTTTACTGAAAACTGCAATTTTCAAACGATGATGTCAGGAAATTTATAACCGAAAAATCAACTGTGAATTCATAATTTAACTACTAACAATATTGTCATCTCCGTGTATGTACGACAACTGTTATTTAGTATAATACATAATGGCGACAAGTTAAATTTTTATTAACAATGTGGGCGTCCTTTGGCTGATAATAATGAAGTTTCGAAATAGTTTTTTTTTTAGTACTTATTTTAACGTAGGATAGCCATGCTTCGGCACGAATGGGCCGACTCAACCGGAGTGATACCACGGCCTCACAGAAAAACGGCGCCAAACAACGCTTACGTTGTGTTTCGCCGAGTGACTGAGGTTACCGGAGGCCCAATCCCCTTTAAAAGGCGGGAAACGCACTTGTGACTCCTCTGGTGCCGCGGGTGTCCATGGACGGCGGTAATCGCTTACCATCAGGCGGTCCGAAACTGTATTTTTTTTTAATAAACTGCCGTCCGTCACTATTAGAAATTATAACATAATAAATATTCTTTATTCTTATTCTTTATAAGTTACTTTGTAACTTGAGAACGTGTTTACCTATTTCAATCATTGAAATAAAACTACTTTTTACGGATTTTATCACGTTGTATTAATATTATTTAATTCCCGACGTTTCGGTTCCTTTGCAGCATGGTCACTGGCTGACTAAGTTGCTGGACGTCTTAATGTTGCAATTACTAATAGCTACCTTACATTTTTGTTAACTATTGGCGATCCGATTCACGCAGAACGAGCTCACCGTATCCTTCGGCCTTGCAGTTTTGGGCTTGGATTTTGATTGTATGGAATCTATAATAGGGTACCAAGTAAGACTATTTCAATCATCTTTTTTTCTAATACTTTATAGAAGGTACTAACAGAAAAAAAATTTGATAATTTCAGAAAACATGACTATTTAACCTTCGCGCGTTTGTCACATAGGTGCTAATGAAGCCGCGAGCAATAGTTTTATAAAACATGCATTCTCATCTTTCCGTAGCTACAACTACAGTACCATACCATCATTCATTTTAAATTTCATCTGTTTATTTCTGTTATTTCTGTTATTCTTACACAGAACCTCGAATATACTTTTATGTTTTGACATAAAACATAAGTAGTAGTAATACGCGTAGCGGGTAAGTGCAAGATATTTTTCTACTGGCACCAACAGTCTTTTCTGTAGAACGCAATAGGGTTGTCGCTTCCTATTAGAGTTTAGTGAAAATATAAAGACGGCTTTTAACAGGTTGCTTGTGGTACAGAATTGGATTCGCGTTGTTGATGGTAAGAGTTTTGAAAAATATTTAAGAGAGATAGGACATAGTGGAATCTAATAATTCCACTTAATAAATTTAATAATGTTTTGTAAAATAGACTACATTAATGGTCTAGTGGTCCCAATCGCGACTGCTATGCTAGAGGTCCTTGGTTCAATTACCAGGTCGAGCAAAGTGTTATTGGGTTTTTCAGATTGGAGTCTGGGTTTTTGCCTGGTAAATTTCAATAGGTTCGCCCCTATAACATGAGACCTAAAAACATACCGGCGAACTGCGGGTGTACGGTTAGGCACTTCTGCCTAACCCTTCGAGGAATACAGACGTGATGGTATGTGTTAATTTTCGTAATTATAAGTACCTACCTAAGCTCTAACCTACCTATATCATGCCTAGAGGTTTTGGGTTCGATTTCCAAGTCCAGCAAATCTATTGGGTTTTTCCTTTGAAGTTTTCAAAAGCACCTCGAAGTTTCGATTTGTGCCAGGATTCTGTTTAACGGCAATAGGCTTGCCTCAGATATACCGACAAACTGTGTATGTATTTATGTACACATCTATTCCCCTTCGGGGTTACAGGCGAGATATTAAGGGTCTGGCGAATCTTGAATTGCCCACAAAAACATAATACCAAAGTAAATCGTAATCCAGACAATATTCTATCAAATTATATTATTATATGGATTTGGATACCGTTAATCTAGGGTCCTACGGTACTATTTTGTCTACTACTACTTCACTGGAAATGAAAAACCGGAAAGTCGTTCCAAACTTTGTAAACTTATCAAAAATTGCATTCGCTTACATTTATTTTCATTGAAGTATTTTGGACGAAATAGTACGAGTAAGAACCTAGATTAACGGTATCATAATCCGAATAATAACAGAATTTGAATAAATTGTGTTTGAATTATGATTTATTTCGATATTACGTTTGTAAGAGAAATTCGATCTCTCGACTCTTAAATCTCGACTCTTAAATTACCTTTATGTTTCTGAAAAAGAAATACAGAGTCCGTTACGGTGAAGTACGATAGAGACCACATTTCGACCTTGTACTTCTAATAATAAGGGTCAAAATGCTACAACCGTCTAGATTGTCAGCTGTTCCTGCATAATCCTTATTATTCCCTACCTACTTCATACTTTTTAGTCGTACATGACATCTCCACTTTGCAAAAGATTGACGATTCAATCAAAAGACGAGTCTCGACAAATTGTAATAATCTCGGATATGACAACCCTGTATGTCAGAATATTATAATATAACCCTTTCTTGAGACCGTATACTTGTGGCGTTAATCAAAAAAGGCTATACCGCCCTTCACGACCGACATAGCGGGGGATTTATTTACTCTCATATAATATAACTTATGTGTCGAATTTTTGGGGAAATTCTGTTGCTAACATTTTTAGGGTAATTCTGTTACCAACATTTTTTGGGGTAACTTTGTTGCCAAAATTATAAAAGTTGCCATTGTATATTCGTTTATTGCGTGTTTAATAACATCACAAAGCTAGCAGCAATAAACTAGTCTGATAATATGACGCTAAGTGTTGAGCGTTATATTTATACGGATTAAGCAGAGGTACTCATAACCTCGTGCGTATACTACCTACTACGGTTCACCGGAGTGTTTTAAACCCCACAAGGAACAAGCCAATTGCAATTAACCATGTGTTTTTAAATTGAAAAGGTTGTGATAAAATACTTAAAGCGTTTTGCCTTAATTAGAGTGTACTAACATTGATTTATTTTGATAAACGTTTCGACATATGGAAGATTCTATCTATTTCACTATGAACCCTGTAACTGCGTACCGGTGGGATGCGCAATCGATTCCCGGTCGGAGAAATAACAATATAATTCAACTGCTCACCCGACTATCTATTCGACCCCACCTGACCCTCTGCCTCTGCCCTCCTCCCCCTATCAGGCCTTCCCGTGGGATACCAGCTAGTAAAAATAGCAGAATGTGAGAATAGGAGGCATGGAAAGAGGTTCCGTACAGAATTTGTATTAGTTTATAATATTTTTTCAAACCAAATAATAACATAACATACCATCACGCCTATATTCCCCGAAGGGTTAGGCAGAGATTGTATACTGATTGTGTACTTAATGTACACCCACAGTTCGTCGATATGTTTAGGTCCCATGTAATAAGGGATGAGTAACCAAATAATATAAATAATTCGGTCCTTGCCCTTTGAAAACGTACGCACTCATCATTTTGACACGATAGAATTCCATTTATTTTTATTATTCCGTCGACACGTTTTTTTATCAGTTCTTCGAAAACAAAATAAATACTGACCTATCTCTGAAAAAAAAATAACGAAAAATAAAATTCATTATTTTTTACATTTTCCATGCTACATGCATCTAACCAGAAGACGCAGGTTGGAATCCTGCACGCAGTCGAATTTTTCCGAGACTAAAATAACTTCATAGAATCAGTTGAATTATGCATAGAAAATTAAGAAATAAAATCATTTTATGATAACTCGTAAAAATAATCAAAGATATACATATATGTATAGTGTTCCTGTTTCCATTTATTTAAAGGCGGAACCCTAAAATTTGTGCAAGAGGAAAATAGTAAAAGTTGGCGGTATCCCATAACTCAACGTGAAGAAGACGTAACGCCGATAATAAAGTAAAGACGATGAATCTAAATTTATAAGCTTTAAACTTTAATCATAAAAATGAGTTGTGTGTTAGCTTCTATTTCGAAAAACTGTTACTGTTACTTTTATACCTATTTATCAATCAATTCTGAATTATCCAACATATTGTGTAACAGGCGCATAATACTTCGATCCGGGAATCAAAACCAGGACCTCTAGCTTAGCAGTCCCGCTTACGGCCTCTAGGCTAATGAAGCAGTTTGAAAAAGAAAAGAGAAATATTCTATATTTTGTATTTTATCGTGATAATATTTTATTATAATTAAATGCTATTATACTATTTATAATATATATTAATTTCTCAAATGAGGAGATCCATAAAAGGCTCCAAGCTGCATAAGCGGAGCATATAGCTCGTAGAACTGATGGCCGCTGGGGCAGAAAGGTTCTCGATCGTAGACGACTCACAAGGAAACGCAGTGTGGTACGATCTTCTGCAGACAAATGACCTGGTAATGGTCGCTGAGAGTCGTTGGATGCAGGCCGCATATAACCGGTCCTTGTGGAAGTCTTTAATAGAGGCCCTTGATAAATAGTGGACCACTTTTGGCTGATATGTTATGATGATACATTCATACCTACGTCAGAATAGTCACTTTACCATTTTTAGTACCCCAGCAAATTCTATGGCTCAAGCCTTAAGTTGGATTTAGATTATGACACTATATACTTACACTCAGTGCATACACTGAGTGTCTACGTGCGAGTGCGGCCGTCTCTTATTTTCACACTTAGACAATCGGTGTATAAACTGAGTGTAGACATTATACACTTACACTCAGTGTATACACCGAGTGTCTAGGTGCGAGTGCGGCTGTCTCTTATTTTTACACTACGTAATTCGGTGTATACACTGAGTGTAGACACTATCCACTTACACTCAGTATATACACCGAGTGTCTAAGTGCGAGTGCGTCTGTCTCTTATTTTCACACATAGACATTCGATGTATACACTGAGAGTAGACACTATACACTTATACTCAGTGTATACACCGAGTATCTACGAGCGAGTTCTGCTGTCTCTTATTTTCACACATATATATTCGGTGTATACACTGAGTGTAGACACTATCCACTTACACTCAGTGTATACACCGAGTGTCTACGTGCGAGTGCGGCTGTCTCTTATTTTCACACATAGACATTCCGTGTATACACTCAGTGTACTAAAGAGTTTAAGTCTATTTGACCCTTTACAATGGAATGGTATTTCTAAACCTGGTAAAATAGTAGATATTTTACCAGCTTTAGGGATACCATTCCATAGTATACCACGCACCCAATTCGCACATATTTACGTTACACTCCACAGCGTGACGCATTCCCACAGGCCGTGAACAATCAAATCAAATGAAAATTAAATCGTGTACGGCACGAACACGGAGACTTAACATTAATTATTCATTAATCCGACACGGTACGGAATTGATGATAGCAAAACATGGTGACGGCTGTCTCGTATTGATGGGTTGTAGGTATACCAGAATACATATATTACTGCTTTGATCCCTGAAAGATTGCATGCTGGTTCCTTTTGCACTGTAGACAGGCACTAAGAATGGATTTTTTGGAAATTCAACCCCTAAGGTAGAAAAAGGGGGTTGAAAGTTGTATGAAAGTCCGCATAGACTACCATGCGTTTGACATACACACACACTCGTATACATATTTAATAAACGATGACATCATCAAGATAATGTTGTGCAGCTGTCATTCGCTGTTGACATTTTGACAATTGTTTTCTTCCTTATAAATTTTATGATATGAAACCTCCATGGTGTAGGTACAATGGGCATAGTATATTTTAGAAAAGAAAATTATCTAAGTACGCAGGCGAAGTTGTCTACCGGAACTCTAGTTATATCATATTTCTTCTGCTTCTGATTCTGCCAGCGGCAGACGTAGGATACCAACCTAAAAAAATACCTAAGGTTAAAACAATATCAAAAGTACTTACCGCAGTGACGTAGTTAGTCATAGCGTCTGGTGTATTGAATCAGAAGACGCAGGTTCGAATCATGCCCACATTTGAATTTTTTCTTCACTAAAATAACTTTATAACTTTAGCATGGAAATTGCAAAAAAAAAATGATAAAAAGTACCTTAAATGACCAGGCCCATAATCTACCTGTACACCAGATTTTATAGAAATTCATCAAATAGATCTTGTGTTATAGGTGGATATACAGACAGACAAAAATTATTAATTCGGCTTCAGTATCAATTATCCTTCACTTATTTTTTCCAATAAATTATTTTACAATTACAAACAAGACTTTTTACAGAGTTATTATATGTATATATTGTGATTGCTTCGTTAGTATAGTGGTCCCAAGCACCGCTACTACCCTCCAGGTCGAAACATACCGGCGAACTGTGGGCTACATTAGTACACCTCTGCGTAACCGGCGGCATATCGAAATGAAACATGCATCAGATTTTAAGTAAGACTAGAAATACATCGGTGAAAACTGCATTCAATTCCATGCAGTAGTTTTTGCATGATGCGCGTACAACCATACAGACAAACAAAAATTCAAAAGCAGTTGTTTTGGCTTTTGTTGCTCTAATAAAGACCCCCCCCCCTCTCATATTAGTTTATCTTTAATACCTGTCTATAATATACAGGCACTGGCCTGTTACAATTTTATTATAGGTACAGATAATGTAGATTATCCACTTCTCTGGCAAAGACCAATAGCGCCAAAATCGATTCATGGTGGACATTCCGGAAACCCGAACGAAACGCCTTAAGTCCACATTTATCATGCGTACCGCAGAAATGTGGAATGCGCTTCCAGAGTAGGTCTTCCCCGATAGTTACAATGTAGGTGTCTTTAAATCACGAGTGAATCGGTTTCTTTTAGGCAAGTGCGCTCCATCGTAGATCGCAGTATTGCTTAACATCAGGTGAACTGGCGGTGAAGCGTAAGCCTATCACATATAAAAAAACCTAATAGAATAATTGCTCAATTTATTCACTATTATTATTGTACCCATCTGGTTAGGTTAGGTACCTAAATCCACGAGTAAAACAACAAATTATTTCTCCATCCACCCCCTAATTTCTAACAAAAAATCCATAAACATTAGGTAGGTTCCCCCCGTGGCCACATTATACCATCCCGTATGATTTATTAAGGCGAAGCTTCATGAATTCCACGTTAACCTTAAACAATAATATTGATGCTCGAAGCTTCGTATTATAAAGCAATTAGGGGTTACTTTGTAGCATAATTAACTCCCTATTGTATCAAAGACTGCCTTAGTGGCCTAGTTATCCTGAGCGTGGCTGCTACGCTAGAGTCCTGAGTGTTATCCAGGTCTATTCAGACCTATATGTTACTCCAGTCTATAATCTATCATAATAATAAATAATATCAAAATAATATCTAAACATCCATATTCACAAACTTTCACGTTTATAATATTAGTAAGGATATTTTTTTAACAGTACTTGTTTGTGCCACAAAATTACACGGGCAAAGTTTAAATCCAAATAATTGACGTGCACTCATAACATTCAATTTCTTTAAATTTTTTTATGTAACACTGTATTTGTGATTAGATTAAGCTGTGCGAATTAAGCGTAATTTAAAAGCGCCCACTAAAGACGCGAAAGATTTTGCGCGTCCACCACACGATGGCTGCGCGAAGACTTTCGCGTAGTCAGTGCCCTAAGGGGGTAAAATACATTTGCGAAGTCCTTCATAACTTTTAACAATGACCAACACACCTACGAGTATCAATGTTACAATGATGTGTTTCCATTGTTCTAATTTGTTTTTTTTTTTTGTTTCAGGTGGATTTCTAATGAAATATTAATCGTCCCATGCGATAAGTATGCACCGTGATATTTTTAATTATTTGTTGTTTAAACATATCAAATGTATTTACACACATTAATTAATTATAAGTTTATAACAGAATAATGTATTTTATACTACGCTCGTAATTTTTGAGAACGTATCAAAAATTCTTTAATATATCAAATTATTTTAATTTGAATATTTAATAACTATACGAAACCATAATTATCAATTGCAACATTTCCAAGAAATGCATAGTTATCTTTGTAAGTTATAGGTAAGTGTTTTCTATACGCGTTTATCGATAGGTTTTAATTCATTTATAGAATTGACCGCCTAGTAGGTACCTACATCAAAAACGAATCTTATAAACCTTTAGATGAACTCAGGGGCATAAAAAAATCGATACCTAAGTGGAATGGCGTATTTACACTAAAATCGAATAAATAATCTATAAATTGTTTATGGGAAAACAATGTTTTTAATATTTAGCAAGCCTCTAGAGACTGACTGATGGCCAACCACACAAACGATACTCCATATTATGACGCCGTATAATTTTCTTGCTATCTCTATCAGTTCAAGTCAAATTGACTGTGACTGAAAGACTCAACGCCATCTTAAAATTGAGTAGCGGTTGAGCATATAGCCATGAGATGCACTTGCTAGCAAAGTTACGATGGAAATCGTAAATTTTTGCAGTTGTGTATATAATATCGCGCATGGACTAAAATGGGTCGACATTATGGCCAAATTAGTTTTATGACCGCTGTAAACACTATCGAGATAATACTGGCCGTAATCCACGTTGAGCCATTTAAACTTGCCATGTACAAGCTAAATGCACTGATACGGTTGATGATTAAAACGGTGCTACCAATGCTTGCCAGGATTGGAGTTGGCAATATTAGGCGGTATTTTTAAAATATGGCTCGGATATTTAGTTGCAAAATGTTTGGGCCAACCTTCAAATTGATGGTTGGAAAGGTGTGTATAGGGTTAGTTTCAAGTGTTCCGACATCAGCATAAAAGAAAAACATTGTAATCATTCATTATTTATAAGAGTAGGTATTTATGGAGTTTCGTGTCTGAGCTTTTCTACCTTCTCATTTCTTTCTAGGGCCATATAGTCCCATAATTTTAAAGTTTTAGAAGAAACCACTAAAACCTTCAAAACCTGCGTTTCCAGCGATGAAAAAAATATAGTTGATCATACTTTTATTTGGTAAAATTTGATTTTAATACTTATGTAATTAAAACTTTATCTTTCAAAGATAAAATATCACTCGTAATATCGCCACATTCTGCTACATTTTTTTCTCTTCTTTACTCTAATTGCAACACATCTTGGGTTTCTCTAATTAGGAGCATTTTCCATCAAGAACAAAGGCCGGATAAATCTTCATTTCGAGGCCGACAGACAGACGGACGAACGGACAGAAAGAGCACTGCTAATAAAATTTCCATTTTTAGGAGCCTTAATATTGCACCCCTGATTGTGACCACAAACGTAACTTGGGAAGTCAGCACCCTACGAATTATAAAAGGGTGGGTGCACATTATGAGAAAGTTGATTTGATTTTTTTCTTTTCTGTTCGTCTTTGGATAGCATTATTATGCTAAACATGGATAATATTTGTTATAGCTTTTAATGCTGTAATAAATTCTTAGGATTTTCTAACTAGTTTGTATTTTTCTTTTTCATATCTTTAACTTGATATAAACCTTTTATTCTATATAGGATCCTAGTTGAAAACATTATTATGGACTATATAGTAAGGCTATTGTACAAAAAGTTTAAGGTCACTTCTACATACCATTGAATACGTTAGATTAAAAAATAAGCTGTGGAAACACCGCATAGTTTTTGCACCCCTAAACGTAAAAATTGTGCATCTTACGCGACATGCCCAAATATGATCACACCCAATCATAAACAGACCAGGGTGCAGTCCACTACGCGATATCTAAATACTGTACACCCCGCACAGCGTGGCCAACCTTCACCGCTCCCCACAGACGTTCCCCGCTGGTGTTACATTTCGCAGGGGTCCGAAAACCAACAAATTATTCCCCGCGGGCACAGCCTAACGTAATTACAGTAATTCGTTCGCACAGTTTACTGTGTTCGAGATTAGCAGACGGTAGGGTTACATTGATTAAATCTAGAGAAGTGGATGTTTAGTGGCAGTCGATTTTGTTCTGTATAAATTTGATTGATTTGGTGAATTTGATTAAATCACACTCCTAAGGTAACTTTTCGACGCGTAATACATAGAATCGAATGAAATGGTATGTTTATCGAGGACAAAATACCCTCAGGATAGTTATGGGTTACAGATTACAATGATGATGACATAAGATAATATTGTCAAATAATATTAAAGTGAAGATAACGTCACCTTCAGCTGGAAACTTTTTAGCGTAATGTAACGTAAACAGCAAAAAATGGCTTTGCGTCTAGTTTTTTAAGTTGTGTTTTTAATTTTGTACAATATTCTCCTTCTTACTAGACTATTTTATGATCTCGAATAGATCTCGTCTGAGATGCTTCAATTCAATTAGCTTTAACATCTAAACAAACACTTTTAGTGGCTACAAATTTTACTACATTATATTTTGTAATCACATCGTAAAAAACCTCATAACGCTCCGAAGCTCCGAAGTCCGGTGCTCCGAAGTCGTTCTTAATCTTTGTCTTCACAAAATTAACATGAATATCTTGTTAAAATAGCTGTGAAATAATAATAAGATTATTACCGCATCGTGGTCACTGAATTAGGATCACTTTAAGTACCATCAAATTAAAACCTGCCTGATAATGTTATTGTCAGAAAATGGTTCTCCATTTTTGTTTTTACCTCCTTCAAATTAGGAGGAAGTTCATAATTCAAGAGTGTATGTGTATTTTATGCTCGTTAATTACTTTACTTTACTTTTGTCAAGTCGGAGGGCGTACCTGGATGAAAGCGGCACAGGACCGTATTGGATGGCACAAACTGAAGGAGGCCTATACCCAGCAGGGTGAAGTCTGGCTGTGGATGATGATGATGAATTACTTTATCAACCGATTATGATCCTTATTTTATTAACTACAGTCACATTCAAGTAAGACTAACATAAATTTGGTTTGACGCTACATACACTACAAAATTCTTAAAGCCTTTTATTTCTAATAAGGTAATTTTTAGTAGGAAAGTAAAACTTATCCAACTTATATTAGCTATTTAGCTATAGATGAAAAATTTGCTAACTTAGGTATATCCCCAAACGCATAAATGCATAGCACCATTCAACCATTATTACATTATACAATATTACTTCCAGCCTCAGCGTAAATGAAAAATAATATTAATGCAGGGCATTGCATTAACAACTTAAGTTTTATGTCGACTTAAACGCTTTATAAAATTCATAAGCGTCATATCACATGTTGGTGCAACAGCTAATAAAATTTCAGTATACATTTTTAATAGACTCACTTTATTAGTTCTCAAGTCGTGTTGTAAGTGACGTAGTTAATTCTACCATAGCCGCAGTATTTCTACTTTAATATCACTTATTACGGTTTTATGAAACACTTGAGAGGATGCCTTAAAAATGCTCTACGTAGCGTAATGCAACGGTAAAGGTTAGGACCTCAAGTAGATATAATAAGGACCGTTAAATTTCATTCACAGGATGTCGACTTTATTATAAGGTGCTTCACACGAATGGTTGCGATGTCGCTGCTATGTCAAAAATGCGAAGAAAATTCGGTATGCAAATGAGACTTTACAGCCTACGTTTTAGGATTGCAATACGCCAATAATACAAAGTAAGACCACTGGTGGGTTAGCGTCCATAGGCTGTTGTTCCTTTACCTTTCCGCACACCATCAGTCAAGCTATCTCCTTATTTTTGGTATAATAAATACTAGAATACTGTTCATGATCCAATTTACCAATGGCCGTGGAAAATATTACACTCACAAATTGATTACGTCTACAGTAATTGGTCATATTAAATCGAAAGATGATACTTTTTATGAGGTATTTTTGGTAATTAATGATCAGATCAAGCATCAATTCAGACTCTCATATGGATCCCTATAGTAGTTTTCTATATTTATGCTTGGATGCTTTTGTAGGAAGTAAAAGTGTGAAGGAATTTGTTTTTGGTCCTTAGTGGCGAAATGGTAATGGTATTAAGTAATGGTATAAGGTGTATATTGTTCAGCCAGTTTTGTTAAAATAAACAATACATAAAATAAAATATTTTAAGAATATATTTAAAAAGAAAAACAAAATGACAATCCCGTTCCATTACAGTACTTTTTAACATTGCGGCTACACATTCGCATGTGAAACATCCTATAACAAGCACTGTGAAATTTCATCTGGCGTTGTCGGCTGTATTATTAAGGAACAAACTAGAGCGTAGCATCAGCCAGTGTAATATTAGAGCGCATTGTCGCCGGCCTCGCCTTTCTCATATTTCTTACATCATTAAGTCAACGCGTATTAAGGTATGGTCACAGTGACAGCGCTATTTAAAAAAAGGATTTTTCCAGCATTTAATTTTTCCAGGTTAATTATAGCAGAGTTGTATTAAAATACAAGCACAGTTTTTCGGTATCTTTAGGTCCCATGTAATAGATAAAAACTCCGAGCTGCTAATGAGAATTTCATAGAAAACCTCTATAATACTTTGCTCGTCCTGCAAATCGATCCCAGGTCCTCTAGCGTAGTAGTCACACTTAGAACCACTATTGAGGCAGGATTCCGACTTTTGTATTATTTCTCTTTTGTTTTCCACCATTTACTAATATGTAATAAATTACTCCTGTAGGCTATAAAAATATTGAACCCGTGTGACGATCGTACCCCATATTTATATTTAAAATAATACCATTATGTACCAACTAACGTTTTTCATTTTAATTGCCAATCAGTAGGGTTAAAATAGACGATGTTTTGTCCATGGATTTATAGAATTTCTTTGTAGTAATATTATAATTATATTATAAGAAAATAAAAATATTATGAAGATTACTTTGAAGTCCTGACGTATAATCTGTGTTTTGTCTCGCTCACACTATCGCTCTCAGTGGAACCTTTCCCGAAGGCTTAGCATAGTAAGTGAAGGCTTCTCAGTAATACACCGTAGGTAATAGAGGAACAGGGTAATATTAGGGAGTTCACTGAGACCTAAAGTAATATTATCGTTTATAATCCATGATTAGAATGATTTAAACTTAGATGATGGATGCTCATGGGTTCCAAGGTCGAGCAAAGTGTTATTGGGTTCTTCTCTAAAGTTTCAGTAACAACTCAAAGTTTGGATTTGTGCAATTTAAATGGCAATAAGCTCGCCCCCTATTGACCTTAAAGCATACATAGCTAAAGCCTCGGTGTACATTAATATATCTCAGCCAAACATAGTAATAGAATAGTATAGTATAGTAATAGAATAGAAATAATTTATTTAAAAAACGTGGGATGGCCATGTTTTGGCACGAATGGGCCGGCTCGACCGGAGTAATACCACGGCCTCACAGAAAACCACCGTTAAACAACGCGTATATTGTGTTTCGCCGAGTGAGTGAGTGGTTACCGGAGGTCTAATCCCCTTTTAAAAGGTCGGCAACGCACTCGTGACTCCTCTGGTGTTGCGGGTGTCCATGGGCGGCGGTAATCGCTTACCATCAGGCGATCCGTCTGCTCGTTTGCCCTCCTATCCCATAAAAAAAAATTGATTGCTTAAAATAAGTAAGTAGGTAGGTAGGTAATACAAAGTATAAATTAGTTACTATGAAATACATATGCCTTTGGCCAGCAGTGGACGGCAATAGGCTGATATGATGATGATGATGATGACATGCCTGTACTACTTAGGTAATCCTAAGATTCAGGCGAGAAGAGATATTAAAAACTAAAATAACCACAAACAAAATACATAACATAAAAAATAAATCGAGGGAAAAACATAAAAATAAAACAAAATTAGAATAAATGTTATTTTAGCACTGGTGATTATTCAGTAGATAGTGCTTACTTTATCTCCTATAGTACGACACATTCAAATCTGGTCAAATGAACGATTCAATTAGAGAAAAACCGCAACCATCTCTTGCATTAAGAATTCAACCTCTCAGAAACTAAATACTATATACTCACATAAGATTCATTCGTTTCCCTTTTACCTCAAAAACCACATACGTCTTATATCGACGCGCTTAAATTACTCGTTTTAACCCTGCGGCACTGCTAACCTTTGTCGATGCCTGGAGACGTATAGAGCCCGGCAAATATCTTGAGCAAAGAAGAAAGAGATGGCAAGAACAACGATGTATTATAAGAGTGCGTATTAGTGCTGAGATAGGGACCTTTGTTATGTCACACTTAGTGACATTGACAGTACAATCATGTACTTGTATTGATTTTTATTAGTTTTGTAAAATAAACTCTTTTTTTTGTAATAGGCTTACGCTGACCGCCAGTTCACCTGATGTTAAGAAACACTGCGATCTACGATGGAGCGCACTTGCCTAGAGGAAACCGATTTATTCGTGATTTAAAGATATCCAGATTATATCTATCGGGGAAGACGCACTCGGGAAACGCATTCCACATTCCGCATGATAAAAGTGGACTTAAAGCGTTTCATTTCTTTCTTTCTTTACTACATTAGCCGACCCTTTCATTCTCTGTGTAAGTTATTCGCCGCTCACTATACCATTCTAACTGCTAATGCTAACTGCTATGCTAGAGGTCCTGGGTTCGATTGCCAGGTCGAGCAAAGTGTTATTGGGTTTTTCTATGAAATTGTTTGCAGCTCAGTGTTTGGAATTTGTGCCCAGTTAATGGTAATAGGCTCGCACCCTATTACATGGAACCTTAACATACCCGTACCATACCTGTGGGTGTGCATTAGTACGCCGCCGCCTTTGGGGAAAATCCAGGCGTGATGGCATATTATGTTAGTTATTTTTCTATTGTCAATTTTGAAGATATAATTTTTAGCAAAATGATAATTCGATCTCTGTAGGATTCGAACCTCCGACTTTTTGGTTAAATCCACTACATAACGACACCGCTGCTTATGACCTTGAATTTATTTCCATATTCTAGGTCGTATTTTTTGTGTTCACACACTTAACTTGAAGCGTAGCCTAATGGCTAATGCGTCGGACTTGCGATCATGTGGTTGCCGGTTCGAAACCCACCCATTGCACTATCGGCAGTGCAATGGGTGGGTTTCGAACCGTTCACGTCGGCGTGAACCCACTCAATCACACAAGGATTGCAAGCACGAGGGGTTAACAAGAATACTAGTAATGTGCGACCCACATTGCCAAATAAGCTTTTTTTTAAAAAAAAAAAAAAGCAAATACCTATGTAATCTTTATTGTGTTAATTTAGCTTGATAATTTAAACCTTTAGCAAATTCGTTATACAAAGTATGAATGAATGAAGTTTTGTATCAACCTGTACACGTCACTACCCCGAAACTATCCACCCTATTGTATATTACAATAATAAAATACTTTAAAAATAAAATACTGGCAAAACTGACATCATTAAATCACGCGGATACATAAAGCGGCCCATTCACGCCATAAAGCGTCCCCGAAAAACCGCAAATATATCGTGCATAGGTGAATTTAAACTGTTAGCTTCTATTGCCATCCCTCTTCCACGAAAAAAAATATATAAAGAAGGTTCACTCGCTAACAACGTGCGATAAAGAAAGAGCACATAAATTTTCGGTATGAATATAGTAAAGTTTGAATAAAGCAATTTTAGGAAACACTACGATAGGGGAAGGATTTGTTCAGTAGTGGACGTCCTTTGATGATAAACAAGTGATACTTCTTTCTATATATTTTTTTCTCTAACCTATGTGATCCCACTGCTCGGCGAAGGTCTCCCCCATCTCCTTCCACTGATCTCTGTCGAGGACAATCTTAGGTCATACCATCAGAATTTCCTTTATTTTGTTAAAACATCATCATATCTGCCAATGGAACCGGTCCCTGTTTAAGTCTTTGGGGAAGGCCTTTGTTCAGCAGTGTTAAAACATAACATGACATAACATAATTTATCTTAATTATTCATCCATATTCAGTAATGATTTAAGATGTAGTGGATCTTCTTTATTATGTATCTTTATCGTCCCCTAACTCAATACCTGCCGTATCTGAGCAGAAACGCCTATCTGTGAGTCGTGTGTGTCCCGAAACAATATTTCTAAATAAAATACTTCCTTGAGGGACTTGAAATGGAGTTTGGTGCAAATCAAAAGAAATTCTGTTTGTTATTAGAAACTTAGAATTTAAGTTCAGAATATTTCTCTTTTTTGGCTGGACAACTTCAATTAAGAAAAAAATAACTATGGATCGTATCCAATGGTCAGATAACTTTTTGAATATCTCAAGTTTATGTACCACTAAGTCATAACATTCGAAATTACGAATTAATCATGAATCATCCCGCGCTCAAGCGGTAGCAGTAAACTCTCTAACCCGTCTTATTTTCTCGACAGTATGATATTTCTAACCCATGCTAACTTAATCCCTCTAATTCTACTTCCCTCCCAGTGGGATGGTTGCTATGTCCTGTCCAATGTTTTATTTGGTGTACAATAAAGTATATATAAATAAATAAATGGTTGATGTAATGAATATGCGACAAGGCTGCATGTTAATTGAATATAATTAAATAAATACAGACATTATAACTCGCTACCGCTTACAACTTAGAAACCCGCCACCCGCGAATAAAAACGCTCCACCGCTCTCCGTATCGGCCGCATTATATTTAAGTGGGTAGTTTGTGAGAAAAACAGCGTATTGTTGTCGGAATTGAAAATAAACTCGCACCAACCCCCCACTTCGGGGATGTATAGCTCACCCTTGTATATTATTAGGCCTGAGGCCGCATAGTCTAAAATGCAGAAGGTGAGAAATAAAAAGTTACGCATTAATTACTACGTTATAGCTTCCTTTCCAAACAGGCTTTATATTAAAAACTAGTAAGTGCGCAAATTTTATCTACCTCATCAAAATTAATGAAAAGCCCGGTGGATTAAAAAAATGTTTTATATCTTCTGGCATTTATAAAAAATCGGAAAAATTGGTCGAGACGTTCTCAAAAGATGATCTTTCATATAAGCGGCAGTTGATTTTTGTTTTTATATATGATGAAATTGAGTGTTTTAGGTTAGGTGGACACAGATTCTTGCATTAAAAAAATATTACTGAACTCTCAAATTACATAATTCAGCGATTGTGTATGTTAAAAACTCAATAATTCTCTCCCTTCGTGGAATTAATTTTTAACAATATGCACGTTAATTGTTCACAATGCTGATACAATGTTGCATTGCAGTATACTCACCATTATGAAGGACCATACTGAGCAATACTTCTTTATTTTATTGTTACGTGGTTGTGGCGATTTTTTGTACAATCGCAATGTGATTCACTTGCTTCTCGTATGTCCCAATTATCGTCGTCCATTGTTTGTCAGAGCCCTGATTGGGAGCGGGATCAAGGCTACTTCAGCCGTGTTGTTGTTCTTAGTGATACATCGTAGTTACAGTAATTTGATACGGAGTGATCTACTAGTGAACTATAATATTTACACGTTTTATACCTGGATATATATGTTTATATCTTTATTACATGTATATGGTTTATACCTGGATTTCCCAAATCATTGAAGCCTAAAAAGATTTTATAGTCCTAAATATTTCACTGTTTTTTTTTCTAGTTGATATTAATAATAAAAACCGACAGCAGTTATTATTGACAATTTATTTAAACTTTTACTGATATATATTAGTAATAATTACGTTTTAAAACGTTGAATAGAAAGTTATTTATATTATAATACTGAACTGCAGGGCTGAGCAGAACACAAAACGTTATAAAATCGCGTTTACTAAATTCGGTGCTGGGTTCTATTCCCAGGCTATCAAACAGTACACAGTACACAGTAAACAGTATTGGTTTTACTATGAAATTCTCAGAAGCAGTTTGCAGTTTGGATTTCTTCCCTCTCAATGGCAATAGGCTCGCCCCCATTACAATGAACCGATACGTAAGGGCAAAATATAGGTATACATAAATACACCTCTGCCTAACCCTTCGGGAAAAGAGGCGTTATGGTATGTTATCATAAAATTAGCCAAGGAGCTACTATATTAGATCTACTATGAATTTATGTCAGAGGAATTGCTAAATGTGACTTTTTCAGCCTCTCTGGATACTGAAATCTAATCTGCCAAAAAAATAATCGGCATTCAATCAAAATAACTAACAATATTTATATTTCATGCTTCAAATCATAACATTATTCCATAAAGGACTTTTTCCACTGCGCTTATTTAAAGTAATCAAATCGATACGTTAGGTAGAATCGATAACAATCGAATCAATTCGATACGATACTGTGTACCTACAGAATGAAATCGCTCTCATTACCTTCGACGCCCAGTCTCTACGTAAGAGAGTTACTATTTAATAAGGTTTCTTCGGATATTCAGGTATTTGGTTCTCGGTAGATTTTTTTATTAGATCTCAGTAGTTTGATTCAAAAGCATTTGCATGAATTGAGATATTAAATCTCTTTGTAAGTTTTCATGGCGCTGAAATTTTTCCTTATTGAAAAATAAAATCTGCTGAACTCATTCATGTTTACATGACTTATCACTGCTCGGTAGAAATTATTACACCTATTTTTATAGCCAACTAGAGTTATATATAGCCAGTTACACTAACCTATTTCACATAACAAATTCAAAACGTATATTCGATCACCCTTATTAGTAATCTAGGTCTATCTTCATAATACTTTTTCTACCAATCTCAAAACTTTGCACAAGTACTGTCATCTTATTTTTAACCGCAGATGTCTGTACTTTATTCTCACTTTTCAAATCGTCTAATCGAATCAAAGTGGCGTCTCATCCCCCACACTTAGCCGTAATTTAATTTCCTCACTTATAAGACTGGTTCCATTTAAAACGGAAAATATATCCACCCTACGCTATCGATGGTAGCAGAGTGGCTGCTCACTCAATCTGTCAATTACCGTGCGTTACTTGGACTGTTACATGCTACGCTTTTATACGCTTTTACACATCGCGGATGAGTGCAGAAGGTTTAGCGAACTAAACCAATGACCTTAACTGGCCACCTTGTCTTTGATGGTACCACCAAAGATGGAATTGAACTATTTTACTATCGTTTTTCATAAAAATATTTTTGATGTAACTCAAAATACTTTACCCATTTCCATGTATTGCAGTACTTACAGTGTTTTCAATTTGGTTGTATTATGGAAATAAAAAGTTCCTTTTTTTATCCTTGTCATTATCTAGAAACCATTTAGAAAGTGCAGCCGTTTACCACGTTAATGATTGATGATTACCAATCTATACTTGCAAACTAATATAAATGTCAAAGTATGACCCCGTGTTGGGACGGGTCAGAATACTGTTCCTCACTGCCATTCAGATAGCCATCCCGTAAGAGGTGTAAAAATATCTGACTTGCTCGGTGTCGACCACCCTTACGTCGCAGTCTGTCGTAAAGCACCTTGGTGTGTGTTTCGACTTTTGCACGTAACAGCCAGTTCCCCTCGGTTGCTACGGCTCTGGCAGTCTGCAGTCCGTAGGGGCTCTTAAAGATGGGCAACTCATCAGTAACTCTTCTAGTGCTGCAGGTTTCCATGGGCTATGATGACTACTCGTTTACCGACTTAATCCATAAAAAAAGTAATTTTTACTTGTGTATTTGTTCATTTTCAACTTAGTTGTTAGGAGTGGACTTTCTATTAATTTTCTATAATGTGGCTACGGTGTACTTCCAACAATAGCACGTATTGTGGTAGGTGTTTAGTTTATGACTTTCGTTTGACTATTTCAATATGAATCCTACCAAAGTAGACTAATAAAAGTTTACCAGTTTTTGTTTATAAATGGAAAATTTGTGAGAGAAAAATGTAATAAACCTAAATAACTTTATAGCGACATTTCAAACGAAAGGTATATCAAATTATATAAAAATGACTTTTATCCACAGGCAAGATTTATGTTAGATAACTATATATTTTTACCCAACTGCCACGGAATGGTTATTTATAAATGACTGCAATTTTTTACTTATTTTATGGCCTTATATTGATATCTTTACAAATTCTAGTATTTGCGTAAGTGTCAGAAAGCTGTATGCAAATCAAACTTTTGTATGCTTTCATAGTTTCAGATTAAATTCCACACTACACATTCATAAGGCAATCAAACATTTATAAAACAACTTGGCGCTAACTCTACAACTGTAATGACTCCGCGAATCCAAAGCTTAGTTTATCTTAGCTTCGTGAATGATCGGGATTCGTCGGGGCTCGGGCCGACCGCCCGGAGGCATCAAATCACCGTACGAAACTGCTCCAACTCGCTCAGAATAGTTCCATTCAATTTGTGAATATTTGTACAACCGCTATCCCGTGTTTGGCATTTAAATATTTGGTCACTTAGCGTATGTGAGGATTACTAATTGTGAAAAGAGTTGGAAATGTACGAATTTCGTTTGTAGAATTTTCGTAGGTTTTATTTAAATTTGGAATGAAATGTTAATAAGTATGGTTTCATGTAATTTCTAAATAATTTGAATTTTGATAGTATCCATGTACCTATAAATACTGTAAAACTAAATCATTACGTATGACATTAAATTTAAAATATAAAAAACCGCTGAAGCATCAAAACTTGGTTACCATGTTCTTGTAATATCATTGAAGTAACAGAATACCAAATTTCAAATCGATCAGACCTGTGGAAATTGCTCACATCCCTCCATGAAACCAGAAAATAACTGATAATATTTAAACGGATAGCCAGATTTTCTTAAAACATAGCTAAGAACACTCTCAATCAAGTCTCCTTTCAAATAAAAAACCTGGATCAGATACAGACGTTAAACTTATAATACAAATCTCTTTGCGTCAGGGGTTAAAAATAGTGCGCACCGATAGGAAAATCATACAAATAGTAAAAGAATGCTTGTGACTACCACGTCATGCCGTCGGTTCCAGTCCTCATACAAACACCTGTGATAATGGTCAGTGGTAGTCAAAATCCTACACATTTACATACCCTGCCAACCGCTTCCCTCCTCCGCCTGGAACTTATTTATGGTTACAAAATAGGACTATTATTACCAGCAAATTGGATTGCGGAAGTCTAACGGTTGCTTCAAGAAATATTTTTATGGCATAGAGGGAACATGAGCAGACCCATCGCCTGATGGTAAGCCGGTTACCGCCCATGGGCACCCGCAACACCAGAGGAGTCACAAATGCGTTGCCGGCCTTTTAAAAGGGGATTGGGCCTCCGGTAACCTCACTCACTCGGCGAAACAACGTAACCGTTGGTTCACGCCGATTTTCTGTGAGGCCGTGGTTTCACTGCGGTCGAGCTGGCCCATTCGTGCCGAAGCATGGCTCTCCCATGGTGTAATATGCAGCGGCATCTGATTAGACTAAAAGTCGTCACTCAATAAATTTGAGTTTACGTGGGAGAGCCATGCTTCGGCACGAACGGGCCGGCTCGACCGGAGTGATACCACGGCCTCGGTAGACCGGCGTTAAACATCGCTTGCGTTGTGTTTTGCCGAGTGAGTGAGGTTACCGGAGGCCCAATCCCCTTTTAAAAGGTCGGCAACGCACTCGTGACTCCTCTGGTGTTGCGGGTGTCCATGGGCGGCGGTGATCGCTTACCATCAGGCGATCCGTCTGCTCGTTTGACCTCCTATCCCATAAAAAAAAAATTGAGAAAACGGTAAGATGATAATGAGATTTACCCAACTGAAGGAATCACCAGCATAATAAAAATATTTTATTAAATTTTAATCACTATTTATTACCCTAAACAAAACGAACTCCGCGTTTGCCTAAGAAAAAAAAATAATGAAGCAAAATAAAAAACACAATCTTATTTGATAGCCAAAGAAGGAGAAACCTAAATAAAAAGTGACGCTTGCCCTCACCTTCCTTAAATTACGTACAAGACAAGAATTTTGATGGCATACCGACATTCTACTCGGAAATTATACTGGAGACCCGAAAGAAAAAAAAAATCTCATTAGAAAAAAGTACCTGCCCTTAAATTTACTTCCGTTGAGTAAATGCAATGATTTGGCTGTAGGTGGTAGGATGAATTTAAAATACATAGGACTTTAATTTTGTTTTTTGGTTTTTATTTATTTGATAACGTTGACGTAGTATAAATTGGTAAAGTAATTTCAATATTGATATATATAAACATACATAATGTTGAAATAAAACTACTTTTTCGGATTTTATCGCATTATATTGATATTATTTAATTCCCGACGTTTCGGATCCTTTACAGCATCCATGGTCACGGGTAGACTTACATCACTACATAGTATAAAACAAAGTCGGTGTCGCTGTCTGTCCGTCCCTATGTATGCTTAAATCTTTAAGACTACACAACGGATTTTGAAGTGGTTTTTTTTTAATAGATAGAGTGATTCAAGAGGAAGGTTTTAAGCTATTTAACATTACGCTACGGCTCTTAGGAATAGGGCAACGCGGGAGAAACCGCGGTCAGGGCGCTAGTATAGTATATAAACATACATACTATCCTATGTTCTCTAAAAGGTTAGGCAGAGGTGTTCTTATGTGCACTGGTATGTTTACATAATATATTACATAATCAACCCATTATACTTACTGACCCACTGTTAGGCACGGGTCTCCTCTTAGAATGAGAGGGTATAGTCCGCCATGGTCTAGTATGTTTAGATCTCATGTAATAATAATGAAACAATAAGGGGTAAGCTTATTGCCATTAACAGGCCACAAATCCTGACTTCGAAACTGCTATTGAGAATTTCATAGAAAACCCCAATTACACTTAGCTCAATCTGAGAATCGAACCCAGGTAAACTGTTAGTGTACATTGGCACACCACTGCCTAACCCTTAAGGGAATGATAGTATGTTATAAATAAACATTAACGGATGGCTTAACTTTCATGTCACTATCTTTTTTCTTAATTTCGAAATGTTTGTACTTGTAATTTGTATTGGTTTCGATATAAAAAAAAATAAACAAAACAAACAAAAAAACGTAGCACTTCAGACCCCTTAACAATTCACGGTCAGAAGCAGACCAATATAAACCGTATAAAACTTTTACAAAGCACAAAAAGTCTCTCGTCCCATTAACCATGGGGCAATCGGGATGCATATCGGCGTACGTTATGACGTCATACGGCCCTACGGCCTATAAGAGCCAAGTGGACCGGTTCCGGCGAGCGCACTCGTCTGTGGCCGCTTGATAACGCCACCAATCGCTTAAATTAAGCGCTGCGTGGTTCCAGTAGCCGCGGGAAGGTAATACTGATATATTATATTATATATAAAATATTTTTTTATTAATTATATTTTAAATATTTTTCTCTCTCAGAATGAGAAGGATTAGGCTATAGTCCACCACGCTAGCCGTTGTGCGGGTTAGCAGACTTCACATGCCGTCGAGAAAATCTCTCAAGCTTGTAGGTTTCTACGCAATGTTTTCCTTCACCGTTTAAATACTTGATAATTATCAGTATCAGTCAGGAGTTAGAAGTACATGCTTTGGATCCAAACTCGAGACCTTTGACTTGGCCAATCATCATATCACTAGGCACTTTATGAATATATTATATATTTTTTTAACCTATAAGATCCCACTGCTAGGCAAAGGTCCCATTTCCTTCCACTGAACTCTGTCGAGGGCAATCTGTGTTTTAGACACATAGACTCTTTCCGGATGGACTGGCCTCAGATGAATATTTTTATTTATAAATAAAAAATATTTATCACAAATTCTATCCAACTCCTAATCAATAAAAGAAACTTGTCGCGGGTCGCTAAACAAATAAAAATGTAATCATAATCATAAACTCTCATCCTTTAACAACAAATTAAAATTTAGGCGTTACACATAAAAAAAAATTACCATTCAATTTGCAGCGGTCAGATCGCAAAAAAAAACTCAATTTCTATTTATTGTCCTACTCAATGGCTACGGCGTAGCACCGTAGCATCGTAGCACCGTAGCCCCGTAGCACCGTAGCGGTCGCTCGTAGAGGCGGCCGACCGTTAAACAGGCTGTCGTAAATAACTGGCCGGGTAAATGAATAATTATCGGACGGTTACCGTTTTATGGTGGAGCTTTCAGTGGACGCCCACACTCGAGATGGGAAATCAGGAGATAGAAAATTAGAACAGTAAAATATGTTTTACGAGCAAAATTATATGGTAGCAGCTAAATATGGAATATATTGTCTTGATTAAAAAAAAATTAAAGAAGTCCTAAATATTAGGTTGTTAAAAAAGTGCACGTTTATGCGAAGCAAATAGGCATTTGTACGTTCCACGGATATAGAAAGAAAGAAAGAAAGAAAGAAAGAAATATTTATTTAGCACAGCATAGGAGACACATAAAACATACAATCTGATATATAAAAAATAAATAAATAAAGAAGTATAGATGTGTGTATGTCTCACAGCTGGACTAAAAGGGTGCCCGGATCAGCTTAATGTCAAGCAGGTGGTTCTACCTACTTGACGCTGGTTTTCATCTGGTACCCGTGTAAATGCTCCACAGATGCCAATGGTGGTTGAAGTACTTGTTTATGCATATGTGTGTGTAGTGTGTATAATATATTAATCTGCAAAACAGTGTTTTTTTTAATATATGATAATAAAAATAAAATAATTATTAACAATAAAATATAAATACCTAATAAAGCTAAATAATACGCGGCCTTTCTAAACAACACATCCTTACTCCATACCCTATATAATGATTGACAAATTTACATTCACGGCCCCCAACTCACGTTGTGCATTAGTGAGATGCAGCCGTAGTTGTCTTTTAAATGCGGGCAAACTATTTATTTGTCGCAGGGGGGGTGGTAGGTTGTTCCAAATCTTAGATGCCGCATAGCGGAAACTTCCTCTAAATGCGGCAGTGTTGTGGGTTGGAATGGAAAGTTGCTGCGCGCACCGCCTAGCCTCGCATTCCCTCCGGCTCGTGACCCACCTGAGCTTGGCGTATAAATAAGATGGCTCTTTGTATTTAATCACACCAAAAAGAAGGCAGGCCAGGTGTAGTTTACGGCGCAATTTCATTTTAAGCATAGCGTGCTTATTTAAAATAGGTGTAACATGACTTTTAGGGGGGACTGGGAAACAGAAACGAGCACAAGCGTTTTGGACTCTCTGAATGAGACGGTCGGTTCTTGCCAGTAGCCGCGGTCCGTATACTAATACTGTAATTATTCACTTTATTTAGATTAATGATTGTGATGATGATATTCTGTGCAGACGATAGGTGGCGCTAGATAGACCGAAAGTTATTATCCGCGCAAGGGCAACTTCTCCCAGCTACCACAACAGGTTTCGATTCCAAAGTTCACGTCTGTGTTACCAGATGGCGCTATACATAAGATTATGCTTTATGGTGTTATGACTGTGGTGACTATGGTGTGTACGTTATGTCCCATACGACATGAAGTACCTGTAGGTTTAGTGGTCCACATACACTTCTCACTAATGCACTGTAAAGACTGCACTAACAGTAAATATAACTGTTTTTTTTTTTTTTTTAAAGGGTAGATTTGTATTGTCAATTTTCACTCGTTGTTATATTATTGTTATTTTTAAATTAATTAAAGTTCACTGACACTGTACTATACAATATGTTGTGCTATACACTGTGAGACAGCTGATTTCAATAAGCGGATTGATATTAACTGTTTACTTTATTTTTAAGTTGCGTAAGAACTATGAGCACTTGCTACCACTTTGACATCTATGATGCATCATCGATATTAATATTTGTCTCGGGTGGGATTAAAATTCAACACAACGGCAGAGGCAAGGGACCATTAACAGCTCCGCCACACTTGCTGTAAAATTCGAGTAAGTAAAACCTAGCCAGTGAACTAAATTAATTTAAAAAGGGAAACAAATTTCTTCTAAACTCGTTAATAAATAACATCAAATTAAATTCTCCAATCAACCAAACCAATTCACCTAGAAGCAGACGTATTAATTAGCGTACCCATTAATTTTTGTCTGAAAAACAATCTACAATCGCAACTAGTCGGGATTAATAGGTCAAGCGCGAAACAACATAAATCAGGCGGACGCTAAACGAATAATTGATGGTACAAATGGACGACCCTTACACCCGCTCACCCCCCCGCCATACCCATCTAGCTTCACCGTAAAGCTAAGCGAATTAATTATCAACGGAGCTTGTATGGATACACGAGATAATGTGTGCATGTATTGTTATTATGAAGATGTGTGAGACGTGAAGTGGATCTGTTTAGATTTTTATAGATGTTGAAATTAGGAATTCGGCTACAGATGACAGGATTCGTCCTCCGTCTCTTAAAAAATGGACCAAAAAAACACAACCAATTGATTTTTACATGTCAAGTTTGTTTTTGTTAATGCATTCACTTTGCAGGAGAAAGCCCTAGTGTCCAACGTCCGCTGACTTCCTGGAATGGTAGTGTTTTTCAGGAAGTCATCAGTTTGTGAACATACCTTTGACAAGGTCGAGTACTACATCAGATTTCATAAAAGTCTTTGCTAAAAATACCGATTCCTGCCCAGGATAATTCGCGAGGCTATTGAAATAAAAAAAAACCCAATAGAGAAGATGGTTGGGTTTTACCATCTGCTTACCCAAGCAGGTGGTAAAATCCAACCAATCTCTTTAAGATTTAGGTGTGTGTGTGTAGTACACACACCTAAATCTATAATGGGGTCATTATAAATTCCATTAAATCTAAATCCAAGTCCATAACTGCAAGACCAAAAGACACGGTGAACTCGTTCTGCATGAATCAAATACCTAATAATTAACATACATTTCAGTAACTGTTAGTAATTTTAACATTATGATATCCAACGTGTTGGTTTCCCCGTAACCATGGATGCTGTAAAAGATCCAAAACGTCGGGATTAAATAATATTAACGTGATAAAATCCGTAAAAAGTAGTGTTATTTCAATGTCTTCATAATCGCGTATCATCATATTCGCGTAAGTGTCAGAAACCAGTATAATAAAAATAATATTTTGTAAAACTCTCGTAACGCAACTGCTGGGGTAGAGGGATCCCTTTTATTTCTCTTTGTATATCGTAACATAACACAACATACCATCACCCCTGTATTCTCCGAAGGGTTAGACAGAAGCGTACACCACACAAATCCAGACTCCGAGCTGCTACTAAGAATTTCATAGAAAAACCCAATAACACTGCTCGACATGCGGATCGAACCCAGGACCTCTAGCATAGCAGCGCTTGGGACAATTAGACTAATGAGGTAGTCAATATCATCATGAGCAATATATCAATGAGCAAAGTATATCTTAACTAAGGAATAAAATAATGAATAGCGCTACTCTTAAACATATGTAATAAAAATCTATTTAAATATTACATAATCACAGCAAAAGATTTATCCAACCAGGCCACAGCATCGATATATGGACGCTGTTGTGTTCCCAACATTTCATTCAAATACGAATTCCTATGAATGTTACTCACGGCACTCACACATACATACCGATCTAAACTAATGCTTCTATAAATGTGTGAGTTCATTGTATTAGAACACGTTGTTTCGCCAGAGAAATATAGGCATAAGTTGCAAATTTGAACTTTTTCTACGACAAGTTATAGATACAGTATGTTTTGTTCGATGGTAGGATCGAACTCTTGGGGTCTGACTGACTGGCGACCACCTTAACCTCGGAAACTGTCGAAACGCACCTTGATGTGTGTTTCGATTTTTGCGCTTGAGAGCCAGTTCCCCTCGGTTGCTGCGGCTCTAGCAGTCTTAAGACTCGGCAACGCGTTAGCAACTCCTCTGGTGTTGCAGATGTCCATGGGCAGCGATGACTCTTTACCATCAGGTGACTCATCTGCTCGTTTGCTCACATAAAAATGAATAATTAATCAATAAACAGTGTAATATTTTACCCCGATACCCCGGTATCAAGAACCTTAGCTTTACTATAGGAGGAACCTTAGCTTTTTACGATAAAAAGCCCTTACATTATAGATAATAATTACTATCATTCATATCATCACGCCAGTCTCCCCGAAGGCAAGTTGGGGTGTACCAATCGAACACAATTTCAATCAAAGTCTAGGCAAGAAAAGTACATCATTGAGAAACTGACAACACTATAATTCAAAATACACATACTCACTTCTTAAAGTTTCGTACTTATGCTGTTATGCAACTGGTTCCATACTACACACGTGTAGTTTGGTATCAATGGGTTGAGTTCATTCGTATCGACCTAGGCCACGTTGCGAGCTAAGCCTAATTTCGACAGGGCCACGTTTGAATGGCGTTACAATTGGTCGGTACATATTACGTCGTACCAATGTTGATGTGTATTTCATGAAACTGAACAGTTGTTGCTTATGTAGTATTGAATAGAATATGGCGTGTGTTTTAGAATTGTCATAGTGAATTGGAACTTTTGGATTCAGATGAGTTTGTAAATATGTGAATTTGTTTTCTAGAGGTTTGTTTAGCAACCTCTCATTTGATTTGTTTCAATTTATCGTTAAATAACACCTACAAGCATTTAAAAATACTGTAAGCGTTGTTTAAATATTGAAGAAATCTCTACTTTTTTAAATTTAATCCGAAGAAGTCGGATGTCCTGCAGTCGGCTAATATAGGCTATATTAGCCCACTGCTGGACATCGGGCTTCCGTATAGCTTGTCGCACCCAGCTTCCGCCAGTATCTTCGCATATCATCAATCCATTTTGCCGGTGTTGCTGCAGGGTGTCATGTTTACAGAGTCGCGGTTTCCACTCGAAGACACGTTTATCTCTTTTTTAATTTGCACTTATACAATTATTTAGAACAAGCGACCCGCTCGCGTTTTCACCCACGCGGCTCCATTCCTAAAAGGCGAAACATGATGTTATATAGCCTATAACCTTTCTCGATAAATGGACTTTCTAACACAAAATTAATTTTCAAAATCGGTTCAGTAGATCCAGAGATTACCCCTACAACCTCACAAACTTTACCTTTATAGTATACATACAGGGTTATTGGTAATTCTACGTACTCCCGTTAGAATATATAATTTATAATCCCGGGAGTATGTCGAATTACCAATAAACCTGTATACATGTTATAACTTGTTCCTATTCAGACCTATTGCGGGAACACAGTGCTTTGGTATTTTATTTCAAAATTACAAAATAAATATTTTTTCTCAGTTTTAAATAATTAAAATACTCACTATCATCACTCACTTCGCATTTTTTTTTCACACTTTTATAAACATGATGGACAAAGAATAGTCAGTCAATCTAATTATGTACCTCGATCATCACTGACGCATTCATTCGTCACTATATATCTTTTGACCCACTCGTTGACGCATAAAAACGTCACGTCACAATTAATGCGTATTCGTCCTAGTGTAGTTTATAGATCGTAAACACAAATAAAGCCGTGTTCTCTTTGATACACTACATGTAACAGTTAAATTTTAAACATAAGTATTACAAATATTGTATGCCCAAGAGCGGAAAATAGCTAACCACAATTTTTTTAAGACCATACATATCATGCCAGTATTTCCCGAAGGATTAGACAGAGGTTTACTTAAGTACATACATAATTATATACAGTTCACCAACCAATACACGTCCATAAAATGAAGACGAGCTTAGCCATTAACCGGGCACAAATTCAAACTCCCAAGCTGCTACTGAGAACTTCATAAAAAAACCTAATAACACTTTGCTCGACCCGGGAAGGTAACCACTAGACTAATGAGGCAGTTACCTTCGATATAGAGAAAAATCTCGTTTTATACTTAGACTATTTTGTAGGAGGGCTCCGGAAGAATAAATATGTCTCCAGAGACCCATCTATTGCACTGAAGATGGCCATTGGGGGTTAGTACGGAAAAATTCCTACATATTTCCAACCGGCTACCCCACACGGTAAAAGTAGTAGGAACACGTTTGGTCACGTCGCCACTCGCACCGAGTGTCGTGAGTTCGATTTCCATCCTAGACAAATATTTGTGTAAACCTCAGATATTTGTTTCGTACCGTTAATTGTATGTTAATTAAGCTAAATACTGTCTGTTTTTATAATACTAAAATTCAGATCTCAAGTACGGAAGTAACTCATTAACAAACATACTGTTTCCATTAGCGGTTGAGCGATCGGCTTCTGCGCCACGGGTTGTGGGTTCGATCCCCACACGGAGCAAATATTTGTATGATCTACAGGTACTTGTTCCGGGTCTGGGCGTTTGTGTATGTGAGAATTTGTGTAATGTATGTGTACGCGTGTGTAAATGCATCTACGATACAGGAGAAAATCCTAGTGTGAGGCAACGTTTTAATTAAAAAAAAAATGTCGTCCTAGTCTTTTGGAATGCGGGTGAAACCGCGGGCAAAAGCTAATAAAATCATAAAGATATAAATCTAACAAACACGAAAATCTTAACAAGTAAATAAATAACAACACTTGGTTTGATACAGGACGCACCTTCACCGTAAATGGCATTAAACCTGTCACAATATATCACAAAGGCGTAAGGCCCGCCACACAACGGCGTGTCCGCGTAAAAACGCGTAAATTAACACGCGAGTAAATTACGCGCGCCGAACTTTGAACATGTTTTTACGAGACTATTATTCGGATTTGTTGATTCGTTTTAAATGTTTTTTATGTGTGTGTATTTTAATTGCTATTTAAATTGAAGGATTCTTTGTATTGATGTTTTTATCGAATTTGAAATATTACAGCACGAGTTAATATCAAATTATTTGGGTTTTATTGACTTCAGATAGGTATATAAATATCGGAGAAATACAATCTATATTAGGCACTACCTACTAATGACTGACTACTAATGAATGACTAATGAGGTAGTCATTATTATTTTTCTACTACTGTAGTATAGAGATCATGGAAACAAAATTAACATCCCATCCTCTTTGATAAATCGGGCATTTATAAATGTGACGTTACGTGAGGGGGCTGATCAAACTTAAACACGCAAGTGGAGACATAATACATAACATACATAACATAATCAACCCATTATACTGTCCCACTGCTGAGCACGGGTCTCCTCTCAGAATGAGAGGGATTAGGCTATAGTCCACCAAGCTAGCCTAGTGCGGGTAGGCAGACTTCACACGCCATCGATAAAATTTTCAGGCATGCAGGTTTCCTCAAGATGTTTTCCTTCACCGTTTAAGCACGTGATAATTAACTATTAATAAGCTTGACGACACGATTGGCGTAGCGGTTGAGCGATCGGCTTCTGCGCTACGTGTTGTGGGTTCAATCCCCACACGGAGCAAATATTTGTATGATCTACAGGTAGTTGTTCCGGGTCTGGGCGTTTGTGTATGTGAGAATTTATGTTTGTAAACGCACCCACGATACAGGAGAAAATCCTAGCGTGGGGCAACGTTTAAAAAAAATACGCACATGACTTCGAAAAGTCAGAGGTGCGTGCCTTGGGTTCGAACTCGAGACCTTTGACTTGGCAGTCCAACGGTCATACCACTAGGCTATCAGTGCTGTCCTGGACACATAATATTAGACTGTAATTTATCTAGATCCTATTACTATTACTAAGAAAACGACATAGTATAAATATAAAAACAACGAAACCGAGGTTTATATTACATCACTTTAATTTAGTTAATTTATTTTCGGATCGCGTCATTTGAACTATTTTACGTAGTTTGAAAATAATATTGTTTAACCTTCAAATAAACTCTGTTTAATGTTTAAACGACGTTCGATGTTAATAGATCTAACTTATGTATAGTTTTTAACTATAATACGCATACAATAAACAGACCCGCTGTTTACATAGTACTTACCTACCATTGAACGCGTAAAAATCCGACATTCTGACACGACCTTTATAGGTCGTGGCCTCAAAATGGCGTTTCTGTCCACTTAACATACACTATTATGCGCGTCTAGACGTAAATAGTCGTTCATTGTACATAACAAATGTAAATTCAAACACTTTTCTTTTCATATCTTTACCTTTATTTATTGTCACTGATTGTAAAAAAGGCTTTATTATTCCGACTTAAAAAGGTCGGACAATTTAAATGGCGGAATTTTCCGAACTATTGTTGTCGCTTTTTATGGAAGTAATGGTTAACTTTTTTTTGGTTAAGATTTTTTTCTTATGCTGTGGGCAGAATGATAGGTAGGCTAAATATTATTCAAATACCTACGCTCATTCAAAAACGAACGGATGAAGATAAATTTTATTGACCTTGTATTTAATTTTATAAAGCTTACTCGTAATGTGGGTCACACATTACTAGTATTCTTGTTAACCCCTCGTGCTAAGCTAAATGCTTGTGTTACGAGTGGGTTCACGTTGGTGGTGCAATGGGTGTATTTCGAACCGGCAACTACATGATTGCCATTTCGACGCCCTAGCCATTAGGCTACCGCCGCTTTATACTTCTCATATGCTTAAACCGTTGAACAGATTTCGATAAAGTTTGGCAAGAAGAGAAATTGTTTGCATCCTGAGCAAGGATATAGACATAATAAGGACTACAGCATGGGATTCTTCAACAAGGGTGTGAAAAGATTTTTATAAGGGTCAGCAACGCGCGAGTGATACCCCTAGTGTTGCAAGCGTCCATAGGCTACGGTAACCGTTTACCATCAGGCCGACCGCATGCTTGTTTGCAACTTTATGGTATAATAAATCTTTGAGTTGCACTGAGAATGGAAGCTGCTAGCTAGCAAAAAAAAATACATTCAGCCAAATTTCACGCTCCATAAACACTGTTATATATTACCTACTAGCTGTTGCCCGCGGATTCACTTGTCCTTCAGAACATACTTAATTATTGCACATAAATTAATAAATAATATAGATATGTAATAATTAATGTATTTAAAATGCAGTCAGAAGGTAATTCTTCTAGCATGATACACATATAAACGTACAGGCTCATATTACTCTTATATGAATCCTTCTTTTTTTTCTCTCATCATCATCATCATCATAATCCTTGTACAGTCAGCGTCAAATATTTCGTGACACTCAAAGTGGCCAAAAAGATTGCAACACGATCCTATTCCGACTGATACAAAGACGTGTTGCGAACTATTTGGCCACTTTGGATGTTACGAACTATTTGACGCTGACTGTACAAACATCGGCCAGCTAAAATTTTATTAATATGATTCTATTTTATACTTTCAAAGTAACTAAATCATAGCAAGTTTATGAAAGTAACTTATAATGTTGTGTGTATATCAAACACTACAAAGTTAATTAATATAATGACAGTTTAATGAAAAGGGCTATCTGCACATGACGTTATAACATGAACATGCTAAAATTTAATATTGTTTGTTTTCATAGAGTTCTTCATTAACTGTGGGAAACTGTTTTTGATTTTAACAATTTTGATAGATAAATTTATGTTTGTTTAACTTTTATAATGAAATGGATACTTTAATTCTGCCACGCTAGTTCCTGAGTATGGAAAACAGTTCTTGTTTTATTTTTCTATATATTTTCACATCATCTTATATTAATTTAGGGATCACTTAAATAGTATTGTTGGTAAATATGAACTTGTATTTTACATCTGTCATGAGATAAATGGCTTATTCTTTTTCGAAGACTAACAATGAATGTGATTTTTTAAATGTTCCCATAATACAAAAAGAGAAGTACTTATTATAAAAAGAGACGTCATTTAGTCGCAGCTTTTGACAGTAAGTCGTGAGAAAGGTCAAGTAAATTTACACATTACGCCCACAGGAATATCGTTCAAACTCATATACACAACTAAAATGATTAACTATGGCTTCCTTCCCGCCTGGTTGTTGGCGGGCAAAAACTAATTTACTGTCACCAGGCATCCTGTATTGCGGAATACAAACGATGTTTCGTTTCATACTAATAAATCAAAATGGTTGTGGTTGAAAAAACCAAATGTAAATACGACAAGATATGATTCGTGGACGTGAAGACGTACGTGGGTAAACCGTTTGTTAGCGAGTACAGTCGCGGATAGTCGTGTTTATTTTGGGTTTATATTTCTTTAATTCATTTTTGTACATAACTTTTTAAAAGGCGGGCAACGCACTTGTGACTCCTCTGGTGTTGCGGGTGTCCATGGGCGGCGGTAATCGCTTACCATCAGGCGATCCGTCTGCTTGTTTGTGCTTGTTTTCCATAAAAAAAAATCTCTTAAGAGTCCGGCAGATCGAATTTCCCATACAAACGTAATACCAAAATTAATTTTAACGGTATCGAAATCCGAATAATAACACAATTTCATTAAATTGTGTTATTATTCGGTTATTCTAGGTTTCCACTCTATTTTTTCCAAAATAATTCACTTCATTCACAAGGCAAACAAATGCAGTTCTTGATTACCGGTTTCCAGAGATATAGTAGTAGCGATTATTACTGCCATTAATTTAGAACTTGTTATAGACCTACAAACTACGAAAATTTACTTAAAATTTGAATTTGGCGAGCTCAGGTGAACAATCAGCCTTAAAGAGTCTCGTTCGGGTTTAATAAGTACATAATGGTTGCCTGGAAGAAATCGCAGATTGCGATAAGGCCGCCCATTGTATGTTAAATTGATACATTTGCTTTGTCTTTTGTATATTTTTGGTGTAACTACAATAAAAAGTATCATAAATAAAATAAATAAATAAATAATTATTCATAACAATATTTGTGGCTAACACTTTTGCGTTCACATATACATGTGATCGCGTTGTAACTATGCACCGCCTCAGTTCCGTAATATTGCCATAACAAATGGTCTGTCGTTAGTTTAACGGCAATATTAATCGTTGTTTTGTCTACTCTCGCCGACAAAACCGACGATTTACGAGAAACAATGGTAACTGTGATCGATGAGTCACTGTAGTTTAATAAATAATAATAATTAATATTGTTTTTTTTAACCGCGTGGCCAATTTTTTTCTCACAATACTCTGGTACGTATTTCAAAATCGGTCGAAAAAAAAACTTCCCTTCTAGAATATGTTAATTAATCTATATTTATAATAAATCTGTAGAGAGGTCAATTCTGTACATGAAATATATTTCCAAAATAACTATCAGTGGGTGATTAGTGATCGATACTGACGCCAAAAATGCAATTAGTAAAATTTTTGTCTGTCTGTCTGTCTGTTTGTTCGTTATAGAAACAAAAACCACTCTACGGATTTCAACGAAACTTGGTACAATTGTTCTTCATACTCCTGGGCAGGTTATAGTATACTTTTCATCACGCTACGATCAATAGGAGCAGAGTAGTGAAGGGAAATGTTGGGAAAATGAGTGATTCATGAGAAAGGTTTCAAGCTATAAAACATCACGCTACAACCCTTAGGAACGGGGCAACGCAGGTGAAACCGCGGGCGAAGAACTAGGGAACAAAGTAACTATTCCACGCGGACGAAGTCGCTGGCAAAAGCTGTAAATAAATAAAATAGAGGCTACAAATAATATTATTTACTAGCGACCTGCCAGCGGTTGCACCTGCGCTGCTCCATTCCTAAGAATGAATGAATGAATTCCTGAAACCTTCCTCGATAAATGGACTATCCAACACAAAAAGAATTTTTCAATTTCAACCAGTAGTTCCTGAGATTAGCGCGTTCAAACAAACAAACTCTTCAGCTTTATAATTTTAATATAGGTAAGTTGAGTATAACTTTAAAAAGCTTAAAAATTCTCTGTTAAATTGTAAGCATCTGCAAGAAAAACAAAAACGGTCTCTCCGAAGTGAAGCTCCCGTTTAATACTATATAATCACTTTAAAAAGTAAAGCAAACTTGTCAATTGTGGAGCAAAGAGTTTCTACCGTGCGCTGTGAACTTAACAAGTGGGTAGTTAAAAAAAATAAGCCGGTTCTTAAAGGTTCTTCAGTGCTATCTTAGCTGCAAAAAGTCGTTTTCACAAAGCGCTTATTGGCTTGCGGCTCTGTTAATTAGCCCAGAGACAATATATTCTTTTTTTAAATTCAAGCGTTGTTTTGTCTTTTGCGAGCTCCTTTTATTGAGGGGACAATTTATTCGAAACTTAAAAATTATTTTATGCTGGATGTTGGGTTTATGTTGGTGTTTCATTTTCTAATGATCATATTATTTATCTTTTCAAGGAATATTCAGTCTAATTGACTGAAATAAACTGCTTTAGTTAAAGCCCTCAAAAGTACGCTATACGTCACATCAAGAAGCTTTAACATATCGTTCTGTATCTGCTCCTATTGTATGGATATTGGGTAGACAATAAATACTTCTGTTTCTTTGTCCACGCTTACATCGTACGAGTATTACGGTACGCACCTGACCTTTTTGAAGAATCTAAAAATGATATATGCTCGGACGAAGAAAAAGAAGTTTGCATACGCAAACATCCACGCATTTATCGTATCATGTTAACTTCTGTGGTTTTTGACTATCCTTAAAGGAAAATAAATGGGATTGTATGTTCATGAGTCCTCTGCTGAACAAAATTTTCCCAATTCCAACAAGTTTGTGGCATACAACAAGCAACTTAATGACAATTTTCTAGGTTTCGTCTCTCGTTGAAGACCGTTTTATGTTGCGTTTTCCGGTACGTTGTCTCCAAACGAGAACTTATTTGCGCCATCTACTATCAACTCATCGAGCCATGTATGAGTGTAACCATATAGTTAAAAAGGACTACTATTTTTTTCAATAAATCTTCTTCCAATAAACCTTTATCATAAGAGCAGACTTATTACGGAGTTCGTAAAATTGAAAATAAGTTGATTGCTCAATTCCTCGCCTATAAATATTAAAAGCAATACTACAAAAGTAATAAAAAAGGGGAATGAACTTGCGCAGCAATCAAAAAGCTTTTACTTTCAAAATCCTTAAGATATTGAAGCCCATTTCTATAAGTATACTCATGTAAAAAGAAATCATCTACAGTAAATTGAAAATGAAAAAATAAATGTTTAAACACATCTCATGAAACTTTATGAATCGCAATTGTTGAAAGAAGATTACGTATTTAATTAAACTGATGTTAAGTAAATCAAATATATTTAGAAAAACATGTTTTGGTTCAGTACAATTTAACTAGTTTTTTCTTTCATTTGAATTATTAATCGCGTTTGAGATTCAGTTTTAAAAAACGAAGTTTAATTTTTCTGATAAAGCTTAGTTAACATGAATATTATGTATATTTTTAAATCAAAACAAACTAAAAATCAATATTTAACTGCTTTAACTGCTGCTGAAGTAAATGGAGTTAAACTCACGAGGTTTACTATCAGCTCGTTGACAGATCTGTGAGGTAGGTCTGCACTTAAATCTTGGTGTCTTTAAATCACGAGTCAATCGGTTTCATCTAGGCAAGCGCGCTCCATCCAGGTGAACTGGCGGTCACAAGCGTAGGCCTATCAAGAATAAAAAAAGAAAAAATCACATCTATAGATAATTTTTGCTCTTTGCTTCGAAGATAACAGAAATTAAATTTTCACAATTACTCAGATCCGAAATTGTAAGAATCATATTAATATTTATATTGTCGTTAGTTCTTGGGGTGCGAGAATGTGATATTGTAAAATACTGCGCAATTGTTAAGTTAATAGCTTCGTTTTGTAAAAAGTACATAGAGAATGGATTTTTACACATAACTTAAAAAAACTATCTACGTGCCTATCGATTTATAAAGTTGAACCAGTAAAAAACCATAATATTTAAATTTGAAATAAAGAATAAATAATTATGATTATAATTACACCAACGAGAGCACAAGAGTAGATTCAAAATGGACGAATCAATACCGTGCGCTAAGCCTTATCCCAAAAAATGATAAAAGCTCGCAACTCTATTTAAAATTTCTGCGTGAATTTTTTGAAAGTGCAACACAACACTAGTGTCAGTCGCTCGAGGCTTGCTTTGAAGTCGTGCGTCGCGTTGGCGTCGGTGGGTATAGGGCTGTCGCGATTGTCGCACTCGTGTCGCGTGTAAATCACGCCCAGTCCTGACGCGGCCTTATTCTAACGCGCGGATTAAATGCCGTCGGCCTGCGTCGAGTAGGTAATATTTTGTACAGTGTTTTATGCTTTTTAACGAATTTATAGCAATTTACAGGCCTTTGTATCAAATATGCAGCCATTTTTTGCGTTTTATGTATCAAATATGCAAGTCCATTTACCTTTAGTGTTCGCTTTTTTCAGTTTTATGCCGGTCATGGAAAAATAATTTGGTTATCCCTTCATTTATCATTTTAGCTAAAGGATTTTAATAAAATAGAGAGTGAAGGAAAAATCTTGTATATGCACTTTTTGTAGCAAATTTAATGTTATATAACCGTTAGTTACTTCACTCGGTTATCAAAATACAATCTATCTTCTTGCCACATTGTATCGTAATCTGATCAGCAGTTTAGGCGTGAAAAGGTAACAGACAAACAGAGTTACTTTCGCATTATATTAGTAGAGATTGACTCTTATAGACAGCAAATTGAGTCTGTCTCTCACAACTGCACATAGACAAACCCAATAGCCATCCGGCATTTTTTTCAAGTAACATAGATCACGTGTTCATCAAACCAACAACACAATACCAACCAATTACCATGGAAACAATTAAACAAACACAATAACAGCAATAACAATGACAAAATGCAATTGTCCCACGTTTATGGGGAAAGTTTGAAACAAAACGGTCACTGGCAAGAAGTACCGATACAGCCCAACTCTACCGATAAAAACTTGTAACAATCTGATTAGACTTATAAAAGGACATTAGAGAAAGGATTTTTATCTAAAAACGAACGTTTTGCGAAGAAAAGTTCCTTAATTGCGTCTGAAACGATAAAATCTCTCGGATCTACAGTTACGCACTTTGATTTGCAGTTAGCAAAAAAGTTGTTGAGTAAGGAATGGCTTTTAGTTAGCCGCCATCATTCATTTTCGTCTAGAAATGTATTAAAAGTTTTAGTACCAGAGAGATTTTATTACTATTACCAAAGTAATTTTTCACGCAGTACGGTTGTCATTTTAATCCGCGTATAATAATATCTTATTGTAATAAATGTCACGAACCGTGACGTCATACCACGCCTATTTATTACAGCTAGGAGGTCACCTTGTCTAAGCTTGTAAATTAAGGGTATTACATTGCCCAATGACCTTGAGGATTTAGTCTTTTTGCTAGTATTTGTTAGTCACAGGCATTGCAGGGGTGCTTCACGCGGGGTGTTAGTGAGGTTTCGGGTATTTTATTATTACATCAAAATATTCAATGAAATAAGAAAATAAAAACAATACACATTGTTAATGACGTCATTACAATTTTTTTGGTATAAAATTCATGACTAACTATTAAACCGTTAAAGAGGAAAAATATCAATTAGGTTAAAAAATGCCTATTTACTTCAATTATTATCCAAAATTGGGGCAAATTAAAAAAAAAAATAACAATGCAATTTGTTTGTGATGACCTTAAGTATAACATATATTTTTTATATGGCAAACGCACATAAGGATCCACTAAAAACTTCTTTAAAACTAGGATGTTTTTTGTATTTGAGCGATTTAATGCCCTTAATAGCTTCGAACTTAATACACCACATTTTTTAAAGAAGAAACAAACATATTAATTTTATTTAATCTTGTATGAAAGCTTTAACAACCATGGATTGTGTTTTAAAATGGCCGTTCAGCGAAGGTCACAATTTAGAGTCTCTTAATTTCATCCAAATACGTCACTGATTTCTAGGGTTGCCAACATTTTTTAGTTTTTTAATTAAAGAACTTTTCGGAATAAGCTGTGAAAACATAGTAAAAATGTATATAATTGTAAAAATAAAGTATATTACTTCAACAGTAGTACCTATATATTACAGTACAGTTGGCAATTTTAGTGACTGTCCACAAGTAAATATAGGCAATGTGTAGCTCTTTAAAACAAACCGGCGTAATTACCCTGAAAATATCTTACACTAAAATAAAATAAAAACGAATTCCAAAATGCAATTAAACTTAAAACAAAATTTTGTCAAAGAACGTGCTTCTAGAAATCGCGTTATCAGAAAAATCTGATCCGTTTAATATTTGTTCACTCTAAAATCAACAAAACTGAAAGTACTGAATATATTATCATAATAATCAGATAATTTCGTGTATTATACAGATGTTTTGTTTATAAAACATCTGTATAATACACTAAAACTATTTAATACCTTACCAAAAATTCTCAAATCGTCGTCATCGATAACATCAGCACTTTGTAACTTTGATATTACAACAGTAGAAACAGTAGGCTAAGTTTAAATTATTCTGGCACCAGGTACAATCACCATCAGATTATAATAATATTATCTTGATGTACAAACTTTTCAAAATAATCTTAACAAATAAGAAAATGAAAGTGTATTACAAAGATACAAGGGATGTTTTAGAATGAACACAGTACAGTCAGTAACTTCTGAATAATACAGATTAGTTAAAGCGTTTTGAAGATTGCATCGTGTTGAACGACTTCTGTTGCTGGGTGTACTTCTGTAGTACCCCTGTCCGTGTCCACTGCTGCTCGATACGAATCGTAGCCCGCCATCGTCTTAGCTATACGCCGCAGAATACTGTTGAAACGACAAACTTTAACCATAACCATTATCACTGTCCCGCCCTTTGGAACAGTGTGTGGCACAAGATTAGTAGCGAAAGCGGAACTGAATAAATTTTTTTGCTGCTAAAATTTGATTATAAAGAAACTTGCAAAAGAACTTTCTTTACTTCTTCTTTTCTTTCATACAGTGTGTCATAATTGTGTCTGTATGGGATTTTAATTATTAAATGTACTCAATATACCTACATACGAAAGAATACACTAGGGTAACAACGATTTTCTATGTAAAAAATAGTCTGCAATTGAATAAGCACAATAAAAAATACCGAGACTAACAGCTGTACCCATAACACGCTGGTAGAAGGTAGGAGATAACCTTTTATTTTTGTCAAATGTAAGATTCTGTACATAAACTTGTATGTAAACTTGTAACTGTAACTGTAAACTGTAGCTAAGTATACAACTTGGCTACAGTTTTTTATCTTGAAGTATGTATTTTCTCAATGAACCAGTGATAAAGCGATTATTTTTGTAAATAATCACGTTGTATTTTTTTCAATTCTATTGCCATGTTCATTACTTTTCTTTAAAAACGTATTCGTTAATAAAACTTTGAATTAAAATAAAATCTACAGTGATTTAAAACATACCCGTAGCCTAATCACTCACTGCCTAACTACTCAGTGTGCCGATAATGTAATCACCCAAGAGTCAGGCTTAAACTGTGAACATACTCCCCGAACTCATTTTTACACGTTCAGAACATATTGTCACATCATAAAAAAGAAGTTCGCCCATTAAGCCCAGCCCGCGGCGGCCCAAAGTTTATTACTTGGACCAAACTTTTCGAAGTCATTCGTTCAGGCGAAGATTTTTATACAACGTCCCACGCCGTTTATTGCTCAAAATAAGTAATTTGGTAGGACGAATCTGCATAATGTTGGTAGTAAGAGAAACGACTTGTTTTGGAGTTTTATGTAAACAGTTGGTCTGGGAATTCACTTTAATGGCTGCATGTATTATGATGTAGTGTCGTATTTTACTTTTGATGGTTGTATGTCTCATAATCCTTATTGGTCTAAGGATCGGAAACTTGGCTGCTGAGTGCGACGTCTTATGATCAATTCCAAGGTGCAATGTTATTGACTGTTCTATAAAATTCTCTGTAGCAGTTCAGGTTTTGGATTTGTGCTCGGTTAATGATGATAGGCTCACCCCTTATAACCTAAACATACCTGGGCATTGAACTCAGGACCTCTAGCTTAGCTGTCGTGCTTACAACCACTAGACTAAAATTAAGCTGTTACAATACAATAATGATTATTTCAAATAAGAGGAACATGGAATACAAATTCCTTTTATTTTAATTTTTGACTCCTCGTCATAAAAAGGCGACCGCCTAAATAAATCACACTCGACGATTTTAATTCGGCCCTTGAAATGTCCGTGGGTATCGTAAGTGCGGATAAGTCCTTAAATTAATAATCGTTGAGTGCACAAATTGTCCTTAATAAAATTGACCGTTATTATTCGAAGGAAGAGGGTCCAGAGAATATAATTTATGCCATTTTTGGACGGGCAGGAATGTCTCATAAGATAGCAGTAAATTGAGGACCATATTACGTAGATACTTACTATATTATATAAAGTGAAGGCTGGGAGTAGGTACATTACATTAGTAAATGATAAATGTTACTTATTTCTGTAAATAGATCCTTTAAGAATACTATTTCAAGAATTTTTTTTTTTAAATTTTATAACTAGTTGGCGCCGGCATTTCCTAACTGACGACCTCTGAGAAGAAATGCCGAAACATACTCGGAGAATCATGGTCTCTTTTAAAGTCCTGACAGTAGTTGTATTATCACGGTACACCTCTGCCTAACTCTTCGACGAACAGGCGTGATGGTTCATTATGTTTATCTTTATTATCACAATTATTCGATATTAATGCTAATGGTTCGATCTAGTCCACCAAATTCATTTTTTATTAAAAAAATATAATACTTTGTAGGGTTTCTCGCGATTTCATTGGCATCGCAAAGGACTTTTTAAGACAAAAGGTAGCCTATACCAAAATTGGTTCAGCGGCTTAGGTGTAAAAACGTATCAAACAAACAGACAAACAGAGTTACTTTCGCATTTATAATTAATATGCATAGTGTGGACAATCATAAAAACACAATACACTACATACAACTAATACCCGTCGATCGTAACAGAATAGAATGCAATGCAAAATAACTGTTCTTAACTTAACGTAACAAGACAAACAAATCAGCCCGGGAACGTTTGTAGATACCTCTCAACTTGGCCCGGGGTAGCGCAGGACTCGTTAATCCCTAGCCCGTGGTCCGGCGACGTAGTGACGGGATAACGTTCGAAAATTCGATATTCAAATCAGAATGAGTGGCTTTTTTTGTAAGTGGCCAAAAACTATCGATTTCGATAGCTCAGCGGCTGCCTGCTTACGGTATATGGATTTTCCAGCAGATTGTTCAAAAGGGTTTTGTGTGTATAAAATTCGTCTTTGAAAACGTAGTGTCCTAGTGTTCAGCAAACTAGTTTTTAAAGAAATAATGTTGATATATAAAATCTGGAACGTGTTTAAATCATTGATAATAAATTCCATTTCAGGTCACTGATTATATTTGGCACACTGAGACCAATCCCAAGATTGTGCCTACTGATTACAAACGTATGTCAATTCACAAATTCAATTACCTCCCAAATTATTATCCGACATCTCGACACTGACACAATCGCGTCCCCACTACAGATTCTATTCGATTACAATAATCGATTGTCAGGCGTCTCGAGTTCAGTCCCGTCGTGTTACTACTCTACCCCGGGACAGCAAACAATACGAGCGGCAATTAATACAGCCATTATACTAACGAGCGCCACTATCCGGGATCGGACGATTAGACACCGGGAAAAACTTGAGAGGTCCCTTACAATGGAGAATAGTTGATGGTGCCTTGTGTTTGTTAAATTGAGTACTTCTATTTACGTAAATATCTTTACGGTCACGTTAGCTTGGGGGTTGAGCAGAAATAACAATCAATTTTGGGAAAGCGAGATAAATTGATACGCTTGATAGCCAGGCAAATAAAAAACCAATTCAAACAAAAAAATATATATTAGTATTGCACTCACATTTGAGTTAATACTTTTTTTAAAACAGGTTAACATAATTTAGGTATCAATTGGTTAGGTTGTGGCTAACCAATATTTTTTTTATTCTTGATAGACCGACGCTCGACGATGGATCGCGCTTGCCTAGAAGAAACCGATTCACTTGTTATTTAAAGACATCCAGATTGTACCTATCTATTGGGTAAGACCCCTCCAGAAGTGCATTCCATATGTCACAATTAGGTACAATATTGTTATTTAATTAGATTTCTTTCAAATATAATAACATAATTGGCACCGTCATCGTTTCCCACCCGACGATTTCAGGTACAAAGCTCCAAAACCAAAGCCACTGTTAATATTATAGGACGTTAATTCTAAAATCTCTGCTTTTCTATACTGCAAAATTTTTAATAGGGTGAGAATAAAATGACTTTAAGTGGGAGCCATGCTTTGGCACGAATGGGCCGGCTCAACCGGAGTGATACCACAGCCTAACAGAAAACTGGCGTTAAATAACGCTTACGTTGTGTCCACCACGCTATGCTAGGGTTGAGATAGAGAGAATTGAAAGACATCACGCACCTTAAATGTTTTTTTTAAATTGAACACAGAAATGTATCGAAGTGTAGAAAAGACTATTCAAAGACTGTCTAAAATAACATAGCGGATATTCATAGTAGCATTTTATTCTAAGATCAGCACAGAATATCCACGACCAAAGAACAAATGGAGCTCGTTTGAAAAGTAAAATATCTTCGCTTTGATAGAACAAGCTGGCTTGCGAAGCCTTTGCTCGTAATTAACGCTAGTATAAATAAAATACCATTCGTTCTACTTGTAAAAAATGTCTGAACCTTTGGCAGATCAGTCTCCATGCCTTGTGTCTTTAGCTTGAATGTGTTAATATTATTTTAAAACTTCTGTATTCGCAAAATTCTTTACGGTCAAGTAAATTTCGGAGTGTGGAGTGTATAGGTGAGGTAGGTAGGTAACTCATATTATAATCCTACAAGATGCAGTCTTGATACTTTGGCGAATATTTTAAATTGAGCATTCGTACGCGCCGCGTAACGCGGCTTACTCTGCTATTTCTGAGAAAACCTGCTTACTCTTGAATAGACCCGTAGCAAGAAGTGGGACATTAACTAATGAATGATGACTCTAGGTAGGTGTTATGGCTAGATATTTTTGGCCTAGACTGAATAATTCATGACTCATGGACTACGCGTTTGTCGCATAGCTACCGATTTAAAGAGTACCCTTAATTAGCTAATATACTTTTCCAATTTGTGTATTAATTACAATGAGTATATAAATTATATGCTCATAATAAATTTAATCTAATCTAACCTTGATTTATTTGTTAATTTTTTTATTACTTTATATCTGTGTGTTAGGTAAACGGACCTTGCCTCCATAAATATGTTTTTCGGTCTTCTTCTTTCTTTTTAAGGCGCTTGACTTTTTAAAATAATAAGCTATAGTACCTATACGTTTCCCTATACAAGAAATATTTTACAATAGAGACATAATTTCTCTAAGGAACGGCTTAATAAAATATAATGGAATTTTAAAAGCTCATTTTTTATTTTTAAACTAATTTTTATTCAATATAATGGTCGACCAACGAGGACATAAAAATACACCCTCTAGATTCATTACTGCAAAAATCAACAGAAGATGCCAATTAATTGTAATAAGCTTTTCGTCTTTGAAACGCGTATAATCACGCTCGCGCATTAAGGGGGAGCCTGTGAAATAGGGTGACTTCCCCTCACGGATCACGAAGGAGTGATCATAAAAAAATCACCCTTAAGTTTTCGTTCGAGAGACTTATTAGAGCATTGCTTAATAGTAGGTAAACATGGGAACATACGAGACTATACTTGCAGCGAGTCGCTTTTATTCATTAAATTACAACTTCGTAAAAAAATGATATGCCTATTATAAAAATAACTTAAACGTTACCCAATTTTAGGATGCAGTTAGTCTTGTGCTGTCACACAGTCACTTTGACTTAAGAATCCGGCGAACCGAATTTCCCATACAAACGTAATAGGTACCAAACTTAATCGTAATTCAAACACAATTTAATCAAATTGTGTTATTATTCGGATTCAGATAGCGTTAATCTAGGTTCCTACTCCACCATTTCGTCCAAAATACTTCACTGGACTACATGATAAATGGCGAATGCAATTTTTGACAACTTTACAAACTTTGGCACGATTTTCCGGTCGTTTATTTCCAGTGAAGTAGTAGTAGACGAAATGGTATAGTAGGAACCGACATTAACGGTATCCGAATCCGAATAATAACACAATTTAATGAAACATTGTTTATATTACGATATATTTTGGTATTACGTTTTTGTGGGCAATTCAGCCTCCGCCGGACCCTTAAAGTGATGGAGACAACGCGAGACTTAGCGGCATCTTAAAATGTTGTAACTTTTGACTATGTTGTCATAATAATATATAGTAATATATCTATTTGTGATTTTTTTTTTGCATTTTCTATGCTAATATTATAAAGTTATTTTTAGTAAAGGAAAAATTCAATCGCGGGCAGGATTCGAACCTGCGTCTCCTGGTTAGATACACCAGACGCTCTGACCGCTAAGCCACCGCGAGTCCCACCCGCTTGATCGAAATTTGCCTTCACATTCTGAATTTACGTCATAAGGTGACGGTGGCGACATCTATTGAAAAGCAAGTTACCTTGCTCGTCAACCGATATGACTTACTTTACAGTTAGTTCGATATCGTACGATGCCACCTTACCTTTTAACTATCTTTTTGTGTTTTTTTTTACTAAAAATAATAATATATAGTAGTTAATGATGTGGCCAAGCTGAATAATTGTTCTCTGTATCAGTGTCGAGTTAGAATTTGTGGCTGTTTAGTGGTAATAGTTTCGCTCCCTATTTGTCCGATGAGATCTAATGATAATGAGACCTAAAATATACAATGTAATTCAGAACTAGCGATCCGCTCGCGGTTTCAACCACACTGCTCCGTTCCTAAGAGGTGTAGCGTTACGTTATATAGCCTATAACGTTCCTTGATAAAAGGACTATCCAACACAAAAAAAAAATTCAAATTCTTTTGAAAATTCATTTACAATCTCATAAACTCACAAACTTTACCTCTTTATAATATTAGTATAGATATGTACATATATACATATGTACACATCTGCTTAACCTAACGCGCAATACACCCGTTATGTTATTCCTTTTTATCTCACCAAAGAAAAGACGTCAGCGCGTTCGCCCTCCATCTCTAGTCTCCCCTATGTTTTCATAGCCAACGTCTGAAGGGATTTAATGAAATTTAATTTTGCTGAGATTTTTCTTTTTCCTCGCTAATAAACTTTACGACCGGAAATTTACGGGTAAGCAAATATTTAAAAATCACCCTGTTGAATAATTTCCTTATAATGACGTCTTTTTTTAATTACTTTACACTGCCTTACTTAGAGGTTTCAGCAAGAATACGCTTGTAGTTCCAAAAGGTTTTGAATTTTGCTCCGGTTTTATTTTTTTATTTAAAACGGAAGACTATTTTGTCTTTATACCTTTCTATTTGACCTTAATTACTCAGAAAGTAATTTTCTACTTCAGACAAAGATACCTACCAAAGACAACTTTCAGGAAATCTATGCTAGATATTTTATAAATAAATACGCTTTACGCTGCGATCTTCTATGTCCATTTAGATAGGAGAATTATTTATTTACTAATTATCATCGCATTCTTCGTGTCACATTTAAAAAATCACCAAACGCGCGTTTCAAAATAAACTTTAACTGCTTATGCTTGTGTATTTATATTCCGTCATTTTCCCCGGGGATAAAGGCGTCCACGATTAATCCTTTAAACAAATATGACTACAATACTTGTAATGAATACCTCCATTTAATTAACAAGAAACAATATTATAGTCTATAGATTGTCTTATAAAGAGTCAATAATTACAATCTTTCTATAATATAAAAATGAATCGCAAAATGTGTTGGTAAGCGCATAACTCAACAACGCCTGGACCAATTTGGCCAATTCTTTTTTTTAAATGTTCGTTGAAGTTCAAGGATGGTTTTTACGGCGAGAAAAATTCGAATAATTGCCGGAAAAACCCTAAAAACAGCCCTTTTCTTTTTCCCATACAAACGTTTTCTAACTAAAACGTAGAGTCAATTTGAGCTTTATTACAATTGCATAAAGTTCATATTAAATTACAAGCACTCATTGTTGTCTAAGCAATGTAGGTGTGTTCCTAACGTCAAAGAGTCAATTTGCACTTTATTACCGCTTTACAAAGTTCAAATTCAATCATATCTAAACATTCGCTAAAGAAAAAGAACATGCAGAAAAAATATTTTCTCATACATTTTGTATCGGGAACGGATTGACAGATTTGACAGAATTAAAACACGAACACAAATGGCGTTGTTTTCTGTGAGGTTTCTATTTCGGTAGATGGCGTTCTGTGCATTTTCCGACCTACTCATAAGCTGCTGGTGTGATTTTGATTTTTTTTTTTGTGTATGTTTAAATGGGTCCCCCTGGATGATTTAGATTTACAATTTGAGCCAGTAGGTGGCACCGTAATCGGGTTCTAAAATTTTTTTTATCAGCGTAAGACACGGGAAATTGAATGAATGATTGAGATGACGGCTGATAGGGATGAATGGAAGAAAAGGGCAGGAAGATTATGATACAAGGCAAGACAACGTTTGCTGGGCCCGCTAGTATATTTAATAATTATGTTATTATCTTAAGACAGTCCTTCAGTCAGGTGTGTGAATGTGGACGAAACAAAAGAGGTATACAAGAATCGTAGCAAGTGACGTTCTGTTGTTTCTACCTACCCTATAGGAAAAAGGCGTGATTATACAAATGTATGTAGGTACATATGTGTTATTAACATCTACTTTTTTTTATTCTTTAAGTAACGTCTATAATGCGTGAAGTTGTGTGTTTACATTTTACTTACAATACGAACATACTAAATTATTAAGTTATTTTAGTGAAGGAAAAATTCAACCAACGACCTCTAACCCACCGCGAACCCCACCCGCCTGAGGTCAGAGCGTCTGGTGTATCCAACCAGAAGACGCAGGTTCAAATCCTGCCCGCGATTGAATTTATCCTTCACTAAAAAACCTTTATAATCTTACCATGGAAAATGCAAAAAAAAATTTCAAAAAGATACTACATTATTTTTCATTTTTCATTGAAATTAAAGTTATAATATATACGGAATTAGGTATATGATGTTTTATAATAGGATGGAAGTTGTGGGCCATACAATGTGTTATAATTTGTAACATAGTCTGAACTCGCCCGTATTTAACGCAAACAAAGGAACTATTTTTCAAAATGTATCTCCTATAAGGCTTAAGTCACTGGCTTAATTTAGTTGCAGTTAAGACTATCAGACGTGTGAGCTCCGTTCTAAAAGAGTTAAATCTTTTGGAAAGGAGATTGGAAGCCATCGGGTCCGTAAGTACCTACATAAAAGAAAAAAAAACGAATGTCCGAGGATCGCGCATAGTGTATGGCAAAAACTAGAGAGTCTAGAAAAAACTGATTGACTGACGACGGTGCATAACGCACAGACCAGCCACTGGTACTAGAAGAAACTGACGACTCCACACAACCTGGACCGCTGAGTCTTGGAAAAACTGATTGACTGTCGGCTTTGCAACCGCAGAGCCGAGAAATATCTGACCGACTAACAACTACCCACAATCCATTATATCAAACCAATTCTTTGCAAAATGTTCACTTGTGACAAACGATAGGCATTGTCGCGGGTAATTCCATAAGATACCTATGCGTAACTTAAAAACATATAACATAACACCACGCCTGTATTCCCCAATAGGAAGGAAGAGGTGTTATGTACATCAACAGATCGCCTGTATGTTCAGGAGATAGATCTATATTCTATTCTCTCTCTATCTCTATCTCTTCTCTATTCTAGTCTATTACAATTAACCGGGCACAAATCCAAATGCTGAGCTGCCACTGATAATTAAATAGAAAAACCCAACATCACTGCCAGGATCTCTAGCGTAGCAAAAGCACAAGACTTAAGCCCTCAAGATTTATCTAGTTTTACATATTCAACACCAGGTTACCACCCAGATAACCTACCCCACATCACCCGTATAGAAACGATGACGTAATTGATTGGAAGTCGCCGGACCTCGGGGCGGGCGCAGTCGAAAATTGATAAAGTTTCCAATGAAAACTCACCCCGGTCGGACAACTTTATATTGCCGAACTGAAACATCATTTTAATTTAATTTCTAGCTAAATTACTCATATAAGTTGGTCAGCGTGTTTCTATTATGATCTCGGAATTGAAATTCTATTGTTTTGAATACTGTTGAGGTCTGTTTACCAAAAAGGGTCTAAATAAAATGATATAAGTAATTTAAAAGATGTAAAGTTATCAATTTAAGAAAACAATAACAGTGTTTTATTATCTGACGTACGAGTAGGTATAAAATACTTATTAATTCAATGACACTGCCTTTTACTGAAAATACTTGCATAACTCACCATCTCTTCTGAAGTAATTTTTGATAATAACTACTGGGATTGAATGATATCGATGTCATCGCTACTTAGATTTGATTCTTAGAGTGAAGAATGATAAATATACGAATCGATTTTCTTGAGTATCATAATGCGGACATTACATATTTTAAGTTTAAATTTTAAATTGTATAGGTAACATCACTTCTTTATGGTGCATTATTTTTAAATAAAACTTATATTCTTAGTGTAATGATACCGCTTAACTATCTCATAGTATCAAATCAGAGATCATAAATCGGTAGTATTATACTAAAGTTACTCCGAAACAAAATCAACGAAGTAAATCCTACATTTACTTGTGACACTAAAGTTGTCAGGGACACAGTAGAGTACCTACTAGTGACGTTAAAGTGTCTCGGTCACGGTGGAATATTCCGGTTTATTGGCGCCATCCCGGACGTAATCCAAATACGTACTCAACTCTCGTGTAAATATCCCCCTCGAGGCTACCCGAGCAAGCATTTTTATAATGTTTGTCTAACAAGAATATCAATTAAAACACGGGCTTGACAGTTACTTGGTTTTAGTTCCGTAATGACTTTGTGTAAGTTTCCATCAACTAGAACTTGAAATTGGGAGACCAGTCTTCCCTGATATTGCGGTCGTAACAAACTACTTATACATGTTAATCTCTCTCTCTTTACCAAACAAAATAGTTTCAGTAGTAACAAGATTTTTACTCGAATATATTTTAGTAATGCCTCATTAGTCTAGTGGTCCCTAGTGCGACTGCTACGCTAAAGGTCCTGGATTCGATCCCCAGGTCGAGTATAGTGTTATTTTCATTAATTATTTGCTATTTTGCCCGGTTAATGGCAATAGGCTCGCCCTCTATTGCTAACTGTGGGTGTACATTAATACGTCTCTGCCTAACCGAATACAGGCATGATGGTATGTATGTATATTTTAGTAAATGTTATGAAAAGCTTAACTTAAATCGACAATTGACACGAATTTCAATATCTTGATCCCGCAAGCTGTATCGATAAGTCCAACACTATTGCACGTGAACTCTTCCCGGGCATTTTCGACCGGCCCAGCTATGGGAATAAAAGTTAAACAAATGGACGGCGTACCGGCAAGTTTTAATAAGATTCTTGCGAGGTTTAGTACAGAAACTGTTCGCTCGTGTGTAGCTGCCTAGAATTGTGATACGTTTTTCTCTCTTTTTTATTATATTTCTCTTTCATGGCTTATAATAACGCGTTTTAAAGTTTCGCAATAATGTTCGTTGTAATAAAAATGTGGAAAATATTTAGCTTAAAGAGCATTTAAAGCAGAACTAGGTTACGGGTTCAAAGTTATTGTAACGTTTTATATTAAATTGAAACTAAATAGGATAGAAAATGTAGATAATTAACATTAAGATTGTATTTTATTATTTAATCGTAATTATATCAAGTAAGGACTAATGAGTCTAGTGGTCCCAAGCGCTGCTACGCTAGAGGTACTGGATTCGATCCCAAGGGCGAGTGGTGTTATTGGGTTTTCTATGAAATTCTCAGTAGCAGCTCGGAGTTTGGATTTGTGCCCGGTTAATGGCTATAGGCTCGCCCCCTATAACATGGAACATACCAGTCGAACTGTACATTAGGTACGCCTCTACCTAACCCTTTGCGGAATACAGGCGTGATGGTATGTTATATCAAGTAAATTCAATCAGAAAAAGCACATTACAATTATTACATAATCAACCCATTATACTGTCCCACTGCTAGGCTCGGGTCTCCTCTCAGAATGACAGGGATTAGGCTATAGTTACAATTATTATAAGACCCTTTATCACCTTTAATTACTATCTGACATCCCTCGCGTATCATTCCCGGGCTATTGGCGACTTTTTGCGAGCCCGTTCACGTCAGCAAATCTTACGGGAGACCACTCACTTAATCCCGAGGCGGGTTTACGAGGGTTGGGGGCAAGGGGGATGGAGCTAAGAAACTTTTCCTGCCACTTTGTGCCCCGATTAGTGATGTAGATGTTCCAATTTTTACGGGATTATCCCGAATTCTTACGTTCACTTGTATTATGAATTGTTTCGTATTTTTACTGGAATTGGGACTGTTTCGCATTTTACTCAATTGGATTTTAGTTATTCGGGAGCTTATATTTTCATAAACTTTTTAAAATCAAAATTCTTGTTACAATAATTATGTAGGCGTGATTGTATGTTATGTCAGTATTTTTTTTTATTGTTGTAACATCTTGTGCAGATGGTTTTTTTGCCTGTGAGCACAAATCCCGTTAATTATGTAAAATAAGTTCAGTTAAAGTCTTTACTTTATTGGATATGAAATAACTTCCCTAAAAATTCCGGGCTTCAAAACTTCGATCCCGGTTATCTCACCTGGCATGTAACATCACTATCCCGCGACCTGTGAACAATGTCCGATGAGGTGACGTTTTTATAAGATCCCGGCGGATATCTGCTCTTTATTTTTTCCGACACTTTCCCTCTGATTGTGTCGGAAACTTACGAGCTTGGAATTATTATGAGTCTAGTGTTGTACTGTAACATTTAGCAGTTCGTTGTACATTTTGATGTCTATTACTTGACTTAAGGTGACATTTTATGAATAAATTTTATACATTTTGGGATGTTTTTGCGTCATTTTTTGGCCGATATAAGTATTTCATTTCAACGAGTTTTGTCGTAAGATTTATAGAGTTTTATTTTAGCTTTTATTTTGTGTATAAAAAAGTTTTTATTTAAAAAAATATCAAAATGCCTCATGCCTAATGGCGTGGTAGTGGTGTCTAGTGGCGCAGATATTTATCGCCGCCATACTTAATCTTTTATCGAAGTACTTAGCTACGGTTTCTTTAAACTCTATCAAGAACCATGCTTACTAACCCTAGACGCAATATTCAATGAGAATAACACAAAAAAAAATTAAAGATTTCTTTTTTCAGTTCTAAAAGAGAAATACCTTTAAGGTTCTACTAAACTATTAAATCTATAAAAGATCCACTTTAGTCAACTAATTTTCTTAGAGTCACTTTACTAAACTATCTACGCAGACTAGTCGAAAATTATTGTTTTCTGTCTTATACAATTTTACCCAAGTATTTTCAACTTGATCCATAATATTAAATTATTTTCGTATAGCACTTAATTAATCGAACTTTTTACGAACTCCAATATCGAACTTTTTTATTTTGTTGTTCTTTACGACTTTTAAGTTTGTTCCTCGAGATTTTTTACGAGTAATTAAAATGAATGAATATTATTTTGATGCTGAGAGGCTGTTAAAAATGTTAGCGGTCGTTAAGATCTTTTATGTAGACTTAGTTAAGTATTAATAGAGAAAAATGGTTGTTTTGTTGGAAGAAAATGGCTAAATTTTGGACGATTCTCGAAAAAAATCATAATTTAAGTTTAAAATTCGGAGCTGAATTTTATTAAGGGTCCGGCGGGGCTTGAATTGCCCATTAAAATGTAATACCGAAATAATTCGTAATCCAGACGATATTATATCAAATTATGTTATTATTCGGATTTGGATACCATTAATCTAGGTTCCTACGGTACTATTTCGTCTACTACTTCACTGGAAATAAAAATGCATTGCATGCATTCGCTTACATTTATTTCCAGTGAAGTATTTTGGACGAAATGGTAGAGAACCTAGATTAACGGTATCAGAATCCGAATAATAACAGAATTTGATTAAATTGAGTTTGAATTACGATTTATTTTGGTGTTACGTTTGTAAGAGAAATTCGATCCGCCGGATTCTTAAGCGTCAGGATTTTTATAGGCTCGCCCTAATACATGGGACCTATAATATACCAGCGAACTGTGCGTTTTCATTTGTATACTTCTGCCTAAGCTTTCGGGGAATACAGGCGTGACGGTGTGTTAATTATCTGTAAAGATACCGGTGAACTGTGCGTGTATATTAGTACACATCTGCCAACCCTTCGGGGAATACAGGCATGACGATATGATACATTACTAACCTTGCTATATTTCATCGTAAAGACAAAGCTTATTCTAATCCTATAAAACTACAAACTAACGCTTAGCAATGCACTACAAGTTAGCAAATTTAATACCGAACATGCTCTAGTGGACTGAATTAATGTTAAACCGTATGCATCTACTAACGACCTGACCGGAGCGGACTAAATCTAAGTTTAAACGATGTTTAAATGACACTTTGTGTAATGGTAGTGTATTTCTAAATCGTCTGGAATGCGCCTCTTATACGGTTGAACGTAATGCTAAAAGATATACGGGCGCATTTTGCGGGCGTAGCCGCCGCAGATGCACAAGTTTAGAAATTATTTTGCGTTTATTGGAAGCAGGTGTGTGAAGTTCGTATAAGTGAGGACAGTTTGCGATATTTGAAGTTGGTTGATATAATACGGTATATTATTTATATGTATATTCCAAAACTTATATATTCTAAATCTTTTATCGCTGGATTTGTTTACGTATACATAAGAATTGATGTATTACTGTCTTAAAATATTAGAATTTTTTATTGATTTAAATATGCAAATCTCTCTCTTTTAGTTTGCATTACATATTTTTTACATAACATAAGTACCATCACTCCTGTATTTCCTGAAGGATTAGGCAGAGCCATACTAATGTACACCCACAGTTCGCGGCTTATGTTTAGGTCCCATGTAGAGATGGATTTATGCCAGGGCATTTATTTTTTTGCCCAAAATGGGCAGAAACCCATCTATAGTCCGACGTAGATAGGTAAACGGGGGCAATTTGCTCGATTGGCATTTATCAGGTACAAATCCGAAACTCTGCGCTGCTACTGAAAATTGTATAAAAAATTACTAATACATATTTAATTATCAATAATTAATTTTCGCATTACATCATTTACGAATATTAGGTAGTGTTAATACATACATTGCTTTTATTAAGCACTCAGTATGATCCTAAGTGCAATTATTGTACGGGTTAATTAGTGTATACGTAATCCTTATTAAAATGGCAATACTTATGTACATAACTGCCTCATTAGTCTAGTGGTCCCAAGCGCGACTGCTACACTAGAGGTCCTGGGTTCGATCCCCAGGTCGAGCACAGTGTTATTGGGATTTTCTATGAAATTCTCAGTAGCAGCTCGGATTCTGTCTGATCTGGATTTGTGCCCGGTTAATGGCTATAGGCTCGCCCCCATAACATGGGACCTAAACATACCGGCGAACTGTGGGTGTACATTAAGTACGCCTCTGCCTAACCCTTCGGGGAATACAGGCGCGATGGTATGTTATGTTACTTATGTACATCGCCAGCCTCGTATCGTTTATTAATTTTTGCATTCAAATTTCTCCTTTACACCAATGTATATAAAGACATTGTTAAGTCTTTAGCTTGCAGGATACATTGCTTTTATTAAGCACTCAACATAATCCTAAGTGCAATTACTATACCAATAGATTATTAGTGGTATGCCTACATAATCCTCATTAAAATGGCAGTACATCGCCAGCCGCTATCGAGGCCAACGCCGCACTAGATCGGGTTTAGTACCGCTCTAAATCCCATCTATACATTGCTCCGTGCCCGGCCATAATTCTCACCCGTACATTTTCACAGGCAGCCTTCCAAGCCGCAGCAGAGCCTGCAGGTGCTCTAGCAGAAATTGTTTCTACCCTCCAATGTAAATATTAGTTAATTAACTGCAAACCGACGCGGTCGCCTCGGCCCCGTTCTCTATTTAACTTGGGATTTGAAACTTAAAAACCTAGAGTCTGAGCCTATTTATTTAAGGCCTGACTTGCTTTCGCTGAGGGTTCGTTCGAACTTTGTGACCTCTTTGAAGATGTTATGGAGAATTCTATGATTTAATTTTAAATTGAAATTCTGGCTTTACAAGCTAGTATTCTTTCCAAATCTTGCTACTTTGAAGATTTTTTTCTGTTTTCAAGCAAATCCGTTTTTTCAACCGACTTCAACAAAAAAGAGTGGGTCTCAATTCGTCTGTATTTTTTTATGTTTGTTACCTCATAACTTTCGACTGGGTGAACCGATTTTGGTGATTCTTTTATTATTTGAAAGCTGGTGCTTTCCGTGTGGTCCCATTTTTTGTTCCATTAATTTGGTCCAGTTCTGACAATGGCATCCATTAGAAAACCATATAAGTCTTAAATTTGCAATAAGTAGATATTATGTGCGCGACAAATGGAAAAATAACTCAATATCACGCCAACCGAATTTGATGATTCTTCTTTCGATCAAAAGTTCAAATACTTCAGAGTCCCATAAAAATTTGGTCAAGATCTGATCACAAAATTTAGAACAAAATGACAATAGTGTGTAAATGATAGAATGATAACATCGTCTAGGTATGCGAAAAATTTTACTCGCTACTAAAAATGTTGACATAAAATAACTTTTAACAAAAAGTAAAACTGCCTTCAAAATAACAGTTTCGTAAGTCGGTGGTGAAAACAAAAATATAAACCAAATCGAAGGCACCGACTTCCGAAACTGTTATTTTATGTTTGCATTATTTTTATGTTTTTGAAGGCGGTTTTACTTTTTGTCAAAAGTTATTTTTGGGATGCAACAACTAATATTCATATAATTTCTATTATTGAAATCTGGAAACATTTTGTCTGTATTATATTTATAATAATTATATTCATTCTTCTATACAGAGAATTCATGTTGCTTCAGAGCACATCTCACAAACACATCCGTGAATTGTGCGTTTTGAGGACTTCAAAGGATATAATGCATATCCTTTGAAGTCCTCAAAACGCACAATTCTTAGCAAAATATACACACGCGGTATCTCATTAATAGCAGACTTTGTGTAAATAATTTAATATCTACGTTTTGCCCTTTAAGAATCATATTTCCTGGAAGATATCTCACGAGGCATCGTCCACAAAGTTATTTTGTTTCAAAGACTTCGTTCCAAGACGGTACTATTCAGTCCTAAATGTAAATTAAATTCTGTATACCTTGTGATTTTATCTACTGTAATTTATTCAAATATGAAACGATCAAAATATATCCTTTTTATAAAAACGTAATTTGAATGTTTGTTGTTTATATTTTTTGGCAGATTTTTGGTATTCATAAAAAAACTCATTTTATGAATTTTATGATTTTGTGCATAGGTTTCTCACATTGAATTACGTCTGTATCAAGGATATCCTGCTTCGGTAAAGTGACTACTTTTAATGAATCCTAATGTGATTCACTTAACTAGCAACCCGCCCGTGGTTTCACCCACTTTACTCCGTTCCTAAGAGCGTGATGTTATACAGCCTATCCTTCCTCGATACATGGATTATCCAACCGATAAATTCGAACCGGTAGTTCCTGAGATTAGCGTGTTCAAACAACCAAATAAGCTAATTTTTCAGATTTATAATATTAATATTAGTATAGATTCTAAAGGAATTGCTAAATATGGCTTTTTAACATCATTAATATACACCCATATTAGAGAGTATGTTTTCTTAGTCCCGTTTAAGTAAGAATGAGGGAGGGGTTCGTGATTAAGGAATAACTAGGCTGATCTGCAAGGTTAAGCTGTATATCCCATCCATATAGGTGACCATTCCTAACACATGGAGAGGCATCGATACCTCGGAAAGCACGTAAAGCCTTCGATCCAGGCCTGACATATGTATAATTCTCAGAATATTGCCCAGAAATTGGCGGATGTCTGTAGCCATAAACCAGCCACATTTCTTTCTTCTTTATTAATAAGGGCAAGGACGAGACACAGTTTAGCAAAATAATATACCCAGTTTACTCGTCAAGTAAACAAATTACAGACAATTTGATGAATGGAGTATTATAATACTATTTTTTTCTGTTCTCCGAGTTTTTACAAAATATTGCTGTCATAAACATCATATCAAAAACGTCCAATTACCATAAATATCAAGGTCGGTGATGACGATCTAATAGGGACCAATTATTCTCTCTCGCCATGTATAACGCGTTTCACGAATCTTGGCACTTTGTGTCTTATAATTGGGTGCCGAGTAATCAATGCGTGAAATAATTTGCACTGGAAAGCGTAGGCGTATGATGGGAGGCAAATTAAATGGTGGCACTAGTACCTATGTTTATACTGTTTTAACAACATGTTGTGAAGTGTTAAAACATAATATACCATCACGCCTGTATTCCCCGAAGGGTTAGGCAGAGGTGTACTAATGTACACCAACAGTTCGCCGATTTGTTTAGGTCTCATCTAATAGAGGGTGAGCCTATTGCTATTAACCGGACACAAATCCCAAACTCCGAGGTGCTATTGAAAATTTCATAGAAAAACCCAATACTCGTAACACTTTGCCCAACCTCTAGCGTAGCAGTCGGAAGTGTCAAAATGGTGTCTTTACTTGAAATATAAATACATGAAATTCTTGTTCTAAAATGTAGTCCACCGGAAACAGAAGGGAATGTGGTTGAAATCCTTAAAATTATTAGATTTTCGAATAAATTGAATATTAAGTTATTTTTTAGTAAAGGAAAAAAATCAATCGCGGGCAGGATTCGAACCTGCGTCTTCTGGTTTGATATACCAGACGCTCTGACCTCTAAGCCACCGCGAACCCTACCCGCATGATTGAAATTTTGCCTTCACATTCTGAATTTACGTAGCGCGGTGGCTTAGAGGTCAGAGCGTCTGGTACTAAAAAATTACTTAATAATCTTAGCATGGAAAATGCAAAAACATCACAAAAAGATATATTGAATATGTTCACAATTTTGCTTGACGTATTGTTTTAAAAACTAATCAACTTATTGACTTAGCTACTTTCAGAACTATAAAAGCGTCGAGTTTTTGCCAAAAGAATTTATTCAATAAACTATTATAAAGGTAACTTGAATAGAAGGCTCATCTCATTCCTTTCATTCATAATAAAATAGATAAAAAACACAAAATTATTTATGAACTAAATCTAGCCTATAAAGTGACCTTTAAACATAGTTCCTTTCTCCCAATTTTATAACTAAAATGCTTGAAAAGAGGTCATTAGAGAGCGTTTATAAAATTATTTACTGACAAACTAAAAAAGATTGAATACAAAAATAATGAATAGAAAGCTCAAAATCATGAAGAAAATCCATCCAATATAGCGTTTTATCATCAAAAATGGGCAAACTAAAATATTCAACATTATTTAAACTCAGATATCACAATTTACGGTGTAATAAATTCACGTGGAACGAACCGTAACGTGGAATCAGCCGACGAGATAATAATTTTGTAAAATGTCCGTTCTATCGATAAGTTATTAACATTTAATATGTTTATATCGTCGGATGTAATTTACAATCGATTATTATATCGAAAGCATACAATAATAATTATATGTATTTATTTTTATAACATACCATCACGCCTGTATTCCCCGAAGGGTTAGGCAGAAGCGTACTTAATGTACACCCACAGTTTGCCTGGTATGTTTAGGTCCCATGTTATAGGGGGCGAGCCTATAGCCATTAACCGGGCACAAATCCAGACTCCGAGCTGCTACTGAGAATTTCATAGAAAACTCAATAACACTTTGCTCGACCTGGGGATCGAACCCAGGACCTCTAGCGTAGCAGTCGCGCTTGGGGCCACTAGACTAATGAGGCAGTCATGTATTTATTTTTATTATATTTTTTTAATAAAACGTTGCCCCACACTAGGGTTTTCTCCTGTATTGTGGGTGCTTTTACAAACACAAATTCTCACAAGCACAAAGACGCAGACCCGGAGCGACTATTTGTAGGTCATACAAATATGACCCCCCCATGGAATAGAGTGGGGATCGAATCCACAACACGTGGCGTAGAAGCCGATCGCTACGCCAAACGTGTCGTCAAAACGCTTATAAAGTTTTTACGCTCACAAATCCCCATTAGTATAGTGGTCCTAAACGCGCTACACTTGAGGTTCTGAGTTCAGTTCCCAATTCGAGCAGTGATATTGGATTTTTCTATTACCTTCTCAGTAGCAGCGTAGTTTAGATATGTGCCTGGTTAATGGCAATAGGCGCGCCCTCTATTTCATGGGACCTTTGTAAACATACCGGAAAACTGTGGGTATACACTTCTGCGTAAACTTTACACTGGTTTACGTACAGTAAACGCTCAAAAGTCCATAGGCACGCTAAGAATAACATTACTATGAACAGTACGAGCGAGCTCGATACAGCCAGTGCGTGTCACTTGTTAACGACCATGCATAGTAAGTCAAACTAAACGTTGCTTCTTTGTGAGATTGCCTATGGACTTTTGGTAGCCACTGTACCTACTTCTCATACCTATACTATTTGATGCTGAATATACCTACAGATAGGAACTAGCTGTATTTTTACTGTGTACAGGGTTTCCCTTCCATGAGGATTGTTTTTAGAATCTCTTCCTGATTTAATCGTATTGGGAGTACTATGAATAGTAGATAGAAAACGAACAATTTATTCGCTTTTTTACTTCAAGCATCGCAAAACTTTCACTAAATTGTTTCTGCATTTTGAACCGTTTAGTTTTCATTTATATTTTTAGAATAAAGCAACCCTTTCAGGACTAATTAGCATAGGCCAATTAATTTCAACCTCTTGCTGAATTTCATTTAGCTGGCTAAAGAAACTTGGTGCTGTGGTGTTCATCATAATTTATGTAGTTTTCCATTATATTAAATGCTTGCGTAAAGACAACCATAATATTAATTTATTAAGGTTGTTTTTTATGCAATCATTTTGGGATATAAATGACCTAACATACCATACTCCTTTATAACATAAAACATAACATAATATCACGGCTATATTCCCCGAGGGGTTAGACAGCCGTACACCCACATCGGATATGTTTACGTCCCATAACCTCCCTGACCATTAACCTAGCACAAATCAAAACAGCTACTGAAAATTTTATAGAAAAACGCATTAATAAAATAATAATAATAACGTCGCTCAACCTGGGAATCGTAACAGAACCTCTAGCATAGCAGTCATTTTTAGGGGGCCACTGGACTAAAGAGGCAGTCGAGTCACAAACAAAAATAAAACTTTTTACAATATTTTATAGTTATTTGAGGGATAATCTTATAAATAGTTTTAAAGAAAGGCTAACCAAACATTGTTTATATCTAAACCAGAAAATTAACGGTGAACGGGAAATTGACTCAACTTAAATTGTAAGATGCGACCTGCCTGAATTAGTTTTATTCAAACCTGATCTTCAGGTATCACTTTCTTAGTTACGCCATCACGTAATAAAGAGTGAGACGATGTACTAAATGAAGGCAATAGGACATCAATAAACAAAGTATCTATTCAAACAGTTGGTCGTAGTGGCTGAGCGATCTACTTCTGTGTCACGGGTTATGGGCTCAATCTCCGCACGGAAGAAATATTTGTATGATCTACAGGTAGTTGTTGTCTGGGTATTTGTGATGTGACATTCCCTTGTGTGAGCGCAGGAGATCCCAGTGAGGGGAAACGTTTTTCCAATAGAGAGAAAGGAAAACATTTATATAGTTTTTTTATAAATTTGTCAAACGTGTAAAAAATAAAAGCGTGAACGCTGCAGAGAGCTAAATGCAGCGATTCCTTGCCGCATTCACGACAGATTCAATCAAGCCCTCGGCTTTTCTATATTAACATTATATCCGTGTACGCCCGGTGGTAGGAAAACATTGCGGGTAGGAAATTGCGTTTCCTACCACACCGCGGTCAGGAACTAGATAAAACAGTAGTTTCACAGATTTAAAAGTGTTTATGCAATTTCTTTTCGGCTCTACTCCATGAGATCTACTAAGTATTTCCAACGTGCAACTAGTTTTTAACATTACAAAAGTATTTGCAATAATGGCCTAATTAAAATAAAATATTTGTCTTTGAGAAGACCATGTAAAACATTGAGCGAAGTACCTATGTAATAATAATAAGTAAATGCTATTTTTTAATTGTTAAATTCAATGCAATTCTTCCTAGTTACTTGATGGAAAAACACAAACAATCTAAGTAAACACTAAAGGAACTCGCTCAAACTGTTATACGGTGGTTTTACATGTGTGGTTAGTAGCTAGCCAGGGTCACTGACATCCTAGCACCAAGCGTACTAGGATATATTTCACTTAAAAAAAGTCCTGCGATTAATTTAAGGCTGTATTTTTCAGCGTTCTACAATATCACATGACACATCTAAGAAAAAGCAATGAACTTATTGATTCAAATATTTTTTTTTAAACAATATTTGTTTGTGTAGTGAAGTTTGAACTTCTGTGTATTTTTCTTTTGTGGATGTACTTCTTATACCTCCCAGTATGCTGCCGCAAAAGGTCGACGGGTTGCCTAATTCGCTGAGTAATTGCCAAGGCGACGGGCTGACTCGTGTTCCACCATCTACAGGTGTGTTTTACTCCCGACCCTGCTCGATTGTTTGAAGTCTAAAATAAGTCTGTTTTACACTTATCAGTTGAGAGGGGTCGTAGCTACGTAATAACTATGTTGATCAATCGATCTGCGTAGTTAAGGTCCGCTTGCTGCGGTCTACGTGGAGTATACGGATGAATGACCATTTTTAACACCTTTTTATATACCTCAAAGAGAGCAGAAGTCGGTCTCAGTTATACGAATGTCAAAATCGTAAATAACTCGACAATAATATATAATCCAGAAATTGGGTTGCGGAAATCAGCTACATCTGCAGACTGGAAGCCGACCGCAACTCAGTTGGGAAAAGACTAGGAGAATGAGTCTGATAGACCTCCTAGGGTGACAACGTCCAAAACGCTCGTATTATTCAATCAAACACATTAAAAGAAGATGTTTAAAAGTACAGTCGAGCACAAAGAAATCACAAATTTTGATTTGGCAAAAAAAAATGAGTTGCGAAACATAAATCCGTAACGAACTGCATTTGGGTGTATTTTTTGTTGCGACGATATTAAAAAGTTGACTCTTCAGGAGTTTCGATAAGAAGCCCAATCGCAAAATATTAATGGCCCAACGACTGCATCGTGATAGCATCGTATTCGACCTATTTACGACTGAAACGCTGCTGTACTGCTGCAAGTCGCCGTGTGCTATCTCCTATTAAAATCAAAACAAAATACAACTTATATAGCGGAGTATAAATATTATTAATGTATACACTTGGAAAAATTCAAAAGCGATTCTCTCTAAGAGTATTGATTGAAATCATAATATTTCCGAACTAACGCTAGGTATAATAATGGTGTTAATGATGGTAGGGAGACCTTTGCCCTGCAGTGTCTGATAAAAAAAAAATCCTATAATGATATTAGTGATTTTTCAAAGCTGCAATCTTCATTTCAAGAAAAAAAATACATTCGAATTTTAGTAAGTGCTCATAGGTACATAGAAATAATATACATAACATACATGGAAATAAAACCACTTTTTATTAATGGATTTTACCGCGTTACTTTGATATTATTAAATTCTCAACGTTTCTGATCCTTTACAGCATCCAAGGTCACGGGTAAAAGTGTATACATATTTATGCTACCGAGTGTACCATACGTGACTTATAATACATCAATGTATCGTTTATCTACATACATAACATAACATAACATAACATACCATCACGCCTGTATTCCCCGAAGGGTTAGGCAGAGGCGTACTTAATGTACACCCACAGTTCGCCGGTATGTTTAAGTCCCATGTTATAGGGGGCGAGCCTATAGCCTATATCTACATACCTAATTATTACCATTAAGTCCCTGATTTTATAACTCCTTGACTAGGATCTATAAAACCGTCCTTGACAGGAGATCAATAGGAAATAGGATTAGTCAACAGTTCCGATTGAGGATCTACTTATTCGATTTAGTGGATACGTCCGAGAAAGGGGGTGAGAGCCCTTGTCTTACTTAATACATTAACTCACTCTAAATCGACTTAGCTGAATGGGTACTGTTTAATCAGAATACGTCATGATCTTGACATTATATTTCAATGTATAATTAATTGTACAATGAAATATCAGGGTTGACCGTTTTCGACGTTAGATTCTCAATATAAAGGGTTTAAATTATAGATGTTATGTTAGTATAGTAGCCTGTAGTCTAACATCTCATTGGTGCCGTCACAAATTATCAATGAGATATTAAAAATCCCGATCATGTCTATTGAGGTGGTGCTGATATCGTCGGAGTTGGTACCACTTTATTGCCAAATTATATCTCAGTAAGCAATAATAATTATACTAACATTATTATGTTCCGATTTGATAGGCAGTATACCCAATAAAATTATTGAGCAAATGAAGCCTTAAAATAACAGTGTGGGCGTGATACTACTGGTGTTGTGGGCGTCTATTGGCTACGATTACCGTTTCTAATCGGGCGGTTCGTATTGTATGTAGGTAATTTTAGTGCAAAAATTTATTTTTTATCAATAAAGCGGCGGCGGCGGTAGCCTAATGGCTAGGGCGTCGGACTTGCGATCATGTGGTTGTCGGTCGAAACCCACTTGTAACATTTAGCACGAGGGGTTAACAGTCCGGCGGACCGAATTTCTCTTACAAACGATATACCGAAATAAATCGTAATTCAAACACAATTTAATCAAATTCTGTTATTATTCGGATTCGGATACCGTTAATCTAGGTTCCTACGGTACTATTTCATGTATTGATACTTCACTGGAAATAAAAAACCGAAAAATCGTTCCAAACTTGGTAAAGTTATCAAAAATTGCATTCGCTTACATTTATTTCCAGTGAAGTATTTTGAATGAATGGCAACGCACCCGAACGAACCGAATGGAACGTATCCGAATCCGAATAATTACCATAATTTGATAGAATATTGTCTGGATTACGATTTATTTCGGTATTAAGTTTTTGTGGGAAATTCAAGCTCCGCCGGACCCATAAGAAGAATACTGGTAATGGACGACCCACATGACTAGTAAGCTTCAAAAAAAAAGTTTTTTTTTATTAAACATCAATGTATCAAGTGTTTAGTATTAACTCCAAGTCTCCAAAAATAACCAGCAAAACCCTTGACAATACAGTTTTCATCACGACATTTTCGCCTATACTGTTAGCATCGTCAATTCTCGTACACATATTTTATTCCCGGCTGATATTCAACCCGTGTCGCGGCGGAGGCGTCGCGCCGTCCGCCGAGGGCGTTTCCGTACCCCCGGCATTTTTGTCGTGGATATTATTGAAATCAAAATACCCTGTGCCGTCGTAGAGGCCCCCATAAATTTTGCGTAGCGGGCGGTCCAGTCTGTCCTAATTCTTGTGGGTGACTGTCAGTTTTTATTCATTTCTTTGTGATGGGTCAACCTGGCTTGCAGAGGATAATATTTATAATTGAATCCTTTCATCATTTATTCACAATCGTATCGAATAATTTTTGAAGACAGTTTTGGATCTGGGATTACTTAACTATGTAATTTGGCAGCAAATCCATTCGTTTTTTTTTAATGCGAAACGAGCAGACGGATCGCCTGATGGTAAGCGATTACCGCCGCCCATGGACGCCCGCAACACCATAGGAGTCACAAGTGCGTTGCCGACCTCTTAAAATTGGGCCTCTGGTAACCTCACTCACTCAGCGGAACACAACGTAAGCGTTGTTTAACGCTGGTTTTCTGTGAGGCCGTGGTATCACTCCGGTTGAGGCGGCCCATTCGTGCCAAAGCATGGCTCTCATTAGTTATAAATTAAATCAATATAGACACACATTATTAAAATAAGTAGGCCTACTTATTTGCTTAGAATATATTCTCGCGGCAAATACAAAACAATGGAAAAAATATTAGTAAATCTTGGTATAAGTATGCGCGCTAAAATAACATTATTTTAATTATTTATTAATGTTATTCCATTTACTCAATGACTTTCTATTGATCTCTAAAGTTGCACTTTACCTGCCTGGTATAATTCATTTCCCTCGTCAGTTTGATCTAAATTTACAACAAACATCGCCTTAATTAATTAAAATGAGTACTACTAAAATAATAATTCTCTCTGTTTACTTTCAAAAGCATCTCGCTTACAAAACAGTAGTGACTCTTGAAGGGTGAAAGAGTTGAAAAGTTGGGACGGATGTAAATTAATGAAATTCTACCACTACGGGCGAGTCGACGGTCGGTTTACAAAGCCAGTGTCCGTGCGAGGAGTTTTGAACTTGGAACTACGATGAAATGGAACGTGCAAATGTATTTTTTTAAATTTCGAATGCAATGAAATTAGAGCGACATTCCAGTTATTAATTAGCACAAACCTTCTTTATATTTTTGAAAAAAAAAGAATAATTATCGAATTTGAACTTGATTAAAAAATCAATAAAGTATATTATATTGTTTTGACCAGACTAGTAATATTCTGGCAAGCGGGAACCGGTGCCTATAGTCGACAGCAACACCGATCTTCAGGCGTCTAATATTAATATTAAAGTTAATTATCACAGTCATTTTACTAGCTAAATTACCCATTAAACTGTAACACAATAATGATAACACGTTATTGCTTATCGGCACAATATTTGGCAATAAAGTGGAACCAACGAAAACGAACTTGGAAAATTCAAGAAACGTTATTTGAAAGAAAGAAAAAGCATGTACGAGTATTCAGCACAATTATTACTATAAAGTTATGTAAGTACTTATGTCTAAATCGTGTGCCCCAGGATTGCGGTGAAACGGCGCTGGTTCAGCGTATGCCAGACGGAATGCCTGGCGCTGGTTTTCAGCCAGACCGTGGTAGTGGCCCACGGATGGTAAGCCAGTTCAAAGAAAAAATAAAAGTGATAATACATACCTACTTAAATAAAATAAAAAAGAAATAATACAATAGAAGTACCTAAAGTACGTACCTAAAGCAGGTACGAAATACCTATTCTACCTACTTCTTACAGGTATTATTATTCAATATAGCACTCTGTAGCATTTAGTTATTACGTTACATATTATATTCTTTTGTTGTTTTAATTTTAAGTAAGATGTAATTAATTATGTTTTCTGTAAACTCTTTTAAGTTCATCTTGTGAATATTGTTTTCTCAGTAAGTGAATCATTGTGAATTCTTATGAGGAAATAAAGATCTAAAACCGTAATATATTATATTTCGTATTTCTACGTCCAGTATTTCAAATTTTTATTCTAGTAGACTTATCACCCGCTTTGAACGTTATCAGTTTTTTTTTCTATAGTAGCACATTCTAACTATCATAACTCTATGCCCCGCTACGCTGCTTCGCTCCACTTGTTACCGCCAACTTCGTACCCCACTATAACTTGTACAGAACTGACCCACTGCAGATGCTCGACACAGCTTTAATACACAAATAATTACTGGAGACAAGTTTGAAGAATCTAGTGCCACAGCGCAAACTTTTTATAAAATTTAAATACCAGCCAGTCCCGCGAGCTCTTTTTTTGAATTGCTACCAAAACGGCTTGACAGTTCAGTATTTTTTTAACAAAGAAGGTTTTAATTACGATTTTAGTGTCTGGCTGGAAATTGTTTATTCAAACTTGGAAGTTTATAAATGGAACACAGATTCGCGCCTGTGCTTGGTTTAAAGTTGAGAGTGTTGCAAGTTGTAAAATATGAGTTCTGACGTGACTACTTACCTTTGCTCGGCGTAAAGTTTTAATGCAGCAGGACCGTGTAAAAATAGTGGCCTGTGGAGTTTATTGCTATACTTAGGTTTTATTGCAGGCGATTATTACTAGGAACTGCCACATTACTTACTCTTCTATGTACTTATCTTTTGTTTGTTTTTCTTCCTACTTTAAAACATCGCAGAGAGTTTACTACTTTGTAAAAAAGTCTGTAGTCATCATCTCTATAAGAACTCAAATCCATTAACAATAATGAAAAATTCAGTATATCTTAGGTACCAACTAGAACATAATATACCATCTCGCTTGTATTCCCCGAAGGGTTAGGGCGTATTAATGTACACAGTTCGCCGTTATGTTTCAGTTCCATGTAATAAGTTGCTAGTCTATTGCCATTAACTAGGAAGAAATACCAAAGTCCGAGCTACTACTGAGGATTTCATAGAAAAACCTAATAACACTGCTCGACCTGGGAATCAAACCCAGGACCTCTAGCGCTTTTCATATAACTCGATTTTAATCAAAGTCTTCACCTACTAGAATTATTCCTTTATACGAGTAGGTAACAATCCTAAGCATTTACTCGAGACACCACTTACCATTGCGTATTACGTTATAGGTACCTAATTTAAATAAACGCAAAACCATTCCACGGTTCACTTGCCAAAGTAAAATGGCCTTTAAAAATTTCATCATAATATTCCTTAACAAATTATAACCTATAACAGCAAGGGGTGGCCGTTCTTAGCACGAGGTAAATAATTTTCCCCCATGCCTGCCAAGCCCCATTCGTGACGTCGTCGATTTGGCGTGCTCAATAAAAAAATCCCCAATTTACGTTCACGTAATAGGCACTGCGGATAATTCGCTACGGTCCCACATTGAATGCTCATAATAAAATTGTAGGCTTTTTTTTAATATTCCGAAGTTGTATCGTCGTAGCACGCTCCCTTGTGGGTTTAAGTAATAAATTCGTGAATAAACACAATTTTGGCAATCTTTGTTTTGCGTTATCGAAATTTTTCTGGTTGGATTTTTTATATTATTTTGTATTTTCATATTTTTATTAATTTATTCATAAAACAATTTTACAATCGTATTTGAATGTTTTACACAAATATTACAATTAAACATAATAAAATTAACAATATAATTTGTAAATGTGAGTACCATGTACCTATGCTATTGATACATGGTAATTAATCAAGCTTGTTATAGTCTGGAGGCTTTGGGAACTTAATTTGACCTACACGAATGTCCTACTGATCTGGTATGGTCGTGCGACAGGTCGTTGAGCTCCCTAAATTATGGTTGAGCTACACGATGACTGAAACATGCGTGCCGTCAGTTGGGACCGGTCTACTCAAAGCTGCCATGGTTCTTTCCTCAAAAGGCCATTTCAGACATTACCCTACATCGTGCCACACACATGTAAGTGTTCTTCCATGTCTGGATTAAAGGAGACCATGATTCTCTGAGTTTGTTTCGGTATTTCTTCTCAGAGGTCGTCAGTTAGGAAATGCCGAAGCCATCTAGCTATAAATAAAACCAAACCATTGACATGTAAAAGTATCTCTAAAGATCTACTTGGAGAATAAATATCATTTCATATGCAAAGGAAAATAATAAGTTCAATATCTGTCCTATAATAAAAATCAATGCATTATGAATATTTAAGGTGAAAGAAATTATTTTATTTTTTTATCCATTTATAGAAAATATTATCCGTCAAGTGACGTATTGGACTGATATCGATTGTCAAGAGTTGATAAATCTAGTTAAAATAGAGTTTTTCGTCGCATCATCATCATTTTATATATGTTTACTAGCATCTGCCCGCGACTTTGTCTGCATGGACTGCAGAATTGGGTCCGACCGGGAAATAAAGTTGGCTACGTGTTATTCCAGGCTATAATCTATTTGCCAAATTTTATCCAGATCCGTTCAGCGGTGAAAGAGTAACAAATATATTTTTTTAAAACGTTGCCCCACACTAGGATTTTCTCCTGTATCGTGGGTGCGTTTACAAACACAAATTCTCACATACACAAACGCCCAGACCCGGAACAACTACCTGTAGATCATACAAATATTTGCTCCGTGTGGGCATCGAACCCACAACACGTGACGCAGAAGCCGACCGCTCAGCCGCTATGCCAAACGTGTCGTCAGTATATCCATACACCTTCACAAACTTTCACGTTTATAACTAAATTTAAGCATGAACATTGAACATAATTAAATTGTAACAATTGAATTATATGATAATTTAATTATACGATCAAAAAGCTGCACATTATCAGAAAGTTTCTAAAACAATGAAACATTACTTAATGAAGCTGAAAACGCAACAATTAATTTGTTTCGAATGATTTCACAATGTTTGTTTGTTGTATAAAATCGTAATTAATTTTGAATCCGTATATTAAATCAATTGGCGTGTTTGTTGTTTCGTAATAACGTACCATAACATACCATCACGCCTGTATTCCCCGAAGGGTTAGGCAAATGTGTACTAATGTATACCCACAGTTCGCCGGTATGTTTAGGTCCCATGTAATAGGGGGCGAGTCTATTGCCATTAACCGGGCACAAATCCAGACTCCGAGCTGCTACTGAGAATTTCATAGAAAAACCCAATAACACTTTGCTCGACCTGGGGATCGAACCCTGGACCTCTAGCGTAGCAGTCGCGCTTGGGATCACTAGACTAATGAGACAGTCATTCGTAGTCAGTTGTTTCGTAATATGTTTGTTTATTAATATTGAAACGTAAACTGCCTCATTAGTGTAGTGGTCTCAAGTGCGACTGCTAAGCTAGAGGTTTTGGATTCGATGCCCAGGGCGAGTAGTATGTTATTAGGGTTTTTCTCAGAAATTCTCAGCGGCAGATTGGGATTTTTACCCGGTTATGGGCAATAGGCTCACCCCCTATTACATGGGATCTAAACATACCAGCGAACTGTGCACATTAGTACTCCTTTGCCTAACCCTTCCTTACAGGCGCGATGGATGGTTTATTGAAATTTTTTGGAGGTTAATCACCGATTCTATTATACTAAGTGCTTTGTGGTAGGATGGGTATAAATAATGTCCTGTTCAATAGAATACTGACTTCATTGTATTTATTGCAAAAACGGCGGCTGAGCGTGAGATCTTAAGATCAATTACCAGTTTATGCCAAATAGTTTTAGGTATTTACATTAGGAAATTCTCAGTGATTAAATAAATGTTAGATAAGGAATAAATAAGCTGATCAACTGATCATCATCAGCCTATAGCACCACTCATAATTTAGTTTAACATAAATAAGCATTACCTAAGTTAAAGTTATTGTCTTCAAATGACGACGACACTGTCCACTGCTGGACGTAGCCCTCCCCCAATGTCACATCCAGCTTCCACCAGCAACCTTTCGCAAATCATCACTCCATCTTGCCGGAGAACGTCCTACGCTACATTTGCCGAGTCGCGGTCTCCAGTCAAGAACACGTCTACCCCAGCGATTATCGGTTCATCTACAGATATGACCAGCCCACTGCCACTTCAGCTTCGGTGCGCTATGTCGGTAACTTTGGTTCTCTGTCGGATAACCTCGTTGTGGATTTTATCCTTCAGAGAAACTCTCAGCATAGCACGCTCCATGGCACGCTGAGCGACTTTAAATTGGTAGACTGGCCGTACTGTGAGTGTCCATATCTCAGCACCGTAGGTCATAACGGGTAGGACGCACTGGTTGAAAACCTTCATTTTCAAACATTGCTGTATGGGTGATCAACTGATCTGCAAGTTTAAGCTGCGCTCATCGCGGTCAATGCGTAAATGGGTGACTATTCTTAACCCCGCTCCGTTCATACTTCGGACAGCATGTAAAGTCGTTAGTGTAAGTTAACAATACAATATATTCAATAAGTAGGTACACTCATGAAGTTTAGCGTTATTTAACCGAACTCTCTCTTAAACTGAGTTTAAACAGATCTATTTACCTCGTTGGTGATCATAAAAGTCTTTTATATGAAAAGTGTACACGCAATTACATTTTTTATTCCACGCGGTAGCTTAGCAGAAAATGCTGCAGACTTCGTATAAGTTCCAAATCTCCGTTGATCGCTTTCAGGGGATTAATATCTCCCCAGACTTCGATAAGTATGTAGAATACATTGTGAAGCGAACTTTACAGCAAATATGTTTAGCGATAAAGTAAAATGTCGGGTGAGTTTGTTCTTTTTTATAAATATGTTGCCATACACAAGTACTTTCTTCTTATCCTTGGGTGCGTTACAAATATAAATTCTCTCATACATCTGGATGAGCTAAAATGGCTACTTTTGGTGACTCATAATACGATTGTGAGGATTTTTTAAATGTAAATATTATTATCATTATTCAGTCGTTGTCGTCCCATAGCAGGGCAAAAACCTTTCTACCCTCTTTCCACTCCTCACGACTCAAGGCTATTTTGGGCCAATTCAATGTAAATATAATGCGGTAAAGACTGCCTCATTAGTCTAGTGGTCCCAAGCACGACTGCTACGCTAGAGGTCCTGGGTTCGATCCCCAGGTCGAGCAAAGTGTTATTGGGTTTTTCTATGAAATTCTGAAACCCGATTGGTTTTCTGTCTTTGCTTAACTAACATTATTATGACAAAGACTGAGCGACTTAGACAAACTAATTTATTTTCATTTGGAAAAAGTAATAGATTACGATTTTATTCGTGACATCCCGTCTATTGCTAGCAATATTTAAATGTCTTTGCAACTTTTTAATATTTTGTAGGTTGGTCAGGGTTGATACGTAGGTACGAATTATTACAACATGCGAACACTTATTTGTAACATTAACGTGTCTCTTCTCCCATAAACAAAGAGAAACACTCATAGTAACAATTTGGCAAGCTTCTCCATCAGGCACTACAATAGTTCCACAAAAACTTTTAACTACCCAGCCATCCCCGACATCTTTCGAGGACTAAAAGACGTAATGAATATAAAAATAGAATATATTTGTGTACAGAAGGTTCACTTCTAACACTTAAGTTTTCTACAAATTATACTTTATGTTCAGGCTATTACAGCACATTTTCGAAAAAGGAAGATCTTGAACTTAGTTGATAACATGATGGTTCTGTCCATTTTGCAAGTGCAAGTGTGAAAAGCTTTAAGACATTAGTCTTGTTTTGTTTGTTACATCTACACGCAAAAGAGTGTATATCGAAACCGATATTTTTTCGATGCTGCACACAATATTCGGTAAAAACAGATCTTTGTACCCTGTAACATCTCTTCCATCGATAATTCTATGTGTCGTCTTTGATACAAGGGCATAATGTCACGTTTGTCAAGCAGTACTTCTGAAAAATCTCATTCAGTGATATGAACAAATAAAATATTTGGCTCTGAAACAAAACATCAAGATTTTGGCTCGCCACCCTCTGTGGAAAGTATTAAGAGTGGAATTATGATAATGGAATTAATATTAGGGTCCGGAATGGAACAAATGTAAAGCCGACCGCGTTATACGAATGTTACCGACAAAAATGGCGCATTAATGTCCGGGATAAATTCTGGGGTTTTGTATTAGAACGTTTGGATACTTTTTTTATTAATGGTAATATGATTTCGCTTGATTTTACTCCCCTTTTCTGGTTACTGGTGGTTCTGTATGCGGGTTCGATATTGCATTTTGTAGTATTACTTCAAACTGCGAAGTTTTATTTGAAGCGATGAAAGTCCTAGAGGTTTGGACCGATTTTTGTATTGAACGTTACCTGTTTCCATTTTAGTGTTTATTTTCTGTGCGACCTGAGGATCTATCGGCGGTATCCAGATCTGGATCTAGTCGAAGCTGTCTTCTGTGTCTTCCGGTGATCTTGATCTGTTCGAGGCTGTCTCTGCTGGTGTTGATATTGACGATATTGCCTTATTACCGACCAGAAAAACATATTACGGTACCTAGCTATACCAAGGATACACAGTGAGCATAACATTTAGCAACCATTCCTCCCTTTTTAACCAATAAATTCTGATCAAAAACAATCGGCACACCAAATCCGCTGTTTACGAACATTGCAGCTTAAACGCAAATAAAAATAAACGTAAAAAAATATTTTATTGTTGTATTTATAACCTGTTATTGTACTGTGACTGTGCTCCCGTAAGTACCCATAAAGTCTGCTTGGGACGTGTTTACGTAACGGATTTAGTATACGATGCCTAGTGACTCGTTGTCGACTGCGTAAAAGTGTTACGGTCAAGGCTAGTAAGAGTTATTCTGGTGGTAATGGTTATGTTGTTCTATTGATGGCAGGAATTTAAGAGATCATGATTCTCTGAGTTGGTTTCAGTGTTTTCTCAATGTTCGGCAGTTAAGAAAAGGCTACGTGATCTAGTATTAATAAACTAAAATATCTTGACTTGTAAGTTCAATTTAATTATTTTAAAAATATTATGCTTTTGCAGAAATAATCATCTACACATTTGGTTTTTTTTTGAGGGTTTTAAATTACCTATACCTATTTAATTTTACAGGATTTTAAGGAAGGAGGAGAAGGATGGGGACGAATTATAGATAAAAATAGCGAAATAAATGCAAACGAAAAACTTAATGCATAATAAAATTTAAATTATGTTATTACATAATTTAAATTTTCATAGACATCTCATAGACAACCTTTAGACGAGACGAGACATAAGTAATATTATAGCCGAGAATGTCTCAAAATCTTAACATGAATGGGTTTTTCCATTTGCTAGTTAATTTTCTGGACTACAGACTATTGAGGGCAATTACAAATAACATATTTACAAAATACGTTACGTACTAAAATACACATATTTACAAACATTTCGGACAGAAAATAGCATCAATGAAAATTATAAAACATAAACAATTGTCTCAAATTAAATCGAAATCAAAACATTTATATCAATATTAGTTCGGGATATTTTTCATTGACTCCAGTTGTGATAAAATCCCTATTTACGGCCCACACTTCCATTATATTACTTTTACCCCAACCTAAACGTCGGCCATGTTTTACCATCCAAGTGAAACCTTTACAAATTGCCTGCAACTTCCGCTCTGCCCAATCCCAATCATAATACCAATGCCCAGTAATTAAACCTAATTTAGACAGATGGACAACGCTTTACCCCAAATTGGATCTCACACACACCAATTTGTGTTCAGTTAATTTTATTTGGCAATGCCCATTAAACGTCGGCCTGAGTTTTTCCGCAAAACGGAACGCACGCTGCTCATGCCCGATGTTTGCGAATGGGTTGATTATACTTTTATGCCGCGCTCGATAAGTGTATACTGATTGGTTTTTTTAGGCTTGTTGAACACTGATCCAGGTTCTTTCGTTAATACTAAAAGCGAAAACTAAGACGGAGCATAATGATTGTGGATCATAGTATCTCGACCTTAAGACACGAAAATTTACTCCTAAAAAAAAGTAAAGCTGCTTTCATCTGCCCATTCATACTTTAATAGGATTAATCCAAAAATAACTCTGTTTATCACAAAATTAACTCCGAGCTTATACTTAGAGATTCACAAAAAAACCCAATAACATTTGCGACTGGGAATCGAGCGTAAATTCTCTCGTTTAGCCACTAGATCAATGAAGTTACTTCCCCCAAAAAATATGCTTTTCTCTTCCTTATAAAAATACTTAGCCAGTTTAACTCGTCTCCTATGATACCTCTGTAGCTTTTTTATTAAATAGTACAATTTTATTAAGTTAATAATAAGCTTAATAATTAATTCGTACAATTAATTTTATTAATAACACATAAACACATTACCCCGTATGGGGTGGGTTAAAATACTTTTCCTCAGTGCCTTCCATATAGGCATTCCGTAACAGGCGTGAAAATATCTGACTTGCTCGGCGGTAGGATCTCTTGGGGTCTGATTGGCTGGCAGCAACCCTTACGTCGGAATCTGTTGTAAATCACCTTGGCGTGTGTTTCGAATTTTGCATGTAAGAACCAGTTCCCCTCGGTTGCTACAGCTCTGGCAGTCTGCAGTCCGTAGGGGCTCTTAAAGATCGGCAACGCATCAGCAACTCCTCTGGTATAGCACGTGTCCATGGGCGACGTTGACTACTTACCACCAGGTGGCTCGTCAGTTCATTTGACGACTAAATCCATAAAAAAAAGTACTAACGTTTTTACTACTGTTGTCAGGTACGATCCCAGCCAAAGACTGGGGTGGTTATCTCATGATTGTGTAATAGGAGGTTTGTCAAATAAACGTGTATGATTTTGGAGGGGTCATGCCCGTTATGCCACACCAAACTACCCGCCACTGACTGTTGTTTCATTTACACAGCTATAGGTACGTACATGCTGACGGCACCTGCATAGTTCCTGTGCTGTAGAACTAAAATGTATAGTACAAAATATCCGTCACAAGGTGGCTCTTTGTACAGAACAATGATGTTATGACACAGCCTAGCGGCGAAGTGAGCAACGACCTTAATAGTTAATTAGTAGACACAGTGTAGGTATATCGGTGTCTCAATTCTGTTACGGTTGGGTCAACGCGAGAGGTTGCCTCTAGGGCCTCGTTTGAATTGACATGTTACAACCCACCCTAGGGTGTTTGTTTTCTACAAATATCTTCATAAGATGAGTCTCGAGTCAATTTTTTTCCTCTTCTCTGATATAACCCAGTCTTTTCATTTGCAAAGTAAGAAATTAAGATTGGTACTTGAAAGAAATTACTTCTTGTTACTTTAACATTCCCATAAGTACGTTGCCATAACAAAAGGAAATACAAGCCAAATCCAAAAGCTTAACTGATGTTATTTTCATTTTCTTTGAATTCATCGTATAAAAAATAATAAGAAAGGTTTTTCTCAAAACGCCTGCGGTCACATATTTCATTACGACGACGCGCGGATATATATTTTTTGCTTTGCGTTTTTGTTCAGGCGTTTGTAAATCTGACACCTTAGAAGCCATATTTTTTCGGTAATCCACGAGGCGATAGGTATTGTTGATATTAAATCTGAATAATAAAGCTCGTTTACAAGCTATGAATCTTGTAAATATTTTATACAAAATACAGGAAAATGTACCCTCTGTTATCGCGATAAGGTCATGTTGATATTAATGTTAACTGTTCATGATTTAGGGCGCGAGGAAAGGAAAATGAATGACATTTTTATTTTGATTACCCTTAACAAGAAAACCTACAAATTGTAAAAACAAAACATCGCAACATTCAAAACCATCTTTATAACCAACAGCTAAGTGAATCTCAAAACTAAGTGAAAAGTGTACAAAAACCAGTGCAAAATAAAACTTAAATTAGTAATGAAAAAATGCCAAAACCATGTATAGATCGGACAGGACGCTGACCCATATCGCGTAGAAGTGCAAACATTTACGTTGCGCGTGAGTGTGTGTGCGTGTGTGAGACTGTCAGGTGGAGATGAGGCGGGGGGCGTCTGTGCCCCCGCGCCTCTTATCAGGAGATAAGGCGCCGTGGCCCCCAAGCAGCACCGTCTCGACAAACGTGGTCGACTCATCAGCGTGACCAGGTCGCTTGGATTAAAGCGGCCGCCGCCCGCCATGTTGCATACACTGAACGCACTCGCCGGCAAGATATCCCCGGGCGGCGGCCTAGACACAAATGCGAACAGACACACGCAGCCAAACAAGAACCACAAGCTATCGCCATCGTCGCCCTACAGCAAACCGAAGTAAGTCTAGTTTTAAGTCCACTTTTGTAACCTATAAAAGTGTTAACTCCCACGATGTTCAAATTTCAGGATATTCAGTGATTTTTTATAGAACATAAACTGATAAATGTGTTTCGAAGAAGGACGGTCAAAATAACTGTGCGTATCTGAAGTATGCCGTTCCCAACGGCCGGGTGGGGAAAACCGTGTTTTTGTGAAAAAATATCAAAATCATTAAAGACTCACGATCAAAATCACTCAAAGATCACGAATGCAAAACATTTACAACACTAATTATTGTCTTTACACCGAGATTTTATATTAAAATTTTGCCACTGTGAAACTACTTTTGGACAATTTCAGACTCTTAGACAGTTATGTCGACCGTACTATATAATTAAAGTATTAAAAAACCTGAACCCAAATACTCCACATAAAACAATATGAAGAGTGCTATAAATTCTATTTCTGTCTCGTTTTCTTGAAAAGAGAATGACAAAGATAACGTTAAGTGCTCCTTGACAGGCATATTTCCGAAAAGGAGGTTAGAGTAGTTAGATATCCTAAATTTTATAGATTTAATGTTATAATAAACTATTGTTTCGTTAATGTGTTGATATCAGTAGTTATATTCCTTCGAACCACTGTAAGACAATACACTTCAAAGATAACGTTAGGTAAGTTGTTCTCTACAACACTTGAAATGGTTCTGTTATTATTAGGTAATTAGGTCCTAAAGCCTTTCTTATCTGCTGACATTATTACTTCGAATCATATACGCGTAGATCTTCTATCAAATGTAAGTCTAATATCTGTTTGTAAATCTGTGTTTCCTTTACTATTATGTAAACGATTATCTTATTCATGTCGAAAAGTTTCGATATTATAATCTTTTATACGATTTTGTGTAGCCTGATAATATTATGATAGTAATTTAGCGTTTGTATTATACTTTTTCTCTCTCAGTCTGCATAAGTAGCATCAAGTCCTGTCTGCTAATCTAACTAAAACTTCGCGTCGGTTCATCTAAATCATCCGAACCGTAAATAATAATCACTAACTGATCAATTTGAAAATTCTGATTCGTATGTATGATTATTTAAAAGCCTCAACCATTAAACTGAAACTCTGAAGTCAGAGCCATTTCAGAGACTTAGTTTAGTGGTTAATGCATGCAATATTATTAATTTGTTGACACCAATTGAAAATCATATCAATACTTACTGTGTTATATATGTTTGAATTTTTTGATAGGAAATCGCATAACGATCCTATGAAAGATTCTTTGTGAATTTTGCATACTTACCTACGATATTTTTTAACTCATCGTAATAGCGCTTTTACTATCAAAATACACGTTGTTCTTTATTATGATGCATATTTATTTCATAATCCGTTACATCAAATTGACTGATATAGTTTCTTTCACAGGTACTATAGCCATTCCTATGACCAAACAATTGTTTTTATAATGCGAAGGTTCTATGCTTGAAAAAAGCATATCAGACGATTCCATACGAAGCAAAAACTTATCTCAATCAGACAAAATTTCCATCACTGCTTTAATTTTTTAGTTACTATGACATATCTATCCATTTCCATCAATATTCCAATTAAATTATCAAACTTTACTAAAAACTTATTCGTGTATTGCTTACCTAGTCAGAAAGTTCAATTTTGCTATGTATTACAGATTCCAAACTTTGCTCTCTAAGTTAGATTTTGGCAACAGTTTCGACAGTTTTGATGAATCGATGGATCCGAGGATACACGCTAAGTTTTATTGCTATGTTAGTTTTTACTGTGAGTGAGTTGTTACCAATATTGCAACTAAGAAGTTGTTTGATTGAGAAATTACCTCGAGTAATACCCACAAAAATATTTTCTGATAAAATTAAAAATTAATTAACTCTTCTGCTTCTAACTGCCTCATTAGTCTAGTGGTCCTGAGTGCAACTGCTGATTCCCAGGTCAAAAAGTTTTGTGGGTTTTTCTATGAAATTATCAGTGCCTAATATAGCTCAGAGTTTGTGCCCGGTTAATACCAGCGAATTGTGGGTGTACAATTGGTACGCCTCTGCCTAACCCTCCGGGGAATACAGGCGTGATGATATATGTTAACTCTTCTTTTGTTATGACAGGAGGCTAAAATGGCTACTTTCGATGTACCCCAATCCGATGAACTATGAAAGCGGTCTGTTTGATACACACCACTTTTTTATTATTGACAACGCTTTTTCAGACCTATGTATATAACAGACTGATGATGATGTATTTAAGAAAATTTCACCATCTTAGTAAACGTTAAAATACCCTTTTGTCTTTTGTTTGTTTTCAAACCGAAGTTGCAATTGCATAAAGAAGTTTTACGCTCAGCAAAAGTATCCCCATCTCCTTTCACTGATCTCTGTCAAGAGTTATCTGAAGCTAGTGTGGTCAATGAAGAAAAAAAATAGAATAGAAGTTAATCCTTACATAAATCCTTTTTTGATTCAGTTGTTAGATCTTTGTTGTTGGTTTCTAACATTGTATCACATTTTGTCTTCCAATCTACATTCTGATAGATCAAACAGGTGACACTTCGTTCATATCAAAAATTTTGTTTTGTGTGTCAATGACACATTCAATTTCAAGTCCCATTATTTTTTTAATTTATTTTAAATTCATGGATCAAAAATGTCTGGCCCCTTCAGAACCATTGCAATTTTAATTTAGCTTCTTGTTTTGTTGGCAACGCTTTCAATGCTTTTTGCAAATGCTGGAGGCGAAATACAGTTTGCTATTACGAAAAATAAAATTATCAAAGTGTCTGAACAGAATGAGTCTTTTTTTAGTTATCCTGAAGTCCTCCCTCTCTATACTAGTTTATATTGTCCCTTCCTTTATTTTAAGAGCCCAGCTTGTGTTGGAGGAGCTATCGTCACTGCCCTCTATCCTCTATTTGACCTTTTCATGAAAACATAACGTACCGTAACGCATTGTATTCTCCGAAGGGTTAGGCAGAGATATTCCAATGTACACCTACAGTTCACCGGTATATTTACATGTTTAGGTCCCATGTAATGGAAAGCAAGCCTGTTGGCATTACCTGAAGACAAATCCAAGCCCGAAGCTTCTGCTTAGAATTTTATGAAAAATCCCAATCACAGCTCGACCTAGGAATCGTCTAAATATACGTTTTTTGCGGCATAAACGGCCGTATTCTTTTTTGAGTATATGGTTTTAATTTAAATCGATACATCCACGCGTTCCCGAGATAAAGCGTCTAGACAGACAGACGGATGTACGGACAAGAAAGTGATCCGTTTTTTTCCTTTTGAGGTACGGAACCCTAAAAAGGTTTGGGGACCTCTGCTTTAGAGATTCAAATCTGCCACAATGTATAAAGCGCTAAATATTAACCGCCATGAATATGTCTGTCACCTTAACGAATATCTGTTTACCGAAGCATAAACCATGTGTGTTTGCGTCACCACCCATGATTTCACGTCTATGACATCATACTCCTGAACTTTTCGCCCCAAAACTGTAATCTTTAACGTGAGCAAACACGACATGATGTGACGTCATTACAAGACTGTTTTGTCAAAAATAAATCCTCCTTAAGTCGACCTATTTTCTTTACACTATAAACCGTATTAAGCTAAATACTGAAAAAAGTATTCTTTTGATCTTCTTTCTTTTGTCCGGTTTTGGGCTTATGCTTATTATGTTATTTCTAGACTAGTACGCTGGGTTTTTCTTTGAGAAGATATCCGTTATTAGTTTTAGGCATCCTTAAGGTTATTAAATCCTTTGTTGGTGGCTTTGGGGTCTAACGAGACTCATGTAGATAGGTAATATATGATGGAATGGAATGATAAGTTAACCTACTCTTGTGATCACGCATTTTTTTGTAGGCTCTTTGTTAAATAACAACGATACTGATCAACTAATCTGCTAGGTTAAGCTGCACTCAGAACTTATATAATATAATAAGTGCCTCAGTAGCATCACACCTATATTCCCGGAAGGGTTAGTCAGAGGCGTACTAATGTACACCCACAGTTCGCCGGTATGTTTAGGTCCCATATAATAAGGGGCGAGCCTATTGCCATTAACCGGGTACAAATCCAGACTGAGAATACTGAGAATTTCATAGAAAAACCCAATAACACTTTGCTCGACCTGGGGATCGAATAAAGAAGAATGAAACTATACGTCATAAAATGCGATTTTATCGAAAATCTAAACAGTCGCCATACTTATAACGATATCACATTGTGATAACCGACATACACATGGATACGCGTATACATATATGTTTACACATACAATGTTATCTAACAGCATTTGTTTAAATGGCTGCTGGCGGTAGTTAGTCACCTTATTTTCTGCAGGTATTTTGATGTCATTCCAACTGGCTCTTACTACGGAATGTATCTGTGCCTATAACTGACCACCTTGAGCTCTTGGGCGTTACTCTGACGTCAACCCTCAACTTCGGCTCATATATAGAGTCCCAGGCTCAAATAGCTGCCAGAAAGCTGGGTATTCTCTCGTAGGTGCGGCGTTACTTCACGCCGGAACAATTGTTCTCATTGTATAAAGCACAAGTTCGGTCGTGCATGGAGTACTCTTCGCACCTTTGGGGTGGATCGGCTATGTACCAGCTCGAGGCGTTGGAGTCCGTCGAGAAAAGTGCTCATTGGTAACGACTCCTTTGTCCGAGCTATACTCCAAAGTCTTGAACATCGCCGCAAAGTTGCTAGCTTATCGGTTTTTTATCGGATACATTTCGGAGAGTGTGCATCAGATCTCCACGATCTTATTCCCCCTAGCCCTTTCCACTATCGGACGACCAGAAGCACGAAAAAGCGTCATCGATTCATGGTGGACATTCAAAAAACCAGAATGAAAAGTTTTAAGTCCAATTTTATCATGCGTACCGCTGAAATATGGAACGCACTTCCCAAGTGGGTCTTCCCTGATAGATATAATCTGGGTGTCTTTAAATCACGAGTGAATCGGTGGTCTCCATCGTAGATCGCAGTGTTGCTTAACATCAGGCGAACTGGCGGTCAAGCGTAAGCCTATCAGGAATAAAAAAAAATAATAATAATATAACATCTGCCGGAGATCCTGGGCTTAGATCGAGCAGTGTTGGGTATTGAGATATTATATGAAATTTTCAGTAGCAGCTCAGATTTGTATCCAGTTAATGGTAATAGGTTCCTATTATATATATTACCAGGTTCCTATTATATATATTACCATTCCTATTCATAATCATCATTATAACCCATTTATTGTACGATCGCTGGTCTTTTTTAGCAAAATAACAGTAATGAAAAATACAAAAAAAAAATAACTACAATATGATACGGCTTCGGACTTGACTCTCGAGTTTGTTTGAACTGGCACAAAATTCACATTTCATCGCAATGAAAGCTAAAACTACGTCAGCAGAGTTTAAAGTAGTTTACATGAACACAAGGTAGTTATTTGGATCAAAACACATAGTAAATTAACATATTATCACGCTTGTTCTCCGTCTGGGTTAGATAGAGGTGTATTGCTATACACCCACAGTTGGCCGGTATTTTTAAAACACAAAGTCAAAGTCAAAGTCAAAATTATTTATTTCAATTAGACCATTAAAAAGGTACTTTTGAAAAGTCAAACTAATTTCACGGTTCCAAAAAGTGGGTCTTATGGAGAAGAGCCGGCAAGAAACTCCATAGATACTCTTTTAAAAAAAAAACATGATTATAATATTAATCTTTACAACTTTGTTTGACAATTATGCAGTTTGATGTCTATGATGATTTATTCAGTATAAGTAGGTGTTATATTTAGTAGTTATATAGAAAGAAAGGGATTGCCACAGCAAGTAAGAGCTGACCAGTCCCGACAGACAGCACCCGTTCACGAGCATGACGTGTGTATCGGCGCGGTTCGACTCAACCATATTGTAGGGAATAAAACGCCACCATCAGCAGGACATTTAAGTGAGCCTGACAAGCTCAGACCGTGGGCACAATATTCCTATAGATAAATATACTAACACAATTGTTACATCAATATCTGCACGATCCCCACACTTTACAGTAGGTATACTAATTAAGAAATTATACCAATGTAAATAAAGGGCCAGCCTATTGCTCTTAACCCGGCTCAAATCCAAACTAAGAGCTGTTACTGAGAATTTTATAGAAAAACCTTAGATATAACACTTTGCACTAACTGAGAATCAAACCCAGGACCTCGAGATCAGCAGTCGTACTAACAATCACTAATGTGGCAGTTCTGTGATCTATCCGTGACTAATACTCGTATCACAGATCAACATTCATTAAATTTCGACAGTATGTTCACACCAATATTATCAGCTTACTTTACACAAACAATTTCACGATAAAAGCTTTGTATTGTGTACTTAGACAATAAGTGCGGTTAGGAGGCAGATGATAAAACATATTGAATCGATAAATGTTACCCTCACTAGTACCTAATACCCCTTTATTACTGTAGTACTGATCGATAGATTACGCTTAGATAACATAGTTTACGTAGGTAATGTGTATGGAGGTTTATTATATTAAGGGTAATGAGGGAATAAGCTTTGAGGATCGTAAGATTGGTTTTATTAAAAAGTTATATCGTATCCTGCCCGATATTTATAAAAAAAAAAACAAATAATAAGTCTTGACTAAAGGATGACTGTGTTATTTTAAATATTTTTTTTATATACTCGTACATCCTAAATGTTGTGCATATCTATAATTGATATAAACACTAGTCTTTGTCTCTGTATTTTTCTACTAACCAATGTTTGTGTTTATATTGTTGATGTGCCTTGTGTAAATAAATAAATAAATAAATAGGTACTTAGTTATTTAGAAAAAAAAACGCTACAATTTGAGTAGGTGAGAATTTTGTTTTTCTAAAAGTTAATATTTCGTGAGGGAAATGAATCCATAAACCGTACCCCAAGAACCTAATACTACAAATACTAAACCTAAAAAATCTAATAGCTACCTAATACTAATGGAGACAATATTTTTAAAACTAACATGCCATTACAATGTTAAGTAAACAAACAAACAAAATTGAATGTTGGGTTAATTTTACAGTAAAACAAAGACCTAAAATAGTGCTGTACCTACCTATAAATATAAATATACACATTCTTACTTAAAATTAAAAACATCTTGACACAAATCGTGTCACATGAAAGTATTAATTTTTTGGTTAAAATAAATTACGGTTTCACTCGTCCCAAAGAACTGTCTAATAAAAGGTAAACTAAGCCCTTTTCCAAGGTTCAATCAATCGTTATATTAAAAATCATCAAAATTTGTTCAGCAGTTTAGCGGTGAATATGTTACAAAAAGGCAGGTAGTAACGTTAATTCCATTACCGGTTTAGATAAATTTGTCGCATTGTAACTTCGTACCGAATACATTTTATATACAATAACTCGTCTTCTAGGGGTCTAATGTCCCTATGTACTGTCTCTATATCTATCTAGTATAGTCCCTATGTTTGTAAGTACTCCATAAAAGCCTATGTAGGTACAGACATCGTCCATTCAAAAAATTATTATTAAACTAGCTGATCCAACAGACGAGTTCCTGTCGCATACCTACATAAAACTCGTATAAAAAAGCACTCGGTATTTTCAAATTTTTATTTCCCTAAACATGTCCGGATTATATGGACAATTTAAAAATAATAACCAAATTGTTACAGCCCTTCTCAAGGGACGCCATAGATAGATACTTAATAATAATGTGACGCAAGAAAAAAACTGCCTCATTAGCCTAGTGGTCCTGAGCGCGACTGCTGCGATAGAGGTCCTGAGATGGATTGCTTCGATTCCCGGGTGCAGCAGTGGTAGCAGTGTTATTATGTTTTAAAGTTACTGCATTATGTTGCGTTGCTGATCTGGAGACCCATTTGGTCTAACCATTAAACATATGCTTTACTACTGCATTGCCGTAGGCAGTACCTTCCAATTACTTACTTTTACTCTGGAGGTACTTTCAAAATCCTTCCAAAAAATCCACCAATACGAATCAACTGAACTCGGTCCACTTTAATTGAAGAATAAATGAAATCGGTTGAGAAACTCCCAAGATAATTATAATAACTATCTAACATCATGAAAATTAACAGTTAAGAAATGCTATTTTTTTTTTCATATTTATTGTTATTTTATTCAAATAATATTGTTCATATTATTATGTCATAGCTAAAAACGTGATCGTCATAATCAAGTATTAATCCGAACGCAATTTATCACACAAACGTAGGGTACTCCTAAAACAAAATACAAGCGAAATCTACCTTACATTTTAGTATAACGTCATTGCGTTAGTTCGCGGCGAGTGGCTGCTTGATCGAGTGTGATAAGTGATAAGGTGCTGTAATCGAGCGATGTTCGGCCTTATCAGTGATAACGGCGACAAGTGCGACGCACACACGCGACAATGGTACTTTGGATATTCTAGAATCACCCGGTACATAACCTTTTTTTATTTTTCTTTGCTATTTTTACTGTTTCCTTTCGTGGCTCCGCTCCTACCCATGAATTCATCGACGTGTTTTCTTTCACTGTTTAATTACTATTCTTGGATTTCTACTGCTATTCATAATATGTGGATTCGATTACAGTAGATCGCATTTTTAATGTATTAAGGACAAAATTGAATGTAGTCATTGTAGACAAGATTCATAATGGAACAATCATAACCTTATATTTCGACCTGTCAATGAATTAGTACGACATTATTGGTCTGGTGGATAGAAGGTTTCCGAACCTGCCGTGACAAATGTCACGAATCCCAGGGATATAACTATAGGGCAAGGGATGTGTAGTATTTACGGCCAATACCAATATCAAATCGAGTCAGTGGATTTGCTTACTAGAGATAGAATTTTGACATAAGGTCCATTACAAGCAGGGCCGTCTTTAACTTATTGATGGCCTTGGGCACTTTCGGATAATGGGGCCCAAATGAGGATACTATTTTGTAAAGAACTGCAAAAAAAAAATTAATAAAAGGGGTGAGATCTAGGCGGCCCCTTTGGATCGCGGGGCCCTGGGCACTTGGCACTGGGCACCCATATTGCCCAATGGAAAAGACAGGCCTGATAACAAGGAATGTCAAAATTCTATCTCTAGTATGCACATCTATCAACAAATTTATTATTGAAACTGGCCGTTAGTTGGTACGAGTTCAATATAACTTGCCGCCTCACCAGAATGGTTTTCTGTCACAAAATGGTTTTCTGTCTTCTGAGTACGAATTTCTAACCTAATTTTACTTTCTTGTCATTCTAGTGTTATAAGAAACTGTTGTTGATGCTGACAGACTCTTAATTAATAGTTACCCATAAGGGTCTGGGACTTTTAATCAATAGTTCACCACGAACCGAATAAGGCAAGCACAGTTGCAATCTCAATTTTTTTTACAGAGAACTAAATGTGCGCCCTAAATATTATGACGTTTAAACTTCTTAGTTATGATAATTTATTCCACCTCATTCAGTTTTTACACGCGAAATCTTGTATTAATGGCTGTCAACTTCGTATGTATTTTTAACGAATTTTATAATTGTGCCAACTTCAAATCCGAATCAAATAAAATAGGTAAATTCACGCCTTTTTCCCACAGGGGTAGGCAGAAACTATGTACCGCCACTTGCTACGATTCTTGCATACTTCTTTTGCTTCTTCCACATTCATACATCTTTTCATACATACGCGCCGATTGATTAGAATAACAATTTAAATGAACAAATGAATGAATTAGATACAATTTGATAATTGCGTGTCTCAGCTTGAAATTAATTAGCATACAAATGTTTCCTTGTTATCTTTTATCACCACTCCTAATATACAACTAATAACATAAACATAACATACCATCACGCCTTTATTGCCCGAAGGGTTAGGCAGAGGCGTACTAATGTACACCCACAGTTCGCCGATATGTTTAGGTCCCATGTAATAGGGGGCGAGCCTATTGCCATTAATCGGGCACAAATCCAGACTCCGAGCTGCTACTGAGAATTTCATAGAAAAACTCAATCACACTTTGCTCGACCTGGGGATCGAACCCAGGACCTCTAGGGTAGCAATCGCGCTTGGGACCACTAGACTAATGAGGCAGTCAACCAACTAATAACTTCCTAGGTAAATATGTTTCAAAATAAATACTACATCACGTGTATATTATTTTTATCTCCTGCATTCGGTAGGCTTTTATCTGCCATATTATAACTTACATACATTCATTTAGAAATTATTTATATTTACTTCTATGTAGATAGCAATGCCAAATAACTGAAAAAAGGGTATAATTATTATGACGATAGGTAGTCGTGTATAACCGACTTCAATAAAGGAGGAGGTTCTCAATTAGACTGTATACCTTGTGTGTATGTTACGGTATATCTTCGCTAATTATAAATCGATTCTTCTTCGACGTTTTCTTTTTTTTCTGATAGAATATACTTTCAATAGGTCCATAGGCCCACTAGGTAGTGATAGCCTAATGCTATTATTAGCAAAGAAAGAGTATCACAAGAACTCCTTTTTTTGTGTCTATGTAGGTACGTCACAGAACGAGGGTTAACTGTATCAGTAACTGTAACTCCTTTCTAGCTAAAAAAATGCGGCCAACCCTTCTTTGTGTAGATCTCGTTAAGGCTGACATTTATTTTGTTACGTTATATGGAAAAATTTGCTTTATTCTTATGAGTTTTAATTTGACAGACATACATACATAACCAACGCATTATATTGTCTCACTGCTGGGCACAGGTCTCCTCTCAAATGAGAGTGTTTAGGCTATAGTCCGCCACGCTGGCCTAGTGCGAGTTTTCACACTTCACACGCCGTCGAGTAAATATCTCAGGCATGCAGGTTTCCTCACGATGTTTTCCTTCACCGTTTTCGAGCATGATAATTAACTATTAATACGCACATGACTACGAAAAGTCAGAGGTGCGTGCCTTGGATTCAAACTCGAGACCTTTGATTTGGCAGTCCAACAGTCATACCACTAGGCTATCCCCTCACTATCACTTAATTTATTGGCATACTTCCATAATACCTATGTTTAACCAATTTTTGACTTTCCAAGCATAGATCTCTTTTGTCTACTTAGTTACGAGAATTTACATAGTTGTAGAAACTTGCCTAACCATTTGTTTCCTGTTGTTACAGTGGGATGAATATGAACATCAACAACAACAACAGCACCAGCATAAACAACAACAACAATGACGAGAAGCCCGAAATGCCCGACCCTGATTACATCAAGGTAATATTTTATAGATTTTATTTTTTATATCATCACGACGACACGATTGGCGTAGCGGCTGAGCAATCGGCTTCTGCTTCTTCTGCCTCAGTTAACGGCCAGCCGACTACGGCTAGAGCCGAATTCTATTACTTAATTGGTTAGTGATAATATTTCATTTTTTGGGCAATTCAAGCTCCGCCGGACCCTTAAGTTTATATATTCTATCATTACCTAAGTTACACAAAATGCTAGCAAACAAAATAGCATTTTCAAAGTAAATAATCTCTAATACCTATGGTGTAGGTAAACATTTCGTGTGCACGTCAATGACCTCTTTAAGTGACCCACATACCTTCGGAGCCTTATGATAACGATAATCGCTCATGGGAACGCAAATGGTGCATTAGGATGTATATGAATAATATGTATTATTCATATACATCCTAATTATTCATTCTTATGTATATATAATCAATAATATAGGTTCTATAAGTTTCTTTCTTTTTATATACCACTAAGGTGACTAGCAAACATACGGCCCGCCTGATGGTAAGTGGTGACTGTAGCCTATAGACGCTTTCAACACCAGGGGTATCACTCGCACGTTGCCGACCCTGTAAAATAAGGAGGAATAGTTTGGCTGGCAGCATAGGAGACATGCTGCCATGCATGACAGCGGCGGTAACAAAACACCATCGGTCCCCCCACTGTCACTTCTGAATCAAATTACAAAAATATACGAGTACAATTGTAGATTCTATAGGTACCTACTCTTATACTAGTCCGCTATTTAAATTGATCATAATGGTTACATCTTAGATGGAATTTGACAGGCTAGATAAAATAATTAAATCCGAGGAACAATGTTTTATTCACCTTATCATACAATTTAAAATGTCATAAGAAACTTTCACAATTTCAACCAACCTGTGAGTAACATTTTAACAATGCAATGGTAAAACGAAACGCGTTTTGTTTTACCATGACAAGATTTTAAACCTCTTTTCTTATCAAGACAGAACAAAACGCACTGCAGACTTGAGTTGCTTTAAATTCATTACGTCCCAAAGAAGATGAAGTTTGAAATTAACAAATGAAGTGATGCGCCCGACGTAATTAAAAATGTTCCGCGCGGTTGGCCGACGGCTCCGCTAGGTGGCAGCACCGCCCCGCTCCCAATTATGTCCTCATGATTGCTTTTATGCACCGAGTTTGCCAACCATGACTTATTAATTGTCCCCATTAATTTGGAATTTATGTTGTTATTGCAATTATCATGCATGAGATGTGATGGCATAATTTGTTTCTGTCATCGTATTACGAAATTAATTTGCAATTTGAGGAAGAAAATTCACATGAACTTCTCTAAATAGTCATTAAGACTGCCTCATTGTTGTAGCCAGAAGTCGTAGGTTCGATTCCCAGATCGAGCAAAATATGTTGTTGGGTTTTTATATGAATTTTAAGCAGTTCGAACTTTGGGAATTTGACTATTAATGGTTATGTGCTTATATAGTTGTCACCTCCGCCTAACCCTTCGAGAATGCAGGCGTGACAAAAGACCTTTTATTATTAAGATAGACAAACAACACCATTTCTATGATTTGAGTATTAAGGAATAACCGGAAAATTTTAGTGGGCAAAATCACAAATAAAAATTGCTATAATATCTTAATTATATCATTTTTGTTGCCTATTGATATGGTCATTGAAATTTAAATCCAATGCACAGTCACACACATAAAGTTACCACAAACTGTCAATTTTTATGGGATAAACGAGCAGACACAAGTGCGTTACCCGCTTTTTAAAAGGGGATTGGGCCTCCGGTAACCTCACTCATTCGACAAAAGCGTTGTTTGACGCCGGTTTTCTGTGAGGCCGTGGTATCACTCCGGTCGAGCCGGCCCATTCGTACCGAACCATAGCTCTCCAACGTTAAAACAATGGATAATAAACTCTATTATATTTGTAGATTAAATTGAAAAACGATTGAAGAAATTTGACAGTTCCGTTGACCTCTCACTTTTCGCATTGATGTGTGTAAGTATAATTTTTTGTAAATAATCGTTTTCTCGAAACGATTTTTGGGTTTCGTTTCTGGTAAAATTCGTTACGCACACAAAGCAAATTTGACTTACTCACAAGGATTCTTAATTCATCAATACGTGCTTACAAAACGTGCTATAATATCAACTAAAAGCAGCCTTCTATTTGTATTGGCTTTTCGTAAACTTAAAAGATCATCTTATATTGGACTACAATAAAAAAAAAAAAGTTTTATTGACCAAAAAAATATATTTTACATTGCACACTTCACTTGGGTACCAATTTTAAATTATAATAAACATAAACTTCGGCGTATGCTGTGTCGGTTACATAACCATAAAAAAAATATCAAAAGTAGCCCCTTTTTATAAGCCGTAATTTTATCTGTAATTTTAGCCCTCTTAAGAAGAGCTCGGTCGCCCAGATCGCTAAAAAACGAATTCCGTTGACTGCCTCGTTAGCCTAAGTGTCCCAAGTGTGACTACTACGCTAGATGCCTGGGTTCACTTCTCATGTAGGGCAAAGTGTTATTGGGGTTTTCTATTAAATTAGTAGGAGCTCTAAGTTTGAATTTAGGACCGATTTTGGCAACAGGCTCGCCCTTTATTACATGGGACCTAAACATACCGTCAAGGTCAAACTATTAATTATAACTATTCACATCGATTTGTACCATGTCCATGTTGTACCATTGCTTAAACCTTCAGGCGTGATGCGTGTATGTTATATTATAAATTTGAACGAAATGCTTTAAGTCCACTTTTTTCATGAGTACTGCTGAAATGTGGAATGTGCTTCCCGAGTGTGTCTTCCCCGATATATAATCTGGGTGTCTGGGTGTACGAGTAAATTGGTTTCTTCTAGGCAAGCGCGCTCCACCATAGATCACGTCAGGCAAGCTGGCGGTCAAGCGTGACCCTATCAGAAATAAAAAAATAATAATGTAATATTAACCAAATTCCAGATGTTCGTCGGGCAGGTGCCTCGCAGTATGGACGAGAACGACCTCCGTCAGATGTTCGAAGAGTTTGGCAGGGTACACCAGATCAACGTGCTGCGGGACAAGATCACTGGAGCCAGCAAAGGTTTGTTCCTATTAATGTTGCTGAAGTAAAAACACTACTGAAGACTGTATAAAAGGAAAATTAGTTAGGAATACTACTAGGTAATACTTTTTGAATGTCATATTGCATTATAGAGAGACTCCAAAATGCTCGCCCTTCACTGCTTCTTAATGTTTTTGCTGGGAAGAAGAAACGGCCCATCAAACTACCCATCAACAAATTTCTGTTTGTTAAATTGCTAAGGTGTAAAGTTACATAAAAACAGAAATTTAATTTTTTTTTGGAGTAATTAAATGAATTTTTGCATTGCAACATGTCATACGTTGGTAATGGTAATGGCGCATACGTACATATGATGGCATCGAAGTCAATACCCAAGCATTATTTATTAAGCTATTGCATAGCTTCTATCGCGGGCCTTGAGCGTGGGGACCGAATCCAGAAATTCCGTAACGAAAAAAACCTAACACGCTTGTCTCTTTAGTTCAGCAACCCGCCTTTAGGTGGCATTGGTTGTATTACATAAGTTGATAAAAAACGCTATGCAATAGCTTTACCGCGGCAGTCCCCGAGTGCCACACGTCTTTTTATTAGCAAAACTCCTCTCATAAATAATTTTAGAAGCGGTGAACCTGCTCACAACAGCATTGAGTTACCTATTGGAGATTGTTCCGGTTCAGTCTAGAGTGGTCTGCAAAGGGTGATCATAGGATTTAAATAGCAAACTTCCTTTCTTTTATTGCATTAACCTAAGGGCCATGAAATGAAATGCTTCTAAATTATTCGCTCTATGCTTGAAGCGTCAGCATCAAGTGGCAGTTTTAAATACGTATTATGGTATTTAGAATAACCTAGAGTCGACCTCTAGGTTATTCTAAATACCATAATATATGATAAGGATAGGATAAGGATTCAATAATCTGCTTGCTTAGTTACCGCCACAAACCACAGTTATAAAACAAAACAGGTCCTTAATCACTGAGAAGACAAAAAACAATATTATTTAATAATTTATTCCATTACAAGCCATAAACAAAACACAGTAACATTACACGTGTTTCGTATTTTCGGGAATTGGACTTTTGTGTCATGGAAATCATATACCGTCAAAAATCTTAAATAGATTTCAACGAGATTTTCCTAAAGATCTATAAATAGATTGAATAAGAATCGATGTTATACCATATATAAATATTTTCTACATACAAATCATTTTTTGCGATCGACGATACAATATTTGAAATTGATAAATTCAATTTTTTCAATATTTCTCTTATAGAAACTTGTGGCAAAGAGTGGAAAGTAGAACGTTCCATCTTTATTCAATATTGATGAAGTTATGTTTAGATTAAAAGCTGCCCGGAGTAAAATGTTTGAGGATATAACGGAGAGCTGAAATAATGAATTAATTTGGCTCTGCATACCCTGGAGCTTTGGAGTTAACTTCGTCCTTTGATGGTGCTATTTTTGAGCAACTTTTTATATTGTAATAATTCGATCACAGCTCTATGTATAGTTTACTGATTATTCGTCAATCATTTTATAATAAATATAACATCTTTCGTTCGTAGATTTATTATTATTCTAATAATAGGTAGGTATTTGTTCTGCTATTAAGTGTTCCAGAAATTCTTTCATTGTTTCTACTACTATTCGTGAAAACCTATAATTGGCTTGCTGCAGGTGCTGACTCCTTTAATTTGTTTCATTATCTGTAGCTGTTGGTTTTCCTATATAAGTAAATAAATAAATAATCTTCACCAAGGTCAAATTTATAGTTTCATTGTTATTATGACTGTCTATAGAAATAATTCAATCTAAAACCCTCAAAATATTCCCATTATAATCTTTTATTTAACCTTAACTGACACTTCATCTAAATTAAACTTATAATCCGTCGTTTTAATATCTTACAATGTTTCAAATATCAGTTCAGAACTGCTTTCAAAATTTCAACTATTTTAAATTCTAAACTTTTGTTTGAGACTGTCTGTGTTTTAAATTCAAAACTTTCCCTTTGTACTTTCGTAATTATCAAACTTGGCAACTGTCGATCTTCATTAAGTAATTTGAGATTGGTCGACACTCTGGTATATTTAGCAACGGGAAAATTTGTTCGATAATAAATACATTTTAGTATACCTTTGATAAATATAATCTTCGGGAAACATTAAATTTCATACATAACATTTAATCATGATTCCCTAATATTCAATATTTTGGTCATAAAAAGTATTTTTTAGAGTATTTTCGTAAAATGTTTGGCAATTATAACATCAAAATACAATATCATGTAAGCCTTGCCTTTCATTTTCAATCCACAGTATTAATGTTAACCAAACTAATGCTTGATTAAGTCAATCCCTGAAGCTTAACAGAGCATTTAATATCAGATTTATACGAGGAATAAAAAGTCACATTAATTTCAAACGTTAAGTATCTTTAATCCCGCCACATTCATGAAAATAAAAAGCAAATATTAAAAAAATATTCACACCAATATGTGCTGTAAGCGTGTTGTCTCGCTTTCACGTATCATTGTTTTGTACAACAATAGGGTCAGGTCCTGCACGTATAAACATGTTGACATTTTTGTTAGTCCCATTATTAAAGTCTTTTGTGTTTAAAGCCCCCTTTTCACTTGTACCTTGTCCCTCCTTTTGTTAGGTACCGTGGACAAGGTTTGCATTGAAGCGGCGACGGTTTGTTAAAAAAAATGATATTTTTATTGTCGTCCTATGTTTTCTCCTGTTCCATTTTTATTAAACGACGTCTCGTAATTAATGTCTCTTACGTTGAGCGTAAGGAATAATGTTTCAAGTCTATTATGTTTGTTGGAAGAAAATTTTAATTACATTTTCTATGTAGAACACATGAACGAAGTGTCTTTTCTCTTATCAGAAAGTTACTAATTCATAGAAGTGTGTTTGAAAAGCAATTCAAGTCAAAATGAAAGCACTTATTTAGTTTTCTAGGCTAGATTGTGGGATCTCTTAATAAAGATCCTACTATCTAAATTGTGCGGTCTTGTAATAATAAAAGAAAATAATCTGAATGACACAGTACCTATGTAAGTAAAAGAATTACTAAAATTTTTATTAATCAAGTCAATTGGCAATATGATTTAGTTCCAAAGTCGATAATACCGTTATCACGATGGAATACAACTTAATAATATTCACATGAACCAAATTCTAATTTTGAAAACTTAATAAAAACTAAAGCTTTTTTCACACTCGGTTAGGTGAAATCTTCTTTCATTGCAACTCCTCTGACATTAGCAACAATTATTACTCTGTTTTAGGTGAATAGTTAATAGTGTTCGTGTCACTTATAACGCAAACTCGTTAATAAACGCACGCCATCCGCGTGTTAGACTCGTCCGGTCTACGTAAATAGCCTGTCGATCATTCAAGCAAATTAGAATTGTGTAGCATAGCATAGCTACTTCGTTTTTATTTAAACATGTATTCATTTCCCTGTAGTATTATTAAAAAAGACGCCTAATTTATTTATATTTTTTTCATTCTTGGCCAATGCTAGCGCCATCTAGAATCAAAAATGTAAAAACTTTAAAGGAACTAAGTATTAGCAGAAATAAATACCATTTATCATTGATGTTAATTCCAGCATTATTATTATTATTATTATTCTATTCATTTATTAATTTAACTTATTATTTACATTATTTTTTATTATTAGATATGAATTTAAAAAAATATTCTTCAGCATGTTTATAAGAAGCTAAAAAAAAAATATCCTGAATCATTCATTTTACAAAATCTGAAACAAAATTACAAAGTCAATAACACCCATCTTAAACAAAAGTAGGTACCTGCTTAATACCTATGTGAAACCTCATTCAATTTTAGATAAATCTAGTACCTATCAGATACATAAGATATAAAACGAAACTAATATTTTCATTAGGTAGGTTTATTTTAGATAGGTTCAGTCTGAAAAGAGCTTAACCCTACTCCAGAGGGATCCATCTCTGTGGAATTATTTTAATAACTCGGCGACCTTATTAAAGTAGTCCTGTAAAAGGGGCTTATAGGTATAAAGAATATATTTAAGAACAAAATATTAAAGTTACCTATTATTTTAAGAATATCGGCTGGAAAAATCTGCATAAGATAAATCTGGACTCAGGAGGCGGCGCATGTGTTTATTACATGCACGCCTTTGAGTAGGATGTAAGGCCTCGTAGGCCGGGCCGTAGTCGTATGTGGTCACAAATCCAATCAGGCAAGACAAGGAAGTTGCACCATAGGGCAAGAGAAAGAAAGCCCTGTTTTATTTGATACGAATCCGATAACCTTTATTGTCCGGAAATTTCTTATGAATCGTCCGCCACCTGGGGAGGTCGCAGGGTATGTTGGAATCATACTGAATAAAATTGAACTTCCCTTAGATCCATGAAAGTCGTGACATTCTCCACGACTATGGTAGGCTGTGCCCTAGATCCGGTACAATCACCGGACCCCATCAAGGGGCCAATTTAGGTACCTATTTAAACTAAGCCGGACAAATGCGAGTCGGACTCGCCCACCCAGGGTTCCGTATAAATTCGTAGATACATATTATAAATAGTTTTCAGATTTTTCCCAATACTTGTAGTATAAGACGGTATACTTACCAAATTTTATAGGTTTAGGTCAACGGAAAATACCCTATATATTTTGATTCACTTGAGAGTGTCAAGTTTGATTTTTCCACAGCTTCAAGGGACTGTAGACCTAAGTATATGATTTTAATTTCATTTTGATACCTTCATGCGTTCCCGATATAAAGGGTCTTGACAGACGGACGGAAAGCAAAGTGATCCTATAAGGGTTCCTTTTTTTCCTTTTGAGGTACGGAACCCTAAAAAAACACTTTACATACAGAGTTAACGCTTACCGATCATGTTTTTGTTTTGTTTGTAATAAATATTTTTCGCCATCTTATAAAGCATTTATTTGTTTTATAATAATTATAGAAATTAGGCTCTAAAATATATCTTTCCACCAATCACTGTAGAATAAAATAAAATGTCTAAACAAAAATGTTGTGTGTATTAATCTAGGTTTCGTTTGTTTAGCTTGGCGATGAGTGATTCCTGTCAGTTTTAGAGCTTCTCTGATTTACGATGTGTTTGTTTCGTGCCTTATTGCAGACAAAACAATCCACAAAAATATTATGTAGGTAAACGCGTAAAAACCGTTGTAAATACACATAGCTTTCAATAATTTTCTTTTGTTTTTTGCCAATTTTCTATACTAAAAGTTTTAGTGTAAAAAAAATCCTTGTAAATTTTATCGTAGATTGGTCAAATTGTGCATAGTTTGTCTGAAATAAGGTGCATTGTAGACAATCCCCCGTGTATGTCATGTGAATGTCATGTTATGTACGTGTGCGCTTCTGTTACAGGGTGCTGTTTTGTGACGTTTTTCACTCGCAAAGCAGCGTTGAAAGCCCAAGACGCTTTGCACAATATCAAAACATTGACCGGGGTAAGTGCGTTTTATATGTTTTAATTTTTACATGTTTAACTATAAGGGTTAGCGCATAATTTGGTGTTACATTAGTTTTATAATATTATGGTTGAATTATACGCTTGGCCTTAACAAGAAAATGGATGCGTTTAATAGATGAAACTATATATTTTTAAATACTGGTGCTTAACATTCATTAATTGACCGTCAATTCGTTAATTTATCGGAACGCATTGATTTTCAAACTGTATGTCATCCAAATAAATGTCGAGTGAAGTTTATAAAAAAGATAATTAAATAATTCATTTGAAGTATGAACTAAATAATTATGAATTTAATAATAATACAATACGTACACAATAATATAATTCATGAAATATTACGTTAGTACAAATAAAGTTTCAATCAAATAATTTTCTCGCGGAAAATATTGAGCCGAATCATTTATATTATACCACAAAAATGCTCTTCATCTTGCCACCCCTATCTCACATAAACCCTATCTACCACAACAAATAGATCTATCAAGATAACAGTCAGAATTAATAATATCATCACTGTAACCTGTTGCTGACCAGAAAAGTTCTATAACAATCTTCTCCATAGCATCTCGAGGAAGAAGGGGCGAACAAACACACAATTCGATACTCGCGATTGTTATCGAACACAATGGAATTACAGACTTTCGCCCTGTCTCCTCTTCCCCCCCTTCGTAGGGTTGTCAGTAAAGATATCAGGAATTGAAAAGAATTGGTGCATAGTGTTGCGATTGAGAGGTTGTGGATATGAATAGAAATGTTCGTGAATTTAGAATTACTTTTTATTGAATTGTTTTCTAAAATGGATAAGATAAACTTTGCGTTATCTTAATCATACATACTTTATACATTTTATTGATGTGCCACCAAGTACAAACACTTATCACATACAGTACGGTTAAAATAACTAGTACGTGTCTGAAATTAGCCACGACCACGGAGGTAAAATCACACAACTATTTGTCTAAAATATCGAAATAAGTACCTAAGAACAATAATCATGAATGCGGATCATTTGCGACCTAAATTGTCTTTACAACGAGGTTTTATATTAAAATTTAGGACTAGGAAGATTATACTCAGTAATGATTTTTATGATACGTAATCACCACTCGATATTCATGATGCATCCGTGCACAAAAGTCAGCATCACCCTATACCAGTATAGTACTGCACCAAATATCCGCTACTTAAGAAAATATACCAGTAATCCACATCGGAACTGAACACAAATAGAACAGTGGGGATATTAATGTTTAGACAGCCCTACAGCCGTCTCGTCTTCATCTCTGTGATAATTCGATTCCATTATATTATCGGAGAGCTTTTTTCTCTCTCGATTGATTCTCGAAACGCTCGCGTTTTGATCGCAGCCAGGTGAGGGCTGCCAACGTAAGATAGGAGAAGAAAATATTTGTATAGTATTTTGTTGCTTTTTCGTTATCTTGTGGGTGTTGTTTTTATTTTACACTCATATAACTTACAACAATATATTTTAGAGAACAAAGACTTAAGCGTTAGTTTGTAAAGTTTGAGACCACTTTATCAATCAAACTTTTTTCGTTTTTCATCCATTTCATCTACTTATATCATGTACGTAGGTACATCATACTTAAAATCATGACACACACCTACAAATAGGCTGCATTCGGTTCTAGCGTTGGGGGTTGATGGATGATAAATTGATATATATCTGTGATATTTTGGTGTCTTCGTGGCTAATAAATGATTTTTTTCTTTCTTTCTTCTTCATTTCATCATCACTGCATTTATTAAAAAAAGACCAATAGTTACTATAGTGATTGATACTCACAGTCACATAACACCTAGATATATTAGGTTGGGAAATAAGTCTTTTCGCATTTAGTATGTAAATACTTTTAATAAAAAATCTTTGCCTGTACTATTTTTATCTGGCTGATTTTGATAACATTAAAAAAGTTACATTTTAAAAAAAGAAACAAATTAGTAAAAATTTTTTACCCGCTATTTTTCATTTGTTTTTCTTTCTGTCAAAATGAATGAATCTAATGAAGAAATTCGATACATTTTAAAGTTTTATTACAAAAAGGGGAAAATTGCAACGCAAGCCGCGAAAAAAATTTGTGACGTTTATGGACCTAATGCAGTGTCAGCAAGAGTAGCACGAAGTTCGTTTAAGCGTTTTCAATCCGGGAATTTTGATGTTAAAGATGCACCTCGCTCTGGTCGCCCTGTTACAGATAAAATTGACGCAATTTTTGAAAAAGTGGAGCATGACCGGCGATATCAGTAGTTATGACGTAGCTGAAGAACTGGGGATTGACACAAAACAGTTTTGACCCATTTGAAAAAAGCTGGGTTTACAAAAAAACTCGATATTTGGGTGCCACACGAGCTAACTGAAAGAAACCTAATGAACCGTGTACACATTTGCGATTCTTTATTGAGACGTAATGAAACTGAACCGTTTTTAAAGAGATTGATAACTGGTGATGAAAAGTGGATCACGTACGACAAGAACGTGCGAAAAAGGTCGTGGTCAAAGGTCGGTCAGGCTTCACAGACTGTGGCAAAACCCGGGTTAACTCGTAATAAGGTGATGCTGGGTGTATGGTGGAATTGGAAGGGCATTGTTCATTATGAGCTTTTGCCGCCAGGCAGAACCATCGATTCGGATCTTTACTGCCAACAACTGATGAAATTAAAGCAAGAAATTGGGAGAAAGCGGCCGGAATTGATCAATAGAAAGGGTGTGGTCTTTCACGATAACGCTAGACCACACACACCTTTGGCCACTCAGCAAAAAATAAGAGAGTTTGGTTGGGAGGTGTTAATGCATCCGCCATATAGCCCTGACCTTGCACCTTCAGATTTCCACCTGTTTCGATCTCTTCAGAATTCTTTAGGCAGTGTCAGGTTAACATCAAGAGAGGACTGCCAAAACTACTTGTCACGTTTTTTTGATCAGAAGTCCCAAAATTTCTCCAACAATGGGATCATGTCACTACCCACAAGATGGCAAAAAGTCGTTGAGCAAAATGGTACCTACATATATCTTATAATTAAATGTAAATTAACTTTGAAAAAAAAATGTCTTGAGTTTTCATATTAAATGCGAAGAAACTTTTTCCCCCACCTATTAAAATACTAGTGCCTTAGTTACAATATTACTAAATATTCATGAATTTATCTCGGTACACAAAAACAAAAAATAGTAACGATCCCTTATGCATGTTTCTACCGTGGTTATTTGTCTCATTGGCCGGTGTTCCTAAGCGCGACTGCTACGCTAGAGATCCAGGACTCGATTCCCAGGTCGAGCAAAGGGTTATTGGGTTTTTCTAAGTAATTCTCAGACGCAGCTCGGAGTTTGGAATTTGTGCCCGGTTAATGGCAATAGGGTCGCTCCCTATCGCATGGGACCTAAACATACCGGCGAACTGTGTACATTAGTGTACATTAGTACGCCTCTGCCTAACCCTTCGGGGAATACAGGTGTGATGGTATGTTATATTATTTGTAAAATAACACTCCTTCTGGCGCAGTCGAAGAGGAAGAAAAAAATAAGGAAGCCAAAATATGTTGCCTTCCTACAAAATTAATTCAACACCAAGTCTATCATTGTCCAAATTTATCCTCAACACAATAAGAAAAGTCACTTCACAACAAGAAAATTGCATCTAAGTACGTCTCCGAGCCGAACGGAAGTGACGAAAGTTGCCGCGAACTATCCGCAGTTGGCTATAAATAAATAATAGCCGGGAGCACGAACTTTAAGTTCGGAATAATTTATAGCCCCTGACTATCCGAGGGCCCGTCCAAGGACGAAATCGTAAATTATTGTAAGCCGATGTTACCTGAGCTTAATCTCGATTATAATCGGGTTTCGGATCGGTACTGGCGATTCGGTTTTGTAGAATTTGTAATAGCTCCCTTAGTCTTATTATATAAGAATGTGCTTATGGATCTCTATAGCAACATCTCTTCTTTTCTAGCCAAAAATATACCTAGTATTAGCACCGATCCTGTGTATTTTTATGAAAAAAAAAAACAGTTTGACTGCTTTATTAGTATTTTTGTCGCAACGAGACTGCTGTGCTAGACGTCCTGATTTCGATTCCCAGGTCAAGCTAAGTATAATATGATTTTTCTAAGAAATTCTCAGTAGCGGCTTGAAGTTTGTCGTTTTGCCTGGTTAATGGCAATAGACTCGCCCCCTTAGTAAGTACATGGGATCTAAACATGGCAGCGAACTGTGCATTACTACACTGCTGCCTAACCATTCACGCTATACAGGCATGAAGTGTGTGCTTATGTTATTGTAATATTTTATTAATTCAGTTCATAGTTTCGCAAATAAAATAACATACATACCATCACGCCTGTATTCCCCGAAGGGTCAGGCAAAGGCGTAGTAATGTACATCCACAGTTTGCTGGTATATATAGGTCCCATGCAATAGGGAGCAAGCTTATTGCCATTAACCGGGCACAAATACCAAACTCCGAGAGACTACTGAGAATTTAATAGAAAAAAAACAATAACACTGCTCGACCTGGGAATCGAACCCAAGACCTCTAGCACAGCAGTCATGTGCAGGACCACTAGACTAATGAGGCACACAAAAATAACCATCGCCATAGAATCTTGTTTAAATTAAGCGTAATACGACATTGTTGGCAAAGAGAAAAGAAAATCTACTAATTTACCCTCAAATAACCACTTTAATACTAGTAACTGCTCCTTACCCAACCTACCCTCACTCCAAGTTGGCCTGCAGCAATGTCTGGGCAACATTTTTGACATAGTTGGCCCGGGACCCATGATGCGGCCGAGGCGACCTCTCCGAGGCACTGCGGAAGAATGTGAGGAATTTTTCTTATTAATTTCTCATCATGTTATAGGATATTTATATTATGTACCTGCATCCTTATAAATGCTGAGGTAGCCGCATACTGAGCTAATCTATACATACAGTTCACCAGAATGTTTTTTTTTTATGGGATTGAGACAGGCAAACGAGCAGACGGATTGCGTGATGGCAGCCACTAAAATAATGAGGCAGTTGAAAATCGATTCTTAAGAACAACGTAAGGTCGATGTCGTTGTTCATACTGGACAATATAAAGTTTTCCGTCATCATCTCTGCAATCCACACTGCTAAACATCAAGTCTCTTCCTTTACATGCCGCCCTGGTCCTATACTTGTCATACAGAGGATATAATTATCTCCTCTGTTGCTTTTACTTTTACGTATTTCCCCACCGTTATCGGTCACTGCATGTCAGAGGGCCGGGATACGGGGAAAATTATACTGATTTTGGACAGTGATAGATCGAGTTCTTATGCGAGATTCACTAGTTTTGTCCCTTTCTTTATGTTACCTATTCGTAATGTTATGATAAAATGATATAACGATACTATGAGTATCGATATAGTGTGGTCACTGAACTAAAAATAACATTTTACTTAACAAATCAATCAACCACAGAACGTATGACCACCGTATAGAAAAATACAGAAGTATACATTCATTTAACAGGGGAACATAGACGACACGAGGATTGCAATTTATTTGATTACTAGCGGCCCGTCCCGGCTCCGCACGGGTTGACATTTTAAGTAAGTTTTACTAGGGAATCCCATTTTGTTTCTAGAATAAATAAAGCTTATGTTACTCAGAGAAAGTGTAGCATTATAATGGCGCAAGATTTTTTTAAATCGGTCCAGTAGTTTTTGAGTTTATTCTTTACAAACGTACAAAAATACAAATGTTTCCTCTTTATAATATTAGTATAAATATAGATTGAAAACTGAATTAATTTTTGTGTAGATTTCCTGATAATGATGATGAAAATGATACATCTTTGTCACTTTTTTTATTCGTGATAGGCTTACGCTTGACCGCCAGTCCGCCTGTTGTTAAGCGACTTACTTTAGGTAATAAAGCGAATTCCTCGTTATAAATATGACTTTGTTCATAACCGGCTCGACGATTAAAATTTAATGTAAATTCTCGTGGACTCCAAATGTCTAAGCCTTCTGTATATTGCCTTCCTTACTCACCTTATACTCGCAATACCTACCGGACATGTTTGACCGGGCCGGATACGGCCGAACTTTGATCGATAGCCCGGATTTATGATCCGGTTTCCCTCGTCTTAAGTAATTGACCGGCTCCATTAGTGTGGGAGTTGCCTTTCAGGGTTCCGTATAAACATAGTTTGAGATTTGTTGTTTAGTTTGTCGTGTGCTCCCGGTTTTATTAATTTCGGCTTTGTCGGTGGTTATTTAAAGATAGGATGGAAAGGGTTTAGGCCGAGAATATGGAGTTGTTTGCGGAGTAGATTATATTGTGTTTATGCAGGTTTTATGACGGAAAAAAATTGTAAGTACGAACATGAATTTCTAACCGACTGAACTTGAAGCTTTTATCTTTTTGTCTGGGGAAGAATTTATCCTTAGAAATGATAATCAGATCGCGTTATGGGTTAATGAAACGCATAATGCGCAAATAATGAATATATTAAGATTTACAAACATATCGTTGTACGTTATTTAAGAAAAAAAAAGAGTTTGTTGCATTTTTCTATTGAATTCTATTTAAATATTATATGTATACCAGCGGACCCAGCAGACGACGTCCTACCCTAAAATTAAAAATATCCTAAAACCCAATTGCAGTGCCACGTACCGGGTCCAATTGTATTTTCAAACCATCCAGGAACCCACTCAAATATACACACACACAATATCATCAAAATCGGTGCAACCGTTCAGAAGTTGCTGACAAACACACGTATAGAAGAAGACACTACAGACAAGCTATTCAAAGCTATTTGGAATAGTTGCGAATAAAAAACTTTCATCAGAGAGTGTCTTCTTGTCTTATCAATAGTAAAATACTATTTTTTTAAAATAAAACAGTGTTCAAGTTCTGTTAAAAACTACACTAGCCCCATCTAACGTGGCGTGAGTTATGGATCCGTGATGCTAATTATTATGAGAAATATGGATTACATTAGTAAACCTCTGCCTAACGGTCGGGGAGTAAAGGCGTGAAAGTATATTTTTAATTTAACACAACCACATTTAACCCTCGAAATGGATACTACCTTTTCTACCGAGTAGAAAAGCAGCCAACGGGGTTAAGGATATTATTAACCCCAACAAAGCCATTATTGAAACAAATGGTACCCGTAGCGCGTTCAAGTGGTGCATTTGTAACCATCGACACGGAACACGAAGGCGACTAAGCGACTGAATTGTTTCTAACGACCGGTCAGAGAACACACCGCGTCTGCGTTCAAATGTTAGCTTTTTTGGTAAAAATACTAAAAAGTATTATAACATAATTATTTTCCTGCTAGTGCATTAACATTTACCCTATTGATTGGAATATCACTAGATCTACATTAAGGCAAAAGGTACCTGTAACACAATACAGGTATTCGACGCACGAAGATTTTCGCGTTCGCAGTGGGCGAAGGTTATCGTGTAATCGTGTTATTTGTTAGTCCACCTCGCCTTTGCAAGCATGAAAGCTTAGCTTGCCCATTCTTGGTCAACGTCAATACTTCATACTATCTCTCACCATCTCGTTTTATATATGCCCATATTATGTATGCCTATCATTGCTGACAAAGCAACGGATACCACGAAGAATTAAAATTTCTAAGAGCACGTCTGCTTTATCCAAAACCTTTAACACATTACAGGGATACAAAATCACATCACGTTCGACATTTAAACTCAAACTATCTACGCCCCAAACACACGAATCGCACAGCCGCATCGTTTACCACCCACAAAGACCACTTCGCGGTCCTAAGGTCCTAGTAATTACATAAGTAATCGCATAGGTGTAGTGTAACCCAATAACGCGATTAGTACACACCTCACGTGTCCCGCCCAGTACGGGCACAGCGATGGCGATTAAGCAATTTGCCGTTAGTCGGTCCCGGAATCGAATGACGCAGTGTTAGGCGAATGGTAACGATTGCTTCCTTGAAATGCCATTAGATTAAGAGATGCGGTGTGAACAGAGCTTTTGCAGACCCACCATCGGGTCTTTTAGAGAATTGAGAAAAAGGTAGGTAGATGACATCATTTTTTGAGTTTGTCAACGTTATCTCTTCTACACTGGTTATACTCCTCGTTACAATCGTTCACTCGGCTCTTAAGGGTCATACTGCTGATCTAAAATAACCTATTGACCTTCCTCAAAAATGCGGTTATCAAGTGTAAAAATATTTTTCAAATTTAAATTCGATAAGTGGTTCTGGAGGTAGCACGTTCAAACAGATAAACTCTTCAACTCTATTAAAATAATATAGGTAAAACGCAACTAAATGGAACAATATAAGAGAATATATCATAGAAACGAGTTAGCCTACTGCACAGTAATAATATTATTACTGCAACAGGAAACAAAACCCTTAATTCAGTCGAAGTGAAAGCAACATTGTAAGAACAGAAATTTAATCAGGAGAAAAATAAACGAAGCGGAGGAAATATACAATATCCAATTTTCTTCCCCAGAAATCCGATGTAAAAGGCCCATTGTACATAGGCGTATAATACCAGAACCAATTATCTGTGATATCCAATTTCTTAAATTAATTTATCGGGACGAGATCGTCGAGCCGGCGATAATTGTAATACTTGAAAAGTGTCAAAGCGATCGGAATGGGGGGTGGTGTTAAATTTTACGGCTTTTCATGTACGTCAGAGAATTCAGATGTCTTTGAACCAAACGATAATATTGTCAACAACAAAAAAGTCGCTAAGATTATATTGAATGCCTTGCGTTTCATTTTGAGGGGGCGAGAAGACTTTTATTTTGTGTTTTGGTCTCTTTTCAATCAAGATTGCTTGGAGTATTTTTTGAATGGGAAGTCACTGAAATCTGCCGATCCGTAATGGAATGGTACAGTGAACAAAAGATTAGTCCCTCACATTATAAGAGGCGGCCCGTGCACCAATAATGATAAGTAGTTGAATGAATTTATTATACAGAACCACGGTAACGTCAACCAAGCGAAGTAATAAAATCTGCAAGGCCTAAAATATACCATATGGAGTGGAATCTTTCCTGATTACTCGTAGATACCAATTGACAAGAGATTAAAGCAAAGCAAATCGAAATATTCTACGTCCCCACTCCTCATCATAGATATAGAGACTTAGAAAAGTTTAATTTTACCAAACTTTAGGTTAAAATCATTCTGGTATTAGACTGAGTACAGATTGGGCGATTAAAGAAATCTATAAAAAATGCTAGGTTGAAAAAATACACCATAACTTTTGACTTAGGAAAAATTATCTACAATCAAAATATTTCCCTCTCAAATCCAACTAATAATAAAAAAGAAATTCCTGTTCACCCCAGCAAAAAAACCTCATTAAGATACCAAACAAATAAAATTGCAACTTAACACCAACTCCGCGCAATTAGGTTCAGAAAAAACTTCCTAATCACAAATCGGGATTAATGGCTTAAAAAACTTTTTTAATTTAGTTCCCGAAAACAGGTGCGTGCAAATTACCGACCCCATTGTCCGACGATATGAGCAATTTTGTTGGAGTCAGCAAGAGATTAGTACGGGGCCTTTAATCCGAATATCGGGCGATGGGCCCCGTCATATTTCATAATACACCCCCTGTTAGGGCGCGCGCTCATTGGCCCGAGAACTGCGAGTTATTATGGCATGAAATGGACAGCTCATTAGCAGAGGTAATGGGAATGAAGGATATGGACGCACTTGTGTAATTCATGTCCGATAAAATTTTATACCTCGTTCGAAAGAGCAGAATCGTATTTTTCGATTATCATTAAGGACTGAACCACAAACACAATTCGCAACGCAAAAAACTGCGAAACCAAATACTGCGATGCGATTTTGTACTGGTACTTCAAGTAACTTTTACTTCAACCATTGTCAAACGTACTAAATGAATTTTTAAACTAGATAATGACAGGGATCATAAGTGCGACACTGGATAAGAAAGTGACTAAAAAGGCAGAGGAAAAACACAAAATAGATTTAAAATGAAATGAAATGAAATGAAATTGAAATGAAATGAAATTATTTATTCTGCAATTAGATCTTTAGAGATACTTTTACATGTCAATGGTTTGCGGTTTTTTTTTTAGCTAGATGGCTTCGGCATTTCCTAACTGACGACCTCTGAGAAGAAACACCGAAACAAACTCAGAGAATCATGGTCTCTTTTAAAGTCCAGACATGGAAGAACACTTATATGTGAGTGGTACGATGTAGGGTAATGTCTGAAATGGCCTTTTGAGGAAAGAACCATTGCAGCTTTGAGTAGACCAGTCCCAACTGACGGCACGCATGCATCAGTCATCGTGTAGCTCAACCATAATTTAGGGAGCTCAACGACCTGTCGCACGACCATACCAGATCAGCAGGACATTCGTGTAGGTCTAATGAAGTTCCCAAAGCCTCCAGACTATAATGCCAATCAATTCGCAAATTCTTGCGATGTGTCATGTGAACTCCGAGCAAAGTGTTACCGGACACTCTGACTGGATGATTAGGAAAAAGAATCGTTATTTTTAGTAGCTATAGATTATATTGAAGACGTTAAGCGTTATCAATATTTTTTGTAGGAGATTTCCAAAATTTTCCGGTAGTCTATTGTATGTTCTTATGCTATCCTGTGACCTTATGAATATACAATAGAATATTTGTCTGTACCCATAATTATTGCAAATAAAAAAAAACTTGTTCCGCAGACAAAGCTGTGCATATAACACCTAGTTTTCATAAATCCATGACCCACCTGCAAAAGGATAATAGGTAGGTAGAAAAACTGTATAAAAAATCTATACTGCCGTGAAATCATCCAAGATATGTTTTGGAGTAGGTATTGGTTACTCGGTTTGTTTGCACGGTGGTAGGACTGAGTCTGACTGGCTGGCGACCACCCTTACGTCGGAGTCTGTCGTAAAGCACCTTGGTGTGTATTTCGACTTTTGCACGTAAGAGCCAGTTCCCATCGGTTGCTACTTACCAGCAGGTGGCTCGTCAGCTCGTTTGCAGACTTAATCCATAAAAAAAATGGTTATAAATATAAAATAAGGATAGGCAAAAAATATCGATATATCAAAATAATTATAGATATTGTCGATATAGAGTAACAAAGCGTTGTGTTAGAATTAGTATGCATTTTGACTAATAGATGGCACTATGCTGTTAACGTCATAATTTGAACGTCGGTGCGAAGATTCTCCGCTTTTCAATGACCCCTGCAGTGCAACTTTTGTACATTGAGGTAAAATTGTAAAAAAGAAAACCAAAGTCTCAATACCCTCCCATTATAGTCAATGTAATCGAAACCTTATACCGACCTTCCCTCGACTGTCTTCCACGATAATATCTCTAGGGTAAGGCCCTGACCTTACCGGGGTCTCGTGAGCCCGTCGGATTCTTGATATGTTTATTAAGGGCCCCAACTTGATTATGTTTTTGATATAGAACACCGATTGATATGAAGTTAAATAAGTACATAACTGTATATTTTGTTTGCTTGGAGTAATGTTTCTATTTATATGGGTTTATTTATAGGTTGACTTTAAAGATTTTATTTTTAAATCGGTCCGATGAATTCATTTTGGTAGATACATTTTTTCTAAAGTATTAGGTATTGTTACTCACAAATTAAAGGTAAAATATAAGCATTCGCCATACTCTAAATCATGCTTTAGGGTCTGGGATTGAAAGAAATATTGGAAATGTCAATCAAATTTAGATGCTATCATAATCTAAACACAATATTTCACACACAAGAATATACTTACTCAAATACTAACACACACACGAACAGCCCTTAAAAAATAAAACTGTCAACCTCCTTTCAACGTCACTTGACGGCATTGAAACGAGTCCTCAACGCTTTGAACCCCACCTCAAAAGTTCCGTTTTCGACTTCGACAAAAAATCCCCTCTCATTTCCATCTTCAGCCGTCAAGATGTTGTATAATAGGATGTGGAGCATTTCCCACCCCTTCGACCCATATAACTACCGCCCCTTGCGACATCAAATCTTGGATTTATTAAAATAACCGCACGAACGTACGTATTGGTTATCCGTGCCCAATGCGGGTAAAGCGGGCAAAATGATGCATTGCCCGATAAGACAATGTAGCGGAACGGACCCGGGCTCACCCGGGCCGACCTTTCAATTTCCTTGATTGTGACCGGATCGTCCCGGCTTCGTTTTTATTTCTTCATCTCCTGTGATGATTTCTTATGGGTACAAACCATACGGGTATGAAGTGGTCTCCGAGACCAAATTGGACCGATTGGGATGGGACCCGAATATTCCATTAACGCTTGTGTGGAAAATAATTCGGTTTTGTTTGTTGGTACGCATATACGAGGCTTTTGTGGAAACGAAAAAAGGGGAAAACAGTTCAATTTGCGTCTTTGATACTGAAAGTTTTCTCTTCTGATGTTAGTCACGAAGCAAAATTTTACACGTATCATTCGCCTATTGAGTACAACAGTTGGAAGAAATAATATACCTATTTTGTACCGTCTAAACACTGTTTGGGTTAATGCAATTAATTTCTCACTCCAATTGTTTTGTATGCAACAGACACTAAACCAGCATCGTGTAAACGGACCTTTATGCACCAAGCGCAACTGCCAGTGCAAGCTCCTATAACTGCAACCTTGAAAAGGCTTACATACATTTCTAGCTATTTACTGACATCCATAGCTCATGCGACTGTGTTGTAATTGATAAATAAGTAAGCAAAGGTAAGTGGTTAACCGTAGTCTGAAAATCAAAGCCTGACAAGCATTAAATCTTCTGGATTTAGTATTTCCCAGATATTTGGATGGGGAGATCTGATAATAATCGCCTCGTAAAAAATATTAATGTCAGGGGCATCCAGTAAGACTGGAAGTCCACCCAACATAGGATAGGATAATGCCTATTAGAAACATTACAGAAATATTTTCTTGTTTTGTGCTTTTCAGTTAATTATTTTTCATAGACGGGTATTAGTTTTTGTAAAAAAAGAATATAAATAAAACCGTACACTATTTTGAATGAATATTGCCACAAAACACTAGACATACATTTATTATTGATGAGGCACTCTAATATCGCGACAATACCCAAAAAGGTATGATTGATGATGTATGAGACCTAATACTCCTTCGAAAGGGAAATGGTGTAGATAAAAATAACGGGTGAATAGTGTTGTGACAGGTGATGTTATATATGTTCGTTGTAGCAATTTAATCTGTGGTTCTAGTTTACGCCTAAAGTGTGGGTGCAACTTTAGCCTAAAATATAGGTTAGGGCTTGAGAAATGGTGGGGTGCAGGCGCAACTGCACAAAAGATTGTTAGTCAAAGACTTATATCTCTCAGCGTTGTACATAACCAAGGCCACCAGCTCAACTGCCTTCAACATGTGCTTGCTTAGTTCTTGTTGAGCAGCCTCATATTTTATATATTAAAAAATAGCCAAACTTTTGCAATTGATCTACATCGTGAGTTCTTCATAATATTTATCAACTTATTATACAAATATATGATCTAAATACGGAGAGTAACTAATAACTAATATCTATGTTGAAGTGGAACTGGTTGTATAATCACTTCCTATGTTCTTCACTGAACCATCATTAGAGTGTACATATTCTTGTACATAGGTATATGTCTAGTCATCAAAAGGTACGGGTCCGATGACTCTCCGCCCGAATGGCTGCCTGCACGGTTGCCTGCATGACCCTCTGGCTCAGCCAGAGTAATTGCTAGCGACGAAATACCCACCTCCACGTAATGTCAATTAAATACAGTCCCGGTATTTGTGTCTAATGACGGATAGCACGTACTGTAAGCTGTAATAGCCACAGGCTACCAGTATATTGCTCCGTACCGCCATCCGTCTTCCAAACATTATTACGACGGAGATTCCAATACACTGAATTATCAATAATATCTATCTCTCAGTCCATATAGTATATAAGGGACATAAATTACAAATTTACCGGCATTGAGTCACTTTAGCAGAATAATATCAATACAATCACAACACGATATTAAACTGTAACTCGTATATAATAGAGTGCAAAATTGAATGGATAGAAATGGAATATTTTTCGCCACTCGAAAATACCCAACGTGTGGCCGTCGCATTCCCTGGCCCGGGTATGATTGATGGCCAGCCTAGTGGGCCGGATAAGACAATGTACCGGAAGGAATGACCGGGCCGGTTCGGACGATGCACCGCTCCGGTACCGAATTATACCGCCACATTGAAAACTATACGGTTTATCGCACAAAATAATGAAGAGGGCTAACGTGTGGCTAGCGTCTCGTGAGAATACCAAAGTTGAAAATCAGGTCATATAGAATAGTACCGCACTGTTTTTTTTACACTTTCTTACTAAACAACGTTATTTTGCTACTACTTACGGATTTAATCGAAGTAACAGTAGTTTTATTTCTTTAAAAATGTTACAATATTTATTTTAACTAAATAAAATATCTAAATAGGCTTTCGAGATTCATATATACGATTACTTTTCAGCTCGTCCCTCATTTTCAGTAGGTACTAAAAAAAATTAAAAAAAATAAATAGAATATTTAGGTACTTTCAAAGTTTAAAAAATATCAAATACAAGTTTGAATGTGCACTTTTTCTAAATAATTTTGCTCGTAAGCTAGAATTTTTTATATAAACTCTAACACGGGTTTGCGTAAACGAGCAAAATTAATACTCAATATTGCTGAGCATAGAAAAACGTAACGGTTAATTACTTTTCATATTATATAGATGGGTTATTATTATTATGCTTAGGTAGTATACACATAGAAGGTGGAGCAAGGCGTGGGTTCTCTTTAGAAAGCTTAGGAAGTAAATTAAAAACTTAAAAGATGAAATTGTTTAGTCTTAAGTTTGACAGTAACCATCATCAATCCACATACTGTCGCCGTGCTAGGCACGGGTCTCCTCCCAGAATGAGCAGAGTTAGTCTATAGTCTTTTACGCTAGCCTAATGCGGGTTGGCAGACATCACACACCGTTGATATAATCTCTCAGGCACGCAGGTTGTCTCACGATGCTTTCCTTTAACGTTTAAACGAATGATAAATACGCACATGACTGGGAAAAGTCAAGAGTTGCGTGACTTGAACTCGAGACCTTTGACTTGGCAGTCCTTCGGTCATATCACTGGGCTATCACTGCTGCAGTAACCTTACCTAACTAGTATTAATATAATACTATGTTATATAAACGCTTACGCTTTAACCAACTTTATCCAAAATAGTCAAGAAAATGTGTAACATGTAACCCGTATTGAAACTGTAATTTGTACACTCCAATTTATTAATATTTTTTAATTATTGTACTTTTTAAAATACATTAACTTTGTTATGCAATATGGAAATGCTGGATAACCCGTAATTGGTTAATGTGTAAGCCTGTTACCTTTATGTATGTTAATTTTTAATATATTGTATGCACGAGCTGTGGGAAGACCATAAATAAATAAACTTTAATAAACCAACGAAATATCTGTATGTGATGTTGAATATCTCATCCACATAGTTCGTTATACAAGTTGTACAGAGACTGACATAGGTACCAACACACTATAGGTGTACTACATACATGCATACATACACTCACGCCTTTCTCCCACAGGGGTAGGCAGAAACTATAGACTGCCACTTACTACGATTCTTGTATACTTGTTTTGCTTCTTCCACATTCATACATCTTCTCATATATACACGCCGGTTGCGAGCGCTGCGCACCTGACCTTTTTGAAGGATTTCGCCAATCAGATCGGCGTATGTCCTCCTAGGGCGACCTCTACCGGCGCTGCCGCTGACATTAGCCTTATAAATTCCTTTCGTTAATCGTTTTTCATTAATTCTTTCAACATGTCCAAACCATCTCAGCATATTCTTTTCAATACGCGTCACGACATCATCTTTCAACGCCCGCAACGTTGTCTTATCACACTGTTCCTCAATCTATCATTCCGAGTTACACCACACATAGGTGTACTGTAATATATGTACGTATACCCACAGTGCGGCGGTATGTCCCATGTAATAGCAGGCGAGGCGATTGCCATTAATCGGACACACATTCAAACGAAACATAAAATAATTCCATATAGGTACCTCAATTTTCAATATACATCGGACCAGAAACCGGAGGATTTAATAGCAAAATGTGGCAACATTGCGTTGCGAGCCGTGTTGTATTGTATCCCGTAGTTAACGTAGTGTGCCTCGCTGAAATGCATGTTGCTTTACGTGAAACTCGAGCAATGGGGCCTCGCTTCCATAGTCGCATGTAATGTACCGTGTACAGGGTGCGAATTTAGAGCTAGGCTAGCATGAACGGGAGTATTATAAATTTAAATAAACTAGAATGAAATATGAATAATAACATTAAATTTAAAATGTAAAAAATCCCCGCAGCATCGAGTCCTTGTTATCATGTTCTTGCAATATCATTGAAGTAAAAGGATACCAAGTTTCAAATCGATCAGACTTGTGGTAGTTGCTCGCAACCCTTCATGAACTGGAAAAGAGTTTCTAATAGCTAAGAAGACGCTCGATCAAGTCAGCTTTCAAACTATAAAAATGTAATCAGAGTCGGTACATTCGTTTGGGAGCTACAATGCAACAGAGAGACACACAGATACACAACAAACTTATAACACCCCTCTTCACTGCGTCGGGGTCTCGGGGGTTGAAAATACATGCAGTCAAAATTATCAACCATGTGGGGTCGGCTTCCGTTCTAACCAGATGCGACTAAATATCACTATTTTGCACAAAATGACTGCCATCGATGCAATTTGTGGACAATACCATTAATCCGATATACTAAGGGTGCGTCCAGATCCAGTGAGAGCCACTCGCGAGCTGCGCGCTTGCCTTTCGTGTTCACCTGCCCTTCCTGCGGCGGTCGCGCGTAATCTTTGCAAGCCTTACGTGAATTTGCATTAAAGAGCGTACCAATTAATTCTAGTAACAGCACGCGTGCAGCGCTCGTACACGTCGTGAGCGGCTCGCGAGCGGCGCATTCGCCAGATCTGAACGCACCCTAAAGATAAACTGGTTGTCAGGCTTTTTGACTACCACTAACGATTGTCATGGGCGTTCGTATGACAAATGAGAATGACCGATGGTTTGACATGCTGTCCGAGACAGGCGTGGTCTAGATGATCTCGTTATATGACAGGCTATTCTCAACATTTCGTCATAAAATGGGTTTGCTAAACAACGTCATATACTTCAGATATTCCTAATAAAACAATGCTGTAGGTACTTTGGTTTTGTTATGTTAATATGTAGGGACACCCTGTATTCACGCCATCACAAAGATGAGCGAGTTACGAGTTAAGCACCCGAGTGCCTACAGGTACGCTGTCTATAGTCTATACGGTAAACACCTGTCTACCGTTCAGTTACGAACAGGATATAATATATGTATATATGTCGGTTGAGAAGCAAGGTAACTTGTTTCTGATAGATGTCGCCAACGTCACCTTATGACGTAAATTCAGAATGTGAAGGCAAAATTTCAATCAGGCGGGTGGGGTTCGCGATGGGTTAGAGGTCAGAGCGTCTGGTATATCCAACCAGGAGACGCAGGTTCGAATCCTGCCCGCGATTGAATTTTTACTTTACTAAAATAACTTTAGGATATAATATTTTAGGACCCATTTTGTGAATTATCGCTTCTGATCCTAAATACTAAATGAGAAAAAGTAAATATGAAATGGGGTCTTCTAGAAAAACGTTAATGTTAGCATAGTAGATAAATGCTAGTATTTGTGAAATTGTTTTTGCATAGGTGCATAGATAAAATTTTGTTTAATTAATGGAATTTCCGCGCCATTCTGATATTAGGAAGTTCTGAGGCAAATTTGGTAAAATACCTCATGTAAATTTAAAGTACTTTACTTAATTAATACATACATACACTCACGCCTTTCTCCCACAGGGGCAGGCAGAAACTATAGACTGCCACTAAATAATACATTCACACAAAAAGCTCTAATCATATTTATTTTAAATTCTACTACACCTCATTGTCGTTCTAGCAAGGCAGGCAATAGAATGCAGAATATTAATATTATTAATCACCCGTTGCTAAATCCGTGTCGTCACCAGACACGGGTGTGGTGTCGGTGTGGTTTTTATGTGGGAGGACCATGCTTCGGCACGAATGGGCCGGCTCGACCGGAGTGATACCACGGCCTCACAGAAAACCGGCGCGGCGGCGTCAAACAACGCTTACGTTGTGTTTCGCCGAGTGAGTGAGGTTACCGGAGGCCCAGTCTCCTTTTAAAAGGTCGCCAACGCACTTGTGACTCCTATGGTGTTGGGTGTCCATGGGCGGCGGTAATCGCTTACCATCAGGCAATCAGTCTGCTCGATTGCTCCTATCACATAAAAAAAAAAACAATTTAACATCAGTTAAATATTGTGTTGATTTACATTTTGGTTCTCACATACACAAACGCCCAGACCCGGAACAACTATCTGTAAGTCATACAAATATTTGCTCCGTGTGGGGATCAAACCCACAACACGTGGCGCAGAAGCTGATCGGTCAGCCGCTACGCCCAACATGTCAGTATGGAGAATCAATCAAGTCAGGTAGTTGTGTAGAATAGCTGCCGAATCTTAATTTAGATATGTTTTTAAAGGCAATTGCCTCATTAACATAGTGTTCCTGAGCGCGACTGCTGCGCTTGAGGTCCTGGGTACGATTCCCAGGTCAAGCTAAGTTTTATTGGGTTTTTCTATGAAATTCTCAGTAGCAGCCCGGAGTTTAGAATTTGTGCCCGGGTAATAGCAATAGACTCGCCTCCTATTACATGGGACCTGAACATACCGGTCAATTGTGGGTGTACGTACGCCTCTGCCTAACTATTCTGCGGAATACAGGCAGGATGGTATATTATGTTATGTTTTTAAAGTTATTATACTACACGCAGCGCATACAAATTCTTTCAAAATTGTGCAAATCTTTTTATGCTCCCTACAGAACCTTGCAAAGCTTTAACCCTTACTCTCTAAAACAGTCCTTGCATGCACCACTTATGTGATTCGAACCAAAACATGATAACAAGACAAGACCGACCCCGATGGCAACAGCCTTGTTAAAAATGGATACTGATGCATGCAAACTGAAAAGGTCATAACATAAAGCACTCCATTGTCTTCCTCCGTATTTCTTTTTATACATTCACACTAAAGACGTTTAAAATAATGAGTTTTTATTTTGGAATTCCAGAACTCCTTTCATTACTGTTATAAGAAACCCCCCCATTTCTATTTACCGGGGTTACTGCAAGCGTTTCTTGGTAACAAGTCGCTCTTGCTCTTGAAGTTTTGAATGAAATTCTCCAGAAAGCGAACTTGCCAGGTGAAAATGGGTCTTTATTTAAAGCATTTTGAATATAGCTAGCTGGTTTCTCGAACGTCATAGTTTTAACAACAGATTATTTTGAATAAGTTTTCATTTTAGAATGTCCAAGAGTTTGTACTTCTTGCTAGTATCATTATAAATAGGTTAGTTACATCTTGTTAATTTTCTCTATATCTTTTACCATGGAAACAATAGTAGCTTCGTGTAGTTTTATTCTTAAAATATACTTAACAATAAACCCCTTATTTCTTCACCAATGAACTCCTAATTTTTTAAGCAGTAGATAACTATCACAAATACATTTTACCGATATCTTTAACCACATCATATTGCTCTTAGTAAGATTTGTAAGGTTCAGGTGCATAACATACGAGTAGTCCATTTTAATAAACTTTTTCAATCTTAGTTTTCTCGAACTTTTTCAGGGGCAATCAAATATCAATTCTACTTAGAAGACAAGTCTACTATTGTATCATTTTGATACAATTGAAATGACATAATAATATGGACTGACAGATTTCGTATATCAAAATTAAAAATTCTGACGATTGACTACATATGAATAACGATTATGACAGTAAAATATATACTTAGTGCCCAGGTACGATGCCTAAATTACTTCTCACGTTAGCTACAGTATAATAGTCTATTCCAAGCCGGATATTAAGCAGCGTTAACTATGGCTCTCAATTTATCCTGCAAGATAGCTAGCATAAAGTGAAAGGAGCATTGCCAGCCAAAGTTTTCGGGGAATATCCTGTAACTGTGACTGGTTCCCTAAATCAAATGCCACTTACCAAAGTTCGCCATAATGGTAGACGCGTGGAGTAGACTGCTTTAAGAAGTTTTATATGAAGCAAACTTAGGATGAAAAATTTTTCCAGTAGTCGATGTTTTTCTCTGTTAATATGATAGGCGTTGTTGTTGGAAAATAAAATCTAGGAAATAGATAAACAATAATAAGCTAGACTAGATAGACCATCCATCACGTAGAATTTCTCGAAGCCGCTCCAGAAAAACTAACTTTTTTGTTTTTTATACCGCTAAGGTGGCCAACAAGCATACAGCCCGCCTAATGGTAAGTGGTTACCATAGCCTATAGACGCTTGCAACACCAAGGGCATTTTAGGTCCCGTGTAATTTTTATTTCTTAGTAGAAAATTTGCATTCTGAAAAAAAAATTACAACTAAATAATTTCAATCAACGGGAATCCAGCTGCAATTTGTTGTTTGAAAGCACAAGTTTAAATAGAATACGAACTCGTACAGAGAATCGAAATTTATAAAGTAAGAACAACGCCAACCTCAATTTAAATCCGAAACTGTGCCGCATTCAGCATATTTACTAACCCACAAACTTTATGACGCAGTCTCTATTCTAATGAGTTAAGTCTTCACAACTACATAGTTGATATTACGTTCCGAGCGAACTTCGCGAAAGGAACTTCACTTGAATACTAGCCATTATTATCCTAACACGGGCTGAGGTAACCTCCTTAAAACCAGACACGTGAGAACTCTGGATGTTTCAGAAATTCCCCTATCTCTTCCCTTGGTTTAAGGAACTAGGAGCGGCGGGGGAGATCAAATGAAATTGGACGGCTGGTATAATAGAGAAATGTCTGTATAACGTTACCATTGCATTCGCTGCACGTATCAACGGATTGAAATCGTGGTATATCGGTTTGCAACGAGTTTCCGTACGATAGTAATAGAAATTGTTATAGTTGACGGGAATTATATCGATTGATAATAATCGAATACCGAATAACGGTTTTGTTCATCCATACTGAGTAGGGGTTTGTTATAGAACATGCATACTTATTGCCCGTCTTATCCGATTTTAAAACTGCTTCGGGGTTATGGGATAGCTTAACAGTTTTACATACTTACGTAGTCGTTGCTGTACAACATCTAAATATATATAAATCTCAAAGGTGACTGACTTACTGACTGACATAGTGATCTATCAACGCACAGCCGAAACCACTGGAGGGATCGGGCTGAAATTTGGCATGCAGGTAGATGTTATGACGTAGGCATCCGCTAAGAAAGGATTTTGGTAAATTCTACCCCCAAGGGGATAAAATAGGGGATGAAAGTTCATATGGAACAAAGTAACTATTCCACGCGGACGAAGTTCGCGGGCAAAAAGCTCGTTTTCTTTATAAATCTATAGATTTTGATAGTTATAAGTAATAAGATTTAGATCTGATTCTGATAGACCGGGTTTAAAATTGATACTACTCACATAAAAATTATAATCTAATTCATTCAACATAGTGATGCTTGTTTCCTAAAATGAGATTCAAATTATGGTTTAGGATATCAGATATTAAAATTATCACCAATTACACTTCTAATTTCACAACTATTCTGAATAATAATTATCTTCAGAGAATTTTGAGCAGTCATGGAACGACAATGATATTATAATTATACAAAGTATTTAACTGTAGACTAATATTATTCAGTATTCCAATAAACAACGACAGTGGGAGCGTCTTAAGGTACAACATAAAAAGATATCCGCCGATGTTATTGGTGAGGTCCTGCAAAAAGGTCGCGAGGCCGGCAGGTCAGTTTTTAGTCGAAATGAGTCCGATATAATTTATTGCACACGAACTCTCATTGGTTTGGACTACTAAGTCATTTTTTAATTTTTTTTTTATACAGAATACATATAACTGAAATATTTACAATCTTTTCCATGAAACTCAACTTTCCGATCACTGTGCGATAAGAAAACCTTAATAATATCTCAGGTTTTGCCAATATTAAGTAAAATTATGTCAAAATTTGACAGTCCATTGTTTTTCACTAACCTATGGCTTCTACTAGTTTAAATAATGCACAGACATTGTGACTCGATAATAAACAGAACACCCTAAACTCAACTACTGCATTTATTGCTATAGTTTTTAAATCAGGCGCTCACAATATTATACTGAAATTGTCAAAATTAACTAAAGGATGAACGACGTTCTGAACGTTATCAATTAGAGCATAATATCTGAGATTCTCTGCTAATCTACATAATAAACAATAGAGTCGGCAAGCATGACTGCAAGATGTCTGCTGGTTCAAGCACATCCTGGCTACAATACGGCCACAATATTAGACTTCTAGTTCGCCGAGGCTTTACAAACATTGCCGACGCTACCATCCGTGCCCACCTTTTGTGCTGACCGTACATACATCCGACGGCAGCGGGGAATTTTTAGAATATGGCATTTGTTAGGCTTTTTTCATACGAAGCTACTTTTTTTTGCGAAATATTCATTCGTTTTCATTTTGTTGCTTAGTTTTGATAAAATAATGAAATGATATTTTTTATTTAAAAATGCAAAGCTGTCATTTCAAATTTCGAGCCTGTGTACATATAATTCATATACAATTACATACCTAACTTATTCTTTGGTTTATCAGATTAAATTTTAATCCAATAACTTTACTACGCTACAATCACAAGCATAGTATTAGGAATATACTATATTTAGGAATTTTAACTTAAAAATACGAAGTTTTTAACTTAAAAATGACCCATTGATGATTGATTGATTGATGATTTTTGAGATTTATGGGAATATTAGATAGGTAGGTTTGATAATGTAAATAATAATATAAAAAATACCGAGATAAAATCCCTAAAATGTTGTATATCAATACAATATCTCAAGTTAAAATAATGTACTTATTTACCACAAACTATCGCCCAATGCGGCCACTACTTTACCAACAAACTTTTGCGTATTAAGGTGTACAAAACGCCTTATCGACTGGATAGGAAGCCAAACAGTGCTGTCGTCTGGGCACCAATATCGCCTTCAAGCACCGTCTCGAACATGGATATTAGAACGCTACTGCAGTTACAAAGCCCTGTCTGTAAAGGTATCCGCGCAATTCTCGTTCAATGGAGATGTTTTCAATAAAGCTGTTCGGTGTGCAGCCAGCCGAAACGTTGGTGTTCGGTTAATTATTGTGAAATAGTATTTTGGTACCTATGTTATTGGATATTAGTCTCATAATATGGTTGAGCTACAAGATTCAAGCTTGCCATCTGTTGGAATAGGTCGAATAAAAGCTGCTATGGCCCTTCCTCAAAAGGTCATTTGAATCGCCATCGATTCGGTCCGACATTGTATTATTCACGCGTCATAATGCCTTTCAAAAATTATTGCCTATTTGATGCTAAAATACTCAGCGGTTAATAGTTAGGCAATTTCGGTGCCATCTAGTATTTAAAATAATTTTAATTTTATCAGTTAGAATTTTTGTGAGAATTGCTTCGATATATACTTTATAAGGACGTCACTTACTATAACTTGTCTGTCACTTTTATTAATCGTCGATTGTAAATATTAAGTATTTCTTTTACCTATAACCGAAACTGTAATCAAACGTAATAATCATATTAATTAAGAACGTGCCATCCGTCTTATGGAAAAAAATAAAGGTTAAAATATCCCCTTAATTATTAACTTTACTTTTGTCTCAACTTTTTTCCTACATGCCACGTAGACTATGGGACAACCTTTTCTAAAAATGTAAAATAAAAAAACAACAACGACCCAGTAACTTTGTACCCGGGTCACCTCAACCCGTTTATAATCACTTATCTCCAAGCGAAACGTGTGATATTTCACGTGGAAATAATAGGAGAAACACTCGTCTGATCCCCTGTTTATTTTCGTTGGAGAACAAACTTGGGGGCAAGAGACACTGCCCCGAAAGTTGGAGGGTTTGAAAAAATCGCCCCCCAAACTAATGGAGCGTGCGACGAATGAACTTCACAACTTGCCTACGTTGCTTTTGTGTAAGACTTTCTGTTCACTACAAGTTATCAAAAACTTGTAGTGAACAGAAAGTTTTTTTTTAAATTCGTGTTTTGTTTTAACTAGCTTTATATTTACTGTTGTGTTTTAAATTAAGAATGAGTAATCAATATCTCTTTCTCTCTCTCTCTTCTCTATTTACTGAACGAATAGATAAGCTCATAACATAGAGCATGTTGATCATATGTATAATAATTTGTTTTTATTCATTTTGTGTTGTGGCTCAAAATAAATTTTGTTTCTCAAAAGACAGTTTGGAAAATCAGGGGGGTTCATTAGCAATGATCTAGCTGAGTTGTATGGATAATTATTTTTAATTCAACAAAGTCTTGGATAAAATAATCAGCATATGTGTACAACATTGAAAAACCTATTTTAAATTCACCTCGGATACTGCGTAGACAATGAGATTTTTTAACGTCAATTCCTCCAAATATAGGTAATTCGATTTGCCGCAAATTTTCAACGAAATCGAACTACATTTGCAAAATTTCGTATTTTTTGCTCAAACATAATAAACCTATTCGGATACACGTCACGTATACAATCCACGTTTCGTAATTGAGCTCCCTCTTAAATGTGTATAAAAATTTCGCCACACGACGACTTTAAGACTCGTCGAAAACATAAAGTGCAACGAAAAGCACTGTGAATGACCAGCTTTATTATATAGCCGATGTGTCCCGCTTTCTGGAAGAATATCGAATAAAAATAACAATTTAAGCTATATTTTCCGCGAAATTTGATACTCTTTTATCGTTCTTAAAATATTTTTGACCTCATTTTCAAAGTTTAGCTGTAAAATAGTACTAAAATTTATAGTATCGCACTGAAAAAGGAGTATTAAATCGAATATATTTATGCGTCTCCCAAAAGATCGTCGGGCAAAGTCAAGCCGTACAGATTCACCAAATTCTTCGGAAACTATTTATTTAGAGGACGATAAAGTATGGTTGTTTACCACCATTGTTTTGCAAGGTCGTTTATTTGCGAAACATTTGCCAAAAAAAAATCTTTGCAACATTTGTTTTAAATATATGGTTTCTGTACTTGTACCATACGAATGTTCTATCCATAAATGTAAGATACTGGTCTAGTCCTAAGGTTTCTGCTTCTAATACCGATGGAAATTCTACCCTCCGAAATGAATTCTGTGATTTTGATCGTACTATTGTAAAATATATAACAACAAATACCTACAAAAAAATAAAGCCTATTAAAGACAAACCTTCTCCCTCCAAAATGTTTTATAGTAAGTATATTATGTTTGAAGATGTGACATCCTTAGCGTTATTTTTCTTTAAAAATCTTTAGTCGATAGAACAGCTCTTTTATCCGCACGGGGTCATTCATTTTCTTTTATCGAAATACTTTTAAAAGAGACAAAGTAGTATCGATTTTGTCTTTAGAACTCTGCATACATAGGATTTTATTTAGAATAAATTTATTATAAACGGTATTTCCAATTTTACATAAGAGCTGGTTAGGTAATGCGTAAATATTTTTTTTTAATATGAATATTGTTAGGGGTTTAAAGCTTCAGAAAGACCTAAGGCCAGTTCTATCAGTAATTTGAATATTATTTAACATAAATATTCTATGAGTGGTATCTTATATTACCAGGCTATAAAATCGATATGTATACGGAATTTTGGGTTACAAAAACATTTTTAAGCCCCTTAAAATTAACAGGTAATGAAATAGTAGTTAATAAGCAATTTAAGAACAACATTTAATCGAAAATAGAAACCTATCTACTTATCATAAAATTGAACACGTGATTTTTTATAGATTTTTTTGCCTGTTTCATGGAAGAATTTACCACGAATTAAAATTAACGACATTAAATAATTTGTATTGATAATCTATTATTATTATTACCGCACTTCCCGAGTGGGTCTTCCCTGATAGATATAATCTGGATGTCTTTAAATCACGAGTGAATCGGTTTCTTCTAGGCAAGCGCGCTCCATCATAGATCGCAGTATCGCTTAACATCAGGCAAACTGGCGGTCAAGCGTAAACCTATCACGAATAAAAAAAATATATATATTAATTATTATTATCTAAACATAATCCTAAACATTTCCCGCTACAGCCAACCGAAGTATCAGTCCTATCAATGTCTTAGTCGTCTTAGTTCAAAGCATCTCTTGTGTCAAAGGCAGTGACTTGGGCACGCACTTCGCCTTAACACTAACTATAAGCTTTAAGCTGGATAATATCATGTTAAGGCAAGTTACGAGGCTTTAAGTACTCACAGTCATCTATTAAATTGAATGAAAGATTACTTTATAACGACTTGTATATCTTAGTACACTCTTAAAATGAAATTACTTAAATTTTATAATAGAGTAGGGAGTAAATAGACTGTTCATAATTATCTAAAATAGGTCATTAACAAATTAAACTTTATCTCAGTGTGATAAAATATATATCAGAATGTTAGTTGCTATCAGAGCCGCCTTTGGCCATCTTAAAAAAACTTTGGATTAAAAATATCTACACAACTAGGTGACCCGGCAGACTCCGTACTTTCTTATTTATTCACCTTTTAAACCTTCTCTGGACTTCCACAAATAATTCAAGACCAAAATTAGCCAAATCGGTCCAGCCGTTCTCGAGTTTTAGCGAGACTAACGAACAGCAATTAATTTTTATATAGATACTTAGATAGATTATGATGGCTCTAAGTACCTGATTTGCGATTACAAATATGTACATACATACATACACTGACGCCTTCCTCCCACAGGGTAGGCAGAAACTATAGACCGCCATTTGCCAGGATTCTTGCATACTTCTTTTGTTTCTTCCATATTCATACTTCTTCTCATACATACACGCCGGTAGCGAGTGCTACGTACCTGACCTTTTTGAAGGATTTCGCCAAAAATATGTATGAATGTGGAAAAAGCTAAAGGGTGTGGGAGAAAGGCGTGAGTATGATGTATGATGGCTCAAATGAATATAGAAGTAATCTTATTAATTTTCATTGTTGTGGCACGCAGTTTTTTTTACTAACGGATTTTTTTTTCTTACAAGTAAGATGGATTTACAAACCAGTTCATACAATTATTAATTTCAATGTAAAATGAACTTGTGACAGAATCGCACAGGGCACTGCGCCAGACATAACTTTGATCTTATAATAATTTAACTTATTAAAGAACGCTAGTTTCAAACAAAATTGTAAAATTTTTCTTGTAGAAAAAAAGTCAAGAAAGTATAGTTAATTTCCTTTAATTTTGTCAATACAATTCGTAAGACCTCACCTGAACTCGAACTTTGTCACAAACGGCGCGGCAGTGCCGACAAATGAAAACTTTGTGCCAAGGGAAATTACCAAAGTCATAACACCAACTTTGGTGCGTCGGGTAGAGCCACGCAACAGTTTTAATACAGAAGATCGAGAAGAAACTTTAAGTGACGAATGACGAAAGATGCCAAAGGAAATTGTATTGGTTAAATATTAAGAACTAGCTGTTAATCACATCGCAAATAACTTTTCGAGACATAAAGTAGCCTGTCCTCATGTCCTTCTCGAAGGTCCTATCTATGTCTATAACAAAATTCATCAACATTGATTAAGCTGTTTAGGCGTGAAAAGGTAACAGACAGGCAGACAGACAAACAGAATTACTTTCGCATTAACTTATATACTAGTAGGTATGGATAAACTAACGGGCTCACTGTCAGGTACCGAATTGAGAGTCATACTAATAAAGTTGTTACTGACCGATGTAGGACAGGTCTTTAAAGGAACAATAGAAGCCAAAAAAATATTTTTAGAATTTGTTGATTGTCAATCTATCTGTAGGTATGTCTGTATGCGCATTACACAAAAAGTACTGCATGAAATAATAATAATAAATAAAATACTTTAATTCAGATCTGATAATACATATTATTTTTATTATATCACACTACTTGTAAACTATGTTAGTCACGACAATACATTTTACATAATCAACCCAACTATTCCACTGCTGGGCACGAGTCTCCTCTCAGAATGAGAGGGATTAAGCTATAGTCCACCACGCTTGCATTCACACGCCATCGAGAACATCTCTCAACCATGCAGGTTTCCTCACGATGTTTTCCTTCATCGTTTAAGCACGCGATAATTAACTATTTAATACGCACATGACTTCGAAAAGTCAGAGGTGCGTGCCTTGGGTTCGAACTCAAGACCTTTGACTTGGCAGTCCAACGGTCATACCACTAGGCTATCACTGCTACAATACATTTTAAATCTGTTTAATTCATATACCTTTTGCGCTCATTAGACGCACTCTAAAATCTTAGTCGTTATTCTTTTAATTATGTCATCGAGCAGTCAGAATAACACTTCTGTGTGTTACTTTTTGTACGAATAGTACTTTGTAAAGGGACACGATACAATTTACTTTACAAGAAAAACAAGGTCAAACTTGCCTTAGTAGGGACACGAATGGAGGAAAATGTTGAGGTTCCGCCATTACTGTGAGGGTTATTTTGATTTGTTGGCATATATAGCTATTTATAGATGTCTACTTACACTTCACAAGAAGATGTTTGAATGCACAAGATTTTTTATTGTTGATAGGCTTACGCTTGACCATCAGTTCGCCCGATGTTGTTCTTCTTTAATTATTTTTTTATTTTATTTTCATTAACGTACCTATGTTAAACATTTTTATTCCTTTATTTATATCTTTAAAATCAGAAAGCTTGAAACTTTTTTAAGTGGGAGAGTCATGCTTCGGCACGGATGGGCCGGCTCGACCGGAGTGATACCACGGCCTCACAGAAAACCGGCGTTAAACAACTCTTACGTTGTGTTTCACCGAGTGAGTGAGGTTACCGGAGGCCCAATCCCCTTTTAAAAGGTCGGCAACGCACTTTTGACTCATATGGTGTTGCGGGTGTCCATAGGCGGCGGTAATCGCTTACCATCAGGCGATCCGTCTGCTCGTTTACCCTCCTATCACAAACAAAAAAACTTTGATATAAATGATATACCTACCTAATCCTTTTATCTATAATAGAACTCATATAGCTACATTATGTTTTGTCTTGTTTTCCCGATGTTACAAAATATCACGTGTCAAAGCAAAACAAAACATATTATAGCTATATGAGGTCTAATAAAATAATTATTATAAATAATACCGTAAGAATATAAACTTAACAGCTACGTCACATGTGTATTCGAATTTTAAACGATAACATTAAACGTTTTTCAAAAAAAAAAACTAACTAAATACAAAATTGTATGGATTACAAAGAATCCTTTAAAAAGATCAATCAATATGATTACTATCCTGACTCTCTACTTTATTTTCTGTACTCCACTCGATTCCGCTTTGAACATCAGACGTCCTAAATATAGTTCTGTAGGGCTATTCCTCAACGGCATTTGTAGTGAGTGCATTCCTATCTCCGGTCGCACCTTATCAATTACCTGTTCAATTCTAGAATCAATATGTACAGTCGACAAAAATGTTAGGTATGCTGGCATCTAACAACATATTTATGCGTTTTGATATAGATTGCGTTGTAAATTATTATTCCTGCCAAAGTGTTTTGACACATACCTAGTAGGTATTTCGGAATACAAACACAATTTTTTTTAGCTTTCTGTATACCTATGTCTTTTGTCGACTGTACTCGTACCTATAAATATTAAGTACATTTTTAAGCTATTGCATAGCTTCTATCGCGGGCCTTGAGCGTGGGGACCGAATCCAGAAATTCCGTAACGAAAAAAACCTAACACGCTTGTCTCTTTAGTTCAGCAACCCGCCTTTAGGTGGCATTGGTTGTATTACATAAGTTGATAAAAAACGCTATGCAATAGCTTTACCGCGGCAGTCCCCGAGTGCCACACGTATATTTTTTTAATTAAGAAAAGGTGTTCCAAAGTTTACTGTACACAAACCCAAACAACCACTTTAAGTAATGCAAATTATTGTTCCATGCGGAAAGCGAACCCGCGACATGTAGTGCAGAAGCCGATCCCTCACTTTCTTTTTTAGTTGCTGTTCCGTTCATACGATAAAAGTTGTTTGAAAAAAAAAACTATATCGAATTAAAACCTATAAATCCATAATGCCCAAAGACGCATTAGATCCTAAAATATGGAAAGTTTCGACTTTTTTGCTTAAATTATGACGTCATTTATTAAAATGATCCCAACAGTTTTAGTGCCAAAAAACATCATACACACATTACTAAAATTATCAAGCATCCTTCACATTTGACGATCCCCTAAAAAGCCATTTTGGTACCCTTTTAATATGCCCACGACCTGCACGAGGCAGTAAAATACTTAGGGATCAAATGGATCACAGACCTTCACCCTAATAATTAGGTGTGGACCATACTGTGAGCAGAAGCGATAGCTAATTATAGCAACACGTGATGGATATTTGATATACTTACTGAACAAAATTTACTTACTGATCTTTTTATTAATAAGACTTGTGATTGAGAAATTAAAATATTGTTTACTATATTACGGCGCATTGACAGCGTATGTGATTGAGTGGCAAAATCATAATGTATACCTATAATTTATAATTTATATAATATTAACTTAAATAATACAGTGAATCCTTTTTTTTTATTCTTGATTCCTTGACCGCCAGTTCGCCTGATTCGCCGGCGTTGATATACTTGTAGTAACTCAGATTAGTTTAGTATTATTTTGAGATTATTCCGGTACGCGTCTTACATTAGACCGAAGTGATCACTTTTCCACTCGAAATTCCATTTAGACTCCGAATTTTCCTTTTACAATCACTGTAGATTTTGACAAAATCTTCTCTTTGCCGGACAACTGCAGATTCAATACTCGTCTTGCGCAGAGACTAGAAGAACTAAATCGCTACACAATACCAGTGTAGTCTTACCCTTATAGTGCTGGTAACCCGAGTAAATACAGAAAACTTGAACGATAATCGTAAACTGGAAGGGAATTCAACGGAACGCTTATTGGAACAGGAATTTACAACAGCAGTTAGTTTCGATCACTGTTGCAAAAGTTTTTGGATTTACCCCACATGGTTTGTGGGTTTACCAGATAAGATGAATGTTTAGTGGGAATACCGCCGTTTAATTTATTGGTGATAGATCGTAGGTTCATTTTATTAGCGAGTAAAAGTATATAAAAAATAAAGAATTAAATAAGAAATACCTAAATGAAATTTTTATAAAAGAAAATCCGCCCTCAGCAGGCATGTAATTGAATGCAGTTTTCATCGATGTACTGATAGTGGTCTAACTTAAAATCTTGCGCATGTTTCATCAAAGTTCGTAAAGTTAATATTAATATAAATTTTAATATAGTATAATAATAATAATAATAATTTTAGTTAATAATGCGACAGGTTTACTCTAAATAAAACGTATACAATATAGTCATACCTACTAAACATTTCCTTGCCATTCAAATTTAGAACAGTTCTTTTTTCTTAAAATTTCGGGACAAAATGTCACCATCGACAATGGTTTTAAAGGTCCCATAACGAGACGGAAAGTTAAAAAAGTCTGCACGACGCGATCGTGACGTAGCGAGGACAAAGCAGCACTCATTGTAATTGCCGTCGCGTCGACATTACAGACCGAACCACTGGAAATGAGAGACTAGAAAGTACTAGGGTTCCGTATCAACACTTGGAAAATCGGCAAGAATGTAGGTAATATCAGTAGTCTTAATAAATAAAATAAAACTGATTTGCAACGCATTTTGTGAGTCAAGAGCCTATTGCGGCTACGACATTGACGATACACTACCGGGCATCCAGATAATGGTGACCGGAGTGATAATTTGAAATTCAACCTTTCGCGAGCAAACAATATTAGCCACTAACTTGCGTAGTCAATTAAAGAATTGTGAGACCTTATGTGTTATCAAAACATTCAACCACAACAGAATTATTAAAAGCCCGCATCGCAACTCGAACTTGGTCATTTATTTTTACAGCCGAAAATCCCGCGACCCGTGTAATAAGCCTAAAAGGGGAGGGATCCTCTTTGATTCGACGAGTACCTTTTAAATGTGGGTACTTGTTCACCTTTGTGGGGGGGACTTGCGATTTGGTGCCCACTTTGACCCATCGTTGTCCACAAAGGTATTAAGTGGTCCCTTTGTTTTGTAATGTAGCTTTTCTTTTTCTTTTTTCTTTCTTTCCCCTCTACTGTACTCAGTTCCTACCTGTCAGTCTTTGACGCTTTGATGTAAAGACCTATTCCGGATTATGGGGCGGTCAGAAAGATGGTTGGATCAAAATGCTATTACTTTAGTTTTGCGGTTGATTTACTTTTGTAGGATTTACCTTTTTGCTATGTTACGTTATTGAGGCAGAGATTTGAAGCCTTTAGGAATAATAAATATGAGTTAATAAATATCTGTGTATATTATATTGTTTAGTGGTAGGATCTACTGATACAGCCCGTGTGGGGACAGATTAGAATAATATAGTTTCTCACTGTTAAATAGCCCATTTCGTAAGAGGCGGGAAAATATCCGACTTGCTCAGTGGTAGGAGCTCTTGGGGTCTGATTGGCTGGACACCACCTTTCTTACGTCATAAAACTCATAAAGCACCTCGGTGTATGTACCGGCTTTTCCGAGTGAGAGCCCGTTTCCCTCGGCTCTTATGACACATTAGCAACTCCTTTGGTGTTTTAGGTCTCTATGGGCGACTATGACATTCCATCAGATGACTCAACTGCTCGTTGCCGACTTAATTAATACAAATACACCTAGATAGCTTCCACCTTCAAATATAAGGCTCCATCCTAATAGGTACTTGTTTTTCCTTGCGCATTCTTGTCAACATAATGGCGAAGAATGATACCTTTTATTCTTGTATATGTCTTCCTCAAGGAACCCACCATCTTCTGAAAGAAAGAAACATAATCTATCCAGAAAGAAGGAAAAGACTGGCGGCTTGTATCGGACTGCTACCAACTTAAAACACCCGGCTATCCCTTGTCCATATTATAGGTTCTCTAATAAAACGTCAGTCGTGTAATCATCACCGCTGAAATGTGAAATGCGCTTCACGAGTGATTCTTCCCCGATAGATATCTATCTATTTAGACACCCGAGATTATATAATCTTGGGTGTCTTTAAATCATATTTTTTACGTAGGAGAGCGATGCTTCGGCACGAATGGGCCGGCTCGACCGGAGTGATACCACGGCCTCACAGAAAACCGGCGTCAAACAACGCTTACGTTGTGTTTCGCCGAGTGAGTGAGGTTACCGGAAGCCCAATCCCCTTTTAAAAGGTCGGCTAGGCACTCGTGACTCCTCTGGTGTTACGGGTGTCCAAGGGCGGCGGTAATCGCTTACCATCAGGCGATCCGTCTGTTCGTTTGCCCTCCTATCCCATAAAAAAAACAATCACGAGTGAATTGGTTTCTTCTAGGCAAGCGCGCTCCATCGTAGATCGCAGTGTCACTTAAATCATATTTTCGTACAAAATAAATAAGAAAACATAAAAACTATAGAGTAAAAAAAACCTTATAATACAATCCATTCAGTTCATTTGTGTCTTCATCCTAGTAAAAAACAATATCAAACTTTTAAAAATCATTTCTTACATTCATAAAAGTTTAATTCACTCCGGATTTTTCTTCCAAGAAACATTTTAATTTAGACGAGTCTATAAATTACATAGTTAACTTTCCGTAGCACTATGAAAAACATAGTAGATGTTCAAATAAAACTATCATAATAAAAATCTGCTAGATATATTTTTATTGACCACAAATATTTCATTTTACAACACTGTGCCAACTGCCAAACAATTCATGATAGAAATGTTCATTCTTACCATTTTCTTTCGTATAAAATAAAATCTACACGTAGATAAACAAACTGTTTTGCTAGTTTACATAGCACTATAATCTGCAATTTGGTCAATCACGCTGCTATTACAAAAGACGGTTTAAGCTAAATCTTAGACTAAATATAAAACCGGTTTTGGTTTTGGTTTGGTTTTGGTGAAATCGATAAATTTACTAAGAGTTGTCAAAAGTCAAACCCTATTCTTTTAAAAAAAAAAGACGCTTACTAGCAAGGTGGGTCGCACATTACTAGTATTTAAGGTAAATGCTTGTGTTACGAGTGGGTTCACGTCGGTATTGCAATGGGTGGGTACCATACCGGCAACCATATGATCGTTAGTTCAACGCCCTAATCATTAGGCGGTAGCCTACTGGGGCTACCGCCTACACTACACAGTACACAGCACTAAGGGCTGACTATATTTTTGGAAAAAAAAAGCTTTCTAGTAATATGGGTTGCACATTATTAGTAGATATTCTTGTTAACCCCTCGTGCTAAGCTAAACGTCGGTAGTGTAATGGGTGGGTTTCGAACCGGCAAACACATGATCGTAAGTGTGACTATAATTAGTATTTATAATTATCATACACTACCATAGTGCAGTTTGACAGAATTCTAATGCCGCAGGATGCTTCACTGTTTATGTTTAATTAAGCCAGTGATAAAAGACACTCCCTTTTGCCTGGGAATCAAACTCCAATGGTCCAAAAGAACGACCGGTCATGTAAATATGTAATAGTAATAGATATTTTCCCATCCCAAAACTATGATTGAATCTTACGCGAATAAAGGCCTACGAAGAAATTATTTGTATTAATCACCTATTTCCTCTACTGTGTGGTCTCAACTCCGATAAGACCACCCATCATTTCCGAAGTATCCACCAAGTGACAGTAGAGATAATCGCTTCAAGATTACTAATAAGATGAAAGACAGTGACACATTAATCTGCTCTGATATTAATACTGCCAATCTACCATCAATAATCGTATCGTTCATTGAAGCGGTAGCTAAAGGAATAGGGGTTAATAATCCCGGTATATTACGAAGATAATTTAAATCTAGAAGCCATGTATTCAATTGTTTTCCTTCCTTCCTTACTAATATTATAAACGTGAAAGTTTATGAGTATGGATGTATGGATGTTTGTAACTCTTTCACGCCAGAACGGCTGATCGGATCTGGATAATTTGGCACGGAGATAGATTATAGTCTGGATAACACATAGGCTACTTTTTATCCAGGGCGGACCCAATTCTAAAGCCCACGCAAACAAAGTCGCGGGCAGAAGCTTGTATAACATAATATCATCACGCCTGTATTCACCGAAGGGCTAGGCAGAGGTGTACTAATGTGCACCAGTGCACCCATAGTACTCCGGTATGTTTACGTGCTATGTAAGTTTCCCGCTTACACCTATACAAACGCAGAAAGCAAACTTTTCTACAAAACATTCATTGATAAAACGTGATAAAAATCCAATACAATTTTCTTCAGCACTTGTCATGATAAATGTATTATAAATCATACACGGTATGTCGGTAAAACACACATTTTCTTTCAACATACACATTTTAATTGATAAATTGGCCACGATTTATGTTACAAACGCACATTAGTTGCCGGAATGTAACTCACGACGTCACGCGCCTGTTCTAGACATCCGTCAAGTCGTCACCTCAAACCGCAAGGTTTTCGTATTCTGTCGTAATGCGAAGCTTCACGCTTGTATCGCTGCACCAGGTGAGCAGCGGAGTTCCTCTTGATAAATTGACATTAAAATTATGCAGCGCGTGCTTTTAATCGCAACACTAGTGTCACATGTAATAATTGCGTAGCGTTTTTTTATTCCAAAAAGAAATAAATTTTGAACAATGACCTGTGTCCGCTTAACGTTAAAGATCGAACTCCAATGTTTTATCTTGACATCTAATACCTTCATGATTTCAGACGTCAGTCTTCTATTCAGCCTAGTTTATTAGTCGGATCTAGTTAAATAGGATTTTTTATAAAAGCAGGAAGTCTTTAAAAACCACCTGTTTATGACTTTCTTAGACCATCCTCTTTGTTAAAATTAAGTGAAAATATGTGTACTATGTATGTATCTATAGTCTAATTAATTTGGTTCATATAACGAGGTGGCCGTCTTGGCGGGCTGTCACACCTCATTTATTTTTACACACTGTCCAATGTGCGGAGTACTACCGACGTTCGCTCGTGACAGGTGACAGGTAGCGTAGGGTTGTCGCTTTATAAAATAGATTTTACGTTGTCTATTAATAAATAGACAACATAATGAAACTTTAAATGTAATTGTTCTAGTCAACGTCAAATTTTAAATATTCTAGGCAAAATGTTTGGGCGAAGTGGCTGAACGATAGTCTTACTCAGCTGTGTTGATTGTGGGTTCGATTTTGCGTTAAATATTATAAACACTTCATAAAGTTTAAATACCTAATTCTAATAAAACTGATAAATATTGAACTCAGTTCCTTTTACGAACTGCAATGAGGTATTTATGAATTCCTCGCTATTTTCTATAATTTTAGGTTTGGAAGAAGAAACAGCAACTTCTTATTGTCCAGAACACAATAATCATTGCATTTCTGTATTTTGAATAGCCTTGAAGCTTTTCTCTCCTGCCTTGAAAATTGAATCATAGTATGCACTAATTGTATTCGTGTAACATTACGTTAACACTAAAGTATGTCTCTCTGAGATGTGTCTTGCTCTTCTAAATCAAATGATTCAGCTAATGTCTCTAGCCGCGCAAATTGTAGGAAAGTATACACAACAACACGTCGAGCTATAAAGTGGTACAACAAAAATAACCGCTACTACAACGGTATACGGTCCAAAATGCGAAGGGCAAAATGTAGAATGTCTATGTGTTGCCGTGAGTATTTTCAATGGGAAATCCAATAAGATGAGTGTGTAAGCGAAAGCTCTCTATGATAAGTCTCCTTGATTGGCAGTTATTTAATCCCTTCACTAATGTTATCATTGGTTTTTTTTTTATTTTAGGTTACATTTTAAATCAATCTACATATACTTATAATAAATCTGTAGAGGTCAATTCTGTACATGAAATATATATCCAAAATAACTATCAGCGGGTGATTAGTGATCGATACTGACGCCAAAAATGCAATCAGTAAAATTTTTGTCTGTCTGTCTGTCTGTCTGTCTGTCTGTTTGTATGTTCGTTATAGAAACAAAAACCACTCAACGGATTTCAACGAAACTTGGTACAATTGTTCTTCATACTCCTGGGCAGGTTATAGTATACTTTTCATCACGCTACGATCAATAGGAGCAGAGCAGTGAAGGGAAATCTTGGGAAAACAGGAGAACTTACTCCATTTTTTAAGTTTCCGTCGCGTGTGCAGCCTTAATGGTTAAAGCTACACAGAAATCATGTATGACGGAAATGTTCTCCTTAAAATTATATAAAAAATATTCCACGACAGCAAATATCTATCTTTTATGGTTGACTCACAATAACACGTGTCACTCCCGATAGCTTAGCAGTTCGGAGCTTTCTGATTATATTTGTCTACTCTTACGTTAGGTGACTGACTGACTGACATAGTGATCTATCAACGCACAGCCCAAACCACAGGTTATAGTATACTTTTCATCACGCTACGATCAATAGGAGCAGAGCAGTGAAGGGAAATGTTGGGAAAATTAGTGATTCATGAGAAAGCTTTCAAGCTATAAAACATCACGCTACAACCCTTAGGAACGGGGCAACGCAGGTGAAACCGCGGGCGAAGAACTAGGGAACAAAGTAACTATTCCACGCGGACGAAGTCGCTGGCAAAAGCTAGTAATAAATAAATAATTTTGCAATAACAAAAATTCACTTAAAAAATCGTGATGCATTTTAATCGTTGGCAGCCCTATAAGCAGATGCCTTTCGCGTCTGTCGGGAATTTATATTGAATGGAAGCAAATCGCAATAAACCTGCGATGGCCGACTGCTAGCGAACTGTGACCTACACCTTAAATCTAGGACGAATGCAATACGTCAATAGGTCATTTTTATTAATTAAAATTCACTTTCTTGGCTACTATTTTAGGAGCTTTTTGTATTAATTTGATTAGGAATCAATGTTCCACTATATTAACAATACTTTAATTAAAAATCCAGTAAAAATATATATCCCTTCGGTGCACTGATACCTAGCTTATTGATATACCTATTATGACCATTGGACTGCCAATTTAAAGGACACGCGCCGTCGTGATTTTTCGTGGGCATGTGTTAAATTAATGTGTTATCAAAATTAATAATATTATTAATGAAAATTATCACGCTTAAACGGTGAAGGGAAAAATCGTGAAGAAATCTGCATGCCTCAGAGATTTTATCGACAGCGTGTAGCCAACCCGCACTAAGCCAGCGTGGTGGGCCCAGGCACTACAATGGGACAGTATAATTGGTATTGATGATGATATAAACGTAATATATTAACAATACTAAAAATACCATTTCTGTATACTAATCCAGTCCGCCCTTAAGATAATTTGTGCCTAGTTAATGGCAATATGCTCGTAATTATATGGAACCTAAACATTCCGGCGAATTTGTGGGTACACCTCTGTCTAACTCTTCAGGAAATTCGGAAGAGATTCGGAAAAAATAAGACATTCTAAGCCGACTCCAGAATTGGATTAAGAATAATGATGAAAAGGTCAATCACAATATCCATATTACTGAAATCAAAACTTGGTGCTTTTTGAGGTTTTTAATATTCATGTTTCTCTCACATACTACAAGATTTTTTGTTTCGTTTTCATTGGCAATGCTGTCTGCCTCCTGGGCACGTTTCGGGCCGATTTTGTTATACATAATATTTTTTGTACGAAAACGCATGTTAAAAAAGGTGTGCAAGGCCTTTTGTTATGTTTTTAAAGCTTTAACTATTCAGCACGTATGGAAAAAATACACCCTGTTTATGATATTATTGTTATATAGCAATAATTGATAAGATTTTTATATTTATTCTACATAGACATAGATACCAGTACGCCTCAATTTCCTGAAGTGTTTTTTTAAAAGCATACTAGTAATGTGGGTCGCACATTACTAGTATTTTTGTTAACCCCTCGTGCGGCTGCTGCTGTTAAATGCTTGTGTTACGAGTGGGTTCACGTCGGAAGTACAATGGGTGGATTTTGAACTGGCAACCACATAATCGCAAGTCCGACGCTACCGTCGCTTCATTTTCTTTTGATAGAAGGTTGTACTGATTTACAGATAGGTAAATTTATATATAAGTAAGTAAACAACCTTCGTAATAATAATTACTTGTTTGATGTAATATTTTATTTAGAGTCAGTTCTGTACTAGCCCTGTTTGCCGACTTATTTTACAAACATATTGTAATGGACACAAAGTACACAAACTCCAAACCAATATTTGTCACTGTATGATTCGAACCCACGATACTCGGCGCAACGGTAGTGGCATTAACCGACACACTAAACATGCAGACTGGGACTTTACTATTGAGGTCACAAGATGACAAGGAACTAGAGATACTTCTTGTGTTGCTGGTGTCTATTGTTTGACCATTGACACGATAAGAAGAAGATAGGCCGCGGTTGTCGCTTATCATCAGGCGGCTGGTATGTTTATATTTGCTATATTATAACAATTGAGAGGAATCTATTATCGACAAATTTGTTTGCCTACAAGGAAAACATAACAATACAATAGATAGGTATACTTGAAAAAAAAGTGAAAGCCGAATTGAATCGAGTTTTAAATTAATTCGCGGTCATCGCACACTTCAGTGCGAAGAGTTTTACGGATCATTTCGCACTAGTTTTATTTGATTAGCGTGTCGATGAGGCGTCTGACGCGCGAATTGGCGCGCGCGAATTATGTTCGCTGGGACCTACTACGTAAATCGGACGTTGAAGCTTTTGACGACACGTTTTGCGTAGTGATTGACTGATCGACTTCGGTGCCACGTGTTGCAAGTTCTATCCCCACATGAAACATATATATGACCTAGTCGATTGTCCAACTTGGACATTAAATCAATGTCAGCAGCCTGTTATTGCACTATTGTACTTACTTGAAGATTATAATACAAATTATTTTAAAAGAGTGACCAAGGAGTTTCTTGCCGGATTCTTCTCCATAGGATCAACTTTTTTGGAACCGTGCAACTAGACTCTACATATACTCGTAATGGTTTCATAAAGGCTTATTTAAAAAAAAAAATTGCTGTTATGCGTTAGTGTCGCTAAAACTCGAGAACGGCTGGACCGATTTGGCTAATTTTGGTCTTGAATTATTTGTGGAAGTCCAGAGAAGGTTTAAAAGGTGAATAAATATGAAAGTACTAAGTCTGCTGGGTCACCTAGGTTGAAATGAAATCATTTGAATTTTATTCGGGCCTAGGTGTTTGTACATGTGAAAATTGAGTATTTGTCAGTCAGTGTCAGTCTTTGAAGACACCAACGAATGGGCGGTACTTGTGACTAAGTAATAGGAGGTTTGTTAAGGAGGACGATTGGGAGGTGGTCGCACCCCTCGGACTGCCAAAAAAAATTATACTGCACCATAATCTTACAATATTGTCAGACAACGCAAGAAAAGAAGCAAGGCTCGCTATCAACCACGAGAATATACACCGCTTCACATTAAGATTTAAAATTCTGGTATAAGCTGAACTTCCATTATATAGAGTTTCCGTACAATGAGAGGTCTATTTATAATGGAAATGTATTTTATGTTTCACGTGCCTACGTAAATTGGGTCAGTTGTTAAGCCTCATTCCTACCACAGTGTAAAAATATGTGTTAATCCCCAGTAATCTTACTGGCTCTATAACCAACCCTTTAAATAGGAAAATAATCATGCTAGCTTTCTAATGCTCATCCGCAAAATCTTGAGATTGCGTTGGTACCTACCCAAACAAACTCCTGCAGCTGATTCAGATTCTAGCTGATTTCTTAATGTTCGTACTTAAACTGTTGGTTGGCAGTGTTGCCAGGTGTAATTATTACCCAGCCATTGTTTATTATTTTCTTTTCTTGTTACTATTTTCTCTAGCGAAGACAAGGATGCTAGGTATTTCTTTCCTACGTGTTTATTTTATTTGATTTTACGTTAGGTTTGGTGTGTAGCTATTACATACCATCACGCCTGTATTCCCCTAAGGGTTATGCAGAGGTGTACTAATGTACACCTTCTGTTCGCCAATATAAACGGTCCCATGTAACAGTGCGAGCCTATTGCCATTAACTTGGTACAAATCCAAAACTCCAAGCTATTACTGAGAATTTCATAGACAACCCCAATAACATTACTCAACCTGGGAATCGAAACCGGGATCAGTCGCACTTAAAACCAATAGACTAATGAGGCAGTCAGCTGCTACTAAATGGAAATAAATATCATTTTCTCTTTCTTTTTTTAATTCTTGATAGGTAAGCCTATCGCTTGACCGCTATTTCGCCTGTTTTTATTTTCGATTTTAAGCGACACTGCGTTCATTTATAAGAGTTCTACCACAAATTCGCCAACAGTGGGACACGAAAATAATCAGTAATCACTAAAGAGATCATGAAGAATGGAAACATGTAAGACGAGCAAGTGCCAATTCTGACGGCACATTACTCAATACAAGAGTAGATGCATGTCAGTTAAAAATAGCGCGATCGCTGATTGACGGGTCTAGGTTTTTTCTTTCGGCACCACTAGCCACTGTTGTTTATGAAGTACTCACGATAATTCGTATATTGTTTGATGTGCAAAGTTCTGTGCAAGAAGTTGTTTTAAAAAAATGATCAATGCCGACTTTTATCTTGGTATTTTTTGTCATGTCAAAAGTCGCAATGCAAGTTTACCTCACGATGTTTTTATTTACCAGCACGTGATAATTAACTTTATTAAAACACACATGACTTCGAAAACAGAGACCTTTGACTTGGCAGTCCAATGGTCATAATATTATTGATATCACTAAGCTATCCGCTGCCACTGCCGATGCTGAACATTCTCTAGTTATGACTCACAAAAGCAATACATTTTGCATTGCGTCCGTAATTTGTTACTAGATGCTTGACAGGTTAAAGCTATCTTGTAAACATTAGGCTTAGATCTTGATATAAAGAAGAAAGATGAAATCATACGAGTCCTGTAGTTTTCAGTGGCTTTAACTGTTTTTCTTTGCCAACATTTCATTCAAAACTATGCCAATTTAAATGTAATCTTGATCTTTTCCACGTTCAAATTAATCATGAGTTGGAGCACAAATACATAGTTGTCAACAAACACACAGTCAACAACGATACCGTCACACTATTCAGTAGCGATGCTCGACCAGTGTTTACGAATAATTGAAATAGTTCGGGTTTGTTTGCACACCTACATAATATAAATAATTCATATGCAAGTTCACCAAATATATAACAGAAGGTGCAGTCCATTTAACTTATCTTATTCCCCCTAGCCTTATTTCCACTATCGGACGACCAGAATCACAAAAAAGCGTTATCGATTCATGGTGAACATTCCAAAAACCCGAACGAAACGCTTTAAGTCCACTTTTATCATGCGTACCGCTCAACTGTGGAATGCGCTTCCCGAGTGGGTGTTCCCTGATAGATGTAATCTGGGTATCTTTAAATCACCAGTGAATCGGTTTCTTCTAGGCAAGCGCGCTCTATCGTAGATCGCAGTATCGCTTAACATCAGGCGAACTGGCCGTCAGGCGTCGGCCTATCACGAATAAAAAAAACTTACAAACAAAAACTCTGGGCACTTTCTTCAAGAGCACAGTTCAGATAATATCCTAATAAGGCCGCCCATTGTATATTTATAAAAATGTTTCCTGTCTATTTGTGTTTTGATTGGTGTACAATAAAGAATATAAAAATATATAAATACACTGTTATTTTTAATAAATCAAACAGATGTCAGCTACTCTAGTGTTGTGTTTAGAGTGGAGCTACTGTAGCTATGAGTTGTATTGTATCGTTGTTTAACGCCGAATTAATGTCGTCGAGCGATATGCTGTTAATCATTCTAATGGGGTTAACATTGTTTGCGTTCTGTCGCCGATGCATGCACCCGAGCTACTCACATTTTATCATGGATTAACTGAACCTATGGCCTGCGTAAAACATCGCATCTTTGCATTTTGAAGACCTAATTCACCTATATAGTATATTTTTTAGTTCGGTATTAGCAAGATCTCATCCCAACCTATAGCTCAACATACGATCACGCCTATTTGCCGAATGTTTGGGCAGAAGGGTATTGATGTACGTACACCCATAGTTTGCGAGTAAATCGATCCAATTAACCGGGCACAAATCCAAACTGTGAGCTGCTACTGAGAATTTCATAGAAAAACCCAATAACACTTTGCTCGACCGATCTGAGAATCGAACCTCTAGCATAGCAGGCGCATTTAAGACCACTAAACCATCCAGGCACACATTCAAATACACACGATAAAATATAACAAAATCTTTACAGCCGTTTAGTAAGAGTTCAGTGGCATACATACGTATAAAAAAGAATTGTATATAGTATCTGAGGAAACACTCTATGATAATGTAACTCCTAAAATTAGTGTCTATTATCGTGAAAGTATCTGATAGGATTCAAACATATAAAACCTCTCGATTGCCAAAACCATGCGATGTACGGGCCATTGTGCTATTGCTGTTTTTATTTTATAGGTAATAATAACTCTTATAACAACTATTAAATGTTTATTTTCCTTTGTCACACAGATGCACCACCCTATTCAGATGAAGCCGGCTGACAGTGAAAACAGAAATGGTAAGTAATTTTTATCATAAATCAGGCAAAAGCTGTTTTTCTTTTTCAGAACCTACACTATCAGGAAATACGGATTATTTTGCAGTAGTCGTGATTGGTTTTATGTTTCCTTACGATCAAAGATCATTCATAAAACGACACAAAAACAATTAAAATATATAAAATTAACACTAACTCTGTAGGCTTTTAGTGTATCGACAATCTAATTTAAAAAACTGACTGTATGTTACGCGATATCTTCGCCGATCATGAATTGTTTCTGTTTTTATCTATTAGAATATAATTTCTAGTTATTGTTGTTTATTTAATGAATGGTGTCCGCTTTTAACTACGATCTTGCCTGATGGAAAGCGATAGAGAGAGCGCACATAGGAGATGCCTATTCATTCACCTTGATGCAAATTGAGACCACCGTCACGGTCGAGCCAACTTAAATCAAAATATCTTAAAAAAGCCCTCGTTGCTTCGTTTCGTTCGTCTTTTTGCCAGTTTTTTATAGATTCCTGCTACAAAAATGCCTTCTTTAGCGATGTTGACCTGCTCATTAGACGCTGAAAAAACGACCGACCGACAATGTCTAGCCAGTATTTGCACAAAGCATTAGAGTTACCAAGGTCAGTGACGTAGAAAAAAAAACATACATATAATACAGAAGCTGTATTTATATTATGTTGTCAGCAAATGGACATTAAGTATCAGTTATTATGTTGTTATGATATATTATCACGCCTGTATCGGAGGGGTTAAGCAGGGGTGTACCGAAGTACACCACAGTTGTCCGGAAGATTAATATAGGCACTGTGTAATAAATCACTTTTGAGATTACCTATAGAAAAACCTGAAGGGTTGAAGGGCTCTATCAAACACTGGACTAGCCTGTCATGGTCGCGGCGAAGGTCACGAATCCCATAGCCATGACTAGTCCGTACGGGTTCAGAGGTCTTAATCTTGCTCAGTGTGATTGCGGCGACTTACAATCTAGTGTCACATATTGGTGTGTCCTTTGTGCCCGAACACCTGCACAAGGGACGATCTCTACGCGTACCCGCCTAAAGCCATTGAAGTGGCCTCCTATTACTTGAAAATTGTTTTATCATTGACTCGATAAGAATAAGAAGTCCGTACGAGTCCGACATACCCTGCCGCCTCCCCTGGTGGCAAGCGATCCATGAGGATTTTCCGTACCTGCTATAAGAAGGTTTGGTGATCATCCGCGCAGAAATAAGCTAACTAGTACTTCTAGCGTCGACTCTAAGTAGGTACCTACCAAGCAGAGTAAAGTTATAGAGTAGGTACTCTACGACTTGATGGTCACCATCTTCATTAACTCCCTGCACTTGTCCCAATTTATTTGGGTCTAGCATGTCCTTTTTTTCATTCATCCCTGTCAGCCATCACCTCATCATTCACTCCCTTTTCTGTCATATCGGCCTTACCACAATCCATCCATCTCGTCTGTTACTATAAAACGAATACATTTTTGCCTATCCCATCTGGCCATAAAGGCGTGAAGTAACGTAATAGATTCTAGTGTTTACCTTGACGATGTTTAGCTAAATATCGATAAGGCTATTTTCAAGGACTGCATACGGCACGCATGACAAATTGATTAAACAGTAACCCACCTATGCTTGTGTTAAGGTTGGGTCACACTATGTCGATGTGATAATTAACTCAAGATACAGCTCACATTAATCGCATTTTGGATGTCAATAAACATAACATATCATAACATATAATCACGCCTTTATTCCCCGAAGGGTTAGGCAGAGGCGTACTAATTTACACCCACAGTTCGCCGGTATGTTTAGGTCCCATGTAATAGGGGGCGAGCCTATTGCCATTAATCGGGCACAAATCCAGACTCCGAGCTGCTACTGAGAATTTATAGAAAAACTCAATAACACTTTGCTCGACCTGGGGATCGAACCCAGGACCTCTAGGGTAGCAGTCGCGCTTGGGACCACTAGACTAATGAGGCAGTCATACAAAGATTTTCCTTAAAATTACGAATGCAATAAAAAAATCTTTCGTTTCGTGTCGTTTTCAAGTGACAATCTAACATACATTTTTTTATGGGATAGGAGGGCGAACGAGCCGACGTATCGCCTGATGGTAAGCGATTATCGCCGCCTATGAACACCCGCAACACCATAGTAGTCATAAGTGCGTTACCGACCTTTTAAAAGGGGATTGGGCCTCCGGTAACCTCACCCACTCGGCGAAACACAACGTAAGCGTTGTTTAACGCCGGTTTTCTGTGAGGCCGTAGTATCACTCCGGTCGGGCCGGCCCATCCGTGCGGAAGCATGGCTCTCCCACGTAAAAATGCATGCAGCAATAGATTTTTAGATTAAAAGAAAAGTCAAGTATCTTAACTCGGCTAAACAAACGGTACGTCCTTCACTTATTTCACTCGTTGTGAAGACAAACGTATAGTATTGCACGCACGTGATATGTGTGAACGAGACACGGAACTACGTACGTGCCGTGTCACCGCCTGTTCACTACAAATGCATAAAGCACAGATTAAATATGAGATGGATCAAACACAACTGTATATTCGGCTGATACTGGTTAGTCGTCTTGTCAGCTCATTTATTTTGGGTCTATTTTGTTTTGAAATGTTGACAATATTAATAGTACAAGATCCAAAAATATTTTTAGTATAGTTTGTGTGGAGTTAGAACTGTGTTGTGCTCGTCTGGGTTGATACCACTGTATCACCAATTAATCTGGGGGATAAATATAATGACCACCTAATTTTGTAAATTGATCACCAAAATGGATAAATTGTCACCAAATATTAGGTTTAGGTTAGGTTAGAACTGCGACCATAATTCCAGACCAGACCAAACCAGAACCGAATTCTACCTATTATAATTGAAATTGAAATTATTTATTCTGCAAGTAGATCTTTAGAGATACTTTTACATGTCAATGGTTTGGGGTTTTTTTTTTAGCTAGATGGCTTCGGCATTTCCTAACTGACGACCTCTGAGAAGAAACACCGAAACAAACTCAGAGAATCATGGTCTCTTTTAAAGTACAGACATGGAAGAACACTTATATGTGAGTGGTACGATGTAGGGTAATGTCTGAAATGGCCTTTTGAGGAAAGAACCATAGCAGCTTTGAGTAGACCAGTCCCAACTGACGGCACGCATGCATCAGTCATCGTGTAGCGTATACTCGTATTTGGTTGGTGAATTTATTTGGATTAGACAATCATAATTTGGAGTTGGTTGCTTTAAGTAGGATCACAAGTTGTAAAATTTAATGTCGTGATCGTTTACTATTTTGGCAATATAAAGTGATTTTTTACTGTTACTTTTTACTAGATCTGGTGGTTAGTTAAACAATAGCCATTAATTTGCTGTTGAACAATAATGTGCTCACATTATTGTGTTCCGGTTTGAAGGGTGATGTAGCCAGCGAAATTGTCGGGGAAATGAGACGATGACAAGCAAATAGTGTCGAGATGACAACACGCGATAAATACCACTAACGTTGCTGGTGTCTTTAATCTGCAGTTGCTTACCATATGACCTTTTGTTCATCATCATTATCATATCAGCCAAAAGACAAAACAATTCTACGAGGAGTGGTCATATGCCACCTGCATCCTACGACTCCCAGCAATCTTTACCAGATCGTCTGTAGATCTTGTCGACACACTGCATTTACCGGCGCGGTCTCCACTCGAGAACATGTCTGGCCCAGTGGCCATTAAATGATACCTATTTATTTCTGTAAATAATCTAGATCTTTTATGGACACTTTTACAAGTCAACGAAGTTTTTTTTAACTAGATAACACCGGCGTTTCCTAACTGACGACCTCTGAGAAGAAACACCGAAACAAACTCAGAGAAGAAAGAGCCATAGCAGTTTTGAGTAGACCAGTCCCATCTGACGGCACGCATGCATCAGTCATTGGGTAGCTCGACCATAATCTAGGGAGCTAAACAACCCGTCGCACGATGATACATCAGTTCTACGAGCTATTACATGTTCCTTCCACGACCACTTAAGGTTGCTAATCCTTTGAGCTATGTCCCCAACTATGTTATTTTAAAACAATAAAAAGGTTTCTTTACATAAGAAACTAGATCATGGGATAGTAGTACCTATTCTTTTTGAAAGTAATATTTCCCTGGACTTATGTCTAACAAATATTGTACTTTGCTTTCGTTGTGTGCAAAAAAAAACAAGCAGATTTTTTTTTACAAAATGCATCTCATAATGTGTTGGTACCTTTATAAAATTGACACACAATATCACACGTGGGATCAATACATTGTGAATGTGCCTACACGCTTTTACAATGCTAGTGTATTATTAGTAAGACATACTGACTGACTGCCGTACTCATAAACATTTATATGGATTTATTTTGTATGGATGATGTTCCAAACGTGGCGGAAAGACGTTGCGCGTTTGTTTTTTTTTTAATATATGACTTGCGTAGGACCTCTTAGGTGACTGGCTGGCAACCACCCTTACGTCAGAGTCTGTCCTAAAGCGCCTTCACCTAACGTGACTGAGAACCAGTTCCCTCAGATGCTGCGGCTCTGGCAGTCTGCAGACTCTTTAAGGCTCGGCTACGCATTATCAACTCCTTTGGTGTTTCAGGCGCCCATGGGTGGCGATGTCTACTTCCAATCAGGTGGCTCAAATTCTCGTTTGCCGACATAACCAAAAAAATATATTTTCTAAATTGAGATTGATATACTTAAGCTTTTTATATTCAAACTCATCCACAGACGCATAAAAAATATAACCTCAAAAAGTAATTAATGTCAGACTAGAAGCGAATAGGTACCTAACAGAAAACGAAGTCACTGTGATAAGAACGAAATATCGTAACAGGAAAACAAAACAATTAGAATTTAAAACGCTTCATTATAATTATATCTAATATTTCAATTGTTAACCCTTTAACCGTTCGTCATGTTTGTCCGAATACATTTTACAAACGATTTAGGTAGTAGAGTCAGACGGAATTGGTACGAAAATTTGTGTTAGCGACGTTTAGTTTAATTTATAAAAGCTTTTTATGGATTACTTTGCTATCCTTACATTAATCGTGCGAACTAATCAATAGAGCTATGTGCAGGCGCATCGATGCGGTGTAGTTTCTCCACAGAATTGAGTAAATAAGGAAAATCTGTGGTAAAACCTTGAGTGATTTTTATTGTTGATTGTGTACACAACTTATTATGTTACGATTTTACGGTAAACACCTATAAATAATATTGTAGGTCATTTTTCAAATGGATACAATGGTTTGTAATTTCGTACCAAATTGTAGTCAGACAATTTCATTTAAACGCGATCTCCCTATGCGGTTCAATGATTCCATTATACACAATATTCTTTCCAACTCTTTGACTTGGTATGTATGACTCAACCCTTAGGTCTTACGACGTCACCCTATAGACATAAATATGCAGACGATTGGTACACAGAGCACGTCCCGAGCGTCACTCAAAAGTGATGCGTGACGATTCTTACAGTTCACACACACGAAGACACATCAAGCTATATAGTTTGCCCTCTGAAAGGCCCGTATTCCATCGTGATAGCGGTGATTTTTGTAGTGCAACTGTATGAGCTAGGAATGTCAAATAATGTGAGCTAGGAAGTATTTTACCGGCCATTCCTTTTTTTTTGTTTTCTGTTGCCTAGCAACGGTATCAGCCTGACTTTAAACTGATATTGTTGCTTCTGTATGTTGCCACACCGTGACCTTGACCTTAAAACATTTGGATCTCTACAGTGATTTCACTGGTTACGTTGCCCTTCAATTCGGAAGAAAGTTGTGTTTCATAATCAGCCAATTTGCTGTCCTACTCAGAATGAGAGGGGTTAGGCTATGGTCTACCGCGCTGGCCTAATGCTGGTTGGTGAACTTCATACCAGAAAATCGAAAAAATATCTCAAGCATGCACATTTCCATTTTCCTCACAATATTTTGGTGACAATCCCATTCACTTCCATCTGCAACTTTAGAATTTTTTTTAGATTTTTTTTGGCTCTTGATCTACATATAGAAGGCATATGATATCTTAATAATACTATGTTCATTTCCAAGTAAATAATAAGTGAATATATATTTTTTATATATTAATTAATCGTTATCTATACTAATTAAAACTGAAAAGTTTGTTTGAACTCGCGAGTTCTGAAACTACCAGACGAATTAAAAAAATGTTCCTCCATTTCTTGATGAAGGCAATTTAACACATCACGCTACGACTCTTAGGGGCTGAGCAAGTCGCTGAAACCGCAGAGCTAGTTGTAACTACGTGTATTACGGGCTTAAGAGTCCGGCGGACCGAACTTTCCATAGAAATGTAATACCAAAATAAATCGTAATTCTAACACAATTTAGTCAAATTGTGATATTAATCAGATTCAGATAATGTTAGTCATTTCATCCAAAATCCTTTACTGGAAATAAAAGCAAGCGAATGTAATTTTTGATTTGCCAAGTTTGGAACTATTTTCGGGTCGTTTCTTTCCAGTGAAGTAGTAGTAGAGACGTAGTAGTAGACGAAATGGTATGTTAGGAACCTAGACTCATGGTATCCGAATCCGAATAATATCACAATTTAATAAAATATTGTTTTGATTACGAATTATTGTGGTATTACGGTTTTGTGGGCAATTCAAGCCCCGCCGGCCCCTTAAGACAAAAATTCTTTCGTTTGTGGCCGGCTTAATGTTTCGGCATCGATTGTGAAATGGTATGCCATCTATTTATCTGCATTACGAGTATGTACCAGCCACCTGTTAAAATAAACTTGACTCATGTACCTACTCACACGATTCCGGTGCATATAATTTTATGAATATTAAACAATGTATTCCCAAATTATAATAATTATTATTTCTTAACATTAATTTTATTGCAATCGTAAGTATTACGAAACTTTATGTTTGCTACTTTGTAAGAAAACATAAATTATTAATGTTGTGGAAAAGCTAGAGACAAGATATTCTACGAATATTATTATCTTTTAGAATCGATTTAGGTATAACAGTACCTTATCGCCTTTGATTTGCCAAATAGATCATACATTATGTACATATTGTAATTTTGTTCCCGTTTTAACCCTTTGTGCGTCGAGGACATTGACACTACAGTCGGTGTTAAGAATTTAGTCTCAATAAAACGCGCGATTATGAACCGCGTAGGTGTCTTTACCGACTCTACCACGCTAACTTGGAACACAATAGATGCGATGCAATTGAAAACCATATGACGCGCCAGGACGGAGCTCATTAGCCACTGAAGGGGGGAGAGGGGAGCCTAGGTGACACAACACCACGAGGAATGACTGATCGACCGTCAGAGCCGGCGCCCGCGCACCTCCGATAGTGTTCACGTTTAGTTGTGTGTCGGCCGCGGTTGAATGCAGACGTGATCGCGGCATGTGATGTGAATGTGTTGTGTAGTGTTAAGGATGCGTGGCGAGGCGGGCGGCGCGCGCGGCAAGGCGGGGGTTAGAACGAGCGGCAGCAACTATCCGCCCATCAGCGCCGCCTACTGGCTACCGCCGTCGAACCCAACCCCCTACCATGTACCAGGTTCGGTGTTAACCCCCATTCATTATTTATACACGTGTATTGTGGTGTTGTCAGTGTGCTATCAGCACAAATCGTCGTAGCGTCTGCCTTTATGCTTCGTTGGATTAACCTCGACATAAAGTGATTCTATGAATGACGATGCAATCGTACTACGGTTTTTATGTATCCACGTCTCCATTTTTTTTTTTTTCATTAGAAACGGAAAGCGTGTCTGACATTGACCGATATGCCGACTGAAAAACAATACGTCTCTACCTCTACGCAAAGATCTTATAGCTACGGGAAATCGAGTGACATTTGTATTTTTTAATTTTCTTTTTTCGTTAATTTCTGAGAAAATTGGAACGGACTGTTGATAATTAGTTTCGTTTAACATTCAAAACTCTTTTCTTGTTTTCAATTTAAATTATATTTATCTTAATTTTTACTTCAATTGTGATATGACGTCTTGCGTTTTCATTATATACGAGTATATACACATTTCATTATATTTATACTACATAATACATCATATTTATCTTAATTGCTAACTTTATAGAATATAGTAAATAGATTAGGAATTTTTAAAAGTCCTAATAGGTGTTATTCCTAATTACTACAGCTGGAAAACTAACAATTCTTATGTCACACCACTATTTATGTTCTTGGCGCAAAGTGACGGACACAATGTTTTAGAACAATTGTTTAAGAATTCTTGGAATAGCCGTCGTTCTTCAGAATACTAATCGATCCGGATCGTCTCAAGGATTGTCTTTGAATTAATGGTTAATACAAACAAATCTAAACTAAGTGTTATAATGGTTATTTACTGATTTCGTTTTCTATTAATCAGATAATATGTTTAGGTGTTCTTATATTGCATTAATACATACGTACACTTTAATGGACTTATCAAAAAATCATGGAATCTCAAGTCATTATTAAAGTCTCGCATTGGAATCCAAGGCACGCACTTTTGACTTTCCGAAATCATACAATGTGCTTTTAATAATTAAATTCTGGACGAGAATACCTATTTCAAAAGTTAAATAAACCTTGAGTTTGTAATTTATTTTTGCTAACAATAGGGACATCGAAATTTCACTTTTTGATCTCTTCGCTCTCTTAGGTAACTGAGGTTTAAGCCTAATAGGTATAACACAAACTTTATATTAGACCCTGTATTCCCCAAAGCGTTAGACTGAGGTGTTCTAATGTAAGTACCTATGTACACCCACTGTGCGTCGGTAAGACGCACACCTCTCGCCATCGGCGTGGAGTTCATCCACATACCTTAGAACCAATCTGGTCTCATACTGTGCGAATCCAGAGGAATTTCCTCCCACGCACATTCAGGTTATCGAATCGACTCCCCGCCGAGGTTTTCCCTAAGGACTACAGCATGGGGTTCTTCAAAAAGGGTGTAAAAAGATTTTTAAAGTGTCGGCAACGCGCGAGTGATACCCCTGGTGTTGCAAACGTCCATAGGCTACGGTAACCGCTTACCATCAGGCGGGCCGTATGCTTGTTTGCCACCTTAGTGGTATAAAAAAAAGAAAGACCCATGTAATTTTTCCATATTACAGGGGTCTTTCTTTTTTCCAAGACCTTCCGCTCAGCGGTCATTTGCAACCAATGGAGTAGACAATATGATTACATGTTCATAATACAATACGTCAAAATCACATAACCGACTATTGTTAACCAAAGCCCGTACTGAAATATATTTGTTTGTTTCCTCCTTTTGCATTATCCTCGTAGGTAGGTAGGTACATCAGACATCACACGTTCCACCGAGACTAACATTAATTACAAGCTGTCAAATGTTAAAGTTATATTTAACTCGCAGTTAGAACGTGATTGAGACAGTATTGAAAGCGATGACATGCGATGGTCTAGTTGAAATGTTATGTGTGTATTTTGGGTTGAGGATAGACACGTGGCTACATCGCAGATCGGTCGATCTGCAAGGTAGAGCGTCGGTGGTCGAGGTCAAAGTTTGGATGGGTGACCATTCGCTATAGTGACCCCTTCAAGCCATGGCCTTGGCGACATGTTTGGCGTAGCGGCTGAGCGATCAGCTATTGTAGGTGAGTTCGCTCCCCACACGAAACAAATATTTTGTATGGTCTTCCGGGTCTGAGCGTTTGTGTACGTGAGAATTTGTGTTTGCGCCCAATCCCAGTTTGGTGTAACGTTTTTTTTAGGGAAAACAAAGCCTCGAATGACATCCAGTGTCTCTTAAATATTTAGGGTGGAGAGGTCTATCAGTTCATTTGAAAATATTGATAATACTGATAATAATAATAATTTACACATTCTGTTTATTCCGGGATCCGAACCAAGCATATTTGTGAAAATTTTGATTACAAATGAAACGGTGCAGACTGAATTCTGCAGTAATGTTATGTAATTTCCCTGTAAAAATTAACAAAATGATTTTATGATTGCTTTGTACTAGTTGCAAAATGAACTAGCAATATTTTTAATGTGCAATTTCGTAGGATGGCATCAATTTACTATTCTGTTCAATTCACAACGACAGGGTAATGTGATATTGTAAATTGTGCTATATTATTGTCAACTATCAAAGTATAAATACCATAATGAATTAATTTAAATTAATATCTATGAAATAAAACTACTTTTTACGGAATTTATCGCGTTGTATTGATATTATTTGATTCCCAACGTATCGGATCGTCTATAGTATCCATGATCCCGTGTAGACTGGGGTGTTGGACGTCTTAATGTTAAAATTACTAACAGCTACCTTACATTTTTGTTGATTATTATCAACAAAAATATCAATGTAATATTCGCGTAAGTGTCGGAAAAGAATTTTAGAATATTATCACAGTTTACTCATACCATCACGCCTGTATTCCCCGAAGGGTAGGCTTAGGCTAATGTACAACAACAGTTCGAATAGGGGGCGCGCCTATTGCCATGCACAAATCCCAAACTCCGAGCCGCTACTGAGAAATTCATTAAAAAAGAACAATAAGACATTGCTCGACCGGAGAATTGAACACAGAAACTTAGACTAACTAGAGTCGAGTGTAACAATGTTCAATAAGAAAGAATCACAAAAAGAGCAGTGGTTCACTTCCCTTTCCAAAAAAAAAAATTATCTTGCAATACACCACGGGCTGTTTGGCAATAATATTATAAGTTTTTGACGCACAGCGAGTCATGGTCAACTCATAAGGTCATGGACCATTTGAACATGAACTGCTTTCAGGGACCACCAGTGATACACAGATCATCCGTTAAAAATCACTGACCTACAAAACTTTACGATACCGATAACTACTCATTACGTAAGCAAGGTAACATTTATATACGCACAAAAGTGTGCGTAAAGGGATAGGGTTGTCTATAAGCGAATGCATTATGATTTTCTGTACTTTAAAAAATGTATTTATTAAGTGTAAAAGGATCTGAGCTTAATTGGATTCAGCTTGAACTAAATGATGAAAAAATGGCACAGCTAATGTTTTTTTCCCCTGCGGGGACGTGTTAGAATACAGAGATGCCTATAATTCAGATAGGCATCTCGTAAGAGCTGAGGAAATATCTGACTTGCTCGGTGGTAGGACCTCTAGGGCTGGTGACCACTCTTACGTCGGAGTCTGTCTTAAAGCACCTTGATGTGTGTTTCGACTCTTTTGTTTTGTTTTGCCCGTGAGAGCCAGTTCCCCCTCGGTTGCTGCGGCTCTGACAGTCTGCAGTCCATACGGGCTCGGCAACGGATAAGCAAATTCTCTCGTATTACAGGTGTTCATGGGCGGCGATGACTACTTACCATCAAGTGGCTTGTCCGCCCGTTTGCCGACACAATCAATTTAAAAAAATCAGTCAGTTTCACTTAGTGTTAGGGACAGCACGAGACTTGTCTATTCTAAAAAAAATGAGTAACGTTTGAGTATTTGGCCATTAGTTAGCTCGCGGTGTACCCTATCCCTAAGAATCAATAATGATGATAAAAGAAACCAGTGTCAAGCCACTGCACCGTCTGATTCTAAGCAATTTGTGAGAATAGACTAATATTAAATTATACTGAACCGAAATGTCTCGTTGATTGTTCAGGTCAAGTGGTACTGAATACGTTGAGGTTAGATCTCATTTTATTGAGTTATTATATCGTTCCGTATGACGGAGAATCATAGCAAGACTTAGTTTATGTTAGCGGAGACACATGACTGTAGACTTTACAGGCGATTCGAATGGCGTAGCGATTGATCGGTTTTTTTATTTTTTTCGATTCCTGGACACGTAGCAATTGTAGTTTTGGCCACATACATTTTGTCTTTAGCTATATCGGGTCACTTTAATATACAACTTATTCTACAACAGCAAAACAAATGGTCAAAAACAAGACTGCTACGCTAGAGGTCATGGGATCGATTGCTAATTCAAGGAGTGTTGTTAGGTTTCCCTATGAAACTTTCAATAGCAGCTCGGAGTTTGAATTTGAGTTTAATGATAATAGACTCACTTCCTTTGACATGGGACCTAAACATTCCCGTGAAACACATTAGTTCACTTCTGCCTAAGCCATCGGGGAATACAGGCGTGATGGTACGATACGATAAAACATGCTAAGGTACATTATCTTCTAATAACTTAGTATTTACAGACAAAAAATCAGATCTCAAACTAAGAGAGACTTACTGGTTTCTGACACTTACGTGAATATTAGACATTGAAATAAAACTACTTTTTACGGATTTTATCGTGTTGTATATCCCGAAACGTCGGGAATCAAATAATATCAATACAACGCGATAAAATCCGTAATAAGTAGTTTTATTTCAATGAGAGAGACTTTTTATCAAAACCTCATTTGACATTTCTAATTAATTTAAATTGCTAATTGATCTTTCAACTGTGACGTCACTTGCATTATTTGGCATGCAGTCTTCATTCGTTCCGAATCGACAACGCTTCGTAATCAATGAATTTGATTACACAATCATTATTATACAAGCATTGAACTATGCACTATTTAAATATTGCGTTTCATTTCGTGGTACAAATAAAAAACTGACTTCAAAAAAGGGCGGTCCATTTGTCTTTATCTGCACAGATTTTTTATGTAAGTAATAATATATTCGCTCATAAATTTGTATTTTGCAAACCGATTTTGATAATGATAATTTTATTTGATCTAAAATACTCCTTTTCCCTCTTAAATTTGGTTACTATTTGATTATAACTCCAAAAAATTACCTTAGTTGCCTTTTGTTAGTTATATTTAATAATAAATTATCTACATCTATATCCACATATTCAATTTTTACTACTAGAGATGGGAGCTTGCTATTTATTTAAGCCATTTTGCGTCAACTTCCTATTCACATAAGTTATTTTGCGTGCTTAATATTTTTTGCAAAGATTCTGGATTAGTGATGTCCATGCACTTTGTTATGCGAAATCACTGATATCGAATTAGGTGATTGATATTGTCACTTAGAAGTGCAACAATATTGTAAATTATAAGGACCTCTACATACTGGTACTGTTTCTAAAACTAAGACCAATGCCGTATCGTCAGCCAGCACGCTTCCAAAACAATGGGCTTTGCAACAACATTGGTAAATAAACATTGTATCACAATCGCATTCCATTGCTGCGTGTTTGTATCAACGCCGTCTGTCGCGACTAAATAAATAAACAATGCACAGCGAAAGAATCCTTCGGCGGTGTAAACATTTGGATATTTGTAATGAGTGAAGCATTTGTAATACTGTTTATTCGATCAAACATTAGTTCGGTGGCAGCCCTAGCTGCTAGTGACATTTTTAAGTCATTAATGAGTCACAAAATCTATGAAAATGTATGGGATTGACATTTGTAGAGATGTGAATAATGTCAATCGCAAATCGTGAATCATTAATGCTTACAGAATGTAGTCTGATTATTAATTTTGAAGTTAACCGGTCTGTTTTATGTCATATAATTAATAAGGGGAAGAGTCTTACTACAGTTAACCAGGAACAAATCGATACGTCGATTTTCTACTGAAAATTTGTCCAATCGAAAAATCTTTCAGTTTCAATCCCTAGGATATTAAGTGTTTAGCAATTACGCACCAACATACTCACAATAGACAAAAACCCTGACATTTTTAATAAGATTAATAAACTGTATTATATTACAAAATCACTATTATTAAAAAAAAACTATTTCAATTAAAATACAGTAACAATAATAACTTTCAATGCATACCATCACGCCTGTATTCCCCGAAGGGTTAGGCAGAGGCGTACTAATGTACACCCACAGTTCGCCGGGCACAAGTCCAGACACCGAGCTGCTACTGCGAATTTCATAGAAAAACCCAATACCACTTTGCTTTGGTTCGACCTGGGGATCGAACCCAGGACCTCTAGCGTCAAGCAGTCGCGCTTGGGACCACTAGACTAATGAGGCAGTCTTTCAATTTCTATATTATCTATAACTAAGTAACTCTAAAACAATTAACCCCTATGCATAAAATAAACAGTTATTTTAGTAATAGTCATTAACACTATTGATAACTAAAACTAGTTTTAGTACATTTTCTAGAACTAACGAAAACCATACCATATTGCTTCCAATATAGAACTATTAAAAAACTACAATGTGCTTTTAGAGTTTTACGTCGCAATTAGTGATAAACAAAGAAACTTAAAAGGATTTTATCGCGATTATATTTACAATATTAAATCAAACGTTTTAGACAAAAAGAAACACCCCAGCATCAAGACATGGTTACCATGTTCTCGCAATATCATTGAAGGAACAGGTTCCAAATTTCAAATCTCCGGTACTATTGATCAGTTTTTGAAAATTATTTCACTGTTAGAAAGATATTTATTTATCCCTGAGTGCTATAAATTTTATATTTTAGTAAATATACATACATACATACATACACTCACTATATACAACTACAACTATATACCGCCACTTGCATTCTTGCATAGGTACTTCTGTTGCTTCTCCCACATTCATACATCTTCTCATACGCGCTGGTTGCGAATGCTACGCACCTGACCTTGAAGGATTTCGCCGATAAGATCAGCGTATGTCGTTCTACGGTGACATCTACCGAAGCTGCCGCTGACATTCGCCTTATAAATTCCTTTCGTTAATCGTCTTTCATTCATTCTTTCAACATAAAAAAATATAAAGGTGAATATATATTTTTATTATCATGCTATGACTTTTAGGAGCGGGTCAACGCGGCTGAGTAGTCAAATATTAATGAAATGTAACTTAATGCATATAACCATTGCATTAACCGCAATGAATGTTATGTATTGTCGGAAATTACATGCGACGCGAGTAATGCGTTAATTGAACAATAAAAGTCATTATTTTAAACATTATTTCATTTATTATGGAAGTAATTAATATTAATTAGTCATTTTCAAGGCCAGTGACTGAACGATCGGTGTTGCGGGTCTGATTCCTCGACGAAATATTTGCATAGAAGTACTAATTTTGTATGTGAGCATTTTAAAAACACACACACGAATACACAATACAAGATAATATCCTATTTGGGGGTGCAGGAAAAGAGTACCTTGAAATATGAATTTAAAAAAGAAAATGGAAATATTATATATACATACATTTTCATTTTGTACTATCAATGATCAGTAAATAGTCATCTATTTATTGATCATTGATAGTACAAAATGCGCTACAGTATAACAGAAAAGGAAAATTTAAAAATAAATAGCATAACATGCCATCACACACAGTTAGGTATGTTTAGATCCCATGGGACACAAATCCCAAACTGGTTAAAGCTGCTTCTGAAAATTTCATAGCCAAACCCGAAAACACGTAACTCGACTTGGGAATTCAACCCAGGACCTCTAGCGTAGCAGTTGCGCTAACGACCACTAGGCAGTAATATAATAAATGTATTCAATATTGTGCATATTCCAATTCGAACCAAAGCTTCGAACATTTAACTACACCCGAAAACAGCCCGTTTCCATTGTTAGACGATAAATTAGAAATCTCGGCAGCTCTGGAATCGTTACAATTAGTCGTCGCTTCTAGTTTAGCAGTCATGGCACAGATTAAAGAGAATAGATGCATCAGAGAGCGCCAACCATTAAATACGACTCGTTAGGGATGGCACATGGTTTTATATCCCCAAAAATTTTAAAGAGTACTTTAAATAACACCGTTATTTTGTCATTTAAAATATTATCAGTTACCAAATTCTTCACAAAACAAAAATCTCAATTTATTTATTTATTAAATAGTAGGACCAAATCATACCTATTATTAATACATCAAAAGTTTATATTACTGACTAGATTTTACATCTGATATGTATTGCACTTGGAAAAAACACTTATCTCGAATGGAACAGTCAAAGTCAAGTCTATAGATAAAAAGAAAAACACTTATAAACTTAGTTTTACAAGTGGTATTTAAGTTGTTATGACTCTATCTACATCAATTGCCTCGTCGAGTTATACGCCACTAAATGCTAAACAGTTTCATAAAATCGCGTTATAAGCGCATTACGCGCTAGTGTAGGTCATTAGTCATTAATGTTTTCATAATAGCTATAACGTCATATAACAGTGATTTAATGTGTTACGACTTAATGTTAACATTTAGAAGGTTATGAACCATTTACAGAATTCGTGAATGCAGTTAATAGTTTAAAATGTCTGGACTGTAAAAGAGACCATGATTCTCCGAGTTCGTTTCGGTGTTTCTTCTCAGAGGTCGTCAGGAAATGCTTGTCGTATCTGGTTATAAAACCTAAAAAAATGACTTGTATGTGAAAAAAATTAAAAATATAATTTCATAAAAACTTCGCATATAATAACAGTATGAAATAGACTCATTGCCCTTCCTATTTCCGTAGTAGAGCAAGAAAAAATCCTAATTGCAATTGTGTCATGTCTTTTCTATTTTTTGGTGTACAATAATATATATTTATTGTAAATTGACAGCCCTAACAACAAGCATTGCGATGTTTACGCACCAATTCAACATTTTACCGCGGTTAAACTGTTATGTTTACTCGGCTCGCTTAGTACGCACGATACAGTCGTGCATCGGTTCACAGCAAGCAATGTATGTTAGCACTGAACGTACATTCCTAGTAGTGACATACGGTGAATCAATCCAGGTACGTTGTTGGCATTCGGAATTATTGCTGACGATTTAACAATGAATTCGGGGATTAACGCGAAAAAAACGCAATGTCTGTTAAACGATTTGGAGTTTTAATCACTTTTTCAATACACCAGTGAAGTCCAATAAAGTGTTCGAGTTATAAGCTATTAGTATTAAAACCAACCTTTTTTTATTCGTGATAGGCTTACGCTTGACCGGCGATACTGCGATCTACGATGGAGCGCTTATCTCACCTTACCTTTTTTTATTCTCATTTTGTCTCACACCACATTGTATCAGATTCAACTTAGACGAGGATATTGAAGCTCATCCAATGTCTTCGCTATTTTCCAGTGAAATGTCGGACAGACAAATATACACCTGCCGCTGTAAGCTGGCTAAACTTGTATATAAGAGTTTGATCCATGCAGAAGTAATGCCATAGATACGGAAAGATGATGATTGTATGTGGTTGAAGGAAGTAATATAATAGAGGGACATCCAAATAACAAAATAATAAATAATAGCGTAATTTTACATCTTACTTACGCAAAGTTTCGTTTAGCGCCACATTGCCCAAAAGAAATAACAATACAATTCGACTTGTCTAATCTGACCTTTAAGACGCAAACAAAAGGGAAACTAATGTCCCCAGAATGTCAGGTATTCATTTATGACAGCTAAGGCGTATACACAGCGGCTTAACTTGCTCTCTAGATATAACGGAATCGGTTTGTGTAAACAAAACTGACCCAACCAGGTAGGCTAACATGCGCACCACGAAATAATTTTGTCGTCGCTTATCTTGTACCGAAACTATTGTACAAGATGAGATGATGCGACGACAAAATTATGTCACAACATGCATGTTAACCCTTGATAAGTCCCTAAGATGACATATGTGTCTAAGCATTCATGATACAAGTTCCACCATCTAAATAGCAACCATTTAGAATCTAATATAATTCAATAGCAGTAGTAGTAGTCCTAGTCAAGAAGAAATTAAAGAGCTTGGAAACCTTTTCCGTAAAATAGCGCCAAAAAAGTTTTACAGTGAAAAGGTTGATGGAGAAAAGGAGATGCAAATAAAAAAAATATAACTTACATTGTTTCATCAACATCATATCAGCCATGGATAACCCCTCCTGGAAAAGATCGCCCCTTAGATGTCCACAAGGACCGACTATACGCCACCTGCATCTAATGACTCCCAGCGACCTTGTTTTAATACAAAGAAAAAAAACATTCGATCTTATTTACAGTGTGTAGGCCTAGAAAGTGCTCCACCAGTTCTGACAACCACTTGTAGAAATTTTTGCAAAGGCTAACCCATTGTATTGCCACAACGACCTTGCAGGCAAAAAATAGACTTTGTTATTTTATGATGTGTAAACGATATGCAACCTTAGAATGGTGTAGTAATTTTCACTAGATTTTTTTATAAAAACGACGGCAGAAAAACTGACTGACTGCTTGACAGATTGACCTACTGGCTGACAGACTGATTGACAGTGAGATCAAAACTCGGCGGATAGATAACTTACTTGAGCATAGATATTTTATACAAATCCGCCAAGGAAGAGGTCCCACAAGACATTGAAAATTTAAATCAATCCGTGGGACACACCTAGTAAGGATTAATAGATTTCTCTAATCACTTGTGCGCAGGAAGCGTTAGGGTGGTCTACTAAGACCAACCGCATAAAAAGTCAACGCGTTAGTCATGAACGTTGTTTGAACAATGGATCCGTGTCGCAATGTTTGTTTTCGACGTTATATGTGTGTGTGTGCATTATCAGTACCTGCATACACTTGTCGACTAAATTATTATACTGCTTGTAGAGTCGCGTCGTTAGTCATTTGTGTTGAAGGTTTAAGTATTTTGGTGTCGTTCGAAGGTTATTATCATAATCGCTGTTATCCTATTTTAATTAAAGTCGATGATGTATACCTTTCTCAGCCTATCTTGACATATTGGTTGAATAAGATCTGCAGCTGGCACAATTATGCTACTTTTTAAATTTACCCTTAAGGGTCCGGCGGAGTGAATTGCCCATAAAAACGTAATACGTTATTATTCGTATTTGGATACCTATAATCTAGTAGACAAAATTGTACCGTAAGAACCTAGATTATAGGTATCAAAATCCGAATAATAACAATTTGATAGAATATTACCTTGATTACGATTTATTTTGGTATTACGTTTTTGTGGGGAAATCAAGTTCCGCCGGACCCTTAAACATTATTTATTATCTATCGCACAATCCATTTGGTAAAGAGGTTCCAAATCATCATTAACAAGCTGAAGCTTTCAAAAATCTCCTAATAATAGAAATAACTGTAATAGCAAAGGTAATTTCTGTATTGTATATACAGAAATTACCTATACATTTTGATATAGAGATATTGTATAGACACAATATACCCGGTGATGGTGATTCATACATAACTGACAATGGCCAAATCAAATTAAAACCGCTCGTCACCAAGATTATTAATAAAAAAAGTAATATAAACAAAATGCCATGATACAACGTACTCATTGTATTTGAAACTTAATGCCGACGACACGTTGACGTAACACAAACGACACTTGGACAAACATGAGCAACTAACTGATAATAATTACACAGAATGGTCATCATACGTAGTCATAGCTGGAGAGCACAACAGTTATGCATTTGAACTTACTACATCTTTAAATAACCAATTATTATTTGGGAAATTGCCTGAAACATTCAAATTCATAATGATACGTTAAGTTCTAGAGCTCGAGGTTCAAATAATAATAATGTTGTCGTAGACTTAGTTTTTGACAGTTAAAAGTTCTTTTCTACTCTGTTTCTCCCCCTGTCATCCCCTCCCTTGATAGTACTCTATATGCTTAACAAAACTAAACAGACATTAACCTTTTACTCGAAGTTGCGGTAAACGTTGTTAAATGTTGCAATATTGTAAGTAAAGCATAAATGAATAATATAATAATCATGAATTTTTTTTTTTTCAAAGAATGCGACGCATTTCGGGGTATTAAACCCGTAACCTTAGATACCTTACCCGTTAAAAACGTCATTCTTGTAATGAGGTGTACGCAACACTTGTTTAAACAAGCGCCAGCGCAGCCTGCTGATAACGATCACCAGATTACCGACGTTACTGAGAAACAAGACAACGTGTGAACAACCGGATTACCTCGCTATTACATTATTGTAGATAACTTTTTAGTGAAATAGTAAATTGGATTAGGAAAGGAATTTAAACTGATAAAAAGTTGCTGTGACAAACAAGCGTTAATGTCTTCACAATCTTGTTGTTATCCTACGGAAATGCAATTGTACGGGATACTAATTTTCATTTATACTTAATAATTAGTTACCCATCACTGATGAACCTGTAAGAACAGCTGAACAGCTAGTAAACAAAATTTTATATAAACGTAAGTAGTAGTTGATACTTCACACGCATTCTTCATAATTCTTAAAATATCATGTATCGGGTTATCGGTATATTTTACCTACGATAAAATGTAAAGGACAGTGACAATACACTTTAATAATGCAATTGGTCACAATGAAGCAAAATAGGGCATCACCACAAAAGAAATTAATATTCAAGCAACGTATGACACAAGTGTCCTTTCTTGAATCACAATTTAAAACTTCCCCGAATCCGGTCATGTCAACTGTTCACTTCCCGTAACCGGAACCGTATCAAAAACTTAAAACGTTACAACATGCGACGAATATGTGAAGACTGATTTATGTCGCATCGTGTTGTGCTGAATGCATACTGACGTTGTAGTAAGTATTTTTTTTTTTTTTAAAAAGAAAACGTTGCCCCACACTAGGATTTTCTCCTGTATCGTGGGTGCGTTTACAAACACAAATTCTCACATACACAAACGCCCAGACCCGGAACAACTACCTGTAGATCATACAAATATTTGCTCCGTGTGGGGATCGAACCCACGACACGTGACGCAGAAGCCGATCGCTCAGCCGCTACGCCAAACGTAAGGATGTAATTCGTAACAAAAAAAATGTCGACATCGTTTTATAGAATCAATCTAACCTTTGGATTTACGGGTAACAAATGTTATTCTCTAGATCAACTCTTGTTCAACAGGAGGGAGTATTCGGAACTAACCCGTTACATTCAAACTACAGTGACCTATAAAAATAACAACCCACATTGTTAATTCTATTAAAAAATCAAGCATAAGCGGTTGGTGTACCCCAAGGTACTATCTTGGAGCCGGTAAAAAAAACACTCAATCTAATTGAATGTTTCTATTATACCTGTATTTTAGTTACTGAACAGGTTAATCAGGAGTCGCGATAAATAACAAAACTAGTTCAGAATATATCACCGTAGAGAATGCAGGGTTTAATTGTACGAAATCTACTTGGAACCGTGATCTACGCTGTGACGTGTGTATTTCTAAACTCACTAACGACCTCTAAGCGTGGTCGGTTCAAACAGCCAAGTTTTAATTGAGTTGCAAAACAAAAGACGGGACGGATGCCACTGTCCTGCTCCCCCCTTACCCCCTCGTAGTAAATGCGGATGTCTGCGACTTGAAGGTAGAGATTTACGATCCTAGGAACGTTGTCTGAATAACCTGTATGCAAGTGATGTGTCTAACAAAAAGTACGAAAAGGCGGAAGGTAATTTTAATGCTGCAAGTGGAATATATTAGAAGAATAAGGATGTTTAGTGGGTAAAGTTTTGATACTGAAAATGGAATGAATAAATTAGACGTCACGTGGCCACGTGGAAGTATGACGTTATCGTTCAACTCCAATGTGCGGTATTGTATAAATATTATAGCCGGACCGGAGCCGAATATATTGAACACAAATTTAAACAGGATCACAGTTTTAAATTATGAATGCCTTCAGAAGAATTTGATCACCATCAACCCATTTATTAACTGTCCCACTTCTAAACATGGGTATGCTCTTAGAATGAGAGGGGTTATCTTTTAGTCCTTTCTGAGGTCCAGAAGAGATAATGGCTATGTGTATATACCTACACACGTTAAAAGCTAAAGAAGTTTTAGTGGTCTTTTTCCGTGAAATTCTTAGCTCATTCTCGATTTTTCGCTTTCTCTTTTACAAGGCGAATTATCATAATATAGGTATGTAAATATCCGTCAGTTTTTGCTATTTATAATCGTCCTTGATGAAAGACATAAAGTTATAATATTAACAAGTGCTACAGACTTTACTTATAATAAGTATCATCAGATTAATCATCATTCTTATGCAATGAAGTATCTTTATGTGTATATTTATAAAATAGAGATACTACTTATCCACTGACTAAACACGAAAACTCGAATAATTCTTGTAGTATCTTTTTAGCACCAATTTAATTTACAGGAATTAATATGATAATATCGTATAGGAACTGTGTGAACAAATTGGTTTGGGAAATAATAAATTTAATAATAATTTATTTGGGAATAAATAAATTATTATTACATTTATATCTATGAGTAAACAATAACATTTTACAAAAAGTTTTTAAACTAATATACAATCATCAACACGTTTGACGTCCCACTTCTGGTCACGGGTCTCCGTTCGGAATATAGGAGTGAATCTATAGGCTAGCCCTCTTAAGTACAAACTATCCAACAATCTTAAAGCATATTTATAAATAATATTACATAACTAAATGTGTTGTTGTATTATTTTTTCTCATGACATTTTAACCTCCAAACGCGATCGCTACAAAAATAAATACATTGGAAATAGATGCATGCAACATGTATTTTTATTTTTCGTCCGCGAATAAAATATGAATTGACATAGTTTCCTGGAATAGCCCGCATGCAATACGTCACTTTTGCATGCCTATGAGCTAGCATGACGTAAAATATCCTAACGTATGAATTTTTGTCATTTCCTATGAAATATTAGACTTTTATTTCTATGTTCATGCACAACGTAGCGTTTGACAGGTTTTAAACGCCAAGAGAATTATACGAGTATGCAGTAACATTTTCTGAGAAAAATTACTCATTGTTTATGTTCGAATCATGCTCGTAAGAAAAATGATAATAATATACTGGTTCCTGACACTTTCGCGAATATAACACATTGAAATAAAACTACTTTTTACGGATTTTATCGCGTTGTATATATTATTTGATTCCCGACGTTTCGGATCCTTTACAGCATCCACGGTCACGTCACGTCAGCACTACATCAGATTTGATAAACCACAACTCCTCGCAAAAGAAAACCGATTCCTTCCCAGGATGATCCGTGAGGCTATTGAAATTAATAAACATCCAAATTTCAATAGAGAAGATGGCTGGGTCTTACCACCTGCTTGGAACCCCATTATAGATTCCATAAAATCAAAATCCAAGCCCAAAACTGCAAGACCGAAGGATACGGTGAGCTCGTTCTGCGTGAGTCGGATCGCCAATAATTAACAAAAATGTAAGGTAGCTATTAGTAATTGTAACATTAAGACGTCCAACAACTTAGTCTACCCGTGACCATGGATGCTGTAAAGGATCCGAAACGTCGGGAATCAAATAATATCAATACAACGCGATAAAATCCGTAAAAAGTAGTTTTATTTCAATGATAATAATATTCTTTAAAGAATAAATTTAATAATTTAACTGAATTCCATTTTTTTTTTATGTTCATAATGTGTATATGAATAAAAAATATTACTTTGCATTTTGTATTCTGCAGAGCAGAATTCATTTTGTTTTAATTAATGGGAGCTTTTACCTTGAATTTTGTAAAAGGTTCTCTACATAAGTGCATTACTTTATAATTATGTTTAAAAAAATCCATTTAGCAACATTAAATTATGGAAACATAAATATTTTATTCTTAGTTTTGCTTGCTATTTAAACTAATACACAACGCTCTTACTTTATTAAAAATTTAAACGCTCTCTACAAACAAAATAATTATTCTAAGTCAGCAAGAATGAAAGACAACCTTTTTCGTTATAAAAACGATTCGCGCTTGACGGTTGTCGCGGGCCAGCGGGAGGCACGAAGCGATCTCCTGGACCGGATCATTATCAGTGGTGCTTCCGTTCAGTACCTAGCCAGGGGCTTGTATTTAGATGTGATGGCACAACACAGCGCAAAATGAGATGAGCGGTAACTGAGCGGAACGAAGCAGAGCCAGGTTCTTTTAGTTTAAATTGAAGAGATAATAATTATAAGAACAAGATACTAGGATTATCACTATCCTGCCGTCAAGGTTGTACAATCGTGAAGCTCTCCTTTTTCCCAATACCCGCGGGGGAATTTTGTAAAATCGCGTCTTAGTAATTCATCATCCATACAGTACCTACCTACACGCCATAAAAAGTACTTTATTTCAATGTCTAATATTCGCGTAAGTGTCAGAAACCAGTATGATTTATTAAAATTTAGATAGGACAATGTCTGTTGGTTAAGCAAGTAATCACCAATCAATCAACTACATAGGTAATAAATAAATAAAATAAATTAAAAAAAAGCCTTATATTTCTTACCAAACAAAAAATAACAAGAAAACATAAAATATTTGTACACACTATCTACTAATTCATAGCTATAAAAAAACTACATAGGTATTGTTATATAAAATGTTTTCAAAACTCCTCTTAGCTCGCGGTGGGACCTCGTCTCAATATCGGCGCTGCGCCTTATCAGCCCACCTCTATTGGCAAAGCTAACATGGCAGCGCAGGCAAGTAATTTAATATCTATCGATATGATACATCTTGAGTGTTTTGTAAACTCTAGAGTACCTAGTCTTGTAGGTAAAATAATCGTCTGGATTGGTATTCCTGTAGTGTTTTTGATTAGATAGAAGGTATTCAATGATGTTTTATAGATTTTTATTGATTGATTTTTTCTTTTGTACAATCAATACAATAAAATTTTTATGTAATATTTAGTTCACACTGGAAACTGAGCTGAGCTCGAACTAAGCTACACCATGCCCATTTTTTTGTACATACATTGATATTGTAGAATGTAGCAGATTCAATTGGTTTAAGGACTTATGTATTCATAAGGAAACTAAACATAACATACCATCACGCCTTTATTCCCCGAAAGGTTAGGCAGAGGCGTACTAATGTACACCCACAGTTCGCCGGTATGTTTAGGTCCCATGTAATAGGGGGCGAGCCTATTGCCATTAATCGGGCACAAATCCAGACTCTAAGCTGCTACTGAGAATTTCATAGAAAAACTCAATAACACTGCTCGACCTGGGGATCGAACCCAGGACCTCTAGGGTAGCAGTCGCGCTTGGGACCACTAGACTAATGAGGCAGTCCAGGCAAGGAAACTAAAATAGTATCTATATCCAATTAGCATGCTATTTACATAAAATGGACACCGTGTCTGACTGATACATTAAAATATTAGTAGAAAAAAAAAGAACTATAAGCGGAAGCGAAATACCAAGCTTAATCACTAAATAATCACGAAATCTCAATACAGGCAGAGAATTTTTCACGAGTTTGGTAAAAACGAGATGAACGTAGATAAAGCTAGTCTGAACATACGTGTTCAAATATTGTTATTATGGTATCCCGAGAAACCGGGCATCAAACCACGCCAAGCACTGCAGTGCATACAAAACAGCTATTCAGTAACATCAGCTGTACCGAAGCAAAACCGCGGGAATATTAATTGTAGGTACTATTTTATTTCGAATTGTGGGAAAGAGTTGGAACCACAAATAATACAAAATTGTTTATAACAGGCCATTGCTGATCATGGTGCGCTCCCATATAAAGATTTTTCCTGCTGAATAATGATTTAGGTACTTCTATTTTGTATAGCTATTGCGATTGTGGTTTCTGTAACAAAATGATGTAATGCATGATAAAATATAATTAAATTTTACATACATACCATCACGCCTGTATTCCCCGAAGGGTTAGGCAGAGGCGTACTAATTTACACCCACAGTTCGCCGGTATGTTTAGGTCCCATGTAATAGGGGGCGAGCCTATTGCCATTAACCGGGCACAAATCCAGACTCCGCGCTGCTACTGAGAATTTCATAGAAAAACCCAATAACACTTTCCTCGACCTGGGGATCGAACCCAGGACCTCTAGCGTAGCAGTCGCGCTTGGTAACACTAGACTAATGAGGCAGTAATTAAATTTTAATAGAATAATAATATGTTCCACGGTTTTAACAACCTATGCATGGTATACAAATTATAGAATAAATTTCGGGTTTCGAAACATTATGAAATAAATCTGCAATCGAAATTGAAACTACTTGATCTAATCCATACTAATAAGTATAAACGCAAAAGTAACTCTATTACCTATACACTGTTATGTCTCTATTCTTTCTGCTATTATCACATATACACGTCTAAATAGCTGACTAGATTTCGATAAAATTTCGCAAGGAGATACGATTGCATCCGAATAAGTACACTGGTTACCTTTTGCCTCGAAGAGTCCATTGTAGTCTTTCAAATTATTATTATTTTGTATTGTACATTTTTTGTTTGTTTTTCTTTTCTCCTTTTCTTAATCTCTTTGTATTTACTTTTCTATTTTTTCTTGTGTCTCCAGCCCAGACAGTGGGAGCATAATTCAGCAATTGTATAAATACTAAGTTAAGTGTCCTTTAAATACACTTAAAAATAAATCAAATATTTTCCCATTTTGGTGTCCCGATGTTCATAGTAACACTAAATTCTCATACACGGGCGAGTTTCGGTAACAATCTGGAAGGAAATCGTCGAAACTATTTGTCGTTGGATCTGCATACTTGCCGCTTACGAAGAGTTCGCAATTGATGGGCCGTGCCGCGGGCGACTTTCGACTTTGATAAGACATAGTTTGGCCACGCAACCGGCGTCGTATTGATCTTATTTATTCGATCTTTGCATGCACTGTAGCTTGCTGTCTCGCGAATTTATAGAAAAAAGTTTCTGTTTGTCGGTTTGGGTTCACCTTGAGTTGCACTAGCAAAGTTTAGAGGGTTAACTTTTCTTCCTCTACAATTTTCTTTATATCGAATAGTAACAACAAAACTATTTTTAATACTTTTTGTGTTGTTCTCAAAACAATATTTATGAAAGTTTGTCTACTCTTTAAAATTGTCTACTCTTTGAAATTATCCATATTTTTCTTTTTATCTCATTAATTAAGTATTCTTCTAACTTCTACCGTTTCCAGTCCATTATCAAGTTTCTTACCAGACGAAGACGATAGCTTTCATAAGTAATATTCAGAATCGGAGTCAATATTGATACTTCCTTGTTTATTGTTGGTCATTATCATCTTCGGTAGCTATCATTTATTTTGAAAACAAATATATGACATTTCTTGCGTTTTCACGCTGCATTTTTATTTCTTTGTAATGAAGTTGTCATGCAATCGCTCTCTTGTAGCCGTTATCGCTGATTCCATAGCCGCATCATCCAGTTTGAAAGTTCACGTGATATACAGGCACGGTCCAGTTACAGTTGCCAACGGCGTTTTTCAAATATTTACGACTACAACACAATAGGGCTGGGCTAGAAAATGCTTGGCCGACAGTGGATCATAATGGGCCAAGCTGGCCATGGGCACAGTCGGGCGAAGCGTGAAAACTTGATGGCGTTTTCAACGGTCTGACAGTTGAACCACGAAATTGGTGTTTAATAAAACATTTTGATGTTTATTCGGGTTTTGTTTTGCCGGCTGTTGGTTTGTTTAATTTTATTTGGTGATGTTGCTTTTTTACGAATGTAACAGGGAACCTGAATATACAATTTTAGGAAATTGGATTTGTTTGGAAGCCAGGATGATTTAACCAATCGCCCTAGTGTAGGAGTTTTTGGAAATCACTCAGCATTTTTTTTTATTAATAAATGTTTTCCAATAAAAAAATATATAGTTTTTATTTAGAGTATACTGATTGTTGATTGAACTTGAAAAATCGTTTAGTTAATAAAATAAAGGTTTTTTACTAAGTAAAACATGACTATAATAATTACATTGGAATAATTTACTCATACTTATAAATAGCATTTAATTTTTTTTATTAATAAGTAAGCAGGTACCTACTGAAGGACTGCCTCATTAGTCTGTCTAGTAGTCCCAAACGCGACTGCTACGCTAGAGATCCTTAGTTCAATCCCCAGGTCGAGCAAAGTGTTATTGGGTTTTTCTATGTATCAGCTCAGAGTTATGATTTGTGCCCGGTTAATGGCAATAGGCTCGCCACCTATTAAATGGAACCTAACACATACCGGCGAACTGTGGGTGTACATTAGTACACCTCTGCCTAACTCTTCGGGGCATACATGGCGTGATGTTAGGTAAGTACCAATAGCAGAAGCATCTGAACTATAAATAATTCCAAATTGTGTGCCTAAAGTTGCCAAACTACTGAAAGCTATTCGTCCAATTCTAATGCTGTGTTTAAACAGTACTGTAACGCTTGACAGTGCGACTGGCCTGTTATGGATGTGATAATCACGACGTTTAGCACCAATACATCGCAGTATCGTACCGGTGCTAATAAATACGACACGTATATAGGTATGTGTGTCATCTATGTTAGTATATACAGACCCATTACAGTAGCCCACACAAATCAAGACTTTTGAAGTTATAGTTATATTTTTTTTATTTAGTGTATGAAAATTCCTTATTTAAAACTCAAAAACCTTAATTCTAAATTTGAAGCGACGCGCGACGGTAGCCTAATGGCTAGGGCATCGGACTTGCGATCATGTGGTTGCTGGTTCGAAACCCACCCATTGCACTACCCACGTGAATCCGCTCGTAACACAAGCATTTAGCTTAGCAGGAGGGGTAAACAAGAATACTAGTAATGTGTGGCCCACATAACTAGTAAGCTTTTTTTAAAAAAAATACAGTGGATTTTTGTTGATTTTATAGGTACATACGGGGTAGACAGTGATGATAGATTTCCAAATAAGTTAAAATTTGTTACCATATTGTCAGCCAAGCCTTAAATATTGCTTACAAATACACGGGTTATTAATATACAAACATTGTATGTGTGGGTGATTGTGTCTATAAGTTATAATTTAAGTAGAGAAGATCTTCCTTGGTACCAATGCCGTGTCCTAGCTTATATTAAAAGGACAAATATTTTATAACTTAAATGTGTCTGCAAATATAGTTTGTTAGGTAACTTAAGTAAACTTGTATTTGAATGTCAGATAGATAAGGTAAGCGAAACTTAGAAATTATTTCTGCTTCATTGGTTAGTGTTTGCTAGCTCCGAAGCATAAAATCCTTGTTTGATTCCCAAGTTGATGAGTGTTATTTATTTTTTTTGGGAGTAGAAACTCGAAATTTGAATGTAGACCCGATTGATTTCAATAAGCTTACACTTTATTACATGGGACCTAAATTTAGCGAACTGTGGATCTACATAAATATCAGTACAATTTTGCTCTATAATCAGGATGAGGATTTAATTACTGTTTTCTTTAGTGATTGTTCCAATTTCAAAATTTTCACACCTAAAGAAATCAAGGTTTAAATATTAGTTAGTTCCAAAAAGGTGCACACCATCGTTACGTGTCGCAGTGTCTTTCAATTTAAGTTGACCTACATACAGGCGACGTTGCAGACAATCGATTACGAGCAGTTGCATCTATGCACGCGATCGTTCGATTCTCGATTGTATACCGATTATCGATATGACGTTGTTATGGGTGGAGTGGAAAATTGGATTATGCTGATGTGTGGTTTTAGTTTTGGTACTTACTTTTTAATTTATTTATTGCTGCACGTCTTATTTGTATTTTATTTAAATCGATCCTGAATTAATAATATTATCGAACGATGGTATATGTATATAACTTGTTGCCCGCAGTTTCATTCACGTCTCAAACAGATTAACATACTATAAGTCCGATTCTAGGCGGCGTATCAAGATGAAACATGCACCAGAATTTAAGTTAGACCTCTAGCAATACATTGGTGGAAACTACAATCAATTCCATGCAGTAAACTTTGTCTGATGCGCCTACAAACATACAGACAGACAAACTTGTCTTTTATATTTATATTGTACAGACATCGCGCCTGTTACAATTTTATCATAAATACAGACATAATAACATGTTTTACTGTAATAGGTACTACCTATACGACACAAATCAACCCATTATACAAATAAGTAGTAGCTAGCACAGAATTAAAATAACAGTTGGGAAATTGTAGCTACACGCTACATTTTAAGGGCAAAGTTCACCAATAAAATAAACGACTGTTTAAACAAATGGTCGTTTTGCATTCAATCTTGATAAACTAAATCGTTGTTTGTATTTAAAACCTCCGTTTATATGTTTATTAATATGGCCCTTAATACCTTACCATAAGATCTTTAGAAGATTTTAAAGATAATTATGTTAATTCAAATACGTCCTACAAGATATTTAGCACTAAATTTGCTTACTTCCCACGCACACCCGTAATCATTCATAAAAGCCACGCAATTTCTTTTGTTACTATGCATGATCATTCACATCAATTCATTTGCAATTTACAATAGCTTACAATAACCAAGGATTGAGAGCCCCGTTTACTTGCATGTCATGCAAGCGTAATTGCACATTCACATTGAGACAGTTACTAGCTTCAAACTTTAGGCAAGTCAGTTTAACAATTGAGGTATCAAGAGAACGCGCTAGTGATACCACTAGTGTTGCTGGCGTCTATAGGTCGCCGCTTACCGTCAGGCAGCCAGTAGGTTTGTTTGTCATATTAGTATGTACCAACAATAAAAAGAGTCATTATCTGACAAAGAGGGAACTGTCGTCAATACTGGCACCAGTTACTTGTCCAACGTAAATGTGCCTTATTGGAAGTTCACCTCTTCTGAGAGAGCGAAAAGTCTATATTATTTTATTACATGATTGATGACGTCTTTGCACATGGATTCTTTCAGTTTCGCTATAAAACTAACAATCGTAACGTATATCAGGCAGTAATAGATTTTATTGCTCTATAAGTTGAGCACAAAATGGTTTGTGTCCGTTTAACAGATCGATTACTACGTTTTTTAATATTAATGGAAAGGAAATTTAAGATGTTTATAAATATCAACATCTTATTCTAGTGTATTTTTGACTATACAATCATATTTAAGTCTAGAATCGAAATCGTTAAATGTGGATATCAACCAGATTAATTATATCTTCTGATCGTAGGACGCCTTAAAAAATTTACAGATTTATACTGTCGTGATTTGATAGCAACATGAAACATTACCGAATGGGAAAACGTAATTAATAACGTAGTTTTTTAAACACTTTACTGCAGTTATCTGGCTGATTAAAGAGACATGAAGATATAATAGAAATCCTGATACTAAGAAATCAGGATTTTATATCATCATGCATTAAAGTCGATTTACTTTATTTATTTTTTTGTTTTTATAAATGCGTCTGCGCTTCCCGAGTGGGTCTTTCCCGATAGTTATAATCTGGCTGTCATTAAATCACGAGTCAATCGGTTTCTTCTAGACGCGCTTTATCGTAGATCGCACTATCGCATAACATCAAGCGAACTGGAGGTCAGGCGTAAACCTATCACGAATAAAAAAAAACCCTACTGAAATGACCATTGCACTGCCAAGTCAAAGGTCTCCAGTTCGAAATAGCACGCACCCCGTAAGTTTTTGCAATCATGTGCGCATGGATTATCACTCGCTTAAAATATACCTGCCTCAAAGATTCTCTCGACAGATACACCAAAACTAGTCAATTTACCAATAATACGAAGTGTAACTAATTTGCCAACGAGACAGTTTATAATTACACAGCATTTAGTCATTGACATTTAAATCTACGAGAGTATTCGACAACAATAGCGTAGTCAGTTTTAATTAGTTACCAACTAAACGACTCGCTTTGTCTTGTCCAGGTATTTTAGGAATCACTTCGTCTGAAACGGTTTATCTGTTATAAGCATATCTATCATTTAATAACTTCTCTACCGACATTTATTTATATTCATATATTTATTGCAATCCATAATGTACATTATACAGGTGGTAAGAATAATAGACAGAAACAATTATGGACCCTGTCGGGTACAGCAAAATTAATAAGTAGGAGAGAGGAGGAGCACTTTGGTTCTTAGCCATATTTCCTTAAGTTCAAATTTATTAATTTATATTCAGATTTATTATTATATAATAGTAAGTATATATTAGTATATATAGTAAATTATTCTTTTTCTAATTATTTTACACTTTATTTCTATATTTATTTCTATTTAAAAATATTTTTATGTTTATATCATCAGTTTTATTTAAATTATTAGTTACATACTATGATAACGCATATATTCCCCGAAGGGGAATACATGCGTTATATAGGGAACGAGTCTTCATTGAAACGAGAATTTCATAGCAGAACCTAATAACGTTCTCAAAAAAGGTCGGGTTAACAGCACCTTAGACCATCATGCATGAAGAGGTAAAGTGGTGTGCCAGAATCGTAGCAAGTGGAAACCAAAAGTCTCTGCCTACCCCAATGGGTGTCAGGCAGAAAACATATATATATATATATATGTGTACACCTAATAACATTGCTCGACCTGGCAGAAGTCGCAATAGATTAATGAAGCAGAATCTGTATAAAGATATTGAAAAATATCACGCAAATGCAATTCCGAATCGCATAGTGTTTTATAATAGATTAGGTAACTCTGTATCTATCATATCTCGTTTTATTACATACATTTCAGCTTGAAACGAAAGGCACTGGATGACGTAAGTGCATGCCGATGAGGCAGAAAAATAGCGAATCGATTGTCAGGGAACGCGACACAGATAGCTCAGTGACATGCCAGTGTTTTTGTAATGCGCTAGTGCTAGGTGGCTGATAGTTTGTGCTAGGTAGATTAGAAACTATTATAAGGATTTTCTCAAGTATCGCGGGTGCATTTTAAAACACAGAATCTCGGTTAAAAGAATTAGAAAACTTTGAAATATTTATTCCTGTTATTATAGTAAAGGAAAAATTCAATGGCAGGCAGGATTCGAACCTGCGTCTCCTGGTTATATACACCAGACGCTCTGACCGCTAAGCCACCGCGAGTTCCACCCGCTTGATCGAAATTTGTCTTCACATTCTGAATTTACGTCATAAGGTGACGTTATAATGATAATTATTCCTCACAATTAGGCCTGATAGCCTAGTAGTCCTGAGTGCGACTGCTCCGCTAGAGGTCCTGGGTTCGATTCCCAGTGAGGTTTTTAGTCGGTACATACAATAACCATCCTATGAATTTTTTGTACCGTTGTGACCTTAGCAACAGCAATGTACGCTTATAATTAGACGTGGGAACATGCGTGTGGTCTACAATAATTATAAAGATAAGTGAGGCGAGGTAAATTATAATATTACGTGAATGCGACTGAACAGTCACGTTGTATACAATATAAATACAACTATATATTCTTCTGTGATATTGCTCATTTTATGGAGCGATTAACTATTTTGTACGTCTATTTTTTTTGGTCGTGTTTAGGACTATAAATTTTACCGTGAGAGAGCCATGCTTTGACACGAATAGGCCGGTTCGACTGGAGTGATACCACGGCCTCGTAGAAAACATAACATAACATAACAAACCATCATGCCTGTATTCCCCGAAGGGTTAGGCAGAGGCGTACTAATGTACACCCACAGTTCGCTGGTATGTTTAGGTCCCATGTAATAGGGGGCGAGCCTATTGCCATTAACCGGGCACAAATGCAGACTTCGAGCTGCTACTGATAATTTCATAGAAAAACCCAATAACACTTTGCTCGACCTGGGGATCGAACCCAAGACCCCTAGCGTAGCAGTCGCGCTTGGGACCACTAGACTAATGAGGCAGTCAAGGCTCGTAGAAAACTGGCGTGAAATAACGCTTACGTTGTGTTTTGCGGAATGAGTAAGGATACTGGAGGCCCAATCCCTTTTTTTGGAGTAACAAGAGCTCTAGTGTTGCGGGTGTCCATGGGTGGCGGTAATCGCTTACCATCAGGCGAGCCGTCTGTTCGTTCGTAAAATAGTACGATGGTTGGTGGAGATTTTATTATTAAGCATAGTAGGTACCTAATTGTACTTATGACAGAGGATTGCTCTTATCAAAAGAAGGTATATGTTTCTTCTTTCTATTTTGCAGGAATTAAATGTTTCAGCGTAGCGGCTGAATGATCGGCTTCTGCGCTACGTATTGTGGGTTCGATCCTCACAAGGAACAAATATTTGTATGATCTACAGATAATTGTTCCGGTTCTGGGCGTTTGTGTATGTGAGAATTTGTGTTTGAAAACGCACTCACGATACAGGAGAAAATTCTAGTGTCGGGCAACGTTTTTATAAAAAATAATTAGGAAAAATATGTTCACAATAATAGTAAGTTCTTAACAGCAATTCTCAGCAGCAAATCCACAATAGTATTTCGTCCGGTAATTTCAGCATAAAATTGCCTCGTTCACTAAATAATTATTATTCCAATATTTGACATGAAAATACTTAACTGAAAATGTTTCGCAATAACGTATATATTTCCAAAACATATCTAATTTATTACTCTGTAATGTACGCTTTTTGACCGCCGTCATTTTATGCAAGAATTATTTCGGATGTACAGTTAGCAACGAAAGTACCTACATGCAATGGCAGAATTGCAATTAAGCATTTATATTTTCATATTATGTAATGATAATGATACTTATTTAAAAAGTACACTATTATCATCCCAATTTACTTGGGGTCAGTTTACACAGTATATATTTTCCTTATCTTATAATTAGTAATTTAATACATTGTAAAGAATGTATTTTTAACAGATTCTGAGCGCACATATGTATATTCATTTACTGGCTGTTGCCCGTGGTTTCACTCGCTTCCCAAAAAGATTAACTTTATCCCGTCTTCTAAGCAGCGTATCAAGATAATATATACACCAGATTTTAAGTTAGACCTCCAGCAATACGACTGTAAAAAAGCCGCATTTAATTTCATGCAGTTTTTGCGTGAGTGCGTATGAACATACAGACTGACAAAAATTTAAACTTTTTTTGTTTAGGCTTCTGTTGCTCTAATAAAGACTGGCCATGTTAGTTTTTCTTCAATATCTATATTGCACAGACATGGGCCTGTTACCACTTTAATATATGTATAGATTGTGCCACAAAGTTATGTGACCTAGTGACAAAGTTACCATTTATTGTTGCTATTCAAAGAATTTTACCGGAAAGGATTTAAAATGAATATTATATATAAATATATAAATATCCACATAAAAAAAATATTTACATCCTATTCCAAGATATAATGTACTCTAATATTTAATTCATTTAAATTCCTTGGTTTTTATATGATTGGTTTTGATATGATCTAGTAGCAAATATTACAAAAAACACTGAGCCCAACTTTACTGTCATTATTTAAAATGGCGACATTCAAAATGACGTTATTTGTAATTGCGGTCACTTGTAGATAATTTTGTAGCACTGTAACGATGAAGTAAAATGATAAAACCTATCCTGGGAATCCATGAAACTGATTAACGGCCAATTTCTCTAACCTATCTGTCAGTAAATTTGCTTAATAAAGATAGAATTTTGACATAAGCTCTATACAGCTACTGTCTGTCAGTAGATTTGCTTACTAGAAATAGAATTTTGACATAAGCTCCATACAGCTACTGTCAAAATCCTATCTCTAGTAAGCAAATCTACTGACAGATAGGATATAGAAAACCGGCTGTTAATCTAAGATTGACATTTTGGACAGTCAGTTTGAACTCGCAATAGGTGGCAATTTTTAGGATACAATTGAAAGTAATATAATTTTTTTTTGTGAAAGTCCCAACAATACATAGTCACGTAAAGATGACGTGTTTTGTACATTTGAAACAAATCCACTATAATATTACTGTATTATAAGGAAAATGAGACAATGCTAATACGCACGATTGAGGTTTTAACAAACAGTAAAAAAATATGCGAGTATTATTTTATAACCCGCCAGCAAAAACTGGGAGTTAAAGAAAATATGAGGTGTCTTAAATGAGAATTTAAAAAAATAACTGTTTATGTCAATATTGTTGTTGCTTTTGTTGCAAAAGCTTCAAAAAAATAATACAGCATACGTTGTTTGCCTAGCCTGTTTTAACCGACTTTAAAAAAGGAGGCATATATTTTACCAAAATTATAATTATGATGACGTGCTCAGTATTAATCACATACACCGTATTTACACTATATTTTTTTCACGATACATATTTTCCTACTAAAACCCAATAATTTTCTAAAATTGTTTTTTTCCTTATCAATGTGGTTTACCTGTTGACTGTACCTACATGCTCACGAGTAACCAACATTACTATCGACTCACGCGCAGCTAGTTGGCATGGTTACGCTAATCGTAACAGAAGGCTACGCTACGGAACAACGACTGTACTTTAGTTAACGGTCTTCACATAATAATATGGGTGTCGACTGTCGTGAGCGCAAAAATGTAGGACAGCCCTATGTCGCTTTGTAATGAAGGCGCAATTTGCGCAGGAGCTGAATTATTTACTTGCGCCCTAGTCACAGAGTCGATTTATCGATAGACATACAAAATTTTTACGTGGGAGAGCCATGCTTCGGTACGAATGGGCCGGCTCGACCGGAGTGATACCACGGCCTCACAGTAAACCGGCGTCTAACAACGCTTACCTTGTGTTTCGCCGAGTGAGTGAGGTTACCGGAAGCCCAACCCCCTTTTAAAAGGTCGGCAACGCACTTGTGTCTCCTATGGTGTTGCGGGTGTACATGGGCGGCGGTAATCGCTTACCATCAGGCGATCCGTTTGCTCGTTTGCTCTCCTACCCCATAAAAAAAATCATTTTTTTTTATTTAGGCATTCAAGTACTTTGCTTTGCCATTTTTCTGTTTCCAATCAGAAAACAAACAAAAATGTGTTATCCCGTGTTAACCTGCAAATTAACACTAATCATGAACCGTCTATCAAATGACCAGTATAAGCTACCTGAACTGTTTACCTTGATGTGTATCCGTGCGTATATGTATACATTATCATATCCTTATGAGAGTGTATATATGAGATAAGTAGAAACTACAGACGAAAATCGCTACGATTTATACGTACGTATACATCTCTCCATACACACGTGCCGTTTGTAGTGACACGTGCACCTATCATAAGGTAGGTAGGTATATGTAACAGGTACAGTCAACAGCACGTCAAGTTAACACAAACTGTCTTACCCCAATGGATAATAAACTCTATTAATTGGAGATTAAATTCAAAATCGATTGAAGGAATTTGACAGTTTTGGATACCATCATGTGCTGTTGACTGTACTGTATATACATATAAAAAAGCAATAACGGGTAATAGCTAACTAAAAAAACCTATTCACTAAGAGAAATGAGACATAATGAAGCCTACGTGATCGCCCCTTCTCAGGATGCAATGTGGGATACATTGCCAAATTGTATTGTAATTTCATCTATTAGGCGTGAAATGGTAACGGACAAACAAATTTACAGACAAACAGCAATACTTTTCGCAAATATTTTATTAGTATGGATAATACTAATGATCTACATCTTGCAAATATAGGTAGGTATGGACCTGACAAATAACAGGATAATATTGCTTTAGTTTTATTTGACCATAATATAACACTTATACCTACGTCATTATATTAATATATTATTCCACAAGCGTGATGCTAACATGATTAGTGATTGACAGTACATACATACAAGAGGTGCGAACATAAGTACAGACTCGTGCGCGTCCATTTTACAAGGCTGCGCTAATCGCGATAGAAGGCCTGCGCAAGCGCACCGTATCACTGTATCTAGTAGTGCTACTTACCTTTATATATAATTTATTGCACGTTGAATTAATTATAGTTATTTAAGTCATTATTTTATTATAAACAGTTTTTTCATTGTCTACATTTGACCGCGAAGTTGTTAATTAGTTTGTATCTAACTCCACACACACGGGCGTATTCTGAATTGGGTTTCTAAATCGGCCATTCAGAAGTATTTTACGAATTACATGTGATGGATGTGAACCCGACCTTTCTGGACTTAACCTCCTTAACCCCCTCGCGATTCGATACTGGATCCGCCCTTACCCGCTGTGGTTAAAAATACAGCTTTAGGTGAATCATAATATGATGCACGGACACACAACTACACAACGTGCCTTAACATACCAACGCAATGTGGGTGTACATTAGTACACCTCTGTGTATTTTTCGGGGAATACAGGCGTGATGGTATGGTATATTAATACTAAAAATAACAGAGCGTGTATAGCTGTTAATATTCGTACGTTAGCATTATTTTAACCTGTGTGTCTGTATGTCTGTCTGTTGCATCGTAGAGCCCAAACGAATGGACCGATTTTGATCCAGTTTTTTTTTTTTTGTTGGAAAGGCCCGCCGACTGTAGACACACATATAAAAGCATATGGAAATGATAATAATATGCAATTTAAAGAATGAAACGGTACAGGAATCGGTTTAGAAATTATCCTATCCTGTAACTTCAACGATATTGCAAGAACATAGAACGACGATTCGTTAGAGGGGATTTTTAAATTTAAAATTTATCTTAAAAACTAAACATTACTGCTAGTCATCGCTCATAAAATAATAAAATAATTAATTACAATGATTATATAAACAGTTTTTTATACAATAATATATGTGTAGTTCGTCTTTATTCAAGGTCAAAAATCGTCTATCAGTCATCCGACAATTAGCAATATACACAAATTACAATACATAAGTACTTACAAGCTCATTGAAGTAATGGAACAAGTTAACGCAAACTAAAGGTCGTCACTGCGCGCGCGCAAGTGAAATCGACGAAAAATTATAATAATTATCATCTAACGTGACAATAACACTTAAAACGATGTACATTGCTGGTTGAGTCTGAATATAGAATTCTCGCTAATTTTGTAACCAAGGAAAATGATCGATGGATGGGAAAATTGAAATTGATGTGAGTCGTTTAGTTTCATAATTTAACCTTGTGTTAACCGTCTCTGTTTGCAGCCTTCTGCATAAATAAGGTTAAGGATAGACTTAAGACAATAGTGTTAAAATGATAGGTGAATATTGTTTTAGTTTTTTCAAAAATGTAGAATTTATTATTATCAGTCTGTCTTTACTTTAGCTTCTAACATTTTTGACTTTGTCATTTTTTGTGTTACCTACTTGTAACAATGTTATTTTAAAAATGTAGGTATGTACAAGTACCTGTATAACATAGCAAAAAATGTAAGTCTTAAACAAGCCCAATTTGAGTGTCAGATATAACATACCATGACTAAGTAATGTTGGTATCAAGTACCTAATTATCCTAGCAAAAAATGTAAGTCTTAAACAAGCCCAATTTGAGTGTCAGATATAACATACCATCACGCCTGTATTCCCCGAAAGGTTAAGCAGATGTCTACTTACGTGTGCACCTACAGTTCACCGGTATGTTTAAGTATGATACTGAGAATTTCATAGAATACCCCAAATATACTTTGCTCGACCTGGGAACAGAACCTATCACCTCTAGTGTAGCAGTCGCGCTTAGGACCACTAGACAAATGAGGCAGTTTTGGATCTGATAATATCAAAATCGTATCAAATTGACATCTATCAAGGTTTAATTAAGATGAACTATAATTTTTTTTGACGACACGTTTGGCGTAGCGGTTGAGCGATCGGCTTCGGCGTCACGTGTTGTGGGTTCGATCCCCACACGAAGCAAATATTTGTATGATCTACTGGTAGTTGTTTCGGGTCTGGGCGTATGTGTATGTGAGAATTTGTGTTTGTAAACGCACCCACGACACAGGAGAAAATCCTAGTGTGGGGCAACGTTTTTTTTCCAAAAAAAAAAATAGTAGATAACAATAGTTGAAGTATTATGTATTGTATTGTTTCTGCCTACCCCTATAGGAGAAAAAGGCGTGAGTATGTATGTATACACGTGATCCATTGAAGGGAGACGACAGACATGGATAGAAGCCATATTTTTTGTATTTTAAATGGAAAATATTTCACGCAGTAAATTATTCGGTACTATATATTTCTGTAACCTATTGTATTACCTCATCTTTTTTAATTTTAACAAGGCCTTAAATACATAAATTATGCAATAATTATCCATTTCAATGTATAGTTTAATGTTTTACGTACATTGTATTGCATTTGACTATTGCAAAATGTAACTGCTTTTCCATTTGTGCTTAATCTTAAGCGAGTAAAATGTTCAGAACCAACAAGTCTGGCTTCAAAATATATTTTCCAAGACATAAAAAATATTTTCGAAAAAACGCTAAATCAAATTCCAGCTACGGACGGCAAGGAATATTCTTTTTTTGTTTTACACTACAACGAGATGGCAACTATGTCCAAATCTTACAGCATGATCAGGATTTTTCGCTAAGAGTGTGCAAACACTATCTATCTATCTACTAAACTAAGTGTCACCAAAATCTAATGTCAAATAAAATAAAAATTAAGTCCCTAGAATATACATTTTAGTAGTTAGAGTTACCTAACATGAGATATAATTTAAATACAGTAATAATTTGATTTGTTCGTTAAAATTTTTGGCTCTCGTTTTATCCCTAACAAAAACCGTCGAATTAATTTCTAGCAAAACGCTATCAGACGATAGAAAACTGATTTATAAAACAGTCACTATTATGTTAACAAGAAAAACGGAATAGTTTTTACAATATTTTACGATTGCCATTTAAATTCTGAACTAAATAGTCTGCCAATATCCATTCATATTCATTCAACCATTACAACTAAACTCGGTAACGAACATACATTTCTTTTTGCAGACAGAAAAGTAATAAAATAAACAAATTGCTTCCTAAAAAGAGATTGAATATCCTTTTACAGCTATATCATTCAAACATTTCCCAAAACATCCATAAATCGTCCACTCGATACAAAAAATAATAGTAAATAAATGCGATAACGACAAAAAACGCCATGCCCGTAACGTTATTTCATTCGCGTGACGTATCTAAATTGTCTCGCTTATTTCATAGAATATCGTCACCCTACACGCACGGCGTAATGCACGAGGGTGTAATAATTTACTATTCACACATACACACATGCTTAATACACACACACACACACATGGACACTTACGGCTTAATATCGGCAATAACAGCAACTTTTCACCTCCCCCCACCCTTTGCGCTCTGTAATTTCCCCAGTTCCGAATTATAAGCTCATGAATCATGGGCAGCGTAATGTAATATAGACTTCAGAAGGTCAATTTCATACAATAACAACATCAAACAATTCGACCAACCGCTGAATGAAATGAAAGTATTCATATTTTTTATGTGAGTTCTCTATCACAGGTTTTCAGGCATGAGCCTTCTGCGTGTATTTTTTAGGGATGGACAAAATATCATTGTGTTTGTATGCGTAAATATTCGAAAGGTTTATTTACAACGTCAGTTTTGAATCGAAACTGTTATTTGGTGTTCGATGAGTGAATAAAATTCGTTGCGTCGCGTTCGCTTACGTTTCCAGTCGGCGCGTCGCTTTCATTCAGCGCCGGCCATCTTTGTTATTTATTATTAAAAAAACAGCTTCTGTCATTTTATTCTTTTTTACACAAACATAGACATATTTTGCGGATTTTCGCTTTTCCGTTGAATAACGCGGGGATGAAAATATTTTCGCTTCATAGAATCGAAATAAAGCCTACAAGACTTTAAATTCGTACTGCCCTAAGTATATATTTTTTTTATTCGCGATAGGCTTGCGACACTGCGATCTTCGATGGAGCGCGCTTGCCTAGTAGAATTCGATCAACATGAATTTTAACGCTACGATATTGTAGTCATAAAAGTACAATAATAATATCTAGCGCGTATCATATAGAGACCTCGTCTCATATGCCCAGTGATTTTAAAAACAAAGTCGAAATGATTTATTTCAATTAGACCACTGGAATAGGTATTTTTCTAAAGCCAAAACTTGCACGGTTCCAAAAAGTCAGTCTTATGGAGAAGAGCCGCCAAGGAAAATCATAGATTTTTTTTGCACTGGCTACATTCCATTCAAGCCACACAATAATATTATCACTTAGCGGCAGAATATTTTTCAACGCGGTGGTAACACCTTAAACGAACTCCAACAAAGGAGTCTTACCACTTTTCACTTTGCAATTTAGGATTTTGGGAAATTCCTGCGGGAAAATCAAATCGTCGCAAATACACAGCGTGTTTTTAAATAAGCCTGAATTATAAGAATTTAGTAAGAAAACTTGTCTTCTACTCTTGCTTCCCCTTTTCGTTAACCCTTAACCGCTACGTCAAAACAGAAAAAGCGTGTCCTCGGCGCCAAGCTCCGGATTCATCCTTTAATAATCTTTTACCTTTTGGTTTGTCGTCTATACATGACTAGTGGTCAAAGGGTTAAAACAGAGATTTGAACATACTAGGTAGAGTAAATAACATTATCATTATTCCAACTTTATGTTTATATTGTTATTATGTTCTCTAACATCGTTTCCCAATGAGCTGATGGTTCCCACGTAGGTAACAATCGACTTAGGAATTCTCCCACGTCTAAGCTGTTTGGTTTACATAACAGAATTCGTAAGTGGCACATCAGATTCAACCCTATTCAATCACTAAATGTAAGTAAATATTGTAATGCCTTTGGTCAAACAAAACATTTGTTTGCTTACTGCTGTTTAATATTAGTTAGGTATTATTATATTAAAGCTTTGGCCAATCTTCCAAATTCAATCAATAAATTAAAAAGTCCGCTGCTCGTGATGTTTGTTATATATAACGTTGCCTGCACAGATGTAGGTAATTATGTCAATTCTTGTGATTGTCTCTAACACCAAAATTAATCAAAATAGATTCAGTAGTTTAGGTGTAAAAACAATACAGATAGACTTATATAATAGATATATATATATAACGAGCTTTATTTATCCCTTATAGTAGTAATAACTTAGTACATTGAAATAAAACTATTTTTTACGGACAGTCTGCCCGTGACCATGGATGCTGTAAAGGATCCGAAACGTCGGGTATTAAATAATAATAATGCAACGCGATAAAATCCGTAAAAAATAGTTTTATTTCAATGTCTAATATTCGCCTAAGTGTCAGAAACCAGTAACTTAGTACATTTTTGTTAGTAGTATTTAGATAGACTTACTTTCGCATTTTTGATATTAATATAGATGATGCTAATTACTTAAATATTTCTAGCTGTATACCCATTACTGAGACCACAAAGCTCCAACAAAACCCATACAAAAAGACTCTCAAATCGATTTCTCGAGACCACGCATCTTAATATTCTAAATGCGGACGCCACAGACAATTCTGTGCGGAATACGAGTTACAAATACAAACGAACTATTATCGCCCAGTCGCTCTCGTCTGGCACTAAACAGAATGTGGTAGTGACAGTTTGCACGTAATACGTTGACGATTTTATTGGTACTTCATAGATATGGTTGCTAAAAGGCGCGATAATGGATTTGGTTGTTACAATTTTGGTTTGAAAACGTGCGTGGTTTGATCTTTTTTGTAAAGGTGTGTAGTGGTATTTCACTTTGTTTTTCTTATTGTCTAATAAATAATGATGACATATAATATAACTATTATGCTGTATATCACCTTATAAACTGCTCACCTTATAAACTGCTTCCTTCAACGATAAGTTCAATGAAAAAGCCATTAAAACGTTTTCATAAATTAAGAGCTTTACTAAATAAAGGTGTTTTTTAGAGTAATAAATTTAAAATTTTAAAAACCCCGCAACGTCAAGGCACCACGCCTTGACGTTGCGGGGTTTTTAAAATTTACATACCATATTCTTGCAATATCATTGAAGTAACAGGATACGAAACGAATCGATCAGACCTGTAAGAAAGTCGTTCGCATCCCTTCATGAAGCAGAAAAGAGCTAATAATCTTCAAACGGCTAGCCAGATTTTCTTAAATCATATCTAAGAACACTCCTCATTGAGTCACCTTTCAGACATAAAAAACTGAACCAAAATCGGTCCATTCGTTTGGGCGCTACGAGGCTACAGACAGACACACAGATAGCAGATACACAGTTACACTTAGATAACGACACACGTTAAACTTATAACTTTTTGCGTCGGGGTTGAAAATATAGTACTTATCCCTATGGCCTAGATTTAGGTTACTAAAAGCAGTCACTTCGGGTAAAAAAAAAATATTCTGTGATTAAACTGGAAGCTGACTCTAACATAGTTTGAAAAAGGCTAAGATTCCATGATGATAAAGAAAAATCTTTTTGTACCCATCACAAGAAAACACAGAACATAAAAAGCTTTCTCTTTAGATTCCATATTTCTCAAATACAGATTAATTTCAAATTCACTTAGCGTTGCGTGATCTATCTGTGCTATGATCAAGAAATCAGAAAAGAGTAATTTCATTTTGTGCTTCGCCTGAATTTTATACCAGATCGGTTCTAACTAAAATATTATTTCATGAATATCTTTTAAGCTTATATATAGTTTATGGACAAATCTTCTGATCTTGGATTCATAATCTATAAATATAAAAGACGAACCTGACTGGCTGACTGACTACTATCGACGCACAGCCGAAACTACAGAAGCTAGGTCCCCTAAGGTGGTGAAAAGGGGGGATGAAAGTTTGAATGAAAGTCCGCATACACACACACACACATGCGTTTGACACACACACATATACATATTTAATAAACGTCCATAGTACAGCTGTCATTCGCTATTGACATTTTGACAGTTGTTTTCTTCCCAAATTAGACTTAACATATTTTATGATATGAAACCTCGATGGTGTACTAAAATTACCAACACCGTGGAGGTTTCGTTTCTAAAGAAGTTGCGCACGAGAAGTCTAGTTATGATATATATGAATCCAAGATATATGATTATAGTCATATTATTAGGCTATCCCTACTGTGTTTCATTATCATCATCATCAATCATCATCGTTAATCATCCACTGCTGAACGTAAGCAGTCCTAGTAAATGCCACAGAGTTCGATCTTGAACTCTTCCCATACAGTACTTCCACGCAATAGCCCTAATCAGGAATTAATCTATCATAGCTCTAATTATTGAGTAGCTCCTATAATTTAGTACGGAATAATTTATTCCGTAATAGATAACAGTGGTTATCCTAAAACAAACAAAAAAGCAAATAACTAAATACTCATCTGAACAATGATCCTTTGGATACACAGATCCTCTTAGCGTCAAACTTTGTACGACTTAAAGAACTTTTCCTAACAAACAAACATACTTACATAACTTTTGTGTATGACTGTACTTTCAGAGTTCGCCTCAGGCTTATTTCAACGCGTGTCTCCCGCAATCTGTAGTAGCAAATGATGTCAATCAGAATTAAGTACGTTGAACTATGAACACACTGGGCTTGTGTGTGGTCCTGTGTTCCTTTCGAACAAGGGTTTGGAGGCATAGTGGTGTGAGCAGTGGATTGTGGGTTGACTTAAAAAAGTAGATAACACCAGAATGTTGAATTAGTCATCATTTATTTTCACTAATTGTACAAAATTGCATGGGAATACTCGTAGAGCAAAAAGAGAAAACGAAAAAAATTGAACTAAGACCAAGTCACATCAATAACGTAGTGTTGCCAAAATTATATCACAGCGTTAGCGGTTAAACGATCAGCTTCTACGCCACGGGTTGCAGGTTTGATCTCCGCACGGAACAAGTGTTTGTACTTGGATCCGGGTCTGGACTTTTGTGTTTTTAAAAGCACTCACGAAAAAATTTTATGTTTTGCATGTATCTATGAATCTATAGATGCTCTGTACGGATAGCCTACAGATGTTGGTAGAATAGATGTACCTAAAATTTTGTTTCTCAAAAACTTTAAGTTGTGTGATAATTCGTTTAAGCTCTTATTCCTTTTTTAAATCGATTTAATTTTCTTCAAGCGTATGTCAAGTTTCCGTCAGTCTCCCGCATCGTGTGTAGCCCTCTTTATACACAGATGTAATCCGTCACGACACACCATGACGCGCGATGTCGACGGATCAAATTATACAAGTATTTCCACGCCGCACACGTGGCTCTTAATGCATAAACCATAAAGATTAAATTACATTGTTTTAAAAACACAAATTGTGTATTTTCATTAAGACATTTTTTCAGTTCCCGTAAACTATAAATATCATAGCTTTTCACGATTGTTTTTACGTGAATTGAAAAGTGTGTCAGAAGGTTTCAGTTTATGTAACGTCGTAAATATTCTTAAGATTAGGTACCTATACGAATATTATGATAACTGGTGACTATCAAATATCCATTAATTTATGTTAACAAATTACAATCAAACCTTGGGTACTAAGATTAATAAGACCAGAGTAATAAGATTCTTGCAACAATAACGACATTCAAATTCATTTATAAAATTGATAAATAATAAAAATATTCACGTTGCGTTAACATTTTTCAAAACGTTCACAACTAACCGATTTATCGCTCCAATCTGTACAGCACCACAGATTAATAACGGTACGATTTATCGTTTAAGTTCCAGACACTGGCAACACTACGTTGTAGGAACAGCGCTGTCAACTGCACGATACGACCGGCGACGGCGCGGCATGGCAGTACAGTATCAGTGTGTCTGACATTGGATCTTAGGCATAGATTCCGAGACGAATAAGCGTAAACTTATGCTTCCAATTTTGTACGGTTTTTGGCATAACATGGAAGCATATAACTACACATTTGGTGTAGCTATATTATGGTCCCATTTATTATTGTACTAGCTTTTGCCAGCGACTTCGTCCGCGTGGAATAGTTACTTTGTTCCCTAGTTCTTCGCCCGCGGTTTCACCTGCGTTGCCCCGTTCCTAAGGGTTGTAGCGTGATGTTTTATTGCTTGAAACCTTTCTCATGAATAACTCATTTTCCCAACATTTCCCTTCACTGCTCTTCTCCTATTGATCGTAGCGTGATGAAAAGTATACTATAACCTGTGGTTTGGGCTGTGCGTTGATAGATCACTATGTCAGTCAGTCAGTCACCTAATGTAAGAGTAGACAAATATAATCAGAAAGCTCCGAACTGCTAAGCTATCGGGAGCTACACGTGTTATTGTGAGTCAACCATAAAAGATAGACATTTGCTGTCGTGGAATATTTTTTATATAATTTTAAGGAGAACATTTCCGTCATACATGATTTCTGTGTAGCTTTAACCATTAAGGCTGCACACGCGACGGAAGCTTAAAAAATGGAGTAAGTTCTCCTGTTTTCCCAACATTTCCCTTCACTGCTCTGCTCCTATTGATCGTAGCGTGATGAAAAGTATACTATAACCTGCCCAGGAGTATGAAGAACAATTGTACCAAGTTTCGTTGAAATCCATCGAGTGGTTTTTGTTTCTATAACGAACATACAGACAGACAGACAGACAGACAAAAATTTTACTGATTGCATTTTTGGCGTCAGTATCGATCACTAATCACCCGCTGATAGTTATTTTGGAAATATATTTCATGTACAGAATTGACCTCTCTACAGATTTATTATAAGTATAGAAGATAGAAGAAGATATGTATTAGGTGCGAGATGTATCCAACCTCTAGCGTAACAGTCGCGCTCAGGAGCATTAGGCTTATGAGGGAATTTAAAAATGGCATTCACAGCTAATGTGTCCACGGACTTATTGCGATTATGGTGATGAAGGAGCGATGACAGACCAATTTTTTGGTAAATCCGACCTTCCTCTCTCTCCTTCTCCTTTATCATGTAATGTTGAGTTTAGCTATTGGCGTTCAAATACCATTTATTGGTAATGTTATATCGTTTTAGAATGCATAATATCTGCCAGTTTCTCAAACGTATCTGCTAATAAAATAGACTTCTAACTCTCACCCACTCGTCAGACTACATCAAATGTTCGTAGCTATTTGATTGACCCATCTACAGCCATACATTTATAATCGTGGGCTATTTTGGCGAACAATGGCTTAAATCAGTGAATATGTTCGGAGATTTTCGACGGAACTGAATATTATCGCTTCGGTGCCAAGGTGGGCGGGGCAGTTGATTGATACGGCACGGTACGGGGCAGCACGCCGGATTCGGTCGCGTGTTTATGTTGTTATCAATCTCGCAATGGATCCCGGATGCTGGAGTCGGACGTAACAGGACGCCGGATGTTGAGCGAACAGTTCTTTTGATGGGGAGTGCAAAAGTTATACTGAGTTTTTTGCCGTCTTTGCGATTTCTATGGGGTTAGTTGATACTTTTGCGACGTACCTATTTACGATGTGACCGAAGCTCCACGCTCTTCATTTGGTGTAAAAATAGAAAATGAAAACAAATGCATCTTACAAATCTAATTAATATAAAAAAATGGAAATCAAAAATTAAATAAAGTCACACATAATGACATAAGTAATAGTGATGCAACTTTAAATAATATCCTAACATAAATCATAAAAATAACACCCGAAATTACAGGAAATTGGTGAATAATTATAACGGAAAACCGAATACACATGTTTCTCTCATAAAAAACACCTAAAATAAATCACTTAAACGATTCGCGCGTCGAAACACTGCCGTGCAGATTGACATGCCACCGGCCTACATTAGTTCTGCACCGGCATTCGGGAACCGAACACTACACTGTTAAAAGACATCACTATTTATAAAAGACCAACGTTAAAAGACCCCTAACACCTGCCCTAAATACCAACATTTTAACGAAGTGTTGGAACACCGCAGGTCTAGTTATACTGGACGTATTTTATTTTAAGCTGCTAATGACTGATGCGTCATTTTATGCTTTTTTTAAGTATTTAAAGACAATGGACGAGGACTGTAGATAATATCTAGCTAATGGAGTGTCCATTGCTGGTCAAGATATCAAAAGGTTCGCCCTAGATGTATGAGACGGTCGTTTAGTATAATTTATCGCTGCTGCGCGCACGCATGTTTATTTAAGTGCAAAATGGATTGAAGGCGCACGGATTGCGTTTGTGTACTGACAATTATTCGCAAATTTAATATTTATGCGCGCGCATTGAAATCGTTTTGTGATATTTTGATCTAGATCTACACATAAGATGCCAATGCAATTTGTATTGCTTTATTATCTGCTTCGTTAGCCTAGTGGTCCTGAGCGCGACTGCAACTCTAGAGGTTCTGGATTCGATTCCCAGATCAAGCAAAGTGTAATTGGTTTTTTCTATTAATATCTCAGTAGCAGCTAGGAGTTTGGAATTTGTGCCCCCTATTAGGTACAAGGAATCTAACCATACCGGCGAACTGTGGGTCTAAATTAGTACGTCTCTGCCTAACCCTTCGGGAAATACAGGCGTGATGGTATATTATGTACCTATGTTAATTCGTTTTGTTTGAGTAACCGGAGATTCTCAGTACATCATCACGTTATGTGCAGTGAGGCTGCTGCTTTTACGACAACCTCACTATTTAGAAACGTTATAATTATTTGCTCGTTTATTTCTTGTTATGGGTCAAGGACTTGGATCATTGTTGCTAATGGTTTTCGTTCTGGTCTTTTGAATCAACACATATTATTATCTAATCTTTCTTTTAAACGCACTTGGTGGTGATTGGTGAGATAAGCGCGTTTTATATAGATTTTTTCTTGTTTTTGTTTTTGTACACAGGCTAGGTGATAATTAGACTGAGGTGCACAGTTGTACCTCAACAGTTATTTGCCGGTGTCTTAAAGTTTCATGTACCTAACCCAGTCTATTATCATAAACCGGATATAATTACAAACTCCGGGCTGCTCTTGAAAATTTCCAGCAGAAAAGCCCTATAAATACTTTTCCCTTTCGGTCCTGTTAATCAAACCCAGGACTTCATGCTCAGCAGTCGCGCTTGACTAATGAGGCAGTTCGTCGCTAAAATTATAAAATAAGCAAAGTACAATAACTACTTAAAAATATTATTTTAAAATGTTATTGATAATAACATCATAAACTAATTATTGATCACAAATTTGAGAGAAGTAATCGATTATCGATTTTAAAATCGATTGCCGCTTGTAATGTCACAGGTGTATAGAAAATCGGTGGGCGATTTTCCACTATATTCCAATTGTAACAATGTGTGACACAGGGCTGTCGCGTGCCGGTCATAGTTAAGATGTCGTGTCAGTCAGACACGTCGCTGCAGACAGTTAGCAGCACTTTTGGCAGCTCTGCAAATATTTCAGCGATCCAACTATGGTATAGTTACATCACTATAAAGCTGAGTGTGCATTAAGCAAGAAATTTTAGGCGATTAACTTTATTGTTATCTTAATCTATAACTTGTAGATCAGTAGTCACAGTGTTTGCGCTATTACGAACACCACCAAGGCAAGGTTTTCTATTGCTGCCAGTAATATACATCTAACATAATACATAACACTATACTTTTATTTCTTTTTATACTTGATAGGCTTACGCTTAATCGCCAGTTCGCCTGATATTAAGCGACATTGCGACCTACTATGGAGTGCGCTTGCCTAGAAGAAACCGATTCACTCGTGATTTAAAGAATTATTTTAAACTTATTTCGAAGCCGCTAGGTGTAAGCGCAGAGTTTATAACCGGAAGGGTAATTCTAGTAGGTACTTAAAAATATTTAAAGTATAATTTTCCATTTCAGTGTCATAAATGTCACCACAATGTCCAAAGTATTTTTTATGGTGATACAAAATGTCATTTAGAGATTACAGCGTGTCACCTACAGTGTCATTTATAGGTGTTCGCAGAGATTGTTTTTTAGTTTAGTAAAATACCTTTTGACATATTTAATAAGTTTTTAAAAAACCTCAAACTGAGATTTGATCGAAATTATATTATGAACATTAGATTATTGTATTTGACGGTACGTTTGGCGCAGTGGCTGAACGACCGGCGCGGGCGTCTACGCTACGTGTTGTGGGTTCGATCCCCGCACGGAACGAATATTTGTATGACCTACAGGTAGTTGTTCCAGGTCTGGATGTTTGTGTATGTGATCATTTGTGTTTGTAATCACACCCACGATACAGGAGAAAATCCTACTGTGGGGCAACGTTTTTTTAATACATGTCCAATTGTCAATTGTAATCCAATCGACGTAGTTCAAAATTTATTAGCTAGTGAGTAGGAAGCCTAATAAAAAGTGCGTCGATACTAATTTAGTTTTGATTGAGCAGCATGTTGGGTAATCAATATCAGCGAACTGTGCATTTTAAAGGCTTCGACGCGATCTTAATTACTTACATTAATTTTCCAGTTGAATAATAACTTAGTGTATAGAGGTTAATTAACTTCATAAAGTTGTAATCGCTGTTTTACGTACAGTACGCGCGGCATAAGTTGGCCGGAGTGAAGTTCGCCGTTTTAATGCGCATTGGATTGTTTACGTTAAAAATTGTGTACTGCGCAACCAAAAACTGACAAACAGCTAACTTCAGTCCGGCCAATTTATGTCGCGCGTACTGTACCTACTTATCTAAATACAAATCATATTGTTTTTATGTATAGTGGGTGATAAGCCGCGATTTTAAATATTCATTATTTATTACCGACCCATATTAATTTTATATCATTTCTCTTAACCTCACTGACGCCTAAATACCATAATTCTGACTGGCCAACATTATATTGTTTAATTCCAACAATTTGACCAGCACTATTGATGTGAAACTTAGAAATATAAAATAGTAGTCATTTCTTTGAGTTGTAACTCCTTATTCATCTCGAGCATAGCTGCGAGCTTTCTGTGCGCACCTCTTCATTGTCAATATTGTTTCGAGACTACTAAGTCAATATGGATAGAGGATTGATGTGTGAATTTATAATAATGTTTGTTTGCCCTATTGACCGTACACACACATGCATATCTACACACTCACACATGCCCACACACGTGGAACTGTGCTGTTATTGTGCGGTGCCAGTAATTAATCGTGTTAGTATAATAATTAGGTGCGGGTTGCTATGTCACACTAATTATTGATAGAGATCTGTATTATAGGTATAGTTGCAAGTTTACTTGCATTTTTTTTGTCTTTTATATTACTGCTACATACATGTATAATTACTGTTTTATGACTGGTTAGTTGCATGACTCTCCGGGTTAGTCCCATCTCTTCCCCTTTTGGAAATGTTTGTGGGTATCAATGCATAGGGGAAGAGATGGGACTAAACCGATTCTCTGAGTTTATTTCGGCGTTTCTTCTCAGCGTTCGTAAAAGTATTTTTAAAAGATGTAAAGCCCCAAAAATATATTGTTCATGTTTTCATTAAGCATCTTGATTATGATAACGCCCCATAGTCACCACGCGATCATGTAAAAGAAAATTATCAAGGTAAAACTAAAATATAAAAAAATATTATTTTTAGATTATCACCGGTAATTGTATATGTTCCGGGAACTGAGTCGGGCTTAGAATGAAACCTAATTATGAAAATGGAGCCATAACGTTCTTCTGGATCTCATAAGCGACAGAGTTTAGCAGCAATAATAATTTATTTTTTATGCCGCACATTATGGTATCAAAAACTATCAAATTTCTTAAATAGATTTTAAATTTAATATCCAAATGATAGAGTTTATTATTGGGGAAATTTGACAGTTTGTGGTAACTTGATTTGCTGTTGACTGTAGAAACCCGAACTCGAACTTTTCTGTTAAAAATTTAATATTTTGTCAGCAGTTTTAAATGACCTATTTCTTATCACCCATAATGCCTACTGTAGTAATGTTTGCGGTTTTTCACTGAATCATAATAGTCGCACAATTCTACGTCTGACGTAATGTTTTATGCTTTACTTACATTTATTATCCTTCCTTCAGTATGGTATGGCAAAACCAGTTTGATATCTGGTACGTTTCTTTTTATAGAAAATTCTCAACAATAGCTCCGAATGAGCTCGGTTATTTGCGATGGTCTCGCCCCTAATTATAAATGGGACCTAACATACGAACGTAAGTAGATATCTACCTAACCTTTCTAGAATACAGACGTGATGATGTGGTGTATTGTGATGATAGATGGTTAAAATAATAATCATAATCATAATAATTGAAGTAATTAATTGAATTGTGGTCACCGGTTTTAAACTCACCCATTGCACTATCGACGTGAACCCACTCGTAACAGCATTTAACTTAGCACGAGGGGTTAACAAGAATACTAGTAATGTGCGACACCACATTGCTAGTAAACTCTTTAAAATAAAAAATAAAATTCTTTCCTTTTGGTTTTCTCGTACTGGAGTTAAAACAAAATGGTACTAAAATTGTCGTAGTGGTCGGGTCGTGGTTCTCGTGGCCCCACCGCGGCGCGCTACAAGTCAATTTTGCGCATCGCGTCAGAGTCAGACTTAATAGAAACTTCCCGCCGTACCCGACCGATTAACCTCGACGCTCACCTGAGTTTGTAACGAATTAACTTTTGAATATATTTTATAGTATATTTCAATTTTGGTAGAAAGATTTCATGAAATATAAAATGATCCTAGTCCACTCCCAAATAAGGTCGTCTTTTAGATGCAGCTATCAGTATTTTCTCTAAACAACTACCAACTGTAACAGACCTCCGCAAATAACTAATGACTTTTATTATGTGGGAGAGCCATGCTTCGGCACGAATGGGCCGGCTCGACTGGAGTGATACCACGGCCTCACAGAAAACCGGCGTCAAACAACGCTTACGTTGTGTTTCGCCGAGTGAGTGAGGTTACCGGAGACCCAATCCCCTTTTAAAAGGTCGGCAACGCACTCGTGACTCCTCTGGTGTTACGGGTGTCCATGGGCGGCGGTAATCGCTTACCTAAGGATATATTGAAGATCAGGCACCTTGATATTCAGTTTCTGAATACAATCTATTGATATCACGCCCCTATTCCCCAAAAGGTTTGAGCAGAGGTTTACTAATACACCCATAGATTATCGGTATACCCATGTAATGGGTGCCCCCATTGCCTATTGCCATTAACAGGGCACAAATCCAAGCTCCAAGCAGCTACTGAAAAACCCTAGCGTAGCAGTCGCGATCAGGCTAACGAGGCAGTGCGACAGTAAGCTATTTAACATTAAAAAGTATGTAACGAAGACAAACTATTCAAATATGTGACTTGTACTTGACTTGTGTTGCGGGTGTCCATGGGCGGCGGTAATCGCTTACCGTCAGGCGATCCATCTGATCGTTTGTCCACCTATCCCATAAAAAAAATATATATAATCCTAAAACTCATTCGCACCTGAATAATTTCGTTCTAAATGTCATTATGCTCCTGCCCACATTTCTATCAGCCGTCTTCATGGCTTACTTTCTTCCATACTATATCATCTTTCACACAATCCATCCATATTTTCTTTGGTCTCCCTCTTTTCTTGTATTTACATGCCTAAAACCTTTTAGGGAAGTCTAGATTAATTTTATTGTGTCAAAATCGTCTTTCAATTATTTCGATATTGTGGATTTTTGACAGTTTTGTCTACCAAATCTCTCAGTACTTATGTCTCATGTCAATGAACAACCATTCTGTGGTTATTTCAATAGTAGGATTGCGCCCCTGGTAACATGTCCTTCCTCTCTGCACATTACATGTCCATACCATGGCAATCGGTTACTACACATTTTTATCTGTCACCGGCGCTACTTTCAAAATTCCTCTTATTATACGCGTTCTAATGCCGTTCACATTATTACCTGGTTATTTTGGTGGCCAGGCTGACGGTAGAGCGTTTATTTTGAACGCTCGAGCCTAGTTTAGCCTGTGATGAACGATGGTACCGACCACAGTATATCTGTCATTCATTTCGCAGTCTGGCGTAGCATGCAGAATTACTAGTAGTATAATTATTTGGTGCTGTGAAAATTTTACTTGCATGTAATGTTGAGGAAAATTATTTTAGTGAAGGGAAAATTGGACCGCGGGCAGGATTCGAATCTGCGTCTTCTGGTTAGATACACCGGACGCTATAACGTCTAATCCACCGCGAGTCCCACCCGCCAGATCGAAATTTGCCCTTACATTCTGAATTTACGTATTCAAGGTGACGTTAATGACATCTATTGACAAGCAAGTTACTTTGCTTCTCAGCCGACATGACTTACTTTATAGTTAATTCGATTTCGTACGATGACACCTTACATATTTGTGATATTGTTTTTTGCATTTTCCATGCTAATATTATAAAGTTATTTTATTGGAGGAAAAATTATTCCTTCTAAAATAACATGCAAAAAGAAATGACAAGATTGTTGAGGAAAATTTTAGAATATTTCTAGACGTGTTGTAAACAATAGGCTTGCCTTTAGGTACATGAGACCTAAACATACCGTCGTACAAACTGTTGGTGTAGGTGCATCAATACATTTGCACATATTTAAACAGAGTTTGCCGCAATTTGCCTATTGCTATTAGCCTATTGTCATTAATATTGCGAGCAACAAACCAAACTCTGAACTGTGCCAAGAATATCATAGAAAATCCAAAAACAAACACTTTTCTCGACCTAAGAATCTGACCCAGAACCTCTATAGTAACAAGGCACTAATAAGGCAGCCTAAGAAATATTCGGGTACATTTAAAAAAATTACAGTATATTTCAGAACGCGATTATGCTATTGAAAAAATTTTATAAAATTTTGGGTAACACGTTATTGCGTATTTCCGTTCAACTACCCTGTACGTCTGATCAAATCAGATGTCACAATTACCATCACCATCAGTACTTGTCATCCATCATGGCCCATTATGTACAACATGGTAAAGGTTGGCCATTAGTTTCCATTCCACCAGTCAACCACTGACCACGACACGCCGCGGTGTTCAGCTCCATCCAATAAATCAGGCTGAATCAAAATGAACGCGAACGCCGCTTTGTAAATCACTCGCGATAGTAATTAGAAATTTGCCGGAATTAATCTAAGTGACGTCACGTGACACGTATAGAAGGGAATCTTGATAAGTGGGCTTTGATATAGTCTGGTGTTTCTGGATATTAATCTAGAACTAGACTTAATTGGAATTTGAAGTCATTGAATAATGTAATAGACTTTGTATCGACAATAATACTTATTACAATATAAAAATGACAGAAAAAAAAATCCTTTGTGTGAAATTGGTTTACAGCACGGTCGAAAATAAAATTGTAAAAATTCCTGCATTACAGAAACGTATTCCATTCTGTGGAAATCGCCCAATCTTTATTAATCAACTAACTGTGCCCCACGGTTTTACCCGTGATGATCTCTTTTTAATGATCTCGTAAGAATTGTCCCAAATCCACGTGAAAGAAGTGTTCACGTGTGTTCAAACCAACCGATTTTTAAATGTGAGTTATCTACTGATTTCTGACTCTATCGCGAATATTAGACTAGCTACATCTCAGACTGCCCGTGACCCACAGACGCTGTAAAGGGTTCGCATGTATTAATGCTATAATGGCTATATAATAATACAAATATTTATTTATTTGCGTTGTAGGTACGTTGTCAAACATATATATATATATATATATATAGCATAATCAACCCATTATACTGTCCCACTGGTGGGTACGGGTCTCCTCTCAGAATGAGAGCGATTAGACTATAGTCCACCACGCTGGCCTAGTGCGGGTTGGCAAACTTCACACGCCATCGAGAAAATCTCTCAGGCATACAGGTTTCCTCACGATGTTTTCCTTCACCGTTTAAGCGCGTGATAATTAACTATTAATACGGACATGACTTCGAAAATTCAGAGGTGCGCGCCTTGGGTTCGATCTCGAGACCTTTGACTTGGACACTAGGTTATCACTGCTGTCTAAAGTTTTATAAAATCAATAAAAAATACCTGATTTGGTAAAACATTATTAGACTACCCATTCTAAAAATAAGTTAAGTTTTTTTCTTCCAATCTAGTTTGGGTTCTCTTTTTAAAATCAAATGTAATTATAAAAAATGTTATCACCTGAAATTCGGAATATAAAGTAGTCCCAACTTATTTATGCCTCATCGCAGCAAGCAATGTCGTTTCGGGTCACAGATTGTCGGTATAAAAACCGAATTGAGTATTTTGTAAAATTCGATGAAAAAACTAAAAAAAAACATTGGTAATGCTCCAACTTCCTGTTGAGATTCTGAGAAATTCCTCAATATACTCAAAAAAGTATAGGTACGTAAGCCTATGTTGGAAACATCTGCGTATTTTTTTCTATGCACAGCATATTGACTTATAAATGATAATATTTAAAAGATATATAGAGAAGATAGAGAACTGCCTCGTTAATTTAGTGGTTCCAAGCGCGACTGCTATGCTAGAGACCCTGGGATCGATTCCCAGGTCGAGCAAAGTGTTATTGGGTTTTTCTATGAAATTCTCAGTAGCAGCTCGGAGTTCTGTATTTGTGCCCGGTTAATGGCAATAGACTCGCCCCCTATTACATGGGACCTAAACATACCAGCGAACTGTTGATGTTCATTAGTACGCCTCTGCCTAACTCTTCGTAGAATACAGGCGTGATAGAATGTATTTAAAAGATAATTGTAGGTACACGATAAAAAATCCATATTTAGCAACATCTCTAATTATATTGGATGATGATTATATCTGATGAAACAATCTTAAATGTAACAATTAAACTCGCTTAGCTATTTTGAAGACAAAATCGATTCAAGTCTATTTATTAACGGCTTTTAAACTTGGTGGTCATATCATTCTGGATCAATAGATCCCATCACTCCTAAGTGGTTAGCTATCACCATCAAATTGAAGATCGATGCCAAACAGATAATGAAGAAGGGAGATATAATGTTAAAAAATTAATATCATATTTTTTTCAGTTCACACACCTAATCTAATGTGGTGAACCCAAAACACGCCATTTGCCAAAAAATACCAAATCTACGTTTAAAACAACGTTGTCATAGTCGACAATTTCTTAATCCGTTGAATCAAAACGTTCGTTGTGAATTCAGACTATTTAGTGAGCATTATATGACGGCGGTCAGAACTAAATTAAATCGTTATCCAAAACGTATTTTAGCCGGACCGATATTAAATTTGTGGTTTAAATTCAGTCGGACGGACCTGGAAGCATTGACAGGTGAATTAGGTCGGCTTTAACTTGATTGACCATTTTGAACAAGTCATCTAATAATACTAATATTGAGTTAAGAATATTTATAATTAATGGCCGCATGGTACTAGACCCCGCATATTAAGCCAAAGGAGTTTTTGACAAAGTATTTATTTTATAAAAATGTTTAAACAGCTTACTATATCTTAATTTACTTATGGGTAAATTAAATGTAGCTATGTAATTATCATATTTCTTGCAGTAAAGCCGTTTTTAATAATAGAAACAAAGAAATAACGTAAAACCAAGCCTTGATTCTACAACAGTTTAAAACAACGTTTTATTAAACAACCGATTTAAATAGACACGCCCTTGGATCCAGTAATTCGATATTAAACTATTGAATTATGGTAAATTGGATGTTTTATTCAAGTAAATTAATGTTTTTCATAGAACACGAATTGACTTAACAAGATTTACCACGAGAAACAACATGGATGGATTGTAAGGCAATTCACGTAGGAAACTTCGCCGCACTTGGAATTAAAAACACTAAATTCTACCCAAGTATCCATATCACGTGTGATTTTCTCTTTTTCATGTTAAGAATCAATGTCAAAGTTTTTTTTTTCTAACAATATAACAGGCATGTATGAAGGTATGAGAAGAAGAATGAATGTGGAAGAAGCAAAAGAAGTAGAAGCAAGTAGCGGTTTATAGTTTCTGCTTACAGGGGAAAGGCATGAGTGTATGTATGTACATCATTACTTTTATATTTATTTGCTTCATACCAACCAATTTACCCTATATTTGACACCAATTGTTTTTTCAAGTACCTAATACAAACTCGTAAGTCAAATGAATGACCTAGACCTTCCTATTGACCAGACAGTGCATTATAAATCTAAATTTAGAACATAATGATAAAATAAACACTTATATAAAAAGTTAACAACGTTTTGCAACAATAATAACAACGGCCTTACAAAGAGGCTTCGTGTTGAATTCCGATAACATCTCTAAAGGAAAAGAAAAATTAAACATTATCTTTTTAACCGTTCCTTTAGATTTTGCGAGATTTTTTGTTTCGTTTTCATGTCTTTCGTTCGTGTTCGATTTTTTCGAAGACAGATTATGTCAGTATCAAGCTCTGACTATCAGAACTCTGTTTTTGAGCATAAAATGAATATAGCAGTGTGATTTTTAGCGTGCTACGCCATACAAAGAGATAAACACATAATAATATAGTGTACCTTCATGCATAACTTACAACATCTGCATGCCCTAAAGAGTTACTTTCATCATGCACGCATGAAAGTCCGTCCATTCCATTCCGTCCTATTACTATATAACAAAATGTTTACACATGCGTGTGACACATAATTTTTTGTAGATTTTTTGACGATTCATGTAAATCCAGCAACAGAATTGCTCTAGCACGTCGAGAAAAAAAAATTTAACGAAGCAAACTAAAATGGATTTGAAAGGAGAAGAGTAGTGCACAGGATGCCTCAGAAATGACCATAACAAAATGTCTGTCCTCAAAAAGACATGAGATTTGATATCTCCAAATTCTATTTAGATTTTTTGACAAGATTTTTATCATAAAAAAATCTTAAATTTTGTAGTGTAGTGAATTAATAACCTGTCCAAAGGCCCATATTTTATGTTTGTTACAAATCACTTTTGTATTTCGAATATTTTAATTAATAATTATTTTTCCTTTTTTCAGGTAAGTTCTACAATTCAGTCGACCTACAATGAATTTACACACAAAACGTGATATACCCGTACAGGTATGAATGGGGAACTCTAAAAACTAGAAATTTACGTGAACTAAATATCCAAATAGCATTGTAACATTTGATACCTACCTTCTTGTTTTCTTTTTTAAAATGTCGTGGTTTTTTGCTAGTATAGACGTCAAATTTTTCCTCCTAAAGCCATATATTGCCTAAGGAAATAAGGCATTCTCAATACGTTTTTGTGGCTCGCAATCTATTAAAATAAACAGAGTTGGGAATACTCTATCTTTCTTTTTATTACGGAAAATCCTCCTGGATCTTGTGTGACCTGACGAAGAGGCTGGATATATGAGAGTCGTGCCAACTAAAAACCGTATCTGCCTTCCTTTGCCATATGTAAGTCTTTTTAGAGTTATCAAGAAGCTGAAAGTCTAAAATTCGGTGTAGCATTAAAATATCTGCAGGTATTCCCCAATAAATTGATTAGTGTTTTTCTGTCCATGGAAAAAATCGTTCCATATTTTGATCATTTTAATTGCATCTGCTTAGATTGGTGGCACACTCAACGAAATTATGAATACGGTGGTATATTTCTCAATATTTTTTAGCTGTCTGTAGCGCGACACGGATTCCCTAGCCGAGTCAAGCGCAGGTTATTGATCCTCTGCGTATGTTTTAATATTCAATACGCGAACGAAGACGGTGCGCGTCCGCTGCCTGCCCCGGCGCGGGCGCAGCCTGGCCCAAGTGAGAGTTTTGATTTTAGAACAATGGTTCTAAATATAAGATTTTTTTTGCTTTGAATAAGATGTGCTTTGAATTCCTTTGAGTTTTTATAAAATTGTAATTCTATGGCAGACCATCCATGACGATTTTCCATACTGCCACAAACTGGCAAGGATGGATTAGAGGATGGACAGGATTTCTTCTTGTGTATCAAGGAAAAAATGCGTGAGCTAGAGTAAATGTATAAGTGCATAATAATTTAAATTTAAATACAAATATGCCACTAACACTTGACTAGTAAAACGCATTAGTAGAAATTTCTCCTTAACTCCGAAAGTGGTCTTAAAGTCCACTTTACGAATCCATAATAAGTACCCTTGAATCACTTAGAAGAAGTAAAAGGAGTTGCCATACTTTAGTCATAAATTAAAAACTCAGTAATTTACGGCTATTTAGGACCGTCAATCATCCTGAATTTTAATTGTATCCAAAAATGTAGATTAAGTTGATGAGAAATGGATGTAGATCCAACACTACCGCGGTTTCGGTACTAAAGCGATTATTTCGTGGCTACAGCAGACCTATTTTGCATTTGATCACGTTGATTGAGTTAAAGTGTGCCGATTAAGTCGTCTTCCTACGCTCCAAACAGACGTGTAAATTAGAATCCAATTCATACTATGTACTACTGCCTTTATGTGGGTTCAATAGTTACAGAACTATTGAACCCACAATACACAGGTAGATCATGAATAGACTCGCATAATGCAGCCATTAAAATAACTTCTTAAGTGTATGTCATGTTTGATATGTTCTAAACCATAGATTAATTTTGTTTTTTATTATTAAGGACCGAATTTTATTCGTCGATTAAGTGTCAATAGTTGAATTTCGACGGTTAAGTAAATTCAGGAATTATCTTAGGCTATAAACATATATAGATACCACTTGCAATTTAAATTAATCAATGATAAGGTAGTTAAACGTTCCTTTTTGCACATTTAAACTGTAATAAAACAATAGATAAAATTCACCACACGAAAATTAGTACGACTACTTCCTTCCAAAAAGTCGAAACACTTGGATGTATATGTAAATGTCACACTTATAAAAAAAAACAAAGGAAATAGTGACGTAGTTCACTGACATCAACTGTACCCCTCATTCCGTATTCTTGAATAATCTTCGGAAGTTAAAAAAGGTTAATTTTAAAATGTCCCTGTTCCCTGTTTGACTTCTCGACCATTAGTTGCCAAAAGGTCTATGGTAATGGGTACATTGGGTACCGTAAGCTTGACATCGAAAGATCTTACAGCGTGATTAAACTATAAACCAAGTGATTTTTTTTTCTTTTTTACCACGTTTTAGTCTAAATTATTTTTTATTGTTTTTTAAACTAAGATGATCTGATGCACAATCAATTTTCTGTCGTAGCTTTTAATGATTAGGTAGGGTAGTGATTTTGTGATTCTAAATTTTATTCAAGATTCGTTTCGTTGGCAGGTTGGTTATTTATGGCCTATCATATTGTAAAGCATCTTGTTAGATATGGCAGGTAGGCCAAAAGTAGCGAACTTGCATAAACTTAGAGTTCACAAAAATAAGCCATTTTTCTTTACTGATTTGTAACCTTACGCGAATTAAAAAAATATACCTATATATTTTTTTTATTCGAGTAAGGTTTACAAATTAGTAAAGAAAAATGGCTTATTTTACACCTATTATTATTATTATTATTTATACCTATATATTTTTTAAGCCGAATTTGTTTGAAATCGAATAATTTTTGGATACTAATACATATTTTAAACTCGTAATAAAATCGAAAATTACAGCAGTATGTAGTACCTACTCCTGTAATTTTCGAATATATATTGCATAATGGATACTTATTAAATAAAAAATAATTTAAGTAGCCAAAAATATCAGTTACATTATATCTTATAATCTAATAATTATTGGAACTAAATAATGCATTCATATACACCAAACAGGAACACGACATTAAAAGTAAACCCATCTATTAATTGCGAAAATTAACATCGCAGATTGATTGATATCGAGTTGAAAATTCCTTTCAGGAAACTCTTGCTATAGGTACTAGTGCTATATTTTTACTTCACTAGACTGTGAAACAGTAATCCACAAACAATAATAACTCCGACCGTCTTCAGCTACCGAAGCCGCAGCAATTTCTCACTGCAAACTTTGCGTCTTACAAGAACTATACAAATTATCTTAGTACTGCCAAACTAAAGACTATGCTGGGTAACTATTCTGCTGTTATATTGAGAATAGACGTCTCTGAATCATTTTGTAAACATTCGTTCTTCTCCTTTAAAGTTTGACATTACTCCGTGTACATTATGATAAGGCGTGCTTATTAAATTATTCTAGAAGTTCCTACTATCAATCTATGCACTTTAAATTGATTATAGAAATACATTTCTGTTGTATAAGTTTAACACTAATCTTAATTGTAGAACTGTACACGCCACGCTTATTCATCTACAAACTGATAATAATTAATAACCACACCAATAAGACTAATAGTTTCGTAGACTGTCTTGTTACCGACGACAAATTCCCACTAGAAACTTACTTACTCTCAAACTTCTTCCCGGTAAACGATACATACAAATCGCGTAGATTTCGGAGCGCGGTACGCCAACGCGTTCCCGCAACTGATTCCCGCCCGCGACCTGTCAATCTTTGCGCGTAGGGCTGTCACGATACGAAATTAATCACGGCGGATCCCGCAAGTTATATTGTGCGCCAATACGTAAGTTTCCCCCCTCGTGAAATGGAGGGGTGGGATGCAAGTGTAGCTTGACGTGACGCTTTATAAATTATTGTTATAGCCACCGAGTGCTTGATTAAGTTTGCGTTTGACGTAGTTCGCTCGATGAGGAAGCTGCGGTATTGGTTTTGAGGTCAATCAATATTATTTAAAGAATGATAGGATATGGCGTTAATATCATTATAATGTTGTAGACGAACTACAATGATTAATTTATCTTTCAAGTTAATGAGTAAAACAATTAGGTTTTGTATTTAATTGATATTCAATACTTGAAATCAAATAAGTACTAATAGTTAATAATGCAATTAAATATTCTTAACTCATTCAGATTTTAAGAATTGTACCGCCAATAATAATAGGTAACTATCCCCAGTGCTATATACTATGCTATGTCATCATTTGATCAAATTTCATCAACTTGCAGATACCTAGTCTCTTTTGTAGTAATTAAAATGCATATTACGAGCAATTAGCATGACTTCGCGACATCCCTAGCAATAATGCGGGATCGACTCTGAGCGCGCGGTACGCGAATTAATTGCCTATTGATTGTAACGAGAGTCTTTGCCGATACGACCTACGGTACACTTCGCACTGGATAATCAGAGCTCGTTTACGCTTCTCGCAATATCTGCAAACAACACTGTAACGAGTTGTTAGTCGTTCCAGGGTTAATAGGGTTACAGGGAGGTACTGCTTACATAATTAAGAGTAAATAAAAATTTACTACCATTAGATAGAGCTTTTTTAGTCTAAAACTTAAATATCAATTTTTAATAACTGTTTTTGTTTAGATTCCTGTTTTCCCCGAAGGGCTAGGCAAAGATGTACCTACTAATGTATACCCACTGTTCGCCGGTATGTTTAGTTCCCATGTAAGAGGAGGCGAGTTTCTTACCATTAACCGGACACAAATCCAAACTCCAAGCTGCTACTGAAAATTTTATAGAAATAGTAATTTGCTCGAACTGGGAATCAAACCCAAGACTTCTAGCAGTCACGTAGAACTACAAGACTAATAAGGCAGTTCTGTTATCTACTGGTTGATTATTAAAAATACTTAAACTTAACCAAAAATCCTTACTCGTATTATAAACGTGAAAGTTTGTGAGTATAGATGTTTATTACTCTTTCACGCCAGAACGCCTGAACGGATCTGGATGAAATTTGGCACAAAGATTTATTTATTTTTTGGAAAACAAACAGATACAATATAAGACTAAAATACATACAAAATAAAAAATACAAAATCCAAAACATTTTCCACATTAATACTATACTTTAGCGCCGTACCAGAAACAATTAAATAAGTTAAGTTGAACTTCAGTTAAAGTTTTGTTAATTAGACAATATAGATACCTAGATTATAGTCTGGAATAACAGATAGGCTACTTTTTATCCAGGTCGGATCCAATACTAAAGTCCACGCAGACAAAGTCGCGGGCAGAAGCTAGTATAACATATTTCCAAAAAAAAAATCGTTTTTATCAAAATTGTTTTTTCTATACGATTTTGTGGTAAGACTTAATACTTAAAACAACTGTTGGATGTTGGTTTAATTACCTATTATTAGCGTTATATTGACGACGTGTCTTTAAAAAAAAACGTTTCATTCGTATCGTTCTTAAAAAGTGAACGGTGATAAAAACACAATAAATATCATCACTTCAAACCTCGGATTTCTAACACAAAAACGCGTTTAGAAATTTGGAAGATATAGTTTTTTTTAATTTAGGTCAACCCTTGACACCGATGTCAAGATCATTATAGTGAGTGATTAGTCACAGTTCAAATGAATGCGATGCTATTTCAAAATAAAAATGTTAACTACGTTTATGGTAAAATGGTTCAAAATTGTTTGCAAGTCATTGGAACTTCTCAAAATACTTGCAGTTTGTCTGAAATCTAATTATTCTGGTACTTACTTAGAACGGAAGTATACTACCTAATACATCTCTACCTATCCCTTCGTTTATGCAGGCGTAATGGTATGGTATGGTACGTTATCCAAATAAATATTATAAATGTGAAAGTAACTGTGTCGGTTTGTAACGGTTTCACGCCTAAACCGCTGAACCAATTTTGATGAATTCCGATACAAAAATAGATTGGACGTTTGAGAAGGACATGGGCTACCTTTTGATATAAAAAGTCCTTCGGAATGCAAGTGGAACGCGGGCAACAGCTGAGTGTTATAATAAAAGAACCTACTTTCCTTGTCTACCGAACGCCTGCCTCATTAGTCTAGTGGTCCCAAGCACAACTGCTACGCTAGAGGTCCTGGGTTCGATACCTAGGTCGAGCAAAGTGTTATTGGGTTTTTCTATGAAATTCTCAGTAGCAGCTCGGAGTCTGGATTTGTGCCCGGTTAATGGCAACAGGCTCGACCCCTATTACATGGGACTCAAACATACCGGCGAACTGTGGGTGTGCATTAGTACACCTCTGCCTAACCCTTCGGTGAATACAGGCGTAATGTTATATTATTTGCTCAAACATACCTAAATATGACGCTCATATATCGTTGGGTGTTGTATTTCAAGAATGTTAGCACCTATGCGACTCCGCTGTCGCTAAATGGTAGCCATTGTTCTACTTGCAGATATGTCGCTGTCAATGTACGAATTTAGATATTCAATAAATTGCCTAAAAGCTTTCTAGCAAATACAACGCCCAAAAATAAAAAATCGAAATATCTCAAGTTGGTTGGTCAAGTTATCGATATTTTAGTGGAAATATATTAAGTCCCATTTGTGTAATAAAGTAAAATGATACAAAGTACAACTTTCACGTTTATTAAAAAAATAATCTGTGCATCAAATAAAGTGTTATAAAAACATATTTTTTCTGACCTTATAGCCTATTCATTATATAATCATGAGGTACCCATGTTGTAACAATGTAATGGCGCTTTTGGGTACCCGTCCCATTTAAACTTTTCAGTCGACCCAACAATAAAATTAATTACAAAATGTGCAATTAAATCCACACTTCGCCCATATCCGTAACCAATAAAGACGTAACCAAAAAAAATATACGGCTATTTACATAATTTACCGATTTCACGAAACAGCTGCGACTTTTATATCAATCCCGTACACATTTGCGGTTTGGATTGTTTTAAATGTGTGCGTGAATTACGTAGTTACACTTCGCGTTGTGCATGTGTGCCCCTGTTTAACTAATGTGGTACCATATAGCGCACAGGAAATGTTCATGTTGACAGGTAAAATGTATGTGTGTGCTATAAATATTTGAATGTGTGGGTCGTAGGGGTGATAAGTGTCACGTTATTTTCAGCTTAAATCAAAAACTGTAAGATGTAAGGGAAAAAATATCCTCATTTTGTGTTGTGATTGTTTCTGTGAGCTGATTATTATGACTATACGTAAAAGCCCACAGATTTTGTCATTTTATTAAAATAAATACATTGAAACTTAAGAAAACCCGAAGAACCATGTCTAGCGAAACTGTATAACTATATTGATTTAGGTAGACAGTAACTTTTTAATAGCTTCAGTCATATTCACACCTTCATGACACTTCTATTACCGTTATCTCTTTTCGCACTTCGAATAGCGACGTCAACGTCACTCAAATGTAGAAACCCATCTCTAAATTCAATTGGAAACTAAAGTTTTCAAAACGATACGAATCTTATAACCGTTTGGTGCCAACCCTACGCCCGTCACATATATGTGACAACAATGCATCTGTTATGCTGACTTCGCGCCTCAAGCCATGTTGATGTCTCTTACACGGAGAAGTAAGCAATGGAGAGTTGTAGTACTAGATTCGTAGACGAAGAATTTTATATTCAGCAAATTAATCTGCGTGTTTTCTTCTAAGTTTCATGAGGTGAAATAAGGTTATGGATTAAAAATAAAGGATGTTAAGGAAATAATAAATAAAATAAATAATAATGCCTAAATTATTAAAGTAGTTTTTTTTTTATTTTAACAGATCCATTTGATATAACGAGGTGGTTACCATTAATTATTTCTAACGGCCGGTTTCTATATCAAAGTAGATTTGCTTACTAAAGATAGGATTATAACATAAGGTCCAAAAACGAATGTCAAAATTCTAGAAAGCAATCTACAGACAGATTTGTTAAAGAAACCGGCCGTAAATGGATGTCGAAGATATAAGTAGCACTAGTCTTCACATTATCACTCCATTTACTGACTACTCTATGGTCCCACAAGAAGTGTATCTTTGTGTGTATGTCACGTTCTTCATTGTTTTGCGTCCGATTGTCTATGGGTCCGCCGAGGGATCGTTCTGGTGCTATCGCGTTACAATTTCTGTGACACACTAATAACTTAGACCGCTTTGGAATTGATAACGAATTGTTGTCCCATACGCTTCATTGGACTGGACAATGTAGGGAAGTAACACACTACCTGGTATTATAACTAATGAGATATGTTAAATTAAGAAAGATAAATTATACTTTTAGAAGAAGATCTACTCCTGACTGATTCATGATCAACATTGAGAAATTCCTCTAGAATCAATTAAAATCGAGTACCTAAACGACTCTATTTTGGTTTCGTCAACGTCAAAGTTAGTTTCACTTGATTCGTTCGATCGGCAATCGTTATTTAATCACCTACAATCTTAAGTGGAGACACTTAATTCAATTCGTCACAATCAACACTCAATGTATCCGTTCCTTCAGTAAGTAATTGATTCTAAGCGTGACAGGTGTTAGAACCGCTCAACGCTCAAAGGCGCTCACGTTTCCTATTTATCATTAAACGTGTGCCTTTCCTTAATAAGTTTTCCTTCGTCGTATTTAGCGAGTATTGTATTACAGTATAGTATGCTAAGTACTTAGAAATCGGCACGTTCATTGCCTTGCGCAACTGGAGGCCATAGCTTGGATTTATTAGCTATGATTGCATTAGTTGAAACCATATTAATCTTGAATATTTTCATTTCTATTAAGTTAAGAAGATAGATAGAGACAATGATACCGTCTAGTCATTTTCTACCTATGTCTTCCGATCATGGTGTTTGGGAGCTTCTATATATATGCTGCCTTTTCTTGTGCTCTTATGTACTAGTATTGTCCAACTTTATTTATGAAAATCCGAGCACAAGGTGGACATAATAGAGCATTTTTGGTTATTTGATTAATACCTTCTAATATATCACAGCCAGCCATAAACAGCTGTTTCTTCCCAAAACTATATAATACTTTCTCTAACCCTATTTCTACCGAAGGGTAAAACTGACTAACAAAGCAGTCCCAGGTAATATCGATCAAGGAGACTAACCCGCATTTCTCGGCATACCTCGATACTGTCAGCCACATCGCTATCTGGCCCAAGATAAATATTATTAGCCTGGAAGCGGTGAAATATTCAAAGGGTATCGCTACCCGTACATCTCGGTGTTCTAAATAATATTAATCTGCGATTTAACATTGTAGCGTTTTTTTGGTGTACACGGGCCAGTAAATGTGTAGAATGTATTATGTTTGTGACGTCAGCATAATGATGGATAATAAATATACTTGTTTTCGCCGGACGGTTAGGCAGAGGTGTACTAATGTACACCCACAGTGTGCCTTTATGGTTAGGTCCCATATAATAGGGGGCGAGCCTATTGCCATTAATCGGGCACTTATGGCAAACTTCGAGCTGCTACTGAGAATTTCATAGAAAAACCCTTTAACACTGCTCGACATAGGTATGAAACTCAGGACCTCTAGTGCAGCAGTCGCGCTCGGTACCACTAGCCTAATGAGATAGTTAATAAGACAAAGTAATAGTCTGATGGACAACACATAGCCTAAATCTGACGACCCAGTAGTATGAAATTTTACAGAGAATTTCCATTATACTCGTTTAGTATATTTGAGCACTAATACTGCGTACAGGTAGAAGCTTTCCAAAACATACCAAGTGAAGGATTAATATCCATGATCAACAAACAATATTATCATTATTCCAACAAACAATTTATATTATACGAGTAATATTACCATAGTTTATAAACTAACCGAATCAAACTAAACACATAATGTATTATATACAATAACAAGTTGATAATAATCATATTCGTTGAAACAGTTGGGTAAACAATGTATTTATAATACCATGAAGCCTTAAAGATGTTAACGGAGAACTATTCGGTTCTACCATTAATTAAAGTGTAATGGACACCTTGATACAATCCAGTAATACCGTACCGTATTGTAAATCCCGCGGAGGAGATATGTTATGATTTGAGACGTACAGTCAACAGCACATTATGGTAACTAAAACTGTCTAATCTCTTCAATCGATTTTCAATTAATCTCCAAATAATAAAATTTGTCATCCATTGGGGAAATTTGACAGTTTGTGGTAACTTGATGTGCTGCTGACTGTACTTGTTGGAAACGGGTACCATGTCTGTAGTTGTGTAGTCTTTGATGTTAATATGAATGCTGATAATACGAACTGTCAATGTCAATGTCAAATAATAGATATAGTGTCAACTGTCAAAACGTTATTTTTAAACATGTTTCCTCATTTTCTAATGATCATGTTAAACCTACATGTATTTTCCTAAAATCAATAATCCAAATAACAAATTAGGTTTGACAACCTTTATTTAACGTTGATTAGTTAGATATTAAAAATACTTTTGGTATAATTTGTTACATATGGCATTTATTAGCGCAATATAACTCTCTCATAGTACATTATTTAGGTATTTTTTTAAATAATAAAATGGAACTAAAATATGCACGCTGCGGTTATTGAAACGCGCGCGTTTACAAAATTTTTCACGCATATTAAACTCTTGTCACGCGTTTTATGTTTTTGTCACGGAATTATATGAAGCAATTATATTTCACTCCGCTGCTACCTACCAAATTTATCTTCTCTTTTATTTTGTATTCCCCGCATTATATTCATATTCATATTACTATACATACATACATACACTCACGCCTTTCTCCCACAGGGGTAGGCAGAAACCATAGACTGCCACTTGCTCCGATTCTTGCATACTTCTTTTGCTTCTTCCACATTCATACATCTTCCCATACATACACGCCGGTTGCGAGTGCTATGCACCTAACCTTTTTGAAGGATTTCGCCAATAAGATCGGCGTATGTCCTTCTAGGGCGACCTCTACCGGCGCTGCCGCTGATATTCGCATTAATTTTAATACTGTTTAAATAACAATTTGGTTTACCTTAAAAAGAATTGAAGCTTACAGGTAGCTTAATTTTTACAAATTCACCTTGAAGCCATGTAATGAAAATTTCCATACAATAGGCATACCTTGTCAAAACGTAAACACAGCTTAAGACATTTCTGTCAGTAATTGTTTTCTACATGGTATCAGTGATCACTGACGTCGGAAACCATGGGAAAACTCACTTTCATCGTGAAAATAAAACTAACAGCCATTGTTTGTATGAGAACGTTTACGAAAGTCAAAGAGCGCGAGCCGACGGAGTTAATTTTACTAGAAACTAAAACAAAACGAATTAATTTGTGGACGCCAGTGCGAATCCCCGGTACACAATTTTAATTAAAAGGATGTGCCCCGTGGTAGCTCTCAGGAGTTCGTCAGAAAAATAACAAATGAAAACGCACGGACACACGGTGAAAGTTCGAACTTTGGTATTGGAGATAGTTTCTAGATTAAAAATTCTGTGACCGAAAATTTCATATTGCAAAGAGACTTTATTTTCCTATTTCACAAATAAAATTGATAACTAAACTTTGTACCAGAATGCATATTTTATTTTGTCAAAGTAAGTTATAGCCAGCAGGTGGTGCTTAACAAATAACTAACAATTTTACCAAGTATCAAAGTAACATTTTCTTCAACAAATTGTACCTAATTATAATTCTAAACCGCTTCAAATCGGCTACACTCGACTAGAATATCCCGAAGCCACTCCTGGAGCTTAATAATCGACTTAATCCGCGCTCTCAACGGGTTTGTGTCAATAACAAACAAAATTCATGAATTTATTTCCATCTACCCTCACCCGGAACACTTCGGACTGCTCGTCTGAACACCTTCTAGAATTTAATTCACACTTGACACTGGAGTGTAGTACAAACAATAAGGCTACGTTCAGATGAGAGAATTGAGCGCGCGTTATACCAAAACGCGTCAACACTACTGTTTAAAAACCAATTCTATGGCAACGCGTGTGTTAATTGTAAAAAAAACAGGAAAGCGTGTAGTTAACGCTTGTCACCTAGCGTACAGAATGCCTTATATTATTGTATTGATAGTTTTATTTTTATTATAGGTACCATACCCTTATTCGGTCGAAAGATCTTGCCAAGTCTTGTACGCCACAAATTGGTAAACTTTTTACGCATAGAATAGGTACTCAATATGCTTCCTTTCCATGAAATAATATTTCATTATTATTACTAAGAAAACGAAACATTATTTTTCCCCTCGCCAGCATCGTTGCTCTCCTTACCAGCCTTGCTTAAGCCTAAACTTGCTACAAACACCCTCAAAACCTCTTATACTCAACACCTGTCTGACACATACATATAACACCCTATTGTGCACTTGCTCGTCGAACTCTACTCTACTAAATGCGCCGACGACAACTCGATCCCCAATTAAGCCCTTCTCGATACCTAGAATAATCGGATGCGAATCGATTCGACAGACTCGGTTCGCATCGCTGGCGATACCAAATATTGACACTCGATATCAAGTTGATGAGCGAACTGCGCCGTACGACCGGACAGCACGGTATTTAAATATCGAAATAAATTTACGGATAACTAAATATATTTTCCTGCATTGGTTTGTTTGAGTCGTGATGATTATGTAATAAAGTCAGATATTGTGAAGTACATTGGGCGGTTGACCATATTTCGACCCTATGCTCTTAAAAATATGGGTGAAAAGTAATCGATTCGTGGGCACAGTAGTACAGAATCGATAATTATGCGCTCGGCTTATCATCGTTTATTTATTTTAGCGACTGACTGTACCGGTAGCTTATTGTTATCTCTACATTATTTTCAGAAATCTCTTTTATTTTATTTATTTTTTAATAAGCTTACAAGCAATGTGGATCGCATATTACTAGTATTCTCGTTAAACGCCTCGTAATAAGATAAATGCTTGTGTTACGAGTGGGTTCACGTCGATAGAGCAATGGGCCCACCCATTGCTCTATCGACGTGAACCCACCGAACCGGCAACCACATGATCGCAAGTCCAACGCCCTAGCCATTAGGCTACCTACATTAGGAATAAGTGGATTTTAAGTTATTTTAATGAAAGAAAAATTCGACAGTGGCAAATTTTATTTATAACAAAACAAAAATAAATATTTTTTCACGTGGGAGAGCCATGCTTCGGCACGAATGGGCCAGCTCAACCGGAGTGATACCACGGCCTCACAGAAAACCGGCGTAAAACAACGCTTACGTTGTTTGACGCCGAGTGAGTGAGGTTACCGGAGGCCCAATCCTCTTTTAAAAGGTCGTCAACGCACTTGTGGCTCTTCTGGTATTGCGGGTGTCCATGGGCGGCGGTAATCGCTTACCATCAGGTGATCCGTCTGCTCGTTTGCCCTCCTATCCCATAAAAAAAAATACTTTTCTGCTAACTCCGAGCTGCTACTGAGAATTTCATAGAAAACCCTACAACACTGCTCGACCGCGAGTCGCGCTCAGGACCACTAGGCTAACGAGGCAGTTATAAGGCATAATTATCTTTAACATCTTCACATCACTGAAGAACACAATAAAATTACCCATAAGTAAACTAATTAACTTCCAACTTGACATACGTCGCACTATAATCGGATAATCTCCAAAGTTTCTACTACACTTCCCATATTACTATAACAAAGCTTTATCATACTCTATAGAGTTACGCGAACGTTTCGCAGAATCGCTCCTGTCGCTAATAATTCGATTTGCCCATTTGACAATAGACCGGAGCACATCACAGCGGCGTGGGCAATCAGATGGTGGGAACGTACCTAACCTATTTGCGTAATGTCTCACAATACACACAGACAACACGTCATAAGACGGCCTGTTCCCATTTGCTCCAATACGGGGCGAATTCGAAATCACTCGATATGTAGACGCCTTCGTATCTTGATTCCAACGAAAACCTTATAAAAAATGTACCTATAAACTGTGTCATTGGTCTAGTGGTTGTGAGCAGGTAAGGGCTCTATTCCCAGGGCGAATAACCTGTGATTGGGATTTGTAGCAGCTCGGTATTTTTTTATTAAGTACAGTAACCGCTCAAAAGTCCATAAGCACGCTAAGGATTACATTGCTATGAACAGTACGAGCGAGCTCAATACAGCTAGTGCGTGTCACTTGTTAACGACAATGAATAAAAGGTCGTAAGTCAAACTAAACGTCAAGCTATTGCATTGTGAGATTGCTTATGGACTTTTGGTCGCCACTTTACCTAAACTAACTTTTGCCATCAAATTTGTTTGATAACGCTCGAGAATAATGTAAATAGCTTAATCTGTAATTATATCAGTGAAAGATTTTATTTGATAAAAAATTTATAAGATGAAAGATTTTTGATTTGCAGCAGCAGATCATTAATTCCGGAGATTACCCTCGACATTAACAGTCTAGAAAGTCTCGAATTAACAAATTTTACCTCCTTATAATGCTAAATGTATTAGATATAAAAATATGAAATATTATGGATATGGAAAAACAAATCTGCCATTATTTTGGAACACATTGGGGACAATATTTTGGTGCAAATAGGAACGGACCGATAAGAGCACCCGTGTCATACAGTCAAGTGAAATGGAGAGCGTTAACACAATCGCAATCTACCGTGTAGTTTAATTTTCTCACGCGTTTTGTGTCTGTGATACACAGTTGGGGTGGTTGCCGAGCGTAGAATATATCTCGAAATAATCCCGTCTGATACAGTTTGATATGTTAAAAGATGTTCGGCTCGTATTAAAACACGATTGTGTTTGAAATATGTGCTTGTTTTAAAGTAGCGAATGAGACCGATGGCCAGAGAGAAGACTTATGTGCTGTGGGTTGATAGAAAACATACGCAGGCCGCATTTTTATATATAAATAATTGTTGCCCATGTTTTCCAAAGGGCTTTTTGAGTCAAAATGTAAGTTCAAAGTCAAATCTATCTCTACACCCCCTACCGAGTGGGTCTTCCCCGATAGATATTATCTGGGTGTCTTTAAATCACGACTGAATCGGTTTCTTCTAGGTAAGTGCGCTCCATCGTTGATCACAGTATCGCTTAACATCAGGCGAAATGGTGGTCAAGCGTAAACCTATCACGAATAAAAAAAAACACCAGAATTGATTCTATGCTTTACCCGTGGAAACATAACCACCAAATAAACAAACAAGCAAAGTAACTTTACTCCATTAGTATGAAAAAAGATTATGTAATTTAATTACTATGTTGCATGAATATCACGATATCATGTACAGAATTCCTGTGAAAACATGTAAGAACATCTGTTTATTTACAAGATGCTACATTGACTTTCAATTTCAAAGGAAACCAGTCTTTACCTTAACGAGATGACGTTATCTAAATCTCTGCGAAATTCTGCCTGAGCGGACACAATAACGCCGCCATTGTAGGTACAACAAACGTCATAATTTATCTTACGTCTCATCGTTAACATTCATTGGCTTATAATGATGTAAACACATCGACAAGAATTTTGCGGATGTGTTTTATGGTATCGACATATTCGGTGATGTTGTTTTATTGACGGAACGTGGCTGCAATGTGTATAGGTAATATTTTCGATTGATATCTTTTATGATTTTTTCCGTATGATATTGGATTACATAAATATTATGTTTTTAGCTAGCTGTGTCTCGCGGTGTTCCCCACGTTCATCGAGCTATCATCTAAACCTTAGATTATCGAAATGGAATGTACACGAAAATTTTAACTGACAATTTTAATCCGTAAAATTTCGGTCATCTATGTTTCGGCATAATTATAACTATGTATAAATAGTAGTAGATACCTAAAAATGTAAATACCAACTAGATATCCTGTGCACCCAACTATAACAATGACGTGTCGATGCCTACCCAATCCACTTAAATTTTGACATAAATATTTTGAAATCACAGACAGACACTTTGAGTATATATATTTTATTGCCTAGACTCTCTACACGCGAATTGAGAATGAAAAAAGGAGTAGGCTTGAAACTGAGATATTTTCACTCGGAAATGGATGGCATAACTATTTTACCAACACAATTTTCCCCGACGAGTTTCATCATCTGATATCCTCGACGCTGTTTTCATAAAAACAAAACCTCGATTACGTTTTAATCAAACAAAACCTAATCCAGCCCGCAGCGATCATACAAATTGTATCTGGCACATATATAAAAAAAATATATATTACGTTTCACGTCGCGCTGTTGACAGAGTCGCATATTCCTTCATTCGTCTGAGAATAATCCCCCACCCCATGCGATTGTCGCGAGTAATATCGCTATTTATTGTATTATTCGCATTTCTTCTTTGTATCAAAGAGCAACAAAAGGAACAACATAATATATCGAACAGGTACGATATTTCAATTTGCGATGAAATTGCTCCATCGACTGAGTACATTATTATTGGCAGAGCACTTCTCCGCCCCGCACGCAGATATTTATACGAATTGCTTATAAAATAAAAATGACATATTTTTTTCGCACGGTATTGACAAGCTTGCGCCTTTTTATCATAAATGACAAATTATGAAGACATTGACGAAATTTTATTGACGACCGGTAATGAGAAAATATAAGTACCTATGTATTTGTTTATTTCGGGTAATTTCTAGGAAAGATGTCTTACAAGGAAAACACACAAATTATTTTCCGAGAACCGATTCCAATTACGGAAAATTCCTCTCATTTCTATATGGATACAATTTCACAATTGAGATCCTTTCATTTTTCTTGCAAATGTTTGTGATAACAGCTCAAGTTCCATTTGACGTTATGCTTAAATATTACCTTAATTTATTGCGAAATTATCTAATAAATTTGTCGGAATCCTTAAGCCATTTCGACTGCGCGAGTAATTTTATCAGTACCATATATTTCAATAAACACGTATTTTATTACTCGAAATTTTATCCCTTTGCTTCGCACACGTGCGAATGTAAACGCTTAGGTTGCCAGCGATGCGTCTTATAATAATGAACAAACAATACTTCAATTGATATTACGCCGTTCTCCATGCTATTTTTGACGCGTGCCACCCCTTTCTCCCCACTAGTGGTGCTTGTTGCCAAGTTCCAAATTCAAATTTATTCAATTCGAGGAGCGATCGGCGTGGAAATGAAACGTCTCGCGATAGTACACCTCTATCTCTATTAGCATTTGATGCCGACACGTCATTGTTATAGTTGGGTGCACAGGGAGGATCTACTCGGTGTTTTTTAGAGTGTGCCCGCTTCTGCCGACGCTCCCCCTTTCGTGGAGTTATTGACGCCTTGACGATTACAATAAAAATGGTATGAATGAAAATATCAAGATGATATTTTAAATAATTCTCGTCTGTCTTTTAACAATTTTTATAGTACATTACCACGATTAAATTCCAAAATTCAATTCGAAGTCAACTGAAAAAATTACGCCTAACATTAGATAACCAAGCGTTCTTAGTAATGTTCAAATTCAAATTCCTATATTAACCTAGTACAGATAATACAATTAATTCATTAAGCTACTTCCCTGATACGATATTTTTCAAATAATAATAAAAAAAAATTACATAACATACCATCACGCCTGTATTCCCCGAAGGGTTAGGCAGAGGCGTACTAATGTACACCCACAGTTTGCCGGTATGTTTAGGACCCATGTAATAGGGGGCGAACCTATTGCCATTAACCGGACACAAATCCAGACTCCGAGCTGCTCCTGAGAATCTCATAGAAAAACCCAATAACACTGCTCGACCTGGGGATCGAACCTAGGACCTCTAGCGTAGCAGTCGGGCTTGGGACCACTAGACTAATGAGGCAGTCAAATAATATTAATAATAAAAATTCCTTTATTTTTTCTCACCACAAACCAAGTACAAAGCATAAAATAATGCTAAAAATAGAATAACTTGTGATGACTTTACGCACCTAAATTGACGGTACCAAACTTTAACATAGTAAACAAACAAAATCTGGAATATCGCATTCAAAACATCAATAAGCTTCGGCTGATCAATTCTCACCATCACACATTTTGAGCACAAGTCGCACGGAAATCGCCGTATCTTTGCACACACGAGCGACCGTTGACAAAGTTATAACAGAATAGACCCCCTTTTCACTCAATCAGCTGCGAACATTTTAATTCTGTTATTCTTCCATCTATTTACCAACGATTTTGTTTCGTTTGACGATTCGACAAAGATTTTGTTGGGCAGATTACGCAGACGATAAGTCAAAAGGAACAGGCATTCTTTGCTTAATTGAATTTCGTTTCGATTCCTCGAATTATTTCGTGTTCTGTCTATCTTTAGGGATGTTTCTATGGAATACAGTGTTAACGTTGAAATAGTTACAAATGATTGGTTAGGTTAAAATATTGTATGTTTTTATAATGCCTTGTAGCTTCCCTTCGAGACTTTGTTCGTGGATTGTCGTACATCTTGATAAATACTTATAGATAGTAACCTTCTTCGAGCTGCTTTAAATGAAGTCTGGGCGGCATTCGTTTAGTCGTTTACCTACATCTTGACGAAACAACAAACAGAAAAACCAACATTCTCATTTATGGAGTAAGATAGCGAAAATGACAAATCATTACAATTACAACATGGATTCCGAACATCCAAAAACTATAATCACACAAAAACGTCATTTGTCTCAAAACACACCAAACACGCCAACTTATTCCCAACATTATTTTTACATAACACACGCGACGTAATAATAAAGTCATAATCACTCAATTTTCATCCGAGATACGGCGAAAATTGGGGCAATATAATTTAAAACTAATCATACAACATTTCGTGCACACCCCTCTTAGTTCGAGGGTGAGGTGCACGGGTGAAAAGCTGGCGTACATAATGAAATCTCGTCAAATAAGAGCGAAATAAACGCGGCAGACGATGTACTGAGGTGAACAATACGAGAAAATGCACAATATAAATACGAAAGCTTGTCTTTTTGTTTGTTTCTGGTTGACACTTCAACAAGGCACTGGATTTCAACAAATAGGCGCAGACCTAAAATCCGAAAAAAAATAATTGACATAACTCAGGCTGATCACATTTGACAGATGTCAAATAGAATAAAAACGTTAATGCTTTTTGTGTTTGTATTTTTCATGTGGTAAATTAGAGTTACATCTTTCAACATTTATAGAAAAGCACTGATTACCCACCAGATTTTAAGTTATATAAGCTGGGTTTACATAGGTATTTACTGTCTTGTCTCGTATTATTCAAATACAAATGTTATTTGAACAAAATAAACAAAAACATTTATTTGTAAGAGCTTAATATTATGTGGTACTAATATTTTAGGAATTATATCTCATTATTTTCACAATCGTAATTATCACCATAATCGACATCGTGCCACACGAGCGATACCGCGAATAAAATCTAGTGAGATCGTACGCCGGAATCGCATTGTTTGCTCGGTAATTTCAAAACCTACGGCCGAGCTTTGGCGTCGACACAGCGTTTGAGGATAGAGATGTTTTTCAACTACTAGGGGGTCTGTGTAAAAGGATCTCGTGGTAAAGTTGGTAGACATAAAAAGTTGTGTCCTTATTTTGTAATGTTTTATTTTTAAGCTGGCAATGTTTTACTGTGGAACTCGTGTTTTATAATCAACTTGGCCAGTTACAATGCTATGCATTAACGTACCTAGTTGCCAAGATTTTTTTATTTTAATACCATTTTGACAATAAACCTTATCTGGGATATGGGACCCTCCATGCACCGGAGAGAATGGTCCCGGTCGTTATACGAACGCTTGTGGTAATCGCCAGTGGTAATCACAAGCCCGAAAAGTCTGACAACTATTTTATACTTGAGATATCGATATTACCCAGAAATAGGGATGCGGCGACCAGTCTGATGACAATCGCTTCGTGTAAAATACTTATAATCAGCTGCATCTAGAGATGGGTTTATGCCAGGGCATTTATTTATTGCCCAAAATGCCTGGGCAGAAACCCATATATAGCTGCATCTGATTGGACTGACAGCTGATCCCAATATATTTGAGAAAAGGCTGGGATGATAGGCTGCCATAATGACTAGGAGAACCACCCCAGTGCGTTCATTAAAGATCTCGGAGCCTCCCTCCACAATCTACTATGGATAGCATTGTGTTTTTAGTTGTTAGGAGCTTGACATAACCCTCCACATTTCCTTGCGAGATACGTCGGACATCCATGAGGAATTTCACAAGGAAAAAAAAAAGAAATCAAAAAAGGAACATGATGAGACCAACCGTTTCACTAGCTAAAGAAAAACAAGGTGAGCTCAGTTCACAGTTAGTTAATTCAATGAGCGGTGTTTAAAATCTATAAATACAAGTTCGCAAGTTATAATAAGCGTAAATTATTATAAAATGAGAGCAATTGTTTACCAGAGGAAGTTGTACAAATTAAACAAACAATAGCCGCCGCGGCGCTGTAACGAGTTTTGACAAATATGCTAACTGCATAGTATAGTTGACTGACACAGTTACCAGAGCGTTAGAATATAAGGAATAATCTTGAAGTGAAAATAAAGGGGCAATTAACAGTTCGGACGAAATAACATTACGTCTCTGAAATCGTATGCAAGTGGGGTTAATCTATACTTATAATAAATCTGTAGAGAGGTCAATTCTGTACATGAAATATATTTCCAAAATAACTATCAGCGGGTGATTAGTGATCTATACTGACGCCAAAAATGCAATCAGTAAAATTTTTGTCTGTCTGTCTGTCTGTCTGTCTGTATGTTCGTTATAGAAACAAAAACCACTCGACGGATTTCAACGAAACTTGGTACAATTGTTCTTCATACTCCTGGGCAGGTTATAGTATACTTTTCATCACGCTACGATCAATAGGAGCAGAGCAGTGAAGGGAAATGTTGGGAAAATGAGTGATTCATGAGAAAGGTTTCAAGCTATAAAACATCACGCTACAACCCTTAGGGACGGAGCAACGCAGGTGAAACCGCGGGCGAAGAACTAGGGAACAAAGTAACTATTCCACGCGGACGAAGTCGCTGGCAAAAGCTAGTTTTTAATATAGAAACTCGGGGTAAAGATTATTGAGATGGTAAATCAAATGTTTCGCATTCGTGATCATTGTTTTTACTGATTTCCATATTTGTGTACATAAATCCCTAAGTAATTTCACCTGCGCGCTGATTTGGAACTGTAATTAGAATCGTTAAAGGAACCATTTTTAAACTCTGAAAATGTATGCGAAAGTAAATTGATACATAATTCATATTTATTAGATGAAAAGATGTATTGAATATGTGAAATTATATGACAAATAGGTAGTTACTAATTCAGCCTCTTTGTTACTTATATTCTATTTTCTTTAATTCTTGATAGGCTTACTCTCGACTACCAGTTCCCCTGATGTTAAGCGATACTGCGGTCTACGATGAAGCGCGCTTGCCTAGAGGAAACCGATTTACTCGTGCGTCATTTAAAAACACCCAGATTATATCTATAGGGGAAGACCCACCCAGGAAGCGCATTCCACATTTTAGCGGTACGCATGATAAAAGTGGACTTAAGAGTCCGGCGGACCGAATTTCTCTTACAAACGTAATATCGTAATAAATCGTAATTCAAACGCAATTTAATCAAATTCTGTTATTATTCGGATTCCGATAACGTTAATCTAGGTTCGTAGGTTACCATTTTATCCAAAATACTTCACTGGAAATAAATGTAAGCGAATGCAATGTTTGATAACTTTACCAAGTTTGGAACGATTTTTCGGTCTTTTATTTCCAGGGAAGTAGTAGTAGACGAAATAGTACCGTAGAAACCTAGATTAACGGTATCCAAATCCGAAAAATAACATAATTTGATAGAATATTGTCTGGATTAAGATTTATTTCGGTATTACGTTTTTGTGGGAAATTCAAGCTCCGCCGGACCCTTAAAGCGTTAAGTTCGGGTTTTTGGGATGTCCATTATGGACCGATGTCGCTTTTTGTGCTTCTGTTCGTCCGATAGCGAAAAGGGCAAGGGGAAATAACATCGTGGAGATCTGATGCACACTCTCCGAAATGTATCCGATAAAAATCCGAGCTCTATTAATGTTTATTGGTATTTTTAAAGTTTTCTAATGATGTTTACGGCTCAAGAGAAATGCACGTCCTCCAATGCACATATGTAGGTAGATACTCATTACTTGTATAATAATAATACGTCGCAAGCTGACCTTACAATAACCACTAACGTACTAACGGTCAAAGCATAGTTATTCACTGTTTAACAAGCCAACAAACACAGGTTTCACATTTCGCGTTGTCGTAAGGTCGACGATGTTAATCTTTATTGACACGACATGCATTTTCAGCGTGCGTAAAATATCAACCAACATTGCAAATCTATAAGATATGATTTTAGGAATAAAACAGCTATTTTATCATTTTTACTTCCGTGCGCGGCAATGCCCGTGCGTGCCAATAGGCTCGCCCGCTATGTGTACCTACCGTCGAACTGTGCATGTACTGTAAGTAGGTACTTATCTGCCTAACCCTATTATTAGTCAGTAGATTTCCTTATGTGAGATAGGATTTTGTCATTATTTGTATGGAATTGTATCTAAATCGAATCTAGCAAGAGTACTTATAAACCAAAGAGTACCTAAGTATAATGAAACCCGCTAGTTACAGTTGCAAACTTGCAAGTTACTAAAAAACACAGATACTTGTCACGACTCGCACGAAAACGGAATTCCTAGACGAAAATAAAACACCACCACTAAAAACGAGAAGCTCCCTGAGTTTTTCCAACATTTTTAATTCACCTCATCAAGCCAAGTGCAAAAGGTAATTGTTTTCAATGGGACTGTACATAAATTAAAACGCAAAACAAGCCAACTAAAGCTACCCACTGCTGGTACAGTCGCGTTCAAAAATCTTTACGGTTGGAAATATTTTTACCACTTACCTGAAGGAAAGAAAACTTTTAACCAGTTGTGAGACAATATTGCAGGTATTTTTTTTTCGGAGTGGTCGTCTTTGGATATTAAGGAGTCATGGTATCTTGTAAACCTTAATTACCTTCATCAGATACCTTGTTCCACCCGACTAGACACCACACTACAACTGAATGTGACAATCGTAATATATCTTTATCTAAATACCGTACTCAACAAATAAATCTCTTGTATTGAAATATATTTATAAGAATGTTTTGCAACTTCAGCAGACATTACATGACATGAACAAGCGTTTTATCGACTTGATCTATATTGATACATGAAAATGTGTTTTCTTTTCAATTTGAAAAACGACAAAGTCCTTGTGTTATCATTCTGCCGTAGCATAATATTTACACACAACATTCGAAGAAATTAATCTAGAATTCCCTTTCAAATGACGTTAGTGTGACATACACATAATTGCACGCGACAGTACACTCAGCGTCGCAAACACAACTAATTTGTATACGTCTCGAAGTAGAAACGGGAGCCACTAATTTAATGAATCTTAAAACAGTCCCAACTTTTGCGATTCAGCTCACGAAACTGGTGACACTGTGAATATTTCAATGCGGAAGCGATGTAAATAATTAAATTAATTTATAGTGAAAATATGAAGGTTGTATAAGTTTTACAACGATGGTTTTCCGAAAGATTCATAGGACATTTTTTAATCATACATATTAGAAGCCAAAGTCCCCCGCCGCGTCTGTCTGTCTGTTCGCGATAAACTCAAAAACTACTGAACAGATTTTCATGCGGTTTTCACTGATGCACGGAGTGATTCGTGAGGAAGGTTTTAAGCTATTTAACATCACGCTACGACTCTTAGAAACGGGACAGCGCGGCAGAAACCACCGGCGGGTCGCTAGCATATTATAATGTATAACCATACGTTGAAATAAAACTTATTTTACGGATTTATATCGCGATTTATTTATTAGAAGCCCATAATCAATCAGTCTGAATCATTTATGAGCCCCGAATGGAAAATTAGACCCCACTATTTGAATGGGTACACTTCCGATCCAACAGCTGATTTTTATTTTTATTTTATAAGAAATAAAATAAAAATGACAGCTGATGAGCGCATATACAAGTGACGTTACTTTAGCGGGAACACGCCACGTTAATGAGGAAAATTTATGGGATTGACACTTACCATTTGATCGAGTAGAGCATGCGCAAATGTCAATTTTCACACATGGCGTTTTTATTTTTTCTGGTCCGAAAACTATCGAAGTCGCAGTACGATAGAATTTGGAATCAGAAATTTACGATTTATTGACAGATTCCGAAGTATCAATTACGGTTATTAGTTGATCCTATGAGGTCCGCGTTAGCACCTGAAGGTTTTTTTTAAGACTACGTCATTGACACATACTACGACATTGAATTAAATTGGAAACCGCAACAGAGAGTGTTAAAAACGCGAATATATTTCACCTTGACTCATTCTCGTAATGTCTTTAGCACACAATGTAAAGGATTTACTTTGTGTGACAAAAGATAATGTACGGTATACACATGCGGACATAACTAGTGATGTGATAATACCAAAATGTTCTTGCTGAAATCGCAGATAATCCGATTATATTTTACGTCGGTTTTCCTAATCGATATTCTCTTAATGTGGTTCGTTGCGTTGTTTTCCAATTGTCATAGGGGTCGGAGACTTAGGTGCATCAAGTCATAGGTGTTGACTTTGTCAGCTAATTTTATTCATACTATTAATTTTATTCCTCACGTGGGAGAGCCATGCTTCGGCACGAATGGGCCGGAGTGATACCACGGCCTCACAGAAAAACGGCGTCAAACAACGCTTACATTGTGTTTCGCCGAGTGAGTGAGGTTACCGGAGGCCCAATCCCCTTTTAAAAAGTCGGCAACGCACTTGTGACTCCTCTGGTGTTGCGGGTGTCCGTGGGCGGAGGTGATCGCTTAACATCAGGCAATCCGTATGCTCGTTTGCCCTCCTATCCCATAAAAAAAATACATACGAAATATCATAGTTGCATTACATGCTTCGCCAAATATTTTTTAAACAAAACACCCATGATACCACCACACCTATAATCCCTGAAGGGTTAAGCACAGGTGTACTAATGTTTCCAACAGTTCGCTGTTATATTTAGTTCCCATTTAATAGGGTGCTAGCTTATTGCCATATGTTACAAATCCAAACTCAAAACCTCTAGTGTAGCAGTCGCTTAGAATCACTTCACTAATAAAGCAGGTTTATTTTAAACCATAGTAATAATAAATTACAATTCGAAGTACCTAAATAATTTTAATTAAAGCTTGTCAGAAATGTATCATCAAATGTAATGTAATGTATCTGATACAGTAACAGTACCTACAAGAAAAGACGTCTATAAAGGCTTACGTCGACATACTCACTTGTCACAGTACTAGACACATTACATGCTACACCTCGTGAGTACCCTGCTTAAAGTGACATCACTGAGCCATAACTCGTAACTTAACGACAGTATACGTGGCGACAGGCATACGCACTTTGAAGGGCATGAGTTACGAGCTAAGAAAGGATAATGGCCAGTAAAGTAGCTTGGCCTAAAGGAATGCTGATAGTGTGGTCCTGGGCTAAGGATCCGGCGGACCGAATTGCCCGTACAAAAGTAATACCAAAATAAATCTTATTTCAAACAGAATTTAGTCAAATTGTGTTATTATTCGGATAGTATTAATCTAGGTTCCTGTCCTACCATTTCGTGCAAAATACTTCACTAGTGTTTGAATTACGATTTATTTTCGGCCTTACATATTTGAAAAATTCTTTCACTATTTGAAAAATACATTATTCCAGATAGACATAGGCTATACAATTATAATATATTGTTCAATTAGTTATTTGTGAAAACTTGTAATTGGCCATATTTATCTTAAACACTGTATCTGTAAGCTGTAAGTATTCTATTAAATAAAAAAGAAAATTAAATATATTCAACCCAGACAAAATCGGGGGGCTTGAGGCTTCTCCTTACTAATATTATAAATGCAAAAATTTGTTTGTTACTCTTACACGCCAGAACGCCTGAACCGATCTGGATAAACTTTGGCACACAGATAGATTATAGCTTGAAATAACACTTAGGCTACTTTTTATCCAGGTTGGACCCAATCCTGAAGTCCACACAGACAAAATAGCGGGCAAAAGCCAGTTAAATAATAATTTTGTGGATGATGGATCAGTCAACCATATTTCAACTTCGTAGCATACACATCATAACATCACCTTAAGATGTAAATTCAGAATTTGAAGGCAAATTTCGACCTGCCAAGTGGGACTCACGGTGGCTTAATTAGTCATAGCATTTGGTGTATCTAACCAGAAGATACAGGTTCAAATCCTGCTCGCAGTCGAATTTTTCCTTCACTAAAATAACTAATATTATATCATCTTCTCTTGTGTTCTGTAAGTCACCTGAAACTGTACTTACCTTCAAAAAGCGATTATGATGATGCCCCAGCTAATCAGTGTTCGTAAATTCAAGGTCTCAGTAATGAGTGTAGGAAAACAATAAAATATAAGAATGTGACTAGTAAGCTGTCAGCTTTTAGCGGCCACTAACTCGGTATGTTCATTGTTAAGATGTCCTTCATGTAAATGGCCGCCATTACTCGAACTATACCATGCTTAGAATAATTCTTTTTTTTTAAATAAAACGTTGCCCCACACTAGGATTTTCTCCTGTATCGTGGGTGCGTTTACAAACACAAATTCTTCACATCCACAAACGCCCAGACCCGGAACAACTACCTGTAGATCATACAAATATTTGCTCCGTGTGGGGATCGAACCCACAACACGTGACGCAGAAGCCGATCGCTCAGCCGCTACGCCAAACGTGTCGTCAAATACTCACTTAGAATAATTGTTAAACCATTTTGAAGATATTTTATTAAGAAAACATACCAAGGTTGTATTCCCCGAAGGGTTAGACAGAGTTGATACACACTGGCTGTATCAAGCTCGCTCGTACTGTTCATAGCAATGTAATCCTTAGCGTGCTTATGGACTAAACGATTTTACAAACAAATAATAATATTTAATTTTAGTTTTGGAGCGCCTGGGAACAAAATCGTGGAGCGGGCGGAAATAAGCCTTATGAACGTTTACTGTACATCTATATCATTACGCTGATAAATTAATAAACATGCTCCTAGTCTTCCCCAACTATGTTAGGATCGAATTCCAATCTAACCCAGATCCATGCATGAATATCAGTATATTAAAGCGACGGTATGTAGCTTAATGGCTAAGGCGTCTGACTTACGATCATGTGGTTGCCGGTTCGAACCCCACCCATTCCACCACTGACATGAACCCACGTGACGTGAACGGGGTTAACAAGAATACTAGTAAAAAAATATATACATATACATCCCAATTTCTAGGCAATGCTGATATCCAATAATACCCGTTGTCTAATTGGTAAATATATTTTTGAGATGAAAATCCCGAGAATTGATGCGAAACAGAATCGTCGATCTTATTACTTAATATTTCTTTCTTCTTTCGATCTATTTCCTCAGTCGTAAACGCCGATTCGCCGAACGACTTTAAAAATAAAGTCGGTCATCGTAGGTCCCGACCTCCCCGCCTCCCCGCCCCTCAGTCAAGAGGTTATGTAAATTGTTTAACGAAGGATGCCGTTACCGGCTCTATGGCGCACTTAAGGCATTAACATTTTAAAGCCTTATTTGCGCTAAGTACACAATTACTTGTGCATTTAAACAGATTACACTACGTTTAAAGATTTACTTTAAATTATTCTAATTAGTTTGACTCTGTCATTCTACCGGAGTTTGTTTCAATTGTAAATAGTTCGTGTTTTGTTTTGTTGGAGGATTCTCTTTATCTTAGCGTTTCCTTAGCATTTTTACGGATTTGTTTACCTATAAGGGCTGTCTCGTGCTTGAAATAGGTTCACGACTCTCATGAAACACTCAAGGACAGTATTTAATAAGGTTCTGTGTAATTTTTCTTACCTTACATGTCATAATAATGGCACTATTTTTAAGTGATGATGGATATTGTAAATTAAATAATAATAACTCTCCTCTCCTTTCAAGGATTATTCCTTATTATAAAATACTAGGGTGCAGCTTCGCTTGCGTAGATTTTCGTATTGTAGAAATATTTTCTATAAACCTTATCCGACACGAACACAACAAAAAAGGAATTATCCAATTTGGTGCAAAAGTACATACATACATTTCGCTAATTCATTTTTATTTATATAGCTGCACTGAGAGAAGCCTATGTTTTAAATAATCCCGTCTCCTTTCGTGTTATACATATTAGAAAGTCATGGATATAATTTTAAATCTTGATTTAGATAACATCTAAGCATAATACGTTCATACGTTAACTTCAAATATCTTAAATTATTGTGATTTAAAAAATCCGAATGAATTTGTGTAATACACGTGTCGACCTTTTGAAAATGTAGTATTTTCAAAAGATCGACATGTGTATTATATTCAATCGTCAGCGATATTAAAATCGAATATTAACCATTCAGAGCTACATGTGCTGTCATCAAATAATTCGCGTAATATTAATATTCCATTGAGAAGCACGTTGAATGGAGTGCAAAGCGTCAGGTATTAATAGAAACATGTGAAGTTGCGAACGGAGTTCCCACGTTGGTGATGTAATACCGCGTAACTGATAATTTTATAAATATTATACTATAATGATTTCATCTTTGTTCCTCGGAGCCTAAAATTACCCTTTGTGAAATTACCTTGTGCAATTTTCGCCATAATTCGTTATCCGATTGAAAAGTAGTTTTTGCAGTGCAGTGTGACAGACGTACTTTTTTTTAATAATGACTTATTTTTACGTGGAAGTCCAGATATAGTTCCTGGTCTATACACATAATACCAAGAATCAACGTTTGCATAACTGATTTAACAATTTATGATGACTCGAAACCCAAATAATGGAAGGAGCCACATAGTTTCTGTCTTAATCTTCTCGGTCGCATTGGCTCGATAGCAATTGATTTCCTATTGTGTCTGGTCAGGTTTGTTTACATACACGTGACTTTGCATTTTTTAACCCTTTGACCGCGACGTGAAATCAGAAAAAGCGTGCAATTTTCATGGTATAATTAATTAATTAAGCGGGATATGTTTTTAAAAGTAGAGTGTAGACACGTTGTAAATTATAAACCTATACATATTTGAATTTAACATAGCTCCGTGCTATGTTGTGTTCCTAACGGTGAGCAAGATCGCCAGAACTCCGCAAGGAAGCGTTGTGTTGACGGTGATGTTTTGTTACCGCCGCTGTCATGCATGTCAACATGTCTTAGGAGACATGTTGCTGCCGGCCCAACTATTCCTCCTTAATTTACAGGGTCGGCAACGCGCGAGTGATACCCCTGGTGCTGCAAGCGTCCATAGGCTACGGTAACCGCTTACCATCAGGCGGGTCGTATGCTTGTTTGCCACCTTAGTAGTATAAAAAAAATACATTATTCCCATCCATTTCAATAAGAAAAGACATTTAAATTCCTCCAACTTCACTCGAGGCACGCCGCACTCAATCTTTCCCCTGCCAAAATCGACTTGGCATTAAAAATGTATGGTTACGAGGTATTGCATTATCGCCGACGATTGCGCGATTTCGAGTTTCGTTTTCTCGCACAATTTTCATGCTAATCTTGGTACGAACTCGCTGATTTCGCTGGCATGAAATATTTGTAACTGTAACGGAGGGTGGATATGTATTGTAAGCTGTACTTATAATCGTATTTCCCCCTACGTTCTTCTGATCGTGGCTCAGATTTAAAGTTTAATAAGTATGCGTATTATTACTGCTGATGTCTGAAAATTGTAGCAATAAAATCCGTAAAAAACTAGTTATATTTTACTTACTGTCTCATTAGTGTAGTGGTCCCAAGCGCGACTGCTACACTAGAGGTCCTGGGTTCGATCCCCCGCTCGAGCAAAGTGTTATTGGGGTTTTCTATGAAATTCTGGAAATAAAAATTAAACATACCGGCGAACCGTGGGTGTACATTCAGTACGCCTCTGCCTAACCCTTCAGGGAATACAGGCGTGATGGTATGTTTATGTTATGTTACATTTTACGAATTATCGCTATTAGTTCTTTTTTATTATTTTTTTATGTTAGTTTAAAAATGAAAAATATAGTCCGCAACATCGCGATTTAAATAATGTCACTAAAATGCGATAAAATCCATAAAAGTAGTTTTATTTGAATGTTTTTCTTTTATAAACTTCGGATTAAAATAAATTTTAAAAAAATAATGAAACAGATTTTGTTTGGAATGTTTTTGACGGTAAATTGTTCAACACTGGTTGAACAATATACCGTCTGGTGAAGCTTCTGAAAACAAATTTGACATTACTAGCTCCGCTCACCTCTTTCATCTCTCGCTCATTTCGCACTACAAACTGAACAGTTTCGGTGCCTTTTCAATTTCGCCTCTCGCCTGCCTCACAGGGGGATTGAGAGACCCCCAAAATGTTGGATTTTACGCGTAATACTCACCCACACCGTGTATTGTGTATCGTGCCCCTTTGACGTCGGAAATTTCACGTCTGTCAGCACTAACTTCAGGTGTGTTTGCAGTTTTTAATCGCGATTCCTTGTGACCTGAATGTTTTTGAGTGCCCTTTTTAGACATGGATTTTAGTGTGCAGTTCAATACGTATCTGCAGTAGTCATTGGTAAGATCCCTTTTTAAACATAAAACATAACATATTGCATCCAAGGATTAGGCAGAGCTGTGCTAAAAACCTAAATTTCTCATTTTAACAGCTTTTGTGAAGCTTTTTCTTTTCTTGATTATTCTAAATTATACCATAATTTTGTTTGAGTAAGGTTTAGGTTTAATCCTCTGTGTCCCATTGAAGTCATTAAGAGTTTTAAGTACCTAATGGATTTTAAATCCACTGAGCCGAGCCACCTGCTAAGCAAGGCTAAAACTATTTTCCCAATTTTGGGGCGATTAAGCTGTAACATTATAGCTATTACAGTAAAAAAAATATCGTTGATAAACTGCATAATCGCTTGTAGGCTATGCCATTTTTAGCATAAGACTATGAACTTTTTTATCACGTACCTCAATTGCAAAGTGAATCTTATTCTGTAACTACCCATCCAAATCTCATACATAGATCTGAGAATGTGTCAGTGCCACGTAAACCGCAACACGTTAAATAATAAAACCGCAAATCTAGGTCGGGCACCCCTCGTCACTCCGCGCACACACTTGTCAGAACCTCAAAGATTTAACAGCATCAAAAATTCGCATGCACCGAAACGGAAAATGCTTTATGACCGACGCTGCTTGGGGTCGAACGTCGTAAATTTCCGAGTTAACCCCGCGACCGCCGAGCTTCAAGGATCGACGACTACATATTTCAGGATCACGCTTGGATTTCTGACTGCAGCCTCATATGTACGACAATGCACTTGTATCGATGTTGTATCAAATTCGAATTTCGAACGTTATACCCGTCGCGACGAGAGATTTCGCTGGATTGCCTTTCATTGCACTTTTTAGTACTTACACTTACAGTAAATGTAAACTTGAAGTGCAATGAATTTCGCATAGTGATAATATTTTTGGTGGTTTTTGTGATTCTACGGTTGCTTTAAATGCATCAAGAAAATTCGTTTCCTCCATTACGTAAACATATCATTTGGTAATGGTTTTGGTGATAATAGAGGAACATTATTTCGCACTTAATGTGTGGCGTAACAGAATAGTCAATTTTTAACAGATTAAGGTTAAATGTTCAGCCTATAACCTACATATTTGTTGGTTTGCTTCTCATAGGCTTGTAATGAGTAGGTATTAGGTCTACATTTTGTGGAGAAACCCATGGTTTGTCTTGTATTAGTATCTTGTATGGTCTTTCAAAGCCAAAACAATAATCTGGTCTTGTCATTTCTGCAGCCTACCCAGGACACTACTGGCACCGCCACTTTTTATGACATAGTAAGGATGGTACTAATGTGAACTTTCTCGTTGTCAACAGAACGCAAGCTATTCGTGGGTATGTTGAACAAGAAGCTGTCGGAGAACGACGTGCGAGCGCTGTTTGCTGGGCACGGCGCCATCGAGGAGTGCACCGTGCTGCGCGACGCGCAAGGACAGAGCAAAGGCTGCGCGTTCGTCACATTCGTGTCTAAACAGGCCGCAATCGCCGCAATCAAGGTAATTACACCAGGGTTTGTTCGAACAGGATAGCAAGTTGCGATAAACTAGGGAACCCTGCGTGTTGCGCCGATACAGAAGACTCTCTGTTCCTCACTTTCATGCTAAGACGATTTAACCACCCTAGCATTCACGTCTAAGCAGGCTGCCATCGCCGCAATCAAGGTAATTACGCCAGGGTTTGATAGAACAGGAAAGCACATCGCTATAAATTAAGGAGCCCTGCGTGTTGCACTGATACAGAGGATTCTGCGTTCGACACTTTCATGCTAAGAAGATTTAATGTCTAAGCAGACCGTCATCACCACAATTAAGGTAGTTACGCCAGGGTTTGATATGACAAGAAAACACGTGTGATAGGGACTAAAGTCCTGCACGTTGCATCATCATCTTCATATGCTCCCAATTTAACCAGATGCGGCTGAATTTCAGTATTTTAACGATTTTAATGCCACTGGACTTCGGCAACACAATTTCTGGGTCATATCTATATCCTAAGGATACCCTGGATACCTTTTTCGCTTCTACGGTTTTCATAGGTGTTCGTATGACGGACTGATGGGGACTACGCCCTTCGTAGTCCCCATCAGTCCTGTGTTAAGAATAGTAACCCATCCAAAGATTGACCTTGGAACACACAAAGCTGTTTTCCATCCATTCCAGTATTTGGACAAAACGAGAAAAAACTGTGTGTAAATATGACAATAAATGACGCACGTAAATTTGACGTCATGATTCTCTTAAATTCCCCTAACACGATGATGATTCATTTCATTCTGTGATAGCGAACACTGAATTCTAGGACTCAATTGGAAAGCTATATGGTTATAATCCTGGCTAATGTAAGTACACCGCTCTTCTGCAATGATATGCCATTAACATCATTATGCCATCTACACTACTAAGTTGAATATCCGCTGCATCCGATTTAATTGACCAGTTTTAATTGGGAAAAGTAGATTACAATTCCTATAGATCACGTTTGTAATCCGTCACCGATGGCCTGTATATGTTTGACATTGTCGGGAATTATTAATGTAACAAGTCACTAATGATAAATTTGCAGTGAAAGCCGCTTTCAGCGGTTGTACGGGTACATGCCAGTTTAAATTGGCTTAATTATAATGTACTATACAGGACGAAATAATGAATGTGAACCTGAAATGCGGTGTAGGGCGTCGGACTTGGAATCATGTGGTTGCCGGTTCGAAACCCACCCTTTGCACTACCGATGTGAAGCATTTAGCTTAGAACGAAGGGTTAACAAGAATACTAGTAATGGGCAACCCACATTACTAATAAACTTTGTTTTTAAAGAAAGCAGAAATTACATGATTGATTTAAGGAAAGCTTAGCTTTTAATTCATAGTTTTACGGGACACCCAACATTTCAAAACATTACAATAATACAGGGCTGGTGCATTGATTGCCTAATTAATAAATTAAGACCCTCTATGGAGAGCAATAAAGAGGACGCTACATTTCACTACTTTGAAAATTACAGAGGTAATCAAGATGTGATGATAGTACCAGAGCACTAGGCTAGCTGAAAACCCTTGAGAGAGGGTACGTATAGGAAATATTGATACACCAGGTACCCAGATAAGTAAACTACCTGCAAATGCAATAAAGTCACGATTGGTATTGGCATAGGTTGAGAAACCATAAAAAAAATAACGAGACATAGCAACTAGGTGGAAGCGGGATCTCACATTTCAAAAATTTCATTAAGCATTATATAATAACCCAATACTTGTTTAAATTTCAGGCGTTACACCACAGTCAAACAATGGAGGGCTGTTCAGCACCGCTGGTCGTGAAATTCGCTGATACGCAAAAAGAAAAGGAACAGAAGAAACTACAAGCCATGCAGGCGAGCTTGTGGGGCCTGACGGCTCCCATAGCCCCCGCGACGTACCTCGCGTCTGAGGCCGCGTTGTCGCCAGCCACGCAGCTGCAGCTGCTACAGCAACTGCAGGCAGTTGGGTTGCAGCAACAGCTGTTGCAAGGACAAGGCTCGACGCTGTTACAAGGTTAGTGCCCAATGTCTGAATATTTTAGCATATTTTTTTTCTTAACGGGCTTTCTTTATTTGTAGACGCTTTTTGACCCACAGTTTTTTCTTACTCTGACTTATATCAAGAATAAGTACCACGAGATCTGCTCTTAAGCAAAAAGGCATTCTACGAATGAGTTTATTTCTGTACGAGAAGAAATATTAAATACACTTGCTTATATTTTTACCCGGTATCCTATAACCCCATAATATAAACTCTATTAATAAAATGAATTGTTTACTGTACTCGGCATAATTAAACGTATTATTTTTTGCTACTTACAAAGTCTGGCGATGACACTAACTAGTACAACGTGATGGACTATAGACTTACTCCTGTCATTCTGAGAGAAGAACCACGCGCAGTAAGATAGCACCAAAAAAGAATTATGATTATGACTGACTCAACAGAAAACTGGTTGGCTAGAATTATAGGACCTAAAAAAATTAAGAATAATAGATGTCAGTTAGTGTTTTCGTTCAAGGGTACACATGCAATCTGCGGTGCACTGGTGTGAGTGTATGAGCTTATCAAGCCATGACGCATCCGTTTAATTATTCATTTAGTTAAATGTACATGTTTAATTAATGATACACTCGTTTTATGTTTTATTTCCTTTCAACCCAATTTTACCTCGTCCTTGGTGTTCACTTAATTGGCCAGATAATTTTAATAGCATTCGGTATATCTATAGATATATATAAAATATAAAAGAAGAACTTGACTGAGTGACGCATCAACACACAGCCTAAACTACAGGAGCTACATACCTGAAAGTTTGCATACTGGTTCCTTTTGCACTGTAGACGAGCACTAAGAAAGAATTTTCGAAATTCAACCTTTAAGGTGTAAATGGGGGTGAAAATTTGTATGGCCGTCCGTAATTTTTTAGCGGTGAAACCGCGGGGTGTACCTAGTATTTATATAAATGGCAATTACTCAAAGTTTTGTTATCATTTCAGTGAAATTATCGTCACAATATTCTGGCAACACGATTTCCTTATCCCAACCATATTTTATTTGATCCCCATTTTATTTTTATTTACGCTACCCATTTTTTTGTTGTCAAATAGGTGTTAACTATCAGGATATCGCTTTCAATGGTGCAGGCCTGAGCGGGAGTACTGTGAGCGGAGTGGGGTCTTTAGGTGGGGGGGCGGCCGATCAGCTCGGAGGACTTTTAGCCCCCGTGTCGGTGCAGAACTTGGCTGCGCTGGCGGCGATGACGCAGCCCCCTGTGGTGACGCAAGCGGCCCCCATCCAGCAAGCCGCCGCGCCGCAGCCCGCCGCCCCGCAATTGTGTAAGTTTTATTTTTATTTTGCATAGGCCGCTAGTTTTTTCATTTAATTTAGCCCTAGACGGCCGATAAGGTTTATTTTAATTTTCGTTAGTTTTAGTTGCACTTTCTTTAGTAGTTATCAGTTATTTGTAAACTTCATTATAAGAAAGTTTATTGTGATCGAACAAATACTGTGTTAAAACATCCTTCATGATTACAAATCTCTGTTCTCTTAAACAATTTTATTTACTAAAAAGGTTGACACTTTTATTCCCATAAACAACTCTCAGACCTTTACTTCTTTTTAACTTTATGGCAACGTTAAAATCTCAAGGTCTGAATCCAAGATGCATTTTATATTACATCGTCATTAAAGTGATACTTACAGTATACTAAGCCTATAGAGAAGTTTCAACCAGACTTTCGACACAGAAAATAAATAAAATGTATAGAAGTTGGAAATGACATACAAGTATGTATGAACGCCCGAATTGTTGAAAACTTAGGTATAAGTCATCTCTATACATTTTGTTTCTATTCGTTCATTGATCGAACGTCAGATGTCGAACATCAGATGGCAACATGTCTAGGCCCCCAGAATACAACAAAATTTGGATCAAATCCGCATTTTCGATACGATAAATACTATACTATACTAATTACGACCTGTCTGTATCCTTAATAGAATGGAATCCACATAAGATTAAAAAACATGTAACGATCTTTTTGTCCGCAAACTTTCCTATTTCAGGTTTCGTTTCGACTTAAGTAAAAAAAAAAGATAAATTAACGATGAACATTTTTCACACTTCAGGTCTTCTCGGGAAGACTAACATCACAGGTAAAAATGCAAATGAAATAAAACGAAATGTGTGTTTTTTTGACATGGAATGGCAACTTCAGCTTCTTGGATTGATGTGATAAATGAGAAGTACAGTCATATCTTACTAATGGAATTGAGTTACTACATAAATAATTCCTGTGCACAGATTTTTTTTCAAAAGCAAAAGCTTTTACTTAGCATTCGTATCATAAGTAGGTACTCACCAAACAGACGATTCTTATCTTTCTAACATAAAAATGAAATACCTAGAACTAATTAATCACGAAATCTCAGAAACTATAACGCCTAGAACCTTGAAATTTGGCATATAGATTCCCTATAACACACAGGCATCCGCTAATAGAGAATTATGGAATTTTCCCATAGGAAATTCCCAAAATCAAATTCTAAATGAAAATTGAAGCCGCGGTAGCCTCGTGGCTAGGGCGTCGGATTGGCGATCATGTGGTTGCCGGTTCAAAAACCACCCATTGCACTACCGACGTGAACCCACTCGTAACACAAGCTACTAGTAATATGCGACCCACATTACTAGTATCCTTTTTTAAAAATAAACAGTAGCTACGAGATACAGCTAGTGTAGGGTAGGTAACTATGATACTTTTTTACGTTAAAAAAATCTAAAACAATACAACACTGTCAGATACAAGTTTCTATCAGAATAACATTCTAACATTACCATAAATTATACTTTGAGCGAACTTTAGATACTTATCTATATGTAGATAATGCATTGTTTTACAGTAAATACCTTTACCTACAGCAGACTGTTGTAAATGAAAAACAGACTGTTAACGTGACAGCCAAGGTTACAGGCGTTGTTCCTATAATAATGGTTTACTTACCTATATGCATCATTTATCACATGAATCTAAGACACGCCTGGTATGATTTCTATGTTGGCATTGTACAGGTAGAGTGGTCTACCAGCTTGCTTTGCATAGGCTATGTAACATTATGAATCGATAAACAACGCCGATTAGTGTTGACTTATGAATTGTCGCCTTCTAATTCTTTTTTTAACAAGACATGTTCATCACTAGTCTCGAATTTCGTTTTAATTATTTGTTTGTTTCAATATGGCGCGCGCCTTATTTACGTCATTTTATTTTGTTTGCGTATTTAATAATCGAATTGTATAATTACTACCATAAATTAAACTATATTTGTTGTGCATGCAATAAGTACCTAGTCACGAAATACGTCAGTTTGATCATACAATCGACGCATGCGTATCTATTTTTTTTAAAGCGAGAAAATTAGACCGAGTCGTTATTGTATTCTGCCTTTGATGTTTATCATTAGCTGTCGCTATAGATTATTTTTTTCAACTTTGTTCCGTGTTTTGTATTGTATAGGTATTCAGGTAAATAACTGCGCCACAAAACAGTTTTCGTGTAAAATTAACATTCTTGATTGTTTCTGCATGAAAGTGCTAAAAACTAAATTGTATTATTTATTTTTATGACATTTACGTGAGTGTTATGTTTAATTCTTGTTTTTACATTTGTATTTTATCTGTGTGTATTATTACTAATATTGTATGACACTGTAATTATGGCATGCAGTGTTTTATTTGTAGTTTGACATCTAGATTTTTTTAGTAGGTAGGTAGATACTATTTATTATAGATACTATTAATGACTCTTTGGTCATCATGTAAATTATCTTTGCCAACATTTTTTTCCCCTCTAATGTAGTTTATCTTACTGATAACCCAAGCATACATAGTTTTTATTTATTTCAAGGGCAAAGCAAATTTCAAAGCGGTGGATATGTCTGTACTTATCCTTGCAGATTTACAAAGTTAACGACTAATATTTTTGACGTTTTAAACATAAAAGTAACTTTGCCGTTTATCTTCAGAATAAATTAAGCTGTTCCAACATTACCGTTTATTATAAGTAGCTACGATTCAACCATTAAACTAACACGAACACTTAGCTCGCGTAATTTGACGACGATTTAAGTTTTACAAGACACTGAATGCTTGCTTAAAATCTCTAGCAATTCCTTGTTTCTACCCACTATTTCATTCGTCTTTTCTCATAATATCTTTGGGTTATTAATTGTATAGTTTTCTTAAAATATTTTTTGAAAAATATAGTTTTTGTTACTTACTTAAAAGAACGTTTTTAAAACCATGTCACTTTCTAAATAGAAATAAATGGACCGAGTCACTCGATACCCATCATTGTCATTAATCATAAAGTCATCTTAATTGATGATGTCTTGATGATCACTTTTCACCATTTACAAAACTTACATATTTCACAAAAAGAGTTTGTAAGTGTATTTTAAAATAAAAAGGAATTATATAAATAATAAAAATACAGGCAAGACAGCTCCACCATCATCCCTGCCTCCAAAAAATCAAAATCAAAAAAGTTACACAGTTCACAGTTTTCGTTTATAAATAAATTGTAATATTATTATTTTCCAGGGTCAACAGCTGAGCCACTAGGTTCGGCATACGCTGCACAATTTGGCACAGCATTCGCTGCAGCACCGTTAGGATCCGTACTAGGCTCTGCTGCCGCCGCAGCCGCTGGAAAGCAGGTTGAAGGTACGGGTAATCTTTATTTTGCTGGTAAGTGTATAATAAAGCCAGCAATTTTCAGGTATGGTCATGTTGTTTAAAGACAACAAGTGGCCTCCGTGGGTGTCGTAAGAGGCGGAACAAGCAGCACTGTGTTTATGTGTGTTATTACACACGATACGATAGTATTTTTTTGCCTAGCGTGGTCATGAAGGCAATTTTGGGAAGGATACGTTTGGCAGTGGATATTTGCAGGTTGATATTAACAACCTGTCGGGGTTGTGACGACAGTGAAGGGAATACAAGAACAATATTGTTGGTTCGAGGCCGATATATCTCTCCGCCTCCTCTAGCGACAGACGATCCATAATGATTTTACCGAACTATAACCAATTTGATATAAATATACAACAATTATAGGCGAGCTTGTACATTCGCCTGATAGGTACCTACTTCCTACTTGCAAAGAATCAAGTAGACACCTTGAGCGATGAGCAAAAAGAATCAACAACCGATGGTTTCCCTACATCAACCTATTCGAGCGTACATAAATTTTTGGACACACGCCAAACTCTGGCTAATCGCCAATTTCCTGTTCCAACCGTTTAAATCGCAATATTGCATCGTTTTTACTTTTTGAGTTCGAAGTAGCTGATATCAAAAGCTCTTTGTTATTTTGTTACGACAATAATAATGTTATGATAATAGATGTAGCTTCAATTTCAATTAGAAGCCACCCCTGCCTGTTCATCACGCAATGGTTTAGTGACATGTAGCGATTGGGGCATCAATTAGCCCGTTGTCTGAATCATCTTCAACAACCCCTACACTGTCTCACTGCCGGGCACTGCTTTCCTCTCAGAATATGAGAGGTTAGGCTATAGTTCACCACGCTGGGTTGGCAGACTTTACATGCCGTTGCGCTGTCGAGAAAATCTCTGAGGCATGCAAGTCTCACGATGTTTTCTTTGCCATTTCCTCTAATAGGCTAGAGAGAAAGAGAAATATCTGCCATGGTTTACTACGTTTATACTTGTGCACTGATAGCCATATCACATAATTCTAGATCATTCCTCAATATGATCCTTAGACGTAACGATTTCATTACAATGTTTTCCTTCATCATTGAAGCTATATAGTCATAAAGTAAACAATTTGTACGAATAAATTTGAATACTCAGAAGTTGGGTTACTAAAATAGATTTGAAATCAGGAAGCAAAAAAATATACGATGTCAGATAACAGGCTATAAACCTTAGTCACTTTACGAGTTCCACGAGAAGTATGGACGATCGATGTACCTATTCATGACGAAAACGAAACAGCTGTTATAAAAAGAACAATCACCAATTTGAAACATACCACTTAAATATTTTATTAGATTTCCTGGTAACACTTCTTTTACTAAAAACATCTACAACGTCAAATTATTGACTAGATATTGATGTTGTTTCTTTCGCCATACCACAAACGAATTGTCAGTCGGAGTTTTCTTGATCCCCAAATAAGTCAGGCTGTAGCAAAAGTTACTCTTTTCTCCTTACTTCTTCATAATTATTAACAGTGCTTTAACAAATATTTATTCTACAGGGCCTGAGGGTGGTAACCTTTTCATATACCACCTGCCTCAGGAGTTCACGGACACGGACCTTGCGTCCACGTTCCTGCCCTTCGGCCACGTGATATCGGCTAAAGTGTTCATAGACAAACAGACGAACCTCTCAAAGTGCTTCGGTTTTGTCTCGTACGACAACGCGGCCTCCGCGCAGGCCGCCATACAGGCTATGAACGGTTTCCAAATAGGTACAAAGAGACTCAAAGTTCAATTGAAACGTTCTAAAGAGCTATCGAGACCGTATTAAATATTCCAGAACTCGTTACTAGTGAATTTACAAAAAAAGAGTAAAAACAAACTTTGCAAAGAGGTTGTAAGATTCCGAACGTTTGTTGTGATGTATCCGGTGCACTGAACTGACGTAGTTTGAAAAGGTGCGTTCGTAACGGTCGAGTCCACGTGCACAGTTGTTAACTAAATAAGAATAAGGTTAAGGTTTGTGTCAAAGGATTTATCGTTTCCAAAGTATTCCCCAAATTGTTTATTATTATATTTTTTCTTAACATTTAAGTTTTAGTCACATTAAGCATAAGTTGAAGGATCGATACAATTTGTAGACGCCAAAGAGCTGGTAATTTTTAATGAATAATATATCTACAGCGTTATAACTGGCGAAGAGATTGTTTATTCATACAAAGATGTATTTCATCATCCAAAGTTTGTCTCGGTACTAAAGTACCGAGTACCGATGAGTATTTGCGTATACACCGTTAAGTTCGTTAGAACAATTATGATTAATATTTGTTACAGTTATTTTTTCTTTTATTTTATGTTACCAACTTGATAGTTAAATGTAAAATAATATATAATTATTATTGTGGCCATTGTCAGTCTTTGCAGTCAACATTTTCGTTTAAAATTTTAAGTGTTTAGATTAACGAAATGATCTCAAAGTGATCAGTGTATTTATTGTTTACAAATATCTACTTGTTGTCAAATAGTGTACTTAACATGTGAGGGCCTGTCGCCCGAAGACTACCTACCTATCTACGTTGAGAGGATATTTTAAATATTTTACGACTAAGAATACCACGAATAATCCAATAATATTATTTAAAATCTCTTTCAATGTACAAATCTATTAAAAATATAAACTTCAGTAACTTTCAATCATCTTAATCTAGTTAACTCCTATGTACATTGTAGGTACACCTAAGCTTACTTTCATATTATGATTAAAAAGGTTAAAGAAATTTTAAATATAGTAAGTTTACAACTTAGTCAAGTCAGTAAAATGCACTATAAATATTTAATTATAGGAACTAAAATCGTTTCCGTTATAACTACAAAATTTACACGCGATTGGGGTAATGTTTCCATTAACATGCGTGAAGAATTCCTTTGCTTTATACATTATTTCATACTAAGCTTTTTTGTAAGTAAAATATTTGAAATATCGTCTCGACCTTACTTAACTACTATTGTGCTTGTTTTGTGTAATTAATATAATACTTTAACCACTGTCTAACAATTTTAACACATCGAACACTGGCCCTTTAGTCAAAAATTTTTGTTAGTATAAGTATTTAATTATAGAAATATTTTCGTATGTAAGTTTTTGGTAATTGATTCATCTTCTTATAATATGTTTCTTTATAAAAATACTGTACGTCACTATTTACCTAATAGTCACTGGCACATTTTGATTGTTTCATAATTTTGTAGTATTTATGGATAATTTTGGTAACGGAAAAATACTGCATCACCGAACGGAACAAACTAAAAAGCCGCTTTATTTTGTCAGCCCGTCAAAATAATTTTGAACCATCAGTCAATAACTCTTTAGTTTATCCTACTCTTAAGTTTATTTAATATGCATACTAAGTACGTTAACTTTACGTAAAACTGTGAAATATACACCCACAAGGTATCCAACAGCCGAAAACAATTCAATATTACTTAGGTACCGGTATTTTTCCGTAACTCTAACCGTAAATACAAAATATTATCTTATCTTCTAATTAGCTATTAAATTAAGTATTAATTACATTTATTTCTTGAATATGACCACTTTTAATATTAGAAACGCTCAATAGGTGAAAAATTAAGGAAACTTTATTTACCACTTGGGGAAAACTACACTAGTATATTTATATTGTTTCGTTTACGAGAAATATTTAAGGTTACACCATCAATTATTGTTTTTAATTATTTTTGTTAATAACTTGTGCCAATGCGTTTGTTTGAAAAAGAGCTACGACCAATCTTTATTCTATAAAAACCTACTTACGTGGATTTCTTTAGATGTAATTAGTGATGTACAAAGTCCATCTTGCATCAAGACAAGATTAGCAAGACACAAGACAAGATGAAAAACAAATTACCTATTCATTATTTATGCAGATTAGACGACTTGTGGTTTATTCTCAATAGCATAGTCTTGCTTTGCGCATCACTAATAATAATTTATTCTTCTAAAAGAACTGATGTAGAGAGAGCATCATTATTATAATAACTTAAATTTAGTTGAGTATTATTATTATATTTAAAAAAAGTTTATCAAGATGGGTCTATATTATTATTTAGTTTAATTTTAGTCAACGTTTTGATGTCTTATGAAAGACAAAATATTTAGACTGAATAAGTTTCCTTCTTAGATGTTACAGCGATACAATTTTTGTCTTGTGATTCCTTTTAGTACGTTCATTAGTCGACACTATAAACATCTTTTTTCTTCGTCTTGCAAATATTATTTTCTTGTCGTTAAGGTAAATAAATTATTATAAAGGCATGTACGTATTGTTGAAACGTGGACATTGGGAATATTGATTTAGAGTTAATGGAGCTACGATCCTGGACACGACCACTCGTTTAGCCTCATAAAGGTGCGCGAATATTACTGCTGGTGCTGTAGCGTACGTAGTATCTACCTACTTACTTTGTTTCTTCAAGATTTACACCAGTTGCAGAAAATAATCTTTGTGCCGAGATGACAGTCAGGCTTTCCTGTTTGCAGCCCCACCAGTAATTTTAGCGAACTCCAGTATGTGATCTAGATAGACGTCAAAAATATTGTGAATAAAATTTTTTACCTACAATTTTCTAGGTGTTTGACGAGGAACCTTATTGTTGCTATTGCCTAAGTTTTTTACCACCAAATGATTGGGAAAGCGTAGAGAACAAGCATTTTATTTTTTAAAAGGGTGTTTTTGGTAATCGTTCGGTTACCTACTACCCGCTTGCTTCTATCGACAGATTCGAACCGATTTGTTACAAGATAGAATATTAGATGGTCTAACTTACCTATCGATTAAAAATCAAGCCACCAATTGGCATTTGCGTCGATTTTTTTTATATACAGTTGGTTCGAATGTCGATATATATCTTGTATAGGTTATAATATCGCCAGAAGCCTGTAATGTTACCGATGAAATGCCATAAGCTTTTTCAAGCTCAATGTTTTTTCCTAAGCATTTTATATGTATAAATGTCGCCTTGAATGCTTAAAATTTATTTACCTATTAAACATAGTACCTATAAAATCAGAAAATATTAAAAAACAAAGATCTTTTTTGCTGAGACCATCCTTCGTACCTAAGTCTTGGCAAATATAAAAAAACTGGGTAATATTTTGTTATGTATGATGAGCCTCGGTATTTAAAATCAAGTTTATTTATAGATATTGATTTATTTACCCACCCAGATTCTTATGGACATTTTTATGGTAAAAAAAATATCTAAATTGTGTAAGAGAGTGACAGCTTTGCCGAATCTGAAGACTATACATCCTGGACAAGAGCTAATATTGGACTAGACAAATAATTTTAAAGACTTACTTTCAGCATAGAACTGGCATAACGTCACTAATAACTTGACTCAATAATGTCTTAAAATTATTCAAACGAATATTTTGTATATCTATCTATACATAGAGACTTCACATTTAAAAGAACAAGAGAGAATATAGAATCTGGGTTTGTTTGCAATTTAACCTGCTAAATTGTATACCTACTTTTTTTAAAGGCAAAGAATAGCTTGATAAGTTTTATCGAGTCACGGTATGTAAAACTGCATATTTGAAGCAAGAAAATAAAAATTATTTTTACATTCTCGCGGCACCACACTAGATATACAATTGGTATGAAAAATTATAAAAGAACTGTTTTATACAAACACCCGTTTTGTTGATATGAATGTAAATAAATGTCAAGTTAAAAAATGTTGTTTATTTTTTCCAACTACCTGTTCCCTACGTGCTATAATCAAGCCATATTCCATTTATTATGTAAAAAGCGTGGCAATGCTGCCTGTCTTCTGGGCACCTTCCCGGACGAGTGATGCCGCGAAATACTTGGACGCTCAGTCACGCCTCTGTCTTTTAGATGTATATATAGCTTTTTGTATGTTCGTTGTAATTAGATTATGTAAAGTATCTATACTTTACCTAGGTACTTAGGTATTTACTATGCCATGGGGGCCATGGGTGTCCACGAGTATTTTGTTATAAAATGGTTTAGTCTTAGATTACTATTTCTGACAGCCAACAACAGTCCGTGGTGAGGGTAGTTCGAAAAAGCATCAACAATGACAATACGTCTCCACATCCTAATACTTCATGCCGTCCTAGTATCGAAGAGTAAAGTCCTAAGACAGATTTACTTGTTTTGGGTAGTTCAAGCGGACAAGTATGCGTTCGAAGAATATCGAATTATGTATTTACCTCCTTCACTTTACGCTGTCCTAGTACCGAAAACGAATTTATAAAACATAAATTAGGGTGTCAGTCAGTGTGTACTAATGTTATTTTTTACCATTCTAGTACTGTTGGAAAAAGAGCACCTAATGCAATTAAACGCCCAAAGCCTTCCTGACTTCATGGTACCCTAGTAATAAATAGAGAACGAAAACAATTCACCTCCTTATACTTTATGCTATCCTAGTACTTGGGAGCTAAAACTTAAAAAAATATTTTATTTACTTTCATTGACTACTTACTATTTGTACACAATATTTGATTCTCTATTACTTTATGATATCCTAGTACCAGAAGAAATATTTCAGTCTTTTTCTTACGAAAACAATTCACCTCCTATACTTTATGCTATCCTAGTACTTGGGAGCTAAAACTTAAAAAAATATTATATTTACTTTCATCATCCACCTTTTCATTGACTACTATTTAATTTTGTACACAATATTTGATTCTCTATTACTTTATGATATCCTAGTAGGTACCAGAAGAAATATTTCCGTCTTTTATTACGAAAATATTTCATTCACTAAGTATCTAGTTTTGTGGCACTAGGGCAGCATAAGATACAGGAGATAATTCCATAATCTAATTACAACGAACGTAAAAAAAGCTATATATACATCTAAAAGATTCAATTAAATTATTTTACTATATACCTACACTATTTACATAAAATACATGAACGTAAAAAAAAGCTATATATATATAAATCTAAAAATCGAAAGATTCACTAAGTAGGGATGATATCCTAGTACCTGGAGGTTTCAACCCTCTACCTACGTGATTCATACTTTTCTTTGCCTACCCTCATGCACCTTGTAATTTATGCTATCCTAGTACAATGCGACAATATGTCCCGGTGACAGTAATTGAATCACTTTGAACGTCGCCACCCTATCTTGAGACTATTATGGATTCTGCTGTTTCTCCAAGGTTTCTTTTTCGGGATTTGTATGGTGTCTTTATTCTATTCTTTGTTTTAATACAATATTTACTTTCCAAAGGACAGACTGTTACAATTTATTTTTAAATAAAACAAGCAATAAATACTAATAAATAAACAATTTTATTCACAACACCACTAATCATTTCCGTACTTCTGAACAAGTTTATCATTATACAACTTAATCTCATCCTCTTTTGTTTCTGATGTCTCGTCTTGGATTTCCAACGCTGATTTCACAGACGTGATGAGTCCATTACTATCAGCTAGAGGTAATATGTCACATATGAGAGGGGATTCAACGCCTAGGATGTAGTGACATGTCCTAGGTTCCAATAGATAGAGGGAAACTTGGGCAGGACTTGATGAGTTCTCCAGACATTTTAATTTCACCTCTGTTTGTCGAGGCTTGCCTGTTTTGTCGCAAATGTCGCCGTTCGCGTAGAAATGGGATACTGATGATCGGTATTCTGAAAAGAAGGCGATGTTTAAACTAAGCAAACAATTAATTATGTATTGTTTTGTCACCCACAGTTTATTATTTAATTATGTCCGTACAATGTTCGGGCTATTTATACTACATAATGATTACATTATTCATATCCATAACTTGTTTTAACTTACGCTTAATTCAGCAAAGCGCCTAAAAATGCGTTTGTAAATGTGCTTAGTGCTATCAACTGGGCACATTAACTCCGAGCTACTACTGAAAATAGCAAATCCAATAACACTACGTTGGGCATGGGTATCTAAGCATGATTTCTAGCTTAGCAGCCAGTTTCAGAACATGATTTCAAGTTTAAATCCATATATTCAACCACACCTACAAGATAAATTTGTGCCACTGCATAATCCCCACATGATGTGCAGTGGAAGATATGGCCCATAAGCTATCATGCCCAGCGTGCCCAGATGGCAATGGCAGCTACAGTAAATGCCAAGCGCGTAGCGGAATACTGAACCAATCTAGTTTAATGATCTTCAATTACTTCTTTTCTTTTGCTGTCGATTCATTAAGAAATTAAAATTCCTAGCAACAAAACATACCGACTGGTTTGGGCGCCTTCCCCTTGTTCTCCTTGATCCAGTCGAGATGGGTGCGCTCGTCAAACTTGCCCAGCAACAACGTGGTCTTCTCGCCGGTGCGGTCCACGTGGTACTGGACCACGTGCTTGCCGTAACAGAACTCGTATTTCCACCAGCCTGTACCCTGAAATGAATAGGTACACGCTATTACGCCTATACAGCTCGTAATGAGGACTATTGTTGTTTAATTCACCGCTAGAGGCGCTAGTGTAGCGTGAGGTCTCTGAAAAAGGTAGTGGGTGGACTACGCGGGTTTATTACTTATTATAATTAGAATAATGATAAGAATATTTTGCAATACCTACCTGAGATTAATTAGGGCAAATATGAGTTTCGGGTCAATTAATGTCAGAGTTTTTTGACAGTTTAATCTTCGGAAACCTAAGTCCTCCTTTTTTCCGAACACTTAGTCCCGTTTCTAAGTACCTCTGCGGCATGCTCTATATTTTTACGGTACGGTTCGAAGATCCTTCCTAATATTATAAACGTGAAAGTTTGTGAGTATGGATGGATGTACTCATGCATACATGTTTGTTACTCTTTCACGCCAAAACCGCTGAACGGATCTGGATAAAATTTGGCACAGAGATAGATTATGGTCTGAATTAGCAGATAGGCTACATCCAGGTCGGACACAAATCTAAAGACCACACAGACAAAGTCGCAGGGAGAAGCTAGATAAAACTGTCCATTTATTTGCGAAATTTTGGAATCGGAAAAGGCCTATCTGCGTTGTCAGGTTAATTGTACCTACAAAGGATTCTACTCACCCCATTGAGACAGTTCTCTCCGTTAAGGAACGCTCTGACCGGCGAATCGTCAGTAATAACTGGCGCTGGTTTGCTCGCTAGCTGAGGTTTGCTATCCTCCGCTAAATCTTCGTCTTCATTCAACGGATGCAGCTCAAACTTCAGATGAGTTTCACCGTCCTGTCAATTAGGATATACGTAGAAGTAATATTGCCATATTATATGCCAGATATGACCCCAAAAAGCTTTATGCTGCTCGCGATTTCACACGCATCGCAAAGTGTTTGCTTATATTAATGTAGCCTAATTTACTTCTTATAACAGCAGCTATCTGTGAAAGTCCTGTCAAAATCTTTCGAGCTATTTCGGAGATTACGGAACAACAGAAGGACAAAACATTTTAATAATGTTTAATTAAAGGGGCGGTAGCCTAACGGCGTCGGACTTGCGATCATGTGGTTGCTGGTTCGAACCCCACCCAATTTCACTACCGACGTGAACCCACTCGTAACACAAGCATTTAGCTTAGCACGAGGGGTTAACAAGAATACATACTAGTAATGTGAGAGCCACATTGCTAGTAAACTTTAAAAAAAAATATATTTAATTGTTTTTTGCTAAAGTAGTTACCGTATACCCTTTCATAATTATGCATTTATTAAAATGCTGTTATTTTGACATTACATAGAGACATCAATTTTATTTATTTGTAAGAAGACTGCCAAGGATTTGGTCTACCTGATTGTATTCGTCAACCGCAACCGGCTTTCTTTTTGCTGTCTTCTGGATTCGATACAGCTTTCAGTGCATCAAGATACGGCAAAACGTAAAACTGGTGAGGATACCGGCAGTATTATGGTTGCATTTTGCATGAATCATTTGTATTTATACCTAAGAGTCTCGTCAGGGTAAACTCACTGTTATGCTATTGGAACATCTATCACAGAATCTCTTAAGGAGACTGATAGGCTACCAACAGTTTACCGGTATCCTCAGCCATCACAATGCCATCACAAAACCCTTTATTGCTTCTTAAACTACAGTGCAAGAAGTCTAAAAAAATGTATAATACTTACCCATCCTGAAAAGCGAAGAACAACATACACATACATAAAGTGTGCGAAAAAAAAACAAAAAAGTAATTACCTTATCAATTTTCTCAACTCTCAACACAGCTAGTACATCCTTAGGATCGTTATCCTGAATAACGCCAACAAAAATGTTAAATAAGCCTCTATGTAACTACACTACTGAATATGGAAGTAGCCAGCGAATTTTCGCAACGAGATACCAATGTGACAAAACTTTATCAGCAGTGTTCCAAGATCCATCTTTATTTTATTCAAATGGAATTTTTAGCCAATAATCACATACATAACATACATTCATATTTTCACGACTGTCTCCCATTGGGGTAGGCAGAGACTATAGATTTCCACTTGCTACGATCCTGGCACACCCCTTTCGCTTCATCCACATTCATTAATCTCCTGACCTTTTTTGAGAACGTCCGCAATTTGATTGTGGTACGTTCGCCGAGGTCGGCCCCTTCCAACTCTTCCATCCGTATCACGACGGTCAACAGCCAATAATCACAACGGTTCCATATTTATAAAAAGCCAATGTGAAACCTCCATAAAACTATAATAAGCCTTCAAAGTATTTTGAACTCCCTAGAAAAGAGAATTTTGACTCAATTACCAAAAGACATTTTGGCTATTACGAAAACTAAATTTAACCCAATTTAGTCTTTACAAGATTATCTGTAATTTTGACTAGATAGGGTTGACCCGGGTACAAGGTACACAAACGGCCACACCCGGAACAACTACCTGTAACTACCGGTCATACTAATATTTGCTCCATGTGGAGATCGAACCCACAACAGGTGGCACAGAAGCCGATCGCTCAGCCGCTACGCCAAACGTGTCGCCAAGGAAAATTCGATATTTTCTTTAAATTTAGACTTCACAAGGAAGATTCGATAATTCGATAATCTGGCTACATCCATGCTACAATGTAAATTATAATAACTTAAAATGCGCAAACGAAAAAAATAAAGCTAGTTACACACTAGAAACGGAAATTGCAGTTCGGAGGTGATAGTTATATTTGTAGCACTCTGGATATTAATAAGTGTAAAAGTAGCACACTCAAGTGATAGTAAACACACTCTATTACAGGGGTCCTTTGTATAGGAGTAGTCCTATAAGATTTCTTCAAACTTAAAAGAGGGAAAAATACACAGTTAAATGCTAGTCATAGTAAAAAGCTTCCATAAAACGCATAGCCCATGGCGGATTTATGTCCAGAATTAATTAAAGTATAATTCAAGGCAACATGTCATTTAGTTTTTAGAGTAAACTAGCCCATGCTGATTCCAAAACAATTTTAACACGATAGGTTTTAAAACCTACATAACCAAAGGCTATATCTAAATGATGTCATTATTGTCTATTAACGTCTATTGTGGCCTAAACCTAAAATCATGTTGCGACAGTTTAATGGTTTCATAAAACCAAAAGGGAAACAGTAAAAAATTCCTAAATATATTTGTGATTATGAAAGTGAGATATTTTCTTTTACAATCATTTTAAATAAGCGGTAAATCTTCTAATAACTACTAGAAAAATTACTAATTAACAAATTTAAATGCCATCTACAAAAAAGATTTTTATTCTATAAAAAACATTACCTACCTAAGTGTAGCCAACCTAAGCTTACTAAAAAAATTATGCCTTACTTACATTGCTCATCATTCTGATAGTCTGATGGTGGAACCTCAAGCTATCAACCTCCATCTTCAGAAGACTTCTTGGTTTCTTCGGAGCATCTCCAACTGGTAAACAGTCTATGATATTTTCGCTGACATCCTTTGGTTTAAACTGAGGATGTTCACAGAGTAGAGGAGATAGAATGATAATTTCGTATTCACATGTTGAAGTCTCTTTGAAGGAGTAGACTTCATGCTTTCCATGACTATAGCAAACATATAACACTCGAGTCAAACGGGGTTTGCCACTCAAGTCACAGACGGTGCCTGGAATAAAAAGTGATTACAGTTTTCTTAACAGAATAGGAGGTTAGAACATAGGTCGCCTATCATTTAGAGGTCCAAGATCAGTAATTGTGTGGATAACATAATATACCTCCTTGCTTTCATTAATTATTTTTTCTTTTTTTTAAAAAAAGCTTACTAGTAATGTGGGTCGAAACATTACTAGTTTTCTTGTTAACCCCTCGTGCTAAGCTAAATGCTTGTGTTACGAGTGGGTTCACGTCGGTAGTGCATGGGTGGGTTTCGAACCGGCAACCTCATGATCGCAAGTCCGAAGCCCTAGCCATTAGGCTACCGCCGCTAATTTTGACGACACATTTAGTGTAACGGCTGAGCGATCAACTTCCAAATATATGTATTAGTTGTTAATACAGGCGGGAACAAACCCATGAAACAGAAGAATAATCATATGTATAATAGTTTTTATACCTTTGAACACTTTTTTTTAATGTAGCCTTGTTTGTGGCCCGCTGCTGGGCTAGAGCCTCCCCTAACTCCCCTTCGCTATAAACACTTAAATTTTGGTCTTTACTGAAACCTTCTTCCCCCCTTTAAAACTTCTTACAAAATAAATACAACAACATACCATCATCTAAAACCATCTCAACAGAAGGTAACTTGACACCATCAACTTTAGTCATTCTGTATGGCTCCTTAGTTTCCTGTGCAGCTTTCTCATCAGCCTCAAGCTTGGCATGTTTCTCCGAGCTCCAGTGACCTAGATAATATTCTTGAATCTTCGCTTGTTTGCCTGGAGATTAAAATATTCCAATTTAATAATTTTCTAGCTCTTAAATAATGACCATTAACTGGGCACAAATCCAAACTTCTAAGTGATTACTGATAATTTAATAACACTGCTGAGCCTGGGAATTGAACCCAGGACCTTTAGTGTAGTAACCGCCATTACTATACTAAAAGTCCTGGGTTCAATTCCCAGGCCCAGCAGTGGTATTGAAATTATTTTGCTAGAATTAATTATTACAGGGTATAAAAGTTGATAATAATTTGACAATACCTTCTCTTTCCTCATGATACTGTCTAATATATCTTCCATGGCACACTTCATAACTCCAGTAGCTCTCCAACCGGTACGAGCATATCTTTTGGGAGAACAGTGGCTTCAAAAGACTGATTGGAGAAGGACCAGTATAGTCCTCAATGTTTGTTGACTCTTTATCACGTAACTCTGGTATGCGACACTCATATTTCTCCTTGTTTGCAGTTGTTACTTTAAGAATTTCCTTTTTTGGTAGCTGAAAGAGGAATATTTCTAAAATATTATTTTAATGTTTAGATTAACTCTAATGATGATGATGATCTAATGGATAACTGCCTACTCTTTTTGGAATGTCATGAATTATTATTTTTAAGTAATTTATTCCACTACAGCAAAAGTACAAATGTAGTTTTATGGTGTGTTGTAAAAATGTAGGTTATAGTAATGGAATTTAGATCCAAAAAACTAGTCAATTATTGAGAAACCCTGGCATAGGGAAAAGAGCAACCTAAACTTAGAACAGAATATTACCTTATTAATCATCACAGTAACACCTTATTTCATGGATACCCACTGACACACAGCGCCAGTACCTACATGGCAACATAAAGAGCGGAAACAGTTGGGCAATATAAAATTTACTTATAATAGGCTTCATACCTCAAGTTTATTGACTTCCCCATCAACTAGATGCTGTAAATCCGAATTGCCGGGCCAATTGATTCCAAATAGTATGGTATCATCAAATCCTTTGAAATCATGTTCTATACTTGATACTAATTTCACAGCACACAAACACAGCACCAAAATATTCCTCATTTTACACATTTTAAAAGATCATAGTTTGTGAAAGCTAAATATTTCCAATTTGTTTTATGAGTTGTTGCTGCAAGGTACAATCGCAATTTGCAAACATAATATATGGTGGCAAAATTTGATAGCAACAAACAGACATTTATTTATAAGACAGACATTAAACTTTTAATTTAGTCGAATAATAGCTCATATGAGTTGGAAAGCTGTCATTTGTCAAATACTTTGAACGCGTTCATTCTTAGAATTTGAATTATTGTACGTTCATTTAATAATTCATTTGAGCATAGTTATGCAAGAATTAACTTATTGGTAGGTAATAAAAGATTTGGACACTTTTAGTATTCTAAGCAGTTATCAAGGATTAGCATTTAACATATCTAAGACAGTTATAATTATAAGGTGTATACAAATTAACAATTTTAAGGAAGTTAAATAAAAACTAAAACACAGGACAGGTTTTCCTTCTCTTACAAACTTACGAAGTTACGAGTTATTCGTGCCATTGTAAACTCGTAGGTATGTACTAACAAAGTTACAACTTTACCTTCAGCCTCAGCTTATGCCAGCGGCCAGCCAGCCACTTTTTTACTGATGTTGGTATTTAGGCTCAAAAAAGCAATAAGCAAGTCATGATAATCTATGGTTTTCCATAGTCAGGCGTCAGCTGTCAACCAACTCAATCAATCTGTCAATTCTTCGTAAAATTTGTGAAAATGGCGTTCAGCTTTCCAGCTTTTTCTTATATTATTGCGTTAATAGTTGACGCATTTCTAATATTTTTCTCAATATTTCATGTTATTGCGTTTGATGAATTAAAAACTGACTATAAAAATCCAATAGACCAGTGTAATAGTCTAAACCCGGTACGTATTTATACCTCTGTTCAGGTGCAAAAGTTCACGAGAGTTCAATCAAATATTTAACCTATTTTTCCTGTTTCAGTTGGTATTACCGGAGTACTTGCTGCATTTACTAATAAATCTACTGTTCTTATTATCGGGAGAATGGTTTTCTCTATTGATAAACATTCCATTGATCCTGTATCATCTTCACAGGTAAATATAAAAAATAAACTTGAAGGTTATGTTATGATAAGTATTAAAAGGCTAGGACAAGGTTTCGATAGAAAACAATCGGGGTGGATACCATTTAGTATTCGCGTAGAATGCAAATGGATACAGCTTAACGTGACCATGAAATCTGCAACATGTCTGGAATAACTTTTAAGTTTTACAACTGTATTTCGTTCGTCATACCTTAGTTAATTGAATTATATTTATTTAATAATGTGCCTGAGAAATTGCATGATATTATGTTATATGTTCTAAGGCTTCCAATGTATTTATTATTATGGTATTACTTTTTACCCATGATGGAATGGAACAGTATATGGAATGGAGTGTTTAGGGTGAGAGGCTGTTATTTTAACCACATTTGTATTAGTGCAGTTATTCTAACATAAACATTACATCACAGGACTTATTTGGCAGCCCTCGGCTGTGTAAAAACAAAATTTTATAGTGAGGTACAGCTTTTTCTCTAAAAACTAATATGTCGTTTTATTAACTAATTTAAAATATGAAGCGGGCTGCATTTTGTTCTACAAAACACTTCATAGCATTTAAATTAGAATGTATTATACATTCTAACGCTGGTTTTTGTGAGTCTATGGTATCACTTAGGTCGAGCTGGCACATTTGTGCCTGGGCATGGCTCTCCCACGTAAATTATAGATAGAATTATGTTTCAATATTTATAATACAAGACTTATGCTTTTCCAACCTCAACCTGGGCATCAAACCTTAGACATCTAGTGTAGCAGTTTCACCTAAGATCACTAGACTAATGAGGCTGTGTAGTAACCAGAAATGATTAAATAAATGTTGTGTACTTTTTCAGATACTACACACGTCCAGTGATGTCCGGCCCAGGATTGTACGATCCAACAAGCATTATGAATGCTGATGTATTGACAGTCTGCCAAAGAGAAGGCTGGATCAAGCTCGCATTTTACTTGTTATCATTCTTTTTATACCTTTATGGGTAAGGAATTCTAAATTACCTTTTCATAAGTAAACCCATTGCTACAAAACTTCTGGACCCTTTTGGACTCAGTTTAATATGAGTGGGGAGGGGAGGAACTGAATTTTGTTCTATGCAAGGGTTTTACGCTTGACTCATTCCTGAATCTGTAGTCTTCATGGATTTCCCACTGCTTCAAAATTGGTTCATTCTAATTATTGAGACAAGTGATAATCAAATTCTAGCCTGTGGGTATGGAACAATAGGGTTGACATAACCATATGTATAAGTACTACATAAAAAAAATTAGTCTGTTCATGAGTTTGAGTAGTGTGGGCTCCAAAATTAAATACAATAAAAATCAATAAATCATTTTACTAGGCTACCACAGTGGTTTCTAGCTGTTTCCCACGGTTTTACTTGTTTCCCAAAAAACTTTTTGAGTCCTCCAAGGTTCTCCATTCTGATTCTTAGTCTGATTTCATCAGAATCTCTTCGGTTGATTAGACATGCAGACTGACAGATTCGCAGGTTTCTAGTAGCGATATTACACAACAGAATCTACACCGCAATATGCTACTACGATTGAGAAAGAAAAATACCGCTCTACACATTAAACCGCTTCATTCCTATCTCACAATTTAAAAATTATCACTCTAACATGTTGCGGAGTTGCAGTATGACCTCTGGTGGGTAATAAATAAAACAATGATATTAGGACTTATCAAGCTGAGAGAAATGGAAAAGTAATATCATATTTTATTTTATGATAGCTGTATCATAAAGTATGCACAGCATAAGTAATATTTGACATGGGTTTTTGATTCTGTTGCACAAACTATACATAAGTACCTATATTATTTGTTAAAAATACAAATTCTATGCTAACATTCGATTTGTACGGGAAGGGACAGTTGCAATCCTCAATCCCCACCAAAAACATTAAAATCTTAAATCTTAGAACATTAAATTTAGCAGAGTGATATTAGATTTTTCAGACGACACGTTTGGCGTAGTGGCTGAGCGATCGGCTCCTGCGCAACTTGTTGTGCATTCGAGCCCCATGTGGAAAAAATATTTGTATGACCTACAGGTAGTTGTTCCGGGTCTGGGCGTTTGTGTATGTGAGAATTTGTGTTTATAAACACATCCACGTTACAGGAGAAAATTCTAGTGTGGGACAAAGTTAAAAAAAACATTAATAAATGAAACTCTATTCAATACCCTATACATAAAGTCAGTACTTACCGAAGACTGATTTCAGAGTAAAAATTTACTTAAGTACCCCAGAAGGAGGGCAACATTATTTCTATTCTATTCAAAGATCTTTATTAAATAAAAAAGATTTGGCACCACATTGGTCATGGTCACTAGAATAATGGTACTCGTCAAGGTTAAGTAATAATGGATCATTTGTCTTCAACTTGTCAAAGATTCTTTGTAAGAAGTTTGTACAAATAATGCCTAATTGAAAGATCGCTAAAACAATGAATACAGACGTTTTTGTTCTAATGTATGGGACTTATCCATCATTTTAAAGTATTGAAAAGCAGCAAGTAATACTAATGTAGGTACCTCAAGTCGTTCACTCATTTAATTTTTCAATGAACCATGGCTTTTTTTTCTCAGGCATTTATATGTGTTGCTATCTTCAGTTATCGAATTTTGAAACATTGCAAGCCTTTATTATTTTGAGAGATATTATATCTGATTATGGTAATTTTCGTTTTTCTTTACTTGTCGTCTTTAAATATGTTATAGTGCGGGACTCGCTGCATGTATTCAGGGAATAGTACTTAACATCCCAGATAATTTTATCTCCCCAGATTCTTAGCCGATTTTAGGTCTAGACACATTTGTAGCGTTTTGAAGACTCAAAGCACTAATTGGAGACTTGGGATTGAGAGTGTCTGTGAGCAACAACAAGTAACTTATTTTTTTATTCCAAATGGCACCTGTCAAGTATTTTCCCGCGTTTTCTTTAAAACTTTATCAACGTCAGTTACTCCAATGTGCTACAAGTGTGGACAAAGCTTAACATTACGTTACTGAATTGTGTAGTATTCATTAACCTATATTATTTTTGTTTCAGAATGATCGTAGTGCTAATCGCGGCATGAGGCGTCGAATAATTACATAAGTCACTCGTTCCAATCAGTCATAATTAATTTATTGTTAGTACCCTGCGGTTGTATGGTGTGTCCAATGAACAAGGAATGTTGTATAGTTGAAACTTCGCAGTATTTTGATAATAAAATAAAACTTTAGGCATAAAAATATTCTTTTTTTCTTCTTTTGCTTTACCCTTTTTAAGGAGTCTACCTTTTAGACTTACGTATTAACTTTTGAGCGCCATAGTCATGTATAGACAACTAACCAAAATGTACTCAGCACGGTCACCACCGACTGGGTGACAGATTTCTAAAGAAAATTCGGAGCATAGAGCATGCCTTGGGCTCCAAGCCGAAGGCATGCTTTTTCTATTTTGACGTGGCGGACTATTAGCTAGTATTATATTATCTGTGGTTACATTAAATTTGTGTATTTAAACGTCAGGACCCTTAACAGCCGATGAACAATAACAAATGCATTTTAATGTAGAAATAGTCACAATAAAAGCGTTCTATGCAGCTCGATAAAATACTATCTATGTACAGCGTAAATACTTGATGATGAAGTGTTATACCTATTTAGCAATTCATCTCAATAGCCACTCATATCACAAAATTATACCTACCTAGATATCACTACGCCAAGGAAAAACAACAAGAACATAAGTGGTAATACAGAACAATGGTACAAAAAGTTGCAAAAGTTTGTGGTTTGTTGCAAAAGTTTGTGGATTTGATTCCCTGGGGCCGTATTATGACGTGTTATCGCCATCATTTTGACGTTGTGAGAAAGAGATGAGGCAATTTAATATGTAGAGCGGCATCTCTTTCTCAAAACGTAATAATGATGGCGTTAACACTTCATAATACGGCTCCAGCAAGCTTACTCTTGAAAACAATACAATACCAATCCAAACGTGATCCGATTCCAATGTCAATTTTGGTGTCGGGCGATTTCGTACTCTTGAGCACAAATCCGATAACCTTGTATCGGCATCCCTGATTGGCCAATGGTGTGGTCGTTTCCCAATCCTATTTAGTACACTCAATCACCGCGCAATATTGAAACAATTTGGCGCTAGTCTCGGATTCAAGAGTACGAAACTTGACGAAACGACACAATTCCAATGTCGATGTATCGGAGTTGAGTTCAAGAGTAAGCCCCCAGCTCGAGCAAAGTTATTGGGTTTTTATTTTTATTTATTTATTTGATGCACAAAACAAGTTAAAACTTACAATCAATAAAGTACCAAGTTACACTATTCTAATGCTAGATTGTAACTCAAAAAAAATGTGCATACCTACATCAAAACCAGTTATTAAAAATAACATGCGAGCTAATTGTATAATCTACGCAGTTATTCTATGGTTATGGGTTATTCTATGAAATCTTATTTGAAACAAACTGGCGTTCTGTGGGTGTAACTTAGTACCCTTCGGGGAATACCACTGTGATGGTAAGTGCAAAAATGATCCTTACTTGACTGGATCTAATTTTAATTAGCGAGGAGGTAAGTAGGTAAGCTACCTTTCAACATAAAATAAAAGTAATTAGATATCGATTCGTGTTTATGTTCCACATTTATTTTAAAAACGACTCAATAGAATTATCAAATTGGCACAGTGATAAGTAGATAAATTAGAATTTATATTACTGGTACCAATATTCGAAACAGTGTCTTGATAGCCCGCGCGAGAAATGTGTTCACTTGGAATATTATTAATTATTATTATTGCAGCACAAAATGTTCAATCCGCGAAGATTTTGGGTCTGTTCCCACACGTCGGAAGAAGTCACCACATGGTGTTTGAACCCCTGATGAAAGAATTAGCTAAACGGGGACATCAAGTGACCGTGGTATCCTTTTTCCCTGACAATAATCCACCGGCAAACTACACGGAAGTAAGTCTTGTAAATATAACTGAAGATTGGAAGGAAACGATCGATTTACGTAGGTACGAGAATTCTAATATAATAGTAGACAGCTTGGGTTTGAAGTTGTTTATGGCACAGATATTCGTCTTCCATCCGTTGGTCGACATGGCTCTGACGGTGTGCTCCGGACTCGTACAATTACCTCATTTAGCTGACGTTCTGAGTAAAAACTATGATGTTGTGCTGGTAGAAAACTTTAACAGTGACTGTATGTTAGGTCTCTTACATATATATGAAGTGCAAGCGCCCATAATTTCTATATTATCGTCTCCAATGCTGCAGTGGTCTTATAGCCGAATTGGGTTAACAGACAACCCCTCGTACGTGCCAACAATAACTTCAAAATCCACATCAAGAATGTCATTCTTAGAAAGACTGGAAAATACAGCTATGAATCTGTATTTTAAACTGTGGCACAGAATTTTTTTGAATTTTAACGAAAGAGCGATAATCGAGCAGCATTTTGATAGGAAGATACCTGATTTAGAAGATCTTGCGAAGAATGTAAGCATGATGTTGGTGAATACGTTCCACAGCCTGAATGGTGTTTATCCTCTTTTGCCGGGTGTTGTTGAGGTTGGAGGGATGCATCTTAAGAAAACAAATCATAAAGCTTTACCCCAAGTAAGTATCTGCACTTATAACATTTATTTTAGTTTTAATTTATATCAATTAGATATAGGAATTAGAGTGAAATTAAGAAGTTAACTTATAAACGCTACAGTTTCTTTCGTATTACAATCCTTCACTCATGTTACTCGTCTCTGCCTTATTAGTCTAGTGGTCCTGAGCGTGACTGATTGACTGACTATAGAGGGCCTGGACTCGAATCCCAAGTCGAACAAAGTGTTATTGGGTTTTTCTATGAAATTATCAGTAGCAGCTCGGAGTTTAGATTGTGTGCCCGGTAAATAACAATAAGCTTACCCCTATTTCATAGGACTTTTTGATCTAAAAAAACTAAGTAAAATTAAGTAACTAAACTAAGTACTTAACTCTGCACTAATTGAAGAAACTCTGCACTCGTAACACAAGCATTTAGCTTAGCACGAGGGGTTAACAAGCATACTAGTAATGTACGACCCACATTGCTATACTAAGCTTTTATAATAAAAATTAATTGTATGAGATTTATTAATAGTTACTTAGGTACCCGTCTACTGAGATAATAGTCGTACTTTCTTGGTTTAGGTCGTGAGTAATGACCCTTCATTCTTAGTCTAAGTTGATTCGTACCTAATACCCTAGTTACCTATCACTATGTATGATTTTTTCACTTCAACTTTAATAATAAATCAATTCGTAATAGATTACAATAATCATTCACCTCTAACTTTTCGATATCATTATCATGTAGATACCTAGATAATTTTTATAAACGGTGAAGAACGTCTCACACTGGTCAATTATTAAAAGTTAGTGTCCCATAATTATTTTAGTCAATATATATGTCGGTAGTTCGAAAAATCATTTTAGTTGTTTACATTATATTAAAATTCGTTTACGTGGGAGAGCCATGCTTCGGCACGAATGGGCCGGCTCGACCGGAGTCATACCACGGCCTCACATAAAACCGGCGTTAAACAACGCTTACGTTGTGTTTCACTGAGTGAGTGAGGTTACCGGAGGCCCAATCCCCTTTTACAAGGTCGACAACGCACTTGTGACTCCTCTAGCGTTGCGGGTGTCCATGGGCGGCGGTAATCGCTTACCATTAGGCGATCCGCCTGCCCGTTTGCCCTCCTCCCATTAAAAAAAAAAGAACATCAACATCATGCAGCCAGTAGTTTAATGGATATGCCATTTTAAAGTTATCTTGAAAACAAAACTAATTTATCAACTTTACAAGACTGATTTATCGTTGCTTTGCGCTCCTATTCAAGTTACTTTTTTTACTGGTTTCTGACACTTACGCGAATATTAGACATTGAAATAAAACTACTTTTTACGGATTTTATCGCGTTGTATTGATATTATTTGATTCCCGACGTTTCGGATCCTTTACAGCATCCATGGTCACGGGTAGACTAAGTTGTTAGACGTCTTAATGTTACAATTACTAACAGCTACCTTACATTTTTGTTAATTATTGGCGATCCGATTCTACCCGTGACCCTGGATGCTGTAAAGGATCCGAAACGTCGGGAATCAAATAATATCAATACAACGCGATAGAATCCGTAAAAAGTAGTTTTATTTCAATTTTTTTTATCTGTTTGCGGCTATAGTATCACTGCGACCGCAGTCGGTCCATTGTGATCGCCACTCGTTGAGTTAGAGTTCACCACTGAATCCTGCAGCTACTATGGTCTGCAGGATTTTCAAGTGAAGTAAGTAAGTGCAAAAATGATCCGTACTTGACTGGATTTAATTTTAATTAGCGGAGTGAGTAAGTAGGTAAGCTACCTTTCAACATAAAATAAAAGTAGGTAGGTAGGTATATAGTAGTGATATTTTCTACATTTATTTTAAAGATGACTCGATAGAATTATCATATTATCACAGATGTAGATAAATTAGAATTTATATTACTGGTATCATTATTCGAAACAGTGTGTTCAGATAGCGCGCGCGGGAAATGAGTTCGCTGGGAACATTATTATTATATTATTATCGCAGCACAAAATGTTCAATCTGCGAAGATTTTGGGGCTGTTCCCACACGTCGGAAGAAGTCACTACATTGTGTTTGAACCCCTGATGAAAGAATTGGCTAAAAGGGGACACCAAGTGACCGTGGTATCCTTCTTTCCTGACAATAATCCACCGGAAAATTACACGGAAGTAAGTCTTGTAAATATAACTGAAGTTCGGAAGGAAGCGATCGATTTACATATGTACGAGAATTCTAATATAATAGTAGACAGTTTGGGTTTAAATTTGTTTATGACACAGAGAGTCGCCTTCCATCCGTTGGTCGACATGGCTCTGACGGTGTGCTCCGGACTCGTACAATTACCTCATTTAGCTGACGTTCTGAGTGAAAACTACGATGTTGTGCTGGTGGAAAACTTTAACAGTGACTGTATGTTAGGTCTCTTACATATATATGAAGTGCAAGCGCCCATAATTTATATATTATCGTCTCCAATGCTGCAGTGGTCTTATAGCCGAATTGGGTTAACAGACAACCCTTCGTACGTGCCAACAATAACTTCAGAATCCACATCAAGAATGTCATTCTTAGAAAGACTGGAAAATACAGTTATGAATCTGTATTTTAAACTGTGGTTCAAGGTTTTCTTGAATTCAAACGAAAGAGCGATTATCGAGCAGCATTTTGATAGGAAGATACCTGATTTAGAAGATCTTGCGAAGAATGTAAGCATGATGTTGGTGAATACGTTCCACAGCCTGAATGGTGTTTATCCTCTTTTACCTGGTGTTGTTGAGGTTGGAGGGATGCATCTTAAGAAAACAATTCATAAAGCTTTACCTCAAGTAAGTATCTGCACTTATAACAATGTTTTTAGTCTTAATTTTCTTATATCAATGTTAGAGTTGTCCTCTCAAAATTAGAATAAACGTTACAGTTTCTTTCGTATTTCCTTCACTCTTATTATTAGTCTACTAATCTGAAGCGCGACTGCTTCGCTAAATGGCCTGGGTTATTGGGTTTTTCTATGAAATTATCAGTAGCGGCTCGGAGTTTGGATTAAGGTGCCCTGTTAATAACAATAGGCTCACCCCTATTTCATGGGACTTTTTTATCTAACAAAAAATTAACTAAGTAACTCATTACTAAGCACTAATTTTAATTGCATGAGATTTATTAATTGGTACTTAAGTACTCGTCTACTGAGGTAATAGTCGTACTATTTTTTTAAATTCGTGATAGGCGTACGCTTGACCACCAGTTCGCCTGATGTTAAGCGATACTGCGATCTACGATGGAGCGAGCTTGCCTAGAAGAAACCGATTCATTCGTGATTTAAAGACACCCAGATTATATCTATCGGGGAAGACCCAACTACGAAATAACTACGTATAGGTCATACAAATATTGGTATCGTGCGGAAATCGAACCTGAGAACCGTGGTTTAGAAACCGATCTGACTGATCCGACACCAATCGCGTCGTGTTATTATATTACACGTTTCTGCGCATGATTCATACAAATCTATTTACAATCTAAATGATCTATAGTTCAATAACCTTACCTCGTTATGTGCTATAGTTTTTTACTAACTCCATAACCGTTCTGTCCTACAATGTTGAACTGTAAATTGAATACTACAAAACGAAAACGAAGGTAAAAATAGTTGATACATCGAATAACAGAATTGCAAAAACGATTCCTAAAAAATATGAAGCGGTTAACAAGACAATTTTGTTTTTAATATTCGTTATTAAACATAGAACAAGTAAATATATATTTTTTTTAAAACGTTGCCCCACACTAGCATTTTCTCCTGTATCGTGGGTCAAAAACAAATTCTCACATACACAAACGTCCAGACCCGAAACAAATATCTGTAGATCATACAAATATTTGCTCCGTGTGGGGATCGAACCCACAACACGTGTCGCAGAAGCCGATCGCTCAACCGCTACGCCAATCGTGTCGTTAAATAAATCGTGTAAGTAGTAAATTAACTACCTACTGCAACTTAATAATACGGGGTGTCCAAATCTGGACACCTCCCTAAACATAGTAAGACGTGAATACATCTTAATTAAGATGCATTAAAGTAGATATTAGTTTTGTATACCACCTAGTTATATAAGTATTTGTGTTCTTCATAGATTGTTTCAATTGAAATAAAAAAATACACAGAACAGATCACAAATGTCACTGCTTATCATTTAATTAGCTCATTCAATTACGCATTATAAAACTACAGACCGCGTCGGATGGCGAGACGTTTAGATATTTCTATTTACTGTAATAAGATGACAAGCATGTGGGCCACGGGCCATCTGATTGTAAACAGCTATCGCAGCCTATAGACACCAGCAACACCAGTGGCATCACTCGCGCGGTGTCTATGTCGAGAATAAATCCGTAGTTGTGAACTCTTAATTCCCAGTCATTGCCCACCACCGGCATTTCCTAATTAATGACCTCCGAGAAAAAACACGGCTTATGTTTAACTAACCAGCAGATCTAGTAAAATTTACCGGCAAAAAATCAATTTATATTGCCAAAAATAGTTAATGATCACCAAAACCAATCCCCATTTTGGCGTGAAATTAAAGCCAAGAATTTATAACTGGCGGCTCTCCAACTAGAAATTATGATTGTGTAATCCAAAAACAAAAACCTAAAATCTAATATTTGGTAACCATTCATCCATTTTGGTGATCAATTTACTAAAATTGATGGTCATTATTTTTATACCCAAAAAACACCCTGGCTACATTACGATTCAAACCGGAATACAATAATGTTAACACTTTATTGCTTATCAGAATATTTGGAAATTAGATATTATAAGACATACCTAGCTGTATTTTTTCTATCACTCACATGCTCAGTGGCGGAATGAAAATTTCAACGGGATTGTCAATATTACCGGTAGCATATGCACATGCACAAACCTCGCATTGATAATCCCGTGGAAATTTTAGAAAGCAGATTCTGAAAGCAGGGGCAGAAGATGATAAAATCGTCATTCAATGCCTTCAGAATTGGTAATTTTTGTCAGTTTTGCCTACCAAGTTCAAATTCAAATTCAAATCTTTAATGCTTTATTGCAAGTTAGTACTTGTGTCATTTAGTGTCATTGAACTACCATTCCGATAGAATTGCAATAGCAGACTTGCCTTAGATAGGTAGACATCATTAATAGTCTATCTGTTTGTCACAACAAGAATAGTTTAAACGTTGTCTTCTTCCTTATCCATGCCCTATTTTCGGTTTTGTCTCAATTGAACCGCGAACAGCGTTCACAATGGATTCTCTCATCGCGATAATGAGTGTACATTACTAACACGAAACTGTCAAGTCATCTCAAACGCGATATATTATCAGTTTCACGTGATTTGATCCCAATTTAATTTAGAGTCGACGCAGTAGCCAAATAAGATTTTTGTTTTCTCCAAGTTGGTAGGTACTAAATATATCTCTTATATTTTTTCTCATGTGTTTCTTTATAGAAAATAAGCATAATTTACATTTACATGGTTTATATAGTGATTGCGTGAGTGAGTCGAACAAATGGTAATGTTTTTTTTTTAATTCTCAGTAACATCATGTAATTACATTGTGTAGTCGTGTGTCCGTGCATCGTATTGTGATTCCAAAAACGTGATTATTTTGGCCCCCTCCTCAGAGTTTGTATTTGTGTCCTGACAACAAGCTCGCCCCTATTACAAAAACGTGCATTATTTTGAGATACACACGTCTCCCTAATCTTTCGAAGAATTTATAGGGGTGGAGGTATGTATGTTATTTTTTGTATCAAAATAACCTACTTCATCTAAAATTATTTAATTTAACACCTACCCTACTTATTTATTTGTTAATTAAATAATTTTCGCCATAAATTCGTCTAGCCTAAATTTTATAGGTAAACAAATCTAAGAAAACAATTCGATGACACAATTGACGAGAGTGTTGAAAAATAGCTGAAATTCTGAAGAAATGTGAACACAGTGTGATACACACTTGTTGAATGTTGAGTTAAAAGTAATACCTTAACCTAAGTACATATATGTATTTCTAAAATTTTTGGAAATATCAAAATGTTATTTATCGTCATAATAACAACGTCCTGGTACTATGATTATTTTGTTACTCGTACACTCATTATAACAAGCAGAAAGCACATGCTCTGAAAATAACACTCCGGTGCGGGCAGTCGTGTCCGTACACACTCTCACAGTACTGTTCCGACCGCGGCGCCGCATGCACTACCCACGATGCGGACTCTGGCCGTTCTACTCGCGATCATCGCCTTCCACGATGTACAATCCGCGCGCATACTCGGCCTTTTCCCACACACCGGGAAAAGCCATCAAATGGTCTTCGATCCGCTGCTCAGAACACTAGCCGAAAGAGGTCACCATGTAACCGTAGTGTCCTTCTTTCCCATCAAAAATCCACCGGCAAATTACACCATCGTGAGCCTCGAAGGCATCGCTGCACTGGGATTGGAAACGATTGACGTATCATTCTATGACAACCCAAACAAGATCTTTCGCACTTTGGGCATTGAGGAAATTATGAGGCAGATATTCGATATGCAGCCGCTAGCCGACCTAGCTTTGAATGTCTGCTCCAAAATCGTGGACTTCCCTCCGTTAGCTGATGCTTTGAAGAAAAGTTATGACCTCGTTATAGTGGAGAATTTCAACAGTGACTGTATGCTTGGTCTCGCACATGTCTATGGACTGAAAGCTCCTTATGTATCGCTGTTATCAAGTTCCTTAATGCAGTGGTGCCCGGACCGAATCGGGGTCACAGATAATCCCTCCTATGTGCCCATAGTGAACTCAGCATATACATCCAAAATGACCTTTCCTGAAAGGTTACAGAACACCTTACTGAACGTGTATTACAAGATATGGTATCGATACATGATACAAATGAAGGAAAAAGCGATTATTGAGAAGCGTTTCGGCATTAGAATTCCTGATCTGCAGGACCTTGCGAAGAATGTGAGCATGATGTTGGTGAATACTTTCCACAGTCTCAATGGAGTTCGTCCTCTGTTGCCGGGTGTTGTGGAAGTTGGAGGTATGCATTTGGACCACACCAGGAAACCTATACCACACGTAAGTACATTATACGGTAATTTTCTCGCGCGATTGTCGCGTTTTCCGATTCGTCTTGCGTAACGAATGTATGTCGAACGAGATTACTAAGATGCGTTACACATTGTAAAGAAAATACTGATGACCATGAAACTTCTTAATTATTAAGACTATGCATGAAACAAATGAGGATTTACTCTGTGTTACGGTTGACATTGTGAAGGGCAGTGTTTTAACTAGACATGACATAACACCCTACAAAATATTTGTATGTACAGCAGCACAACAAGTTACTACAAACTGTCAAATTTCTCCAATGGATAATAAACTCTATTATTTGGAGATTAAATTAACAATCGATTAAAGAAATTCAATTATGGATGCGATTATGTGTTGTTTACTGTACTTATCGCTAGTGTGCCAACAAACTCAGTAAGATTGATACCTTCATACTCTCCATCCATGGAAGGTTAAGGTCATGCTGTTATCAGAGCCAGTAATTTTTATCTATACTAGTTATAATATTAAGCGGTATCATTTTGTTAGTTTGTGAGTTGTATGTAGGAGCTATTTATCTCCGAAACGAATGAAGTGATTCTGATTGTTTTATTCCCTGAATGGTTATGGAGAGGTGTATGTACTAACAGTAGTATGTTTAGGGTCTATGTCATCCCGGACAAAAATCGAAACTCCAAGCTGCTTCTAAGAATTTTAAAGAAAATCCTAATAACACTTTGCTCGACCTAAGAATCGAACCCATGACCTCTATCGTACCAGTCGCGCTTATAAGTCCTAGACAAATAAGGCAGTTTATAATGACTTATTTGGGAAACTAATTTTAATTCAAATATAAATCTATTAACAATGATAAAATAATACGTCTTTGTCTATTAAGTGTTGATTTGTATCTGCTACTTTAGTACTTATTCTTATCTATGATCTGCTCCATATCTTGTAAGCAAACTATGCTTACAAAATTAGTTTTTTTGAAAAACAATGACAAATTCCTCCGTGCTTATTTTTACACATACCTACTTAATTTATTGATTTACATATATTTACCTAATTCATTTGTTTTTATATACCTACTTACCACACGGTGTATTATATAGAAAGTAAAAGTGTACAAGTAAGTAGGTAAATGTGTTCTACATATCGTAACTTACGACACGACATAATATTCATCAACGTAAATCATTCGATTTGTCTAGTTATTTATTCAAATAATTTAGTTTACTTACTTTATATAATAATAACGTAACATTGGTACCCCTGTATTCCCGAAGGATTAGACAAAGGCGTAGGTACTGATGTACCCTCAATTTTCCAGTAGCTAAGTTGTATGTTTAGGTATATTGAATTTCATAGAGAATCCGAATATCACTGCCCATAAATACTCTTATTAGATAAAGATATTATATGACTCTTGAAACAACCTTATAACAGATTTTTCTCTATGAAAATCAATGCGGGAATAAATTGAAAATTTTCTCCTGCAGCGGTTTGAATCCGGGCCGATTTTATGGGTTCGTGAGATCCCGGATGTTTTGAGCTGTTAGTTTTTGATATGAATGTTACCCTCAATTAACGATAAATAAATAAAGATGATTATTATGCCGAGTTCTGTCTTTCCCATAAGGGCACAAGGGGCCCAAGGCCTCTGCTGTATAAAAAGAATCATACAATTATTCGCTTTTTAAAAAGGCCCCAAACTTTGTTATGTCCAAGAGCCCCTGAGCGGCCCAAGATGGCCCTGATTGCCTTTATTTACATTTGTATATTTCGTTATATTTTAAAATATTTCTATAAAGAAAAAAAAAACAGATTTAAAATACTTATAATAAATAGTAGCCCACCGGTATCGGGAGCAGGGCTCAAGCTACCGGCGTCCAGGGCCAGAGAAAGAAACCTCCTAACAATGTGGGCTATGACCAGGAGTACTGCTTTCTGTATGGAGCCCTTGACCCAGCCACCAAATGAGAGCCTCCTTAGATGTTGGTTGATTCTCTGGTTGGCTCTTGGCTATTAAAGCATTGGCTGACACAACGATTGGTACAATGATCGCCGAATACACCCCCCATATGTCTACAACCTCGTGTGCCAAATCAAGAGAAATTATTTCTTTCAGAAATAAGATTATTATTAGTTACACAAGAGATATTCAATACAGAAACACAAGCTAAGAAGCCCCGATAGTGCTTGTTATGAATGTACTCATTTCTATCAGGTTCCTAAGGCTTCATTATCATCTTTAGCTCGCATTGACCTCTTCTGGCTTAGGTTATTATTAGTGGTAACAGGATGTTCGTTCCTTAAAACGGGAGACCCTGACCTGACCTTTAATGGATTAATGGGCATAACACCTACTAATACTTATAACAAAAATATTTTTTGGAAAAATCCTATTCATAATTTCGCATAAAAATAGCCCGTAAGCTTAAAGATTTTTGATAGAATATATTTTTATTTGATAATTTTTTCTGTGGTTATTGAAAAAAACACGAAAAACAGGAACTGTAGTTTACTGTGCTGTGCCTGTGGTAAAACTGTTTGAGTAAAACTGTTAGGTCGCCTGGCCATTTTAAGGAATCAAATATAGTTATTAACTTATTATTAACACAGAGATAACAATGTAACACCGTAATAACAATAATATTTAATAACGAATTTGTGCAAACTGTTTTTTCCTGGTATCCGCAACCGTAAATAAATTATTTTGTGTACCTACCTATAACTTGTGTATATTTTAATATAAGATGCCCGACTTTAAAAAAAGGAATTATTTAAAAAATTAACCATTAACCGAGCTATAATAAGTAATAAAATAAAATCCCAATAATTTTCCATCTTCATCTCGTCTCATTGTAATTTAAAATTTCATTAATGGAAAGTAACAGGTGGAAAGTAAAATCGTAAAAAAGCTGCGCCTGTACATTGACGATATTTTAAAAAATAAGTGGGTTAGAGTATATTTATAAACGTCTCCGAACCCAAAAATGAGATTTTTAGAATTATTGTAATTTATAAGAAAAAACACGTCAGAGGGAAAACTCCGTCTCACGAATAAGTCTCGTATACTCTCTCTCTCTCTCTCTCTCATATAGAAGTAGTATCTTGGAAATGTCGTAATATTATGTAAATGTAATGTTTTTTTTATGCAAGTAATCAGTTTCACTTATCGCCGCGGGGCTATCTCGTGAATGAGGGGACCAAGTTTTAAACAAGGACTAAGTAAGTGGGTATTCGTCGCCAACGTGGTCAAAAATGACATTTTTGAGTAGACTGCAAATGTGTATCAAGACAAGATTGTAACAAAATCATCAATAAAAATTAATGAAAAAGTTCCTCAATGTCAAATCTTTTATTTCAAATAAACCATTAATACAGGTACTTTTGAATTATCAAAACTAGGTGCACTCTTCCAAATAGTGGGTCTTATTGAGAAGAACCGTCAAGAAACTCCATAGATACTCTTTTAAAAAAAAAATATGACATTGGTTGTTTACAATTTTGTTAAGTATTATAAATGTGAGACTCATGTAGCTTGATGTGCAGGATAATACCTAATATACTTAATTCAATAGACCACGATCACTTGCCTTCCAAAAGAGAAAAAAAAAATGTCTTGAACCGACCAGTCTCGACAGACAGACAGGTACCAGCAAGCCCGATATATATATGTTTTTTGTCTATATTGCTACTTACTTTTGGCTTATGTTTAACTAACCGCCAGATCTAGTAAAATGTTATGGCAAAAAATCATTTCATATTGCCAAAAATAGTAAATCACCATAATAAGTTCTAAATCCAGCTAAAGTCTGGAAATTTCTCAGGTCACTCGGGGTCGGAAAATCACGTCACAATAATTTTCCTAAAGATATCGATATCAATTTACTTAATCAACACTTCGTAACTTCGTCTGATTTTGATAAGACAACTAAAATTAATACTCTAAATTTTCTTTCAAACCTTCCGAGTCCCGATTATCCTCCATTTCTCATTGATCAATTCACTGCTTGTGATGTTAAGAAGAGCATTCTATCAATTACGTCCAATGCTGTTGGTTGTGATTGTGTTAGCCGTAGTATGATCATCCCTATTCTTGATGAAATCCTCCCTGTGGTTTGTCACATTCTTAATTTCTCTGTCAATAATGGTGTCTTTCCTAGTGTATGGAAGGACGCCCAAATAATTCCATTGCCTAAAATACCTAATCCTTTATCCTTCTCAGACTTTCGTCCCATTTCCATCTTACCGTTCCTTTCGAAAGTTCTTGAAAATCTTGTTCATGGCCAACTTAGCTCTTTCCTTAACAAAAATAGTCTTCTTAATCCTTTCCAATCCGGTTTCCGTCCTGGTCACAGCACTACGACAGCCTTAGTTCATATTACAGATAGCATCAGGTTGGGCATGGAGGCTGGTAACTTAACAGTATTGGCATTGCTAGATTTTAGCAATGCTTTTAATACTGTAGATTTCGACATTTTCCTTGGCATGCTCGTTTCTCTTAACATATCTCCAACGGTGATTGACTGGTTTCGTAGTTACCTGTTTGGTCGCCGACAACGTGTTGAGTTTGAAGATTTAACATCTTCTTGGTGCAATATTTCTGCCGGCGTACCACAGGGTGGCGTTCTTTCCCCCTTACTTTTTTCGATTTTCATAAATTCAATCTCCGAACGACTCACATCTTCCTACCATCTTTATGCAGACGATCTTCAGATTTATTGTCAAGCTCCTGTCGAAAACCTCTCTGAAGCTTTCAACACACTTAATGCGGATATGGCTCAAATATTAGACTGGAGCATTAAATTTGGACTTAAGGTGAATCCCGCTAAAACACAGGTGACTGTCATTGGCAGTTCTAGGATGATCACTAGGATAAACTGGTCGATCCTTCCTTCAATTTCTTTTGATGGGATTGTCATACATCTAAGTGAGAAAGTCAAGAACTTAGGGATCCATATGGACAGGACTATGTCATGGACTGCTCACCTGAAGGAGGTCAGTCGAAAAATGTTTGCTTCAGCATCTTCCTTACGAAGACTACGAAATTTTCTACCAACTGCCACTAAAATTGCGCTTGCACAGTCTCTCCTTCTCCCAATATTAGACTATGCCGATGCCAGCTATCTTGACCTCACTGAAGAGCAATTAGACAGACTTGAGCGGCTTCAAAACTTTTGTATTAGATTTATATTTGGCTTGCGTAAATATGATCATGTCTCTGAATTTCGTACTAAGCTCAACTGGTTGCCTATCCGACTTCGCCGGAATTCTCATATCCTTTCTTTGCTATATAATGTGCTTTTTAATCCATCTACCCCTCTGTACCTTAAAGAACGTTTTGAATTCCTCTGTGACACGCATTCAAGGCTTCTGAGGTCATCGGAAAATCTGGAACTTAAAATCCCTTCGCATTCCACAAAGTTCACTGGTAAATCCTTTTTCGTTCAAGCGGCTCGATTGTGGAATGCGTTGCCACTTACGGTAAGGAGTGCACAATCCGTACAGATTTTTAAAAAGCTTTTAAAAAAACATTATTTGGGACACTAACAGTAATACTTAGTACCTTTTACTTTGTAATAACAAAATTTTGAATGTTGTGTTTGATATTGTATATATATAATATATTGTGTATTTATATTATTTTATCATTACTTGTATAAACTGCTTTAATATTGTTTTTATTTTATTGTTTAAGATTGGTAACTATTTTTTTTTTTTGTACACTGACCATCATAAAATATGCCCGTTATCTTGTCCAGTGCTCAAATCCCTTTGGTTGCCTGGAAGAAATCACTTTCAGTGATAAGGCCGCCCATTGTACATTGTTTATAGTATGGATATATATTTTAATCTGTATTTTTGGTGTACAATAAAGTCTAAATAAATAAATAAATAAATAAATAAACTAACCTAAACCTAATTTTTGGTGACTATTTATCCATTTTGGTAAGCAGTTTGGTGATCAATTTACTAAATTTGGTGGTCATTATATTTATCCCCCTTACTTTTTGTCTATTTTTTGGACGTGAACGAGTGAAACCGCGGACTACAGCTAATTTAAATCGTAATTCGAAGACAAATCAATTAATTGCTATGTATACTACTTACTTGTTAACTTTCAGCTTATCTAAAATTGTTATTGTTTCAACAATTACAAAACAAAAACATAATTATAGTACCTACCTAACTACCTACCGGTGTCATCCAATGAAACCGTGTTCAGTATTTCATGGAGACAAATGAATAGCGGATATTATGGAAGTAAGTATATGTGTCATTAACGTCAACTGTAGTGACAGGTACGTCGCGAATGTGATACTTAGTAACAACAGAATTGCGGGGTTTGTAAACACGTGTAAAATGTTACGTGTGTCTGTATACTAATTGCTGTTTCAAGTACCTATCAAGTAGAACATTGTATTCTTACCTTTGATCTCGCTTACACTAGATATAGGAAAAGTATTGACATTTCATTTTTTTAACACCCATATAATATTATAATTTTATTTAAAACTACGAGTAGATCAAGAAATAGGATTACCGTATTTTTTATTTTCCCGATATTCAATAATTTTCATATTTATTTTCGACTTTGAACTTCTTTCTATTCTAAACAGACGTTAGTGCCAAATGACGTCATTTGTACAGTGAAACTGGTTATACGGTGATATGACGGCATTTTTCTAACCCTTCATAAATTGTCGTATGTTAGTTTGGCATTTATCATAATTATTCATAACTTTACATTACCTATTTCGTTGTTGATTTACTATTATTTCGACAAAATTCAATTTTCTCAGTTTCCGCCGTATAAGTATTTTAAATTTTAACCCGAAACGTAAATCTCCTATATTTTTTGGCACTCCTAACTGAACCTGTTCAGTTAATTACATTGAAATGAGACTTTTTTTGAGAAACCATTGTTAATCCCCCAGTTAATCACATTATTTTCTCTTTTCAAAATTATGGTCACTACAAATATATGTATATGCCTGTGTTCTTGTAGGCTCAGGCAGAGCTATACGTACACCCAAGTAGGAGCAACTAAGAAAACCAAAAAAAAACTTTACTCAACCTGAGAAACAAACTCAAGACCACACACTATTATACATACGATTAAAAGGTAGTTAAACGCCAATATACTTCACCGAGTTAGTTCATTAAATAATTATACTTACATAGTGTGTAGCATAACTAAAATTGAATAATACTACGCAGGGGCATATAATAAATAATAGAACGTAATCAGCTGGGGTCGCTGTTATCGTGCTGACATGGCAGACTGCGGTTACCCGTCTCTTTATATAGATACAAACAGGACGATAATTTACGCCGTAGGACGAGACGACTTCTACGAATACAAACATTGCTCTCCGCGTGGCTGAAAAAAAAGCGTGTTGTAAAAATCAACAAAACCCATCACCCTTAACACATGTATTGGAAGCCAAACTGATTACTTGTTCTGTTCTGCGTATAGAAGAATCAGACCCCGAAACTCTATTTATTTAAATATAATAAAATAAAATAGATCCTGGTTGGCTTGGCTTCTGTTATCAAAGGCATTAAAGTAAAACAACCAATGCCACCTAAAGGCGGGTTGCTGAACTAAAGAGACAAGCGTGTTTCTCTTTAGTTCAGCAACCCGCCTTTAGGTGGCATTGGTTTTTATCAACTTATGTAATACAACCAATGCCACCTAAAGGCGGGTTGCTGAACTAAAGAGACAAGCGTGTTAGGTTTTTTTCGTTACGGAATTTCTGGATTCGGTCCCCACGCTCAAGGCCCGCGATAGAAGCTATGGAATAGCTTAAAAATAAAAATTATACTTATGTATTTTATATATAGTCATTGCCAGTGGCGGATTTAGACATTTCTCAATTAGCGCTTTGAAATGGTTAAAATAATAAATTTACGATCTCATAATTTACAGCCTGGTAGTAAATCGGCCACTGGTAATTACCATATAATTCCGCTACTAAATAAATGCTTTGTCCTAGCATCCTTATTCTCTATTTATATTACATTATTTCTTAGTAATTGAAGAAAGTGATACTGATAACAGTGATATGACCGGACTGGCATGTCAAGAGTTCGCAACCATACAAAAAAACTCTTAGCTTTTTTAAATTATATTTATATAACACCTGTATGACATTTCTTGACGGTGTGTGAAGTCTGCCTATGCGCACTGAGTTAGCATAACCCCTCTTTTTTATAAAGAGTGCCGAGTCCAGCACTAAAAATAGTTTAATAATGATTTCTGATCAAGACCCATAACGCTGTGGATGACAATCTTCACAATACCATATCCACATTCATTCCTACATATAATATAAGAATATAAATTTTTCATTCGCAAGACAGAACTTTATCAACGTTGTCAATACTGCAATTATTTTTGGCAACAGCTTTTGTACTAAACAAGCATTTGTTCCACTCAGTTACAGGTGATAGATAATTGAATAGTATCTATACTAGGTTTGTCAACAAACTGAATATAATTTCGAAATTTAGTACCTACTTAACAAATAAAAAACCAAACGAACTAAAGTTGATGGATTTTGCAACCGAATTACAAAAATGACAGCTGTTTCATTTACGTCCAGGTAATCGGTTATTGCGCAATTTAGTTCCGCTTTCTATAAGTCCACTCGGTAAGTACAGGTAGGAAACCAGATAGCAATTAATTCTAGTAACTTTCCTATTTCAAGATTTCTTTCTTTAATGAAGCAGGTATTTTAAAACAGGTAACTTAGTACCCAGTCAGTGTGTCACTTATATTGCATATTATATTACGTTGTTAATGCAAAAATGGCCGCAGAGAAACCGTTGCACAAAGAGAGATAATGATGGCCGCTTTTAAAATTGACCACCACGACTGTGATAAATTTTGCTGACGAACGTATCACTAGTATCACTCACGCGTTGTCATCTTGAGTAGTCATTTGCTTAGTAATTTCACTGGCTACATTACTCTTCAAACTGGAACACAATTATGTTAGCACGTTAGGTATTGCTTAACGGCAGAAGAGATACTTATACCACCGCAATTCTGTGCCTATGTCGCTGTCGCATCGGTTTGTTCAACCATTAAAAATGTCGTCTAGACAATTAGACAGTAGGTACGCCATGAACTTCTGGACTAAACAATGGGGAATTTTAGTCCTCACGTCCATCTTCATTTTAGCTCGTTGTGACCATGTTTTGGACCGCACTTCGCTCTAGTAGCCTCATGTTGAGGGCTAACTCTCACTGCATCACATTCTCTTGACTTCGCATGCGCGGCAACAGGCCTGCCCATGACCATGCTCTGACCGATTGCTCCAATCAGACAGTCTATAGTTCACAGATCATTGACCCCAGAGATTGTTCAACGTTTACTAAAGGTGATATCAAGCACCTGCTACAGATATTTTCAATTTGTTTTCCAGGGCAAATAGATACGAATAAAAGATGATTTTTTTTTACTAAATCTCGCAATCTATACTAATATTATATAAAGCTGAAGATTTTGTTTGTTTGTTTGAACGCGCTAATATAAGGAACTACTGGTTGGAATTGAAAAATTATTTTTGTGTTGGATAGTCCATTTATCGAGGAAGGTTATAGGCTATATAACATCACGCTACGACCAATAGGAGCAGGCGAGTCGCCAGTATTAGATAAAAACAACAAGTGCATTGTCAAAAGAATTTGTTGGTCACATCTTGACAAGCAGTACATGAAGCCAGACCACTCATTTTCAGCTGTAATCCAAAAAAATACCGAAAATATACCAAGAATCGTAGAGTAAATGTAATCTGCTCAACCAGGGACTAAAAAAGCAGGGGCTCATACATAGGACCTAATCGAACCGCACCAATGTTCCACTTCCGTCACACGATGTAGTGTAGTACTATCATTGATAGATACTATTTATATCCGCGACACCCCTGACCCACATCTCAATTGCAATATAATCAATGTTCAACAATCGTTACTCAAGCGATAAGATAGATAGATAAGATCTAATAGGTATATATCGTAAGAAATTTTTACAAATTAAAATGAAAAAAAAATCAGTGCTAGCCGTTAAAAACGATGGGTTCCGAAACTTCACACCACGATCGAAAACCAAGATCATGACGCTCAGGACCACGACCATGTCGTCTTCCAGAAAGCTGCCACTCTCAAATGTGATTTGGCAGGGTCGTAGCGAATATCACGAATCCCATAGCCATGATTGAAGGCAGGGGAAACCTATGTTCGGTTTTAGTCAGTAAGAGTCCGACATACCCTGCTGCTTCGCCAGCTGGAAGTGGATTTTCGTAATATAATAAAGGTCTTGTTATCCTTACCTTATGCCGAAACTCAGTCAGATAAACGAATAGACATCCCACTAATAGACAGAGACGCGGGCGTCTATATCTTTATCAGCTGTTTATATATTTGTATTTTTAAAGTATTGTTATAGTTAGTAGTCGTTCTACTTTATATTTATATGTAGGTAGATATGTTAGGTATAAAGGTGACATGACTTTCACTTGATACTTAGATAAATGGATATCATGTATGTTTATTTTCTTTGAAGCGGCGGAACCCACCCATTGCACTACCGACGTGAACCCACTTGTAACACAAGCATTTAGCTTAAAACGAGGGGTTAACAAGAATACTAGTAGATAATGTGCGACCCACATTGCTACTAAGCTTTGAAAAAAATATATATAATATATTTTTAACACTTTGTATGTAGTAAGGAGTTCAGAAGAACTTACCCAATATGGTAACTAAAATAGGAATTGCGTAAGATCCTTATCCGAGCAATTTTCTCCTCCAGCGTTTCCTCTTAAAGATTATCATGACTTAATAAGTGTTTTTAAAACATAACATACCATCACGCCTGTATTCCCCGAAGGGTTAGGCAGAGGTGTACTAATGTACACCCACAGTTCGCCTGGTATGTTTAGGTCCCATGTAACAGGGGGAGAGCCTATTGCCATTAACCGGGCACAAATCCAGACTCCGAGCTGCTACTGAGAATTTCATAGAAAAACTCAATAACACTTTGCTCGACATGGGATCGAACCCAGGACCTCTAGCGTAGCAGTCGCGTTTGGGAACACTAGACTAATGAGGCAGTGTTTTAAAAGATCTAAGATCAAATTTATGAACACTTTTTAACGGTCAAAGATAGTCATGATCTTTCATGATCGTTTCTTGGCGACATTTTATAGTTCAGCAATAACTGTACAACTTTAAAACGCTGCCAAGAATAATAAACGTAAGCGTTAATGTATCCATTACCTACTTATGGATTCACATTGTTTAATGAAATACTGACCGATGAACTTTCAGTATAGGTATGTGATGCCAAAAATTTTTTTAAACAATGTCGGACCTACTTCAGCAATACGATGAGTCGATGACAGTAACAAATTATCCAAGTTTTCTGGACTAAACCTACGCCTAACTCAGATAAAAGACCGTACGGCCTGCCCAGGGATTCATTTTTCCAGCGCTAAAATACTCACTCATTTACATAAGGGCTTTTTGAGCTGCAGCCCAGGGCTCTGTGGATATAAGGGGCCAGGCCCTTCTTTTCCATTGGACCCCTATTTTTCACGCATTTGCTTATGTAATACTCCCCTGACATATCATTGTCATAGGAGGCCCCATTATCCTAAAGTGCCCAAGGCCTCCTATGGTTACAGACAACTATGTAAGGGGAAGACAAACGGGACAGTAAAAAATATTTTATTAAACGAATAAGATATTTTATGGTTCCCTTTTTTCTATGCCTAGGTAGATACACGGTACCTACCTACACATAATCGAAAAAAGTTTTTTGACAACATGGGAATTACTTGATTAATTAGACACTGATACGAAGAAATGAGTTAAAATGACGGCCTAGCTAAGGCATTTCGGATTTCGATCCCCAGACATCTCATATACAATAGAATGAATACTAAACACTAGATTTTGGAATCGTTATAAAAATAAAAGTACTCATACATAGGTATCTTATTAGTAATTTGTATCCCGGAAATAGTACCGGATGGACAATCTGGTGAAGGTCGCTGGGAGTCATTGGATGCAGACGGCATATAACCAGTCTTTGTCTGATTCGATTCCCAGGTCGTTTTGAGTTACTATTAAATTCTCAGTTGTAGCACGGAGTTTGGTTTTGTGGTCTGGGAATAGCAATAGACTGGCCCCCTATTAAATGGGACCTAAACAAACCGGCGATATAGGTGTACCTACATTACTACATCTCTGCCTAGCTGTTCAGAGAATACGGGCGTGATGGTATGTTATGTTATGAGCTTAATTTCTTTCCATGACCTCTAATAAGTCATAATTTAGAATAGTAGAAAACCATCTAATGTACCAATTGATTCGTTTTAGCTGGATCACGGAATTATTGTCTACATGGGGTCAAATGATTTGACCATGCTTTAACGATCAATTGAACAAATTCACCATTCCGATCTATGCTTTATTTTTCAATTACATTCATATACTCAATGGGAAGAGGAAGAGACTATGGAAACCACAGAATGCCATTTGATTCGATTCTTGCATAACATAAGTACGTATATTCCCTGCAGTCACTAGGCCTACCTAGTGACTGCAAGTAATACATGCACCTCAATGCAGTGGCACCTCACCAATTAGGTCAATGTAATAAGACCAGCGTTTTCACAAATTTTTAACAGACTTCAAAAAAGGAGGAGATTCTCAATTCGGATGTTTATATATTTTTTATAACTCTGTCAAGTATAAACGAATTTGGATTATTTTTTTTTTGTTCTAAAGGTGATTATTCCGGAATGGTCCCAGTTTCGGAAGACGAGAATATAAAATCCGACCAAATCGAAGGCACCGACTTCCGAAACTGTTTACACGTAACATTATTTTTTATGTTTTTGAAGGCGGTTTTACTTTTTATCAAAAGTTAACTAACCGCCTTTCAATCATTCTCTCAACATGTCCAATCCATCCTAGCATCCTCTTTTCATTTTAAATTACGAAATTACTAAGAGATCGATTAAAAAAAACTATTTTGTTCCAGTATATCGAGCGGTTTTTGAACGAGTCTGAGCATGGGGTCGTGTTGTTCAGTTGGGGGTCCCTGATCAAGACCGCCACGATACCGAAGTATAAGGAGGAGATAATTATGAACGCCTTATCGAAGTTGAAGCAACGGGTCATTTGGAAATATGAAGATAGTGACGAAGAAGGCACTCTCAACGGCAACATTTTAAAAGTGAAGTGGCTTCCCCAGTACGAGTTGCTTCGTAAGTACTCACTGTTTATATACTAATTAATATGATCTTAACCTACAGGTTTCGGACACTTACGCGAATATAAAACATCTATTTCATTCCAGAGGAATTGCTTAATGTAACTTTTTAACCACAATCAAATTGTGGACGTTCTCTGAAAAGGTCAGGTTAAGAGCACCCTAATCCGACGTTTATGCATGAGGAGGTTAATGAACGTAGATGAAGCGAAAGTGGAGTGCCAGGATCGTAGCAAGTGTAAATCTATAATCTCTGCCTACCCCAATGGGAGACAGGCTTGAAAATATGTATGTATGTAACTTTTTAACCTCGTTGTTCTGTCAGGGAGGACACAAGAGAGCGTTATTTAGTCGGCATCGCTACAATCAGAGGCGGCGTAAGGCGTGGGCAACGTGGGCCACCCCTTACTGCCGTAGACAGGGTTTAGGATTTATGCATTACCTAACATCCACCAGAGGGCCTTGCCAAATGCCCACATCAAATTGAGTCAAGCAGCTGTGAATGGCAGTAACGTCACTATCGAGTCAATTGTTTTAATTAAGGACGCATCGTCACCTATTATTGCAGTGGACTAGATCTAGACAGTCTTACTGTATCTTGACATGTACAAAGACATATTTATAGGTAACAGCATTTTAATAAATTCCTTGTTCTACACGAACGTTGATATGGAATCTGTGGATTATAATTACATATTATATTCTATGAGTTTGTTTCGGTGTTTCTTCCCAGAGGTCGTCAGTTAGGAAATGCTGAAGCCATCTAGCTATAAAAAACCAAACCATTGACTTGTAAAAGTATCTCGAATTGAAATTAAAACCTTATACTCAGGTCTACAGTCCCTTGAAGCTGTGAAAAATCAAACTTCTAAGTTAACGTTAAAAAAAACGGTCGTTTTCGATACTCTCAAGAATCAAAATTTATAGGGTATTTTCCGTTGAAATTTGGCAAGTAATACCGTCTTATACTCCTATAGGGAAAAATCTGAGTGAGTCCGACTCGCGCTTATCCGATTTTTTTATATAAATCTTACACATCAAACTGCATTATTCTCAGCAACTATTAAAAACAAAGTTATAAAGCTTAATATTGTAATCATGATTTTTTTTAAACGAGTATGAAGTTTCTTGCAGACTCTTCTCCATAACACCCATTTTTTGGAACCGTGCAACTAGTTTAGAGTTTTCAAAAGTAACTTTTTTATTGGTTTAATTGAAATAAAACATTTTGTCTTTGACTTATCTTGGTACCTAGGTACTTTTCCTGACTATGCAAAAAACGCACCAACCCACGAGTAAATAACAAACAATTCATTCTTCTTAGTAACACTAATTCGAAGAAGGAAGCAATACAGCTGGTTATTATGAATTAAAATTAAAAACAAGACTTATCGTCACGCATGTCTGTGGTTAGTGGTTAGATATGCCTTACCTTTATGATTAGGCATTTATTATCCGTCTGTCTGTAAGTAAATAATAATGTAACAATCACTAGAAATTGGATTTACGCATATCATGTCGTGTTCTACTGTGACTGCCTCATTAGTCTTGTGGTTCCGAGCGCGACTGCTACGCTTGTGGTCCTGGGTTCAAATCATAGATCGAGAAAAGTGTTATTGGGATTTCTATGAAATTCTCAATAGCAGCTTGAAGTCTGGATTTGTGCCCGGAGGCTCGCCCCCTATTACATGGAACCTAAACATACCTACTGGCGAACTGTGGGTGTACATAAGTATACCTCTACCTAACTCTTCAGGGAATACAGGCGTGATGGCATATGTTATATAAGTATGTATATCGTGTTCAATTGTTCATTAGATGAAGAAGCTAGCGGCTAAGTAATAACCAGGTTAATCAATCGAACTACAAGGATATAAGTAAGCTGCGCTTTCACGATCAATCTATGGTTGGGTGACCCTTCTTTCTCACCTATTCGTACCTCGGAAAGCACGTGATAAGGGCATTGGACCCGGTGGTCAGTCAAAAGCCTAAAAAACTTTAGGTACTGTCAATTTATCCTTAGGATTGCTCATGGGATTGTAGATGTCTGATGACAGTCTTCAGACTGGTATTCAGCAACTGGAAATCGACCCCAACATACTTGGGAAAAGGCTAGTATGATGTTGAACATAGCCTTTTGTCTCCTAACTTAGTTTACACAGTTCTTAACCGCCTGCCTCTCTGGGGGCTAAAATAATCACTTACGATTAATCTTTTTTTTTATTATTTATACTACTTCCTTACTAAATAAACATGAAAATTTGTATGTACGGATGGATGTATGTTTGTTACTCTTTCACGCCAGAACGGCTGATCAGATCTGGATAAAATTTAGCACACAGATAGATTATAACCTGGAATATCACATAGGCTACTTTTTATCCAGGTCAGACCCAATCCTGAAGTCCACGCAAACAAAGTCGCGGGCAGGATGTAGTTAATATTATAAATGTGAATGTTTATGAGTATAGATGTATGTTACTCTTTCACGCCAGTTCGGTTGAACGGATCTGGATGGAATTTGGTACAGAGATAGATTATCGTCTGGAATAGCACACAGGCTTTTTAACCAGGTCGGATCCAATTCTGACGTCCACGCGGACGAAGTCGCAGGCAGAAACTAGTTTATTATAGGTTCTTTATACAACGTTACCGTTAGTACAATATTCTTATGTCCTCTTAGTGATTCCTTCACAGTGTTTTCTTTTACCTATATAGGGTGTCGACTGGGTGACACTTTCTGGTCACCCTATTTATTATAATCAGGCAACTCAGCCAAGGTTCAAAAATCTTAATCAATATTTTGTTATTTTCCACAGAGCACAAGAAAGTGATCGCCTTCATAGGACACGGAGGTCTCCTCGGCATGACGGAGGCGATATCTGCTGGTAAACCTATGCTCATCGTGCCCTTCTACGGGGACCAGCCCCTCAATGGGGCAGCAGCAACTGCGATTGGTCTTGGCAAGACCATCTCTTATGCTGACATGACGGAGAAGACTTTGCTTGAAGGACTACAGAGCGTGCTAAGTCCTGAGTAAGTAACATACTAAGTATCACAAAAAAAAAACAACATCTTTCATTATAATCGTATCTGTGCCCCGCGGTTTCACCGAAGGGTCGTAACGTGATGTTAAATAGCTTATAATTTTTATCAAGAATTGGTCTATGAAATATAGAAAGATTTTTTTAATCCGACTGGTGCTTCCAGAGATTAGCGCGTTCAAACTGGACAAGTACGAGTCAAACTAGCCCACCGAGGGTTCCGTACAAATTTGTAGGTACATATTATAATTAATTACAAATGTATAGTTCTCAGATTTTTACCTACTTATACTTGTAGTATAACACGGTATTAGGTACTTACCAAATTTCATAGTTCTAGGTCAACGGAAAATACACTTGAGTGTCGAAATATACGTTTTTTGCGGCATAGAAAACAAACAAACTCTTCAGCTTTAGGTATTAGTGTTCCGTACCTCAAAAGGAAAAAACGGAACCCTTATAGGATTACTTTGTTGTCCATCCTTCCGTCCGTTTATCTGTCTATCAAGACCCTTTATCTCGGGAACGCGTGATGGTATCGAGTTGAAATTAAAACCATGTACTCAGGTATACAGCCCCTTGAAGCTGTGAAAAAATCAAGTAGTGCAAAATATTGAAACACATGATGGTACCTACTCATTATAATTATTTAATTGAGACATAGAACTGCCTCGTTAGTCTAGTGGTCCCAAGCGCGACTGCTACGCTAGAGGTCCTAGGTTCGATTCCCAGGTCGAGAAAAGTGTCATTGGGTTTTCTTGCTCGGAATTTGCACTTGTGCCTGTTAATGGCAATAGGCTCGCCCCTAGGTATTACATGGGAACTCAACATATCGGCGAACTGTGAGTGTACATTCGTACACCTCTTCCAAACCCTTCGGGGAATACAGACGTGATGGTTTAAAACTTAGATACATACAGATTGTTTTCTAAAAGAAATAACTAATAAGAACAAGATAGTTAAGATTGCTGATACTCACGTATTTTTTTTATTATTATTTGGTTGCAACTATAGTATCATTGCGACCGCAGTCGGTCTATTGAGATCGCCACTGGTTGAGTTCACCACAGAATCCTGCAGTTCATAATAGCTGCAGGATTCTGTGATGTCAGACTGCTTACTGCCGATTTTCTTAGGGATGAGCTCCTTTATTTCATCCGGGCTTAAGGTGTGTTTCCCTAGATGAAAACTACGCTTGTGTATTAACGATCCGCATTCCCCAAGGAGGTAAAGTGGCGTTTCATCAGCCTCCTCATAGCGTCGACAGGTTTGCGGATATCGCTCAACCTTAGGTTGACCATGTGCTTCCGCACATTCTACGGGGGCGTAAACCTCTGCAGGAATATGAAGGCGTATTGTCCCAAGTTAACACTCTTGTTAAACCTTGGTCGCTCTCCATGTATTTCGCCAGCCTACATCATTCCCCATTTTGGACCCGTCGGTATACCATATTAGGCTCCCGGCCTCGTAATGTAACGGGCCTTTTGACCAGTCTTCCCTTGAAGGCATTTACTACGGAATATTGTTTTTCATAAACATGCCGCAGCAGCATGGCATCTGTTGTCATACTAAGGATTGGCATATCCAAAATTAAATCATACAACGTCCTCATTTTTTTGGATAGCCAGGTTTTACCCCGTATGTTGACTCTATACATGGTGGCATTCGCCTCTCTGTGTACGAATTTAAGAAGAGGCGGTAGCCCCAGCAAGGCATTTATTGCCATTCCCGGGCATGTGGACATAGCGTCTGAGGCAATGAGACAGGCAGTTCTCTGCAGACTGTCAAGTTTTCGTATGGTGGTCACCTGATAGGCCTTGTCATACCATACCACATACTTACCTAAGTAGGTACGATGTACTAACAACAAAAGTTTGTACCTATATAGAACACCTCATAATTTATCAGTGTCTGGCTAATCAGTTTCCGACATGCGTAATAATTAGCATATCAAAGATATTTAAATAAAATATGATGACTGGATATAAATTGCACAATATATTATTAAAATGTGCAATACTCCACTCATTTGTTGATTGTCATCTGTTATTTAATAGGGCTGTGAGAAATACAGAATTTGCGATGAAGTGTGTACTTATATCAGTTAGATCTACATTCGAAACAAGGAATAATGTTCCTTGAATTATCAAAGAATAGGTAACTTATAAATGTTATTCGATAATTCATAACTAGCGATGGGTTTGGCGAGTTATTTTGGACAAAATAATAACCATCTCTATTCATAACAAATTAATATTCAAAGTATTAAAGTAACTAACTTTTATTTGTTTAACATTTAATTTTCTCAAAGGTGTCGATAAAGATTCATATCCAGTGTGGCAACCCTCACATCTAAAGGCGGAAAATTGATTAGATTTTATAATAATCTTTAATATGTCAGGTCAGTATGGAAATGCACCTAATTGCGAGGGAATAAATATTAAATGTTAATATTCGTCGGCAAATAGGACATCTTGTTGCTATAGATATGTACATATTATGTAGCTTGGAAAGGGTTGGCATTTTTTATAAACGTTTCGCCGCTCTAAGATCTACACGATACCAGAGAAGACTCTGGTATTGAAAAAACTACTAGTAACATAACATAATACAATCACGCCTGTATTCCCCGAAGGGTTAGGCAGAATTCGCCGGTATGTTTATGTCCACGTAATAAGCCAACCTAAGGCCACGGTCAAAATTTCTATTTGGACCTATTTGGTGCAGCCGCAGACACAGACTACCTATTTTTATTATGATGTGAACTGCGTAAAGCTGTGCCATATAAATTTCTTTTCTTTCTTTCAAATCGAATCTCCAAGCTGCTATTGTTACAGGAGTTCTAGCGTAATCGTACTTTTAGAATAAAGTCATACTATAGAACATATTCTGACAAATCAAATACATATCTTTTTGTGATTTTTTTTGCATTTTCCATGCTAAGATTATAAGCGGGCAGGATTCGAACCTGCGTCTTCTGGTTTGATATACCAGACGCTCTGACCTCTAAGCTTAGAGGTCAGAGCGTCTGGTATATAATAAATGTATGTATTTACAAAAAAAAATCAAATACATGACATAACTACTTCATAAGGTTACCTAATCATACCGGAGAAATCTAAAACCTCTACGGGTAATACTTGTTAGTCAATCGAAATCAGATTAAGTACCTAGATTATCAATACAAAATACGAACAACGTGACTGCGAATGATGCTTACAAATTCCACAAAAAACCTTTGTGAATTTCTACATTGAAAAGCTGGTTCACTACTTAGTGGATTAGTGAAAGATTTAGACTAAAACGTCACATGACATTTATTGCCCCACTGTTAATGGCAATTCCAATTTCAATGTAATGATGAGAATTTCATAGAAAAAAAAGCAATGATTTTGTTCGACCTGCAAATCGAACCCTGGACGTAGCAATCGCGTCACTAGACTAATGACTCTAATGAGGCAGTCAAACTCAAAACAGAAAACAAAACTTATTCCAAGGCCAAGCTTCAGAAAAATACCTAGACTTATAAAATCAAAACAGCAGTTTGCAAAAATACAAAGTATGGACGACAGAGATAAGCTTTAATTAAGCAATAGGAAGTGGGTGGTTAGTATCCAGTACGATGAATGTGGGTGACCGACTGTTATTTATGACTCTGATAATGTTATAATAATCAGCTTCATCTGTCGCCAAGCCTTAATTAAACTTGATTTATGTTCCATTAACCTGACCGTTAAGACCCAAAAAACATCCCAAATTGATAAACTTTGATGCGCAGTCAGGTTTTTTACCACTTAAAAAAAAAATGTAGTGTTTCCAGAAAAATTAAAACACTTTACAAAAACTCGATGGTCTTCGGTTATTATTTTTAATCAACCTATATATCATTTAATAAAAATCAATTGCCGCATTTACGTAATGAAAGATCACAGAACGGCTCGTCCCGTCCAATTTGGTGGTTTTATTATAATAATTATTGTCAGAATACGGTTTGTATGGAAGATTTTTTGAAAATTCATCGTAAATTTTGAACCTGGACACTACCGTTTACATTTGGCCGCGTGTACGAGCACGCCTATCCTATGCCTAATCCATTCGTGAACCAATACAAGCGTGCGTAATCTTAATCACCTATGTATGTGTATGTTAATGGCAAAGCGCCAACATAGATTATAAATATCAATACCTGAGTCTAAAATAAACCCAACCTATCTGAAACCCCTAGTTAGCACCAAAACCATATACTCAGGTCTACAATCCCTTACATAACATAATAGGGTATTTTCCGTTGACCTAGAACTATGAAATTTGGCAAGTAGTACCGTCTTATACTACAAGTATACGGAATAATCAAAAATCTTTACATTTGTAATTAATTATAATAAGTACCAAGAAAAATGATTCGTACAAATTCGTACGGAATCCTTGGTGGGCGAGTCCGACTCGGACTTGTTCGGTTTTTTATAAGTAGGTACCTATAATAACAATACCTGTTTGTTGAAAAGTGTATTTTTAAAATATATCACAACACCTGTTTCTGATTACGGATAGTGAGTGGTAGAATTCTGCTGAGAGCGTCGAGGCTGTACTTACCACCTCTGCCGCTTAGATTAGATGTATAATGTCCTAAACTCTATTATTTGGAGATTAAATTTAAAATCGATTGAAGAAATCTGACAGTTCTGGATACCATGATGTGCTGTTGACAGTACTTACGTTATTGTATCCCTTAGTTGTATTCTCAGACTAACTGGATCTCAAGAAGACAATTAACGCGCGAGTGATACCACTGGTGTTGCTGGTACTTCCCATCAGGTGGCTCGCATGCTTTAAAAAATGTACCGATGGATACCGACCTAGTACCTACTTATCCATTGGTGTTGGTTCTTATCATATGTTGCTAAATTGATATTTATGATGTTTTGTCATCTTTTAGTGGATAATGTGGGTATGTGAGCTGCTACTGAGAATTTTACAGAAAAACCCAATAACACTTTGCTCGACCAGGGAATTGAGCCCAGGACTTCTAGAGTAGCAGTCGCGCTCAGGACCACCAGGCTAATGAGGCAGCTATAATAAATTGAAAATGACCTTTTAGTACCTTAAAATCCATAGGTATTTCTCCCTTTTTTCAGAATGCGGATGAGCGCTCGACGGGCTTCCAAAATCTGGCAGGACAGGATAGCGGATCCTCTGGACACCGCAGTCTACTGGGTTGAAAGGGTCATACGGTGGGGAAACCAGGATCCACTGCATTCGGCCGCCAGAGACCTGACCTTCATAGAATACAATCTGCTAGATGTAGCAGCTGTGATCTTATTCGCAGTAATTTTAATAATTTTAGTTCTAAGGATAGTATTAAACCAATTTCTACGACTTTTAAGCTTTAGTATGAGTAAAAAGGAAAAGATGCATTAGTCTGTATAGCTTGAATAATGAATTAACTCGACTCTCAAGTTTGAGTCTTAGACCAGTTTTTAGACCACATTAATGGCACCTACCTCCTCAGGGGGGGTTTCCTAAACTGTTTTTCTGTCACTCCATAAGAAATTCGTTATCAAAATGAGACCTAGGGGTTATCGTTAAGCGCCTTTCTCCGATTGGTGAAAGCTTAACATCACTTTAAGTCCCAAGTGAAACCACTGGGCTTTTTTTTATAAATATTAAAAAAGCTACAGCTAATCTCGGGGTCAACCCCCTTTTTTGCGTGTGGAAATCCTCATGGATCAGTGGGTGACCTACCGACTAAAACCACACGGGTGTTTCGCCTTACCACTTTTTGCTGAGATTACGGGAGAGATTCATTTCTCCGCGAGGGGTTAACGCCCTGTGTTAACTGGTCAACTAATTGAAAACTGTTTTATATTCTTACCCCGTGAAGTTTTAACGTTTAGCCATCAATAAAATATATCATAGGTACCTAATAGTTTGACGGAACTGAACTGCATTGTATGACGAATCAAATTGCAGGTAAAATACACTCCAACATTTTTTTTTATACCAGTTGATACTAGTTCAAAATGTATAATTAATTTTTCAATGTCGACAATCCCAGATACTAGTTTGTGTCCTGTGAAATCGAAAGGATTTAGTTACTATACCAATGATGATAAAGATTTCAATAATATTCTCCTGAAATAATATGACGTCACTAATTCCCCCATTGCGGGAACGAAGCATAAAGGGCGGTGCAAGGATCGGTGCAACCACAGCGGGCGCAACTTTGTCACACCACTTAAAATTTCTACTAACGCCGTCACTAGGGTTGCCAAAATTTTTTTGACAACATACATAAAGGTATCTAGTATTTTTCAAAATAAGCTTATTAAAATACTAGCTGTTGCCCGCAGTTTCACTCACGTCCCAAAAAGTTTAACATACTATAAGTCCGATTCTAGGCGGCGTATCAAGATGAAACATGCATCAGATTTTAAGTTAGACCTCTAGCAATACATCGGTAAAAACTGCATGCAATTACATGCAGTAGTTTTTGCGTGATGTGCGTACAAACATACAGACAGAAGAAATTCTAATAATTAATATTTTGGCTTCTGTTGCTCTAATAAAGACTCCCCAATATTTGTTTTTCTTTAATATCTAGAATGTACATCTATTATATAAAAAATAATAGTATTTTATGGAGCAGTGATAGCCTAGCAATATGAGCGTTGGACTGCCAAGCCCTTGAATTTTCTTGAATTAGTTAATTATCACGCTCTTAAACGCCACTAACGACACTATTTTCACAATAAAGTAACACAAAATTAAGTATTTAGTGTTTGAAGCGGCAGTAATGGCTAGGGAGTCGGACTTGCGGTCATGTGGTTGCCGGTTCGAAAGCCAACCATTGCACTACCGACTTGAACCCACTCACACACGAGGGGTTAACAAAAATACCATGTAGTAATGTGCGACCCACATTGCTAGTAAGCTTTAAAAAAGGAACAGAATGTTGATTCTACGTGTTATTAATAGATGGCGATGATAAAGACATATGTGGTCTACTAATTAAAATTATATCTGTAATAAGGCTGTAAGTGGAATCATCTTTAGGCATCTTTCTTTAGAAAAGAAGACAGACCCCATTTAGGCATTTATGAGTCATCTTTTTTTACGTATCAGTTATGGGTTTCATAGGGAACGTTGATCAGTGTGACGGGTCACCCCTCTAACGGGGGTTAACACAGAATAATATAATAGCTAGCAACATATTAATTGGATAAGTTATGTATGTAGTATGAGCAATTTTATTTCAATGTGATGATATAAACTTTAGAAAATACTTTACAAAAAAACTGTTTGTATTTATGGATAATATATTAATAATAAAAGTCATTAATTTTGGTGTTATTTTTTCAATTTTAATAATCAAAATTTCATCCTTTACACAATCTGATGGTGATATTGGAATACTTCATGAGAACAGAATGGTTTGGTAAATACATCAACTAGGACATGAGAATAAATATAGCCACTTCCTTTTTTTTTAATCCCGTTATGGGATATGGCGCCACACTTTTTGTGTATTTGCCAGGGTCAAGTATATGGAGTAAACAAGTAATATGTATTAGTTCCCGTCATGGGATTATAATATATGGCGCCACACTTTTTGTGTTTGCCAGTGTCACGTAGGTATACAGAATAATCCCCAGTAAAACAGTGGAAACTTCACTAAGGCTTCGATGGAGTTTAGGAGTGAACACAAAAGTCACGATTTTCTATTTTATATCATTTGTCTACACTCGCACACGTTTACGAACACTGAATGGTTAACTATCCACAATAATTACACATTAAACTTCGGAGAAACACAAGATTTGAAAAATAATATAAAACCGACAAAGCGCACTTCACACTTTCCCGCCTAAAACTCCCGCATTATCACAAATAAAAAGCTAACACGCGTAGCAACTTCACTCAATCTGTCACATTGAACCGTCAATAACAGAAACAAAATTACACATTTCTCTGGTGATTCGACCGTGACACTTTCTGCCTCTCTCTGGTAAAGGGTGCGAAGGTATATGATAAGTATTCAAAAATTGTAACAAAATAATCAGTAGTATAAGCAATGTAAGGCCACACTTTACCCTGAAATTGGGCCTATTTGTTGAAATCAATAAAGAAAAATAATTACTTTGCCTTTTAGTTGCTTAGCTCAGAATTGCATTGAAAAAAGTATAAAATACCTTCTAAAATTAGGAATAGGAATAAAAACAATATAGACGAATCAGTATTTTTACAGAATATTTTTTTAAATAGAAAAATTATATTTATTTCTGTAAATAGATCTTAAAAGTTAATGTTTTATATTTTAAGTACTGGATCGCGCATTTCCTAACTGACCATCCCTGAGAAGAAACGTCAAACAGAGAATTATCGTCTTTTCTAAGTCCAGACTAGTTTTCTATTATTAAATATGAGACTGTTATATCTGGCATAGCTCTTTGGGGAAAGAGCTGTGATTGGCGATTGATTGGTGATTGGGATTAATATATCATATCGCTCAACCATGACAATATATTCTATACACAAAAATATATCGCACTCTTAGATAAAACTAAGGTAATCCCAAATACTACAAAATGTAACCTTTAGGTCAATTTTTTCATTTTTTTCAATAGTATTGATCTAGGTATGCGGTATCGCCATTATTTCAGAAGCACTTTGCACTTAGTTTAAAAGCAACACATAAGCATCCTGAGTACACCATAGAGCACTGTTATACATTATTGTGTCTATTGAACTGTCTCAAGCTGAAGCCTCTTTATCTTTATAGGCAATATGTTCACCATTTCTTGGCATAACGAAAATTCTTCATGCATCATCACAGCAGCCTCCTCGTTGTTCGTACAAATATCTACCACTGCTTGATAAGAATCAAAACTTTTTTGTACATTCCTTAGCTGTGTAGCTTTTTCGACGGCAATCCTTTTCATGCTATTCCTGCCTATAAAAGCGTAAGCACTGACTACTGGTCTGATTAAATCGTAATTTAATTTAGATGGCATTACACCATCTTTATCTTTGACCGAGTTTAAGAATTGGTCGTAATTTTCAATGCTTTTTTCGCAGAGATTGTTGATTTTCTTCAAAGCATGAGGAGTTGGTTTCTCTGCTGTTTTATTTAATTTCTCCAGTTTGATATTGAGTATGTCTGAATACACTTCACCGAGTTCAAACCAGAGTTGGCGGCAATACTGGAGGTAATATACTGGATTGATTTCTTTCAGTAAGTCTTCAAGCATGTCAATACGTCTTTTGTGCATTTTGGCGCGCCTTTCATCATCCTCTTCAAAGAATGCTAGATAGCTGTATGACTGAGAGCTGTCTTGTATAAGTTCTATATAATCTGAGGCTAAAGTATCTAGTTTGTAATACTCCTTTGCTTTGTTTAACCAAGTCTGACAACTCAGGAAGACTTCTCTGGCATCCTGGTAAGTAAGAAGGAATTTATCTCCAATTTTGTTCTCATATTTTGAGACATCTATATCTGGAAAGATTAACTTGGTGACATCACCCCCACAAATGTTCTCATTATCTTCCAGAGTGAGATTTGACATATCTGTAAATGAAAAATTATACATTCACAATACAATTCAGCAAAATAGTTTATTGTTATTCTGCAATTATCTGATGCAGTAGTTATTATTGATAAGAATGTGCATCTCCTGGTTGGATACACCAGATGCTCTGACGTGTGGAAGGAGATGCAGGTTCGAATCCTGCCTGCAATTGAATTTTTCCTTTACTAAATTAACTTTATAATCATAGCATGGAAAATGAAAAAGAGAGTCACAAAAAGATAACAAATAATTAGGTATTATAATTATTAAATTAAAATTATAAGTTTTTACCTGTTATAGCCTCAGTTGTTTGTTCTGAGTCATTCATGAGTCTAGCTTTGGATGCTGTCATGAGCAATATACAATATTTGGCCCAACAACGAGCTACATCAGCAGACCGATGCTTAAATGTTTCTATCTTTGCCAGAAACACTTCATCATTACTCTCCGCAGACCTCAACTTCTCCTCATACTGCTCCAAGATTGTAGAAGCTGCTGCCAAATGATGCCTCGACTGAAAGAACCCATTCTGCTCAGCAAAGAATTGTGACAAAGTTGCAGAATTTAGTGCCCAGTCTATAGGTTCATAATCATTGTATTGCAACTGTCTCCGCAAGGTAACATGGCAATAAACAGCTGATTTTAAGTTTTCTTTCAATGAACCATACACTTGAGCCAAATAATAAAGAGTCAGTGTGTGTGATTTCTCAAGTAACATGATGTCGCCCATAGGACTCTCGCCTGCAGGACTTACAATTTGTTCGATGGGCAACGGTAACTGCAATGTGCATTTAAAATTCCCATACAACTCTTTCGCCTGAAGCAAATATGTTTTAGCCTTCTCTGGCTCATCCCGATTAGACCACAATATGCCCAAATTATTATAAACATTGATTAGGGTTATTATTATCTCTGGTTTCGATGGATTTGGAGAAAGTATGTCGACAGCTTCGGATAGGACCTTTTCACTGGATGTAAGCTCCTCAGTTTCCATGTCAATAATGCCAATATTTAGTAAAACAGTTCCTAACATCGCGTGTAGCTTTATTTTATCCAAACCAGTACCACTAATGAGCAATTTCCTCATAGTGTCGCACATATTAGAAAGTATTCCTTTGGCTTTGTATTTTGACATATAAGGTTCGTTCTCCGGGTCATTTTTACTATCCTCGTCCAACAACTTACGGATCTTACCGTAATTCTCTTTAAAATCGTTAAGTATCTCTTTCTCCGACATATCTGGACTCACAGTCATGTTTTGTTTGGGATTTTCAAAATCAATATAACCTTAACCTCAAAGTATATTTTAATTTTCAGAAACGTACGAATCACATAACTTACTAAGTACCTAATATTTGAAAATGATTCACATACACATTATATATATTCTACAATTCAGTACAGTTTAAAACAATGATAAAAATATTAAAATAAGTTTCTAAGGTTTAACTTCATTTTTTTCTCGCTTTTTTAAATCATGTAGTCGGTTCACAGACTAAAGCGTGTTCCAGACGGATGTAATCCAGCGTCCCAACAGAGGTCACCTTGGTAGGAACTTACGTTTCCATTCGCGGCTTGTGTTTCGGCTACACGGATTACATCCACGCACCAACATGCTAGCAAATCATCAGTCGCGAGTCGTCTTCTGGCGTGAAATCACATATTCGTATCGTGTACAGACCGTATCATGCTATAGAAATGGCTCCTAATTTGTCCCAATTTCAAACAGTGGGTCTTGCTTTACCAGTTTTGTGCGCAATTGACATCGAATAACAATAAAAATGAGAAAGCGGATTAAGCGTTAACGATCGATTCTAAGCCATTCAAAGTTCCTAAGAATGGACAAGGAAACTATCCGATAGGCATGGCTCTGGTTTGCGGTCGACATTTTGTAGTTTTTACTAGCATACGTGCGCAACCGCTGCCTGTGGTAGCGAAACTGTCTTTGGATAGATGTAATCCGCCGGCTAAACGGATGTAAACCACGCGGTCCAACTGCGGATGCGAACACGTGCTCGTAATCCAAGGACGTTGAAAGTCAAATCAAAATTTACATTACATCTGCAGTCTAGATGGATAGCAACAAGCAATGTCACCACTGTTGGGACGTTGGATTACATCCGTCTGGAATATGCTTAAGAAAGAATCGACTAATCACCTATCGACAAGAGATTAAGTATAGAGTTGAGGATAGCAACATGATAGATAAAATATAAAATCTGATAATTAAGTACCTATAATGTAAGTATTAGATTTTATAATTCTGAACGGATAAATATATAATCTACTGAGTTTAGAGCTTTGAGGATGGAAGAGCTGCAGAAGAACACTGTTACCTACAAGACTCCCAGAGGCGATTCACTAGTGGGCACTGGCGCCGACTTCTGAAAGAATTCAGTTTTGATGCACCTACCTATCTACTTCTCTAACCTAAAGTCGGTTTATTAATAACAAAATCATCTCAAACGCTTTGGCCAAACGATAAAATTCAGTGTGCTGCCATCAATCGTGAATGACTGCCGAACTAGTTTTTAAAAATAATTTTCAATACATTTTTTTATTATTTTAACGCCCTTTATGCCTGCCTAATAGATACCTATTTGCCTACCGATACCGGGTAGCGCGGTAAACACAAATAAAAAATCTTGAGATCTTTCGAGTTTCTGTTGAGTTTGCTAATTTATGTGGACACTTGTGTTAGGGGAGGCTTTTGCCCAGCCATGGGCCACGAAAGAGGCTCTAATAAACTTCTGTTATTTTTCAAGTAGTTAGGTACCTGCAATGTTTTTAGTTAGGTACATAATGATTCATACACTTGAAGTCCTACCTCTACGACTCTGAGACTTCAAGAGATGTAGAAGGCATCGTTTTCCTGGGTTCTTTTACGCCTTTTACCTACCTGGTGGTACCTAGTCAATTTTACCTCATATTACATAAATCATATCAATACCCAATCTAGTTTAATTTCTATCAATTATTTCTCTCCTTTTGCTATTCTCTTTCTGCTTGCTGTCGATTCGATAAAAAGAATACCCAGATACCTACATGTGAGAAATGATTATAGTGATCGGCAAATAACTTGAACATTGAATGAACGGGATGGCTAGGTACTGCGTAGTATGCAGTATCACACTATTGACAATCCTAAGTCCTAACAATCCCTTTCTTCTTTGCTTTAGATGTTTGACGGGATTTAATACGTAGGTACACTGATATCTTTATCTCGTTAACTGTGCCCCTGATTTTCGTTATAAACCTTCCCAAGCACGCACACAACAACTCATAAAATTTAATTGCAATCAGATGAATCGTTTAGAAATGAATAGAGGAGAAAACCAGAAAAAACATTATTTTTTATTTATATAACATAACATACCAACACGCCTGTATTCCTCGAAGGGTTAGGCAGAGGCGTACTTATGTACACCCACAGTTCGCCGGTATGTTTAGGTCCCATGTAATAGGGGGCGAGCCTATTACCATTAACCGGGTATAAATCCAGACTCCGAGCTGCTACTGAGAATTTTATAGAAAAACCCAATAACACTGCTCGACTTGGGGATCGAACCCAGAACCACTAGTGTAGCAGTCGCGCTTGGGACCACTAGACTAATGAGGCAGTCAAATGTATTTATATACATAGGATAAAATAGATAATGTACCGACTGAATAGAATACCTGGAGAAAATGATGTGAATAATAAATGACACATTTGTTTGCACTGTTTATTCTTAATCATCAATTATCTCATACACCACCCATCTGTTGATGAGTACATACACTCTCATTTCATTCATTTCAATCAGCATAATTCCCTTATTCACAAACATAACATAATTTTACGGCTTTATTATATACATTGTACTGTTTAAAAGTGTTAAAATACAAAAGAAGAGTTCTAAGTCAGTTCTTATAAAAATAGAATTATAAAAACAGAAATATAATTACTTTCATGAATAAGGAAAAAATACTAAAAAAATACTAGTATGTTACAAACAGTGCTTGCTACGGATGGCCTTTGCCAATAATACATGTATTAGGAACCGGTTGGTGGTTCTGGATCCTCCATTGACAGTGCTCTTGGAGGTGGTGTGTGAGCATTTAACTGGGAAAACACCTCCTTTTCACCCAGAGCCAAAGGGTCAGGTTGTGTGGCAGGAGATGGACCAAACTCCATCATTGGAGATGGTGAAACTGGCCTCACAACCCCAGCTCCTGATGCCTCCTGTTCCTCTAAAAACCTGTCCATGTAGTCGGTATGACCTGGATGTAAAGTGTACTTTTTTTTCTCCAAGCGCGCTTTGTTCGCAAAAATATCATGTCGTTCAGTCTTTTTCCATATGTAATAAAACTGTACCAATTCTCCAACTGACCGTGTTCGAACCTTGTATTGTCTGATAAGATGAAAATCTTTGCCATGGGCTTTAAGACCATTTTCGAAATTGCGACATTCTTCTTCTGACCAGAGGCTTGCATGAGCGGGAGTTTGGGCTGATATACGTCGCCGTCTCAGTGCTTCCTCTACATTGTGACCACACTGTTGAAGCAGATAAAGTGCTTCTTCATCATCTCGTAGGCGTAGCCCTTTAGGAACAGCATCTATGCCTGTTCCAGAATTCATTGCACTGATTTTCTTCATGTAATCCTCAGTAACTAACTCACTCAGCATACTTGGGTTCCATAGCAATTTGTCCTCATTTTCATATGGCAATGCATCATCATAACTACACAAACCTTCAGGTATTGCCGCCTGATAATCACTACCAACCATTATAGTCTTTTTCCAGTCATCCTCATCTGGACTATAGTCATAATCATCTTCTTCTTCAGAAGGTGGTCTTGATCCAGACCTAAGGCATCGTGTGGCTTCTGGACTAGTAGTCTCACTGTATATTTGTTGTAATGCTGATTCTGGTTTCTCAATTTCCTCGGGCACCACCTCAGGGGCCTGCTCTGGTATGGGTTTTTCCATGGTTCTGTCGTATCCGTACAGTGCTAGTAGTTCCTCCAATGGCATATCACCTTCTCGCTGAAGGCTGTTAAGTTCGGCCTTGGGATCTTGCTGCTCTCCCGCCGCCAAAGCTTCTTCCTCGTCTAGTGTTCTTTCGTCATCAAAATCATTTACCATCATTTCAACAGAGGGCTCGAATAGAGACTTGTCGTTCCCCACTTCCATACTCGCATCGTGTTCGCTTACATTGGATACCAGCGCGCAATCTGACATGACTACCACAGTACCACACTATGGATATTGTATCACCAAAACATTATAAGTATTCAGTGTTATTATAAATAATTTACGTAATTTAACATTAAAATAAATAGAAAACATTACAATTATGGCATAATAAACGATTTTTTAATAAATATACGAAGAACAAAACAAAAATATTTTGACACGACAGCCATAGGTTCATTAGTCATCTGTCAAATAAAACTTAAAAGTGTCAAGCCCAATTTTTAAAATCCTAGCAGTGATCAAAAGCCAAGTCTTTTAAGATAAATATTAAGCTTTTTACCAAACTGCACCAGAGGGAGGGTTATGTTTTTCGAGTGTATCTATGTATATTTTTTTGGCACGCTCTACAGCTTCAACGGCTTGGGGGATTTTATCTTGAGAGACGTCGTTAGATTTGTTTCAATTGTGAGAATGATACTGAGTATATCAAAATTATGCAAATAAAAATGATCGATTTTTGGCCATATTACATTGTGAAAAAGATTTTTTCCCTCAAAACCTATCGCGTGGGGTATCAAAATAAAGAGTTTTATAAATAGCTTACCAAAATATAATTAAACAAATTACAATGTTTAAATATAATTTGGAAAGAGAAATGCTAAAAAATGCTAAAAATGCTAATGCTAGAAAAAAATAACGTAGGAGAGCCATGCTTCGGCACGAATGGGCCGGCTCAACCGGAGTGATACTACGGCCTCACAGAAAACCGGCGTCAAACAACGCTTACGTTGTGTTTCGCCGAGTGAGTGAGGTTACCGGAGGCCCAATCTCCTTTTAAAAGGCGGGCAACGAACGTGTGACTCCTATGGTGTTGCGGATGTCCATGCGCGGCGGTAATCGCTTACCATTAGGCGAAACGTCGGCTCGTTTGTCCCCCTATCCCATAAAAATAACTTCCTTGTGGCGAAGTCGGGTAAAAAAGTTAATTTAAAAAATCATAGTCAGTCAGACAGTAAATTGGAGTAAAAAATCATATATCCTTTATCGCCCTAATTACAAGCGTAGATTTCATTGCGTAGATTACAATTATTATTGTTACATTTTCACTCGATATAATTATATTACGTTCCTTATTATAAGGATACATTGATTACGCAACCAAGGGGAACTACGCACGATCAGTGTTGCATCTTTAGCCCTTTTTTGGCTAGATCTAGCACTTTGTATTGTAGGTGAACTCGTTTGATGATTTATACCGGAAAGAACTCTTATACTACGACCACCACTATTAAGACTACTAGACTGCCTCATTAGTCTAGTGGTCCCAAGCGCGACTGGGACACTAGAGGTCCTGGGTTCGATCCCCAGGTCGAGCAAAGTGTTATTGGGTTTTCTATGAAATTCTCAGTAGCAGCTCGGAGTCTGGAGTTGTGCCCGGTGAATGGATATAGGCTCGCCCCCTATAACATGGGACCTAAACGTACCGGCGAACAGTGGGTGTACATTAAGTACGCCTGTGCCTAACCCTTCGGGGAATACAGGCGTGATAGTATGTATGTATGTAAACTTTTTTAACGGCCAGTTTCTATATCAAATCTACTGACCTATAGGATGTAGAAACCGGACGTAAAAGAAATTTGTTTTTTTCCTTATTTCTCAAAAACTAGTGAGATGGCGATGGTGCTCAATTTGTGGCAGATTTTCACTTCTGCTTATGTTTGGTAGATTCTCTATTTTAAGATGGTCATACTGGTCCCGATCGAACGTCAAAAAAACAATGTCAACACTCAAACAAATGTCTGTCAAGTTAATGAGTTTCCTTTCTGAGTAATAATTGTTATTTGTATTATATACCAAATTAAAATGGTGTTTGGTAGCTTTTTAGTGATAATAAAATAATTTGCGATTCCTCCGTCTAGATCGCTCACAATGTGGCGAACCCTATTTGTAATATTTGTTACAACCTGCAAAGTAACGCACAGTTTTTCAGACATAGGAAAATGGGATTTACCGCTGAATGGGGTGAGGATATTCGTTATCATGTTATACAAACTCACTAGTTATTTACTGATATATTGCTGTACTGCTGTATTGCACATTTTTTTATTTCGTAATGTCATAATAATGCTTAATTGCTAATATTCCTTTTGTTCCAAAAAACTATACTTTTTTAGTTTTTTATGCAATGTTTGTACCTATAAAGCTAATTCTACCCGAAAACTGAAATTCAGAACAATTTAAATAGACATTAATATCTGGCTTAGTATAGACAATTACATTAACAGAAAAGCTCTTAAAAATATCATCTAACACATTGGCGATAAAACAATATAAGCCATTGTAGGTACCTATCGTGCCTAAAATAAATTAAACCTTATTCCAATTTACTTGTGATGTAAAATGTTTTTTTCCTTAATAGATCTGCTCTAATTCACATCAAATTTACATGAAACACTGTTCTTCTATTAATATTTTTTAAAGAAAAATTAATAGGTAGGTAAGTAAAGGCATTGTCACAGCTTTTTCTGTATAGGTATTTCAGTGTTTAGAAATGTAGACAAATGTTTTCATAATATTAATTCCAGCAATAATTGTTACTGTATTCAGTGTGCCTAATGAAACTGTTGTTAATGTTTTAATTAGCACACAAAATGCTATGAATGATTTTATACATAATTTCTTTGCAGGATAATTGTGTGTTTACACTGGCTAAGTCACTATTTAAGGATTCTCAACTTATTATAATGTGTAAGTATTATCTATTAGTATTCTACAACAGCTCTCAAACTGACTTCATGACACCTGTATCTCATCACTCCTTTATCCCATCACAACAGAAACTATAAATTATGTTGATCCTTGGTTTGATTGCTAGATTAGGCAGTGTTATTTGGGTTATATTTGATTTGTGGCAATAGACTCTTTTTTTCTATTGATGGGACCTAAAAACATAGTGGCAAACACTGTCAACATTATTTTTTCACCATGTTTTTCAATGTTTTGGGTTAGATTTGAACTTGAAACTGACTTGCTAGTCTGCGGCCATATCACAAAGAAATCACTGCTTATTATAAAGAAATTGATAAACCTTGATTAAATATATTTAAGTAATAAGTACATATTTTTTTATACCACTAAGGTACCAAACAAGGATATTAATTGGTTTTTGATTAATGCTAGCCAAGCCTGCCTAGATTTAGTCTATAATGCTAACTTTATTGACACAGCTTAACAGTTATCACATATGTATATCATATATATTATATGTAAATCCATGTTTATAATACTTCTTTTCCTTGCTGACTATGACAAGTCTATAGTTATTTATAACAGGATATACCTTGTTACCCCAAATTATGGAGTCTTTTTTGTCTTCTATATCCAAAAAGCTAAACTGGCCAGTAGATACACTGGCTGGCAGCATATTTATCCAAGTAAAAAAAAAATGCTTTATGTAAATAAACACTTTAATAATTTATTTGATAACAGTTTCATTCCTTTTAATTTACCCTTGCAACAATGCATCAATATAACAATACTAGGTCATAGACCCCTGCAATGATGAAAACAGTCAGATTGTCTGTACTGCTTTATTTTACTGGACATGAAGCTAACTATAGTGAAAGATTTAATTACTTAACAAAAATATTTAATTAACTACCTACATTCTTTAGTGTGGAAATTTAAAAAGCCAACTTATGTTCATACATACCTAAATAGAATGCTAAATGTGGATTGTATAAACAGAAAGATATATCTATTAAAGATATTATAAAAAAACTCTACATACTAATAGAATCATTTAGCAATTTAACACATAACTGCCTCATTAGCCTAGTGGTCTTGAGCGTGACTACTATGCTAGAGGTCCAGGGTTTGATTCTGAGCAGTGTCACTGGGTTTTTCTATGAAATTCTCAGTAGCAGCTCAGAGTTTGGTAAATGTGCCTGGTTAATGGCAATAGGCTTGCCCCCTATTACATGGGACCTAAATATACCGGCGAACTGTTGGTGTACATTAGTACGCCTCTGTATAACCTTTCGGGGAATACAGGCATGATGGTATATTATGTTTAACACATATTTTCGATTATGAAGTGATGTTAGATTATGAGTACTTAAAATCCTGTCCTTTTAGGAAAACAATGTTATACTTATTATCAATTTATACAGTATCTTAGAATTCATCCTAAAAGAAGTAATAAATTATTTGTATACAACGCAAGGGGCCTGCTGCGCCGTAGAAAGTGAATGAAGGCGCCGATTCTCTTTACCATTCTCCTGTTCATTGTATAGGTAGGTTAGGGCGCCGCCGACACAAAATAGTAAACATTTATGTCGCGGCGGACTGAAAAAGATTGGGAACCCCTGATATAACTAAAATCATGTTAATTTTTAAAAGAATCAGAAAACAATTATCCGGACATACCTAGTTCAAAAACTGAATAAAAATGTTGACTCTTCCATTAAAAAGAAACTTATTTTATTATAATATTTTTTTCTTTTGTTAACTCTTGTTCCAATAAAGAAAATAATTGTATACCTAGAGATTCTCATTTCAATTAATATACAAAAAAAAAATGGAAGAAAATAAAAGTGAAGGATGATTGGGGATGCCTTTGGCCTTCAGTGGGACATTACAGGCTTATAATAGTAGTATTGTTAGGTATCTATACTTATAATAAATCTGTAGAGAGGTCAATTCTGTACATGAAATATATTTCCAAAATAACTATCAGCGGGTGATTAGTGATCGATACTGACGCCAAAAATGCAATCAGTAAAATTTTTGTCTGTCTGTCTGTCTGTATGTTCGTTATAGAAACAAAAGCCACTCGACGGATTCCAACGAAATTTGGTACAATTGTTCTTCATACTCCTGGGCAGGTTATAGTATACTTTTCATCACGCTACGATCAATAGGAGCAGAGCAGTGAAGGGAAATGTTGGGAAAATTAGTGATTCATGAGAAAGGTTTCAAGCTATAAAACATCACGCTACAACCCTTAGGAACGGGGCAACGCAGGTGAAACCGCGGGCGAAGAACTAGTTGTAAATAAAGCCTTCCTTAGCCGTAGGTTTGAAGCATAAGTTTAAGGGTCACACTCAGGTGATAACATAATCTTTCACAAATCTTACAGGTATTTGTTACATACAAATGATAAACCCATTACGCATCTAATGCCTTGAGTCCCCAGTTACAGCCATACAGTTTAATTAAATAACCAGTACATGTTAGATGCAATCTTATCATTGGACATAGGCTAGTTATCAGATCCTTTTAAGATTAATCGTTTATATGGCTGTCGTTATCAGGGTTCTAGTACATATGAATCATTTACGAGTTGACATTTATTCTCGCGGATAGATTGCGATTCTATTCACGAAGCTTGTATGCTCTGAAAGGTTTGATAAAATTGGGATGACAGACAAAGACACAAAGGTTGTCTTATATGGATTGCGTTAGTCACGCACTTAGTTACAACGACAGCGGCGGCGTTGTTACTATTGCAGGCATCTAAGGGCATTAGCCTACTATCGGCATGGCAAGGGCCTAAGTCTCTCACAGTGTTGGGTATTCATCAATAAAAATTTCCATCTATTTATTTTTGAATCAATTGCAATGGAATTAATTTTTAATTAATTATATTATTCTACAATTGCAATTGAATTAGTTTTTAATCAATTGATTTATTAATCAATTTATTCCCAAGATAATTAAAAAAAAATCGAATTGTTTTTTTTTTCAGTTAAATGTGACATTATTAATACGACCGACGTAACAGTTAATTTCCAGTGGGCGAAGACGATATGTTCTCCAGATTATTTACATTATTTTGAACAGGTATGAACAAAAATATAACCCACCCTCTAGGGCAGTCAGATAAAAATAACAACTATCAATATATATGCAGGTGTATATATGTCTGAGAATCGCTAACATTTACAGCTAATTCGTTTGTTATTCATATTAAAGAAGTCTTCATATTATGGGCTAGTGCTTAACATCAGCTTCTTCGAAAAAATAAAACTTAAAAGTTACCTGGTTCACATTCGCGACCTGGATGCTGTAATTAGGCTTATTGCATTAGTTTATTCACTTCACAAAATTATTTCATATCCTACGATTAAAACTATTTAACGAGGAGAATACGGTGTTCTCGACTCGTATACCGCTCAAACGTCAGAAAATTACTTCAACTACCCTCAGATTTAGTAAAAATATTGGTCTGTTTGTAGAATAATTGGAGGTACAATAGAAAATAATTTCGTTTAGAAACGATTGCAAATAAAAGTATTGTTTCGAAATGTAAATTTATAAATTTTCCAGCAAGTGGTATCATGCACAAATAGAGTGGAGCGGTCAACTGTCGACATGAACGTCACCGCCTCTCACATACAGATCTTGAAAGAAGAAAAGAGAAAGATTTCCTGCCAGCATCCTAATCAAATCATATTCCTAGAAAAATCACAGCCAGAAGACATCAATAAGGATGGCGTGCCTACTGTGTCAGTGAGTACAAGATTAAAAAAAAAACAACCTATCGCAAGCCTCAACTCAGTCCTCCTACTATCCAGTGGGTGGCACACTTTAGTGGCGGCAAATTCGTGGTCAAATCATTTTTTATGACTTACAGAATCTAAATAAAAAAAACAATACAATATACTTACCTAAATAAATGTTATAAGGTCCACACAAGCAATTCAACATGTAATACCTATATTTCATCACTTATTTCTTATAAATTTTTTATTTTTTTTTTTGTACAATTTCCGTAGTAGCGTTTGGCTGCGGCGCGGACGAGAGAGAGCATGACCGTTTGTAATTTTTTATCATTTTATTTTATTAAATACATCCGTTCCCAATATTCACTCTATCTCTGGCAAATGTGTAAATCCGCCACTGCCTCTATCCATGTCCAATCCAGCTTAACAAACTTATTCAGGTTGGAAGGATAAAGATCGATTGATTTCGAACTTTGGCCGAGTGAGTGAGGTTACCGGAGGCCCAATTCCCTTTTAAAAGGTCGGCAACGCGCTCGTGACTCCTCTGGTGTTGCGGGTGTCCATGGGCGGCGGTAATCGCTTACCATCAGGTGATCCGTCTGCTCGTTTGCCCTCCTATCACACAAAAAAAAACTCTAGAATTTCTAGATGCTCGATATTCACTACTATATGATAAGAATCTATTTATTTACATGCCTATAGCTTATTTTTCCTCATGCCGGTTATCGTGCAACGAGTGGACCGATGTTTACATAGTACTTTTAGTCATATACAAATTTAATAATAGGTTTTATCTCGGCAAAAATAATCGTAGTAAGTGGCAGTCTATAGTTTCTGCCTACCCCTGTGGGAGAAAGGCGTGAGTGTATGTATGTATGTATCTCGGCAAAAAGAGGCAGAGGTTACAAAAATAAAATACACTTTTAAAATATGAATACCTATTATTTGATTCGGGTATTAGTGACTAACTCTTTGACATAACATAGAACATATCTATACCACTATGTTGCTCATACACAATTTGCTATCGAACTAATTTCCTAGTATTGTAGCATGGAATTATTTCACTTATCATTGAAATGTATTTAGGGTGAAGTATGTCGTTACTTGATCACTTTGAGCCTTACGTTCTTAATAATAAGGTACAAAAGGAGATGGTCGATGGTATTTGAACTTATTACAACAATTGCATAATGTTTCTGCTTAGCATAATATATGGTACGAGTTATTGTTGATCTTTGTGGTTAGAATCACGACTGCCACGCATAATTATGCTCGTAGCACACTACGTAATTGGTTACTCCGCGCCATAACTCCAACATTATATCGTATCGTGTAATTGATGTACGTAATTAAACTGTAACGGGATTTTAAATTCACGAATGAAATGGGGTCACTGTTTTCCATGTAGGTGTTTTGTTCTCAGCATGTTTAAAGCCCATTGCGATAATGTTTTTTTAAAAATTAGTTATCTGCGCTACTGGGCCCAAGTGAAGAGCAAAACCTCGACCTACCTACTCAAAGTTAGATAATAATTAATGTTAGTTATTTTTTAAAGTTGTATGCGTTTGTCTTTAGTCTTGCCACTATAAAAAGTTATAAGCAATAGCAAAAAATTCAAGTCACTCCCTTTCTAATAAAGTAAACTGTATTTAGCGTTGATCTTGCATGTGACGTTGATAGCGAGCAAGGTGGATCATTCGATCCTAAAACAAAGCAAAATTCAAATTATAAAAGGACTTCACAATAGTTTCATGTGCCATATTACAGTATTCTGTAGATGAATTAATATTATTTTATGTTTATAGAAATCAGCTCGACATACTCTATTGACCGTTGACACAGAAGGCATATACGTGTTGAAAATGTCCCTGTCTGCAAACAAGCAGTTCAAATCGATCGCCAGCATAGAGATGGCAGCTCCTTCCGGGTACCTCTCTGCTGCCATCTGGCCGCTCCTACCGGTGAGTTTGAATAATAAGTGAGGCTATATGCTAAGTTAATCAGCTGCACCTGTTAAGGGAGTGATTCTACCCGTCATATTGACCAACTTTCCCTGGGTTACTGGGTTAAAGGGGGCCCTGTTGGTCAAACGTCGCTCTCGGCAAACGAGCAGTTCAAGGAGACTGCCAGCATAAATGTGGCAGCTCTCTTTGGGTATCTCTGCGACCATATCTCCGCTCTGACCATTGAGATCTCTTCAAACAAGTAATAAAAGTAAAAAGATGAATGAAATTTGATTTATCAAGATGTAACTACGATTTTCATTTGATTTATTCAAGCAATATTGTGGTACCTACTATAATAAATTCATTACTCATAAGATATAGGTATCTAAGTGTAGTACCTTGACCTTTCCATAGGTAATTCTGATATCCCCGCAAGCGAAGTCGCGGGCAAAAGCTCGCTATTCTATTTTTTACGTGGGAGAGCCATGCTTCGGCACGAATGGGCCGGCTCGACCGGAGTGATACCACGGCCTCGCAGAAAACCGGCGTAAAACAACGCTTACGTTGTGTTTCGCCGAGTGAGTGAGGTTACCGGAGGCCCAATCCTCTCTTAAAGGTCGGCAACGCACTTGTGACTCCTCTTTTGGTGTTGCGGGTGTACATGGGCGGCGGTAATCGTTTACCATCAGGTGATCCGTCTGCTCGTTTGCCCTCCTATTCCATAAAAAAAAAAACTATGATAATAATTACCATTGTATGTTTTTCCAGTTTTTCGGTGTGATGTGCGGCGTATACACACTGTTATGTACTGGGTGGTTGTTGGTCTGCTGGCTCCAGTGGCGGGACTTGCTACGAATACAGTACTGGATTGGCGGCGTCGCCCTGCTCGGCATGGTGGAGAGTGCCACCTACTACGGAGTTTACTCTTCTATCAATAGTTCTGGGTGAGTAGAGCATTTCATATCTAGTGACTATCGTCTGACTGCCAACTTGGAACTACGAGTAACTTTCAACTTTGAACTACCTACTTGTAACTTTTAAATTTGAACTACATACTTGTAAATTTCAACTTCGAACTTTGAAGTACTTGTAATTTACTGATTTCTGACACTTACGCGAATATTAGACATTGAAATGGAATTACTCTTTAAATAAATAATATTTTTAATATAAATATAACGTGATAAAATCCGTAAAAAGTAATTTTATTTCAATCTCTTTTTGTCGCTTAGAACTGTAAGATATGTCACAAATCTCATGGCCGTAACTTGGCAAGGGAAGGTGTGTGCTGTCTTCGGTCGGTAGTGTCGGTACTAGTCCGACGTACCGTGCCCGTGCTCACCTTCCCAGGTGTTAGACAATGCTTGATAATAGTCGCACAAAACAACAAAAATAAAAAGAATTCTCCAATTAGAACCTTAGTTAGTCATTTCCTTTCTTTCAATTTGTCAATATTACTTCGCCTAAAAGCAAGTTTGAGTTTCTTTGAGATATGGCTAAACTGACAAGTTATTATTAATCGATTATTTTGTTTGTGTCTCAGGTATTTCAATGCGGAAGTGTACATGTTTGCTGAATGGATCTCGGTCGCTAAGCGGGCTTTAGCGAGGATGCTGGTCATCATCGTATCACTGGGATTCGGTATCGTTAAGTAAGTACAACGTTGTTATTTTTTACATATTTTTCACTCCTTTCGTGTAGGTCGGAGTAGGCAGAGACTATAGATTTCCACTTGCTACGATTCTGGCACACCACTTTCGCTTCATTAATCTCCTCGTGCATGATCGTCGGTTTAGAGTGCCGAGACTGACCTTTTTTGAGAACGTCCGCAATTTGGTTTTGGTACGTCTGCCGAGGTCGGCGCCTTCCAACTCTTCCACCCGTACTCGCTACGTATACTCGTTTCGTCAATCTCCGTTCACCCATTCTTTGTACATGCCCAAACCGACCTAAGGTGGTTGCCCTTCGTGGCTTGCCTATATGCCATCAATGGAGTTTTTAACTGGTTTCTCTCATATAACCAACCTATTTTGAACAGTGCACCTTCATTCATGATGTTACATAAAGCCTGGTCTCCACTGAACGAAACCGTCCCGTAACAGCTAATTCAAAATGTAGTTGTTACTTATTTATTTAAGACATACCTCGTTTATGTATATATATGGTGACTGGTAATTACTGTAAAATATTTAAACACCTGATGATACAAAAACACTCATTATAACTAACGACTTATTATTTAATATTTATTTTAATGACAATATGTATTACTTACAGTACGCGCGGCATAAGTTGGCCGGAGTGAAGTTCGTCGTTTTAATGCGCAGTGGATTGTTTACGTTAAAAATTGTGTACTGCGCAACCAAACAGCTATCTTCAGTCCGGCCGACTGTATATACTTTCAGTGGCGTAGCTTGTTCTACAATGGCCCTATATCAATAATTGTTTGTTCTACCCAACATGACCTTGACTTTGGGCTAGAGATAACATTTTACGATTTTTTGCTTACACTCGTCGGGGCCCGCTGATACGGTGGTAGTTACGCCCCTAATACTAAATTCGTTTAGTCAAACAGCGGGAGGCGGGAAAATGTCACCAAATGTCACAAATGGCACTTTGTCGGTTTTATATTATTTTCCAAAACTTGTGTTTCCCCGAAGATTCATGTGTAATTATAGTGGATAGTTAACCATTAAGTGTTCGTGAACGTGCGAGTGATAGGCAAATGATATAAAATTGAAAATCGTGATTTTTGTGTTCACTCCTAAACTCCATTGAAGCCTTAGGGAGTTTTCCACTGTTTTACTGGGGACAAAGTGATGTGTTTTAAATTACAAAAAAGACATGACTTAAAGGTCTAAGTTACCAGGTCATAAAATTCTTTTAAAAAAATAAAACAGCGGGGCGATATTTTTTTTTAAATATTTCTTTGAAAAAGTTGTTATTTATAATGAGTACCATCATAATAATGTATAAGTATTTTACACAAATGAGTGGTCACGTTATATAACCGTGTGTATAGGCCGCGGCTGGGCCCGGCGCTGCAGCGCGTGGTGGGCACGGGGCTGCTGTGGGGCGTGCTGGGCGCCATCAACGCGTGGCTGCGGCTGCACCACAAGGCCAACGAGTCCAACCGCGACCTGCTGCTGTCCGAGGTGCCGCTCTCGCTGCTCGACAGCGCCATCTGCTGGTGGGTGTTCGTCTCGCTCGCGCACACCATGCGCACGCTGCAACTCAGGAGGTGGGTACTCTTAACCGCATATATTGTACCAATTATGTTTCAGTTTGCCTTCCCTTATAATATTTATTCAAAGCCTTTATATCCAACTTGCACAGTATTACATAATTATTTAATTGCCTTAATTATATTTATGCTTGATTTTAACTATTATTTTATTTAAGTGAGTTATAATGGCACCTCGGATGCCGTTTCCTGCTTAGTTGGTTTATCTTGTGAGACATAGACCTCCTCCAGCTCTCTTCACTCGTCTCTATCTCTGGCAAGTCGTAGCCATAGTGGGCTTGCTATTCTTTTTATATCATCGGACCATATTTTTCGTTGCGTGCCTCTTTTTCTTCTGATGTTTAGCCGGGGTGTCCATTCATTTATGGTTTTAGACCACTTATTAGCTCCATCCCGGAGCATATGGCCAATCCATTTCCATTTTAACTTTCTTATTTTAGCAGCTTATTTTCCCGGCTAATTACATGTGGCTTAATATCAATTACTACTGTATCAGGGAGAAACATAGAAAGTCCTGAAAATGTATTACTGCGAGGAATAAGATAAAACAACATACCATCACGACTCTATTCCACGAAGGTTTAGCCAGAGGTGTACTAACTAATATACACCCACAGTTTATCAGTATGTTATGGAGGAATAAGATAGGTCTACATTGTTCTACCATTTACAAAACATTAAAGCCGATAGCTAGAAATAAACTGCACACAATTTCCTTAAAATTGAATGAATTGATTTGAAATGAAATTTGAATTAATACTAAAACTTATTGTTACAGAAACAACATAAAATTATCTTTGTACAGACATTTCACGAACACACTGATATTCGCTGTAATATCATCCGTCGTGTTCATGTTATACTCAATCAAGTCATACAGAGTGCTTCCATGTATAACTGTAAGTATTACCGTTCCATTCTTCTTGCCATTCACATTAACGTGTAGCGACATCTACCGCGCTACATAGAAAGTAGACGGACAAGTCCTGAATCGCGCAAGTGAAGTTTGTAACGCAACTTGGATATACAACCGCCCGACATCAACCGTCGGGCAGTAGCCCGCCAGGCAAAATACCTGCCGGGTCGGAGGATCCTCCCTTTAGTGTGAGGGGCAACACATCTCGTCACTCCACAAACATATATGTCATTTATGCGTGACAATCGCTATTTTGATAGCAATTGTCACGCATAAATGACATACGACAGCGCTGCAACTATTGAAAGAAAAGAAAGAAACATTTAATTGCCATAAAAACAGTGACAAACATACAAAACTCGAACACAGGAAAAAACCTTATAATAAAATTTAACTTTTTGCCCGCGACTTCGTCCGCGTGGAATAGTTACTTTGTTCCATATGAACTTTCATCCCCTATTTTATCCCCTTGGGGGTAGAATTTATCAAAATCCTTTCTTAGCGGATGCCTACGTCATAACATCTACCTGCATGCCAAATTTCAGCCCGATCCCTCCAGTGGTTTGGGCTGTGCGTTGATAGATCACTAAGTCAGTCAGTCACCTTTGAGTTTTATATATATTTATATAAAAATTAAAAAACAAGAAAATAACTAAATATACATTAACAAATTGCTGCGGCATCAGCTGAAATTGGCACCGTATTTTGGCCTCACACTATTTTATTGTTTGTGTGTTTCTTGTAATTCTTATATTATCTTGTGTGTTTCATTCTAAAAAATCATTAAAATATTTTTATATTAAATTCTATTAGATAGCAAAGAAACTGACGTATGATATAATTATATTTCCGACTTCCGCTTTACTTGCATTCAAATTTGATTTGATTCATAACAAATTGTCGGTTCATGAAAATAGTAATCGCGACAATAACTTTATTGTACTTACAACTTCATACAAACACCTTTGCTTAAAAACCGTCGCTACAAGTAAAACAGGTATTTTGTGTTTTTTAGGATCCGTACCTCAAAAAGAAAAAACGGAACCCTTATAGGATCCCTTTGTTGTCCGTCCGTCCATCGGTCTAGCTAGACCCTTTATCTGGTACCGCGTGGAGGTATCGAGTTGAAATTAAAACCATATATTCAGGTCTACAGTCCCTTGAAGCTGTGAAAAAGCAAACTTCTATGTTAACGTAAAAAAATACGGCCGTTTATGCCGCAAAAACCGTATATTTCGACACTCAAGGGAATCAACATTTATAGGGTATTTTCCGTTGACCTAGAACTATGAAATTCTGCAAGTAATACAGTCTTATACTACAAGTATACGGATAAATCTGAAAACTACATTTGTAATTTATTATAACTACCTACAAATTTGAATGGAACCTTCGGTGGGTGAGTCCGACTCGCACTTGTCCGATTTTTCTTCTTTCTCATTTTTTTTTTATTTGAATCAGCTTTTTTTTGTGTACAGGACTGGAAGGAGGTATGGATGGATGAAGCGTACTGGCACATGTTGTTCGCCAGCGTGCTGACAGTAATCATGGTACTCTGGCGGCCCACGAACAACAACCAGCGGTATGCCTTCACGCCGCTACTCGATAATGCTGACGATGACGAAGGTAGGTGATATTACATAGACATTTTATACTATACTCGCGCTAGTATGTCCCCCAGCAGACATTGTCCTGCCTTGTAAATAAAAACATCCTAGAACTCGATTGCAGCGCCATCTACCGGGTTCAATTGTATTTTCAAACCATCCCGTTACCCACTCAAATACACTCACAAAATTTCACCCCAATCGGTCCAGCCGTTTAGGAGGAGTTAGGTGACAAACACATGTACGGAAGAATTATATAAATAAAGATTAAAATCTTCCAGCACTTCGATATCTTCGAGGGACTAAGTAATAACTAAGCTGATCAACTGATCTACAAGGATCTGCAACCATTCTTAACTCATTCAATATCCCTCTGTGCCTCAGTGTTGGACATCAAACAATTAAAATTCCAATCAATTAATTAAAATAATGGCATTTATTTTCAATTAAAAGTAATTCAATTTCAATTAAAGGTAATTCAATTGCAATTGAATAAAAAACATACCACCACGCCTGTATTCCCGGAAAGCTTAGTCACGCAGGCGCACTGAGCTTTCCGGGAATACAGGCGAATTAGGCGCACTAATGTACACCCTCAGTTCGCTGGTATGTTTAGGTCCCATGTAATAATTTAAGAGTCGAGCCTATTTGCCATTAACCAGGCACAAATTCTATAATCCGAGCTGCTACTGAGAATTTCATAGAAAAACCCAATAACACTGCCTGACCTGGGAATCGAACCCAGGACCTCTAGACTAATGAGGCAGTTCACATGACTGGGATGTTTTAGATGTACAGACACAAACAGTGACACAAATTTCATTATTGGGATGTATTTTTCTAATAAACCTATTCCCACCACAGACGAAGAAGAACAATTTGTAAACGACGCGTACGGCGTAAAAATGCGCGGTACTAATTCTACAAGTGAGGCTGGGGACGCGCGAGACTCGCAAGATCAGGCCAACACCTTGGACTCAGACCTACGCTGGGTCGAAGAAAACATACCTACCAGCACACTGCCGCTGCTCGACTCAGACGAAGAAATCATCAACACTAAGTTCGAAGTGTCCAAAATGCAGTAATTACTTAAGACAAGTGTATAAAGTATTATAATTGTAACTGTCATATGCATTTTCATTACAAAACACATTTTTATTCGGCGGGACCAGCACACATTGTCCTGCCCTGAAAATAAAAAATAAATCTAGAACCCGATTGCAGTGCCATCTAGCGGGTCTAACGGGTTTGTGAATATAAACCATCCAAAACCATCACAATACAGAAAAAGTTTCATCAAAATCGGTCCAGCCGTTTAGACGTTCAGTGACATCAAACGTACAGAAGAATTTTTCGAGAGCGAGCCTATTGCCATTATAAATTAAACTTAATAAATACCTGGGTATCGAAAAATTACTGCGACCAATAGTCTTATGAGGTAAGTTCTATTTGTGATTAATATTTTCATGCTTCAAGACAATTCCTTGATTTAGTAGAAGAACACTATACCTACCGGAAGTTTTTTTCCATCACTAAGTGCGATAAGAAAAGAACAGCTGTGGCTTTAAAACTTTTATTTATACATACACATTTAAATATATTTTGTTCTTTAGACATGATCTTTGGTATATAAAATATAATATTGGTATATGGCCACAATACATTAGATTAAAATGGAAGATTAATAGAATTCAGTCGATACAGGGTAAATGGAAATTCAATAATACATTACATATAACAATAATTAAATACCTTAAAAATTATAAGCTATTATCTACAATTAAAATACTTTGTGCTCTCTTACAAATGTAATGGAAAACGTTACTGGAAATTATATGACATATTGTCTACATTTCATTAGTAATTTATTTTATTCAAGTTTATTATGCGCCCTCAGTTCATTTCCTAAGAATTAAAATAAAGACAGACATTCACATAATAAGAAATTCATATTTTCGGCCAAATAATGTTAAAATTGATGATAGATTTTCATTGTTACTTGTAACTCACGTTGTGTTACCATCAACGGCCGTCGGCTCAACCAGAATCTAGTTCTGCAAGTAACTAAGATACATTTATTCATGGCTGCTACAGAAAATGCCGTCCGCGTAGCGGAATACTGGGCCAATCTAGTTGTCTATTAACTATTTCTCTTCTTTTGCCCTTCTCTTTCCGTTTGCTGTCGATTCGATAAGAAGAATTTATTCATTGCTATGTAGGTATTTCGAAATAAAAATCTGCAGTATAAGACTAAGGACTACTGGTATTTCTCATCGATTTGACTGCTAGTAAATTCAATACTAATTATCTTGATTAAATCTGATTTAGTTACTAGATCTTCGATCCGACTAATTAATTACCGACAAGATAGAAAACGGTTATTTTCTACCGGCTGCGGCTGCGTTTGCGCACACAAAGAAAAGTGAATGCCACGCATATACATATAGTTGGGGATAGCTAACATCAAAGACTAAAATGTCCTCCCTATTATTTTGGGGATTTAAAATAGAGGAGAACATAGACATCGGTACTTCGTGGTATATATTACAGTTATGCAAGACAGCTATCCAGAAGCGATGCTGTTGTTGGTTATGTACTCTTGGTACAGCATTTATGAGTGTATGTTTCATCTATCAAGGCCAATTCTCCGAGCCTACGTTCTTCTCCCGCTTTGGTCGCACGCAAACACGATGCAGTGAATTGCTAATGCATCGCCACTGGACGCCCGAATCGCCGCAAAGTTGCCGTGCGCTATGGCCCGAATGCACTTACATCAGACGAGTATTATATACTAACTCAACAATCGCATAAGTATATCTTATTTAAATCTCATTAATATTCAAGGTGTGTCGTACCGCGGACGTACCCCCACATCGACGCACCAATATAACAAAGTTTCCTAATTTGGTATCTTATTCACTATTCAATTAATTTTAAGACTATCGCTCACTAGGCTGTAACACCGTAGCATGGTAAATTTTCGAATTTTATGAGTGTGTTAATCATTCTAATATTAATCGAATACTAGTGTCCTTATAAAGCATATATTATTAAAAAAAAACGCTTTAATGTTACAGTCTACAGAACAAATACCATAACTCTCTTAGTACCTAATTATAATTTCAGCTATTCGTAATTTTTCGTCATTATTATAAATGAAGAAATGATAACGACATTAACAACACTCTTGCTCATTGCATACAATACAGAAAGATTGTTATTAATCAAATAAATTATTAATTTAATTATTATCGTAATAAAAATCATAATCTTCCGGTTCGTCGGGGATTTGAGGCGGGTCTTTGGGTATGTCAATGCCTTCCGCGTCAAGTAATCGTACTTTAATATCCATCGACAGCAAAGTTTCCAAATCATTTTCGAATGATTTACTCAACATTTTTTCTTTTAGGAGAGCATTTATACCGTCTGTCCAATAATCGAATATCTGTTCATCAGGCGCGACAAAGTCCAAAGAAGTCATTTCCAAGGATTTGAGGATAAGAGAGAATGCTAAATGAGGTGTTATCTTTCTCCCCCTCAAATCCTTCATGTGTGGGCAGTCTTTGCCTGTTATAACACACTTGATGTCGGCGACAGCCAATTTGTTACCAAGTTCTTCCAAACTTGGAGTACTCTTTTCATCACAGTCTCCATAATGGAGAACCTTGTGATTTGGCGAGAGGCGAACAAACCAAAATTTGTCCTTTATTCTTTGGCCTCTTGGTGAATACTTTTTAAACCGTGTCCCTCCAACGAGCACACCTAACCTTTGCTGTTGGATGAGATCAATAATTTCAGGAGTTATTTTTTCTTTTAGTTCAACGATAGGTCTTGCATGTGACTCCCACACTTCCCTGTTATTCCTCTCTTGTTGCCATAACTGAGTAATTTCTGTATATGTCAGTTGGTTTATCTTTTGCTTAAATTTATCGAAACCTTTGGGTGATGAGGACAGGGCCCTGCTTATTTGTTCCCTGACAACACTGGATACTTTGATAAAGTCCTCTGCAGTTGCTCTCATCTCCTTCCAAGTCTTGTTCAATAAAATTATGCAAATGCAGAATAGTTCTTCAAAAGGTCTGTCATGGGTGAAGAATAGAGGATGGTAGGTCTGTCCCTGTTCACTGGGTGGGTCACCAATATGCAAGATGTCACAAAGTAACTTTACCAGCTCTACACTAGTTTTTCCAAAAGGACATTCATGTTCATCTGCTCTACAACTATTTTCTAAAACAATCTTTGTGTAATCTTCGGAGTAGTTTCTTGCAAAGTATAACATGCAGTCCAGTGCTAAAACTCCGGGAGGCACTTCATTAAAATCTTTTATGGGATCAATTTCACATTTGAAGCCAAGTTTTTTGAAGTCCTTTGAGTAGGTTCCAACTGGACGCCTCATTGTCACCTCAATGTTAGGGTTATTATCATTTTCAAAAGCAATTTTTCTTAGTTCCTTGATTTTATCCTGTGATTCCTGTTCTTGTACATCTGCCCTTTGTCTCATTTTAGGTTCTAACAGACCAAGCATCAGAGTTTGTAATACATAGAGTTGATGAGCCAATTCAGTCCCCAGACCTTGTTGTGAAGCATTTTTAGAAAACTCACTGGCCCCAATGAGATTTTCATATATAACACATCTAACTTGCTTGGAAGATAATGTTGCAGCAATAGTTTTTCTCTTAGTCATGTCAGCTTTAGAAAATATTGCATTTATAAGAGCTATAGCATTTTGTTGTATAATACTATCTTGGTGAGGGTTTTGCAAGTGAGACACGAGACTTGGAATAGTAATTTCTTTTTCCACATGTGAATTCTTTGAACTATTAAGTACAATGTTCTCAAGAATTGATAAACAGCACTGTGTTACTTTAGGATCTTGTGTATTAGCTTGGTTATTTACAAAACTGGCAACTTTATTAATGAATTGGTTTTCCAGTATGTCCCAGGATATAACTCCATGGTCCATGAGTTCCACAAAAGTAACTAGAGCATACTTGAGCAAATCCCCCTTAAATTTACCATTTTCTATATTGTTTATGATTAGTGTGAAACCTTTTTTGTTGATAAACTCAAGAGCGAAAGTGAGATCACTACTTAACACAGATAACTTGGTGAGGGCAGTGACTTGGTCAGCCTGTACCCCATTGTTTATCTTACCCAGGATATCCTGCACGGTTTTTGCTGGCGATAATTCTAAACGTAGCACAGACCCATTTTTTATTTCATTTCGATTCTTTTCTGTTATGTAGTTTTGGTTGTTGCTTTCCGAAAATTGAAGAGCGTAGTTTTCAGGGTCGGGGAGACCCCAAGGCTTGCAGAGAAGCTGAATGATGCTCGATAGGGGCTGACTTTGATCAAATTCTAGCAACTGCGGTACCTTGTCGGGAGCATTAACCATCTCCACGGCGATCTTAAGGATCGTTGAGTCCTTTTCTTTTGTTGCCGATGGCATTTTTATTGGTTTAGTAGACATCTATTGAACATTTGACACGAAGTCAAGCACCACAACACACCACACCTCGCGAATTTATGAGTTATTTTCCCGTAGACGTAGGGTGCTGGGTGACATTTAACCCATTTATCTGACAGCCCATGAAAGTGGCAGTGGCAGCGAAACAGCGATATCAGCGACTGACACTGACAGCGCTTACGTTTAGTTTTCCGTACGTTCATCGTAGCTAATTTTTGTTAAACTTTTTTGTGAAATTATTCTAGAACACATTTCTTTTATAATCTAGCTGGATAACTTTTTAACCCCCGACGCAAAAGACCCCTCTTTTTGCGTATGTTATAAGTTTAACATGTTTATTTGTGAGTCTGTCTGTTGCTGTCGTAGCTCCCAAACCAATGGACCGATTTTGATTCCGTTTTCTTAGTTTGAAAAGTAACTTAATCGAGAGCTATGATTTAAGAAAATCTGGGCAGCCGTTTGAAGATTATCAGCTCTTTTCTAGTTCATGAAGTGATGTGAGCAACTTTCAAAGGTCCGCTTCGATTTAAAACTTGGTATCCTGTTAGGTACTTCAATGATATTGCAAGAACATGGTAACCATGAGTTAATGGTGCGGGGGTTTTTAATGATAAAGGTAATAAATTTATAGGTAGTAGTTACATAATGATTGGGTAGGTATTTCTCATGCCAACAACGGAAAAATCCTTGCATTCCGCATATCTAACTTTTATCATAAGAGTATAAATAATATAAATGGATTCTTATTACATACGTGACGTTAAATATTAAATAGGAAACCCTGAAGACAAATTCATGTTAATTTAAGTAATTAGGACAGCAATGCGATCCTTGCCGTTATTCGATCTTGCAATGAAACTATCACTGATTCACTGATGGACTTAGTATTTAACGTCTGTAGTACCAATATGCTTATTTAGATGTGATCAGCAATTCGACAATAGTGCTCTTAAATTTAAAATGTCTGTTTTATTTTTCTTATTGATACTTCATACGGCATTCAGTTTTCGATGTGATAGAAGACCGTATGGATCCAATAAACAAGCTTCGCCACCTGATGGGCGGTTCAAGTTGGAAGTGTTAGGCATTGACAACAATGCTTATATTCCCGAACAACTTTATACAGGTATCTTTCTATCATATCCTTTTACTTAACGTAAGGAAAACGAATTCATAACTTGAACTAAAATGAAAATTTGTTATTTTTCTTAGTTATTTTACGTGGTAGAGCCATGCTTCGGCACGAATGGGCCGGCTCGACCGGAGTGATACCACGGCCTCGGAAAGCCGGAAAGCCGGCGTTAAACAACGTTTACGTTGTGTTTCGCCGAGTGAGTGAGTGAGTGTTACTGGAGGCCCAATCCCCTTTTAAAAGGTCGGCAATGCACTTGTGACTTCTCTGGTGTTGCAGGTGTCCATGGGCGGCGGTAATCGCTTACCATCAGGCGATCCGTCTGCTCGTTTGCCCTCCTATCCCATAAAAACAAAAATATTTTGGCACGTTGTAGTACGGTCCCTGTTCGTCGAGACCATGTTTTAATCAACCTAAACGACATAAACGCGTTTCAGTTCAAATAAAAGAAACGGATGACCAGTCAAGATTTACGATGTTCATGATATCCGCGGAGGGCGACGTGAAGCCAGATCCCAGGAACCCAAGGCGAATAGTATCTCTGTACCCTGGTGAGCTGAGGCCACAAACAACCGCCACCGCCAAGTTTAGCGATAGATGTCTGTACTCCGTAGAGCAAGCCATGAGCTCTTTCAAATCTTCTGTAGAGGTATTAAATATTGTTTTTAAAATTAAGCTGGTTGTGAGTGAATGAATGACTAAGTATCAAATTTTTTGTCCTTACCTATTATATTTACATACCTGCTCGATGACCATTATTCATTAATATTATTATACTATTGTATTTATCATTAGACTCCCTTCAAATCTGTACGTACCGCGAGTTTTCTCTAAAATTAGAATGGATAATTTCGCATCCAGGTTTATTGGCAAGCTCCATCATCAGGGAACGGCTGTATTACTCTCCGGGCTATGGTGGCCATAAACAATGAGGTCTGGTACGAGGACGGTAGTCCTTTGACCCAGAAGGTGTGTGAGGATATGAGGCAACCTGATGACGTGGCACCACAACTGAACTACGAGTGCGGAATTTGTGATGAAGCCAAATATGAGGTAACGACAACGACCCCTCATAGGTATTATTATTTCCTTATCTCGGAAAACTTGCATCGTCTAGTCTTTAAATTAAGAGCTCAGCTCTTGTCGATGGATCTATCACTACTGTTCTCTATCCTCTGTCTTCCGTTTGACCAATAATTCCTTATTGCTTCGTGATTACCGCGCCGGTTTTGCTATACCTACGCTGCTTGCTGCTAATTTCTTTCACTGTGACTATGAGTTTATTAATAGGTTCCCTAAATATAATGTTTGTCGCCAGTTAAGTTTTACTGGGGTGTGGTCCCGAAACACCCACCCGTATCTCTATCCTGAGAACGATTGGCTTCCAAAATACAGCGATCTAGTCGGTGCTTCTCATAACGCGGAGTATATTCTCTGGATGCCGGGAACTCTCGCTACTGAAGGTTTCAGGGACTTAGCAGAACACACAAATTCGAGCAGCCTTGAAGCTGAAATTCGCGGGAAGGTGAGGACTTATGACAACTTTTTGATATGATCCTTATGTGATTAATCCCGATTAAGTACTGGAATAATCTTATCCAACAGATCGGCGATGGAGTACGAACCCTTATAAAAGGCAAAGGCCACGGTTATCGTAAGATGAGCCTCCCTACATACTCCTTCTTCCGCGTTGACAAGGAAAACCACTTATTCTCTGCAGTTGTCGCTCTGCATCCGTCGCCCGACTGGTTCCTAGGAGTCACTAGGTTTGAACTTTGCCAAGAGGATAACACGTGGCTAGCGGAGAGAGAGCTCAATCTTTATCCGTGGGATGCAGGCACAGATAGTGGTGTTTCATATGAGGTAATTCCTTTTTATCGACCGTCTTTTAGGCATACCTACATTTATTTACTAACAAGTCGCAGATAATGAAAAATGGATTAAGAGAGATCTGTGTCCTAAAGCGAAAAATCAATATTCAGGCTTTGTTTAATCTTTCTTGAATAGATATTTATCTACACAGCGAAAAGGACGTTAGTCATTATTTCTCTGTAAGAAGGTAAATTCTTTTACTTTTCAGTCAGCAAACATAGTAACATTTCCCCAAGACGCGGTTTCGCGTGTTGAAATGAGTTCGTACGACAAGAACTCTCCTTTTTATGAGATGGATATAAAAGACATGCATCCTTTTGGGAAGTTTCATATCAAACTTATAAGGACATATCATCGAGAATGTGAAGAAGAAACTACAGGTATGGATACATTTTGGGAAAACTTTAGGATGTAAAATTAACAAATGCTAACAGACAGATACTTAAAAAAAGATGGAATAGTGTTGCAACCGCTGCTGCCGAGTATAAGAGCGTGTTTCAGTTTGATGAGTTTTTGGGTTTTTGGGAGGAAATTATAGGCACACCCATGCTTGCTTGTCGGATACTACAGGCGTTATCTTATTTACATAATGGAAGTAGACGGGATTCAGGGCAATATAACCTGAATTTTATACGATTTACTGAATAAACTATTAGGATTTCTGAACTGCTGATGTGTTTTTAGAAGAACCACCGCCAACTGAAGCGCCAGAATCTTCTGAAGAAACAAGCGAGACCAGTGAGGAGGCTAAACCGGAGCCTCCAGAGCCCTCCAGGTATCAAACACAACTAGATAGCGCCGAGGATGGGCGGTGAGGCTTAGTTGTTGATTAGTAGTATACCTATATGTAGATTAGAAGCCACGTTTTTCATCGATCAAAATCATCTTGAAGAGGTTTAAATAATTCAAAGCTTTACTTTCATTGTCAAATCACCTCATGTTTGGCTTTTCGGTAACGAAAGTATTTTTTGATCATTCCGTAGATGGACTATAGAAAGGGGTTAAGAATATGTAGATACATTTGAATTACCTACCTACTAGGTACGCCGTACTAGGTACGTTCTCTACAACAGTAACCGTTTCCTTTGACACCGTTATTCTATGAAGTGCTAAGATAAATAATCGGATTTTAATAGCGTAGAAAATTATTCAGGTGCGGATAAGCTTCTTGGCTGATTCATAATTTTCATCCATTATGCATGTATTTATGAATTTATTGCCATACGCAATAGGTCGTTAAGTTCATGATACCTTGTCCACACAGCGAAGCCCCTTTAGTTACCGATCCAGAGTCTTCGGAAGATTGCCCGATGTCTCCGTGGCAGGAGTGGAGCAGCTGTGACGGAGAATGCGAGGATGGAAGGGTGACCGGTTATCGATGGAGGGAGCGGTACCACCTAGTAGATGGATTTCCTGTCGAGAAGTATGATCCTCATGTAAGTCAGACATTGTTAAAATGTGACGGTCTAGGATTTATTGTTCACTGGAAATTCCTTTTAATGTTGTTCAAATAATAAAGAGAGTAGTTTTTCTATAGGTAACTATTAGGTAGTTTACGTAATACCTAATCAAAATTATGACCATAGCTTAATTTATTACACCTTCAAGAAATAAGTTCCCAATTACTTATGTATTTATATTTAGCCAAAAATAGAAATTAGTTACTTATATAATTTCTGCGATGTTTTCTAACGATTGTGATTTAGTCTTTTGGTACGGAAGTGTCTGAACAAGAAGTATTTTATTTTTGCAAATAGTACTTTCATCTGTCTTAGGCTAAACATCATCATAAGAAAGAAGTGTCCAAGTTCTGCAAAACTCACTTCGTTACATTCGAGAGGGAGGCCTGCGAGGAAGACTGCACTAATTCTGAAGACGACGACGAAGATATAACAGGTTACCTTCACTTTTATTATTTTTCGTCTTTAACAAAGAATGGTTTAGAAAACATTGTCTTTACATTTAAATTGTATCTTACCTAGGTATATTTTGACTGCTATTGGGAGAATTAAATAACTGCGACGACGCCTAATATTCCAAATGAGAGGGATGTCGCTCTACACAGCGCCATTCCTTTTTCATATCTCGAAGTTAACGCAATAAATACATCATGGTACCTATGTCCTCAGTTCCGAATTCAAAATTGTCATACTGTGTTGGTCCTGCTTTCGTATCTATTTAATAATTCTGGTAGATTTAAAATGATTCCTCTTTGCAGCCGGACGCAGAATCATGGCTCCGATATTGCCCGGAGGGAAGTGGAATGCGAAGCGAAGAGATTTGAAGACAAGAAATTAAATTGTATACCTACCTACGTGATAAATAATCGTATCGGATTTTGTATCTCCATTATACTAGTTATATTATTGTTGATAAACCTAATATACCTACTTATAAGTACGTGGTTATAAAATACACTTTTGTTTCATTATTTCCCTACGAAAAAAGGCATAGTATTAACTACAGCCTTTTTTAAAATTCCTACCTTTTCTTTTGTAAGATTGCTAGAGCCTAGAACTAGCTAGCACGGACGGACATTACCTACGTAGGCTCTTAACCCTTATTAAGTAGTTATTTAAATTTACAGGCCTAATCTAGTCTAGGTTATTAAATTGATAAAAAATTATATACCTACTCACCGTAAGTACGAGTATACGGTGAGTATATAAGTAGGTGCCAAACCCAGGCAGTAGGGTTTGATACCAAAACATTGGGTTTCGTAACAGGGTTCGACTAACCCCAAACCACTACGACTGCTAAACAATGATAAATAATTATTTACAATTTTAACCACGTATATGTAATGTTTTAAGGGCTACAATCCTTTGGCAGCATATTCAGTGTCATTAATTAATGTAAATTAAGTATTAAACTGGGGAGATGTAGCCGGCCCATTAGGCTAATTGTGGATGAACGTGTGTTAGTAACACGAGGACCAGCGATCATGTGCCACATATTATTCAATTAAAAATATTAAGTTGTGAAAATGCATTTGAAAATTTTCGGTAAGTTTTTTATTTTTATTTGCTATGATGATACGGCCCATATGACGGTAAGTGGTAACCGTAGCTTAAGGATGCGAGCAACACATTACACAAACAACACATTAATAAAATAGATTTTATATAACGAAGACAGCTAATTAGTAACCTGAAGTGGCAGTGAGATGGCCATATCTGTAGAAGAACCGATAACCGCGGCAAACGTAGCGTGAGACGCCCTACGAAAAGATGGAGTGATGATTTGCGAAAGGTTGCTGGCGGAAGCTAGATCCGACAAGCCGAGAACAGAGTGAAATGGCGCACATTGGGGAAGACCTACGTCCAGCAGTGGACTGCTATATGCTTGTGCTGATATTAAAAAAACGGTTTTATTCTCTTTGCTGAAAAACAACGACGCTGATAGATGGAATAGAATATAATAAGAGAAACAAAAATTGTGAAGTGTGTACACACGTACCTACTAGACATCAAGCTATGCATTTCCAGTACGTGCTGACCTCGCTAGTATAGTTTTTCCGTAGAACGAGAGGTCAGCATACTACAAATATAATTTAAAATTTATTTAAAGCTTGATGTGTCTTATGTAACCGCGCGTCCAACCTATATATTGACGGATAGTTTATAAATTAAGGATTTGGAGGACTTGTGCAACTTTGAGCAGATATGTTTAACAAAACCTTATTTCTAGGTTCCGGTCAAATCATTATCCTGGGTTTGCTACTGCATGCATGCATGTGCAGCTATGAGCTTTGCGACAGGCGGCCTCTGGGGTCCATTACGGAAGCACTAGCTCCTGACAATCGTTTCCTCATAGACGTTGACGGCATAAGAGAGAACAAGTATATTCCGAGAGAAGAATATACAGGTATTTGTCATATATTTTGTTCCTATAGACTAAGTACCTAATCCTTTCTTAAGAGTTTTATAAAATCATAAATGTCCATCGTAGATCGTCGCTTAACATTAGGAATAAAGAATAAAATAAATAAAAAACATTGCTTTTATATCTTTATAAAAATACCTTTTTAATTCCAATAAAAACATTATATCTTGTCTGCAGTATTTTTCAACAAACGTTACAGCAAATAGGTACTTATATGTGAGTAACTTTTCTACTTACGAGCCATTGCACACTGTCGACTGGTCGCCGGCGACTCAGTCGATGGCGACTGTAGTGTTCTATAATTTAAATTAGATGTTAGGTACACTCTTGGTCGCGGGTCGCCTGCCTATAATTTTGGTTTCCGTCGACCGTGTCCACAGCCACCAGTCGACAGTGCTTAGTGGGTCTTAGGTAGTCCCGTTGTTTTTGCTAGGTTCAACCACCAACCCTCCACTATTTCTTAGACTTCATTTACCTATAGGAGAACCTAATAAGTCACGCTTGATTTATAGTTCGCCTGTATTCCCGTGACTCCGTGACCCCATTCATCGCGTTCTCGATATTCCTACGAGAAGACAATAGGGAGAATATAAACAACCCAAGGAAGCCACTCCTGCTAAGTCCTGGGAAGTTGGAGCCACTAGCCAACGCCAACAACACACAACTACTGCCCACATGTAACAATACTGTCGTACAGACGGATATAACGCCTAAAATTTTTGTCGAGGTAATCTTCTTAAAATATTGCTGATATCTGTTGAGATAGTATACCTACCTACTTCTACTTCGTCTAGCGTCTAGGTACTTATTAGGTATCAACGATCAAAATTGGAGATTGTCAAGTTTGTTATTGACAGAATGACTGACTATTTTGTCAAGAGTTCATTTTCAGAGAGTGCTCCTAAAATTGAGTATTACGTACGATCGATTTCACATAATCAACAAGATAAAATATTTAATACGCCTGCTTGTTTCATACACTAGGCAAAATGGACAGCCCCCGAGAAAGACAATCAATGCGTTACGATTTTCGCGGTGGTGGCTGTAAAGCCCGACGTGTGGTACAAATCTGAAGGCCCGCTCACTAAGCGGATTTGCGAAGACCGACGGAAGGCGGACGATATGCAGCCCGTCGAAAACGATAACTGCGAAGTTTGCGAAGATGCAAGGTACCAGGTAGGTACGAGAGTCCCGCCGTGCAAAAAAGACTATTGTTTTACATTAGAAAATTGCTAAGGAACTGCTATGGGATTTAAGTTAAGACGAATAGCTAAATGCAGTGGCCTTCTATTGCCACCACCACAAGCAGACAAAGCACTGCTTTTATTTAGTACCTAACTATAAATGAAAGGAAACTTTTAGCCTTATCAGCTAATTGTATTCGAATAATAATGGGGGCCCAGTGCAAGGTAAGGGGTTCTGATAAAGTTTTTTCTAATTTCAAGCTCTGCTCATAAATTATATTTTCGACAGCTGACTTTCGAAGGCATGTGGGCATACAATACGCATCTATCCATGTTCCCCGCTGCTAAAGAACTGGCCCGGTTTAGCGACGTGGTTGGGGCCTCTCACAGCAAAGACTTTACTCTATTCAAGTATAACTCTGACGCCAGCTTAGGTCTACAGTTACTGGCTGAGCAGGGGAATACTACCACTTTGGAAATTGAAATTTATAAAAAGGTAACTTCTATTGAAATGTAATTTCGGTTCCGTTTTTATGCCCAAAGTAGTAGAATTTTTTAAATCATTATGTGTCGTATTATCATTGAATGTCACTTGCTTAGTAAAAGGAGGAACACAGCTAGCATATAACAAGCTGTTGATCGGTTTATTAACACATCCTCCTATTTTTCCAGCTGGGTACGGATGTCCGAACCATAATAAAAGCAACTGCCCCACCTAGCCCCAATATGCAGACCATATCCACCTTCAGAACGAGTCGGAAGCACCACATGGTGTCTCTAGCTACTGCCATCGTGCCTTCTCCTGACTGGTTTCTTGGAGTCGCAAACTTAGAACTTTGTGATGCAAAGACCCAAAAGTGGGCCGACAACGTCGTCTTCAATTTATATCCCATGGACGCTGGAACGGACAGTGGGAAGAAATTTGACGTGCGTATATTTATACCTACCTATTTATTTTTATCAATAGCGCATCTCGATCTGAACTGCCCATTCGACCAGGTGGGTAAAATCGCCATCTGGATCTTATACTGGAAATATAGCTACATAATAAGTACCTACCAAATTCAATTTCAATTCACAACAATGCACTAAAAATGGACAGTGTCTGATGAAGCTATCGTTGTGAAAATCAACGGATTTGTTTTGTGATTGCATGATTGAGTATCTACTTTATTCTTGTTTTTGTCCTACTTACTTAAATGTGCAAGGCTGATTAGGCAAGCAGGAATCACATTTTACTTACAGCTGAGATAATTATAATTTTCCAATTATGTATTCAGTCTTCTAACGAGGCGACGGCTCCAGCGCAGCCGATATCTACTGCGCAGATAACCACAGACATCCCGAAGGAACAAATTAAACCATTCGCGAGATTATTATTCCATTTGATTCGCACTTATTACAATCCCAACTGCACGGAGGAGGCAGCTGTTACTGAACAAACAGGTATGTTGTAAATTTTCTTAAATTTGTGTGTCTTACGTATTACAAGTACCTACTTACAATTACCTACCTTCAAAGTTGGATTGCCTAAGATTTGAGACAGACTCTCATTCCCAACTATGGATGAGATACGAGCTGCACTACGACCCAACGTATGATTTCCGTCTTTTTACTTTAGACTCACCGAAAGTACAATTATATTAAATTATCCTAGAAGGTAGTAATCTGAGTGAGAAAGTTATTCTGCATCAGTTTTTCAGCTGTAGGACATGTGAACGTAACATCACTTACATTAATAACGTTTATAAGACAGCTACGATGATGATCTACTTAAATCAATTATTTGTAGGAGGCGAAAGCGATGCTGGTGAAAGTGGAGAAAGTACTAAAGACAGCAATGAAGATTTACCATCCAGACCTGAATATCGACCTCAAACACCTCCAACTACTACCACCAGGTAAGGTTCTACGTGCAGCAAGCTCAACATGACTATACAGCCTTGGCAATCTGCCTCACTATTAACCTGGGAGCTACGAACATCACCAATTACGTCACGATTAGAGAAGAATAATATTTAAATCATTCTTTTTAATAAAAATAGCGAGGAACCACCATCTGTAGACCCAGAGTCGTCTCCTGAGTGTCCCATGACGTCGTGGGGGGACTGGCAGGAGTGCGAGGGCGAGTGCATCTACAACAAGCTGGATGGATACCAGATCAGGTTCAGATCACACGTCGGGGTGAGTAACATGGAAGACCATTTGAGTTAAAGGATGCACTAACGTACACGTCCGTTTCACCACAAAAATAAGTATTGATGCGCATTTACTTAAGATCAGGTTTTATGAACATTATGCATTTTTTCATATAGGTACTTCAAGTTTAGGATTGTCAGACAAGTCTTGTAAAAGGCCCAGCTTAGCAAATCGACTCTGTCAATTTATCAATGATCACTTGATGGGAGATCAAACTTACCAAGTTGGCAGACTGCTGCTGTTTCTTGCAATCTTAGCCATCTAGGATAACAAAGCTTTCCTAGGCTTAGACGATTTTTTCTAGCTCTGCGTTCGATGACATGGCTTGCAGGAAAGAGAAAGTCCTTTTCATTTAAAGTATTAGGTTAGGTAAAAGAATGCTCGCTCGCCTGCCTGCCAAACACTGGCTCATAATAATAATTAAGTACAATAAGTATTTTTTTTTAATTAGGACGTCGCACCAGAGTGTTCGAAGATGCCTGTAACTGAAACGCAACATTGCGAAGAAGATTGTGAGGAAGAGAAACAAGAGGAAGAAACTGAGGAAGAAGAAGAATAGCGGGCACAAAGGCCGTATTGAAAACCTTCTCTACGTACTAATTCAATTTCGTACTATTCTTAGCAAATCCTTAGCAATTTCCTAAGTTTGATTCAAAATATAATTTATTGAAAATAGCCCTCTAGCTTATCAGAAGAACTGTGTAGTTATAGTGTGCCAATTACCTACATGAGGATTGTATAATAAAATGCATATTTGTACCTATATGTTGTTTAATTAAACAACTGGTTATGTAAATAATTGCTGGTGTATATTTATTTACAAACGATCCATCGATAGTCCACAATTGATTTATCTTACCAAACACCTTACAATAGGCTCGCCCCCTACTCCATGGGACCTAAACATACCGGCGAACTGTGGCTGTGGGTGTACATTAGTACGCCTCTGCCTAACCCTTCAGGGAATACAGGCGTGATGGTATGTATGACTTAAGTAATGTTAACATAGTCTATCCCGGTCCCGAAACCATAGAATAGATACCTAAGGATACCTACCTACTGTAAGTATCCTGGAACTCGACTGACTTTAGCTCAAAGAGGTTATTTATTATTTATAGGTACAATAAGTAGTTTTAGGTTGCTAGGCTTCAGGTTATGTAATCTGCGATTGACTAGCACCAGTGCTCGCAGAGTAGTAGGTACGGTACGACCGTACGGTACGGTCGAAATAAATGTGCGCGCCTGAAGTTAGCGGTTCTAAACGGCTGCGCAGTGCGAAGGCATGTGGTTAGGAAGCATAACTTATTGTTTATTCAACAGATGTGCCCAGCCCCTAATTTATAAATTAGGGGCTGGCCCCTAATTTATAAATAAAAAAAATAAAAAAAGAAGATGACATAAGTCACTCAAAAGAGGAATACCCTCTTTTGAGTGACTTATGTCATCTTCTATATCTATACTTATAATAAATCTGTAGAGAGGTCAATTCTGTACATGAAATATATTTCCAAAATAACTATCAGCGGGTGATTAGTGATCGATACTGACGCCAAAAATGCAATCAGTAAAATTTTTGTCTGTCTGTCTGTCTGTATGTTCGTTATAGAAACAAAAACCACTCGACGGATTTCAACGAAACTTGGTACAATTGTTCTTCATACTCCTGGGCAGGTTATAGTATACTTTTCATCACGCTACGATCAATAGGAGCAGAGCAGTGAAGGGAAATGTTGGGAAAACAGGAGAACTTACTCCATTTTTTATGCTTCCGTCGCGTGTGCAGCCTTAATGGTTAAAGCTACACAGAAATCATGTATGACGGAAATGTTCTCCTTAAAATTATATAAAAAATATTCCACGACAGCAAATGTCTATCTTTTATGGTTGACTCACAATAACACGTGTATCTCCCGATAGCTGAGCAGTTCGGAGCTTTCTGAGTATATCTGTCTACTCTTACGTTAGGTGACTGTCTGACTGACATAGTGATCTATCAACGCACAGCCCAAACCACAGGTTATAGTATACTTTTCATCACGCTACGATCAATAGGAGCAGAGCAGTGAAGGGAAATGTTGGGAAAATGAGTGATTCATGAGAAAGGTTTCAAGCTATAAAACATCACGCTACAACCCTTAGGAACGGGGCAACGCAGGTGAAACCGCGGGCGAAGAACAAGGGAACAAAGTAACTATTCCACGCGGACGAAGTCGCTGGCAAAAGCTAGTAATAAAATAAAATCCTATTAAAATTGTCCTGACCCGTTTAGAAACGCAAAAAAAATAAATTAAAAAATAGGTAGAAATTAATATTTATACGAACTTTGAATTCCTGTTTTTAGGTAAACTAAAACAAGATTGATAAAAATGTTCCCTTCATTTTTTGGTAAAAAGGTTCTTTTTCGTTGTCTTTTTAGGTTAAAGTTAATATAAAAAAATACAACATTACTTGAATTTCTGAACGTTCTTTTCCTTACGTCATCCGGTCATCAAAGCCTGCGTACAAACGGTACATCACTTGGGGCATAAAAGCCGCATTATTAGTGGAAGGTGTTGGTCTTGCCGCATCCTACGGTCTGTGGTACAAACTAAATACCGATCGAAGTTAGTACATACATATTTTGAACGCTTTTATTTTTTGTATGCATAAATACGTATGTGTAATAATATCTCTAGACAAAGAAATTTATCTTTAGCTCTGTCACAACCAATACGGTGAAGCTACATTGTAATATTTATGGCCTAAAAACGCATAGATGTCAACATGTGCCTGGTGACATAGTTTCTGACAATCGGACGAAATATTAATGTAAAATAAATCTTACTACCTTCCTATTAATTTAGAAAATCTTTTAATAATTCATTTTTGTACTTGCTATCATTCTGTCATTGACCTCTGTCATTTATTTCTGTCAGTCAGTGTTAACTGTTCACTCTGAGGGTCACTCAAAATGTATTTTACAAATTGATATATATTTTTTTTAATTTCACTACTACATATATGTTGTTATCTTTGATTTTTGTACTTTCATTAGACATTATTATTAGTGCCATGAGACAAAGCAAATGACTGAACTATGCATTCTTTACAGATTTCCGTCTGTACATGTACCATAACCACAACTGGTTGCTAGAAGGTTATTACGGACTTGGTGAAACCATTGCTGAGAATAAAATCCGAGACCTAGATCTGGCTGTTTGGCAAAACGAAGGCAAATTATAAACTAGCGGTGAGATGTCTGTTGCTATTAAAGCCACATTTTGGGTGGTGACATTTGGAACCATCGGTTATGCACTATTCAAGTTGGTCAAACCTAATGATGAACTCCTCAAGCAGGTCATTATTAACTTCTGTATTACTTGTGGTCACTGATTGTTTAGCTAATATTACCTAGATGGTTTCCTTGGGACTAATCTATGCATGGTTTTGATTGTTGGGGCTTGTGTGACATTCATGATTCCAGTATTTGTTGCTGCTAAAATTGATATAAATATGAGAATAGTTGTTTAGACTTTATGAGCATAAAAAAGGGTTTCTTAAATTCATCAGATAATTTGTGGTTATCTATCAAATATATTTGAAATAAATCTAAATTTATATCAGTGCTTATTATGTTGATCATTCATAACACTATGTTGAATTGAAATTTCATCAAGAATTGAATAAGAATTTGAATTCATCAAGTTTGATCCATTTTCATCCACCATCATTGTATTCATATTATTTCACTGCTGGTTATTGGCCTTAGAAGAGACAAACCCAAAGTCACCACACAACAGTGGTAGTTTTTGAAATATCTAAATTTAAATAATTTAGACTTCAAAAAAGTCTGGCAATTTTTTTCTGGAGTTTAAATGTTATTTTTCTTTTTTTCAGTTTGACTTAGAATCCAAACACACAGATGCAAGAAAAGTCAGTCATCAAACTATTAGTGTTTTAAAAGAAGCTGCTAATCAGAATTCAGAACTAAATAAAACAATAGAAAATTTATTAAAGAAAGGAAAATGAGTGACCGAAATTCCATATTAGAAAGATTAAGTAGGCGTGATGCACAAAGATTAGAAAAACTACAAAAGGCCCATAAGGCAAGGGAAGAAGTAGATGCATCTGATGAAAACGAGGATTTCTTTTCGGGGGCATTTAAAATCAAATCAGAATACATTGAAGACTTACTGATGCAAATTCCAACATTAGAAATAAATATTTTGCCTTCACACTTTGATAGCATAAAAAAAGAGGTAAACGAATTACAAAAATATGTTGTGACATCATCATTCTTCTTGAAAGAGTTCAACATGCGCAAATACTTGGGAATCGTACAGAATCTTCAGACAAAATGCTATGAATTAGAGGAGAGATATGTTCCTAGGAAAAAGTTTGGATTCTCTAAAAAGAAGCTGCCTAAGTCCCACACTCAGAAACAAGGTTCACTGGACGACATTGATGCAGCAAGAAACACTGATAGCAACAAATGGGATGATAAGCTTTTTGGCTTTGACTCACTAGAAAACAAAGTGTTGTTGCTTGAGAATGATGAATTGTATCAGAGGGATGTCACTTTACGGAACCTTAAAAACTGCACTATTGGGCTCAAGGGTGTCATGGGAACTTTGCATTTAACCAATCTAGAAAACTGTATTGTGCTTTCTGGACCAGTTACTTCATCAGTATTCGTTGAGAAATGTACAAATTGTAAGATAGTTACTGCATGTCAGCAGTTAAGAATGCACACCTCCAATAATTGTGACATATATTTGCATGTAACTAGTAAGGGGATTGTTGAAGACTGCACTGGAATATGCACTGCCCCATACAATTTGTATTATGAAGACCTAGAAAAGCATTTCAATATGTCTGCTTTGGACCATAGTTCTAATAACTGGAATCTTTTGGATGACTTCAACTGGCTGGCTCCAGATATCCCCTCGCCTAATTGGTCAGTTTTGAATGCTGAACAGCGAATCAACAGTTGGGATGAGTGGTGGTCAAAGATTCCATCCTAATAGTTGATAGTAGATATTTCAAATTCACTGTTAACTAAATCCATTAATAGTCCACTCTAAATAAGGTGTAACATTAACAATTTATTTAGTTAGGTACATATTATGTAAAGGCCCTTTAAAATCTTAAATTCGTTTCCTCATTTACATAATCCACTTTTAGTCGTTTTTACAACAATTCAAATATTCTGGTTTTTAAATGTAAATGGAGTATAAATACGAGATGTAATAGGGCCCGCCGCAAAATAATGACTTAAAGGTAATTAATTTTATTTGGAACACAACCCAAAATCAATCAATCAATTAATTAGCCCGAATTCGCAAACAATATAAATGACTAAGTTTTACATCTGAAAGGGATTGAAACTGCCTCATACTTTTTATGCCCTTGCCTTATATTGTCTTCAGATAAATTAAAAGAATGCTAATTATAACTAATACATTATTGTCACAGAAGCAAGATACAAATACCATCAGCATAAAGGGATAAATATTCGAGAAATCATCAATTTTTTCTTGAATTCGCTTTTGCTTTTGAAATGTACCATGATCTTAGGAAATAAATATGCTCCATACCTTTGATAGACAGCCAAGGCTTATATAAAAACATTTTGTATCTTCCTTCTGTGTTAAAAACTAAAAGTTATTTTCCTAATATTGATGACTAAACTATAAATTATGTTAGCCATTATCAGCTTATTTAATTCAGTACATATAATTTATGAAATAAATAACTTTATTAGTAGGTATCCGTTTTATTTTATCAGTTCATTAATACCGTTCGGTGTTAGGAGGATGGTCACTGCCTCCTACATTGTTTCATTCTGAGTAGTCAAGCCTAGAACAAAAGTGAATCGTTTTAACTAGTTATCCATGCGTCAGTATGGCGGGTAAATTTGAGTACCTACCTCTACCAAACGAATAATTCTGAAGGACACCACTACTGGAGTCTGGAGTCAGCAATAATATGCAAGTTACATAATGTAATACAAAATTACATAATAGGTACCTATATAATAATGTAAGTTACATTATTATTTCGGTGTGAAGGGCAATGTAGCCAGTGGAATTACTGGGCATCAGTGTGTTACTGAAAAAAAACATCAATGAATTGCAATTAAACAATAATTGCAACCAAACTAATTTAATTTCAATTCATTACAATTTTAACTGTTTAATGCTCCTATGAGGCTTTAACTGTGATCTCGCTCTCGCTTACCATCAGACGACACGTATGCTTGTTTGTGACCTTATAAAAAATGCATACGAGAACCACTGTCATGTGCTACTGGGTTGCATTATTGCTATGCTATTTTGCAGTAGCAGTTGCAGTATTGTCAAATAATAGGAAAAATGGCTAGTCAGTGGCATTATCTGGCGACACTGAGCAATATATTACGGAATATTGGGTGGCATGGCACAAACACTAAGCATATGGGAAACATTCAAGAAGTTTAGTTAGTAACAAATACATATTGAAATTCTCAACCCAGAAAATCTCGTCCAAGGAATAAAGCAGTTACATAATATGTAGCTAGCTACGCTTACGACCACAAGAGTGCTGTCTGTCTACATTTGTAGAAATTGTTAAACACGCTTTTCCCAAATTTCTGCTTCCACATAAGGAGTCCGCCAAATACCTAAGGCCACATACACACCACAGTGCTCTAAGAATTATAATTAGGTATAAAATAAAAGTCGCTACAACAATAAATAATAATTTATTTATCACTAATCGAAAAATATATAAAATTGTCAAGTTTTAAAAATCACGGTAATTTTACAAATCTATACAAGAAATGGGCTGCAGGAACATTAGGGTATGCACCTAATATATTACACATACTTGATACAATTCATACAATACTTAGCTTATTTTTTCAACACACTGTTCTAGAAAAAAAAGCTTACAACGCCATGCAAATGTTCCACCATGGTTTAAAAAAAAACCTAACAACCTAACCATGGTGGAACATTTCGAACTTTTACCAGTCAGAGTTGGTAAATCTTAGAATTTACCGTAGTTCGGGCTTTTAGAGTAACATATACATAATAATATCATGACGTCTACGATGGAGTAGTACTGCATTATAGGGTCTATGCAGACAGGCCGTATTTGGTCTGCAAGCCAGTTGCAAAATGATGTGCAATTATCCCTCAGTCTGCTATAAAGGCATCTCGTTATCCTTTTTTTTTAAACTAGTATCTAGTTTCATTGTTAATTCTGAAAAAGCTGTTCCCTGAAATAATTTCTTGCACATTGCATTTATTGAAAATGATTTTTATGACCTATGTACACATTGATGAAGAATATAATATAAGTACCTAGTCATATAAAAACATACGAATAGACATATAATATATAGGTATATTATATTATTTAGTATGAATTATTTATGGATGTGTTCAAATTCGTAACAAAACAAGGCAAAACCATGAAAACCATAAAAATCATCAGCTTCATATCTGAAATTTGTGTCAAGTTTATTACGTTTTTCTGTTGTATAAATTTATTATATTTTTGAGATCAATAATACTTGACGAAAGCCTTTTGTTTGAATAACATAGTAGTACAGTACGCGCGGCATAAGTTGGCCGGAGTGAAGTTCGCCGTTTTAATGCGCAGTGGATTGTTTACGTTAAAAATTGTGTACTGCGCAACCAAAAACTGACAAACAGCTAACTTCAGTCCGGCCAACTTATGTCGCGCGTACTGTACCTAAATAAGATTGCATTTTCATTTTAACATAAATATTTTTAGTTTCATGCACAAGTCTACCTACTTAAAATGACACATACATTTATAATCTCTTTTAACTTAGAAATAATAATTTATTAGATATTTTATTTTTAAAATGGTTTAAAATCCTAAAATATTTATTACATAATTTATTATTATCAGAAAACTTGTGTTCAATCAATTTTTATTTTATTTTACGAATCAGTGGGTTTAGAACACCGATCAACTACTCTGCTAATTTCCATTTGATAGTATTTCGAATCGAACCCAAGATAATCAACAAGTAATTAAATAATGGAATATTTTAATAAACTAAGAATATACGAAATTTTAAATACAACTGAAATAAATTGTGACATACATGATTTGTGTGTATCTAATTATAATGAGACATAAATACATTGCACACAATAATTTTAAATCACAAACTAAGTACATAATTTTAGAAACTTCTGCTGTTTTATAAAACTTTGTTTTCTTTTTATAAGTACCTAAGAGAGGTCTACAAGAGTACATAAAGTCCATGGAGTATCTATGTTATTATAAATCAGCTTTTAAAACATTAATACGAGATTATTATAATTGGTTAGCATCGGGCAACACGATTCTAAAAAGCGATAATGTCATTGTCATTTAACTCATAGATTATAAAATATAATATTTAATTGAATTTATAGTAATTTCGTTCTTTGAATACGAGATTCTTTTCTATTTTGTTTGAAATATGAGTTATTCGTGTTATTCCTTTAATATTTTTCAGCAAACTATTTTTAGTATACACAAAAGCAGAAACATAATATATATATGTATATACATTTTTATATAACTCTTTGAATGGTTCTTGTAAGATTTATTCAGGTTTCGTGTCTACTAAAAAGAACCTTGTTTAATAAATTCAACGTATATGAGGTTTTTAAAACAGTAAGAGTCCGTGAATACATTAAATTCGTGTATAGTTGTCGAATTTTTGATAATAATTAGCTAATTATTATTTCGATTAGAATAAATTTGTCAATTTACTCGCTAGCCTATCGTCGAGCGTACTACCAAAAGCTTACATTATTAAGGCAGTATTAATTATTTTTATACAGGAATGTTTCACACAATATTAAGTACATAATATACAGTTACACAGTGAAATTAATTTTATAGTTAGTATAGAGACGACACACATAAAAATATAGTATTTCGGAAAAATAGGAAATATTTCTCTAAGAATCAGTCTTGATTTAGTTGGGATTTATTTGGTCAAAATTTACAAAATGTGAGCTGAAATCAAATTAATAAAGATTTGTTGGCCAAACTAAATGTAAATATAATTCTTTCGTTTCATTTGTATTTATAAGCTTATGCCTAATAGTTTATAATAATGGCAATTTTTCCTAAAAAAAAATTTTTAGTACCTAACGGTCGCGATAAATTCTTCCTATTTTTCCGTGAGCTGTACAAAGTGAATGCACATTAAATAATTCTAGCAATGCTAAACTATTGAACCACTTTCGGCATGACATCGTCTTACGTGTAATGGCATAATTATAATTAATTATTGTGACCTGTCTGAATCGATTGGTTAAGACCACTGTCCTAAAATGGTGCTAGGCCATTAGTCTACCACGCTGGCCTAGTGCGGTTTCGCAGACTTGTTGAGAAAATCTCTCAGGCATGCTGGTTCCTACACGATATTTTTCCGAAATAAATTAATCAATTGATTAAAATATAATTGCAATTAAAATTAATGCAACTACAATTGATTAAAAACTAATTTATTGAAATTTTAATTGATTAATGCCCAACACTGGTTGGTGTAAACGTTTATAATACACACACATTTGCTAGTTCTTTTGTTTCCATTAATAGGCAATGGCGAGCGAAGATGTTTTTCTGTCAAATATAAACCTTTTATAATGTATGACGCAGTTATAGATCGCTGCGGCCTTCTTGAGGGATCATTACCCGAACTAATATTACAAATGCGAAAGTAACTCAAGTTCGTTACCTTTTCACGCTCAAACCGTTGAACAGATTACGATAAAATTGACAAAGAAATAGACTGCATCCTGGAGAAGGACATGGCTACCTTTTGTCTCAAAACCGTAAATAGTCTTTTTAGGAAAACGGGGGCAACAGATAGAAAGACTATAAAATGGCTAGACATTAACAATTACAATTTTCTCAAGGTTCTGTGGTAGCAAGCGCGACTTTCAAGCGTCAATTTTAACATCAAATTCCCCTCGGTGGGCTTTATGCTTATCAATTTACGTCATTCAGGCATGTACAAAACATTCAGACATGTAGTAAACACTCAAAAGTCCATAAACACGCTAAGGATTACATTTTGCTATGAACAGTACGAGCGAGCTCGATACAGCCAGTGCGTGAGTGCATGTGCAGACGAAAATAGAAGGTCGTAAGTCAAACTAAACGTCAAGCTATTGCGTTGTGGGATTGCCTATGGACTTTTGGTCGCCACTGTACCTTAGATATGGTAAAAGGTATGTTCCCCTCCTCATTAAATGGGACTACTAACTTTTTTACGTGACTACCTGCGCGGCTTAATGAAGGACAAAAACTTCAGAGAGTATTGTTACATTACCAGGGTCTTAAATCTGCTCTTTCAATTCTATAATGGTCATTTAATGACATAAGTACTGACAGATTTCGTAGTTCAAAACTGTCAAAAATCTAGGTACAATTCTGGAGTCATTGTTTGACGATTTTGACCAAATAAAATCACAGACTTGGGGCCCAGATCTGTAGAACACGTGGTTTGGAGAAAGTTTTAAAAGAAACACTCAGCAATGTAGGACAGACAAATCGATTCAAACACGCCACAACACCCCCTATTTAGTCTAACTAAACCGAGTGTTATTACTAAGTTAGTAGATTAAGTAGCCTCACCAGGGCTTGTTGTGCGTGATGGTCCACTGCTGGTACGTATTGTTGGGATCGCAGGGCACAAGCCCCAGCTGTCGCGAGTGCGGCTGCAGCGTGAGGCAGTACCCATGCAGCCGGTGGATCAGGTGGTGATGATTTTCGTCATAGCTATAAAAATAAATGATAATAGGCTAGTTGATTTATTACTTTTTATAGTTTCATCACTTCATGGAGTGTTATGCATAGAGCTAACGAAAACAAAATAAACATAACACAAACATCACGCCTGTATTCTCCGAAAGGTTAGGCAGTGTAACCATAAAATTTAAGTCATTTATAAAAACCTTTATTTTGATATCCCACTCGATTGGTTTCACAGAAAAAAAATATTTAAGACTTATGGGCCATAATTCGTCCATTTTAATTTAAAAAACCTTTTTGATAAGAACATCCAACATTTTGATATACCCAGTGTCAGTGAGACGAATCTAACGACGCCTCAAGCTAAAATCCATCAAGCAGTTGAGGCTACAAAACGTGACAAATAAATATACACACATACACTCGAAAAACATTACCGGCCTCAAACAACGCTTTCGTTGTGTTTCGCCGAGTAAGTGAGGTTACCGGAGGCCCAATCCCCTTTTAAAAGGTCGGCAACGCACTCGTGACTTCTCTGGTGATGCGGGTGTCCATGGGCGGCGGTAATCGCTTAAAATTAGGCGATCCGTCTGCTCGTTTGCCCTCCTATCCCATAAAAAAAATATTACCGTCGTTCTGGTGCAGTCGGATAAAAAGCGGCGTGTCTTTATTATTATTTATACATACCTCCAAGGTCCATCAACGGTGCCGAGTCTACAGAAGGCTTGCTTCACATTGTCGACATCAGCTTCTACGCAGCGTTCTCCGACGCCGAGCTGACCGGCCTCGTTGAGACGGAACAGCTGACTGTTGCCTGCGCCGTGGCAAGACGCAGTGCCTAAAAATTAATGACTTCCTTAGATAAATGCACAAACATTAAGACCGGCTCCAAAGTTTTGTTGCGTTTAGTCGTGTGTATGTAATATAGAACCCGAGAAAGTATTATTTTATAATTGCGTGTATTTTAGACCATTGGTCAGTGGACAGCTGGTGGTTCTTGAAAGTGCTCAAAGTGGTCTATCACAGCAAACAGACCATAATACACCCTGAATCGTTTATTGGGCATTAAACGATTAAATATTTTAATCAATAGCAATTAAATTAATGTAGTTTAATTACATTAATTGTGTTGCAATTGCAATTGATTAATTGATTGACATTTTAATGACACTATCTTGAATATTATCACATCCAAAACATAATATACTAGCGGCCCAGTACGAGCTTCGCTACGTATAAAGCGAAATAATAAAAAAAAAATTGGAACATCAAATTCATCATTTGTTACAAAAAATGTGATAAATATAGATGGGTTTCTGCCCAGGCATTTTGGGCGAAAAAAATAAATGCCCTGGCATAAACCTATCTATATAGATGGGTTTCCGCCCAGGCATTTTGGGCGAAAAAAATAAATGCCCTGGCATAAACCCATCTCTAGTGATAAATGAAGAATCGCTCGACCGATTTTGTGCAAACTTCACATAAACCATCTACTAAATAGTCCGAACAAAGCCTAAACATTTGGTTTGGATAGGTGAGCCCGTTCTTGAGTTATAAAATTACAACGAAAAGTGGCATTGATTTTTATATATATTGATTACTGCCAAACAGCTCATGGTCCATGGCAATACAAAAGTTTTAATATGGTCCCTCATCACTACAAAGGTTAAGAGCAGTGGCTCTTAACCTTTGTGATAGTAGGTATAAACAGCGAATAAAAACAGTGGTTTTTATACGCTGTTTATACCTACTATGACACAACTCTTAGGTCAAACGTAGTCACGCCAGTAGACAAATCGTTTAGTCGACTTGTCTAATAAGATGGTATAAAATTTTCATAATATTCGACGAAGTGAAACTAACTGGGTTAATTATATGAAGCTTAAACTTCATTAAGTTTAACTTCATTCAGTTTAAGCTTCATATCGTTAACTGAAATCCGATAGTTCATTAGGTACTTTTACATAACAGGACACGGGTTCTAAGGTTCTAAGCTCATTTTCCACGATCCGAAATAGTGGCCAAAGACGAGATAATAGAAGAGACGAATGTTAGCACAAGTGTGGTATGTCATGCCCAAATATAGGAACTTTAATTATGGATGTTCACATTGAAAGTTAATATAATATAGCAGTGCCCGGGTTATGCAATATAATTGGGTTTTTATATTAGATTTTCAGTAACAGCTCAGTGTTATCATTTAGTAATTGGTTCCGATTAATAATAATTGACTCGCCTCCTATATGGGACCTAAATATAACATAAACACACAAAAACCGCTACTTAACCCTTCAGGGACACAGGCGTGATGATAAGTTTTAAAATTTAAATAATAAGAATTCATATTACATAAGTATTTTCTTTTTTACTTTGTTTCACTATTTAGTTCACCTACTACCATGGTCTCTGCATTACCCTAAGGTTAACTGGGACAGAATGCCTAATGATATTAACTGCCAGTCCTAATAACAAATCTGTCGACAGTTTTGTTTACTAGAGATAGGATTTTGACAATACTTGTATGGGACCCTATGTCAGAATCCTATCTCTAGTTGGCAAATCTACTGACTGACTTGATACTGGGATTGGCCGTAAGTCTGCCTTTATACAACATATTTGTTTTGTGCATGAAGTATTAAATAAATAAAATAAAAATAGCTTACCTATATAGGCTGGAGCACCTTTCCCCATCGTGTCAAGACAGACTCCACTGGCTTTATTCTTCACCGTTCCCCAGTGGATATTCTTTGGAAGTTTCGGGAACTTATCGTAAACATCGTAAGCTACATTTTGCATGTACCACCCGAAACTCTTGCACTTCAGACGTCCCTTCAAAGCGAGTTGTTCGCTAATATCTCCCATGTCCAAGAAACGAGCCATCGGCTCTCTAGTATAAAAGTATTCCTTATGCTCATCATCGAACCAGGTCTCGATAACTCTCTTGTAGTTTATAGTTATAAGAGAACCCTTTCTGTTCTTGGCTAGATTTCCGAAGGAGTAAGGCATGAACGCCCGGTAAACGTGTCCCACTCTCGAACAAGGCACCCATTCAATGCTACCGCCACATTGCCAGATTTTGAAGCTCAGCTCGAAGTTTTCTCCACCCCAAACAAGGAGACCAGGATCGTACGCTCCGATTTCGAGGAAATATCTCCTATTTATAGCGAACAATCCTCCCGCGTGGGTAGGACTTTTATAAGGTTCGGATTTGTGTTTGTGGAGGTTCGCTTCCCTATCAGGTACTTCGTTCTCTTTGTAAAGCATTCCCCATTCGAAAATGCCTCTGTAGTTCATTCCATGTTGGTAAACCGGCCTGTATTCGAAGGTTCTATGGTCGACACCGTCAATAACCGGGACAGTCATGATCCTGTAGTCTCGGTATATCGGGGCGAGGAGAGGGGGCAGCCAGTTAATGTTGACTTCGCAGTGGGCGTCGAGGAATACAATGACGTCACCAGTCGCCTCCTGCGCTCCTCTCGATCGCGTTCGTATAAGTCCTTCGCGCTGAGCGTTTCTGATGAGGCGAACTTTTCCTTTCCACCGTTTTATGTAATTATCTAAGTTTGTTTTTAAGTTGTCCTTGTCGGAGTAGTCGTCCACCTGGAGATAAATAATGCTTGATAAATGTTTTATTTTACCTATATAGTAAAATTAATATGGCCTAAAAAGCCTTTGATCGGTCGCGGTCGGAGAAAAGGATCGGCAAAGGATAAAAATCGTTATCACATTCATCACCACCCTAATAGGGGCCTACGCTGTAATATTGACGTGTCGAAAATAAGACTCAAAAAAGTCTCTGTGTCGCGGGAGACTTTACAAACCTACACTGTGTTAATGAACCCCTGCCCTGATTCCAAATGGGTATATAGGTATTTCAATCACATCACCAAATAAAATAAGAAACATTAAATATTCTTATAAGAAAACATATTAATGAAGTTTAAATTCACGATTGTCATGTTCAAATAGCTACAATTACCCAAAATTAGCAAATTTTTAAAATTTGATAAAACCACCATAGTATCTTTGGTTCCCAGGGACGGTGTTACTGCCACTGCTGCTGGTGTATTGCCATTTCAGTTTTCTCGTTTTATAATATTTTGTTCGGTTTTTTTTTTATGGGATAGGAGGGCAAACGAACAGACGGATCGCTTGATGGTAAGCGATTACCGCCGCACAAAATACCGCCCGCAACACCAGAGGAGTCACAAGTGCGTTGCCGAACTTTTAAAAGGGGATAGGGCCTCTGGTAACCTCACTCACTCGGCGAAACACAACGTAAGCGTTGTTTAACGCCGGTTTTCTGTGAGACCGTGGTATCACTCCAGTCGAGCCGGCCCATTCGTGCCGCAGCATAGCCCTCCCACGTGTAAAGTGACTTTTACTTGTAAAGTGAACATGATTAGGTATATAAATTGAACAGGATCTCGATACATAACAACACCTTCACGGATCGAACAGGGTTTTCTTAACACATTTACACTCGGAATCAAAACAAATATCTGTGGATTACACAAAGATGGACACCTTGACACGCGACCAAACGTGTGTATAGTCCAGGTGACCGAACATACATACGTAACGCACTGAAGAAGGCTTCAGTGCGTTACGATCCTTCTTGTGGTCTTCCCCAAGAAGGATTAGGCGGAGGTGTTATAATGTACTCACACCCACAGTTCGCCGGTATGTTTATGTCCTGTGTAATAGGGGGAGAACTCTGAGCTGCAGGTGCGGACCTAAACAAAGACTTTGGGGGTGGGGGGGTCATAGCCAGAGAGGTACTACGGGGGAGGACATAGATCTTTATGATTTAATAATATTGTAACTATTAGGCACATATTTTAACTAGGTATAATTATTTTTTCATTTTATAGAAACCTCTATTAAAACCATGATTCGATATGGTAAAAAAATTCAAAAAAACTCCTTTCGTCTTATGTATTTCAAACGCATACAAATATTTAATCACTTTTTATGTCGACCGTACAATTTGAAAACAATAGCAAAAAGAAATGTAATAATATTTATCGTTACCGGGGTCCTCCGGGACAGGTGCCTCAGGGATCGGGGTACTGAGAGACTAACCCCGATTTTGGAGGGGTCATGACCCCCATGATCCCCCCTCGGGTCGCCACGGGAGCTGCTACTGAGAATTTCATAGAAAAACCCAATCACTTTGTTCAACTTGGTAGTCCTCCTCACCTCTAGTGTAGCAAACCCTAAGACCACTAGACTATAGGAGCCTATACCTCTGTCTAACCCTTCGTATTCGAGAGATGAGGAGAATACAATAATTATTGCTTAATTTTATCGACACTAATTTAAATAGTAAAACACATTACAATCAAACAGTTAGGTAAATGCTGTTAAATGCCGTTACAATTGGATAACAAAGCGTAAATTCATTTGTGATAATGATTATTGAATGGGTAAGTGATATTTATATTAATGTTATTTTTTACTCGACTGAGCCAGAAGGAGGGTTATGCTTTTCGAGTGTATGTATGTATATTTCTTTGGCACGCTCTGTAGCTAAATAGTTTGATGGATTTTAGCTTGAGAGGCATCGTACGATTCGTCTCAATTGGCAACATTTAAAAATTAAGAAATAAGCCACAAAAATAAAAATACTGTTTCTTTGTTTTCCTATCCTGAGCTGAAAATATTTTTATTTATTATTTGTATTTCTTCATTACGGAGAAAATAAATAGAAAAAAAAAGTGTGATGACGTCACTCATACGGCGGAAACTGAGAAAATTGCTATTTTGTCAAAATAATAATAAATCAAAAACGAAATAGGTAATGTAAGGTTATAAATAATGATGATAATGCCAAACTAACATAATTGAAGGGACTATAAAATTATGTCGTGTCACTGTTTAACCCGTTTGATTAGAATAAAAAGAAATTCAAAGTCGGAAAAAAATACGAAAATGATGAATATCAGGAAAATAAAAAATAAGGGTATCCTATTTATGATCTAGTTTCAAATAAAATTATAATGTATTAAAATTATATGTATTACTAGCTTTTGCCAGCGACTTCGTCCGCGTGGAATAGTTACTTTGTTCCCTAGTTCTTCGCCCGCGGTTTCACCTGCGTTGCCCCGTTAGTAAGGGTTGTAGCGTGATGTTTTATAGCTTGAAACCTTTCTCATGAATCACTCATTTTCCCAACATTTCCCTTCACTGCTCTGCTCCTATTGATCGTAGCGTGATGAAAAGTATACTATAACCTGTGGTTTGGGCTGTGCGTTGATAGATCACTATGTCAGTCAGTCAATCACCTAACGTAAGAGTAGACAAATATAATCAGAAAGCTCCGAACTGCTAAGCTATCGGGAATTACACGTGTTATTGTGAGTCAACCATAAAAGATAGACATTTGCTGTCGTGGAATATTTTTTATAAAATTTTAAGGAGAACATTTCCGTCATACATGATTTCTGTGTAGCTTTAACCATTAAGACTGCACACGCGACGGAAGCTTAAAAAATGGAGTAAGTTCTCCTGTTTTCCCAACATTTCCCTTCACTGCTCTGCTCCTATTGATCGTAGCGTGATGAAAAGTATACTATAACCTGCCCAGGAGTATGGAGAACAATTGTACCAAGTTTCGTTGAAATCCGTCGAGTGGTTTTTTTTTCTATAACGAACATAGACAGACAGACAGACAGACAGACAGACAGACAGACAGACACAGACAGACAGACAGACAGACAGACAGACAAAAATTTTACTGATTGCATTTTTGGCGTCAGTATCGATCACTAATCACCCGCTGATAGTTATTTTGGAAATATATTTCATGTACAGAATTGACCTCTCTACAGATTTATTATAAGTATAGATAATGTATGGGTGTGTAAAATAAAAAAAGTTAATTTAACAAGATGACCAATCTCATACAGTCAGAGGCATTCGATCTTCGAAGATAAAATTTATGGTGATGCCTTCGACCGTATGAGATGGCTCTCCTCCTATTACATATGACCTAAATACACCGGTGAACTATAGGTGTACATTAGGATACCTCTGCCTAACCCTTTAGAGAATACAGGCGTGACGGTATGTTATGTTAAGTTCGGAAGTATACGGAACCTGTTTTATCGAAGTAGGTCATGTTTTGTATTTTACTAGTGATTGATAAAATCGGCTTCTCCAACGTTATATTTTTCTTTATGTATTCTGAATGTATTGCAATTTACAAAGATGGTGTGTTATCGCGCGCAAAGCTCTATCGGCAAATTTTATTCAATCATGAAATTCTACTGTTACTGAAAAGGTTTTAAACTTATATAATAGTTTTCACAGTTGGATAATTTTATGTTTTTCAGCAGTCTGAAAAACTTATCTGACTGATAATGTATGAGTTTATTTCTGTGTAATAGTTAATTACTTTGATACTAATCGATCAGATATTGATCGATTGAAAATAATAATTATGGTATGCCTTAGTTTTTAAGAATAACATTTTGCATGTACTTATACTGATCGAAACTGTTAAATCCGGTTAGAAACTAATTTACGATTTAGATTTGAGCTCTGCTGCTTTTATCTTAAAATTGACTACTGTGTAACTACAGAAAACAGTCAACTAGGTACTTACATATATTACTAGTACATCTATCCCTAATATCGCGTGAAAAGAAGAAAAATACTTAAAATATATATTGTAATAAAACTACTTTTCATAGATTTATCGCGTTCTATTGATATTATTTTATTCCTGAGGTTTCCGATCCTTTACACAATCTATGGTTACGGGTAAACCAAGGTGGTGGACGTCGTAATGTTCAAATTACTAACAACCTTACATAGCGACTCGACCTAAGCAATGTGTCCTTTGGTGTTGCAGTTTAAGATGAGGAAACGTCGGGAATTAAATAATTTCAATCAAGCCATAAAATCCGTAAAAAGCAGTTTATTTAAATGTTTAGTATTCGCGTTTTGTTTTTTTTTGCGTTTTCTAATATTAGTGTCAGAAACCTTATCAGAATTTAATATTTATATTTCAGAATTCAATAATGATCAGATTCTCTGGACCGTATATTATTGTTCCACGTCATAAACTCACCAAGACAACTTCGTGAAGGACATTCGGCGGTGACCTGTCGATGACGGAGTGGACAGTCCTCATGAGTACCGAGAAGCCCTCGTTGTGGAACACGATGATGACTGAAGTGCTCGGCAGATCCACGGGGTAATGCCAGTATTTGCACTCGTCAAGACGAGTGTCAGGAATCGATCTGGTGAAAGTACATGCATGGTTTAGATGATGAGGAGTCGAGTTCGACGAAAATAATAATTCAACTTCGAGCGTCTGAAGTTAAGCCGAAAACCAGTGCAAATAATAGATCAACCAAGCGTCAACAGAGAAACTGCGAGTTCGTAAAGTGTCTTACATAATTGTGAGGACAGCAGCTATTATTGTTTATGGGGTTCATCATTAGTTTTAGCTGTGATTGCTTGAAATTTGAAAAACTAAACTTTCCCATTTTTCACATCTTTGCTGCCCGCCATTGAAGCTTAGTGTAATTATTTCTCTGTCAATATTGCTACTTATTGTGATGTACAATAAAGGTGACTATCTTCTGTCACACTCTATGTGCCAATGTGCCAGGGAATGTGTGTGGGGTTATGTCCACAAAATTATAGTTATTTAATCTGTGTACCTACATAATTCATATGCACTATGTATACAAAATTCGGCCATAACATTTTTTTTTTACGACAAAATGTCCGTTGCATTAGAATTCATCAACAACTATAAGTAACTGTTTTAAATTCACGTTTATTGCCAGAAACATGAGAATGTTCAATATTTTTGTTTGAAATAGGTGGACAGTTTATAAGCACTCGCGAAAGGCAACGAATGCAACAACTAGTTGTATGGTTCTGTGTTGTAAAAATAGCGAGAATCAGTCAAGAGTATTGGATTTATTGTATATTTTATCAATACCGATATTTCCCTGAATTTGATTGGAAAATATTTACTAACAATTTTTAATCAATCAATTTTGCCTATGGCAAGAGAACACGCAATATGGAACACCGTAAAACTATTTGGTGCTAGGTAGGGCGATTATAATATCCTGCCCATAGCAGAAAAGTTATTTTTTGCAATCCGAACGTTACTACTTAGATAGGCTTACTTACCTGTTCATAGCAATGTCGTTGGAGGCGGCAATATTCATGCCGTATTCCCCCTCCGACTCTGTGATGTCGTTGGCCCTATCTTGCGGCATGTGGTACGGTTTACCCTCTTCACCGGGGCCTTTAACTACTTTCAGGTCTCTTGGCTCGAAATTGCCGAGTTCTGAAACAATTTTTTTTTAAACACCATTGCCCCACACTTATATTTTCTCCTGTATCGTGAGTGCCTTTACTTTACACACGAATAATGAGATCTGAAACAACTACTTGTAGGTAAAACAAATATTTGTTAGATTTGAAGTCGGTCAGGGACTACGCAAAACGTACCGTCTAAGTTATTTGGATTCCCGTCTAAACGTAAGGTATAGTTAAAGTAGGATAATATCAAGTATTAACTAAAGATTTGTCAGGGGGCAAGTTGCAAGAATCCTCGCTCCTCAAGCCCCTCTCAGGCAGGCGAGGATTCTTGCAACTGTGCCTTGGGGCTGGAAAAACATCCAGTAGTTTAGTCTATGATCCTCAATGGCTTTTATTTTGCTTATTTGTGAATCAGAAGGCGAAAAAGTAGAGAGAGAGCGAGGTGCGAGAGGAGCAAAACAGAAAATGGCAAAAAAACATTTTTGGGTTCATGATTTACGAAACAAATAAAAATTCACTTCTTACGAATTCTTATATGAGAGGTTTCAGGCTTCAGCACCGGATTTGCAACAATATTGTAAGAAATGAGTCAACGCGTGCTCGCATAGAAATCTGTATTTTTTTTCTAATTTTTAATTGACTTCGTGAGACGTAAATTAATATAATTTTTAATTGACGTATAATAATATACCTATGTATCTATGTATATAAAGATCAATGGAGCAAATGTATCTCTACTGAATGTAAACAAATAACAATTACAAATGACAATTGTCTGTTAAGAAGTATCATAATTTATCAGTAGCACAAAGACATTTAAAGCATGATATTAGCATTACCTATTGGTAAATATAGTAAAAAGCAAAATAATGAGATATTAGGATATTATATAATAATAAATGAGGCGTAAATATTTTTACTGAAAACTAGGTATAAAAAACTGTTGTTACTGTATGACCAAAGTTACAATTTTTTTAAACTGAAAGGTGTTTTGGAAAATATTATTATTGTTACTCAACTTTTCCATATGTAAGGAAACATATAAACACGAGAAATATTATGTAAAACGCCAACAAATGCGGTGCGTCTAACATCTGGAATAATGGGAAAAATGCTATTGTATGCCTTAATTTAGCAGTAGCTAGGCAATATTTCAAGGGGAATTCGTCTCATTAAGGAGTGTCCACACGGCAACCATTCTTTAGCGAGAATTTGAACATGGTCAATAACAAAGTTGAGAAAATTCCATTGCAAGTCAAACATATATTTGTATGTTCATAGTAGGCATGCATCATGCAGGGCTGTTTCTTGGAACACTTTTGCCAAAGAAAATTCGTGCTTGTGCCTATTTAAGCTTTATAACATTAGGTTTAACATAATGCTGAAATGAATGCTAACCAAAAGCTCATTATGCACACGAACACTTGCAGTGTGGACAGACCTTTACGAGAAACATCTTTTATTTCAGAAGAACAGAACTAAGTTTGTTCAGTAACTATGTTTGTCTCAAATTTTTTATTTACCGTTACTAGTAAGCATAATCCCTGCAATAATTAATTAATATTAGATTATATCCAAATTGAAGATATATTATCCTTGCTTCCTTACTAATATTATAAACATGAAAGTTTGTGAGTATGGATGTATGGATGTTTGTTACTGTTTCACACCAGAACGGCTGAACGGACCTGGATGAAATTAGGCAGAGAGATAGATGTACACTCTGGAATAACACAAGGGCTACTTTTTATCAAGGTCAGACCCAATTCTGAAGTCCACACAGACAGTCGCGGCCAGAAGATAATGTATCCATGTAAAGTACCTATATATAACTAGTTCACCAAATTGGTTTAGTGAGAATTGGGAAAATTCTAATGATTTCAAGAACCACTAAATGGGGTAGTTAGTTGGATACTAGTGGGAGTAACAATAATACAATTAGTAAAATATAGGTTTCATAATTAAGTATGTTACAGTATCTTTATTATTATTTTTAAAATTATTAAAAACCCATAGTGTCCCACTGCAGGGCAAAGGCCTCCCCACTCTCCCCACAGTATCTTTATAACAATAAAGTGGTTAATTGGAAGCGGCGGTAGCCTAATGGCTAGGGCGTCGGACTTGCGATCATGTGGTTGCCAATTCGAACCCTACCCATTGCACTACCAATGAATCCACTCATAACACAAGCATTTTAGCTTAGTACGAGTGGTTAACCAGAATATTCATAATGTGTGACCCACATTGCTAGTAAACAGGCTGATGTCTTTACATTATAGATATTGAAGAATAATATCTGGGGTTTTATTAGAGCAACAGGAGCCAAAGACAATTTTTTGAATTTTTGTTTGTACGCACATAATGAAAAAATACTGCATAGAATTGAATTGCAGTTTTCTTGGATTTATTGCTGGAGATTTAACTTCAACTTGGTGCTCACTCCAATAGACACATTTTTTTTGTATTGGTGTCTGGGGATTATTGGATGTTGCTGATTTAATGAATTAATAAGGCATTCAATTACCTTGTTGGATAAGGAAAATAGGACTATGATTTTATTCTGTCTAGCCTCATGATGACCCGATAGCCTGAAGATAAGTAGTAAACAATTTAAAACATGATTTTAATACAAAGATAAATATCTTAGATAATGTTCTTTGAATTAGCACTTGATTATTTAATGTTAGTAGCTGTTACCCGTGGTACTATTTGACATAAATGCTAGGCCATGTCCCCCAAGGTCCCAATTATCTCTCTGCCAAAATTCACCAAACTTGGTTTAACAATTTTAAATATGAAAACAGACTGACAGTTACAATCACATTTATAATTTATAAAAAGTCATATGCTTTGGCTAATTTCATAAAATTACATTAAATAAAGAGTATTTGCTACGAGAAGTGTTCCAAACAACAGGTAATTGTAATTAATAGTCAAATATGTGTAGCAAATACCAAGTGGTATGCCACAATAGTTTGCGACACAGCTGTGAATGTGCATATAACTGTGTAGTTTACACAGCAATTATACAGTCCACAAAACATTTACTGACGTAACAAAAACACTGTAAACTCTATGGACAAACAAGACACGCCGGCTCAATAGGCCAAGTAACAGTACTTATTTCAAACACACATTATCACTAAAATTAGCCATTAAAAGTCAATAAACTTGGTTACCTGTTTTCAAAATGGGATAAACATCATGATGGAACTTAAAATATTCGGCTTGGGTGTCCGATATTAATTCGTTTCCAGATTCAGAAGCGACGTTCTCCGTGGACCACTTATGCAAAGCGAACAGCAAAAGTAATAGAATCGCGCACGCTGATCCTATGCGGATGATCCGGCCTCTCCTTACATTAGTGATTCGCATTTTTGTAACTAATACTTGTTCATAGGAAATGCAAAAATAAAATTCGAATAACTCGTCTCGAGAAATCGTCGACGATCAACTCGCGGATATTGCAATGACGTTTAAATGACACATTTTACGTCAACATAGTACGTTTCGTTCGGTATGTCCAGTCGTGGCAATTCTCTTTCAAGTTTCTTAATTAATATTCTTAGCGCCACATTCAGTACTGGGATTTATATTCATATTTATTTAAAAAAGTTTAGATTAGAAGACAACAAATTGGAATATTTTAAATAATCTTTTTTTTTTAGTTCGTTGCCAGATCTATTACAGTACGCGCGACATAAGTTGGCCGGAGTGAAGTTCGCCGTTTTAATGCGCAGTGGATTGTTTACGTTAAAAATTTTGTACTGCGCAACCAAAAACTGACAAACAGCTAACTTCAGTCCGGCCAAGTTATGTCGCGCGTACTGTAAGCGGACAATCCGGAAATCGATAAAAAAAAACATCCCTACTTAAATTTTAGTACAAAATTACAAATAGTCTGTGGTTGACGCCGTCACTCTTTAGTCGTAGAATTTATACGTACATACTTTCATAATTATTACGATACTCTTTGGTACATACATAATTATTATTAGTCTGTGGTCTTGTACGTACCCTGTGACTTGACGGTTTGTTTTTAAATTCGAATTTTAAAGTTTACAAAGTAAATTATTTCGTAAATTAATTTGTAATTAACAATCTAACAATGGAGCGAGGTAAAGAACATGAGCGAGGTAAGTTGTAATCATATGTTATTTGACGATATAGAAGCAGGGCGGTATCCAAGGATAAAACATCATCATCATTAGCCTTTATCAGTCCACTGCTGGAGGTAGCCCTCCCCAAATTTGCGCTATTACATTGCTTGCAAATGAGAAAGTAATAGCGTTCGCCGATGATATTGTACCTACTGCTCAAATTTCATGCTGATACCCGGCTTACGGGAGGAGGTAAACCACCTTAATTTGGGTTTAACCAAGTATCCAAATGGCTTCATGAAAACAATAACTCTCAACGTCGGTAATACTAAATTTGCTCAGAGGCCTTTATGTCATATAGTTGTAGTAGTCAAGAGCAAACTGATTTACATAGGTACTTACCGATGTATAATTTAATTTTACCTTATTTCAGCACAAACCTTCAGAATAGAGACCTTCATAAGCAACTGGAATGCAGAGTTTCCAAACTATCCGTTATCAGCTGCAGACTTGAAAAAGCCACATTCAGTGATGGGTGCCTTGTTCCAAGTATTAAACAGACTGGGTATTGATATAGATGCTGTAATAGCTGTAAGTATTAGATATTGTCTTAAGTTCACATTACACCAGTATTATTAATATTATTTTTCAAATCAAATAAATGTACTGATTTTAAAACTTTTTGGTCACAAAAATTAGCTTTAGCCATATGAGGTGTTGTGCTATCATTAGGCTAAATTATGGCTAGTGACATACATAATTATTTTTGTATTACCTATTGTATATTACCAGCAAAAAAACATCAACTTAGTATATTAATTTTAATCAATTTCATTCTTCCAGCCTCCTCCCAATGAAGACCGTAATGAGAATACAGTGTACTATTGGGATCTTCTTCCTGTCATAAACATGACCCGAGTGATCAACCACCTGGTTGGTGTGATGCGTGTAGTGGAGCCAATAAGCATCATAGACTTTCTACAACCAAATATCATTGTTTCACACTCCATGCTGTTGATGCTGTTCAATCTGATGCTTTTCAATGAGTCACAATTGAGGAATATTGCACCATATGAAGAAGAATTATTTTCTAAGATTGATCAAGTAAGTTAACTGTATAAGGACCATCCTCACATCCCCCAAAAGACAACTGATTATACAAGTGTGATGATGCTGCTGGAAAAGTGGAAACAGAGCAGCCTAACACTATCTAATAAAAAACCCTGTCTGATCCGAAAAGGGCATATAGGTATTCCAATCACCAAATAAAATAAGTAACAACAATTACCTTATTCTGTAGCAAATTTTTAAAATTTGATAACACCACCATAGCCCTTGGTATGTTTGGCACCCAGAGACGGTGTTGCTACCATTATAAGTATTGCCATTTCAGTTTCCTTGTTTTATAATATATTTTTTGGGTATCTTTTTACTTGTAAAATGGAAACGATTTTTTAAATAGAACAGGATCTCAATACGTAACAATACCACCATAGGTCTCTGGGGTTTTCTTAACACATTGTATAATAATTTTGGATTCCAATCCAAAACTGCTCTGTAGCACACTGAAAGGCTGTGATTTTGACGCTATAAGGCTGCTCTATAAACACAATTTTTATTTAATAATTTCTAGAGTTCAATGTGCTATGTGATTTCAGGTGAAAGCTTTGGAGGAGAGAAAGAATAAATTGCTGGAAATGCTCAATGAACAGGCTGAGGAGAAGGGAAAACGTGCAGGAAGGTTGGAAAAGGTAAACATACTTGTAAAAATTAATTATGCATAGTTATTTGGGTATAATACATACATTTGCATAATGCGAATTATATAATACCAATGCTGTATTATGTAATTTGCTTGTAACACTAATGTAACAACATGCATTCAAAAAGGAGTATGTAACATCTCAACATGTATGTCCTGGCCCATCATGTTGTTGTCTGCTGCTGATATAAATTTTCCATGAACTATTTCAGCTTGAACATGAGATAAAGCAATATGAAGAAGACTTGAAGCAGGAGAAAGAGGTTCATGACATGGAGAGTCAGGAGTTGGAGGCTTTACTGAAGGAAAACCGGCAGACTGAGATACTGTTGGAACAGAAGAAGAGCCAAAGGGATGCATTGATGACGGAAGTAGCAAGAAAAAGAGCAATGAGGTGAGCTATGGTTAACGGCAATAGGTTTTTTTTCTGCAAAGGGTGTCTGAGAGCATTATGATTATTATGCCTTGGATTCCAACTCAAGATCTAAGACCTTGCAAGTTTTTCATGCTATAATTGCATATTATTGCATGAAATAATAGCATGAACAACTCGTTGACCATTGGAATACTGCTATGCTTACTAAATCCAGCACAAACTTTGCAGGTACTACTTATATACATGTGGTAAAGTAACTGCTACTTATCTTCCTCAAAAGTCAACTTGATACTTCCTAAACACTTTAACTGCAATTCAAACTAACCTGTTTACAATTGAAATGAGGTTTAAATCCGATTATACAGGGTATATGACGCAGATGACATCAAAGTTCAGGCTGAGCAGGCTGCCCGAAACCTTCAAGAGTTGGAGGAAAAACTAGAGTCACAGCGGGCCACTCTCATGCACAAAGAGAACAGCCTGAAGAACCTACAGACTATCAAACCTAACCTGGATACTGCCAACAATCTGTTACATGAGATTATGAAACTTTCTGACAACTTAAAGTAAGTTATTTCTATAAATATATTAGCCGCCGCCACAAGTCTCCCTGCGGAATGTTGAATAGCGTCGGTAAGAGTGCAATACCGTGTAACTAACACTGTACTGTAAGGCCTAATTTTGAATGTTATTTAATCTAAGTTAGACCTTACAGCAAAGTATTAGTTACGCGATATTGGACTCTCACCGACGATAGGTCTTTTTTTCATACTATTAAAGTTATTTAAATTCATGTAGCATTTAATTTAATTCAATTATGCATTTTATTTAATTTTAATTTATAAAAATTAGATCAATTTTATTACACATTAAAATTACGTAATATTGTTACTAACCCATGGGTTTTGTTGCCATAAATAAATAAACATTTATTATTATTATTATTATATTATTCAATTAAAGTTAGTTGATTGATCTAGTAGATTACACAACTCTAGTAGTCTGAAATTCATTCGCCATAAACGTCATAATTCTCATATTATGATATTTTATAGGGACTTCGAGACCGGCGACTTGGAGTCTGACAGCAAGGAGGGTGAACTGGATGTGTTGAATACGGAGCTGGGCGAGCTACAGGCGCAGCTGGCCGAGTTGCAGCTGGCGCGGCAGGACGCCACCAAGAAGAGGGTGGAGGGCCAGGCCCAGCGCCAGAAGGATCGGACTGTTGCCCACAGGTAACCAAATTCAATGTAAATTTGAACATACATATGATCACGCTGAGTCAAAAAAGGGAGCCTATTGCTGGGCCCAATTTTGGATTTTGGATGGCCTGAATTTCCGCTGAGCATTTCATAGAAACCTACATTACTAATAAATAATACTTCCCAGTTATAAATTCTTCTTGTGGTTGTAATAAGTAACTTGTTAAACAAAACAATAAGGAGACCTTTATTCTCTATCTCACTTAAACATCGCGAATATTCGTGGTGATTTGTGTATCGTCTTAAAACACGAGCTGATCATCTTTAACCATCTTCCTACACATTTAAAATTTATTTCATTTGATAGTGCCCTTCGAGAAGCCGAAGAAAAAGATAGAAAACTGTGTGATAAGTCAAAGAAGGCGCTCCAACGTACTGAAGAGATAAAAGAGTTGACAACCAAGTATGAAGCTGAGAAAGCAGCAGGCATCGAACAACTTGCGACCATTAAGAATAACTTCACTAGTGAGGTAGGAGAGTAAAGACTTAATCATTTTTATACGGCACTAGAAATTGCTTGATGAAAATATAAATACAAACATACATAACATTACTCCTGTATTCTCCGAAGGGTTATGCAGAGGTGAACTCATGTACACAGTTTGCATGTTGTTATAAGGCCATATCCCATGTTTTGCTCGGTGGTAGGACCTCTGGAAGTCTGACTGGCGGGCGACCACCCTTACGTCGGGGTCTGTCGTAAAGCATCTTGGTGTGTGTTTCGACTTTTCCGCGTAAGAGCCAGTTCCCTCGGTTGCAGCGGCTCTGGCAGTCTGAGGTCCGTCCGGGGCTCTTAAGGGTCGGCAACGCATTAGCAACTCCTCTGGTGTTACAGGTGTCTATGGGCGATGATGACTACTTATCACCAGGTGGCTCGTCAGCTCGTTTGCCGACTAAATTCCATAACAAAAAAATAAGGGGCGAGCGTATTGTCATGGCACAAATACAAACTCCGAGCTGCTATACTGAGAATTTCTTAAAAAAACTAACGCTAATAACGGGAATCGAACCCAGAACCTCTAGCGTAGCAGTCGCGCTCAGGCCCACTAGGCTAACGAGGCAGTTATATATTTTATATTGACCAGAAACAAATCGTTTATTTTTCAGTTGAAGGCTATCGACAACTTGTTGCTTGACAAAGTAATGGAAGCTGAGAAGAGAGTTGAAGAGAAGTTGCGCAACCGCCATATTTGAATTAGGCATAAAACAGCATTTTCTAGTTCATCATTTTATGAGAAGGCAACATACCGATGTCTAGAGTTAGAGCAGATGATTGCTTGCGTTCTATTTTTAACTGTACCTGAATAGAATAAGGACGTTTTTTAATTTTCTGTTTAAAAGTATACTATCGCTGAAAACTAACGAAACTTTTGTAGCGTTACGTAAGTTTTGTTGGGATAAATGTTATTCAACAGATATAAAAATCAGATAAATTGCTATTATGTGTAAACTTCTCAAGGAATCCTTGGCGTTGAAGATGGGTTATATCGGAAGCCGCCTAGGAAACATGACTTTCTATCAATTAAGTCGAAATCGGTGTGGCTAACTTTTATAACCTATGATTTATTTGATACAGACATACAATAAATAAAACGTAGAATTAAAAATAAGAAGTTTTATTTATTTTCTTTGTCTAAGATTACAATGATACAGTATAACATCTTGGAAAATCGATTTTATTGTTCCTGAAATTGGTATATCGATTAAGATTTCATTCATTATATAAAGCTAATTATGGCTTATAATTGGAATAATATACAAAAATAAATGCGCTTATAGTAAGCAAGTTTATAATAATTTCTTACATCTCAATACAAAGCAGTCTTAATAAATTAATTCTTAACAATCCATAATTTCGCTGTTCTACGAAAGACCCTTTTACATTTATTATGTCTGGGTATCGTAGGTTCCCAACAGATGAACCGATATAAAGTCGGTGTTAAAGCTGGTTTAATAGAGTTTATTCTTGGTAATTTTTATCACTTCTAGCAATCCCAATAATTTCGGTTCAGTGTGGCTTACGCTGGAGTTTAAATTAAATGGTAGAAAATTTGTTGTGTTTTAGTTGTGCTATTGTTAGTGAGGGATGTCGCTCTACACGTTAAATAGCGCTGTCCCTTTCTCACAGCCTAAAATTAATCGTACTAACACGTGGTACGACTTCAGGTTCCATTTCTAGCACATGCTAATATCGGGGAGGGTTCCCTGGCAGTGGTTGCGCCAACCATACCACGCCTGGAACTTGTGCCGCTTGTAGATCTTCTTGGCGCAGGTCGACGCCTTGGTAATGTCGTCTACCAGCAAATCTGAAGATTGAAAGATGATGTGTTATTCGGATTCCATAAAATTCTCAGTAGCAGCCTGGAGTTTGGATTTGTGCCCGGTTAATGGCGATGGCTCACCTAACTTTACAATCAGCATACAGACGAAGTGGCGAGTATATTTCGGCCTAGCACTTCAGATTAAAAGCGTGATGGTATGTTATGTTATGTGAAAGGTGATGAATTATTGTCTAGGAGCAACCGTAGCACTATGTTGGGCCTAGGCAATATATTTTTACAGAAATCTCAGGCTAAGGATCCTTACTAAAACGCGAAAGTTTGGATGTATGGATGTTATTCTGTCACGGCTGAATGGATCTGGATAAAATTTGGCACAGAGATAGATTATAGCCTGGAATAACACATAGGCTACTTTTTATCCAGGTGAGACCCAATTCTGAAGTTCACGCGGACAAAGTCTCTGGCAGAAGCTAGTATAAATCTGCTTGAGAATAGTATTCAGATTTGGAAAAATAACAATCTGCGTAAAAATGGTCAATGTGGCTATTCTAGCTCGTGTGTACACATAAAAGATATAGCGCTACTTACTAGCACACGTGACGTTGCAGTCCTTCCCCGGCGTGCTGGTGTTGCTGCACCAGTACTTGTCGTTTATCTGGAACAGCCCGTAGTCCCGGGAACCATTCTTGTTCACGGTGCCCCTCTTAGACGTGTCCCTTCCGCTTTCGTTCTCAATCAGACATACCCCTGCAGAAAATTATAAACGTTTTTAAAAAGTTAAATCGAAATCGTGTACCTACTTAATACAATTCACTGTCTTTCAGGAGGCCAAGTCCTCATCATTATAACCAATCTTCAATCTTCCGCCATGACCTGGTAGTGCTAACTTAAAAATTATTACGGCGACATGCGACCACAACTAAAAATTCGACACCACTGTTCATAGACATTTTAACTTTCGTTTTATTTGGTAGGATCTATGAGTTACCTACCTTATTACAAAGATAGCAAAATATCTAGCCCGTTATATTTAAAAAGCCAGATATTGTCTTCAAAGCTAAATTAAAACGAGCTTAATTAAAATAAAGTTAATCACAAATTATACTTACAATCTCTCATCTTATCTTCAGGGAAGCCTTGCCTCCTCAACTCGTGGACCAGTTCGCATCTTGTCGCGAAATATTTCGCCTCACATTGCAAGCAGATCGCCGCAAGCGCAAACAAAAATAGCGTTAGTTTCTGCATGTTTCCTGCTCGCACAACTTGTAGGCTTGGAGACTGGACTGCGTTTGAACAGGGATAAAGAAATTGGCTTTATATATGACTCGTAATTTGAACGTGTGTGTGTGCGATGCCTGGGAACGGGGGATTCCTCTTTATCAGCAAGTAATAAAAACATACATATGGGGTGATGGATCTCGTTTTGTAACTTTGTTGCGAGGTTTTTAAGAGTTAGTACCCGGTTTAATGTTGGGAACCCAGGGGAAATTCAATATTTCAATTCAAAATCCAATAATGACTCTTCTTTTACCTACACAGAATTTGGAGTTTAATTAAATATACATTTTTGTTTTTAATATGGTTTGTTGACAAGACAATTAGGATGCACGTTTGCGTAGCGGTTAAGGTGGTCACCTCGCCACTACTGTGCTTCCTGTGTCGTAGGCACGATTCCCATCCCAAGGCAAATTTTTGTGCGTTTCATGGATATTTGTTTCGAGTATGGATGTAGGTAGATAGGTAGGCTTTTGGCTTTTTTTTCATAATTCGAGCAAAACTAAATAAGATTTGAATTTGGCCGTTATATGTGTTATTTGCTTTATACTTAATTGTGTTTATATATCTAAATAAATAAAAATGAATGTTTGTATGTTTGTCCTCTATGCATTGCTAAACCATTAATCTTATTGTGATGATACTTTGGTGCGTTGTGTGCGTGCCTGGGAAGGTTTATGATGGAAAACTTAGGTATGTATGTGTACCTAATTATGTATTAGTATGTTAATTTTGAAAACATAAAAAATGTCGCTAATTAGTCGAATATGTATCAGAATTAGTCGGTTACTGGTTTAAAATTTATAAGGCGTAATTTGAGACACAGATAGATTATATCCTGGAATAACACATAGGCTACTTTTTATCCAGGTCGGACCCAGGTCTGACGTCCACGCAGACAGTCGCGGGCAGAAGTTAGTCCTACTAATATTATAAACGTGAATATAATTTACTGGCGACCCGCCCGCGGTTTCACCCGCGTTGCCCCATTCCCAAGAGTCGTAGCCTAATGTTAAATAGCTTAAAACCTTCCTCTTGAATCACTCTATCTATTAAAAAAAACCGCTTCAAAATCCGTTGCGTAGTTTTAAAGATTTAAGCATACATAAGGACGAACAGACAGCGACAGCGACTTTGTTTTATACCATGTAGTGATGAATTTATAATCCTTACTAATATTATAAACGTGAAAGTTTGTGAGTATGGATGTATGGCTGTTTGTTACTCTTTCACGCCAGAACAATTGAACGGATCTGGATAAAACACATAGGCTAGGTACTTTTTATCCAGATCAGACCCAATTCTGACGTCCACCCAGACCAAGTCGCGGGCAGAAGCTAGTATAATAATATAAAAAGATTGTGTACCATACAAGTTTTCGTTGTAGCCTTGAACTTTCACTTAGGGGTGACCGACTGATACGTTCATCTGGTATGTAGATTAGCAGTCAGTGCTGCTTTTCACAGGTTTTAGTTTTAGTTAGGTACCTACCAGAGTGGTTTAATCCTCTTTGAACTACTTGGATAGGTACATGGTAATTAGTGCAATAATTGGTACGTACCTACTTGTAAATCCGGTGCGAGTTCTCCCTCACTGAGGATTTCATATGTATGTATGTAGCAGAAACAAATGCAAAATCCATTCAAAATCTTTTGTTTTGGTCTCCAAATTAAGTAAGTGATTGTTTTAATAGTGCCCGTATATACGAGTAGTATACAATTTACACATGTCTGTAATCTGTAATCCCCGAAGGGATGGGCAGAGGTGTAAATAGGTATTAATGTACACTCATAGTTTGACACGGAATAACAGTACTAATAATTTCATCGAAAAACTCAATAAACTGAACAAAGAAAAACCCAAACAGTGCTCGACTTTGGATTTGGACCTAGGACCTTTAGCGTAGCAGTTGCATTTTGGACCACCAGACTGATGAGGCATTTTAAAAATAAAAATCATAAAAATAATCTGAAAACTGTAGAAACGACGCTTAGCAAAGCTGAAAGGTAATATTATTCTACTCAATAAAGTAAGTGGGTAATTCTTTTAACACGATTGGTTACGAAGATATCAGAGTTCAAAGTCACAGCATAAAGTTGAACCCAAAACATCTGACAATCGGTCTACTAATAAGTACATAAGATGTTGTTTTTTTGTAAAGGAAAATATTTACATTAAAAGAATTTCTTATCTTTTGCAGATTGTAGAGCAACGATATTATTTGCACATTGTTGATTAAGCGTAAGTACCTATATTATTTATTCTGTGGCTTTAGGTAAATATTGAGTCGCCAAACGATAAGCTGTCTATTTACTTAAATTTCAAAACTAAAATTTACTTACTTACCTATTTCGTAATTGATGGCTTCAATAAATTAGGAACGAAATATTTATAGCTACAGTCATATAACATAAAACGCATTTCTTATTTATTTTTTTCCATAAAAGGAAGTAATAACAAAGTTAGTATCCTCTAATTTACCTAATATTAATACCTTAGTGTCTACAGTACACGCGGCATAAGTTGGCCGGAGTGAAGTTCGCCGTTTTAATGCGCAGTGGATTGTTTACGTTAAAAATTGTGTACTGCGCAACCAAAAACTGACAAACAGCTAACTTCAGTCCGGCCAAGTTATGTCGCGCGTACTGTACTTTTATTACTTATAGTTTTTGGTGTTAACATTTTAAGCTTTTAGTTACCTATTCTGTGCTATACGTAATTTTTTTTTGTGTCGGCAAACGAGCAGACGAGCCACTTGATATGTATACCTGCAACACCAGAGGAGCTGCTGATGCGTTGGAGCCCCTACGGACTACAGACTGCCAGAGCCGCAATCGAGAGGGATCTGGCTCTAATGCGCAAAAGTCGAAACACACCAAGGTACTTTACGACAGACTCTGACGTAAGGGTGGTTGCCACGCCAGCCAGTCAGACCCCGAGATCTCCTACCACCGAGCAAGTCAGATATTTTCTAGGCTCTTACGAGATGCCTATCTGAATGGCAGTGACGAACCGTATTCTAACGCTAAACCTTCTATTTCTAACCTAACTTAATACATATACCTACTAACTTAGAATGTGGTAAAGTCTTTATGTCTAAATAGGTACTCAAACATTGATCGGCTTTCGGCTTTTATTGGTCAAGCGAATAAAAGCCGAAATAAGCCGAATAAAAAAAAGATCTGCTTTCGTAAATATTTAATGTTTCTCATTTTATTTGGTGAAGTGTTTGGGACCGGGCTTTTTAAGGATAGTGAAGTAAGTTTAGGGAAATCGTGATCTAATGAAAAATGCCCGCACGATTGAGTAGGCAGACGGGGCGTCCCTTCTCCATTGATTAATAATTTGGAAACAAATAAAACCGCTATGGAGACGAACAATGTCGGTGTTCATTAGGCTGCCGTACCATGTTTGTTTGAACTAAATATGTATTCAAGAAACGTAGTTTTCCTGCTATTGTGGCTATTGTTTCAATATGAAAGATTATGAATTTATCTACTTAGTGGTTCCAATCTTTCTCTACGGATCTGAATCTCGGTCATTAAGACAGCAAGATCGCCGCAAAATTGATGCACAATACACATTCCTTGGATGGCGTTTCGTACAAATAACTCGATCTTAAAGGAACTTCGCATCAAGGATAGACTTGCCATGACTCCAGAAACGAGGGCTCCATTGAAAGCTGGTCATCCAGGGCCAAGTTGAAGGAAAACGATCTTCAGTCGCTGGACTGACCTTATTGTGAAAGTTACCCGGACCACTATGGTACAGTGTTCTCGTATTGTCACTAATCGTCAAAAGTGGCAAAGCATTTCGAAAGCCGTGACGCTCAACAGAAAGAAAGATGCCGACAAGAACCCAGCGAGCACACCATTTGTTATTGCCACGACCACTCTGACAAGAGTGCCCGACTAAGAAGAGACTTACTAATAGTATCATTTACTTCAATAATAAAAACAATATAAGTACCATCACGCCTGCATCCCCGAAACGTTAGGCAGAGGTGTTCTGCATCCACAGTTCGCTGGTAGGTTTTTAGGTTAAAAACTTACCCTTTGAGCTGCTATTAAGAATTTCATAGAAAAAGCCTTAATAACAGATTGCTGGATCTGGGATTCGAATATAGTGATTCACACCAGCCACGCTTGTGACCACTAGACCAGTGAGACGGACAGAAGATCAAAACAAAAAAAAATAGTTCAAGCGTGCAGCGGTTTAGGCATTTTATGTAACAAACAAACAGCAGAGCCTGTAGAGCTACTTTTGCATTTATAATAGGTAGTACCTTCTTATTAATATCGATTGTGTTCTTATAGCTTATAAGTACGAAGGTACCTACCTTACCTAGATAAGATAAGATAAAACAGATACTTTAGATACTTACTACCTACCTACTCGTACGTATACAAATTGTACAGTCCGTCTCACGTCGTCAGCGGTACCATACCACAGATAATTTATTACCAGTAGCGGTACCAAAATCAGAATAGGCTGGATTCAAATTCTATTTTAATTTACCTCCTCCGCCAGGCCAGCTCAAGGATGAAATGTGACTAACATTACTAACTTACCGACGTGCAGTCAACTGTATCTACCTGTATAATGTAAGATGTAGGTATTATGAACGTCGCATGCGCCGAGGAATCCCCTCTTTTATCATTTGAAAAGAAAACCTTGGACTGGAATAAATATCTGCGTGACTAACATTAATCTGTAAAGGCCCATTTACAAAGTCTAAACAATGTGTAACTGAATAAACGAAAGACTTCACACACGTCGATTAGGATATCGAGTCATAATTTTTATTTGTATGATCTACAGGTAGTTGTTCCGGGTCTGGGCGTTTGTGTATGTAAGAATTTGTGTTTGTAAACGCACCCACGACACAGGAGAAAATCCTAGTGTGGGGCAACGTTTTATTTAAAAGAAAAAAAAAATTATAATAACGAAACCCGAAATTTGTTAGGTACCTACGTACCTATATCAGCTAAACGCAAAACTTGTGGCCATACTACAGGTGTACCCACTACGACTACGATATCGGTACGTGGACGCACACCAGGAACTGTAATAGTTTTTTTTTTCGTTAAAAAAGTCACAGTCGTTCATTTTGTGTTCGTGCTCGTTCCACAACGTACTGACTGCACGATTGCTTTGTAACATAATACAATACACCTCGTAACACTGGTCAGTACCTTTACCTATCCTCGCCAATCATTCGCCATCGCCATCTCATTTCTCAACTTAAACATTATTAATTTTGGTACAACCTCAGGCTATTATTGTAAGATTCTACAGATAGTTACACACAGAGGTTAGGTCTACGTACACATGAGCCCTATTCCTAAAAATTACCTACATTTAAAATTGTCTAGCAGAATAAGTAACAATGAACAAACACCTTTATGCTGTTAAGATAAATATAAATACATTTCGTTTTATTTTTCATAATTATTCATATTTGTACTCGAACTAAACTTAACTCATTTTGAAGAATGAAGCAATTTATACTTTATTTATTTATCGTATTAATATTTAATTCTTTACATAGTGATGGAAAACAATTTACGAGATGTGGTTTAGTACATGAACTGAGAAGACAATTGTTATTTCCTGAAAAACAAATGAGAGATTGTAAGTAGTTCCTAAATAATATTTATTTCTGTAAATATAAGAACATGTCATTTCACCTGGATTTCCGCGGCGGCATTTCCTACCTGACGACCCCTGTGAAGAAACGCCGAAACAAACTTATAGAATCGTGGCCTCTTTAAAGTCTTGTTTGAGTTATTTATATTATAATGCACAGCATCTGAAATAGCATTTTGTAGAAAAAACAATGGCTGCTTTGAGTAGACCAGTCTCAGCTGACGGCAGGCATGCATCAGAAATCAAACTAAACAATGTGTGTATGTGTGTGTATTCGTCACACATTGTTGTACAATACACAGACTGTACGGCTTTTTAGAAAGGGAAACCCCTATTCAGACGTTTATATGACGTCGCATCTTTTAGAATCTAGGTAGATAATAATTTTGCAGTCTAAATTGTACGTGCGATCTCTAACAAATGTTTCAGGGGTGTGTCTGATAGAGCATGAGAGTGCTCGCCGCACTGATGTCGTGTCGAAACCGAATAAGAACGGTTCTAGGGACCATGGATTGTTCCAGATTAATGATAACTTGTGGTGCAGTAACACTACCGTGCCCGGTAAGGGGTGCCACGTCACTTGTGCCGGTAAGCTCCAGAGAAAATGTCACAAGTTTTGGATAACCCTACGGTGTACAATACTACACTACATAGTAGATATTATTATGACATTAGCTTCCTATTTATACCTGCCTAGACATTCGTTGTAGATATTATTTTCTAGAGAGTGGATTAGAGCGACATGTAAGCACAGAGATCTCTGTCAGAGATTAAGTTACATTAAGGCTCACTGCAAGCGATTCCGCACTAGTTTTTCGGCAACTTCATAGCTGTATACAGTGCAAATGCCAAGGCATTTCTGGTTTCAATTCCAAACCGCACCCTGTCTACCCTTTACCTTCTACCCTATATGCCCGCTGTTGTATCTAGAGACCGTACACTAACATGTCGATTCGACAATGATTAGTTTTGAGTTATTAGTAAAAGATAACAGGTTAAATAGAGTCACTTTTCTTTACACATTTCATTTTCTTTCACACAACTGGTATTTTTTACAGCCTAAGAATGATCACCACTTATTACAAAAGATGATTGATCCTAAACCCAAAAGAAAATTACTTACGCTATAATTATGTCATATCACAAAAGGTAGACAGAACATCGTTTTTCTTGGCCACCTTTTGTTCTCAGGGTCGTTAAGCTTATAATCGCATAAAGAACGAACGATCTGGCCAAGGAATTCCTAACTTGATCTTAGGTAATGGTAGGTGTGGAAAATAATAATGATACGTATGTACTTATATTGATTCTGTACCTATTGCTACTGGAAGTAGTTTTATAATTGACAGCGACCCGCCCGCGGTTTTGGCCGCGTTACTAAGCTTGAAAATATCCTCATGAATCACTCTGTCTATTGGAAAAAACCGCGACGGGGGACTTTGTTTTATGTTATGTAAGGATTTATTGCAAAGATTTTTATTTTTCAGAACTGACTACTGATGATATCACGAAGGCTTCAATATGTGCAAAGAAAATTTTCAAAATTCAAGGATTCCTTGCCTGGCATGGGTGGGAGAAATACTGTCAGAAACACTTACCAGACATAAGCGATTGTTAACTAAAATTAGATTTTCAACTATTGCAGAATCTACACATTTCAGACTTATTTTGCGCATACTAACGGTATTTAATTTGTTTATAACAGATTTTCCCTTAAGAATCATCATTAAGAGCCAGCAAGTCTTCCGACGTTGCGTCCATAGGCTACGGTAACCGGTTACCATCAGGCAGGCCGTATGCTTGTTTGCCACCTTAGTGGTATAAAAAAAATTTGCAATTGGAAAATTTAAATTCCAATATACGGAAATTGTGGTTTCATTTTACTCTAACTTTGACACAAACCGCTTCATGAAAGTTTTGGATAAATTTTGATAATGATTGATTAAGTACATTGTGAGCTCTTTTCTAAGAACAACAACTGCGTATTGTATACACTCATAGCGTGATGCTTATCCTATTTGCCAACACAACGCTTCCTCGCGGAGCCCTGGCGACCTTGCTCACCGTTAGGAACACAATAGTACGGAGCTATGTTATTTGGCTATGATTTTCTGCAAGTTGGAAGGTCTTCAGTTAGCCCCAATTGTGAGTGGAATTATTCGATACCATTATAATCCTATATCCCTACTTCTCTTAAGTCTCTCTCTCTTCTAGGTAAAAGAACACCCACAAAGTGGGTCATGTAACAAAACACCCATAAGAATTAACTTGAGACAGCTCGAGGTAACAATATTCAATATCGCGAAATGACTCCGGCTTAGGGGAAAGTCAATTGCCAATTCCCAGCAATCAAAATTAAAAAAGAAATTAAATTAAAATGGCGGTCGTAGTGTCGCGCATGCGTGCGCCTTGCCATCGACTCGTTGCCGTGGCTCCTGCTGGCTAGTGGTGGCAGCGGCAGTCAGTTTGCCGTTCGCATCGCGTTGTGATGTTTGCGCTCGAATGGGAGGCGCGGGATGGGCGCGCGGCGAAGCGCGCGTTGCTGATGACTCGGACTTCGAAGCACTAAAAACGCTCCTAACTTCGGAAGTAGGCTGGACTCTGGAGTACGAGAAGGAAGGCGTCAAAGTGTGGGCAGAGGATGCGGCGCACGGCGCGCTTAGAACTGTCAAGGTGTGTTGTTATACTTTGATTTGAAAACAAATAGTAAATCACTGTTTCTATGGGCATGGACCTCTAGGGTAGGTATTGTGTATTATTGTGGCACGACATGTTTTTTGAACATGCTCAAATGTAACAGCTAATCACATTTTTAAATAGATTTCATTTGGTAACACACTATGATTTTATGGCGTTAAAAATATTATAATTAAATAAAATTATTATTAATATGCAGTTAGGTGTTAGGCACAGATCTACATCTGCGTTGTCATCTCTTTTTGTTATCTAATATTCTGTCAAGCTCTATATGCCTACTCGAAGGAAGACTTATTACCATAATCTGGAAAGTTTGGAGTTTTCGAGTGTCGTCGCGTCTAAACCGGCAATAGGAAGATTTTTTATTATTTTGACTGCCTCGTTAGTTTGGATATAAGTGCAATTGCCGAGTAAGTTTGTCGAGGGGTTCACTCCTCGGTTGATCAAAGTTATTGGGATTTTCTATAAAATTCCCAGTAGCAGCTCAGAGTTTGGATTTGTGCCCGGAATAGCCATGAGCTCGCGCCTTTTTACATAAGACGATAGTCAGACTTCGGGTGTACAGTAGTACACACTTGCTTTTCTCCGGGGAATACAGGCGTAGCGGTGTCCCCACGGAATTAAGAGGACACAGTGCCGTGCAGTGTCTTCATGTGCTGATGGTGGCCCCGGGGGTGGTTTTAGTGGTTAAAAATCCCACATTCCCCGGTCTAATCCCCGAAACCGGTCGCCGTTTAAAATTTTCCTTCCGTAAACAAAAAAAGGTGTAACAGTATGTTATGTTAGATTATGGGTGCAAGACGATGTTTTACTCTATGCTCTATGCAAAGGGAACAGGTGAATATACTTAAATATGATAAAATGATTAAGTTTAAGTAGGTACTGATGCAAGATGTAAGAACTAAGGACTGGGTAGAAATTATCTGTATATACATACTAGCTTCTGCTCGCGACTTTGTCTGCGTGGACTACAGGATTGAGTCCAACCTGGATAAAAAGTAGCCTATGTGTTATTCCAGGCTATAATCTATCTGTGTGTATATCCAAATTTTATCCAGATCCGTTGAGCTGTTTTGGCGTGAAAGAGTAACAAACATCCATACATCCATACTCACAAACTTTCACGTTTATAATATTAGTAAGGAAGTAAGGATAAGGATTACTGAACCGCATTGATAATTTCACTCTATTGGTGCTTAGGGTTTACTGCTCATTTCAGTAAGTAAATGCTTACCTTAGAATCTTGTGGTCGCAGGCATTCATGAGTGCTCGGAATTCGGAGTGTCCATAAAACGACCACTGGGCGATCTGGAACACATTTGTAGTCACATTGTGGTCACATGCCACTGGGGTTCAGGAATGCTATTGCCTTCGAAACGTGCTTAATCGCTCAGTTATCTATGTCTGTTACCAGTAGCGGGCAAGACCAAAATTTCTTGTGAGCAGTATACATTTTGTGAAGCATTTTTTTATCTATACTTATAATAAATCTGTAGAGAGGTCAATTCTGTACATGAAATATATTTCCAAAATAACTATCAACGGGTGATTAGTGATCGATACTGATGCCAAAAATGCAATTAGTAAAATTTTTGTCTGTCTGTCTGTCTGTCTGTCTGTCTGTATGTTCGTTATAGAAACAAAAACCACTCGACGGATTTCAACGAAACTTGGTACAATTGTTCTTCATACTCCTGGGCAGGTTATAGTATACTTTTCATCACGCTACGATCAATAGGAGCAGAGCAGTGAAGGGAAATGTGTTCCACAGAAGATTTAGAAAATAATGCGAGCCATACTCAGCAAGCAATATTTATATCATCAGCCCAGTAAGAATCCCCTTTTCCAATATAATTCTATTACCAAAATCAATCGGAAGCCCAAAAGAGCAAGTCTTTATAGGGCAAACTCATAAACCATCTCCCAACGGTTTTGTGGGTATCTACTGTGGCAGAACGTATCGTAATTTTACACCCTATTTTATAGCTTATAGCCACAATACGTATACTTTATTGCCTCGGTATAACCGCTCGCTTTGTTATTGTTATATTCTATTAGATGGTTTGATTTAGAGAGTATGAGTCGGGCTGACCTATAGTGTTATGGTTTCTTTCATGAGAACTTAGGACTAATGGCCAAATACTTAAACGCTAAGTATTTACTTAAATCTCGTGCTGTGTTTGACTTAAAGTGTTAGAGACAGCATGAGACCTAATAGTATCTTAAAATTGAGTACCTAAGTAGCGTTTAACTATTCGGCCAATAGCCTTTTTTCCGTGAGAAGGACACAGCCGAATTTCAATTTCCGGCCATTATTACCGATGTTGCCGTTAAATTAAATGTACTTGGATCACACTTCGTTATTTTGATAAAGGAACGCGATAAATATTTCGTCATCACCTTAAAATCACCTAGGTCCTGCTTGTTCGAAGAATCTTGAGATTTGTTACATATAAAATATTATTTTGAATCTTGACTTCGCTTTGAGCGAAATAATAAAAGCCTGATACGTTACATACTGAGAAAATATCTTGTTTAATAAAATGTGCGTAAAAAAAAACGTAGGTACCTACTACCTATAAAGATTTTGCGGTAACCCCGAGGGGTTTACATCAAATACGGGTAGTCTTTTTTCTTTTCGGCCTTGTACGTCGCAGATCACTAGTCAAAGTAGTTAGGTACTGTAGGGGTTGAGAAGTGAGCGCTGTTTCAAGAAAATGGCTAAAATGAAGCTCAGGGCATTAGATTAGATTACATTCAGGAATTTGGGTATTCGAAATGATGGAGAAATAGACAAAAATCACGTTGGTTTATCGTTTTAAAACCGACTAAAAATTTAAATCACAGTCACAGTCGAAGATTCTAGAAACAATGAGAATCAACTTCTAGAACTTTTCGAAACTCAAACAGTTTGGATAGTTTCGGAAAGTTTGTCACAATGGTTGAGGTTGGTGGCGAGCGGTGGTCGATTGCTTACTTGGCTTACCGGGCAACTCTGGGTAAGAGATAGTAAGTTTTTAAATATATCTATGACACGTATGGAAGTTTAATTCTTTGTTCGGAATATGAAAAAGAAAATGAGATGAGAGAACCTTTAAAATTGAAATTTGGTAAATATTTACGTTAAGTAACCTACATCGTAAAAGTAAGTAGGTATACGGTGTGGGTATTGTTATAAAAGCAATAGGAATACGAGATCAATAATTGTGTGCCTAAAATATTCATACATCAATAAATAAATAAAATAAATAAATACTCAGTAATAGGTCACAACAATATCTACATTTTTTTTGTGTCACCTTAGGCTTTAAAGATCTGAAGGGAAAAGTGTGAATAGATAATTTCTTCCTTTCACCTCGTCATAAAAGCAGCATAATATCAGACCCATACAAACAAGATCTTATAATACAAAGGACTTAACGAACGTTTCATTTCATTTATCAAAGTCACATTTTGTTAGGAACGGAAACAAAGCAGACCAGTGGCGGAGACCGGCACAAAATAGAAAATAGAAATTGTGTTTGGAAGGTCTAATAGCAGTCGCTTCGTGTAAAATACTGATACTCAGCTGGATCTGGTTAGATTGGAAGCCGACGCCCGCCGCATTTTCCATAGATATCTAAGGTTGGGGCGTTTCTAAATTTCTAGTGTAGCTGCGACGCCAACTGTAAACCAACAGCTGAAATATCTGGCTTCCATTTTTTTACTATGTGCATTTTCTGTCAGCCTGTCTGATGATAAGGGATAACTTTTGCTTACATTACATAAATTACGCCTGTATTTCTTGATGATAGACAGCTGATATGTAAGCCAGAGAAAATTGGGGAATCGTTAAGGTTTCCGTCAGTGAGAGCCTACATTTAATAAAAAAAAACCCTTCCCTTCAACGAGAGAGAAGACAAACATGCTGGTCGATCTCTAAGACACAAAAACATGCTAATGCTACCGTCATCTCGTATAACGTTACACTCAAGCAGTCCGTATGTAATGTGTATAAAAATATATAATAAAGTACCAGAATTATTAAAAAGGGAAACTAGTGAAACAACATTTATAAATAAACTAAAACAAATACTTATTAAAAAAGCATACTACACAATTGATGAATATATGAATGACAAACAAATAGTTTAAATAGAATAAAATTAAGAACACTATTGATAATAATAATTTATTAATGCACATATTTAAAATTCTAATTCATTAATATTAATGTTTTTTTATATATATAATTATTTAATAATCCCTACATTAACATAATAAATAACTACCCGTCTAAATTCACAATACAACTGAATAGAAAAAATAGTACCCAAATTATACATACATGCAATACTATAATAATAATAATATTTATTAAACTTCTAAAATATGTACTTAAATTATTAGAATAAAGAATAAATAAATAAATAATATAATATAATTCTAAAACTGAAATAATAAAGTTATTTAATTACTAAATTACATTACATAAATACAATGAATAAAATAAGTTGTATTTTAAAATTAAATATTTAAAATACCAAGTACCATAATTTAAAACAAACAAAACAAAACAAACTTAGCAATAATATTTTTTAAATGGCATAAATAAATTAGTACTTCCTCTCTCCTATATTGCTGTGCCCGACAGGGTCCACAATGTACTATTAATAATGTATACTTACCATCCAAAAAAACTTTGTGGAACGCAATAAATGAATGAATACTGAATACTGAGTAATACGTTGTGTGTCAGTTGGTTAATTGGTTGGTAAAATTAGCAAACTTTATTCATTTGTTTGTGCTTGACTCGTAATCTAACTACTCATAAATGAATGAATAATGATTTAGGTACCTATTCACTGACCTGGGAACAAATTAATGTGGAAACCAAGAGACGACACATGAAACGATCCACGTTCAGATGACATGAAAGCTTAATATAATTCGTCTGTCTATTTTAGGAGTGCTCACAGAAGGGTGAAGTTTACCCGATGAATATTAAAGGCTGCCGGGTAAGAAATTAAGACTATTCATCCGGAAAGCATATATCAAACATTTCTTTTGATCTTCTAAGTCAGTGTTAGGTTTGTGTTGATGTTTAGCCTTACTTTTTTTTATGGGATAGGGGGTCAAACGAGCAGACGGATCGCCTGATGGTAAGCAATTCCCGCCGCCCATGGACACCCGCAACACCAGAGGAGTCACAAGTGCGGTGCCGGGCCTCCAGTAACCTCACTCACCCGGCGAAACATAACGTAAGCGTTGATTAACGCCGGTTTTCTGTGAGGCCGTGGTATCACTCCGGTCGAGCCGGCTAATTCGTGCCGAAGCATGGCTCTCACACGTAAAAACGTTTTCTGGAGATGATGATACATCTTATATTGTTAAAGTAAGTAGATGCCAGCAGTATGCAATATTTGGTTGCTGACGACATGGTCTAAGTGCTGAATAATCAATGTTGATAGCCCTACAATAACTTACACAAACGTGTAGGACTTTTGTCATTTCGTTAGTATAGAGTGTCGTAGGTTTGCCCTTAATTGTATTTTTATTTTTTTAAAAGCTTACTAGCAATGTGGGTCGCACGTGACTAGTATTCTTGTTAACCCTGCTAAAATGCTTGTGTTACGAGTGGGTTCATGTCGGTAGTGCAATGGGTCGGTTTCGAACTAGGAACCATATAGCCATTATGTTACCGCCGTTTTAATTTGAATATATGGCTGAGGTCTAGCCTAGCTAAATATTAGCCAAAATTAGAGCCCTCTTTAGATTCCCGTATTATGTACTTGTGTTACGTAAGTATAACAATTAACTAACAAATAATATTTCTCGGAGGCAGCTGTAACATTGTTATTTTACAACAAAATAACTTGGACGTAATCGCTGCTAGTCATAATTTATTCAGTTGTATTCCAGCACGTTTTACTTGAATTATGAGTGCATTGCCATGGAAAGTTCGTAGTCTCCCATAAAACGGGGCAAAGCCTCCCGACACGCAAACAGCATTAGTATTAAAAGTTTAGAACATTCATTTTTTCGACGTTTCGAGATAATTTCGAGATTTATCTTATTCTTGTTTATAGAAACAAAACTTCGATTCGATCTCGAGTACTTTGAAACTTTGGACCTAAATTTTAGGTACCTTCATTTCCAAATGGCCTGTTGTTAGTACAATGAACAGCTTGGACAATCTCATGCATACGTAAATAACTGCAGTAGGTACGTCAACTTAAGTAATTAGAACTTTAGGATGCATTAGACTCTATGTAATGTGCAGTCTGGCTTGTTATGAAGTGAGATGGTTGCTGTATTATTAAACGTAATAAATTTTAATGGTTTAACTTTGGGAGTCCCGACATACGTCAATACTTATTATACAACTTGTAGATGTAGGTATCAAGATTTGCTTCGATTTTCTCTCAAGGGTGAGCCTTACCTATACATCTTTCCTGACCTTAGGATCCGTGTTTCGGGAAAGAGTAATCGGGTTTTTCTTAGTAAAAAAACAATTGTAGAGTGTGAATTTTGTCTACCGTACCCAATAAATGGCGGTAGGGTTTTCTCTTTGTCACCTTTATGTAACGAATTTACGAGGTCGGACTCCTCAAAATTGCTTTTCGCTCTAAGTCCAATTGGTATAAGTTGGTGCAAAAGGTTGCTATCATTGGCATTATCAAATGGCGTTATTCAAAATTTGCAGGGTCTCAAATGTGATTTGATAAGCCTATTCTGTGTAGATAAAATGTTGGGAAAAATAAAAACCAAGTTAAGGTTTATAAGGCTTTCATTAGTTTATCAAAAGTCTCATAATTATAAAAAATTCTTGAGTATGGCAAATTAGAAATTAGGTCAAAGTGGTAGGTTTTAGGTGGTCGCCATACCACTGACGAAAATAGATTCATGCATTTAACTACCCTGACTAAGTTCTTAGATGTGTCACTACAAGTTAAATCTATTGTGCATACGGGTTTTGTAATACCTGCATTAGAAACTAAGCTGGGATCACTAACAACCAACTCGTTGAAGAGGCTCTGATTCATAGAGGCTGTGATGTTATGTTGTTCGGTCTCGAGTTGCAAAATTTTACCATGGCCTCATGTAGCTGTTGTTCAAGAAAATGTACACGATCAAGAGCTTGTTCATACTCAATGCTACACTGTTCAAATCCATCAACAACGAGTTGGAGTCTGTCTCGGGTATCTATTGCCTCGATGCATTGTTCATGCAACTTTGACATTTCATATTTTAGAGTTTTATTTTTATCTAAAATTTCTATTAGTTCCCTCTCATTGTTATCTCTTTCCCTATTCATTTGATCACACAACTCCTTGGATGCCTTTAGGTCGCTCAAAGCCAGTTGGAGTTTGGACTCCTCCTGGCGAGCAGAGGCTTTACGGGTCAGCATGATTAAAGAATATAAAGACAGTTGAGAATAAGTGAAAGGGAAGTTAATAGGAAGAAGTACAGATAAATCAAAGGGATACTATGAAAACAAATCGAATTTGAAATCTAAATTACGAAGTTGTGTCACCAAGTTTATAGGTTATATTGTTGTTGTTTATGTTTGCAGGTGTATGAAATGAACTCGTAATTTATTTGATTATTAAATACGATAATAGGAAACGCAAGACTGAGTTAAATACTTTTGTACCTGTAAAGAATGAGATGACATTTTTTTTACAATCGTCGTGCCGGTAGCTGTCTGACACGTAAAGACATTAGCTCACTATTTTAGTACAATTTACACTAGGATTTTATACGGAACACTTTCATTATAACTAGTACTTAGTGATTAATTGGTTTTTGGTTGCTATCTAATGATAAAAATAAAAAATCTTAATAAAAGATATGGACCAGATAAAATCAGCTGTTAGCTACAGTGTTGCCACTCACAATTTAAATGGTATATATCGCATTCAAATGGTAAAGCTATAGTAATAAAGTCACTCTTACTGAAGTAGGTTTGTGTGTTATAAATGTTTAATTTTAAAAATATCGATGGAGTTATCATGCTGTGTTGTTATTTTACAACAGTGCTAGCAATATCGCGGATTAATCATTCCTATATAAACGTAATAAGCACCTGATTTATGATATCAATGTGCAAAATCCCACAGATTTATAGCGACCATAGATAAGGGAGAGCGTTTTATTGGCGTTGGTAATCATAACTCATAAGTGTCCAACGAAAAATTGCATCGCATATTTTTATGATGAAAGGGGATAAAAGGAGATTACTCCTCCGCACAGAAAATGACAATGATTGATTTTCTTTTTTCTAATAAAGTAAAAGTAGTAGATAATTTTAGTTAAAATCCAAGACAAAGACCATTGAATTTATATGTGGATCACAAATCCATTATCAAGTGAGGATGGATTGCTGATCTGCATATTAGAAAAAAAAACATTGATTACAAAATAGGGACTTTTAGCGAACTGGACTTCTAGATTCATGAAAGCGTGTCAGTTTCCCAAATTGCACTAGAAAATAGGGTGGGGTGGACTGGCGCCTAATCTCAGGTGGCCCGTGTCCAGTATTGGGACAGTAAGAATACATAAGATATATTTTAAATACTCCTTTTAACTCAAAGTATTATTAAAAAATATATCATAAGATTTCTTTTAGTTCTGAGTTTCAGTCAGTTCGCAGTCTGTCAATGTGTCTGCATTCGGTTGATTTTACACCTTAGGTAAGAACCTTAAATTATTAGCGAAGTCGTTTTTATTGCATTAAAAAAAAGAATGAATCCGAACATGTCAAATGCGGGTATGAATTAAATCGTTCATACCCGCATTTGACATGTGCGGATACGCCATTCAAATAGGTTTATAGCTTGAATTTCATTGACGCGATAAATATTGCAAGCTCGTAAAGGCTTCAGGACATGATTGAAAGAGACAGTAGCTTACGTAAGGTTTGTTATAAAAAAGCAATTTGTTATACTACATTTTGCGTATGAAAAAATGAACAACCCTATTGTATTTGAGTGGTTCTGATTGAACAAGTGTTTGGCCACCATTGGGCGAGTTTACCATAATAAATGCTACAGGTATTAACCAACCGATGAACGGACTTTAAAGCTGCCTAAACCCACAAGCAAACGAACTCGATCACAAAAGAAAAATACAAAATTTAACAACTAAAGAGAATTCAAAATACAAAGCTAGACGAATAAAAAATAAAGTTGAGCGCCACTGTTCATAGTTTCTTTATAAATTCATTAGCAAAGCTTCTGTGTGGGCATCTTGACGAAGTTTAGCCAAAGCCTTTTTATATATTGCCGGAAGGAAAATAAACGCACAGCTGTTTCGTCGCTAGGGTTGCCAGAATCACACTGATTTTCTGACATCATCTAAACATTGTTTTTCCTAATATGGGAGGTGATATGTAGGAGTTAACATTATCTTATTTTTTAGTAAAGTACGATGCCACCTTACCTTTTAACTATCTTTTTGTGTTTTTTTTTAAATTTTCCATGCTAAGAACATGGAAAATGCAAAAAGGCATCGTACGACACTGAACTAACTGTAAAGTAAATCGTGTCGTTTGAGAAGTAAGGTAACTTGCCTCTCATAGATGTCACCAACGTCACCTTATGACGTAAATTCAGAATGTGAAGGCAAAATTTCAATCATGCGGGTAGGGTTCTCGGTGGCTTAGAGGTCAGAGCGTCTGGTATATCAAACCAGAAGACGCAGGTTCGAATCCTGCCCGCGATTGAATCTTTTCCTTTACTAAAAAATTACTAAAAGATAATTATCTTATCTTGTTTTGATAATAGATCCAACAAGTTTTTTGTAAAATTTGTCGTAAAGATGTCTTACGCAGACAAGAAATTCATGGAGCATAAAAACAGGTTTGTCCTGTGTAAAGCCAGGTCTTTGATTAATGTAAAGACAAACGCGTAGGTACTAAACAAACCCAAACCGTCACTCAATGTTAATTCTGCGGACGGGCCAGAAACACAAATTGACAGGGATTAATCGTGTGAAAGCCCTGACTTCAATCAAAATAAATCCCTAGACGTTCCGGGATTTTCGCACCCCTAGCTTAGTCACTATGACGTTTAGTTCCCTTACTACTGAAAATAGTGTTGTGAAGGGCGATAATGTATAACTGGCGTGTCGTGTCGGTATGACGAAGCGTTTGTGTCACGGCGATTAGCGTATCGTGATAACATACGGCAATAATAAATATTTTGCGTCAGAATTTAGGGATAGGTACAGTAGCTATATGTACATAGTGTTTCCATGGAACTTATTCCAATCAAATTGCTTAATAAAATAAGAGCACAATAGTGATTCATTTTTTACTTAGATAAGAGACATCTTTTTTATGGAAAACCTTCAAAAGGCGACCAGTCTTCGGGGATTAAACCGGGGAGTATGGGATTCTTACTCACTAAAACTACTTTGGCGAATAGTTAGGAGTATCATTAGAATTTTCATACTCGAGAAAAAAATAAGGTAAAGTTCCTTCCAGAGCTGATTTAATTGACGTGTCCTATTCGTCCTAGCTTTGTGCATTGATTATATTATTTCAATTTTGATTGTTTTAATTTTTTTAGATAGGTACTACTTGTTGTAAAATAGTAAAATAACAAACATTAGTTGTTGCCCGCGGTTTCACTCACATCCCAAAGGACTTTTTGGAAGACTTTCTACAAGGTCCATCTTATCTTATATACAAAAATTGGTTTAGCAGTTTAGGAAAAGGCAGAGTTACTTTCGCATTTATAATATTTATAGGGAAGTAATGATTATTTAATGTCCCATGAGGTGGAACTTCGTATATACAAACTGTAAATGTATGCATAGTTTGTTCGTTGTCCCGAAGGTGCCTGAGGTATATTATTTCATCCCCGTAGTTCCCTGACAATATTATTCAAACCACACCCTTTATAAAGTCCCCTACGTAGTTTCCAATGACGTTACCGACATACCTATGACGTGTAAGAAAATTGTGGTGGGTTTAATTGAATAGTATTGAACTCCCAAAGGGAAGGAATTTGCTTTTCACCGAAAATCTGGCAAGCGGATAGATCAAATACATAGCTACATTGCCGTGCTACACTGCAATGTTGCAGCAAGTGACAAACAGAGTATGTACTCACTTAATAGTTGTAACGTGTAATGTAGGTAACTGACATTGTATCAAACTACAAGTTATAACGCCTACATATGCAAGTAAGTACGTAAGCGTAAACTACTCACTTGCTACATTACACGTGTAGCGTGTAATGTAGCAAGTGAGTACTTTACATCGGCGGAAATCTGGCAAGAAATTGTTATAAAATGCCTACGCGTGTTTATTTATGATAGAATGTTAGCAGCAGATGGAGTGTAGTAACTTTGCTCAAATTTCCTGCCACGTCGAATTTTCAAAATTCTTGACAATATCTCTTTGTTAGTTTGTCCATTAACGAGTGACATAAATGCCATTGTATGCACTATGCATTATAGCGGCAAAAGCTTGAATTAAACCAAGGACAACAGTCTATTCAAAGGTGTGATGTGTCTCTTCAGGATTTATGACCATCGCGCTTAGGTTACGCCGCACATAAAAATTTGCTTTTATCTTTTCTAAGTGTAATAGCTATAGTAGGGGTAGATATTAATATTTACTCATACTATGTAGTAACATATGTACGCTGTATCTTCCCATAAATATAGGTCTAAAGACTACCACAACGCCGAGAATATGTCTTTAGAGAAGCTTAGGCAAGTTGCCAGCTCGTCACGAATTCTTTGTCACTGCTCAGAGGTTATTTACCCTATAGCAGGGTACTAGAGGTGTAGCATGTAACGTGTTTTATAGTGTAATAATATAGTGCAACTTAAGCAATCCATAAACGTCACTATTTTTTTATAATACGGCTTAACCCTTTTGGGTATACTGACGTTAGTTTTAGGAGTTACAAACATGGCGTTTATCGGCGGCAGCGAATGGTTCGCCTATATCAGGCAATTTATTGGTAGAACCTAGATTAGATTAGATGTATGATATGAATTAAGATAGAACTATATTTAGCAGTGAGATGAAAAGGGTTGTGTATGATGAAAGTGATGAAATCCAAACAGTATTTTTTTGCTAAATTCTCACATAAAATTATATGCATTTTTGAAGGGCGTCTCCGATCGAGATTTTTGTAGATAACTGTGTCGTTGTGAGCACTAGGATGCATTTATCCATTTATTATTTATTTATTTACTATTCAGTCGAAACGTTCTTATTTTTATTTATTTATTATTAATAGATGTGATTATGATTTATTAAAGAAGTATGCAAGAATCGTAGCAAGTGGCAGTCTATAGTTTCTGCCTACCCCTGTGGGAGAAAGGCGTGAGTGTATGTATGTATGTAGATGGAAAGTAGTTTTCAGTACCTACCATACCATTACCATTTCCAATTTCTCAGATCTGGAAACAATACATAACGTGATTTTAGATGTTGAGTCAGAGGTAAATTGTGAAAGTAGGCTTTTTTATGTCCGTTTACCCATAATTTACATTTACAGATTATAATTTAGAGTCCATTTATAAAGTATGCCCATAGTTCGGATCCTACTCGATCAACGTTTTCCGTTCTCTCCAACTATGCGTAACTGAATAGCAACTGCAAAATATTCGCTGCACAGGTTTGTTAGTAAATTGGATTTCCTGCTGAAGTTGACGCATCGGTGAAATTGTGTTTAAGTGCTTGGAAACCGCACTACTGACAATGTAATATAGCCAATATAAACCTAAAAACTAACCTAACCTAGAAACTTGCGATCATGTGGTTGCCGGTTCTAAACCCATCCATTGCACAACCGACGTGAACCCACTCGTAACACAAGCGTTTAGCTTAGCACGAGGGATTAACGAGATACTAGTAATGTGAGAACCACATTGCTAGTAAGCTTTTTTTTAAAAAAAACCTTAATACCTCATTTTCTGGACCTGAATTATATAGAATAATAACATCATTCACATTCAAATAAAACTACTTTTTAGAGAATTTATCGCGTTATATTGATAGTTCTTAATCCGAGGCTTCGGAGCAGGCTACAGGACGTTCACTTCAGTCTTAGCATTTGGCACAGGCGAGTTGGTATATACAATATAGCACCTAAAAAATCGTACCCATTCGAAAAATTATTACCTACAAATAAAATCCTACCCTATCCTGAACATAATAATGATAATGTTACATTGTACAGCATCCAAAGAGAAAGGGTCGCTAAAATAGAGATAAGGTACTTTTTATGAACCCACACACTGAAAAGAATGTCCTTTGAGTCATACAATAGAATTATTATCTCTACATTGTTATGAAATGGCAGTGTTACATATCAAAACATTATTTTGTATGTGAGATTTAGAAATCTGTTGGTCATACGAAGTTCTTCTGAGATAAAATACTTAGATTTGTGTTTTACTTCGGTTATGCAGAGGTTAATAAGCCACATTATTTGTAAGTTATCCTTGTATTATATTTTACCTTTGTAATTATGAATAAAATTATTATTATTCCATTCATTTATTAATTTTACCTTTTTAAAACATTTAAAAATATAAAAATAGTAGCCCACTGGTATCAGGAGCAGGATCCAAGCTACAGGTGGTCAGGACCCCACGGAGAGAAACCTCCTCACAATGCGGTCCGTGTCCAGAAGTATTTCTTTCTGTATCAGGCCCTTGATCCAGCCACCCAATGAGAGCCTCCTTAGGTGTTGGTCGAGGCTCTTTTAGAATATTATTATTATATATATTAATTTTTTTTTCTCTGATTAAACTGGAAAAGCCGGTCTCACGGGCCTAAGCCAAGTTACTACACCGGTGGTTTAAAATTGATATATAGGTAGGTATACTCGTATATATTTATATTATTTTTAATGATTGTGTTACTATGAGTTATCGGGTTCACATTGTAGGAATTTTTTGAGTAGACTAGTTAAGAATGACATACATTCTGGAGTATGGTAGGTGTTTGCATGTAAGGTGAGAGTTAGCGACTGATGCAGCTGTTTGGGTATTATTCCTGTTGAAGATAATATGCTATGGGGACTATTGTTACTTTCTGTAGATGCCAGAGTCGTGTTATTTCATTAAATATAGGTATTTAGATAGTTTGTCTGCTATTGTCGTTTGTTAATTGTGTGTTTACTTATTTTGTTTATTAACGTAATGTCTGGTATATTAAAATGAATGGTCCGGTCAGTAAGGATGGCTCTGTCGAAATACAGTTTTTTGGAATGGTTTCTAGCACAGTTTCGGGGCTGTATTTGTAATACGGTACTACTGAGTCTATGAGTTTGTATTGGTAAGATAGTTTCTGGTGTATGACGTTGGCTACCTGGTCCTGTCTATGTTTATTATTATTACCCTTTTTTGCGTCGCGTAGTCGGGTAAAAATAAGTCTAGGAAACCATGCCATCTACGAATTAGATATCAATGCCTCGTTTAAATAGGTGTAGAAATTCCGCCTAAGCATTATCAGTACTAAGTGATCATTGTGGAGTATGGTTGGAATCCTACAAAAGCAGGGCTATACTGAATATTAATTCAGTATAGCTATAATACTTAGCAAGTATTAACATGCTAAGTAATTTAGAAAGTTATAGTTCATGGCGTATGATGTTGAGTAGGGAACAGATATATTCTGTACTGTAGCATAACCTTATTTTATTTTTCCAAGTAGGTTATTCACAGTCCCTAATGGACAATGGTACATATTGCTAAAATTGCTTTCAGGCGGTGGCCAGCGGCGGCGTACAGAAAATCAATAAACATTTGTAAAATATGCCCGCTTCATGTAATGTTTTCATTTTAGAGGACAAAAGTTTTGGGATTTGGATAACTCGTTACATTGTTATGTTGAAGTTTGTTTAGATATTTATTCCACAATTCTACACTTGCTCGTATCGGAATAGAGTGTCGGTAAATACTAAATAAGTACTGTATCAGCACTTCAGGTTTAAGATAACTTTATTTCTCAAAAGAATTTACATTCACTTACATGAGAAGTTGCACTTAACTATAACTTAAAACATTTGAGTTGGCGGTAACAGTAGGCACTAAAAAGTTAATTATTATTTAGCTATGAGATAATACTATACTAAATAGTTACGAGTTAAAACACAGTACTTATGTAGTTATTTTTTTTTTAGTAAAGGAAAAAATTCAATCGCGGGCAGGATTCGAACCTGCGTCTTCTGGTTTGATATACCAGATGCTCTGACCTCTAAGCCACCCCGAACCCTACCCGCATGATTGAAATTTTGCCTTCACATTCTGAATTTACGTCATAAGGTGAGGTTGGTAACATCTATGAGAGGCAAGTTACCTTACTTCTCAACCGACACGACTTACTTTACAGTTAGTTCAGTGTCGTACGATGCTATCTTACCTTTTAACTATCTTTTTGTGATTTTTTTTGCATTTTTCATGCTAAGATTATTAAGTTATTTTTTCCTTTACTAAAAAATAACTTAATAATCTTAGCATGAAAATCACAAAATACAGTACTTATTTGCTAGTACTTATCAGTAGGACTGATAAGTAAGTGTTTTTAAGATGTCCTTCAATGTATTAGCACATATTATAACTTGTTATAAATCTAGATGATTACAATCATATTATAGAATTTAAAGAAATAACATCCAATTTGAATTGAACTTTTGAAAGTAAATATTTGATTTGACTTTGAAAACAAATGTAAGTACCTTTCTTGTAGTACATACCATACCATCAGGCCTGTATTCCCCGAAGGGTTAGGCAGAGACGTACTTATGTACACCCACAGTTCGCCGGTATGTTCAGGCCCCATGTAATAGGAGGCGAGCCTATTGTCATTAACCGGGCACAAATCCAGACTCCGAGCTGCTACTGAAAATTTTATAGAAAAACCCAATAACACTTTGCTCGACCTGGGGATCGAACCCAGGACCTCCAGCGCTTCGGACCACTAGACTAATAAGGCAGTAAATTTTGTAGTACGGTAAATCTTTTTCCGTATTTTCCTACCTAACCAACCAATATTAATAGTACGGATCTATTTACTATTATTATGTTATATGTTTGCCGGAATGCTGGAATATTAAATGGTTCAAAAGCACTCGGCTTGCGGTTTGGTTTGCATCATACTCGTATCATATTCAACCAATCGAAGCTTAATTAAATTGACCGCGACCTAGCCAAGACTCTTCAAATCTAAATTTGTATTTGGAGCTGAAATAAAACCTAGATTATGGTCGAGCTATTCAATGACTGATGCATGCGTGCCGTCAGATGGGACTGGTCTACTTAAAGCCGCAATGGCTCTTTCTTCTAAAGGCTATTTCAGATATTGTCTTGCATTGGAACTCACATATTTGCTACTAAGTATTGTGTCTGGCACGAGTAGTGATAGCCTAGTGGTATGACCGTTGGACTGCCAAGTCAAAGGTCTCGAGTTCGAACCCAAGGCACGCACCTCTGACTTTTCGAAGTCATGTACGTATTAATAGTTAATTATCACGCGCTTAAACGGTGAAGGAAAACATCGTGAGGAAACCTGCATGCCTGAGAGATTTTCTCGATGGCGTGTGAAGTCTGTCAACCCGCACTAGGCCAGCGTGGTGGACTATAACCTAATCCCTCTCATTCTGAGAGGAGACCCGTGCCCAGCAGTGGGACAATATAATGGGTTGATTATGTATTATGTATTGTGTCTGGACTTTAAAAAAGACTATGATTCTCTGAATTTGTTTTGATGTTTCTTCTCAGAGGTCGTCAGCTAGGAAATGGCGGTGTCATCTAGTTAAAAAAAACATTGACTTGTAAAAGTGTCCTCAAAAAGATCTATTTACAGAAATAAATATCATAACATACCATCACGCCTGTATTCCCGGAAAGGTTAGGCAGAGGCGTACTAATGTACACCCACAGTTCGCCGGTATGTTTAGGTCCCATGTAATAGGGGGCGAGCCTATTGCCATTAACCGGGCACAAATCCAGACTCCGAGCTGCTACTGAGATTTAAAAAAAAAAAATATCATTTGTCATTAACGTAGGAGAAACATTTGTTAAATAAGCAATTAAATTAAATTTGCTTAGCCTCATTAGTCAAGTGGTCCTAAGGGCGACTGCTACGCTAGACGTCCTGGGTTCGATTACAGGTCAAGGTGTTATTGGGATATTGCTTGGGATATGGCAATAGGCTCGGCCCCTAATACAAGGCACTTAAATTGGGTTGTACATTAGGACATCTCTGCTTAATCCTTCGGGGAATATAGGCGTGATGGTTAAGTTATGGATATTATTTTTTAACAGTGAAACACGTGTCCTTAAGAATTTCTATCTATTAATTTACAATACTTTTTTAAAGGAATGTTATAATTATATTACACTACATAGGTACTAGAAATTCACATTACTAATTCTATAGAAGAGATGCCAAAGTAGGTACCCCTTTGTATAGTCGGTAGGAGATCAACTCGTCTCATCATAATTCTTAATCCAACCGTAATGAAAAAAGTTAGAACTTAATTATGCCGTGGAGCATCTCAACGAGTTACGAGTTCATTATCGGACTTTTCCTTTTCTCTAAGGGTAGAATAATAGTTTTTTTTTTATGGGATAAGAGGGCAAACGGGCAGACGGATCGCCTGATGGTAAGCGATTACCGCCGCCCATGGACACCCAACAACACCATAGGAGTCCCAAGTGCGTTGCCGACCTTTTAAAAGAGGATTGGGCCTCCAGTAACCTCACTCAGTCAGCGAAACACAACGTAAGCATTGTTTTTTTGTGGGATCACTCTGGTCGAACCGGCCCATTCGTGCCGAAGCATGGCTCTCCCACGTAAAGCATGTCACTAAATTCTCACAATAATCGATGTTGCCGCTGTATCGATATTGTATAGTCTTTTCAATTTTTAGGGTTCCGTACCTCAAAAGGAAAAAACGGAACCCTTATAGGATCACTTTGTTGACCGTCCGTCTGTCTGTCAAGACCCTGTATCTCGGGAACGCGTGGAGGTATCGAGTTGAAATTACCATATACTCAAGTTTACAGTCTCTTGAAGCTGTGAAAAAATCTAACTTCTAAGTTAACATAAAAAAACAGATACGGCCGTTTATGCCGCAAAAAACGTATATTTCGACATTTTCAAGAGAATCAACATTTATTAAGGGTATTTTCCGTAAACCTATAACTATGAAATTTGGCAATTAATACCTTCTTATACTACAAGTATAGGGGAAAATCTGAAAACTATACATTTGTAATTAATTATAATATGTACCTACAAATTTGTACGGATCCCCCGGTGTGCGAGTCCGACTCGCACTTGTCCGTTTTTTTTAAATTAATGCGTTGAGTAGCGGCTGAACTGCTTCATTAGGCTAGTCGTCCTAAGCGCGACTACTACGCTAGAGGTCCTGGGTTCGATTCTTACGTTGAGCAGTGTTATTGGGTTTTTATGAAATTCTCAGTAGCAACTCAGAGTATGGTAGGGTATTTGTGGCCGTTTAATGGCAATAGGTTCGCCCCTATTACATGGGACCTAGACTATGGCTGTACATTAGTATAACTCTGCCAAACCCTTCGGGGAATACAGGCGTGATGATGATATGAGCGGAGAGATATAGCGGCTACTCAGACGTGGTGAAATAGGACCTAAGTGGTGGCCAGCAAGGACCGGGTCCACTTTTCAGGTCATCCGTCTTTTAAATTTAATTAATTTCTTATATTATGCAGGTGGTGGCAGAGTTCGAGGATGTGGAACCGGACGCCCTGTACGACGTACTCCATGACCCTGAATACCGGTCGGTTTGGGACACCCACATGCTGGCCGCCGAGGACGCCGGACACATCAACGTCAACAATGACGTCGGCTACTATGCCAGTGAGTGTACTATAGTTCGTATAGTTCGTGCGTATTAAATAATTAATTATCACGCACTTAAACGGTGAATGAAAACATCGTGAGGAAACCTGCATTCCTGAGAGATTTTCGCGATGGCGTGTGAAGTTTGCCAACCCGCACTAGGCCAGCGTGGTGGACTATAGCCTAATCCCTCTCATTCTGAGAGGAGACCCGTGCCCAGCAGTGGGACAGTATAATGGGTTGATTATGTACTATGGTTGCCTATAGTTGACTGACTATTTTAAATAGACCCATAAAAAACTTCACCATAAATAAAACAGAATTAAAATCGTTGAAATAAAACTACTTTTTACGGATTTTATCGCGTTGTATTGATATCTATTATTTAATTCCCGACGTTTTAGATCCTTTACAGCATCCATGGTCAATGGTAGACTAATTTGTTGGACGTCTCAATCTTGCAATTACTAATAGCTACCTTACATTTTTGTTAATTATTGGAGATCCGATTCACGCAGAACGAGCCCACCGTATCCTTCGGTCTTGCAGTTTTGTGCTTGGATTTTGATTTTATGGAATCTATAATGGGGTTCCAAGCAGGTGGTAAGATCAATACAACGCGATAAAATCCGTAAAAAGTAGGTTTATTTCAATGTCTAATATTCGCGTAAGTGTCAGAAACGAGTAAAATTAAAATCGGTTAAAAAATAAGTAACTTATAAGTATTTTTATATTTTATGCTAGACTAGCTTTTGCCAGCGACTTCGTCCGCGTGGAATAGTTACTTTGTTCCCTAGTTCTTCGCCCGCGGTTTCACCTGCGTTGCCCCGTTCCTAAGGGGTGTAGCGTGATGTTTTGTAGCTTGAAACCTTTCTCATGAATCACTCATTTTCCCAACATTTCCCTTCACTGCTCTGCTCCTATTGATCGTAGCGTGATGAAGTATACTACAACCTGCCCAGGAGTATGAAGAACAATTGTACCAAGTTTCGTTGAAATCCGTCGAGTGGTTTTTGTTTCTATAACGAACATACATACAGACAGACAGACAGACAAAAATTTTACTGATTGCATTTTTGGCATCAGTATCGATCATTAATCACCCGCTGATAGTTATTATTTTGGAAATATATTTCATGTACAGAATTGACCTCTCTACAGATTTATTATAAGTATAGATAGAGAGCGTACTAACGCACGTTGTGACATGAATGAACCGTACGTGCTCTATACAAATTAAAAAATCCTCCCTCTCCATCCTTATCAAATTTTACAAGGTTAGGTACCTACTTATATCTTAGAATTTTATTAGTCAATTTAAAATATTTTTTAAAGTAGGGATACGAGTATGTACTTATAGGTCCCATGTAATAGGGGTGAGCCTATTGCCATTAACCGGGCACAAATCCAGATATCCAATCCAGAGATTAATTACTAATCACATTCAAAATCACCTTCGTGAGAAACTTTACTGATCAGTAATACTATCAGATAATACAAGGTTTTTACTTCTTGTTACTGAATATAGGTATAAAGAAAATGGCCTCCATTTTCTAAAAAAATTTAAAGATTTTTTTCGCATTATCGAACTCTAAAGACACTTATACTGAGCTCTTTTAATCTAGTCTTAATTTTACTGGGAATTTTATTTAACTCTTAAGTGAAAAACAATGAAGATTAATGAGTTTCGCCGAGACGTTGGTCTCAATACAATTATCTATAAATTGGCACTTAATAAAGTGGTCAGCTCTTGCTGAGCCGCACTACATTAACAGCTTGATTGATTTGAAATAAACTCTCCTGGAGGCAAGGGTTTATACCACCCTTGTTTATTATGTAGGTACGCTAAAAGATAAATGACATTTCTTTCTGTAAATAGACCAGTAAAGTAAGAAATTACAGATACAGTAATAAAACTATTGTTCACGGGTGCTCGTACCCTAATTTAATAATATGGACAAGCATTATACCAATGTTTTAGATTTATATTAGCAGCCTGCGGACCGAATTTCTCTTACAAACGTAATAACGAAATAAATCGTAATTCAAACACAATTTAATCAAATTCTGTAATTATTCGGAATCCAATACCGCTAATCTAGGTTCTTACTTTACCATTTCGTCCAAAATACTTCACTGGAAATAAATGTAAGTGAATGCAATATTTGATAACTTTACCAAGTTTGGAACGATTTTCCGGTCTTATATTTCCAGTGAAGTAGTAATAGACGAAATAGTACCGTAGAAACCTAGATTAATGGTATCCAAATCCGAATAATAATAGAATTTGATTAAATTGTGTTTGAATTACGATTTATATCGGTATTAAGTTTTTGTGGGCAATTCAAGCTCCGCCGGACCCTTAACTGACGACCGTAGAAACAAACTTTATTGTAACTAATTGAACGTACTTCCTGAAAGGAGGTTGTAATAAAATATATAAAAAAATATCTTCTTTACCTCCTTTAAACTTGACAAGTAATTAATTTATGAGGAAATGAACTCTTGTGAAAGAACTAAGAATCCAAATCCATTGAACTGTTTAGTTATTTTAGCATGAAAAATGCATTCACACACAAATTTCACATTTCTGTTTTTTTGTAATGATTATGATAGTTATACCATTTTCTTCTCGGTTACTAGTTTATATAGCAACAAGCGACTTACTTATAACTTAGTTATTAAGTACTTAAACGGGAGTTAGTTGCCTTCAATGTATCTTCGTTGTGTCGTCTCTGGCAACAGCCTGCCGTTATTATATTTTGAGCAGTTTCTTGGTATTTAAGTTCTAAGCTCCTTCATTCTATGAATGTTGCTAAGCAAATCGTTTTCACGGCTCTATTGTTTGAATTTTGTGAGGTCAGGTTATGAAAATCTTTAAAAGATGTAAGGAGAAAATAAAAGAAGAAGTTACTTTATTCGCTTTCTTTCAAAATATAGTGCTAAAGTGAAAATTTGGATAATATTTCGGAAGACTTTGAATGCCTCATTGGTCGAGTGGTCCCGAGCGCGACTGCTACACTAGAGGTCTCGGATTCGATTCCCAGGTCGAGTAAAGAGTTAGGTACTGTGTTTATCTCAATAGCAGCTCGGAGTTTGAATTTGTCTTTAGTTAATGGCACTAGACTCGCATGGGGCCTAAACATACCGGCGAATTGTGGGTGTACATTAGTACGCCTCTGTCTAAACCTTCGGGGAATACAGGCGTGATGGTAGGTATGTATGTAAGTCTGTTTTTCGTAAGATTAGTTGTTAATTTCAAGGGAGGAAGAGCGATGGGTATGTCAGTTTTATACCATCAGAAACCACACTGCTCCCCTGTATCTGTAGCCGTGACCATGGGACTCACAATCTCATTTCTCCCATTATCCTTTTGACCTAAATTCTACCGACATTACAGTTACTATTTCACCTCAAGCTCTTATAAAGATCTCATCATATCTCAACAGTTACGAGGAGAATTAAGCTGCGTTGGAGGTAGCGTCGTTCCTTCACTTGATGACCCTACTTTATTAATATTGCTAAGCCCTGCTCATATATCTTCAGTCGATTTACGAACTTTTTATGATACGATGAGCTAGCTTTAATCAATTTTGTATTAAAAAAACAAGAGGTGATGGATAATTAGATGAATTTTATTGTATGGCCCAAATGAAGTTGCCCTGAGGATGTTAATCTTTGTGTATTCTGTTATCTTCTTATAATCTCTCTTCTTTTACCCCTGAAAGATTTTTGAAGTTTGTATGTATGGATGTCTGTTACTGTTTCACACCAAAACGGCTGAAAAGATCTGATAAAATTTGCCACAGAGATAGATTATAGTCTGGAAAGCATAGGCCACTTTTAATCCAGGTCAGACCCAATTCTGCAATCCGGCTAGTCTGCAACTATTTTATTCCTTAAAGACTAAAACCTAGCATTTCTTTTTCTCATTAAAAAGTTGATACATAATAATTCTTCCCTAGATATTGTTTCCTAAACAAAAAATAAATAAAAAATAATAATATGTATTGGTAAAGTTTGGACGGCGTGATCGATCGATGGTTAGATTAGGCTGTTGTGTTTCGCTCATTATTTTAGCAAAGGCTCTCCCTAACAAATCTCAAATTTTTAAGCAAACAGAGCTCAAACGAAAGCTATAAATTGAGTTATAAAGGCACTCTTACTACTAAGGTGAACTCCCATCGCTGATTTTATGTACACGTAAAAGATGAATGCCATAAAACGGCGTGGTATTGCAAAGAAAACGCAATTTTACTAACAAAGGGAGCATGGTAAGCAGCTGTCTTATACCGAAGTCTTCCTTGGTATGCGGACGTGAAACGTGATAGAACCCATCAGATGTTATACAAGGCGATGACGTCACGTGACAATGCAGAACTGTCAGAATGTGCTACACTGCGGAAATAAGTCAGACGTGTCTAAACTGTGTTAGGTATGTTTTGGATTGATGATGATAAATAGGCTGCCGCTGAAAGATTAAGGTGGCTCCAACCAAAAACATGTATGATATTGATATAGATTATATATCGGCTTATGTATATTACTAGCTATTGCCCGCGTACTTTTACTCTTTTTTTTACTCGCGTCTTAAAAGGATTTACTTAATATACCTACATCAGCTTTTAGGCGGCGTATCAAGATGAAACATGCACCAAATTTTAAGTTAGACATCCAGTCATATTACTGTGAAAACTGCATCCAATGCTATGCAGTAGGTTTTGCGTGATCAGCGTACAAACATACTTGCAAACAAACGCAGAGACAACCAAAGAAAAACATGTAACACATCTGATATCACAGTCAAGCAATGTTATTGAGTTTTTCTTTGAAATTCTCAGTAGCAGTTCGAAGTTTCAGGCTACAAGGCTCATATCATATAAAATACAATAGATACCAATATACTATAATGGGCAATGGCCTAAACATACCAATAAACTGTGGGAGTACATTAGTACTCTGCCTAACCCTTTTGAGAATACAGGCGCGACGGTATGTATGTATAATTTTAAAAGAAAATAAAATAAATTAATAATGAAGGAGAAAACCATTTACGCATTGTCATTCCAACCACATAAAAGTGTGGTATTTGTGACAGGGTTGAATATAAATACTAGGAATTTAATAAAACATCGCATTGAGATATGGAACGTCGCTTGTGTGAATATATTCACCGTTCTTTTTAATACACAGCTGTTCGGGATTGCTTACAGAATTTATGGAGAATACTGAAATAAGGACATATTATTGTTTGACCTAAAATGTCTATCCTTATGGCTTTTTCTCAACTATGTTGGAGTCGCCGTCCAGTTTATTTAGATATAGCCGAATATCAGTACTTTACATGAAGTGACTGTTATGAAACCGCAACCCAATTTCTGGGGAGTACCGATAGCTTGCCGAAGCATGGTTCTCCATAATGGAGAATAATAATAGGTATCCTATTATTATTATTCTTTTATTTGGGAGCGCCATGCTTCGACACGAATGGGCCGGTTCGACCGGAGTGATACCACGGCCTCACAAAAAAGGGGGGTTAAACAACGCTTACGTTGTGTTTCGCTGAGTGAGTGAGGTTACCGGAGGCCCAATCCCCTTTTAAAAGGTCGGCAACGCACTTGTGACTCCTACGGTGTTGCGGGTGTCCATGGGCGGCGGTTACTTACCTTCAGGCGACCCGTCTGCTCGTTTACCCTACTATTCCAAAACAAAACCTATGAGTACCACTATTGTGTAATTGTCCTATATGCTTGAATAAAAAACCGGGACCGACGGCTTTAAGTGCTCTCCGAGGCACATTTTGCAATGTCTTCTCCATAACCTTTCAAATCTCTTTGGGCTTATGCTTTACAGGATATCCGCATATTCCTGTAGTTTTTCCATCAGATATTTAAAGGATGTCAACGTTTATTAACGTTTCGTATGTTATATTGGCAAATATATCCCAAACAGTCTCTCTTCAACAAATTTAAAGCAGAAAATTAGTAAATTTTACTCGCAATTTAGACATTTTACTGGTTATTTGTCTGTGAAACAAAGCTGCTAGTTTTTATTGTATCCTATCAACTTGGAACCCAGCCATGTTTGGTCAAAGGCTTTGCCTAACAGTAAATTATATGATTTATTTTTTCCTTTTACTTCTGACACCACAGCTGCTAATAGAAGAGGGGAATCATCTTAGGTACGACAGATGGAATATCTAATTACTCATTCGTATTATTACGCTTGTTACTGGGTGAAAACCTAGGATCTTACGCTCGAGATCCGCGCTTACTAACCTTTAGACCATTGGCCTAGGTAGGTCAATTACTAGAGCTCCGAAAATTAGTTTGTTTCAGAAACATTAGAGAAAATAAAAGTCACGCAGTTGTAGATTTATGTCTAATGGAAAAACTTTTCTTTCTCTTAATTCGGAAACGTAAACTGGTGCCCTATACTTGGATTAATGATTTTTTGATTTATAAGATAAGAAAATGTAAACGAGCAAGCGTTGATGGCGGTGTGCGGTATGTATTAGCTGTGAGCCAAAAAAACAAGAACCTTATATTATCATATGGTTCTTGAAATAAACATTCAAATAATAGATTATCAACTTAAAAGATTCCAAAGACGACATAGATATGTACAAGATGGTTTAAGTATGAAGCGGATAAGAAGTTTTCTCCCAAAAAGGTCCGATTTCACGCGAAATTCCGATGGTAAACAATCTCAATTTACTTAATAAATAAAAGAGAGCCAGCACACTTGATTTCTGATTCATGAGACACGAAAACGAACTCATCGCTGATCTGAATTCTAGCTCTTGAGCTTTACTTAAGGATAAATAAACGTAATCGTATTTTACTCAGGGATAAATAAATTATAGTACGTAATTGAATAGAAGTAAATAAGTCATGTACTAAAATACCTTATTGCAAATATATATTCGACCTTAACTTTAAAAGTCTGCGTCATAAGTAAATAGTGTTCGTAAGAGCGGCTGTTGAGCGTGATACCCTAGATTAGATTCTTCAGGTCGAGTAATTTTATTGGGTGAGTTTTCCATTAGGAAATGCTCAGTAGCAGCTGGAGTTAAGATTTGTGTTACGTAGTTTTAGATTCCATGTAATAGGAGCTGAGCCTATTACCATTCTTCGGACAGCATCAGGGATGATATCCAACCTTTTTTAACCCATTGGGGAATACCCCAAATAAATGTAATGCTGTAAATATTATTGGTCATACTAAATCCAGATGAAGTTGTAAATAGGTAAGGTGAAGGTTAAACTCACGATGATGATGGTGATGATTTCTTAGGTTAATCAAACTTGGCGACGTACGGTGCTAGATGAAGTAAAGATCGGTAAATTATGGAGAATCGAAATAAAGCACGAAGATGAAGACCGATTGAGATAGAGAATTACTGTGGTCGCGCTTTGCCCTATCTAGAGATCGTAGGATCGTCATGATTGCCTGTTGCAGATCGGTATTAGGCAGATTTCACAGACATCAAGCATTACATGTTTATTTTTTATTTGAAGTCGAAACAGGATCTAAAATAACACACAATTCAACCCTTTCGTGCTGTAACTCTCATATCACACGAGGAAGCACAGTTAATCAAATTGAGATCCCCTTACATGTGAGAGTGGTAGCTAGCCAGATAAATTACTAGTTCCAACCACCAAGCGTGAATTTTCTGCGGTCCCCGCAGATGTGTATTGTCATTAATGTCAGATTTTGTCAATATTTTACATGTTATTAATAATGTGATCTACCAATGATCGGAGCACTACGTTATAGGTAGTTCAAAGGGATGATGATGTTATCTACATCTTTTCGCTTAGCTTAGTTCCGTCTATGTTTGATCAGATAAGTGCTCTCTTTTAAAAAAGATGTGTTACGTAGTTTGGTTTTCTTTGTGAAGTTTCGTTTAAAAACATCTGAAAATCCGACGATAATGATAATATGTTTTTTTCTTTTTGTAATTTTTTTTATGGGATAGAACGGCAAACGAACAGCCGGATCGCCTGATGGTAAGCGATTACCGCCGCCCATGGACACCCGCAACACCATAGGAGTCACAAGTGCGTTGCTTACCATTTAAAAGGGGATTGACTACACACAACACAACGTAAGCGTTGTTTAACGCCTTTTTTCTGTGAGGCCGTGGTATCACTGCGGTCGAGCCGGCCCATTCGTGCCGAAGCAGGCACTCTCTCCACGTAAGAATTTCATAAAGTTCCAAGATACCTCCTACCTAATTAATAAACAGTGTTACCTTTCTCCAAAGTAAGACGTATACTAAGAAATCGTGACACATTGTAGACAAGAAGAAGCACTTTGTAAACTTGTATAGAAATGCTAAGTTTACTGTAAACTTTTAACGAGCTGTCGTAAATAGTTTTCGTACACGGCAGTGTTTCACTGTAGTTCAGAACAAAAGTGCCCTCTGGATCGCGCTGACCGTTTGCAATAATAGATGAAAGATACGTACTGCTTTTGATGTAGGTAAGTACATTATTCAACAAGCGTTTAGTGACCGAAGATCGAGTCGAATCCGATATTCAAGGCTTCTGACTTTTTGTAATTATGAGCGTTAGACTAAGACTTTATTGTGCCCGGTTAATGGCAATAGGATCGCCCCCAATAAATGGGATATAAACACACCGGCGAACTGTAGGTGTAGGTACAGTAGTACCTACACCTCTGCCTAAACCTGTGGGGAAAACAGGAGTGATAGTATGTTATGATAAAGTAGGAGTTTTCCTTGAGTTCCCGATGACATTTGTAGGTACTTATTTACCTATTATTTTTATTTTTGTACTGTTAGAAAGCAACGGATCTCGGCTCCAAGTTTGCTATTTATTGACTCTATGTCGTCATTCAATGTAGTATGTTTGCTTAGATAGGTACCTACTATATATTTCTTCAGCAGTATATAATACGCCCAACAGGTATAGCCTCACCTCACCCCTCTCATTCTGAGAGGAGACCCGTGCCCAGCAGTGTGACCTAAATGGGTTGATGATTGATGATGATGGTGATGATATAATTCGCAGACCCAAAATACATATAGTACTTTACTATATTTCGCCTGCTTTCTAAAGTATTGTAATAGTACTATACAATATAGTAGGGTTGGCAACCCTAGTTCATACAGCTGGAAGAGGAAGTGACGTAACCGATGTTTTTTTAACAGTGTCATGCCCGGCCCCACTCAAGAACCGCGACTTTGTGCTGCAGCGGTCGTGGTTGGATACGGGCGACGAGAAGATGATCCTCAACCATTCGGTCTACCACAAAGACTATCCACCTAGGAAGGGATATGTGAGGTATGTATTTGTCAAGTTTTGATTTAAATTCTACTTTCAACTCTAGAACCTGCCGAAGTCTACTGGTGATGTCGTAGGTTTTTCTATCTACCCATAGCAGGATTCGGATGATAGGAATTGATCTAGGTGGTAAATTCCATGTTGGGGCAATGATGAGGACCCAGAAGATGCCTGTTCACCCTACTTTTGAAAAGATTCAAGTTGTACGTACTCGGAAATACAGACGCAGGCAGGGAGTTCCACTCCTTGGCTGTGCACATTATATAAAATATATGTATAGCGTTGTGTGCGAATATGTGGAATATCAACCAGGTAGGGATGATGGTAGAAAGGGAATGTCGTGATGAGCTCATGGAGCTCTTGAGCACACTCTCCGAAGCACATTCTGTAAAAGACCGACGAAGGCAACCTCACGGCGGTGATCTAAGCTGCGAAGACCAGTCTTTACCAGCTTTTCATCACCTATTAGCCTCTTGGCTCAGCATTCGATCGAGTCAAGTGCGGCAAGTTGGTATTTAGCTGAGCCCAAAGGTAGCCACAGTACTCCATACAAGAACGGACTTGTGCTTTATATTCTTTCATAGGTATGTTTAGCTTATTTATCAATTGGTTATAGAACACTAAAAATGGACACAGCAAGTGACCCGGTTAATCAGGATAAAATGTCAGCTATAAATAATTCAGATAATGTCACTGTTTGGATAATTTGGGCATGACGTCAGTTATGTAATCTCAACCTACGTGAATGAATTTATGCATCGTTCAAATAAAATGCACCAGTGAGTTATAAGAGTGTATCTATAATAGAAGATTAACTGTCGCTTCTTATAACGAAGCATACGCAGTTGATGTGACACTTTACCTCTTCATGATGTTATTGTTATAGTAAAGAAAAGTTGAAGTGCCACTTTGGAAACTTTACCGGAGTGCGTTTACAGACTGTTTTTAATAAAAAGTATCAATAATTTATATATTATATGGTATAGGTAGTAGTCATATACTTGTATTATAGTATACCTATCATTAAAACTTGACGTTGACAAAAAACAAACTTTAAACCCTTCAAACTGTAAATTTGCCAGAGTGCAAGTTGTGCTATAGGTACCATTTTTACTTTTCTGCCATCTCTATATATAATCCTATACCTTCTCTATATATAATCCTATACATAGCCATAGCATAATGTATGCTCTCTCTCATTAATACCTAGATGTACGTATTTAGTAGAACTCTATGCACAATACTTCAAGTCTTCTATCACGTGACCAACATTTATTATTTCTCGACAAAAATCATATTTATTTCTTACTCGCGTTGTTCTTGTTGTCACAGCGACACATACCTATAGACACGAGAGTCCAACTCCAGGAAAATCAATAGATATTTCCCCTCACTCAACAGCTGCCACTCAACTTAAGGCCAGCTCTATTAAACACAAAAGGAATAATTTTTCAAAAAACGCAAGTGCCACAATTTCACAGAGCAATTAGTCTTGACTTAACTAGTGAAAATGCTTGAAATATGTATTTAATTAACGCCTGGAGGAGGCCTTAGGGATTGTCTCGGCTTAACGGATTTAGCAGGAAACACTCTGGTTTACAAGTGGAAGATAGATTAGCTTTCGTAAAACATGGCAGATTGGATAAGTTTAACGATGGGAAAAGTTTCAGCTTGTGGGCAATTAAAGTACACTGATACGATTAATCATTGCATGACAATCGCTGATTTTAACATAATGTTTTTCTTAATTCGTCAGAAAATGTTACACTTTGTTCGTTTTAAGTATTTCCCGGATTGGAAGTACTTGTGCCTAGTCATAGTCATAACTATGCTGACGCGCTTACTGTGGATGGGTGACCATTCTTAACACAGTGAGATCCCTACGGGCCTAGGATAGTACGTAAAACCGTCGAACCTGGTTATCATACGAACCTATGACAATCGTTAGTGATAGTTTTATTTTTATTATTATTTACTTAGTCCTTTTGTTCTTTTTTAATCGACTTCAAAAAGGAGCAGGTTCTCAATTCGACTATATATTTTTTGTATGTTTATTACGCGATTATTCTGTCAATTAAAAATCGATTTCGATGATTCTTTTTTTTATTGGTAGGTCATATAAATATTAGTTAAGATCTGATCGCAAAATTTAGAACAAAATGACAATAACATGTAACGATAACATCGTCTTCAAAAATCAAAATGTTGAAAGGAAATAACTTTAAGAAAAAGTAAAACCGCCTTTCATATCATAAAATATAATGTTATGGTCGAAACAGTTTCGGAAGTCGTTGGCGAAATCAAAAGATCCGATCAAATCAAAGGAACCGTCACAAATTTTTATTTTCATTAATGGGCACGTTGTCACATTTGCCATTCAGCGTGGCAATGCTGCCAGTCTTCTGGGCCCCTTCCCGGACGACAGCGATGCCGAGGAATATATACGGTCATGTATTTTATGTAAATAGTGTACAAATGTAGTTTATTGTTGATGTAAATAGACGTGACAAATTAAAATTTATAATTCTATGTGTAAAAATGAATTATTTTCTTAGTAAAAATCTTAAAGAGCAATCGGTCAATTCTTATAATATCGGTATTACGCAGAAATTGGGTTACAGAGATCTGATAGCAGTCGCTTTGTGTAAAATATTGATTTTCATACGCATCTGGTTTTGGGTTAATCTAAAAGGCTTATATTTCATGCTCTCCTGTATTTGAAAAAAGCTTTGAAACTTTTCGATCGCTATAAGCGGCTGTGGAAGTTTGCGTTAAACAATGTAACCTAATTTGTAATTAATGACTTCTATAAAACACGCCTGTGAGTTGTGTATTTTCCAGTTTAGTAATTAGATATTAATATCCATTGTATTTGTTAAAACTAGCTAAACCGTTGTTAGTTAATTAATAAATTATTCATGAGCGTATTTTCCCAACAGTTTATATGTCCTTGTTTTGTTGCTTTTAATTTTCTGTGCGTTATGTCAACAGAAATATAATAATTATATTTTCTCTATTTCTTTCTGGTACATTGTTTTAAAATGTTGTTGTATTATTTCCTTTTTTTTGTCATGGTATAGGTGGACAAACGTGCAGACGGATCGCTTGATGGTAAGCGATTACCGCCGCCCATGGACACTCGCAACACCAGACGAGTCACAAGCGCGTTGCCCGCCTTTTAAAAGGGGATTGGGCCTCTGGTAACCTCTCTCGGCGAAACACAACGTAAGCGTTGTTTAACGCCGGTTTTCTGTGAGGCCGTGGTATCACTCCGGTCGAGCCGGCCCATTCGTGCCGAAGCATGGCTCTCCGACGTTAAAATGTATATTAGTAATATAGGTACTTTATAACTGCTTCATTAATCTACTGGTCCTAAGTGCGACTGCTATGCTAGAGGTCCTGGTTCTCAAGTCCAGCAAAGTGTTGTTGGATTTTTTAATGAAATTTTCAGTAGCAGATCGGAGTCATAATCATACCCGGATAATAGCAATAAGCTCGCCCGCAATTACATGGGACCTAAACATACGGGTGTATACACCTCTGTCTAACCCTTCAGGGCCTTCAACCCTTCAGGGAAGACAGGTACGATAGTTTATTTGTCACCAACTAGAAGTGAAGGTTCCAGAGGTTCAATTTTGTGATTTCAGAAAAACATATTACTCGTAAATAGTTCAGGTTAAACGTTGATTAGTAAAGACCAAACCAACATTAAGGCTAGCATAACAGCCTAGCAATTCTAAATCTATTTATCCTCTGAAATCTAATCAAATATCCTAAATTAATTATTTAATTAACGTGTACAGTCGACCTTTACTTAACTTATAATAAAGTTAGCATCATAACCTTTTCAGACCTCTTTGGTACGTAGGCGTAGAGTGGTGGCGTTTCATTAGTTTATTTGCACAATTTGCGGTCGCCACTCTAGTGATTAGATAAGGTATCGCGCGCGTCAATCCGTGACTAAACCGTACAAGTTAGCGCCAACTGTACCTAGTGCAAGTTTGAAGGATTTTGTGCATAATAAGAAGAAAAAAGCCACTGCATTTAGAATATATTGTATGTTTTGCCTCCGGCCTAAAAACCCGGACAAATGTCGAGCTATCATTATAGGTAGTCAACGGAATATTTCTAAATTAGACTAAATTACACTCCCCCAAGTCACGTTTGACGGTTTGGTCATCCCTTTTAGTCCCAGTGTGAAAGATCTTGGTTTACATATTGACACTACCCTAAGCTGGCGAAACCAAGTGGTAAGTGTCAGTCAGAAACTTATGGGATCGCTACGCTCTTTATACCGACTAAAAAATCTACTTCCATCAAAGACCAAGGCAATGCTTGTACAAGCCCTAACTCCCTATAGTTGACTATGGTGATGTGCTACTTTGACCTGAATGCAGATCTACTCAATAGACTTGATCGCCTTCTTAATAACTGCATTCGATTCGTCTAATATGATCATGTGTCCGAATATCGCTCGCTCCTTAAATGGCTGCCTATTCGGCAACGAAGACACACATGAGGGCACTGACTACGCTCTACTCAGTACTTTTTTCTTCCAATTCTCCTTCTTACTTAACTTCTCACTTTCAATATCTTTTTAATCATACTAAACATTTGAGATCTTCAAATAATCGTCTTCTACAATGTCCCTCCCATCGCTCTGACTTTGTCCACTCTTCTTTCTTCGTCCAGTCTATCCAAAAATAGTGCATTACCGTTTCAGTATTATCTCTGCATTACCCTAAGGTTGTCTGGTAGAAAATGTCTAATGGCATTAAGACCGCCTTTGTACAAACAGTGCATAAAGTATAAATAAATAAAAATAAAATGATACATAGAATTATTTAAATAATTTTGTCGTTGTGTTATCGAGATGTATGTCGAACGTACATACTTGTACAAATAAATAACACAACATTGTAAATTCGCAGAGGAAAAAGTCATGGCTACATAACATCAGGGAGTGGACGGGGATAGCGACTGCTGCCGAAATGTTTCGCCTCGCTGGAGATAAAAATGAATACCTATCCTAAATTGACTGCCAACCTTCGCTAGTCGTAGAGGCACTAAGAGAGAGGGAGCATTCGCGATAGAAAGTAACATGAAACCTTGGAAATAAGCGTATACAGTGAAATAATTATGTATCTAATGTAAATTCGATCAAGAAGAAATTGAGTAGTTTTACTATGAGTCAATAGATCTATGTTAGTATAGATTATTGTACGAACAAAACTTAAAATTCAAAACTTGGAAAAATCCCACTGCGAATGTAGAACAAGTTTTAGCAATAAAGTATCGGAGAAACATAATGATCAATACGACGAATAATAATTTTGACGACACGTTTGGCGTAGCGGCTGAGCGATCGGCTTCTGCGCTACGTGTTGTGGGTTCGATCCCCACAGTAGTAGTTGTTCCGTCCGGGTCTGGGTGTTCAAAGTACAGGAGAAAATACTAGTGTGGGACAACGTTTTTTTGTTTTATATAAATAAAAATAATATAGCGTACAGTACAGAAATTAAGTATTGTAACCTATAAAATATGCGATTTATCGTTGTCACATCATTCAGTTGTTTACTGGTCATCTTCCACGCATGACTCTCCTCTCAAAGTATCGTCACTGGCCTAGTGCGGGTTGGAGGACTGTTAAGAATATTAAGCAGCCCTCTTAGAAATAACATAACATAACATTCCTGCATTCCCCGAAGGATTTGGCAGAGGTCTAATAATGTCAACCCACAGCTCGCCGGTATTTTTAGGGCCCATGTAATAGGGGGCAAGCTTATCCTGGCACAAATCCAAATTCCAAGCTGCGACTGAGAATTGAATAAAATATCCTCCAGGTTACCAATAGCGCTTTGGGCTACTAGACTAATGAGTCTCCCTCTTAGAAGTACGTTTTATGTTGGACATTGGGATTCTTAACTTGTTCTCGAACCCGGTTTAGATCTAAATATGGCCTAGTGCGGGCGTAGCTGCTTTAGTTTACACGCCTCACTGTGTTATTCATAGCTTTGGCCGTAGAATTCGGGGGTGCCGCATGTTTAAACTAGGGCGTTCATCTTGTACCCGACTGCGCCAGAAGAAGGGTTATTAACTGATGTATTTTTATATAAAACGCAGAATAATAAGAATATTGTTTATTTCTCCTCATGTCAAAGTCATTAGTTTTACAAATACAGGTTGTTTTATTTTGCATTCAAGTATTGTGTGAGAAGCTGGTGTCTGAAGTAGGTTAAGCCCTGTATTACAGATCACCAGGTCCCCAACCCATCGAAACCCCACCCACTCAATACATATATTACAAGCTTTTAATGTTTGTTTGTTTCGATGAAATCTTTCAAGCTGAATTAGAACCACTTCTTGCTATCTGAAAATTTTTACATGGTGATTCAGTTCCAAAAACAGAGCATTTTTATTTCATCTTTTTAGAACATTTGGTGGCATCTGTACATTAGTGTACATTATGCATAACTACATACGTGTCCATAGAAAAAAGATTCGGATACATTGGCGACCAAAAGTCCATACGCACACACGCAATAGCTTGACGTTTAGTTTGACTTTCGACCTTCTATTCATTGTCGCTAACCAGTGACACGCACTGGCTGTATCGAGCTCGCTCGTACTGTTCATAGCAATGTAATCCTTAGCGTGCTTATGGACTTTTGAGCGTTTACTGTAGGTACATATATAAAAATATGTTATGTTTACCTACTTACCTACATTTAAAGATAAAACGATTTAGATAAAAGGGCGTCAATGAAAGAAACTTGGCTCACCGAGGACTTTTATAATTAGTGGGCTGCTAATGAACTAACTTGCTAATTACCTATTATTAAGTCTAAGACGACGCAAAGAGCAAGCTAAAGAGAATTTTAAGCTATTGCATAGCTTCTATCGCGGGCCTTGAGCGTAGGGATCGAATCCAGAAATTCCGTAACGAAAAAAACCTAACACGCTTGTCTCTTTAGTTCAGCAACCCGCCTTTAGGTGGCATTGGTTGTATTACATAAGTTGATAAAAAACGCTATGCAATAGCTTTACCGCGGCAGTCCCCGAGTGCCACACGTCTTTTTTTTTATTACTTCGTTTCATTTTTTGAATAAAATTGACAACACTGCTATCGTAAAGCTTAAAGTTAGCTCTATAACATACCATCACGCCTGTAATCCCCGAAAGATTAGGCAGAGGCGTACTAATGTACACTCACAGTTTGCTGGTATGTTTAGGTCTTATGTAATATGGGATCGAGCTTATTAACATAAACCGAACAAATTTCATAGAAAAACCCAATACCACTACTCGACCTCGGGTTCGGAATCAAACCCAGGATTGCAATAAATGAATATGAATATGAATATGAGCTCTAGCATAGCAGTCGCGCTAAGGACCGCTAATGAGGCAGTTAGGTCTATTGCGATGTAAAAGTAGGTACTCTATTTTATAAACTACCGTCAACTTGATGATTTTATCATAACTATGTGATAATTTACTTATAAGGTTAGTATATGATTAGTCTCGTGGTCCTAAGCGTGCTACACGAGTTTCCTGGGTTCGTTTCCTGGCTTATTGGATTTCCTATTGCTACCTGAAATTTTCGGGTAGCAACGGGCTTGCCCGCTATTAAATGGGACCTAAACATACCGGTGCAGTGTGGGTGTACATTAGTACACCTCTGCCTAAACCTTTAGGGAATACCGGCGTGATGGTATGTTATGTTATGCTACTCACTAATAGAATAAAAAACTTTAAGTAGGTACACAATAATCAGCTCACAGAAATAATCAAACTTAAATGAGGAATATATTAAGTATGTTTTTTTTACTCGCACAAGCCTGTTTGTCCACAAGTCTACGTGATTCGTAAACACTGTCACCACGACATGCGACAAGAAATCACCTACACATAATCTGGCAGTTTAAAAATTACGTCATTAAGTTTGCTTTCTGACTCTTTACAGTCATAAATTCCATTCAAATAAACAAAAAAGACGTTTTTTTTAAAAAAACGACTGCCTTTCCACTGAAGCGGAGGAGAACGCACCGGTGAAATATTAACTAAGAGAACTGCTCAACACGGTGGAGACGTGATATTTGTGAAGTTCTATTGGTACAGTCGCCAAAATAATTTGGTTTACAGTCAACAAGCGACATTTGCGTCTTGACATAGATTTAAATAATTATCCATCAAAGGGTTTGGTGTGTAGGCATAAGCAGCTCACAACATAGCTTGTACGGAAAATGTCATAATTGTTCCAATACTAGATTGTGAATAATCTACTTGTAGCGAGATTTCTCACTAAAACTGGTATTGTACACAGCACCGGGAAAATGGTGACAACCCTGCGCGGTATCGTCACAGGCGTTTCATTCAGAGATGGAATTCTGTCCGTCTGGTGGTTTCAGTAGTTAGTTTTGCAGAAAACGGTTTGTTCTGAATTTTTCACATAACGACACGGTATTTTTTTCATACATCTTTATGTATTTCAGCTTGCAAAGAGTTTTACCCAACGTTTCAATGACAACTTGTATCATGGTACCTCTGAAATGTACAATGCGCTTCCCTAGTGGGTCTTCCGATAGATATAATCTGGTGTCTTTAAATCACGAGTGAATCGGTTTCTTCTCGGCAAGCGCGCTCCATCATAGGTCGCAGTGTCGCTTAACGTCAGGCGAACTGGCAATCAAGCGTAAGCCTATTATGAACAAAAAAATCAATTGATTCTTTTAAACAAATCGCATTACAATTCTGATACGAGTTGTCAATATTCCGCTCGCAATGAGATCGTACTACTACAATACGTCGACTGGTAGGTATTGTAGGTTTTTTAGAATCTAGCGAATTGCTTTTAAATACTTTCGTATTTCTGTTTCTGGTTTAAAATTGTCAGATCAAATCCATTTATCTCGTAAAAAAGATACAAGATGAAGATACCTAAATAACATTCGTAAACGCATAGTAGTTCTAATACCGGGTTGTAAAATACCGCTTGTAACGAGATTTTCCACTTCAACACGTCTTGCCTCGCCGTCGACTGGTATTTCAAACCCAATGGCCGCGACATTGAATGAGTGACACCCCTAAGCGTTGTAGCAATGCATTCTGGAATGGAATTCTATAGTCCGACCGGCAGCTTTCAGAAGTTCGTTTTGTAAGGTAGCTTTTTATTCAGATTTTTTTATGGGCGAAGTTAGTGGAGTTATCATTTCTATATATTATTATGTATAGTGGGTTGCCTACTTTATTTTATTTCATAACTAGATTGTGGCCGCGACTTTGTATGCGTAGAGTGCAGAAGTGGTTCCGACTTGGATAAAAAGTAGGCTATGTGTTATTCCAGGCTATATATCTATCTCTGTGCCAAATTTTATTCAGATCCGTTCAGCAGTTCTGGCGTGAAAGTGTAACAAACATGTTTATAATATTAGTAGGAAAGGAAGTTATGAAGCTCTATTAGTGCAGCGGATTTAATGGCTATTTTAGATTTTTTAAGCGGCGGTGGCCTAATGGCTAGGGCGTCGTACTTGCGATCACCTATTGCACTACCGACGTGAACCCACTCGTAACACAAGCATTTAGCTTAGCACGAAGGGTTAACAAGAATACTAGTAATGTGCGATCCAGATTGCTAGTAAGCGCTTTAATAGAAAAAATCATACATAATATAAATTTTTGCAAAAGGGTCTCCGGTTAAGTAGATATACCGGACGCTTTTAAATACCACTGTCTGTGACGACGACCCATACTTTGGGAAATGTTGGTCTAGTGTATTAAGGCCCTAACATACTCTCGATGGTATAATGAATGAAAGAAAGAAAGAAAACTTTTTATTTTATTTTTTAATGAAGGTTTAACGTAATAATAACTATACTCCTTAGAGCCTTGTCGCTGCTGACGGGGTTCGTCGTGCGCACGCGGTCTGGTGCCGGCAGCTGGCTGGGCTACGTATCGCGGTCTGACCCCAGGGGAGCACTACCAGCATGGCTTGTCAACAGGTACTGTGAGCTTTAACAAGGTAGAATAGAACTAGGAATCCTCTTCCCGTGACAGCAAGGTCACGTGTCAGCGCCCGTGGACATCATCGTTTGATATGGTACAATTGTCTGCTTGCCTAATGACTACCTCATTGGTATAGTGGTCCCAATCGCGGCTGCTACCGTAGAGGTCCTGGGTTCGATCCCCAGGTCGAGCAAAGTGTTATTGGGTTTTTCTATGAAATTCTCAGTAGCAGCTCGGAGTCTGGATTTGTGCCCGGTTAATGGCAAAAGGCTCCTCGCCCCCTCCATTCCATTCTCCCATTACATGGGACCTAAACATACCGGCGAACTGTGGGTGTACATTGGTACGCCTCTGCCTAACCCTTCGGGGAATACAGGCGTGGTAGTATGTTATGTTATGATACAACAATGTGTAAATAAATTTGCTGAGCAAGATGCATTTTTTCACTCACTTGCTTCTTTATTAGTGAAATTTCAATTAGTTATTTTGTACAGTTTACTTTTTTAATTAAATAAATGAAGAACACGATACAAAAATAGTGCTAGTAAGCAATTTAGTTTATATTCGTGATAATTTAAAAAATCCTTATTGGTATCAAAGCTATCAACGGCAACACTGATTGTGATCCAAACACAGCTCGTATTGAAATGAACAATCTTATGTAATTTTAGCAATTTATGTTAAACATTGAACATTTAGTGCATACTGTCATGATGTTGTAATTTTAGTTAAATAAATAAATCTTTTAAGGACACGTTTACAAGTCAATGTTGTTTTTTTGTCTACATGGGACCGGCATTTCCTATCTGACGACCTCTGAGAAGAAACACCGAAACGTACTCAGAGAATCATGGTCTCTTTTAATGTCCAGACATAGTCCCTAGTAGCAAAGACAATGCAAGACAACGTCTGAAATTGCTATTTGAATAAGGAGCCCTAGCGGTTTTGAGTAGACCAGTCCCATCTGACGGCACGCATGCATCCGTCATTGGTTAGCTCAACCAATCTAGGGAGCTAATCAACCAGTTGCACGCATTGTTTCAGGGTAACAGCACAACTAGCGCCGCGTCTCGTCCAGCAGCTACATTCGGCAGCTCGTCGGTACCCCGGGTGGAAGGCGCTCACCGACCTACCGTACCACAAGCCCTGGAGACACCCCGAGCAGGTCCCGCCGCATCGGATCTCTTTAGACGACGTGAGTGCTCAGTATTCGATATTTTCTTCATGTAAGGACAAATTAGAATACAATTCCTCATTGCCATTCCGATAGATATTTTGTAAGAGGCGACAAAATCTCCGACTTGCTAAGTGGTAGGACCTCTTAGGGTCTGACTGGCTGTCGACTACCCTTACGTCGGAGTCTGTCGTAAAGCAACTAGGTGTCTGTTACAAATCTTAATCATTAGCTTTGTAAATCGTGCGTTCATTGAAATCGCAACACCGAGTACCTAACTCACATTAGAAAATTGATAGATAAGGCAAAATAAAAAGGCCTCTTTCTATGAATTATAATAGAAAATTACTAAGGCAGTACTATGGATTCTAAATATTAATTCGTCCCAAGAATTATTGAATACTAGTTTCTGCCCCCGACTTTGTCTGTGTGAACTTCAGAATTGTGTCCGACGTGGATAAAAAGTAGCCCATATGTTATTCCAGACTATAATATATCTCTGTGCCAAATTTTATGCAGATCCGTTTAGCCGTTCTGGCGTGAAAGAGTAACAAACACCAATACATTCTCACAAACTTTCACTTTTATGATATTTATTTTTATTTATTTATTTAATTCAGGATACAAAGCCCATATTATAAAAATACGATTATACAATACAATATACATAACATATGCCTACATAATAAGACATAATATACTATAACATACATAAAACAATAATCACTAATTCACACGTAAAGGCGTCGTGTGTTGCGCGATGATAGTTATCCGGACATTATACACCTTTCGGCCAAAATTCCTCCTTCATGAAGGTCGACAGGCTTTCAGTCAGTACTCTAACCACAAAGGAATTGAAGTTCACGTTGTGACTAGACTCCAACTGCTGGACCCTCAGAGTAAGATCGCATTTTATTGCAACCTCCTCAGCCTTAGTGGAGTAATGCAGCCTGGACACGTATATCGTCGTCACTGGTATCGCAGGACGCAGCAGGTGTTTCGGTCCGGTCGGTGCAGTCCCGCACTTATTCAGACAGGTAGGCTAACTCTGCTTCTTCTCGACCTTGATGAAACCATCCTTGTCACTCGTGTCCTACTCGGGACCCTGTTGTTGCAGAATCTTTCGCCTGGATTCGCAGTGGTTTTGCTTATCCCTATTATCTCTTGTTTCTTCTGAGATGCAACGACTTTATTAGATGCTACAATAGCTGCGTAGGCACATTTATACTAGGACTGTCATTCAGTCACTAAGCCAGTTCACCAATGGATTCTTATTATCACAAATTTTGGAAGCTAATTTCGTCAGCTACGCTTATTATTTACACATAACATACCATCACGCCTGTATTCCCCGAAGGGTTGGGCAGAGGCGTACTAATGTACACCCACAGTTCGCCGGTATGTTTAGGTCCCATGTAATAGGGGGCGAGCCTATTGCCATTAACCGGGCACAAATCCAGACTCCGAGCTGCTACTGAGAATTTCATAGAAAAACCAATGACACTGCTCGACCTGGGGCTCGACCTCTAGCGTAGCAGTCGCGCTTGGGACCACTAGACTAATGAGGCAGTCAGCTTATTATTTACGTGCTATTGAAATAATTTTAAGTAATAATAAAATTTTAATTAACCAAACAAACAAACAAAATTTAAAACTGTACACTAAAGCAAAATAAAACAGACAAAAGAAAAAATTGAATTAAAGTTTTAGTGGACGTAGAAACCAATTCAAAATAAATTAACGAAATGAAACTCCTTTGAAGGCTATTGAAAGTAAGTACCTAGTAGTATGAACAAAACTACATACCTACTTACTTAGAGATAACAACTAATCCGTGACTTTTCCGCCAAAAGAACAACTTTTAACGAGCCAAAGAGAAAATTTTGGAATCTCTGTGTCATTTGTGTTTCATTAGTGTTGCCGACATTCGGCTAACTCGCAAAGTTACCACAAAAACCTTATTACGTAAACATAAAAGGCCTTTGAGGCTCTCAAATACGTAACGAACTTACTTTCTTTGGGTTCCCTAATACCGTATTATCGATTATATTGTTTTGAACTTCGTCAGCGAACTTCGTAAATTAGGGTCGATTTGCTTTGTAGATTAGAAGCGGTTTGAACAAGCATATAGCTTTAAATGGATAGATATTGCAGTCTATATAGGTACGCCAACAACATCGTTATTTCGCGCGCGATGCCGACTCTGTATAAATATTTTTTCTAGAGATAAGTTGGAGTATGGTACCCACTTATTTTCTTACTCTAAAGTATTTAAGATCTTTTTCACTCTTTTTTCTGAGATTATTCGAAGAAAGTTACACCGCTTCTATCGTACACGTGTCTAATCATTAATTCTAATGGATAGAGGAAAAAAATATTTAAATTACCTTGGTACTAAATAAATGTAACTTTATCTCGATGGGATAAAATTCGCGTCAGAATTACAATTGCCGTGGAAAACCAGTTTTCATTCAGTAACATTTCGGACTTTAATTTTCCTGGTTGATCAGATTATTTGAATAGTTTGTACGTGACAACATTTCATTTTTTTAACACCCAGCCTTACTACTTAATATTATAAACGTGAAAGTTTGTGAGTGGTGTGGATGTATGGATGTTTGTTACTCTTTCACGCTCGAACGATTGAATGGATCTGGATAAAATTTGGCACAGGAAAGATTATACCCATATACGTACATACCCTATGTATACTCAAGCTTAAACATAGGCCACTTTTTATCCAGGTCTGACCCAATCCTGAAGTCCACGCAGGCAAAGTGGCGGGCAGAAGCTAGTATATTAGATTTTATTTGAAACTGGATCGAAAAATAGGATTCCTGTATTTTTTATAACTTAGATAGTCAATCATTTTCATATTTATTTTTGACTTCCTATTCTAACAGACGAAAGTGCCAAATGACGTCATTTGTACGGTTAAACAGTTTAAACAGTGACATGACGTCATTTTTCTGACCCTTAAAAATGTTTTATGTCATGTTTGACATTTATCTTATTTATTCATAACTTTACATTACCTATTTCGTTGTTGATTTACTATTATTTCGATAAAATTAAAATTTTCTCAGTTTCCGCTGTATAAGAGACGTCATCACACTTTTTTTTTCTCCGAAATGAAGAAATAAGTATAAAAAATAAAAATGTTTTGGAACTCAGGATAGGAAATCAAAGAAACGATATTTTTGTTTTGAAGGCTTAATAATTTTGAAATGTTGTCAAATAAATGTCATTTTGACGTCAGTGGGCACGAAACTTCTTTTCAGTCGGTTATTCGCAGCAATTTCGTGACTACAGGATATCGCGTACCGTGAATTTATTATTATGCAAATGAAGAATTTCCACATAAAATTACAATCACCTTTCACAATATCGCCTTTCACGCGGAAAATGCTTTTTACGCGGTGTCGGCGTAATAGCGAAGGGTCTTTTTACGACTCAGGTTGAACTGAAAACTGATTTTCAGTAAAATGAATAAAGCCTATTAGAAGGAACCTTAAATAGATTGTAATTTAAAGAAAATTACGCAAACTTTTATGACTTTCCGCATCTGTAAATCAACCAGGATAAATCTACCTAGCGTCTTGGGTATTTAACAGTTTTGGATGAAATAATTAGAATTTCCTGTAGTAGAAATTGTGTACTGTATTCTATTTTAACATCCTGCTATATATATTTTTAACGATGAATCACCGATACATAAATTTTATTTCAACTTCCAGTGCGTGGACCCCGACGCGCCTCCGCCACCAGAAGAGCCCAAGCCCGACACATCTAAAGGCAAGCTCGAAATCCCACAGCCCAGAGAAATAGAGAGCCACAGTGTCGAAGATCTGGGAGATATTTCCTCAGAATTCAGCGTAGAAGTAGAAGAAGACACCTTAGACCACGCCCAAGACCCAACAAAAAAGAAAGGGAAGTTCTACAAACTTGTTAAGTCTATGAAGAATAGGAGAAAGAGTGTGCAAGTAGCGAAGAGTGCTGATAACCTTGTCGAGAAGCCCTTGGAAGAACGACATGAGAAGAAGAAAGGGTTTAAGTTCCATAGGAGATTCAGCCTTAGTCGAGGTCGCGAGGATTGAGCTTATAAAAGTTGTGAATTAGCATGTTAGAGAATGTAGTTTGATGTGGGTAGTCTGTAAACCACGTGAGGATCAAATTAGTACATACAACGTATCAACTTTTACATTGTAAACTATCTAAAATATAATGCGTCATATTGTAATTTCAGTATCTGTTCACAATATTTCGCCAGTTTACAATCCCACTGGACTTAAAGTCAAGTCAAAATGTTTTATTTCAATTAAACCACTAAATTATGTACTTTTGAAAAGTTAAAACTAGTTGCACGGTTCCAAAAAGTGGGTCTTATGGAGAAGAGCCGGCAAGACACTCCATAGATACTCTTATAATTAATAATAAAATAACGATATTTACTGATATCCGTTTTTAACTTACGTGGTCATCAAACTATATCTGTTGTTTGGATGATATGGTTACGTTGGAATGCCAAAAATCGCAGTTGTTAATGTTTATTCCTCTACCGTTGAATGTAGCTTTATATTATAAAAACGTAGGTATATATGTACTGTAAATATTTCAGTCATGATGACTTTACTCTTTACTATACTTTTAACTGTAAGTAACTATTCTATATTTATGTGCATGGAATGGACCTTCATTCGCAAAGTTATAATTTTCTATCGCAAATTAAAAAAAAAATGCTTCGTATGCGTAAATGTGTAATACAATAAATAATTTTATTAATCCGGCAGAGTCTTAATTGCTCATGCAAACGTAATAACCAAAATAAAGTAATTCGAGCACAATTAATCAATCAAATTGTGTTATTATTTGGATTTGGATATCGTTTGGTCGTATCGTGATTTGGACTCTACCATTTCATCTACTACTACTAAATAAACGACCGGAAAACCGGTCCAACCTTCGTAAAATTGACAAAAATATTACAATTATTTCCAGTGAAGTATTTGGACTACGACAATTTCGTCCAAAATAGGTATTTTAATAGGAACCTAGATTAACGGTATCCAAATCCGAATAATAACACAATTGTGTTATTATTCGTGTTGAATTACGATTTATTTTGTTATTACCTTTGTATTGACAATTCGGTCCGCCGCCGGACGAAATTCTTCTTCAGGCTTGTCGTTTCGCCTAGGCTGTTCAAGATAGCATGTTTCTTAAACTAGAGATGTGGAGCGGTGGTGACACAAAATGCGAAGAAAAACTTTTTACTATGTTGTAATAGGTACTTCTATTTTTTTTATCTGGCAGAAGATGTTATAGGTATACTTACTTTTAATATCTTTTTTCACAGTTAAGGTAAGTAATAATTGATATTGGAAATGGAAAACTTAGAATTGTGTCCTGCAAGTGGAGCCTTAGTGAACATCTGGTTAGAGTTCTAACCACTAGGCCATGTTATAATATGGGTGTCTACAGATTCCTAGATTAAAAGATGTTGAAAATACAACCACCCATGGATCAGTTTAATCTATAATTTATTCCAGTTACCGCGAGTACAGTCGCGCACATTCGCTAGTGTTCAAATTATTTTAAAGCCAAGAGAGAGAGAGCATAATTAAATGTTTTGTAAAAAGTGTATTGTAAGTCGTTGCTGTAGCTGTTACTGTTAAACGTTAATTAAGATCTTAATCGTATTAATTAGGACTTCTCATATTTTTAAGGATATCTAAAACATTACTGCTGCATCTTTTAAATTGTTCTTACTGAACTAGGTAGTAGTTAATTGGAATAATGTAATTAATAAAAGCTTCCAAAATTCCATATCTGAACATAAATCATATTCATGTCCCAATATCTTTAAAAGTACAAGATGTAAGCTTTTTTTTAAAAAAAAAACCTAACAACCTAACCTAACCATGGTGGAACATTTCGAACTTTTACCAGTCAGAGTTGGTAAATCTTAGAATTTGCCGTAGTTCGGGCTTTTACAGTAACATATATATTTCTTTGTCTACGAACATTGTAAAACTATTGACGCATTTTAAACCTAATGTGCTTTACACACTTTTTATTTATGTCAAATACTTGTACTTTTCGACGATAAGCTAACTTCTTCAACTGGAAGAAAACTATGGACAAAATTGTATCATTAAATTTTATCATCCCAGCTGGATTCTCAAGATCCTAAGCATGTCAGGAACATAAACCTAGGTAATAGTTAACCCCCTTAAATAACGGCATGTAGGTGCTTAGGTAACTTCAAATTACATACCTATAGGGTCCTAATTTTACCTGAATAGTATAAAGCACACAATTTCCATTAAAAATGACTTGCGATTCAAATCACGATCGTAAAAAATCGATATAAAAAGTCGATAGTTGACAACAAAAGATTTTTTCTGTAGAATCGAAAGAATTCCGGCTATATGAAAAAGATTAGTAATAACACAATAGATAAAGTTTTTCGTTCGTTTAGATAGGCGTCCCGTTTTTGCTCGGACAAGTTCAAGGAGACTGCGGTTTTAAATAATTGAGGGAAAAAGTTATAAGTTTATTGTTAATACCTGTTATGTTTACATAAAAATGATTCTAGCGCTACACCAGCATATATGCACCTAAATTGCTAATGAATGCTAATGGAAATTTTTATGTTTCATCTTTTTGTTGTTCTCGGAATTAATGGCGGACTGGCCATCATTTAATTTTTTTATTTTTTTTTAAATATAACGTTGCCCCACACTAGGATTTTCTCCTGTGTCGTGGGTGCGTTTACAAACACAGAGAATTTGTATGATCTACAGGTAGTTGTTTCGACAACTACCTGTAGATCATACAAATATTTGCTTCGTGTGGGGATCGAACCCACAACACGTGACGCAGATGCCGATCGCTCAACCGCTACGCCAAACGTGTGTTATAAATGTTTCTAAAATAAAACTACCCATTTATTGCGGGTTTTATTACTATTAGCTACATTATTTAATAATTAGCCAAGACATCCAACGCCTCTTAGCAGTCTTCTCGTGACCACAGATATTGGAAAGGGATACAATATTTATTTATATACTTTCCTACTAATTTATTTGACAGCGTAACAGTCGCGCTTGGGACCACCAGACTAATGATAGTCTTGTGGTCCCAAGCGCGACTGCTACGCTAGAGGCCTCGATTGCCAGGTCGAGTAATGTGTTATTGGGTTTTTCTATGAAATTCTCAGTAACAGCTCGGAGTCTGGATTTGTGCCCGGTTAATGGCAATAGGCTCGCCCCCTATTACATGGGACCTAAACATACCGGCGAACTGTGGGTGTATATTAGTACGCCTCTGCCTAACCCTTCGGGGAATACAGGCGTGATGGTATGTTATGTTATGTTATATAATTAACAAAAAAACTGCTGTAACATTATACACATAAGTATCCTTCGCACTATCTCCTACGTTAATGATGTGTGCCTTCTATGTTTTAACTGTGTGATTCTATTGTATTTTATAATAGATATCATTTTTACTTGAAGAACAAGTTGAAATTAATTTATCTAAGACAATTTGGAAACTAAAAAAAAAAACAATGTGTAGTAAAAATATAATTCTTAGAATTAATTACACTGACTATAAATACACTGAATAACTGCCTCATTAGTCTAGTCATCCCATACGCGACTTGAGGTCCTGGGTTCCATTCTCAGGTCGAGCAGTTTTATTGGGTTTTTCCAGCAGCTCGGAGTTTAGAATTGTGCCCTGTTAATGGCAATAGGCTCGCACCTAGGGTTAGGCGGAGACCTAATCCTTCGGGGAACACAGGATTGATGGTATGTTTACAATTACTATAGTTTTTAATTTTATCTAATAAAGGACATTATGGTTATTTACAATAGATGTCTAAGTACGGTGTACAAATTACAAAAAAAAACATAGTTTATTTTAAATAATCGCTTTTCCAGCAAGATTTTAATTATTTAAAAGTAAAAAAGTGCGCGGCAAATTTAACAGATCAAAATGGAACTAACGACAAAGTCTACGGTGTGACGCTCTCATAACGTCACCGTAAACATTTATGTGTGTACCTAATAACTAGGTATAAAATTGATTTCAGTCCTCTCCCATCTTCAAATGAGTTAGTAAACTTAAAAATATAGATAATTGATTGGATAAAAGGATCAATAAGTTTTTAAAACGATAAAACAGTGACTGCTTTTACGGAAACTGACGTCACAGTACACGCGGCCAATATGGCGGCGTTTAAATCTCCCGTATCTCATTGTAGTTTTGAATATTTATTTTTATGATGAAATTCTTTTTGTCAAAGAATTATTTTTTACGGTGCTTTAATAATGTAAAGTATTGATTAAAAATATAAAAAAAAACATGCATGTACACTATTGGTATTGCTGCAACAGTAAAAAAAAAATAAACAGTTATGTAAAAATGATATCTATTAATAATATCACTGTGTTTGCTATCAATGTGGCGAACAATCACAAAACTTTTGTGTATTAATATTGTAATTTCTTCAAATACTTAATAGAATCAATAGATTAAGTGTGGTACCTTATTAAGTGTGGTATACTTATATTTTATTAAATGTCTACGCTGCAATGTATTTTAGTGCTCAATTTTATATAGTGGAACTTAATTGCACGAATATCTTATTTTAATATTGAATACTTACGCTAAATGTCTCAAAAGTGACGATATTTCTTACAAAAAATAATTTTATTTGACGCTTCTCGATGTTTTTACGTTTATTTCATTAAAGAACGATTACATAAATTACTGAATGTTAACCGCTGAACTATTGCTTTGACCGATTTTTCGGATTGGTTTGGATTAGATCGGATAGGATAGGTCATAGATCATAAAAAATGTAATTGATCTATGTTAGGCCGCAGGAACATGATAAAGAAACATATCTATGATAATGGTACGTAGTGCGAAAAGATCTAGGTTGATGTAATGGTTAATCTAATGAATAAAATCGACTACGTGGGCCTTTAATCTTTTTTTTTTATGTGATAGGAGGGCAAACGAGCATACGGATCGCCTGATGGTAATCAATTACCGCCCATGGACACCCGCAACACCAGAGGAGTCACGAGCGCGTTGCCGACCTTTTAAAAGGGAATTGGGCCTCCGGTAACCTCACTCACTCGGCGAAACACAACGTAAGCGTTGTTTGACGCCGGTTTTCTGTGAGGCCGTGGTATCACTCCGGGCGAGCCGGCCCATTCGTGCCGAAGCATGGCTCTCCCACGTAAAAATCTCTGATATAAACATGTATCTTTCTATAAAAAAGTACATAGCAATCATGTATTTTTACATAATACAAATAGTCACGAATTTGTGTCCCTATGACAATAAATAATTATTTTAGAATGTTAAAACATTTAACTTAGTTTTTAAATCTACAAAGCTCTTTGTACATTCGTTCATCTCATTTGTAATTCATGTAATACTTACTAAACTTACTTAATAATACAATTTATTCTAGTCGGAAGGAGGGTACTATAAGCTTGAACAGTATTATAATATCCATGATCATTATTATGAGCAATATTTATTCTTTGTTTATTAAATTTATTAATTTTTTTCTTGTCTCGTACGAAATATTGTCATTTATTATAAAGGTAACATAAATAGGTTACCTTTGTTTGTAATTATTCAGTGTACTGTTGTTAACTGGCGAGTAAATAAATATTGGACTGTAGTCCAAAAGAAAATACTTATGTATACTTTGGTTGCTTATTTTAAGAAACGGTTAAAACTATTTGCTTTTACAGAAGATTGTGGAACAAAAGTTACGTACCTATTCATTATTATGGATACTTTAATATCCTTCTCGTTTATTGCCCTCTTTACATGTAACATTGTTAACAAAAATCTTGTCTCTAAGCTTATTTTTAAATAAACTTAAAATGTATACAATAGTACATGAAGTTACCACAAACATTAAATTTCTTCAATCGATTTTCAATGTAATCTCCATATAATAGAGTTTATTATCCATTGGGGAAATTTGCCAGATTGTGATGACTTGATGTGCCGTTGACTGTACCTACGTCCTATGATGCTTGGCTTGTTTCAATTATTTCTATATTTTTCCATCTTAATGTTACAGTATTCTTGACACTGCCCGGGTAATGTTTGAAAACTGGGAATGATTATAACGTTACCCGGTTTGTGGAAACTGCTAGCTTCAAGTAATTTCTCTTGTAAATAATATTATGTAGGTGATGGATAATTTTATTCGCACATTAGCCAGAGGTGTAGTACTTGAACTAAAATATTATATATGAATAAATTTTATTATCTCTTTAAGACAATAGTTTATTCATGTTTTTGTGGTATTCTGTTTTATACACATTATTCTGGGGTCATAATGTGTAATGCGTTGGGCATACAGTATGCGGATTCGGACAGCAAAGACACGTAAACATTTTTTTCTTATAAGGATTTCCGCGCTCTCAATTTCCGCTTTGAGCGCTTAGGATCACTAGTGTAAGTACACAAGTGGTCCTAAGCACTCAAAAAAGTAAAGTTACTTTCATGTATATTTGTGATTACAGTCGGGCCGTTTTTACCCGGGGGTGCAAGTGATGCGGGGCTCAGAGTCTTAGGAGGCGCAATTATGTAAATGAAACATAAACATCGAAAACAGAAACGAAATTGCGTTGAGCGACGGAGCGCTAGCTAACTTTCGCACCCTGGCGTCGAATATGATCAGATACTCTGGACTAGAGTTCAGATCATACTGTAGACAGTATTACTATGAATACATAAGTAGCTGGACATACCTAATACTGATTGATTTAGGTTTATGTAAAATCGTGTAAATGTGCTGATAAATTCAAAGTCCGCCCGCTGTGTGCCTGTCACATCACCTGAAGTAATAATTCTAATTCCGTGTCCGGTATCATAGCTGGTAATAATATATAATTAATTATCTATATAAAAGTTATAATCCTGTATGACAGCATAAAATAACACAATTTACCTAAATGTTAGAATGACACCAGAAAAAACTACTCTATATCCATTGAAATAAGCTTTTTTGTCATTTATTTTTTACAAACGATTTGACTTTAGTCCTTTTTGTGTCATGATGCAAAAACATAATATTGTTGTCTTTTATAAGTATTTGTATGTGACGTAATCTATTTATAGGTACCTTATTCGCTGGATTCCATGCGCCGATATCGGCACAGTCTTACCATTGTGAAGATGTATGAATGTAGAAGGAGCAAAGAAAGATGCAATAATCGTAAGCAAGTGGCGGTCTGTAGTTTCTGAACCGTGGGAGAGTGGCGTTAGTGTTTGTTTCTACTTACATAAATTCCGTTTCTCTTTGTTTTGTAAATTTAATACTAAATTTTGAATCTGGTGAAATTGGAATTCGGTGAATAAGGTACATTCCCAGGGCACATAATGCAGTATGTAGGTACTACACCTCAACAAATATTATATAGTTATGTATCACGCGTTGAGTGTTAGAGTGTTTATAGTCATGTTAAACTGTTCCATTTGTTGAGCCAATTAGTTTTAATATAGAAAATATACATTATGGCGAAATAATACCATCTTCTTATTTACATTGTTGCACAATTTATTTAGAAAACCTAGATTCTCTTGAGGAATATTCCGGTAGCATTGATTACTTGATTTGCACGCCTAACTTAATATAAACATAAAACATACTGTAACGTCTGTAGGTATTCCTTGAATACTCCGCCCGCTACTTTGTCTGCATGGACAGTAGCTAGTATTATAATCCTGAAGGATTGGCCCCTACCTAGATAAAAAGTAGCCTATGTGTTATTTCAGGCTATCTGTGTTCCACGCCGTTCTGGCGTGAAAGAGTAACAAACATCCATACTCACAAACTTCCAAGTTTATAATATTAGTAAAGATTAGTAAGGATGATGTCTGTAACTAGCTCATATCCGCAGATTCCTAAGATCAAAAAGGTTTTTAATAACAATTTTGTTAATTATTATCAAAAAAATATGTCATTTCCTTATACTACCACATGCACCTTGAAGGAAATGCACATTTTAATGATAATTATTGTTTTCTAGACCAGGGTCGATGATTTTTGAAACCAAAAATAATTATAATAGTAGGATGAAACCCATTGGAAAAGGTAGAGAATATAACAAAAATGAAAGAAAAATAATTTACGAGCGATCTGAGGCCGGGAAGTGGATGGGGGTGAGTTTTAAAAAACGGTTTATCGCGATTACCGGCAAAACTACAAATCCTTTGGAAAAAAGTTAAAAGGCAAAGTTGTAGGTAATAAAATGATCTACAACTTTTCTATTTACACTTTTTTCACATAACCTCAGAATTTATGTGAAAAATTCAAATAACCAAGTTTTTGGTTTTTTATTTTTCTTTTACAAAAAGAATATATTTATGTACTTAATGTAATAAAATGATCTACAACTTACTGTTATTTTAGACTGATGTACTTACTGCGGTGTAGATGGCCAACATTAATATTCATCATCCAATATTTGAAATTAAATCCTTGATCCACATTATTGGATCCAGCAAGGCAAAAAATGTGCCGGATCCAACTGGATTGATGGACGTTGAATGTAGCAATTGTATTGTAATCCCTACTCGCCCCCTGTTACGTGGAACCCAAACATAGGTACCTACCGGGGAACTACGGGTGTAAATAAGCACCTATACCTCTGCCTAACCTTTCGGAGAATACAGGCGTGATGATAATGTTATGTTACCTCTTAGTACTAACGTTGTATTATCATACTGAAACACATATGTAACGGTAAACTTTTGTTTACCGTTTTGACCAAAACAAAATAGGTTATCCAAAACAAAACATTTTCCATTTATTTGGAGTGTGCGCTTGTTTGTGCCGCCATAGTTTTAAATTGCCGTGACTCCGTCCATACGAGTATTTTCATAGGTTTCTATAAATAAAACAAAGTCGTGTTAGTTACACTATCCACTCGATTTTTATGATTTATGATTGGATGGATTTATCTCCGCTCCGAATAGCAGAATAATTATTAAAACATTGGAAACATTCAGGAAAAATAAATTACGGGACGAGATTAAAATTGCCGGTAACAGCTAGTTTTTGAATAACAGCATGATCAAAATCACTGTGCTCTTCTGAAGTTATCTCCAAGTGGTTTTGAAGTGGTAAATTAAAATTTAAAAACTTAGTGTTAAGATATTTAGGCTTGTAAATGTTTAGAAATCTATAATATACGCCTAGTTTATACATACACATACCACATACCCACTACCCTATGTAACAATATTTATTCACTTTATCAATATTTATCGGCCTATACATATATTAATTTTCTTTATTTATACCTTTTTTATTTATTTATACTTATATTTAACTTTAATCTCTGTGTTGAAAGACTGGTTTGCACGCGTGGTTCTCACTTTTTCAGGTCCAATTGAAAACCAGCGCCAGGCAGCTCACAGGCAGTCTGGCATTTAGCTGAACTGGACCTATTTGGCACAGCCGTGGGACACACAATATTTATTAAGCTATTGCATAGCTTCTATCGCGGGCCTTGAGCGTAGGGATCGAATCCAGAAATTCCGTAACGAAAAAACCTAACACGCTTGTTTTTTCTATCTATTTAAGCTATCCAGTACCAGGATAGCATAAAGTGTATAGAAATTAAGCTGAGCAATGATAATTATTATACCGACTTGCTTCTATTTTCTTGTCTGTGTACCAGGATAGCATAAATTATAGCAGCTTATATTATAGAATTTTAGTACTGGTAACTTCCGCTTTCCAGTACCAGAGACTAATAAAAATTACAGTAATCCTCAGTAATCTTAACCAGGATACAGGATAGCATAAAGTATAGGCATATGGACGAAAACAAATTGGAATAAAATAAAGGAGATAACCGTACGATACAGTACCAGGGTAGCATAAAGTATAGCAGTTGTCATACAACTTCAAATTATATAATCATCTAGAGAAACACGCTTGTCTCTTTAGTTCAGTAACCCGCCTTTAGGTGGCATTGGTTGTATTACTTAAGTTGATAAAAAACGCTATGCAATAGCTTTACCGCGGCAGTCCCCGAGTGCCACTTTTTTTTTATTTTTGTTTCTCTTTCCCTGTCTCATTATTTTATAAGATAATTAGTTTAGTTTTTTTTATGCTATATGTGCAGTGTCCGTGACTGTGTCAATAAACCCTTTTTCATTCTTTCTTTCTAATATTGTCCTTATTGATTTCAATATTTGTACAGTCAGCGTCAAATAGTTCGTGACAACTGTAACAACCGTGTTGCGAACTCTTTGGCCACTTTGGTTGTCACGAACTATTTATTGTAACGACTGTACACAAAATCATTTCTTTATTTGATTTCACATGCGCCTTTGTTCAGAACGGCCAACTTTACACGCAAGTTATTTCAACTCAAGAACCTTATATGGATCTAGATAGGTTCTTGTTTCAACCGTACTGTATGAAAAGTCATACTACATACATATTCAATAAAAAAAAAAAACTAAGGAGGTAGATACCTACTTCGATTTTAAATAAAAACCGGTCGTAATTAATCCTCTATAAGTAGAAAACAATTTACCATGAAAAGGACAGGTAGTGTAAAATTACAATTTCTAGTAGATTGTAATTTAACCATCTGAAACGAATTCAGTTGATGCGTCACTTATACTAAACTATATTACTAACTAACTAACTATATTAACTATATTATACGAATGGCCTTCGTATTGGATTGTCTCTGGTATTCTGTATTTATCTGTGAAACAACCCGGTACAGATTAAATTCACACGTCGTACTCTACGGGTGACCGCGCTGCTTTCCCGCGGAAAAGTGTTCCGTTTTTAAAAAGTGACATTTGTTTTGAAGTTTACATTATCATTTCGGTTGGTGTTTATATTTCAAGTGAGAAGAAAATATGAAAATCAATTTAGACGATGGGGTAAGATAATTTATCTATACACTAGCTTATGCCCGCAAATTTGTCTGCGTGGACTTCAGAATTGGGTCCGACCTAGATGAAAAGTAGCCTATGTGTTATTCCAGACTATAATCTATCTCTGTGCCAAATTTCATCCAGATCCGTTCAGCCGGTCTGAGGTGAAAGAGTAACAATCATTCATACATCCACACATCCATACATCTACATTCACAAACTTTCACGTTTATAATATTATATATAAGGATTTATAATATTAGTAAGAATATTAGTAAGGCTATAAAATGCTTTGTCCTGAATGACTGACTGACGGATCAACGCACAGCCTAAACCACTGATCGTAGAGACCTGAAACTTAGAGAACTTGATCTAATAACAACTATAGCTATACATATAATGAATACAAATAGTACTAGAAAAACAAAAACGAATATATAAATATAAATAACGTAAAATTAAATAAATAATGAAAAGAAAATTATCTAATAAAAAAAAATATTAATAATAATATACATATAAATAAAGTGAAACTAAACAAATAAAGAAATGGTAATTACCAAATAATATACGTAGATACTATATTATACACGACAAAACATAAGCCTTCCTCCTATCTCCTACATTGCCGTGCCCGACAGGGTCCATGATTGATACTATTATATTTATTTTTTAACACCTGTTAACATTGTGGAGTGCAATAAACGAATTGAGTATTGAGTATTGAGTAGAGGGTGTGTTCTTTGTATGACGTAAGAAAGGATTTTTGGAATTCAATCCCTAAGGTGGTGAAAAAGGGGGTGATAGTTTGTATGAAAGTCTGTCATTTTTTAGCGGGTGAAACCGCTGGGTACAGCTAGTTATTGTTAATTTAATTTTTATGTGGGTGACAATAAACCTTCAATTTTCCATGATATTCATAGTTATGTAGTCACTATACAAATCAAAATTCAAAATTTTGATAAAACATACAACGGATGTACCTAATCGAAAAAGGTTTTAAAGGTTTTTGTTATTTAGGTAAATTAAGTTAAAGTTTAAGTTAAATATTCATGTATTATTTATTAATTATTAGTCATTCATTAGTAACTCGTTAGTAACTCGTTAGTCTAGCTAGTTATAAGCGCGACCGCTACGCTGAGCTCCTGGGTTCAACTCCTAGGACCAGCAAACTATGAGTGTAGGTACATTAGTACATCTCTGCCTAACCCTTCGGGGAATACAATAAATAGTTGTCAATTAGTAAAAAGAGAGGAAACTCGACTCGACTTTGTTGGACAACGCAATGGTTATGAAACCGGCTGCTGTGCTACGTATTGCAGGTTCATTATTTGTATGGGCTATCATGTGTGAGTTTTTGTCATGCCGGTGAACTTGGCAGATCATTGTCCAGCAGATCAAAAATAAATGAGAGTTCTTTTCGCATGCAGCAGAGTTCTATAGTTCCTGATACTTTTCAAGAATAGTTCTGCCGTATTTCCGAAAAAAAATTCAGTTAAAAAAATGATCTGCCAACTTCCCGTAGCATATCATTTTGCAGCAGATCAAAAATTAATGTGAGTTCCTTTCGCATGCACCTGAGTTCTACAGTTCCTGATACTTTTTAGAAATAGTTCTGGCGTTTTTCCTATAAAAAAAATTAAAGGAAAAATGATCTGCCAACTTCCCGTAGCAGATCAATTTGCAGCAGATCGGAAATAAATGTCAGTTCCATCCGTATACAGCTGAGTTCTACAGTTCCTGATAACTTTCAAAAATAGTTCTGGCGTTTTCCCTAAAAAAAACCAGGTAGTAAAGAGTAAAAGAGTATAAATTTAGATCCAATAGAATGCAAGTTTGATTTTTTTTTTCGAAAGATTCATTACCATTCCTAGAGGCAAGAACTCTCGCTTTTCTAATAAACACGAATCAGAGCTATAAGATACAACTACATTTGAGACGGGAACTCTCTTCGGAATGCCAGCAGAGCATGGTAGAATAGTAGAAAAGTTAAAATCGAAAATATTTTTTTTAATAGACTCCAGCATAGTTAGAGACGGGAACTCTCGCGTTTCTAATAGACACAAATCACAGCTACAAGATACAATTCCAATTGGGACTGGAACTCTCTTAGGAATACCAGCAGAGCATGGTAGAATGACAGAAAAAGTTAAAAATAGAAAATATTTTTTTTAATAGACTCAAGCATAGTTAGAGACGGGAACTCTCGCGTTTCTAATAGACACAAATAACAGCTATAAGATACAATTCCGACTAAGACTAGAACTCTCTTAGAAATACCAGCAGAGCATGGTAGAATGACAGAAAAAAGTACAAATAGAAAAGATTTTTTTTGATAGAGTAAAGCATTGCTAGAGACGGAAACTCTCGCGTTTCTAATAGACACAAATCACAGCTACAAGATACAATTCCAATTGGGACTGGAACTCTCTTAGGAATACCAGCAGAGCATGGTAGAATAGTAGAAAAGTTAAAATCGAAAATATTTTTTTTAATAGACTCAAGCATAGTTAGAGACGGGAACTCTCGCGTTTCTAATAGACACAAATAACAGCTACAAGATACAATTCCGACTAAGACTAGAACTCTCTTAGAAATACCAGCAGAGCATGGTAGAATGACAGAAAAAGTTAAAAATAGAAAAGATTTTTTTTGATAGAGTAAAGCATTGCTAGAGACGGGAACTCTCACGTCTCTAATAGACACAAATAACAGCTACAAGATACAATTCCGATTGAGACTGGAACTCTCTTAGGAATACCAGCAGAGCATGGTAGAATGACAGAAAAAGTTAAAAATAGAAAAGATTTTTTTGATAGAGTAAAGCTTTGCTAGAGACGGGAACTCTCGCGTTTCTAATAGATACAAATCACAGCTACAAGATACAATTCCAATTGGGACTGGAACTCTCTTAGGAATACCAGCAGAGCATGGTAGAATAGTAGAAAAGTTAAAATCGAAAATATTTTTTTTAATAGACTCAAGCATAGTTAGAAACGGGAACTCTCGCGTTTCTAATAGAAACAAATAACAGCTACAAGATACAATTCCGATTGAGACTGGAACTCTCTTAGGAATACCAGCAGAGCATGGTAGAATGAAAGAAAAAGTTAAAAATAGAAAAGATTTTTTTTGATAGAGTAAAGCATTGCTAGAGACGGGAACTCTCGCGTTTCTAATAGACACAAATAACAGCTACAAGATACAATTCCGACTAAGACTAGAACTCTCTTAGGAATACCAGCAGAGCATGGTAGAAAAGTAGAAAAGTTAAAATCGAAAATATTTTTTTTTAATAGACGCAAGCATAGTTAGAAACGGGAACTCTCGCGTTTCTAATAGACACAAATAACAGCTACAAGATACAATTCCGATTGAGACTGGAACTCTCTTAGGAATACCAGCAGAGCATGGTAGAATGACAGAAAAAGTTAAAAATAGAAAAGATTTTTTTGATAGAGTAAAGCTTTGCTAGAGACGGGAACTCTCGCGTTTCTAATAGATACAAATAACAGCTACAAGATACAATTCCAATTGGGACTGGAACTCTCTTAGGAATACCAGCAGAGCATGGTAGAATAGTAGAAAAGTTAAAATCGAAAATATTTTTTTTAATAGACTCAAGCAAAGTTAGAGACGGGAACTCTCGCGTTTCTAATAGACACAAATAACAGCTACAAGATACAATTCCAATTGGGACTGGAACTCTCTTAGGAATACCAGCAGAGCATGGTAGAATAGTAGAAAAGTTAAAATCGAAAATTTTTTTTTTAATAGACTCAAGCATAGTTAGAAACGGGAACTCTCGCGTTTCTAATAGACACAAATAACAGCTACAAGATACAATTCCGACTAAGACTAGAACTCTCTTAGAAATACCAGCAGAGCATGGTAGAATGACAGAAAAAGTTAAAAATAGAAAAGATTTTTTTTGATAGAGTAAAGCATTGCTAGAGACGGGAACTCTCGCGTTTCTAATAGATACAAATCACAGCTACAAGATACAATTCCAATTGGGACTGGAACTCTCTTAGGAATACCAGCAGAGCATGGTAGAATAGTAGAAAAGTTAAAATCGAAAATATTTTTTTTAATAGACTCAAGCATAGTTAGAAACGGGAACTCTCGCGTTTCTAATAGACACAAATAACAGCTACAAGATACAATTCCGATTGAGACTGGAACTCTCTTAGAAATACCAGCAGAGCATGGTAGAATGACAGAAAAAGTTAAAATCGAAAATATTTTTTTTAATAGACTCCAGCATAGTTAGAGACGGGAACTCTCGCGTTTCTAATAGACACAAATAACAGCTACAAGAAACACTTCCGATTGAGACTGGAACTCTCTTAGGAATACCAGCAGAGCATGGTAGAATGACAAAAAAAGTTAAAAATAGAAAAGATTTTTTTTGATAAAGTAAAGCATTGCTAGAGACGGGAACTCTCGCGTTTCTAATAGACACAAATAACAGCTACAAGATACAATTCCGATTGAGACTGGAACTCTCTTAGGAATACCAGCAGAGCATGGTAGAATGACAGAAAAAGTTAAAAATAGAAAAGATTTTTTTGATAGAGTAAAGCTTTGCTAGAGACGGGAACTCTCGCGTTTCTAATAGATACAAATCACAGCTACAAGATACAATTCCAATTGGGACTGGAACTCTCATGGGAATACCAGCAGAGCATGGTAGAATAGTAGAAAAGTTAAAATCGAAAATATTTTTTGTAATAGACTCAAGCATAGTTAGAGACGGGAACTCTCGCGTTTCTAATAGACACAAATCACAGCTACAAGATACAATTCCGACTAAGACTAGAACTCTCTTAGAAATACCAGCAGAGCATGGTAGAATGACAGAAAAAGTTAAAAATAGAAAAGATTTTTTTTGATAGAGTAAAGCATTGCTAGAGACGGGAACTCTCGCGTCTCTAATAGACACAAATAACAGCTACAAGATACAATTCCGATTGAGACTGGAACTCTCTTAGGAATACCAGCAGAGCATGGTAGAATGACAGAAAAAGTTAAAAATAGAAAAGATTTTTTTGATAGAGTAAAGCTTTGCTAGAGACGGGAACTCTCGCGTTTCTAATAGATACAAATCACAGCTACAAGATACAATTCCAATTGGGACTGGAACTCTCTTAGGAATACCAGCAGAGCATGGTAGAATAGTAGAAAAGTTAAAATCGAAAATATTTTTTTTAATAGACTCAAGCATAGTTAGAAACGGGAACTCTCGCGTTTCTAATAGACACAAATAACAGCTACAAGATACAATTCCGATTGAGACTGGAACTCTCTTAGAAATACCAGCAGAGCATGGTAGAATGACAGAAAAAGTTAAAAATAGAAAAGATTTTTTTTGATAGAGTAAAGCATTGCTAGAGACGGGAACTCTCGCGTTTCTAATAGACACAAATAACAGCTACAAGAAACACTTCCGATTGAGACTGGAACTCTCTTAGGAATACCAGCAGAGCATGGTAGAATGACAAAAAAAGTTAAAAATAGAAAAGATTTTTTTTGATAAAGTAAAGCATTGCTAGAGACGGGAACTCTCGCGTTTCTAATAGACACAAATAACAGCTACAAGATACAATTCCGATTGAGACTGGAACTCTCTTAGGAATACCAGCAGAGCATGGTAGAATGACAGAAAAGTTAAAATCGAAAATATTTTTTTTAATAGACTCAAGCATAGTTAGAGACGGGAACTCTCGCGTTTCTAATAGACACAAATCACAGCTACAAGATACAATTCCGACTAAGACTAGAACTCTCTTAGAAATACCAGCAGAGCATGGTAGAATGACAGAAAAAGTTAAAAATAGAAAAGATTTTTTTTGATAGAGTAAAGCATTGCTAGAGACGGGAACTCTCGCGTCTCTAATAGACACAAATAACAGCTACAAGATACAATTCCGATTGAGACTGGAACTCTCTTAGGAATACCAGCAGAGCATGGTAGAATGACAGAAAAAGTTAAAAATAGAAAAGATTTTTTTGATAGAGTAAAGCTTTGCTAGAGACGGGAACTCTCGCGTTTCTAATAGATACAAATCACAGCTACAAGATAAAATTCCAATTGGGACTGGAACTCTCTTAGGAATACCAGCAGAGCATGGTAGAATAGTAGAAAAGTTAAAATCGAAAATATTTTTTTTAATAGACTCAAGCATAGTTAGAAACGGGAACTCTCGCGTTTCTAATAGACACAAATAACAGCTACAAGATACAATTCCGATTGAGACTGGAACTCTCTTAGGAATACCAGCAGAGCATGGTAGAATGACAGAAAAAGTTAAAAATAGAAAAGATTATTTTTGATAGAGTAAAGCATTGCTAGAGACGGGAACTCTCGCGTCTCTAATAGACACAAATAACAGCTACAAGATACAATTCCGATTGAGACTGGAACTCTCTTAGGAATACCAGCAGAGCATGGTAGAATGACAGAAAAAGTTAAAAATAGAAAAGATTTTTTTGATAGAGTAAAGCTTTGCTAGAGACGGGAACTCTCGCGTTTCTAATAGATACAAATCACAGCTACAAGATACAATTCCAATTGGGACTGGAACTCTCTTAGGAATACCAGCAGAGCATGGTAGAATAGTAGAAAAGTTAAAATCGAAAATATTTTTTTTAATAGACTCAAGCATAGTTAGAAACGGGAACTCTCGCGTTTCTAATAGACACAAATAACAGCTACAAGATACAATTCCGATTGAGACTGGAACTCTCTTAGGAATACCAGCAGAGCATGGTAGAATGACAGAAAAAGTTAAAAATAGAAAAGATTTTTTTGATAGAGTAAAGCTTTGCTAGAGACGGGAACTCTCGCGTTTCTAATAGACACAAATAACAGCTACAAGATACAATTCCGACTAAGACTGGAACTCTCTTAGGAATACCAGCAGAGCATGGTAGAAAAGTAGAAAAGTTAAAATCGAAAATATTTTTTTTTTAATAGACGCAAGCATAGTTAGAAACGGGAACTCTCGCGTTTCTAATAGACACAAATAACAGCTACAAGATACAATTCCGATTGAGACTGGAACTCTCTTAGGAATACCAGCAGAGCATGGTAGAATGACAGAAAAAGTTAAAAATAGAAAAGATTTTTTTGATAGAGTAAAGCTTTGCTAGAGACGGGAACTCTCGCGTTTCTAATAGATACAAATCACAGCTACAAGATAAAATTCCAATTGGGACTGGAACTCTCTTAGGAATACCAGCAGAGCATGGTAGAATAGTAGAAAAGTTAAAATCGAAAATATTTTTTGTAATAGACTCAAGCATAGTTAGAGACGGGAACTCTCGCGTTTCTAATAGACACAAATCACAGCTACAAGATACAATTCCAATTGGGACTGGAACTCTCTTAGGAATACCAGCAGAGCATGGTAGAATAGTAGAAAAGTTCAAATCGAAAATATTTTTTTTTAATAGACTCCAGCATAGTTAGAGACGGGAACTCTCGCGTTTCTAATAGACACAAATAACAGCTACAAGAAACACTTCCGATTGAGACTGGAACTCTCTTAGGAATACCAGCAGAGCATGGTAGAATGACAAAAAAAGTTAAAAATAGAAAAGATTTTTTTTGATAGAGTAAAGCATTGCTAGAGACGGGAACTCTCGCGTTTCTAATAGACACAAATAACAGCTACAAGATACAATTCCGATTGAGACTGGAACTCTCTTAGGAATACCAGCAGAGCATGGTAGAATGACAGAAAAAGTTAAAAATAGAAAAGATTTTTTTGATAGAGTAAAGCTTTGCTAGAGACGGGAACTCTCGCGTTTCTAATAGATACAAATCACAGCTACAAGATACAATTCCAATTGGGACTGGAACTCTCATGGGAATACCAGCAGAGCATGGTAGAATAGTAGAAAAGTTAAAATCGAAAATATTTTTTTTAATAGACTCAAGCATAGTTAGAGACGGGAACTCTCGCGTTTCTAATAGACACAAATCACAGCTACAAGATACAATTCCGACTAAGACTAGAACTCTCTTAGAAATACCAGCAGAGCATGGTAGAATGACAGAAAAAGTTAAAAATAGAAAAGATTTTTTTTGATAGAGTAAAGCATTGCTAAAGACGGGAACTCTCGCGTTTCTAATAGACAAAAATCACAGCTACAAGATACACTTCCAATTGGGACTGGAACTCTCTTAGGAATACCAGCAGAGCATGGTAGAATAGTAGAAAAGTTAAAATCGAAAATATTTTTTTTAATAGATTCAAGCATAGTTAGAGACGGGAACTCTCGCGTTTCTAATAGACACAAATCACAGCTACAAGATACAATTCCGACTAAGACTAGAACTCTCTTAGAAATACCAGCAGAGCATGGTAGAATGACAGAAAAAGTTAAAAATAGAAAAGATTTTTTTTGATAGAGTAAAGCATTGCTAGAGACGGGAACTCTCGCGTTTCTAATAGACAAAAATCACAGCTACAAGATACACTTCCAATTGGGACTGGAACTCTCTTAGGAATACCAGCAGAGCATGGTAGAATAGTAGAAAAGTTAAAATCGAAAATATTTTTTTTAATAGATTCAAGCATAGTTAGAGACGGGAACTCTCGCGTTTCTAATAGACACAAATCACAGCTACAAGATACAATTCCGACTAAGACTAGAACTCTCTTAGAAATACCAGCAGAGCATGGTAGAATGACAGAAAAAGTTAAAAATAGAAAATATTTTTTTTAATAGACTCAAGCATAGTTAGAGACGGGAACTCTCGCGTTTCTAATAGACACAAATAACAGCTACAAGATACAATTCCGACTAAGACTAGAACTCTCTTAGAAATACAAGCAGAGCATGGTAGAATGACAGAAAAAGTTAAAAATAGAAAAGATTTTTTTTGATAGAGTAAAGCATTGCTAGAGACGGAAACTCTCGCGTTTCTAATAGACACAAATCACAGCTACAAGATACAATTCCAATTGGGACTGGAACTCTCTTAGGAATACCAGCAGAGCATGGTAGAATAGTAGAAAAGTTAAAATCGAAAATATTTTTTTTAATAGACTCAAGCATAGTTAGAGACGGGAACTCTCGCGTTTCTAATAGACACAAATCACAGCTACAAGATACAATTCCAATTGGGACTGGAACTCTCTTAGGAATACCAGCAGAGCATGGTAGAATGACAGAAAAAGTTAAAAATAGAAAAGATTTTTTTTGATAGAGTAAAGCATTGCTAGAGACGGGAACTCTCGCGTTTCTAATAAACAAAAATCACAGCTACAAGATACACTTCCAATTGGGACTGGAACTCTCTTAGGAATACCAGCAGAGCATGGTAGAATAGTAGAAAAGTTCAAATCGAAAATATTTTTTTTAATAGACTCAAGCATAGTTAGAGACGGGAACTCTCGCGTTTCTAATAGACACAAATCACAGCTACAAGATACAATTCCAATTGGGACTGGAACTCTCTTAGGAATACCAGCAGAGCATGGTAGAATGACAGAAAAAGTTAAAAATAGAAAATATTTTTTTTAATAGACTCAAGCATAGTTAGAGACGGGATCTCTCGCGTTTCTAATAGACACAAATAACAGCTATAAGATACAATTCCGACTAAGACTAGAACTCTCTTAGAAATACCAGCAGAGCATGGTAGAATGACAGAAAAAAGTACAAATAGAAAAGATTTTTTTTGATAGAGTAAAGCATTGCTAGAGACGGAAACTCTCGCGTTTCTAATAGACACAAATCACAGCTACAAGATACAATTCCAATTGGGACTGGAACTCTCTTAGGAATACCAGCAGAGCATGGTAGAATAGTAGAAAAGTTAAAATCGAAAATATTTTTTTTAATAGACTCAAGCATAGTTAGAGACGGGAACTCTCGCGTTTCTAATAGACACAAATCACAGCTACAAGATACAATTCCAATTGGGACTGGAACTCTCTTAGGAATACCAGCAGAGCATGGTAGAATGACAGAAAAAGTTAAAAATAGAAAAGATTTTTTTTGATAGAGTAAAGCATTGCTAGAGACGGGAACTCTCGCGTTTCTAATAAACAAAAATCACAGCTACAAGATACACTTCCAATTGGGACTGGAACTCTCTTAGGAATACCAGCAGAGCATGGTAGAATAGTAGAAAAGTTCAAATCGAAAATATTTTTTTTAATAGACTCAAGCATAGTTAGAGACGGGAACTCTCGCGTTTCTAATAGACACAAATCACAGCTACAAGATACAATTCCAATTGGGACTGGAACTCTCTTAGGAATACCAGCAGAGCATGGTAGAATGACAGAAAAAGTTAAAAATAGAAAATATTTTTTTTAATAGACTCAAGCATAGTTAGAGACGGGATCTCTCGCGTTTCTAATAGACACAAATAACAGCTATAAGATACAATTCCGACTAAGACTAGAACTCTCTTAGAAATACCAGCAGAGCATGGTAGAATGACAGAAAAAAGTACAAATAGAAAAGATTTTTTTTGATAGAGTAAAGCATTGCTAGAGACGGAAACTCTCGCGTTTCTAATAGACACAAATCACAGCTACAAGATACAATTCCAATTGGGACTGGAACTCTCTTAGGAATACCAGCAGAGCATGGTAGAATAGTAGAAAAGTTAAAATCGAAAATATTTTTTTTAATAGACTCAAGCATAGTTAGAGACGGGAACTCTCGCGTTTCTAATAGACACAAATCACAGCTACAAGATACAATTCCGACTAAGAATAGAACTCTCTTAGAAATACCAGCAGAGCATGGTAGAATGACAGAAAAAGTTAAAAATAGAAAAGATTTTTTTTGATAGAGTAAAGCATTGCTAGAGACGGGAACTCTCGCGTCTCTAATAGACACAAATAACAGCTACAAGATACAATTCCGATTGAGACTGGAACTCTCTTAGGAATACCAGCAGAGCATGGTAGAATGACAGAAAAAGTTAAAAATAGAAAAGATTTTTTTGATAGAGTAAAGCTTTGCTAGAGACGGGAACTCTCGCGTTTCTAATAGATACAAATCACAGCTACAAGATACAATTCCAATTGGGACTGGAACTCTCATGGGAATACCAGCAGAGCATGGTAGAATAGTAGAAAAGTTAAAATCGATTTTTTTTTTTTAATAGACTCAAGCATAGTTAGAGACGGGAACTCTCGCGTTTCTAATAGACACAAATCACAGCTACAAGATACAATTCCGACTAAGACTGGAACTCTCTTAGGAATACCAGCAGAGCATGGTAGAATGAAAGAAAAAGTTAAAAATAGAAAAGATTTTTTTTGATAGAGTAAAGCATTGCTAGAGACGGGAACTCTAACTGTCTATTAGAAACGCGAGAGTTCCCGTCTCTAGCAATGCTTTACTCTATCAAAAAAAATCTTTTCTATTTTTAACTTTTTCTGTCATTCTACCATGCTCTGCTGGTATTCCTAAGAGAGTTCTAGTGTTAGTCGGAATTGTATCTTGTAGCTGTGATTTGTGTCTATTAGAAACGCGAGAGTTCCCGTTTCATACTATGCTTGAGTCTATTAAAAAAAATATTTTCGATTTTAACTTTTCTACTATTCTACCATGCTCTGCTGGTATTCCTAAGAGAGTTCCAGTCCCAATTGGAATTGTATCTTGTAGCTGTTATTTGTTTCTATTAGAAACGCGAGAGTTCCCGTTTCTAACTATGCTTGAGTCTATTAAAAAAAATATTTTCTATTTTTAACTTTTTCTGTCATTCTACCATGCTCTGCTGGTATTTCTAAGAGAGTTCTAGTCTTAGTCGGAATTGTATTTTGTAGCTGTGATTTGTGTCTATTAGAAACGCGAGAGTTCCCGTCTCTAACTATGCTTTAGTCTATTAAAAAAAATATTTTCTATTTTTAACTTTTTCTGTCATTCTACCATGCTCTGCTGGTATTTCTAAGAGAGTTCTAGTCTTAGTCGGAATTGTATCTTGTAGCCGTGATTTGTGTTTATTAGAAACGCGAGAGTTCCCGTCTCTAACTATGCTGGAGTCTATTAAAAAAAATATTTTCTATTTTTAACTTTTTCTGTCATTCTACCATGCTCTGCTGGTATTTCTAAGAGAGTTCTAGTCTTAGTCGGAATTGTATCTTGTAGCTGTGATTTGTGTCTATTAGAAACGCGAGAGTTCCCGTCTCTAACTATGCTTGAGTCTATTAAAAAAAATATTTTCGATTTTAACTTTTCTACTATTCTACCATGCTCTGCTGGTGTTCCTAAGAGAGTTCCAGTCTCAATCGGAATTGTATCTTGTAGCTGTGATTTGTGTCTATTAGAAACGCGAGAGTTCCCGTCTCTAACTATGCTTGAGTCTATTAAAAAAAATATTTTCGATTTTAACTTTTCTACTATTCTACCATGCTCTGCTGGTGTTCCTAAGAGAGTTCCAGTCTCAATCGGAATTGTATCTTGTAGCTGTTATTTGTGTCTATTAGAAACGCGAGAGTTCCCGTCTCTAGCAATGCTTTACTCTATCAAAAAAAATCTTTTCTATTTTTAACTTTTTCTGTCATTCTACCATGCTCTGCTGGTATTTCTAAGAGAGTTCTAGTCTTAGTCGGAATTGTATCTTGTAGCTGTGATTTGTATCTATTAGAAACGCGAGAGTTCCCGTCTCTAACTATGCTTGAGTCTATTAAAAAAAATATTTTCGATTTTAACTTTTCTACTATTCTACCATGCTCTGCTGGTATTCCTAAGAGAGTTCCAGTCCCAATTGGAATTGTATCTTGTAGCTGTGATTTGTGTCTATTAGAAACGCGAAAGTTTCCGTCTCTAGCAATGCTTTACTCTATCAAAAAAAATCTTTTCTATTTGTACTTTTTTCTGTCATTCTACCATGCTCTGCTGGTATTTCTAAGAGAGTTCTAGTCTTAGTCGGAATTGTATCTTATAGCTGTTATTTGTGTCTATTAGAAACGCGAGAGTTCCCGTCTCTAACTATGCTTGAGTCTATTAAAAAAAATATTTTCTATTTTTAACTTTTTCTGTCATTCTACCATGCTCTGCTGGTATTCCTAAGAGAGTTCCAGTCCCAATTGGAATTGTATCTTGTAGCTGTGATTTGTGTCTATTAGAAACGCGAGAGTTCCCGTCTCTAACTATGCTGGAGTCTATTAAAAAAAATATTTTCGATTTTAACTTTTCTACTATTCTACCATGCTCTGCTGGTATTCCTAAGAGAGTTCCAGTCCCAATTGGAATTGTATCTTGTAGCTGTTATTTGTGTCTATTATAAACACGAGAGTTCCCGTCTCTAACTATGCTTGAGTCTATTAAAAAAAATATTTTCGATTTTAACTTTTCTACTATTCTACCATGCTCTGCTGGTATTCCTAAGAGAGTTCCAGTCCCAATTGGAATTGTATCTTGTAGCTGTTATTTGTATCTATTAGAAACGCGAGAGTTCCCGTCTCTAGCAAAGCTTTACTCTATCAAAAAAATCTTTTCTATTTTTAACTTTTTCTGTCATTCTACCATGCTCTGCTGGTATTCCTAAGAGAGTTCCAGTCTCAATCGGAATTGTATCTTGTAGCTGTTATTTGTGTCTATTAGAAACGCGAGAGTTCCCGTTTCTAACTATGCTTGCGTCTATTAAAAAAAAATATTTTCGATTTTAACTTTTCTACTTTTCTACCATGCTCTGCTGGTATTCCTAAGAGAGTTCCAGTCTTAGTCGGAATTGTATCTTGTAGCTGTTATTTGTGTCTATTAGAAACGCGAGAGTTCCCGTCTCTAGCAATGCTTTACTCTATCAAAAAAAATCTTTTCTATTTTTAACTTTTTCTTTCATTCTACCATGCTCTGCTGATATTCCTAAGAGAGTTCCAGTCTCAATCGGAATTGTATCTTGTAGCTGTTATTTGTGTCTATTAGAAACGCGAGAGTTCCCGTTTCTAACTATGCTTGAGTCTATTAAAAAAAATATTTTCGATTTTAACTTTTCTACTATTCTACCATGCTCTGCTGGTATTCCTAAGAGAGTTCCAGTCCCAATTGGAATTGTATCTTGTAGCTGTGATTTGTATCTATTAGAAACGCGAGAGTTCCCGTCTCTAGCAAAGCTTTACTCTATCAAAAAAATCTTTTCTATTTTTAACTTTTTCTGTCATTCTACCATGCTCTGCTGGTATTCCTAAGAGAGTTCCAGTCTCAATCGGAATTGTATCTTGTAGCTGTTATTTGTGTCTATTAGAGACGCGAGAGTTCCCGTCTCTAGCAATGCTTTACTCTATCAAAAAAAATCTTTTCTATTTTTAACTTTTTCTGTCATTCTACCATGCTCTGCTGGTATTTCTAAGAGAGTTCTAGTCTTAGTCGGAATTGTATCTTGTAGCTGTGATTTGTGTCTATTAGAAACGCGAGAGTTCCCGTCTCTAACTATGCTTGAGTCTATTAAAAAAAATATTTTCGATTTTAACTTTTCTACTATTCTACCATGCTCTGCTGGTATTCCTAAGAGAGTTCCAGTCCCAATTGGAATTGTATCTTGTAGCTGTGATTTGTGTCTATTAGAAACGCGAAAGTTTCCGTCTCTAGCAATGCTTTACTCTATCAAAAAAAATCTTTTCTATTTGTACTTTTTTCTGTCATTCTACCATGCTCTGCTGGTATTTCTAAGAGAGTTCTAGTCTTAGTCGGAATTGTATCTTATAGCTGTTATTTGTGTCTATTAGAAACGCGAGAGTTCCCGTCTCTAACTATGCTTGAGTCTATTAAAAAAAATATTTTCTATTTTTAACTTTTTCTGTCATTCTACCATGCTCTGCTGGTATTCCTAAGAGAGTTCCAGTCCCAATTGGAATTGTATCTTGTAGCTGTGATTTGTGTCTATTAGAAACGCGAGAGTTCCCGTCTCTAACTATTCTGGAGTCTATTAAAAAAAATATTTTCGATTTTAACTTTTCTACTATTCTACCATGCTCTGCTGGCATTCCGAAGAGAGTTCCCGTCTCAAATGTAGTTGTATCTTATAGCTCTGATTCGTGTTTATTAGAAAAGCGAGAGTTCTTGCCTCTAGGAATGGTAATGAATCTTTCGAAAAAAAAAATCAAACTTGCATTCTATTGGATCTAAATTTATACTCTTTTACTCTTTACTACCTGGTTTTTTTTAGGGAAAACGCCAGAACTATTTTTGAAAGTTATCAAGAACTGTAGAACTCAGCTGTATACGGATGGAACTGACATTTATTTCCGATCTGCTGCAAATTGATCTGCTACGGGAAGTTGGCAGATCATTTTTCCTTTAATTTTTTTTATAGGAAAAACGCCAGAACTATTTCTAAAAAGTATCAGGAACTGTAGACTTCAGGTGCATGCGAAAGGAACTCACATTAATTTTTAATCTGCTGCAAAATGATATGCTACGGGAAGTTGGCAGATCATTTTTTTAACTGACTTTTTTTTCGGAAATACGGCAGAACTATTCTTGAAAAGTATCAGGAACTATAGAACTCTGCTGCATGCGAAAAGAACTCTCATTTATTTTTGATCTGCTGGATAATGATCTGCCAAGTTCACTGACACGTTTTTGTCAGACTTGAGCGCTTGCGTACTAGACGGTTAAGCGGCGCTGCTGGGCTGCCTTCACTTTACTGCCGCTGTAGCGTTACCGAGTCTGTGCAGCATAGTCGCAGCAATGTCGCGCTGTAACTTGTATCATTTACCTACACAAACCGGCGCGCATCGGAGCACACTTTCAAGAGACAAAATTCAAGCATCTTCACAGCAATTAAAGTTTATATTCGCATGCAACTTATACACTCGGCTTAGCGCGCATTCCGTAACGGCCGGTCAACACAACACTTGAATTTCCTTTACCGCGTATGGGCTCCCACGCGAGTTGGTCCCTGTAAATCGTACTTTAAATAGTGTAGAGTGCGATAGCAGGTATTTCAAATAAGGAAACCAAGAAAGCACTTTTTAAGTACGACTACCACGCAGACTAGTTGCGCGATTAATCCACTTATCAAATCGCTCAAGATTGCACCGACATGAGGAGAGAATTGTAGTGCCCTCAGTGTAGTGATAACCAAAACCCATTTATGTAACTAATTGATTATTTGAATACTGAAAAAAATAGAATCTATTAAAAAGTATTAAAGTTCGATTTTCGGATAACTTTGTAGGACGAATACCTAAATTCGAAATTTAAAAAAAACTTCTTTAGTGAAACGAGTGTATGAAAATAGAATTTGTAGGCAGCATGGAACAATTGATGTCCCACATCAATTGTTCCATGCTGCCTACAAATTCTACGTACGCTATATAGTATAAAATTAAAATGCTTATAACTTCCTTATTTTTGAATCGATTTCAGTTTTGTTTTTGTTGATCAGCTCTATTTATGGGCAACTTCTCATGAGGCTATAAAAATAAGCAATCACCAAGCCTATTATAGTAATGACGATACGCAAAACAGCAAGCAAATACGGAAACAAAATATTTTATTACAATATCCACGCATTCATTCGTTTTTATATTCCATACTTATTAGTTACAAAACATAATCCGTAAATTACTGATCATTAAAATTGAAATCAATCCATTTTTGTATATTTTTCCAAAGTATGGAATATAAGTAAGTATAATAATTGCATTTAGTGCGAAAGTCAAAAGGAGGCTACGGGACGCTACGGGACGCTACGAATGGCTACGGGCTACGAACAATCACGCTACGCGTTTCACAAAAAACAGTCAATCGCTGCCAACTTCAGAAACTGTTACACATTATTTTTAAGATTATTAATCCGTTATTTATTTTTTGTTTTTAATTTATTGAAGCAGTGATAGCCTAATGGTGATCGTTGGACTGCCAAGTCGACTGACTTTTCGAAGTCGTGTACGTATTAATAGTTAAATATCACGGGCTAAAAACGGTGAAGGAAAGCATCGTGAGGAAACCTGCATGCCTGGGAGATTTTCTCGATGGCGTGTGAAGTTTGCCAACCCGCACTAGGCCAGCGTGGTGGACTGGACGTGGTAGCCTAATCCCTCTCATTCTGAGAGGAGACTCGTGCCCAGCAGTGGAACAATATATGTAATGGGTTGATTATGTTATGTTTTATTTATTACACTGTATTAAAAAAATATTTACTAGGTTATAATTATCTGTACATTCAACAAAAAATCCAGTTTTGAATCGTAGACTTGTTGCTACAAAGCCTACAATCGTATCTATCTCAATATTTAAATAATTTAATTTACACAACCTACCATCACGCCTGTATTCCCCGAAGGGTTAGGCAGAGGTATACTAATTCATGTACACCCACAATACGCCGGTATGTTTAGGTCCTATGTAACAGGGCGCGAGCTTATTGTCATTAACCGGGCACAAATCCAGACTCCGAGCTGCTGCTACTGAGAATTTCATAGAAAAACTCAATAACACTGCTCGATCTGGGGATCGAACCCAGGACGCTCTTGGGACCACTAGACTAATGTGGCAGTCATTTAATTTAATGGCTATAAAATGTAATTATGTATTAGGTTGGGGAATAAGTCTTTTCGCATTTAGTATGTAAATACTTTTATTAAAAAAATGTTTGGCTGTACTATTTTTATCTGGCTGATTTAAATAACATTAAAAATGTTCGATTTAAAAAAAAGAAACAAATTAGTAAAAATTTGTTTCCCGCTATTTTTCATTTGTTTTTCTTTCTGTCAAAATGAGTGAATGTAATGAAGAAATTCGATACATTTTAAAGTTTTATTACAAAAAGGGGAAAAATGCAACGCAAGCCGCGAAAAAAATTTGTGACGTTTATGGATTTAATGCAGTGTCAGCAAGAGTAGCACAAAGTTGGTTTAAGCGTTTTCAATCCGGGAATTTTGATGTTAAAGATGCACCTCGCTCTGGTTGCTCTGTTACAGATAAAATTGACGCAATTTTTGAAAAAGTGGAGCAAAATCGGCATATCGGTAGTTACGACATAGCTGAAGAACTGGGGATTGACCACAAAACAGTTTTGACCCATTTAAAAAAAGCTGGGTTTACAAAAAAGCTCGATATTTGGTGCCACACGAGCTTACTGAAAGAAACCTAATGAACCGTGTACTCATTTGCGATTCTTTATTGAGACGTAATGAGACTGAACCGTTTTTAAAGGGATTGATATCTGGTGATGAAAAGTGGATTACGTACGACAAGAACGCGAAAAAGGTCGTGGTCAAAGGTCGGTCAGGCTTCACAGACTGTGGCAAAACCCGGGTTAACTCGCAATAAGGTGATGCTGTGTGTATGGTGGGATTGGAAGGGCATTGTTCATTATGAGCTTTTACCGCCAGGCAGAACCATCGATTCGGATCTTTACTGCCAACAACTGATGAGATTAAAGCAAGAAATTGGGAGAAAGCGGCCGGAATTGATCAATAGAAAGGGTGTGGTCTTTCATCAGGATAACGCTAGACCACACACATCTTTGGCCACTCAGCAAAAATTAAGAGAGTGTGGCTGGGAGATGTTAATGCATCCGCCATATAGCCCTGACCTTGCACCTTCAGATTTCCATCTGTTTCGATCTCTTTACAATTCTTTAGACAGTGTCAGGTTAACATCAAGAGAGGACTGCCAAAACTACTTGTCACGTTTTTTTGATCAGAAGTCCCAAAATTTCTACAACAATGGGATCATGTCACTACCCACAAGATGGCAAAAAGTCGTTGAGCAAAATGGTACATATATATTATAATTAAATGTAAATTAACTTTGAAAAAAAAAATGTCTTGAGTTTTCATATTAAATGCGAAGAAACTTTTTCCCTCACCTATTATTTATTTAAATGATGAGATAGGTACTCAAAAAAAAAACCGGTTAGCTCCGTCTTGTTTTATGTAGAATAAAAAAACTATTTGAAGAATAGAACTAATGTATGTATGTTTTACGTGGGAGAGCCATGCTTCGGCACAAATGCGTCGGCTCAACCGGAGTGATACCACAGCCTCACAGAAAACTGGCGTGAAACAACGCTTACGTTGTGTTTCGCCGAGTGAGTGAGGTTACTGGAGGCTCAATCCCCTTTTAAAAGGCTGGCAACGCATTTGTAACTCCTTTGGTGTGGCGAGTGTCCATGGGCGGCGGTAATCGCTTACCATCAGGCGATCCAAGGTTACACAGAAGATTATGCTGGAGTTTAGCAATAAAAATTGCAAAACGACAAAGAATTCTAAATTAATGTACACTAAATTAATATAAAAAATACATTTAAATACATAATTTTCTAGAAGAAGCGCAAATTCAAAAAACGTTAAAAAAGTAATTTTTGCTCGTCAGTAACCGAGTTGTTAGAATGAAAATATTATTTCGGTGACTGTATATTTCTATTGTAATAAATCCACTCCTAACTTAATGCAATAAAAATATATTAGAGTAGCTGTTGTTAGTTTATGGTTGTTGTTGTTAGCTAGCAATAATACGCCTTCTAGGCGGCTTATAAAAATGAAACATAAACCACATTTTAAATTAAAATAGAATTAGTTATAATATAACTACAAAAATGGCATCCAATTTCATTTCTAAAGACAGATTATCGTTTTGGCATTTATTGCTCTCATAGTCGTAAAACCTTCCAATATTCGTTTTTATAAATATTTCCTATTTATAGATACCGGCCAGTCACAATTGTACTATATTAGCTATGCTATATACGATTGATTTGTCTGATTATAGGTCATTTTTTTATATGCGGAAAATCTTGATAAATTGTCTCTCGAGCTACTTACTGTGCAACTTTTTTATTCATAACAAGCGGCCCGGTACGTGCTTCGCTACGTATAAAGCGAAATACAGCGGACAGCGGACAAAACCATTCCCAGATCCCCAATTTCATCAAAATCGGTCCAGTCGTTTGATCTAAACCATTCCCAGATCCCCTTGAACACATACAAAAAATTTCATCAAAATCGGTCCAGTCGTTTGAGAGAAGTTCAGTGACATACACACTCACAGAAGAATTATATATATAAAGATAGGCTTACGGTTGACCGCTAGTTCGCACTGCGATCTACAATAGAGCGCGCTTGCTTAGAAAAAACCGATTCGCTCGTGATTTAAAGACACCCAGATTATATATTTCGGGGAAGACCCACTCGGGAAGCGCATTCCACATTTCAGCGGTACGCATGATAAAAGTGGAATTAAAGCGTTTTGTTCGGGTTTTTGGAATGTCCACCATGAATCGGTGTCGAACTCATACTTATTGACAAAAACTGAACTTACCCGCTCTTACATGGGCTTCGCGGCATTTGCCACGACTACGACTGTGACAGGCTGTAGTCCTAAAGGGTGACGCCTAACCTCGCACCCCTTCTCGATAGCACACGTGTTGAAAACGCACGCTATAGGGCAATAGTTTTAGTTTTAATAATCATAACTATGCTGAGAAGAGACAGACGCTTATCTAACGAATACTACAAGATTATTATTTTCATCATATCACTACATAGTATAAAACAAAGTCGCTATCGTTGTCTGTCCGTCCCTATTTATGCTTAAATCTTTAAAACTACGCAACGGATCCTGATGCGGTTTTTTTTAATAGATAAAGCAATTCAGGAGGAAGGTTTTAAGCTATTTAACATTACGCTACGGCTCTTAGGAATGGGGCAACGCAGGTGAAACCGCGGGCGGGCCGCTAGCAATTTTATACGTAAGCGAAGTATCTAGTTTATTATTTCATTCTTTGACTTGAAGCGACGCACGTTTATAAAAACAGATTTATTTTATCTGTTTAAAAAAACGTGCGCCACTTTTTTCTTGTTTTCTAGATTATTTCGAACGAATCGTTTAAAGAGGAACAAAAGAAATGCCGATGGTTTTTGCCTGCTCCATTCAATTTAAAGCTAAATCGATTTAAAACTACTTAAACGATTGATTAACCTTCAAACATTGATAGATGCGTAAATAATAATAAATCCTACTGATTGGTTGTAAAGGATTATACCTACTTGTGTTATGGTATAGGTACGTAAGTACTTATCCAGGTGATTGCGGTCCAGTAGTCCGACAAATGTAATTTTCTTGTAAATTTCAGGTTAATAAATAGCATAAATTATTGGTTCAGTGAAAGAGGCTCGTAAACTTAGTGGTAATCATCACAGATGCACGATTACAACTCATATCTAATCAATAGTAAGGTTGATCAAACACACTATATGAGCAGCTTATGAGATTGTCCTCATAAGCTAAACCTACACCATTGAAAGCGTGGTTACCCCTTTGGAATACAAAAATCGGTGCTATAATTAGATAACAGACGTCGATGGCAGTCGCTCAAACATAGACTCTAGAGCCACACTTAAGGGTCCGGCGGAGCTTGAATTGCCCACAAAAACGTAATACCGAAATAAATCGTAATCCAGACAATATTCTATCAAATAATGTTATTATTCGGATTTGGATACCGTTCATCCAGGTTTCTACGATGCTATTTCGTCTACTACTACTTCACTGGAAATAAAAGACCGAAAAATCATTCCAAACTTGGTAAAGTTAACAAAAATTGCATTTGCTTACATTTAATTCCAGTGAAGTATTTTGAATGAAATGGTAATGTAAGAACCTAGATTAACGGTATTGGAATCCGAATAATAACAGAATTTGATTAATTTATGTTTGAATTACGATTTATTTCGGTATTACGTTTGTAAGAGAAATTCGGTCTCGGACTCTTAGCATCTATTTGAAATAAAAAATTGATTCCATTTATGAGGTGACAAATAATACCTACTAAAGTAATACTTAATATAACTACGTTTGATTTACGGCATAATAATGTGCCCTTGGTTTTTATAATCAATACCTACGTCCAATGAACTCAGTTGGTCACTGCCTGTTGGCGAGTATACGCATTGCCCAAATTGTGGTACAATCGACACACCTTTAGTATTTGGTCAACGATATATAAAGTGACGTAAAACGTATTATTATACTTTTAATCCATTTCTGTGTTGTAAGACTGATTTGCATGGGTGATTCTTACGTTTTAATGTCCAGTTGAAAATCAAGACCAGGCAGTCCACCAGTGGTCTGGTATTAAGCTGAACTGGACCTTTTCGGCATGGCCTCTGGCACACAATGTTATTATGTATTATTATTTTGTATGTTATTTGGTTTTTATATATGTTATTGTGTGCAGTGTCCGTGATTGAGTCAATAAAGTAATAAACCTTTTTTCTTTCTTTATAAAAAAGTTAGCTTAATGGAAAACCAGTTAGGCAAATTGAATGAAGTTTTTTTTTATTAAATTTATTCTTTTTATCAACACATTCGTTAACTACAACGAAAATCACGGATCAATTAGTTCGTTTTGTCCGTCGATTTGCGGACTTCACTCTACAGTATATTCGAAACAACTGCGCGTGCGCGTTTGAAAGTATCCGCATAGTTGCGGATACTTTGCACTGGTAAATTTTTATTTATAAACTCGGTGTAAAGACGATTGTGTTGTTAAATGTTTCGTATTTTTGATTTGCGTATAAGTACATCCATATATTTATCTGTAATAAATATTGTGCCTACGGTCTGAGCTTGTCATGCTCACTTAAATGTCCTGCTGATGTTGGCGTTGTGTGTCGGGTCGTTTTATTCCCTACAATATGGTTGAATCGAACCACGCCGATACACATGTTATGCCTATGTCGGGGCTGGTCAGCTCTTACTTGCTGTGGCAACACTTGTTTGTATATATAATGAATAAATCTTACTTATCTAACTGCGTTAGTCTCAGCAAATATTTAAAACAAAGTTGTAAAGTATTGTAATCACGTTTTTTTTGCACAAAACGCTTTTTATTTTATCTAAGTGATTTAACCTGCGCAACTCTTCGCAACAGCTAACTTCAGACACATACATTCTTTCGACTGTAAAGTAAATTACTCGATATGTCACTTCTGTTACCACTTCTAATTTATTTTTTAATATTTACAGATGCCGCCAAACTTGTCAGAGAGTCTTCTGCCAGAGACAGTGCCTCGAAAGCTGGAGAAGGCCAAGTCTTTGGAGTCATGTGCGAGTTCTACCACTCCGGAGTGTAGCTGCGATGAAGCTAGCTACGGTATAGGTTACTATTGCTATGTATACTTATTAACTGTTCTCGTGAACACATCACGATGTACCCTAAAGGGGTATGTAGAGCTGTATTTCTTGTAGGAAATCACACTTCGCCGGTAGGTACATTTCAGCATTGTCAGTCTTTTTTCTTCTTTTTTTTATGGGATAGGAGGGCAAACGAGCAGACGGATCGCCTGATGGTAAGCGATTACCGCCGCCCATGAACACCTGCAATACCAGAGGAGTCATAAGTGCGTTGCCGACCTTTTAAAAGGTAATTGGGCCTCCGGTAATCTTACTCACTCGGCGAAACGCAACTTAAGCGTTGTTTAACGCGTTTTCTGTGAGGCCGTGGTTTCACTCCGGTGGAGCCGGCCCATTCGTGCCGAAGCATGGCTCTCCAACGTTAAAAAGTCTTATCAGTATTGGTCAAAATTGGTTTTATATTTGGAATTATGTTTGTAAGTAGGTACATTTTTACTTTATTTTACAATTACTCTATAAAGAAAAAACGGAACTGTTATACGATCTCTTTGTTGTCTATCCGTCTGTCTGTCAAGACCCTTTATCTCGGGAATGCGTGGAGGTACGAGTTGAAATTAATCAGGTATCCCATATAATTAGGTCTACAGTCCCTTGAAACTGTGAAAACATCAAACTTCTAAGTTTACGTAAAAAAAGATACGGTCGTTTATGCCGCAAAAAACGTATATTTCGACATTTCCCGTTGACTTAGAACTATGAAATCTGGCAAGTAATACCGTCTTATACTACAAGTGTAGGGAAAATTATGAAAACTATACATTTGTAATTAATATGTACCTACAAATTTGTACGGAACCCTCGGCGGCCGGCGGGCGAATCCGACTCGCACTTGTCCGGTTTTTTCTTCTATCGACTTGAGCTACATGAAAATAGTAGGTAAACGTCATGTTAAAAAGATTAGCTTTTTTTTATTCATGATAGGCTTACGCTTGACCGCTAGTTTGCCTGATGTTAAGCGATACTGCAATCTACTATGGAGCGCGCTTGCATAGAAGAAACCGATTCACTCGTGATTTAAAGACACCCAGATTATATCTATCAGGGAAGACCCACTCGGGAAGTGTGAAGCTAGTCACTCTTCAAGGTTCTATTAATGCATCCACCTGTTCCCATGCCCCCAATTGTTGCAGGCGATGCAGTGTTTACGTGCATCGTTGTGGCCCCGAACGTGGTGAGCGTATGGCGCGGCACGTGGGGACTGATGGACCAGCAGCCCCACCTGTTCCCCTTCGCGCAGATATACCTGCTGGGTATTGTCATTCACACCTGCTTCGCGGTTGTCAAGTAAGTCACTTGTTCCATTTGTGAAAGTCTGTACACGACAGTCACTGAAAGAGGCAGTCTTTGAACACCGCTCAATAATTCTTTTTGGTCACCGAATTCAAATTTTTTTGGTGTTTCGCAAATTGTAGGTGTACCCGTGTACTAAAACTCTGGATTAAAAATCATTATCAAAACTCACTGATCTCTATGCCTATAGAGGTCAGTGTCAAAACTACATACTAAAGTTTGATAAAATAAATTGAGAATTAAAGAAATAAATAAAAACCAAAAACTGTGCTAGAACTGCCAAAACTGACAGTTTCGATTAAGTTGCTGTATTATGCACAAAAATTAGTACACAGTTTGTAATATTCTAAAGTTAATGTCGCGATTTATTTTAGTGAAGGCAAAAAATTTGCGGGCGGGATTGGAGCCGGATTCGTCCAAAGAGATTTAACTAAATAAAATAAAACTAACTGTATTTGAATGTCTTTGGATTCGCCACATAATATTATGTAATCACGTAAAATCAGAATGTGATGGCAAATTTCGACCTCGCGGGTGAGACTCGCGGTGGCTTAATTGGACATAGCGTCTGGTGTATTAAACCGGAAGACGCAGGTTCGAATTTTACTCTCAATCAAATTTTTCCATCACTAAAATTGAATTTTCCATGCTAAGATTATAAAACTCAGAATAAACTCATAATGTGAAGGCAAATTTCAATCAGGCGGGTGGGGTTCGCGGTGGCTTAGTGGTCAGAGCGTCTGGTATATCAAACCAGAAGACGCAGGTTCGAATCCTGCCCGCGATTGAATTTTTCCTTTACTAAAATAAGATTATAAAGTTAATGTTAGCAAGGAAAATGCAAAAAAAAAATCCAAAAGATAAAATGACGCGATTATTACTTTGATGTACCTACCCTATATGTGTTAGACCTACAATTTGCGAAAAAACCAAAAAACTAAATTTGGTCGAATGATTTACCTTACCCAAAAGTTGTTAACCCGTGAAGGTAGTTCGAGTTGTTGTCCCTTTATGTAAGACTTATTGTTGTTGACTTTTGTTGAGTTGTTGTCTAAAGGCTGTGTTCAGCCACTTTGACCGTACCTACTGCCCATCATATTTTTGTATTCAGGCTCCCGCTTGCTTACCTCCGTCCATCGCTCAACATACAAATACATTATGTACCTATTATTTTTTCTTAATACATGCCTTTTTAATTGGTTGTAAAGTTCTGGTTTCTGAAACTTACGCGAATATTACACATTGAAATAAAACTACTTTTTACGGATTATATCGCGTTGTATTGATATTATTTGATTCCCGACGTTTCGGATGGTTGTAAAGTTGTGTAAAAAATCTGTACTTACTACTTACTTAATATCTAGAACATCATTAGCCTTGTGTTCCTGAGGGCGACTGCTACGCCCGCCAGCCGTGGGTTCGATTCTTAGGTCGAGCAAAGTGTTATTGGGTTTTTATATGAATTTTTCAGTAGTAGCTCGAAGTTTGGAATTTGTGCCCGGTTAATGGCAATAGGCTCGCCCCCTATTACATGGGACCTAAAAACATACCGGCGAACTGTGGATGTACATTAGTACACCTCTGCCGACTCTTCGAGGAATACAGGCGTGATGGTATGCACTATCCTTTGCAATGAAAACTATGCAATATAATTAATACAGAGGGCATTGTCGTCGTAACAAGATTAGTACAATAGAAACTCAAGGTTGAGTGTAAGACAATTCTTGCAAATATAAGTCTCATTTTGCCCTATTTTACAACAACTATAAAACATACCATAGCGCGTATATCTCAGAAGAGTTAGGCAGAGGTATGTTTTTAGGCTCCTAGAAATAGGTACGATGCGACGCTAATTAGGCCTATATCCAAACTAGGTACTTTATTTATTTTTGGTTTAATTAGATAGAAAAGAAAGGTTTCATTCGCATGGAATAAATATTTTTATGGTCTATAGCTCATAGTTACTTGTTTCGGGTTTTGCTGTTTGTGTACGTGGAATGTTTTTGTGAACGCACCCACCCACGATATAGAATCAAAAAGTCTCATGTGTGTCAAAGAGTAAAAAAAGAGTTATCAAAGCTATTTTTATACAGGCTAACTGGTGAGAGACTAACGATACTCAAGGTTGTGATATTTAGCGATCGTAGTTATTTGAAGAAAAAAAAACATTTAAAAAAAAAGAAGTTACTAGCTACTAAAAGTTGTTAACCTCTCGTGCTAAGCTAAATGTTACGAGTGGGTTCACATCGGTAGTGCAATTGTTGGGTTTCGAACGGGCAACCAACCTTTTTTTAATAATAAATAAATAACAATTCAGGTAAAAACAAATAATTATAGTTAATGCTATTGCTAATAAATACAACATACATTAGATGAATATAAAACAATAAATTATAGTAATTATGTCATGGTACAATAATACTAATTGCAAATATTTTTGAATTAAAAATGATTAAATAACAGTTAATCTCTCTCCTATGTTGCTGTGCCCTACAGGGTCCACGATGATCACTAAATTGTATCTACCATCTACCTATTTATACATTGTGGAATGCAATAAATGATTTATTTGATTTGAACCACATGACCGCAAGTTCAACGACCTAGCAATTAGGCTACCGCCCCTTAATTGACTACTAAGTAAACATAACCGAAAGTTATGTAATTAATTACGCAAGGCGTGGACATAGCGCGGACGCACGTCCTGTGCAGTCTGCCGAACTATTGTTTACGCGAAAACCTCGCCATGTGCTAACGGGGTAGCAGGCTACCTTTGAAGAAGACGCATCCATATAGGGAAATTTGGTCAAAAATTAAATCCCTACCTAAATTTATTACATAATTATAACGAGAATCAAGTACCGAGTACTCTCCTTCAGTATCATTAGTATCTCACCAGTCAGCTTGTATATTAAAGTTATTTTGTGATAGAAAAACCAAACAGGAGGGTGCGAATCCTACTTTTTGTAGGTACTAGATATTTAACTAAATTACTTCATAAGTAGGTATAATACAGCTGGCCTAGTCTAATGTCGTCGGTAATCGTTTGTAAGTTCCCTGTCACTACATTCTTTGCGCTGTAGCATGGTGCGGCTGACAGTTGCCTGTATGACGTTCTTATGGCATTCTGGTTGGGTTTAATTTAATTTACTACAGTTATTAATGATTTAATACATTACGAATGAGGTACAGCTAAAATACTAAGTCATAATTTGTAAATCGCGGCAACCTTCAAGAGTGAAACGAAATCTTACTGAAACTGTCACCCGCACCATGCTACAGCGCAAAGAGTATAGCGATCATTTGGACTCGTCAATAAGCGCCTTTGAAAACAAGAGTAGCATCATTTGATGTATACTAAACTATCAGTTGTAGAAGGCAACTATTGCTCTACATTTTTTATGATTCAAGTAATTTAACTTATTGCCATTAAGCGGTCATGTCATAGAAGAACCCAATAACACTTTGCTCGATCTGGGAATCGAAGCCAGGATCTCTAGCGTAGAAGTCTGCGCTAGGCTAATGAGGCAGTCTTTATTGTTGACCTACCATGATGCAATTGCAATTAAAACTTAGGTACAGCGATTTCCTTCAGACAACCCTAAGGTGGACATACGAGAAAATAACTTAAACATGGGTTTGCCCACGATGCAGTTAAACAGATACATACGGCCTCACAGAAAATCGGCGTCAAACAACGCTTACGTTGTGTTTCGCCGAGTGAGTGAGGTTACCGGAGGCCCAATCCCCTTTTAAAAGGCGGGCAACGCACTTGTGACTCCTCTGGCGTTGCGGGTGTCCATGGGCGGCGGTAATCGCTTACCATCAGGCGATCCGTCTGCTCGTTTGCCCTCCTATTCCATAAAAAACAAACAAACTACATACTTAATGTCAATATAAAATGCATTGTTTGCTCAAGAAAGAAAAGTTGTTCATTCGTCATTACTTAAGTAGGTATTACATTCTCTATTCGGATTTTTTTTATGAATTGGTATTAATCTTAGTATATCCCAAGCGCGACTGCTACGCTAGACGTCCTGGGTTCGATCCCCAGGTCGAGCAAAGTGTTATTGGATTTATCTATGAAATTCTCAGTAGCAGCTTTATTTATTACTAGCTTTTGCCAGCGACTTCGTCCGCGTGGAATAGTTACTTTGTTCCCTAGTTCTTCGCCCGCGGTTTCACCTGCGTTGCCCCGTTCCTAAGGGTTGTAGCGTGATGTTTTATAGCTTGAAACCTTTCTCATGAATCACTCATTTTCCCAACATTTCCCTTCACTGCTCTGCTCCTATTGATCGTAGCGTGATGAAAAGTATACTATAACCTGTGGTTTGGGCTGTGCGTTGATAGATCACTATGTCAGTCAGTCAGTCACCTAACGTAAGAGTAGACAAATATAATCAGAAAGCTCCAAACTGCTAAGCTATCGGGAGTTACACGTGTTATTGTAAGTCAACCATAAAAGATAGACATTTGCTGTCGTGGGATATTTTTTATATAATTTTAAGGAGAACATTTCCGTCATACATGATTTCTGTGTAGCTTTAACCATTAAGGCTGCACACGCGACGGAAGCTTAAAAAATGGAGTAAGTTCTCCTGTTTTCCCAACATTTCCCTTCACTGCTCTGCTCCTATTGATCGTAGCGTGATGAAAAGTATACTATAACCTGCCCAGAAGTATGAAGAACAATTGTACCAAGTTTTGTTGAAATCCGTCGAGTGGTTTTTGTTTCTATAACGAACATACAGACAGACAGACAGACAGACAGACAGACAGACAGACAGACAGACAAAAATTTTACTGATTGCATTTTTGGCGTCAGTATCGATCACTAATCACCCGCTGATAGTTATTTTGGAAATATATTTCATGTACAGAATTGACCTCTCTACAGATTTATTATAAGTATAGAAGATTTGTGCCCATTACATGGGACCTAAACATACCAGCGGCATACATGTATCCAATCGCATGTCTGCTTACTACGCTGTCACAGTGCGTTGTCACAGTAGATAAAATTAACGAAAATACTTTTGACGTGATTTCAAATTTTTTTTATCTCTAAATCAATAAGAAATGTGTGTGTTTTGTGTTTGAGATCAGTAATATTAATTAATTATTTCCTATCTTTTTGTGTTTTTTTTTGCATTTTCCATGCTAAGATTATTAAGTTATTTATTAGTAAAGGAAAAAATTCAATCGCGGGCAGGATTCGAACCTGCGTCTTCTGGTTTGATATACCAGACGCTCTGACCTCTAAGCCACCGCGCACGCATGCAAAAAAATCACAAAAAGATAGTTAAAAGGTCGCATCGTACGACACTGAACTAACTGTAAAGTAAGTCGTGTCGGTTGAGAAGTAAGGTAACTTGCCTCTCATAGATGTCACCAACGTCACCTTATGACGTAAATTCAGAATGTAAAGGCGAAATTTCAATCAGGCGGGTAGGGTTCGCGGTGGCTTAGAGGTCGTATGTTTATGTTTTCTTTATGGTCGCAATTTTCTGATTACAAGTAGCTTTTGTCCTGTTGTTTTTAATTATAAAGAATTAGGCTGTCATAAAACAATATTTAAAATATTTAGTTCGCGATCTCTGATGTACTAACTCTCTGTACAGAACCAGGCTGCTATCTAGATCAGCGGGTGCGTGGAGCAGCCCTGATGGTGGCGTGTTCCCGTGGGTGCGGGAGAGGGTCCTTTCGCGCGTCTACACCTACGTGTTTATCCTGAGCAACATCATGCATTGGCGCGGCGGCTGGGGACTCCTCGATATGTTTGTGGACACCGTACTGCCTGACGTTGACGATCCTCACAGGTACAAAATCATTCTTCAGATGTTTTCTGATGACGGAATAAAACCTCAACCCTGTCTAGCCCATCAAAAGAGGCAGCTATTCTTGAAACATACCATCACGACTATATTCCTCGAAGGATAAGGCAAAAGTGTACTAATTTACACAGTTTACCGGTATTTTTAAGTCCCACGTAGTAGGGGGCGATCCTATTGCCATTTAACCGGGCGCAGGCCCAAATTCTGAGCTGCTACTGAGAATTTCATAGAAAACCCAATAGAGTGCATAAGTGTGCATAAATAGTGTATGAGTGCATGTATGTAAATTATAATTGAAATACAAGTTCGCACTTATTTTCAAGTTTGCCGTTAGTTTTTTTGTCTGTCCTACAGACTTTAAGCAAACAGTTAAGTACGTTCTTTAAAGTTGCAGTTAGATAGCAGAATATTTTTTCCAAATGCTTCCTTGGGGTGATTTCCTTTGCCTTCATCATCATCATCATTAACCCATCAACTGTCCCTCTGATGGGCACAGGTCTCCTATCAGAGTGAAAAGGGTTAAGTTATAGTCCACCACGCGAGCTGTCGGGTTGGTATACTTCAACGCCGTCGAGAATATCTCTCAGGTATGCAGGTTTTCTCTCGATGTTTTACTTCACCGTTTAAGCGAGTGATGATTGTGCTCCTTGGATTCGAACTCAAGACTATTGGCAGTCCAATGGTCATATCAGTAGGCTATCACTGCTTATTTATTGTCTTGTAACACAATATCTGGTCTTGCAGAACAGTTCTGGTAGCAGCCATTACGTTGGCGTGCTACATAGCGATCACGGTTCTCCGCTCCTCCCGTAACCTGCTCGCCTCGCCATACTTCCTAGTCACCGATGGAAAGGAGCCCACCTATATATTCACTACTAGGTTTAAGATATCTGTAAGTACATACTTTTTTGACTGACTTCAAAAGGAGTTCTCACGGATCTTTCTACTATTCTTTTATGTATGTTCGGGCATAACTCTATCAGGTATTAACAGATTTGGATAATTCTTTTATATTTGAAACAGGATTATTTCGAAATGGTCCCATTTAAATTTTATAAAGATCTGATAATTACTTTCGGAGACAGACGATGGAACTCTTCAATAACTAATAGCAAATTACCTGTGATTGCGGCAATCATATATCTATGAATCGTTTTCACTATTCTATAACATAACATCAAGCCTGTATGCTTTGAAGGGGTATGCAGATGTATAGAGTACCTACACCATTATATTGCCAAAAGCGCTACTCCGATTTTGATGGGGTTTTCGCTATTCGACTGCAAAAACGGTTACGGTAAAATTATTTTAAATGAAAGAGTTATCATTCAAATTTGGTGAAGGTCTGATCACAATTTCTTAAATATAAAATGACATTAAAACGTACCGAGTAAGTGATTACATTGTCGAAGTAAGTAAAATTCTACTCACCACTCAAAATGTTGAAATAAAATAACTTATTTTATTGAAGGAAAATTAAATCGCGGGCAGGGTCCGAACCTGCGTCATCAATATAACATATACAATATATTCAAAAAAACTTTTAATAAAAAGTAAAACCGCTTTAATAAACATAAAAAACAAAAAATCCAAAAATAAAAATTGTTTTCGCCACCGACTTCCAAAACAGTTTTGCACAACACATATTTTTATTTAAGTTTTTGGAGGTGATTGAATGCTGACCAAGTCCCTAATAATAACATTGGGCCGTCAGTTCGTACTTCCTGTACGCAGTTGTGCTGCCCTGGACATGATATGTTGGTCGTTAGTCTTATTACCTTCATGGTCGCACTTAGCTCGCGAGGGCACAGTTAAACGTGTTGTGTATCTAATAATCCTGATCTCGTTTGATCCTGTGCCTCTTCACTATACAAATGTGAGATGCATAAGCTAGGAGCGTGTAAGAACCAATGTTGCGTGATCTGATAGAACTACTATGCAAGTAAACAATTGAAGGTCACGATGATTGTGGAGGACCAGGAGTTAGCACTATATAGAAAACCGTGGTAAGTGTGGCAACTGCTGAAAAGCACGTAAACAGCTGTTAAGTTTGGACAGAGTCGTATTTTAGCTACTACAGTTCAGAAATAAAATTATTAGGGCTGATACAACAGACAAAATACACTTGAGAATGAAAATTACGTCAAGTAAGATGATTTTAAAACGGTTCAAAAGTAAACGGCAGCCACTTTGAATATGTAAAACACATACTATATAAAGTGAAATTAAATTGAATATCAATAAAAATTAACATCACAGATAGTCCGCAAGGATTAAATTAAAATATCGACATACTTAACTCTGTAATAAAGATACCGTAAGTACCGTAAGCTACCTATTTCGTTTATATTAGGGTATCATTTGGCTCTGGCAAAAATTATGAGGAATGTCTACAATTATGCTACTCACACGTGTTCAATCTCAATGTATAAACCAAGATGCACTATTTAAGTTGGTTAAAGACCTCTTATCTCGAACAAACGATCGAAGCATCGACATTACCAGCGTAGAATCATACGCACAACCGTTCAGTCCGGAGCAAACATGGCTACGTCAGAGCGCGGGACGGGTGATAATGCAATTACAAGTAGTAATCTGTCGGCGCGTTCGTGCCGGTGGGAGTCACTCATACATCAGACATGCGCGGAAGCACTGCGGGGCTGGCCGACACGCTGGCGAGCGGCTCGCGCACTCACGCCGCCCTGCTCGAGGCCGCCGACGCACTCTTCGCGAGCCTCGTGGTGGCGCCCGCCGTCGTCACCTACTGGAAGTCCACCTGGACGCTCATGGACCTGTATGTGCTGCCCGACCAGCCTGTGAGCAGCGCCGCCGCGTGTGCCGCCTTCGGACTGTGCTGTAACTTCTTGTTTTGCGTGTTCCAAAGCCAGTTGAGCAAACAGCTAAACCCGGAGAGAGGGCGGTTGACTTACTACGTGGTGTCGCGGTTGTGTACGTGTGTGGCGGGGGTGGCGTGTGTGGGCGCGTGGCGCGGCGTGTGGAACCTGCTCAACGAGTGCACGGGCGACAGCGCGCGCACGCTGCTCTCCACCACGGCGGCCGCCACGCTGTCGCTGGCCGCGCTCCGGGCCCTCAGGAACATCAGCGCGGCGCCCTTCGCCGTCGCCGTCGACTCGCCACAGGACTTCTTCGATGTCCCCACTATGTTCCGTACGGTTGGTATTTAGAACTGCTCTATCCTTCGTTTCTCCAGCATTGAAACATACCAACATGTCACTGAACAATCACTTCCATTTCAATCAGAATGATGGCAAAGATGTAATCACGATAGACAGAACTAGATTCAAATGTAATTTTAGAGTATTTCCGTTATACATTGAGCCTATCCCAATCAATGCCCCTGCTCTATTTACCCATATCTGCATATCTACTAGTATGAGACCAATTCCCTCATCAAAACAGGGAGTAAATACAAAGCCGCGCCAAAAGAAATTAAGTGTCATAAAACAGGGTTGATATACCATCTACCATCAGGATTTTCCTATAAATGGATCGTGGATTACATAAAAATGTTGTGTGAAGACTACCAATCTACCAAGCCAGCGCATTACTTATACGTTCTTTTTGCGTGTAAGAGGGGACCAGCCGGGAAGGACAGTGTTGAGAACCTATTCTAAATTTATTTTCTTATATTGTCGAAGGTCCAGAGACCTCGGGGCAACAAAGGAGTGGAGGCCCACTGGCCTCAAATTGTTTTCCAAATAAAAGGAACGAGTTTTTCAATAAATAATTTATTGTGAAACCAAGTAGATTATTTTAGTATTTAACAAACATTAAATTTTAGTGTTAACGAACGGAACCTTTTGTGCTTTTTTCCCCGAAAAATCGTTAATGATTTCGCTGAAATCCAGTTCCCGAAGTAAACCGCTTTCAATGCTCAGGAAAGAAAGCTTTGATAGACGATTTTTTCCATCGTGGTTCGAAGTCTATTTTTTATAATTTTCATTTTTGAAAATGAGCACTCTCCGGTATAATTTGATACCTACCATCAAAATCAAATTTATTCTCAATGCAAGGTTTGGGAATGTAGCTCTAAAATTTTGATCTTCGAGAATTTGGTAGTAAAATTGTTCCGGAGAAGATATGAAAATTTTGATTGGATTCCAGAAAAGATGTTTACTGGTATTTACTGGTCGGAATTTGAAAGATTTTTTTTCTCTCTAAAAAGTCAAACACATTTTCTTATTTTTGAAATAGTGTGATAAATAAATAAATTGCCATAGTATGTAGTAGACGATTAAATAACAGTTTTTCAGTTAACCCGTACATATCAAGATTTCCTGTCAACCTGTTGAAAGTTCATCAAACCCGCTCTCAAGTGCTTCAGTCAGCGTTGCAACAACACAGATTAGACAAGTGCGTACTTGACACACAGGATCAGCTGATCATTAGCTCATTCATTCATTCCCGCGTGTTCATTGATACACGTGTCGTGGCCGGTATTTGGCCCATGATTTACGCGCCAACTTTTTATACCTATTTAAACCAATATTGATATTATAACACAATCATTACTTACTATGCACAGTTACTTTGTCAAAAACATAAATTATCACTAAGTACTTAATTTATAGTGGTTGTGTCTGTGTATGTATTGGTTGCTAATTACCTACCTATTCGAATTATTATCCCGTGGTTATCGTTTAATTCAAACCAAGTTTACATTAAACTGCCTCAATAGTCTAGCGGTCCCAAGCGCGACTGCTACACTAGAGGTCCTGGGTTCGATCCCCAGGTCGAGAATTTGTTAGAAAAACCCAATAACACTTTTTATTGGGTTTTTCTAACAATTTATCAGTAGCAGCTCGGAGTCTGGTTTTGTGCCTGGTTAATGGCTATAGACTCGCCCCCTATAATATGGGATCTAAATATACCGGCGAACTGCGGGTGTACATTAAGTACGTCTCTGCCTAACCCTTCGGGGAATACAGGCTTGATGGCATGTTCAAACGAAGTTTACTCTACAAACGTCAATCTTACGACGTTAAAATAACTAAGACATACTTAAGTACATCTAATCTAAACTATAAAGTAAATAATTATTAATAATACTATAAAGAGGAAATATTTGTTTGTTTGTTTTTTTGTTCGTAATTGCATCAAAAACTACAGGACCGGTTTTAAAAATTCTTCCACCTTTAGAAAGCTACATCTTCACCGAGTAACATAGGCTATATTCATTTCCAGAAATAATTACGGATCCCTACTAAAATTTGAATAATGTAACCCAAGGTGTAAAAAAAATTGTCATAAAATGTCTTTTATCGGATGCGCTGCGAAATCTATTGATGATAGAACAAAACAATGTACTACAATATTAAAGAACATATTAGTTATATTATATACATTTAATAAACAAACGATAGCTATCTGCAGTTTTGGAAAGTTTTGGACTTTTATAAATTTTATTTTTGGCCGCACGGTATCACTATCTTTCACTTTTTAGGCATCATCAAATTAGATACACCTCATAACTATCAATCATATTCTACAAATTGAGGTACATCCTTGGGAATATTTGTACCTTTTTTGAGTACAGAAAATCCTTATGCATCGTTTGCCTGCAGGGGAGGCGGCATAGTACCTATGTCGTACTCGTACCAACTATATTTGCGTTGCCAAGGGATTCAAATCAAAATCATTTATTATCAGGCATCTATGGCCCATAGATAAATACCGTACACACTAACATATATAAATTAAATAACAATTGATGTTAGTATATAAACATAACCTATGTTAGTAAAACACTTCACTTGGCACTAGTGACCGTCACAGTGCGTTCTTGTGGCACTTGTCCGCGGAAGCGACGGAACACCACGTCCTGCGGCCAGAAGTCCTCCTCCATGACGAGGTGCAGATAACACGTTGCTACTCGCACTACAAACGCCTTAAAGTTGATGTTGCGGTGCAACTCCAACAGCTGCACTCTCGGCGTGTACTTGATTCGCTGGCGCACGTACTCCACGATATCCTCCGCCTTAGTGGTGTAGTGTAGGCGGGAGATGTATATAGGAGTGTTCGGCTTCGCGGCACATTGTCACATTAGGCTCAGCAGGAGGCGTGCCGCAGCGGTTCTTGTTAACTAACAAGAACCGCTGTCCGTTGTATGCGTTGTCCTCAGCCATTAGCATTAGATTCGCTAAGATCATGACAGGTAGCGTTGCCAGATGTCTCGGTCTCAGCCCTCTGGGGACGCGTCACCCGCCAACACCCTGAGGGACGCACAAAATCCAGCTTTTTCAGATATCCAGCGTCTGAATAAAGAGGCGCAAGAGGTGTGCGAGCGCATACACGGGTTGAGGGAATGAGTGCCAAACGGAATAAAAGTTAGCAACGCGAGCTTAAGGGTCCGGCGGAGCTTGAATTGCCCACAAAAACGTAATACCGAAATAAATCGTAATCCAGACAATATTCTATCAAATTATGTTATTATTCGGATTTAGATACCGTTAATCTAGGTTTCTACGATACTATTCTGTCTACTACTACTTCACTGGAAATAAAAGACCGAAAAATAGTTACAAACTTGGTAAAGTTAACAAAAATTGCATTCGCTTACATTTATTTCCAGTGAAGTATTTTGGATGAAATGATAACGTAGGAACCTAGATTAACGGTATCGAAATCCGAATAATAACTGAATTGGATTAAATTGTGTTTTAATTACGATTTATTTCGGTATTACGTTTGTAAGAGAAATTCGGTTCGCTGGACTCTTAATTCTCAGCAGCGTTGCCTGGTCCAGCGTTCGCAGGGCGTTCCCTTTAAAGGGCCAAACCTTGCCTCGCGTTCTATATGCTCCACTACAAGGTTATTGCCTGGTCAAGCTCATTGTCTGGTTATTGTCTGATCCGTCTGCACCCTCAAGTGTCCGTTGCGTCTACTTGGTGATTTTTTTCCCTTTTGTGCCTCGTTTAAGCATAACCCTGAAACTGTCATGGCACCACTCTTTCATAACGGGTCTTACATTGATGTGCCCAGAAAATATATGTACCTATACTACTTACCTAACAGATTATCATAATGTTTAACTTCAATTTCGTTAAAATTCATGAGCGGCTAGCGGAAGACGCAGGTTCGCGTCCTGCCCACGTCTAATATTACCGAATTCACGTTATCGATCCAGTACACAATATACTGATTACAAACCAACAATTAATATTATGTAGGTACAGTTGTCTAGGTTTACAACCCATGGTCGTATGCCATTACGATCTACGGGTGCCTTGGCATATGACCACGGATATAGGTACATTTTATTTTTTCGTAGGCCGTTTTTTTAGGGTTCCGTAGGTACCTCAAAAGGAAAAAACGGAACCCTTATAGGATCACTTTGTTGTTCGTCCGTTCGTCCGTCCGTCCGTCTGTCTGTCAAGACCCTTTATCTCGGGAACGCGTGGAGGTATCGAGTTGAAATTATGAAACCACATACTCAGGTCTACAGTCCCTTGAAGCTGTGAGAAAATCAAACTTCTAAGTTAACGTAAAAAAACATAGGGATTTATGCCGCAAAAAACGTATATTTCGACACTCTCAAGAGAATCAAAATTTCTAGGGTATTTCCCGTTAACCTAGAACTATGAAATTTGGCAAGTAGTATATATAAAACTGTTAGTCTTATACATTTGTAATTAATTGTAATATGTACCTACAAATTTGTACGGAACTCTCGGTGGGCAAGTCTGACTTGCACTTGTTTTATTTGTAATTCCCGCAAGCATGAAAAATCTACGGAAGAAGGTTTAGTTTATTTATGTTTACTAGGTTTTTTCCGTTAGCAAATGGTGTCAACATATATATTTTATAGCAATGAACATTTTTAGGATTACTTTATGACTTGTAATAACATGGTAATAATGTGGATTATGTTACTGGTACATTTACTAATTTAATACAGACATTTTATATGTGCGTACATTACGTTTATCAATGAGGATTATGCTCTTATTAATACAAGTAAGTACGTATGAATGTGTTTAAATTGTGTGGTTATATAGTTAGAGATACTTACCATAATTATTTATTTAAGTATGTTAGTAAACATATACTGTTAGAATTTGGATTGGCCGTGATATACCTACTTAACAGCGATAGTATTTAAAAAAGTGTTACAAGGAACAACAAGAACCTTTAGTACCTACACATCTTAAACTTAAGGCTTCGTAATTGCCGTAAGATATCCTAAGAAAGTAAATAATCCTTACTTAATATTATAAATGCGAAAGTAACTATGTCTGTCTGTCGCGCTTTCACGCCAAAACTACTGAACCGATTATGAAATTTGGTACACAGATACTCTAGAGCCTGAGAAAGGATATATGCTACTTTTTAATGCGAAAAAAGGGTTGTAAGGGGTTGAAAGGGGGGATGAAAAGTTGTATGGAAGTACCTATCGTCATTTTTAGAGCTTGAAGCTTATTTTTTAGGCTGTTGATTCGATATAAATAAATATGATATTCAAAGTTTGTAAAAGTTCAATGGTGTCAATAACAATAGGGAATAGGGGATGAAAGTTTGTATGAAAATATGTAAGGTTTATGTGAATGTTTTATAAGTTTGCGACAAGAGACAATATTAGAGCTATTCTGATGTGACATTTACGGAGTCTATAGAGTAGGTTTTTTTTTCTTATACGTTTTGTATCGAGAAAGGGTTGACGCGAGTGAAACTGCGGGCAACAGCTAGTATCTTCTATAAAATTATCTGTTCGATATTTGTATGGGCACTTGTTGTCAATAAATTTCAAATATTCCCTTACTAAACATAACATACCATCACGCCTGTATTCCCCGAAGGGTTAGGCAGAGGCGTACTAATGTACACCTACAGATCGTTCGCCGGTATGTTTAGGTCCCATGTAATAGGGGGCGAGCCTATTGCCATTAACCGGGCACAAATCCAGACTCCGAGCTGCTACTGAGAATTTCCTAGAAAAACCCAATAACACTTTGCTCGACCTGGGGATCGAACCCAGGACCTCTAGAGTAGCAGTTGCGCTTGGGACCACTAGACTAATGAGGCAGTCACATTAGGCTGTCACTGTCACTGTGTACAGATAAAAGTATTTTTAAGTAGAAATTTGGATAGCAACCGCGTCCCTTCTAATTGCATACCTTCACTAGTATTCTTCTTTACATACATACATACATACAATCACGCCTTTCTCCCACAGGGGTAGGCAGAAACTATAGACTGCCACTTGCTACGATTCCTGCATACTTCTTTTGCTTCTTCCACATTAATTCATCCTCTCATACATACACGCCGGTTGCGAGTGCTGCGCACCTGACCTTTTTGAAGGATTTCGCCAATAAGATCGGCGTATGTCCTTTTAGGGCGACCTCTACAGGCGCTGCCGCTGACATTCGCCTTATAAATTCCTTTCGTTTTTCATCTTTCGTTCATTCTTTCAACATATCCATACCATCTCAGCATATTCCTTTCATTACGTGTCACTACATCGTCTTTTTATCAGTATCTAAATATATATATATAAAACTCAAAGGTAACTGACTAACTGACTGACATAGTGATCTATCAACGCACAGCCTAAACCACTGGAGGGATCGGGCTGAAATTTGGCATGCAGGTAGACGTAGGCATCCGCTAAGAAAGGATTTTGATAAATTCTACCCCCAAGGGGATAAAATAGGGGATGAAAGTTTGTATGAAACTTTGACAATTTTAAACCGATCGGGCGGAGACTTTGCATGCGTATAGCTACTATGACGTAGGCATCCCCTAAGAAAGGATTTTGATAAATTCCACCCCTAAGGGGATAAAATAGGGGATGAAAGTTTGTATAAATATTCTTACATTTTCGACTGATTGAACTGAAATTAAAGATTGGAGCTACTATGATGAAGACGTCCGCTTAAATAGGATTTTGATAAATTCAACCCCTATGGGGATAAAATAAGGGATGATGGAGGATGTAAATGTATTAGTTTGAACTATCAGTATCTAATGGAAATAATAAATTAAGACGAACAAAATATTAATAAAAATACTTCTTAACGCGAGCGAAGCCGCGGGCAATTCTTCTATGAACGAATAAATAAAAATTAAATACTGTTCGTTGGTAAGCACATCACTTGAGAACGGCTGGGCCGATATGGCTGAATTTTATTTTAAAATGTTCATAACAGTAGAAAAGTTCAGTCTTTAAGTAAACAAAAATTGGAAAAGTGACCCGCAAAAATTTTAGATTTGGGAAAAATTTTAAGTGCTTTTTCTATGATTTATTGAAAAGGACAACGGCTGTCGGGCCAGCTAGTTTTTAATAAAGAATATGCATAGAAATTGTAATTGGCGACCAAGGCGAACTGGGGCCGTATTAGGACGTGTTAACACCATCATTTTTACGTTGTGAGAAAGGGATGCCGCTCTACATATTAAATAGCCTCATCATCCTGTACATTAGTAAGCCTCTGCCTAACCTTTCGGGGAATACAAGCGTGATGGTATATTATGTATGTTTCCAACTTTGACTGAGAGTGACATACTCAGAATCGATCAAGGTTATAAAATTCACAATGGACACCGCTTGCCGTTTGGCGGTTATCAAGCTATTGTGCAGAAATTGGTAGGAACTACTATCCTAACGTCAGCTTATATGATAATAACAACTCTACCCTGCTACTGTCGCAGTTTTTTTATTATTACAGCTGAATCAGTTATCATAAATTTAAAATTAAAAAAAACCCGCAGCATCAAGTCATCGTTACTACGTTCTCGCAATATAATTGAAGTAACAGGATACCAAGTTTCAAATCGATCAGACCTGTGGAAATTAAACTCTCGGTTAGGTAAGTCGGTAAGGTTACTTGATAACCTTTCAAACTAAAAAAAACTGGACAAGTGCGAGTCGGACTCACCCACCGAGGGTTCCGTACAAATTTGTAGGTAGATACATATTATAATTAATTACAAATGTATAGTTTTCCGATTTTTCCCTATATTTGTAGTACAAGACGGTACTACTTGTTAAATTTCATAGTTCTAGGCCAACGGAAAATACCTTTTAATTACCAAATACCTTTTACCAAAATTTAAATATAAATTGAAATAAAACTACTTTTTACGGATTTTATCGCGTTGTATTGATATTATTTGATTCCCGACGTTTCGGATCCTTTACAAATAAATCCTTTAAATATAAATGTTGATTTTCCGTATCTTTGTTTAACGTAACTTAGAAGTTTGATTTTTTCACAGCTTCAAGGGACTGTAGACCTGAGTATATGGTTTTAATTTCAACTCGATACCTCCACGCGTTCCCGAGATAAAGGGTCTTGACAGACAGACGGACGAACGGACGGACACCAAAGTGATCGTATAAGGGTTCCGTTTTTTCCTTTTGAGGTTCGGAACCCTAAAACCGGAATCAAAATTGGTCCATTTGTTTGTTTCGTTAAATTTAGAATACCCCTCTTTTTTGCATCGGTGGTGATGATGATGTCTATGCCATTTATTATAGAGAGTAGACCGTCGGCTATCTTAGTATCGTTACAGCAAACAATTGAAGGCTGGGTTTTTAAAGAAACGATGTGGATAGTGTATAATAGCTGAAATGAAATAGTTGAAGACGACACGTTTGGCGTAGCGGCTGAGCGATCGGCTTCTGCACCACGTGTTGTGGGTTCGATCCCCACACCGAGTAAATATTTGTATGATCTACAGGTAGTTGTTCCGGGTCTGGGTGTTTGTGTATGTGAGAATTTGTGTTTTAAACGCACCCACGATACAGAAGAAAATAGTGCGGCCAACGTTTTTTTTTTTTAAAAAAAAACATGTGACACCAGTTATATAACTATAGCTTTTTTTTGTTTACGGGGGGAAACCTTTAAAAGGCGACCAGTCTTCGGGGATTAGACCAGGGAGTGTGAGATTTTTACCCACTAAACCCCGGTTGCAACCATCGGCACATGAAGGTCTCACTGTGTCCTCTTAAAAGACCACCCCAGTACCCCCCTGTGCAGCACCCGTTCGGGCTCATCTCTGGGGAGACTGTAAAGGGATCTCCCCTGAACCTTACTATGCACGGCAGTACGTGACCACTGTGCTGCCGTCTTCTCTGGAGTCAGACGATGGGCGAACAGATTCCCCTCTCTGTACGACCACGACCCCAAAGGCCCGCCTGGCTAACGTGACGTTAGCGGGATTTTATTAGGTGTTGAGGCGATTTCTGCGCCGGCACCTTTTTCTCCGAGCAGGGTCGGCTCTGGTCAACTATAGCCTAACCTCTCTCACTCTGAGAGTTATCCTGTGCTCAGCAATGGGATAATAGATGGATTGACGGTGATACCAGTGTCAGTAATAATAAGTCCTTTGATGAAATTGTCTCGTCCTCTATTACATAGGACCTAAACATACTTACGAACTGTGGGTGTACATTAGTACACATCTGCTGCCTAACCATTCAGGGAATACAGGCGTGATCGTATGTTATTTTCTATTTTTAAATTCCGACCCAAAAAGTTTAACGTGTGTATCTGTGTGTCTGTCTGTGGTATCGTAGCTCCCAAGAATTGGCTGATTTGATGCGGTCTTTTTACTTATACAAAAATACAATCATGTTCGTAACAGTTATGTAACATAAGGTATTATTTACAGAACAGCCGAGAGACGATGCTGTATATTCTGGACTGCATCTTCTCGGTGACGGTGGTGGGGTCCCTGGTGGTATTCGTGTGGCGAGGCTCCTGGGCGCTGCTTGACATATTCATCTTCCCTGAAGATCCAAGTAAATCGTGTTGGACATCACTGGTGAGTCTATTATAATTTAATTTTACACTAAGCTGTTGCTGGTTTCACTCGCATTGACTACAGCGCCACCTCGTTAGCTGGCGCTGTAGCTATAACTATAGTTGAACTACCTATAGGTACAGTTGCCCCCTTATGAGTCCGGCGGACCGATTTTCCCTAACAAACTTAATAACGGAATAAATCGTAATTCAAACACAATTTAATTAAATTCTGTTATTATTCGGATTCCGATACCGATAATCTAGGTTCCTACTTTATCATTTCGTCCAAAATATTTCACTGGAAATAAATGTAAGCGATTGCAATTGTTGATAACTTTACAAAGTTTGGTACGATTTTCGGGTCTTTTATTTCCAGTGAAGTACTCAGTAGTAAACAAAATAGTACGATAGGAACTAAATTAACGGTGTCCAAATCCGGATTATAACATTTGATAGGATATTGTCTGGATTACGATTTATTTTGGTATTACGTTTATATGAGCAATTCAAGCTCCGAAAACATTAAAATTGATCAAACTGTTAAAAAACAAGGGCCTTTCCCTTGTTTCCATTGAATTTTAAAAAATCCATTCTTAGTATACCTCGACCCATAACTTCACTACCATGAGGTAGTGAGTAGACTAATGATAGTCTGGTGGTTCAATGCGTGACTGCGACGTTGAGGTCCTCGGTTCGATTCCCAGGTCGAGCAGTGCATTATGATAGTATGTCATGTTCTCCCCATAAAGATAACCCTCGTTTGACCAGCAGCCATGCGTTATCTGTCAGTCAGTAAGTCAGGACTTTGATCCTTATAGATACAGACACGATATTGCCCGCGGTTTCACTCACGTCACGTCCGAAGAAACATACACCATATTTTAAGCTAGACCAGACAATACAACTCTCAAGACCGCATACAATTAATGCAGTATTTTGCATGATACATGCGAAAATACAGACAGACAGACTAACAAAAATTCCAATAATAATTGTTTTGGCTTGGTCTTATAAAAATCGTAATTCAATAATTTCCATTCCACCCAGTGTTCCTAAACATACTAGATTAGATAGGAGTGCTTGACATTAACAAAATTTCAATCAATTTTTTTTTATCAATTGCAATTGAATTAATTTGATTGCAAATGACAAAATTTTTTTAAACACCCACTTATTATAAAAATAGGATAACCGTATTATGTATTTTTCTGATATTCAATCATTAACATACTTATTTTTAATTTTGAGTTTAACCGTACAACTGTACAGTTAAACGGGCTAAATGGTGAAATGAAATGACGATGAATTTTTCTGACCCTTTAAAAAATAGTTTTACTTAGTTCGTTGTTGATATACTATTTATTATTTCGACAACATTTCAATTTTCGCATTTTCCGCCGTATAAGTGACGTCATCACACGGTTTCTGATTTTTTTCTCCGAAATGAAGAAATATAAATAAAAATGTTTTGGAACTCAAGATAGGAAAACAAAGAAACAGTATTTTTGATTTGGTGGTTAATTCAACTAATAGTTTTGAAATGTTGTCAATTAAATTACTTGGATTTTTTTATTGCAATTGATTAATTGATTGAAATTTTAATTGTTTTAATTTAATTTAATTAATTAATTGTAATTGTCCAACATTGCTAGATAGATACATTTCCGCCTTATATAATATAAAATCTTCCATTAGGATTAACCCTAATGGAAGATTTTTTTAAATAAAGAGCCTTCAAGTGTAGTTATCAAAGGACAAGATTTTAGAAGTATAGTACCTATCTTCCTACTTACCTACAGCTTCTAATCTTTTAGTATTCTCACCGCATTGCTCACTTTACAATCCTCCGGTTTATGACATTGCTATGCTCATATAATTTCGTAACTACACCATTGTGCTTGATAATTAAAGTTATATATGTTAAGGCCAACTAAAAAGGTGTGGAAAAATATTGGATTTTGTTAAAAATTTGCTTTTCCCTTTAGTATGCCGTATTTTATCCTTATTAGCGACACTATCAGATGGTGTAAAAACAGTGTGTGTTTTTTCCAAAATCACTGGGTTCGATACGTATATTGTTTCTTAAAAAATCCAATGATGCAGTTTTAGACATACCTAAGTAATTAAGATAAAGTACTAACTTTATCTTAATTACTTAGGTATGTAACTCGAAAAATTCCGTAATGTCCGTAGTTATACTATAACTACGGACATTACGGAATTTTTCGAGTTATATTTACATTATTAAATTCCGAGGTATCGGACTCTACATTTACAGCATCCACGGTCATGAGCAGACTGCTCTGTGCTGTTGAATCAAGCTGAGTAAAGATTTAAACTGTAATAATATTTTTTAGTATCTATGGAGTTTCTTCCGGCTCTTCTCCATAAGACCCACTTTTTGGAACCGTGCGGCTATTTTTACCTTTTCAATAGTACCTATTTTAGTGGTTTAATTGAAATAAAACATTTTCCAAACTATTCATAAAAATATAAAACGTCTTATAAATTTATTATAGCTAAGTACATTATATTATTTTGTATTCTTTACCCTGTTACAGAATATCACTTGTCAAAACGAGACAAACCACATTATAGCTGTGGGAGGTTTACTGTACTGCCTCATTAGTCTAGTGGTCCCAAGCGCGACTGCTACACTAGAGGTCCTGGGTTCCATCCCCAGGTCGAGCAAAGTGTTATTGGGTTTTTCTATGAAATTCTCAGTAGCAGCTCGGAGTCTGGATTAATGGCTATAGGCTCGCTCCCTATAACATGGGACCTAAACATACCAGCGATCTGTAGGTGTACATTAAGTAGCCTCTGCCTAACCCTTCGGGGAATACAGGCGTGATGGTATGATGGTATGAATAAAGGGGTGACTATACATTTTAATATTCGAGTAAGCCTCAGAAATCAGTATGTTAGTCAGTACGGAGTGCTTATGTATTGCCAACAAAAAACCCAGGCTAGAAGATCTCAAGACGAAGTGTGTAAGAGTTACCCATGGACGCTGTAAAGGATCCGAAACGTCAAGATTTAATGCAGTTTTAGTTTTCATCAAAATCAGGCCCAAGACTACTTATTAGGATTTTTTGCTTTTCCTTACGTACCATCACGCCTGTATTCCCTGAAGGGTTAGACAGAGTACTATTATACACCCACAATTTGCCAGTACGTTTAGGTCTCATGTAATAGGGGGCGAACCTATTGCTATTAACCGGGCACAAGTCCAAACTCCAAGCTGCTATTGAGAATTTCATAGGAAAATCAAATAACTGCTACTCTACCGTAGTAGTCGCGCTTTGGACCACTAGACTAACGAGACAGTCTTTCCTTATAAGTAGTTACGGATTCGGCCATCCACACCCACTTAAAAAATTTATCCTGTTTATTAAGACGACAGATACTGGGAAGTATGATGCTTGTTATTCCAAAGGAAACGGTAAAGAGTAGGCGTAAAGTACATTATGCAAGCAATCATTGTATTACACTAAGCAAGTTCATGACCATAACATTACCTTATTAGCGGAGATGTGCTGATGTCAACAGTTAAAATTTACAACGTTTATGTAAAATAAAAAAAACCGGCCAAGTCCAAGTCGGACTCGCTCCCCAGGGTTTCGTACAAATTTGTAGGTAGGTACATATTGTTATCTATACTTATAATAAATCTGTAGAGAGGTCAATTCTGTACATGAAATATATTTCCAAAATAACTATCAGCGGGTGATTAGTGATCGATACTGACGCCAAAAATGCAATCAGTAAAATTTTTGTCTGTCTGTCTGTCTGTCTGTCTGTCTGTCTGTCTGTATGTTCGTTATAGAAACAAAAACCACTCGACGGATTTCAACGAAACTTGGTACAATTGTTCTTCATACTCCTGGGCAGGTTATAGTATACTTTTCATCACGCTACAATCAATAGGAGCAGAGCAGTGAAGGGAAATGTTGGGAAAACAGGAGAACTTACTCCATTTTTTAAGCTTCCGTCGCGTATGCAGCCTTAATAGTTAAAGCTACACAGAAATCATGTATGACGGAAATGTTCTTCTTAAAATTATATAAAAAATATTCCACGACAGCAAATGTCTATCTTTTATGGTTGACTCACAATAACACGTGTAACTCCCGATAGCTTAGCAGTTCAGAGCTTTCTGATTATATTTGTCTACTCTTACGTTACGTGACTGACTGACTGACATAGTGATCTATCAACGCACAGCCCAAACCACAGGTTATAGTATACTTTTCATCACGCTACGATCAATAGGAGCAGAGCAGTGAAGGGAAATGTTGGGAAAATGAGTGATTCATGAGAAAGGTTTCAAGCTATAAAACATCACGCTACAACCCTTAGGAACGGGGCAACGCAGGTGAAACCGCGGGCGAAGAACTAGGGAAGAAAGTAACTATTCCACGCGGACGAAGTCGCTGGCAAAAGCTAGTTAATTATAAATGTATATGTTTCCAGATTTTCCCCTATACTTGTAGTAAAAGACGGTATTATTTGCCAAATTTCATAGTTTTAGGTCAACGGAAAATACCCTATAAATTTTGATTCCCTTGAGAGTGTCGAAATATACGTTTTATGCGGCATATAGGCCGTTTCTTAATTTTTTACGTTAACTTAGAAGTTTGATTTTTTCACAGATTTAAGGGACTGTTGTAGACCTGAGTATATACTTTTGGATAGACAGACGAACAACAAAGTGATCCTACAAGGGTTTTGTTTTTCCCTTTTGAGGTACGGAACCCTAAAAATAGACATACCATACGCCTGTATTCCCCGAAGGGTTAGGCAGAGCTGTAATAAACGAATGTCCACTCACAGTTCGATGGTAGGTATGTCATTGTTTAGGTTCCATCTAATAGGGCACAAATCCAAGCTTCGAGCTCTAGCTTACTTTACTTTATTTACTATTACTTTACTTTTTACTTTTGTATGATAACTATTACTTTACTATGCTGTAAAGGATCCGAAACGTCGGGAATCAAATAATATCAATGTACCGCGTTAAAACCCGTAAAAAGTAATTTTATTCCAATGTCTAATGTTCGCGTTAGTGTCAAAAACCTATAATATAGTCAAAAATACATTTTCCTACATTCGCATATAGGTCATTAAGCAATACTGAGTCAGTGACCATTTAGGTACGTGTACGCAATTGGGTCTTCCTCTGTCTTGCGTCCCCCATCGTATGTATAGTACCGTGTTGTTATTGGATTTTAACTCGTCACGAATTAGGACGTAGGTATTGTAAACATATAATGTGCTACGGGACTTTCTAGAAGTTAAGGGTATTATATTGCTCAATGACCTTGAGTATTTAGTCTTTGTGCTAGTATTTGTTAGTCACAGGCATTGCTTCACGCGGTTGCTAGTGAGGTTTCGGGTATTTCTTTATTATTTCAAAATATTCAAAGAAATAAGACAATATAAACAATAAAAATTGTTAATTACGTCATTACAATTTTTTTCGTATAAAATTCATGATTAACTATTAAGCCGTTAAAGAGAAAAAATACAAATTAGGTTAAAAAAGATCTATTTACTTCAATTATTATCCAAAATTGGGGAAAATTTATAAAAATTTTAAACAATACAATTTGTTTGTGATGACCTTAAGTATAACATATATTTTTTATGTGGCAAACGCACATAAGGATTCCACTAGAAACTTCTTTAAAGCTAGGGTGTTTTTTGGATTTGAGCGATGTAATGCCCTTAAATGTTTACGTGAAAAGCAGAGTTAATATTTATCAAAGACTAAAAAATATTTTTTCTCATCCCTGCTATTTCACCCGATTTCCCCGTCCCTAGAGGTTATACCATGATGTTAAATCCTTACTAATATTATAAACGTGAAAGTTTGTGAGTATGGATGTATGGATGTTTGTTACTCTTTCACGCCAGAACGGCTGAATAGATCTTGATAAAACTTGGCAGACAGATAGATTATATTATAGCCTGGAATAACACATAGGCTACTTTTCCTGAAGTGCATGCAGACAAAGACGTGGGCAGAAGCTAGTAGCCTATAACCTTCTTCGTGAGACCGTATGAAAATCAGTTCGGTAGTTTTTGAGTTTATCGCGTTCAGACAGACCTCATAAAAATGTAATTGGCCGAGGTATTATTACATTACGTCCTAATAATTAGTAAGTTCTACGCTTGAGATTGTTTCACGTCTGTATTCCCCGAAGAGTTAGACAGAGCCGTACCAATAGGTATACCCGATAGTTCGCCGGTATGTTTAGGTCTCATGCAATAGGGGGCGAGCCTAATGTATGCTGCTGCTGAGAATTTCATTATAAAATTAATAATATTTTGCTCGACCTGGGAATCCAACCCTGGACCTCTGGCGTAGCTTAGGACCACTACGCTAATGAGGCAGTTCTACGCACAATACGCAGAACTTATATTGCTTTAGAGCAATTGAGATACAAGTCAGGAGCCAGAAAATCTCTCAAGTTTACACCAGCCTTCATCCTCGTTCAATATCATGGCGGTGACATTGAGCAAATTGCAACACGTGGGCGGCACGGGCGGACAGAAATACGTAGCTTATTAGCAAACACCGCTGCGAAAGCGTTTACTTCATTGTCAGTTCCTGAAACCGAAGACATTTAGCACGCAAATTGGAAAAATACGTCTTCCGTACTATTTTTAGGAGTTAGACGTCATTGTACTTGTCCTGTAGGAACGTGCATAGGTACTGTATCGTAGCATAGTAGCATTACTACGAGTTGACATGTTCGTTCGAAAGCGCTAACATCTATCAAAGCAAACAATCTTTATATATATAATTCTTCTGTGAGTGTGTATGTCACTGAACTTCTCTCAAACGACTGGACCGATTTTGATAAAATTTTTTGTGTGTGTTCAAGGGGATCTGGGAATGGTTTAGATTCAGAATTGGACCCGGTAGGTGGCGCTGCAATCGAGTTTTGGGTTATTTTCAGGGCAGGACAACGTCTGCTGGGTCCACTAGTTGTTTATAAATAAATTCAACTCCTATAACGGTTACATGAGAAATTAAAATTTATTAGTACCTAGGTAGTACATTTTACGTCCACGATACCAGACGAATTCTAGCAGTAATTACATTCAACCTACCAGCTTATAATAATTGCTTTATCGGTAAAAGAAAACATCTTGATCAAACCCACTAACTGTTCCCGATTCTAGGAGAATAAAGTCAAAGTCAAAGTCAAAATGTTTTATTTCAATTAGACCACTAAATAGGTACTTTTGAAAAGTCAAAACTATTTGCACGGTTCCAAAAAGTGGGTCGTATGGAGAAGAGCCGGCAAGAAACTCCATAGACACTCTTTTAAAAAAATAAAAAACTTGATTACAATATTATGTTTTACAACTTTGTTCCAACTAGTTGCTGAGAATTCTGCAGTTTGATGTATAAGATTTATTCAATATACAAAAGGAATTAGGGATTGCCACAGCAAGTAAGAGCTGACCAGCCCCGACAGACATTAGTAATTGCAATAGTAATTGTAGTAAAGATCGATTAGCTTTTAAAATTTCTTAAGACTGCAATAAGGCCGTCAAGTCATACGGGACTAGAGTAGCAGTGTACCTAGTAGTTGGCTTCCTAAATTACCTGAACTATTATTTTTTTATAGTACCTACACGTGACACGTCATTGGTTATCTACATATATAAAAGAAGAACCTGACTGTCTGACTGATGTATCAACGCACAGCCGAAAATACAGGAGATCTCCGAAAGTTTGCATACTGGTTCCTTTTGCACTGTAGACGGGCACTAACAAAGGCTTTTTGGAAATTCAATCCCTAAGGTGGTGTAAAGAGGGGTGAAAGAATGTATGAAAGTCCGGGCACACTATCATGCCTTTGACAGACACACACACACACACTTAAATACATATTTAATAAACGATAACATGTCAAGATTTAAATATGATTCCATAGTACAGCTGTCATTCGCTGTTGACATTTTGACAATTGTAATTAGACATATAACACATTTTATGATATGAAACCTCCATGGTGTAAGTACAGTGGGCACAGTATATTTTATAAAGAAAAAATGACCTAAGTACCAACGAAGGCGTACAATATTTCCAGTAGCATTTATAACCCTTACAGCGTTATGTTATTATATGTATGACGATATAATCTTTAGGAGTATTCATCAGATAATATGCAATTTCCTTAGTGAGCCTGTAGATTTGTCGTCATTTATAAAATTAGTCTTTAAGTGAGGTTTATGACACATCAAGCGTTCTGTTCATAATGCAAATGTTTTCCTTGAGTGATGTAATGAAATTGGTACCTATCTATTGTTAGGAACAGTCCGTACCTTAGAATGCAACCTTATTACAATTACGATAATCGTAAGCGATATTCAGAATCCCGGAAACCCAGAAATCAATTTATCCTTAGGGTATCAGTAGCGCCATTAAATTTGGCTGTGGAAATCTTTGTTCAAATAACAAAGTCTTCCACATATAACAAAAAAACGATAATAATTACTAATGATCTTTAATTGTGGTGATGGAGTATAGCTTATCCCTTCTCACTTTGAGAAGAGATCCATGCCCAGCATTGGGACACTGATGCTGATAAATTGTGAATTATGGAATAAAAGCGTTATTCGGTATAAGAGTCAATTCCCTGGATTATGAACATCCATCCATATTCCGTGGGTTTTAAGTATACCTACTTAAATATTTCTTAGGGGTTAAGTTCTGTGTTTATAAATCATTAGTAACAAAGATTACTTAATATTTATTATCTATATCTATACTTATAATAAATCTGTAGAGAGGTCAATTCTGTACATGAAATATATTTCCAAAATAACTATCAGCGGGTGATTAGTGATCGATACTGACGCGAAAAATGCAATCAGTAAAATTTTTGTATGTCTGTCTGTATGTTCGTTATAGAAACAAAAACCACTCGACGGATTTCAACGAAACTTGGTACAATTGTTCTTCATACTCTTGGGCAGGTTATAGTATATATATAGTATTCATCACGCTACGATCAATAGGAGCAGAGCAGTGAAGGGAAATGTTGGGAAAATGAGTGATTCATGAGAAAGGTTTCAAGCTATAAAACATCACGCTACAACCCTTAGGAACGGGGCAACGCAGGTGAAACCGCGGGCGAAGAACTAGGGAACAAAGTAACTATTCCACGCGGACGAAGTCGCTGGCAAAAGCTAGTTATAAATATGATTCAAAACATCAACTCATTCCATAACTATTAACTGTTTCCTTATATTTATATTTTCTCAAATCCCACGCTATTAGGAAATGCGAAAGCTTAAGAACAATGTAACGTATTATAAATAAACGTTTATTATTAAACTTTCTTGTTGACACAACTATCTCATTGTTCATCGGGTGTTTCCACTGTTAGACAAACACTCGTCTTATTTTAAAACTTATTTACAATTAATTAAGTCTCAATTTACAGAGCTTAGGTCGTTAAGCCTGTAATAAGGATTGGTCTACTGACGACATAGGTGGTATAACTATAGCGAGATAAGGAAGTGTTGTTTGTCTAAGCGAAGGTTCAGGCGCCGGAGTTTATCTACGTAATGTCTGTTAATTTGTTTGTTAAATATCACATGCATAACAAATAATAGAAGATCTAGATATAAGTGAATTCTAAAGGAAATACTTATTTGAGAAAGAAAAGATTTACCGTGACCGGATATTTTTTTAAGCTTATTAGCAATGTGGATCACACATTATTGTATTCTTGTTAACCCCACGCGCTAAGTAAGCAAGTTAAGGTAAAGGCTTGTATTACGAGTGGGTTGACGTCGGTAGTGCAATGGGTCGGTCTCCAACCGGCAATCACATGATGGCAAGTCCAACCCCTTATTAGGCTACCGCCGCTTATTAGTCGCGAATTCATTGTTTTCTTACCGCAGGCGAGACTTTAAGCCGCGACTACATTCATAAAAGTTAACTATTACTATATTAACATATTTTGTAACTGATAAATTAAGAGTCCGGCGGATCCAATTTATCTTACAAACGTAATACCAAAATAAATCGTAATTCAAACGCAATTTAATCAAATTCTGTTATTATTCGGATTCCGATACCGTTAATCTAGGCTCCTACGTTTTGTCCAAAATACTTCACGAAAATAAATGCAAGCGTAAGCAAATGCAATTTTTAATAACTTTACCAAGTTTGAAACTATTTTTCGGTCTTTTATTAAGTACCTAGTAGTAGACGAAATAGTATTGTAGAAACCTAGATTAACGTTATCCAAATCTGAATAATAACATAATTTGATAGGATATTGTCTGAATTACAATTTATTTCGGTATTACGTTGTTGTGGGCAATTCAAGCTTCGCCGGACCCTTAAGCAGGCGGTTTTCAATTCCACGTGTTTATTTTTGTATGACCTGTCTCATTAGTCTAGTTTTCTTAAGCGCGACTGCTACCTTAGAGATCCTAGGTTTGAGCAGTATTAGGAATTGGGTTTTTCTATCAAATTCTCAGTAACAGCTCGGGATTTGGATTTGTGCCCGGTTAATGACAATTGGGGTCACCCCTAAATCTGTGCGTTCGGAATTCCATGGTTAGAGAGAGACGGCGGGAGACAATAAGAAAGGCTGTATAACGACTCCCATGACCACAACTACTCTGCCAAGAGTATACGACTGAGAAGAAGAAGAATGGCAATTGGCTCACCCCCTATTACATGACATCTAAACATACTAGTAAACTGTGGGTATTAGTACACGTCTGACTAACCCTTCGTAATATAGGCGTGATGGTATATTATAATTTTTTGACGGAGTATTTTGATATTTATTTTTATTTAAGTCCGTATTTTGCTGATCTGATTCGAATCCTTGTCAGGACTCATTCAGAAAGTATTATGTACTTCATCATCTCCTTTTGGTCCACAGATAATGGGATACGCAGTGGTAATAGTGACGTTTGCGCTGCAAGCTCCAGTGCGCTGGGCGGCGGCGCGACTGCACGGCGCGCCGCGGCTACTGCTTGCTGACGTGTACCACCTCATCTCCTTTGTAGCCACCGTCAACGTCTGGCGGGGCATCTGGGGACTGCTCGATATTTATTTCTTCCCTGGTAAGTCGAAATATTTATTTGTAATCGATCCAAGAAATGGTAACTGTGAGACTACCCTGGAAATTTCGTCACAGTCTTTAAGGGTTAAAATTTTAATCACTGCTAGGCATTCGTTATTTGCCTTCTCTCCTTTCTGTATTCCCTCATAGCAATCTAATCCCAAACTTATTTTTTGAAATCTTTACAGAAACACCAAAATTGAGCAACTGGGGTTCCCACATAGTGAGCCTAACGCTGCTCATACTCCTCAACTGTTCAAACTCCGTCATCGTCCGAGGAGTATACATAGACGCCGAAGAGCCGGCGGGGGAGTGCGTGGTCTTCCCCTGCCACTATCTCAGGCTCTTCTTCCACAAAGAACGAACTAAGAAAAGACACAGAAGAGCCTTACAAGTCGCTGCAGCTGCTGGAAGAAAGCCAGAAGAGGCTAATGTCCCTCTACAAATGCCCGAAGAGAAAGTCTAGTTAAAATATGACTTTGGTTCAAGTAAGGAAGTTTTATTCCAAGTTATTTTTGAAGTTTGAACTGTTTTTAGATTAGAATCCCCAGTGATATAGTGAGTTCCTGAAGTGATTGGTGATATGGGAACGATTGATGCTAGGGATGTATGAATAGAAATCATAATTATGTAAACGTCTATGATGATATTTGCTTATCTACAACTGCTAAAGTAAATAAGGCGATATTGAATGGAGAACTAAAAATAATAATGTTGATTGTTTATGTAAAATACTGTGTAAGAAATTTTGGCGCATATATGAGTATGTGCATTCTTTACAAAATTAAGTGTTAAGCCAAATGATACTTTTAACATCGATAAATACTATAAAATTTGAATGACTACTGCTATAGGATCGAGTTTGCGAAAAGGGAAAATCCTTAGTCTATGTGATCATGATTGTCTTGAAACTGTAATTATATTATACTTAGTTGCTTTAGAATAGTCATAAGCTGAAAACTACGTTTGAAATAGAATCTTAATATGTAGAAGACTTCTTAAAATTATATTTCTAATCTATATACATTACTGGACCCAACGCTGTAACATCTTTTAATTTGGTAACTGTAACATGATATTCCTATAATTTTTTCCATAATTTCAAAGTGTTGTTGAGTAATAAATCATTGAAAATGGGTAATACAACAGTGATTACGCGAAACGTTTTCATTCGTGAAAAATACTGAGTTAGCTACATTTTGCAGTTGAAATTCTACTGCAATATGCGCATGCGCTTTAATAAAACTACCTCTATCTTCATCTTGATTTTACTAGGTTCTCCTCTTAACATTTTTTCATAATATTTCTTCTTTTGACATTGTATATTTCTTTGTTTTTGTATCTATCAAATCATGATTTTACATTTTCAGGAGAATCTTCTAAAATAACATTGTTTTCTGATTATTTTTAAGTGTAAGTTAAAATAAGTATTTGTTCTGAGTCGAAGTACTAAAAGTCTTTACTAGTTTGTAAAAGAAAATAATGTAAATATTGAACAATGAAGTTATAATAAGTATACTAAGTTATTGTAAGTAATGTTGAACGATACATAATAAACGTATTGATATTTTATCGGTTGTTTTATTAATAACTTTAGTTATTGAATTAAATCGATTAAAACAATTAACGATGCATTACGAAGTGTGTGATACATATTTGTCACTGTCTAGCAAGTCCCTTTGTTGTGGTGAATGAGGTAACTACGTCTTCTAGGTTTGTTGATAAGTCTAACTGCCTTATTCTATAACGTTCCTTAGCTAAATGGCAACTGAATTTGGTATCTTGTGCTATCCCACTTGACATCAAAATTTCAAAAACAAATAATAAATATCATAAAGAATATTTAGATATAGACTTTATTATATTTAATGATAGACTTTGGAATAAGGCCAAACGCCGAAATGGTCAAACGCATCCAAATAAAAATTGGAAGATTTTCAATTGAAGTGATAATTAGTCCACAATCCTAGAAAAGAAATTTAATAAGTATTGATAAACTTATTTTCTTCTAGTCTAAAAACGTTATTGGTCTAGATTCCCGATATTTATCTTTAAGCAACGATTATAATAATCATTTCATATTAAAACCTAATTACCTAACTAAAGCATTTGGCACGATGAACTTGACTTATTGTTTTTAATATCCGGAAATTTAAGAATAATAATTTTCAATTTTGTATAGATAAGTTTTACCAATTACATTGCATACAATTTACCATCGAGATAAAATAGAAAACATCAATATTAAACAGTAAGGAGTTGCCTTACTTAACTTATTTTATGGCATTCCGCAGGGCAATCTTTTTGGCCCTTCTTATTAATTTACCTTAAATATTACAAAAAAATACGTATCTGAAATGATAACCATTCGTTTGTGTCAATGTTGCTGAATAAATAATTTGTTTTCACTTTTATAATGATTAAAGTATCATTAGGAAGGACCATTTACATAATATGAATCTGGTAGAAAAACAAATTATTAATTACGTCATTACATTTTTTTTGGTACAAAATTCATGACTGACTATGCCATTAAAGAGAAAAAATACAAATTACGTTAAAAAAGGCCTATTTACTTCAATTATTATACAAATATGGGCCAAATTTATAAAAAATTTAAACAATACATTTTGTTTATGATGACCTTAAGTATTACATATATTTTTTATATGGCAAACGCTTATAAAGATTCCACTAGAAACTTCTTTAAAGCTAGGGTGTTTTTTGGATTTGAGCGATGTAATGCCCTTAAATACAAAAGATGTCAACAGAAACATTAATCAGTACGTTCCTAGCCTCATTAATAATATCGCTACACTTTCATTGAAAAAACCGCAATCTATATTCAATTAAAAACAATCAATAAACTTTATTGAATTGAATGCAGGAACATGCGGACTATATCATAATTATTATGAATAATGTGATTGTGGGCGGCGAAAACAAAAATACTTCCCGACGGTCTATTATTATCCTTTGGAAGAAAACCAGAGGTCCTCGCCCTTATTGAACTTTGCAAACACAACTCTGCAATGGTAATGATCCTTATTGTAGAAGGTGTAAGAGTGAAATTGTTGTTAGTTGTTGTCATGTTCACAGATTCATTGAGACGACAATGGAGATATCTTATCGCATAGGTTACATGTTTTATTACAGATCCGAATAACTGCTTTGTTTTGCTGCTGGGTTTTCTTATATGGGAAATGGTTTTTTTTTAATACGTTTGGGGTATCTTACTTTTACAAAGAGAATGTTTTTTAACCCTAGTGTGTCTACTGGCTTTTCCCGTACCCTCCCCATTCCTGATAGCAAGATATGACCAAAAATGTATTTTTGGAAAGATATTTGTCTACTTAGCACTTAGTCAATGAAGAAATTGAGAAATTCTTTAAGTAGTCATTTCTATATAATCTGCCTATGAAATTCCACTGCTAGAGATAGATGTCCCTCTCTCTCTATAGGTGTCTAGCTCTCCCTGTACTTGGCCCAAAACAGCCGATCATGAATACTCCGTAGTCCATACTTATCCAGCTGGACCCAAACGACGTTCCGTTTCCATTAGAACATTATTGTGGCGATTTATTCCGCGTGTGAGTGATGCTTGCAAGCCAGCTGCGCTTGTGTTTGCCAGTCTACGGTGCATTCTTTGTATATTTAGCCACATCCGTACCTCAGAGAACGCATTATGCCTTCAACTGCAGTCGTCATTATGAACTCTTAAAATAAGCATTAGGTAGTCGGAAGTCCGAGAAGCCTGAAAACATAACCTTAGGATATTGATATTGGAGTCTGGAAGAGCTTCATGCATAATACTGAATTCATTCAGTCGCATCTGGTTAGACTCGAAGCCAACCCAGCATAGTTGGGAAATCCTAAGATAATGTCAGTCATTTTTTTTATTTCAATTAGGCTACTAAAATAGGAATATACTTTTGAAAAGTCAAAACTAGTTGCACAGTTCCAAAGTTAGGTCTTATGGAGAAATAAAATGATGATGTACATTTACCATCTAAAATATAAAAGACATTTTTTACATTTAGTCTGTGAATAAATATTTGAGTTTGAGTTTGATGATATCGTACTTTGACCTTGTCTCCAGTTATGGACAAAGAGTGCAATAGTGGATAACCAAAATATTCCAAATTAGTCGAGACCCAAATACACTGGTATAATTCCACGGACAAACAGTCATATCAAGTGTTATTGTATGTACTAAGTCTACCTACCGCGACGTGATTTAAGTAGTAAATATTGTATTATTGATATTATTTACGATACACCCGCTTTATCTGGAGACATGCTCACACGCATAATAGCAGACAATGTTTGTGTCTGGAAATGTATGTAACTGATTACCATGGGTTAACTAATTTAGGCACGCGACTTTGTGCGACTTTTATCTGCTCTACAGTATTTTTTTTTGAACTTATTTGATGCCACTGTGGAGCAAAGGTATTCTTTCATCATCCTTATATCATCGTCAACTGATGTTTGTTCAATGGCTATCTGAAACTAGTATCTCCATCTCATATAAAGTGGCTCATTATTCTAAGGATCGTTAGCGCGACAGCTATGGTTCAGGGTTCTATGTCAATAAAACTGTTTTTTTTTCTATGAAATTCTCATTAGCAGTTCAGGTTTAGATGTGCTCGGTTAATCGGTTTAAAAGAGTGTCCATGGAGTTTCTTTCCGGATTCTTCTCCATAGGATCAACCTTTTGGAACCGTGCAATTAGAATCATTCACGAATAATGTTTCATAAACGGTTGTAAAAACTTACTTGAAATAAAAACATTTGAACTTGAACTTAATGGCCATAGGCTCGCCCCCTATTACATTGGACCTAAACATACCGGCGAACTGTATATGGTGTACATGTGTACACCTCTGCCTAACCCTTCGACGATTACAGTTTTGACGGTATGTTATATTATGTATATCTACGTTTTGGACCACTAGACTATTAAGGCTGTTTAGATATAAATAGATATATGTCGTTGAGAAATGAGAATACCAGGGATTTTAAGTAATCAAGTAGTTACGTATGGTAGGTTTTAGGTTCTTTTTAATCGTTCATAATATGTAAAGTCATCAACACTTTTCTCATTTTCCTAGATTTAGTTTAGTGAAAGGACATAATTATGTATCACTAAACATTTTAAGTAATACGAACGTAGATGAAGCGAAAGTGGTGTGCCAGGATCGTAATAAGTGGAAATCTATAGTATCTGCCTACCCCAATGGGAGACAGGCGTGAAAATATGTATCTATTTGACATCTACCGTGATGTTATAGGTAGTATCTATCCCTATAGGATATGACCAATGGCTTCGTCTACTTAAAATTAAAAAGTGTCACTTATTTATATTTATTATAATACAATTATAATTACAAAATCAAGTAATAATAAAAAGATTAGGTACAACTAAAATCGCACACTGAAGTCGGTATAGGCAAGTCTAGTGACGTATTCCCAGTTCGTGAGGTCACATTTCTCGATCTTACAACCTGGAGACCCCGTGGTACTCAGCCAATCTATCCTGAAAATAGAAAAAATAATTTACATTACATTTTTTATTTAGACCAGCCCGCATTATTGAAATTCTGGAGCGATCTACACATAATCAACCCATTACATTGTCCCACTGTTGGGCACGGGTCTCCTCTCATAATGAGTGGGATTAGGCTAAAGTCCACCACGCTAGACTAGTGCGGGTTGGCAGACTTCACACACCGTCGAGAAAATTTCTCAGGCATGCAGGTTTCCTCACGATGTTTTCCTTCACCGTTTAAGCGCGTGATAATTAACTATTAATACGCACATGACTTCGAAAAGCCAGAGATGCGTGCCTTGAATTCGAACTCGAGACTTTTGACTTGGCAGTTCAATGGTCATCACTAGGCTATCACTGCACTTCTACACGGGGAAGGGCATAAATAAATACGCTACTACCACGACACTGACCTGTGGGTAGCCACAGCACAGGTCAGTGTCGGAGCATACCTAAGTTCAAAGTTCAAATGTTTTTATTTCAAATAAGCTTTTACAAGCGTTTATGAAACGTTATGATTCCAGTAGCACGGTTGATCCTATGGAGAAGAATCCGGCAAGAAACTGCATGGACACTCTTTTAAAAATATAATATGGTGTTATAATCTTCACTGGTACAATATTACGATATCAGGATGTGTGAAAATTGAATGTCAAAGTTGGACCAAAGTAGATTAATTACAATCAGTATTTGAGAACTCGATGTCATTATAAGAATAATAAATGAAATATGTGCCCTATATTTATGCCTTCCGAGGTAAACCATAAGTTTGACCATCCATTTTTGCAACTAGGCAAACATCGTCGGTGAAAATTCTATTGCTCTGATTGAAAAAAGATTAAAAATATAACTATCAATACGCAGTCATCATTGGGTGGGGTTTTTTTAACCCTCGCTGTTATTGTCAGTACATAGGTGGGTAGGTACTATTGATGCAATTTGGCACTTATGCTAACTACACAGATTACCTACCTACATAATGTACTGTTTCGTATTTGATTTGTTACATATCATTAGGAACGATCAGGAACAAGCACTTACTATTAACATTTGGATCCTATCCAAACTATTACTAGATATCCTGGGTTCGATTTGGAATCGAACACAAGACCTCTAGCGTAATAGCGACTAAAGGGGCAAGTGTTATTGGTCAAGTGGATGATACGTTCACCCCCTACTACATGGGACCTAAACATACTGATGAATTATGGATGTATGGGTTATGTTTATGGTTGCCTCAATTTGTGTCAAATTTTTAGGCTATATAAAATCAATCACCTTTCGTATTCTTGTAATCATACTTAAAAAATCTGTAGAATAAGAAGAGAGGGCGTTTTGAGGGCTGTCTATAATGTTAACATTTATTTATTTACTTTTGGATCTCTGACAAAGGATATACACAAAAAGATGTTGGTAATAGGTCGCATACAATAAATATAGCCAGTGTACTCCTTCAATTATAAGAGACCACAGCATGCAAAATGATACAAAGCACAATCTAAATGATTTTGACTTTGCCTTTGAAAAATACTAACATGTGATCTAGCTGAGCCTTAGTGCCCTGTATCTTGCCGACGATGGTGCCTTTCTTGGAGTTCTTCACCCAGCCGCCGACGCCGAGCTGCTCCGCCAACTCCTTGCAGTACTTTGTGAAGTAGCAACCTAATCAACAAAGACCAAGTTGCAATATTCAGTACATTTAGGTAATGTCCTTTTAGGTACTGGACCTCTTAGCACCACGGTGTCCTAGAGCTGGTTGGCAGATTTCACACTGCCCGCCATAGAGAAAATCTCTCAGGCATATAAGTTCTCTTACAATGTTTTCCTTGTCCACTAAGTATATTTTGATATAATCCGAGGTGCCTGCCTTAGATCCAAACTCAAACCATATATATTATCAAATATTAGCCTGGGACGTCATCTCCGATTAATGCGGAGAGGACAATATCTGCGAACTGGTGCACTTGATGACTTGGTAGTTCATATTCATTATTAGGCTATCACGGTTTCAAGGAAAACAGTTAACGTTTCCGCATGAGAAAAAGACAAAAATACTAGGAGACTGGTTTAGAAAGTTTTTCAAATCTAATTCACATTTCTACCCCATTGCTACGCTTCTCCTAACTCATAATTGTTTAACCCGCAAAGGTAAAAATTTCGTCCACTCCTGGACCGGAAGAAGGGAAATTGGTTGTGCTACGGTCGTTACCGTAGCACAACCAATTTCCCTTCTTCCAGTCCTTACCGGCTATTCGGTCACACTTTTACTCCAGACTCCATACCTACATATCTCAATCAGCCTATTACAGTCTACTGTTGGATATCAGCGTCTTCTAGCGACCGTAAACATCAGTAATTCCCACTTCTGACTCTCTCACACTCTCTGCAGACGGACCTGTTTCAGGGAGACCTGTCCATCTATCTTACCCTCCGTGAATGCAGTTACTTTGACAGCCATTTTGCATGTTTGTTGTGGTCGATGTCACGTCTAAATAGCCCAGTGACATCGACCTACATGCAGCTATTCTAATTATAAACAGTTGACTGATTAGCTCTTTCTTAAGATCGCAATATATTATAAGCAATCTATCCGATCTAATACGAGCAATCAATATATATTATATTATGAGCAATCTTAATGAGATAATCTAGTATAAAATATATAAACCGCTATGGCTCTTTCTTCAAAAGGCCATTTCAGACATTGGAACTCACATAGTTGCTACTAAGTACTATGTCTGGACTTTAAATGAAACCATGATTCTCTGAGTTTGTTTCAGCGTTTCTTCTCAGAGGTCGTCAGTTAGGAAATGCCGGAGTCATCTAGTTAAAAAAAAAACAACATTGACTTGTAAAAGTCAACGCGATAAAATCCGAAAAAAGTAGTTTTATTTTAATGTCTAATATTCGCGTAAGTGTCAGAAACTAGTATTGTAAAAGTGTCCATAAAAGATCTATTTACAATAAATACCGTTTATGAATTCATTTAATCATTTCGAAAAGGTTGCTTTAAGTTCATAAACTTAACAGACCTTGAACCTGTCCGAAGACTTCGAATTCCACAGCAGCCAATGCATTTGGATCATCTGCACCCATCACAGAAACTGACACTTAAACCCAAAAATGTTCAGTAACTAAATATTTTTTTTCCACACACAACTTATAGAAACTTCTTTTCGTCTATTGGTATCACATCCAAACTAATGAAATTCGCCCGATCGAGTGCCAATCGTCAATACGCCAGCCGCCCTAGTTTATCTGTATTTATTTATATACAGATTCAAGTGTACGAATTATTTATGAGCGTTGTGAGATGTATTGCATAGTGCACTTGTGGTTCAGTGATAGTGGCCTTGGATTGGCCGCAAGTCTTGGATTCGTCTAACGTCGTGAGCGGGAGATATTTCAAAACTAATGACAACTATCTGCTTCATCAGTCTAGTGGTGCGACTGCACCGCTGGAGGTTCTGGTTTCTATTCTCAGGTCAAGTAAAGGTATTATTGAGTATTTCTCTAAAATTCTCTATAGGAGCTCGGAGTTTGGATTCGTGCCCGGTTGATGGTAGTAAGCTTGTTTGCTACATCAATGGTATAGAATAATAGGCACTTACTACATGGGACCTAAACATACCGGCTAACTGTGGGTATACTCAATATTAAATATTTTATTGCATTCCGTAATGTTTTACAGAGGTGGAATATAAATATCTTAGATCATTATGGACCCTGTCGGGCACAGCAAAATTAGGAGAGACGAAGAGGGTTTAGCATCATTTGGCAACTTGATTGCCAATTATAAAGTATACATATTTACATATATTTTTTATCAAGTGTTTTATAAATACTTATAATCTGATTTTATAAAATTTAAGTATATTTATTTATTTATTATATTATAATATGTTTTGATTTCATTATCATATTATATTATATACATTGATACCTAAGTGTCAGCTCACCCTTTCGAGGAATATGTACCTCTGTAGGTAAGTATTGACAAGTACCAACCCATAACACAAATTCAGCGAGCTTCCGAAAACATTCAAAAGTTTACTTACGTAGTAGTAGTAGATTAAAAATTAGGGAACTGGGGTGAGTAATTCACAACTGGTGATTGTTACTTCTGTAGTTTGATTTTAGTAGCTATAAGTTGTATGAGTGCCTTTCTGGTAAAGAAATATAGAATAAAATTCTTCTCCATATTCCTTAAGCAATGTTTGAGATAAATAATGTAGGTAGATACTATTGAATGATGCAACATGAGGTAAAATAAGTGTTGTGTATAAAAAGATACCTAACTAATTTCTTTTATAAAATCCATCAGTACGTACTTACCTATATTTATCAAAATTTGTTACATGTTTCTGTCATTTCAATAGTACTTAGTTCAATGTCTCTGCTGTTAAACACTGCTGCAAGTGAATCGACCAATTAATTCAATAAACGAGACCTTTTTTATCTCTTCAGAACTTAGGTTTGTAGTCTACTGGTCCCAAGCACGACTGCTACGCTAGAGGTCCTGGGTTCGATCTCCGGGTTGAGCAAAGTGTTATTGGGTTTTTTTATGAAATTCTCAGTAGCAGCTCGGAGTCTGGTTTTGTGCTCGGTTAATTGCAATAGGCTCGCCCCCTGTTACATCGGGCCTAAACATAGTGGCGAACTGTGTACATTAGTATGCCTATGCCTAACCCTTCGGGGAATACGGGCATGATGGTATATTATATTTCAGAAATATAAATGTGTTTAGGTATAGTGAGTCAATAGGTATCATTCAAAAATCCACGTACAAAATGCCTAGATTTAATGAACAGCGGTACATAAACCGTTCAGTCAAGAAGGAAGCTCCCCCCTTCGGTCCAGGACATGGAGTGGACGGTTCCGCAGGCAATTACAATTTTTATGATTGCCCATTGATTGCCCTAATAGTTTCCTAATAAACTGCGGCGGTGACGCGCACAGAATATAGGTTAAGGATTTAGTTTTGATCCGCAAGAGGGACGTTGGATTTGACAATGTTATTCGTAGAAGTGCGCATTAAATTAGATTCGACCGCATAATATGCCGAATGTAAGGGAATGCTGTGATAGCCGTTAATATGACCATTGGGACCATGCCATTACAGACTCGGATTTGAATTAAATTACTTATCATGCGCCTAAACAGTGTCGGAAAACTCACAGAACAGTTTTTAACGTTCCGTGGGAAAACTGCATGCCATGCCAGAGTAGTGGAATGAAGATGAATTTCGACGGCGCGCGGCCACGTGTGTTGTCTGCCGACTCATACTAGGCGAGCGCGAGGACTAGCGTGGTGGACTATAGCCTTAGAGGAACCTTATTAGAGGAGGACTTTCTTAGACTGAAAGGGGTAAGGATATAGTCCACCACGATAGCCTGGGTTACAACGTAGGGCTTTAAATAGGTTGATTATGATGAAGAAAAACGCAGTAGGGAACAACCCCTGTGTCGGGACTTCAGAAACATACAATTAACGTATACAAGACTCGAAGCATATCTATGAAACATACAAATATTGGCCTCAGGTGGGAATCGAACCCACGACACTTGATAGAATGAATAAAGAATGTTATGTTATGTTATTGCATAAAAGAATACTACTTAGTAATGTGCGATCTACATAGCTAGTAAGCTTTAAAAAAACTGAGTTAAAGGATTTTTTTTATCTTTAATTCTAGTTTCTAATTTCCAGTCGTTCTTTAATTTACTTAGTTAATTTTCTAGGAACCTAAGTAAAAAAATAAAATTTCGCAGAGAGGGTTACCTACAAAAAATTCAACCTTGAAAGGGTAACAATAGTGACCCTATGTATGTAAGAAATCACAGACATAAAGTAAGGTACCTACCCTACCTGTACTTACTCCGATAATCTCTTATTAGTCTAGATAGTAGATATAGTTACTTACTACTGTAATTACAGTACATAGCGTAATGTTTAGTATTTATAATTATAATTGTTTAATTGTTGACATGTTTTCAAATCAATCTTCACAATTTACGTGCTTGGCATAATTTGGCTTGTTGCTTACGAGGTGAGGTGCTTGCTAGAATGCTCGACGAGCCAACGACAAGACTACGTAACATACCATCACGCCTGTATTCTTCGAAGGGCTAAGCAGAGGCGTACTAAAGTACACCCACATTTCGCTGGTACTTATGTTTGATAGGGGGCGAGTCAGTTGCCATTAACTGGTCACAAATCCCAAACTCCGAACTGTTACTGAGAATTTCATAAAAATAAAACTAATAACACTTTGCTCGACCTGGGAATCGACCCCAGGACCTCTAGCGTAGTAGTCGCGATCAGGACCACTAGGCTAATGAGGTAGTTCGACAAGACCAATGTCCGGATTACCCCATGATCATCTTCAACCTATTTACTTTATTGTCCAACAAACCTAACTTTTTTTGTGTGTGGAAATCTTCATGGACTTCCCCCACCTGGGGAAGCCGACGGGGCGTATCGAAATACACCCAGAGTGCGTGATCTACCGACTAAAACGTGGGTGTTTTGCCTCACCACTTTTTGCTGGAGTTACGGGAGCGAGGTTTCATTCCTCGACCCCAGCAGTGGGGCAGACCGCCATTGCGGTCTCCAGCTCCAACTAACCTAAGGTAACCCCTCTTATTCTGAGAGGAAACTTGTGTCCAGATAAAGGCGAACTGTATGCGACGGCTACAACTCCTGACATTTATTTGCTGTTTAGACCTTTTAATGTAACTTTGCTAATATTTCTATAAAGGCGTATTCTATTTTAACAATATAAATTTAATTTATTTAATTTAGACTACATAGACTTTTCTAGTGTTATACTATAAAATAAATATTTCAATTCTTTTACTTTTTTGGAAAAACCTGATCTATTCATAAGCGTTGAGAAATTTAAATATCTTGCGTGAAACTGACCGAAGTGACTGTCAGTGTCAATCAGTGTCAGCTGACATGACAGTTGACATTGCTGCAATTTGCAATTTATTGACACGACCCAAGTAGGCCCTAAGCCAGTGGAATAGGGCTTATTTTACTTTTCTATATAAGTATCTATGAATATTCGTGGAGTTCGTAAAATCGCTACTCGCTATTGCTATTTTGCACATATATTAATCAGTAAATTTTGTGTGTAGTCAGGAAATAGGCGCGCGCTCGGTAGCTTCGATTTACTGCCGATTAAATTCTTGAAATAACTTGATTGGATTACATTGTTTTATTTGGACATTCAAGAGTTTAGTGTGTATACTATTGTAACACAAAAAAGGCACCGAATTTTGAATAAAATGTCTGTCTGTGACAGTGGAGATGTGAAATTAGATGCAGCTGTAAATAGTTGGCTGAAACACGACAAGGTATGTGTTACATATCCTATATAATAGTGGAAAAATTGATATACTACTAGTAGGTTCCCTCCTAGCACGGCCTTGACTTGTCATATTTGAATCACGATTTGATTGATATTGAAGAGACCATGAGACTAAGATTATCCGCACTCCACAAAAAAAGGTAAGTGGTAGGTAGTCAAGTATTATTTTATCAGTTAGTAACTTGCTCATATTACTTACATGTTTGGTGATACCTAGAAACTCTAAGACTGTTGACCAATTTTTTTTGTATGATACCAAACTGGAAAAATACAACTAGGTACAGCAGTAGTATAATTAATAAACTAATATCATTAATATGAAAGTTACTGTGTCCGTCAGTTTGTTACATTTTCACACCTAAACTGCTGAACCAATTTTGATGAATTTTGGTATAGATATAAATTGGACCTTGAAAATAGATATATAGGCTACCCAAGAAGATCTTGCGAGCTTATGGGATGGAAGTGAAGCTGCAGGCAACAGCAAGTACTCTATAATACCCATTTGAAGAAAGTACATGTAGGATTGTAGTTACTATAACATACATAACATACCATCACACCTGTATTCCCCGAAGGGTTAGGTAGAGGTGTACTTAATGTAAACTCACAGTTCACCGGTATGTTTAGGTCCCATGTTATAGGGGGCGAGCCTATAGCCATTAACCGGGCACAAATCCAGACTCCGAGCTGCTAATGAGAATTTCATAGAAAAACCCAATAACACTTTGCTCGACCTGAGGATCGAACCTAGGACCTCTAGTGTAGCAGTCTCACTTGGGACCACTAGACTAATGAGGCAGTCAGTCAGATTGTAGTTACTATGAAGTCGCAATATATTTTATTGATAATTTCTAAGAATAATTCATAAAGAAAGAAAGAATTTTAAGATTGACACTACTTTGCAATCTTAGTAATAGGTACCTTTGTATTAATGTTATTATTTCTATATTCTATAAAAAAAAAACATTCAAAATATAACAATTAGTAGCCAGCCAGTATCGGGAATAGGTTTTTGTAAGTTGGCATCTGCCTTGCAAATAATCCATGTGTTTCCTTAGTTTTAAGGAGGTAATATACATAATGAGTTGAGTGTTTTCAAACGTAGGTAATTAGCATTATAATTACTTTATTCCATATTATACAAACATTATTTTATATTTGCTAATTTTATTAAGTAAATTAAAATCAGATAATTAGATGCATAATAATACATGTAAAATAATTTGTACAGAATCCAGTAACCCGCAATGAAGTTCTTGAAGACATCTCCAATGCGCGATGGGACAAATTGCGCGGTTGTATGCTGCAGCGGCTCAGATTCGGCACAGCTGGTCTGCGCGGGCGCATGGCGGCGGGCTATAAGGCCATGAACGACGTTGTTGTGTTGCAGACTGCTCAGGTTTGCTATAGTGTTAATAGTTTTACATTACAGATTCTAGTTTACAGTCGAACAGAGCTTTACAACTGTAAACTAGCTCTGAAAACTAGCTCTGTTCAACTGTAAACGAGCTCTGCTCAAGTTAGCAGAACTAGTTTACAGCTGAACAGAGCTATATTACAGTTGCACAAGCGCATATAAGTGGGCTAAAAGATCGTAAGAAGGCTTAATCATTCACAGCAGTTTACGGTCTTATAAGAAAAACAGACAATATCTATAAGAAAAATAGACATACTAATATATCAGTCATGAACCTATAGCTTGCGGAATAAAGCGCTTGTGTATTGATAAATGGTGCATTCAAACAGTGATGTTGATTTGCAGTGAGTTGCACAACCTTGCATTTCTTATCTGTGACATTTGAGTAGGTGAGTTAAGTAGAGTGAACCTTGTTTTCTGAAAAGTATTACACAGTGGAGCAAAACGTCGCTTGTTATCTAGTGGCAAAAACAAAGAACACTTTTGTAAATCCGTGGTACGCATTTTTTACCGACGAAAAAAATTGTTCTCCAGTCGCAATGTATTTGTTTATCTATTACACTTTGAATATTCATAAGTGGTTCAGAATTTAATTACGACTTGTGTTGTTATAGAAGGAAAACAATAAAAATCCTCATCAATCAATCAAAGATCAATCATCCTGGAATCCGAGTGCATATCCCCCCCCCCTTAAGGCCCCACCCCTCTGGAGGTTGCACGTCCACTCACGTGTTTACTGTTTTCGATAAAAATTATGTTAGAGTCACGTTACGACTATACAATAGGGATATTGTATTGCATTCCATGAAGTGTGGTCTGGTTTGCTTTTTTAGACGTCTTAAACAGGCAACAGGAAGCTACAAAGTTTCTCGTCTATTTTAAAAGTCAGGTCGTTACTCAATGCTTCTAAATATAAATTACATGTGTACAGTCAGTATCGAATGTATCTGTACAACAAACTGTCTCAAATGATCTGAACAAATTAGAAAATGAAATATAAAAGTGTTTCTTAGTGAAAATAGAGCATACAGTATTGGAACGAACCAACTGTTCATAATTTTACTTATCTAAAATACTACATAAAACAAATTTTATCTCAATGGGATAAAATGTCACAACGGCAATTTGTAGACCGATTTCAATAGAGGCATAAGTCAAAATATTAACATTTTTGGATTCTCATTATAAAATACGTACATATCAATTACACGTGGGAGAGCCATGTTTCGGCACGAATGGCCCGGCTCGACCGGAGTGATACCACGGCCTCACAGAAAACCGACGTAAAACAACGCTTATGTTGTGTTTCGCCGAGTGAGTGAGGTTACCGAAGGCCCAATCCTCTTTTAAAAGTCGGCAACGCAGTTGTGACTCCTCTTTTGGTGTTGCGGGTGTCCATGGGCGGCGGTAATCGCTTACCATCAGGTGATCCGTCAGCTCGTTTGCCCTCCCATAAAAAAAAAATATAATTAATTTTATGCATTAAGTAACCAATTTGCTGATTCATAATATTTTGACTTGTACCAATGTTAAATTCAGTCGACGAATTGTCATTGTAGCATTTCATCTCATTGAGATAAAGTTTAATTTCTTTAGTATTTTGATTAAATCTATGAGCAGTCTTTTCGCTCTGATATATTTGTTGCTGTCTGTACCGCCTATGTCTAAAATACCACATGTAATAAACATGTATACGAGCGATATAAATAGTTTTGCAATATATCCGCAAGTTTTGGTTTCGTACAAACATACATACACTCATTCCCCGTGTGGGGACGGGTCAGAATACAGTTCCTCACTGCCATTCAGATAGGCATGTCGTAAGAGCCGAGAAAATATCTGACTTGCTCGATGGTAGGACCTCTCGGGGTCTGACTGGCTGGTGACCACCTTCACGTCGGAGTCTGTCGTAAAACACCTTGGTGTGTGTTTCGACTTTTACGCGTAAGAGCCAGTTCCCCCTCGATTGCTGCAGTCTGCAGTCCATGGGCGGCGATGACTATTTACTATCAGGTGGCTCGGCAGCTCGTGTGCCGACCTGATTAAAAGAAAACGTCTTTTCCTCATAAGATAATTTGTGCAGAACCCAGCAACCCGCAATGAAGTGCTTGATGACATCTCCAATGCGCGATGGGACAAATTGCGCGGTTTTATGCTGCAGCGGCTCAGATTCGGCACAGCTGGACTGCATAGGCCTACTTTTGCTCGGTCCACATTCATACATGTTGTCATAGACACGCGCCGGTTGCGAGTACTACGTACCTGACTAATAATAATAATAATTTTCGTCAGATAATAATAATCTCTCTTGGACTCTGTGCTTGACCTTCCACATAGAGATAATGTATAAACACAGTTATTTTAAATATTGTTTTTAACTGTTACTAAATAACAATTCGATTCTGAGTTGTTATTGTTTTCAATATGATGATAAACGATCGGATAGTAAAGTGATTAGCTTATTACTAACGAACTTCCGTGCACAACTCTGTTTGCGTGCATATGAACTAATGAAATAAGTTTTTGACGTATGACGATGTTTGTCTTTGAAACAACTTATTTGGTTACCATCCTAAATATTGTTTTTATTTTCTGTGTTTATCTTCATCGAATGTCGGTGACCACCCGATCGAAATTGTTTCTTGAGCCAACCCTTGTATAGATTGGTAGTGTGAAGTGTCGTTGATATTGAAATAAAACCACTTTACGTATTATTTCGCGTTATATTTACCTACATTATTAAGTACCACATAATTATATGTATTGCTGTGTGTGCCAATAAATACATTTTCTTTCTTTTTTCTTATTTCCTTTCTTTCTTTCTACATGATTAAATCCCGACGTTTCTGACCTCTTCAGCATCCATGGTCATGAGGTCTCAGAAATCAGTATAGTGTCGTTGATGTCGGCCCAGCATTTGATGTTATCAATCCAATTTCCTTCTCCCTTTGCTCAATATCTTTCCCTTTTCAGTATTTCTTAAAATTTTATATTTTTCTTACCTACCTAATGCACTATTTGTGTTCGGATCAAAGCGCATTTATCTAGATTATAACGTTACAGTTATAAGTAGAGTAAATCTCAATCTAATTTTAGATTAGTGAGTTTACGTTGGAGTATTGTCTCCACAATATCTAATAATAATAAATGTAATAACGGAACCGTTTTGATCATCTATTCTGATTTGAATTGCTATGATAAACTGGAAAACATCTGACAAAGTTAGTTTTATCTAACACAGAATGAAGGCATTATAATTATTTACTAAGATTTTCCCACAGAACATTTTTAACCTCACAATTGTTATCAACTTGGCATACAGACACCCAACGTTATAGCAGCGTTGAAGTGAAGTGAAATTAAACTTTTCCCATACTACATAAGAAAAATTGGCATCGACTAAGTATGACTACTAAGTGGGCAGTTTCGTATACCTTGTGAGTGAGAAGGGCCCCTAAGTGAAAAGCGATGCCCCATTTGTTTAGTCATTGCAACTGTGCCATTGCACTACCGACGTGAACCCACTCGTAACACAAGCATTTAGCTTAGCACGAGGGGTTAACAAGAATACTAGTAATGTGCGACCCACATTGCTAGTAAGCTTTTTAGGCAAGCGCGCTCTATCGTAGATCGCAGTATCGCTTAACATCAGCGAACTTGGCGGTCAAGCGTAAGCCTAAAAACTTTCTCTGTTCTATGACAAAGGTCCATGTGTGACCTAGTGTTCCATGTGATCGATTTTTTCAATGTCTTGGCCTTATAAACCTGTCTGATGACTATCTATACTTATAATAAATCTGTAGAGAGGTCAATTCTGTACATGAAATATATTTCCAAAATAACTATCAGCGGGTGATTAGTGATCGATACTGACGCCAAAAATGAAATCAGTAAAATTTTTGTCTGTCTGTCTGTCTGTCTGTCTGTCTGTCTGTCTGTCTGTATGTTCGTTATAGAAACAAAAACCACTCGACGGATTTCAACGAAACTTGGTACAATTGTTCTTCATACTCCTGGGCAGGTTATAGTATACTTTTCATCACGCTACGATCAATAGGAGCAGAGCAGTGAAGGGAAATGTTGGGAAAATGAGTGATTCATGAGAAAGGTTTCAAGCTATAAAACATCACGCTACAACCCTTAGGAACGGGGCAACGCAGGTGAAACCGCGGGCGCAGAACTAGTGAACAAAGTAACTATTCCACGCGGATGAAGTCGCTGGCAAAAGCTAGTTCATAATAAAACTACATTTAATAAGCACATTACCCACCTTTTCGTTGCGCAGTCGTGTAAAAATATGTTTTCTTATGTTCTCAGGGTTTATGTTCGTACTTAAAGAAAGTCTGCAATCAAAGCCAGATGCAGAATGGCGTGGTGATCGGCTTCGACGGAAGATATAACAGCAAGAGGTAAGTTATAATTTTATTGCACTTTTCGTGTAGTGGTTCAATTGATGAACTCGCCAGTACCTTATAGAGTTTAGTAGGTTCGAATACCATCTGTCTATTTGTGTGATGCACAGTTATCTAATTCTATTAAGTGTCGGTGTAGGTACTATGTGGGCGTCGTTTATCTGTATGATATTTAAGTCATCTCCGAAATCAGGTTTGCCCTTTGCTAAAAAAATACAGAATGACTCAGCTCACTATAGATAGGTAGGTTGAGGTAGGTAGAGGTTGCATTTAAACCTTTTAGATACCTACCTATAACTAATAAGAATAAATTTACTTGAATTACCTTTGCTTCGCTTGATATTTATCTCAAAAGTCACAACTCTTTAATAGGAAAAGCTATCTGTATCAAGCCGGATATGTGAATAAAAACCGAACAAGTGCGAGTAGGACTTGCCCACCGAGGGTTCCGCACAAAGTAAGTTTTTATGATTTAATTACAATGTATAGTTTTCAGATTTTTCCCTATACTTGTAGTATAAGATGGTATTACTTCTAATTTCATAGTTCAAAATATAAATATAAATTATGATTCTCTTGAGTGTCGAAATATACGTTTTTTTGCGGCATAAACGGCCGTATCTTTTTTTAACGTTGACTTAGAAGTTTTATTTTTTCACAGCTTCAAGGAACTGTAGACCTGAGTATGTGGTTTTAATTTCAACTCAATACCTCTACGCGTTCCGGAGATAAAGGGTCTTGACAGATAGACGGACGGACGGACTACAAAGTGATCCTAACATAAGAGTTCCGTTTTTTCATTTTGGGGCACGGAATCCTAAAAATAGATTAATGTTGCTATCTTGCTATATAACATTTTATGCATTATGATCTTATGTCATCTATATCAGTAGGCGTCATGCGTCATGCATTAAACTAAGTGCCACCAATGGGTGGAAGTCGCGAATTATTATCAACGACTAGAGTTCTTATCGTGATGTCACAGCCCGAGGTCAATGATCACGTACAGGCAAATATTTGGTTGGAAGAATTAGTGGAAGCTTATCTATGAAATATTTTAAGACTACTGGTGGTCTTCTTTTAGACAGGAGTATTCAGTAGCCGCGAAGACATTTTTGGCGTAGCCGCAGAAGGATCGGCTTTTGCCCGTATTTATATGACCTTTTCCGGGTCTGGGCGTTCCGGTACGTGAGAATTTGTGTTTTTAAACGCACGATGCAGGAGAACGTTTAAAACTGTCGATATAGTGCTGCAATGTAACAGCAAACTGGATCTGAATTATCGAATAAATAGAACATTGTTTTTTCACTTGCCTGATTAGTCTTCCCTGATAGATTTAATCTGGTTGTCTTTAAATCACGAGTGAATCGGTTTCGTCTAGGCAAGCGCGATCCATCGTAGATCGCAGTATCGCTTAACATCAGGCAAACTGACGGTCAAGCATAAGCCTATCATAACATAACATAATCAACCCATTATACTGTCTCACTGCTGGGCACGGGTCTCCTCTCAGAATGAGAGGGATTAGGCTATAGTCCACCACGCTGGCCTAGTGCGGGTTGGCAGACTTTACACGCCATCGAGAAAATCTCTCAGGCATGCAGGTTTCCTCACGATGTTTTCCTTCACCGTTTAAGCGCGTGATAATTAACTATTAATACGCACATGACTTCGAAAAGTCAGAGGCGTACCTTGGGTTCGAACTCGAGACCTTTGACTTGGCAGTCCAACGGTCTCATACCACTAGGCTATCACTGCTACTACCATCAGTGATAAGCCTATCACTAATAAAAAAAAAGTCTAGTGGTCCTAACCTAGCGACTGCTATGCTAGAGGTTCTGGGTTCTATTCCCAGGTTGAGAAAAGTGTTATTGAGATTTTTTATAAAAAAACTATAGCATCTCGGAGTGTGGATTTGTGCCTTGTTAATGGCAATAAGCTCGGAAACATTTAACATTTACATTACATACCATCACGCCTTGATTCCCCGAAGAATAAAGCAGAGTTGTGGTAATGTACCATCAACAGCACTTAAGGTATCCAAAACTGCCAAATTTTTTCAATCGATTTTCAATTTAATCTCCATATAATAGTTTATTATCCATTGGAGAAATTTTACAGTTTGAGTATCTTTAGATCATTGTAATTAACATAATTTACCACCTAATTATACCTATTTTTTGAACGTTTATATTCAGTAAACTCCTAAAATCGTCCGCCCTTCACTGTTAGTGATATTGCCGACCATTCACCCTGATTGTCAATACGGCGACCGTATTGCGTGAGATATTTCTAAGAAATTATTAAATTTACGTCAAGGCGTCAGAAACAATGGAAGGTGATTTTTGTTTCGCGGAAAATTTTCTTCGCGTTTACCTCTCTAACTTATTTCAAGTAGGTACCTATTGTAGAATCACGTCGGCAAATATCTAAACCTAGTTCGTTTCTAGTTTATTTGACTTTCTTTAGTGTACTTAGGTAGGTATCCTTTACAAATAAATTTAGTTTTATTCTTTCTAGTTTGGACTCCGAAATTAACAATAAACTATATTAATATCGATACTAACCTTAAAGTAACTTTATCTGCCTGTCTGTTTGTTACATTTTCACGCCTAAATCGCTGAACCAATTTTGATGATTCTTATCATAGAGGTAGATTGGACCTTGAGTTACGAGACGGGCAACAGCTAGTTACTAATACCTAATATTTAATTTTCTCATTAGTCTTAGTAGTCCCGAGCGCAACTGCTACGCTTGAGGTCCTAGGTTTGATTCCCAGGTCGAACAAAGTGTTATTGGGTGTTTCTATAAAATTCTCAGTGGTAGCCAGAAAATCCAGACTTCGAGTCTGGATTTGTGCCCGGTTAATGGCAATAGGTTCGCCTCCTATTAAAGAGAACCTAAACCTATAGGTGTACATTAGCCTCCTATTAAAGAGAACCTAAACCTATAGGTGTACATTAGTACGCCTCTGCCTAACCCTTCGGGGAATACAGGCGTGATGGTATGTTATGTTTTTAAAAAAATATATACCTAATTAGTCATCTAGCGTTTATGAAGCTATGAATATTTGCAGAGAAGTGTAATAATGTCATATTTAGTTTCAAAGTGGAATGCTTTTGAAGCATAAAATATTGTAAACGACACAAAATGTTCTACTATTCTAAGACTAATGACTCAATCACGACACGTTCTGTATTTGTATTTCCCGCTTGTAAAGTAAACATTCTACCTTATTACACTATCTTCGGTAATGTGACGTTATTGCAGTCATTCTGAAGATAGATATCACATTAAAGATTATCACGAATGGTGAACTATGAAACTGCATTGATTGATAATTTAATGAAAGAATATTATATAGGTGTGCCTGTTACAAAAAAAAATAGATATTTGTTTTAAGATATTTTTTTATTAAAATCCAAATTCATCTTATAGGGAAAATCATCATTAACCGGGCGCAAATCCAAACTCCCAGCTGCTACTGACAATTTCATAGAAATTCCCAATAACACTGCTAGACCTGGAAATCTAACCCAGGAAATCTAACGCAGTACATCAGGTTTAGCAATTTCAATGACTGTTTCGCTGATTTTATTGGGTTTAATGTCTCAGACATACAAACTCGTCGGCTGTCTATCTTCATAGTATCCCACTTCATATTAATTAGCGCCAATTTGATTCACCGAGTATCGTGTTCGATCAATTGAATCCAGTGTGTTCACCGAATGTAACTGATTCTAGCCAGGTGCACTCGGTTTATGTTCAATTGTCGTCTTCAATTCTAATGCGCCTGAGTATTTTTGTACCCTTGTTACCAATTAGAACTTCGGTGTTAAGTTTCGCGAATTTACGTTCGTATAAATATAGCTTTAGAATCTATTTTTCTATAGTGACCTATTATAGTCAGTTGGCTGACTATTTTTATGGTCTCATCAAAAACTTAGCCATAAATAGAGCTAAAAAGAAAAACAAAATTAAACAATAGTTCAAAAAAGTTCAAAAATAGAGCAGTTTATGAGCATACTGGTTTCTGACACTTAAGTAAGGTAGCTGTTAGTAATTGTAACATTAAGACGTCCAACAACTTAGTCTACCCGTGACCATGGATGCTGTAAAGGATCCGAAACGTCGGGAATCAAATAATATCAATACAACGCGATAAAATACGTAAAAAGTAGTTTTATTTCAAGTTTATGAGCGTTTTAATTTCATGCTAGACAGAGAACGTACAAGAGAATGTTGTGACGTCTAACCATCCGTGCGCCATACAAATTCTACTGAGATTAGTTGTCCCTTTTCAGTTATTTAATTAGGTATTATTTCGTTCTGTTTTGAAGGCAGTTTCAATTTTTTAATTACTTTTACCAGATTTGCGGAACTGACAGCGAAGGTCTTCATATGCTCGTCGATTCCCGTTCACATGTTCACGGAGGTGTGTGCCACTCCGCTGGTCTCTTTCGGTACCATCCTGTACAATGCAGTGGCTGGGGTCATGGTGACCGCCTCCCACAACCCTAAAGAGGACAATGGATATAAGGTGTACTGGAGGAACGGCTGCCAGATCATATGGCCACACGATGACAATGTGCTGGATGAGATCAAGCAATGTTTGGAGTAAGTATTTTCTTTAAGTAATTTAATTAAGAACGGGGTCCCTTTGGAGGGTAGCAATTGTTTTTCTATTGTGTCTGCTTATTGTTCCTCGATAAAGTAAGACGTTACTTGTACTAGCGTTAGTTAAAACCCCGCAGTATCAAGACATGATTACCATGTTCTTGCAATATCATTGAAGTAACAGGATACCAAATTTCAAATCGATCAGACTTGTGGAAGTTTTTCCACTTCCCTTCATGAACCAGAAAAGAGCTGATAATCTTTAAACGGCCGGCCAAATTTTCTTAAATCATATCTAAGAACACTCTTGATCAAGTCACCTTTCGAACAAAAACAAACTGAATCAAAATCGGTCCATTAGTTTGTGCGCTGAGATGCAACAGACAGACAAACAGATACACGGACACACGTTAAACTTATAACACCTCTTTTTTCGCCGGGAGTTTAAAACAGATATTTTTATTTAAATAAAAAAATATTAAGTTATTTTTTAGTAAAGGAAAAAATTCAATCGCGGGCAGGATTCGAACCTGCGTCTTCTGGTTTGATATACCAGACGCTCTGACCTCTAAGCCACCGCGAACCCTACCCGCATGATTGAAATTTTGCCTTCACATTCTGAATTTACGTCATAAGGTGACGTTGGTGACATCTATGAGAGGCAAGTTACCTTACCTCTCAACCGACACGACTTACTTTTCAGTTAGTTCAGTGTCGTACGATGCCACCTTACCTTTTAAATATCTTTTTGTGATTTTTTTGCTAAAAAATAACTTAATAATTTCCTTTACTAAAAAATAACTTAATAATCTTAGCATGGAAAATGCAAAAAAATCACAAAAAGATATTTAAAAGGTAAGGTGGCATCGTACGACACTGAACTAACTGAAAAGTAAGTCGTGTCGGTTGAGAGGTAAGGTAACTTGCCTCTCATAGATGTCACCAACGTCACCTTATGACGTAAATTCAGAATGTGAAGGCAAAATTTCAATCATGCGGGTAGGGTTCGCGGTGGCTTAGAGGTCAGAGCGTCTGGTATATCAAACCAGAAGACGCAGGTTCGAATCCTGCCCGCGATTGAATTTTTTCCTTTACTAAAAAATAACTTAATAATCTTAGCATGGAAAATGCAAAAAAATCACAAAAAGATACAAAAATATTTTTTACTTTAACTACCCACATTTCAGTGTGTATACGGTCTCTCTTCCCTTCCAGAATACCAGACGAACATTGGGACATCAAGGACATTAGATCCAATCCCTTACTCAAGGACTGCCAAGAGGAGGTGACCAACAAGTACATGGAGACTATCATCAGCCACAGTCCTGAAGTGATGGAGCAGAATAAGCAGGCCGCTATAGACGTGGTGTACAGCGCTATGCATGGAGTGGGTTACCATTACATTCTGAAGGCCTTTGCTACAGCAAATCTTAAGGTAACTGTGTTTTTCCAGTTTTTGTTAACAATATGACATCAAAATAAAACTACTTTTTACGGATTTTATCGTGTTGTGTTGATAATATTTAATTCCCGACGTTCCGGATCCTTTACAGCAACCATGGTCACGAGTAGGTAGACTAATCACAAATTTAAAGTAATAAGACATTTATCAATTTAGTGGTCCCAAGTACGACTGCTACGCTAGGGTTCGATTCCCAGGTCGAGCAAAGTATTATTTTGTTTTCCTATGAAATTCTCAGTAGCAGGTCGGGGTTTGGCATTTGTGCCCGTTTAATGGCAATAGGCTCGCCCCCTATAGCCCCCTAGGTCCCATACCCAAACATGCCGGCGAACTGTGCGTGTACATTAGCACGCCTCTGTCGAACCCAAAACTGACGGAACACAGGTAAATCAATTTATGTTAAGACATTTCTAGTCGGCGCTTACACAGTTGTTTAACGCGAATCCCTGGGTTCGAGACCAAAGTGTTATTGATGTTCTATATAATTCTCGGCGCTGACGGCGTTATGTGTTATGTTCTTGGAGGCACGGAGAGTCTCGATGTGTTGTGAATGGTCACCCATCCACACATTGACCGTGGTAAACGTAGCTTGCCTTGAAAATCGGTTGATCAGCCAAGAGTCTACATTAAGATGACTGATGGGATTACATTCAGATATCTAATAAAAACACTTTCCTTACAGGCACCAATCAGCGTCAAAGAGCAACAGGATCCAAACCCAGACTTCCCGACGGTCACGTTCCCCAACCCTGAAGAGTTGGAATGTTTAGAGCTCAGCAAGCAGCTTGCGGAAGAGAAGAAAGTGAAACTGGTGCTGGTCAACGATCCAGATGCTGATAGACTGGCTGTCGCAGAGTTCGATGAAAGGTATTTTATTGTGCACTAGGTGTTACCAGCGGGTTCACACGCATACCTATGTATGTATATTTACTATAGGACTTTATCTGGTCTTTAAAAGAGACCATGATGGTGTTTTTTCTCAGAGATCGTCAGTTAGAAAAAGCCGGAGCCATCTAGTTAAAAAAAAAGACATTGACTTTAGTTACCAATTTCTTTTTTCTTTTAAGTAAGCAGTAATGTGGGTCGCACATTACCGGTATTGTTGTTAACCCCTCGTGCTAACTAAATGCTTGTGTTACGAGTGGGTTCACGTCGGTAGTGCAATGGATGGGTTTCCATCCGGCAACCATATGATCGCAAGTCTGACGCCTTAGCTATTAGGCTACCGCCATTTTTATTGTTTTCCGTATGCTTGTTTGAGATGACAAAACAGCATTCGGGAAGCCTTGATGGTACGCCAGCAATATTAATGGTATCACTCGCGCGTTGGTCTCTTTGAGACCTGTTGTATATTAGAGAACGAACATTTCAGGGTTGAGTAAGCTGTAACACCGCGCATGCGCGGCGCCGCCGTCCGCGCACACCCCACCATGTACGACGTCTTTGTATGGCGCAATAAACGACAGTGTGTCTCTAGCCAGCGGTTGTTTTACTTGTCCGTCCCGTGTCCCCTCCGCGGCATACCTAACAATCTACATGACCCTTCCAACCGGAACGTAATAGTGTTAGCACTTTAGCTTAGCCCCAAAATATTTAGCAATGAGGTGATACCAACCAATACAAACTTAACGGTAGATTTTTGCAACCGCGACATATTATTCTAGCACAAATTCTTGGCACGTATTCACGGGCAACGAGATGGGGGCTCTGCTGGGCTGGTGGCTGCTGGACCACTACTGCAAGCGAGTCAACCATATGCCCGAGTCTGAGGTGTACATCATGGCCAGCATTGTCAGCTCCAAGATGCTCCGCGCAATCATCAAGGGCAGGGGCGAGTTCGTTGAAACGCTCACCGGGTTCAAGTGGATGGGTATGTAAATCTAACCAACTCTAAAAATCATCATACCATCACGCCTGTATTCCCCGAAAGGTTAGGCAGAGCCGTACTACAGCCAGTTTGCCGGTATATTTAGGTCCCATGTAATAGGCGCCATTAACCGGGCACAAATTCCCAACTCCGAGCTGCTACGGAGAATTTAATATAACAGAAAAACCTAATAACACTTTCCTCGTCCTGGGAATGGAACCCAGGATCTCTAGCGTAGCAGTCGCGCTTGGGATCACTACTCTAACGAGGCAGCTCCTATAATAAATAAAAATAATTCTTATATAGTGGCGGCAAGAGCTGCTCAAGAATTGGTCACTTGACTGTTTTTTTATAAAGGTGGTTTTTTGCATCCACAAAAATAAAATTAACATAACATAACATACCATCACGCCTGTTTTCCGAAGGGTTAGGCAGAGGCGTACGTACGTAATGTACACCCACAGTTCGCCGGTATGTTTAGATCCCATGCAATAGGGGGCGAGCCTATTGCCATTAACCCGGCACAAATCCAGACTCCTAGCTGCTACTGAGAATTCCATAGAAAAACTCAATAACACTTTAATTAGATTAAATATGAATATGAATATTTTGTACAATTTCCGATGACTTTATCGATAAAAGCATCGATTTTCAGGCAACACCACACTACTCTTGGCTCAACAGAACAAGGTTCCGCTGTTCGCTTTCGAGGAAGCCATTGGCTACATGTGCGACCATCGCGTCCCCGAAAAAGACGGCATCTCTGCTGCTGTACAGGTACATCCATACCATCACGCCTGTATTACCCGAAGGGTTAGGCAGAGATGAATTAATTATTTTCATTCATCACATCTCTTCTCACAATCATTCCACATTCTCACAATCATTAACTGGGCACAAAGCCCAGACTCCGAGCTGCTACTGAGAATTTAACACTTTGCTCGACCTGGGGATCGAACCTAGGACCTCTAGCGTAGCAATCACGCTTGGCACCACTAGACTAAGGAGGCAGTCAGCTTTACATGTATACCTTTATAAATGACCTAGCATTCGTGCAAACAGTTTTTTTTTAAACTGCCCAATACTAGGATTTTCTCCTGTATCGTGGGTGCTTTTACGAACCCAATTTCTCACATACACAAACGTTCAGACCCGGAACAACTATCTGTAGGTTATACAAATATTTTGCGCTCAGAATCGCTTGGCTAATGAAGCAATTTACTTAAGCATACATAAACATAACATATTCAACCCATTATACTGTCCCTGGGCACGGGTCTCCTCTCAGAATGACCCTCTCATTCTAGGCTATAGTCCACCACGCTGGCCTAGTGCGGGTTGGCAGACTTCACACACCATCGAGAAAATCTCTCAGGCATGCAGGTTTCCTCACGATGTTTTCCTTCACCGTTTAAGCGCGTAATAATTAACTATTTAATACGCACATGACGCTGAAGCCAGAGGTGCGTGCCTTGGGTTCGAACTCGAAACCTTTGACTTGGCAGTCCAACGGTCATACCACTAGGGTATCACTACATATGTATACTTATGTGAAATTACATGTTCGTCATCAGGTGGCTTCTCTCGCCTCGCACCTGTACTGTAACGGTTCGTCTGTCTTGAAGCAACTCCACGCGCTGTACGCCAAATACGGGTACCACGTGACCCATAACAATTATTACATCTGCCACGAACCAGCCACCATACAGAGGATATTCAGGCGGATCAGGAACTATAGCGGACCGGGAGAGGTAAGTTATTTTTTTTTACATCACTAGTCCCGCGGTTTCACCTGCTTTTCCCCGTTCGTAAGGGTCGTAGCGTGATGTGAGCCTGATGCTATAGTGTAACGTGGTGGACACGTTTTAGAGACGTGGCCGACCGGGAACTACTCAGTGGAGATAAATTACACTCAGAACACAAAATATACAAATTTTATTGACACTAGGGTTAACGTTAACACAAACTAAATACGAAGATAAAACGAGTAGGGTGAGTTAAGCTCAGGGAGGGTTCGGCGAAGGCTTCGAGGCGAGGTCCGACCGGTAGAGGGCGGCACTTAACTTTGGTAGCTGCAGCAGGACGAAGGAGAACTCGCGCGTCGTCTGCAGAGCTATTTATAGTGACGCGCGGGGTGAGGCTTGAGGTGTGGGGAAGGAGCGGCGAGCGCGGACCATGTCACAATAGTCTTACCCTGTTCTTCATAAAAATATACAACGTCATAAAAACCTTATAGCTATAATATTGTTACGAGCTGGGGTTCGGGATAAATTTAATTAACACCAATTTCATCGAAACAACAAACACTTTAATTAACTTGACAACAACACAACAGAAATTACAGAAAAAGTCACTACACTATCACTTGTCACACTAGTAAACTAAACTGCGCAGCCGACTCTTACGACAGATATTTATATCGTCGTAAGGGTCGGTCGTAAAGTTTCTAGAATCTTCGGTCACGAAGATTCTAGAATCGAAGAATCTCGATAGGTTCACAAAATGCGAGTAGGTACTTACTCGTCTATTGTTTACGGGCATTGACCTTCAGAACCTTTCTCAAGGTCTTTCTCGAGTGGAAAGTTCTCGAGTTTTAGTTCCATGCACCGGAAAGCGCAGTGTGGGACGACCTCCAACAAGATGGACGAACGACCTGGTAACGGTCGCTGGGAATCGTTGGATGCAGGCGGTATATAACCGGTCCCTGTGGAAGTCTTTGAGGGAGGCCTTTTTCCAGCAGTGGACTTCTATTGGCTGATATGATGATTGACCTTGAACCCGATCTTTCGAGCGCTTTCTTTCGAAGTTTCTACGACTTATCTAGAATCTTCGTGACCGGGAATAGGGGGTATGAGTATAGCATCCCTGTCACAGAATATCACGTGTCAAAACAAGACAAAACATATTATAGCTATTTATTATTATTAGCCTGGATTATCACAAAATTGAGCAAAGGCCTCCCCCCGCTTTTTCCATGTCAGTCGGTTGCCTGCAACTGTAGACCAGTCTGGTTGAACCGCCATCGACGACGTGGTCGCCGTGCTGATCTGACATTCGGCTAACATGGCCTGCCCAGTCCCACTTGAGTTTGGCAGCTTTCTGGGCGACGTCGGTTATAGCAGTTTATAGTTAAAGAAGTTTAAAAGACGTTTTTTTTTTTATGAATAAGGGGGCCAGCCTATAACCACCTTCGTGAATCACTGCGTCAATTGGTGAAAACAGTACGAAAATCGGTTCGGTAGCTTTTGAGTTTATCATGTTCAGACAGACTGATGCGGCCCGGGGGAATTTATTTTATAATATGTAGGGAAGTTGTAAACAAACCTACAGTCGTTCATTCGCCTCTAGATAAGCTCGTAATCGCCAAGCTGAGGCTGTACCACACGTGTTATCCGTTTATTTTGTGATGAGAATGTGGCTCTGTTCGTGTGGGGACGGGTCAGAATACTGTTTCTCACGGAGACTCAGATAGGCACCTCGTAAGAGGCAAAATATCTGACTTGGTCGGTGGCGACCACCCTTACGTTGGAATCTATCGTAAAGAACCCTTGTGTTTTTTGAACCTTTGTACCATTGCAGTCTGTACAAATAGTCGGAAATTTGTCCGTCTGCCATTCTAAATGAGGATATTATTTTTGATTACGTGACTCTACATTTAAAATTTCCCCAGTGTGTAATAAACTCTATTTTTTGGAGATTCAATTTTTTTTTAAAAGAAAGCTCACTAGCAGTTTGTGTCGCACATTACTAATATTCTTGTTAACCCCTCGTGCTAAGCTAAATGCTTGTGTTATGAGTGGGTTCACGTCGGTAGTGCAATGGGTGGGTTTCGAACCGGCAACCACATGATTGCAAGACCGACGGCCTAGCCATTAGGCTAACGCCCCTTGAAAATCGACTGAAGAAATTTGTCAGTTTTGGATAAAGACTAGGAAATAAATTTAGATTATGAGATAAAGGGGTAAAGTGAAATAAACGCAAGTCCCTATCAGAGTTGTAGTTATTTAACTAATTACATATTAAAACCTACATAGTACTTCTGTCTTATTTCAGTATCCTAAAAAAGTTGGTCCGTGCGAGATTGTGTACATAAATGATCTTACTGCTGGAGTCAAGATGCCTGAGAATATCAACGGAGAGCCACATTTGCGTGAGTATTTTAAAATTATAACTGTCTCCTGCAACTTTGTTCTGGTGGATGTGATCATGATAATATATCCTGTTAGTCATGAATAGTGTAGCTTTTTATCGGTGAAAGAATTTTCAGAATCTGATCAGTGGTTCAACACTGTATATGTTTTTGTTGACTCACGCCTTAATAAAGGTAGGCAGAATCAATTTTTTTAAGTATTAAGACTACATGACCGTTAGACTGCCAAGTTCGAATTAAAATCACCCATCTTTGATTCTTCGAAATAATGTGCGTATTAATAAATTAATTTATCACTCGCTTACACGGTGAAGGAAAATATTGTGAGGAAACCTGTATGCCTGAAAGATTTTCTTGACGACGTGTGAAGTCTGCCAACCCGCAGTAGGCTAGCGTGGCGGGTCTCCTCTCACAGAGGGATTAAACTTTACTTCATATATCCTAATCCCTCTCTAAGAGGAGATCCGTGCCCATCAATAGGACAGTAAATAGGTTGAAGATTAGCACACCACTATAATATTGCGTATGTCGATTTGAACAGAACATTTGTGACTTAATATCTAGCAGAACTTGACTCAACAATCAACCTCATAGTCCCGACTATATTTCTAGACGTTATCGGAACCGGTTTGGATCAAGAATACACGTCAGGCGAGATGATAATATTCCGCTGCAGTAACGGTCTGACCGTCACGATCCGGACGAGCGGCACCGAGCCCAAGCTGAAGTACTACTCGGAGTTAGTGTGCGAAGCACCCACTAGAAGGTAAGCAATGATGTAGCTATGCAATGTGTTAAGAAAACCCTGTCCGACCCATGAAGGTATCGAGATCCGGTTCTATTTATATAATAGTTTTCACTTTACAAGTAAAAAAAAATACCCCGACTTTTTATAAAACGAGAAACCTGAAATGGCAATACTTACGATGACACCGTTCCTAGGTGCCAAATATACTAAGGTTGATGGTGTTTTTATCTCATTTTAGAAATTTTCTAGTATTTGGGGTAATTGCGGCAATTTGGACACGACAGTCGATATTTTTAAACATCAATAATATTTTTTTTTTATTCAATTTGTTTTTGAGGCTTTAGTACACATTTGGTGACTATGCCAGCTTAGTAAGGTCCCTCATACACTTCAATACTTACTTATCTAATAGGTAGGTATTTGGAAAGACATATTCCTCCCAACCAAACACTATGTCAGCCTACTAATTGTCATCTGCTCTTCTTAGAAATATATTTTTCACGAATTTATAAATGGCAATAGATTTTTTACAGAGAGGTTGACTAAGAAGAATATTAATTTCCCCGTTATACATTTCTATGCCCCTGATATTCCAAAACAATATTTCTCTAATATCAACATAATCATTACATTCCATCAATATATGGTATAAATCATCTACTTTCGAATGGCATGTATTACAAAGCGGATGAATGAAGAAGATTCTTTAATGTTTCTAATTTTATTTGGTGATGTGATTGGATACCTATAAGTATGCCCCTTACAGATCGCACAGGGTTTTTTAACATAGTGTATAGTAAACGCCTAATATTAAACTAACCTTAACTTTCTTTTTGTGATTTTTTTTTGCATTTTCCATGCTAAGATTATTAAGTTATTTTTTAGGAAAGGAAAAGATTCAATCGCGGGCAGAATTCGAACCTGCGTCTTCTGGTTTGATATACCAGACGCTCTGACCTCAAAGCCACCGCGAACCCTACCTGCATGATTGAAATTTTGCCTTCACATTCTGAATTTACGTCATAAGGTGACGTTGGTGACATCTATGAGAGGCAAGTTACCTTACTTCTCAACTGACACGACTTACTTTACAGTTAGTTCAGTGTCGTACGATGCCACCTTACCTTTTAACTATCTTTTTGTGATTTAAAAAAAAAACATGCGGGTAGGGTTCGCGGTGGCTTAGAGGTCAGAGCGTCTGGTATATCAAACCAGAAAACGCAGGTTCGAATCCTGCCCGCGATTGAATTTTTTCCTTTCCTAAAAAATAACTTAACCTTAACTTATTAGGAAATAGGCAAGAATCAAATTACATTTATGCATAGCTTAAATCCATTTATGGTTTTATCTTAGAACTATAGATTTATTTTAGTTTTGCAGAGTTAGTGTAATATTAAAACTTGATATCATTATTAATAACTAGACCAGAGCCCTAATTATAGATCACACTTTCTCGTGGTGTTCCAAAAAATTTCGGTATACCATTAAGCGATTTGGGAGTTAAAAACATTTTCATCATTAATTTCATTTCGGTCAACAATAAAAAAATATCGGGCCTTTTACAGCGAACAAGAGTCCATGAATGCGAAACTGAAAGAAATGGTGAAAGAGTTTGTAGAAGAACTGCTGCAGCCCAGGGAGAACGGCCTGATTGGCTAAACTCAAGAGGAAACGTTACTAACTGATCTAGCGGCGCGGGCGCACCGCTTAAAATAACTTATTAATTTTGTAGGTAGAAAACTGCTTCAGTAAATTTAAAGCATTCCTGTTTTTCCCAATATTTCTAAAAGATTTTGATAGTAAAATATTAATAGACATCCCAATGTCAGAACTGATAATATCGGTATATTTGATTATGTATTTAAATAAAGTTAAAATCATTCCCTTTTTTTTCTAAAATAATTAAAGATATGCAATGCAAAAGTTCTAGGTACTAAAAATAGGCAATTATAGTATTCCAAAAAACTAAAATTGGCAAATAGTTAGTTGGTTTTTAGAATCGGTCACTAAAAATATATTTGAAAATGTATCGCACTATTATAAATAACATTACAAATAAAACCGATAATTGTTTGATATTCTTTGTATCTATATATAATATTTTAAATAAGCTTAAATTTATATAATAATTAATAATAAACCTTATTACAACTATCTTTTTAAAAGAATATCGTAATATTTAGAACATTTTACCCGATATTATGATAATATTCGCATTTACTATAACTCATTCCTGTATAACTAGAAATCTTTTTTAAGATTCTAAAATATTGTAATTTAACGTATTTATTTATACAAAAGTTAAGACTAGAATATTCTACTGCCAAAGAATATAATAATATGTCAAAACCATACCAAACTGTGATTTTTTTCTAAAAATATTTTTTCAGTGCTTTTGTCTAACTCTAAACAAATAATATCGTTCCAAATTAACGTTTATTATTTTATTATTATTATTATTATTTATTTACAGACCGTTCTTTCATAGTTAAATATACAGTTTATGTTAAGTAATAAATATTATAAAATACCCGTTTAGGCGTAATTATAAATTATCATTGCTATTAAAGCAAGTCTCATTTTGATAGAAAAAATATTTATAATATTTGTTGCGCATGATTTACTTAAATATTTCACCAATGAAGCTCACTGTGTCTCCTGTTTGATATTATAACTAATTAGTATTATTAAGACATTATTTTATAAATTGAATTCACATAATAAGAACAAAAATGTAAATAGTGCCTAATGGGTACCCATTTTCCAGTAGAAAAGTAAATATTATTGTCTTATAGATTTCGGCCTTTTTACCTATGCTGCGATTTAGAATCTTACATACTTAAATTTGTTTGCTACTTACTGAAATATCTACTTTAGTGTCATATAGTTTAAGTTGAATTTGGAGATCATATTATTGGGTCAGGTCGTAAATAAATTGTAATAGCAATGGAATATGAAGTTTACCATATCTAACATAAGGTTGAAATTCCATAAGTTGAAAAGGTTTCTCAATTCGAGTAAAGGTGAAAACTCTTATCACTATCACCTACCTGAAATTTTTAAACATTTATTTTAAAAAATATAAATAATTTTAAATAGCCAATCAGTGGCATAGAATGTGATGAAATATAGATCTAAAGATCTGCTTTAGACCCGGCACTGACAGGATGCATGGTATATTAACTACTGCTAAGCAAATATAAGCCCAATCGTCTAGACATAGAGTTCATTTTAAACTGACGTGGAATGTGATTTTCCGCCGTGCTATCCTGTCGGTCTTACGGCCGGTCCCAATAACAAATCAGTCAGATTTGGATATTTTTTTTTTTCAATCAATTAGTTCAAGTAATATCAAAATCCCATCAGTAAGCATATTCTATCGACAGATTTTTTATTGGGACCGGCCGTAAGTCGGTCTTTATTTGTGTAGGTACCTAATAGTAAGAAATCAAAGATGTTCGTGTCATATATATATAATTTAAAATTATATACCTACTTTGTACTGCCCAGTCTAGCCTAGTGGTCCTGAGCGCGACTGCTACGCTAGATGTCCTGGAATCGATTCCCAGAAAGAGCAAAGTGTTATTGGGGTTCTTCTATGAAATTCGGAGTCTGGATTTGTGCACGGTTAATGGCTATAGGCTGATAATGATGAATGGCTATAGGCTCGCCCCCTATAACATGGGACCTAAACATGCGGCGAACTGTGGGTGTGCATTAGTACACCTCTGTCTAACCCTTCGGGGAATACAGGCGTGATAGAATCAAATCCTCTCATTGGGCACCTCATTCTTAACTATATATTTGTATAAATGAACCATAGTGCGCTTTAAGCTTTTATGATTTTTACTATGTATCAAATCCGTCGATAGATTTGCTGACTAGAGATAGGATTTTGACATTACTTGTATGAACCTTATGTCAAAATAGTATCTCTAGTAAGCAAATCTATCGACGGATTTGATATAGGGACTGGCCATAAGTGGAAATTAAACATATTTCTGTAATATTTTAGATAGTTATGACACGACAATAAAACTATGCACTAAATCGTTTTTGTTTTTTATTATAAAAATATTATCTCAAATTAACAATTTCAGTTAAATATTTACGAAAGAAAACTATATTATAATTTTATTTATTATCTATTATTAAGACCGTTACATGATAATATTTTGAAAAAAATCGAACCATAAATAGAGAGTTGATTTTTTTTTCAGTCATAGTATTTACAGTCGACAAAAAGATTATAAATAACTAGCTTCTGCCCGCGACTTTGCCTGCGTGGACTTCAGGATTGGGTCCGATCTACATAAAAAGTGGCATATGTGTAATTCCAGACTATAATCTATCTCTGTGCCTTTCATCCAGATCCGTTCAGCCGTTCTGGCATGAAAGAGTAACAAACATCCACACATCCATACTCACAAACTTTCACAAATATTAGTAAAGATTATTCGTCAAATGAGGTGGTACGTAGGCAGCTAACAATACCTGTGTTACACATTGCGTAATATTATTTTATTGTGTTTGCCGCCTGGATACCAAACTTGTCGACTGTAGGTACATACACCAAGAATCTTGTTTATTTCGTAGGTACCTACTTGGAAATTTCTAAATACCTAATATTAATAATTACCTACTTAGTTATTTGAAAGAACTATCAATAATACAAATTTATTCAAGAACTACAAATATAATAGAGAAAATATTAACCATTTTTTTGCTAATATAAGACTCAGTATGAATTTAAATTTAATTAGTTAGAAATACTTTGCAGATTTGATAGGTATTATGAAATCACAGTAAAAATATATTAAATTTAATGAAAATATTTTCTTTATGAGTCGAGAAGTTGACGCAGGGCAATGACCCGGTAATTAGCCGATGTTGTAGTGAGCGAACGTGGAAAATGAATGAAAAAGACGAATACAATCCCGATCTTCGTGTTTAGTTAGTAGGTACATATGTTACAAAATTACTACTTAGGTAGGTACTGCGGATTCAGTTTTTATTATTATTTTTTTAATAAGATTCAATCCATACCTACTCAACTCTGCAAAGTATTGCCAATTAATTTAAAATCATGTTTAAGTATCAGCAAAATAATAGATAATCTAATTTTCTTATGCTTCTGTTGGCTGTTCACCTTCTGCCTCCAAGCGCTCCTTTTCCAATCTTTCTTTCTCTTTCTTTTCCATTTCCTTTATGTTTTGCTCTATGAGGTTATCGAGTTCAGGACTCAGGAGTACTGAAAGTCCCGCTGTTACGGGTACCTGTAAGTATTGATATTAGTAAGTAGTATTTTCTTTAAACTGTCAATGTTACCGTACAGGTCTAGTGGTGGCGAGCGCGGCTACTGAGCGTGAGGTCCGGGGTTTGATGCCCAGGTCGGGTGTAATACCGTTAAAATTTAATGTATTATAGAGTTTTCTACTTGTAAATCCTGGAGCCTGCGTTTATTCAGATTAATTAAGTGGTTCAAAATACCGACGATCACTGCTGTAATTCAGTAAGTACACCTCTGCCTATCCTTCATTAAAGTATGGGTTTGATATTAAGTTTTGTTAACAATAATAAAATATATACCTAATAAATATGGAAATATATTAGACTAGACTGCCTCATTAGTCTAGTGGTCCCAAGCGCGACTGCTACGCTAGAGGTCCTGGGTTCGATCCTCAGGTCGAGCAAAGTGTTATTACATGGGACCTAAACATACCGGCGAACTGTGGGTGTATATTAGTACGCCTCTGCCTAACCCTTCGTGGAATACAGGCGTGATGGTATGTAAACATATTATGAGTTACCTCTGCAAACACAGATCGTGAAGCCTCCCACCGTTCCATGTGGTTTTCTATGATTTTGGTGCAAGTTGCGGCTTTCGGAATCATCTTCCCCACCAAGCTGAGGAAATAATATTCTATAATTCACTAGTACGCGTTGCAATGTTTCTTTTTTTATTATATTTTCGTCATAAACCTTCCTAGGTCCGCACAAAACAACTCGCGAAAGTTTCATCGCAATAGGATGCATGGTTTAGCAATGCATAGAGGACAAACATTTTATTACAGAAGATAGATTTTATAAAACTACCAAAATAATTATATCCATATAAATCGTCCGCCGCCAGTATAGGCAGCGTAGTTCCGACACAGGACGGAGTCCTACACATTCCTTGAAAATTATTAAATAAGAAAAACGGTCCTTACAAGTTGAGGTTGAGATTTAATGATGAATGATTTTATTCCAAGATTATATATATATGTGAACATGGTCATCCATGTACAATTGTCATTTTTTATACCACTAAGGTGGCAAACAAAACAATACAATCGCAGTATCGCTTAACATCAGGCAAACTGGCGGTCAAGCTTAAGCCTATCACGAATAAAAAAAAACAAGATTACGGCCCACCTGATGGTAAGCAGTTACCGTAGCTTATGGCCGTTTGCAATACCAGAGGTGTGGTTTGCGCGTTGTCGACCCTGTAAAAACCTTTTCCGGTTCCACTGCAGGGCAAAAGCCTCCCTTTTCTGTTTTCATTGTTTTAAATTTAATAAAACCTCGCAGTATCATGACTAAAAAGTTCGCTTCTTTAACGATGTTATAGAAGTTATTTTACACAAACTAGTGAACGAGGAACGCACTCGTATAGCGGCAAGCAAATAGCCCGCAGGAACTGAACCTCGAGGTCTGGTATGAAGCACTTGTCCTGATCCATCATTAGCGCTGGCATGACGCCACGAGTCTTCTCTAGTTCTCCTTGCTTGAAGAACTCCGTCAGCACTGCTGCCTTTAACGGAAAGGGTAGAAAACGTCTTTATTTTTTTTCTTTATTGAAACCACGGGTCCATCAATATCTTCTATTCTATACTTATAATAAATCTGTAGAGAGGTCAATTCTGTACATGAAATATATTTCCAAAATAACTAGAGTAGAGACAAGCACGAGGAGAGTAGAGTGGTTTTTGTTTCTATAAAGAACATACAGACAGACAGACAGACAGACAGACAGACAGACAAAAATTTTACTGATTGCATTTTTGGCATCAGTATCGATCACTAATCACCCGCTGATAGTTATTTTGGAAATATATTTCATGTACAGAATTGACCTCTCTACAGATTTATTATAAGTATAGACAAGCACGAGGAGTTAACCAGAATTAAATAAAAAATAATAATTAACAATTAAAAAAAAGACTACCAGTACCTAACCTACTAAATAACAGATCAATGAATACACTCATCTGTCTACTAGCAACTAAAATTGACCTACAGTGCGCGACCGATACGTACATTTTATTCCATAGCTCTTGAGTCCATCCAAGATCGCTTTTAAAAAGATAAGATCTTAGATCGGTCTTATCATTTTAAAAGCGATCTTGGATGGACTCAATAAAATATGGAATGGTGCGGAGCGGTCATCACCATTCCATGATTTATAAAATTTTACAATATTATGCTGTATAATCTAATATGAATACTTATTCGATCTATCTACATCTAAGCTATCTATAAACAAAGTTGGACTAACAGCAGTCTTCTTGACGCTGCCCCAGTCTTTGAGCTGGTCGCTGAGGTCAGCGGCATTCATTAGCAAACACTGAAGGGCAGATATGTGGATGCGGTTGGCCTTTTGGAAGTCCATCGCTATCACCTTGTATTCGTTCAAGTTTCTATGAACAGGTTAGACGACTCAGTTAGTACCTACGTTCGTAGTTTTGCTTTCGGAAAATGGAAACATGGTCTTGCCTGATGGAAAACCCGATCAATTCCAGTAAATACCCAGTTGTGTTCTAGATCTCACATACAATGACGACGGGACAGTGTGGTAGCTGTACCTAGCGACGATCAGGCTAGATCGTCTGATCCTATCACCAATGTTTTATATTCTCAGGCCCTGTAGGTACTCCCACAGCTCCCACAGCTTTTAAATAGGTAAATAATTTTAAATACCTACAAGTACCAAAGCGGTTCACTTGATGAGTGGAATAGGTCTTGTGGTTGTTGTCAAATATTTTGGGGGAAGAATTAGATTTCTGAAAGAAATTGCTGTGTAAAAGATAGTCTCCTTTATGTTACTGTCATATATATATACTTTGTTTCCTGTTATGTTATTCTTATTACTTAGGTACTCCAATTGATATTGCTGAAAATATTGTTGCCTGATGCTGAAGTGGGAACCTTCTACCTATATCAACATCCTCCTGTCCTTATCACAATTTGAAAATTAAAAAAACTTGAATTTTTAATTTGTAACATAACACACAGTAGGTACCTATGATTTTTTTCTTCTTCTTCAAGTAGATACATCTCCGTCATCCGTTACTAAATACCTTTCACACAGTCCATCCATCGTTACTTTGGAATCTTTATTATATTTAAAGTAGGACTTATTACCGATGTACACTCCTAAAGTCCTGACCTAGAAGGATTTGACCACGTCCTGACCTAAATAAGAAACCGATAAATATTCACTCACTTGAAATAATTAGACAAGTCGGTGGCCAGGATGTAATCGCGGAGCAACATGATGGCCCTGTCGTAGTCCCTCCGCGGAAGAGACTCCAGGATGTCACACCCCTCCGTGTTAAGGATGCACATCGCCTGCGCTAGGTGGTGGCGCTCCATCACGCTACCCTCGCTCGAGTACAGGGCTGCTAACGTCGTGTCTATGTTGGAGAAATAAATAGGTATACCTACTGGTATCAGCGGTCCAATATAACCTAAGTACCATAAGTATTTTGTTAACTACCTACCCGTGGTTTTACTGGCAGTACAAAAGGACAATTAGATACTCTTAATTCTTTTAATTAAAAAGCATTGATAGCTAGTGTTATGACCATAGGACTGCCAAGTCAAAGGTCTCGAGTTCGAACCAAAGGCATGCACCTCTGACTTTTCGAAGTCATGTACGTATTAATAGTTAATTATCACGCGCTTAAACGGTGAAGGAAAAACATTGTGAGGAAACCTGCATGCCTGAGAGATTTTCTCGACGGCGTGGGAAGTCTGCCAACTCGCATTAGGCCAGCGAGGTGGACTATAGCCTAATCCCTCTAATTCTGAGAGGAGACCCGTGCCCAGCAGTGGGACAATGTAATGGGTTTATTTTGGTCTAGCCTATGCCGATGTCCTTCCTCAGGATATTTTCGATAATTTTTATCCAGGTTGGGCCCAATTCTGAAGTTCAAGCTGACGAAGTTGCAAGGAGAAAGAAACTGGTAAGCCATAAATTGTTTATTGTTCGGCTGTTTATAGGTACGTACTTATATTAAGCTACATTTTACACTATAAGGAATGAAATACCTAAATGTCCCCCGTATTTACCTAACATATATTCGGAAGTAAACAATAAACTTACGTCCATCCATATGGAAGCTGTTGGTGGTGCCACGATGATCGACGTCGTGCACCAGTCCCGCCAGCACATACATCAGGGCTTGCAAATCACTGCCAAGGAAACATATTCGAAACTTTTGAAGGGAGCGTAACTAGGTATATGTTGGTATTATAAAGGTGAATTTTTCAAGAGGGCTTGGATGGCCACATCCGAAATTTAATGGAATAGCGAAATATATTCAAAGAAATCTTGGCTCGATTCTAATAAATACAAAAACTGCATCATTGGATTTTTTTAATCTAGGTACTTATGTCCCTATAGACAGGAACCGTAGCCGGTGTTTTTTTTTTAAATAAAGCTTACTAGCAATGTGGCTCGCACATTACTAGAATTCTTGTTAACCCCTCGTGCTAAGCTAAATGCTTGTGTTATGAGTGGGTTCACGTCGGTAGTAAAATGGGTGGGGTTCTTAACGGCAACCACATGATGGGAAGTCCGACGCCCTAGTCATTAGGCTACCGCCGCTTCATAAAAAATAATGAATTTGGTAAAAAGATGCGATTATTATACCATCTAATAGTGCCGCTACTATGGATTAAAGCTATCGAGCTAAATATTATGTCGACATTATTTCATGCTTTCGTTAATTTCGATACGATACAGGAAAATCTAATTTTTTTTCACGAGACGCTAGCGAATGACGGAGCTCGTGTTACAGCCCCAGTTCTACCACCTGTGGACTTACGTGTAGTAGCCCTGTGAGACCAGCTTAAAGTTCTGCAGTGCAGCATACGCCCACTGCGCCACGTTGAAGCCATGCATCCACCCGTGGTAAGGCACGTCGCGGTAACCCTTCTTCACGTACAGAATAAACCGGGCCAGCTTATGTGGCTTTATGTTATACCTGGATAGAAGGAGCGAAGGTTTTGGAGCTATAGTTTCTGCGAGATATTCATACGAGATGATTCTTTGTATGAATATAACTACTTAGGAAACTTGTGACACTATTGCGAATAGTGGAAAAATGTAAATCAAACTGCTGCTGAACTACTTCCCTACTCATTACTACTCTATAACGGTAGCTGTGTTACAACCCTAGCTCTATTATATGAAACTCTGTGTAGGGCAGTACAAGTGTAAAGTTAGATGAAATTCCATTACCAACTAAGCTATATTTTTTATAACACAGATAAATTATAGAATTTTGATAAAGCAATGGTATGCAAAATCATAATTTAAAAAATACTTCAATTTAATAGTAGTCCTTCATGGTGAGACAACTGAAGAGGATAATTCAAAATTAGAACGCATTCTTCTTCTCTCATGTTGGGACACGTGAGGAGCAGATGAATAGGACTCAGTAAATGCTCCAAATCTTGAATATAAACTGTTTTAAATAATGAGTTGCAACGAACATCTTATCATATCCAAGTTCACTGAACATCCTCATGACGTAGCACGGCAGCTCTCGCAGCGGCAACGCGCGCGGGTTGAAGTGCAGGCTGCCGAGGTGAGGGTGTTTATGGAAACCGTTGCAGTCCAGCATACGTGACACCTCAGTGTCGCTCACCTGTGATAGCGTGCAGTATAAGTAAGCAACGCTAGCAACATGTTTAGATTTACAAGGTACCGATTTATTCAAAAGTGGACTAAGCAAAAGAAGAATGCAAGAATCGTAGCAAGTGGTGTTCTCTACCTACCTCTAGTTAGAAAAAGGCTTGGATGTAGATAAACACCGTGAAATTTAAATGGTTGTTTTCCCGCAGCAAAATGAAAGTAGTGAAATTAAATGAAATTATTTATTCTGCAAGTAGATCTTTAGAGATACTTTTACATGTCAATGGTTTGGTTTTTTTTTAGCTAGATGGCTTCGGCATTTCCTAACTGACGACCTCTGAGAAGAAACACCGAAACAAACTCAGAGAATCATGGTCTCTTTTAAAGTCCAGACATGGAAGATCACTTATATGTGAGTGGTACGATGTAGGGTAATGTCTGAAATTGCCTTTTGATGAAAGAACCATATCAGCTTTGAGTAGACCATTCCCAACTGACGGCACGCATGCAGCAGTCATCGTGTAGCTCAAACATAATTTAGGGAGCGAACGACCTGTAGCACGACTATACCAGATCAGCAGGACATTCGTGTAGGTCTAATGAAGTTCCCAAAGCCTCCCAGATTGTAATAATAGTAATGAGTACGAACTACTTTTATTGTGGGACCGACCCTGAAATATGAAAAAAAATAGCTGTACCATACTACAGTGTACCTACACGTCAAAATGTATGTGCCAGTGATAGCCCAGTGGTATGACCGTTGGACTGCCAAGTCAAAGGTCTCGAGTTCGAACCCAAGGCACGCACCTCTGACTTTTCGAAGTCATATGCGTATTATATAGTTAATTATCACGCGCTTAAACGGTGAAGGAACACATCGTGAGAAACCTGCATGCCTGAGAGATTTTCTCGATGGCGTGTGAAGTCTGCCAACCCGCACTAGGCCAGCATGGTGGACTATAGCCTAATCCCTCTCATTCTGAGAGAAGAACAGTGCCCAGCAGTGGGACAGAATAATGGATTGATTATGTCGGTCCCATTGTAAAAGTTGTTTGTATTCATTACTACGTTCGTTTTGCTGCTGGAAAACAACCCTTTAAATTTCACGTGTATATTTACTAACCTTCATATGATACATGACGAGTTCATTAGACAGTGCGCTCCTGATGTGAGCCTCTTGAATCTTCTGGTAGACTACTGAATGTATGATGCAAACGCCACAGTAAATGCTAAAAGCCAGGGCCATCTCTTCGTCCATGCCATCGAAGTAGGGATCTATCATCTTGTTTATCAGTCGACCCACTCCAATGATGCCAGATTGCTCTCGTATTGGAAAGCAGAGCAGAGCTCTAGATAGAAAGTAGATACTGTTATGATTATATGACATCATGAAGTAAGTAACCCTTGTCTAAAGAACGGTAGAAGAAAGTAACAAGGGAGAATATAGTCTTATTTACAAGTGGACAAACCACTTACTCCGGTATATTTTAAGTTAAAACAAAGAGTTGTAAGTTGTTACAGGAAAAACGCAGAAATTGAATTCAGTCTGGTTCTAACGCTCTTCATTAAGTGATAGTTGATCACATTTACCAAGGACCTTTTTTGTAATAAAAACATACCAGCGCGCCTGTATTCCCCGAAGGGTTAGGCAGACGCGTACTAATGTACACCCACAGTTCCCCGGTATGTTTAGGTCCCACGTAATAGGGGGTGAGCCTATTCCCATTAACCGAGCACAGATTCCAGAATTTCATAGAAAAACCAATAACACTTTGCTCGACCTGGGAAACGAACTCAGGACCGCAAGCGTAGCAGTCGCGCTCAGGACCACTAAAATGAGGCAGTTCGTATTATTATTTATTATATTAAATTGCATATAATTACATATATTACTTGCAATCGACATTGGGCAAACTGTCAATGTTTGCGTTGAAGGAGTGGTGTGTCTTGGGCGACCTGGTATTGATCAGCATCCCAGTTCTTATGACCTCGCCTGTTATACCAACGTTCATTGGGAACCGTTTTTGTGTGGAGGTCTCGCCCTGAAATAAGTACGTCAGAGTAATAATTTATATTGAGTATGGCTTCTAGTGTACTCAGGTGCATTTTACAGATACAGAGTCTGCTCCATTGTGACCTTCAGGATCCAGTTAACCCTTCAAACTAGAACACAATACTGTGCACATCATTGTTTAGATAGAATAGATAGAATATTCTTTATTGCACACCAAAAACGAATGTTAAGTACAAGTTAAGACTTATAAAATATGGTACAATGGGCGGTCTTATCGCTAAAAGCGATCTCTTACAGACAACTTTTGGATGGACTCAAGAGAAAGGAAAGGCGATAAATAGGTAGTCTGGCGTACACAAAAGGATGTAAGCACTTTAAGTTAATCATACACTAAATGTTTAGCGATATGGTATCACCATTCAAGACGAAATCAGCAAAAAAGTTACTAACAGCTCAGAACCACTATGAGGAATAATGATAATAAATCAGGTAGGTACTGTCAAAGTCGCACAGGAGTCGTATAGCTCCATCTTTTCCACGTCCACCAGCAACACGGAGCAATATTCAGCTTTCGTCAGCTGCTTTGCTTGCTCCGTCGCGATTTGGAGTAGGGTGTCTAACGATGCGACCTGTATTTAGAAAATTAGTTATAAGACCTGTCGGCGCATCATGCGACGGACGACACCGTGGCAGGCGCAGGGTGCGGGGGACCGAAGCTGGCTGCGCGTGCGCCGCGCCTCCGCTCACTACTCAGCTGATCGACGCGTGAGACTACGGGCATTTCCTTGTACATATCTCCGCGTGATTTGTTACAGCAAATATTACACCTAATTTATACAGTCCACTACTGCTTTTATTAAGTCCCGTTAAGGCCTAAACAAGACCATTTTGACAGAAAAGACTTGCTAGCAAAGACTTATAGTCGTATAATCCTCTACAACACCATAGTTCGCCAATGTTAAAGTGTTACTCTACCCTTAGTAGATAAATTACTTACGTGAAGAAAAAAATTGCTACCTGTGCAATTAGTCGATAATAAGTTTTAGCTATAATGTCTTAAAACTGCAATACGGTCTGGTAAATATATCTACCTACAGCTTCTGACGAAGAACTTATTTCCGTTTCTTATGTAAAAGAGTCGGGAACCCATGAAATGGAGAATTGGAGTTAAATTATCATCACTAGCTACCTACAGTCGAAATAATTGTGTATTTGTGTGCGCCTGAAGTTAGCAGTTCCGAACGTCCGAACAGGTAAAATCTCTTAAAAAACTGTATGTGCAAAAATATCGAAATCAGTACCTAAGGACAATAATCACGAATTCTAAACATTTACGACCCCAATTATCTTTTCAACGAGTTTTTATATATTTTTTTTTATTCGTGATAGGCTTACGCTTGACCGCCAGTTTATAATATATTCAAATTTACCACTGGAAAACCGCTTCCTTACATCTTGTGAACGACTAGAACATTGATTTGGAGTTTGATCAGGTAAGAGCATAAAATCCTTACTAATATTATAAACGTCAAAATTTGTGAGTATGGATGTATGGGTGTTTGTTACTCTTTCGCGCCAGAACGGCTGAACGGCTCTGGATAAAATTTGGCACACAGATAGATATAAGCCTGGAATAACACTGCTACTTTTTATCCAGGTCGGACCCAATACTGAAGTCCACGCAGACAAGTCGCGGGCAGAAGCTAGTATGTTATAATATCTTGGCTACTTACTTGAGTAAATAATCTTCTAGCAACGCGCAGGAGTTGCTGACATTTCTGCTTCAAGGTGCACTCGTACTCAAGTGCGATCGTCTTCTTCAATGTTGGCCAGATAAATCTAAAATAACACTGGTCATTTGGTGTGTTCATATCGATTTGAGTCAGATTGAATTACTAGTAATCAACTATTACCTACCTAATAACATTTATGTATCTTTATGATTGATACTTACAGGCCCCTCTTTTCCATTAGGCACTCTGGGCAAGTGCCCAGAGCCCCGCAATAAAACAGGGCCCCCTATTTTCCACTCCTTTTTATGCAATTGTTTAATATAAAATAGTCCCCTGACATTATCATTGTCATAGGGGACACCCATTATCCTTTTATTTTTCTTTTTTTAAAAACTACGTGTGCGTGTACAAACACAAATTCTCACATACACAAACGCCCAGACCCGAAACAACTACCTGTAGATCATACAAATTTTTGCTCCGTGTGGGGATCGAAACCACAACACGTGGCACAGAAGCCGATCGCTCAGCCGCTACGCCAAACGTGTCGTCCTTAAGTGCCCAAAACCTCCAATAGGTCTAAGATGGCCCTGGATACTTATCAAGATTATAATAAGTACCTATATATGTACAATGACTAAGAAAAAGATATGATTTACAGAGCACATGCGGTAGGTGTTTCCTCTGAGGGTAGGTACTTAAATCATGACATAAATTATTCACTATATGTATCGCTTCTATTATGATAACTTCTGTACCTACCTTTACCTAAAATCTAAGTAGAGAGTCGAAGGTGAATGGTCTCATTATGAATAATGGACCATGCAGTCGCTGACCCGCCCCCAGCTGATACGCAGCAGATGAGCTTTTAGGCAAAGGAATTTATTTCGGGGTATTTATTAGGGGAGCGGTTTCTTCAACCCGCTGCGCTACCTATGGCTATGATTCTAGTTGATTATTCTACGACTAGATACATACATATAGGTCGTCTGGTAGAGGATCAGGCTTTGCAACCTTTTGTGCATAAAATAGGTACCTACTTATAGATAAATAAATAAAGATATCGTAACGTACAATGAGCATTCATGAATAAGATTGGCTACGTCTCCCTCCTGAATCTCGGGCGCAACCACGCAGAAGATGACGGAGAATGGGACGTCAACCCATGGCAACATCACAATGCGCTTTTTTTTGGTGTCTTTGGGAACATGCTGCAATATAAATAAAATGTCACCGAGACAACCTGGTTAAGCACGGACAAAATAATGATTTCACTAGCTACTGGTATCATAAGGGGAGGGCACAGGCCCAGGGCCGGCTTGTAGGGACCCCGCGTAAGAATCATACAATTACTTTTAAAGCTCTTTTATGCCCAAGGGCCCCAGGATAGCCTAAGACGGCTCTGCTCAATGGAACAGCTTACACCGCCGCCGTGACGAATTGTAAGGGTGTGCGTCTGTTTTTACCTGGACACACTATCTAAGTACAGAAAGCTATGGTTATATCACATTCTTAACGATACGTGTTCTGAAACTTACGGGCGTAATGATGGTTTGAAAATCCTGATCGAAATTGGTCAACAAGTCCGTCTGTTCCATAGGAGACTTTATCGTCTCTTGAAGTTTGTGAGACAACTGTGGGAAAGAAACCCTTAAAGTAAATCTAGGTACTTATATAATATTTATTAAAACTTTTGATATCTAATAAGTAATAACGAAAACGGCAACTACCTAAATAAGATGTAGGTACCTATGTAGGTATCTGAGTAGGCTTTTGAGTGAATTATTATATTTACTTACTCAAATAATCATTTGAGAACCATTCTAAAACATGAGTCTAATCTCAAGAAGTATATATAGTTTATCATACGTTTATTTTCATTTTCCGTGGTAAATTAAAGCCGCCAACAACTTCGATGAAAGCCTCCATGCGATCGCTAGTCACGATCACTTGAAACACCAAGTTTGCTTCACATTGTTCGCATAACTGTAGAATTTATAACAAAACTAGGATTATCCAAATCACTTACTTCCACGAGGCAGGAATGGAAGCTAAAGCAATAGGTCAAAGCAATAAATTAACAAACAGAAAAATGATGCTGATCAGTTTTTTGCGCCGCTTCTTCTTCTTGCAAAAATACTATAGGAACCTCCCAAAACAGGCAAAGCCCCTAAGACACCACATCATATTATCACCTGTTGTCACCTGATGTATTACCGAGCGATTGACCAAAATTCCCTAGGATGAGTAGCGTTCAACAACCAAAAAGTCTATACTGACAAATTCCCCAATGCGTCAAATATAAAAGAGAGTACGAGAGAGTACATAAGGGCCAAATTTTACCGGTTTTCTTCACGAATGTCGTTGTCCATAGAGTCCCTATGGGTCTCCTCTGCTCTCGTAAGTTACGGTGACAGGACTGACAAACTGAATAAGCATCAGACTCTTGGGTGACATACTGCCTAATCTTTACGCATACTCCTAGAGCGGATTGCTCTGTTCGAATTATTCTAAATTATAATAATAATCATCAACCTATTTACTGTGAACATCGATTCATGGAACAGTAAATAAGTAGTTATACGTACATACGCATTTATTTTCGTTTGTATTTGAACACACGTCTCGTCGGTTAAACTCATTACCAAGTCTAAAATCTTTCCTGGGTCACTATATTGGATACCTCTTTTTCTACCTTTACTGTGTGACATTGAATGCGGCATTGTTGGGGATTGTTTAATGATTCTGATAAAATATTAATAATTATTCAACACCACGAATGTTGTCGCTATCAATATGTGGGTTTGGTCCGTTTGGGCTTGAGTGGGTTGTCTTAACTTGTCAGTAACAATTGTCAAAAGCCATCCCAAGGCAGTCAAACAAACAGACAATCAAAGAGTTTGTGCTTCCTAATGCCTACCAAGAATGTTATAATTATAATAATAATTTACCATTCTTGCTTAGTAGGTAGGGAGATACTTATACCTATGTACCTAAATGTTTATTATTTTAAGCCATGAGGGCACTGACCTCTTAGACTGACCTCCTTAATACGGTACGATAGACGAATACTCGTACGATTACGATAGAGTAATATAGAGATCAATGCTTGAGGGCCTATGGAGGGCCTTGCACTGGTCTGTACTTATCTATATATTCTATTCTATTATGAGGACCAGACACTAACTTTTCCCACCACCGACGATGAACGAGATGCGAGTAGAGCTAGAAACTAGAAACAGTTGGCGAGCAGCGGGAAGCGAGTGTATAGTTCCGATAGTTTTATCGCTAAGCTATAAGCGAGTGCGCGAGTGCGACAGGCGATTACTCGCGCGGCAGTCGGGAAAACGAGAAAAGAGCGATGTGAAAGTTTGTTCCAAGTAACTAAGTTTTTATTGAATGTGTCCGACAATATTTCGTCTTTGGGACAAAAAACTGAATTCATATAAACAATTACAACTCTCGCGTGAATTGTGACTCCCCAGCGAGTACATTGCTGAGCGAGTATAGTCTTTGATAGCTCTTGTCGCACAGCGACAAACTAGTGGAGCGAGTCCTCGCCGGCAGCGAGATAGCGTCTTTAAAAAAAACGTTGCCCCACACTAAGATTTTCTCCTGTATCGTGGGTGCGTTTACAAACACAAATTCTCACATACACAAATGCCCAGACCCGGAACAACTACCTGTAGATCATACAAATCTTTGCTCCGTGTGGGGATCGAATCCACAACACGTGACGCAGAAGCCGATGGCTCTTATATATCTATTGTACGTTTCTTGAGCGAGAAAATAGCCGATAGTTAGTCGTTTTCTCGCCGGCGGTCGGACAACTGCCTCAAGATGAGGATAGTATAGTGAAGATCCATTGATCTCCATAATACTGTTTTCATCTCGATCAAGCAATTTTTACTCAATTCTCCACTGGGCCTTAAGTAAAAATTGGCATGGTGTTTTAGTACGTACTTATGTAATGTATTCAATAGACATAAGCTAAGCCTGTAACTGAGTATCAATTGTGCAATAATCTAGCTTACTTGCTTTAAAGGAGGCATAAAGAGAAAATTTTATTTACGTTATAATATACACATATTTCATAATTTATTATCAATATTTATTAAATATGTATGTGCAAAATTTAAACGTATAGGTTTATAACTTTGATTTAGTCTGTGATTGTTATATGCATCTGATAGTACTCTTTGAGCAAATCTGCCATGTTTGAATCGTTGTTTGATTGATTTAGTCTGTGTCAATTTTAAAAAAACAGCTGATGATGAGTTAATGAATATTTTGATGGTGAATTATTTTAGAAATATTGTGCTAAATAACTTAACAATGGCAGAAATACAAACGCTCATCGAAATGGGATTTTCCAAAGAACGAGCGTAAGTCTAAACTATGGTTTTACTTCATACAAATATTCTCTAAATTCGGTAACCTAAAATGCATGATGATTTTTGTATTTTAGGGAGAAAGCTTTGGCCGTGACGAATTATAAGGGTGTGGAACCTGCTATGGAGTGGTTATTGGCCCACGCCGATGACCCTGCGATGGACACGGCAACGACCATTGCGTCATCGACTAGCGTTGAAACTACGCCGGCCCCTCTACCGGAGTCTTCTACCTCGTCGCAAGACCCAGCTGAGCCTGAAGCTGAGGTGAAATCTTTCAAATGCGATGTGTGTGGGAAATTGCTAAAAAATCAGGACGAAATGGAGTACCATGCAGCAAAGACTGATCATAGCAGCTTTTCTGAGTCCACGGAAGAGAAAAAACCTTTGAGCGAGGAGGAAAAGAGAGCTCAATTGCAGCTGCTTGAAGAGAGAATGAAACAGAAGCGAAAAGAGAGAGAGGAAAAAGAAAAGGTATGTTTTGCTGTAGCCATGTATGGCCTGTGCATGCAGCAGTTGTTATCTCAATAATTGGGTTTCAGTTAGAAGTTTAATGTAGGTAATGAATTTATTGAGAAAATGAGAATTAAAAACTGCCAATATATTGCCGGAATGAGGAAAAAAGATGAATCAACATAACATACCATCACACCTGTATTCCCTGAAGGGTTAGGCAGAGGTGTACTTAATGTACACCTACAGTTCACCAGTATGTTTAGGGGGCGAATCTATAGCCATTAACCGGGCACAAAGGCAGACTCCGGGCTGCTACTGAGAATTTCATAGAAAAACCCAATAACACCGCTCGACCTGAGGATCGAACCCAGGACCTAGGTCTAGTGGGACCACTACACTAATGAATCACCTGATATATTTTTTTATTCTCATTTAGTTTTGGATTTACCACAGTGAATAAGGGCTCATCTCCATCATTTTACAGTTGAACTAAGATGAAAGTTACTTTTTCTCCGTATTTAGTTTTTGTTAGATACATCTTTCTTATTTTCTTATTACTGACGTCTTGAATTTTATTATATTAAAATGAAGAATGATGTCCATGGTTTTTTTTTATAGTTGATGAGCATTCATTGATGCAATTATGACAAACTAGGTAGTATAATATAGTATGGATAAATTAAAAACATCTATTATGAAGAAGTTTTGTATTTTTAAAGATTTTTTTTTACACTTTGTGGGAGGCCTTTTTCAGCAGTGGATCCCTAAATTTACAAAAATTAAAAATACAATTTATTAATACTTTAAAGCAGAACATAGAAACTGTAAGTGAAGCTTGACCTCATTGACACTCACTGACTTTTGCACTTTGTAACTAAAACAACATTGCTTTAGCTATCTTCATGCTATCATTTAGGAATGATAGCACCCACACACAAAATATGCTCTTTACTGCAGAGTTGCCAGACCATAACATTACAATCATCTACACCAGGTCATGTGAACGGGATGTTGTTTAGATTATTTTTATACATAATCTTTGTTATAAAACATCAAGTTCCTGTTAGTTTTAATTAAGGTTTAAGTAATTAAGTGGTTTATAGTGTATAGAATATTATTAACCATTTGACTGCCACATCAATACAGTAAAAGCGTGTCCTCGTCGCCAAGCTCCAAATATCCTATAGAAATCTGTTACCCAGTCACGACTGTGGCGTGCTGGGCACAATTTTGTTTGTCGTCTATATATGACAGTGGCGATCAAAAGTTTAATATAGTTTTTATAGCTCGCTTCACATTTGGTGAGAACCTGTTATGATATCTGTACGGAAGATTAAATAAATAAATAAAATAAGTAAATGTTTATGGCTATGTTCAGGCTCTTTAAGGCTTAAATAGGCAGGCTAATTTAATGCTTAAAGAATAGGTAATTGAAATTTCTAAACTAATATTATAAATGAAAATGTAACTCTATTTGTGTGTGTTATGTATTTAATCATCTTCCAAAAAAGGAGGTTCTGAATTCGTTGGAATCTTTATTTTTATTACACCTAAACTACTGAACGAGTTTTCATGGTACAGAAATAGATTGGACCTTGGATAAGTTCATTTTGTTTTGGGATGTCAGTGGAACAGTGGGCAAGTTTGTGGGCAAATTATCAAAAGCAAACTCGTAACAATTTGGTAACCTCCTTTATTCAAAATGCTTGTTAAATATTTCCAGGCTGAAGCTTTAGAACGAGAGAGAATCCGTATCAAGTCAGGGAAGGAAATGCAAGACGCCCGCCTGCGGCTGCAAGAGCAAGAGATGCAAAAGTTGGTGGAGCAACGGCGACGGGAGAAAATCGAAGACCAGAAGGCTCGGGAGCGGGTGCGCGCGCAGATTGAGGCTGATAAACAGGCTAGGAAGTAAGTTCAGACTATTTTAGAGATACTAGAAGATTAAATAGTAGTAAAGTAATAATAATAATAATATGCTGAGACTTTATTAACGTAATATAAATGTTATATAAATTACGGCCTCATTAGTCTAGTGGTCCTGGTTTCAGTCCCCAGGTCGAGCAAAGTGTTATTGGGTTTTTCTATGAAATTTTCATTAGCAGCTCGGAGTCTGGATATGTGCCTGGTCAAGAGCAATAGGCTCACCCCCTATTACATGGGACCTAAACATACTGATGAACTATGGGTGTACATTAGTACGCCTCTGCCAAACCTTACGGGGAGTACAGGCGTGATAGTATGTTATGGAAGTAAAAGATTCTCTCTAGAAGAGAAATCTGTGGCAGACCTAATTTTAGCTCTTGTGGACCACTGATTGGGAACTGTTAGTCTTCAATGCTTCAAAGCTTCAAAAGCTAACAAGGCTTCAATTACTTACTGTGTTCTTATAAAATAGGCTAGCAGCGTCCGGGGCTCCGCCGCCAGCCGTGGCGCCGGCGCCCCCGGCCGCGCCGCCCCCGGCCGCCGCCGGCCCCAAGGTCACGTACGACCAGGCGCGCATTCAGATCCGACTGCCCGACGGCAAGGCGCTCGCACACACCTTCGGGGCTAAGGAACAACTTGCAGCTGTCAGGTTTGTTTGATTTTGTATTAAGCTTTATACTATAATGCAATCACTGACAATGAGACTATTTTATTCACTGACAATGAGACTATTGATGGATTGCAGCAGGTAAAGGTAGACTTACACTGTACACCCATTTTGTATTTTTTTTTTTTTTTAAAACGTTGACCCACACTGGGATCGTCTCCTGTATCGTGGTTGCTTTTACAAACACAAATTCTCACATGCACAAACACCCAGACCCGGAGCAACTACCTGATCCGTGTAGGGATCGAACCTACAACACGTGGCGTAGAAGTCGATCGCACAGCGACTACGCCAAACGTATCGTCAAATTGGCATATTGACAGCATTTTTGAATCTTAAACTAAAATCTCTTTATCTCGGACTAGTTAAAGGGGTGATTATAACCGTCGTACTTAACAACTTTATCTATGAATCCCTAGGTATTCGTGAAAAATAAAGCGGCGGTAGCCTAATGGCTAACGCGTCAAACTTGCGATCATGTGGTTGCCGGTTCGAATCCCACCCATTGCACTAGCGCCGTAAACCCACTTATAACACAAACATGTAGCCTAATACGAGGGGTTAACAAGAATACTAGTAATGTACGTGCGATCCACATTGCTAGTAAGTTTTTTTTTTAAATACGTGTTCCTATACAAAAGTACAGAAAATTTTTAGGTATTTAGGAAAACTAGTTTTTGGGTTTCATAGGAAAAGTTAATGAGACAATGAGTAGAATCACCCCTATAAACGGTTGCCGGTGACTAAAACCACATACTGTATACACTATGTTAATAAACCCTGTCTGATCCAAAAGGTGCATATTAGTATTCCAATCACAGCAAATAAAATAAGAAACATTAAATATTCATGTAGGTAGGTACACATATAATTGAAGTTAACTCAAAGTCGTCGCGCCCAAATTGCCACAATTACCCCAAAAACCAGCATATTTTTAAAATGCTAAAATACCGTCATGGGCCTTATTGTGTTTGGCAGTTTGGCACCCAATGACGGTGTCGCTGCCACCGGAATTGCCTAAGTATACCTCGCTTTATAATACTTTCACGGGTCGACAGGGTTTCCGTAACATATTGTATACTATAATAAAATCTGCAAAACAGATTTGACACAAAAAGCTAAGAGACTGTCGGAAATATATTTTTACTGTGCGTAACGTACATATGTATTCCTTGAAGAGTAAGGCAGAGATATAATTTCAGGCTGTACCTGCAGATGAACACCACGGAGTATGCCCAGCAGGACACGTTCAAGATGATGACCACATTCCCCAAGAAGATATTCACAACAGAAGATTACGACAAACCTTTGGATTTATTAGGTGTGTTACTTGTTATCAGTCCATAGAATCATAAATATGTGTATCAATCACTACTTACTGTTACACATATTTATAACTAGCTTCTCGACTGCGACTGCGACTTTGCGACTGCGACTGCGACTTGCGACTGTGACTTTGTCTGCGAGGACTTCAGTATAGGGTCCGACCTGGATAAAAAGTAGCCGTAGTAAAGTAGTATGTTATTCCAGACTATAATCTATCTCTGTGCCAAATTTCATCTAGATCCGTTCAGCCGTTCTGGTGTGAAAGAGTAACAAACATCCATACATCCATACTCACAAACTTTCACGTTTATAATATTAGTAAGGACTATACATATTTTTGCGGTTCCAATACTATACCATACCCATAATAATACCACCAAATTATCTAATTGTTACCTTAATTATTGACAAGAAACAGTAAAGATTAACAATGTAATCATGTTTTTTTTTAAAGAGTATCTATGGAGTTTTTTGCCGGTTCTTCTCAATAAGACCCACTTTTTGGAACCATAGCAGCTTTGAGTAGATAGTCCCAACTGACGGCACGCATGCATAAGTCATCGTGTAGCTCAACCATAATTTAGGGAGCTTACGATATGACCCTTGGGCTGCCAAGTCAGTTCTTCGAATCAAAGCAAACATCTGACTTCGCAATTACTAGTTAATTATCCTTATGACCGCCACGGTCACGGCTGGGTGACAGATTTGTAAAGGAAATTTGAAGCCTAAGGTCTTTCCTCAAAAGGCCATTTCAGACATTACCCTACATCGTGTCACTCACATATAAGTGTTCCTCCATATCTGGACTTTAAAATAGAGTTTCGCTGAGTTTGTTTCGGTGTTTCTTCTTAGAAATCTTCAGTTAGGAAATACCGAAGCCAGCTATAAAAAGTATCTCTAAAGATCTACTTACAAAAATAAATATAATTTCATTTCATATCATTAGGCTATCTCTGTTCCATCATACTCATACGATAGTAACATACTTTAGAAGTTAGATGGAAGGCGACACCTACCCTGGGAAGATCAATACCAAATATAACCATATCATTTTTTACGTGGGAGAGCCAAGCTTCGGCACAATAGGGCCGGCTCGACCGGAGTGATACCACGGCCTCACAGAAAACCGGCGTTAAACAACGCTTACGTTGTTTCGCCGAGTGAGTGAGGTTACCGGAGGCCCAATCCCCTTTTAAAAGGTCGGCAACGCACTTGTGACGTCTTGTCTTAAGGTATTGCGGGTGTCCATGGGCGACGGTAACCGCTCACCATCAGGCGATCCGACTGCTCGTTTGCCGTCCTATCGCAAAAAAAAATATCATCAGCCTGAGCAGTCCACTGAGACATAGGCCTCCCCCAATGTGCGCCATTTCATCCTGTCCTATATAATCATATATTTATTCTGTATTTCCCATTATTTTCAGGTTTGGTACCATCAGCAGTGATCATAGTCTCGCGGGGGCAGTAAGAAGCCAAATAAAAAAAATTATATAACTAATAAACTGACGTCACTGATGTCTATCTATAATATAGTCTATACTGAATGGGATGGGGACGGCACAAAAGTTCAATTATATTAATTTGGAGAAGACTTGGTGGAAGTAAAGCCTGTGTTGTATATGATATTGTTTTATTTTGAAATTCTTTATATGAAATTGTTATTTGCACAATTGTTACAATAATTTGTTTCAACGCCAGATACATTTTATCGAAGGATTCGACGTAGAAATATTAGATACACACTGATACTGAATTAATACAATTATTTAAAATATAGTCTCACAAGTCAACATGATGGGTAAATTTAGTAATTAATAATAACAAATGTCTTGAAATTATAATTTATAGCGACCCGCTCGCGGTTTCACCCGCGCTGCTCCGTTCCGCGCTGCGGCGTAGCGTGAAGTTATATAGCCTATAACCTTTCTCCAAAAATGGACTATCCAGAAAAATAATTTTCAAAATCGGCTCGGTACATCCAGAGATTACCTCCCACAACCTCACAAACTTTACCTGTTTATAATATTACTATAGATTATTCTAGTAGTCCCAAGTGCGACTGCTACGCTAGAGGTCCCGGATTCGATTCCCATGTCGAGCAAAGTATCATTGAAACCCGGAGTTCAGATTTGAGATTAAACATCCTGGCGAGCTGTGGGTGTATAATACATTAGTACATCTTTGCCTAACCTGTCGGGAAGTACAGGCGTGATGATATTGAACCTATATTTTTTTTTTAAATATATGAAATTAAAAAATATATTTTGTCCAAGACCTAACAAAATTAACAACTTAGTCCAAAAGTATGACGACCGTTTCATGAAAAAACATCTAGCTAGATCTATTTTCTATGCAAGTCTTTCTTTGTATTGTGAAAGACAACACTGAGAAAATAAATAAGTAAGAATGACAGTACATGAAAGTAAGGTAAACAAGATTTGGGTTGTTGTTTTGAACAAAAACGATTTATCAAATTATAAGATAGAGATCGTGCTAAAAAATGCAAATACACACATTTATAGTACATAAAACTTAACCCTTCTTCTATGGCAGTCAAGAATTGATTCATTTTAAAACTCAAAGGTAAAAAACCCTAAAATTAAAATCACAAATCTTTTATGTTTTTCATATAAAGTTTTACATTGAGGTCTCTAGATGGCGTTGTGCAGGTCCGCTGAATCGCGGTGTTAAGATTTTCCTACGAATAATGACCTCCCGCAGTTGTAAGTATCAACAGGTAATAAGTTAGTGTGTTAACTCTGAAAAAAGAAGTAATATCGTTTGATAAAGTGAATAAAGTGTTTACTAGTGAGTGTGTTAAATGTTAAGGGACTGTTTTAGTGTTGTGTTGTTTACACACTACACACGGCAGGTGCGCGCGAGTTCACACAAGTGGACTAATATCATCGACGCGCTTTTTTGTGTTAACAAACATTATTCGCCGACGCGCGCCTTATCGCACATCAACCGGTGTTACGGCCCTATTCATATTCTCAATATTTGTTCATTATTTTTCAAAATCCGAAGGAAATTTGTTATCATTATTACAGAGAAACGAACGATGGCTACCGGCAAAAATTGTAGTGGCTTTCAAAATCGTTCCCGGTCGTTCGCGCAATCTTCATTTTCCTATGATGGCACACCAGACTATGAAAAAGTGGAAACCTTCTTGACCGCTGCTAGGAAGTATAAATGTATGAAGAACATAGTAGATGCTAATGCCATACGAAGTTTGCACTTTGTGCTGAAAGGAAATGCTGCCATCTGGTGGAATGAAACAAAGTATAGGATTTCTACTTGGAAAGAGTTCGAGTTTCAATTGAGAAAGGCTTTTGCACCAAAAAAGCCTGACTACGTGGTATATCAAGAGATAGCTGAACTTAGACAGGGCCCCGACGAACTAACAGAAAGATTTGTAGCTAAACAACGAGTGCTTTTTAACCAGTTGAGCTCAGGCCTCACTGAAGAAGTACAATTAGACATGATGTATGGCTTTCTGAACACCAAGATCCAGAACGAGATTCCTAGAGATACTATAAAATCGATCGAAGGCTTGCTGGAGGCCGCTAGAGTTATAGAGGGGGATCAGTTGAAGATCGATCCTCAACCGAACCCACTTGTTCAAGAAAAGAAATGCGGGAAAAAAAAGATACGCTGTTCTTTCTGTAGGAACTTCGGTCATATCGCAGAAGAGTGCAGGAAGAAGCAAAAAATGCTTCAAGAGAAAGCGGAGAATCCTGAAACAACGATGGAGCAGTCTACAACCGGGGCTTCCCTACCAAATCCTTCATCAACTTCTCCAACTCTCAAAATGACGGATAATGAAAACTTGAGCTTTAAGGGATGTATGCCAATGGTTGAAATCAGTATCGGCACGGCGAAAGAATTAGCATACATAGATTCCGGTGCGACATCTAGCCTGGCATCTTTGAATTTGTTCAGCTACTTGAAGAATATAGGATTTCATTTTCAAGAAGACAATACCACCGTCACGTTGGCTGATGGGATTCCGAAATCTAGAGATATTTTAACTGGTCGCGTCCCTGTGAAATTGCAAGACCGTTGTATTCTGACTTCGTTTATAGTGCTGCCAGATGCTATGGATGCTAAAACGTTGCTCGGAGTGGGATTCATCAAAGACGCAAACATGGTTTTGAACATGAGGCACATGACCTGGCATTTTGTTGATGAGCCTGACGTTCACTACGATTTCATAAGAGAAGAATAATAATCTCTTTCTTCTTCATAATTATTAAGTTCAATTATAATATCTGTAGTCTATTCTGGATCTATTTCATTGATCAACCTGTTCATTAGTGCTATAATTGATAGGGTAATTTTGTGCCTTATTAAAGTTTATAATTATATTACTCGCGTTTTATTTATATGTTTTTAAAGTTGAAAAGACTGCCTCATTAGTCTAGTGGTCCCAAGCGCGACTGCTACGCTACAGGTCCTGGGTTCGATCCCCAGATCGAGCCAAGTGTTATTGGGTTTTTCTATGAAATTCTCATTAGCAGCTCGGAGTCTGGATTAGTGCCCGGTTAATGGCAATAGGCTCGCCTATTACAAGGGACCTAAAGATACCAGTGAACTTACGTGTACATTAGTACGCCTCTGCCTAACCCTTCGGGGAAGACAGGCGTCATGATATGTTATGTTATTAAAGTTCCTAATAGTTACGTTAACAAATCGTCAAAAAAATAATACATTTCAGATAAAATGTCTTACGCACACCAAGCATTCCACAGATTCTCCATCATCATTTTATCTTTTGACTGCCTCATTAGCCTAGTGGTCCTACCTAACCTAGCCTAGTGGTAGTACGACTGCTACGCTTGAGGTCCTAGGTTCGATTCCCAGGTCCAGCAAAGTGTTTTTCTATAAAATTCAGTTCGGAGTTTATAATTTTTGTGCCTGGTTAATGGCAATAGGCTCGCCCCCCTGTCACGTGAGACTTGAACAAAGCGGCGAACTGTGGGTGTACATTAGTACGCCTCTGCATACGTCACGTTCGTATCTTACGTCACTCTGCTGTCCCACTAACCCTCAAATTGTCGCTGTCTATGCAAATTACTCACCTGCAGTCTATACTCGTACTTCACATACATGTGAATAGTATAAAACAAAGTCACTGTCGCTATCTGTCCGTCCCTATGTATGCTTAAATCTTTAAAACTACGCAACAGATTATGAAGCGGTTTTTTTAATAGATAGAGTGATTCAAGGGGAAGGTTTTAAGCTATTTAACATTACGGTACGACTCTTAGGAATGGGGTAACGCGGGTGAAACCGCGGGCGGGTCGCTAGTAATATTATAAAGAGGTAAAGTTTGTTAGGTTGTAGAGGGTAATCTCTTGATCTACTGAACTGATTCTGAAAATTCTTTTTGTGTTGGATAGTCCATTTATCGAGGAAGGATATAGGCTATATAATATCACGCTACGCCTCTTAGGAACAGAGCAGCGCGGGTGAAACCGCGAGCGGGTCGCTAGTATGAAATAAAAATAAAATAAATATAAGTAGGTACAAAGACGAACGTAATTTGTGCAATACTGACTTTAACCTAGTTTACGATACTGCTGATGTAATACTTCGCGAAATATAATTTAATTAAACACAACACGTGGCGCAGAAGCCGATCGCTCAGCCGCTACGCTAAACGTGTCGTCAATATAGTAGGTATCTATTTATTCCAAAACATAAAATGGATAACAATACACTATATATTATATCCTAGAAATTATAAAGGTATAATAATATTCGGTGCCTGTACCTACTAGAATAAACCTGTGTCACAGGCGAAAGGAGGGCTGTCAGTTGCTATTACTTACTCAAACAATAATTAACATCAAATACCTTCTTATAATTAGGGATAAAAGGATTTAGAAATGATAAACTACACCTATTTTACTTATTCTATCCTTAATAAATATTATTTCGCGAAATATTAACATCAGCACTATCGTAAACTGGGTTCGATCCCCACACGGAGAAAATATTTGCCTGACCTACAGGTTGTAAGTACAGTTGTACCGGGTCTGGTCGTTTGTGTATGTTAGAATTTGTGTTTGTAAAAGTCTCCACGGTACATGAGAAAATCCTGTGTATGGTAAGTATAAATGATTATTAATATTCCATTTATTTATTAAATTAAGTTATTTAGATAAATACATTTTAAATATTTGCATGTAGCATGAATGATTTCGAGAACTGGGTCGGACACATACCTGTAGTACGATACCTACATTAAATTCCGAAGATGCTAATGGATAATCCTGGCCACCATGTTATATCTGTGCAAATACTCGCCGTCAGCCAGGCGTGAACAACTAGATATTATATTATGTCGGATAGACTCCCGGACAGTGGCATGCCCGACAAATGTCAACCGTACCATCCTTCACGATGTGGCAGTTCTGGCAGTTCTGGCAGTTCTTCGTCATCACAACTTCGTCCATAATTTTCACAAACAAACCCTTCGGTTTCTCCAAAGAGCTCAGCGAAGCATAACCAGGACATGGACACTAAGGAATTTACACCAGGCTCACGGATAGCCCGGTAATACCGCCTTTGCTTTGCTTTACATTCCTAATGTCACAGTATAAATATCTACGGTCGTTCGTACTAACTAGGTACCTACTGCAGGTTTGCGTCAATTAATAATATTATAGGTAGGTAGGCAGTTTGGCAATGAATTTTTTATGAAGTTAAAATTTCATCATCGGAATTCGTAATACCTATCTATCTACAGCTCTAGTTTCTTGAGGGTTGTAGTCTTTCGGAAACCTAAATACCCAAGAGCCTATGGGATCGCCCCGCGATTATCCATGACATTTTAGAGAAATATGTCAATCTGTAAACATATTAGCTATCTCTATTTGACTATATAATGTCATTGACCTATCTATTTAAATGTCTCTCATAAAAAAAACACAATTTTGCATAGGATTCATATTTTATTTCGATTAATACGCATTTGAAATTAAATAAAATATGACATTTTTATAATGTCCATTATGAAGGATACTTAGAAAATAAAAACAGGTAAAAATTAGGATTTCAGAAGTTATTTCAGATTTGGTATGTACCTAGATAGTTAATGTAAGTCCTTACCTTAAAAATAAAAACTTAACATATCAATATTATACTTCGTCTTCACCAGAAATTGTAGGATAAATTATAGGACGAGCGACGTCACAATTGGTTTTAGTTCCTCTGATTTCTTCCATGCCTTCACAGTCAATAAGCTTGAGTTGCTTATCGAAACATATGTACAACTCGCGGAGATACTGAACATCTTCTACATCTTCACAATGACTGAATGCTTGCTTGCCCAGCTTGGCTACTGTGGCATCGCGGATTTCTTCAACTGTTAATTCTCTCTTATCATCAGGAACGATGCTACCAGCACTCAGTATTTCGTAAATGAGATATTTTTTGTGTAAGTCAAGACCTGTTTGGAAGTATTTCAGCGGAGTGTTTACAATCTCTAGGTCTGTGGAGCAAGTGCCATGGTTCACCCATTGATAATCCCAATACCTGTAAGGATTGGTGTCTGCAAAGATACGCATTAGGCAACAATAAATTATTGTATCTACATAAAAATATAGGTATACTTAAGTACGGGTCGACAACTAAAGCTAAAGATGAAAAATATTTAATAAATATAGACCTTTGAGTCAGCTCTATAATCACTGAACCAACCAGTAGTTCATAGAGAAGCCAGGTCAGGCGGTGGACTCTCCCAAGTCAGTCGCCCGCAGCCCACAGCTCATGGAGGTCAGTTCCAAGGCTGTAAACGCCTACCCCACCTGTGGTCGGCGAAAAGACCGCCGGTAGGTAGAACATAAGGTACGAAAAAAAATACTGGATTAAAAAAAACAGCTACCTTGTTTTATGTTAGTCCAGTGTTCATTTAAATCTTTTACAATAGATTGGACCTCGTCTGGGTTGAAAGGCCACGACAAATTGCATTTAGAAGGTTCGTAGCTGCCAATTCTGGTCGGGTATACACCACCCACAGTCCACATTTGTTTATTGTTTGGGAATTGGCAGTGAGAGGATTTGTCCCTCGCAGTGTTATATTTGCAAACAGTCGAGGGCCATCTTTGGTTTAAAACAAACATGTCCCAGCGCTTATTGCCCTCCAAAGACTTTAGTCCATACGGTTGAACATAATCCCAGCTAAAAATCAGAATGGAGAAATAATAACATTATTTTTGTAGCTACAGATAATGAGCTAACCTAATGAGGTCAGAGGTCGACGGCTAGGAAATGCCGCCGGCATCTAGTACTTAAAAAATCCTTGACAAATTATGTGTCTGACGTCACCAGGCGAGTGGTTAAAAGATCTATTTGCAGAAAAAAACATGGGGGACAGTTACAATTACGATAAGTGAGAGCGTTAACTCCAGATTTAGCCGTAAAATATAGAAACTTACCTTGCATAAAGTATCACAACAGAAATTAAAATACGATTAGACATATTGGTTTTGTTAAAAGCTAAAATCGTAATAATATTTTATACGTCTATTCTTTTGTATTTATGACTTTCTGCTAACAATAATGTTACTATCAATTTATAGAATGCGTTGGTTAAATTTTTTATAATAAAATGTTTCCTTGACATAGCTTAGGCTAGGTTTTACGGATAATAAATGCCTATTCATAGGTAGTGATAGCAATTTACTAGGCAGTGATATGATCATTGGACTACCAAGTTGTAGGTTTCGAGTTCTAATGTAAGACCTCTAAATTTTCGCAATCATGAGCGTATTAATAATGATTTATCACTCGCATAACCATTTAATTTTCATTGAAGGAAAACATTCGTGAGGAAACCTGCATGCCTGATACATTTTCTCGACGGCGTGTAAAGTGCCAACCCGCAGTAGGCTAGCGTAGTGGATTCTAGACTAACCTCAATCTGAGAAGAGACTCGTGCCTAGTAGTGGCACAGTGAATGGGTTGATGATGAAAAGCCTTTTGATTTTAGGACCATCCATCTGTGTCACCTCCTCCCATACTGGAATACGCCCTACGTCGCGGGGGACTTAATTATTCATGGAACAGTGTCAGTTGGGCACTAAACAATTAAAATATCAATCAATTAATCAATTAAAGATTTAGATTATGTTAAAGAAAATAATTGCAAAATCTTAAATAAATATTTGCCTCGAGTGGGAATCAAACCTACGATACGTGACGCAACGGTATTATTGAGGCGCTCCAAACGTGCAGCCAAAGTTCGATTCAGACAATAATTTCTTTAGGTCTTGCACTTTCGAAAGTTAGTTAAAATGCTGGCCAAAGCTTTGTATATCATGTTTATGTGAAATATTTGAAGCAATAATCTTTGTTACGCAGGTTATTTCTATTATTTTTGAGTAAGATATGAAAATTTGTATCTAGGTGGGTAGGTATATTAAATACTATATAAAATTATAAGTATATAAGCACACTAAAGTTCGTCTTTAACTGCAAGAAGACAACGTTGACTCAAAAATATTAAAATATGTGTATTTTAAAACGATATGTATCAATCATTATACTTTACTTCAGGTGAGTTGAGAAAACGAAAACTCTTTTAGCTCATTTTTAGGGTTCCGTATCTCAAATGGAAAAACGAAACCTTTATAGGATCCTATAAGGATCACTTTGGTGTCCGACTGTCCGTCGGTCAATACCCTTTTCTCAGGAACGCGTGGAGTTGAAATTACCTACTATATAATTCTCAGGTCTGCAATCCCTTGGAGCAGTGAAAAAATCAAACGTCTGTTTGTGCTCCGTTTATGCCGCATAGGTACTTTTACACTCTCAACGGAATCCTATAGGGTGGGTACCTACTTGCCGTTGACCTAGAAACACGAAACTGGCAAAAAGCAATGTCATAGATAGAGCAAAGGAAAAAATGCGAAAACTGTAGAGTACTTCGTTACTTAAGAGTACACTACAAAATATATTTTTTTGTAGTTAGTGATCACAAACGTAATTGCGGTTGGTAAACTAACCACGACTGATGTCGATGTATGGGTACAATAGTTTTCCAGCGGCAAAGTCAAGTTTGTCCCTCAATACAGTTTATCCCGACAAGTTTGTACGGAACCGTCGGTGCGCGTGTCCGGCTCGCCCTTGATCGTTTTTTTTTTTATTTATTCAAGACAGAACGGAGAAGGTTGCATGAATTAAGGGTGAGACGCTGCTAGAGTGTTTTTTTAATACGGTAAATTAGTCTCAGAATAAGAATCCAGCAGGTTATATCTAATATTATACTCACTAATGTGATATTTTCAGCTTTGATTATGCTCAACAGTACCAAATAGCCGATTTAAGTGGCACGCCAGATAATCATTATGATCTTGTCATGTTTGCTCAACACTGGCCGGCTACACTTTGCAAGATGTGGAAGCAAAACAACCCAGAACACCGCTGTGCATTACCTACTCAAGAAGATCGGTGGACTCTACATGGCATTTGGCCACTGAAAGCTAACGAGTCCGGTCCCAGTAACTGCAACGACTCCTGGCCTTTTGATATTAAAGAGATCGAATCTATTAGAACTGACCTTGAACAAGCTTGGACAAATATTTACGAAGGTAATTATATTATTTGTATAAAGACGTCCTCTACACACTAAATTTTAATAACTCTTATCTTAATCTTAATATGATGACAATAACTGCAATAAGACATCACGGTACGGTGCGGTCTCAGGGCTGAATTAAACATGTGTAACTGACTGATAAAATATAAGTTGGCCTTATTTTCATAGGAAATATGAATAATTAATGAAGAATAGGATATATTTTATTTGTAAATAATTTATACTCATTCAGTTCAATTTCAAACCATGGGTGAAATTAATAAGCCATCTCTGGATTGTTTCCACTACTGGAGATTTTTCACATGCATAGAAGTAATGTCGAATTTCATTCTCCAGTAACTGCCTCGTTGGCTTAGTGGTCGAAAGCGCGACTGCTACGCTCGAGGTCTTGGGTTCAATCCCCAGCTCGAGCAAAGTGTTATTGGCTTTTTCTATGAAATTCTCAGTAGCAAACCGCTATATATGTATAGTAGCAAAATTATAATAGTAAATTCTCAATAACAGCTCGGAGTTAGGATTATAATAGGCTCTGTTATAGGAAACATAAACATATCGAGGAACGATTTTTAAAGTGCCCAATTCTTTATTTTAGGAACTAGCCCCGAAGATTTATGGCGTCATGAATGGAATAAACATGGAACCTGTGGGACAGACCTAGAACCTTTTAACACACAGTTGAAATACTTCAGGAAAGGCATAGAATGGAACCTAAAATATTCCCTGGTGGACATGCTGAGTGCCGCTCAAATATTCCCCTCTGATACCAAACCCGTGACACCTGAAGAATTGGGAAACGCAATGAGGAGAAAAACTAATAAACAACCGATGATTGTATGTTCGAATTCAACAGTCGATGGAGTGCAGTATTTGGAAGAGTTGCGCATATGTTTCGATAAAAAACTAACTCCCATTGACTGTGAACCATTCATATTTCACACTTGTGATGTTTCTCTACCCATCATCTACCCTATTCGCAATTAAAGGGTAGGCAGTCTACGGATTTTATCAAAATCAGCGATAGGAACTATTCGGACTAATGTATGTGCGTATATAATTTAGTTATGCAAAACCTGTCGTTAAAATTGTTTGGTAATAGAAAATATTAAACCTACGCGTTTTCCAAAGGATCAGGCAGAAGTGTGTACATTAGCCACAGGGGGCGCAAATCCCAAACTACGAACTGCTATTGAGATTTTCATAGAAAAACTCAATAACAATTTACTCGACCTGTACCAGCGACAAACTGTGGTGTATAATCAGTACCTACACTTCTGCTTAATCCTTTGGGAGACGGGCGTGAGTATGTGAAACAAACTGTTTTGGAGATAAATGGCAACATTTGTTGGCACAAACAAACAAACACCCTCTCACCCTAAACGCATAGACCTTTTCCGTTCCATCTTGGTTAGATAGTTTAAAATCTAGAGCAGAAGTCGTGGGTAGAAGCGATTATTTAATGTGTGAACCTTACTTATTCATTGGTATTTTTATGTAGGTAAATTATCTACCTACCTATATCTACTTAGGTACTTACCTAACATACAATTTGTTATGCGGACTATTATTTCTATACATTAAATACCTACATCAATTTTTATTCCCGATCGTCATCATGTTGACGACGCCGCGACGGGGTGTTACTGATGGGAAATATTCAAAAAAAAAACTTTCCATTTAATTATGGTTCAAGTAGGTAAGTACCTACCGTTACACGCTGCATTAATTTTTTTGGATTTTTTATGGGCAATGCAGACAGTATCAAAAGTTTGAGTTATTAGTTCTCAAACTTTTGAGACTGAGGTAAAGGATGAAAGAATTGTTCACGTAAGTACCGATAAATCTTACGAGACTGGCATAGATAAATAATAAAGAAATAAAAATAGTCGTCAAGAGTGCATTGAAGTCCCAACAAAACATTTAATCATAAAAAAAAGATAAACCTTGTACTTATGTAGGTACTTATTTCAGGACATGATATCGTGGGAAAACCTTAGAAATAATACGTCATAGATATGTAGTTACCATTTATTTAATCAATATTAAATTTATTATAGTACACAATTTACACACTTATAACGTTGTTTCAAAAGAAGAAAAACTACCGAAGTAAAGGTAACATAGTAGAATAAACAGAAATGTTTGTTTAGCAAGGAGGTTAAAACAAAAATAACTAAGTAGTTCTTATCACTATTTTACGTTTGTTAAATTATTAAGTAGGTAGGAATATCTTAAGTACAGTACGCGCGGCATAAGTTGGCCGGAGTGAAGTTCGCCGTTTTAATGCGCAGTGGATTGTTTACGTTAAAAATTGTGTACTGCGCAACCAAAAACTGACAAACAGCTAACTTCAGTCCGGCCAAGTTATGTCGCGCGTACTGTATTATCTTTGTGGGTAACATTTTATAGAATTAACTGGGTAATTGTGGCTTAACACTTACTTACCTAGTTACCTGCTAGTAATTTGTTACAATAAAACGGTTCTTGCTTTTATTTAAAATTCATGTATTAAACATCATCGTCCATACCATCACGCTTGTATTCCCCGTAAGGGTTACGCTGACGTGTACTAATGTAGGTACCGTGTGGGGGCAAGACTACTGGATAGACTTACGAGGTGATACTATAAATTTCACAGGAAATTCCAATAACATTGCTCGACCTGGGAAACATAGCCAGGATTATTTTTTTATGGGATAGCAGGGCAAACGAGCAGACGGATCGCCTGATGGTAAGCGATTACCGCTGCCCATTGACACCCGCAACATCAGAGGAGTCACGAGTGCGTTGCCGACCTTTTAAAAGGGGATTGGGGCTCCGGTAACCTCTCTCACTCGACGAAACAATGTAAGCGTTGTTAAACGCCGGATTTCTGTGAGGCCGTGGTATCACTCCGGTCGAGCCGGCCCATTCGTGCCGAAGCAAACGTAAAAGATGAAGATTCTGGCATAGCAATCGAGCTTAGGACCTAAAATGAGGTAGTATTTAAATACTACCTCATTTTAGACTGCCTCATTAGTCTAGTGGTCCCAAGCGCGACTGCTAAGCTAGAGGTCCTGGGTTCGATCCCCAGATCGAGCAAAGTGTTATTGATTTCTCTATGAAATTCTCAATAGCAGCTCGTCTGGATTTGTGCTCAGTGGCTATAGGCTCGCCCCCTATAACATGGGACCTGTGGGTGTACATTAAGTACGCCTCTGCCTAACCCTTCGGGGAATACAGGCGTGATGGTGTGTTATTTAAATAATTGTTGGCAAACCTAATAGACGAAGAAATGTTGTGTCAGTGAAGCTGAATTAATGCTTACACGAGTAATTTTGCTTATAACTTGTACAACAATCAATTATATTAAAGTAAGAACATTTATATTTTATTGGTGTCTGACACTTATTTATATTTTGTATTTTCAGTCCTAGTAATGTCGGTTCAAACAATCCAGTCTATCAGAAATGTGTAGGTTATACCTACCTATGTAACTAAGTGAAGATCGAAGAAAAGAAACATGTTTACAAACTTAATAATTTTATGCAGGTACTTAATTAGGTACATAATGTAAATTTACAATAGGTACTAACCAAGGAGGATCGACATTATTAAGTATAATATCTAATTATATTTATAATTAATCTTTACCTAATAAAAAGGCACAACAGGGAGAAAAAATCTATAAGGTTATCATTTATACGATATACAATAAGCATAAAAATGTAAAAAAATAATTTAATTAGTTAAGTACTTCACAGGTTTTTTCCTTTTTTCTGTTACAATCCGGAATTCCGAGTTCAAGCAAATAGTAATCCGGGTGATCTTAAAATCCGAACAGTATATGGCTTCAACTATCTTTTCGTGATTTTTTTGTTGCATTTTCCATGCTAAGATTATTATGTTATTTTCTAGTAAAATAAAAAATTCAATCGCGGACAACGTCACAATAACGTCACCTTATGACGTAAATTCAGAATGTGAAGGCAAACTTTCAATCATGCGGGTAGGGTTCGCGGTGGCTTAGAGGTCAGAGCGTCTGGTATATCAAATCAGAAAACGAATGTACGAATCCTGCCCGCGATTGAATTTTTTCCTTTACTAAAAAATAACAATATATGGCTTCGCTTTAGAAGTATACTCTATGGAACAAAAACAATCAATAAAATCGATATCCTCTGCCAAAAAAACAAAATATACAGGCAAATTGAAGACTACCTACTAGCTTTTTTTAAGTCGGTTATAAAGAGAGCAAAAAACAATAACATAATATACTTAAAATTCATCAATATTTCTATATTTGATTATGTCATGCATGAATCTTCGCCTGATCCATAGGGATTATCCGAACTTAAGAAAGTCTGTGTAAGTTGACAAGAAAATAAAAGTATTTACGGTAGTGTCGATCACAATTTACACAACAAACCAATTACGGTTGTAGCAACCGACAATAAATGAATAGGTGACATTTTAAATTTAACTAAAATCTTCTAAAAATACATTTCGTATACTTAGGTAGGTACAAAGTTAGTGTGAAACACGGTATATACACATAGTTATGTAAAACGAATATAAATAAAAAAGCTTTCAACTTAGAATAAGTACATCTGGCTTAGGTACTTGCTTATAATAATTAATCAAGAAGTATTTTAATATTACGTACAAAATGACTTGCAGTGACTGACACAAGATAAATTATTCACTAAAGAAGTATAACCTGTATTTAGGGAAGAAGATATAATTACATATATACAGTGTCCATGACAATGGGAAACCTGCTTAAATGAAAGAAAGAAAGAAGAAACTAATTTACTACTATTTACTCATGAAAAAAATACAATACCAATCCAAACGTGATCCGATTCAAATATCAATACGGCTGTCGGGCGATTTCGGACTCTTGAGCACAAATCCGTTAACCTTGTATCGGCATCCCTGATTGGCCAATGGTTGGTTCGTTTCCCAATGCTATTTAGTTCACTCAATCACCGCGCAATATTGAAACAATTTGGCGCTAGTCTCGGATTCAAGTGTACAAAACTTGATGAAACGGCACAATTCCAATGTCGATGTATCGGAATTGAGTTCAAGAGTAAGCCCCAAGGTCCGTACAATACACACAGATAAAATGAGCAAATAAAACAAGGTGAACAGGAAGTGCTGTCGGCATACTTGCCTCTAATGGGTTGCCAGCTCAGCATTTTGCTGGGCGTATTTAATACCCAGCGCTGGTTTTCAGTTGGCGCCCTAGTAGTACACACGGACACAGAAAACATGAATAAATATAATTTGTAAAAATGACTGTATGGAGGGATGTTTTGTCCCCCCAAACAAAGGGAGAATCCTACGACCAGGCTTATGTTTTGCCTGACGGGCGTCTGTAGCGCAGTAGATGTCGCTACACATGATAGAGCATAATACTAAAATTCAATTATAAAAATCCTGTCGATATTAGAGCTATAACTGTTTAATTATCACCATAATTTTGCATAAAAGCAACTGGAACCTGTAAACTGAAAGATTTTTGATGGAAAATACAATGTGTCAAGAAAACCCTGTCCGACCCGTAAAGGTATTATTAGGTATCGAGATCCAGTTCTATTTATTTTACAAACATTTTCACTTTACATTTTCTTTTATAAAACGAGGAAATCGAATTGGTAATACTTAATACGGTGGCAGCGACACTGTCCCCGGTTGCCAAACATACCTACTAAGAACTATGCAGCATTTATCACATTTAAAAAATTTGCTAGATGTTGGGGTAATTGCGGCAACATGTGCATGACAATCATGAATTTTAAACTTCAATGATATATTTAGGTACATTCAAGAATATTTAATGTTTCATATTTTATTTGGTGATTTGATTATTTTTAATATAGTGTATAAAAACATATGTACCTACATACAAAATACATAATTACTACATAATTTTAATTGCATATTAACATATTTAAGCAGCTGTCCCGTTTTCATGAACAAACTGTATAGAAGACACATTTATATGGACGGTACATTGAATTGCTAACGAAATCTTCAACCAATACGCCTGACATGGTCGCCGACTATGGGTCTTATAAGCTCAGGATCGCTCAGCGAGCCATGAAGAGAGCTGTGCTTGGCATTTTGAATCAGAAATAAGGAGATCCGTAGAAGAACCAAAGTTACTAACAAAGCTCAAACAGCAGTGGGGTAGGTACATAGCTCGTAGAACTGATGACCAAAAGGTTCTCGAGTGCACTACGCACCGGAAAATGCATTGTAGGATAGCCTCCAATGAGATGGACAGGCAACCTGGGAAAGGTCACTGGCAGTCCTTGGATGCAGACGGCATATAAACGGAAGTCCTTGTGGAAGTCTATGGGGCAGGCTTTTGTTTGGCAGTGGACTTTCTGGTTTCTCCGAAGGATTAGACAGAGGTGAACAGCTCGATACCCACAGTTCACCAGTCTGTTTACGTCCCATAAAATAGGGGGTGAGCCTAATGCGAATATTAAAAGGCATACATCTAAATTCCAAGCTATTACTGAGAATTTTATGAACACCCCAGTAATGATGCTGGGCCTGGGAATCGGTAGGTAGTACAAATGAAGTAGGAATAAATCTCGAATAAATTTTAAAATTAACAGAGACATGCGCATGAGTTTATCAATTCATTAGTCGTCATAACCGATTTAATCAATAGAAAGTGATGTACAAGGATCGTACATTCGTAACAGGTAGAAATTAATCTCTGCCTACCCAATAGAGCTTTCTTAGTGCACTATAACATAAATAACATTATGAACTAATTCTAACTGATACTTTATGACTGAAAAAAAAACAACGTATTGCACATTATTATGTAAGTACAAAAACCACACATCGAGTCCTTTCTTTAAACCTACAAAGAAAATAGAACAACTGTCAAATACAACCCTTTGAATTCTGTACAGGTACAAATCTTTATATATAGATATCGAATTATATAGAAATGAGGTTTCATATTCTTCCAACAAAAAAGAGTTTGTTCTACCCAAGCAGATAATATTGCTGAGTGGACTGTAGCCAATATAAAATTAAGACTTACAGTCAGAGACTTCATTTAATTGAATGACTCGTTAACTAATAATGACGAGGAGCACAAATCTGCTAGTGGTCCAATGGCAATAAATGACATAAGGACTGACATACTAGTTTCTGACACGTACGCGAATATTAGACATTAATATAAAACTACTTTTTACGGATTTTATCGCGTTGTATTGATATTATTTGATTCCCGACGTTTCGGATTCTTTAGAGCATCCAAGGTCACGGGTAGACTGAAGTGTTGGATGTCTTTATTTAAAATTACTAACAGCTACCATAATTTTTTTGTTAATTATTGGCGATCCGATTCACACAGAACGAGCTCACCGTGTCACTCGTGTTGGTGTTGCAGTTTTGGGCTTGGATTTAGATTTAATAGATTCTTTAATGGTGTTCCAAGCAGGTGGTAAAACCCAAAATCCGTAAAAAGTAGTTTTATTTCAATGTCTACTATTCGCGTAAGTGTTAGAAACCAGTTATATAATTGTTTTTATGAAAATAAGGACAATAATCATGAGTACGAGACATTAACGACCCCAATTGTCTTTAGACCGAGTTCTGATATTATTAACATTTACTATTGTAAAACCACTTGCGGCTAACATCAGATATTTCGACCGCACTGTAATTTGTACCTTGTACCGAAGTACTGTGAGACTAAACCAATAATAAAACTAACCTCATATGAACGACTTTTGTCTAAAAAGTCTTAAATTATTGTCAATTATGTTGGCAATGAATTTAGATTTATTTAAAAAACAATAATTATCATAATTATTTACTTGATCAAAGTACAGACTTAAAAAGTTTCAGTTATGTGAGGAAATTTCTTCATTGTTTGTTATAAAAAAAAACTCTTAGTCCTTTACAGTGTAAACCATTGTACCCAGTTTACAAACTTATATAGCTGTATCAATTCTCGCTTAGGTTCTGGAACCTGAGGTGGATAAATTATGCCTTTATTAATATTACAGTTTGTAAGCAAATCATTCACTTCCATTCCACGACATTCTATTAGATTCAGTTGCTTATCAAAGCATATGCGGAGCTCGATCAAGTACTGTATCCCGTCTTCGAATTCACATGCTATAAATGGGCGCTTACCGAGTTTGGACGACACAGCGTTACTAATATCTTGGGCTTTTAATTCATTAGTGTCTGATGGAAGGATATTTGCAGAATTGAGGATGTCAGTCATATGATACTTGTACAGCAATTCAATGCCTTTGCTGAAGTATTTTAGCTCGCTGTTCAATGACTCAATCATGGCTGCGCAGGTCCCATGCTTGTTCCATTCATGAGCCCAGAAGTCGTAAAGCGGAGTTTCTGGAATTCAAAATAACAATAAGTATTCCGAATGGCCATTCTGAATGGCTGCACAGGTAAAATCACTGGCTTCTATGGTCAATAAAATGTGTTAAGTGGATAATATGTAAAATAATGCCAAGTCTCGCGACCCAATTCTTTCACCGTAAACGATAGTGAAATCTCATGTAAAGCGAAGTCGGAAATTTTAGTTGGATAAGAGTTCTCCACTAGTTTTGATGTACTTAAATTATTTCCCAACTAGTTACCTTTTTTTTTCGTTTACAGGGGGAAACCTTAAAAAGGCGATCGGTCTTCGAGGAGCTGGGATTTTTACCCATTAAAACCAACCTGGTTGCCAACATCAGCACGTGAAGGAGGGTACTGTGTCCTCTTTAAAGACCACCCCAGAACCCCCCCTGTGCAGCGCCAGTTCGGACTCATCCCTGCGGAGACTGTAAAGGGATCTCCCCTAAACCTTACTGTGCACGGTAGCACGTAACCACTGTGCTGCCGTCTTCTCAGGCGATAGGCGACGATTTTAACTAGTTACCTACCTATATTTTAGTAACTGTATCAATTTTTAATAGACATTTATTTCAATATTTTTAATTCTGTAAAATTCAGGTTTATTTACAACTAATTAAAAGGGGGTCAAAAACGCTCCGAGTGGCTTCAAAAAAAGATGTAGGGCCGTGCTTATTTGCTCGACTTGGCGACAGATTTATGTTTACTAATATTCAGGTAGGTGTCAGAAATCAGTTTTTTTTTCTCTTGTCAATTTGAAGTGAGGTTGAACTTGTCAACAGAGCCCCGGAACTGAAGGGCTTGTTGCTGTTACCTTATAATAAGAAAATATTATATACAACTAGCTCCTTCCCGCGACTTTGTCTGCGTGGACTTCAAAATTGGGTCTGACCTGGATAAAAAATATTCTATGTGTTATTTCAGACTGTAATCTATCTCTGTGCCAAATTTTATCAAGATCCATTCAGCTGTTCTGGTGTGAAAGAGTAGGTAATCAAACATCCATACATATTCACAATTTTTCACGTTTATAATATTAGCAAGCATAATCTGAACCATTCTACAGAGATTCATGACCCAACCAATCTATTATTGCATTTGAAGTAACATATTTTCCTGTTGACAGTATTCTCACATTATTGTTATTACATTAATATTTTATTTGAACTGTTGACTCTGTTTATAGCTGACCTTAGATTAGCTTAGCTCATATTGATTTCAAGAATATGACTACTGGTCAATAGGGCCTAACATTGTATGGAGTGTGCATATTAGAATAGCCAGTTTCCTTTAAAATTTTCTTATTTATAATCAGTAAAAGAGTAGCTCAGAGGCCATATGCATATAAATAGCGCCATCACTTTCTCAAAACTTAAAAATGATCGCAATAGCACATTATAATATGTCCTCGGGGCTAAGTAATTTAGTATACTGATCAATTAATCTGCATTTAGTTAGTAAACTTGACACAGTTAGTGTGGATGCATGATGACATTTATGTTTCTTTAAAACATCTGTTTCCAGAAATAAATATCATTTTGTCATTCTTAAGATTGTGCCCTTCAAAGCTTGGAGTGATCCAAGCTTTGAAGGGCACTTGAAGCTATCAGTACTACTTGTCATACAATAACAGCTATGCAGAATATCAGCATCAGCAGAATATCCTATTTAAAAATATTAAAGTTTAATTCATAACTACTCCTCATTAGTGTCCCAAGTGAAACTGCTATGCTAGAGGTCCTGCATTTGATCCCCAGGTCTAGTCTAGTCTAGTCCAGTGTTACTGGGTTTTTCTATGATATTCTCAGTAGCAGCTCTCGGAGTCTGGATATGTGCCCGGTTACTGGCAAGAGGCTTGCCCCCTATTACATGGGACCTAAAAACATATGGGCAAACTGTGGGTGTACATTAGTACACCTCTGCCTGACTCTTCGGGGAATACAGATGTGATGGTCTGTATGTAACCATAACTATTATTAAATTCATGCTCATAATACTACACACTTTCTAGCTTTGTTAACCTAGTGATAATTTATGTAATAGATATCAAATACATACTTAATATATTTACCTTTTTCAATATTAGTCCAAGCCTGTTCCAATTCACTTTCAATAGGCTTAACCTGTTCCGGATCAAAAAGCCAGGTGGTGTTGCAATTAAATGGTCCCTTCTTACCACCATTTGTCGGCCAGATACCATGGACAGTCCATGTGTTTGTCTTGTTAGGAAAGACACAGTGGTGATGGGGTTTGTTATGGGTCCAAACTTTACAGCTAGAGCTTGGCCATTGTTGAGTAAAAATTAAAAAGTCCCAGTGTTTATCACTTCGTGGTGCTATTCCATCTATCATGCCAAATCTATGTTGATGAGCATTGTCAAAACTAAAACACGAAGTTATCATGTTAATTCCATTATTTAGATACAGTAAAAAAGGTTATAAAATAGGTTCTTTATTTTTCTAGGACATTCATAATTATTAATATCTTGAAAAAGTAATAAAAAGCTTACCATAAATAAAGTAATAATGCTGAAAGTAGGCTTTTGCTACACATTATTATTTACTAAAATAATTGTTGGTATCTATGAATATTAATGCAATATTTATTTCTTTAAAGATGTGTAACAAACGACACAGAAATTAAGAAAATAAAATCCACTCAGTCTTTACATGGACGTCAAATCAATCAGTCAACACAACACAATTTTTTCATGACATTGACTGATACTTGACATGACAGTGTCATTAAGAACGTCAAAATTGACGTTTTTGCGCACGTTCAGTTCCGTTCAGTTACAGGCAGTATCTATTCCGTAGTTCCGATTGTCAAAAATCCTAAATGGTTAATTTATTTTTTTATTAGAAATTATTATTACATAAATCGATGGATATCATTCTAATCATTTTGAACCTAATATATCTTTTAAGATGTTTTCTATATCCTCTTAATTGCGATAGATGGCACTGGTGAAGACAAATTATATGATAAAGTTTCTTGCGAACCGCTGTTAATTACATAGTTGCAGGGGCAACTATGGGGGTTATTTACCCTAGGGCCATCCGGGCCATGGCCCGGGGCGCCAATTCGCCAGGGGCGGCCTGGCCGCCCCTTTTGGCGTGAAGTCGAATATGCGCTTCAGACAATATATTCATTTTAGACAAAAAAGCAAAATGTTCGGTTATTGCGGCACAAGAAGTCTTGCGCCGCTTTAGCTCGTCCAACAATTGGTCACATAAAGGAAAGAAGGTATTAGTTCTAAAATTATCACGGCCTTGTAACAACACTTCTCGCTCACTCGACTAGTCTCTTTTCTTCCTCTTAATGATTATTTTTTGAGTGCTTCTATATCCTCTTCTGAGGATTTTTTTCCTGCCTCTTCAAAAGTATCAAAACATTCTCATTTATCTGCTACAAACGAGATTAATGAGTCGTAGAGCTTGGAAAGACCCTTTGTAAAATTTTTGAAAGAATATATAACTTTTTTAATATAGCACCCCAAAATTACGCCTAAGCTGACTTAATAAACCTTTGGCTTCATTCTTACCTAAAGCTTTTTGAGGAGGGTCATTTGTTATAGTTTCGAGGGCCGCTATAACTTGGTTCCAATCACTGTTTAGACTTGTACAGGCATCGTACTTAGCCGACCATCGCGTGTGTGACAAACTTTTTAAAGTTACATAGAAAATGCCAAAAATAGGCCAAATTCGGAAATTGCTTTTATAAGCATCATAAAGTTGTCATTATTTGTTGCTCCGAATTTGCCTGTCTTGTCACATATGCAAAACATTTCGCCAATATATTTTCTCATCTTCTATATCATTTTTTCTATCTATATTTTATCGTGGGAGAGCCATGCTTCGGCACGAATGGGCCGGCTCGACCAGTATGATACCACGGCCTCACAGAAAACCGGCGTGAAATACAACGTAAGCGTTTACGTTGTATTTCGCCGAATGAGAGGATACCGGAGGCCCAAACCCCCTTATAAAAGGCCAGTATCGCACTTTGCGAGTGTCCATGGGCGGCGGCAATCGCTTACCATCAGACGATCCGTCTGCTCGTATGGACCCTATCCCACAAAAAAATGTCTTTTATCTTTCTATCAATATTTTTTTTCATCCGCGCAATCAGCTTCAGCAATTGTACCCGAAAGATCTTGCGGAAGATTTACAAAAGGAATGTGTTCTCTTAAAACATTTTTTGAAATCGCATGAACATTAACTTTTAAGAAAAAGTAAAACCGCCATCAAAAACATGGAAAAAATATGTTAAGTGCGAAACAGTTCCGGAAGTCGGTGCCTTTCATTTGATCGGATCTTTTGATTTCGCTACCGACTTCCAAAGCTCAGTTTCGTCGCCCCAGAAGTCAAGGAAAACGGGATTTACTTTTTTGTCCTTGGATTCGGGGGCGACGAAACTTATTGGCCCGGGGCGCCAAATTTCAAAATACGCCCCTGCATAGTTGGCGGCTATTTAACTATAATAATGTCATTGGTTGGCGGTTTAAATTTTGTTGTTGTTTCATGTCATCGTGTTGTTCATTTATGTATGTTGTTTCGTCGTTGTCACCTTGATACCTTTGCCCAGTGATTACTGATTTCACTGGCTACTTAGAATGACCCTTCATTCCTTCAAACCGAACATTGTTGTCCTAAGTTAGGACAACGGTATTGTTAGGACTCCTATCAATAACTACTTTACAACTCATACATCCGCAGTTTATTAGAAACCAACAGTGACAGTGCCATCTGGAACCACCATGAGAAAGTTTATACACTGCTCATTGAGAAACTTCAGAAGACCTTTATTCGCTTAAAATTGTATAGATAGGTACCTGGTATCCATATAATATGTAGGTATCCAACACCATTCATATTTTAGGTATGGTTGAATAGGTAGCAAAAGTTCGGAAGATATGAGAAATCTTACACTTTTGAAATATTTCATCCGTTTAATTCGTGGTTCTCTCTTCATTATTAATTTAATAGAATATCTTCTGACATCAGTGACATCCCTTCCAATATTTCACTACCAATCAGACACACAATTCGCCCTTATCAGTGTTCTTTATTCTTGATACCCGAGACCAGTACCGCAACCTTCCAGTCCAGTCTGTCCAGTCCATTGTATCTTGCCCTTACTCACATTAATATCATATGTATTAGTATAAAATATATCCTACGAGCACGGAGCTTCCTGAGTACTGCTGCTCGATACTTATATCAATCAATCTTAAATTATAAGTAGGTAGTAGGTACAATTTATAATTTTACCTTACCTATGTATTTGACCTATAAGGTAACTTGTATTTTTAATAGTATGTCACTGTAAATATAAGTTGGTTATATATAAAAAATGAATCGTTAGTGGTAGTCAGAAGCCCAACCCAAAAGACTTGACAACGAGTCTACCCTTAGAATGTCGGTATTCCTCAGAAATTGGGTTACGGAGGTCTAATGGCAGTCGCTTCTTGATGTCTGCTGACGTCAACATAGTTGGAATGAAGACTAAGAGGCAGATGATGACCTTAAGAGTAGCAGGTTATATATCTATATTTAATAAAATATGTATTACTAGCTATTGTCCGCAGTCTCACTCGCATCCATAAGTAAGGAGTAACCCATGTCCCTCGTTTGACATGTGATTATGAGGGATGGAACGTGACTAAAAGAGTGGTGATTGTGACAGACAAAAGAAATGATAGATGAATTGTGTGTATGATGAAGTGACAGCTGAAAAAAGGTCATGCTGCGGGGCAGGAAGATGATGTGAATATTCTTCTTCGAGATGCGATCTGAGTCACTTAGACAGAGTTGCTTTCGCATTTATAATACCTACATAAGTACTTATTAGTACGTAAGTACTTTGGTGGATACCGTAACCTGAATAGGTAGGTAGATACTTAGAAGAGCGGTTCTATAAGTTGGTCACGAGACTTTTCAAATAAAAATTCCACAGTATCTAGAAATTTTGGGCAACGTCTTCCTCATTCGTAGGCTAGCGTTGCGCGCCCCTCGGCCGGCGCGGACGGTGACCTAAGTTTTTTTTTTCGATACCGTTCTCAGCTAACCTCATTTCGCGTTTTTCTTCACCCGTCACTCGCTCCGATGCACCAATGAAAAAAGGCGATCGCGTGTTTTACGATACGGTAGGTGAGTATCGCCACATTTCCAGAGATGCATTATGGAGCTTGGTATGGTTGCAATTAGCGGCGTGCGCCATCCGACGTCCAAGCGGGGTTGCCAGGTGCTAAGTTTATGAGAAACCAGTAAACGATTTATATCAAAACTATCTTTTTCCCACGGCTTTACTCACCTGAATATAAATAAAATAAGGTTTACAAAAATAAACACGAAGAAGAAAGAAACTAACCCACGAAATTGTATATGTAACTATTTATGAATTATCTGGGACCAACACATATCGGCGCAGATTTATATTTCCTGAAAGGTTGCTGCTAGAAAACTTTAACTAACGCTTTTTAATTCTATTGAGCAAGAAAAGTTTATTATACCCATTGATAGTTATATCTGTCTCAAGTTGCAACCACAAAATGGTGGCGTGTAACACATACCATCACGCCTGTATTCAGAGGCGTACTAATGTACACCCACAATTTGCCAGTATGTTTAGGTCCCCATATAATATGGGGCGAGCCTATTGCCATTAACCGGGCTCAAATTCCAGAAAAACCTCATTAACACTTTGCTCGACCTGGCAATCGAACCCAGGACCTCTAGCGTAGCAGTCGCGCTCAGGAACACTAGGCTAATGAGGCAGTTCTAAAATTGATTCACCGCTGTTAGTGACTCACCGACACAAGGGTACATAATGTGCCATATGTGTCCAGTTTAAGCTGACCTCGCTCGTATATGCTTTTCGTACACTTAGAGTTCAGGTTAAAATGGTATTTCATAGCACATTTTGCAGCCATCTGTCGGTGAATCATACTATGATACTAAAATGACTTGGTATTACCTACACCCCCCAGTACATAAATATTCCCCACGTCTGTGGTGAATTTTCCAACCTGACAACAATTCAGGTATAGACAAGATGTTTTAAAAAAAAACGTAACAATTGCTTTCACGTCCACAATTATTTTCGTTTATGTAGCACACTGCAGTAGCAAATAAAACACGCAGTAGGTGGCTTGTTAATCTTTTTAATTTAAGTTTTTAATGATAAACGTTTTACTTTATCGACTGCAGTTTTTACTTTTTTGTTTGTAACAATATAAGTAGGTATTGCTATTAAAAATATTCTGACATTATTAATATAATAAACAATGTCAGGTTTAATTAATAATTTTATGCCTCGTTGGTCAGAAGTCGCTAGTCTGGCCGCTAGCTAAGTGTAAGTCCTAGGTCATGAGATTTGTAGGTCAAATAGATTTTTTTTTATTCGTGATAGACTTACGCTTGACCGCCAGTTTGCCTGATGTTAAGCGATGCTGCGATCTACTATGATGGATAATTTGTTTACATTCAAACAGGGTGAATATCGATGTATAAATGATCAATGATGTATCATTTTGTGATTTTTTTTGCATTTTCCATGCTAAGATTATTAAGTTATTTTTTAGTAAAGGAAAAAATTCAGTCGCGGGCAGGATTCGAACCTGCGTCTTCTGGTTTGATATACCAGAAACGTCTTAAGGTGAAGTTCACGTTCACGTTGAGAAGTAAGGTAACTTGCCTCTCATAGATGTCACCAAAAAAACATAAACATAAAATTAAGTGAAAAAGCTTGTCGCGAGATTTATATGCGTTTTATTTACGAAATTAGAAAGAAAGAAAAACAATTTAAATTACATTGTTTCCTAGAATTATTTTTATCAAATCAAATCAAATCATTTTTATTTGCAATATAGGTAAGTACAAAATGTACTAATTGTAATTGAAATCATCGAAATCACTAATTGTATAATAACACTTTTCAACCAAAAACTTATTCATACATTATCTTTTTGTGATTTTTTGGCATTTTCCATGATGATAGATGTCCCCAACGTCACCTTATGACGTAAATTCAGAATGTGAAGGCAAAATTTCAATCATGCGGGTAGGGTTCGCGGTGGCTTAGAGGTCAGAGCGTCTGGTATATCAAACCAGAAGACGCAGGTTCGAATCCTGCCCGCGATTGATTTTTTTCCTTTACTAAAGAATAACTTAATGATCAATGATGTTTTAAAAAACTTACAAATCAATGTTGTAGGTTTTTTAACTAGAAGTCACCAGCATTCTCTAACTGACGACCTCTGAGAAGAAACATCGAAACAAACTCAGCGAATCATGGTCTCGTTTAAAGTCCAGACATAATAGTAGCAAATATGTGGCCTTTTGAAGAATGAGTCTTAGCGGCTTTCAGTAGACCAGTCTCAGCCGACGGCCCGTATAAGTCATTGTGTAGCTCGACCATAATCTAAGCATGATGAGTTCATCTAAGTCAGTGGTGGGAAAACTTTCCTATTGGGGGCATAAAATTATATTTATTTTAGAAGAGAGCCAGAATTAAAGCAGAAATACCTTTGCTCTAGACGCTCATGCGCCGCCATCAGCAACTAAATGAATTACGCGTCTAGTCTTGTACAAATTTCGAATTGCCCGTGGCTCGGGACATTTCAGATATATTCTTTATCTCATAAATTACATGACCCATGTAACTTCCCGAGAAGAGATTGACACCGACGCGACAGCTTTATAATATTAGTATAGATTGGGTAACCCTTTTTTTGCAACCTAAAAATGAACAAGTTAGCACGTTGAGGTACAGCCTCAATAAGCTCAGCTTAAGAGCTTACTGAGGTGGTCGCGGCTTCGGAGAGTACATACTTACAGTGCGTCTCATCAGCACCTTTTGCATGATAAGACGTAGATCATGCTCTAAATAGGAGGTATATCGTGCAAAAAGAGGCCTAGTGTTTTTTTTTTTGCCCAAGTTCGTGCTTCTTGTGAAGGTCAGCAACCTCTAAATCTTTCGTGCCTCAAAAAGAACGTTAATCCGCCGCCGATCCAGTCCAATCGCCAGTACGATTACAGGATTAAAATCAATTTAGACAAGCATGGTTGATTTTAACGCATATGGTAGGCAATATATCTACTTTTACTCATAAGACTCTCATGCTCTCGACACTAGCAATCGATTACAAGAGGTTCTAAAAAAGAATTCTCTCGATTGGTTCGCGAGTTAATGCGAGCCGAGATAAATTAACGTTTAGGGCACCTTGCCGGCTCAATGTCAACGGTTCGTCGACTCTGTGCCCGTGACCCTTAAAAGATAAATGCCTACCTATAGTACTGATGCACCTACGCAATACTGATACGATTCAAACGGCAATTTTTTAATAAAACCTTATTTCTGTATAGTTTGAATCGATTACTATGTGTAACTAAATACACCACTATTGATTGTAAATCGTTTCGTTATCGTTTTAAATCCAGTTTTTTTTAGCTAAAATGGGTAACAATGATATTAGTACTCTATGATAATGAGTCTGAAGTCAGATTGCGTCTACCTACAATCCAAGACAATAGACTTACAATGCTTCAACATGGACTTTTAGACACTGTATGGATTACAAAAAAAGTACCATCTTGGGTAATTTATATATTTACAATGTGTTTACTATATTATCAGAAGAACAGAGAATAGCGTTCTCATGACTGAGATTATGAGAATAAGTCATGCTGACGCAGTTCTGAGATACGCATTCTTTGTTCAAGCGTCCTGGGTGACATAAGATTCTTTTTCGACATAGTGATTTCCAAGGAGGCTCAAGTTCACTATCTGATAGTAATGTGTTCATGATGATGAACACAAGAGATTGGTTTAATATAAAAATAAATAACCCTATAGTATTGGGATTAATATCAATATTTATAGAGTAATTGACTAAATAACATTATCTTAATCCAAATAGATTAACATGACGGTAAGTTAATCCAATTTGGCAAATTATGAAGTATAAAATTATTGGGTTATTTCAATTATTTTCTTCCAAAAATAAAGTAAATTCCTTCGTGTCTGTGGTAACAATATAATTAATTCAATCCAATGGTTCCAAATTTAATCGCAATAGGAATGTGTGTGTGAAGCGGAGCGATGACCCTGTCACCTAAGAGGTCAAATATTAAGTGAAAAGACTGCAGGACTGCGCCGAGGGCACTAATACTTATGAACTTGAATTCGTCAGGTATTTAAATGCAAATGAATGCAGAATACAAAGTCTCTTGTCCCAAGAGTATAATCTGAAAGGGACGGGTAGAATTTTTTAATCGAATATCAATTGTAGTTTCGACATTTTTCGCAGTAAAAACAACAAACCAGGCTAAGATGTGCGCTTTTGATAGATCAAAATATGAGTCATATTTGAAAAATTGCCTAGGACCTGCTAGGAGTTCCAAATAATTCCTAAGAATTGCTCAAATGTGACTTTTTTGACCCCCTCAGTTACTATTATTTATTAAAGATTAACAAGTTATCCGAGGTATAGTCCAAATGAGGTAAGCTCAACTTTACAGCTCAGCTTTTAGTGATTGTTATTATTTACAGTCATCGTCGCCCATGGACTCTACAAGTACAAAGGAGATCCTGACGCTTTATTATTATTATTCCATTTATTTATTATTTTAACTTATTTGTATATATTTTTAAATATTTTTATAAAAATAAGAAAAACATTTAAAAATATAAAAAATAGTAGCCCATCGGCATCGGGAGCAGGGTCCAAGCTGCCGATGGTCAGGGTCCCAGAGAGAGAAACCTCCTAACAATGCGGGCCGTGTCCAGAAGTACTGCTTTCTGTATCAAACCCTTGATCCAACCACCTAATGAGAGCCTCTTAAGGTGTCGGTCGAGGCTCTTAGCTATTAAACCATTAGCAGACACAACGATTGGTACTATGATCGCCGCATCGACCCCCCACATGTCGACAACCTCGTGTGCCAAATCAAGATACTTTATTTCTTTTTCTTTTTCGGCTTTGAAGAGGTTCTCGTCATGCGGGACGGTGATGTCAACAATCATTGCACGACGCTCTAATCGATCTATCACCACAATATCAGGCTTATTGGCAATAATAGTCCTGTCAGTGATGATAGACCGGTCCCAATACAATGTAGCATGACCATTTTCAAGAACTGGGTCGGGCACATACTTGTAGTACGGTACCTCCGATTCCACAAGATTGTATTTCAAGGCAAGTTGCTGATGGATAATCCTGGCTACCAGGTTATGTCTGTGCAAGTATTCGCCGTTAGCTAGACGCGAACACCCAGAGATAATATGTCGGATAGACTCTCCCGGCCGGTGGCATGCCCGACATATGTCAACCGTACCATCCTTCACGATAAATTTCCGGTAGTTGTTCGTCATCATAACTTCGTCCATAATTGCACAAACAAACCCTTCAGTTTCTCCAAACAGATCTCCGAAGCGTAACCAGGAAACGGACGCTAAGGTGTCTACACCAGGTTCATGAAGAGCCCTGTAATAGCGTCCGTGTAGCTCTTTGCCTTGCCACACATTCCTACGATCGTTCGTACTAAGTACTACAGGTTTGCGCCAGTTCTCTTTAGCCATGGAGAGAGGGGTAAGTCCATTGTCCACTGCAACCACATCTCGGTGCATCCCCATTTCAGTTTTTAAGAAATGCTCTCTGAGACTACACACCTCGCGGTTGTGAAGGTTTTTGGCATTTAAAAATCCTCGACCCCCACATTTCCGCGGGATGTATAGTCTCATTACCGAGGAGCGTGGATGATGCATTCGATATGCCGTAAGCAGTGTACGGACCTTCCTATCCAGGGTTTCAAGTTCAGTCTGAGTCCACTTGAGTACGCCGAAGGAGTACATCAAGACTGGCATGACCCAACCATTGAAAGCACGCACCTTGTTTCCGCCTGACAGAAGACTTTTTAAAACTTTGGTCAGGCGCCCAAAGAAGCGCACTTGCAACGATTGTTTCATGTCAGCCACGTTGATGCCTAGAGCCTCCGCCATACCCAAGTATTTGTAAGTCTCCGTTGAGGCAAGAGATCTAAGTTGAGTGGAATCCGAGAGTTGAATTCCCACAGATTCCACAATCCCACCTCGTTTTACATGCATGACTGCACATTTCTCCACACCGAATTCCATTCTGATGGAGTTACTAAAGTTTTCCGTTATTTTTAGTAACTCCATCAGATGCAAATCAGATGAAGCAAAGAGCTTTAGGTCATCCATGTAAAGTAGATGGGATATCACTTGACCTCCCCGCCTCAATCGGTATCCTAGCCTTGATTCCTCTAGTAATGTACTGAGAGGATTCAAGGCTAAGCAGAACCACAAAGGACTCAAGCTGTCACCCTGGAATATACCACGCTCAATCCTAATTGGTTCACTGATTCTTTGAATTTGTCGACATCCTGGATAATGAAGCACTGTTCTCCACTGCCCCATACACGACCGCAGGAAGGTGCGTAGAGAAACATCTACCTTATATAGCTCTAGCACCCTCATGAGCCATGTATGTGGCACAGAGTCATAGGCCTTCTTGTAATCTATCCAGCATGTCGACAGATTCTTTCGGAGTCGGCGAACCTGTTGGCTGATGGTCATATCTATGAGAAGCAACTCCTTAGTACCGCGAGACCCGTTCCTACATCCATTCTGAGACGCAGACATAATTGAACTTTCATCAATATGATAACAAATTTTTGCTCTCAAAATGGATGTAAGAAGTTTATAAACCGTCGGCAAACAAGTTATGGGCCTATAATTTTTAGGGTCCGCAGTATCACCAGATTTATGGAGCAGATGGGTGATTCCAGTGGTTAAAAACTGGGGTAGCGTCCCACTTTCTAATGATGACTGGAATTGAGACGCCAAGCGAGCGTGAGAGCTACGTAGCCATTTTATCCAAAAATTGTGCAGTCCATCCGGCCCCGGGGCTTTCCAGTTCGGCACAGAATGGACTGCACAGGCCACGTCTTGGGGGCTAATATTAATTTCTTCCATGGCTGGTAGAGACTCACACGCCCGCTCAACGTCACATATCCAATCATCTTCGGTATGATTAACGGGTACCGACCAAATGTTGCGCCAGAACAAACTCATGGCGTCATCATTCGGCCTGCACACGTCACTCACACCGTTATCGGGACGATCCCATGTTCTGTACACCCATCTTTGGTCACCTTGGAACGCGCGATTTAGGGAATACCGCTCCGCGCGACGTTTATACCTGCGAATACGGTTTGCCCATGCATAAACCTTCTGCTTCAGGAAGTCTATGCGCTCGGTGACACAGGATGCATAATCTCGGGGATCAATATTATTATTATTATAATATTGAGATTTCCATTGAATAAGAGAATATAGAAAATAAAGCACGTAAATAAAACAAAATATACCCTGTTTTTTGTTTGCGCAGTCGGGTATAAATTAAACAGCTCAATTACCAGAGAAACGGTATTTACTCCGTTATGTATCAATCATACCATGCTTGTATGGTGCCCATCAGTGAGTAAAGAAATGAGAAAATAATATATTAGATGTGTCACGCCATCAGAGCACGGCTCTACGCATTTTTCTATAATCGCAGATAAATTATAATACTTAACTACATTGAGCTGTTATTGCGATCGGCAATTCTAACATTATAGGCAGGGCTGGTTAGTATTGGTCTTCCATGAGTTGTAGAGGAAACGCCACACTATTTATCTTATTTACATAAACACGAAAAAGATTGAATCAACGTTAGAAAATTAAACAAAAAGAAGTTCTTCAACACAGTTATAGGATTGTTTCAGGTCGTACCGGTATCATGTAGTTTCACGTGGATGGGAGGGTGTAGTACGAAAGCACATAATAACTCAATGCTACAGCATAATTATATGTAATAAAATAAAAATATGTACTGTTGTTTGTGCTTTTTAATTAATACAGTAATTTAATTAGCTTTAAGACAGACGGCTTGATCTCGACTGGTTTTATTTGGATGCAGAACTATCTACCTATCTATTTTATTCATATAAATTAAATTTAATCATTATAACATGCTATTATCCCAGCATTCAATATTATTCACAAATCACAATTTTTAGGATCAAATAGGATTCAACAGCGTCCGAAATGTGATTCACAAATAATTCGCCCACTTTGGGCGGAAAAGAGTCCAAACAAAAAATAACAATTAAGATATCCCCCTATTGTAGAGAGATGTTTATATATTTTTTAGCCTCTCTGGGCTTGCGTTTGACCGCTAATTTGCCTGTTGGTAAGCAATATGGTCGAAATGTTTTAGAAATTAATAACCTTTTTAAGACTGCTAAATTATCTGGCTACACATACCACGATTCATAACACATTTTGTTCATAACATATTATTTTTATGTTAGATTTATAGATTGTGCTCAAACTCATTCACTATTCAAATATTGGACACGAATGTTGGAATGAGAAAGGATTGGCCATAGTCATGCTGACTTAGTACAGGTTGACAGATTTCGCATACTGTCGAGAAAATTTCTCAGAGATCCAGGTTTCCCCAACATGTTTTTCTTCACCGCATAACTGTGTTTTTCTATTTGGCAACATACATACTAATAGTGACTGTAATAAATGGAGCCTTCCCCATTGAAATAAATACTTTATCTACACACCTATACGTCGGAATTCAGAAACACCCATATCGTTCTCGTACGGGACGGGTTAGAAATTAGATCCTCGCTGCCATTTATATAGGCAATCTTGCGAGGGTTAAGAAAAATCTGACTTTCTTGGTTCTCGGTGGTAGGCTCTCTTCAGGTCGACTGGCTAGAGATCACTCTCACGTGGAAGTCTGTCGTAAAGCACCTTGGTGTGTGTGTTTGAACTTTTGTACATGAGAGCCAGTTCCCCCTCGGTTGCTGTAGCTCTGTCCTTAGGGGCTCTTAAGGCTTGGTAACCCATCAGCAACTCCTTTGTTGTAGTCCATGGGCGACGATGACTACTTACCATGGCTCGTCTGTTCATTTGGCGAAATAAACATGGAAGAAATTAAGCTTAATTTCTTTTATGTTCAATTTAGGTGATGATAACAGACAAAGGAAATCCAGTAGTCAGTTCAGGAGACAGTTACTACAAAACTACATTAAACTTACAATACCAGAAGCATATCAAAACACGAATCGAGGAAGTGCCTTTGCGTTTGCCAACACGCCATCATTTTCGAACGCACGCCCTAGTTTGAATAAAGAGTTCTAACTCTGCGTGAATAATTAGAATTGAATACAGTAAAGCAAACAGTGCACGATGATCCAGGAGATATTCTTGTAAGATTAAATACCCTCGTTTTTGAATATTTTAAAATCTAGGTCATTAGGTTTTACTGCTGCTCTCATTAGTCTAGTGGTCCTAAGCGCGGTTCCAATGTCAGAGGTCCTAGGTTTGAATCCCAGGTCGGGCAAACTGTTATTGAGTTTTTCTATGAAATTGGCAGTAGTAACTCGACATTAGATTTGCTTCCGGTTAATCGCAATAGGCTTGCTCCCTATCACAAGGGAGCAAAACCCTAAACATAATGAATAACTGAGAGTATACCTACATTAGTACATCTCTGCCTAACCCTTCGGGGAATACAGGCGTAATGTTTAAAAAGTGCGGTTAACGGACCACTCCAGTTATGATTCGCGAAATTCTTTCTTTGAAAATAGGAAACTGCCCATGCTGTATGACTTTATTACTAGTTTATAACAGAAAACTAGCGATTTGAAAGCACCCTTGAGCTGTGTAATACGTTTCATACCAAAAAAGACTGTTGGATTGACCAGCTTTAAATAAAACCAGTTTCTCGCTTTATTTTTTTATATAGGTAAATTACTTTACTATACGAATACTAATATAAACTACTAGTACATCAATAAATAATTTCTATTTCAACATAAGGCCACCATAAAGGTATTAAAACTTAACACCTAACAGGAATGTGAATCTTTATTTACACCCTTCAAATTGGCTCTCTCAAGCTAGATCATTTTACAAACCGGCCATTGCTCTCGATCGCATTAAAAATTAATGCATTACCGCAAAAAATGGCGATCGCGCGTGCGTTTCCGGGCGAGTATGCGGTTGCAAAAACTGCGCGCGCGCCGCCTGCAGCGCCGTGACGCGTTTTTCTTATTAATTAATGCTGTAAAGTGCGATGGGCACGCAAACGTCTTTGCTTTACAGCCAATTTACACTTGGTGTGGCTTGTGCTAGGCGCGCGCGCCGATGGTCTCCGGGTGCCGGCTTAATTGTTGTCCGGTTGTACGTCTTCGTTCCGATGCTTATTATAATTTTAGACAGGTTTGAAGTTACAAATAGAACCTAGGTATGTAGAGATTCCTAGGTGAGTTCTTAGGTATGTAAAACAAATAACCTAATCTTTGTGATTAGTTAGGTACAGTGTGCATTAAACGGCAAGCTTTTCGGCGATTTTTATGACGGCAATAGGCGATTTTCTCGATGGCGTGTGAAGTTTGCCAACCCGCACTACACCAGCGTGGTGGACTATAGCCTAAACCCTCTCTCTCATTTTGAGAGGAGACCCGTGCCCATTAGTGGGACAGTATAATGGGTTGATTATTTTAATAGGCGAATTCTATACGATTTTTCGTTCCAAAAACTAGTGAGAGAAAGTTATATTCTAGGTTAAATAAAAAATGGTTTTAAAAATTATATAATATCTACTTATTATGAAACGAGTTCTGATTCGAAAATAACATTGCTGGTGCCGAACGGCGCCGCTGTCCAAAATCGAATAAATTAGTCGTAAAACGTCTAGAAACCGTTTGTAAATCGAATCTTATCGTATAAATTATTCGATTTCTGCAATTCGTGTAGTGTGAACGCTATTTAAGAATGGCAAATAGTACGTATCACTCAGACAAAAGAAAGCTAAAGTTTACCGCGTTATTTATGATCTGTGTTATTTATAATTTATTATTAAGAAAAAAGAAAAAACTGATAATTATTTGTATTGTGTAGGCCCGTTTCTATTATTATTTTTTAATACCTAGAGCGTGTTGTTAAGATGCCGCGTAGTTGTAAACAGCCTTATCAGTACTTATTATAAAATAGACTATCCTGTAATGTCTTTCTCCATGGGTATCCTCCACCATCGTATTATCTATACTTACATAAAAAATGCTTTGTCCTGAATGACTGACTGACAGATCAACGCTCAGCCTAAACTGCTGATCGTAAAGACCTAAAACTTGGAGGGTGCGTTCTTTGTATGACGTAGGCATCCGATGAGCAAGGATTTTCCGAAATTCTTCGTGGTGAAAAGGGAGTGAAAGCTTCTATGAAAGTCCGCACATGCGTTTGACGTATGCACACACATACTTAAACCATTTATTAAACGATAACGTCAAGATAATATGTACAGTAGCCCTAGCACGAACATCTATCAAATTCGTGATGTAAAGGTATCGTGTCCGCGACACGTTAACGGAGATGACAAAAGTTGGTAGCACGAAGCACACTGGCGACCATCGAAATCTCGTTAGGATTCCTTTAGTGACGTCATCCTAATGTAAGTAGAGTTGTGTCCATGTGAACGAACCGAATGCCTTGTTGAATGAATGAAACGTTCGAAACCATATAACAAATAGTTTCATATGATTTTACTTATAATTAAACGGTTTACTTATTAAAAGTTAATTATTATATATATGTTTTCGTAAAGAAAAGCTATAAATACGTTATAAGAAATTATAAACTCACATTATTTTTAAAGAAATTAAATGTGTTTGTAGATAACAAATAAAAATGTTCCATGGTATCCGAATGAGTCTACTTGACATTAACAGCGACGTCATGGCAACGCAGTTTGTTTACGTTTCTCTAACATACTTTTGATTTACTTTGTAGTGGTTTTTATTATTTTTAATAATTATGATAACGAATCACTTACAATACGCAATGATGATGGAAATTATAGAATCGTGAGTATTAAAACCCCTTAAAACAGTGTTGGACTAAGCGCGCCGGGGGCCCGGGGCGGAAACACAGAATGAGGTCCCCCAAACCCATCTAGGTATTTAAAATTAATTCATGTGTTGGTACTTCTCGTAAAGTACTTTAGTGATAACTCTCCTTCTGTCGCAGTTGGGGAAACAACCGAATACCTACCAAAAAAGATGTGAACAAGATGATCAATCTCATGCAGTCGGAGGCATCGTCTTAAATTTAACTGTAAAGAGCAATTGCCTCCGACTGCATGACATTGGTCATATTGTTTCCATCTTTTAACCCGACTGCGCAAAAAGGAGGGTTATGTTTTCCGGGTGTACTCGAAAAACATAACCCTTCTTCTGGCGCAGTCCTAGACCCTATGCATAGAACGTCCAAACAAATTAAGTGCGACCAATGGGTAATGAGAAATAAATCGAGGACTTAATCAACCATAAATTATATAAATATTGTTTATTTTATTATACATAGATTGGAATACTCCGGGTACAAGTACTCAATCGAATGTGGTACCTCCTCCACTACCTTATTGAAGACCATCCTCCATCTCCTCCTGTTGCTCCTGTGGACGAAGAGTGGAGACCACAAAAAAAGGATTTAACAAAAATGTTTATTGATTGTGGGAATATTATTATGAAGTAGAAAAAGAGTGATTCCGGATAAAGGCTGGGGAATTGAGAGTGAGACATTTTGAGGCGCAAGAAAGAGTAAGGGAGATGGATGTAGAGCTATGTTGCAGGCTCAATAGCAGGAGTTCATGAAAGAGACCATGGAAGTTTTTGTTAGGTTTATGGAGAAAGTCTTTGGCTTGTAATGAACTATAAAATTAAAATAAAAAAAAAAAACCTAGTAAAATTTATTTATTTCTATACTCTACACATTGTATACCCATTATATTTTAAAATATTCAATTATAAAAATTTAATCGTTTCCAAATTAATATTAGAAAATAAATAAAACGTGATTTACTCACCTAGTTTCTCTTGCTTCACTTCTCTCATTTTGAAATTAATTTGCAGCATTAAAATAATTTAGCGGACTACGGTCGTATATTGGCGGTCTTTGCATTTTAGGTATTTGAAGTAATTGTTCCGATAATTACATACTTTGTAGTGGTTTTATAGCGGCGATAGCCTAAAGGTTAGGGCGTCGGACTAGCGATCCTAACTGACTGGGTTCCCAACCGGCAAATGTAGTTGCCAGTTGGGAACCCACCCATTATACTACCGACGTAAACCCACTCGTAACAGAAGCATTTAGCACGAGGGGTTAACAAGAATATTAAAAAAAAGGAATAGGTACTCTTAAACTCTTTAAAACACACACTAGGTATTTTTATTGAGATAAACAATATCCAAATTAAATAGAAGGTAGATCATAATAATTATTACTGCTACAACAGCCTAGTGGTTCTATGCACGACTGCTACGCTAAATATCCTGGCGCCTCTATTGTGCGTAAAAGGAACTAATTTTAGTTGTCACATTTTGTATTGCTATCGTATCGTCACGTTGAAACATAATTGGAAGCACGAACGTTGTTTTGACGTATGGTATCGTAAATCCCAAAGGCTGGCTATCGAGCATTGTCGGAACTTTATTCACTTAGAATTTGTCGGTGAGGAAAGTTTCGAAACATTTTAAATTATAGTTTTAAACGTATTTGCAGAGTTTTTAAGATTAGTTGGTGTTTTCAAAGCGTTTTTATAATGTACTTCACTTATCGGAGCAATTATATTATATTAACCCAAAAAGAAGAATACGAAGACTATCACTATACTAACGTAGACCTTTATATTATATTGTTGCTGCAAGTTTACTTGAAAATTAGGGAAGAGGATTGCTGTGAGTAAAATAGGTATTGTGTTTATAAATTGGTGTTTTATTTATTTGTCGACTAATAATTTGGAAAAGATGAATTAGCTACTTCGTTTTAATTATTGTACTTACCGTATTTAAACTTTAGCACCACCGCGTATAGTAAATGCCTCATTAGTGGTCGTTACCGCGACTGCTACGCTAGGTCGTAGGTTCGATTCCGAATTTCATAGAAAAACTCAATAAGACTGGTCGATCTGGGAATCAAACCTACGACGGGGCTTTAGGTTCGATTCCCAGTTCGAGCAAAGTAGTAGGTATATCTACGTAAGTAGTTAGTGGTCCCAAGCAAGACTGCTAAATAAGAGAGCTTAGCAGTCGGGCTCGGAACCATTACACTAAAAAGGCATTTTTTTTATCATCAAAGATTAGTATTTTTACTCATTTGTTTTCAAATATTATGCTATACGTTGTATAACTGCCTCGTTAGCCTAGTGGTCCTGAGCGCAACTGCTACTCTAGAGGTCCTGGGTTCGTTTCCCAGTTCGAGTAAAGTGTTATTGAGTTTTTCTATGAAGTTCTTAATAAGCTTGGAGTTTGGGATTTGTGCCTAGTTAATAGTAATAGGCTCGCCCCCAATTACATGGGACCTAAACATACCGGCGAACTGTGGGTGTACATTAGTACGCCTCTGCCTAACCTTTCGGGGAATACAGGCGTGATGGTATGTTATAATTGTCTGTTAGATATGATATTTATTCCGATGCTATCCTCAAAGACAAAGCCGCAGCGCAAGACTCCCACAGCGCAGTGTGGCCGGGTTTAGCTAGTTTCTAAAAAAAATATAAAATTCACTAAAAATAAAACGGGAATATACGGTATACCATCGACGTAAGTGGTTGCTAAGAAACATATAAATACTTAAATTTGGTATAACGTCATCGTCGATGTCAAATAGAGTCGTTCGAATTGCATGAAACATTGTATTTTTAAACTACTTTATCATTTATGATAATCTTTAAAATGATGTGACTTTATGGTCTCCCATACCTTATTTTGTATTTTTCTTCATGCTAAGTATATATTGCATTTTTAATTTCTAAAAAATAAAGCGTTTAGTTAAAAGTAAAAATATATCAACTATTTTGATTTAGGTTTCGAACGTCTCATTCATTCAATAAGGCATTCGTTTGGTTCACATGGACACATCTCTACTTACATTAGGATGACGTCACTACGTAATTGTATCGAGCTTTCGATAGTCGCCAGAGTGTGCTTCATGCTACCAACTATCGTCACTCTCCGTTAAGGTATCGGGGGCTCGATACCTTTACCTTATTAATTTGATAGTTGTTTGTGCTTGGGCTATGACATTAGTACGCATCTGCCTAACCCTTCAGAGAATACAAGCGTGATATATGTATCTTAAGGGTCCGGCGGAGCTTGAATTGCCCACAAAAACGTAATTCCGACATAAATCGTAATCCAGACAATATTCTATCAAATTGTGTTATTATTCGGATTTGGATACCATTAATCTAGGTTCCTACGGTACGATTTCGTGTACTACTAGTTCACTGCATATAAAAAACCGAAAAATCGTTCCAAACTTGGTAAAGTTATCAAAAATTGCATTCGCTTACATTTATTTTCAGTGAAGTATTTTAGACAAAATGGTTACGTGGGAACCTAGATTAACGGTATCCGAATCCGAATAATAACAGAATTTGATTAAATTGCGTTTGAATTACGATTAATTTCGGAATTACGTTTGTAAGAAAAATTCGCTCCGCCGGACTCTTAATTTATACATTAAATACTAACTTTTGAGCTTCATAACAACGAGTACTTTCGTGTCTTAGCGAACATCAAATCAAATCAAATCTTTATAAACTTTGCCCGAAAATCAATTAGACTCTCAGGTGAAGATAATGAAAACTCTAACTGTCCGTCTAACTAGTGTTAAAACTATAATTTAATATATTTATTATGAAACTTAGATCGCGCTCCATCGTAGATCGCAGTATCGCTTAACTTCAGGCGACTGGCGGTCAAAGGTAAGCCATTCACGGATTAAAAAAACACTTTTGTCACCGATAAATTTTAAGTGAATAAAATTTTGACAATGCTCGATTGGTGCTCTTTGGCTCTTCTTCGGCCTACGTTCAGCAGTGGATGGCAATAAGATGATTTATGATGATGATGATGAATGCTCTATAGCCAGCCTTCGAGTTTTACGGTACCATACGTCAAAACAACGTTCGTGCTTCCAATTTAGTACATTATATTTTGAATTACGTTTATGACGATACGATTCCGATACGACAGTTTTCAAAATGCTTCGTGCTACCAAAATTTGTTCCTTTTACGTACGATAGAGGCGCTGGTCCAAATCTCATACAAATTGGTCTCCATGACGATACGAATACTTTTTCGCAAGTTGTTCGTGCTAAGGCTACTGCTGTCGACATTTTGACAATTGTTTTCTTTCGGTGACGGCGATGTAGTCCTCGCGCGCGTCCGCGAAGTACAGCTCGTTGGAGGCGGGAAATTAGACTTAACACATTTTATGATATGAAACCTGCATGGTGTAGGTACAGTGGGCTAAGTTTATTTAGACACGAAGATTATCTTACGTATGTAAGCGAAGCTGCGCACGGGAAGTCTAGTAATTATAATAAATTTGTCATTGGCGCTCTACATTAGGGGACCTAAACATACCGACTAGGACCTGCAGGAGTAAATTAATGCACCTCTACCTAACCATTTGGGAAATACAATTGTGATGACGCACGTCATGCTCGTGAACGGGTGCTGTCCCTGTCTGTCGGGGCTGGTCAGCTTTTACTTGCTGTGGCAATCTCTAATTCCTTTTGTATATTGAATAAATCTTATACATCAAACTGCAGAATTCTCAGCAACTAGTTGGAACAAAATTGTAAAACATAATATTGTAATCAAGTTTTTTATTTTTTTAAAAGAGTGTCTATGGAGTTTCTTGCCGGCTCTTCTCCATACGACCCACTTTTTGGAACCGTGCAAATAGTTTTGACTTTTCAAAAGTACCTATTTAGTGGTCTAATTGAAATAAAACATTTTGACTTTGACTTGACTTTGACTTTGATGCCGGACCGAGATCTGGATGTTAGGATTCAAGGAACGATAGGAGCCTTTGTCCGTGATAAAATTACACACAATTTATGTGCCATCTTGGACTCTTTAACGAGATGCGGCTGAATAGGCACTGAAAAACTAAGTAGTACAATTGCCTCAATAACCTGAGTTCTTGTCCTGAGCGCGACTGCTACGCTTGAGGTCCTGGGTTCGATTCCCAGGTCGAGCAAAGTGTTATTGGGTTTTTCTATGAAATTCTCAGTAGCAGCTCAGAGGGTCGAATTTGTGCCTTAGACATAGCGGCGAACTGCGGGTGTACATTAGTACCCCTCCACGTAACCCCTCGGGGAATACGGGCTTGATGGTATGTAGTAAGTAGTAGAATTTTTTTTTTCCTCTGAATAGCCTTAGTATGTCATGCAGCCTACAGTCCTCTGCAACAAAACACGAACACTGTAAAAATAAAATGAGACACATATTTCCAATGAAATACACCTCATACCCTATATTTATAATATTTGTTTAAATCTGACTCAAACAAAACCAGAATTATTATAACTAGGTAATAATTAATCATCACAGAATATTAATACACAGAGAACATTAAATCTCCTTTTGTAAGTACATGTCCTTTTTCGCACTACACTGGCCAATTCAAATAAGGAATGTAGTTTAAAATAGCGATGTGTCGGCGCAAGCGCACCCCGTGACGTCAGCAGGAATTCAACTCGGAAATGAGTCACAGACGAGTCGCCTGAGTTTGAATCATAGGGAATGCGGTCCAAGCCTTTGCTGCTTTTATACGTCGCGTTCTTTTAATTTTTTTTGTTTGTCTATGTCGCATATTCAGACAAACAAAGTTTGAGGTGGTTTGGGTGTGCAATGTTAGTCAATAAAATAATGGTACTTAAAATCGATGGCTAGAGGTCGCGGGTTCGATTCCCAGGCCGAGCAAAGTTGTTGGGTTTTTCTATGACATTTTCAGTAGCAGCCCGGAATTTGGATTTGTGCCCGATTTTTGGCAATAGGCTCGCCCCCTGTCGCATGGGATCTACTAAACATACCGGTGAACTGTAGGTGTATATTAGTAAATCTCTACCTCACCCGTTGTGGAATACAGGTATGATGGTATATTATGTTAATTTTTTTATAATTCTACTAGCTTCTACCCGCGATTTTGTTTGCGTGGACTTCAGGATCGGGTCCGACCTGGATAAAAAGTAGCCTATGTGTTATTCCAGGGTATAATCTATCTGTGTGCTAAATTAATCCATATCCATTCAGCCGTTCTGGCGTGAAAGAGTAGCAAACATCTATACATCCGTACTCATAAACTCTCATGTTTATAATATTAATAAGGATGATATCCCCAATACCCTTATTGTACAAAATCACTTCATAAGAATCTATTTATTTTAAAATAAGAATTCAAAATCGATTAAAAAAGTCTTGCAATATAAAGATCCTCACTAGCTAATTCCCCATTATAACATGACCCTCTTCACCGACCATGTACTAAGAAAATATACCACAATGGCAGTTCAACCAGAGCTGGTGGCTATTGCAGGACAATGGACAATGCCTACCAGCACGTTTATACTGTTTTTGGATGGGTTTACAAGATACCCAGACATTGTTCAAGATTTTAAATTAAAATTATTATCAGTCTTGTATTTTAACGGTGATATTTAAAACATACTTTCACGCCTCTATGTCTCCGAAACGCGAGGCAGAGGTGTATTAATGTACACCTACAGTTCGCCGGTATGTTTAGGTCCGATAAGGAGAGCCCTTTGCCATTAACTGGGCACAAATCCTGCGCATCGCTACTGAGAATTTCATAGAAAATCCCAGTAACATTACTCGACATGGGAATCGGTCCCAGGACCTCAAGCGTAGCAGTCGCACTCAGGACCACTAGGCGAATGATGCAGTAATTCCGAGTAAGGTACTATTGCCAATTTAATAAGAACAACCCAATAACACTGCCCGACATGGGAATAAAACCCAGGTATAGCGTAGCAGTCTTGCTACAAAGAGACAAAGCCTACCAGCACGTTCATGCTATTTTTGGATGGGTTCACAAGATATTCAGTCATTGTTCAAGATAATCAAATTTATTATCAATCTTGTATTTTAGCGGTACCTACTATTTAAAAAACTGAGATAATTTTTTTTATGACTCACTGTAGCTCAAGTCCTCGCTCTTGAAGGTTGCAGTAGAGAATAATATATTTCCTGTAACTTACAAGATTACATACCCTCACGCCTTTATTCCCCGATGCGTAAGGCAGAGATGTACTAATGTACACCGACATGGTGTATTTTTAGGTCCTATGTTACAGCAGGGGCGAGCCTATTGCCATTTCCTTGTACATTGAGGAATTGTTTTTTAAATGCTAAGAAAATGTATCCTTCTATAGTCTCTTGTAAGTATTTATTTCAAACCTGTTTTGAAGATTTGTCTATCTGCATAACTATTGTTGGCGACGCGTAGCACACATTTTTATGAAATTAATGTAACAAATAGTTTGTATATTTTTGTCAACAAATAAAAGAGGTTTTCGTTGTTTTTCATAATAAATCGTAGTAGGGGAGTGAGAGCCTGATGACAACGAGTAGTAGGGGCTGCGGTCGCGGGGGGAGGCTCGGGCTGCAGCCACACTGGCAGGCAACTGTCAGATAATTTATTCTAGAATCCGGCGCGCGCACGGTGTCAGTGCGTGCGTCAGAACATTCTAGAACCTAGAGAACAAAGTTTAAAATAAAACAACTGCTTAAGGAGAATTCTTCAGTTGTTCAGTGCTTCACAAGGCTTCAGAGCGAACGGTCGGTCACGGCTCGCGCTCCCTCGCTGCTTTCGGCTCGCATCTGAGTTTCCTTTGGGGTTCCCTTCACCCTGGCACCAACATTCTGGTCCTTCGAGCCGGATCTGGGAACATTATCTTGCTTCGCGTCACCCAATGTACCGCACGCCGCCGCCGCCCCTTACGAAAAACATGGTGGTGGGCACTCGTAGCGCATCAAGACGCGAACGCGAACAGGAAGCTCAACAAGTAAGCACCAGCGAACTACGGGAAGCCGTAGAGGTACCAAATCCCCCGCCTACTGAAGGTTCCGTCCGCAGCACTCGTTCTTCTGCGTCGTCGGTTAAGGCGAGGAGGGCGCGGCTCCAATTGGATGCCGCACGAAAAAAGGCAGATTTGGAAATGCTCCAATTAGAAGCCGCACAAGACGCCGCACGAAAAAAGGCAGATTTGGAAATGCTCCAATTAGAAGCCGCACGAAAAAAGGCTGATTTGGAAATTGATATAATCAATAAAACGTTGGCATTGGATTTGGTTGAATTGGAAGAACAATCCGGATCCGAAAAAGACGGACCAAGTCACCATTATGACGAAAAAAGTGTGGACCAATGGATAAAAAGTAGTCAGCAAGAGGTGACCACTCAATGCGCTGCAGCGCTCGATAGAACCCATACCGAACCTGTGCTGCAGCAACGTCCCACAGCCGTCTTACCAACCAACACTAGTGAAACTATGCATATGCTGGCGACTGCATTGAAAAATTTAACCGCCGCCACTTCTGCTAGTTCCAGTTCTGTGAATCCAAAACTAGTAAATCGTCTGTGCACGCCCAAAGATTTGCCTAATTATTATGGTGACCCATTAGAATGGCTGCACTTCAAACAAGCATACGAAGAGTCGTCTCAAGTTTGTAACTTTACCGATCAGGAAAATTTATGGCGTCTAAGAAAAAGCCTTCATGGTCGTGCTAAGGAAGCCGTCACAGCGTTGCTAATCGGCGCCACAACTCCTGAAGTCGTGATGTCTACGTTACAACTACAATTTGGAAACCCTGATGTGATAATAAACAGAATTCTTCAAGATATTTACAAATTACGTCCTGTGTCACAAGAATATCAGAAAGATATTGTTCCCTTCTCAATTAAAATAAAAAACTGCGTGGCCGCGGTTTCTGCTATGAATTGCGAAGATTATATGAAAGGGATGAACATTGTTTCCATTGTAGTGTCGAAATTGCCTACAATACTCATGTCAAAATGGACTGACTACAGCTTTTCCCTTATCAATGAGAACATGAAGCCGAAATTGGTGATATTGTCGGAATTTCTGAGCGCCGAAGCTCAAAAGGTAACCCAGTGCTCGGTTAACCTGTCATATGCATCAAATTACAATAAGAACTCCTACAATCAAAAATCCCAGTCAGTTTTGATTACGAGTAATAACAATCAAATTCATGACAGTGTCAACTGTGGTTTTTGCAAAACAGGAAATCATGCATTAACAGAATGTAGAAAATTTAAGAAAGCTTTGCGACATGTGAGATGGGCGCATGTGAAACGTCGACGCATCTGCTTCAAATGTTTGGTGGCAAGTCACAATAAAGAAACTTGTCCTGCGAGTGCATGTGACATAGAAGACTGCGGTCAAGCACATCACCGTTTGTTACATTATAGCCCCAACAAAAATAAGCAAGAACTGTCAAAGCTACATAGTGTTCCTGAAACCTCTGATGAAATAATAACATACATAAAATTTGACAACCGACGGGTCTTATTAAAAACCGTGCCTGTTATAGTACATGGACCTAATGGAACATCACGGAGCGTTGCATTACTGGACGATGGATCGACAGTAACCCTGATTAGCAGCACACTCGCATCGCGAGTTGGTTTGCATGGACTAAAACAGTCAATGAGAGTAACGGGTGCCTGGAACAATACTGACTTAGTGTGTGACAGTGAAATAATAAGCTTGGATATTTCAAACAGTAACGGCAACAGGTTTACAATGAAAGCCCGAAGCGTTGAAAATATGGATTTACCTATGCAAAATATAGCCTCGGTGAATATTGACAGTTATGATCTGAAACCCAAAATCACTAATGTCATTACTGATGAACAGTGCAAACCGGAAATATTGATAGGTCAAGACAATTATCATTTGATTTTACCATTGGAAATAATAAAGGCCAAACCCCACGAGCCTTATTTCACTCGTACTCCGTTAGGATGGTGCATACATGGGTGTGTGCGCAGCTCAGCCGATACATCAAACTTACAATCGACACTCTTTACAAACGAAGAAAGTAGTACGAGTTTGGAAGCTGAACGTATTCTTAAAGATATATATGAAGAAATTCGCCAGTCTTACGCAATCGATTCGGTAGGTATTTCTGCAAAACCTAGACGAAACATTGATGATGTGAGAGCTTGGGATCACCTAGAGAATACCTCAAAATTGATAGAAGGGAGATGGTATGTAGGTTTGCCATGGAAAGATATGAATTCCTGCATGCCTCATTCGTATGCGAATGCATTCAATAGACTTCGAGGTGTGGAGAAGAAGATGAAATTAAGCGCAGGCTACAGTTCTCGATACCAAGAACGAATAGATCATCTTACTACCAATGATTATGCATCCCGTATTGAAGTAACAGGAAGTTCAAAGAGAACTTGGTATATGCCGCATTTCGGGGTCGATAACCCCAATAAACAAAAGTTACGGTTAGTCTTTGATGCCGCTGCAAAGTCCGGAGGTGTGTGCCTAAATGATTACCTCTTGAAAGGTCCAGATTTACTCATCTCACTATATGGAACCATGCTGAGATTTAGAGAACATAAAGTCGCTGTAACCGGTGATATTCGTGACATGTTTTTGAGAATAAAAATAATCAAGGAAGACAGAGACGCACTTCGCTTTATATGGAGAGAATCACCGGAACAACAAATAAACGTATACGCAATGAGTTCGTTAATTTTTGGCGCAAATTGCTCACCATTCATTGCTCAATACATTAAGAACAAAAATGCTGAACGTTATGCATCATCTATGCCCGACGCCGTGGAAGCAATACAAAAGCAGCATTACATGGATGATTATATTGCTAGTTTTGAAGACGAGCTTGCAGCCATCAAAGTAGTCAATGACGTAAGCTATATTCATAAACAGGGAGGCTTTGACATACGAAATTGGACGTCAAACCGTCAATCTGTATTAAATACTTTACCACAAGAAAGTGTGAAAACTACACAAGTAACATTTAAGGTCGGACAAGTATACGAAGGTGAACGAACACTTGGATTAATATGGAATCCAATAGATGACACTTTAGGATTCGACGTGTCGTTTAAACGAATCCCAACAGCAATTATCACTGGTGAAAAAAAGCCCACAAAGCGAGAGATGCTAAGAGTAATAATGTCCATATTTGATGTTTACGGTTTCTTAGCGCCATTTACTGTAAAAGGAAAAATTATGTTACAAGATACATGGAAATCTGCAATTAATTGGGATGATGAGATAGCAGATGTCATATATACTAAGTGGTCAGAATGGTTAAACGATTTAAAGGCCATCAGCAACATAAAGTTACCTCGACACTACTTATCAGCTACGAGATCAGTTATGACTACAGATAAGAGTTGCGATACAGTGAAGGGAACCCATGAGGGAATGAGGGAGCGCGAGCCACAAACGCACGAAAATGTGAAGCACTCATACGAGCCAGAAGCAGTGAGGGAAGCCGGGACTCGATCATACAAAACCTTCAGTGCACGTGTACCGAATAGCGCGAGTGATGACCGCTATAAAAACCTTCAGCTACATGTTTTCTGCGATGCCTCGTCCAAAGCTATGTGCGCTGTTGCTTACTGGCGATGGATTGATTGCGATGAGCAAGTTCGAGTTGCATTTGTATCCAGCAAATGTCGCGTCGCACCAGTAAAGTACGTTTCTATACCGCGGCTTGAGTTACAAGCTGCTTTAATTGGCACACGGTTAGCCGAAACTGTAATTAAAGAACATAAAATTAAAGCTGTGAAGAAATTTATGTGGTGTGACTCCGCCACTGTTTTACATTGGATTCGTAATGATAGACGAACCTATAAAGCCTACATTGCCCACAGACTCGGAGAGATAGACGAGTACTCACAAATGAGTGAATGGAGATACATACCCACCAAAATAAATGTCGCTGATGTCGCTACCCGGGAAGACTGCGAAATTAAAACATTAGAGAATGAGTGGTTATACGGCCCATTATTTTTACACGAAAATGAAGGTTTATGGCCGATGGAATCGGAAACGGAGGTACAGCTACCAGATGTTAGTGACGTGGACCTGGAATGTGTAAATACTCTTCACGTCAAGACTTTATGCTTACCTGATGTGCCAGATCCAAAAAGGTTCTCTTCATGGCTCCGACTCCTTCGAACGACAAGTGTTATTTTATCTTTCATAGACAAATGTAAAAAACTTAAGGGTGACATTGACGGAGCGATGATGGAACGTTCAGAGGCACTATTGATACGTTTTTCTCAACTCACATCGTTCCCCGAAGACATAGAAAACTTAAAACAGAAAAAGAACTTAAATAGAAAAAGTAAGCTACTTCCATTATCGCCTTTCATCGATGCCGGCGGTTTTATGCGTGTGGGCGGCCGCATCAATGCAGCAAGTGATATACCACAAGATATTAAACAGCCTGTTATTCTTGATGGTAGCAGTCACGTCACTCATCTGATCGTGAAACTCTATCATCAGAGAGCATACCATGGAAACCAAGAACTGGTAGTTAACGAATTGAAACAAAGGTACTGGATTCTTAGAATCAGACCCACAGTAAAACACATTACATCGAAATGTATGATTTGTAGGATCAAAAGAGCTCAACCTCACACACCCAGAATGGGAGATTTACCTGGAGCAAGGATGGCTCATCATCAACGTCCCTTTACATGTACGGGCGTTGATTTATTCGGACCAATGGAAGTCACAGTTGGACGTCGACATGAGAGGAGGTATGGGGTCATTTTCACCTGCCTGACAGTAAGAGCTGTACATATTGAAATTGTTAATAGTCTTACTACTGATGACATTATCATGGCTCTTCGGCGGATGGCGGCAAGGCGAGGCTGGCCACAATGTCTGTACTCCGACAATGGTACAAACTTAAGAGGTGCCGATACAGAGTTGAAGAAATGCTTGTCAGAGTTAGATGAAAGGCAGCTAGCCAAGGAAGCTCTTACCTATAGCATGACAACTACGTGGACGTTTATCCCTCCCGCTAGTCCCCACTGGGGTGGAGCCTGGGAACGCCTCATCAGAAGTATTAAAACGTCACTCAGGGTAGTGCTTAAGGAACGAGCACCACGCGACGTCACTCTCCACACACTGATGGTCGAAGTGGAGCAAATCGTTAATAGTCGTCCCCTCACACATGTGACCGTTGAACCAAATAGTGACGAGTCATTAACCCCTAACCATTTTTTGCTGGGCACGTCAGCCAATTTACCTGTCCTCGGAAGTTATAATGAGACTGACTTGCACTTAAGGAAACAATGGCGTATATCCCAGAAGCTAGCAGACATGTTCTGGAAAAGATGGGTTCGAGAAGTTCTACCAGATATGCGCCCCAGAAAGAAATGGACATCTGACGAGAGACCTTTGCAAGTGGGAGATCTCGTGCTAGTTGTTGACCCCAATTCCCTGCGCAATTTATGGCCGAAAGGGGTTGTAAAGAATGTATACCCTGGTAAAGACGGGCGAGTCAGAGTCATTGAGATCCAAACCAAGGCCGGAATTCTGAAGCGGACAACAGCACGTGTCGCACGTATTCCCGTAGATGATGAGTGCTGCATCAGCACTGGGGTGGAGAATGTTGGCGACGCGTAGCACACATTTTTATGAAATTAATGTAACAAATAGTTTGTATATTTTTGTCAACAAATAAAAGAGGTTTTCGTTGTTTTTCATAATAAATCGTAGTAGGGGAGTGAGAGCCTGATGACAACGAGTAGTAGGGGCTGCGGTCGCGGGGGGAGGCTCGGGCTGCAGCCACACTGGCAGGCAACTGTCAGATAATTTATTCTAGAATCCGGCGCGCGCACGGTGTCAGTGCGTGCGTCAGAACATTCTAGAACCTAGAGAACAAAGTTTAAAATAAAACAACTGCTTAAGGAGAATTCTTCAGTTGTTCAGTGCTTCACAAGGCTTCAGAGCGAACGGTCGGTCACGGCTCGCGCTCCCTCGCTGCTTTCGGCTCGCATCTGAGTTTCCTTTGGGGTTCCCTTCACCCTGGCACCAACAACTATGTAGAGTCAGATAAAAAGATTTTGGTTCGATATTTTAACAGTTTTTCCAACTTATGCTGGTAACCATTTTAATACGAGAGGGATATTCGTCTTAACGATTAAATTAAAAAAATAAACCTCGAATAGAGAACACTTTCCTTAGCGGTTAAAATAAAATACATACATAGACTGTTAAACTCATTACCCTTCCTTTTTTCGTAGTCGGGTAAAAAGACGTTTAGACGGTTTCCATTTTTAAAGAGAATCTGTCAACTTTCTTTTGACGTTTGCAAAAACATAAATCATAGCCGATTTACGTCTATCAGACCTCTAAAATGAACCACTTACACACATTTACATAAGCAACACATGTACATTCATTTGAATAAACAAACAAAGTACATACTATCTAGTACATTATTATGATTGTTTGCAAAGATCAACGACTCTAGCCAATGAGGCGAGCGACCATTATACCGTAGAAAACAATACGATTGTTTTATACAACGTAATTTGCACGGGTTTGCTTGCTTAATGTATTTTTTCCTTTATTCTTTCATGTCAACGTATGGTCTTTTTCTTTTTATTTTGTCGTTTTAGCATCTGCCCGCGATTTTGTCTGCGTGGACGTCAGGATTAGGTCCAACCTAGCCTATGTGATATTCCAGGTTATAATCTATCTGTGTGCCAAATTTTATCCAGATCCGTTCAGCCGTTTTGGCGTGAAAGAGTAATAAACATCCATACATCCATACACACAACCATTCACGTTTATAATATTAGTAAGGATTAGCATGGATGACGTCTTTTTCGCAATTGAAATTATTATAGACTGCCTCATTAGTCTAGGGGTCCCAAGTGCGACTGCTACACTAGAGGTCCTGGGTTCGATCCCCAGGTCGAGCAAAGTGTTATTGGGTTTTTCTATGAAATTCTCATTAACAGCTCGGAGTCTGGATTTGTGCCCGGTTACTGGCTATAGGCTCGCCCCCTATAACATGGGACCTAAACATACCGGCGAACTGTGAGTGTACCTTAAGTACACCTCTGCCTAACCTTTCGGGGAATACAGGCGTGGTATGAAATTATTATCGACCTTAAAGTTTAAAATAAAAAAAAACGTAGTTATCTGAAAAGTTTCGACCACTTATAGTTCATACAAAACAATCAATGTTTTGCATTTGAAAAAATAATTCAAATTATCGATGTAGGTATGTTATTTTTCTTATTAATTATTCCAGATAATGAGAACCGTACGGTATCAAGGCGCATGGACCATTCACCAAGTCTAGATTTTTTCAAGAAAATCAACATTGCGTGACGCATCGCTAATTTTCTTGGTAACCCTTTACATTAAACATACATACCTTAGACTTTTATCCTAAATACTGTAGAAACGACTTTTACTATTAGGGGTCTGAGCTTGCAGCATTGCTAGCATAAAGTCAAAATGCACAATTAAGCAATAACGGACGTGTAATCACTTTCAAGCAAAGAAATTCTCTGATAAATACGAGTATCTAAACCAGAATAAATTAATTGTGCAAGAAGGAACAATTTACAAGCTAAAGAAACCCAGGGTATCGTAATACGAACGTGTCCAAAAGCAAGGGGAGCCAGGGTAATACTCGCTATTTTCTTCTAAAAAAATTTTATACTTATCATCATCATCATCCACAGCTTGACTTCACCCACTGCTGGGTATTGGCCTCCCTCAGTTTGTGCTATCCAACATGGTCATGTGCTGCTCTCATCCTGTTACGCCCACCGACTTGAATAATGTCGTCGACTCATAACTTGCCATTCCTCGGCCACCTTTCTGTAGTTGCCTTACTCCACGTATCATCACTCCGTCTTGCCAAATGTCCTGCCCAACTCCACTTTAGTTTCATGATCCTTCTTCGTCTTGAACCTTCGTTCGTCTACGAATCTCGGTGTTTGGAACTCGGTCTCTTAGTTTGATGCCGAGCGTAGAACGCTCCATGGCTCTCTGTGCAACCCTTATTCTGTACACTGCCTCCTGAGTAAGCGTCCATGCTTCGGCACCATAAGTCATGGTGAGCAGAACACATTGGTTATATAAGCGGGTCTTCAGACACTGTGGAATATTGACTGCCTTAAAGATGTCATCCAATTTTCCAAACGCAGCCCAGCGTAAGCTGTATTCTTCTGGACACCTCCGTTTGCTGATGCTCCTTCCCAAAAGATAGACGTACTGGTCTACTCTCTCCAGCACTTCATCTCCCGGCATAACAGATGGTGTCGCAGCACCGGTGATATTAGACAGGATCTTTGTCTTGGACATATTCATCTTCAGTTCCTCATAAGGAAGCGTCTTGTTTCGGCGAATAGCACGAGATTATCTGCAAATCTTAGATAAGACAAGTAGGCACCATTGATGTTTATACCAGATGTTTCCCAATCTAGTGTTTTTACGATTTTACGTTTTACTTAATTTAAATAACTATCGATGACTGTTTGTTAACATTCATATTTCAATTTTCCTCTAAACGCATCAGCAATTCCTCTAGTATTGCAGGTGTCTACGGGCGACGATGACTACTTACCACCAGGTGGCTCGTCTGTTCGTTTGCCGACATAAAGAGTTAAGAAAAAAACTCAGAACGGCGTGTTTAATTGTAGTGAAAAGTATACATTCTATAGGTTTCAAGCGAATCGAAATCGTCTCAAAAGTTCGTCATAAACGGGTAACAGACTGACAAACATATTCAATTTATTAATTCAATCCGCGTGTTAGCACCTAAGTGTTGATATTTAAGACTGTATTTTCAATAAAACATGAATATTAATAGTAAGCAAATATAGATAAGTATATAATATGTAGTTGTACCTGTTTTTAAAGTATACACGGGGCGGCCTTATCGCGATTTGCGATTTTTTATCAAGCAACACGTTTCAAGAAGTGGAACTAAGAAAAAGAATTGCTAAGAACCATAATAATACCATCTCGCGTTCATACATTGAAAGGTTAGGCAGAGGTATGCTGATTTACTGATGACTCGTGACAGTATGTTTCACGGATCAAAGACCAAATTCTTAGGTTACTAAAATTATTCTAATCAATAAATACGATGTTATTATGCCCGAACTGACTGCCTCATTAGTCTAGTGGTCCCAAGCGCGACTGCTACGCTAGAGGTCCTGGGTTCCATCCCCAGGTCGAGCAAAGTGTTATTGGGTTTTTCTATGAAATTTTCAGTAGCAGCTCGGAGTCTGATTTGTGCCCGGTTAATAGCAATAGGCTCGCCCCCTATTACATGGGACCTAAACATACCGGCGAACTGTGGGTGTAGGTACCTTAATAGACCTCTGTCTAACCCTTTGAACGAATTATTATAATCAGGAAAGAAAAGGGATCCCTTATATTGGAAAATCAACATCATCGAAAACACAATTCTGCACCCAAAAATAAGGTGATAAATGTTTCTCCATAAATGTATGTATAATAATAGGTAGGTACTCGTACATACTACACCTACATATGTACACTAGCTGTATCCCGCGGTTTCACCCGCTAAAAAATGACGGTCTTGCAGACAAACTTTCACCCCCTTTTCAGGGGGTGAAACCACCCACCTTAGGAGTTGAATTTCCAAAAATTCTTTCTTATCGGATGCCTTCGTCATACAAAAAACACACCCTCCAAGTTTCAAGTCTCTACGATCAGCGGTTTAGGCTGTGCGTTGATCCAGTCAGTCAGTCATTCAGGACAAAGCGTTTTATATGTATAGATATTGAATGAACAACATATTTTGTTTTGATTAATAGTAGATAAGTACATACACGTGCCACGGTACTAAAAAACAGTGGGTAATCCCACAGTTAATTCATTGCTTATAATCTAACAGCACATCTTAAATAAATGTCAGGCACGATTATTTGATGTCCGACTCTAATCATTCATAGCTCTGTGGCCTAAATCTAGGTTACACGCGCAACAGTGACGTCACGCTACTGTGCAAACTAGATAGAGTGACCATATCTTGGATGGACTTAGCGGATAATATTATTATTCAATACAAACCAATAAATATTCATAACATGTAGATAAATGATACATAATTAATACCATACACCTAGTAACACCTTGAAAGCTTCATGCAGAAATTGACAAAAATGATTAGTAGTAAGTCTTTATGTGTCTATATGTACAGCCAAGAGCACATCCAAAGCTGTCAAATTTCTTGAACCGATTTTCAATTTATTTTCCAAATAATAGAGTTTATTATCCATTGTGGTAATTTGACAGTTTGCAGTAACTTGATGTGCTCACTGTACGTTCTTAATTCGAATCGCATGTCACTTCAAGTTGATACGGAATATCACTTGATCACACGCATTAAAATGTACAAGCAGTAACAGACAATTAAGGAAATCGCTAAGTCGTCACGACTATGCGCAAACGTGATCTTGAGACAACACCTTACCCACCACTACTCATTATGACAGCTTCATCAGTATTGATCTATGATATCTGTAAAGTTACTTACACTTCTAGTAGGTAGGTAATTAATTATAAAAAAATGCGTTATAATAAAACTGGCTGAACGTTCTATTTCTGCGCTACGGATCGCGGGGTTGGTTCCCGCACGGAACAAATATAAAAAAAAACAATTCTCACCACTAAAAAGGTTATTGACTGGGTAATATTTGCATAACCAACAGTTAGAAGTTACAGGTTTTGGTGTTTGTGTTTTGTGATTATTTATAAAATTTCTACGATACAAGAGAATCCCATTTAAAAAAATAAAAATAAATAATCGATAGTTGTATTTTTTTTAAAGTAGTGTCTAAACCTTGAAATATTATTTCATAAGGATGATGTTAATTACTCTTTGGATTCTCATGTGGTTTGTCATCGTTCAGTACCTAACTTAAATCACATCTTAAAACCTTACTCAGTTTTACGCTCCATTACCCTGTGACATTGCAATGGCAATGACGAGACACCATTCGGTAAACAACGTAACATATCTACATACATAACACACCATCACGCCTGTATTCCCCGATGGGTTAGGCAGAGGTGTACTAATGTGCATCGACAGTTCGCCTGTGTGTTTAGGTCCCATGTAATAGGTGGCCAGCCTATTGCCATTAATCAGACACTAGTCTAGCCTCCGAGCCGCTTTTAAGAATTAATTTCATAGAAATACCCAATAACACTTAGTTCGACCCGGGAACCCAGAACCCCTCGCGAAGCAGTCGTATTTGGGACCATTATTCTAACGAGGCAAACAAATTAGCGTAATATAGATACCTAATTTATTTTGTATAAACAAATATAGAACTGTAGTGAGTGTAAAACCGAATTTGGAGGCCTTTGAAATATCGAAATGAGTGGTCAACTCACACTTTCGGCGCTAAGACTTTCCATAAAAAAGTCTCATTTTTTGGCCAAAAAGTATGCTCATCCTGTCGTAATTTCCTGAAGTGCTAACCTGGCTGTAATATCGCTGTAATCAATTAAGTTTAAACGGTACCGACTAATGGGTGCCCCAGGGAAGGGCTGCTCCTGAGGGCTTTGCCCAGGAAGCCTGCATTGGAGTGGCCACTGTAGGTTGCGGTGTCGTATGGGAGGCACCACAACCGAGGCGTTTTTGTATGGGCAACATCGCGGCGGATGGTTTGAGGGGCCGCGGCGGGAGAGGACTGTCGGTATTACGGTGCGCCGCTCTCCCTACCCTTTGCGACGGGAAATATATTTGCCGCAAAGAGGACCTTGGGCGGCGGACTCGTGGTCGTCAGTCGCCTATTGCACTTGGCCCTCGGGGAGGTTCCAACATTGGCCGTCCGCGGTGAGAGGTGAGTGAGTGGTGGTTGTTTTAGTCGGTATGCCAGCATACCACCACCACCACCATCTGGCCGGAGAGCCCAAAAAAACCATCCCGCATCCCCGAAGCGGGGCGGCGTGCATAAGGCATATTTCCCCACCCAAGAAAAAAAAAAAGAGTTTGGCAACTTTGGAGTTTGGTACTTTATCCTGTGTCCGTGACAATTTAACCTATGATTTCTCCGTTCATAATGGGACATATCCATTTCCTCTCCCATGAACAGGTCATTAACTCGAAAAAATTACATAAAATAATAAATAAAGCGAACTAGATCATCAGTTGACTAATTCGTAATGTTTACATGAACCATCAACGGATCTGCGTCGACGCTGCGCGCGAGCAACTTTTTGTACGAGAACGAACGGGACGGCCGGTGACGCGGCGTTTGCCTTTATATTTAGCCATTTGGGCCGTTGAACTTTGGTTAGCATTTTACATACACTTTTCTAGACATAATTTATTCAGATCTGATATCTTGGATCAATGGTGACCAGCTTTGCATCGGAAGTTTTGTAGAAAATAAGCTAAAGCTCGGATTCATAGACAAATTTGAAGGTAAAACGAAATGTGACCATTGTACTTACTGCTACTGTCATGAGGAAACCTTCAGGCTTGAGACATTTTCCCGACAGTGTGTGAAATCTGCCAACCCGCACTATAGTTTGTTAAACATAGCTTGACACGAGCGACAGATGTCAGAGTGACATTGCTAGGATTGGTATTGGTTGGAAAAAACACGATTAACGTACGTTATTGAAAATAACTCGATTATTGTTAAAAAAAAGATTCGTAGGTAGATACTAACTAAAACAAATTATTCGATCCATAATATTTTCATGATCGATTTACCACAATCAGACGATAGATGACGCAATGACCATCCCTTTTTGTCAACAAAGTATGACATTGTCTTGCGTAAGTACGTTTTGACTGTCAAAAATATGGAACTCTCGATGACAGCTGTCGCGTGTATACATCTATGTTTATCACTGACCTCTTTAATACTTTATAGGTTTATCGAACTATAGGTTAGTGTGATCGACTATATAGCTTAACCCCTCTTATTCTGAGAGACCCGTGCCCAGTTGATGAAAATATCCAGCATATCAGAGCACGGAGATATGGAGACCCTAGTCTTAGCTGAGAACTATACGAGTTAGCGTATGTAAGTAGTTCGATAGTTCATTAAAAGTGTTTTATTTGAATAGAACTAGAGCTCTACCTGGACTTAGGATTATATTATTGGGTAAGGTTTACCTACCTTTGAAATGCTTTGTTTGAAACGCTAAAAGCAAGCATTTTGCTTTTTAGTCTGTCAAATATTCGTATTAGTCTCAGAAATCAATCCCTACCAATGTTAAATTAATCATCTTGAAATAAACAATCGAGTAGGCTCACAAAGCTCCTAGTTCCAACTACACAATTAAGATAAATAGATATCGGCTGATAGACACAGCTAAACGATTTCCCTCAATTTCCAACTTAGTACGGAACTATAAAATTCAATGTTCCCATTAATTCCTGGCATCAAACTATAAAATTGCCAATTTGTATTACGGTGGTATCTCATTTACTCACAATTTTACTATCGAATCATGTAGGAATCCTAGATTTCAAAAAAAAATGTAGGTAGAATAGGAATACTAACATCTCTATGTAGGTAGCCTAACAGCACATATAAGGACGATCACTAATCTTTTGACCACAGTTTACGTATAAGTTATCTATAACCTATAATAAAATTGTAACAGGCCTATGTCTGTCCATTATAGATATTGAAGAAAACTAATATGGGTGATATTTATTAGAGCAGCAGAGCCAAAATAACAATTTTTAGTATTGGTGTCTGTCTATCTGTCTGTATATTTGTACGCCCATTACGTATAAACTACTGCATGGAATTTAATGCAGTTTTCACCGATGTATCACTTAAAATCTGGTGCATGTTTTATCTTGATATGCCGCCTATATTCGGACTTATGGTTAACATACAAACATAAGTCCGAATCTCTCTTTCGTTTGATCTTTTTGGGACGTGAGTGTAACTGCGCGCAACGGCTTGTATTAAATAAATTAAAAGTCATACATACATGTAGGTACCATCACGCCTGCATTCCCCAAAAGTTTGGGCAGAGGTGTACTAAAGCAGTGTTAGCCTAGTGAAATGGCCATTGGACTGCCAAGTCAAAGATCTCCAGTTCTAATTAAAGGCTTCTGAATTTTCGAAGTTATGTGCGTATTAATTGTTAATCATCACGATCTGAAACGGTGAAGGAAAACATCGTGAGGAAACCTGCACGCCTGAGAGATTTTCTCGACGGTATGTGAACCTGCACTAGGCCAGCGTGATGGACTGTATAGTCCATAACGCTGGTGAGAGAGGGATTATAGTAGGCCAGTTAGAGATGGATTATGGTATAATCCCTCTCATTCTGAGAGGAGACCCGTGCTCAGTAGTGGGACAGTCTATTGGGTTGATTATGTTGTGTTAGGTACTAAAGTAAACCCACCTATTACTAGGGACCTAAACATTCTGGCGAGCTGTGCCTAAAGTATAGATGTTAAGAAAGCTAAGTCTTACATTTATCGAAATGTTCGCCAAATATCGAGTCCTATAGTGTCAACAGTCTGGTTGACATTCAGATACAGAAATAAATGTCTACCCTTTGTGCAGGCGCACGAGTACGATGGATAGCCAATGCACAGACGAATGTCAGAGGATGAACATTCAATAGACTTCCGAGTTTTAACGGCTTCTTGGTGCTACGTGATGAGAGTTCGATGCCCGAATAAAATAAATATTGTTTCCAGTTTGGGACCCGACGCAAAAAGGGTGTTATAAGTTTAACGTGTGTCTGTGTGTCTGTCTGTTGCCGATTTGGATTCAAGAGAGCAAGAGATGCTTGTTTCGTTCCAGGTCGAGCAGTGTTTTTGGGTTTTTCTATGAAATTCTCAGTAGATAACAGCTTGGAGCCTGGATTTGTGCCCGGTAAATGACAATAGGTTCCCCCATATTACATGAGACCTAAACATACCTGCGAACGGTAAGTGTACATTAGTATGCCTCTGCCTAACCCTTCGGTGAATACAGGCGTGATGGTATGTTATGTTATGTAATCGATTATTTTCATCGATGAGCTATATTGGCACGCTATTTAATTAATAAAATATACAGGATATTTTTTCCCTGGCATCACACTGGTCCTTCTGTCCTTCCCCGGGATGTCGGGAGCATCGTTTGACCTGTACATTGCGTACGTATAGACTGGTCTCTAAATATAGAAGTCAAGTGGTGAGCACCGCGAACCGGCCGCTCCTATCGCGGATTTTAACTTTTTTTTTGTATGCGTTTGCGTAAAAACGCATGCCTGTGCAGCTCCTTGATATGTGGAACAGTACAGTACGCGCGACATAAATTGGCCGGACTGAAGTTAGCTGTTTGTCAGTTTTTGGTTGCGCAGTACACAATTTTAAACGTAAACAATCCACTGCGCATTAAAACGGCGAACTTCACTCCGGCCAACTTATGCCGCGCGTAGGCGTATTTTCATGGTTTGAAGAAATATTAAATTACGGGGTCATTGCTTAGCACTCGGTCGCTGTGGCTCTTTCTTAAAAAGGCCATTTCAGACATTGTCCTGCATTGTATCACCCACATATTTTGATATGTCTGGACTTTAAAAGAGACCATGATTCTTTGAGTTTGTTTCGGTGTTTCTTCTCAGAGGTAGTCAGTTAGGAAATGCCGGCGCTACCTAGTATTTAAAAATTTAAAACATTGACTTGTAAAAGTGTCTTTCATAACCTACCATAACGCCTGTATTCCCCGAAGGGTTAGGCAGAGGCGTCCTAATGTACACCCACAGTTCCCCGGTATGTTTAGGCCCCATGTAATAGGGGGCGAGCCGATTGCCATTAACCGGGCACATATTATCCAAAACTCCGAGTTGCTACTGAGAATTTCATAGAAAAACCCAATAACACTGCTCAAGCTGAGAATCGAACCCAGGACCTCTAGTGTAACAGGCGCACCTGTGACTACTAGACTAATGAGACAGCATAGAAGTATTTAATTATAGAGGTAATTAATTATAGCCATATATAATATCACTGCTTTTGAGAGGTCATGGAGAGGTCATGGCTAAGTAAAAACTACGCTGATCACCTGATCTAAAAGGCTATGCTGTGCTCGCGGCGGTCAGGCAGCTTTTCGTGCCTCAGGGCCCTTGGACATAACAAAGCTTGGAGCCCTTTTTAAAACGTGAATAATTGGATGATTCTTTTTATAATCCTCCACGGGGCCCCTACAAACTGGGGGCTCAGGGCCTGTGCCCCTTGTACGGTCCCAATTTGACGTCAGCTTACACTGTTATGCCGCTGACCCCTAAAAGCGTCCAGTGCCAACAAGAAGGCGTTATCGCACATTTTGACGGAGACTTCTACGCTCCAGAATCCTATATAAAAAATTTAGAACCTCCTTACAATTGTTACAAATCGTATAAAATATAAACATATGTTAAGCCGCAACTCACAAGCGGTTAGTCACAGTTTCTTAGTATTTGCTCCCAGTGTGTGTGGGTCGTCGAACCGTTGCGATCTGTAGGCATTTTCCTTATAAACTTTAGCATAGCTTTGTCCATAAGCTATAATAGGGAATATGCATAAGACTCAAATATGAGACGAATCTTTTTAGTCGTATCTTTACCATGGAATGAATTTTAATTTATTTTAAAAGGAGTACTTTGACGTCTGGGCGTGACAATTTATCTCTAAGTAATATATATTTTGTAGATAAAAGTTCTTTATATTTTGTACATTTATGTGATTTTATTTCATGTTTTAGAAAATCTATAATATTTAAAAATACGAAACCATCGGTTTAAAAGTAGAACAAATGCGCAGGAAAAACAGCAAAACGGAACTTATTTTAAACTAGCTTTTGCCAGCGACTTCGTCCGCGTGGAATAGTTACTTTGTTCCCTAGTTCTTCGCCCGCGGTTTCACCTGCGTTGCCCCGTTCCTAAGGGTTGTAGCGTGATGTTTTATAGCTTGAAACCTTTCATCCTTTCATCATGAATCACTCATTTTCCCAACATTTCCCTTCACAGTTCTGCTCCTATTGATCGTAGCGTGATGAAAAGTATACTATAACCTGTGGTTTGGGCTGTGCGTTGATAAATCACTATGTCAGTCAGTCAGTCACTTAATGTAAGAGTAGACAAATATAATCAGAAAGCTCCGAACTGCTAAGCTATCGGGAGTTACACGTGTTATTGTGAATCAACCATAAAAGATAGACATTTACTGTCGTGGAATATTTTTTATATAATTTTAAGGAGAACATTTCCGTCATATATGATTTCTGTGTAGCTTTAACCATTAAGGCTGCACACGTGACGGAAGCTTAAAAAATGGAGTAAGTTCTCCTGTTTTCCCAACATTTCCCTTCACTGCTCTGCTCCTATTGATCGTAGCGTGATGAAAAGTATACTATAACCTGCCCAGGAGTATGAAGAACAATTGTACCAAGTTTCGTTGAAATCCGTCGAGTGGTTTTTGTTTCTATAACGAACATACAGACAGACAGACAGACAGACTGACAAAAATTTTACTGATTGCATTTTTAGCGTCAGTATCGATCACTAATCACCCGCTGATAGTTATTTTGGAAATATATTTCATGTACAGAATTGACCTCTCTACAGATTTATTATAAGTATAGATAGATGTTATTTTGAATGAATGAAGAATGTAGACCTTTACCCTCTTTCAGTACAAGATACAGTTTTTTTTTAAGTTTACTAGCACTGTGGGTGGGATTACTAATATTCTTGTTAACCTCTCGTGCTAAGCTAAATGCTTGTGTTACGAGTGGGTTCACGTCGGTAGTGCAACGGGTTGGTTTCGAACCGGCAACCACATGATCGCAAGTCCGACGCTCTAGCCATTAGCCTACCTATCCATCACTATACTTGTTTGAACGTGGTAGGTATTCAGCCAAGCTTCTTTATTATATATGGCAAACTACCGATTCTTTTAGCAGTTACAACCAAGTTCCTCAGAAGATGTTAAAGCACCTAAAACTGACCATGATAGAATCATGGTAAAAGGAAAACAGGTATTCTCTTCCCGTGACTACTAGGCACGTCATTGTCTCCTGTCGACGTCATCGTTTGATATAATACCACTATGTGTATATAAATTTGCCGACCAAGATGCATTTTTTCACTTACTTCTTTATTATTGGAATTTTCAATTTGAGAGAGGTATAGTGAAATCTAATAATTCCACTCACAATTGGAGCTGCTCGACTGGGGAAGTACCTCCACCTTGCAGAAAATCTTAGCCAAATAACATAGCTCCTTGCTATGTTGTGTTCCTAATGGTGAGCAAAGTCGCCAGAGCTCCGCGAGAAAATGTTGTGTTGGCAGTGGGGCCACCGGTGGAGTTTTGTTACCGCCGCTGTCATGCATGGTAGCATGTCTCCTACTGCCAGTCCAAGTATTCTTTCTTAATTTACAGGGTCGGCAACGCGCGCGTGGTACTCTTGGTGTTGCAAGCGTCTATAGGCTACGGTAACCGCTTACCACCTGGCGGGCCGTATGCTTGTTTACCACCTTAGTGGTACAAAAAAAAATTCAATAAGTAATTTTATACAGTTTACTTTTTTGACTACATAACACATGATTTTTTTGCATTTTCCATGCTAAGATTATAAAGTTTTTTTAGTGAAGGAAAAATTCAATCGCGGGCAGGATTCGAACCTGCGTCTAAAATAATTGGCAAGTAAGTAATTTATTTTATATTCATGATGTATAAAATTTTCCTTATTGGTATCGAAACTGTCAATGAACGGCAACACTGATCGTGAATTTGTGTCGTCACGTCCGTCACTAGATGCCATTGCGGAAAGAGAATAGGTACCTGCGCGTAAGCAAAATTTTTCTACCATGGGTAGAACAATATTGCTTACGCCCGACAATTAATAATAAAAAATACCATAGAATTGACAATATGGTTGGTGCGTCAAATTTTGACGTTACGTCAAACCAAATTGAGTTTAAGTGGCCCATTTTTTCGGAGCTTCGCAAACAAAATTACATGGCAACCCATCGCATTAGCGTACCTTATAACCGACGTAACTAAAATAGTGAGATCAATCATTTTTTCGACGTCTCTCTAGATTTTAATCTCGCGATAGTTCGAGTCATGCTCTCGCAAAAACAGGCGTCCAGTGTCGATCGAGTCGTACCTAGAATTTACGAAAAAAGTCCAACCGTGATTCAAAGTTCGCTATTTTGTATGGATTCCTAGTAAAATTTTGCAACTGGTAAAAAATATTTCGAACAATGAAAACTTTTTGGTTTATTGAAACTTTTTCATTGGTGGTGAAACTCAACGACTTAACCTCAACTCACTCTATTTACCTCATTATATAAGCCTCACTACCCAGTAAAGGAGTCCCAAGCGCGACTGCTGATTGTGATGTCTCGGGTAATCCGGGTAATGTATTTTTCTACAAAATTCTCAGTAACAGCTCGGAGTTTGGATGTGTGCCCAATTAATGGCAATAGGCTCGCCTAAAAACACACTGGCGAACTATGGGTACATTAGTACTTCTCTGCCTAACGGGGAAGGAAGGAAGGAATAATTCAAAGACATAAAATAATAATTTAAACATTTTTAGGTAACATGAAAAATGAAAAATAAAGAAACATTTCATTAACCTTGCACTAAATATCATATCAATATACATAAATAAAAAATTATAGGACTAAATATAAAATAATGATACTTAAATACATAAGATACAAAAATAACAGTGCCATCAATCACCAATAATGAATAGTGCAGGCAAAATATATTTAGAAAAACATAATTTATTTAAATTAAATGACTAATATGTATATATGTACTTCCTCTCTCGTACTGAGCTGTGCTGTGCCCAACAGGGTCCATAATTGATCCTTAGTTTTAAGCTTACCATCTGTTTTAATTTATATGTACATTATATATTGTGTACATGAATTCAATTGTTTATTGCATTCCATAAATGCAATAAACAATTGAATTGACGGCTTGATGGTATGTTATGTGGGACTCATTGGCAAGAGAAGATGAAGGAAAGGATTTGTTCATCTCACTTGCTCTGAGTTTTTGCTACAGAGCTGTTATAGACAGAATACAATATATTAAATACAGGTTGATGACCCCAAATTTCGCTATTCTACCTCGTAGCAGCTGGCATTGTGATTCGCACATGTAAATTATGCCCACCAATTGATGTAAATGGGTCACCAATTCAGATGTCCTCGAGTGGCAATATCGGTTATTGTCGAAATTATTTATTATGTAACTTTTTTATGTTTTACTTGATACCTTATTGGTCCCGTAGTGGTAAAAAAGCCATAGGAAGTGATTTTATAAGTTTGATTTTTAGGTGTAGCCAAAATAAAATAATTTCTGCATTTTTTTGCGGTAACGAGTTTATTCTTAAGATGAAGATTGTCATTTTTTGTGGAGCTCTTAGTTAAGTATTGACTACGACGATACGCCGCAACGTTAAGCCGCATCTGCCGCGGTTAGTTTTTGGCAGGGTGAACATTCTTACCATAACGAAACCCCTCATTTCTTTGGAAAACACGTAAAGCCATCGGTCCCAATCGTCATACAGACACCTACGACAATGGTTAGTGGTAGTCAGAAGCCTAAGAAAGCCTGACAACCAATCTATCATCAGGATATCGGCACTACCCAGAAATTGGATTGCGGAGCGACAAATACTGGAAGCTCAGAAGCTGTCCCCAACATCGTTGGGAAATGAAAGTAGGATAATGCACTGGCAATTGTGTGCACTTTTTCAATTTTATCTCTAAATTACTCTAAGTTTTGAGTGCTTTATTTATAAGAAATTCGTATTAAAATGTGATCAAGTAAGCTAGACGAAACCAATCATGGCTTTCTGAAACATTTTAATTCTTGTCGACTTCTATAGTACCTTACTCGTACATAGTAGGTACCTAAATCATAATGGTTACTACGATATTTGGACTTAAAGAAAAGAGATTAAGGTTCGAAACGCATGATTCCCTGGTTTTGCAGATCTTTATGGGCGGCGGTGACCACTTACCATCAGGTGACCCAAAAAATAAAATAATGTTTTTTTTTAGGATTTTTGCGCTCATACATTTGACATTCATAGTATTGATATTCTACGCTTTATTATACTTACAGCGCTTCTTTCGATTCCATTCAATAATATTCGAACAAATATTCAAGCGTAGCATTCTCGTAGACACAACCACGAAGCTGTATTTACTTATTAAATAAGTTAAACAGGCCTTGAAACAAAATGAAATATTTTATCATAGCGTTTCTTATCGGTTCTGTCCCGAAGACTAGTTTTTTCGACAATGTTGTACTAGGATAACACCCTAATGGTAATAATATTGTACTAGGATGTTAGAAGTTTGAGGAAGCGTGGGGTTTCCATCAGTAACGAACGCAGGCTAGTGCTGAACTTTTTCCCTCACGCACACCTCAGGGTTCCTTGCATAATCTATTGTGGAAGCGTAGCTTTATTCTTTGATTTGGTTTTAATCGAATTGCTTTCTTCTATTCGTTCACGAAGTAAGTCACAATCGCATACCTAAATTTTCATAGAAATGGTAATGAAATGCAGATTGCCTTTACTCTGTGAAAGAAATATTCCACCGCGGTTCGAATTTGCGTAGTGTAGTTTGGACACCGTACGCTTTAGTCAAGTAAGCTACCAAGGTCTTAGATTTTTTTAAATTGCATTTTTAGAATAAGTTATGAAGAAAAAGGTAGCGTTTGATGTCATGGCAATGACACTCTTATATGCATTAAATAACATAAAATACCATCACGCCTGTATTCCCGGAGGGTGTAATAATGTACACCAACAGCTCGCCGGTAATATTAGGCCCCATGTAATAGGGGGCCCGGACACAAATCCTAAATTCCGAGCTGCTACAGAGAATTTCATAGAAAAACCCAATAACATGTTGCTCGACGCTAGATGTCCTAGGTTCGAGGATCTAGGAATCGCGGGTAGCTGTCGCGCTTGGGACCACTAGACTAATGAAGCAATGAGGAGATTGCAATACATTAGGTAGGTTTTTATCGCACAAGCCATCGAAAGTTCTACCTATTGGTATTGGTGTCGCTGAGTTTTCAGCTTACAGATAACGATCGTTTATAACAATGATAAATTATCATTTCATGGTAAGTTCAAACTCTTTGGTCCTCAGAATTGTTGAATCTATGCTCTAGATCTGTAGGGTAAGTACTTAAATTGACAACATTTCAAAACTATTAAGCCACATTAAAACAAAAAAAAACCTGTTTCTTTGTTTTCCTATCCCGAGTTCTAAAACGTTTTTAGTTATCTTTACGGAGAAAAAAAACCTGTGATGATGTCACTTATACGGTGGAAACTGAGAAAATGGAAGTTTTGTCGAACTAATAATAAATTCACACCGAAGTAGGTAATGTCAATACCTATTTATGATAAATTTATAAATTAAGGGTCAGAATAATGACGTCATTATTACGTCTGTTTAGAATAGAAATAATTTCAAAGTCGAAAATAAATATGAAAATGATTGAATATCGGACCAAAAATATGGGTAATACCTATCCTATTTTCCATCTAGTTTCAACTTTTGTCAATTTTTTGATGTTGGCAGTGACTTTGTAAAATATTTCCCAATAGTATTTTGCTCAGTAATCGATCCCAAGTTCTAGGTAAATAATTAATTAAGAGGCGAGAGGGAAATTCTGCCTGGCAGATAGTGACCTAAATTATTTTTTTTGGCTTACTTTTTTTATTCATTTATTTACTTTTTGTTCCAGATCGAAAACCTAAGCCTGTTTTCCAGTATAAAAACGGCACAAGTCGTCCTCTCTGACTTTTATGAACTATCTTCTTTTTTTCAAAAGCCCATGGTGTGGTGACCCGCTCGGTCGTCGGGCGTCGAACGAATTCATTGTGTCGATGTGTGCGTGGACGCACAATTGATTGCGTATGTAGGTGTGACACTCCTTCCAAGGAGCGACTAATGTATTAATTGATGATATAGGTTTTGGATGCGGTTTTGTATATTGTTATTATTTCGTTACGTATTTATTAAAGTATTTACTTAAATAATAATTAATAATTAAATTAATAAATATAGGGTCATTATCATTATAAATAATTAAATTAATAAATATAGGTTCTTAATTTTATTGAAAAAAAAAATTGTAAATGTGAGAAGATACCATGTAGGCTATTGATACATGATAATTATACAAGCTTGTTATAGTCTGAAGGCTTTGGGAACTTCATTTGACCTACACGAATGTCCTGCTGATTTGGTATGGTCGTGCGACAGGTCGTTGAGCTCCCTAAATTATGGTTGAGCTACACGATGACTTATGCATGCATGCCGTCAGTTGGGACTGGTCTACTCAAAGCTTCTATCGTTCTTTCCTCAAAAGGCTATTTCAGACATTACTCTACATCGTGACACTTACATATAAGTGTTCTTCCATGTCTGGACTTTAAAAAAGACCATGATTCTCTGAGTTTGTTTCGGTGTTTCTTCACAGAGGTCGTCAGTTAGGAAATGCCGAAGCCATCTAGCTATAAAAAAAACCAAACCATTGACATGTAAAAGTATCTCTAAAGATCTACTTGCAGAATAAATATAATTTTATTTCATTTCATTTCATTGGCCCAAAATTCAGTAACGCAGACTGCGTTTGCTGATGCAGTCAATAGTTCCTCGCGTGTATAGTATTTTTGTTTTGTTTTTTTTTTATATGATCGTCCTATACCTACCTAGACAAGGTATCCAAGGCAAGAAGAACTTGGGTACTGTATTTAGAAATTAGAATATTTTATTTCTGTTAGTTACACGGCTGTAGCCATTCAATTTCCTTAAGAAGGAATTCCTTCACATATTATATTCTGCATGATTTATTATCATCTTGAATTTTGTAAAGGAATGTGTATGTAATTAAATATATCTCAGTACACATTTTTTGTAGACTTGGCATCCGTTCACTTGATCTAAATTTAAATTTATATACAGTCATTAAAACTACTCAAAATAAATAAAACATCGAATTGTATCACAGTCAAAACAATTTTATTGACAAGAAAATACATTTTACATAGAGATTAGACTACAATCTAAGGGAAAATGACAATCATCTTCAATTTATCGTTTCAATATTTATCACAAAAAATTACAACTAATTTAAATTTACTTTGGCTGAAGGCACCGTAAGACAATTGCTAATAAAGGTCAAAGTTCCTAAAACAATGCGCTAACCATCCGGTCGGAACAAAGAGGGATGCCATATCGTATCATTACACTTGATTCATGCATCCTTGTCAAAAGTCGATGAACTTGTGCGCGAAATTGGCAAACGAGACTGGAGGCGCGCGTCGGATACCGAACGCGCACAAGGACGACCGTCGCGCGACGCTCGCTATACATCGCTGTCTCGCATCGACGACACTCTCCAACTGTTGGATAAAGACAGCAATGGGTGTTGATTTTGTAGTTTGTATGGACGCTAGTGAGGTGAAATCGGTTGCTGTAGTGCTAGGTTCGTCTCGGGCGCAAGGTCGAGCAGTCCGCCGCGCCGCCCACTGCTATAAATACACGCAGACATGCAAAAATGTGATACATAAACATTTATGTGCCCTAATATGTGTGGCCATGCCAGCATTTGATTCGTCTTGAATAGTTGGGATTTGATTGGGAACGATGACATTTCAGTACTTACAAAATACTGAATTACGTTTCTGTAACCATATTTTGAATAGTTGGGAACACTAAACATAAAATATGTACCTACTTACCTAGTTTGATTTATACAGAGCATATATTATTACATATTTATTATTTTTAATTAGGTAGGTATATCACCACTCAATTTAGAACTGTTTATACAATGTAGGTATATTTTCTTAGAAAAATAAAATATCCAATAAATACGAGGCGTACCCTACTTTTGTAAAAATCAAAGATTATAAAAGGTAAATAGGTCATCTTTCTCGTCGCGTGCCGCGGCGCGGCGTGCCCCGGCTGTTGTTAGGGACGGGACAAATACTAAAAGGCTAAAGGATAATATAGCACAAAATAAATAATACTTAAGTAAATTATCGCCATTTCAAAGGCCATACATGTCTAACGATTTGAAAGCTAATACTAATTTATTTACTCGAAAGTAAGTAGGTATGCTTAGAATTACATATTACTAGAAATAAAATCATACAAGCTAGGCTGGTCTTTATTGAAATAGATTCAAAAGCCTATAATTTTTTCACAAATATAATGTTCCTCGTGGGTATCGAACCCACAATCTGCGATGCAGCTGATTGCTCGACCCTTGCACCAATAGAGACATAAATTTTGTCTTTGCATAACACATCCTGATCGATTTGATGGTTAGATTCAGGTGTTTTAGCGCGTAGTATAATCGCGCGTAATATAAGTAAGCAAAAATATCAGAATTCTCGACTAAACAGTCGACATAGTCCCTCTTCGTTCTCGTGTTACGCTTGCTAGTCATTATTTTAAGTCTTTTGTGTTATAACAGGAAAAATATTAGTACAATAGCCACATCACAGTCTGACTAGTTTCAATGCCATTAGAAATGACGGGCCTCAATTTGCAGGTTTGGGAATGGCCTTAATAATTAACCTAAAAATCCGACTGTAAAATGTATGTATTGTGTTTTGTGTTGCTGTTATTCATTTTAAAGAGAAAATTCGAGCGTAAACAGAATTAGAATTAGAATTAGATTAGAATTAGAATATTAGAGAATTAACGTGTTGTTGTTACCTAATTTATAATTAGAATTATAAATAATTTGCGAAATATTGCCAAGTACCTATAGAAAAATGGTCATTGGTTTATTATACCTACCGTAATTAATTTCATCAATAAAGTCCAATCTTACTACTCTCTCTCTCTCTCTATACCAAAATTCAAGTAATTTGATTCAGCGGTTTAGGCCTGAAAAGCTAACTAACGGACAGACAGAGTTAATTTCAGATTTATAATATTGATTTAAATATAAACAATTAGGTAATATATTTTGAACCTCCCATTCCTGCCATATCATATCTATATTAAATAATATATTAATTTAGATACCTAATCTAAAATTGGCTCTACTTAACATTAAAAATTAATTACTACAATTACTTCACATTCTAGCAAAAAATATATTCTATGTTACCATTTGCCAATATTACGTACATGTTGTAACATTGAGCAACTCCACAATACAATGTAAACGTAAAAATGATTTACATTTGACCCAGAATTGAACTCAATCCACTTTACTATAACCGGCGTACACAATAAAATCGTACATGAAGTTATAAAATGATTTAGTTGAACATTTGAATTTGAGCATTTCTCTGGAATTATTTAAATTCAACACCTATATTCCCATAGACGATCGATCCTCTACAATTTTCTAATGTAAATATTACAATAATATCTTTATATATATAATTCTTCTGTGAGTGTGTATGTCACTGAACTGAACTTCTCTCAAACGACTGGACCGATTTTGATGAAATTTAGGGGATCTGGGAATGGTTTTGTCCACTGTCCGCTGTATTTCGTTTTATACGTAGCGAAGCACGTACCGGGCCGCTAGTGATTAATAAAAATAAAGGCGGCCTAGTTTAGGTCAGCTGGGATGCTACAAAGGTTATAATATGGAAATCCTCTGGAATCAATTCAAATTTAGAACTCGTAGTAGAGCAATTTTCTAATTTGAATCCAAACGAATATTATAAATGCGAAAGTAAATCTATCTGTCTTTCGTTTTCACGCCTAATCCGCTAAAGAAATTTTGATAAATTATGTTATAGAGATAGATTGGACCTGAGAGAAGGATATAAACTACTGGCTTTGGTCACAAATAGTCCTTTGCATTCGATTGTTGCAGGCAACAAGTCATATTATAAATAATTAAAAGCGGCCTTTTTTAGACTAGCAGGGCCAAAAAAGCCATACATGAAATTATTCTTAAATCTATTCAAATTTAGAACCCGTATCAGATCGTTTACAATTTTCTAGTGTGAATTATGAGTATCCAAATGGCCTTTTAGCCTAATAAATAATGTTCTCTAAAACTGGTGACCTGGGCGTTTGTCATACTCTGTGTAAAGGCATGGTAATGGCTATGCTTTAGTGTCTACGCAACGCCTACGCGTCGTATACGCTTACGTTCGACACGCCTCCGCCACGGACCACTCAACCGTATGAAGTAAATATAGGGTATATTTGTAGATATTTTAGACATCTCAGCTAAGAGCAAAGATAACATTAGATTAATTTATACATTAAGGGCATTACATCGCTCAAATTCAAAAAACACCCTAGCTTTAAAGAAGTTTCTAGTGGAATCCTTATGTGCGTTTTCCATATAAAAATATATCTTATACTTAAGGTCATCACAAACAAATTGTATTGTTTAATTGGATAATAATTGAAATAGGCCTTTTTTAACCTAATTTGTATTTTTTCTCTTTAACGTCTTAATAGTTAGTCATTAATTTTATACCAAAAAAAATGTAATGACCTAATTAACAATTTGTATTGTTTTTATTTTCTTATTTCTTTGAATATATTGAAATAATAAAGAAATACCTGCAACCTGCAACTGAGCACCCCGCGTGAAGTACCCCCGCAATGCCTGTGACTAACAAATACTAGCACAAAGACTAAATCCTCAAGGTCATTGGGCAATTTAATACCCTTCATTTGATTTATTAAGATAATCAACACCTAAGCCGTTGTACCAAATTAATAAATAAATTTGAGGCGGCGATAGCCTAGCGATAGGCTAGGGCGTCGGACTTGCGATCATGTGGTTGCCGTTTCGAAACCGACCCATTGCACTACCGACGCGAACCCACTCGTATCTAACACATGCATTGGCATATAGCACGAGGGGTTCACAAGAATACTAGTAATGTGCGGCCCACATTGCTAGTAATATTTAAAAAAAAAAAAACATATTTTTCCTTTTTATAATATTTATACTACTGAAATCGCTTTTTTATTTCAATGAAAATTTGATAAGCTACAGACCTGGTACCTAGATGGCTTATAGACTCGTCTCCCGGATCTTCTTTTTGAACCGCGTTTCATCTTCATCCTATTATCAAGTAGGAGCACCATGGTCGTCCATCCCCGATAGACTAAACTGTCTACGCAGCTGGAACCTGTGGCGATTTCTGAATGCTTCCTTCTGAAAAACTTAAATAACTGTAACCCTAACAAATCCAAACACCAAGCTGCTGTTGATGATTTTATACTTACTTGTTTTTGACACTTTCGGTAATATTAGACATTGAATTAAACAGCTTTTGGATTTTATTGCTTTATGATATTATTTAATTCGCAACTTTTCGGATCTTTCACAACATCCATGGCATCATGGGCCATCTACCCGTGAACATGGATGCTATATCTGATAAATGATAGGTATCAATTTACGGTAAAATCCATAAAAAGCAGTTCTTTTTCAATGTTTTATAGTTATGTCGCTAGCTGAGCTACCCAAAGAGATCTTGACCGACTGCACGCTAAGAAATAGACTCGTCTTCTTGATTTCTCTTCGTCTTGTTGTTTCTATTTATATGTGTATTATCGTCTCTTTCTATTACTAGCAAATAACAAGTTTGAGGTTTGCTTGTGTGCATCTTTTAAATCTGACACGTGTATTCGGTGGATTAACTGTACGAATCTAAAGGTCACAATGGCAGCACAGGTATAATTACGTATCTAATTATGTGTTTTTGTGCAAAAATATTTAAATCAGCAAGAACAATAATCACGAATGCGAAACATTTAAGATCTCAATTGTCTTCGGACATCTTCGGACGCGCACATTTATTTCAACTCTACTGTAAGTCCAAGACCTTGGAAAACCTGTGAAAAAGGAAGTAAGCACATATACTACAAAACAATAATACATTAATGGAAAATTTGGGGGCATTCCCGTTGCTGGACGACCCATCAACTCATATTACGTCCGAGGGCTTTAGAAACCTATGAAAAAGAATTAACACACACAACACAAAAATAAATGTATGCATTGAAAATAACATAGGTAATAAATAATATACCATCACACTTGTTAGGCAGAGTACACCTCTTCTAAACCCTATGGCGAATACAGGTACGTTTCAAGAAAAAGAAAATCGATCGTTTACAAAAGAACGCACAATACTCTTTGGAGTGCCCCAGGGAAGTGTGCTGGGCCCATTACTATTTTAAATTTATATTAATGACCCGAGGCCATACCACGTGTTAACGCGATCATTTTTAGATTGTAAGAAAGAGACGCTGCTATATAATGTATAGATCGATATCTCTTTCTCTCAATGGCAATTACACGTTAATGACCTCAGCTCAAAGCAATAGACCTCTCGATAACGTTCTTTGCTGTTATGTTCAAATTGACAAACACATTACGAACCTATCGTATTCTGACAAATAAAACATTTGATTTGAAACGGTCAGACAATGGTGTTTTGGCGAGGTCATTATTACGTAATCATTTTCGCAACGTTCGCGAATTGGCGGCCATATTGGAAGTTAGCACGTCATTTAATTGCAAAAAGATTCGGATGACATAGATTTTTAAGGGCATGGTGAATAATCTGGTATCTGTGTCAAGTGGGTCAAGGAGAGAGTGACCGACACTACCAATCAAACCAGCATATTGTATAACTAGGCAAATAATTAAATAGGCATTGGACAGAAAGATTTCTCGTATTCGTGTCAAAGTCAAAATTTTTTATTTCAATTAGACCATTAAAAAAGGGGTACTTTTGAAAAGTCAAAACTAGTTGCACGGTTCCAAAAAGTGGGTCTTATGGAGAAGATGTCCGATATTAGGCAACCAATTTGAAAATTAAATGTCTCCTTTTTTCAAATTAATATTAGTCTAATGTCTAGTGGTGCTAAGCGTGACTGCTACGCTAAAGGTCCTGGTTCGACTTGCTTTTTTTATGAAATTCTTGTGATTTGTTTTCAATGTTTTAATAGTTATTCTGCTATTCGAGGTGGAGACAAATCCAACAAATCAATAACCATGGAAATCGGTCCAGCCGTACTCCAGTTATAAGAGTTGTAACAAACCCGATTTTGTTATAAATATATAGATGTACATTATGGAATGCAATGAAGAATTGAATTAAATTGAAAGTCACTGAAAAATTCTGGAAAAATACAGTTAATTTAGTAGCAGCTGAGAAAATAAATTACGTTGTTAATATTGAATAAAGTAATATGTTTTCTACAACTTAATAAATTTCTAAAATTGCTCACACAAAGTTCAGAGAGTCCATGATCCTTACATAAGGAAGTTATTTAAGCATTTTAATTTTATGCTAGACAGAGAGCGTACTTGAGTTGGGACGCTAAGACTCTTTAGTAGGTACCTACTTCTCATTCCAAAATGCAGCCACTACCACTAGTCACATAACATAACATAACATACCATCACGCCTGTATTTCCCGAAGGGTTAGGCAGAGGCGTACTTAATTTACACCCACAGTTACAGGTTGTCAGTGAGGAACAGTATTCTAACCCGTCCCCACACGGGGTCAATAATATCACCGTTTATGTATGTGTATGGTATACGTAAATAAAAAACCCTAATAATGTATCTACATCATGTTATGTCTTCTCATTTAAATATAACTATAAATACATCAATACAAATAAACAAATCTGAACACTTGTAGAAAAAATGTAAACTGCTCTCTAACTTTGAACTGGTTTTATTTACTATAGACAATATTTTCTGACGTCATAAGCAAATGTTTTTGCAGTTCAATAACAAGTTTGCATCGTGAAACTTACGTAGATGAGTCGTCTCTTTCTTTCGTAATATCTTGTTATCAACAAGTTTTAGCATTATTTTATTATAGAAACTAGCTTTTGCCAGCGACTTCGTCCGCGTGGAATAGTTACTTTGTTCCCTAGTTCTTCGCCCGCGGTTTCACCTGCGTTGCCCCGTTCTTAAGGGTTGTACCGTGATGTTTTATAGCTTGAAACCTTTCTCATGAATCACTCATTTTCCCAACATTTCCCTTCACTGCTCTGCTCCTATTGATCGTAGCGTGATGAAAAGTATACTATAACCTGCCCAGGAGTATGAAGAACAATTGTACCAAGTTTCGTTGAAATCCGTCGAGTGGGTTTTGTTTCTATAACGAACATACAGACAGACAGACAGACAGACAGACAAAAATTTTACTGATTGCATTTTTGGCGTCAGTATCGATCACTAATCACCCGCTGATAGTTATTTTGGAAATATATTTCATGTACAGAATTGACCTCTCTACAGATTTATTATAAGTATAGATAAGTAAATCTACATGTTACGGATTTTACCGCGATATATTAATATTACATAGTTATAGTTTATAGTTAGTTACAGTCAATAGTTTCCGCCTACCCCTGTGGAAGAGAGGCGTGAGTGTATTAATATTATTAGATCCCGATTTTTCGGATCCTTTACAACATCCATGGTGAAGGGTAGACCGATACGTCTTGATGTTAAAAAAATATATAGGTGCTAGCTGTTGTCCGCAGTTTCACTCACCTCCCAAAAAGATTAACATACTATAAGGCCGATTTAGGCGGCGTATCAAGATGAAACATGACACACCAGATTTTAAGTTAGACCTCTGGCAATACATCGGTGAAAACTCCATACAATTCCATGATGTAGTTTTTGCGTGATGCGCGTACAAACATACAGACAGACAAACATTCTAAAAATTGTTATTTTGGCTTCTGTTGCTCTAATAAAGACCCCACATATTAGCTTTTCTTTAATATTTATAATGTACAGATATCGGCCTGTTACAATTTTAATATAGGTATAGATAGATACTTAATTAATAAAAAGCTTTTAGTAATTTTAACATCAAAACGCGCCCTCTCCCCATCCATCGATCCTGTAAACTTTACAGGATCCATGATCACGGGTTCGTAAGGGTACGGGTTTCGGTGCAAAGGATCCGTAACGTCGGGGTTTAATAATAATATAAATATTTATTTTTTAATGTTTTTTTTCTTTTACTTTTTGTAAAAATATTTAAAAATATAAGGTTATATAATATATGAATGTAATATAAATATACCGCCAAACAATAATAAAAGTAAAAAAATATATTTTTATTATGTAACATTAGTAAAAGCTAGTGATATTTTTTTCAATGTCATAAGTTCTCATAACTATCAAAGTCCATAGTATAACTAGAACCATTAGGTGACCTTAAACGGAATGTATTATTATGTAAAGCTACTACATGGGCAAACGTCCGGACGGGAGCTAGTTACAAAGAAAAATTATTATTAATGTCATAATACTATTAGCAGCACCAAGAAGCAGTAATAGCCTAGTGGTATGACCGTTGGACTGCCAAGTCAAAGGTCTCGAGTTCGAACCCAAGGCACGCACCTCTGACTTTTCGAAGTCATGTGCGTATTAATAGTTAATTATCATGCGCTTAAATGGTGAAGGAAAACATCGTGAGCCACCTGCATGCCTGAAAGATTTTCTCGATGGCGTGTGAAGTCTGCCAACCCGCACTAGGCCAGCGTGGTGGACTATAGCCTAATCCCTCTCATTCTGAGAGGAGACCCGTGCCCAGCAGTGGGACAATATAATGATTATAATACTATTAGTGTTTCGTATTCAAATTAATTAATCTATAGCAAATAAAACCGACTGTGCTGTTTATTGCTAATGCTATCTCGATTTAAAATTCCTAGAAGTATTTCGCGAGTGGCTTAGCCTTGTCGGTAATATTTTAATTTGAGTATGCAGAGAGATGGTAGCAAGCAAGGTCATACGCAGGATTTAGATTGAAATTTTATAATAAGTTACTATAGTAAATTTTTAGTCTTGCGATTATTCTGTTACAGGTTGTATGGTATATAAATAAAATGAATCTCCGAAACGCGCATCACTTTCGAACGACTGCACCAAATTAAACGATTCTTTTTTGTTGTGTTCGTTAATGATTTTTTTAATCTACCGGAAAATTCAAGAAACAATTATAATTATTAATACATACTTACGTAATAATTGGTACGAGTCCGACATACCTTGCCGTATCCCCAGGATACATAAAGATTACAAAAAAGTAAAAGGGTATCGCAGAAAACGACAAACAGATTTCAGTCAAACAAATTTTAATATTGCTCTGTTTTTCTTCATATGTGCTCTTCTCAGTCCTAATACGTAAAAGAAGTTCCTAAAACCAAAACTATCGATGCATGTAGGTATATTACATGTACTATATAAAGGAATATTACATACCTACGTAGCTAAGTAAGTCTACTCAAATAGAATCTTTATTTCAAACAACTTTTGCTTCGATTTATAAATATGACCTATTATAACGGACGCACAAAGTAATTCCAAAGACAAACAACACAAGTTTATAAACATAACATACAGGCAAAGGCAACTACGTTTATCAAGGCATACAGCCAAGTTATCTGTGTTCGCAGGACACGCAAGGTCGGCGCGCGACCGCCGAGGCGTCGACCGACGGCTATGCCTCGCAGGTAGCTTCGACTACATTCTGTTGCCAACCCAACCCACCGGGAATCTCGTGCCTTATGATACTTAATTTTAGATTTTACAGCTTTTTGATTGGCCATGTTAATGGGGAAAATTTTGGGCATAACAAAGAAACGGCACTGTCTTAAATGAAGCCAGTGAGTTTGTAATATGTTGAGTTAATTTTGATAACCTGCTTCTATACCATCACGCTTGTATTTCCTAAAGGGTTAAGTAGTGATGTAATCCCTTAGTTCGCCGGTATGTTTTAAGTGAGCACATTGTGATTAACCGGGCACAAATTAAAATGAGCTACTACAGTCCAATAAATAGGTATTTTTGGACCTGGGAATTGAACCCAGGACCTCTAGCACTGTGCAGCCGGGTCTTGGGTTCGATTCTCAAGTGGAGCAATGTTACTGATTTTCAACGAATTTCTAAGTATCCGTTCGGAGTTCAGGATTTTGACAATAGGCTACATGGGATCTTAAAAAATAACAGGGACGTAAGAGTGTGCATTTGCATACACCTCTGGCTAACCCTTTAGGTATGCAGGCGTGATAGTTTTGCCTCATGATATGAAACTTATGATTTATCAAGTTCACCATAAGTATGTAACTACATATATATAGTGTTGTTCTCTGAGACACGTTTCTTATCCTATTACTGGGCAAAACTCATAATGATTCATGCTGTTGGGCAAAGAGCTTCTTTAAATAAATTTTCCCTATTAAAAGTTCCTATGTTTATTGATTGGTCCGGGCATCAACATAGATGAGTAGCTAGTAACTGTTGCTAGGCAATGAAACGTCGCGTTTAGTTTCAACATCGTATGTCAATGAACCTGATCTTAATGTCAAACAAACAACTGAGCATCGGACCTCGTTGTTTATTAGATAGTGCATATTTATTGCCTGTAAGCTGTTGCCTGCAGATTCACTCACGTCCCAAAAAGATTAACGTACTAGGAGTCCGATCCTAGGCGGCGTATCAAGATGAAACATGCACCAGATTTTAAGTTAGACTTCTAGCAATACATCGGTGAAAACTGCATTCAATTCCATGACAAAAATGATAATAATTGTTATTTTGGCTTCTGTTGCTCTAATAAAGACTCTCAATCTATAATGTACAGACATCGGTCTGTAACAATTTTATTATAGGTATAGATAGATATAGATATTTTATTCTATACTAGCTTCTGGACTGGACTTCATAATTGAGTCCGACTTTGATAAAAAAGTTGAAAGCCTATGTGTTATCCAGACTATAATCTCTGTGCCAAATTTTATCCAGATCCGTTCAGCCGTTCTGGCGTCAAAGAATAACAAATTTTCATATCTATACTTATAATAAATCTGTAGAGAGGTCAATTCTGTACATGAAATATATTTCCAAAATAACTATCAGCGGGTGATTAGTGATCGATACTGACGCCAAAAATGCAATCAGTAAAATTTTTGTCTGTCTGTCTGTCTGTATGTTCGTTATAGAAACAAAAACCACTCGACGGATTTCAACGAAACTTGGTACAATTGTTCTTCATACTCCTGGGCAGGTTATAGTATACTTTTCATCACGCTACGATCAATAGGAGCAGAGCAGTGAAGGGAAATGTTGGGAAAATGAGTGATTCATGAGAAAGGTTTCAAGCTATAAAACATCACGCTACAACCCTTAGGAACGGGGCAACGCAGGTGAAACCGCGGGCGAAGAACTAGGGAACAAAGTAACTATTCCACGCGGACGAAGTCGCTGGCAAAAGCTAGTTTATAATATTAGTAGGATCAACTGTCTCATTAGTCTAGTGGTAGCAAGCACGACTGCTACGCTAGAGGTCCTGCATTCGATTCGCAGGTCGAGCAGTGTTATTGGGTTTTCCTATGAAATTCTCTATAGCAGCTCGGAGTTTGAGATTAGTGCCAATCAATAGGCTCGCCGGCTATTGCATGGGACCTAAACATACCGGTGAAATGTGGGTTAAGTAAGTATTGCCATTACAGTTTCCTCGATTTTTTTTAGGTAGGTACTTGTAAAATAAAAAATTAAAAACGATTATATAAATAGAACCGGATTTTGATACCTAACAGTATCTTCACGGGTAGGGAGGATAGGGTTTTCATAAAACATTGTATATGATTTTTATAAAAAGCACGAGAAATATGCACCGTAAATATTTGGGAACCAGATTTTGTACATACATTTAAATATTTTATTTTACATTTGCGTCTATTCATTGCTTGAATAATAATTATGTGCTTAAAAAGAGAGTTTTTTATCTTTAAAAACATAATAAAAAAATTAGATATTATCTACTTAGTTGTGTTTATCTTATTTTCAAAAAAAAAATATATATTCATATAATATATTCTGTACTAGCCAATTAGATTGTTCAATACTTATATCAAAAGGCTCTACCATTTCCAACTATTTTAAAGATAAGACTACTGGCTAAGCCTGGCTACTGAATAATAATATTTTTGTTAAGAAAGACATGCATTATACTCTGTATATTATGCTTCATAACATAACTAAGTAAGTACCTACTATGATTGGGTACTTTGATTTAGCGACTTGAGGATAAAATTGTGTAACAAAGGAGACACTAACCTTGACATAATATTAGTCGATAAAACTATAAGTACTTACAACTTTTAGTATACATTAACATAGAATAAAAGTATTTATAGTAATTTAGTTTTTTTAGGTGGTAACACTGCCCAGTATTACCAGCTAAAAATATTTTATTCAAATAGGTATCACAAAATAGTAACAAATAACATTATTATATAATTACAGTCGAGAATAATAGAATTGATAATGGACACTACATCACGTTATGACATTTAAATTGTTCTCAACCATTCGACAACGAGACAAATTCTAATCTCGAGGGAGGCTGTTATTGACCTAACCTCGACGACGATATTGGGTAAGGTCGGAGGGCGCCCCTCCGGCGGAGACGCGAGGGAGGCGCCCGGAGGGGATTTTTCTATTATTTCTAACCTCGAGACGCCCTTAAGCAACTTCAGTAGACGGTTTTAAATCAAATGAAAGCGTTATGTGTCTAAGCTTGTACTTGTTGTGGGCAAATATGTCATGTATTAGTCAATAGTTCAACTTGTTGCTAGGACGCTTTTCGGGTTAACGCTCTTACTTTAGTACAGAAATAATGATGCGACTCAGCGATGCAAAGACAAGGGGTATAGTTTACTCATCCTTCAAGTTGAAGTCCATCTGACGTCATCAGCTAGGAAACCCGCCTGATTGAAATTCACCTTATGACGTAAATTCAGAATGTGCAGGCAAAATTTCAATCAGGCGGGTGGGGTTCGCGGTAGCGTAGAGGTCATAGCGTCTGGTGTATCCAACCATGAGACGCAGATTCGAATCCTGCCCGCGATTGAATTTTTCCTTTACTAAAATAACTTTGTAACGTGTCTTAAGATTTACTTATTTACAAAAATAAATGTCATTTAATTTCTTTATAGCCCATAAATCTGGGTGCCTATGCCAAGATGTAAGCTGAGGGTTGATGAAAATGATAGTTTCAAAATAAGAACGCAAAACCTTTTTTTTTCATGGCCGATTTTCTCACCTCTATGACTTTCTTGTTGCTAGGGCAAACGTGACCCGATTTCGCAAAAACGGTTTTTAGGTTAATGTTATTATACGGAGACTATAAGTTACGTCATATTGGCGTTTTCCATTCGACCCTTGCCTAAAGTCTACGTTAGGTTTAGGCAATGATTTTAGTAAGAGGCCAAACCTCTGATATTGAATGTAAAAGAAGAAAATATTAATCATTTTATAAGACGACAAATAGAAGAAATAGAAATATATATGCATACGCCTGTAGTCCCCGAAGGCTTAGGCAGAGGTGTACTAATGTACACCGATAGTTCAAAGAATTCAATAGTGGTACTAGTCAAAATATTATGAATCACCAAGTTGCATAAGGTTACGTATGTAATTAGAATCTCAAAATGCCAGTATTTTGGTTTATTATCTATTGAATTCTGGCAACGAAATTTTATATAGGTATACTCGTTTGTAGAGAGTGTAATTATTGGCTAAACTTCTCTTGGCAATATAAGTGATTAGCTCTCTCATCTTGACCACCTGATAATTTCTCACTTTCTTGAAACTTCCATCAATGAACGATCATGTGTCTACCATGTAAGTACATAGGTACAGTTAACAAAAATGGACTTTATCCCAACGCGATAAAATTTATGTCTGAATGGCATTTCTGTTTATTATGTCTATCGTGTAGGTACTATGATATTGAAACATCCCTCGTATCATTGAGGTATAATTTTCTTAGTTATTCAGATTATTATAAACAATTTGTAGGTACGTGTAGAATCTAGATGATAATGTATCTGACTAGCAACCCGCCCTGTCTTCGCACGAGTGCAATGTATTAATAAAATGCATGTTTCATCTTCTATACTTATAATAAATCTGTAGAGAGGTCAATTCTGTACATGAAATATATTTCCAAAATAACTATCAGCGGGTGATTAGTGATCGATACTGACGCCAAAAATGCAATCAGTAAAATTTTTGTCTGTCTGTATGTTCGTTATAGAAACAAAAACCACTCGACGGATTTCAACGAAACTTGGTACAATTGTTCTTCATACTCCTGGGCAGGTTATAGTATACTTTTCATCACGCTACGATCAATAGGAGCAGAGCAGTGAAGGGAAATCTTGGGAAAACAGGAGAACTTACTCCATTTTTTAAGCTTCCGTCGCGTGTGCAGCCTTAATGGTTAAAGCTACACAGAAATCATGTAACACGGAAATGTTCTCCTTAAAATTATATAAAAAATATTCCACGACAGCAAATGTCTATCTTTTATGGTTGAATCACAATAACACGTGTAACTCCCGATAGCTTAGCAGTTCGGAGCTTTCTGATTATATTTGTCTACTCTTACGTTAGGTGACTGACTGACTGACATAGTGATCTATCAACGCTCAGCCCAAACCACTGGAGGGATCGGGCTGAAATTTGGCATGCATATAGCTACTATAATGTAGGCATCCCCTAAGAAAGGATTTTGATAAATTTCGACCTATGTAGGGGTGAAATAGAGGATGAAAGTTCATATGGAACAAAGTAACTATTCCACGCGGACGAAGTCGCTGGCAAAAGCTAGTATATTATAAACCTTCCAGAAGAAATTTTATAAATCATAGTGAAAATCGTATCGAAACCCGTTGCGTGGTTAAGTAGAACTAAGTGCACAAACATAGGACCTGTACGCAGCTTTGCCTGCGTTATCCCAACTTTTTCGGTGGATTAAAAAAAAACTATCATACAAAGTTCGTCTTGAATCCAACAAAAAAACCGTTTATTTATTTATTTACTTTAATTAAAACGGTACAAACCAATTACAATAATTAAAGACTGTTAAATCGATTAAGCTTTTCTCGAGTAAAACTGATGGTAAAAATTGATGGACGCTTCAATTGTTTGACTTAAATCTACAGTTATGGAAGAATAGCTATTTCCTCTCCACACGCTAGAAAAAATCAAGTTTTGTAAAAGTTAACGGGAGAAGAAGAACCAAAGTAGCCGACAAGTGGACGTAGTACCCAGCAGTTGGAAAACTGATGGCCGTCGGATCAGACAGGTTCTCGAGTGGAGACCACGCAACCGAAAATGCAGCGTGAAACGGAGGTCGTCCACGACCTTCAACGAGATGGACGGACGACCTGGAAAAGGTCGCTGGGAGTCGTTGGATGCAGGCCGCATGTAACCGGTCCTTGAAGTCTTTGGGGAAGGCCTTTGTTCAGTTTTGGACTTTTTTTGGCTGATATGATGTGTAAGACAATTGGGGTCGTAAATGCTTTGAGATTATTGTCTTCACTATTCATATATCTTTTTTTTAAAGCTTACTAGCAATGTGAGTCTCTATATTACTAGTATTCTTGTTAACCCCTCGTGCTAAATGCTTGTGTTACGAGAGGGTTCACATCGGTAGTACAATGGGTGGGTTTCGAACCGACAACCACATGATCGCAAGTCCAACGCCCTAATCATTGGGCTATTGCCGTTCCATTAATTGCAATCAATTTATCCAAAAATAAGAAATAATTACACTTAACGTCTTTATTTATCTTAGTAACAACCACAAACGAGCTAATTAATTATCAGAACATGCTATATTGATAAATAGCCAGACTAAAATGGTGTGTCATAATAATTGTTCTAGAACATCTGCTTACGTATATTCGTGCGCTGGTAACAAATAATACAGTAAATGAAATATTATTTTTTTATTCGAGATTGGCTTACGCGATCTACGATGGAGCACGCTTGCCTAGAAGAAACCGATTCCCTCGTGATTTAAAGACACCCAGATTATATCTATCGGGGAAGACCCACTCGGGAAGCACATTCCACATTACAGCTTACACTTTAATAAGTATATTTATGCTAACAATATCAATACGGCTCGATCGGCGCAGTGGTTAAGCAATGCTGCTACTACGTTAGGTCGCAAAATCCATCCCTAGATGGAAGAAATTGTTTGGGCAAACAAGTAGACGGATTGCCTGATGGTAAGCGACACTAGCACACCAGAAAGGTCACAAGTGCCTAGCCGGCCTTTTAGTTATATATAGTTTAGATAGTTGTTTATTTATTTTAGAAATGTATGTTTAATATATTGTAGGAAAAAGCTCATTGTTAGAAAAACGTAAATTAAATTTTTCGGGTTTCTATTGAAAGTCTCCCCGACTTTTGGCAGCCCCCAAGATGTATATTAATTAATAAGACTTAGTTTATTTTTATACCTAAATATATACGATATTTTTTCTATTACAGGTATTTCAGTCTATAATATCTACATTTTAGTTTGCCTCCTGCTTCCTTTTTAGGTCAATTTAAAATGGGGGATATATGAACATTTAATAGTTCGTCGCTAAAAGGTTGAATTGGCAAACGGCTTAGTTGTATACCGACTTACGTTAGCCTTCCAAGGTCACACTTGAATAGAACCCTACTTATACTATTATGGAGAAACTTAAGAATACTGACGTCAAAGTAGTGGAACGGTCAAAATAACTGTACGTGTGTGAATTTAGCCATTCCGAACAGTAGCGCAGGTCAATAACTTTATTATGGACATTAACATCGCTCAATTCCAAAAATCACCCTAGCTTTATAGAAGTTTCTAGTGGAATCCATACGTGCGTTTGCCATATAAAAAATATATGTTATACTTAAGGTCATCACAAACAAATTGTATTGTTTAAAATTTTTATAAATTTGCCCCAATTTTGAATAATCATCATCATCAGCCCGATGCTATCCATTGCTGGATCAAGGCGTCTTCATGCATCTTCCATTCGTTTCGGCTATGGGCTAGTCTCGACCATTTCTTCCCCGCCACCTTCACTATGTCGTCGCTCCATCTAGCCGGGGGCGGATTTTGTATAATAATTGAAGTCAATAGGCCTTTTTTAACCTAATTTGTATTTTTTCTCTTTAACGGCTTAATAGTTAGTCATATCAAAAAATTGTAACGACGTGGTTAACAATTTGTATTGTTTTTATTTTCTTATTTCATTGAATATTTTGAAATAATAAAGAAACCCGAAACCTCACTAGCACCCCGCGTGAAGCACCCCCGCAATGCCTGTGACTAAGAAATACTAGCAGAAAGACTAAATCCTTAAGGTCATTGGGCAATGTAATACCCTTAAGTGTTCTTATGCAAAAATATACAAATTAGTTAGGATAATAATCACGAGTGCAAAACATTTACGACTCCAACTGTCTTACATCGAATTTTTATATTGAAACAGTCACAGTTATTCGACAGTACCTAGATACTGTATTTGCAAGGATGTGGAACGGACTAGTACCTATACCTAATAAATTTTTTAAAGTTCTGCAGAAAACTCAATAAATCTACTGAGAGTGAAGTCCGAGTCGCGATGGACGAACAAAGTGTTATTAGATTTTTCCATTTGGAAATTCTCACTCTTCTCTATAGGCTCGCCTTAAAATATACCAGCGAAGAATAGGCGTACATCAGTACATCTCTGCCTAGCTATTCGCATAATACAGGCGTGATGATTATGTTTATTTGTAAGAATATCAGTTTAATTGAAAGTAGACGAACGAATTGGTATTATTCATTTTTATTTACTGCGTCACAAGCTTCACCTTCAAAGCACCCCAGATAACTACAAAAGTTCAAACAAATATAAGAAGTAGGTACTATAGGTTCCTAAGATGAGGCTAGACAGACATTATGGCTATAATATATAATACAGGAGTTCTCCCCTTCATCTTAAGGTATGGGGAGCTCCATTTTAATCGTTGAATGTATGTTGATAAATCTTTATGACAAAAGGGGTCTCAAAATGCGTTTTTAATAACGACCCTTTCTTGCGAACGCATATTTAAAATTGGATAATGCCTCTCGTCTAGGTGACTTTCGCCATCGCATACCTACGTGATATTTACGTTGCGTCAATTGCGTCATGGCGTTTACAAGACGTCTATGCGGCGTCTTCACGTCGTATGCGCTGTTCCTACGTGTTATCTAGGTAGTGGCTCCGCGTCAACTACGCACTGACTACCCTGTGGCTACGACTCGCCTACGCGGCTTCTACGCAGGGACTACATTGTGGCTACGAGGTGACTACGCGACGTCTACGCACTGACAATGTTGTGGCTACTACGTGCCTACGCGGTGTCGTCGCTGTAACTACGCTTTGGCTACGTCGTGCCTACGCGGCGTCTTCGCTGTAGCAGTGTAGCTACGCGGTATCTATGCGTTCTCCTTCTACGCTACACCTTCGTTGGAGAAATGCAACCCATACCAAAGGCAGTATATTTTGAACAGGTTTATTACTAATCGATTTAGGAAAATTAAATAATTTCTATCTTTGTATAAACATTGAGATTTTTTATTTCAACAATATTTATAGTACGTCGATTCAGTGTAACGCTTGTAAAAGTGTGAACCATAAAGACAAACAATAAAGTTTACATCGAGATTCTGGCGAGAAGTGACGTCACATGTTGATGCGCCGGGAGTGTTAGTTTCACCTAAAATACTACGACTTAGTCTTAAATATATCAGTCATAATATTAACTGTACCTGTGATTGTATGTCCAAATCAGATTTTATTGGAAAAGGCCCATTCGGCTGTAATGTACTGAACATTACAGCCAAATGGGCCTTGTTGGGCTCATCAGTATGAACAATTTTTACAAAGGAAACAACCCTAACATCGTGAATCTTAGACAAAAGTCCAGATTTCACGATAAAGTATAAGCCATGGAAATAAGTATGGCTTATGTTTAACTAACCACCAGATCTAGTAATATATTATGAGGGCAATCACTTTTTATTGCCAAAAATAGTAAATGATCACCAAAATAAATCCCCATTTTAGCGTGAAATTAGAACCAAAAATTTTACAACTTCTTAATTCACCAAATAAGTATAATAGGTAGAATTCGGCTCTGGCGTTGTGGTCGCATCTCGAACCTTACCTAAACCTAATTTTTGGTGACCATTTATCCATTTTGGTAAGCATTTTGGTGATCAATTTACTAAATTTGGTATATATATGTATCCCCAATAAGTATTAGCTGTTTTCTTCCATCATTCACACACGTCATGCTCGTGAACTGCTGATGTCTGTCGGGACTGGACAGCTCTTACTTGCTGTGGCAATCCCTTTCTTTTGAATACCTATACTAAATAAATCTTACATATCAAACTGCATAATTCTCAAACTATTTAAAACAAAGTTGTAAAGATTAATAATGTGCTCATGTATTTTTTTAAAAAGAGGATTTATCTTTATTTATTCTCTATTATATATAGAGTTTCTGCCGGCTCTTGTCCGTATGACCCACTTTTTGGAACCGTGCAAGACCTTTTGAAAAGTTTTGACTTTTCAAAAGTACCTTTTTTATTGGTAATTAGACGATTAAAAAGGTACTTTTGAAAAGTCAAAACTAGTTGCACGGTTCCAAATTGAAATAAAACATTTTGACTTTGACTTTTGACATTTTAGGATTAGCCCCACAGTAGAAATTGTATAAAATTATGACTAAAAAAACGGGCTTTCTGCTGTAAGACGACTAAAACTGTACTTTTTATTTTTATATGATAGAAAGATACTTTAAGATTAAGTTAATAATCTCTATATAATAATATCTATTGATAAATTAATCATATTATTTTTATGAGATACAATTATCATCGGTGTGTCCTTTTTGATAGATACATCGTTATGAGATACGCCCCCTTTATTTGTTTTGCGTCATACTATGTACAAGAAGAGAAACTAAACGTAATACGATGAGGCCGCACGTCGTGGGTTCGACTCCCACTCGAAGGAAATATTTGTGACCCACGATTATTTGTTGATGTATGTTGGCGAAGTTCCCCGCAACACAAGGCGTAACCGAGGGCGGGGGTTTGTCCTCTTAAAAAAAAATACTGATTTTTTAAGGAATCTGCCCACTAAACCATCGGTGTGGAAACGAGCACGACACGACTATTCTGCCCACTGGAACGTATCAAAATATCCATATTATTCCCTTTAAAAAATATTGTTTATATTGAGAAGTATGAAACGAAGCCATGCACAGAGCGTCAACAGTTGTCGGTGAGAATATTTTGCAGGGGCCGATACGCTCCGTGCATGGCACGCGACGGTGTTGGTCGGTGATGGAACGGTCTAGTGGACATAGTCTTCTCAATACAAATAATATTTTTTGTCCGTCACGTTCCTAGACCGGTCATGGTATGATACGGTGTAGTGGGTAGACTCCTTTAATTTGACAAATGCTACATAATACCTACGGTAATTGGTATAATAGAATAGAAAGAAGTGACCTACCTATAATAAAATTGTAACAGGCTTTATTAGAGCAACAGAAGTCAAAATAAAAATTTTTAGAATATTAGTCTGTCTGTCTGTATGTTTGTACGTGCAACACGCAAAAACTACTGCGTGGAATTGACTGCAGTTTTGACCGATGTATTGCTAGAGGTCTAACTTAAAATCTGGTGCATGTTTCAACTTGATATGCCGCCTATAATCAGACTTATAGTATGTTAATCTTTATAGGACGTGTATCTTTTAACTGTGAGTGTAGAGAGTAATTGAAAAATGAATAAATAAATAGGCTGTGAGTGAAACTGCGGGCAACAGTTAGCTCAGAGATATAAATTTTAATCAGAGAAAAATTCGGTCTCAGGCAGAATTCTAACCTAAGTCCCTACGGTTAAGTACAACGGACGCTTTAGCCAACTAAGCAACTATATTCAAAGATACCAAAAAACGCTTTACAGTGTACAACGACCATGATTTATGTACAAAAAATGTGTTGAAGTCTATTTAATTAATTAACCAAGCTTTTGTGTTGAAATGGGACTATTATACGGAGTTAATCGCCGTTCATTATACTTTTATACACCTTTTGCTGGATTCAAGGTCACAAACTGTTTTAAAGTTTTATCTCTGTATTATTTAACTATCTATATCTTTACCTATAATATACCTACATGACTGCTACACTAGAGGTCCTGGGTTCGATCCCCAGGACGAGCAAAGTGTTATTGGGTTTTTCTATGAAATTCTCAGTAGCAGCTCGGAGTCTGGATTTGTAAACTTTTTTCTTCCAAATTTAATATGCTCCATCTATCTCTGTCTTTTGTATAACCTCGTTTTTTTTAAAGACAGCATTCGCATGTAAGATTTAACTTTTATATAAAACTATTAATACGCACATGACTTGATTCGAACTCGAGAGCTTTGACTAGGCAGTCCAAGGGTTATACCACTAAGCTATCCCTACTACAAAAAAAAAGGTTTTCTTATAATAAAATTATGGTGTTAGTATAATGCAATTAATCTATTAAGCTTGTATCGAACATGTCAAGAAGATAGCCGGTAATATTATCATTTATTAAACCATAACGGATGTAAATTAAAGATAAAGAAAAAATCTAGTACATAGGTACATAGTGACGTCATTCGAGGCGGGTGGGGAATGACAGATAAATGGGTACTTTACCTTTTACAGCTTATCACACAGTTTATAAAAAATGATTATGGTCAAAGTCTTGTCAATAGATTCTACACTATATTGGATTCGATAATCAACGATAATATTGAAAATGTGAAATCATTAATATCTATAATCACCTCTATATTAACATATCAAAGAACAATTAGCAGGCAAAAGAAACGCTTTGGGAAATTCTTTAATCTTTACTAATATTATAAAGAGGATAGATTTGTATGTATGTTTGTAACGAATTGGCTCAAAAAGTACTGGACCGATTTCAAAAATTCTTTTGCCGTTAGAAAGCTGCATTATCACTGAGTAACATAGGTTATATAACATCACGCTAAGCTTCTTAGGAACGAAGCAGCGGGGGTGAAACCGCGAGCGGGTCGCTAGTGATTTAATAAAAAAAGAAAATCAAGTTCCTAGACACTGGGGGCTTCAGAACCGAATGATAGAGACCAACAAAAGTCTCTATGACAAGTAAAATAAATTTTGTTAAAGAAAAATTTAATTTTAAGATGGACAGTCATCATCATCAGCCTATATTTGTCCACTGTTGGACGTAGACCTCTCCTATTGAACGCCACAGAGCCCGATCTCCAGCTTCTCTCATCCAATCACTACCAGCCGTCTTTCCAAGTTGTCACTAAAGCTGGGCTTCGATTCTGCTAATGTCTCTCTAGAATCTTTTTTTTTTAATTAGCTGATATTGTCCAATCTGTGATATATTAATATTGTAATCATGTTTTTTTTAAAAGAGTATCTATGGAGTTTCTTGCCGGCTCTTCTCATAAGACCCACTTTTTGGAACCGTGCAATTAGTTTGACTTTTCAAAAGTACCTTTTTAATGGTCTAATTGAAATATATAATTTTGACTTTGACTTTGATATAATCCAATCATATCACAGAGCAGACGTGGGGTCGGCTGCGACGGACAATGTGGAAGAAAAATTCAATACCGTTAGTTAGACGTAGGTTAGCTAAAGCTTCGATTGAGGGTTCTAATTTGAAGGACGGAGATTTAAATCTTACCTGAGGTACATTTTTACACAAAATGGTATATTTTGTGATTAGTGTTATCAAGGGTTTACACACAGTCAAAAAAATGTCTGTCGTTGCGATACATCCGCATATTAGTTATCTGCAAATTTATAACTAGGGTAAACATTGCTAAAAATAAACCGATAAAGATAATTTTTGTGGTATTATTACGTCACTAGATGGCGTCGTACTGTCAGGACGCGTTGGATAAACTCTTGCGCATATTATGAGTTGGTCATCGGCGTAATGATGCCGAATACTCGGTAAATTTAAAAATCGTGATTGATGCGGCTACGTTTTTTATGTACAGTCGACACAATGAATATGTAGATAACATTAAAAATGTCCAAAATGTCTAAATAGAGCTAGAATTCAAATTTTGATTTTGAATGAAGAAAACTGATTTCAAAATTGCATGTTGTTATATTATTATGTCTTTAGCAGCTGTATCCTTACTAATATTATAAACGTGAAAGTTTGTGAGTATGGATGTTTGTTACTCTTTCACGCCAGAACGATTAAACGGATCTGGATGAAATTTGGCACACAGATAGATCATAGTCTGAAATAACACAAAGGCAATTTTTATCCACGTCGGACCCAATTCTGAAGTCCACGCAGACGAAGTCTCGGGCAGAAGCTAGTTATATTCATATATTAAGAATGTCCATAAGTATGACCCGTGCCCAGCAGCACGGTTCTCCACTCAGAATGAGAGTGGTTTATCTATAGTCTACCACCTCGTGGCGCCGGTTGGCATACTTCACAAGAGAGAAAGTCAGTTTGTCAAGAAAATCAGGCAAGCAGGTTTTCTTACGATGTTTTCCTTCACCATTTTAACGGAGTGATAATTAATTCATATTACGCACATGATTCTGAAAAGTCAGACGTGTGTACCTTGGATTCGAACTCCAGAACACGACTTGGCAGTTCAATGTTTTTAAGAAAACAGTTTAAATAATATTTAGGTACCTAGAACCTAAATAAATTGTTAAAAATTTGAATAATGTATCATTTAATACTTATACAAAATTGTTTTTCAAAAATGTCATGTCTTGTCTCTGACGACCGTATGACATTACAAGTAATCTAAGTTTATGAATAACGCAAAGCACTAAAATTTAGATCTATATAATGTAGATATAATCATTTTAAAGTAAGTAAGTTACCTAAGTACATTGAATTTGTTGGCTTAATAAACTTAGGAGTTTTTTCTTTGAAATTCCCTAGACGAATAAATTAGCCACACAAGCGTGTATCTAGCTTACATTAATATTAATATTACCTGCCCTATTTCCAATGAAACTTGTATTTTAGATAAATAAAAATTTGAGCTAGATTTTTTAGAACTGAAAAATGTAGCTCCAGCGCTTGGTAACAAGCCCTGTCTCAAAGAAAACCTAAAAAAAATATAAAGATAGAATTCGTTGATTAAATTTAATAGTGGCACAAGTCAAAATATTGACATTTGAGATTTTTAACGAAGCAACTTTTTGGTTTTTAATATTTTGACATGGTGTGTTGCCCTCTACTGAACCACGCATCCCAAACTTTTACCTACTAAGTATGATTTTCATTCTATCTCTATTTCGAAGATACTAGAGTCTATTCTTATTTACCTAAAGAACATACCTAATTTGAAAGCAATTGTGCCAATAAAAAAGACCATTAATTGGTTTTTATCGGCCTTAAGTGCCTAAGCTCTGTAAGCACTAGGCAACTAAAAGTTGCCGGTAAAAATCGCTCATAAATATCAGGTAAACATAGAATATTAAGAGATTTTGTTTATTACTTATTGTGATTCTAATTCGATATGAAATCGCTGTATTTTATGACAATTAATATTGACTTGGTTGATTAATTTAAGACTCATTTGTTATATTTTGCAACTTTACCGACAGTTAAATTGTTACAGTTGAGATGATTAGATTTGGCTATAAAACAAGCTAAAATATTTATAATCTATAAATATGTTAGCTTGTTTTATAGCCGCTAGAACTTATATGTTATTTGTTATATGTATTGATATCTTCTCTCTTAATTGTTATACAATTGGTCTTTATTTGTATTATACATGTCAATGATTTTTATCTGCATAGGTTTATACTATGTTGTGATTGTAAATGCGAGCGAATTATTGGGAAATACCAATATCCCAAACATTTGTCATTGAGATACGAACCTCACTTGTTATTATTATTGTATTGTTTTGTTATTATAGGTTTTGTTACTTAAGTATTTTGTGTGTGATAAAATGAATAATTAAGATAAGATAATGCACAACAAACTAGAATTGAATCTTATGTATTGGCAAATTGTGACTTTTATACGTTAAGATACTAATACGATTCCAATTCATTCCTTTATGTAGAGAAAAACCAGCAAGAGTCTCTATATTATTAGGAATTTATATTGAGATTTTTAATCTGTTTCATTTTTCTAATAAATTTAGTTGCTGGCAACATGTACGCAACTTTTTGTCGCTCAGTGTACCCAAGCCGAGTTTTGTGAGTATTGGAGCGTGAATTGGTTACTTATAGGAATTCCTATCGTGAGAGGAACTAGCACTAATTAGCAATAGTAATTAAAACTCGGCTAACAGGGATGCTGGTTAAGTTTCCTAACACGTTTAGTAGGTATAGGTAATTACTAGTTTGTTTTTTTTTAATTCACGAGTGTTTTAATTAATTTCGTGATAAAATTACTAAAAATACTGTCATAAATTAAGAGTGTTACAGAGTAACTATAGGCTAGACAAATACTTGCATCGTGCGGGGATTGAACCTACGCCTGGCAGTTGATTACTCGACCACTGTGTCTGTCTGGCTGTCAAAATGTATTTTTGTTTGTTGTTAACACATTAAACTTGGTTCATTATGCTCTGTCATATATATATTATTAGAAGTCGTACGCATTACATAGCCTAATAATTATCTAAGACCAGAAGTTGTATATTTTTTCTATAGTTTAACATCATCGTGCAAAAAGTACTTAAGTGATTCTCAGAAAAAAATACGCAAACATATAATCATATCTAAAATGTTTATAATGTTAGATATATTTAAAGGTAGGTACTATTAAATAGAGGTATATGTGTATATAAATATTTCACAAGCATGAGCAGACGATAAAAAAATTACAAAAGAATTCGAAGGTCCGTTTTTGCGCAGAGTTCAATATATGAATACAATTTCATAGACAAATTGAAAATAATAGTTGACAAAGCGTCATAATGCCTAAGTTTGTTCAAAGGTCTTTTTTAACGTAATTTCTTTATTATATATATAATTTGTAGGTGTGAAGCGGTTAAAAAGATGTATGAAAATGTCAAATAGTTGGTAAAATAAATAATGTTGTTTTAGGACTTACGAATTTATTTCCATTCTATGTAGTTTCGTAGAAAAAGAAGAAATGACATGAATGACAGTTATCATTTAGAAAAAATAATTAGGATGCAATAGAAGTAGATTGTCAGAAACATATTTATTTATATTGAAATTAAACTACTTTTTATGGATTTTCACATTTCACAACGTTTTGGATCCCTTACAGAATACATCGTCAAGGGGAGACTACCTGTTTAGAGACTGCCCGTGACCATGGATGCTGTGAATGATGGTTTCAATGTCCAATATTCGCGTAAGTATCAGAAACCAGTGTACTTATTATGTACTTAGAATTTTTTTTTTTTCAGATTTCAGCAATTACTTGAATGACGTCAGTCATTTGTCAAAAAGCCTTAATGTATGCTTTAAATGGAGATAAAAACGGCATTTAATTAAATTTTGTACCTAATTAATTATTATTTTTATATCTACTAACGAGCTTCCGTTGCGATGTCGTTTCGCCAGCGCGGCAAGTTAAAAATAGTATATTTTCCTTTTCTATGTTTTATTTTAAGACTAGTGTTTTTATAAAACTTTATTTAAAAAAAAACAGCTGTTTATGAGTGAAGGTTTAAACAAAGAGTCAGATTAACTATAATTATTTTTTTTGTCATAATTAGTATGTAACTTCTACTGCTAATGAATGTATCATATTTTTCAGTTTACAATAATGTTTCAATATGATTTATTTTTCGAGACTATAATGCTCTACTTGGCTTATTGACGTATGCGCAACCGAATACAGGATCAATTGAATTTTATTTTATTTTCAAATGTAGCTGTACTTACTGTTTTTGTTTTTTTTTTATGATGAGTTCTTTTTTCACGTTTAATATGACGAAAAAAACAGTAGAATTAATCAAACACTATGTCTACAAAGTCTCGAAGTCCCTTTTTACCCGATTGCGGTGAGGCCCAAAGGGAGGGTAATGTTTTTCTCTATATTTAAATCAGTAGATATCTAATAACTGGAGATTATGACTATTCTTTGCCAAATTTAGCATAGAAAAGATAATCATAATAATGCTGATAATTATCTATAAAATGAACACTGGTTTAGAAATGGAATTAAAGCTTAAATTCAGAAAAAATAAGAAAACAAAAAAGTTCCATGTGTCAAAAATACAAATTGAAAATTAACAAAAACAAATTTGACATAAGGACGCAAAAGTTTATGCTTTCACTTGTCTCTGAATATTAACCTAAGAACCCCAGAGGAAAGCTGTCTTTCCTCTGAGCTAAGAACATTCCCTAATAAGAAATCTGGATGATGCAAGAACGACAAACAATGAGAGGTTGTCATAGCAACAGACTGGACCTTCAATAACCGACAATAATGAAACTAAAAAACCGACATTAGCACGAAAACCATTGACTCATAGCAAGGTTTAGTTCGAACGAGTTATCGTATGACTGAGTCATTAACTAGCTTTGTCGCCAGTCTCTGCTCCCATAGACATGTCTGGTCAAAACAGACGTATTTGAATTGTGACGCCATAGCCAAGGTTGGGGGCCTTGCAAAAATGTTACTTTATGCGTCTGCGACACTGATAAATACACGCTATTTTGAGTCAAATGTCCTCATTACTGCGGGTTTAATGTTAATTTAAGCTTCTAGAAAATGGCGTTTATTGAGCCAACTTGAGATGGATCTTGAAGGTGAAACATATGAAGGGCAATGAAGACATTGGTGAGTAAACTTAAAGTTTGGTGGTAAAATTCCGAGCCAAAATAATCTCCAATTCTTATTAGCAAAACAATATATGTATTAAGTCAGAGAACTCTCGGGAATGACCAGCGATGAGAGAAGAGCTTAGCTTTCAGAATAATAAATTGGCAACTTTCTAGAAGTATCGTGCGAGGATTGCGTAGGCAATCTAATAAGTAGACGCTAACGAGTGACAGTACCAAGGCAACTCGATTGCGTTTCACTTTAATTTGAAATCTAACACGATAAATTCTTTGTGTTCACTTCAACAATTAGACGCATTCCGGTGAGTCATCCACCCGAGACTCGTATTTTTATTGGCGGTTTGCATTATTATATCTTGACAAAGATATATTGTCGTGAAACTGCACGCAATAGGATCTCTACTGAACGGTATATACAGTCGAATTTTGCATCGCCGCGGTTTTTGCGAATCTATCGACGCGAAGTCGCGTCGCACTCCAAAGAAAAGCAATAAACGTTTCGAAATCACTTTGGTAAAGACGACGCCGGTGGAAAATATATAATACGTTCGTCTGACGTCACTAGAAATTAAACTAGCCAACATGAAGTGTGGTTGGAAGCAATTAAGCAAGTCGTCCGTCATTCACCTATGAAGCTTGGACGTGCAGGCTTGCTACGCCGGCACCGCGGCGACTGCTCGTAGCACTCAGAAACAATATTCATGTCATGTCTTCTCATTATAGTCCTGAACACACTTTTTGCGTCTTCCTCTGAAAAATTGGTCATAACACACAGAGCGAACACGGGCGGGCCATCAGAGTCGTACAGGAAAACGACGCGACGCCGGTTGCTGTCGAAAATCATGCGAAAACCAGTTTGAGCTGCTTTTGTTCATATATCTTTCGGTGGGGAGTTCGATGACCAATGCAAATGTACGTGCGATTTTAGGTGCGAGGGTGGTGCGAGGGAGGGGCGAGGCGAGGGTGCGGCGGGGAGTGCAGCCTGCAGCGGTCGACAACCGGCGCCGTGATTAACGCGTGACTCACCGCAGCCTTTGTCTCCTCACGGCACGGCTACTCACCTCCTCGCCCAGCCACGTGCTGCGCACCACGTGTTGACACAACCGACGTGCCCGATGACTACCGCCGACACGGTAAGTGTACTCCAACAAGCGCCTGGAACCTTCATCACCAGAGCACCTGATGAAGTACAATGGGCGTGCGGCGGCTGGGCTCCTGAGCAGGCGGTGCTGGCGGACGCGGCGGCGGCGGCGGCGCGCGCTACTTCAGGTACCTGACTCGTGAGCACAGCCCGGCGCCGGAGTAGCGCGCGCTGCCGTCGCCTGCTCCTATTTATAGCGCGAGTGAGGCGGAGAGCGTGCGCCTCGGCAGGCGGCCGGGAGTCGACTGCAGCTCGGGGCCGGCGCCGCGGCCCCCGCGCGTCCCCAGACGTCAGCTGACCGCGGCTGCACCGGCCCTGACATTGGCGGGCGCGCCGGCGCGGGGGGCGAGGTCGCTGACCCCGCCCGCGGAAGCCTCCTCGCGAATCTGACGCGACGCGACGCCCCGCGCCTCGCCACGCCGCCCCCGCCATCACGATCTCACATTCACCAAGTTAGGCTGTTGAATGATTTTCGACTTACTGGAAGCTGAGAGTTGTACAGAACCCTTTTTGTTGGCTGCTTTGTATCAACCCTGAGGGCCTGGTTTGAAGTACACCTCTACAATGACTTGCAAGTCAAAATCAGCTGACGCAATCTTACAATAACACTCGCTGATGACATTAACAAATAGTTAATAAGCATATCAGATTACTCAGTCACCTAAAGATTAATATTGTTGTCATATGTTTTTGTGACATCGTTTAGTCACAGTGGCGTTCACAGTTATTCTGAGTAGCCACAGTGACTGGTCCTGAAACCTGATACACTTGAGGGAAAGTAACCACTCACTGTAATACTCGTGCTACAACGTGTTATTGTAAGTTCAAAAAGGTTATTTGCATGCAAACTTGGACCATTTTATGTAACCTAAACGCACGAATTTACTAAAATGAATTAAACTAAATCTGGATGTACCGGATGATAGTCCTGTTCTTTATTCAATCTATTGCAGGACTGACCCTAAAACAGAAAATATCGGGAGTTCTTTCCTCGAGGGTTAGGCAAACTCAATTTCCAACCAAATCTTGCCCTTCCCAAACTCTGGACTCTTAGAAAAGGCCCCACAGTCACACACTGTTAGCATCCCTTCTTCATCAGACCTTCGCAACCCATTTTGATGACACGATTGGAGTAGTGGCGATCGGCTTCTACGCTACGTGTTGTGGGTTCGATCACGGAACAAAAATTTGTATGACCTATAGGTAGTTGTTTGGGGTCTGTATATTTGTGTAGGTATGTGATCATTTGTGTTTGTTAACGCACCCACGACACAGGAGAAAATCCTAGTGTGGGACAAAGTTTTTTTTAGGGTTCCGTACCTCAAAAGGTAAAAACGGAACCCTTATAGGATCACTTTGTTGTCCGTCCATCTGTCCGTCCGTCTAGCTTTCTAGACCCTTTATCTCAGGAACGCGTGGAGGTATCGAGTTGAAATTAAAACCATATACCCAGGTCGATAGTCCTTTGATACTATAAAAAAAACACAGAAAAATATACGGCCGTTTGTGTTTAAGGGTTTTTATAGTGAAATTTATAAATTTTTATTAATTTTAAATTTTAAATTTTTATTAAATATTATTATTATTTTTATTTAAATGGTATTTCCCGTTGACCTAGAACTATGAAAATGTGAAAACATATAATATATACATTTGTAATTCATTATAATATGTACCGCCAAATTTGTACCAAACCCGGGGTGGGCGAATGCGACTCGCACTTGTCCGGTTTGTTCGTACAGCTTAACCCATTTTCAGGTTTTCATAGCCTATGTCCTTCAAGGTCTAATTCATAACTATATCAAAACTGGTGAAATCTAAAAAAAACAACAGACGGACAGAATTACTTTCACATTTCTAATATTAGTAGGTATGTATGGGCTTGCATTTGACCGCTGCCTTGCCGGTTGGTAAGCAACAGTGCGGTCGTTGATGGCGCTCGCTTACCCAGCAAAAACCTGTTTACTCTAGCCTTGAAGACCATAATATAATTATCTGCCTGCTGACTACAACTAATGATTGTCATGTTGTTCTTATGACGACTGAGAACAACGGCTTAGAACAGCGGTCGAAAACGAAGTGGTCTCGATTTGTTAAAAATCCCCCGTACGGGGACGGGTTAGAATACTGTTCCTCACTGCCTTTCAGATAGGCATCCCGTAAGAGGCGTAAAAATATCTGACTTGCTCGGTGGTAGGACTCTTGGGAGTCTGACTAGCTGGCTACCACCCTTACGTCGGAGTCTGTAGGCAGCCTGAAGTCCGTAGGGGCTCTTAAAGGTCGGCAACACATCAGCATCAGCAATCTTTATTTGATTCAGTATTTGGTGATTTATTTGTCTAGCAAAGTTTCAATAAGTTTAAGTAAGTACCAAACGCGATTACTTTTAGTTACTGAATTAGGTACTTAATTAAAAACAACGCCAGCACTAGGGGACAAGCTCTGTGTCGAGTTTTCTTTTCAAAACATGCAAATATCACAAAGCATACCTCGAGTCGATACAAATATCTGTGGAACACACAAACATTACCTCTGGTGGGAAGCAAACCCACGACACAGCGCAACGGTAGTGGCAAAATGACCATCTTAACCGCTACATAAAACAAGCTATCAAAACTTTGATAAAGAGGGATGGCGCTCTACGGACAAAATATCGCTATCTCTCTCTAACAACGTAGTAGGAGGAAGCGACGAATGGCCTCTGACTTCAAATAGAAAAAGTCGTAACAATAATAATAAAACCTAGTACCGCCACTGAGCACTAGGCATAACAGTGATTTTATGTAAATAGTAGCTTAGTTACACGAGCGCGAAAATTATTCATGATTACCATCTTCATTCTTTAACCTATTGGAGGCCTTGGGCACTTTAGGATAGTGGGGGCCCCATTATCCTAAAGTGACCTTGATAATGTCAGAAGACTATTTTATAAACAATTGACAACACTTCATTTTTTTAACATAGAATATTTACCCGAATTTTTTATTTTCCCGATATTCAATCATTTTCATATTTATTTTCTCCTAAAAACTATACATTTGTAATTAAATCATAAAAACCTACAAATTTGTACGGAACCCTCGGTGGGCGACTCCGACTCGCATCGACACATAAGAAGAATGATAAAGTGTGATGAAATGATAATAAATAACCTATACGTTCTCTATAGATTGATAGTTACTACGACGTGACGCAAACCAAATTAGCTATGATAAGATAAAACCCTAGATAAGTACATAGATACTTTCTATAGACGTATTTTAAAAAATTGCACGTGTTGGTAAGATATAAATAATATTCAAGGCTGTGTCGTAGGGCTTAGTGGAATTGAATAATTCCACTCACGATTCGAGATGCTCGACTGGGGAAGTACCTCCACCTTGCAGAAAATCATAGCCAAATAAAATAGCTCCGTGCTATGTTGTGTTTCTAACGATGAGCAAGGTCGCCAGAGCTCGCGAAGAAGCGTTGTGTTGGCAGTGTGGAGGACCGGTGGTGTTTTGTTACCGCCGCTGTTATGCATGGCAGAATGTCTCCTATGCTGCTAGCCCAACTATTCCTCTTTAATTTACAGGGTCGGCAAGGCGCGAATGATACGCTTACCATCAGGCGGGCAGTATGCTTGTTTGCCACCTTAGTGGTATAAAAAGAAATCTTATTTTTTTTAAGTTTCCTTAGAAATCGAACCCAGGACCTCTAGCGTAGCAGTAGCACTTGGGACCACTAGACTAACGAGGCAGTTATATTCATACATGATTAGAATATAATAAAAAATAATTATTTAGTGAAAAGGTACCCATATTGGGTTTTACATAAAATCATTTTGCTCGACCATCACCTGGTATCAAACCCAGGACCTCTAGCGTAATAATCGCGCTTACGACCGCTACACTAGAAGGTCCTAGTTATTCCCAAAAGTAACCCATTCATGTATATTATAAAAAAAAACTTCGCGATATTAATTAGGTATTATTATCATAGAAAAATCAATCAAACTAACACTTTAATTTCAAGATGACTACTTAAAATCTACCCAGCATTTTTCCATCAATCTTGGTTTCCGATTAACCAGGATGAACCAGCTTAACCCCAAAGCATAAATAGAGCGTGAGTGTAAACAGATATTTTAATTACCTGATAATCACGATAATTGGCATTCAAACACGCTCGCACACTGCCGGCAGTTCACTATTAGTTTTGAAAAAAACAAAAGACTACCAGACCGAATCATATCGTGCAAGTTGTGGCCTCCATTAAAATCAATGGTCTTTATAAAATTGGTTATGTGCTAGTGAATCTATCCGCAATTTTAAAATTAAACAGTTTTAAGGGGTGCGGACCCCATCTTTAAGCAACATTATGACGAACACAATTGTGTTTCGGTTTGAAAGAAAAGGAAGAATGGTTATTCTGAATCACAACACAAGACAAAACTAATACAAAATAAATATAAGTATATCTAGGCGACAGATTAAGATGAAATATACATCAGTTTTTTTAAGTTAGATCTCCAGCAATACTAATGTGAAAACTGTATCTAATTCCGTTCAGTAATTTTTGCGTTTTACACCTAAAAATATACAAACCAACTAAAAATATTGTTTTGTCTTCTTTTATAGAGATCTCTTATGTTTTTTTCTTAAATCTTCTATGAACAGACATCGGCCAGTTATAATCTTATTATATTACTAGCTTTTGCCAGCGACTTCGTCCGCGTGGAATAGTTACTTTGTTCCCTAGTTCTTCGCCCGCGGTTTCACCTGCGTTGCCCCGTTCCTAAGGGTTGTAGCGTGATGTTTTATAGCTTGAAACCTTTCTCATGAATCACTCATTTTCCCAATATTTCCCTTCACTGCTCTGCTCCTATTGATCGTAGCGTGATGAAAAGTATACTATAACCTGCCCAGGAGTATGAAGAACAATTGTACCAAGTTTCGTTGAAATCCGTCGAGTGGTTTTTGTTTCTATAACGAACATACAGACAGACAGACAAAAATTTTACTGATTGCATTTTTGGCGTCAGTATCGATCACTAATTACCCGCTGATAGTTATTTTGGAAATATATTTCGTGTACAGAATTGACCTCTCTACAGATTTATTATAAGTATAGATTAAGTATGAATTACTGTATCTTTTCTACAGATTAAGGGTCCGGCGGAGCTTGAATTGCACACAAAAACGTAATTCCTAAATAAATCGTAATCCAGACAATATTCTATCAAATTATGTTATTATTCGGATTTGGATACCATTAATCTAGGTTCCTTCCGTACGATTTCGTCCACTACTAGTTCACTGGAAATAAAAGACCGAAAAATAGTTCCAAACTTGGTAAAGTTATCAAAAATTGCATTCGCTTACATTTATTTTCAGTGAAGTATTTTGGACAAAACGGTAACGTAGGAACCTAGATTAACGGTATCCGAATCCGAATAATAACAGAATTTGATTAAATTGCGTTTGAATTACGATTTCTTTCGGAATTACATTTGTAAGAGAAATTCGCTCCGCCTGACTCTTAAAATAATAAATTAATCCCTATACCCCTATATTCTCCAAAGGATTAGGCAGAGATGTACTAATGTACACCTTCAGTTCGTATGTTTAGGCCCCATGTAAAACGGGGCGAGCCGATTGCCGTTAACCGGGCACAAATCCAAACTCTTTATAGAAAAACCAAATAACACTGCTCTATCCGGGAATCCAACTAGGACCTCTAGCGGAGCAGTCGCGCTCAGGACCACTCAGAAAATAAATTAGACATCATGTGTCACAATGTAGGACAATGTCTAACATGGTCATACCTATTAAAACCCACCAGCTTTGAACTCGACGGCGATGCACTTCAGTTGGTGTCAGAGACCTCTCCTCTACGGTGCCTCGGGGTGAAGGAAGGTGACACTGAGTGACGTCAGGGGACAGGCGGTAGTCACAACCTTCTAACGCCATAAAAATAAATATTTTGCTATATTTTTAACCGACTTCAAAAAGGAATGCCTTATTAGACTAGTGGTCCCAAGCGCGACCGCTACAGTAGAAGTCCTCGGTCCGATTCTCCGGTCGAATATAGTGTTATTGGGTTTTTCTATGCTTGGAGTAGGCTCGCCCCGTATTACGTGGGACCTAAACATACCGACAAACTGTGGTGTACAGTAAGGTGTGTACAGTACACCTCTGCATAACCCTTCGAGGAACACAGGCGTGATAGTATGTTCAAAAAGGTCGAGCTTTACTATTCATCTCTATACGCGGTTACTAGTATTATAATTCTTATCTGTGACGCGGTGTTGTTAGCGTCAATAGGCTGCGGTTGCTGGTTACCGTCAATTTGCTGTTTAATTGTTAATATCTACAATAAAAAAAAACCGGCCAAGTGCGAGTCCGATTTGCGCACTGAGGGTTCCGTACCATTATCTATAAAAACGGCAAACAAATCACGTTTGTTGTATGGGAGCCCCCTTAAATATTTCTTTTATTCTTTTTTTTTAGTATTTTATGTTATAGCGGCAACAGAAATACATCATCTGTGAAAATTTCAAATGTGTAACTGTAACAGTTCATGAGATACAGCCTGGTGACAGACGGACGGACAGCGGAGTCTTAGTAATGGGACCCCATTACTTTACTTACCGTTTCTACTTTTCTACTTACCGTTTTACCCTTTGGGTACGGAACCCTAAAAATACCTTCACGGTGCATTAAAGTTTACATAAAGATATTCTCATCATCCTCATATCTTTCTGCCTACTATTTCTGGGTCGGCTTCCGACTAACGATCATCATAGGTGTTCGTATGAAGCGGGGACGTTTACGTGCTCTCCAAGGCACGGAGGGGTGTCGATGTGTTAACTATGTTTACCCATCCATAGACTGACCGCAGCAAGGGTAGTTTAAACTTGAAGATTAATACCTATATACCCTTCTATTAAAATACTACGTGCCAAAATGCAGGTACATCTTTCCAATCGGTGTAGTATGTCACCTTCGGAGGGCGTGGGGTGAACAGTTGGGTTCACATTGAGGAGACATCGCCTTCAAGGGCGCTCCGATGACCTCAACGTGTTTTTTCAACCCCAGCCAGAGTGCGGGGACCTTTCGCTAGGGTTTTCACCTGGAGTTTTTAGGAATTGGGACTCGTGTGTATCTAAGTATTTAGGCACTGTGGATGCACTAAGTAGGTAACATATTTCATTAGTACAACTTTTTAAAACTTTAAAATGCGTGTGAAGTCTACAAAACCTCAGTAGGCTAGCGTGGTGGAATAACGTAAACGTTCTCATTCTGTGGGTTCACCCGTGCCCAGCACTGGGAAGGTAAATGGTCATACAATTCCCCTCATATTAATAGGTATGTCCAACGAAGCAGAACAATTTTTTTTATGTTAGCCAGCTCCATATTCAAGTTCCACCCTTAATTCAAAAGAGACCGTGATCTTCCAGAGACCCCAAACAATTGTTTTCTTTTTACTCTGGTAATATAATTTATCCTTGACAGGTGAATGATAAATTTAATTAAGTATGCAAGATGTTTTAGACAATTTTACAAGTCTGTATCTAAGAAAATAGACAGCCTCATTAATATTTGATATTTGTTTTATTGTACCTAAATAATGAACGTTATTCCTTTTGTCTGTCGTGAGTTATCGGCACTTATTTGGCAGGACAACAATTTGGATAAAAGGATTTTATTCGACCTCTGTCGCAATCGAACTATGTAGAGAGAGAGGGAAAGACACAATAAAATATTTGAGATACATATTTATGTAACTAAATAGGTTTGTAGACAAAAGTCTCTTCTGAAGTAACAATATTTTATGACCGCGGTTATACTCGCGGTTCTCTCTTGTAAGGGACAGAGCATCCCCTATCGATGTGTAAGTAACCACAAATAACTTTATTCTTAAAAACGTTGCCCGCACTGGGATTTTCTCCAGTATCGGGGATGCTTTTACAAACACAAATAGATACTTACTCACATACACAATCGCCCAGACCCGTAACAACTACTTGTAGGTCATACAAAAATTTGCTCCGTGTGGGGGGGATTGAACCCACAACCCGTGGCGCAGACGCCGATCGCTTAGCCGCTACGCCAAACGTATCGTCAACTTTAAATTTTAAAACTTAATATAGTATATTTTAAATGTTTTTTTTTCAGTATACACATTATTTATAATTAACTTTAAGATTCACTAATAAATTCAACACCAATCATCTATTCTATTATAAACTTTATAGAATAAAATAAATAGGAAAATCCATTAAGTATACAGACACAATTAGGTATCAGAAAATTAAAATAGATATCTAGTCATGCAAACGAGAGCAGACTTGTGTAAAAATAATAAATTGTATCTGAAAAAATGTGTACACTTGCAACTTTCCCGAGTATAGCAAATATTTACTTACACGTGATTGGAAAAATTGAAAAATACAGAGGCAAGCAATTTATTTGATATTATATTTTTAAACTGCTCGACTGCCTCCTTATCTTAGTGGTCTTGAGCTCGACAGGTCCCAGGTCGAGCAAAGTGTTATAAGTGTTATTGGGTTTTTCTATGAAATTCTCAGCAGAAGCTCGGAGATTTGTGCCCGGTTTTTTTTTATACCACTAAGATGGCAAACAAGCATACGGCCACAAGCATCACCGCTTACTATCAAGCAAGGCTTGATAGTAAGCGGTGATGCTTCCTCGCGGAGCTCTGGTGACCTTGCTCACCGTTAGTAACACAACATAGCACGGAGCTATTTTATTTGGCTACTATTTTCTGCAAGGTGGAGGTACTTACCCAGTCGAGCAGCTCCAATTGTGAGTGGAATTATTCAATTCCACTATGCCCTCCTGCCTACCTCCCTTTTAAGTAATGGTTAATAGCAATAGGCTCGCCCCCTATTACATGAGACCTAAACATACCCGCGAACTGTAGGTGTACATTAGTACGCCTAAGTCTAACCATTCGGGGAATACCTACAGGGGTGATGGTGTGTTGGTTTGAAAGAGGATTGTATTGATTATATGTATTCAATTATTCATGTAGGTATGTTTGCGTATAACTTTGTCTATGAACCGATTTTAACGACTCGTTTTTATTCGGTATTTTTCCAAGATACTCCCATAAAAATACAGTTGGTATTTGAACATTGACTTGCAGGAACTCTTTAAATAGGTAGTTGTATATAGTAACAGATCTAGAGAACAGACGACACGTTTGGCGTAGCGGTTGAGCGATCGGCTTCTGCCCCACGTGTTGTGGGTTCGATCCCCACACGGAACAAATATTTGTAAGACCTACAGATAGTTGTCGTTGTTGTTGTGTATATGAGAATTTGAGTTTGTAAACGCATCCACGATACAGGAGAAAATCCTACTGTAGGGCAAACTTATATTTTAAAAAAAAGATAGTTGCTGTACGCCTGTCCCACGTGAAGGCATAAATAGTCTCCATTTGCTTATTAAATTACAATATATGAAATGAACTTTTTGAGACAAAAGGTATTCTATGCCCTTCTCCAAGTTCCAATCAATCTCTATACCAAAATTCATGAAAATTACTTGAGTAGTTTATGCGTGAAAACATAACAAATAAACGGACAGATAGAGGGTTAGCGAATGGTCTAAGACTCTAATATAGGTAAGAAGTGAATCAAGCATCAATAATATATGACGGAGCCATAACCCAATCCCGGATCGATTTCAATATCTTTATTAATCTAGCGAATTATCTTTCATGATACACTTAGATAATTCTTATAAGATAACATTAATTTTAATATTTTCCGTTGCCTGAGTTCGTACCTGATAGCGTACATTCACAGTCACGTTTTCCATAGAAAATTATGATAGAGATTAGCTATCTTATAAGAAAATTCTTGTGTCATCAATATTACAACTTTGCTGCGAATTAAAAACAAAATAGTCAAATATGCTTACCGGAAATTTTACCTACTTTATTGCTTTTGGCTTTATTCAAAGTAAAAATGTTTTATTTCAACTAGACCATTAAATCAGGTAGGTACTTTTGAAAAGTCAAAACTAGTTGCACGGTTTTTTTGGAATAGGGAGACAAACGAGCAGACGGATCGCCTGATGGTAAGCGATTACCGCCGCCTATGGACACGCTACACCATAGGAGTCACAAGTGCGTTGCCCGCCTTTATAAGGGGATTGGGCCTCCGGTAACCTCACTCGCTCGACGAAACACAACGTAAGCGTTATTTGACGCCGGTTTTCTGTGAGGCCGTGGTATCACTCCAGTCGAGCTGGCCCATTCGTGCCGAAGCATGGCTCTCCCAAGTAAAAACAAACAGTTCCAAAAAGTGGGTCTTATGGAGAAGAGCTGGCAAGAAACTCCATAGATACTCTTTAAATGTAAAAATCATGATAACAATCCTTACAATTATTATTCTGAAAGTCCCCGTCAAAGGGGGTACCTAATAGGATATGTCGAACTGATCACCACTAATAAACACAATACATATAGGTACTAGGCGGTAGTAACTATGTGGCTGAGTTCCTCTGGGGTGATATCTAAGCAATTTATTACATTATTATATTCCGGTTAGAAGGGTATTGTAGCTAGTAAAATTACCGGGCATCAACTGAGTTCTCAAGATGAAAACGCGCTATTGATACTACTGGCTTTGCAGAAAACTGTAGGCTGCGGTTGCCGCTCAGAGGACAGGATTGCCGTTTATTATCAAGCGGCCTGTATTCTTATCATCTTGTTACAATAGATACTTGAAACCATGAATTTTGGACATCCAAAAGCCTTACTCTAGGACCTAGGATCAACTCAACCCACCCAAACGTAAAACTAAAAACGCAAACTTATTTTAAAACACATATCAAACAAGGTCGTACTGTAGAGAAATATACCTACATATTTAGGCTTCTGTAAATAAAAAGTGGTATAAAACGGCAAGACCTTGATGTCCAGTGAGTTCGTTGGCCAGTGACGTCAGACAATTAAAGTGATAATACGCGACGCGTTTATACGGGCAATGAGAAATGATAAAATGATTTACATTCGAGCGAGAGAAAAACAAACTCTAAGGATTGACAACTAGTAAATAGCTGACAGTGACCTTCAATGGGCACCGCCTTCGTAGTCGAGAGGGTAATATCGGACACTCCTATAGACTAAAATCACATGGCGCTACACCGCCTTAGGTCACGGCCATTTGTGCGCTTGCGCAAGATAGGCAGCTCTGACAATCCTGCGCAGCGTGCCATTATTTACATGATCTTAAAACTGAACTTGGAGCCATACCTGATGTTCAAATTTTACTAATATAAACGAAAAATGTTGCATAAATATTATTAAATATTTACACCAAAATGATGATGAAATTATAGGGAAAATAAAATCATTCTTTATAATAAACACTCATTTATTGCATTTCTTTTATACAGATAAAATATCTACATCTCTATATAATCATATATTTATTAAAACAACATTATTATAAAAACAATAATAAAATTACTATTAAGTCCATATTATTATCTAGCTATTATAAATAGTACATTGACCGAGAAATACAAGGGATTTTTTAAACGAGAGGCTTGAAACAGGTAATAGAGATATATATACCTACATTTATATGTATAGACAGAGAATTGATAACAATACTCCATAATACCTTGTACTTAAAAATCTACATGGCTCAATTCATTTTCAATCCTAACTCAAAACTTCAATGGATAAAATGTGCGTGCGCCATTTGAGAGCATCTAATAATGAAGACTCTGAATCCTATTATGCGCTTACCATTTTGGAAAATATGTATTTAACTAGCTGTTGCCCGCGGTTTCACTCGCAATCTAAAAGACTTATTGAGACAAAATGTAGCCCATGCCCCTCTCCAAGGTCCAAATTATTTCCATACCAAATTTCATCTAAATCGGTTGAGCAGTTTAAGCAGGAATAGGTAACAGACACAGTTCCTTTTGCATGTATAATAATCAATCGATTACTAGTATAAAATATGGATGACTATAAAAATAATAATTAATATGGTTGGAACAAGTTGTTAATGGCCCCAATAATTGTAGGTATATTAATCAATGTCTCTCACAAAAAAAATCTTAGCAAATAGTTTTCAAAAATAACGAAAATACTTTGTAAAATTGTAATTACTTACTTAATTATTTACATAATCATTCTAGATAAAGGGTACATTTAAATATTTACAGAAGTTCATTTCACGACATATTACATACTAATTTAATTATATTTAGTCATATTTTAAAATTTCATTTACATTAATCATAAATAATACCATTAAAAAGATTCAATTAATATCATTTTAAAATAATTAAAAACATTCCCCTTACTACAAATATCTTTAAAAAGAACATTAACCGATTTGAATAATATAATTAAAATCATAGCTGAATTAAAACTAATTTAGAATATTACGCTTTTATATAATGCAAGGTACGCCATCTCACGTCGATAGCCAGAATTATTTCGCAATCTCTTCTAAACGCTCGCCTAGCTACCTGTGCTAATTTTTCAAACACTATGCGCTCAAAATCCCTATGTAATTTGAACTATTGTAATTTATAATTATTATCTTAATACATTTATTTTTAAATTTTATGAGGTATTCATAGAGTGTTGCCATCTGAGAAAATTTAGATAGACATCACAACCGGACGATTTATCGAGCATAAAATATATAATTAATTATGGACTGAATAAACTGTATTACATCTTCATAATTATAAAAAGACAGGGGGAGAGAGGTGTGACAAGGTTTATTAGGGGTTTGTGATAACCTTTGCGATGTCACATAAATTCAATTCAATCCTTTATTCAATTCTTCAATTCATCTGTTCATCATTTATCTGTTTCAGTTTGTACATTATGGAATATTGTAAAGAATTGATTTGTGATGTCGCATATGAAAATCTCAATTATTAAATTGACATCACCCTACGGTAACGACGTATAACAGGGACCGGGGGGGGGGGATACAGAATTAATTACTTATTACTACAGAATTAATCGAAAGAGAAATATTACCTTCTTTAAATATTGAATGTGTGAGTCTAAAAATGTGTCTTCCTATTCAAAACTTGTCAATAAGTTCACCCCTTTTCTAATATAATAACTCTTATGGTAATGCTAAGTCACTCATTGAATATAAGATAAATTCCTAAAAATACATTATTCGATAATTTTTTATCAATAATTATAACAAAACAATAGATACAGTAACACTATTTTTCATTGAAATCATTACTTTGATTATATTAAAACATAAATTATTATTTTTGATGATTAATTTTAAAAAATTACAGACAAATCCATATACACTATGTTAAAAAAAACCCTGTCTGATCCGAGGGAGGGACCTATAGGTATCCCAATCATCTTCTATCTATACTTATAATAAATCTGTAGAGAGGTTAATTCTGTACATGAAATATATTTCCAAAATAACTATCAACGGGTGATTAGTGATCGATACTGACGCCAAAAATGCAATCAGTAAAATTTTTGTCTGTCTGTCTGTCTGTCTGTATGTTCGTTATAGAAACAAAAACCACTTGACGGATTTCAACGAAACTTGGTACAATTGTTCTTCATACTCCTGGGCAGGTTATAGTATACTTTTCATCACGCTACGATCAATAGGAGCATAGCAGTGAAGGGAAATGTTGGGAAAATGAGTGATTCATGAGAAAGGTTTCAAGCTATAAAACATCACGCTACAACCCTTAGGAACGGGGCAACGCAGGTGAAACCGCGGGTGAAGAACTAGGGAACAAAGTAACTATTCCACGCGGACGAAGTCGCTGGCAAAAGCTAGTATTAAATAAAATAAGATACATTAAATATTCATGTAAACATATTATTGAAGTTTAAAAATCACGATTGTGATACCCAAATTGCAACAATTACTCCAAAATCTAGTTTTTTTTTTAATGTGATAACGCTATCACGGTCTTTAGTACGTTTTGGCACCTAGGAACGGTTTGCGTTTCTTCGTTTTATCATATTTTTTTCGGGGAATTTTATTCGGTTGTCGATAACTAAAAATAGCTTCAGGGTTTTCTTAACACATTGTATATATGATAGGTATATTAACAGGCAATTTTTTGCACCAAATATAATGTAACTATACCTACTCGTATAAAATTAAATAGAATCGATCATAAAAATCGAAATGATAATTATTTACTTGCAGTGTACTGTTTATCACGAACATTTATAAAAATTATATACAAATTCAAAAACACGCTTAGTACCTATATCAATAAAGTATAATTATTTACAATAGATCGGAAATATAAAGTCTTGATATCTTGAAACACCGATAACAGACGCCACACACCTCGAAGGCTTTTTATTGTCAGTGGGTGAAACAAGAACACAGAGTAATGAATAAACAGAGTGATCATTTCACTCCACACGAACGCTTCATTTCGCGTTGATGTTTCAATTTCCCAGTGCAGTCTCTGACCGCACGGAGTATTCAAATTAAGTGACAATGTATTTCGCTGCGCCAATGGAATTACACCAACCGCCGATCCAACCCGCGCTTACCCGTTAGGTGACATTTTCAAGAGAAAATTGTAGATTCGCCATACAAAACGTTTGCACCACCATGCATAACAAACGACCTGGAACAATATATTTTATGTCACTGTTGCATGTAATCGTGAATTAAGTTTCACCAAGATGGCTGTCAAGTGTAAGTAAATCTTAAGTATTCCTTTATATCAGTGATTTTTAAACGGTGGTCCACAGACAACTGGTATTCCCTGAAAGCGTGTCAGCATTTGTGTGTGTGTGTGTGTTTGTGTGTGTGGGGCGAGGCGCGGGCGCCTCGTCAACGTGTGTGTGTATGTTTTTGAGAGTTTGTGTGTTTGTGTATGAGTGTTTGTGTGTTTATGTGTGTGTGTCTGTGTGTGTTGCTACTGGGGCGGTGCGCGGTGCGGCGTCAACGTTTGTGTGTGTATGTGTTGGTCACCTGTGCCTAGAGCAGTGCGCGCGCGGCGCTGCTGCTGGGGCGGTGCGCGGGCGGGGCGCGGCGCGGCGCGGGGGCGCGGCGTCAGCGCGCCGGCGGGGCCGCCCCCGCGCCCCACCAGCGCAGGCACGCCGCGTCCACGCAGCGCGCTCGAGCTGCGCGACGTGACACTTCTTCTAACACCTCCTAAATACAAAATGACAGGTTTGAATCATACATTAGTATCAAATAGAAAGCAAAACAAAATTTTGTAGTCTGCCTCATTAGTCTAGGGTAGTCCGAGATCGAGCAATGTGTTATTGTTATTGGTTTTTCGATGAAATCCTCAGTAGCAAATCGTACTTTGGAATTTGTGCACGGTTATTGACAATAGGCTCGCCCCCTTTTACATGGGACCTAAACATACCGGTGAACTGTGGGTGTGCATTAACACACCTCTGCCTTACCCTTTGGAGAAAACAGGCGTGATGGTATATTATGGAAAACTTTGGAAAAAATTTTGAAAGTACATTAACCCCAAAATCACAGGTTAATGGATTAATCTAAGTAAATCCTCTATTAAAAATAAACTAATTTGTAATCCGTGACACTCATCGAAACTAAAATCCACGCACCTGCTTCTTCAACACAATATGCTTGCCCTTCCAGTATTTCATCAGTCCCCTCTCCTGTAGCGTGGAGACAATATCCGAAGAGGCGATAGCCAGATCCTTGCTGAGATCTCTGATGCATAGCGTGGGTCCTGGAGCGGAGCATAGCCTCTTGAGCAGCGCCTCCTTCCAGTAAGACCGGTACGAGATTAACCCAAGGTCTGATAGTGGAGTCTCTGGAGACCCAACCTTGCCTTCCTCTTTGGTTAAGAGGTAACCTGGTGAAGAAATTGAAAGATGGATAATTTTGATAAAAGTTGTCGTGGCGAATCATCTCTCCTCTCTCTAGTTCTAAACAACTGTGTTTTCTAGTTTCAATTAGTAATACTTCCTCATTAGTTCTCTTCCGGGAACTAGAAGATTCAGAGTCCAGATCTTTCACTTTCAGACGGAAAGACGTATCTCTTCGTCTCGGTCTTAGATAAAGCGAAGGAAAAAGTGGGAACCAAGTATCAAGATATATAACAGTATAATTATATAGGATAGAGATCAGAGGCAATAGCTCACAGTTCTTAAATTAAAAAAGAAGAATTCGTCTGTGCATATGTATCTTGCTTCATCTACGTGGACTTCAGAATTGGGGCCGCCAAATTTTATCCAGATTCGTACAGCTGTTCTGGCGTGAAAGAGTAACAAACATCCATCCATACATCCATGCATCCTCACAAACTTTCACGTTATATAATATTAGTAGAATTTCACACGGATATTTAATTGGAATAAAAGTCTGTGTTATCAATACTAATAACTAAAATCATATCAATATTAATTTTAATATATAAAATTGTGTGTCATCTTTGTCGTTGCAATTATGGGGCAGTTCCACAAGCATTGTGGGAGCGATGACCGACGCGCTACGTTAGGAATTGTCCACTAACATATTTAATATTTTAACTAAATTTAAAATCTGTGATTCAATTCATCTTCACTAACTTAGTACCTATAAGGCATTACTAACAAAATTAAACATGTTATCTGAAATTAAATAAATAAAATGTATGTATTTTTTTATGACTGCCTCATTAGTCTAGTGGTCCCAAGTGAGACTGCTACACTAGAGGTCCTGGGTTCGATCCCCAGGTCGAGCAAAGTGTTATTGGGTTTTTCTATGAAATTCTCATTAGCAGCTCGGAGTCTGGATTTGTGCCCGGTTAATGGCTATAGGCTCGCCCCCTATAACATGGGACCTAAACATACCGGCGAACTGTGGGTGTACATTAAGTACACCTCTGCCTATCCCTTCGGGGAATACAGGCGTGATGGTATGTTAAATGTTATTTTTTTATATAAAATATATAAGTTTGTGTTTAAGATTCCTGTTAAGAATCCTGTTTCTTTTTAAAGTACGACATACTACTCAAATATCAGCTTTCCTTTTTCTCATGAGTCCATCTAAAGATTGTCTGTTAGTGTTAAGACCACCCATTGTACCATGCTATGATTTATAAAATTGCACATACTTTACATTAGTTTCTGGTGTTCAATAGAGAATATTCTATTCCATTCTAAGAAAGAAAATACGCCTAGTGGACGTTATACATTTAAGAAAAGCTGGCCAAAAATGTGTTATTGCTCACTATTTATTTTCAGGCGTCAATTGAACAGTTTGTATGCATTATATTATAGCTATAGTACCTATAATAATAATAATAATCAACCCATTACATTGTCCCACCGCTGGGCACGGGTCTCCTCTCAAAATGAGAGGGATTAGGCTATAGTCCACCACGCTGGCCTAGTGCGGGTTGGTAGACTTCACACGCCATCGAGAAAATCTCTCAGGCATGCAGGTTTCTTCACGATGTTTTCCTTCACCATTTAAGCGCGTGATAATTAACTATTAATACGTACATGACTTCGAAAAGTCAGAGGTGCGTGCTTTGGGTTCGAACTCGAGACCTTTGACTTGGCAGTCCAACGGTCATACCACTAGGCTATCAAGTGGTAGCCTATACCCCCTTTTCTTAAATTACGTGTATAACATTTAGGGACCCCAAAAATGAGGGGGGTAATTAATAAAAAACAAGAGGGTATAAAAATAAGGGGTAATTAATAAAGAATAAATAATTTAAAAAAATAATGCTGTATAATTCTTAATAGCAGTGATATGACCATGTGACTGCCATGTGGTAGGTGTCAGGCGCGGATCCAGCCTGCAAAAAAAGTTCCACCCCAAAAATCAGCCTAGTGCGAGTCGCCTATTGCATTCCTATAAAGAAGACGTTTACAAAATGTGTAGGACCTAACCGTCCAAGACCTTGTACAGTGCGGGCGAATACTAGTAAATTAATAACCCTGTGAATGACTGTTAGGTCACAAAAATTACAATGGTAAATATGTGTTTGTTTACACATCACAATATCACATCTAGACTCCAAGTTGTTTAGATTCAATTTTAATGAAACTTTTATTGCTTCAAAGTACTTATATCAGATTTAAAATGTGGTAAGTATGTACCTATACATTATTTTTATATTGACTTCAAAGGTGGATCCTTTGCTTGGGAGAGTTCGTATGAAAGGCACACCTCTGATTTTTTGAAATCATGTGCGTATTAATGAATTATCACTCGTTTAAACAGTGAAGTAATCCGCATGCCTGAGAGACTTTCTCGAAAGCGTGTGAAGTCTGCCAACCCGCACTAAACCAGCGTGGTAGAGCATAGAGTAACTCCACCCATTTTGAGAGGAGACTCGTACCCAGCAGTTTAACAATAAGTGAGTTGATAATTATTATAGCTTTAATAACGCGAGCGTCATATTCCAGACACAATAAAAAATCTATTGTTTTTGGACCAATTGGTCCAGGTGACTTTCAAGGGATTAATATGAGGCTACAAAATTGCCTGATTGACTTTTGTTCCTTCTGCATTATGCCAATAGCTTATGCGTAGGTACCTACCTAATTATAGCGCTTACGTTATTCGATGTAGGTAGTGCGTCGTTATCAATCCTTTACTTTGACAGCACGCACTCAACTTGTCTTGTAACGCAAAAGCTATCAAGTTTTTTCCCATGTTATTGAATACAGTTCCAATATCAACTTTGTCAAAAATTTCAACAAATTTCAATTTTACAATTGGTTTTTCTCAAGAAAATAAAGTGATTTTGACTAGTTTTTAAATATTTGAAAAACATCGTAGAAGCAGTGCTTACTTAGACTTAAAAAGTGAGTTACCTAAGTGGATAGAAGTGGTGAACTATTATAGCTTGGTGCATCATTCTAAGTGGACGTTCATGCCCATCAGTGGGGTCCAGTCAATCGACTAAGGGCGTATAGCACCAGCCAGCACCAGCAGTTTCCTCATGATGTTTTCCTTCACCGTTTAAACGCTTAATGATTAACACATGACTCGCAAAGTTAGAGGTGAGTTCCTTGGAATCGAACTCGAGACTGTGCAGTGCAATGGTAACATCGCTAGGCTATCAACTGCTAGCAGACTTCGCTAAATTCTGGGCAATCAGTCTGTTGAATACCAACATTGTCACAAATTACATTAAAATCAAAGTTATTAACATTATGAGTTATTCGATACGAGTTTTCGCTGAGGTTGTTATTAATATTCTGATATTCATTTCGAAATTTCTCAATTCAAATTGAGAAGCACGTTTGAAGTTGACGGTCAGACATCATGAATAAAATATTAAAACGATTAATATTCGCGAAACCGCAATCAACAAATTAACACCAAAGGTGGCGCCAGACTTATCCAGAAATAATCCCACAAATGCTCTGAACACACTTTGCACTTCAGTTGACTTCGAACCTATCGGTTTTTGAACCTACATATCTACATAACATAACATAACATAATCAACCCATTATACTGTTCCACTGCTGGGCACAAGTCTGCTCTCAGAATGAGAGGGGTCAGGCTATAGTCCACCACGCTGGCCTAGTGCGGGTTTGCAGACTTCACACGCCATCGAGAAAATCTCTCAGGCATGCAGGTTTCCTCACGATGTTTTCCTTCACCATTTAAGCGTGGTGACTATTAATACACACATGACTTCGAAAATCAGAGGTGCGTGCCTTGGGTTCCAACTCGAAACCTTTGACTTGGCAGTCCAACGGTCATACCACTAGGCTATCACTGCTTGTAATCACATATGTACATAATGTACTATATACATGTCTAACTGCTGCCCGCGGTTATATTCGCATCCCAAAATATGTCGACAACAGCGCCATCTACCGGGTCCAATTATAGCTAAGAACTAACTATACAGTTGATCAATTAAGTACAAAGAAACACATCATCCAAATCGATTAAACTGTTCAAAAACAAAGAGCATTAATATAAAATGGGTTACCCTCTTAGGGATTGAATTTTACTTTATTAGTACACCTTGTTTCTTTTTATGTGATAGGAGGGCAAACGAGCAGACGGATCGCCTGATGGTAAGCGCTTACCGCCGCCCATGGACACCCGCAACACCAGAGGAGTCACGAGCGCGTTGCCGACCTTTTAAAAGGAAATTGGGCCTCCGGTAACCTCACTCACTCGGCGAAACACAACATAAGCGTTGTTTAACGCCGATTTTTTGTGAGGCCGTGGTATCACTCCGGTCGAGCCGGCCCATTCGTGCCGAAGCATGGCTCTCCCACGTAAAACCTCTACCAACCCAGACAAATATGTAGGTACACCGCCCAAATTTCAAACTAGTTCTCCTACCAGCAATTTAGCCCGTGCCTTGACTGCCAGAGAGGACTTCGATGCATATTCGATGTATTTATATGTATATATATATATATATATTTTTTTAAGCTTACCTACTAGCAATGTGTGTCGCACATTACTACGAGTAGTATAATTCGCTAGTATGTTAACCCCTCGTACTAAGCTAAATGATTATGTACAAATGGGTTCACGTCGGTAGTGCATTGGGTGGGTTTCGAATCAGCAACCACAAGATGGCAGGTCCGACGCCCTAGCCGTTACGCTACCACCACTTTTAAAATATATGTATATATGAATGAAATAATTGTCCGAATCATCCTATCACACTGTTTCGCTATCAATCAACTGACTGAGTAATGAATGGTATGAATGTTATAATGTAAGTTGTGGTTGCCTATAATTGAAGGTACATACATTTCGTCTTATTTATTTTGTTAAATGTAAGTAGAATTTAATGTATCTTTGATGGCGATTCTTAATTAAATAAATATATATATATAGTTCAATACTACAGGAGCCGAAAATCAAACTGGACGCACATAAGAAATTCTGTTTTATCAGGCTACGCAAATTTTGGTTGCAAACGCAGATTCTTACGTACAGTCAGCACATCAAGTTACCACAAACTTGTCAAACTTTCCCAGTGGATAATAAATGCAAGATTCGCAAAAGATTGGCAACAATATTTACTGACGTGTCTGGTACTTGGTCTACAATAATAATTAAGGCACCTATCAAAATAGTTCGCGTCCATAATCCGACTCTTACAGGTAGGGCTGTCAGATTAAAGCAAATTGAATCATTTGTTACCGTCGGGAGGGATTTTGTGAATTCATAACCCTGTTTTGCACGGGTAAATAGAATATGAAATGGATTTGGGCAATCCAGGTCGAAATTAAAGTGGTGCTTGACAGTTACCATAAATACAATGATTGTACATTAGATTGTTTTGTTAATTTTCTGCTGTAATTTATTAAAGTAATTCTATTACTATGTACTATTATTAATTCTACTAATATTCCAGTACTCTTATTTAGACAACATTATATTATAGAATAGATTTTATAGTATTTATGTATATACTTTTGATTACCCTTTCATGATTATATTTAATTCTTACTTGTACATATATATACAACACGAGGTAACTTTGTTTTTATCGAAATGATACAAAAGCCACCTTTTTCAAACTTGATTAAAAATTACCCAAAAAAAGGCCGTATCAAAACAGCTTATCCTAGGTTAGTTATGTTACACATGACAGCCCTATTTACGTCTCACAGTGGGCCCGCCACCCCGTCCCCTGGCTAGACCCGATGGGGGTGAGTCTAGACGGCAGACCGATCCATACTGCAGTGCATCGATCGGGGTCGGGTCGACGGCCGCCGCGGCGCGACGCCCCCTCACCCCGTGGGGGACAAAACAAACCCGCAGTTGGAGGGTTTATCACATTGACCGCACAGGTGGTGTTATGGGTTTACGATTTGTAAGAATTACGCACCAGCCGCGTTGACACGGAGGTAAAGCACGCTATGGAATTGAACGAAACGGTGAGGTTTGTGCCACCCCTTTTGTTAGCAAGACATATTCAAGAGCTGGCGTGATTGCTCATGCTTTTGAAATTAGTTTACCAACTTACTATTACCAATAAAAGTAGCTGTGAACATACTATAATATTCTGTAAAGTTTGATTGGACAACCCTTATTTACAAACGTAAGTAGTACTTGTATTTTAATTATCCGATGACAAAAAATTGATACTTTTTCATTGACAAACACACATGACATGTAAACCGATCTTCTGTCGGGGCAGTGACGAATGAATGCCACTGTGGTGACATTGACATTCGCAATGAACTATTCTGCGCTCGTCGCAGAGGGCAATTTGTATGACTTTTTGCGTTATTAAAGGTTAAGCCCTTGTGAATTATGTCCGTCTGGCTAGGGTTGGTGGGGCCAAGTCAACATGGTGTCACTCTAATGGGATACTTTAGTTGCACGCCCGCAATAATAACGAGAAGATATTTATTTTAGGGGTTGTTTAATATAGAGACATTCCATTATTTATAGTTAATTGTAAATAATCTTGTTGTTTAACGATAATGACCTGTAGTAAATGATTAAATGTTATTTATTTCTGTAAATAGATCTTTTACAAGTCAGTGTTGTTTTTTTTTAACTAGGTGACACTGGAATTTTTTAACTGATGACCTCTGAGCAGAAACACCGAAACAAAGTCAGAGAATCATGGTCTATTTTAATATGTGAGTTACAATGCAAGACAATGTCTGTAATGGTCTTTTGGAGAAAGATTCATAGTGGCTTTGAGTAGGCCAGTCCCATCTGACGACAGGCATGCATCAGTCATTGGGTAGCTCGACCATAATCTAGGGAGCTAAACAACCCGTCGCACGACGACAACAGATCAGTGGAGCATTTGCGTAGGCCACATAAAAGTCTCAAAGCTGCCAGACCGCTCCAATCTGTGTATATCTAATTATCTAGCTTCCATATGTTGTAGACGATTATTTTATAAAAATATACTCGAGAAAAATATTGAAAAGTGTTTTATGTTCTTAACGGTACCTATCAGTTTAGTCATAATGTATGTAAGAATACTTATATTTAATACTAGCTACCGCCAGCGGCTACGCCCGCTTTATCAACGACCCATGTCACTTCCCAGAACAAAATAATCAAATAATTTTCCCGTTTTTGCAACATTTTTTAATTGTGCTCCGCTCCTATTGATCGTAGCATGATGAAAAGTATACTATAACCTGCCCAGGAGTATGAAGAACAATTCTACCAAGTTTCGTTGAAATCCGTCGAGTGGTTTTTGTTTCTATAACGAACATACAGACAGACAGACAGACAGAAAAAAATGTTACTGATTGCATTTTTGGCGTCAGTATCGATCACTAATCACCCGCTGATAGTTATTTTGGAAATATATTTCATGTACAGAATTGACCTCTCTACAGATTTATTATAAGTATAGAAGATTTACCCAATATGATTATACAGGGCACTTACGGGAACATAATTAATTATCTGTCTAAGCTTTCCATATTCAATACATATCTCATTTTTATTGGAGGTTGTATTTATATTTAATTACTGACACTTTTACGTAACTAACCTAATCGTTTGGCGTAGCTGTAAAGGTGAACACCTCGTCATTATACTGTTGCGCCGCGGGTTCAATTTCCACCATAACCAAATATTTGTGTGATACATGTCTATCTCCAAAGAACAATATAATCTCTATACCGAAATTCATCAAAATTGGTTAAGCGGTTTAGGCGTGAAAACGTAATAAACAGACAGAGAGTTACTTTTACATTTATAATTAACTATCTATATCTAATTAACATATCTATTAACTAGCCCGCATTGCACCGTTCCTAAGAGTCGTAGCGTGATGTTAAATAGGTTAAAACCTTCCTCATTAATTACTCCGTCCATTAGTGAAAACCGCATGAAAATCCGTTCAGTAATTTTTAAGTTTATCGCGAACAGACAGGGGTCGGAACTATTGTTTATAATATGTAGGTAAAGATAACGATATGAGATAAGATATGATAATATGGTAAGATAATGGTGTGAGTAGGTACTTACTGAAGTCTATGAGCAGCCTGCCATATCCTTGTCTCTGGTAGGGCGGTAGCGTCAGTATACACGACACGTTGTAGTTGAGGAACGAATTCTTTTCCTGTTACAACAATAAACAAAATATTTAAGTAAATAACATAACATCACCCCTGTACCCCACTTTTCACCGGTATGTTTAGGTTCCATGTAATACGGGGCGTCGCTATTGCCACTAACCGGGTACAAATCCCAAACTCCGAGCTGCTACTGAGAATATCATAGAAAAACCCAATAACACTTTGTTCGAACTGGGAATGGAACCCAGGAACTCTAGCGTAGCAGTCGCGCTTAGGACCACTAGACTAATGAGGCAGTTGAGTATTTGAGTAAATACTTCTTTTTTTATTGGTTAAATCTGCGAACGATCTGACGAGCCACCTGGTGGAAAGTATTCATCGTCGTCCATGGACACCTGGAACACCAGAGGAATTGCTGATGCTTTGCCAAGCCCATACGGACTGCAGACTGCCAGAGCCGCAGCAACCGAGGGAGAACTGGTTCTCACGCGCAAAAGTCGAACACACACTACCGTGCTGTACGATAGAATCCGACGTAAGGGTGGTCGCCAGTCAGACCCCAAGAGGTCAAAATACAGGTAAATAACACTATTATTTTTAATTTAAACATAGAAACTGTACTAAGTACATCATATTTTGCATAATATAAAGAAATACTGGTTTCTGACACTTACGCGAATATTAGACACTGAAATAAAACTACTTTTTACGGATTTTATCGCGTTGTATTGATATTATTTGATTTCCGGAAATCGGATCGCCAATAATTAACAAAAATGTGAGGTAGCTGTTATTAATTGCAACATTAAGACGTCCAACAACTTAGTCTACTCGTGACCATGGATGTTGTAAAGGATCCGAAACGTCGGGAATCAAATAATATCAATACAATGCGATAAAATCCGTAAAAAGTAGTTTTATTTCAATAAAAAAAATTGATCACTAAAGGTACTGAAGGTGCAGATACGTCATGCTAACATTTTAATGAAAAAGGTTAGTTTAAAAATAAGTCTCGATGACGTGCAACGTGACGCACACGCATATAGATAACGTAGGGCGCGTGCGTCTGTGGTTAATGTCAAAAGGAAATATCAATAGTCAATGAACGGAATGCGTACCCACGAGAAGATATATGAAAACGTATTTTTTGCTATTGTGTACTAACATAAGATACCACTACGCCTGTATCTTCGAAGGGTAGGCAATGAGTAGTCTGGCGGGCTGAGTGAGAGATCCTAGGTTCGATTTGCAGCAGTGTCATAGTCGTGGCATATATCATGAAGTACATGGCCATGAGAGGCTAATAGAATTCAAATGCTGTTTTTATTCAATACTAGTCTGACATACTGACATACCGTCTCGCCTGCACCCACAAAAAAAATTACGATGCCCAAATCGAGCACTCTTTAGATTTGAGTCAGGTTAATGGCATTAGGCTCGCTATTTATTACATGCGACCCTATAACTGTTTCTTACTCTTTCACGCCAGAACGGTTGATCGGATCTGGATGAAATTTGACACAGGGATAGATTATAGTCTGGAATAACACATAGGCTACTTTTTATCCGGGTCGGACACAATTCTGAAGTCCACGCAGACAAAGTCGCGGGCAAAAGCTAGTATAATATATAGTTATTCCCAATTAATTCATTTATACTTCTATGCACAATAGTAGTAGATGCATGAATAGTGGCAGTATGCATGGCAGCATTCTCTACCAGCCAACCTTTGGATTTGGGAGAAATTATAATAGGTACAAAAAAATAAATATTTGAATAACTAGCGACAAACTCTAAATAAACAATAATTTAATATATATATATTTAATATACAAATATTTTATTATATCACTATCACTACATAGTATAAAACAAAGTCGCTTCCCGCTGCCTGTCCGTCCCTATGTATGCTTAGATCTTTAAAACTACGCAACGGATTTTGATGCGGTTTTTTTTAATAGATAGAATGATTCAAGAGGAAGGTTTTAAACGGTTTAGCATTACGCTACGGCTCTTAGGAATGGGGCAACGCGGGTGAAAACGCGGGCGGGTCGTATACATACAATTCAACTATAAGTGCCAGAGACGAAATAAAGTATTTTTAAAATTAAACTATGAATGAAACTAAGGGAAAAGGACAGTTGTTAATTCAGCGACTTCAGGTAGTATTCACGTACTTTGTACTTGAAGGAGAAATTGCTCGGAGCTTTTTATTGTTTTTAAACTGATCAATTGATTTTAAACTAACCCAATTGTGAGGGAGTGTCTTGTGAACTCATGTGACTTTAAAGAACACAGATATAAATTCAAATAATCCATGCATCAAATGTATCTAATAGGTATACATCTGCCCATCATCACTGCAATACGTTGCAGATCACGTCCCCCTAAGCTGTCCACGTGTTACATGATTACATTACGTCACGCGTCACCCAGAAACACAGTTCAATATACACGTGTTCCAAAATCGAACTTCTTCTTCGGTTCGGCGAAAACATTTCGCAAAAAAAATACAAATTGAGAAGATCCGCCTTTTTTACGTCGTTAAAAATGAATAACGGTTTATTATGCAGAATTACCCAATATACCCTTCCAATATGCCACCTCCCATGTAAAACCAAATAAAGCCGGAGACAATACCAGATCTTCAAACACAAACATCGTGTAACTAATGCACATTTTAAGTTAAACTATAAAGTTACACCTTAAATCTAGACAAAACATCCTCCGTCTGCAGCATCAGGTCGATGAACTGAGGGGGTAGGCGGGACTAGGGGGGAGGCAGTATCGCTTCCCTAAACATTAAAAAAAAAGCCTGAACTCTCAGTTAATATTATAAGTTTCTTAACAAATAAGAGTTGTCGCCTCCCACGATGCCCCACGAATGTCGTGATCAGTGTTGCCGTTGATTGACATTTTCAATAGAATTAGAGGGATTTTTAATAATATCCTTACTAATATTATAAACGTGAAATTTTGTGAGTATGGATGGATGTATGGATGTTTGTTACTCTTTCACGCCAGATCGGCTGAACGGATCCGGATAAAATTAAAATTGGCACACAGATAGATTATAGCCTGAAATAACACATAGGCTACTTTTTATCCAGGTCAGACCTAATCCCGAAGTTTAAGTACCGAAATATTCTCAGTAGCAACTCTGAATTTGGATTTGTGCCCGGTTAACGGCAATAGAATCGCCTCCTATTACATGGGACCCCCTTGCCTAACCCTTCGAATAATACTCGGTACTATATAATTAGTCAGTCATAAAATTTCTGATGAATTTTATCATTGCTCAGCTTGGCTTATGTTCAACAGTAGACTGCAATACACCGAGTAGGCCGACCACTACAGGTCAAAGACCTTCCTCCCCTTTTTCCAACATTTACTTAATACTTTTTACAGGCCAATACTACCTGAAAACGGCTGACGGACGGACGAACGGAACGATGGCTGTTTTCATATAACGATGAGTTGAGTTTTCGTCTGGCACACTCGTCGGTGAAGTAATGAATTCTCATAATAATGTTGGGTACGGCGCGGGCGCGGAGCTCCATCGTCTAGACGTCTACGCGCTCTTGTTTACATCGCTAAATTGTCACTCGCGGTGAGGGCTGCCCGAATTTTATGGATTATTACTTACTAGCAACCCGCCCGTGGTTTCACCCGCGTTGCCCCGTTACTAAAAGTCGTAGCGTAATGTTAGCTTAAAACCTTCATCATAGATCACTCCGTTCATTAGTGAAAATCCGTTCAGTAGTTATTGAGTTTATCGCGAACAGACAGATCGACGCGGCGGGGGACTTTGTTTTATAATATGCAAGGTTAGTGTAAATTTTTTTTACGGTAATCATACATGGCGATTTTAAGGTCATTTCAAGTCTTCTTAGTAAAACTATTTTTAAATGAGTATCCATGCTCAAGTTATGGTATAGGTTATGGTAGCGTGCAAATACTGCCGTTTGATTTCGTACTTTAGACCCTCAATTTTACCAACCGTACTCCTTAAAATAGTGGGATTAAAAAAAAATTGGGAAAAAAGCACAACGCTATAGGTACCATCATCCCTTCATATACGCGAAAGATAATTTCCATGACTTTTTAGAAGCCTTGTTTTAAAAATTCGAAGCTAAAAAATAATCAGTGTTAAAAAAATAAGCCTATTAAGAAGAAAATAAACTAAAAATCGTTGACATTAAATTACAATCCAGTTTCTTGTGACAACCCTATAACGGAGCGTGGGTGGTAGCATTGGGGAACCAATTCGAATGGCAATATTTGGACGCAACCATAACCTACACCACAGAGTACGATTAGTTTCCATAGCAGTATTTATTGATGCTCGTCATTAAAGGTTTTTTTTTTTGTACTAAGAGATGCCTGTATGCTTTGTCAGCACGCACACTGGCCGCCTCATAGTAGGTGGCAACCCAGCCTATAGACGCCAGCAACACCAGAAGTATCACCAGCGCGTTGTCATCTTGAGACCCCATTTGTTAAGTCTCATATGCCCAGTAATTTCCCTGGCTAATTACACTTCGAACTAAGCAAACTATTACCACTTTAAATATCTATCTTTACCGTGCTATTGCTATGTAAAGTGGTGCTCAAACAAAAGTAGTCATAGCAAGTTCTAGTATTCTCAAGGTTATATTTTGAGAGTCGCATAAACAACCAAATGCTGGTCGTAGATCACAAAAATCTAAGGTGATCAGTATAAAAGCTTATAAGCGGCATACGACCACGAAGGTCGCTGACCTTTAGGGTTCAAACGCGGCATGTTCGACTCACCAAGTCTGCCACCGGCCACCGCACGGTACCGAAAAACGCACAAAACCGCGTCTAGCCGACAATACGCGGCGTTCGGTCGGATACGGGCCGTGTCCGGATGCGGAGGGCGACGACCCCGGACAGACGTCTGGCTCTTGGTCTATGTATACGTTTAAGATGCGAATTTTACAGTATACGGTGTTACGATCGATCAGCCCGTCTCCGAGGCGAGACGAGGGCGGTACCTCGCGAATGTTCCTGTGTGTGTTTTTAGGATTTTGTTCACCTTCCCACTGGGATTGGAAATTAGTTATTTGTAACGCTGCGCGGATATTGAAAGGAAAACCTATATACCTTTACGCCTGTCTCTCTGAAGGGTTAGGCAGAGGTGTACTGATATCATACCTACAGTTCGCCGGTATGTTTTAGGCCTTGGGCACAAAACCAAAATCGGAGCCGTTACTGAGAATTTATTTGTGGAAAGACGCAATAACATTTCTCGGCCAGGGAATCGAATCGAAGTCCACTAAGTCGTAAGTCAAATGGTTTTTATAATGATTCAGTTAGATATATAAAGTGATCAAATAAGTAAAATAAACCAAGGCAACGGCCTCAATGTATACTGCATAATATTTTAATAAGACACGTCTTTCTATTAAATAAGACCGAAAAAGCGACATCGATTCATGGCGGACATTCTGAAAACCCGAACGAAACGCTTTAAGTCCACTTTTATCATGCTTATTGCTGAAATGTGGAATGCACTTCCCGAGTGGGTCTTCCCCGATAGATATAATCTGGGTGTCTTTAAATCACGAGTGAATCGGTTACTTCTAGGCAAGCGCGCTCCATCGTAGATCGCAGTATCGCTTTATATCAGGAAACTGGTGGTCAAGCGTAAGCCTATCATAAATAAAAAAAGACCACATATACAAACGATTATGATAACAGAGACACAAACTATCATTCAAATTATTTATAAACTTTTACACTAAACAATGACACGCAATAAAAAAAAGCATATTAAAAAAACAACGCGAGTAAAAGCGACATAAAGCATTCATTTATCTCTCTCTATACAGACTGAGCACTCGACTCTACTACGGCGTAGACAATCTACGAGCTACGTCACGTAGTTTACGTCGAGTGCGCTACGACGCTACGCCTGGCGTAGACAGCTGTAGCTTTGCATAGTACGCGATATTTTTTCATTCAAAATTCAACGTTATTATAATGCGGTACGGTATGTTTTCAATTGTGTGTGCCGTTTTGAATTTTTAATACGGAACGGCAGTGTCAAAGTTAATGAAAATATTTTTACAGTTGCTTGTGGCTTTAGCGATTTTGTATACTTGTTTATTGATGAATATATTAAAAGTGTATTTTGAATGTTACCTTGGTTGGTGTTATATTACATATACATACACACTATCACGCCTGCTATCCCCGAAGGGTTGGGCAGATGTGTACTAATGTACACCAACAGTTCGCCTACCTCATTAGTCTAGTGTTCCCAAGCGCGACTACTACGCTAGAGGTCCTGGGTTCAATCGAGCAAAGTGTTATTGGGCTTTTCTATGAAATTCTCAGTAGCAGCTCGGAGTCTGGATTTGTGCCTGGTTAATGGATAAAGGCACGCCTTCTATAACATGGGACCTAAACATAGAGGCGTACTTGTGGTGTACCAATGTACACATTAGTACACCACAAGTACGCCTCTGCCTAACCCTTCGGGGAATACAGGCGCGATGGTATGTTATGTTAACAGTTCGCCGGTATGTTTAGTTCCATATAATTAACGCAATCCTATTGCCTTTAACAGGGCACAAATCAAAATACCAAGCTTCTTCTGAGAATTTTAATTAAAAAAAACCAAAAGGACTACTCGACTTGGCAATCGAATCCAAGACCTCAAGCTTAACAGTTGCACTTACGACCACCAGATTACTGAGGCTGTTTCTGTCTCTCTCAAAAAAAAAAAAACAACTGCTCATAACGCACATGTCAGATCCCTCCATTCTTTAATATTCGACCCTCGAGCTATACGAGTATAACATATAACTCTGTGGTAGAGGTGTACGTCTGTCTGGCGTTTGAATTTTTGATTCGAATCCAAAATAGAGATGGGATGTATCGATGTCTGTGTTGTTAATTTAGCTATACAGCGGCACAATTACGATAATTCAATGGTATTAGAATGGTCGATCAATGATACGAATTGACATAAGCACTGATATATTGCAATAAAACCCGTTTACGCATTTTATTTACATTAACAAAATCCCTAATATAAAAAATAACTGCTTCTTTCGCCTAATGGTCCCAAGCGAGACTGCTACGCTAGAGGTCCTGGATTCAATCCAGTGTTATTGGGCTTTTCTATGAAATTCTCAGTAGCAGCTCGGAGTTTGGATTTGTGCCCGGTTAATGGCTATAGGCTCGCCTTCTATAACATGGGACCTAAACATACCGGCGAACTTGTGATGTACATTAGTACATCTCTGACTAACCCCTCGGGCAATACAGGCGTGATGGTGTGTACACTATGATTTAATCCTTAGTAAGCACGGAAGGAACACATACTTCACGCATGTAATGGTGTCGATTTACCAAAATTACGCCCCACGACATAAAACCCGCGCGCAATAATTACAATCGTAAACCCGTCTCGAATATTTATAATCAAGTTCCTAATTTTCATATATTGCAATACCGACACTGAGGCAGAGGGGGTGCATTTTGGAGGCGTGTCGCGCCCCCTCGCCCCCCAGGCCGTTGACCCCACAGCTGACGGCGTCGCTGAATGGCGGGCATAGTACGGTGCTACTACTATTCCTGTTCTATAGTACTACTATGAAATCTGTTTACTACATAATTATGGGGATTTTGTGCCTTATTTATTTGGCAAATTTGGCTGAAATTTTAAAGTATCATACTAACACGCCTGTATTCAGCGAACGGTTATGCAGAGTTATATTAATGTAGACCCACAGATTTATGCCCGGTTAGTCCTATTGCCATTAACCGGGCACAAATCCAGACTTCGAGCTGCTACTGAGAATTTCATAGAAAATCTCAATAACTCTGCTCGACCTGGGATTCGAACCCAGGACCTCAAGGGTAGCAGTCGCGCTTGGGACCACTAGACTAATGAGGCAGGCAATTTTAGAGTATCTACGCGGATTTTTATTGCATACATAATTTAGAGGGGCTCGTGGTTAAGTAATAACTAAGCTAGGTCAACTGATCTGCAATGTAAGCAGTGCTCGCTGCGGTCTGTCTGTGGATGGGTGAACATTCTTAACACATCGAGACCCCTCCGTGCCTCGAAGAGCACGTAAAGCCGTCAGTCCCGGTTGTCATGCGAACATCTATGACAATTTTTAGTGGTAGTCAGAAGCCCAAAAAGCCTGACAACCAGTTTACCCTCCGGATATCAGTATTGCCTAGAAATTGGGTTTTGGTGACAGCATGTGCGGTGCCTCCCTTACAACACTGCAACCTACAGCGGCCGCTCCAATACGGCTTCCTGGGCAAAGCCCCGCAGAAGCAGCTCCTCCCTGGGATTCTACGTAGCTTTATTTTATTTTTTTGAATACATTCAAAAACGTGTCTGCTGGTTTTGTATCAATTTTGGGAAACAAAAACAGGAAAGCAATCCAGTTGTTTTCTATATAACATTAATATTAAATGTACTTCAATGATATCCCGAAACACGGGACAATTTTCCCGAAGAAAAAAAAATGTCGTAAGGATGTCTCCACTTTTTCTCTGTTCTTTGAAGTTCAGGTAAATTAGCTTTTTTTAGAACGGCTGAACGGATCGTAATGAAATTTGGCACAGAGACTATGATTGGAATAACACATAGAAAGAAGAAAGAAAAAGTATTTATTATTGCAAAAACGCACGATACTTGGACCAAAGGCCAAATTGTCAAAAATACAATCTCAAAAATATACTAAAAGAATAACAATACATAGGCTACTTTTTATCCAGGTCGGACCCAATTCCGCAGTTCTCGCAGACAAAGTTGCGGGCAGAATATTAAAATGATATATAGATGTCGCTACACGTACCTTGCTGAAATACCCGACGATATGACAACCTTCATGGTCAGCGTTTGTCATAACGTAGAACAGGAAGGGCTCGACGTCATAGTACAGCGTCTTATGGTCCAGGAAGAACTTGGCCAGCAGACACAGCTGTTGGCAGTACTGCTTGTGTTTGCGCCCGTCCACTTGCCACACACTAAGGTTGTCTTTTCTGTACACCTTAAAGAGAAAAATATTTTAAAATAGGATAGTTATGTCCTGCTTTAAACCTAATTTAACGCATTTTGACGGACACTCAAAAAATTATAAATAGTTTAATTAATTAATTTATTATTATTTTTTCAATTTTATTAATTTTGTCACACAGAGTCTATTCTCCTTTCTTCTACACTTCATAGCCTAGTGTAAATATCTTATCACCATTTCGATTTAACGCATCAACCTCGTCCAGCTCTCTGATCGATGAAGATAGATGAAGGTGTCTGACATAACAATCAGCACGCAGAACGCGGTCGATGCGTAAAATCGCATCGCCAGGGTATTATTGGTATTCCGTGATTCAGAATTTGTCTGTCGAGATTCATATGAAGCGCGACAGATGTCGCTACGTATTTATTTGTATTTTTCGCTAAGCCTCCTATTTTTACAGTCAATTAAATAATAATAATAATAATAAATCATTTATTTGATCGAATATTGTCACAAAGTTGATGTAATTATTATAAGTACAGAATATTCTGCCGTCTCCGGTGTACAAATATTAATATTAAAATTCAGGGATGATATGGAGCTCCGTAATCTTCTCCGAAACTATCGGATATCCGAAATAAAAACCTATCCGAAACTATAACCGTATCCGATAAAAATGTTTAGAATAATTTCGGACAGGGGCGGAGTAAATATATCGTATTTCACTTTTACATTTCCTAAATTATCTCATATCTATAACCGCAACTATTCGAAATAATCGGATAATCCAAAACAATTTCCTATCCGTAACCGTAACCGATAAAATATTATTCATATATCCGAATCTAAATATCCGAAACTAAATATCCGAAATCTGAAATTTCATAGCCGTAACATCCCTTTTAAAAATCACCATGTTCATAGAGCCTACCTCATCACCTGGCGGGTGCCTCCACACGCACTTGACCTTGTGCCTCTGCGCTCCGGTCGCGCTCTTGTGGTGGTTGAGGCAGAACTCGCACACGAACAGCCGCGGCACCCGGGCCGCGTCACCCGGGTACGGCGATTGGTACCAAACTTCCATCATGAACTTGCCCATCACTACGTATCTGTAAAAAAAAATAACATTACTTTTTTTGTGACGAAAGCACGTAAACATTCGTCATTTTATTTAACTGTCTCATCAGTCCAGTGGTCGTAAGCGCAACGTTAAACATACAATTCGCAGGTTGAGCAATGTTATAAAGGGTTCTTCTATGAAATTTTCTGCAGTAGGTCGGAAATTGGATTTTCACGGTTAATAGCAATAGAGTCAACCCCTATTACATGGGACGTAAGCATACTGGCGCAATGTAAATGTAAAATAGTACTCAAAATTGTATCATTATTTGTGCGAGAATAAATACTTTTTCCTTCTTTCTTTCTTCTTCTACACCTCTGCCGAATCCTTCAACTCTGCGCAACCCCACTTAAATATGTATTTTGTGTAAAAATATTGAAATCAGTGAGGACCTATCCTATCCTATGACAAATGTGAAAGTTAGAACCCCAATTATCTTTTTAGCGAATTTTTTTATTAAAATTTACCATTTGCGGACAATTTCAGACGCATGGTTATTTCAGTGGTAATGTAATATTCGCAGAAATGATTCTCACCTCGTTCCTTTATCCGTAGGTATATCCCCTAGTTCTTCCTCGATCTTGATGGCAGCCAGCGCCTGCGCTTCCCTGAACAAACGCAGGTCGTAATCCGGCGCGAACCCCTCCAGTATCGGCTCCCGGTCCTCCGTGACGTCTTCGTTTCCTGACGCAGCTAACTTCTCCCGTAACTCCTGACTGCCTTTCCACTTTGAACGCATGTCCTGGGGAATAAGTTTCGTTTTTGAGTGTATAATATGTATATGACGGTTTGATTTGATATTGGCTATTACAGTACTATCGCGGGAAGTGAATTTCTGCTTCAATAACAACCAATTTAATTGATAAGGTTTTTGCTACAATTTTGAAGCAACCCCTGTTTCACATTCCTATATAATTGAATTTAGAAATACCCTCTTTTTCTAAGTTCTACAAGGATTCAACTAGCCAATTTTTAAGCTTAAAAGATTTTCTCAATGGTGTGTAAAGCCTGTCAACCTGCACTAGGCCAGTGTGGTTGACTATAGTCTGACTGTTTAACTGGCACGGGTTTCCTCTCAGAATGGGTGGGCCATTTCGAGAGGGAATCTGTGCCCAGTAGTGATAATGTGGGGTACCTTGACTTTGAGCTGGTAGGCGCGCTGCTCGAGCGTGGGCATGGCGCGGGGCCGCTGGTGCAGCTGGTGCAGCGCGCGGCGGCGGGCGGCGGCCGCGGCGGCGCGCTCCTCTCCCGCCGCCACGCACCACGCCGCCGTCACGTTATGATACAGCGGACACGCGTCCCACGTCATGTGACGGTTCGACTTGCCGCCTATTTCATTAAAGTGTTACATTAAATTTTAATGGCGGCTCTACATGCTCCTCGAGACACTACGAGACAGGCCGAGTACGAGTGTGCACATGGTGCCCTCGTAGCGTCGCATCGCGTCTCGCGTGTCGATTTTCTACACTCGAGTCAAATGATCTCGCGAGTCTCGCGATGAAAACGAGAGGTGTCCTGCTTATACACACTCGTTCGTTTAGTGACACGCTAGTTGAAATACTACGAGACACACCGAATCTACGCGACGAGAGGCACGCGAGGCGATAAAACGAGACAAGACAAACATGTGGAGCCGCCATAACATAGAGCCCTAATTATGTTTATGCTTAATTTTGATTATTATATTTTATTTATGTGAGTAATAATGGTACCTACATGGGGTGCCGTTTCCTGCTTAGTTATTGGTCTACACGTAGGCGTCTCTAGCACGTAGTCATAATGTGCCTGTTATTCTTTTTATATCATGAGACCATCTTTTCTAATGATGTTTGCCGGGGTGTCCATTCGGTTATAGTTTTAGACCGCCGCCTAAACCACCTAGACCGGTGCCGCCTACTATACACGCATAAATAGTAAAGATACGGCCGTGTATGTAATAAATAAAGGGTACAATTTAAACGGTCACCAGAAATATTTTTAGATCCTAAGCATAAGTACCAAATAAAATAAATAAATAACTCCAAAAAATTAAAATGACTTTATAAAAAGGATCCTAAAATATTTAATTATGGTCAAAAATAAATAAACACACAGAATAATTGCACGTTTTGTACAAATATTATTTTTGCTTTAATGGATAAAATGGATAAACGGTCACCAAATATTATGCAAAATGTGAGGTTAAATTAGGTTACAATAGTGTATCGTCATGAACCGAATGACTTACCACAGCCTTTGTTATAATATTTTTTTCCTCGATTATTTACCAAATTATAACTTGTGACATAAAATATTGGTAACATCTATTTAATGACAATATAAAATACATATTAGGTATGAAATAAGCTTTAAAGGCGTTCATATATTTTTATGGCATTCAATAAAAAGAAAAATTTGATCTATTTTATACTATTTCAGGAAACACAATTTGGGGACCATTTATCCGTTTTGGTAAGCGTTTCTAAGTTTAAGCACATAAGGAACATTTTTGACAAGCGTTTTAAACACAAGCCATAAATAAATAAAAGTTACACATAGGCTATTGTAGTTGACGTACTAAGTACTAATAAGACTAGAATAAAGCAAACTATTTCTTTTCCTATTTAGTATATCATTTATATACTTCGTCGTTCGCGATATATTCGAAGTCTCTGGTTCTGCACGAACTACAAACTATCGCTCGCTAGCACAAGACAAACACGGAACGCTACCTAACCAGCAAGAATCGTGGAGGTTTCATATCATAAAATGTGATAAGTCTAATTTATTAGGAAGAAAACAATTGTCCAAATGTCAACAGCAAATGACAGCTGTACATATCTTGACGATGTGTGTGTCAAACGCATGGTAGTGTGTGTACTTTCGCACAAATTTTCACGCCCCTTTTCACCATCTTAGGGTTTGAATTTCCAAAAATCTTTTCTTAGTGCTCGTCTACAGTGCAAAAGGAACCAGCATGCAAACTTTCAGGGCTTTAGCTCCTGTAGTTTCTGCTATGCATTGATACGTCAGTCAGTAGGTCCATCAGTCAGCTTCTTCTTTTATATATATAGATTACTTATGTTCATTCAATTCCTTCACCACCACACTATCTCTTTTTGGTAACCCTTCAACTGTCAAGTTTATACCTAGTTATACCGAGGTACTGTACACTATAGTTGTTAAATGATATAGATTGTTGTGTCAAATGATATAGTTGCTACTCACCAAGATGTCCGCTGGAGTCGCAGCCCCGCACGGGACAGCGCTGCTGCGCCGGCTCCTGCGGCGACGGCAGCACGACGGGCGAGCGCGCCGCCGGCCCGCGACCACGGCCGCTCTTCTTTACGTCCTTCATACTGTTACTGTTGCTAGTACTGTTGCTGATGCTGCTATAAAGATGGAATTTGATAGATGTAAATTTTAACGGTTTCTTCCAAAACAAAATTTCTGGAGAGAAAAGAGGGTGTTTGTAAAGCATCAAACCTGCTCATTAATCATTTAAAATTAGATGATTCACAATGCCAAATAAATATTTTACACGTGGGAGAGCCATGCTTCGGCACGAATGGGCCGGCTCGACCGGAGTGATACCACGGCCTCACAGAAAACCGGCGTTAAACAACCCTTACGTTGTGTTTCGCCGAGTGAGTGAGGTTACCGGAGGCCCAACCCTCTTTTAAAGGTCGGCAACACGCTTGTGACTCCTGTTTTGGTGTTGCGGGTGTCCATGGGCGGCGGTAATCGCTTACCGTCAGGTGATCCGTCTGCTCGTTTGCACTCCTATCCCGTAAAAAATAAAATTGATTGAATCGACGAGAGCACGCTATTTCTGTTTTAACGTGGCAGTCTAAGGGCAGTAAATTGCAACAATAATCTTTATAAGGAAATGGAAATTCACAAAGTAAAACACTCACATTTTATCATTGCTCTTATCATCAACATCTGAGTCCGTGTCAGTGTTAGTACGTCGTGACACAGTAGCTAGTCTTGATACACGCGCTGAGAGAGACCTTGTGAGCTTCCTAGGCATGGTAGCTACTGCCGAGTCACCAGAGTCTCCACTCTTTGTTGACTGATCTCTGGTCTCTTGCTGTAACATGGAAATGATATATGGTTGATTGCATCACAATAGACTATGGACGCTGAGGTACTACAGCCCCAAAACAATATGGTTTATTTAATATCATGATATTTTATGGGTGTTGTGTCGGATACTTTATGTATGGTTTGTGCATTATAAAGTTGCATCTATTGTATAGAAGAATTGATCATAAATCAGATCAGAAGAAATCCATGTTGGGCACTAAGGAATTAAAATTTCAATCAATTGCAATTGATTAACTTTTTAATTGTTTAATGGTTAATTAATGCCCAACATTGGAAGAAATGCATGCTGATAATTCTATTTTACTTTGGACATTATTTTTAAAATGTTTAATTATCAGAAAATACAAATTATTATCATCCATTAAACTAACACATTATTACATTGTATGTAGGTATTTTGTTTAAGTAGTAATATTTTTAGTGTAATCAGTACAAGTTGACAAATGGGCTGCCCAGATGGCAGACAGAGGATATCCAACCATATTTGAAGGAAGGCCCGTATGACAGTAGGCATCCATACTGATTTTGTAGAATTAGAATACAAACCTTAGCAGCACTTGAAGGTGGTTTAGTTTTGCCAGTCTTTAAAGGTTCTGTCTTCTTAGGTGTAGGTTCACTGTCACTGTCCGAAGAAACTGACTCAACAGAAGATTGACTGGATGTGCAAGATGATGCACTCTTGTCCTCAGTAGTTTTTTTCGGTGGAGGTCCGTTCGGCCTGTTAACACTTTTGCGTTTTGCATTATCAGATTTCGAATTTGAATCATCATTGTCACCACTGTTATTGCGTGTTGTAGCTGGCGATGTATCTTTTTCATCACTGGACTTTCTAGAACCTCTTTTAGGTTTTGGAGATGTCTTTGGACTTTTATTAGTTGAGGATTTACTTTCAGATTCAGATTCTGAGCTATTATCGGGTGAAAATATACTTTTTTTTTTTAATGCTCCTGTGTCAGCCTTTGGTGGTGCTTTTGGTATAGTTTTTGGAACAGGCTTAGGGGTTTTTGCCCCTGATGGAATTCTTTGTGCAGTTTTTCCTTTAGCAAGCACAGCAACAGCTGATTTAGGTTTAGTGGAACCTCGCCTTCTGGGTGGTAATGGTTTGGGACTTGATGGTTTAGGGGTTTCATCATCACTTGATGAAGAGGCTTTGGTTTTTGAAGGTCTTCTAGGCTTTGGAGGTTCCTCTTTCTTTTTGACTTCTTCAGGTTTTGTTGGGGATTTTGGGGCAGGTGTAGCAGTAGTAGTGGTTGCTGGAGTATCTGAAGTAGAAGATTCAGAGTCTGAGCTGCTGGAGCCAGACCCTGAGCTTGTTGAGGTGCTTCCACTGCTACTTGAATCTGAGGAAGAGCCTGAGCTGCTATCTGTACTACTGTTGCTTACCTTGAATTTAGAAAAGGATTCAAAATTAATTAGTTACTAATTAAAGCATAATACAGATAGGCCTCACAGTTTATTGTGGTCTATAACATAAATATTGAGCAGTAATAGCCTAGTACTATGACTGTTGGACTGCCAAGTCAAAGTTCTCGACTTCGAATCATTCCTGACTTTTTAAAGTCATGTGTGTATTAATAGTTAATTACCACACTTAAATGGCGAAGGAAAACATAGTGAGGAAACCTGCATGCTTGAGAAATTATCTTAACAGTGTGTGAAGTCTGCCAACCTGCACTAGGCCAGCGTGGTGGACTAAAGCCTAATCTCTCTCATTTTGAGAGGAGATCCGTGCCCAGCACTGGGACAGTATAATGGTTTGATTATGTATAACATAACTAGACATAGAATCTTTAAAAGAACTATTAGTTGAAAAAATTGTTTAAGTAGGTATAGAGAAAGCAATTCTCTGACCAAAATCGAGCACATAATAACGATCATAAACAACACAAACAAAATAGACTTTATCATCAATGTTAAGATTGTATCTTGTTTTCTGGTAAAACTACTGGTTTTCTAGTAACTGCAAAGTGTTACAGAGACTTGTACGTTTTTCAACGATTTTAGAATTGATCTTCACTCATAAATATGTAAAACTTTTACTTACATCAAGGTTCGTCATTTTGTTTATTTTTTATCCACAATTAAATGTATGCACATAAGTTCTTGTTACTATCCTTTAATACTACTGCTTATTATTACACATAGCTTGTCTTTAAATTATTGAATTCATTTTCTATTAACGAGATTTAATGTTTGTAACTTTGGACAAACAATTTATCAGCGGAGCAGAGTAGAAAGCACTAGAGCAGAAGACGTCACTCACTATCTGTCAGTTGTCACTTTATTTTACTTTATTCTTTGGTTTGTCACTCTCATTCACAGACTACAAAGTTTGATCTTTAATCTTTATGCTAGAGTAGATTGTAGAGGCTAGAGATACAAAACTGTCTCTCAGTCGTCTCGTTTTTAACGAGCGGTCGCACGATGAGTAAATAAAATGTAGTATTCCCCTGAGAAGGTCATAAAAAAAAATACGTTTGAAAAAAACTTTTCCTCCGCACTAGTCGTCAAGGCAATATTATTGATACTTCGTAATTTTTCGTAATTTCGATTGTTATTTCGTAAAAAAAACCACGTGTGTGTGTGCATGTATGCGTGTCAACGTTATTAATTATGTCAACTGAAAGTTTAAGACTGGTTCTACTTACGTTAAAATTTAATATTCATTGTTTAGGTTAATATCTAGTAGTTTGTACCTATTGATCCAAAGTAGGATCATTTCCTATTTTGTCTTGCCAATAAAAGCCTTTTTATTAAAGACTAACTTAACTTTCTTAAGGCGGATCGTTCAGCTGAGCCCGCGAAATTCAAATTTCAAGTGATTTTTCACAGTTGTAGTATATAACAAGTTCTAGATTCATGGCAGTTGTAATTGCGACATTAACTATACAACATTCACAACTGAGAACTAAAACCTTTACATAAAAATCCTTATCAAGCCAAAAACTTGGCGCAATCTGTGTTATTGGTCAAAATTGACATTTTAAACTACTTTTAGCTACAATAATGATTTTTAAGCAATGGTTTTAGATAAAAATTGTGAATTTTGTATAGTTAATGTCGCAATTACCATTACCATGAATGCAGAACTTATTACAGACCTACAAACTGCGAAAAATCACTTGAAATTTGAATTTCGCGGGCTCAGCTGAACGATCCGCCTTAAGAAAGTAACTAAACTCATCATAATTTAATTTCGAAAATAAATTATTTTGCCACAAAGACATTTAAAAGAGAGAAAGAGAAAAGAGAGAGAGAAAGTGTAAATGTCTTTGTTCAGCCATAAACTTTTGAAGTAACGGAGTTATAATTGCCCACAAAAACGTAATACCGAAATAAATCGTAGTCTCACTACGATTTATTTCGGTATTACGTTTCGGCTTCCTACGGTACTATTTCATCTACTACTACTTCACTGGAAATAAAAAACCGGAAAATCGTTTCAAAATTGGTAAAGTTATAAAAAAATGTACCTATTCGTTTACATTTCCAGTGAAGTATTTTGGACGATACGGTAAAATAAATTGTGCTTGAATTACGATTTATTTGGGTACTACGATTGTAAGAGAAATTCGGTCCGCCGGACTCTTAAAAAATAGGGATCCACTGTTACTCACTCTCCCCTAATTTGGAATGAGAAATGCTAAAAATTCCTAACAAAAAGTGTAAAGTAAAAAGTTAATTAAACAAAAAACACGACTTCCATAAAAGATAGAAATATTTTAGCAACCAATCTCATGTAGTTAAAGGCAAGTCTTTGGAGTTTGGAGAAAAGTAAACAAAAAAGTACTTCAAACTGTTATAAATATAGATTTATTCCATTATCAGCCTTAATCATATCAGATGCCTTTTCGGCGATCATTATCGTTGGCGCATTTAAATTCCCACTTACAATCGAAGGCATAATACTGGCGTCTACCACACGAAGTCCGGATACTCCTCTAACCCGTAACTTTTCATCGACCACTCCCTTACCCTCGGGACCCATAGCGCAAGTTCCGGAAGGATGCCACTGCGTTGTCGCCATATTCAAAACAAAACATTTCCAGTACTCATGACTACCGAAGCCAAACGACTTGCATTGAGGAACTTTCAAGTCAATTACTTCTGCTTTTATATTTTCTAAATATTTTGTATTTTTAACACTAATAAAGTCTTCGACATAACGAGCGTGATTTTCTATATCCACTTTGTTAGAATAATATCCATTATAAATTAGAGGGTAGATTTCAGGGTTCTTGCTTTTCAATCTAATCCTACCTTTAGATTCTGGATGTAGTATATCCAAAATTGTATACAAAATCCGCCTGCCGTTATTTGCTTCGGACAGAAAGTAGCAGATTTCATCTTCAAAGCGAAAAACATGTGAACATATTAAAGGTGATACAAGAGAGTTAGCTGGTAAGGGAAAAACTGTTGTTTGATAATCGGGATATGTCTGACTTTTGTTGACTGCTACATGCCCCAAGATAGAAGGCACAGGGAACTTATTGAGGTTAGTTAAAGTATCTAAATTTTCTACAACCGATGAGGGGTCAATCTCGACAGCCATAGGGATACCAACCATAGGATGGTCTTGTAAATTGCTACCAACACCAGGAGAATCTAATAATACGTCGATGCCTAGCTCATCCAAATGATTTTTTGGTCCTATACCTGACAACATCAGCAACTGAGGACTATTGATAGCACCAGCGGATACAATGATTTCCCTTTTGGCTAATACGTTTATTATTTTCTTATTGGGTAATTTAACTTCAATACCTATAGCCTTTCTGTTATTATTAAATATAACTTTCCTAGCTAAAGTATTTTTCAAAACAAAGAGATTTTTTCGATTTTTAATTGGCTCGAGAAAAGCTGCGGCCGTATGCTGTCGTACATTGTTATCCACCGTGTAAGCAGGCATTCCATACCCCAACTGTTCATTTCCATTATAATCTAAAATAATTTTATGGCCATTTTCGTGGAAGGCTTGTAGATAATTTTCCGTTTTCTTCTTCCATTGAGGTCTTGTAACTCCCAGTGGCCCTTCGGTACTATGAAAGACTCTTAAATCACTCTGCATCACTTCTTCGTCTCTAAGCCTTTCGCTTTTCTTGAAGTAGTATATGACTGTGTCCCAATCCCAGCCTTCGTTGCCTTGCTGTACCCAGTCGTTGTAGTCGTGTTTGTTTCCTCGCACGTAGAACATATAGTTAGCTCCGCTGGAACCGCCCAGCATCTTGCCTCTGGTAACATGGACGCTTTTCATCAGAAGACCTTGACTTGAGTAACCATCGTTGACCGTATAGTAGTTCCAGTCAGCAGCAGAATAGTCCACGAATGCAAACAATCCGGGATACTGAAATAAGGATAGGCTAATTCCACAAATGTAAAAAGGATACTGAAAACTGCAAATTGAGTCAGTGATTAAATATGCACAATTGCACAGCTCAGTGCATAGGCGTTTATAATTAATTTAGCTATTATGTTTTTTAATCCTTAAAAAGGTTGTCTGTAAAAGATCTCTGTTCACGTTAAGATCGCCTTTTGTGGACCTTAATTAAGGATGATTTTAATTAACATTTACGATGTGCAATAAAGAATTTAATCATTTGTTTGTACTTACTTACTACCCTAATTATGATTTTATTTAACTTTTTATGATGTGCAAAGGATAATTAATTATTATTCGTTTGTTGCATATCATAAAATTATTCCATCATTATCATTATCAGCCTATAGTTCACTGCTGGACGTAGGTCTACCCTAATTTACGCCATTTCACCCTGTCCTCGGCTTGTCGCATCCAGCTTCCGCCAGCAACCTTTCGCAAATCATCACTAGGTACATCTTGCCTTGCATCCTACGCTACGTTTGCCGAGTCGCGGTCTCCACTCAAAAACACGAAGTACAAGAAATTTTCTCTAATATAATAATTCATACATAAAAATAGGTATTCATGGTGCTGTGGGGGGATGCGTATAACCTAATCCCTTTCATTTTAATAGGAAACCCGTGGGGACCAGGACCAGTGTGACAGTAGATATAATGGGTTTTTTATTCTTTCCATTCTTTAATAAACTTTGTTCTTTAACAAAAATGTAGTACCTACCTACCTACTTGGCACGTTTTCTGGTGGTAAGTAATGATCCTTTATTTCGATTTGTCAAGATAAGCCTCTACCACCGACCTCTAGCCCTATACCCACCCTATAGTTGACTGGTAGAGAAAAGGAATATTTTCGTCAATGTACCTATATTTTAAGCTGCTTATAGTTATAATAAATACACAAATACGTGGTAATGCTCACCTTTGCTGAAGGAGGTGGATTGCCACCAGCTTCTATAAGCAGCACATTCCAATCAGAGATCTCTGTGAGTCTGTTAGCAAGCACACAGCCCGCTGATCCAGCACCCACTATGATGAAGTCGAATACTTGCCCGTCTGAAATTATTAAATAAAAAATTGCAGGCACCTTCGAGACATGGCCTCACCCTTTGAAGGGGTCCTTATTTAACCCCCGACGCAAAAACGGCTGGGTGATATAAGTTTGACGTGTCTGTGTGTGCGAGCGCGCGCGCGCGTGTGTGTGTGTGTGTGTGCGCTTGCGCGCGCGTGTGTGTGTGTGTGTGTGTTAAATAACTACTTTTTTATTATTTAATGTAGTTATTTATAGTACCTACTGAAAATACTCATGGATCGTCTGCCGCCTGCCTTTGCCCTATAGTCACGGTCATGGGATTATTCACAATTATTCATGACAATCGCCACGACCATGACAGAGTGGTTCAGCGTTCGCAAGACCCCTTCAAAGGGTGGACGGCGGAGGGCGCAGTCAGACCTTCGCCCTCCATTAGCTGTGGCCTGTCAGCGGCTGAGTTGGGGAGTCCGCCGCCGCCGCCCAAACAGAAAATTGCCACAGTAGGCGATGCGTAATAGATGCCTTGTCTTGCCTTATAGTGCGGTTTTTAGTCAGTACGAGTCTTACATGCGCTGCCGCCTCCCGAGGTGGCTGACGATCCATGAGGATTTTCCGCACCACTAAGAAGTGTGTGCGTAAGGATTGAGGGTCCTAATCGTGAATCGAAAAACTAATGTTATATAGATTTAGTAGAAGTTGTAAAACACCAAAAACAAAACAATACATTTATTTTAAATCGGTTCTACAATTGTAGAACCGATGTATTCTTTATTTTCAATAAATTACGAAATTCATACAGACCCTTTACTTGTGCTTGTGGAGGGAAATCATTGGCATCCAATTCAAGGAGTGCGATGGAATTGAAGAAAATTTGTAGCAATTTCACAAACGGCCGAACTGTCCGGACGTTAATTAATGATAGCAGTTGTGTCAATATATTCATCTGGAAAGAATAAAAAGCAGCTTAGTTAATTATTATTACTTATAACTTTTACTCTCAATAATATGATAGTGATTTCACTGGCCTGTATAATATGTCTTTCTATGTCTGTACCAAAATTTATCGAAATCAGTTCAGCAGTTTAGGTATGAAATCGCAGCAAACAAACAGACAGAGATAATTTTGCATTTATAATATTAGTATTGATAATTAATAATACCTACTTATATTATTAATAACTAGCTTTTGCCAGCGACTTCGTCCGCGTGGAATAGTTACTTTGTTCCCTAGTTCTTCGCCCACGGTTTCACCTGCGTTGCCCCGTACCTAAGGGTTGTAGCGTGATGTTTTATAGCTTGAAACCTTTCTCATGAATCACTCATTTTCCCAACATTTCCCTTCACTGCTCTGCTCCTATTGATCGTAGCGTGATGAAAAGTATACTATAACCTGCCCAGGAGTATGAAGAACAATTGTACCAAGTGTCGTTGAAATCCGTCGAGTGGTTTTTGTTTCTATAACGAACATACAGACAGACAGACAACAATTTTACTGATTGCATTTTTGGCGTCAGTATCGATCACTAATCACCCGCTGATAGTTATTTTGGAAATATATTTCATGTACAGAATTGACCTCTCTACAGATTTATTATAAGTATAGAAGATAGATAAATTAGGTACCTACTTAATTTGTATAAGTAGGTAAGTAATTAGAAAAAAAGGACCATACAGTGGTACACACTACACTTTCTAAGCATTGTTAAGTAGGTACCTATTATCAATTAAGTATTACATTAATCTTGTTTATAATCATGATGTTAAAATATATTTAACATAACATAACATACCATCACGCCTGTATTCTCCGAAGGGGTAGGCAGAGGCGTACTAATGTACACCCACAGTTCGCCGGTATGTTTAGGTCCCATGTAATAGGGGGCGAGCCTATTGCCATTAACCGGGCACAAATCCAGACTCCGAGCTGCTACACAGAATTTCATAGAAAAACTCAATAACACTTTGCTCGACCTGGGGATCGAACCCAGGACCTCTAGCGTAGCAGTCGCGCTTGGGACCACTAGACTAATTAGGCAGTCATTCAAAATATATTTAATGATGAAATAAATTCTTACTTTTCTTTATATGTGCCGTTTACGCAAACATAAACACCAATAACGTTTACATGGAACCACCTTTAAATAATTATAAAAGTTGCTACATACAACTCATTAAATTAATTAGTCGTGTACATAGAACACTTCCACTAAAATTTTTATTATATTTTATTTAGTTCAGTACCTATTCTGAACTAAAAGGACAGAGGTCCGATATGTCCGAAGTAAACCACTAACTGAATCGAATGAATTTGCTGTTCCATAAGAAAATTTAAATAAGAATTTTAACTAATATAAAATATGAATTAAACCGAACTTAGAAGTCACATTTCTCAGAAGGTCAGAGGTGTGACCTTCTAGTTTGAAATTGGAATGAAAACTGGTCGCCAGTTAACGGACAGGAATAAAAACATCATTTACATAAAAATATTAAATACTAGCTTTTGCCAGCGACTTCGTCCGCGTGGAATAGTTACTTTGTTCCCTAGTTCTTCGCCCGTGGTTTCACCTGCGTTGCCCCGTTCCTAAGGGTTGTAGCGTGATGATATATACATTGATAGTTTGAAACCTTTCCCATGAATCGCTCATTTTCCCAACATTTCCCTTCACTGCTCTGCTCCTATTGATCGTAGCGTGATGAAAAGTACACTATAACCTGTGGTTTGGGCTGTGCGTTGATAGATCACTATGTCAGTCAGTCAGTCACCTAACGTAAGAGTAGACAAATACATATAATCAGAAAGCTCCGAACTGCTAAGCTATCGGGAGTTACACGTGTTATTGTGAGTCAACCATAAAAGATAGACATTTGCTGTCGTGGAATATTTTTTATATAATTTTAAGGAGAACATTTCCGTCATACATGATTTTTGTGTAGCTTTAACCATTAAGGCTGCACACGCGACGGAAGCTTAAAAAATTGAGTAAGTTCTCCTGTTTTCCCAACATTTCCCTTCACTGCTCTGCTCCTATTGATCGTAGCGTGATGAAAAGTATACTATAACCTGCCCAGGAGTATGAAGAACAATTGTACCAAGTTTCGTTGAAATCCGTCGAGTGGTTTTTGTTTCTATAAAGAACATACAGACAGACAGACAGACAGACAGACAAAAATTTTACTGATTGCATTTTTGGCATCAGTATCGATCACTAATCACCCGCTGATAGTTATTTTGGAAATATATTTCATGTACAGAATTGACCTCTCTACAGATTTATTATAAGTATAGAAGATGTAACATTTCTAGGTAGGTACTTCCATTTACTGAATACTGTCAGAAAATTAACTCACAAACAAAATAAAATAAAGTCAAAGTCAAAACATTGACGTACCTATTTCAGGGTCCGGCGAAGCTTGAATTGCTTACAAAAACTTCTTAGGTACCTACTTACCAAAATAAATCGTGATCCAAACACAATTTTATGAAATTGTGTGATTATTGGGATTTGGTTTAATTTCCTACCTAAGACGAATTGCGTCTACTACGAGTACTATTTCACTGGAAATAAACGGCCGGAAATTCGTTTCAAACTTGGTAAAGTTATCAAGACTTAAATTCGCTTACATTTATTTCCAGTGAAATATTTTGGACGAAATGGTAGAGTAGGAACCTAGATTAACTGTATCTGAATCCGAATAATAACATAGTTTGATTGGATTGTATTTCAATTAGGTACAATTATTTTGTTACTAGCTTTTGCCAGCGACTTCGTCCGCGTGGAATAGTTACTTTGTTCCCTAGTTCTTCGCCCGCGGTTTCACCTGCGTTGCCCCGTTCCTAAGGATTGTAGCGTGATGTTTTATAGCTTGAAACCTTTCTCATGAATCACTCATTTTCCCAACATTTCCCTTCACTGCTCTGCTCCTATTGATCGTAGCGTGATGAAAAGTATACTATAACCTGCCCAGGAGTATGAAGAACAATTGTACCAAGTTTCGTTGAAATCCGTCGAGTGGTTTTTGTTTCTATAACGAACATACAGACAGACAGACAAAAATTTTACTGATTGCATTTTTGGCGTCAGTATCGATCACTAATCACCCACTGATAGTTATTTTGGAAATATATTTCATGTACAGAATTGACCACTCTACAGATTTATTATAAGTATAGATTACGTTTGTATGAAGAATTCGGTACGCATAGTTGCACGGTTCCAAAAAGTGGGTCTTATGGAGAGAAGCCGACAAGAAACTCCATACTTAGATAGTAACACTATGTTTTAAAAAAAAACATGCTTACTTACAATATTATGTAGGTACCTATCTACCTAATCTTTACAACTTTGTTTTAAATAGTTGCTGAGAATTATGCTGTTTGATGTGTAAGATTTATTCAATAATTAATAGGTACCTATTAACTACATTTTAATTTTAAAAAAGAAAGGGATTGCTACTTGCCACAGCAAGTAAGAGCTAACCAGTCCCAATAGGCAGTACCCGTAGCACCCAAACATGTTTTATCCAGAAGATAATCTCCCAATTAATTATTAGTTAGCTTGCTTGCCCAGAGTAAACTTCATTTTGTTATTTATATTGCTGCCTCGCTCAAGACCACTAGGCTAACTAGTAGTCCTGGTCCTGGATTCGATTCTTAGGTTGAGCAAAGTGTTTAATTGTATTTGTTACGCTTACGACCTACTGAGAATTTCGACCCGGGAATCCAAACCAAGACCTCTAGCGTAACAGTTGTGTTTAGCCTTATGAGGCAGTAATTAGTTTTAATTATAAATTAATTAAAACCAATTAGGTACATAGTATTAAGTTAATTATACCTAAACATTAAGGTCAATCTGTACAAGCCTATTACTTACCAACTCTTCAAAAAGTATACAGGACCTACTTTATTTTTAAAAAAACGTTGCCCCACACCAGGATTTTCTCCTGTATCGTGGGTGCGTTTTACACACACAAATTCTCCCATACACAAACACCCAGACCCGGAACAACTATAGATCATACAAATATTTGCTCCGTGTGGGAATCGAACCCACAACACGTGGCGCAGAAGCCGATCGCTCAGTAACTACGCCAAACGTGTCAACTTAAAAACAATGTATTAATATTTTTATTATCTTACGGCTAATAAAGTATTTTCACTGATTATAAAATATCATAAAACTAAAAATTCTGAACACGCAGGGCTTTTGTTGGAGATATTCATGAATCGTCCAGCTAGGAGTCCTAGCTATAGTGTACTTCAGCGTCGTCCTAACCTAGGACGTTACGTACGACGCACAGATATTTAAAAGTCGGTGATGCACCGTAAGACTTTTTTTGCGAAGAGGAAACCTAAAGTACCCGTGGCCTTCACTTATATTGGGGAGCTGGTTAGGGCGAATGGGATTTTGCCGCACCAAAAACCCTCAATGGCCATCAGTAAAACAGACGACGGCTACTACAAAGTGATAATATGCGTGGCTCGAAATAATTTTGTCATCCCATTTCTCGTGACAAAAATGGCTTGATATGACTTAAATAATGGGCCAACATTTTGTCGTGGCACACAAATAATATGCTAGCAAACGTACCTAGTGTATGCGCCCGCCGCGCCGGGCAGGTGAATTGACGACTCACGGAAGGCAGCCGGCACCGGCAGTGACTGGATGAGGAAAGCCGAAGATCGGGCTCTGTGGCACTAGAAGAGGCCTATGTCTGTGTAGTTAATTCTTCAAAACGATACGAGTATTTTTCTAGGGCTCTTAAAAAAGCAACATTTTTATAAGTGAAAAAAATTTGACGGCTACCCCCCAGGTCCCTGATAAAAGTAGTACCTAGGTATTGTCATGAAAATACTGTAAGTATTTTCATAATGGGGTATGGTATTTTCATTTTCATCATTCAGAGTCGCTAGGTCTTTTTTATTGTTTTTATTGTTCTAGGGTAAACAAAGAGGTATTTTGAATGATTTTTTCGAATAGACCTTTAGACTTAGATAAGATCTGACAAACAAAAAAAACTTGTTATTTTAAATAATTCATGTTCCCACACAAAAATTACTAACCGACATTGTACCTATTGTGTGGCCTATTTTATAGTTTAGGTAGGTACATACGGTGACGCATTAAACTATACAGTTTGCTCTTCGGACCGTCCACCCATATTACATTGCAATAGCGGTGATTTTTCTAGTCAAACTGTAAGATAGCTTGAGGTGTTGTTGTATTATCTATTCATCGTGTGTACTTACATTACATCCTGCTCAGGCCGCCTCGTGAATATTTATCAAATCTCACAATACCTGCTAAAAAAAATTTTACGATAGGTAGATACATACCCAACTGGTTTGAGCATAGATTATAGCAGGTAACTGTTGTTGTTACATTCAAAAGATCCTAATTTTAATATGTATTATGTAGGTAAGTTTTATATGTATATTATGTATATGTATACATATAAATCTTTTAAGGTTAGGCAGAGGTGTATCAATGTATAGGTACCCACATTTATCCGGTATGTTTAGGTCCCATGTAACTATAGATGGGTTTCTGCCCAGGCATTTTGGGCGAAAAAAATAAATGCCCTGGCTAAACCCATCTCTACATGTAACCTATTACATGCTTTTAACTTTTGTAGCTATCATCGTTTACGGTTTTATCTGTTTGTAATGTGTTTCTTTGTTCCAAATAAACAATTTTTATTATTATTTATTATTTATACGTAAATCTACAAACGACGTTAACCTTACAGAAGCAATTACAAAATCACTTGTTAAAAAAGATAAGAGCTTAGTTATCTTTTTAGATCTGTCGAAAGCATTTGACAGTTTCTGTTCCTCTTCTCCTGAAAAAGCTGGAGGCCATTGGTTTATGGGGTGATACTGTAAACATATATAGGAGTTACTTGAATGAACATACACAGTGCGTGGGGATTGATAACTTCATGAGTAAGGAAGAGTAGCTTACCTACGTACGAACTTGTTTTTAGTGTACATTAACAACTTGAGTTAACTTCCATTATTAAACTGTAAAATATTAACCTTCGCGAATGACACAGTGTTTATCCGGCACAGCGACAGTTGGAATACGGTGCACTGCACTGCGGAAAATGCCTTTGGGGAAGTGATGTCTTGACTTTCTGCCAATCTTCTTACGCTGAATATTGAAAAACCTAGGTACGTCACCTTCTCTACTTCAATGGCCACACAGGTAGTTTTTAGGTAAACGCGCATACCTGCGATATTTCGCAATCAACCTACAATTGTCTATCCCTTCTACTTATTCACAGAAAATATCAAATATCTCGGAGTGGAGATAGACTCCTGTCTTATATGAGGAAAACATAATTATTGAAACTCTCAACTCGCGCATCAGGACACTAATATATATCTTTAGGAAACTGCGACCATCTGCTAGTCTTGCTATATTAAAACTAGCCTATCGATGCCTGGCTCAGTCTATTTTAACCTTATGTTCCTGTTTCCAGTATTCCAGTCTAATGAATCAGCTGGCAGCCGCCCTGCCAACTAATTCATTAGACTGGAAGAGGGCACAAAGAGCTGCTCTAAAGGTTCTCTCAAAACGCCTATTATAATATACTCCATTTCCCTGGAAGAGTCCAAGAACGGATGTATTCACACTAGGGCTTCCAATACCGGTATTACGGGATCCCCTAATACCGTAATCACGGAAGATTTCGGTCTTTTTTTATTCAGGGTATTGACGAGCCAATACCGTGATTACGGTATTACACACATTAATATTTATTGTTGCGGTTTATCGTAATAAGTAGTAGGAAATTGTGGTAAGTGATATAATTTACGTATATTTGAATATTTGCTAGTTTGGTTAATCGTTTGCCGTGTCAGACTGTCGGTATCGTCGTCTTTGCTGCAGCTGCCTCTTTGCACCAAATGATTGCATGATTACATTTCCAGAAATAATAATACCTATGTTCATTTTAATATGATCACATTCAGATAATAATAAGTGTAGATCTCTTTAACATAGTACTTTACAAAGTCTATGTCTATGTGTCTACGTGCAAATTTGCAAAATGACTTGATTTAGTTTAAGTTTTTTTTAAATAAAACTTTGCCCCACGCTAGGAATTTCTCCTGTATCGTGAGTGCGTTTACAAACACAAATTCTCACATATACAAACATCTAAACCCGGAACAACTACCTGTAGGTCATACAAATATTTTTTTCCGTGTGGTGATCGAACCCACAACACGTGGCGCAGAAGCCGATCGCTCAGCCGCTACGCCAAACGTGTCTTCGTTTTGATTTCGTTCCTAAATTCTTAGTCCTATAATCAATCAATACCAAATTGATCGTTCAGCTGAGCCCGCGAAATTCAAATTTCAATTTTTTAAATTTTTTAACTATACAACATTCACAACTGAGCACTAAAACATTTACTTATAAATCCTTATCAAGCCAAAAACTTGGCGCAATCTGTGTAATTGGTCAAAATTGTCATTTTACACTACTATTGGCTACAATACTGATTTTTAAGCAATAGTTTTAGATAAAAATTGTGAATTTTGTATAGTTAATGTCGCAATTACCACTACCATGAATACAGTACTTATTATAGACCGACAAACTGCGAAAAAACTCGAAATTTGAATTTGGCTCAGGTGAACGATCCGCCTTAAATATTTTATAAAATTGAATTGAATTTCACAATTAATGAATGATTGGTATAAACCATAATAAAGACTGATTCGAAAATAACACTTACCTATTTTAATAGTTTTAATAATGTCCTAATTAAACTTGTGTTCAATATCGTGATCTCGGTATTGACCAGACTACTATCGTAATTGATCACGGTATTGAAAAAGTCCGGTATTTGGTGTCCCTAATTCACACTTCCACAGAGAGACAGCTCTTTGTGGCACGCACTATTCTACGCAGCATTCATCTACTCTCTAGAGACATAATACCAGTCGTAGAAAGAATAGAATCTGAAATGTGAAATCTTACCCCAGACGGTTAGCGCTAGTAGAAGCTACTACATACTCACCTGTCGCCTTTATGACACCATAAATAAACGGTATGTTTAAGTTCATCCCTTGACTCTCTGTGAATGTAACAAATCCATAAACAAACAGGAGATAGAAGACTTAATAAAGGTGATCACCTAAAACATTGATATAAGACGCTCTTTGTCATAGTTCCGATTATGGGTGCCTTTCACAGCCATGCACACATATTCACTCCCTCCTCACCACTGACCTCTATAATACTGTATAGCTCTTCACACACCAAAAAGATACAACTACGTCATACAAACCCCCTACACACAAATCTCACACCCCTCATGGCTCATACATCCACAGTTCCCACATCACAGCGCTATCTTTTCTGTGTGTAATGAAATGAAATGCTTCATATATGTTGACGTTACTCAGTGTGGCCTACGTAATACATTAAATCTCTCCCATTAAATGGGTGAATAACCTGATAAGTTCTGTTGAATTTCATTAAAAATAGAAATATTTTAATTCATTTAAATAAATACAAAATTATTTTATTAAAAAATAGTTCACAGTAATTTGATTGCTTGTTTGCCCATCGCTGTCATTAATTTTGGGGAATTCCGTCTTTTGATGTTGCAATTCTGTCGTGCCCATTAATGTGCATTTGATCAGTCGAGTGTTTTTATTTATTTTGAACAGGAAATCTTCTAAAAGTATGGCGTAAATCTAATATTACACGTATTTTCGATCAATCTGAAGTGTATTTTCCATCTTTGAAAGTCCTGTGTTCTCAAAATGTCGAGATCAAGTTCTGTGGAAGATATTCCTGAACAGTGTAAAGTGAGTTTGATGTTAAAGAAATTGTTTATTTATTCTTTGTCCATCGGACGTATGACCTTTGCTCACGTTGCCTTTACAACAGTTAGATATTAGTAAACAACTTGATATTCTTCGTCTGTAGAAAGCCATGTGTATTGCGTCATTAGAAAAGGAAATGCTCAATTTGTATTGTTTTATGCGCTAGATTTTTGTTCAGTACTTGTATTAAGTGCACTAGGCACGTTCCAGCGCGCAATGACGTATCAGACATTTATGTAAATTGTAAATGATCGTAGGTAGGTAGTTGTAACCTGATAGAAGCAGTCTTGTAAATACCTAATTGAAAGAAGGTATTGAATCTTAGTAGTACTCAAAAATCCACACTCCTCCAAATTTTAACACTTATTACATTTGAATTTTAAAAAGTCTACACTAGTATTAGGATACTAGTGTTTTCTTGTTAAAAGACATTAAAAATATCTCAGTAGATTCAGCTAGAAAGAAAGAGAAGAAAGATGTAATTTATATAATTATATTAAATTAATACTGCTTCATTAGTATAGTGGTCCCAAGTGCGACTGCTATGCTAGAGGTCCTGGGTTCAATCCCCAGGTCGTATATATAAATATATATATATATATATATATATATATAAATAATGATAATAAACACAACTGTAGAGCATAGCAGAGCAGAGCACGATCGTAGAGCTCCCTATAATATGGTCGAGCTACACAATGTCTGATGCATGTGTGCCGTCGGATGGGACTGGTCTACTCAAAGCCGCTATGGATCTTTCTTCAAAAGACCATTTCAGACTGCCCTGCATTGTATCACTTACATATTCTTATACAGTACGTGCAACATAAGTTGACCGGACTGAAGTTAGCTGTTTGGTTGTGCAGTACACAATTTTTATCGTAAACAATCCACTGCACATTAAAACGGCGAACTTCACTCCAGCCAACTTATGCCACGCGTACTGTACTATTATGTCTGGACTTCAAAAGAGACCATGATTCTCTGAGTTTGTTTCGGTGTTTCTTCTCAGAGGTTGTCAGCTAGGAAATACCGACACCATCTAGGATTTAAAAAAAAGACATGGATAAGTATCCTTGAGAGATCTATTTACAGAAATAAATATCAAATAACCATAGCTGGGCACCGTTAATCAAATAGTTAACTTCGTTAATCGTTAATCCGCTACAAAAAAAGTTAGCTTCGTTAAGCGTTAAAGCGTTACATTTCGGAAGAATTAACGCAAGTTAACGTTAATCGTTAATCCGTTAATATGTGTAAAATTGCATTTTTATATCGTTGCGTTAGTGAACTTATACAACTTGTTGGTTTAGGTTCTGGAAGTTAACAGGTTAGGAATAAAACAAAATACTTGTATAATTCAAATGTGTAATTTAATCGTCGGGCATAAGGTGCATATTCCCCTTCATGAACATTAACATGTTGAAGTTCTCGTCTGAAAGCGAGGCTCGTTTTGGTGTTATAATGTCTTTATCCGTGGAAAACAGACGTTCAACTGCAGCGCTTGAGGGTATAGCAGTATTGTATTTAATAAATAGATTTATGAATAAACAAAACATTCGTCACTCTAAGCACTGGCGCTAAGTAATGAAATGATCAAACGAAAAAATATCTTCGCAGTCAGTTTTCTCGCTCGCACGTGCCGGCAAAATATATCTAGTTTTGTTTTTGTTTCACGCGCTGCCACGCGCCGCCCGGCACTTGTCATTCGTTTCATACTTGTCTGAACCTGTTTTTCGCGCCGCGCCGCGGTGCCGTGCGGTAAATAGTAGGCATTAGATTAACGATTAACGGGCTTCTGCATATTAACGGAAGTTAACGTGTCCGTTAACATTTTTAAAAGTTAACTTAAAAGTTAATTCGTTAATCAAAATGTTAACTTCGTTAATTAACGATTAACGGATTAACGAGTTAATGCCCAGCTATGCAAATAACTAATATAATGATACACAGTTGTTAAACATTTCAAGTAATCAATACTTATAATATACAAAACTTAAGATATGGTGAAATTGTGCATTTTATTGAACAAATTGGCTCTTGGCATCTATACAGTCAGATCTGAATTTTAGTGACGACCAAGTAAACATTTTGAAATCGAAAGGAGGTTCATATTTTGCTTGTAAGGTTTGAACTAAATATATACATATACAAATGTGAGATTAAATAAAAGCTTGTAAAAATCGTTATCATTGCATAAAGCATTCATCCTTGTGGATCAAATTCCTATATCCATGTTTTTTAGCCAGCTTTTTAACTACCTCCTTGTGTTTTACCCTGGGCAACGGCCTATGCTGACTAGACATTCTTGACCGTAATCCGCTCACTGAACTGTCCGTAGTGAATCTCCTGGTGCTTTGCCTGTGTATCATGGATCTAAACAGTTCTTTTCAGCTTATAAAAATAATTTCATGAATCACAGTCTTGAAACAGAACCTGTGAAGTTTTGCCAATGAATATGAAACAAAAACCAACTAGGTATATATTTAGTAATACAATTTTGATTTTTTTTAAAAGACAGTTGTCACACTGGGGAACAAGTCTTGTGTCATAGGCAACTTCACAAATAAACATTTAACGGGCACAAAGTACACCTAGACTTGAAAGAAATATTGGTGGAACACAGATATTTGCCTCAGTTGGGAAGTAAACCCATCACACGCAACGCAACAGTAGTAGCAAGATGACCACCTTAACCACTATTCCAAACATGTCATCAACTGAAAGCAATATTTCCATAGTATTTTGTTTGAAAATTCTATAATCAATATGTTGGTATAGAAATAGTAACATTGATAAGCTTATTAGTATTAGTTTGTATTCATGTATGATAATCTAGACACGTAAAACCGTGTCCAGCAAAGTTCAAAGAAAAAGGAACTGGCGATGCTAGTGCTAAGCCTAATCTTGAGCATGATTATTTGCTGAACTTGGCGCCCATTTAGATCTCAATTCATAGTCGGCGAAGTTGATAACTATGCTTATTGAACTTGGCCCCATTTTCATAATATGTTTTTGATAGGATTATAGTACTCTTGTAAATAATGTGTCGCCTGAAAAATGTAATAATGAAGACACTGTGATTACAAATTTGGAATTTTATTATTATCAACTGTCTTTGTCAATAGTAAACTAATTTTTGATGGTTTGAAAAGCTGGTAAAAAATATTAATAATAATCAATAGATTCTGATACTATAATCTTAAATATATCTCAGTCAAATTGTTGTTAGTGAAACATTCAATATCTACACAGCCACAAATATGTTGTATAATATCTGTTCATCTTTCAGGACCTTTTTACACAAGATGGAGTCCTGCTTAAGGCCTGCCTTGGTAGACCGGTCATGGACCTCAACTCCATCGGGATGCTATGTATTGTGCAGAATCAGGACTCCAGCAAGTGCATCGAGTGGAGACCGAATGACCTGATCACCATAGACTCCGACACACAAGACCAGGAATGGGCGGTCGTCAATACTATTGGTATTACCATGTCTTATGCTCAAGGTAGATTTATTAATCACTAGTTTTTGCTCAGCAGTTCGTCCTGGTGTGATTACGTCTGTTTTAATCATCTCATGGTTACATGTGAATTCCACAATTCATTTACGTCGGCGAGGTCCATGTTCATTGCTACTTTAAAATTGTTGGGAAAAAACTTAGTGGATTTCTGAAGCATAATTCATTCTATTGTATGCACCTAGTTTTATATACCAACTTTGATGACGTATTTTTTTTACCACATAGTTTATTTATTTTCTTATAATGACATCCGAGTTCTCAAATGCAGGGTACCTTTAAATATTATCGAATTCGGACCACTTTGCCATTCAATGTTCACACATCCTGTTATCACAATATTGTACCAATGAAGAATATCCATGGATAAGAGTGTCCATGGAGTTTCTTGCCACATTCTTCTCCATATGATCAACCTTTTGGAACCATGCAACTAAAATCATAATGTTTCATAAACACTTGTAAGTATAGGCTTATTTCAAATTCAACTCTTTTTTACAATTCTTTAAAAGGCATAAACTGGCAGTTGTAGTAAGGAATATGTACTCTACAGACACCGTGTTGTAGTGAGGCATGAGCTTAATATGTGAGTAACGAAAGGTATTTATACTTGCAGATTATAGACATTGTGTTAATGATAAAGAAGTAATACAAAGAGATAATCTTAATTGGGATTACCAATCGTTCCAATTATTGATTTTTATAATTCTTGCAAAAACAAGAACAGCATTACACAACCATTAAAATCGCATAATATTTAACTAGGTCGTCGTCAGCGCACCCTAAGTGGCAACATGACCTCGGACTACGCAACTGCCCGAGCGCGCATCATCAAAATTCCTCTCGACGAGCTGAAAACCTTCAGGGTGACCAGAAACAACCAGCAAATGCAGTTCTCAACGAAGCCAGGAGTTTGGCAGAACACATTTTACTTCCAACATGGTAACGCTGAGATATTCGTGGCTTATTTAAAGAACCATGTGAAGACTGCGAAGACCCGTCATGACAGGAATACCTATGTTGTTGTGGAGCCCGATATAGAGTCTCAGGTTCTGAACAAGTCCTTTGCAGAGTTAGATATTTTTACTGAGAATACGACCGATGTTGTGTGGAATTTGGTGTCAAATTTAAGGCAGAGGCCCTATGAGACTACAATGGAAGCGTTTTCGAAGCTCACTGATATTGGTAAGTCATAATAATTTTACTTTAGCTATCCATCTACACCAGGGGTTCCCAATCTTTTTCAGTCCGCGGCGCACATACCTACATGTTTACTATTTTGTCTCGGCGCCCTAACCTATTTAGCCAGACGAAATAGATAGGTACAATCAATGATACTAGTTAGGTAGGAGTGGCACAAAAACGATTGAGGAGAATGGTAAAGAGACGCTTTACGGCGCCCTTCTTCACTTTCTACGGCGGACACTTTGGGAGCCCCTGATCTACACTTATATTACAAAGAGAAAAGACCGAAGGACGTAGTCTGATCTTATTGGAAAGATTCTTCAAAAAGGTCAGGTGCGCAGTACCCGCAATCGGCGCGTATGTATGAATGTGGAAAAAGCAAAAGGAGTATGCAAGAATCGTAGCAAGTGGCAATCTATAGTTTGCTCTGCCTTTCTGTGGGAGAAAGGCGTGAGTGTTTGTATGTTATGTAGAGAAGATTTTCATTTTGGTTTGTAATGAATAAACTCAAAAATGACGGGACCGATTTAAAAGATTCTTTCTTGCTGATTGCTACATTATCTATGATGTTTTCCGTCAGTATACTACGGCAATGAAAGTGTGAACGGCAAACGTGATGTGTCGGAAGAAGTAGCGGACTTGCTGACCAAGAGCATGAGCGCCATGGACGAAGCCACCACCGTCACCAAGAACGATGAGTACGAGGTCATCAGCGTCAAGCCGACATTACCGCCCAGACCGTGTATACCTAGGTAAGTGTTCACAGCAAATCAAGTTACCACATACTGTCCCCGTGTGGGGATGGGTTAGAATACTGTTCCTAACTGCCTTTCAGATAGGCATCCCGTAAGAGGCGTGAAAATATCTGACTTGCTCGGTGGTAGGACCTCTTGGGGTCTGACTGGCTCTTAAGGGTCGGCAATGCATTAGCAACTCCTCTGGTGTTGCAGGTGTCCATGGACGACGATGACTACTTACCACCAGGTGGCTCGTCAGCTCGTTTTCCTACTTAATCCATAAAAAATCTGTAAATTTTTCTCAATGGATAATAATCTCTATCATTCAGAGATTAAATTGAAAATCGTTTGAAGAAATGTGTCAATTTTGGATACCATGATCTGCTGTTTCCTGTACAAGGTGGATACGACATTAATTTAGCCTTTTAGAGATATGCCTACCTACTTTGAAATAGGGAATGGTATTATTGAAATTAAATATGGAGTTGTTTTTTTTAACTGACAGAACTGCCTTGTTAGTTTACGTCCTAAGCGTGACTGCTATGCTAGAGGTCTTGACTTCGATTCCCAGGTTGAGCAAATAGTAATACTTAATTACTTTATTTCAGACATTTGTCCATAAGTGTACAATATAGTGCAGCGTTTTTGGGTTTTTCTATAAAATTTTTAGTTGCAGCTTGAAGTTTAGATTGTACTCGGTTAATGGCAATAGGCTCGCCCCTTATTACATGGGATCTAAATATACCGGTGAACTATGTGTGTATTGTATATTAGCACGCCTTTGCCTAATCCTTCGGGGAATACAAGTGTGAACTATCTACCAATATTACAAACATGTAAGTTTGTGAGGATGTATGGATATTGATGCACGTCAGAACGGCTGAACGGATCTGGATGAAATTTGGTACAGAGATACATGATAGTCTGGAATAGCACATACGCTTTTTATCTAGGTCGGATCCAATCCTGAAGTTCACGCTGACGACCGGCGGGCAGATTCTAGTCACTAATAAATTACATTTCCTATTCTTTAGACTAGTATAGGCTGTGATTTCATTTAATGTCGTAACATCCATCTTGTATAAGATAACATAATGGGCGGAGGTGTTGCTTGGCTGGACCGGAGTGATACCTCGGTCTCACAGAAAACCGGCGTGAAATAACGCTTACGTTATGTTTCGCCGAGTGAATGAGGACGCCGGAGGCCCAATCCCCTTTTAAAAGGCCAGCAACGCACTTGTGACTGCTCTGGTGTTGCGAGGGTCCTTGGGCGGTGGTAATCGCTTACCATCAGGCAATCTGTCAGCTCATTTCCCCCTTACCTCATAAAAGAAGGTGTACTAATATATACCCATAGTTCAAAGCTATAATTTTTTTTTAAAAAAAGCTAACTGATAACGTGGGTCGCAAATTACTAGTATTCTTGTTAACCCCTCGTGCTAAGCTAAATGCTTGTGTTACGAGTGGGTTCACGTCGGTAGTATAATGGGTGGATTTCGAACCGGCAACCACATGATCGTCAGTCCGACGCCCTAGAAGCGGCGGTAACTTAATGTACCGCCGCTTCTTATGTCTTTAGGAAGCTTAATATTAATAGTAAAACCATTTGTGGAAGTTAAGTTTATCATTGTTATCAGTAAAAGGTCACTGAGACAATTACTACTGTGTAAGTATTGATAGAGCATTGCGGTTCAATGCTCACTTGTCATATTATGACTCATATAACAGATTAATACGCCGTATCCTTGAAGACATTCAAAATGTTCTATTTCAATAGGTTATTTGACTAGTGTTTGATTAATTAAAACTACCAGGCTAAGTGAAAAATGAAATAAAATGCAAATCGTGATGGTTTGTCCTTTTCTCCCAAACGAGTGTTAGTATAGGATTTGTATGGTGCATTGGTTTGTGACGTCACAGACCAGTATAGTATGTTCTGGTTTGTGACGTCACAAACCAGTATAGTATGTTCTCGTTTGTGACGTCACAAACCAGTATAATATGTTCTCTGTTTAGCATAAAATTAAAATGCTTATAACTTATTTATGAACCGGTTTTAATTTTATTTTTGTCGATGGGTTCTATCTATTTATGGTAACTGTTTGTATAAGGCTATAAAAAATAATCAGTCAAATAGCCCATTATATTACATAATTGTATAGGTTACACTCGGCTTAAATTTAGTTCCTAATTATCTTAAACCCTCAGAAAATATGTGGATAACGTTGTGAGTTACACATATGTAATTTTTTTTTTTTTACTTTATATGTAAGAAATGTGTGTAACTGTTTTTTTCCCAAATATAATAAATAAATAAATAATATAAATTTAAAATTTTTATAAACCCCCGCTGCAACTCTGTATGGTTATCATGTTCTTGCACTATCATTGAAGTAACAGGATATCAAATTTCAAATCGATCAGACCTGTGAAAGTTGTTTATTTCCCTTCATAAACCAGAAAACAGTTGATAATCTTCAATCATAGCGACACTCGATCAAGTCATCTTTCAGGAAAAAAACTAAATCAAAATCGGTCCATTCGTTTGGGCTCTACGATGCAACAGACAGACTCTCAGATACACACATTAAACTTATAACACCCCTCTTTTAGCGTCGGGGGTTAATAAAATAGGTAGCTTAGAAAAGTAAAAAACTAGTTACACAGTTCTAAAAGTAGGTCTTATGGAGAAGAATCGGCAAGAAATTCCACACACATACATACATATTTTCACGCTTGTCTCCCATTGAGGTAGAGACTATAAATTTCCAGTTGTTACGATCCTGGCACACCACTTTCGCTTCATCTACGTTCATTAACCTCCTAATGCATGATCATCGGTTTGCTTTGCTGACCTTTTTTGAGAACGTCCATAAATTGAAACTCAGAATTCTCCAGAAAACCCAATAACTCTGTACGACTTGAACCGAACTTAATAACACACACTCGGTAGGTGCTCCACAACACGAATGAAACACTCATGATTATAATAATATCCTTTGTTGCAGAGGTACTCCTCTATCAACAGAGAAGTGGGATGGATTGCAGGACCCAGAAGGTAGAGTCACAGAGGTAGAGGGAGTTAAACAGCTTATATTTAGAGGGGTAAGTGCTTTTTCTGCTTCTGCAAAATAGAGGATTGTTTTAGCACAATTTATGTGTATCTGACAACATCCAGGAATTTGCAGGAAAGGAGGATTTATCCGGCAGACCGAATTGCCAGTACAAACGTAATGCCAAAATAAGTCTTACTTCAACCATTATCAAAATTGTCTTATTATTTGGAACCCCCTATCTGGGTTCCTATCTTCCATTATATAATTATTCTCTACCATTTCGTGAAAAATACTTCACTGGAAATAATTGTAAGTCAGTAATTTTTGATTACTTTATCGACGAGTGTTTTTTCGGTCGTTTATTCCCAGTAGTAGATGAAATGGTAGAGTAGGAACCTAGATTAACGGTATCCGAATCCGAACAATAACACAATTTAATTAAATTATGTTTTAATTACAATTTATTTTGGTATCCGGCATCCGTTATAAGATAATTATTAGAGCCGGATAGTGTCTACTTATTTCGCTATTTTGTTTTATTTAAGCCATATAGCCAGTGATTTTATTATTTCCACTGCTATGCTACAGTTCCTGGATTCGATCCACAGGTCGAGCAAAGTGTTTCGGTTTTTCTAAGAAATTCTCAGTAGCATTTCGGAGTATGGAATTGTGTCCGGTTAATGGGAATAGGCTCGCCGCCTATTACATGGGACCTAAAACATACCGGCGAACTGTGGGTGTACATAAGTACACCTCTGCCTAACCCTTAGGGGAATACAGCCGTGATGGTATCTTATGTTAATTATTGTTTATTTTGGATGCCGTAAATAGATAACCTAAGGTTTTTTGATTTTTGGATTTTACCTATTGTAAATGCCAGCTTTAAGTAAATTGGCTCTACCTCTTTTGTCATTGTATATAAATATACATATACATAAGAAAACGTGCCTTCTTCTTTGTATTTGCTGTTGGTGTACTCCGAACAAACTTGTTTTAGATTGCTCACCAAACACTACCAGGTTAGATAGATAGATAGATAGATAGAGTATTCTTTATTGTACACCAAAAGACAGAGCGAAAATACACATTTTTTTTTTAAACATTGCCCCCACACTAGGATTTTCTCCTGTATCGTGGGTGCGTTTAAAAACACAAATTCTCACATGCACAAACGCCCAGACCCGGAACAACTACCTGTAGATCATACAAATATTTGCTCCGTGTGGGGATCGAACCCACAACACGTGGCGCAGAAGCCGATCGCTCAACCGCTACGCCAATCGTGTCGTCAAATGTTACATGAGTAGGTACAATTGGCGGTCTTATCGCTAACCTACCGGTTAAACCTACAGGTTAGATAGATAGATAGAGTATTCTTTATTGCACACCAAAAAACTAATGTAAAGTACAATTTTGTTAGTCATAGAAAGGTACAATGGGCGGTCTTATCGCTAATAGGTTACCTATTTATGAAAAATTGTTATGCCATGTGCACATGCCACTCCATGGTAAAGTAGAACAACTCATCATATACGTAATTATGCTTACAACTAATCCACTATATTTTTGTGAAATAAATAAGTAAACCCTATTTTACCTCTATTTCAGGGTGTAGCCCACTCAATACGGCAGTCAGTATGGAAGTACCTGCTAGACTACTACCCATGGCACATGACGCATGCGGAGCTGCGGGCCTTGACCAAGAAGAGAACAGAGGAATACTTCTCCATGAAGCTGCAGTGGAGGTCCATGACTGAAGGTCAGGAGGCCAGGTAGGTTAATGCTAAACACTGCCAAAATGACCACCCAAATGGCCTCATTTCAGTTTCTTTCTGATTGGACAGCAGAGGCAATCACCACTGCATCCAAAACGTCAATTACGTCACTAATAGTCCTGTAAGGACTTATGGCAGTTGAAACTACAATGTAAAAAAGATGTAATATATTCATCTACCACAGTAGGTACTGTCCGAGAGATCGTCATCAAAAAGATTGCTGGCTATTATTGAAGAGTTTGGATGGATCCAATGGATTCTATAACCGCACGATACGACTTCAACTGGAAACTACGTTAACACGTGATCAAAAACGAATCATCGAAAAATACTAAGATAAATGTAAAAATCCGTAATTGAAATGCTAAAACTAATATCGCGAACACTATTATGAGTTTAGACTAACTTAATTTCTGATCTGCGGCCGCAAACCCCCGCTAACCCTGATCATCATCATAAGTATATATATTCGTCCACTGCTGCACGTAGGCCTGAAGTGAACGCCTCTGAAGGCCTCTGATCCCGATCTTCGGCTTTCCTCATCCAGTGACTGCCAGCCTTCCACCAGTAGTCGCTCCACATAGTTTGCGGGCGTCCTACACCACGTTTACTTGAAAACTCAAGAATTGACATTTCATTTTTTTAACATCCATTTATTATAATTTTATTTGAAACTAGATCGAAAAATAAGATACCCGTATTTTTTATTTTCCCGAAATTCAATCATTTTCAATTTTATTTTCGATTTTGAAGTCCTTTCTATTCTATTCAGATGTAAGTGCGTAATGACGTAATTTTTCTGACCCTTAAAAAAATCGTCTTATGTCAGTTTGGCTTCTATCCTATTTATTCATAACCTTACATATTTCGTTGTTGATTTACTATTATGTCGTCAATATTCCAATTTTCTCAGTTTCCGCCGTATAAGTGACGTCATCACACGATTTTTAACTTTTTTCTCTGAAATGAAGAAATATGCCTTGATTATCTCTGCACCACCTGAAGGTAGACTGTTAGAAAACGCCTACGGCGTTAAGTCTGCCATGTGCATTTAATATGTGTGCATAAATAAATATAAAAAATAATAAAAATGTTTTGGAACTCAGGATAGGAAAACAATGAAACAATAGATCATTGTTTTGGTGCCTTAATCATGTTCAAATGAAAATTGTTTCGAAAATGTTACACAACTTTTTACTTGCAGGTTCACAGAATATAGAGACAGAAAAAGTCTAGTAGAAAAAGACGTGAATCGAACAGACAGGACGCACCCATTCTTCGCGGGCGACAACAATCCAAACCTGGTGGTGCTAGAAGATATCCTGATGACGTATGTGATGTACAACTTCGACCTGGGCTATGTCCAGGGCATGTCGGATATCCTGGCGCCACTCCTGCTCCTGCTAGGCAACGAGGTCGACAGTTTCTGGTGCTTCGTAGGCTTCATGGACAAAATTGTGAGCTATGGAATTTTCTTGTTCGTAACTTTTTCCCTGCATCATTAGTCTAGTAGTGCGACTGCTACGCTAAAGCTCCTGGGTTCGATGCCCAGGTTAAGTGTTATTCACAAACAGTCCCAAGCGCGACTATCCAGCAGTGCTTTCTATGACATTCTCAGTAGCAGCTTGGAGTTTGGAATTGTGCCCGGTTAATGTCAATAGGTTCGCCCCCTATTACATGGGACCTAAACATTCCTGAGAATTTCATAGAAAAACCCAATAATGCTTTGCTTGACCTGGGCATCGAACACAGGGCCTCTAGCGCAGCAGTTGCTCTAAGGACCACTAAGCTAATGAAGCAGTCTTAATCGGGGAAATCAATACGCATTTAACAGACAAAATTCTTCGTATTTTTAACGAATTTCCTATAAATCAGGCGTCAAACTTCGACATGGACCAGGCGGGCATGAAGCACCAGCTGTTACAATTGCAGCAGCTCCTCACCTTCGCCAGCCCCGAGCTTGCCAACCACCTCGGGCAGAAGGACTCCGGCAACATGTACTTCTGTTTCCGCTGGCTCCTCGTCTGGTTCAAGAGGGAGTTCTCCCATAGGGATATTATGAGGTGATGACTGATGACTGATGACCGACCACTTCATTGCTGTATATAGACGTATACAAGTAGAAGATTCGATCCCGGGATCCTAAACTCCGGTCCCGAAAATTTCAGGAATATATTTTTTGCTAAAATGTATCGATTCTCAGGTCAAGTGTTATTGACAAACAATTACAAAGTATTAATGGATTTTTCTATGATATTGTCAGTAGCAGCTCGGAGTTTGGAATTTTGCCCAATTAATGATAATAAGCTCGTCCCCTATTACATGGAACATCAATATACGGGCGAACATTAATACACCTCTGCCTAAGCTTTCTGTGTAAGTTTTATTTTTGTTATAGCTGCAAAATGGTTGGACAATATTGTCCATTTTCCTTTTTTTTTAAATTTCGAAATCGCATATAATATATTATATTTGCATTTCTATATTTCAGACTATGGGAAGTACTATGGACGGGGTTACCCTGTGAAAATTTCCACTTGTTGATTTGTGTTGCCATACTCGATGCAGAGAAAGATGTTCTTATCAGTAAAGATTATGGGTTTACTGAAATATTGAAAGTGAGTAATTTTAATCTGTTTAAAAGTTTCTGAATTGGAGTTTACAGCATTTAATTAGTATTACTGAATATGTAGTTAATTTGGATGTGGCTGAATTTTTTTATCAATATATTACATGGAACAAATGTCATTGTAACTCAATTAGGTAAAAAAAAATAAGGTCATAAAATGAGAGTGACACACATATTATGATCTAACATCTCGAACATCATGTGTGTGTGAAGCAAAAGATGTCATCTTTAGCGTTCATAATTTTCAATCTCATTTAATAATGCCGACGCCCTAATGGGCGTCGGACTTGCGATCATATGGTTGTCGGTTCGAAACCCTACCATTGCACTACCGACGTGAACCCACTCGTAACACAAGCATTTAGCTTAGCACGAGGGGTTAACAAGAATACTAGTAATATACTAAACACATTACTAGTAAGCTTTTTTTAAAAAAAAATACTTATTACGATCAACTTCGGCCAACGCAGTATGGGATGATCTCCAATGAGATGTACGGAAGACCTGGTAAAGGTCGCTGGGAGTCTTTGAATGCAGGCGGAATATAACAAGGCCTTGTGGAAGTCTATGAGCAGAAAGCAGTGATAGCTTAGTGATATGACCATTGGACTGCCAAGTCAAAGGTCTCGAGTTTGAATCCAAGGTACCTCTGACTTTTCGAAGTCATGTGCGTATGTTAATTATCACGCGCTTAAGCGGTTAAGAAAAACATCGTGAGGAAACCTGCATGCCTGAGAGACTCACTAGGCCAGCGTGGTGGACTATAGCCTAATCACTCTCAGTCTGAGAGGAGACTCGTGCCCAGTAGTGGGATAATGTAATGGCTTGATTATGGAAGTCTATGGGGAGGCCTTTTTTCAGCAGTGGATGTCTTTTGGCTGATAGGATGATAATTATACTTAATCTTAAATTTTTAGCATGTGAACGACCTATCAATGTGTCTGGATGTCGACAAAATACTCAGCACAGCCGAAGGAATATACCACCAGGTGCTTTCAGCGCCCCATCTCTCAGACCAGATCCGAATCATCCTAGGTCTGCCCACACTCAACATATCCACATCCACGTCCGAGCCCGAAGACCCCACCACTTCGAAGGTCGAGCAAAATGGTACGGTGAAGGGCAATGGGGATCAAGGTCACATGTTCGGTCAGGAACTGGAGGAAGTTATGTATCAAATAGGCTTAGACATGAATTTTTAGGCACGGCGGTGATTATCTGTTTTTATGTATATTTATGTAGTTTGGGGCGAATTGGGTCGCTGGAATTGCTTGTTGCATTAACAAAAACTGTAATTAAATAGACTAACATATCTGCATTATATTAATAAACTTGCGATCTGCCCGCGGTTTCACCCGCGCGGCTCCGTTCCTATTGGCCGTCCTTCCTCGATAAATGGACTATCAAACACAAAACGACTTTTTCAATTCCAACCAGTAGTTCCTGAGATTAGAGCGTTCAGACAAACAAACTCTTCAGCTTTATAATATTAGGAAAGATTAATTAAATTATTATCAGTCCCTTAAACGGTGATGGAAAACTTTTGTAAGGATAGTTTTTGGCAGGATATCTCGGATTTCTACCGCCTAAAAAACTGCACGTGCCTTTACGTGTCCCATAGTTATAGTCCTAGAATACGCATTCGCTTAGAAAGTGGCATTTTGTAAAGAAACCTGCATGTCTGGGGTGCTAAGATTCACGGAGACACATCTACACCTACACATGCATACATTGCGAGTAAACGATCACGTCTTATCGTACTTCCTACTTTTATATGATAAACGTGAAAGTTTGTCTGTTTTTATCCAAGTCTGATCCAATTCTGAAGTCCACGCAAAGTGTAGTACTGAATAAATATAGCAGGATGTGTGGTCCATGAATCACATTATGATTCGTTAAAAGTTATTTTGAAAGGTTTGTGAAGACTACCAACACCCACTACGTACGCGGGGGACACATTCTGAGAGACGATTTGTTCGAGATAATGATAAAAGTCTCAACAAACACTTAATTTATTGTAAAGTGTTGTTCGTGAGAGAATATTACTGCAATGTTTAAGAAGTTAAAATTTCCCTACAAATACTTTAATCTACTGTAAAGTGCTGTATTCGTCAGAGAATTGATGCAATGCTTTAACGAGTTAACAAATTTTATGTTTCAATAAGCCAGGATATAAGTCAGGATCATCGTCATCGAATATGCTGTTTAATAAGTATAGAATAGTAGTGTTTTCGTTTAGGCATCAATTTCTGAAATAATTTTGAGCGACCCAATTCATAGTAGCAGATTTATAATATCTACATAGCACATATACGTACAGTAAACGCTCAAAAGTCCATTAGCACGGTAAGATAACTTTGCTATGAACACTACGAGCGAGCTCGATACAGCCAGTGCGTGTCACTTCTTAACGACAATGAATAGAAGGTCATAAGTCAAACTAAACGTCAAGCTATTGCGTTGTCAGATTGCCTATGGACTTTTGGTCGCCACTGTACCTGCACCTAGATGTTCCACCTTATTCTTAAAAATTTAAAGTGTCTTATTAACGTCTTATGCTTTAAGTTTTGTGTTCTTTTGCCTGTCAGACAATATCAGTGTCAAAACAAGACAAAACACATTATAGTTAGCTATAAGAAGTTTGTAAGACTTTTTATAAATAAGGGGGATAGTCTCTGTAGAAATATCTAGTGACGTAATATGCATTTCAAGGTACATGCTTTCTCCATTTTGTGGTAAAAAATGATCAAAAATAGTGCTTATTACTAATAGTTGGCATTTCAGCAGTTCATCAATGCATTTAGAAATATTTATCGATTCAAAAAAATGTCGCCTCAAAGATTTTACTGAACACTAACCGCTCTATTATTTCAAAAAGCTCATTAGATTACTCTCATTTGTTCTCATTTACATGAAAATGACAAAGACAGGTATATTTTATACTTGAAAGTAGAGATGCCACGAATAATGATTTGGCCGAATACCGAATATTCGGCGAGGCTATTGACCGAAGCGCCGAATATTCGGCAACACTTAGTACCTTTAGCGGGTGACCTGAATCACTAAAGTACGTGTGATGACGACGCGCCGTGGGCACTTGTTTCATTTGTGATTGAGTCGTGTCATAACACGTTGTTTTTGTTGATCGTTGATATTGTAACATCATAACTTACCATGAATTCAAAAAATGATTTTTATGCTAAGTTATTCGTAAAATAAAAATCTCTGAGTAATATTATGCATTTTTTTCGGGATTTACTCTTCAGTGTTCGGCCGAATATTGCGAACTATTCGTGGCACCTCTACTTGAAAGTGTCATGTTATTCTCTTTGCTTTGTTTCCAAATAAATTTCATTTCATTTTTCTTAATACAGCTAGAGTTCTGAAATAAGGCCCGTAATAATTTATTTCTGAAGATTCCCTTCAATATGAATCGCGCAATTTTTAAAGATAGCACAAAATTTCCAAAGATAGGAAAAATTCAATCGCGGGCAGGATTCGAACCTGCGTCTTCTGGTTAGATACACCAGAAGAGGTCAGAGCGTCTGGTGTATCTAACCAGAAGACGTAGATTCGAATCCTGCCCGCGATTGAATTTTTCCTTCACTAAATAACTTTATAATCTTAGCAAGGAAAATGTAAAAAGATCACAAAATGATATTACTTACATTTTGGATAGATTAGATGCTGTTTGCACCTAACTAATTAATATATTTTAGTAGTAGAAACGTTAATGCTTTATTAGCCTAGAGGTCCTGAGTGCGACTGCTACACTAAATGTCTTGGTTTGATTCCCAGGTCAAGCAAAGTATCGTTGGGTTTTTCTATGAAATTCTCAGTGGCAGATCGGAGTTTAGATTTTGTGCCCGGTTAATGGCAATAGGTACATGGGACCTAAACATACTTTACGCTTTACTTAAATACTCTTACTTTACAATTATTTAGCTTTTAATTTAATAAACTTAGGAACTAATGGCGCCACTTACGATCGGTCCAATGAGTTTTGATTACCTTTTGATTATTCGTAGAATGCACAACTGGACGTACTACTGACATCAGTTTTCGTTAGTGTTCGTTGCGTGTCTTGTCAAACGGCTAGACTGAGGAATTAACTTATGGAGCCTATGTTTTTTTTTATTTATATTGAATGCCCTTTAAAGTACAATGGTTAATTATATTATTACTGACTTGGTGTGTTTATAATTACTGAACTCAATTCTTTAGCACTGGTTTTGTGAAATAATATTTAGGTATTAGATTTTGCACTTACTAACAATATTTGCTATAGTTGGTTCGAAGTTGCATAAAGTTGTTTTTAACTATTATTTTAAGAAATAGTTACTATTTACATGTAAATAAAACTGTATTTTATTATTAACAGTATTTTTAATCTACAAGTACAACAGCATTTGCATGTGGCAACACCATCAATAAATATAACTCAGTATCGCCATGGTTAAAAAAATATCAAAATTATTAAAGAATATATTTTTCTATTTCAGGATACACTCGAATATAATGGATTACAAATATCTATAGTAACAAAAACTGTTTGGGCATTGCTTGCCCAGTGAAATCGTATGTACATATTATTGCAATGTATCTAGATTCTAGACTGGACAGAGTGATATTTTTTATATTTTTATAAATACTCGCTTCTAAATGTAAATTTTGACTCCTATTCAACACACATCACATCTCCTTGTGAAAAACTCTTGCAAAAAAACTAGAATACATTTTTTTAAACACAGCATCATGCTCGTCTCTTTGTTGAAGTAGACAGAGTTCATTGATTGATGAGTTATTATTTCAACATTACGTGTATAGTAGAATTTTGTTATGCGTAAAATATACAATAATGGTTTATGGAATAATAGTGTGGGCATGTAAATACATACATACACCTCTGTCACCCGCCTTGGCGAATGCAAGCGTGATGTTATGTTATTATAATTGATTTTTTACATCGCTTGTAAGGTATATTATTTTTTGTGTACCATAGATAATTCATAATGCTTACCACTCCTGTGAACTGCAAGATTAGTTGATGAGTGAATAAAAAACAGTACAGTCAACAAAAAAGTTAGGTATGCAGCCAGCTAAAGTTATTTATTTCTTAACATAGATTGCGTTATAAATAATTATGCGCTAAAGGGTTTGATATGAAGGCATCTGACGAACCCTGCGTTTTGACACATATTACGCGATATATTTTATTATATTCTTATAATCTTTGTCAAAACAAATATTGCTACCTGCATACCTAAATCTTTTGTTGACTGTACCTACCTATATTTCTTTAATTGCTTTCATTCTTTCTGCCTTTCTAATAACTTATAATCAACCTCCTAATGAAGGTTATATAAAAAATATTGTATAATATAAAAAAAAGCCCACCAAAAAGATTTTATTGTACATAGGATTGGATAGACAATGTTGTTCCTAAATAATATGTAAATAGTTAGATTTTATTTTTACTAATTGAAATTTGCAATATATTATAGCCTGATTAGGGAGATTTCTGTATTACATAGATGCGATTGTGGATACTGACCGCACGCGGAATTTCCGCATGTACGGGACCGCGTTCGGTTGCAAAAATTCAAAAATGGAATCTGTAACTTCGCATCTGCGTAGATCAAGAAGCCCTTAGCTAATCATAAACAATTGTGGAAGCAAAGTACTTTGCAGACTTGCCGTGTCTCGTATGACACAGGTATAAGATTCATATTGCCATGATTTTAAGAGTCTCCATGAGATGCAGGAAATATATCATAAGTTTGCTATAAACACCGTAAACAGATTCGTGTGGTAATCTGATATGACAATCTCCACTCTACAATAGGACAAGTCAATCATGATTATGCTTGCCATTTATGCTATGACATGATCATACTTTTGAAATTATATAATGTCATTAGTTATGAATGTCTTAAGTACATGGTGCTTCTGCAATAAATTTGAATAGGAGTCAAAACAAAAATAATGAATAATCATTGGTGTTATATATACTTACCTATACTTTATATATAAATTATATTTCGTTCCAAAAAAATTGTAATATGTAAGTTATTTGTAAGTGCCTCGGTTCGCCATTTTGTTTTGAATTGATTAAATATTTCACTATTGTTTACGGTAAAATTATATTCATAATTTTATTAAAGTTTCTGTACCTGCACAATACCAGTTTTATTATTTTTGTAGCTCACTTTCGCTGTCGTTGGTACCACAGAACAAAGAAGTATTTAATGTTCCGTGGTTGGTACTAACATTCTGAGAGTAAAAATATTGCAATGATCTACTCTTATACCATATAAATATCTACATTCGTATACGTAAATCTGAAAAAATATTTTTGCATTTGTTGATAGCCAAATTCACAACACAAAAAGATTTTTCAATTTAAACCAGTAGTTCCTGAGATTAGCTCCTTCAGCCAAACTCTTCAACTTTATAATATTTCTATAGATAAACTCCTTCTCAAGTCGTGTTTCTTATTGCTGAGGGTTGTGATTTTCGCATGGAATCGTGTTTTTGACAATGTTGCGCCACCATATAGGGGGCGCATTGTCTCGTGAAATTTGCCCAGACCATCATAGAGGACTTCGACCTCTAGAGCATTTGCCGTCGATTTTGCCAGCAGTTGTTCGAGGTTTTGACCATCTTTTCTGGCAATGTGACCGAAGAACTCTAGTATTCTCGATAGCATCTCGAAAGCAAATGGTAAATATAATATTCGCATTCATATTCAATTTAAGATAAATTTACACTACCTAGTTAATGATAAAAAATAAAATTTCATATTAATTTGAAACTATAATTTATTATACATACACATAATCTAAATAAGTTATTTTAAATATTCCTTATTCTAATTAAATGAGATCAAATTAAAATTTTGTACTTTCTTGTTACAAATTTAATACATTCATATTGATTGGCGAGTGGGACTTCAAATGTACATTCAAGCCATACCTAGTTTGGTATGATTTGTCACATAGATGGCAATGGAAATTCTTAACACCAGTGTGAGTCAGAGAATGTCTTTGTAATTCAGATTTGGAGAAGAACCGTTTCCCACAACTGTCACATCCATATTTCTTTTCTTTTAAATGATGCTTCCTCACATGAGAACTTTTAGCACTAGATGTTATAAAGGTTGCATTGCAGACTTCACATTTGTGGTTCCTTGTTCTTTTGTGATTCCATAGGACATGAGAATGAAGACCACCTGGAACTTTGAACTTCTTCGGGCAAAATTTACAGCTGTAGGGACGATTGTTGCTATGTGTTAGCATATGAATTCTGATGTAGCCAGGAGGGTAAGACTTCCCACATTGATCACACTGATGCAGAACCCTATCAGACTTACTTTTCTCCTTATTATCTATATTAGGCTCACATGAATGTGTATTCAGTTCATCCTCATTGTAAAATCCCTCCCAGCAGTTTTCACATAAATATGGTTTAAGATGCAATTTTCTATGTAAGACAAGTGCCCGAAAATCCTCAAATTTTTCATTGCAATAATTGCAATCCCTTCCAATTTCTGATTTTGTAGGATGATTGTTTGTACAGTGTTCATTCAATAACTTGACCGAATGGAACTCTGCTTTGCATTCTACACAAAATAGCAATTGTATGTCATCCTCAATATTTTGTATAATCTTTTTGATTCTTCTTTTTTTCATGTTTATGTGGCAGCTTGGTTTTTGGTCATCAGATTCAAAGTTACAATCATAGTTATCGCTGGTTGAATCAAAGAGTGTGAGATTATCCATCAGTGTTTTGGAGCTAGATTCTATTAAGACTTTGAAGGAATAAGTTAATGTAAGCTGATGGACACAGTTAATGCATATTTTTTCTGGAAACATTGGGTCTGGTGTGACCTGGAATTAAATATAGTAGGTACTTAAGTTAGCAGATGCATACAGGCATATATGTAGTGAGTTAATAGAATTGTGTTCTGGAGAGTTCGTCGTATGCCATTTGATGATACTGTAAAGGAACAGGCCAGAGTAGCCTTACAGGCGAAGTCTATAGAGTCGAATAAAAGTATTAGACTACAGGTTACCTTATAATTGTAAAAATTCTGAAGAATATCTGATAAATGTACATCTTCGCCTGCGATTCTAACTCGGGTATGTATAAGGCGCATTTCTTTCTCGCTACCCAGACATGTGCGACAGCGATTCTTATAATCCATTGTTACAGTAATATCAGCTATTACAGTTTATTTTCTTTGCATGAACACGATCAATATTTACCGATGATGAAAAAACAAGCAATAACTTTTATTACATTTCATTGACAATGTCAATGAATGATTATGTCAATGTCAACTTGAAATTGACAACTATGCTTTGACAATTGACATACATACCTACTTTTTTTAATTATTTTTTTGCAATGAGGCATGGCTATTGATGTCTTTGTGCCGACATACCTACGTATTTGGTGGATTGTACCTACGTAAGAAAAGGTAAGATTTAAGACATTGGGGAACACCTGAAGGTAAGAAGGGTAACAACATACTCTTGGTAAGTTTTGATATTTATTTTTTCTTTACTACCACAAGGCAATGAATTATCAGAATTTTGTGGTCAATCCCTTTCCGAGAAAACACCGAAAGTAATATGATTGTAACCTACATGTTCTTTATTTTAAAAATAAATTTACTACAGGACCAATATATACACACACGTATGACACGTACACTGCACTGGTGCCAAAGAAAGGCCAGTTTGGCTAAGTTCGTGCGTTATGGTAGTGTTGAATGTTTCTGGCAATTGTGGTGTGGGCGTGTGGCTCTCAGTTGACAATTTGACATTTTGATCAGTAAAATAGACGCGGCTGCGTCCATAATATGGACACAGTATAAATATTGAACAGTACGGAAATTAAGCCTATGTGTTGTTTATTTATTTGTAAATTAGTTCAGCTACTTGGCATTACGCTCGTGACATTTTTAACCGTTTCCGTGCGGATGATGCCGCACAGGCACCATGTAAATCTATTGCGTATGGCGTATGGTGCCCGAGAGGATACAAAACTAAAACATAAAAAACTCGGCTAAAACGACATTTGTCAAAAGAGTCCCGTAAATAAAAGTGTCTTTATTTGTCACCCATATCCTCCCCATAGTGTTCGTTTCAAGTAATTTCGTAAATTAGCAGACTTCAGGGGTTGTAAACCAAATTGTCGAGTCACATTTTATTATTTTTCTATTATAATTCTGACAGCCAACTTTCTGGAATGTTTCTCAAAAAATCAAATGCTTTTGTCATAAGGTTGACTTTTGTCTTAAAAAATGATGGGGTTACAAAGAGTGCGGGGCGGATCGGCGACTTAACAAACAACAAAGCACGAAAAAGCGTCATCGATTCACGGTGGACATTCCAAAAGCCCGAACGAAACGCTTTTAGTCCACTTTTATAATGCGTACTGCTGAAATATGGAATCCACTTCCCGAGTGGGTCTTCCCTGATAGATATAATCTGGGTGTCTTTAAATCACGAGTGAATCGGTTTCTTTTAGGCAAGCGCGCTCCATCGTAGATCGCAGTATCGCTTAACATCAGGCAAACTAGCGGTCAAGCGTAAGCCTATCACGAATAAAAAAAAAATGGGTTATGGGTTTGGGAATTTTTGTTTGACGCCAGGCACTAAAGATTGCTAAAAAGACCACTCGGCTCGACGCGGCACCCAGTACAGTTATTGACAGCACCGCGAAAACCGCTTAGGGTTCTCGTCGATGCGTATGTTTGTGTGAGTATGCCGTTTCGAGCGTTTGTAGGTAATTTCCGTAGTTTCATAATTATACTGTGGTATGGACACCCTTATGTGTCAGCAGTCAGATTGACTGACACTGTGGAGTTTAGGCGGGAAAATGTAAAGTGCACTTTGTCGGTTTTATATTATTTTACAAAACTTGAGTTTCCCTGAAGTTTAATGTGTAATTATAGTGGATAGTTAACCAATACAGAGGGCCTAGTGCGAGTTTCATTTCACCGACTCGATTTTACGCATCGACTGCGTTTGGCTCTCTGATTGGTGGAGAGTGGTGAAGGTCACGGAAATTGCCAATCAGCACGCCAAACGCGGTCGATGCGTAAAATCGAGTCGGTGAAATGAAACTCACACTAGGCCCTCTGTACGCGCGGCATACGTTGGCCGGAGTGAAGTTCGCCGTTTTAATGCGCAGTGGATTGTTTACGTTAAAAATTGTGTACTGCGCAACCAAACAGCTAAAATCAGTCCGGCCAACTTATGTCGCGCGTACTGTAAGTATTCGTGAACGTGTGCGAGTCTAGGCAAATGATATAAAATTGAAATTTTATTTTCAATTGTAAAATGTTTATTTTTGTGTTCACTCCTAAACTCCATCGAAGCCTAAGTGAATTTTCCACTGTTTTACTGGGGTTAAAGTGATGTGTTTTAAACTACAAAAAAGACATAACATGATAGGTCTAAGTTACCAGATCATACAATTTCTTAAAAAAAAATGACTGACACACTGACAGTGTCATAATGGTTTTCTGTCAAAATTGTCAATTTTAAGAATTTGTTTGAGATGAACCAAACTGAGTTGAATGAAAATAATTATGTTTTTTCAACCACCCGACGACCAACCGACTTGTAGTAAAACAATTCAAAACAACCCTCGGAACAGACGTTTAAAAAAATTGCGACGCAAAAATAAACTGAAGGCTGTAAAAAAGAATCATATAAAGCAGATTAACTCGCGATCCCCAATCACAATTACGATGTCTTCTTGGGCTGAAAACTTCACCAGCGCAGCTACATGGCAACTAAAGCACCAAGTCGCTTTCTGGAAGTCCAAAGCGATGGCTTTGGAGTACGAGAACAAGATATTACACGATATTATTCATAAAAATTACACATCACGATCTGCTAACAGCACAAGAACTAATTCTGAACACGAGGAAATTGAGGAAGATTGCGTTGAGTATGAACATGAGCACGAGGAGAACGATGACGGAGATATAGAAGTAAGTGAAGAGTTTATACAGTTTCTGAGAGACAATAAGAAGTACAGAGACGAGGCAAAGCGGGAAAGAGAGAGGTTAAGGGCGGAGAACGATCAGGAACAAAGGACGATAGAGGAAATGGAGGCTGGACCTGCAGAAAATATCGAAAATCCTCAGGAAGTGTTGAAGAGACTGTATGGAAGCAGTTGGGAGAAGATATCAGCATTGGAGACATCTTTATGTTCACAGTTCATTAGTATTTGTGATCGAGAGAAACCGATGCATTGGCCTAATATACCATTTAATTTTAATTTTAGTTGATATGTTTTGTTATCGTTATCATAATTAACTGTAAAAAGGTATGTAAATAGAACTAAAACTTTTAATACAATGCTTTTGTCTTAATTTTTCTATATGCGCTAAGGTCTATATTCCTGCAAACTGTTTCAATTGAATTACTTACATTAAAAACATGGATGTTTTCATGGAAGTGAGGAATCTCGTATACATTATTGGCCTGGTTGGTGAGAGCTAACAACTGGGCTACTTACAGCTCTATGTAGAAAAGAATAGAAGTTCAAAGTGCAAAGTTTGCGTAGAATGTTTGAGTAAGTTGGTAAGTTTATGCTTATTTATTTTGCATAAAAATGTAGTGCGTCATTGCGGATGAAAATAAAATCGTTTTCTTTCTTTCTTTCTATGTACTTAAAATTAACCCCATCGAAACAGAAAAAATGTGCCGTCAACACCAAGCTTCTGAATTTCCAATAGAAATCTGTCACCCGGTTGTGACTATGGTCTGTTGGGCTTATTTCGGTTTGTCATCTTTACATGACCATGGCGGTCAAACGGTTAAAAATATAATTTAATTTAGCAATAGTCTCAACAATGTTTTAAATAATAATATTGATATGTATGTATGTATTTGGGAGATTTGTCAATTAAACATGTACACTAGAACCGCCACTGCTTGTGCCTGAATACCTGCATTTGGGACAATCTCTATGTGGCTACACCTAACACCTTCAAGGTGTTACTTGACCATTTTACATATTACTTGAACATTGACCATTGACACAATTAGAAGAATAGTTGCCCTTTGGAATTCTGGCAATCAGTTGTTACATTTTCATATTGGAAACAGGTAACTGTAATGTGTATAGTAAATCAAATGTTAATTTTTAAGAAAATTTATTAATAAAGACATACAAAAATAATAACAAATCTCTTAATTGTTTATTATTTCTTTTTGTAATTAATTACCGAACTAAATTTATATTTTTTTAGTAGAATTTACAAAATCATTCAGTTTATTTAGCGTTTAGTGGTTTAGTGCCAATACATTCTTTCTTGCCGAATGTAGGTAGATACTTTATTAGAAATTAAAAATATCAAATTGAAATATTTTTTCTTTGCAACAGATAGATGGCGTTAGTGATAAGCTTTAAAATGGAGACAGATTCAACACCTAACGGCGATAGATTCCTTCGAGAGTGCAATTTGCGATCCTATGAACTATATATATAATAATCAATCAGAAACTATATTTACTATATCATACCCACATTGGCTCCTATAGCTGTTTGCTTTTTTTTTTTGATATACTCATTTATATTAATAAATTATTAATTATAAATAAAATAAAATAATGGATAGATTATAGGGATGTACTCAACATAATTATAAAAGTACAAAATAATAATGTAAACAGCCTTATTAGTCCAGCAGTCGCGAACATGACTGTTATGGTCCTGGGTTCGATAATCAGGTCGAGCAAAGTATTGATAGCTCGGTAGATATTAGCAAAATGTTTATAATTTTAAACAGCTGTAATTAGCTTTCTCATAAATACTTAGATTAGTTATTGACGAGACTCGTTTATCAATCAAGGGAGCATCCTATTCAGTGGCGGACTAACGGTAGGGCGATAGGGGCGGTCTGCCCCGGGCCCCCGGTCCTGGGAGGCCTCAAAATCTCGAGATATCCTTTTTCACAAATTCCTAGCAGATTCATGGTTGATTTGAATTGTTTACACCTATAGGATCAAGCAAAGGGTATCAATATCAATACCTATTGAATGCTTTAAAGTTTAAAGAGTGCATGTAGGGAATAAACTTTACTACGGAATTAACTCAGAAATCGCAAAAAAAGATTCGTCTATTCCTATATCGTAGTCATAGGGGCCCCACACGCGCTATGACTTGCATTAAGGGCGCCCCATTTGGTGTTTTCGCCCCGGGCCCCCGAGAGGCTTAGTCCGCCACTGATTCTGTTCCCGAACGCTTCTCGGTATGCGCAGACGCGGGTTCGATCTAGGACGTGTTCAATAGTGCACAAAAACGCATGAGCGATAGCCATCAACTGTCGAGCTCATGCTGGGCTGGTTGCTTGGTAACCGTGAGACGCGTATGATCTGAAGACTGTTTTACAATTATATCCTCACTATCCTTACTAATATTATAAACGTGAAAGTTTGTGAGCTTGGATGTATGGATGTTTGTTAGTCTTTCACGCCAGAACGGCTGAACGGATTTGGATGAAATTTGGCATAGAGATAGATTATAGTATGGAATAACACATAAGCTCTTTATCCAGGTCGGACCCAATTCTAAAGTCCACGCAGACAAAATCGCGGGGAGAAGCTAAAAAATAATAATTATTATTTACTAGTTTTACTTTACTATACAATGTCATAAGAAAACCCTGTTGGACCCGTGAAGGTATTATTAGGTATCCAGAATTCCAGATCCGTTATCGATTTCCTATTTATACATATAATAATTTTCAATTTACAAGAAAACGTGGAGAAACTTATCACGTGGGAGAGCCATGCTTCGGCACGAATGGGCCGGCTCGATCGGAGTGATACCACGGCCTCACGGAAAACCGGCGTTAAACAACGCTTACGTTGTGTTTCACCGAGTGGGTGAGGTTACCGGGGGCCCAATCCCCTTTTAAAAGGGACGCACTTGTGGCTCCTATGGTGTCGCCTCCATCAGGCGATCCATTGCGGCGGTAATCGCTTACCATCAGACGATCTGCCTGCTCGTTTATCCTCCTATCCCATAAAAAAAAAATGTGTAAAACGAGGAAACTGAAATGGCAATACTTACGGTGGTAGCGACATCGTCCTTGGGTGCCAAACATTTAATGATAAGACCCATGATTATGAATTGTGCTGTAATTTGCGGTAATTGTGGCAATAAAATAAGTTTGGGCATGATGACCTTGAATTGTAAACGTCAATTATAAAGGTTTACTTTCATGAATATTTAATGTTTCTTATTTTATTTAGTGATGTGATTGGGATACCTATGTGCCCCTTACGGATCGGACAGGGATTTTTAACATAGTGGTCTAAAAGCTGACTGCTACGCTAAAGGTGCTGGGTTCGATTCCCAGATCGAGCAGCCTATTGCCATTAACCAGAAAATTTAAACTCCGAGCTGTTACTGAAAATTTCATAGAAAAACCCAATAACACTGGGCGACCTGGATATAAAACCGTGGAACTCTAGCACTCTCGCGCAAATAAAAAAAATATCAAGAAGTCATAATCTTGATACGCGGTAGCGTTTCCAGCCAAGTTCAAAGAAAAAGGAACTGGCGACGCAGCAGCTCTGTGTAATATTACACGAACCATTTCGAGCTACTTTTGATATTGGCTCCTTCACAACTCTAAACCCATTTAAACCTACATACATGAAATTTGGTACATTTATCAACGTTTAGACCGCTTGTGTCGCAGTTGTGCAACATATTTCCGTGCCCCTACCGCTAGTGTCGTATTTCTGCGACAGAGAATATGCATGATTTTTTCCTTCTATTTTCGTCCTATGAGCTGCGTGGTACAACTAAAACCATTATTAAATAGAGATTATTATTTACAACAATTACGTAATATTTTGTATCAATATTTTGTTTTATCAATTTTTTATTATTTTATCGATTTGTAGCCGCACGGAAATTAATATTTTTAGCCAAGAGCTTAAGAGGTTAAAATTAAATGTGAAAACTAGCCAAGTCAAATCTTTAGCAGGATTATCTATAGAACTTGGCACCCATTTGGATCTCAATTCTTTAGTCGACATTTACGCCTATTTTAAAATTGAACTTGGCTCCCATTTATGTTTTTGAGGGGATTATGTTTACTTCTTTTATACATCTTATCGTTATAAACTTTGATGAATGAAAAATTCGTCTTCAATTAGTTAGGATTCGAAGCTGCATCCTCTTTCAACTTGCCAAACTAAGTTCTGAAGATATTATAACTTCAAACATTGATTTGTAGCATAGTAGTGATTTGAATGTAAACCACTGTGTACGGGAAGCGAGCACTCCAACCACTGGGGTGATTTTATATTCGTCATTTTCATTCATAAGATTAAGCCCACAAGGTCGAAAATAGATTAACGGCTAACGTAGTTTATCGTACCTAGGAAAACTAATAATAGTTTTATTTTAATTATGTTTTTTAATAGTTACCGTGGAGGTCGCATCGAATGATCTCCGGTTTTTGGACTTTTTGACATCCGGTCTAATATTAGGATTTTGTTGTCACCCAGAATTGAGATACATAGTATGTTATGGTATTTCAATTCTGGATCTCCTAGCCGGTATGGTTAGGGCCCATGTAATAGGGGGTAAGCCTATTGCCATTAACTGGGCAGAAATCTCGAACTCCTGCTGCTACTGAGAATTTTATAGAAAAACCTTATAACACTGATCGACTTGGGAATCCCCAGGACCTTTAGCGTAGGAGTCGCACCTGGGACCACTACACTAATGAGGCAGTATATCATTATTATCTATTTTTTTATCTACCTGAGTAGTGGTAGTCTAGTGGTCCCAAGCGCGATTGGTACACTAGATGTCCCGGGTTCTATCCCTAGGGTCGAGCAGTGTTATTGAGTTTTTCTATGAAAATCTCAGTAGCAGCTCGGAGTCTGGAATTGTGCCCGTTTAATGGCTATTGGCTCGCCCCCTATAATATGGGACCTAAACATACCGGCGAATTGTGGGTGTACATTAAGTACGCCTCTGCCTAACCCTTCGGTGAATACAGGCGTGATGGTATGTTAAGTTAATTGTATTAAAAATAAAATATTAAACACTAGCTTCATCTCGCGACTTCTTCTGTGTGGACTTCAGAATATGATCTAATCTGGATAAAAAGTAGCCTATGTGCTATTCCAGTATACAGTCCCTCTCTATGCCAAAATTCATCCAGATCCGTTCAGCCGTTTTGGCGTGATTGAGTAACAAACATCCTCATAAACTGTCACGTTTATAATTTAGTAGGAATTGTTCCCATTTGTACAAGCTTTAATCGTGCATTCGTACGTACTAAAGACATCAACGCAATGCTAAATGAAATAACGTCGTAACTAAGAAATCCAAAACTAAATTAGCAACTAAGTATTAAAGTATTCTTTTAGTTATTTTTAACCGGTAATGATATTTATAAATGATGTGGTTAAGTTTATATAAACAGATAGGCAGATAATAACATTTTAAGAAATATAAATTATACTAGTTTCATTTCGGGATTGGGTCTGTACTTCGGGATGTATGAGGATTTGGTGTATTTTTGAACTTTTTTAAAACCATTAAGTAATATCAATATCTACAACGCGATAAAATTCGTCAAATGTATACAGGTTTCTGACACTTACGCGAATATTAGACATTGAAATAAAACTACTTTTTACGGATTTAAAAAAAAATGTAAGGTAGCTGTTAGTTATTGCAACATTAATACGTCCAACAACTTAGTCTAGCCGTAACATGGATGCTGCAATGGATCGGAAACGTCGGGAATCAAATAATATCAATACAACGCGATAAAATCCGTAAAAAGTAGTTTTATTTCAAAGATAAATAAATAACTAAAATTTATCTTTTTGTTTTTTTTTTGCATTTTCCATGCTAAGATTATGAAGTTATTTTAGTAACGTCACCTTATGACGTAAATTCAGAGTGTGAAGGCAAATCTTAAATCAGGCGGGTGGGGTTCGCAGTGACTTAGAGGTCAGAGCGTCAGGTGTATCCAACCAGGAGACGCAGGTTCGAATCCTGCCCGCGATTGAATTTTTCCTTTACTAAAATAACTAAAATGTATTTTTTAGTTGTATATGTAGATCTTCGTGTATATTTTTTTTTCTATGTATAAAAGTAAACGATATTACTCAATAGATATAGGTATAAGGAAAATTGTGACGTTATATGCTGTTATCCAGATATGATGGATAAGCGTAATACCCGATTGAGCTTAACGTTTAAAAAAATTCAAAAATACTCGACACCCTAAAACATGAAGTACAGACCCAGCATCTATCAACATTTAAAGTATCAATCGTCGGAACCAAAGAACGTAGAAATTGGCGCTCAAAACGGTTGAACGCAACCTGTTTCTGAGTCGCCCCCCCTCCCATCTCCAACGCGACCCCGCCAGTGCCATCAGAGCCTCCGTAGAGCTCAGCTGCGCGCGCGCACGCCCCACGCAACATAAAAACACGTTTTTCTGTGATACATTTTTTGATCAGTGAATCCCGGATTGCAGTGAAGTGTTAGATATTGTTATAAATTTATTTTTGTGTGAAAACAGTGGAAAACAGAGTTATGTTTCAGTGAATTGTGTGGCACGGCAGGATTTTGGAGGTAAAGCTTTCGGCTTTTAGTAGGACTTAAGGACACAAACCATCCCTACATAGGCTCTATTGATAAAAAGGCACAACTCAAAATATGTCTACAATCATGATAGTAGCTGAGTCTACATATTTTAACCTACCTAGCGGCTCTATAAGTTGATGTAGAGAATGCTAATGACATTATATACAGTTATTCCTATTCCACAGCAAGGATATTTTAGTATAGACACAATTTTAAACGATTCCAAACATGACAAAGTAGAGTAGAGCCTTTTGCGTTCACATTTTTTCTTTTACAACTTGTTACAAGATTTTTATCACGCTTTATCACTTTTTATTAGACTCAGAAACAAGTCTCTATCACCATAAATTTCACTTAAATATATAAAAAACTTATTGGTTACTTTGCTAGAAAGTTGAGCCTAAGTTACGCTAAGTTAAATAAGCGTAGGCTTAAGTCGCGTTTGCGTTATAAAGTTGCTTATAAGTTATAAGTCATAACTAGTATTATGCCCGCGGCGTCGTCCGCGTTTCACTAGTCATCTCATTTGTTAGACCGGACTAATATATGGCGATGCGAGTGATATAATAACTCATTATAATTTGCACAAGGTGCTAACTAAAACGTTTTTTTTGTATTGCACTAATGAAGTTTAGTTCTTTATTATTTTATTTACAAATTAGTATTGCTACAGTAGAAAAACGTCATTAATCTAAATTTATATAAGTACCTATCCCAAAATACAAATTTGTAGGTAGAAAAACGTCACAAATCTAAATATTTAATCTAATTATTTTGTACCTATCTCAAAAAGTAAAATATTTTGCAGTAGACCAATGTCATAAGTCAAAAAGTATTATTATCACCCAGTATGGAATTAAGATTATTTTAGAAAGAAAAGGCCTAACTCATTATTATGACTCCAAGTTTTATGACGGTATTTAGAAAGTTTGCGATGTAAAGGTGCTAGAAATATCTCTGCCGTACTTATGTGTACATATGTCAAATGACTTTGAAAAGCTTTACTAGTAGAATCCAATAATTCTCTTTGAGAACACTGCTGATATATTTTAACTCGCCTTGAATAGCATAAATGTTTCATGATTTTTCATTGTACTTCCCTAAGTACTAGCAAGGTTATAAAACAAATTTATTTAATATTTTTTATATGTTTGTAAAAGTATTTTATGTGAACATGAGATTGAAATCATTCGATAGGCTTAAGGAAAATTTTAAATAATAACCTAAGCTTAAAGTCTTCGTATTCGCTTTAAAAGCTATTTTTAAGAGTTAAAAAATAAGTCATAATATAACTAAGAGTAAAAAAAAATTAAGCATGGATAAAAAAATATTAAGGTTTAATGATCAACTGGCGAAAAAATGTCCCGGAACATGAATCGTATGTAAAATTTTTAATAATGACTGTAGGTATTTGCTCCTTAGAGATGTGTCGTTATTCCAAAAGAATCTTCCAAAAAATATAATTATTTCCTTTTTAGAAAATAAAATATTTTATTTAATATACTTCACTTCTATTGCTGTAGTGTTTGATACATCTATATACTAATATAATACTGTTAAAGAGTTTATTTGTCTGTTTGAAAGGCTAATTTCTGGAACTACCAGTCGGATATGAAAAATTGTTTTTGTATATAATACATGAGGAAGGCTACAGGCGGTTTAACATCACACCTCGACTCTTAAAAGCAGAGCAAGCGAGTGAAACTGCGTGGCATATCTAGTATTAATAGATAGTTCATAACATAGTAATAAGGATACTCACACAACTTGGTAGCTTGCTCAGGGTAGACTGGACAATAATTTATATAACAGAAAAGCTCCTTGAAATAAAACTACTTTTTACGGATTTTATCGCGTTGTATTGATTTAATTTGATCGCCGTCGTTTCGGATCCTTTACAGCATCCATGGTCACGCTAAGACTGAGGTGTTGGACGTCTTAATGTTAAAATTACTAACAGCTACCTTACATTTTTTATTAATTATTCAAATAATATCAATACAACGCGATAAAATCCGTAAAAAGTAGTTTTATTTCAATGTCTAATATTCGCGTAAGTGTCAGAAACCAATAAAACACTATGACGCTAAAACCGTAACCAAATAAACTTAAAACACGACTTATGAAACAAAATGATGAATTCAAAAAGGTTTTAATATTTCTACGCTAACAGGATTACATTTATTGCACTTTTAATTGAAAACCCGTGTATAAAAGTGACGTTTGTTAGTTTATTTTGATGTAATACACCTAGCTAATAACCCCGTATGGCGCAATTACTTTAATTAATTGATTAATTATTAACTTGTACTAAATATTTCAACAGTAATGATTGAGAGAAACCCAGCTATAGCTATTTGATTGAGGCTGAAACATTGTATATATTAATTACTGTACAAATAAGTAAAATAATAACAATATCATAAAATATTACTGGGTCTCTCATCGCGTTAAATATTTATTTTATCGAGACTCATTAAATGTTTCCTATTTATGAGTATACGGCATAATGTAAAAGATTCTGTACAAAAGGTAGGTACTTAGGCAAAGATTCAGAGACGTATTTGAGCGTAAACTTCTGTTATCTTATATGTCAAAATTGACAGCTAAATAAAATTCATTTTAGTTCTACGGGAAAGACTAGTTACGATAAATATAAATAAATAAAAGAGAGCCCTAGCCCAGTCTAGCAGGGGACTGCTCCAGGCTAATGATTTCACTGACTGAATGACAATACTTCATTTGTTTCTCTGTAAATACATAATATTATATTCTCTGCGACGCCTTCCTTATAATCGAATATCCTTCCTTACCATATCTTATTTTAAGACAAATTTTAATTATACTATATTTTCCACAATAATATTTTACTTCATGCGCAAAACAAAAAATAATAATTGTTCAGAGGCTGACTTATTACCATTAGGCATTCTCTCCCAGTCAACCTTAGGGTGATGCAGAGACAGTTTTTGTTGGTAGGTGCACTAATAATGAAACACAAAAGTAAAAAGATAATTTTTTTTTTAAAAAAAAAACGTTGCCTCACACTAGGATTTTCTCCTGTATCGTGGGTGCGTTTACAAACACAAATTCTCACATACACAAACGCCCAGACCCGGAGCAACTACCTGTAGATCATACAAATATTTGCTCCGTGTGGGGATCGAACCCACAACACGTGACGCAGAAGCCGATCGCTCAGCCGCTACGCCAAACGTGTCGTCAAAATACCTATAATATAGGAAATATTAATTCTAGTTACATAATAATATGCTGCTAAATACATACGACTGATAATATTACTTACTAGCTTTTTGCCCGCGACTTCGTCCGCGTGGAATAGTTACTTTGTTCCATATGAACTTTCATCCCCTATTTCACCCCTACATAGGTCGAAATTTATTAATTATTTTCCCCTTAGGGGTGGAATTTATCAAAATCCTTCCTTAGGGGATGCCTACGTCATAGTAGCTATATGCATGCAAAGTCTCAGCCCGATCGGTTTAAAATTGACAAAGTTTCATCCCCTATTTTATCCCCTTGGGGGTAGAATTTATCAAAATCCTTTCTTAGCGGATGCCTACGTCATAACATCTACCTGCATGCCAAATTTCAGCCCGATCCCTCCAGTGGTTTGGGCTGTGCGTTGATAGATCACTATGTCAGTCAGTCACCTTTGAGTTTTATATATATAGATTTATCGTGTTTGCTATTAATTACTAACAATTCATTATTATTATTATTAAACTATAATATTGTAAGCCGCAAAGACAGCACGCAGCAGTGCTTTGTTATTGTATGCTTATGTGACCTGTGATCCACAATAAAATGATTGATTGATTGAAAATTACTTATTATCTTTGCAATATAATTGTTGTAAGATTCATATTCATCTGTCAAGCGGTTTTCATATTATAACTTTCCTCTTTCAACATGATATGCTGAAATAACAACAAAGAAGTTAAAGACGAAAAAGGGATGACATACCCGTAGCATGGGCTTGTGAGAGTCATCTGGTGTACCCTGGGCGTGGTGATACATGCAATGCGATTACAATCATACTGAATACAAAGACGCACTAACTCTTTTATATATATATAATATGTATGGCCGTATAGTCATTGTTTGGCTTTGTGTTCTGACGCGGATATATTCAATAATGTTTGAACTGTTTTTGAATGATATTGGTTAGAAAAGCTTGTTGTAATGTGCCATTTAGTAATTTATTTCACTTAACAAATCACTCGTTTGATGTTATTACAGCCGATAAATGACACTTTTACTTTAGAGCAAAACAGAACTAACTCAAAATATTTTTTAAAATAAAACTAATTTTTCCTCCTTTACACCATCCATGGTCACGGGTAGACAGGTGTTGGACGTCTTAATGTTAAAATTACTAACAGCTACCTTACATTTTTTTTGAATTTTCAAAATTATTTGTTTATTAGTAAGTACATATTTTCTGGGAAATAAATATTTAGCTTACTTACAATAGTCTTAAATGTCTTTTAAAACTTTAGAGAATATACATAACATAACATACCATCACGCCTGTCTTCGAAGGGTTAGGCAGAGGCCTACTAATGCACAGCTACCGTTTGCCGGTATGTCTAGGTCCCACGTTAATAGCCAATTATATTATTTCATAAATAGTTTATACTATACTGATTGATGATTTGCTAAGAATTATCATCATTTTAATAAAATTTATGCATATAAATTACGCAAGAATTATTAATTTATTAGGTAATATATAGCACGTAATTTACAGTACGCGCGACATAACGTGGCCGGACTGAAGTTAGCTGTTTGTCAGTTTTTGGTTTTACGTTAAAAATTGTGTACTGCGCGTACACAATTTTTAACGTAAACAATCCACTGCGCATTAAAACGGCGAACTTCACTCCGGCCAAGTTATATACAAAACATAATATCAAGTATATAAGTAGGTACATGTTCCCCAAAAAAGTTCACATGAAAGGTGTCTCAAAAATCCTTTTTCGCGGTTTTCGAAAAAGCGCATAGTTGAAATTGACGCGTTCTGGCTTTGCCCGCGGCCCCGCGCTGCCCGGTATAACTCATTCGCGCATAGTTTGTGTTGACGCCCGAAATTCGGAATTTTTGATGTCCGCCGCAGCGCGCCCGTCGCATGCGCAACATTTTTGACGCTAATTCGTTTAGAAATCACTCGTTTTTCTGTTGAGACTTTATCCTTATAATTTTGGTTAATAATACTTGATACTTATAGGTATATTTTCAAAATAATCTAATTATAATATATTTTTTTGATATTTTTGCTGAGATAATCGTATTATGACGTTTATTTCTCTATCTATATATCTATATTGAAAAAAAAGAAAGTATTTTGTATTCTCTTAATTCATTATCTATATAAATTATAAAACAATTAGGTACAATCTCTAAAATACAAAGCTCTAGCAATGATATATTGATGTTCAGTTCATACAAGAACAACTGCTAATAAAATATACATTTGCATTCAAAATAAAAGAAGTATTTAGGCTGTACTTCAACGTGTTTCAAGATAAATGCGTTGAGTTAGTCTCATCTACATTTCGAAGCTCGAGCAGCATTAAAACTTAGTTTTTACGAGCAATTCGCGGCCGGCCGGCAGGCGATGCGATCCGGATTGCGATACAAGATGTAATGTGGCTTAAATACTACTTTAAGTACATATATATATTTATTTATCTTAGACTTACACATTGAAAGAAAATTGAATTTAAAATTACGTTAGTTTGTGAGCCTATTAGGTCACCCAGAGAGGGAAAGGGTGCTTAATTTATAGCTGATATTATAGTAATGTTGTAGGGTGAATATTTGAAAAACATTAGAACGTTATTAACATCATCCCAAAGTTAAGAATGAAGGTGTTTAGTACGACTACGTCAAGCAATATGACAAGAATAAAAACAATCTGAACTGTGAAAGAGAGAACTACTATGATGAGAAGAATGATTTGTTAATTAATGTTCGAACATTCATCCTGTAAAATAAGTAGTCATAGCCTCGTGATGTTACTATTGGATTGCTAAGTCGTAGGACTACATTTTGAATTCAAGGCACGCCTCTGACTTTTCAGAATTAATTATTACTTGCTTAAACGGTGAAGGAAAACATCGTGAGGAAACCTGAATGCCAGATTTTCTCAGCATACGAAGTGTACCAATCCGCAATAGGCTAGTGAAGTGGACTATATCCAACCCTCCCACGGAGACCTATGCCAAGCAGTGGGACAACTAATGGGTTAATAATGATGATGACGAATTTATTAGAAATATGGGAATTTATTGTATATTTGTGTATTAGTTGATGTTTACTGAGTTCGTATATATTAGTACCACCAAAATGCCAAATACATATTTTGCCGCTAAGCAATGTGATACTATTATTATTCCGGTTTGTATGATAATAGCTAGTAAATTACTGGGCAAAAATATAATAATTTTTATAAGGCAAATTAATTAATAAGCGGCAGTAGCCTAATAGCTAGGGCGTCGGACTTGCGATCATGTAGTTGCCGGTTCGAAACCCACCCATTGCACTACCGACGTGAACCCACTCGTAACACAAGCATTTAGCTTAGCTTGAGGGGTTAGCAAGAATACTAGAAATGTGTGAGTCACATTGCTAGGAAGCTTTTCTATAAAAAGTAAATTAATGTAAAGAGGGTGTAAGGGTGGGGTAAACCAGAATTAATAGTGAAAGTAGTCATATTAATACGCAAGCTGGATTTAATGTGACATATATAATTATCTGCTTACAATATTTAAATGCATTGCACTGTATTATTAAAAACATGTATAGGGTTACCTATTTGGCTTTTTAATCGTATTCGTTTTCACTGTAGTCTGGATAAAAATGTTATAAGGATTAATTTTATAACCATTTTTCGTTGACATAGAAGTTTCTGACACTTCGTGGATATTAGACTCTGAAAAAACTACGGATTTTATCGCGATATATCTGCGTGAATCGGATCGCTAATAATTAAAAACAGGTAAGGTAGGTTAGTAATTTAAATAAGATTATAACTTCCAATATCTCAGTCTACCCGTGACCGTGGATGCTGCAAAGTATTGGGAATTAATATCAACACGTATAACGCGATAAAATCCGTAAAAAGTAGTTTAATTTCAATATTTTCTATTGATTTTCATAATGATATGAGAGGTTCTATTTAGAAAGTAAGTTTTTTTTAATAAGACAACATATTTTACGACTATACCAAATGTTTAGTGTCTGTAGTTAATCTTTGACAATAACAGTTGTGTCCAGCAAATCCAATTTTATATCCGACAACCCTACAAATATGCGTTGACAGTTTTATTATAAAGTTAAGTTTTATTTGAGTTAAGAATTTTAATGTTAACCAATTTGTTAAGTTATTTTTTAGTTCATAACTTGTTTCGGTCCGGGAACAAAAGGACGATGTATTGATTTTATATCATCATGATCGAGTTTAAGCCAATTGGGTGTGGCTATAAGGCCATTATCCTTGTAGAGAATGGGCTATCTTATTACTTTTAATGCATTTTGCGTTGAATTTAAATTAGCTGTACATGCTCTGAGGATAATAGCTTGGCTGAATGTCTTTTGCTACTGAGGACATTGGCCAAGGATGGAGTTGTCGTAAGTACGGCTCTTGAGCTGGAGGTCCCGAAATTCCATTTGATCTATAAATCATAAATGTTTTTTTTTTATGGGATAGCAGACGGATCGCCTGATGGTAAGCGATTATTGCCGCCCATGGACACCCGCAACACCAGAGGAGTCACAAGTGCGTTACCCGCCTTTTAAAAGGGGATTAGGCTTCCGGTAACATCACTCACTCGGCGAAACACAACGTAAGCGTTGTTTGACGCCGGTTTTCTGTGAGGCCGTGGTATCACTCCGGTCGAGCCGGCCCATTCGTGCCGAAGCATGGCTCTCATCTGTAAATGAAATACCATTTCTGTTAAAGATACTTTTCCCAGTAAATGATTTAAATTTTTATCATACTAGTAAGTGACGATCTTTGTGAAGAAACGCCAAAACAGTGAAGTATTTTGGATGAAATAGTAGAGTTTTGATATTTTTACAATTTGATAAAATATTGTTTGGGTTACGATTTATTTTGGTATCACTTTTTTGCGGGCAATTCAGGCTCGTTCGGACCCCATATTAACTTAATTTTATCTAAGGGCGGCAAAACAAACAGTATGACATTTCTATAGTTTAAAAGTTTTGCTTCAATTAATATTATTACTAACAACAAAGACAAGTGTTGTCTTTGTTAAAAGCCTTCCTAAGCTTACCTTTAGAGTCAGGTACTTCGACCCAGGTAAAAAATATTCGAAGGACGCAGTCATTTGCTTCCTACAGTATGCATAGTTAAAATTTGATGATGTAAAAATTTTATTTTTGCTACATTTATTTTGTTATACTGTCTCATTGGTTTAGAGTTTGCAAGATTGGCTGTTGAGGACTGCATACGATTCTCAGGTCGAGCAAAGTGTTATTGGATTTTTCTGTTAACAGTTTTCAGAAGCTGTTAGGAATTTGGATTTGTTTGTGCGATATAGGTTGTCGTATTGGATAAATGATAAAAGATATGATATAAATGATATTTTATTTCTGTAAATAGATCCTTTAAGAATACTGTTACAAGTCAATATTAAAAAAAAATATAACTAGATGGCGCCGCTATTGCCTAACTGACTTTTTTGTATTTATACCGTCAAATCAACGGATTACCGATAAGTCAAACAAATAAATATTATCATTTTAGATAGCGAATAGTAAGATGATAATGAAATCAATGTGGATGTTTTCAGATATTGTAGCATTTTTAACAATTGTTATAAATGACTCTTACTTAGCTGTAAGAAAACTGCATAGGTATTCGTAACATAAAAAATACAAATTCGCCTTTATTCCCCAAAGGGTTAGACAGAGGTGTATTATTCTACACCCACAGTTTCCCGAAAGTTTAGGCTCCATGGAATATGTCACGAGCCCATTACAATTAACCGGACATAAATTGATAGGCCGAGCTACTGTTAGAATTTTACAGAAATACCCAATAACACTGCTCGATCTGAGAATTGATCCCAGGACCTCTAAACGTAGCAGTTGTGCTTCCACAGTTCGCCGGTATGTTTAGGTCCCATGTAATAGGGGGCGAGCCTATCGCCATTAATAGGGTACAAATCCAGACTCCGAGCTGCTACTGAGAATTTCATAGAAAAACCCAATAACACTCTGCTCGACTTGGGGATCGAACCCAGGACCTCTAGCGTAGCAGTCGCGCTTGGGACCAATAGACTAATGAAGCATAATTTTATAATCTGCGTGTTTTTCTGTGTGGTCTTCTACTTTATAAAAGATAATACGGAAATTATTTTAATTTTGATATTAAAATTTTAATTCGGTCTAGACATAACCATTTTCTTCGACATTAATGATTTATATTTAGTAATGACGAATGTCTAAAATATCATCTATCAGTCATATTAATATTTAAAACAAAATGATACAAAAAGTATTAATTCCGTTTTTATCTTAGGATTATATGGCATCAATAAAATTAAATTCGTTTTGTCATATAAAAAACGTAAAATGAGAAATAATCTTAGGTTCGGAACACACATGCGGTGTCTGCCTGCCGGATTATAAACATGATTCATCTTGTATAATTAAGTTTGCCTTATTTAAGGGATTACTGTTGACTCATAATTCTTCTGGTATTTTTACAAAATCTGTAACCATTTAATTCATGGTGGGTCTAAATATGATATATAGAAAACGAAACAGGTATTTACGCGCTATAAATACCTTTAATTTTGCTTGACGTTTCGACCAGGTTGCACTGATCGTGGTCACAAGCAGACTGATGCAGCGAGTTCACTCCGTCATTGCGTCGGTAGATTTTTCTTTATCTACCCCCACATTTTTATTATAGTTACAAAGCCCGCGACACAAATAATAAATATGATAGTTTGTGACTATTGTAATAAAATTAATAAAGTAATCTTTGCTTTAAATTTAATGTGGTAATTAATTATGTACCCCAAACAAAAACTAAATTCTATTTTTATGTAAATTTTAACGTCTTTGTAACTTAACAGACAGGAATGTGTTACTGGGGAATTTGTTGTGCTTGTGTTGTTGTTTTCTTCCCACCAGAAACATTCGGCTTTCTATAATATATAAATTACGTATAAAGAGTAACCTAATATATAAACTTGTATAAATGATGTTGATAAGAACGTTTAATAAGGATTTATAGGTAAAAATATGGAAGAAAAAAGTATTGATTGAAGTATCTTTTTAATAATGGAAGAAGACACCAATGGGACACTAGTTTTGAGTGCAGAGAAGCCTCCAAAAATGTTAGTAGCTTAAATAAGATTTAATCTCACTATTTAAAGTCTCAGGTGACACTATTACAACTACTTTTGGTCAAAAATTCCATTCCTTTCTTTTACTGTAATGGGCCAGTATTTTTGGATGGAGTCATGATCATAATTAAGTAAATTCTCAATAACTCTGAGTCGTACAACTTTACACACATTTCTATACAAAATCAACGGTTGTTTATTGAAGATGCAATATTAAAGCGGGTTCGTCTTTGAACATTTTGTATGGTTGTAAAATTGGCGATTCGTGACGTAGTGAACTGGCATAGTGTTTTAATGCGGATTTTTTGTCGTATGACTGTTAGTCTTTGACAGACGACTCATATGATGATGATCAATCTAGCAATCCAAAATGTTTATGAATCACTACATAGAACAAAGTCGCTGTCGCTGTCTGTCCGTCCCTATGTATGCTTAAATCTTTAAAACTACGCAACGGATTTTGAAGCGTTTTTTTTAATAGATAGAGTGATTCAAGAGGAAGATTTTAAGCTATTGAACATTACGCTATGACTCTTAGAAATGGGGCAACGCGAGTGTAACCGCGGGCGGGTCGCTAGTTAAAAATATGTTTTTAGACCGATTTGGTTATTCAAGGTAATTATAGATAAAACGTTGATGCAGTTTGTTGAGTAAACACACAGGCTTGCTTACAAAAGTAGTAAAAAAATCCATTTTTATACAGTGTGTTCCTAGCCTTATAATTCAAACAAAATATCTAGATCTGCGGATTAAGCAACAGGTTTTTATGAGGTCGATGTCAACATTATTTTCTTAACTTATAATTACGGATCACGTATTTAATTATATGTTGCAATTATTTAAATTTATTCCTGTGCACTTTGAAATAGATAACCTATTAATGTAAAAATGTAATTAACATTTTTACATAACAACTTTTGAAAATTATCATATATGAAAATATAGACCTTATGACAATATAGAATTAGTAAAATGTAATGAAACTATGCTGCTAATTTGTAATTCATTCATTTATCAAACACTGACTTTTATACAGGGAAAACCTATTAATGCGTATTCTAGTGAGAATAACCCTAAAAATAATATTAGTATATTATTATTAGTATTACCATTACTCAATATATGTTTTTTTAAAGCATTTTAATATCTACTTGAAGGCTAAAAAGACAATGCCGGTTCTTTAAAACACTGCTGGGTATAGCTTCCTATCGGAATGAAATGAAAAAAAGGGTGTTTTTACTAAAAAATAATTGTTCATTTAAAAAATGATTTTAGTATTTTATTGTACCTATACTCCAAAGCTTGCATTAAACTTTGAATAAATAAATAAAAAGTTACGATCAACTATAATAAAAATCAGGTTTCATCAATCAGCAAGGAGCTTATCTTGATATCCACTTATCTTAAATCCTGCCAACACTACATTAAAAGTTCCGCGTATAAAAACCTAACTGAATCACCAAGCCAATCCTCGAGACATCTTGTACAATTTACAACAAATTCACAGCTAGGGAAGTTAGATACAAAACATAAATATTCATAATGAAATGATTACGAATACTGTCTTGTAAACTAGTCTTGCAAAAACGAAATGTTAACTTATAGAAAAGGAAACTTGCTGGTACTGCATATATATATAATTATAGTATGTGGTGTTTGTATGCATCATTCATGAATTTTTCCTTCGGCGGATAAATAACGCCGGGAGTTCTAAACGATGGTGAAATGTTGCCATATAAAAAATGTAAAGTAATTGATTGCTGTGCTGAGAGAAAAAGAATTATTGTTTTTCAACTGATTGTGTAAGGACTAGCTCTATACGAGTACATTATATGCAATGGAAGGCGAATCTGCTATATGTACCTATTTGATTTGAGGAACTATTGATATAAACCTTTGTGACAAAATATTCTTTCGGAGTTTTTCTCCGCGATAAGTTGATGTCAGTTACGTCCTTCTTCTTATTAACAACAGTAATGCTATACTGTAGTTTCTTCATTCACTTTTAGTACTTGCGTGGGAAGATGTTAAGTGATAGTGTATTAGAAACAGATTGATTTATTTCTTTCCCTATTTTATTAATGCAAATCTATACGCATTTCAGCATTTCTAAGCAATTTAATTAGTTATAAAGTCGTAATTAAAAGCTTGTTTGGTTTACATACCATATCTGGTTGGAAAGTTGATAAACGTTATAAAGTGGAGACAGGTTGTCACTTCGACGTCAAGCTATGGAGTATGAAATAATACTTGATATATTATTATCTGTTAGCAATATTATTCTTGTATTTTAACGGTGTATTTTCTGTTGCAGGTGTGAGTGACAATGTGTGTGCGGTGAGTGATAAGAACGCGCGATGTTGCGCGTGATCACCTGCCTGCTGGTCGCGTCCGCGGCGGCGGAGCACGTGCGGGAGTTCACCGTCAGAGAGAACGCACGCGCTGGCACCCTCGTTGGACACCTCGGAGACGAACTGCCTGATGCAGCCCCACCATACACCATCGTCCCCGTCCCTGGTAGCGCCGTCAATGACGACCTAAGAATAGACCCCCACACAGGGGAAATTAGAACCCGAGGTCCTCTAGATAGAGAAAACAGAGACCATTACGCTCTAGTCGCAATCCCCGCAAGCGGAGACAACATTCGTGTAGTCGTCAGAGTACTAGACGAAAATGATAACGCTCCCACATTTCCCACTCCCGTCATGAACGTTGAGTTCTCCGAGAACACTCCTAGAGACGTCAAAAGAAAACTAAACCCGGCCAAAGACCAGGATTTAGGAGCATTTAACACACAACGATACAACATTGTATCTGGAAACACTGATAATGCGTTCAGATTGTCTTCCCACAGGGAGAGAGATGGGGTTCTTTATTTGGACCTACAAATTAATGGCTTTCTCGACAGGGAGACAACTGACCATTACCAGTTAGTTATAGAAGCGTTAGATGGTGGAACTCCACCGCTCAGAGGGACAATGACTGTAAATATCACTATTCTAGACGTTAATGATAATCCTCCCGTGTTTGCTGAAAGTGTTTACTCTGCTACTATTCCGGAGAACGCGACTGTAGGCACTCCTGTTCTCAAAGTGTCTGCTACCGACTTGGACTCTGGTGAAAACGGTTTGATCGAATATTCGATAAACAGAAGACAGAGTGATAAAGAGAATATGTTTAAAATTGATCCAGAAACTGGTGATATTACTGTGAATAAAGCGTTAGATTTTGAAACTAAGGAATTACATGAACTTGTCGTCGTAGCAAGAGATAAAGGTGCACAACCATTGGAAACAACGGCTTTTGTGTCGATAAGGGTTACTGATGTAAATGATAACCAGCCTACCATTGATGTTATATTCCTAAGTGATGATGCTACACCAAAAATCTCAGAGTCAGCGCAGCTAGATGAGTTCGTAGCTAGAATATCGGTGCACGACCCGGATTCTAAAACCGAATACGCCAATGTAAACGTTACGTTGAGCGGCGGGGACGGCCATTTCGATTTGCGGACTCACGATAACATTATTTACTTGGTAGTCGTTGCGTTACCATTGGATCGCGAAGCTCGTTCGTCTTATACATTGAATGTTGTAGCAACTGACAAGGGTTCGCCCCCTTTACATGCGTCAAGGATCATCAGTCTGAAAGTGACGGATGTGAATGACAATGCACCAGCTTTTCTTGAATCGGAGTATAAAGCAAGTGTGCCCGAAGCGGCAGCTCCTGGTACACCGGTGGTACAAGTATCAGCTATTGACGCCGATGAAGGAGAAAACTCAGAGATTCGGTACTCTTTACTGCCGACACCGCAGTCAGATTGGTTTGCGATTGACGAGCGATCAGGGTTAGTAACTACGCGAGCTCGCGTGGATTGTGAGACGAACCCTATGCCGCGGCTGACGGTGGTGGCTCAAGATCGTGGCAACCCTCCATTGTCTTCGACCGCGACATTGATAGTGACAGTGTTAGATGTGAATGATAATGAGCCGATCTTCGACCAGTCCTTCTACAACGTCACCGTGTCCGAGAGTGAAGCGGTTGGCAGCTGTATTTTAAAGGTGAGTCCTTTATTAATTTTCGCTTTTGCGTGACCAGGATCAATCATTTAGTTATTATTAAAATTTCTTTTAGATTCACTGTTAGAAGAATTAATGGAGCATTGAGAAGTAATGTATATACAGTAACACAATATATTAAAGTAGTAAGATCATTGTAAAATATGTACCATATAATTATATAGATTTCTGGATCATAGCCAATGTTTCTCTGAAGACATTTCCAATTTGTATACATTAGTACTTACATCGTTCAAATCATTGTAGAAATGAATAGTATCGTTTCAAATAATATTCTTCAAAGTAGTTTATAGCTCTGCATCATGCATACTATGCGTTGTAATATCATAAAGCAAATGTATGTCATCTACCGATGAAAGGCACTCGCCGTCATCGCTAAAGGCGTAGGCATGTTCAGTGTATACAACTCTTACCTCATTAGTAATATGCAAAGCTGTTAGCAATTACTTCCCATTTATTACTGCTTGAGTTACATATAACATTAACATATTAAAGACTTATTGGGATCCTAGTGGTTCATCGTCAATAACTTTGAGAACAGCTGCATACGATGTCTTGTTTTCATTGTGGCTAAATTCTTTGTCGTGTGTAAAAGAGCCCACGTTGATTTGCATTATATTGCGTCTCTTATTTTACTGACCTAATTGGCAAGATCCTATATTTTTTGTATCCTATTTTTTTGTACTTAGAGTTTTCTTTTTGACCTTTGATTTATCTATGTAAATAAAAAAAATGATTATGTTATATAATTAGTATTCTTGTATCAAATATCGTCACACATGTACACTTTGTCATGACAAAATCAACTAAGAACTGTCTAACTAACATCTATTTAATACAAATTATTCAATATTCTCAATACAATACCATAATCCTCTTAAACCTTCTCATCCCATTATTTTTCAATTTTATTATCTAACAACACTTCCACTTCCACGGATTAGCATTATTTCTCTTCTACAATGAATTCAGATGTAAATAAAATATTTTTAATTCAAATAACTTTTAATCGTAAATTAGCAGATAGTTAAATTATGTCACTTTTGACATAATTTAACTATCGCATCGTAAAAATGTGCTCTTTTTTAGAATAGTTTTTAAATCTTCTGTTGTGACTTTGTGATCGATAATGGATGAAAAAGGGCTAGTTTTTTTTATAAAAAATGTTATAATATTGTCAAGTTAATTATTTAGATAGGTACATAAAAATGACACACATTCTTAGTAGTATTTTGTTTAAATAACTATGTTATAGATGAGATACAAATAGTTATTCAAATACAGAAAACAATTAATGGCAACGCTTGAGAAAGCGCGTCCTAGGTTAAAGGAAAGTGTGAGAGATACAGTTACCATCAGTTATGCTAGTTTACACGGAAACATTAGATGACGCCGATGTGTAAGTCTTGCCATCGTAAATTACAAGTTACTGAGCCCTTAATCGATATTTTTCTTTCTTTTGCCTAAAAAACGCTTTTTATTCTACGGTCGGAGGAACGAGATTCGAGGATCTTCGCCAGGACCACGAATTTTCGATTATCAGGTGCCTACAGGTGAAACTACAAGTGCAACTATCCTAAAACAAGACACCATATAGAAATTCGTACAGGGAAAGTCTCAATTTTCGTTCTCTAGTAATTTTCCAGATCTAAACCACGATACTAGTATTATTCGCCAGCAAAATGCCAAAGGTACACGGCAGATGATGATTCCATACGATTTGCTATTACCCACCCATATATGCTCAAATGGGACATACAGTCATATATTACGGCCTATTTGAGACCGTTTTCATTGGGAAATTATTGCCTATTTAAGTAATGTGTTGATAACTTGATGGTAGGACTGTATCCGTTTTGAAAGTTTGAGTACCTATTGGATAGAATGTAATTTGAAATCTATTTCTGAGTAGTTTTGTAAGGTACACAATAATATCTGTTATATTCGTTATTTAAATAGTTATTTTAGGGTTTTTAATCGATTTTAAGTTAATAACCTGCATTTTCGTTATTTACTGGGTGTTCCATATCATTATTATTTTCTTACATTATTAAACTAGTTTTGGCGGGAAGATGTAAAGTGCTCTTTGTCGGTTTTATATTATTTTCCAAAACTTGTGTTTCCCCGAAGTTTAATGTGTAATTATGGTGGATAGTTAACCGTTAAGTGTTCGTGAACGTGTGCGAGTGTAGGCAAATTATATAAAATTGAAAATCGTGACTTTTGTGTTCACTCCTAAACTCCATCGAAGCCTTAGTGAAGTTTCCACTGTTTTACTGGGGATAAAATGATGTGTGAACTACAAAAAAGACATGACTTAAAGGTCTTAGTAAACAGGTCATAAAATCCTATTAAAAAAAACATTATTAAACAGTCTGGAAGAAATCCTTTAAACAACAATTGAGTAACGACTAAAAGATTTAATTAAAATTTTAGATTTAGGTATATGATTTAATTATTATTAAAAAAATAGTAGTGATTTAACATACATTAACATACCATCACGCCTGTATTCCCCGAAAGGTTAGCCAGTGGCGTACAAATGTACACCCACAGTTCGCCGGTATGTTTAGGTCCCATGTAATAGGGGGCGAGCCTATTGCCATTAACCGGGCACAAATCCAGACTCCGAGCTGCTACTGAGAATTTCATAGAAAAACCCAATAACACTTTGCTCGACCTGGGGATCGAACCCAAGACCTCTAGCGTAGCAGTCACGCTTGGGACCACTAGACTAATGAGGCAGTCATAGTAGTGGTTTAATTTATTATTAAGTTAGCTAGTCATGTCATGTAACCAGCTTAACAGAAGAAGCAAACTCACTCAAAAGACCAAAAGAAATAATATCTTGTGCCGTTCAAGAAAACGTAAAATATGACGTAACATGCGTCCATTCACGTTCGTGAGTTTAAAAACAGATTCTTTCATACGCATCGCATTTTTCAACGTTAATGTCTTGCCGACAGTTTTATATTACGTTTTCTGTGTTAACAAGCTATTTAGCGTACTTAACTGGTCATAAAATTGTAGAAATGCATTATTACTTCTCTATTTCCGTAGGTTTTATGTTACTTTTAAGCTTCTGCCGAATTTAGTACATATATTTATCATAACATAATCAACCCATTACATTGTCCCACTGCTGGGTACGGGTCTCCCTCAGAATGAGAGGGATTAGGCTATAGTCCACGACGCAGGACTAGTGCGGATTGGCAGACTTCACAGGCCGTCGACAAAATCTCTCAGGCATGCAGGTTTCCTCACGATGTTTTCCTTCACCGTTTAAGCGCGTGATAATTAACTATTAATACGCACATGACTTCGAAAAATCAGAAATGCGTGCCTTGGATTCGAACTTGAGGCCTTTGACTTGGCAGTCATATGGTCATATCACTAGGCTATCACTGCTCGTACATATATACTGTTACTAAAATATAATGACTTTATGAAGGGTGTCTGAAAAATATTTGGTGGATGAAGTCACTGCGCAGGCAGGTTTCCGCTATCTATAATGGAAAGTTAAAAAATGACGTTATCTTGTACAAATACCGAGGATACTGTTCTCGTTTAAAACAACCTGCCGAAAAGATACTTCAACTATAAATGAGTGCACTTCGCAAACTCCCAATTAGTTACAACGGACAGATCAATTCCGCTTATCGCAATTGGCCACACCCGCACTTGACGAATTTGTTGAGAAAAAAAAACTCAATTTTCATTAACTCTTATCTTGAAAACTTGGACCTGGCTCGTAACTTACACGAGTTAATTTCTTTTAATATATTCCACGTATATTTATAAGAGGCTGTACATAAATCTATCGTATGGAGTGATGCCAGTTTGGGCGTGCGGCGGACGGCATCGCAAATTGCGATCTAAATTGAAAATTAAACAGTTCAGAGCAAGCCAAGCCCGCGGCTCCCGCCAATGAGCGACTCGCAAACTACGCATTCGCACGTGTGCCTATTCTGACATAGCGTTTCTATTTTCGAATTCACCGTTACATGAAAAGAGGTTTAATATCGAGAAATTGTAATAAACAATATAATATGAGAACGTAGGATTTCAAGTTGTAAAATTAGCTATAACAAAGCAATAAGCTGTAACGACTTACGTGCCTTCATTGTGATTTCTATGTTTAAAGTTGTAGATATATTAATGCTAAGGAGTTATACCAATACTGCTTAAAAAAACAGAGTAAATCCGCGTAGGTACTCTAAAATTGCCTGCCTCATTAGTCTAGTGGTCCCAAGCCCGACTGCTATACTAGAGGTCCTGGGTTCGATCCCCAAGTCGAGCAAAGTGTTGTTGGGGTTTTCTATGAAATTCTCAATAGCAGCTCGGAGTCTGGATTTGTCGCCGGTTAATAGCTATAGGCTCGCCCCCTATAACATGGGACCTAAACATACCGGCGAACTGTGGGTGTACATTTAGTACGCCTCTGCCTAACCCTTCGGGGAATACAGGCGTGATGGTATGTTAAACTTTTAATGTGTAACAGTTTCGGAAGTCGGTGCCTTTGATTTGATCGGATTTTTTGATTTCGCCACCGACTTCCGAAACTGTTTCGCTCATAACATTATTTTTCATGTTTTTTAAGGCGGTTTTACTTTTTCATAAAAGTTATTTTATTTCAAAATTTTTAGTAGCGAGTAAAATTTTACGTATACTTACCTAGACGACGTTATCATTTACTCGGTCGTTACGTGTTATTGTCATTTTGTTTTAAATTTTGTGATCAGATCTTGACCAAATGTTTATGGAACCACCTCTGAAGTATGACCTAACGATCAAAAAAGAATCATCAAAATCGGTTCATAATTGACGAAACAATCGCGTAACAAACATACAAAAAACATACAGTTGACCTGAGACCTTTCTCTTTTTGAAGTTGGTTGAAAAATCATAAACCGTAAAATATAGAATCCAGTTAAAGGCATACCAAAACGAGTCGCAAAGACAATATTCAGTAGTAGCTTAGATTCATTAATATTCAGCCCAATTATACAATTAAACAAATCTATAACGACTATTGCACCACAGACTATAACAATTCAATTCCATATCAGATGTCTATACATTCTAAATACCGAATGCACAATTGAATTGTTAGGTTTTTCGTCACCTGCCTCTTGGCGTCACGAGCTCACGACTCGCCCGATTGTTATTTGGTTATTCACATAAACTTCTATGTGTTTCGCTTTTAATAGAGGTTAAGTGCCGCTAAAAGGCAGACAAATGAACTTTGACTCTAGTTGCCTTTGCTCGATTAAAAAGATACTTTCTCTCTTTGTGTAAATGCAGATTAAAAATATTTTATCTGTTAGTTTTGGCGGCAAAACGGATTTTATTGTCATTTTTTTATTTCAATTGCTTTGGTTTACAACTTCTAAGCACAATTTACATTAATAAAATGGATAAAAAGTGAAAAAAAAACCATAAATTAATGTAAACATGTTTACATTAATGTTTGTTCAAGATTTATGAAAAGTATAAAACTCTAAATTAACTGTTTTTACCTGATCTTTTAAGTAACTTTTCTGTTACTGCTAGGCAAAGTGAGTTTAGATAATTTTGGTACAGTTATTATGCTCTTATGCTCTTATAAACATTGCCCCACACTAGGATTTTCTCCTGTATCGTGGGTGTGTTTACCAACACAAATTCTCACATAAACAAACAGCCAGACCCGAAACAACTACCTGTAGATCATACAAATATTTGTTCCGTGTGGGGATCGAACCCACAACACGTGGCGCAGAAGCCGATCGCTCAGCCGCTACGCCAAACGTGTCGTTATAACGTACACTTTTAGATCTTACATAAAAATAATACCTAATTTAAAACCCACTTTATGATCTTCTCGCCAACCTTTAAAAATACTTAAATATGTGATAAAGATAACGTAATAGATCGAGAGAACATAATAATATAATTGCATATTTAATAACTGTAGGTTCAAATACATAATAGCTAGTGATTGTGAAATATTATTTTTAGCTCCCGCAAATTATCTACATAATTTATTTTGAGAGGTCATATTTAATTATTTTAATAGTCTACTTATTATTAATGGCGTAACGTAACCTCGATTATATTATATTCCCAGCTTCTTCTTTGGAAACTTAAATTAGTTAATGTCAGAATGAATTGATAGTATTTATCTGAGATATATTTATGTAACCCATTTTGGAGGTAAAGTAATGTCCTTATTGCCCTTCCATGCACTTAGGAGCTTTCTTATTGCCCCAGGCAATTACGCTATCATGTAAACTCGAAAGACTTTTACCTAATGACGATTAAAAAAAAACTCCATTAAATCGTTGATCTATGATGGATGTAATAATCATGGGTAACATTATACCCCTCATTACAGAAGCTGTTTTAAGCTAAGTGTGAACTAAACCTATAATAATATATATTTAATAAATCTTTTCACACATTCATGCCCCAAAACCTTTCGCGTAACATGTACTTCACTCCTGCGCATCACATATCACATACCTATTTCCCATACTACGACAAACGGTTACTTTCGTACGTTCCGTTCCACAATATTTTATTAAAAAAGAAGGTTCACTCATTCTAAGCCTCCGTACAAGCGCTTGAACCATCTCTGATTTTTTCATTAGATTTTATGTGAAATTGATTACAACGCACGGTTTACCTTATACGTCTGTTATTACATTACTCCCTACATATTTCAGTAGCGGGACTGAGCGAGCCTCCAATAACCTGATAAGACGGGGCGGCCATATTGGATTCCGGTACGCGTTACCATGGTTACCGCTTCATTGCGTGCGTAGGCGCATCAGGAGCGTATCGACATTTTTGTTCAGTCACTTACTAATGTACTGTTTTAATAGGATTATTAGTATGTTATGTTTGTGAATGTTTTTATGTTTTATGCCTTAAGTATCTGTCGATGGCCTATCTATAATTTATGCGTTTTTATTTTTAATCTCTGCTAGGCTTGCTTAGTTTTTGTTTTGAGTAATAGAAAAGAGTTGCAAAGAATTTATTTGAAGTGTTATTCTTAAAAACAGTATCAACCAGATTTTATTGAAGACACACTGAAGTTCACATAAAATTAAAATAACACTTTAGCTTATCTAATCGCGATAAATTTTATCTACATTCAGCCTGTAATAAAACCAAGTGTCTCTCAATAAATCAGACGAGGTAAAACTTAAATAGTTGCTAAACACTCGAGGACAAGTTCTCTTATGGTTCACAGTCACGCGAGACCGCTAATTATGTAACAGGATTAATTTATTACGCCAAACTTATAAATGAAAGACTTCAAGTCGAGTTTAAATGATGTCTAGTAGCATTGGCAGAATGGTACAATATCGTTGCTTAAAAAAAAAGTTTTTGACAGTTCTTTTATTGAAATGTGAAGAAAGGCACGGTTGACTGGTGAGTTTTATAAATCGCTATAAAATGTTATTGGTATAAAAACATGGAGCACTGGTGATTGTTATACATATTTATAATTATTAGTTTATTATTATTTATAATGTAGCATAAAATTGTATTGTTAAGAAAAATACAGATGCGGGCTTTTATGCCAGGACTACTTAAATCTATTTCTTAGAATTGTTTACCATTTACGTGATACCGATTCTAAAATATTTGAAATATGGCATTTAAATAATACGTAATTTTCTCTTTTCTCTTTCGATATCAGCAAACCATAGTGCTGTGATGTGCAATCACGCAAACGCATCTGAACGTAACGTTATGCGTTGCATAATAACAGTTTTTTACCGATATGTTAAAATAACGCCAATAAAAGCGTGCGTTCGTGATTTACGTTTCGCTAATTGTGAGACGTTTATTGCTTATAAAACGTATTAATGGTATTTTTTTTTACTGTCACGCGATGAGTTATGTAATTATTACGCTGAATTGTCGCTGTTTCGTGAGATTTTAGCTTTAGGTTTCATTTCAAATATTTTTTAATTCATGTAATAATCTAGATTAATTACCTACACGTAACTAGTTATTTGACAATTCACAAAATGTTGCATGTAGTGTAGCAGTCTCTTGGGACCACTAGACTAATGAGGCAGTCAAAAAAAGGATAATATTTATTATTAACTAGCTTATGCCCGCAGTTTCACTCACGTTCCAAAAAGATTAACATACCAAGATGAAACATACACTAGATTTCACCAATGTATTGCTAGAGGTTAGACCAACAATAACCATTAGAGCAATACATTGGTGAAAACTGCATTCAATTCCATGCAGTAGGTTTTGCGTGATGCGCGTACAAACATACAGACATACAAAAATTCTAAAAATTGTTATTTTGGATTCTATTGCTCTAATAAAGTTAAAACCCATATTATGAGGTTTTCTTTAATATCTATAATGTACAGATAATGTTAATTTTATTATAGGTATATACATAGATACCTGTAAGTAACAGTAAAGCCAATTTTGACAGTTTATAGCTATGTAAGAAAGCGGTAATTATTTTTTTACTTGTAAATCAATCTGTGTATATAAGGGATTAGCTTTAGTGTTAGCGGAGAAGTATTTATATTGAAACTGTTTTTTTTTGTATCATATGAGCTAATTATGAAAAATGAAATAAGATAAAGAGTTGATTGATTACAAAAACGCTGTTTTCATCCACGTTGTAATAAAACCGTAAAACTTTATTATTATTAGTTTTACAGTTTTATAAACTGCATTTTACTGTGTAACTTTATAACTTATATTGATATCAGGTTTATTATGAATATTTGAAATGCAGTCCTATAATTATTATCTCGAGTTAAATGGACGTTGAAATCGTTTTCTTGTATCCCCGCTTACATTACGACCCAAGCTTTACATCGTAAAATCATACATTAAACCGTTCTTGATGTCTCCCGTCGGTGTTAATGAAAATGCATTTTAAATTATGTGGAAAAATTGTAATTGAGAACGAATTACGTGGCCGACATGCCTCTGATGCGCGAATGCTTCTTCGATACTTTAATCAATGACGTAGATAGCTGAGAGAAGTGCTTCTAATTCCGAAACGAATATATGGTATTGTAATTTGCACGTAAGAGCCAGTTCCCCTCGGTTGTTGCGGCTCTGATAGTCTGCAGTCCGTAGGGGCTCTTATGGGTTGGCAACGTATCAGCAACTCCTCTAGTGTTGCAGGTATCCATGGGTGGTGATGACTACTTGCCATCAGGTGGCTCAACTGCTCGTTTGCCGACCTAAACTATAAAAAATATATAACATTTTAGTCGCATAAAACTATAGACTTTTGTAAACTGTATAAGTTAGGGTCGCTCTATTAGATGGGACTTTAAAATATAATAGACAAACTGTGGGTCTACATAGATGCATCTCTGTACTGTGTCTGTCATCATCAATACCATCACATCTGTCAACCCTTTGGGCATACAGGCATGATGGTATTGATGGTAGTGTGTTTAGTTTTTATCAATTGATGTTTTATGAGTCTCCTATAAACCTAGTAGTGGATTTTTATGTCCTGTGTACATTAAAGTTCTGTTTTATTCTGATACTAGATTCCTTATTAGCCATAATAACTGAGGCATTGAAATAAAAGTTCAAGCGTTTATGATACCCGCCATCTTGGCTTATGTAGGTATCGGAATTCTTTATTTGATACCTAATAAGAATCGAATAAAAAAATACCCTATAAAAATTACTATGAAATGGATTTTAAATCAATATTTTTTAACATACCATCACGCCTGTATTCCCCGAAGGGTTAGGCAGAGGCGTACTAATGTACACCCACAGTTCGCCGGTAGGCCGCTGAGGCAGTCAATATTTTTTAATGAACTGAATATTTAATAAAAAAGATTGAATTTATAAAAGTACCTATTATAATTTGACGTTTAATATAATTAATTATAATCTGATGAAATTGCCGATACATGAATAAATTGCAGAACTCATTATTTTTAAGAAAGTGTATGAATTATCAACCCTACACTATTCTTTTCGACTTGTCAATTCCGCACGCTGTAATTATTTCTGACCTTTTATTAAATGCGGGTTTTCATGATCACTGTTATTAATAGTGTAATAATGATCGGGGGACAATATATTGGCCTGTGTTCGGGTCATTTTACCTTTGTACCTGGAGTTAATGTACCTGGCTTTAATTAATTATACCTGACGCCGAATACATTGGCTCATGAGAATTTTGTACGGAAAATATTAATAAAAATTCCAACCTGAAGATTTCTGTTACTTTAAAATAAGGACGCTAAATCTGGTCTAATTGAGTATCGTTAATTAAATCACTTCGAGGCAAGGATTTTCTCGTTCTGCCTATTATGTCAGTCACGTCAACGGTCATTTTCTATCGCGTCGATCACTGATTGCGAGATTGTCAACCGCCACACGAAAGATACTTTGTAGTAATTAAACGCAGTTCCATCTCAATGAATATTCAACACTTTATTGATGTTAATAAAAGGATTTTCTACTTTTTTTATAAAGCATCGGGCCCTGAGCGTCGTTGATCGATCGCGCGTGGATTGACTCATTAATTTACTTAGTATTTTATATTTTCTGATACCTCTTCGAGTTTTTATTTAAAAAAAGTATCAATAGCAAGATTATCAGTCTAGATAAAAATATCGTGAATGAGCATCGATTTAATAAAAATGTTTAATTTTTAAATTTTGTTGTAGATGATGTCTTTCTTGTGTCATATTTTAGGACAGTAATAAGTAAATAAAAAGGTGATTACGATTACATTTATTGAGGTCAGCTGAATTTTGTTCCTGGTAATAAACAAAATTAATTCTCAATTTTTGCCATTTCAGTAATCACGACCTATCGTTGTTTATTTACGCGTTTAATCTGAATAAAACCTTAATACGTCTATTCTGAAGTAGTTTTCCGTGTAATAAGTTTTGGGTAGCATTCGTAGGTTTTACAATTACAGAAGGAAGATGACATTTTGTGCAAGTGTGTGCGTAAACAGGTAGGGCTGCTCGTATCATCATCATCCTTCCAGCCTTTTCCCAACTTTGTTGAGGTCGGCTTTTTGACCTCTAATCTTGAGGCAACGAAAACTACTAAACTAAAGTACCAGCCCTGGGGTAGCTTAGTTGGAGAGGGGCGGATAATGGCCTTCGGCGCTTCACCATTCTTTTCAGGGGGCCCAGTGCGAGTTTCATTTAAACGACTCGATTTTAGGCATTGACTGCGTTCAGTTCTCTGATTGGTGGAGAGTGGTGAAGATCACGGAATCTACACACTTGACCCTCAGAAGGCCTGTATCATCTTGGTAGTTTAGCAAATTTTAACTTAGTTCCTTATTTAACCGCCTGGAAAATTACAGAGGGCAGTTTTTACATTGCGACTCATAATTATATACTCATTGTGTGAGTATGCGGTTAAATCTCTAGCAGTTTGGATAAACCTCTAGAGGCTATATTATTAACTACCTACTTTAAAAATATGATGTATATATGTTTCTTTGCATTAAATTAAACTGAGCTCCAGCTAGCTAGCCACAAAACAATAGAAGATTCATTTTTAGTGTCCCGTAAAAATTTTATGATGTAACGGAATCCTATAATAACAGAAATTGACTTTTCTGTTGCTTCTCTGAACTCGTGTCTTAATATTATCCATGCAAATTAATTGATCTGCTGGTAAGCTATACTTGTTGCGGTTAGTATTTAGATGGGTGATTATTCTGAACACGTCGATTTGTAAAAGGGATATATGATAGCCGTTATTGGTGAACAGAATTCGAAATTCTGAATTGCCTTTGAGATATTTATCGGTATTATCCAGCAGTTGCTTACTTGATTTTTTTTTTAAAACGTTGCCCCACATTAGGATTTTCTCTTGTATCGTGGGTGCGTTTACAAACATCATTTCTCACATACACAAACACCCACACCCGGAACAACTACCAGTAGATTATACAAATATTTGCTCCGTGTGGGGATCGAACCCACAATTCGTGGCGTAGAAGCGGATTGTTCAGCCGCTACGCCAAACGTGTCGTCAAAAGGGAAGCCTTTAGGAATCGAGTTGTATGGAGTCTTCACCAACTTATTATATATAACAGGCCAATCATTCGTTCCTTTAAAACTAAACAGCTACGATGCTGATTCTGTAACACATTTCACTAAATTTTTACACTTTCCATGGCAATGGAAAATATGTACTTTATTAAGCTTTCTTTTTACATTACTTGGGCCCAGTAGCTGGCCTTTTCAAACATAAATATGCAGATGACAGAGGCAGTGTCTATGGTTAGCATTGCCGCCATTGCTGGACGTTCTACTGTTGTTTGATGAGTACTGGACCCCCACACTTTTGCCAATTTTCTAGATGCGGCTTAATATATTTTCTTTACCAATGCGCGATATTGATAATTTAATGATTAATTGGTTTTCAGACTTTTTGGGCTTCTAACTACCATTAAAGAGTGTCGTAGGTGTTCGGATAACGGCTACACGTAATCCCTGAAGTATAGATTGGGCTCGTTGTATTAGGAATCGTCACATCCATAGATGGACTGTAGCTCAAAGGAAATGCTTCCTTTTAGAACGAATGATCAGCTTAGATTTTATTTAGCTATAAGCTCCTTCATTCACATAGCATATTTGTACGAATGTATTCTTGCTTTCTATGAATTTTGTGCCTGCAAAACTACTTTGGTGTTTAGATTAGTTATCTTATAAGTGCATCACTATTGATTGACGACAAGGTAAGATACATACCTTTTTAGATAAATAAACTGCATTGTCGATATACTTTTATCGATATATCTCAAAGTTAAGCATCACCAAGTTCCATCCATGTTATTTCCACGCATGTCCGGAGAGTTTAAACATCGTCCAATGTAGCAAAAAGATTGTTTTACGATGTGCATTCCCACAGTGTATATGTGTTTTTTGCTAGCACTGCCTAGGGCTGTGAGAATTGATATTTGATTTACTTTAATTAGTAACGAAGGCATTGTTAATGAAGTAAATAGGTATTATCTATTTGTGACTTTTTTGCATTTTCCATGCTAAGATTATAGAGTTACATATTGAAGGAAAAATTCAATCGCGGGCAGGATTTATGTCATAAGGTGACATTGTCGCCAACTTCACCTTATGACGTTTATTCAGAATGTGAAGGCAAATTTCGATGGGATGACGCGGGTGGGACTCGCGGTGGCTTAGAGGGCAGAGCGTCTGGTGTATCTAACCAGGAGGCGCAGGTGCGAATCCTGCCCATGACTGTATTTTTCGTTCACTAAAATAAATAGGTTCTAAATAAGAAGGTATTCTAGAGGAATTACTAAATTTGACCTTTTTATACACACTATTCTTACAGCAGATCAAATGTCAAATTAAGGCTTAATGCAGTTTTAAATTACAGAACTATAGGACTACCTGTATTTCTCTTGCTCGTATTAGTTATCGTAAAAACGGTCCTACTGTGTCTAACAGTTAATTAGCAATTACCCATTAAGCGCAGATGGACCTTTTTACGAGGTAATAGGGTTAATTGTACATTGGTAGTATTCGCTTTACATTATTTTATTCTCGTAATCCATTGAATGACGTACCTGGTACTAATTTATGTCTTAATTATACGGTTATTATGGTGATGGACTCGTATAGCTCCCCAAGAATCGATTAACGGCTGATTTCTATATCCTATCTGTCAGTAGATTTGCTTACTAGAGATAGGATTTTGAGAGTAGCTGTATGGAGCTTATGTCAAAATTCTATCTCTAGTAAGCAAATCTATCGAAACTGGCCGTAAGAGAGTAGGTTTTATAAAATTATCTGGTAAAAGTAGACCACACGATTTTATCTGGTCTTGTATATCAGGAAAGCGAAGTTTCTGCATAGTATTATGCAGATAAGCTGTGGTTTATTATCCGTAATGTGTCTGGGAGAAAAGTATCTCACTCAATGTGGGGCAAACCTATTCAAGGCAATGAAACATCCGTGATAGTTACCGACTCGGCTATTAAATAGATAGTTGTGACTATTATCACCATCATCATTTGATAATGATGATGGTGATAATATCTATATATAGTATCTATAATATCTCATATTGATATATGAGATAAGTTATTAAAAGTAAATGATATACGTTCTACGTACGGTCGGGTAAGAAATTGGTTGACAACCCTCAGACTGAACTGAATTTCATTTGCGCATCATGCAATGACAAGGTTTATTTTTATTACGAAATCATCACCGCAATGACAATGTCTTTATTCAGCCTTAAAAGAAGTTTCCATTAGTAAAGTAATTGGTTTCTTTGCCGACTTTACATTAGTCCTTCAGTCAGATTATTACGAAGTAGGTACCAAATAGTAGTGTATAATATTATAATTATTTAGAATAAGTTGCAAAAATAATATCATATTGTGACATTTAAAAAAATCGAAGCACATATCGCGTAGGATTAGACTGACAGTGATTGAAACATTTCCAGTATTTAACATATTTCGGGGCGAATCCTTGACCTCGCTTATTCAAATACGTTATTACCATAAAACAACAATCTACGATGGCAAATCAAAGATTAGCATCCATTACGAATGTCTGAGAAATAAGAAACCATGCTAGATCCACAATGTGGTCATATGTTGCCGGCGGAATAAACAGATATTGCCCGGTAGCTTGAATTGAACAATAAAATGATGTTGCATCCCTATAAATCCCGAGTCCCAACACATCATTTACTCGACTTCGCACGTGGCGGGCCGTGTCCAATGTTGTCAGCGTCTGTGCAGGGCGGGAAAGTCGGCGGCCATTTTGAAAAAAGTCGTCCGACTAGTGTCTAGTCGGCCGGTCGCTTGTGGAGTGAACCTTTTTATATTTTTTAAATGCGTTCCGTTTCTGATAGATTTATGTTTTATTGCATAATTTTTATTGAGGAAAAAAATATTTTTTAGTTATTTATTGGCTGGAAATAACTATTAGGAATTGATGCGTTTTCCGTTCGCATAAGATTTAATGCGGTATAGAAATTGTAGAACATCTGTTTATGGGATTGATTGATTAGGTACGTAACGACATACGTAGGTAGTTTAAGAATATAATTAATATAATGTTTAAGCGTGGAAAAAGAAAAAAAAAATTGAAGCAGCGAGGTAGATACTTTTTTTTCTCAAAGAAATTCCAACAGTAGCTCTAGGAAAAATAAAAAACTATACTCACACAGAGAACTCTATTTACATATTTGTCCTGTTTTATAAACTAGTACTCCCGTTAACTTCTAAAGCACATTTTATTTCTATAGATTAAAAATAAATAAACAAAGAAGTTGGCCATATTGTCCATCTGTCATCGGTTGCGTTTAGTGATGTGGTCGAAAGAAGTATCGATTTATTAAAAAAATATTACGCGACATCGATCGACGGGGCGCCCGATTACTCGATTACCCACTGCTCGAGGGCTGTAAGGTAGCTCGGCTAGTGGCGGAATGAGCGACTTTTGATTTTTTATTTTATTCTGCTATACTGCGTCGATGACTTCTGTTTTTATAAAAATGAAGCGTCGAGTTCAGTGTAATCGAATTGATACAATCAATTCGATTTTTTCGTTACAAAAACGCGATGACATATAAGTAGGGTTTTTTAGAAAAAGTGATTCTAATGAAAATGAATGCATGCTAAAGTGAAATAAGTAATTCAGTACAGATAAACCCCATAAAATAGAATACATTATTACTTGAAATGATTAATTAGTCTATTCCAGCGTATTCATAAACTAGGTTGAGTCATTCGATACTAAACGGCCCATTGTTAGTAAAATAATATATTAATTCAATGGATACAGATCAAGGTATACATTGTACAAATATGTACCTACACAGCCTACTCCCACCCGCTCCGCTTCTCTCTATACTAAACTATTTATCTCGACCTCATATAAGTACATGTAAACGATTCTAAAAAGTTCCGAGATCGCGTCTCGTTATATTTGACCTTTTTGCCGAATAATCGATATGATATAAGTGTTATAACCGCTAGCATCTAAAAGAATTTAAACTAATTCGAACATTCGATTGCATTCGCGGAGTTTTTATTCGGTTAAGAATCGAAGGGCAAACTTAAAATTGATACCTAATGACATATGTGATAACGTGAGTTTGAATTTGGATCTTGCTCTTTTTTAGCTGATCTCAGGTTTCTTTGCGTGTGAGATTTGTAACTTTGTAATACGTCATTTATAAATAGACAAAGAAGTTGTCATTTTAAATAATATCTACTTATTCACGATTCAGTCTCTACTTGGAGTGTTCGTTGCTTACTCTTTCTAGTCGAAGCGCGTATTATAAGCAAATGTATTTAAAACTTTATAGGCGAATGGAGGCACAGTACATTAATGCATCTCGTTTGTGCATAATTATAGTATAAGAGCTGAATATGGCACGCTAATTGCTTTCGAATTTCGATGCGACTTCATTCGACCATAAACCGAGTGTTTACGGTAATCTCTTTTAGAAATTAAAAATGGATTTAAGAACTTTTGTTTTTATATAGGAGTAGGTATCAACGCATTTTAAAATATCTTTTTTTGTTAAATTGTCTATGTTTAAAAAAAGTCTTAGTAAGCAGGTTGTTATAGAAATATCTTGAAACAACAAATTAGAATTTGTGACTTTGGATTTTGAAATTTAATTAGAAAAACTTTTTTAACTGACTCATTAGTCTAGTAGTCGCAAGTGCGACTGTTACACTAGAGTCCTGGGTTCGATCCCCAGGTCGAGCAAAGTGTTATTGGGTTTTTCTATAAAATTCTCAGTAGCAGCTTGGAGTCTGGATTTGTGCCCGGTTAATGGCTATAGGCTCGTCCCCTATAACATGGGACCTTAACATAGCGGCGAACAGTGGGTGTACATTAAGTACGCCTCTGCCTAACCCTTCGGGGAATACAGGCGTGATGTTATGTAACTTTTTTTACCTATACCTATTTGTACTTCTATTTTTTTAAGATAGCCCGGACACATGCTGTCACCCCTTGTTTGCAGGCACTCTGCGATACATTTATCTATACTTGATCCCGTGGACTGACAAAATTCTGGCGGATCGTAACAGTCCATATTCTCAGAGTCCATACCTTTCGCCGCCAGTAATTTTAAATTACCGTCGCGTCGCCATTGTATTTCTGCAATTAATCCAAAGTGCAATGTTTCACTTGATTAGTTCTACTTTTTGTCGGTCACCTAAATTAGATTTGGGTTCCTCGCTAATCGACAATTCGTGAGCAAAGAAAATGGCGATTGTCCAAATACGATTAACGTCAGAATTGTATGTAGTTTTTTTTTATTATGGATTAAGTCGGCAAACGAGCTGACGTGACACCTGGTGGTAAGTAGTCATCGTCGCCCATGGAAACCTGCAACAGCAGAGGAGTTGCCGATACATTGCCGACCCTTAAGAGCCCCTACGGACTGCAGACTGCCAGAGGCGCAGCAACCGAGGGGAACTGGCTCTTACGTGCAAAAATCGAAACATACACCAAGGTGCTTTACGACAGACTCCGACGTAAGGGTGGTCGCTAGTCAGTCAGACCTCAAGAGGCCCTACCAGCGAGCAAGTCAGATACTTTCACGCCTCTTACGGGATGCCTATCTGGAAGGCAATGAGGAACAGTATCTAACCCGTCCCCACACGGGGTATGTAGTGCTAATTTTAATAAAATTACATTGCGATTTTGCGCAGAGAAAGTTTATTATACGCTTTACTAAAGGAGCAATGGACTGTACTTTGATTAACGTCCTTTTTTGACAAAAAAGCAGATAATAATGAATGTTCTCATTTACCGTCAATTGCAATTTCTCGGCCGATTTAATAGTTCTTAGAATATTCTTCTGTGAAATAAACTCGCTTCATAAAGACTCGTCTACAACGTTGTGCCTATTAATCGGTTCAAAATATCGGTACCTAAGTTAATTCAAAACGCCGTTGTTTTACTAAAAAAAAAAAAAAAAATTTTTTGAGTGGAGTACCTTCATTAAACATTGTACCATCACCCCTGTATTCCCTGAAAGGTTAGGCAGAGGCGTACTAATGTAAACACCCACAGTTCGCGGCGCCCGCCGGCTGCATGTTAAGGTCCCATGTAATATGGGGCGAGCCTTTTACCATTAACCGGACACAAATTCCAAACTTCATGCTGCTACTGAGAATTTCATAGGAACACCCAATAATTTCTCTCCTTTTACTCTACATTTTTCGACCTGGGAATCGAACCCAGGACTCGTCGCGCTCAGGACCACTAGGCTAACGAGGTAGTTCCTTCATTTCTCTTAAAAGATGTAAATAGGTTAAGTATCTCCGTTCCTGTTAAAAGTTAAATATACCAGTACCTACTTAGAATAACCTCTGCAGCTTAACGGGACAAGATGTAAACCCAACCTTTACTCTGTCGACACTTTATCCGATAGGCCATTGTCAGTCATTGTATACCGATTCCAAATCGATTTGAATATCGATAAGACGACTTTGTGTTGCCGAAGCATACAGTCATAGCATAGCTCCGTTTTAATTGAAGTGAAATCATTCGATTTACATATCGAATAGATATGTTAAATAGTAACTACTCTTCGCTTTTAAAGTCTTAAGCTAAGTAGCCATCGTATGAATGGTAACGTAGCCCACTAAGTCCATATTTTTTTAAATTATATGAAGGAGTATTCGTTTGCGCCTTCGTCGGCATGTCCTGCAAAAAGCCGTATCGTAATCGACTTCAGGCTATGCAAAAATACCTTTGCAATAAAAATGTAACGATATTCAAAGAATTCTGATAAATATACAGTAGATAAATTAAGCAAGTAATTGACATGTTTACGTATACATTTCCTATTACTGCAAAAGTTTACGGTATTTATTAAAAATATTATTGCCATGTCTTTTTTGTATAGAATGGCTGTGATTTTCCCCAAATTTCGTTTGTACTTTTATACTAAAACGCAAAGGATTGTTAGAGTAAGCTATCTACATACTTTTACAAGCTCTTTGGCTCTTCTTTCCATTCTCTTACAAGCCTTTCTCAAAGGAATAAAACGCACGAAAACATTAATCGGCCTACTTAATTATATAAAATGAATTTACTTATATTTCAATACACAAACCGGGCCTATCTCGATAATTTAACATACACGATGGACCCGAATACCAATCGTCAGGACAATTTATTAAAACAATGCCATGTAAAAAGATTTTATAGTTAAATAATAAGTGCATTACGATGGCGCACCGCTGTGTATTCAAATTATACGATGTTCCAGTCCTTTGTGTAAGCGCAGATGATTATCGACTCATTTTTTAAAGTACAGACGGGTATATCCCCTCGATTTTAAGGTTGACATTGCAATGCATCATATTTTTTTATTTCATAAAAATTTTAATATATAAATAATCTGTTACTTACTTACTATATACTTAGGAGATCGGAGGCCTTTTTTAACCTAATTTGTATTTTTTCTCTTTAACGGTAAAGAGAAAAAATACAAATTAGGTTAAAAAAGGCCTATTTAAGTACTTAAATTATTATCCAAAATGGGGAAATTTATAAAAAATTTAAACAATACAATTTGTTTGTATGACCTTAAGTATAACATATATTTTTTATATAGTAAACGCACTTATGGATTTCACTAAAAACTTCTTTTAAGCTAGCGTGTTTTTTGGATCTGAGCGATGTAATGCCCTTAAACTGTAAGTCGATTCCAACATGGGAAAAGGCCAGGAGGATGAATGAATAATTCATATAAAAAGTAATATTATCCCCACCTATATCATAAATGTGAAAGTTTGTATTGTTAGATGTTTTTACTCAATCAAGCTAAAATGGTGGAATGGCCGAATAATATTTGGCCACATAACCTGGCCTAATACATAGGATATTTATCCAGGTTGGACTCAATTCTGAAGTTCACACAGATGAAGTCGCGACCAGAAGATAGTTTTTAATACTGCATTAATTTAAAACTAGTACGATAAACAAAGTATAACTTTGTATCTTCAAAGAAGGTAATACGCATAAAATGATAGCTTGCCTACCCACTAGTGCGAATAACCATTTGTGTAATCCCTACTTACGCAAAATACTGACACGGTATTTTTCTTGAGGCCCATCAGATTGTTTTTCCGTTCGCAAATACGTAATTTATTCATTGGCATCCTTTCATAAGAAATCATATTGCCATTTAAGCGCAAAGGACAAAGATTAAAATGTAGATGGGAGATATTTTCGGTTCGTGCCTACGTGTGCACGCCATAATTAATTCGTGGCACGATGAGTTTGATGATTGGATATCGGAGTCGTTAAATTAATTCTGTACTGAACCCACGGGAGCGACAGTTTATATGGGCGGTTTTTCTTTAGTTAAGTATGTAAGTAGGTGAACTCGTGTGAATGCAAATACGTGCTATTAGATACTGGTATTTCAAGCCACCTGTAAAAGATGCTACCTCGACAAGCTTGCAAAATTTTTTTTATAGTAAGTACCTTTGTGGTTTATTACCTGCTCGGAATTGTTCCAAAAATACCATGACAGGAATTGTAGAATATTGATAATGGGATGGGTACTATAGTAGGCACTTATTTGTGTCTATTTAAGATTTTTTTTTAAGAACAAATTGACAGTTGTTGGTAAAAAGCTTCTGCCCGCAACTTTGTCTGCGTGGATTGGGTCCGACCTGGATAAAAAGTAGCCTATGTGTTATTCCAGGCTATAATCTATCTGTATGCCAAATTTTATCAAGATCCGTTCAACCATTCTGGCGTGAAAGAGTAACAAACATCCATACATCTATACATCCATCCATACATCCATACTTACAAACATTCACGTTTTGAATATTAGCTTGTACCTATTCTGAATTAAATATCATCGCAAATATGAGTGACATTTATGTTATCATCTGCGTCTATAGGGCAGGGCTATTTCATTTAGCAATTTGACATTCTCATGCGCGTTCACCAAAACATTCACTTATTAACTCCTTATTAATTCAAAATAACTATATACAGGGAGAACTGTTAATTCAGAAAGAAGAAATTTCATCGAAACTCATTTCTTAGACGTCTTCTTTTAATAAAAGTCTTGGCGATGCGCGGGAGCGCGGGGGGAATGAACGGGGAGTGCGGGTGTTGCCCGCTTGGAAATTATAGGGCTGTCCGCGTTCACCGGCTCGTAATGATGGATGGGGAACGACTACAACCGGTGCGCTTAATGAGAATGCGATGTGCGAGGCAGCCCTGCGATGCGCGGCTATTTTAATTTTAGAACTATTTTACCTAATTATTTTTGTAGTGTCGTTTTTGTTTTCTTGTTCAATGGAAATTTATTAATATGAAACATTCATAAAGGTGGGTTTATAAGATGACTTAAATATAATAACGAATGATTTTACCACGTGGGAGAGCCATGCTTCGGCATGAATGGGCCGGCTCGACCGGAGTGATACTGCGGCCTCACAGAAAACCGGCGCTAAACAAGGCTTACGTTGTGTTTCACTGAGTGAGTGAGGTTACCGGAGGCCCAAGACCGGAGTCCCCTTTTAAAAGGCCGGTAATGCACTTGTGACTCCTCTGGTGTGCGGGTATCCATGGGCGGAGGTAATCGCTTACCATCACGCGATCCGTATGCTCGTTTGTCCTCCTATCCCATAATAAAAAATGAAAAAAATATATATTACATTACTTTATATAAAAGTTCATTTAGGTCAAGATCAAGGTCATCTGTAAAATTAAAAATCTTTCAAATCTTAAAAAAACATTTATTTAAAAGAGTTGATTATTCGCACATTTGCATTTTAAATACATTTAATCAATATTCAACCTATAAACAACAAAAAGTCCGTACAACAGACATTATCAGTCCGCGAGTGCGAGTTGCACATTGCAACATTATCGTAACGCGATAGCTCAGCAACATAACTAACAAGACCCGGGTTCTATTCCCAGTGATAAAACTTAGCGAAACAATATCGACTCGATACTGAATATCGACTAAGTTACGAGCAAGTCTGTAGTCGATAAATTTTAGAATACGAAAGGTTCTATTTAAATAATTCTGCTGGGTTCTGTGTGCTGCAAAATTTGCTTGAAAAGGGTATGATTTTATTTCGTCATAGTTGCAATTACTGATATAGTAGTCTACTACATATTATCATCATACTATTGCCCTTATCTCAATTTAGTTGGATAGTTTTGCTCGGTGGTAGGACCTCTTGAGATCTGACACGACCACCCTTACGTCGGAGTCTGTCGTAAAGCACCTTGGTGTGTGTTTCGACTTTTGCACGTAAGAGCCAGTTACTGCGGCTGTGGCAGTCTGTAGTTCGTAGGGGCTCTTAAAGATCGGCAACGCATCAACAACTTCTCTGGTGTTGCAAGTGACCATGGGTGACGATGAATACCACCAGGTGGCTCGTCAGCTCGTTTGCCGACTTACGGCCAGTTTCTATATCCTATCTGTTGGTAGATTTGCTAACTAAAGATAGAATTTTGACATAAGCTCTATACAGCTACTGTCAAAATTCTATCTCTAGTAAGCAAATCTACTGACAGATAGGATATAGAAACCGGCCGATAATCCATGAAAATAAAACTATTATCATCATACTTTTGTCCTTATACCAATTTATTTGGAGTCGGCGCAATATGTCTTTTTCTTCGAAATGTCTCAACGTCGCGTCGTTTCATCATTTTCACTTCCTTTGTAGCCATGTCATCTCTCACAAGTCCATCCATCTTTTCTTTGGTCTCCCCTTACCCTATCCAAACCCTTATGATAACATTATTCTTCACTTCTATGCTTTACAAGTCCAATCCTCCACCACAAGCGGTAATAACATTAATATTATAGTAATGTACTACTGTTAGTCAGTTACAATTACTTATAAAACTAAGAAACCCATGGTCAAAATAAAAAAAAAATACCATTTCTTCTAATTATGCAACCATAAAAAACCTAATAATATTACGGTACCTACAGCTAATAGACAAACTAAAACACGCTTTACAAAGATTCTGCATAGATTTCCGCACTACCTACTCGATTTGATTCCCTGTCGACGTAAACTTATGATTTACGACTTTTATTACTAAAGCTAGATGGCTACTTATTACCTACCTTAGTGTATTTTTGTCATAAACTCGATACCGCATTGATGAGTCGAGCACTAAAAATTGATGTTATTGAGGTGCCATTTCTGCAGACAACTAGGAATAAAACGAACAAGTCATCAATGTATATATTTTTTATTTTACTGCATTATTTCAATAATTAGAGTTATTATTAGGAATTATTACTTTTATCTCAGGTTTATTAGATTTGCAATTAAATGTGCGTAATAATTGGTTTTTAAGATGAGATGCTTGTATCGTACCTACCCATAGTTCGCAATGTAGTACTTGAAGAAACGCCCTACAATGATCTAATACGTTGATTATTGCAAAATTGATGTTGTATCTCGCTGTTAATGGAATCACCTTTACAACCCCAACATTAAAGCTTAAATGAAAACAGATTTCCACGAACCCGCAAAACGAATATACAAGAATTATCGAATAAAAAAAGACGGACCTCTGGCGTCATAAAAGTTCTATTCGTGAAATGAATAGGCACATAAATTTGCAGTAAACCTTAGCTATACGGCTATATCCTGATTCAATATATTTTAGAATTTCCTCGTGTAGTACAGATCTATCTCCATGTATTTACGATGTCATGTACCAGTTTATACCTTTATGTCATTTAACTGATGTGTTCTAGGAAATACAATCTTAAGGAAATAAATCGCGGTGATGCAGTTTTCTATATTAAATCCGCGTGGATCATAAACATCTTGATAGTTTTGTTTGTTATGATAATTTTATTGGGTTGCTAAAGAAATTGGAAATAATTTTGTGGTATTATTTTTTGTGTTTAAAAATAAATATTAAATGAATAGCTAATCGTTCCTCTTTGGCGAAGGCATAGTTGTTAGCAGGTGTAAGCAGATCACCAGTTTATTTTTTAAGCATACCCATGGAAATGAATTCTAAAGAGCAGGCTTATTCTCAGTAAAACATAAACAGTTCACGAGCAAAAATAACAAAAATATTCGTTCTTATCTCAGAACATATTATATTAAATCTAGATTCGTCATTAACTCACACGAGATACACAACTTAGCTTAATTCCAGATCCGATTACTACACGCTTCACTGCCACCACTACCATTACGATTACGAAACATTTCAAGTTCTTTGAACCCGTTAAAACTGGCAACAGGCAATTAAATCATAAATTTTGCATCGATCCGACGCAACCAACAATCACAAAAGATATCGATACAAAACGAATCGATTGTAAAAAAAGTCGAGTACAACATCAGTGTTGCATGCATTCGATTTTGTCTTAGGAAATTAGCGGGTATTATTTTGGGAGTACCTACAACACTAACAGTAGGCGTTCGTACAAATAAAAATGGAATTATTGATTTATTTGAATCGGAAAGCGATGCGATTCGATTAAAGTTTACGTGTAATTAAACGGTTGGACTAAATTAATTGGCATATTTGGAATTTATTTATAAGTATTCATAATACCTAAAATAATTATTAACTGAATGTTTTATGTTTAGATAATTTTTATCGATATCATCAATGGATTTTGAACCTTAGGGACCTGTAAATTTAAACAATAAATTCAGCAACCTTTTAAAACTACTTTAATACACAGGTTTCCTCAGAAAAGGTCCCTAATTAACAAAATGTAACCTAATGACACCATCAAAAAGCTCTAAATAATTATTTAACGCAAGGTACTTTTCGGTGTAGCGATCGAAATGTTTAAAATTGTGCAAACATTTTTTTCGTCATTGATAATAATCTATCCTACGTCGTTATACCTTAACATTTCATCGGCGAATATTTCACTGGATTGTTGCCCTACCTTCTTTGATTATAGGATTGATAATATGCAAATGAACGAGTCGACGATTTAAAAATAAAAGGATTAAGATAGGGATCGTTGCCCTCTTAAGTGACCCAAATAAGATAATTTTGAACGACATTGAACGCCGTGGCTGTCAATAAGAATTAAGGATAATGTTGCTAGCTTAAAAAAATATTTTTTAAGTTTGCAGTTGACCGAAAAAAAAGTTTTAGTCTTTTTCTTGGTTAGAGCATTAGGTTTTATTTGTGATAAAGGTTTTAAGTTATATTTACGGACTGGTTAACCTTGATTACGTCAATATTGTCATTTTGCCGTAGATTTTCGGTAACAATAAACTTATAATGATCAGCTAATTCTTAAAGGTTATGGACACCTATATAATCGGGCGTTTCTTTTTGTACGGAATTTAGGCAATCGTATTATCTAAAAATCAACGATCGATAGATGTTTTATTTCATTCCTATAACTAATTTCAAACTATGCGAGTCAGCTGTAGAAGCAACTTTAAAGAATACTAATTAGCTCGTAAAAATACCGTTTCTACACGTATTAGTGTCAATGCACTATCTAGCATAAAACAAGGAATTATTGCATAAATTAAATACGGCTCACGAAAAAACATATTAGTATTTGCTAAATTTTGTCAAACATTTGTATCTTCATTCTGCGAATTTAAACGGTTAAATATGTTTAACAGGGCTATTTGCAAAGTACCTACGTGTAAGGATACAAAAACTAGATTTTTCTTCCGAAAATGTCTTGACAGTATCTCTCAGCTATTGCTAATAGACTGTGAGCTTAAAGATTCATAAATAAACATCACGATTGGCTGTAAATGGGTAAGTAGAGATCGGAAAAAGAGCGACATCGCAACAGGAGCCCCTAGACTAGTTTTTAAACATGGTTTTACTCGCGTGAGTTCCTGCTTTTATTTTTATGGTATCTATGTTATAAAGCCGTTTTTTGTCCACAGCAGCCTTGTGTATGATTTATGGAACTGTGAAAAGGATTTTTTAATTTGTTTTCGAACTGTTAATAAATCACAGTGTCGAAACTTGTATAAAAATAATTACTAAAATATATTAAGGCTGTAAAGCGAAATGGTCACCGTCTCCACACTTTTATATCATTAGAGGCATCCGTTTCCGTATTATGTTAAATTTAGAACTATTTTCGGTTAAAAACTTTCGTTTGACAAAATGAGTTGAATTGAATTACTGGTGTATGTTCATGACAATAATTAATTATTATTAGTTTAATGAAATATTATCTATTAGTACTAATGTGAAACTACTTTTTTATACATTATATCCCTTTCTTGAAACAAGAATTTAAGGCTGATCGTTCACCTGAGCCTGCCAAATTCAAGGTAGGTCTATATCAAGTTCTACATTCATGTAACTATACAACATTCACAACTCAGAACTAAAACCTCTACTTAAGAATCCTTATCAAGCCAAAAACTTGCCAAAAACTGTGTCAATGGTCAAAATTTACGCTTTACACTACTTTTAGCTACAATAATGATTTTAAAAATTCACAACATTTAACTAAAACCATTACTTTTAGTTAAATGTTGTAAATTTTGTATAGTTAATGTCGCATCGCAATTACTATTGCCATGAATGTAGAACTTATTATAGACCTACAAACTGCGAAAAACCACTTGAAATTTGAATTTGAATTTCCTAATCAAAGAATCACGTACGGATCAAAATAAAGTGGTCTCAATAATATGAATACAGATCTCTGATCGTCACTTATAGATAATATTAACGTCGCGTCGTCGCTAAAATCAATAGTAGGTAGGTAATAGCCACTTACTTCTTTATCAGTGTTCATAACTGTACCTATTAATTCTAAATACTGTTATCAAGTTTGGTAGCGTCAGTATTTTATAGCAGTGCAGTCAACAGTCAAAATAAGTTACCACAAAATGACAAATTTCCGCAGTGGATAATAAACTCTATTATTTGGAGATTAAATTAAAAATCGATTGAAGAAATTTGATAATTTTGGATACCATGTTGTGCTGGTGACTGTACAATTCAGGTTTTTTGATGGTCCAAATGGAGAAATGTCATTAGTATGCAAAACTTTTTAGTGTCAACCTTATTTCCCTGCTCATTTTATAATGCAATTCTATGATTGTAGTCATAAAGTTGATATTAGCTTGAACGCTTTATAAATTAATTGATTTTTTTCGTAGATAATTTTATATTTTTATAAGTTTTGAGTGGAGTACTTTCGCTGAATTATTATTATGGATATTATCAATTGCCGTTATAAGTTATGTTTTTTGTTATTTATCATGTGTGTTGTCATAATTACCTGATGTCGGCTTAACTAAAAAGGAGTTGAGTATTTTTATAACAATTATCTGGATTTTACGACATGCTGTTCGATCGCATTAGTTAGTTTTAGTTGGTTTAATTATTTTTCACGTACATTTCATGGGTCCAAGATCTCCAAAATTAAAATATATTTGTGATAAATTGCGTGCTGGTCCGTCCGTACTTCAAACAAGAAATAAATTGCACAAGACTATTTTCTTCTAGAAATTCCTAGCTAGTGAAACACGTACGACTAAATAGTGTTGTAGCATCTAGAGGCTTGCCTTCATTACGTGTCTACCTAGTTATACCATAACGGTACCTGAGCGGCCTACCACGTCCCTATATCACGGAACACGCATATGACGTCGTTGGCTTATAGATCTCTGATACAGAGATGATATACATAAATATGAACGTGTTAAGTCTTTATCCGCCGAAGTCAAATTTATCCGACAAACATTTTCGTGTCAATTCCGTCCGAATCGTATTTATATTTGTCAATAGTAGTGGTTTTTTTGCCATCGGAAAATATGTCAATAAAAGGGTTGGTACAGCGACTTAGCAAAACCTGTGGCGGATAATTATTTAAATGCCTGTATACCTAACTCGTGCTTCGATTGTACCTACATAATATTTAAGTGATCATGTCAACTAAAAGAGATTTATGGGAGAAAAATACTGCGTCGATAGTCCCACACCAAATGATTAGTAGCATAAATTTATTTTTTTACGGAGGAGCTGTGAATCATACAATGCGTTTACGAAGTTACAAGTTTACAAAATTCTGATTTTTTGGAAGTATATAAATATAATGAACAACAAAATTTAGTAAATTGATCACCAAAATAGATAAATGGTCACCAAATTTGTTTTAGGTTAGGTTAGAACTTATTTTGGTGATCATTTACTATTTTTGGCAATATAAAGTGATTTTTTGTCATAACATTTTAATAAATCTGGTGATTAGTTAAACATAAGCCTTTTTGGAAATGTAGATAGACAGATAGATAGAATATTCTTTATTGCACACCAAAAACTAATGTCAGTTAAAATGTACCTATGGTATGTGTTACCAAATGTCTTACTGCGATGTGATTTGATTTAGCTTGCGTCAGCATAATAATATATTATGTAAAAAAAAATTGATCTACACTAATGCAAATGAATATCATATTTATCATGTCTAATATAAATTTTACTAACAAATCTGCTATATCCAAAATATAATAGGTACATCCCTATCACTATCCGTCAATAAAATACAATATTACACATAAAAGTTAATTCGACGTTTACACATAACTTGTATTAATTATTTCCCTTTTCTATCTAGCGGGATCTAAGATGTCCGCGCATAAACTTAATGCGAATTTAGGTTAAAACAGATAGTCATCTTAACAATTTGTCTAGAGTTGTTAATCTGTAGTTTTGCGATGAATACCGCTATACGAATATGAATAAAATTATTCTGATATTCGGCGAACATAAAAAGACATAACGGAACATATTTAGAAAAGGGTAATAAAACTACTCTAATTAACTTTAGGTAGGTATACTATAATATTTATATTTCTGATATAATTAACATTGCAATTTATTCTCGATATAAAACATTGAACTTACTTATTTTCTTATTGCCCGCAATTTTTATATAATCTGTTTGGTCTGAATTTAAAGAAGCGACATTAATTTGATGAAACTATACCAACATGTTAAAAGCGTCAAACATTTATTTTACGTTCCATGTTTTAAGAATACTTTAATGGTCTTCATGATATTAGACTACGAATATTCGGTAATACGTCTATATTCGGCTTTGTAATATTCGTCTTCTTGCCATCACTACTTTATACCAGCAGCGGTGGTCTGATGTGATGTGATAGGAGAAATTGGGAAGAGTATTTCGGTCAATCAGGTAATTAAAGTGTTTTGGCGGATTATGATTGTGTTTTATTACTTCCTAAATTATGTTGAAGCGTTATGCATTATCGTCTACCTCTAATTGCTTGCGTAGAATCTTCATCTTTAATTAATTAATTATGACGACACGTTTGGCGTAGCGGCTAAGCGATTGGCTTGTGCACTACGTGTTCTTCGATGCCCAGACGGAACAAATATTTGTATGATCTCCATGTAGTTGTTCCGGGTCTGAGCGTTTGACAATTAGTGTTTGTAAACGCACCTACGATACAGAAAAAAATCCTAGTGTGGAACAACGTTAAAAAAAAATGTTTGAGAAAAGTTAGCAAGCATCCGTTTAATATTGAATTTAAATGTATCTATATTATTAAAATGTATATTCTTAGCTTGCCGATGCATTCAAAATCTTTTATTTTTTTATAAAGTTATAAATCAATTTATAACTTTCTTTCTCTTTAAAGTATGCTAGTGAAAAAATATTTTAATGATAATTATAAAGCACTATTCCGGCCAATTACTAAGTCTTAATTACCTTGAAGCTCTGCACTACGCCAATAAAGTCAAGTCTATAAATAAAAATCTAGAAATAAACCAATTTAAATGCGAACTCTATACGCTACATGTTTCACTTCAGTTTAACGTCGCCTTCTAAATAAATACGATCACTCATTCCGTTACAATGTTGGGAAAACCTTTTTTAAGAGCATTTTATGACGAACTCCTTTTTATTGGCAACATTTTTGTATAAATTACATGTATAGAACTCGTATAAAAGTGGGTAGGTATCCTGTCCTGTACACTGTGGTCGATGCTAGCGTATTATTTGCAACGGTCCTTTTTAGATTCGTTCGAAATTTGAATTTTGAATAATATCATTTGGCGCCAAAATCATACAATAACCTTCATGGGCTCTCATATTTCTTTAATACCTATAAGGTAACATTTATCCATATTTCGTGTAATAAATGCGAAAGTACTCCGATTGCCTATTAACCCATTTACGCATAAGCCGCTAAACAGATTTCGATTAAATTTGACAAACAGATAGATTGTACCCTGAGAAAAGACACAGGGCTTATGTCACAAAAATATAGTAAATAATCTTTTTGGGACGCGAATGAAACTGCGGGCACCATCTAGAAGTCTTATAATCTTAATTAACCGTATAAGAAATAAGGGATCTAAGGAAACAGACTAATGATCTTTGTAAGGAATGAGAAAAAACCTTCCAAAGTTCAACAAAATGCTGGCTTCAAATCAAACAGGCACCGTCTAAAACCGTGATTTTCCTCAAATTTTTCATAACACCCAACATTAGCCACACATTTGGATTTTAGTGCCCTCTCACGAACGATCCACATTCCATCTTACACCGGTCGGATCATTTTTTTTAGAAAGCTTATTACGGAGTACCTATACACACACATGCAACATCGAACTTTATAGCTTTGAGTATACGGTTTAAATTACTTTGTTTTTGGATATACAGGGCTGTAATTAAGGGCCATGTCGGGCAGTCGACATGATATTGTTTTTATGGTACGATAGTGGATCCCATAGATTAAAGCATTTGATGCGCTCGCTCCTACACAATGTTGGGTTTCGTATATTGAAAATTGGTACAGTGAAGATGCTTTTAAGTAGGTTAGTAAGTCAATTTTGGTTCGTTAATGTTTTAAAAAGATCTAAAAAGCCACTTTTAATTAATTATAATATGATTCATATTAAAAAATCGCTAAAGATCTATTAAGTGTTCTAAATATGTGTTAATTAGAGAGACAAACTTAGTTTAGTGTGTGTTTTATCTCTGCCAAAATTCATCAAAATTAGTTCAGCGGTTTAATCGTGAAAACGCAACAAATAAACAGAGACAGACAGAGTAACTTTCGCTTTGGTAATATATAGGTATTACTTCAATTTTTTTTTTGTTTTTTAAAGCTTGCGAAAAAGCAATGTGGATCGCACATTACTAGTATTAACCCTTCGTGCTAAGCTAAATGCTTGCGTTACGAGTGGGTTCACGTCGGTAGTGCAATGGGTGGGTTTCGAACCAGCAACCACATGATCGCAAGTCCGACGCCCTAGCCATTAGGCTACCGCCGCTTCGCTTTCAATTATTTTCTTTATCTTTAGATTTTTTTCCAATTGGTCCATCTGATAGGAAAGTCCACGGCAGTTAGGATATAACCAAATTTTAGCCGAGATCAAGTGAGCGCCGAGCTTAGGGACAAGCTTTGTTATTGATACTGGTATCAAACTGCTATTTGCTGAAACACTGCCTCATTACATTATTCACTGATTGCTACGCTAGAGGTCCTGGGTTCGATTCCTAGGTCGAGCAAAGAGTTATTGAGTTTATCTATGAAATTGGGATTTGTGCTCGGTTAGTGGCAATAGGCTCGCCCTCTATTACATGGGTCCTAGACATATCGATGAACTGTGGGTGTAGTACATTAATTAGTACGCCTCTGCCTAACCCTTCGGGGAATAAAGGCGTGATGGTATGTTTTATGTTTGGTAAAGAGTCAACACAGGGCATTTATTTATCTATTTGTATAAAATCAAACTGGATTCTGAACAACGAATAAATGTCCCGTATCTCTAAGAGAGCGTCGTAATTTTCACTTTGACGATAAAATGCTTGCTTTTATTTAAAAAAAATATTGGACATTTATTGTAGCCTTATAAAAGGTCCAAAATAACCATTTGATATATACAAAAGTCTTCGCAGAAGAATTATAATCGCCATTTTGATTTCTAATGAAAGTAAATCTACCTGTCATGAAGCATAAGTCCAAACAGGTATATAGGTAATTGGGTTGCGCAGCCCGCAGAGCTAGTGACCCGTAATTTATGCAACTTTGACCTTTAATTCTAGGGTATTATGGGATAGTTTCGAATAATTACATTACAAGCGCAGTTACAATAGTTTTGATACTTATCGTAAGCTTAGCTCTCTTTAGAAACCGATAAAAATTTTGATACTTTTGCTTTTTTTACCGTACTGTAATAATTCTAGAATGGAATTCTTTGAATTATGTGTCAATTGCAACTTACTTTCACCAATTATCTATAGGTAGAAGTGTGGTGATTATGACAACCATCACAGTGATTAATTTTCATAGAAAGGGATGAGAGTTGTTGAAGCACTTGTAAAAAAAGTAGTATTCAAATTCTCCCGAGCGCATCTTTTTTCTTTTTCTAACAAAACTGGCAATACACATTCCATTAAACTCTTCGAAACGTCGAAATAAAACGAACTAACCTCACCACTACAACATTATTTAGAATATTTCCCTAACATGGCAACATTTGTTTTATCTGATGTATCTGCCGCGAATTTGAATAGCGTGGCTTCAAGTAGCCGTATCATGGCTGGAATTAATTATTGCGATCGATAGAGCCTCCGGTGGGTAGATCACTATCGCCGTTGACCCCTGAGTTCAATTATTGTGAATTGCTGGCGTGGTCAGTGGACCTCAAGTTTTTAATGTACTGTTTGTTGTAATGGATTTTTTGTGTTTGATTTTTTGATGACGCGTTGTGATTCTAAATATAAATTCGTAAACGTTTGAAGATAGAGTTTAATGTTCAGCATAATTTCTTTTGAATCATATTTAAATGAAAGTAAAACAATGTATCTAAGTATTAGTGGTTGTAACTGCATTTATAGTTTATTTAAAGAAGTCTTTTTCTCTGATTTGTCAAATGTTTAGCATCTCAGAGCTTGAATTGGGTCACGGTAAATGGAAAAAAGCGCGCTCGTTTTTACACGGGACGTAATTACATAGGTACTTGGAAGCTATGGGTGTATATTAGTACACCTCTGCCTCGTCATAACGGAATGCTGGGATGATGGTATAGTATGTTAATACCGGGTTATTCTCCGCAAATCCACGATAAAGCGCGTATCGATAAATCATGTTTTATCAATGCTAATTAATTACCTGGTAATCTAGAAACTTTGGAATTCATTGCCCAACAATTTAGGTCACTGATAGTAAGATCAACTTGTTTGTTATCTCCAATCTCGATTGTCGAGCCTTTGGCAAACACTGTGTGGCCTCTTTCCAAATAAATATCGAGCCATCTTTCTGTTTAGTGAAAGTTTATTCAACGATTATGACTCTATTTCAAAAGATTTCAGTAACAGGTTGTATTGTAGAATATTACTAAGCTAAAATGTATTTTTTTGTCTCCTAACCAAGAGTGAAAGCTTATTCTATTCACTTACCATCACGCCTGTATTTGTCGGAGGGTTTGACAGAGGCGCACTAATGTACACCTACAGTTTATCGGTATGTTTCGGTCCCATGTAATAGTGGGTGAGCATGCCACAGACAATTTTATAGAAACCCTCAATAACACTTCGCCTAATCTGGGTATTAAGCCCAGGACCTCTACTTACTTAGATAGGTACCTACCTCAAATATGTACGATTGCGGAATAACTGTTATAAAAAAACTGCACCCAACGAAAATGTCAATAATAATATCCTTGTTACATAAAACAAAGATAAATTCTTGATATTTCCCACGCGTACAATATAAGGCATTTATAACTTAACTGTTAAGTTAACTACCGCTGATAACAATGCGGTATTTGAATTAGTAATAGCTTTATCTAGGCAATGTAGAGATACTATTTAAATATTGATTACCTATACTTTAACAAACCGTTTTAAAGTTTAAAAAACTAAGGTAGATAGCTATCTGATGTTCAGAAAAGTTCTTAATCGTAACACAAACAAATAATTAAATTATGTAATCATAAATAGTTCTCTTTTTTTATGGGATATCAGGGTAAACGAGCAGACGAAGCGCCCGATGGTAAGCGATAACCGCTGCCCATGGACACCCGCAGCACCAGAGGAGTCACAAGTGCGTTGCCGACCGTTTAAAAGGGGATTTGGCCTCCGGTAACCTCACTCACTCGGCGAAACACAACGTAAGCGTTGTTTGACGTCGGTTTTCTGTAAGGGCGTGGTATCAGTCCGGTCGAGCCGGCGCATTCATGCCGAAGTATGGCTCTCTCACGTATTAATCGTTCTCAAAAAAGATCAGTTTATGAGCAGCGGGTGGATCTCGGAGCCCACTCCACAATGTGCTCCACGATGGTCGTGTGTTTTTAGTTGGTAGGAGTCCGACATTACCCTCCGCCTCTCTTTCTGAGAGACAGTGGGCAACCATGATGATTTTTAGATTAAACCTCACCCTAAACGGACGATCATGCATGAGGAGGTAAATGTAGATGAAGCCAAAGTTGTGCCCCAGGATCGTTGCAAATGGAAATCTATAGTCTCTGTCTACCCCAATGGGAGACAGTGCAAGATTTTTGTGCACTTTCATTGGTCTAAATACAAATTTGGAGCACGCATAGAAGCGCGTACCTACGTACAGTCAGAGGACTGAACGGATAAGAATTTCTGATCATAATCGTAAATCGATTAATTATAACTTGATTACATAACATAACAAACTCATTATACTGTCCCACTACTGGGCACGGGTCTCCTCTCAGAATGAGAAGGATTAGGCTATAGTCCACCACGCTGGCCTAGTGCGGGATGGCAGACTATACACGCCATCGAGAAAATCTCTCAGGCATGCAGGTTTCCTCACGATATTTTCCTTCACCGTTTTAAGCGCGTGATAATTAACTATTTAATACGCACATGACTTCGAAAAGTCAGAGGTGCGTGCCTTGGGTTCGAACTCGAGACCTTTGACTTGACAATCCAGCGGTCATACCACTAGGCTATCACTGCTTCTTCTGATAACTTGATTGAGTAGTAAGATTAAGGTAGGCTAAGACACTAGGTCAGCCAGGCATAACCTGAATTCTCGTTTTCTCAAACTGTGACCCAAAATAGGACAGTAAGTAAATATATAGATATTTTCTCTATATTATTATTTTTATTATCATTAATGTATTGTTCATCTTTACTGCATATCCTATTTCTCACAATAAACTTAAACAACTGCTTAGTTCCCACCAACGAGTAGCATGATGAAACGAATGAACAATCGATATTTTTTTACCGCCAACTGCACCATCACTGCATTTTAATCTCTACATCATAAGTTTAAAGTTCAGAATCGAAAGTTATCCGAAATTGATGTGGTTTCTGGCCCACAAGGACAGCCGAAGTAATAAATTCCACCGTAAGCAGTACAAATTCAACAATTGTTTGCAAACATACCGATTATACGATTATAATATTCGATTAATTCCATAGAATTATTCGATTGGCAAATTTCGCATAACTTTATGTGGTATATTATGCGAAGGTTATGTTGCTTGATTAGTATCTATATTGTATACAATTTTATTGCGAAGTGTATTATAGAATTTAAACGCTTACGTTGTGTTTCGCCGAGTGAGTGAGGATACCGGAGGCCCAATCCTCTTTTAAAAGGCCGGCAACGCACTTGTCACCCCTCTGGTGTTGCCGGTGTCCATGGGCGGCGATAATCGCTTAACATCAGGCGATTCGTCTGTTCGTTTGTCCCCTATCCCATAAAAACAACTCTGTTATTTTCTCTTTCTAAATTAGGTACGTAACATTTTTCAGTTCTATCGAGGTTAAAAGTAATTAAACAATTAAGCTTCTAAGTATTTAAGTGCTATAGTTAAATTACACTGGCAAAACAATATTTATACAATTCGTCTCTTTCATTAAAATTTGCAATTATTCCGATAAGCACAGGTCATATTACATGCGAGATTGATGCAAATATTCAATTACTAAAACTGACGTCTTGTCAATTACTTATCCAGCTATCTGACAGATAACAAATAGGGTACAAGAGCTTATGTAGCGATACAAATATTGTTTAACTTCGGTAGGGTCGCCAGTGTTACCATAGGTAAAATATTTTTACCAGGATAAACATTTCTTTTAAACATTTTTTTTTATTTAGGTGCATTAGTTTGAGAACCACACTAGGATTTCTGAGGTTTATTTCCTTTTTTTATTTTGGAGTATCCAATAATCCAGGTTTTTTGCTCTTTCCCTTAAATCTTACTCAGACGCGTCCCAAACGCTCCCAGTTAGATCAAATCCGGGAAAATAACGTCGGATGGCAACCCTAAACATCAGTACAGCTAGAACAATTACCTGCGTTTGCGCAACATTTAACTATAAATTTAATTTGTCAATAACGTTAGTGGGCTGTGCGTATAATTTGACGGGTGAAGGTCGATTGAGTGGCTGGTGCCCTTAATGTGAGCGTGAAGCTGTCGGTCTGTATGTCTCATTACAATTAATCTCGTAATTGGTTGGCGTGACATTGTTTTGTTTTTGCATTGTGTTGTTTTTTTTAAGGGTGGGGGGGTTCTGCAAGGTCTACCGGTAACCTAAGTATATAAACCTTCTCTGCTCTCTAAGAAGAAAAGCGTAATGTAAAAGTCGACAAAATCAACACAACACAGTTTCAATTATAGATCTTACTGTAATATAGAGCGAGTAATAATCTAACATTCGTATAAATTAATGTGGGTCTTCCACGATAGATATAATCTGGGTGTCTTTAAATCACGAGTGAATCGATTTCTTCTATGCAAGCGCACTCCATCGTAGATCGCAGTGTCGCTTAACAGCGGGCGAACTGGCGGTCAAGCGTAAGGCTTTCAATAGAAAAATACCGTACCAATGCGAGTTGGACTCGCCCACCGAGGGTTCCGTACAAATTTGTAGGTACATATTATAATTAATTACAAATGTATAGTTTTCAGATTTTTCCTTATAATTGTCAAAGTCAAACCTTTAATTTCAAATAAACCAATAAAACAGGTAGTTTTGAATCGTCAAAACTAGGTGCATGGTTCCAAATAGTGAGTCTTATGGAGAAGAACCGGCAAGAAACTCCATAGATACTCTTTTAATTAATCTTGTAGTTTCTAGTAATCTTGTAGTATAAGACGGTATTACTTGCTAAATTTCATAGTTGTAGGTCAACGGAAAATACCCTATAAATTTTGATTCCCTTGAGAGTGTAGTGTAGCGAAATATACGTTTTTTGCGGTATAGACGGCCGAATCTTTTTTTACGTTAACTTAGAAGTTTGATTTTTTCACAGCTTCAAGGGAATGTAGACCTACCTGACCTGTATATTCTAAGCGGCGGTAGCCTAATGGCTAGGGCGTATGACTTGCAATCGTGTGGTTGCCGGTTCGAACCCCACCCATTACACCACGCACTACCGACGTGAACCCACTCGTAACACAAGCATTTAGCTTAGCACGAGGGGCTAACAAGAATACTAGTAATGTGCGACCCACAATGCTAGTAAGCTTTTTTTTTAAAAAAAAACAACTCGATACCTCCCCGTGTTCCCGAGATAAATTGTCCGTTTTAAGGTATGGAACTTAAAATGAACAAATCCAAAAGCGTATACGCAATAATATGATTTATGCAGCACATCTCAACACCGCTAGCTAGTGTTGTGTTAAGTCGTAACGTGTTCAAATATTAATTGTTTAAACATTTAGTTTACTTAGCGTTTAGCGTTCCTTTCTGCTCTGTTGGTGTTTAATTAAATAATGTCAGCTTTATTTGTATAGAGAAATAAATATTAATAGATACGTAGTCAGAAATATTAATTTCATAATAACTATTACAGATATACCGTCTATCTTGTGGGCATTTCTCTAAAACCTAAAATTCTCGACGTACCACCGGGCAAGTAACTACCATAAAATTTTAAGTTTGAAGGCCTTATATTCTGAATGAGTGAAAAAGATCATGGTGAGAAACCATGTATATTATTTATCAATATTTTACCGAATTTTTAGGATTTTCTCGATTTTTTTTGATACTGTATATTGTCCTCGCCTATTTTGAAACATCTCATTTATTTTCAAAATCGAGAATATCTAAGATAAGGATAAGAGGTGGCAATGTCACAAATGAAATGTGATACCAAAAATGCTCCTGAATATCGATTAAACTTATCCTTTTGTTGAAGAATGTAGCCAGAAAATTCTTCTACTTTACTTCAAGTAGATATTACTATTCTTACACAAAGACATAGAATCTCCAAGAGCGCACATAAACTCTTTTATAAATCCTACTTTGAAACCGAATCAATTATACGGTAAAAAGAGATCTAATTAAAAAGATTTAGAATTGCATTTATGCCCTTCTTAGATACGTGTTCAATTAAATTGGACTTAGAGGGCATAATTGAAAAGATCAGGAACCCGTTGGTATATTACTATGTTCATATTTGGCGTTAAAGCTACACAATGATTGGTGGAATAGATTTGTAGGTTCAATGATATTTATGAAATAGGCGAGGCTGTCTCAATAGTCTCGTGGCCTTAACCGCGACTGCTACGCTAGAGGTCTAAAGTTTGGGTTTGTGGCTGGTTATTGGCAATAGGCTAGTTCCTTATTACATGGGAATTAAACATACCGGCGAACTGTGGGTATATGTTAGTACACCTCAGCCAAATACTTTGAGGAATACATGCCTGATGGTTCGACAAGTCTCTGGTATTATGTCTACCTTTATTGGATGCTTTTGGAATTCTTTTAGACCTATCCCGTTTCTCCATGCATATGAATTTTTTTATATAGTTGTATTTAAAAAAAATGTTGTTTTCAGAATGCTTAAAATTCAAATATTTAATATTTTTCGCAATTTTTTTTCAGTTGTCATGTCCGACCTAGCCTTGTACTACTAACCTAATTTTTTTATACCTCAATTAACCTTTCGGGAAATACAGGCGTGTTGGTATTTTATGTTATGCTAATTTGTATACAGCTATGTAATAAGATTCGATGAAGCTCAGTGCACTGAGCTAAACCAATCATAAGAGTGCAATACCGTGTGAAACGTATTCAGTTCTTGCAAAAGTTCTTATCGCTAATGGAATCAGTTGCGGACTTGTGAGGTGCGTCTACGCATTGTTTGGGCTCGACTCAGTTACGTAAGCAAGCTTATACGAACATCGATAACATCTTATTTCCTTTATAAATTGCAGTTAATATGTCTTTATGACATTATTTTGCACCCACTCGCTAGATAGGCTAGCCTATTGGACTAGGGGACTAGCCTAATATTATGTTATTTGTGTGTTAGTACGCTATTTACAGAAAATGAATAAACATTCTCTGTAAATTTTCTTAATACCGTAAGATAGTAAAAGCATTGTTTTACTTGTGTGTTTGAGTGAGACTTTATTGTTTTTTACTTTTAATGGAGGTTCGAATATTTTCGGGCGTCCGATTATAATAACTTACAATAAGAAGTCATACGTGTTTTATATGATAACCAAGAACGAAGCTTCGAGCCACGAAGTGAGCTTTGATGTCCATAGAATGATCGGTTACCCATCAATTGCTTGACCGCGGTAAGTATTTAACTTTGCACTTTTATTGATCAGTGTAGTAATTACAAAGCCACAGTCGCTTAATTTAGTAAGTACTCCAAAATATTGATTACGCATTATCCTCTTAACATAAAGTGCAATCTATCTATACTATGTGTTTCACCCGGCTCTGTTCGTGCCTACGCTCACTATGCTAATACAAAACTGGAACGAACACAAAATGGAGGCGGCATTGTTTTTCGAAATGGAAAGTTATGTTAATCTTTACCATCTCCGTGTGAGATTTGAATAATTTCTGGCTGGTATTAAATAATTTTATGTAATAGTAATTTGACTGTCGATTTGTATGCAGTTTTCGATAAGGTTCAAATAATGTTTTTTGGGGAAATTGGTCGGAAAATAAAAAACTTGAAACACCGATATCTTGAAATGTGGATAGGAACATAGAAGAACACAGGTATCGTATTCCGGTGACAGCTAGGGGACGTGGATGATATATAGTGGTGTGAATAAATTACCCGAGCAAGATGCATTTTTTCACTTTCGTGCTTCTTTATTAGTGGAATTTTCATTTAGTAATTTTATACAGTTTAATTGCATAACGAAATAGACGAATAACACAAGACAAAAATAGTTGGGATAATAAGAAATTTATCGTATATTCATCATGAATTAAAAATTTCCTTATTGATATCGAAGCTGAACACTGATCGTGAAATTTGTGAGTTTTGTGACCTGACTAAGAGCCATTTTCGGATATAAAATACCTGGGGCGTAAGCAAATCTTATTCTGCCATGGACAACGTGTATCTACACAATTGTACATCCATGTGTGTTCGTACAAATCCGCGCAACAAGCGATGACGGCTCGAGATACCGTGAAATCATAAATACAGCTTTTGCAGTCCACCGCTTTGTTTCTACTGCCTTTTTGTTGATTGTTAAGCTGTATATGTTCCAGTGGAATGGCAACATTTAGTTAAACTTGCCGTATATATTAATTCTGACACGTTATTATTATTTTATTTTATACTTGATAGGCTTACGCTTGACCGCCAGTTCGTCTGCTATCTACGATGGAGCGCGCTTGCCTAGTAGAAACCGATTCACTCATGATGTAAAGACAATCAAATTATATCTATTATTTTAAACGTAACATGTACATCACGTTTTCCCTAAAGGGTTAAGCAGAAGACTTGCTTTAGTGACAAAATTTATAGTCATGATAATAATTACGAGTACGCAGAAATAGAAGAAAGAAAGAATCATCTTACGACATCATCATCAGCAATCATAATGAGAGGGGTTAGGCTATAATCCACACGCTGGCCTAGTGCGGGTTGGCAGACTTCACACGCCATCGAGAAAATCTATCAGGCATGCAGGTTTCCTCACGACGTTTTCCTTCACCATTTAAACGCGTGATAATTAATTTATTAATACGCACATGATTACGAAAACTGCAACTTGGCAGTCCATTTATGCACTAGGCTATCCTGTGTATTTAAACATTAATATAATCTTATCTGAATAAATGTTTCTTTCTTTCTGATCATCATCCTCCTTCTTCCCAAATATGTTAGCAATGGCTTCCAGTCTAACGAGATGCGGCTGCATATCCGTATTTTACACGAAGAGACTGCCATCAGATCTTCGCACTCGGGAACCCGGGTTCGCACTCGGGATTTCTGGGTATTACCAATATCCCAAGGATAAACTGTCTGTCAGGTTTTCGGGCTTCTGAATGTGTGTGTATGTTTTTAATAAATAGCTCTAGTATGCAAAATAGAATGCTGATTACGTTTCAATTGCTACAGAGATATAATTGCTTTATTGTCTCTAAATACCGTATAAGTAGCAAACAGGTATTTCTAGGTCGTAATGGAACTCACAGCTATCACTAAGAATATCGTGGAACAACTCAATAACACTGCCCGACCTTGGAATCGAATACAGGATCTCTAACATAGCATTGAGTGACGCTTACGGTCACTAGACTAGTGAAGATTAAATTAAGGATTTAAATAAAGAACGTTTCAATAAAATTTAAAGCATTTAAATAACGAACGTTTCGATCAAATTTGTAGCATTTAAATAAAGAATGAATCAATAAAATTTTAAATGTCCGAATAGTGATTTTTTATTCTGTTTGTTTGCTGAAATTAAATACTAAATATCCTTACCGATACACATACTAAATCAAACGATGAAAGTTTTCAAAAATATCCTGATATATATTTCCAAATCTATAATTTCATTGAGACAAGTTCTCACAAAGGTCATTGTCGATTGCTACCGTACATTTGTTTGCTGTGCGCGTGCGCAGGCGAGTGATCAGCCTGCGTTAGTGATCAGCTGTTCTGTACCCACACTACGTCCGTCACTCAATGCTACTGTTTAAATGGCCTTATGTTAATTTAATTTAAATAATGAGCTGCTTAATTACTTTAAAAGCAATTTAACAAAAATTAAATAGTGTTTTTCATTAAGAGTTTTAAGTTTTACGATCAAAGCTAAAAACTTGTTTTGGGTAAGTACCTCTTGTGCATACCACCTATACTCAAGCTTTTTTCCCACGGGGGTATGCAGAAACTATAAACGACCACTTGCTACGATTCTTGTATATTCTTTTACTTTTTCCATGTTCATACATCTTGTCATACGCGCAATAACTATACTATCTCATTAGCCTAGTGGTCCTGAGCGCGACTGGTACGCTAGAGGTCCTGGGTTCGATTCCCAGGTCGAGCAAAGTGTTTTTTATGAAATTCGCAGTAGAAGCTCGGGGTTTGGACACACACATGGGATCTAATTATACCGGCGAACTGTGGGTGTCCTTTAGTTCACCTCCGTCTAACCCTTTGGAGAATACAGGCGTGATGGTATGTCCTACACGCAACGGTTGCGAGTACAAATTCGATTTACCTTTATTGTTTCGAGAACATAATAGTAAACTAACATAAGAGTGTCGATACCGCTGCAGGCACTTAGGCAATAACATATTCAGTTTGAAGATAGCAATACAACATAAATTATAACTGGTCCGTAGCTCTTTGACTACAAAAACTGTTATATAACCAGTTTTATTTTTTCGAAGTTATATGGGAAAAAGTTGCATGAAAAAGTGTAAGAAATATTATAATTATATACATACAACGAGATTCGACTTCACAAATTTTGAGAAATTAGGATTTTTTTAAGTACATGATTAATGATTGTAGTTTGAGGAGCATTAGATAAAATAATGGCTTTTTTTATTTTACTTGCAATCAATTATTTTCTTATTTTATTTTAAATTTCGAAGGAGCAAAATCCTCACTAGCCAACATACTTGTGCGTAAAATAATCACGCACCAAAAGAATTACAAATATATTTGAAATTAGAACTGTCTCGTTAAGCCGTGGTCTCGCTGCGACTTTTTGTCCCGTTGACGGCCCTCAATCACGCGCGCCCACGATCCGACGTTGTTAATTAAAATATATTACTGCGCCGCACTCGCGATCGATGACGTCGAGAAGATGCCGTGATTAGAACCCGCCTTAAGTTAGTGATGTGGTTTGTATATAGAGCAGAGGCAGAATCGGTGCGGTAATGTATGTGTGAGGGAAAATATTGATGAGAAGTATCGAGAGTTATTTTAAAATCGTGCGTTCGATTTTAATTGAATGCTATAAAGTGGATTGTTAATTCTTTGTTAAGTATTTATGAAGTAGCAGTACTTTATTGGTGGGAATGCAGGAGTACATACCTACATAATATTATAACTCTGCCTAACCTTTTTTGGTTTATGTTTCATTAAATATTCATAGACGCCGCTTACAGTCTAAAAAACGATTGTGGTATTTTTTTGAAAGGAATTAGCAATGGAATCTGCTTTCACCGATTGGTTAAAAAAAATGTTCAAAATAAAGGTCACCCGAGCAGCACACCTGACTTAAAATCTGCCAATTTATTATCTTCCTATCTCCATTCAAAGTTGAATTCTGTACCTTAACAATAAAGTTCAATACCCTATCACTTAGTTATATGATACAATCATAATCTAAATTATGATGTCAATAGCATTGTACGAAATAATTTGGCGTTGCCAAATGTAGCTTAGTCGCAGATAAGTTATCTATTAAGTTAGTTGAAGTTTGTTAAGCGAGACAAAACTTAAAGTGGTAACATAGTTGTAAAGTTACAGATTGAAACAAATGACGTGAAATGCGGAGGTGAGGACTAGATTTGTACTGTTTAGATATCTTTGTGATTTGTAAATTTGTACAACAACCTTATCAATTTGTCAACAATCCTAGTTAATGAAAATTTTCCTTAAACGGATATTTTATAGTTTCACGTTGGTCTTGCAAGCGAAAATAGAGCTGAATATTTTATGATGCGCAAACAATGTTTAACTTGAAGGCAGTAAATAATTTTTTGCCGATTCAAGGATTTGCGGATTGTTATATTGAGATTTAATATAATGAAATTTTTTTTACGTGGACGTGCCACGCTTCGTAAATGAACAGTGCTTGGCCAGTGCCAGTGTTCATTTTTCTAAAATAATGATTATTTTTCTTCTCAGACCTAAATGTACTATATTTCTTGTAAAAAAGTTGGCCACTCTAACAACCGAAATGTACTCCCTCACTTAGCTGGTATGTTTTTAGATCCCATGTAATACATCCAAACTATAAATTGCTACTGAAAAATCCACTAACATTTTGATCGACGCAGGAGTTAAACCTAGGTCCTTTCCCTCTGCATCCCTCCAAACACTATACCAATGAGACAGTATCCGGATCCCATGAAATTTGCCCCTCATAGATAAGACAGCGTTACTAATTGCTCTGCCTACTCCACTTCTAATTCGACTAAACAATGCGTCTATTCAGCACCGGAAGTGGCAAGTTAACACTTAAAATATTGACATCCGGTGTTTCGTTTACATTATAACTTAGTGGTAAAGTGGTGTTAAAAAAAAATTGTCAAAGAAGGTTTTAATAGGATTGTTCGTGAGACAACGATTTGCAGAGAATTGAATATTTTGTCTCATTAATTACTGCATCTATATTCAATAGAATGATCTATACAGTGGGAGAGCCATGCTTCGGCACGAATGGGCCGGCTCGACCGGAGTAATACCACGACCTCACAGAAAACCGGCGTTAAACAACGCTTACGTTGTGTTTCGCCGAGTGTGTGAGGATACCGGAGGCCCACTCCCCCTTTAAAAGGCCGGCAACGAACTTGTGATACGCTAGGGGTCCAATCAAACAATGCTCAGGTCGAGCAAAATGTTATCGAGTTATTCTTTAAAATTCTTATTAATGGTATGTTTAGGTCTCATGCAATAGAGGGCGAGCTTATTGCCGGCCACAAATCTAGTCTCGAAGCTACTATTGAGAATTTCATAGAAAATAACATTGCTTAACCTAGGAATCGAACGACCTCTAGCGTAGCAGTCACGGTTGGGACCACTACAAGCAGTTACATCAAGAACCATACATCGAGTAGGCACATAAACAATGCACACCCACACTAAAACATTAGCATAGTAATACATTAGTAATTACACACATTCACAGCTACCTTACTTCACACATGTTTGGCTACCTATCTTAGAGCCCCGGGGCGATACATTACGCAATAATTATTGGGTCACGTAACACTGGCTAGGTATTGATAAAGTCGTAATGCAAGTCGGCAGACTGACAGACGTTCGAGGCCAATTTATTGGAAGGGTATCCTTAGAATACGTTAATAGCATCTACATTGTTCAATTGTACTTAGAATGTTATAGGGTAATTTAGCATAATATCTTTTTACATATTATGCTAAATTTGTTTACGTAGGTCCGCGGTTTTACTAGCATCCTACTCGTATACTTCTTTTCGAGACTATATCCTTGCTAAATTTAATCGAAATTTGTTATGCAGTTTAGGTGTGAAGTTCTTACACATGTAATATATGAATGACTTGACATTTTAGATCAACCTTCAAAAGGATAATGATAGAATACAATGTTATTGATGGATTATTTGAATGGGATCTAAACATAACGGCGAACTGGGGGTGTACATTAGTACACCACTAATTAACCCTTTGGGGAATACAGGTACCTATAATGGTATCTATGTTATGCTTAAATACCCTAATTGCTAATATTTGGTTAAACCTTACTATAAGTTCATTCGTACTCGATACCTCTGCCTATTAGGTACTGGTTTTCTTAAGAGCGTCTGCAGTCTGACCTCTAGCCTAGAGAAACCACGTATTCAAAGCCATATCGTTAGCACGTAACGACTTGTCTGAAGATAACTGAACCGATCATGACGATAAATTCGATGTTATATCTTAAGATTTATATTTTTATGCCCTCATTACAAATTCTAAGGTGTTTACGCATTTTCAGCTGGAATTGCGTTAAATTAGTACGTCGGTGTCAGAAACCTAACTTCTTTCACTTCTGTCCTGACCTCAACGAAATTAGGCATCAAGTCTGTGTCTTGTATCATAATCATACCATCACGTCTGTATTTCCCGACGGGTTAGGCAGAGGCTTATTAATTGTACACCCACAGTTAGCCCGTATGTTTAGGTCCCATGTAATAGGCGGTGAGCCTATTGCCATAAACCGGGTACAAATACCAAACTCCGAGCAATTACTGACTTGACGACACGATTGGCGTAGTGGTTGAGCGAGCGGCCTCTGCGCCACGTGTTGTGGGTTCGATCCCCACACGGAGCAAATATTTGTATGATCTACAGGTAGTTGTTCCGGGTCTGGGCGTTTGTGTATGTGAGAATTTGTGTTTGTAAGCGCACTCACAATACAGGAGAAAATACTAGTGTGGGGCAACGGTTTTACAAAAAATACTAAGAATTTCATAGAAAACCCAATAACACTGGAGCAGAAAGAGCTAAGTTGTGGCAGGCCAGTCTACGACGCGCTCGTAGAAAATATCGATATTTCAGGATTGGTTTCATAGTGAAATATCGATCTCATCGAGAAATATCAATATTTCAAGGTTGATCTCATAGAGAAATATCGATATTTAAGGACTGGTTTCATAATGAAAGTGGTTTATTATCATGACTACTTTCATTTCCTGAAAGAAAAATAGTAAAATAAAAATCACCGTGTATGTGGTCACATGATTCGTCATAGCAAAATATACTTTAATCCTTTACAATAAGGTGCTCGCATGAAACTTCAGAGTGGTCATACCTACTCACGATGTCTTTCATTGCGGTCCGCTGAGCTACCTTCATATTTTTTAATACCGTCTGCTCACAAAATATACCGAGGTTTTTTTTCACCATTCTTCTTATGATGGACATTTAATATCTTCGTTTCCTAACTTGAAAAAAAAAAAACAAATTCTAACAGTTAAGTGTAAAATAATAGACGCATTTTTGATAATTTCTTTTATACATCGGTTTGGTATGCGATCATTAATCATACGTCTTTATACCTAGGGCTGCCACGAAATGAATGGTTTACTTTTATAATTCTCATCTAAATATTTTTGTTTGTACATAAGTACATATTGATTTATATAAATTTAGTTTATTGTAAAATTAGCAGTATCATTATTCCTTCTTAATCAACTTTAAATGGACCCTTTTTCGTATCCATCAAATTCCACGATGATATTTTGTTACTTAAGTAAGTACCTACTTTTTAATAATTTGATTAATACCTTACTGGGTAGGTGTAAAAAGCAGATAAAAATAATTGCTAACCAAATTTCCTCACTAATTTAATTTAATTATTTATTATAAATTAACAGACGCGAGTGTCAACCCTAAAGATACAATGGCGGGCAAATTATCGTGTATACCTCCTAGTCAGATGAAAGGCCATCGGGTTGTACAAGGCCTCATGGAAGGAGCAGAATTGTTAATGGAAACTTTGATACTTACCTTAGAATTGTAAGGAAGGATTATAAGTTTATTTTTAACAACAAAATCGTCATAACGTCTGGAATAAATACAACATTCGTATCACTACGCTAGAATTTTTATTAAATGTTCATTTCTTATTGTGTTTTCATGTTTTTTAAAGTCTATGTAACTGCGTTATTAGTTTAAACATAGGTTTAGCGTTTTCTATGAAATTCACAGTAGCTGCACCAATCTTGGTTTTGTGTCCGGTTAATGGAAATAGTGTCACCCCCTAAAATTTATCAGCGAATTGTACCTACCATAACTAGTGTTGTAAAATTGAGCGTTGAGGCCGAGCCTCGTGCGCTGAGTCGACGCTCATGAGTCTTGAAGACTCGAGTATTCAACGCTCAAGCGCTCAAGTCTCACGACCTGGGACTATAACGCTCGAGTTGCATGCTCAAGCGTTATATGTAAAAGTTTTCAACGCTCGTGAGACTTGAGTGCTTGAGCATTGAATCCTCGAGTCTTCAAGACTCATGAGCGTCGACTCAGCGCACGAGGCTCACCCTCAGCGCTCGTTTTTGTTACTCTAAACATAATACCTGTATACACTACAGCTTTGGTATGTAGTGTTAATATCCACGTTTAAGCTGAATCACACTTTATTGCAACGGCAGTATGGTCGTAAAGGTTATGGAATTAATCGTGCTTCCCTATTTTGACTTGTGAAAGTTTTCCAGGAAATCCTTCGCCAGGGGAAGGTCGATATATATTAAAGATTCTTACAGACTTCAGGTAATTCTACTCTATATGGTAATTTTATAATCTCCGGGAGTTGTACCAATCATCTTTTGAAAAAGAATCTTTAAGTAATGTATGTTTTTTTTTTGTTTACAGGTACGTGACGTTTTATTTCCATTTTCATTAAGAGGGCTACTATTGGTAAGTTCATAACAGCTTTAAAAAAAATAAAAGCTTTAAATTAAGAACACAATTTTATTCACATCACTTGGAACTTTCCAACGATCATAATATAAGTAGTCTTGGTTCAAACGTTCGAAGCGCATCTAACAATAATGGTAGAACTGTCTGCCGGTATGTGTAACAATAGCAGAAGAAATGGTATCTACCTGCAGTTGTCGGTAATAATGGCAATTATTATGGATACAATTTGGGTAACAGAATTGTACAGGTAACGCAGTAAGCTGCCGCGGTTCTCAAAGTTATAATACTTCTGTTGTTACGATTATAGTGTTTTAAGTTACGTCCGTATTTTGTTTCTGTTCTTCGCATAATATGGGCTACGCTTTCAAATTAAAATCAATACACTCTGTATAATTACGTTATTCGTATTCTTAATTCTTAAATACAATTCAAGTTTCGTTAAAAATTCGAATGTGTTTTGTGTGTGTGTCTATTTTAAACAATTTGGCTAATTCTGGCAAAAACATTAAGTACTTAAAAAATATTTTAGTAAGACACTTACAATATTTAGATTTAGATATTATTTTACGTTTAACGTTAAAAAAATATATTTAATTTTATTATCGAAACTTTGAAAGCCCCTGACTCTAAGCAGGTACTGTAAAGTCATTGGCGCCAGACGGCCACAGTTTTTTTCTGTTTTATTCCCAAAATACCCTACCATTGACTGGCTGTGTCTTTTATATGGACAACTTTGTATCTGTTACAATTGTACGTATTTGTTGCATTCATATTATGTTACAATATTATACTTGTATTACACCATTGACAATTCAATAGAAATCTTGGCTATAAATATTTAAAAAAAACTGCTGTCGGCCAAAAGGTTTTCTGAATTTATTTGTCCAAATTATAATAATTATTAGAACCGATTTTTTGAAATTGGAACGTAACTACTTGTCAGTAGTAGCTATGATATTCTAATTTTAAAATTTTCTATACAGATTGTGATGGAGACTTTTCTGTGTTAGAGGTCTATTAACAAAAGGTATCGAGCAAGTGGTGGTATTAGAAAATTTTACCTTATTACTTTGGCTTTGAGATCATTTTCGATATTCTTTTACTACTGCTGAGTAAATGAGTCTATGACAAGAGACACCGCAGAGGTCTTAAACCGAAATTGTGACTTTTTGCAGATAATATTTTTGATATTGCTTTCCCCTTAATGATAAATTATATCTATTTCTGCAAATAGATCTTTTAAGGACACGTCTTCTAAAAGTCAATATTTTATATTTTTTTAACTAGACGGCACTGGTATTCCACGTTAAATTATAAATAAAGTGTTGACAGTTTATGATTCAGGGTCTAAACAGTTGTCATAACTATGGAACATTCCACTAATTAAAACCCAACCGCCGATCAATTAAAACGAAAACCAGTAGCTAACTTTTTGACCTTGCCTTCCGCATACTCCATATTCATGTAAACTGTGATATGATATGCGCAGATCGCATGCGCGTACGCAGTTTAGTGACGCTCCTCACGTTACCGCGCGTAAGTTACGGAAAGTGGTTATGAAGTGTCATACCTGAATTAGGACGGTAAAGGTAACTAACAGTTTGTTTGGGTGGTTAAATGTTGGTATAAATATGTATACGTTCCCTCTATACGTACACTCACGTCTTTTTCGCTTCATCACCATCATATCACCCAAAAGAGAGGTGCACTGCTGAATAAAGGCCTCCGCCATAGATTTCCACAAGGTCAGGCAGGTTATATGTCGCCTGCATCCAACGACTTTTGTTTAAAGGAAACGTTGCCCCGCACTAGGATTTTCTCGTGTGTCGTGGGTGCGTTTATACCGAGCCGGAGAAACTACATGTAGATCATAGAAATATTAGTTCTGTGCGGGGCTCGAACCTACAACACGTAGCGTAGAAGTCGAGTACGTCTATCATACCATCAAATCTTCCACTCCCAGACCCTCGCAAATTCTGAATTCTGATAGATATAATCTTGTGTCTTTAAATCACGAGTGAATCGGTTTCTTCTAGGCAAGCTCGCTCCATCGTAAATCGCAGTATCGCTTAACATCAGGCAAACTGGCGGTCAAGCGTAAGCCTATCACGAATAAAAAAAAGAAAATTCATTAGGCTGTCATATGCTGTTTTCTTCGCTTAGGAACCTTTTCACTCTCCTTATATAGGTATGTAAAAACTGCAGATCTCCACTTGCTAAGATCCTTGCATTTTTTTATGGAATAGGGGGCAAACGAGTAGACAGATCGCCGGATGGTAAGCTATTACCACCGCCCATGGATACCCGCAACACCAGAGGAGTCAAAAGTGCGTTGCCGGCCTTTTAAAAGGGGATTGGGCCTTTGATAACCTCATTCATTTGGCTAAACACAACGTAATCGTTGTTTCACGGCGGTTTATTACTTCTTTTGTTATGCCATACGCAGACTGATCTTTTTCAAGGATCTCACCAAAAAGGTCAGTCCATCTTTTTGGATAGTGATTTCTAGGGTGGTATTTATAAGACAAATTTTGTCTTATAAACCCGTATAATCCACCTGATACCGGTGATTATTACATATTTTTATTGAATCGTGTTGTGCATCACTAGTCAATTATTTTCAATTATGTATTGCAGGTTATTAAAATAACTGTCGGCATATATTTATGAAGAAGCTCAGGAGGATATTAAAATCAAACATAATCAAGACAATCTCGGGTACATTGTAAATATCCATTTATAATTTACCTTAGAGCCCCATCATTATGCATTGTAAACGTATAAACATACCGAATGACTGTTGATATAACATTATTGCGCGCATAAATTTTATTTCTAAGCTTTTTCTAATGTTTTACGAGTTTATAAGACTTTACGAGTTTATAAGACTATTGCAATTTGAATTGTTTTGTAAATATTTATGCTTTTTATTGATCTAATTAGTTGATGGATTGAAAGTCGGTAGTTATTGGATATTTTTGTTAACATAATTAGATTATCTATCTCCTTTATATGCTTGGTAATTGTAAGGGTAAATTTACGCAATTTACCCTACTTAAACTACTAATTGGGTAATATATTCATCCCCTGTTACATAGGATCTAAATATACCGACGAACAGTGGGTGTACATTGATACATCTCTGCCTAGCCCTTCGGGGAATAAAAGCGTGTTAGTAAATTGCGTATTGCTAGGCTTTCTCGCGCGCTACGAAATCATTTTGCCGTCGCGTATCCCATAACAAAGTAATGCTAAAGATGAGATAATCCGGTGAGGAAATTATGTCAGGTAGTCAGGACACATGGTAGCCCCCTTGAAATATTATTTTTATTATGACTCTGCGCGGACGCAGCTTGTACGCCGAAAATATTAAGGGGCTAGTCATTTTTTAGTAATTCAGTTACAAAATTTTATAGAAGCTGAAAAGGCAACAATAGGATTTTAATTTTATCCAAGAATTTCTGAGACATAATCATAGATTTAAAAAATCGCTCTTTATTATAGAATTGGACCCTGTTACATTTTGTATGAAATAAATAATTATGTATAGACAAGTTATAGCGTATGAATTAACGTTTGGGTTCTGTATAGTTAACTAACTACTGTACTAACTAACCTTTTTTTTTAATTTATACTTTGATACATTTAGGAAAACAAAACAGTGTCTTAATCTATATAATAAAACTATCTTATGTTTATCATGTTATTATTATTTATTTATTGGTTGGTATTCATGATTTTTTCATGAATTTTTGAATAAAACCATAATAAATTAGTTAAAAGTAATTTTGTTTTTAGATACTTTTTTTGAGAATTAAGACAGGATGTAATTTAAAATCATCATTAATAATTGTTCCTGTAGGTTCCGAGTAAAGGACCCTGAGTTTCAAGGATTCACAGGCATGTTTTATATCTTTATGCTTTGAACTATATATTTCACTACAAAACTAAGCTCATATTCAAAGATAATGGTACAGTTGCCTAGTGACTACGGAATCCTAAAAAAATCCTCGCCCGCTCTATAAAAGTAATTAACTCCAACTGAAGATAATTGATGAAGCTCAAAGATTACTACCTCAGTATTCCACTAGGTAAACCACAGAAGAATAGACTTTATGAGATCAAAGATACAGTTTAAAGTCCAATGTAGGCGGTATAGTAGACCGTAATAAAAGTACGGGCGATGGGCGTAAGGCCAGACGAATAGAGGAATAAACTTTTTTTTTAGTAGTTATGGCGTAGATTCCCCTTCGGTATTATTATAAAATCGTCAAGTTAGACCATTTTTGTTTTGGATGTGTGACGGATGGTGTTTTGACCAGCGCGCGGGCAGGTAAACGTGTGTGTGTGCGCCGGTAATTTTGGTCAGGGTTTTGTGCTTGGGGGCTTGACGTAATGATCAGTTCTATGTAGCTATATATAGTAACAATAATTTTACTTTTAATAGGTTAGCAGAGTAACAAAAACCTACACTTTGATCTACTTAAGTACTTACATATACAGATGGACATTCATATTATGAAAGTCTAGTTTTGATTGATAGCGATTTATTATAACAAAAAAAAGTCTAGTACCTAATTATAAATTACTTTTTTATTCATCCATTTTGTAGGCAACCGCAACTGGGTCAATGTGACTGGCCAAACCAGTTGTTTAATCTGTTGCAATCAGTTCTGTCAAAGTGTTATCCTAAATCTATTACGAGAAACGGCAATTTACTTCCACTATCCAATAAATTGAGTATTCCTGTTATAATTTCAAGCTTGAAGAACCGTTTTACCGTTTACAATGGTAAAATCAATTGAAAAACCACTGCATCATCGCTTTATAATTTCGCGCGCATTCTAACATGACGGGTGCGTTTTTTTTTAATTTCGTCATGGGCTAAGGCTGTATGGCCTTTTATACCTGTGCGTTTTTTTAAATGGGTTCATAACGTCAGATTGTTCTGCATGCATGCGTGTAGGAATGGACAGTTATCAAGGTCAACAATTTTTACAATTCAATTTTTATAAAATTTATTATTTAAAAATTTTATTATAAAAATGAACATAAACATACCATCACGCCTGTATTCCCCGAAGGGTTAGGCAGAGGTGTACTTAATGTACACCCACAGTTCGCCGGTATGTTTAGGTCCCATGTTATAGGGGGCGAGCCTATAGCCATTAACCGGGCACAAATCCAGACTCCGAGCTGCTAATGAGAATTTCATAGAAGAACCCAATAACACTTTGCTCGACCTGGGGATCGAACCCAGGACCTCTAGTGTAGCAGTCTCACTTGGGACCACTAGACTAATGAGGCAGTCAGTTATAAAAATGAACGTGCAGTTAAAAGATAAAAGATCATTATACTATATTTCTAACAATGTTTGTTGTGTTGTGAACTTGTGATTCTTACGTTTTTAATATTAAATTGGTTACTTACTAAGGTAGGTTCCTATTAGTTATAAATAGACGGATTTAATATTTCGCATTCAATTGCAATATAATTATTGAATTATATTAACATTAGAACCTAAACAATTTTATATAAGCCTTTATATGTACTATACTCTTATAAATATTATTTAAATAAAAATTTTACAATATCTACGAAGCGCACAAAGCGAAAAAAAGCCTCTGTCGGCGTCGAACCTTGAACGGGGATGTGTTAATGCGCGGCCCGTAGGACAAAGGGGTTGATTTTTTACCACATGGGGTTATATTCGAACCCATCTTTTATGCATTTATGATGTCCGGTTGTAGAACAGAATTATCCCATTAGCGAGATGGTTCGGCATTTTTCGGGTAAGATCGGTAGCAGTGTCATGTAGCCCAGGAGATGCCTGTGAATTTATTTATGATGGCTATGATATTGTTAAGGATTTATTAAGCTAGACTAGGTGTTGCCCGCAGTTTCAGTCACGTCCCAAAAAGATTAACATACTATAATCAAGATGAAACTTGCATCAGATTCTAAGTTAGACCAGAACGGTTAATACTTCAATTCGATTCAATTCCATGCAGCAGTTTTTGCGTGATGCGCGTACGAACATACCGACAGGCAAAAATTCTAAAAATTGTTTATAGGCTTCTGTTGCTCTAATAAAGACCTCCCTTATTAGTTTTTCTTCAATATCTATAATGCACAGACATCATCCGGTTACAATTTTAATTTAGGTAGGTATAGATAAATCTAAATATATATAAAACTCAAAGGTGACTGACTGACTGACTGACATAGTGTTCTATCAACGCACAGCCCAAACCACTGGAGGGATCGGGCTGAAATTTGGCATGCAGGTAGATGTTATGACGTAGGCATCCGCTAAGAAAGGATTTTGATAAATTCTACCCCCAAGGGGATAAAATAGGGGATGAAAGTAAATATGGAACAAAGTAACTATTCCACGCGGACGAAGTCGCGGGCAAAAAGCTAGTCGTTTTATAAAGCTTTAGCTTTTGGGTAACAGAAGCGGCAGACAACATAACCTGTTTGATTCCTAAAGTGATTTTAGTGAAGGAAAAATTCAATCGCGGGCAGGATTCGAACCTTCGTCTGGTGTATCTAACCAGAAGACGCAGGTTTCAATCCTGCCCGCGACTGAATTTTTCCTTCACTAAAATAACTTTATAATCTTAGTTTAGTAATAGGAATAAGTAATAGTAGTTTTTGCATTGTCCATACAATGCAAAAACATCATAAAAAAAGACTGTTTGATTCCTGTTTGCGACAAATATATATGTTGGTGATAAAAACACTCAATTCTGGAGAAAACTCAAGTATTATCCATAAAAATTACATTTTATTCGATGTATGCAGGTTGGATTTGACATAACATACCATCACGCCGGTATTCCCCGAAAGGTAAGACAGAGGTGCACATTAGTGCACCCACAATTCGCCGGTATGTTTTACGTTCCATGTAATAGGGCGCCCCATATACACTCGCCGGCTTTTTGTCATTAAGAGGAGAAAAACCAAACTCCGAGCTGGTTCTGGGAATTTCATAAAAAAAACCCAATAACACTTTGGTCGACCGGGGAATTGAACTCAGGATGAACTAATGAGGCAAAAGATGGATTTAACATAACTAAAATTAAATAACACTTGCGCTAATAGTCAAAAGACCGATCTAATATCTAATATGTTTCATAAACTCTTTGTTCCATGGAGCCACTGAACTTGAAGTATTGGCCACCGCTACCACTGCGCACACGCATCATAAAACCCAACCAGTCATGTTTCAATCAAACTATTTAACCTCTCTATTGTCTGTCAAACGCTCCGCAGTTGTTGGCCGTATATGGGAATCTAAGTAATTTTCTGTCCCCTAGCTGTCGAGCCTATTGACGTGACAAGCGAAGACTGATGATAAACTGAGGGTTTTTACAGTTTCATCTGCTACTTCAGTAAAAAAATCCGCAGCTCTTCTGTAATAGTTTATGCGGCTTCTTTGATGGTCTTTACGTGTATTAAAAACGTTTTAGTTGAATAAAGTACAGAATGATTGACATTATTTTAAAGTTGAAAAAAAAACCGTCACAACATACCATTACGCCTGTATTCCCTGAAGGGTTAGGCAGAGGCGTACTTAATGTACACCCACAGTTCGCCGGTATGTTTATCATCAGTCTTTTCACACGAGTCATTTTACTCGTGGGAGAGCCATGCTTCGTCACGAATGGGCCGGCTCGATCGGAGTGATACCACGGCCTCACAGAAAACCGGCGTTAAACAACGCTTACGTTGTGTTTCGCCGAGTGAGTGAGGTTATCCGGTAACCTCACTCACTCGTGCTTGGGCACGAGCCTATCATGATCGTGCTCGGGCCCAATCCTGTTTTAAAGGTCGGCAACGCACTTGTGACTCCTCTTTTGGTGTTGCGGGTGTCCATGGGCGGCGGTAATCGCTTACCATCAGGTGATCCGTCTGCTCGTTTTCCTTCCTATCCCATAAAAAAAAATGTTTAGGTCCCATGCTATAGGGGGCGAGCCGGGCACCAATCCAGACTCCGAGTTGCTACTGAGAATGTCATAGAAAAACCCAATAACACTTTGCTCGACCTGGGCAAAGTGTGTGTTAATGTTGCGATTACTGCTGCCATGAATGTAGACCTTAATAAAGACCTACAAACTGCGAAAAATCACTTGAAATTTGAATGTGGCGGGCTCAGGTGAACGATCAGCCTTAAACTAAAAAAACACATACACTTTCTCATTGGAACCGTAGATTTCTGTTCGTTAGTATCCTCAGATGCTTTGCATCAGAAGATACGAGTGTACAACAAGTAAATGTGTCAGTAAGCGAGTGCTGGCAACCATCCATTGAACCGCAATGAGTTTTTGCTGTGTAAATACTCGGGTTAGTTTCTAAGCGGCCATTAACTCACTGGGAAGTATGCAATGTTGTTTAGATCATGTGATTTGCTTGGAGAAGGCAACATCAGTATAGAAACGTTACTTATCAAGTCAGTAAAGTAATAGCATCACGTCTGTATTCCCCGAAGGGTTAAGCCTTGTTCTCATGTATACCTACAGTTCACTCCCAAGTTGCCATTACCAGGGCACAATACCGGTCCAAACCCCGAGCTGCTAATGAGAATTTAATAACCAAATAATACTTTGCTCAACCCAGGAATCAAACGCAAGATCTCTAGTAGCAGTTGTGCTTACAACCACTACGCTAACAAGGCAGTTAGCACTCATACACTCACTGAATAATTACGAGATATTACTCGATACTACAAAGCTTGAAATTTTGCGCTTCACCGCATTTCATAGATTTTGGGACGCTAAGAAGATCTGGGTATATTGGTTTCCGAATTAGATCGTTGAAATCCCCACTTCTCTACCGTCGCCGATCTACCGTCTGTCATTTATTCCACCAATCAACGGTTATAGTGGATGATAGTTTTACCTACATTAGAAGGGAATTTTATCCTGAGATTAAATATGCGTTTCGAGAACGTCTCCGCTCTATACAGCGGAGGGCCTTTTATTAAATACCACATCAAATCTTCTTGCATCTCGTCTTGATGAACTGTTGAGTTTCCGCGGGCAGCCATTTGCGGAACCGAGTGATGTTATTAAGTTTTCTCCACAATTAAACTTTGCATTCTTTGAGTACTTAAGTTAGAAAGCCCCCTTTTGGAATGGCGATAGTTTTTTGTGTCTCCGCCTCGTTATCTGCGATTTTCTTGGCACTTATTCGATGTGATTGGTTGAAAGTGTGGCTGTTTACTTGATTAACACTTGCTTCGCTTGCTTCCTTCCCAGTTTTTTATGTGAATTATGCCTGATGGTATGTGTATAGGAAATTTTTCACAGTTTAAGTTGCTTTACAGCGTATAGTAGTTCTGGTATTGATATTTTTTTGCTGAGAAACATGAGTTAGTATATACTTTAGGCTAACCCGCATTAAGCCCGCGAGACTATAGCTTAAACCCCTCTCGTTGTAATAGGAGACCAGTCTCCAACAGTGAGAGAGGGTTTAAAATGATGATAAATTTGTGACCTTAACCCAAAAATAAATCCTGGATCGGCCATTGATGATGATAAATGTAGGGATACATTTATAATAATGTAATAAACATTATGTAACTTCAAGTTACGTTTTACGGTTATTTCTCGTTTTCTAGTTCTGGAAATGTAAGTGTGCTCTGAAGATAGCCTTTCCGAACGCCCGTGCAGGTCACATAAAAAGTGAGTAAGTAGTCGAAAGATGTTGGTAAAATAATTTGACTGACTTCTGCACGAAGTGAGCGATTTTGAAGGAAGGTTAAAGAGTAAGTGAGATAGCACGCGAAGACACCGTATTAACAATAAATATCCACTTATAAAATTTACTACTGCGCAGACATTTGCGTATAACTTCAGAGCAGTTTTATTGTTAGTACTATAAAATCACCAAAGAGTCCGAAAACTTATTATTTATTATCATTGATATCTAACTCCACAAATCAAACCGCCATCCTAAAGGATCTGCCACATAAAATTCAATTACTTCATTTGTAGCTACTGAAACCGCACAATATAGCCCGCGAAGCCTTAATGGACACTTTTACAACTCGTCTTAAACAAGTGTCAGAGCTTGATAGATTTCTCTAAGCCTCAGCCCATATATGCAGTTTGAACGCACGTCAATAGAATCAAATAAATCATTGCGAGAAGTTCAAATCTATCTATCACACATAAAGTTTTTGCTAAGAAAATGCGAAAGCACGTATAATGAGACAATAACTAGTATTTAGTCATTGGGGTATTAAGTACTGCCGTACTAGAACAGCCATACGACCATAACTTAATAATCAAGAATTATTTTTACAATGTTCATTATTTATGTTTTCTAAATACGGAGATTTAAAAAAACGTACGTACGATTCTTAGCCAATTTGCCATAGTCAGTGTTTGCGTTTCCTCATAGTGATTTATTTGTATAAAACTTACTCCGTTACCACGTAGTACGCATATTTGCTCCATTTTTTCATGGAGCAGCAACTCGCTTTGAAGAATCTTCTCTAGCATGTAGTGACTCAATGGCATTACCGGTTTTTACCAGTTACAATCAAACTCGTGATTGGTCGGTTTTGTTTAGATAATGATAAAATTGTTTGGCTGTGTGTGCGTAAGAAATGAATTGTGTATGATTATGTTTTTGAAATAATTTATTGTTCTGTAGGAATTTTCAAGATGACTTAAACGATGATCAAGATGTGTTTAAAATATTGTGCTGTACTTGCGCTTAGCTTTTCTTAACTATGTTGAGAAAAGTTTGGTTCTCGGTCTGGCAATATAAAAAACAAAATATTATTGAATGAGTTCTAGTTGGATAGAGAGTAGAGCGGAGATCAGGGAGAGGGCAGGAGTAGACGGTAGGCACGGGTAGTGTGGGGCACCCAACGGCAGTGGCCCTAAGGACGGCCCTGGGACGAGCTTTCCGAGGCACTTACTATATTCTACTTATCCACGAAGGCCTGTTTGTATACTTTGCAGATCCATTTAGTATTAATATCAATGAAACTGGTTATAACCATTACAATAGTGCTTACAATGACAGGTGCTTATCGATAAATTATAAGTAATGTTAACCCATTTCCTTTGGTGGTACTGCGCGTGAGTACTGATCTCACTTTCACTTACAGAATAGTTATATAGCTTACCTATAAGTACTATGAAGGGTTCACAGTCTTGGTTTTGGCGAATGCAACAAATCCCATAGAGTAAGGGAAAGAAGAATTAAGAAGAAAGAAAAATGAATTTTTTGTCAACACGAGTTCGGCAATCCTGCTGCCTCCTAAGATTGCAGACGCATTTTAGGGTCCCAAAAAGCTATAGAAGCTAATTCTGTGCAACCAGAAATTTCAAATAGCTGTCATTTACCAATGTATGTGGCTTATGTTTCAACTTTAAAAAAGTTCATGGGTTCGATTCGAATCTTATCAGAATTTACTATATTTTTTTTAGCATGGAGTTTGAATTTGTGTATGATTAAGGCAACAGGTTTTTAAGGGACCTAAATGAAATATGGATGTATAGTCAACAGCACATGAAGTTACCACAAACTGTAAAATTTCCCCAATGCATAATAAACGAAAAGCGCTTGAAGAAATTTGACAGTTTTGGATGTGCGTACAGTAAGTACCGCCATTTACTTGGTACCTTTCTTCTAACCCTTCGGCTGTACAGGCGTGTTATTCTGATTAAAGCTTGAAAATTGATTCACATTTCTCTTAGCGGATGTAGAAGATCTAGATTCTTGAAACACTCAAGTTTTTATCCCGAATCCCACGCGGGCGGAGCTGCGTGCATAAGATAGTTATAAGTAATGACGCTACATTAAATACGCTGAGCGGTCTCTGGGTCAACTGCTACCGTGAACGGCACATAATTTACTAACTCATTACACAGTTTAGACCGGTCGCGGTAGTTTAATAGAATTTTCATGTGGTCCAGAAAATTGTATATCGTATATTAAAATATAATTGATTAGAATTACCCCTCCCTTTTATCCATTTGAATCGATAAATTAATCTAAACAGAATCTACAGGAATGAGATCAGTTTAAAAAAAAATAAGTACCATCACGCCTGTATTTCTCGAGGGGATAGGCAGAGGTTTGCTAAAAATTTGCTATGTTTAGGTCCAATGTAATAGGAGACGAGCCTATTTCCATTAACCGGGCACGAATCAAAACTCCGAACTGCTACGGAGAATTTCATGGAACAACCTTCTATAAGCACAGTCCCGCTTAGGATTTTAGAATAATGAGGCAGTAATCGAAACATGATGTATGAAAATGCTATGTTAAAATTCTGTGCTATACAAACGTAAATTAAAACGTGAATTCTACATTATAAGCACAATATAATTATATGTAATGTGTATAAGTAGGTACCTATAAGAAGGATGATACTGTATAGTAAGCAAGCTTAAAAAACGAAAGTTGAATTCAGTTGTTCTATTTCTGAAAAAAAACTAAAATAAAAATAATAAAAAACCGGACCCAGGATTTTTTAAGAGCATTAACAAACAATTTTTTTTAGAAACACCCATACCTTGGATTTTTTTTCTGTAGGACATGGAAATAATAGAGTATTTGACTAATGTTTAAATAATTAAAAATAGCAAACTAAGTGAAAAATTTAAATTAAATACAAATCGTATTCTAAAAAAATAATTTTCAATTGGTTAATAAAGTTCAAAGATATAAGCATTTAAAATTTGTGGTGGGGATTGAGAGGGTATGCTTTGTCCCTTTCCCCCAAATGAGTGTTAGTATAGGATTTGCATGGCGCATTGGTTTGTGACGTCATAAACAAGTATAGTGCGTTCTCTGTCTAGCACAAAATTAAGATACTTGTAACGTCCTTATTTTTGAGCCGATTTTAATTTTGTTCTCGTTGATGGGTTCTATATAAATAGAACCCAATTCCCAAGTCAGATTCAAATGCTTACCATAAGGTAAGCATTTGAATATGACTATAAAAAATAATTAGTCAAATAGCCTATTGTTTCATCCGGGAATTGATTTCGACCCGTGGTGGAGAAACTGAACACACGCATGTAGAAAGCTAATAACGTAATGATCGTAGAACAAAAGTACAAATGTATTATATGACCGCATTGTCATAAGAACATTACATTTTCTAAACAACCACAAACTTTTTAAAACTAACCGTGTCACAGCATTGTAAAAATAATTTAAAAAATGGAATCACCATTTTTTTTAATTTCCCATAGTGATGGCGTATCATACAAAATTGAATGGGTGATTAATGTTTTCACACAAACGCGATGCGTGGGAAAGTGTTTGTATGGAGACCAGAAGTGGGAAGGTTTAGAATCATAGGGTAATAAATTGGCAGATGGGTTCAAGCCATAGGCCTATCAGGGAGAAATTATAGTAATTTGACCATGGTCTGCAAGTTCTGATTTGGTAGATCATGGTGAAATCACTACCTACTTGCTGGGGAGATTGTTTCGATGTATCTTCTTCCCAGCAAAAACACTAGGAGTCGGTGAAGGTCGGGCGTTTTGTCTCGTCTGTCTGTAATGTAAAATTACGTTCAAAAAGTATAACTTGATTAAATGATTTTGATTTTGAATTTTCCTTCGAATGGTAATCAAAATAAATAAAAAGTTTATTGGCAACATTGTCAATTGTCCGTAACTTGTCAAAATTAACTGCTTCATGAGCCTGAGCCTCAGTCCTGCGATTGAGCTAGAGGTCCTTCCTGAATTCGATTCGCAAGTCGAGCAATGTGCTTTTGGGTTTTTCTACGAAGTTCTTAGGAAATCTCTGGAAATGACGACACGATTGGCGTAGCGGTTGAGCGATCGGCTTCTGCGCCACGTGTTGTGGGTTCGATCCCCACACGGAGCAAATATTTGTATGATCTACAGGTATTTGTTCCGGGTCTGGGCGTTTGTGCATGTGAGAATTTGTGTTTGTAAACGCACCCACCATACAGGAGAAAATCCTAGTGTAAAAAAATATCCCTTAGAATTGTAATTGTCCGTAACTTTCAAAATTTCTTTGTACTATGATAAATTGTTTTGTTTTAGAATGGTTGTGGGCTTTGTTGTTTTTATAAACAGCATATCAGATTGTTTATATTATATATATATATATATATACATAACTTCACGCTTGTTATCCGTAAAAAAGTAGAAGTGTTTTGTTAACGTAACTAACAATATTGAGGAATCTATCCCGTGTAATAGGGGGCGAGCCTATAGCATTTATTCGGGTACAAGTCCACTCCAAACTATTATCAGTATATTTGACATGGGAATCGAACGCAGGACCACTGGACCAATGAAGCAGTTAAATTATAATTTAAATAAAATCTGTTAATAAAACCCTGTCCGACTCATGAAGAGGCATGATGAGGTATCGAGATCCGGTTATATTTTATAATAATTTTTAATTTGGATCACTTTTAAGATGGCAGCGACATCGTCCCTGGGTGCCAAACATACGGTCTATGATGGTTTTATAACATTTAAAAAAAAATTGGAATTTGGGGTAATTTTTTTTTTACCCAGTAGGTCGACGTCCTCTAGCTGCTGTTGCCCGCAGTTTCATTCACGTCCCAAAAAGCTTAACATACTATAAGTCCAATTCTAGGCGGCGCGGCGAATCAAAATGAAACATGCACCAGATTTTAAGTTAGACGACTAGAATTTATGACAGACGGACAGACAGAAAAAATTATAAATTTGGCTTCTGTTACTCGAATGAAGACCCCCTTAGTACTTTTTCTTTAATATCTTTAATATTATACAGACATCGGCCTGTTACAATTTTATTATAGGTAAGTATAGATATGTTTACTTACATGAAGATTTAATAATATTTTTTTTATATTAAAAAAAAACGTATCCCCACACTGGGATTTTCTCCTGTATCGTGGGTGCGTTTACAAACACAAATTCTCACATACACAAATGCCCAGACCCGGAACAACTACCTGTAGATCATACAAATATTTGCTCCGTGTGAGGATCGAACCCGTAACTCGTGGCGCAGCAGCCGATCGCTCAATCGCTACGCCAATCGTGTCACCAACATGTCTTATTTTATTTGGTGATGTGATTGGGATACATAATATGCCCCTTTCGGATCGGATAGTGATATTTCAACACAGTGTATAATCATGGAACTTTTGTCCTTGACTGTCTCACATTAGTCTAGTGGTCCCAAGCGCGACTGCTACGCAAAAGGTCTAGGTTGCTATCCCCCGAGCAGTGTTTTTGTTTTTTTTTAATGAAATTCTCAGGCCGCTCGGATTCTGGATTTGTGCCCGGTTAGTAGCTATAGGCTCGCCCCCTATTACATGGGACGTAAAATACATTAGTACATCTCTGCTTAACCCTTCGGGGAATACAGCCGTGATGGTATGTGTTTTATCCCCTACTTTGCATAGTAAATGCACCGTAAAAACGTTATCTAGGACCTAGTTTAAGAGAAAGCTAGCTTTCTAGGTAAACTAAGTATCATTTGCTCGGATTTATCGCATCACTATTTTGTAAAATAGCTGTGTTCGTCACATGTTTATTATTGCTACCGTATGTAGTAAGAGGAAGTTACTAATTAAAAAGGTACCCTAGTAAAAAAAATACTCCAATGACCTCATAACATACCCTAGTAAAAAAATACTCCAATGACCTCATAATATAGGTACCCTAGTAAAAAAAAATATTCCAATGACCTCATAACATACCCTCACGCCTTTATCCCTCAAGGGGACGTAGCAGCTCAGAGTTCGGAATTTGTGCCCGATTAATGGCAATAGGCTCACCTCCTATTACATGGGACCTAAACATACAAACATATATCCAATCACATGTCTGCCTAATAACCAAAATAAACATCAAATAAATCAACCGAAATTTTAAAAAAAAACATACCTACAGACGAACTGCGGTTATACATTAGTACGCCTCTGCCTATCCCTTCGGGGAATACAGGCGTGATGGTATGTTATGTTAAGCTAATAATGTTTGCAATCACTACTGTTTCACCGACTAAATGTCACCACAACACAAGGAATTTAATTTGCACTACCTAATAATATTCTAAGCGACATTCGATATAATCTAGTCAATGTTTGTACGACAGCTAATGTAATTTAAGATGCCTGATTTACATGTAAACGGATTCCTATCTAAAAAGCAGTGATAGCCTAGTGGTATGACCGTCGGACTACCAAGTCAAAGGTCTCGAGTTCGAACCCAAGGCACGCACCTCTGACTTTTCGAAGTCATGTACGTATTAGTTAGTTAATTATCACGCGCTTAAACGGTGAAGGAAAACATCGTGAGGAAACCTGCATGCCTGAGAGTCTTTCTCGATGGCATGTGAAGTCTGCCAACCCGCACTAGGCCAGCGTGGTGGACTATAGCCTAATCCCTCTCATTCTGAGAAGAGACCCGTGCCCAGCAGTGGGACATTATGGGTTGATTATGTATGTTATGTATGGATTCCTATCTCGCTTTTCAATTATACTAAGTAGGACGATCTAAGTACATGTTCTAAATTGTATTAAGCGCCATTGGCGTTTGTCCTTAATAATTAATTTAAAGGACTAATACAGTAATTATAAGTAAAAATGGTATGAACATCTTTATTGAGTTATTTTATTTAAGTGTAGTGTCGTAAGCGGGACTGATTTTAAGATTTCGCAGAGTTATTGTTTTTTTCTAATTTGAAATTACCAGTAGCAACTCGGAGTTTAATCGGTGGCAATGGGCGCCCTATTACGTGGTACCTAAAATATACTTAAAAAATACTTGATAAATACTTTTTTCTTTCTTTCCTTATCTTTCCACATCACAGTCACTTTAGCGTAAGCCTTCGGGGAAGCAGACGCGATGGTAGGTCAGAAATAATTGTCTGATGTCCCAAGCTTGATTATCCATCATTTTAATCAGTGTCCCTGCTTCTCATGCAACATTGTCGCGATATTAGGCCAGTGCACAAGATCTGAATACCGCGGAAGCCGACGTCACGTAGCCGCCCGACAATGTAGCCCGGCCGTATTTACTGTTCCATTCAAAACGTTTTTAATTATTTACTCTCTTACTATGGAGATTAATTGAGTCGATAGCATTATGAATTCGTTAGGTTGTTGATGGATGAACATGCTGATAGATTTAGGTATCCCGCTCCGTGGAGAAGAATTGACCCCGTCTATATCGTCATTGGTCCTTTAGAATCTATACTAAAAGGGTTATAAAAGCAACCTAACATTGTAGATTTTGAGTTTTTAAATGTTTGTGAACGGCTTGACAGGTTAAAAATCGATATAATTTATTTTTCTCCCTGGAGAAAGACGTGAGTGTACCTATGTATGTATAATAATTTTTGTAACCAGCAAGCTTGAGCTCAAAGCTCCTTATTGTCTGGTGGATCATGCATAGCAGAGGTCATGACTAATTGGATTTTGTATTGTGGAGAGAGTATATAAGGGTTTTTTTAAAGGTTACCAACTATGTGGATAGCACATTACTAATATTCTTGTCAACCCCTCGTGTTAAGCTAAATGCTTGTGATACGAGTGGTTTCACTTCGGTAGTGCAATGGGTGGGTTTCGAAACGACAACCACAAATGATCGCAAGTCCGATGCTCAAGCCTTAGGCTGCCACCCCGCTTCTGTTTTTATATTGTTATTTTTTTACGGAGAAACAGGTGTAATTGAGTTATTATAACAAAACTAGTATGAAAAAAGTAATCCATAAGGGTTTTTTATTTCGAGTTACGGAACTCTAAGAATAACGTACTATAATACAAAATTTTAAAATTAACACTCATAATAACCTTTCGAAAATTCTCTCTCATATAAAACACATTGAAGTTAGAAGAATGCGCCAGTTCGACGTATGTGCATAGCTCGGCTATTTAGCGGTAACCCTTGCGCGCTGGGATGCGCGCGCGCATGCCTCCGCGATACTGATCGAGACTTTACAGTTAAGACTTTGTCGCCCGTGTCATTAGCTCCTAGTTTATGTATACAGGCATTATACTAGGTATGATGTAATCGGAATTATTTACTGGTGGCTTCAGGTGTATGGCGCCTTGAACATGATACACGATCAGGGGTGACCATCTAAGTCCTTCAAAGACGATTATTTAGTGTTATTTGGAATAGCTAGAGCGGTAGACTGGCGATCATGTGGTTGCCGGTCCGAAACCCACCCATTACACTACCGACGTGAACCCACTTAGCATGAGGGGTTAACAAGAATACGAGATAAGTCGACTATAGTATTTAAAATAGGGTTTCGTGTATGTTAAGCACAAACCAATACAGGTAAGTTTGGCATATGATGTGATGATAGAACGAAGATAAAAACGTTTCATCTTCGCGCAATACCCCTGATGGGTTTCGCCATAGGTAATAAATAGTGTTCAAACACACAGGGTAACGTCTTTAGTGAAATGATTCATTATAAAAGCTATGAAACTTTTCTCTTATAAGATTTCAGTAGAAGACGGGTATTGGGTAGGTTTTAGCCACTAAAAAGCCTTCCCTTTCGAGAAAGAAAAAGTTTCACGTTTCGCCATAACGATCCAATTGATGAGAAATACTTTTCTAGGCTTTCTGACTTCGGAGAGCCTATATAATCCATCATACGTATCCACAAGACAGCCATGCTTAACATGATCAAATTATCCCCAACATAATTGCTATATTAAATAGGAGCAGGAAACAGTTACATAGCTCCGGGCACTGCGCATAAGTGCGCAACTGAACGGACATGCAGCTATTGTGCCCGGCCGATCCGAGATACGGCCGAGTTCCAAGTTTTACAGTTACCACGTTATGCGCCGCGTGTGTGGTTGTCTTCCACCTGATATATGGCGGGGATGTCGGCCGTTCTATCCTGGTGTGGGGATTAGTTAATATCTTTAGTTGACCTTCTATGACCTCGTCTACCCGTATACGTGATGCAAAATTCTAGACGATTTCCGTCTTCAAATGATAAAGACTTATAAAGTACCGTATAAAAAAGATTAACAGCCAGTGACAAGGTTGATGGCCAGGTTAACTGCCCAGGGTTCACCAGATTGTCCCATGACCCAATTCCATGGCCGTGATTACAGGACAAGCGAAGGTAAGAGCGGACCTCCAATATCGACGAAAAAGTCAGTTTAATATAGAAGCTTCAAAGTTTCCGAGTGAGATAGCAACTACTGGAAGACATAATAATATTATATAATACACTCTGACAGTTGAAATCGTGACAGCAGTATGACACTAGTAAGTACAGTGGATGCCAACACCCACAGGACCTGACTTCTTAGCAGTGTGAAAATTTTTATCTCAACACAAATTCAAGACTTTGCACTGGATCACAATGCAGGCAACAAATTAGGTAGATTTACCCCGGAAAGACTAATTCTTTACATTCTAGTGGTACAAACACCTTTTGTAAACTATGTAGTGTACAGAAATCCTTAGCCAGGGGTGGCAAACATTATAGCATGGAACCTTTCTGGCCGTTATTAGGTTCAACACATCGGCCCAGATGAATTTAGGTTCCTATTGCCTAGGGAAACGAAATTTGGCGTTTATTGTCAATAAGGGCAAGGGATTACATTATCCGATATCGATAGAAGCACATTCGTGGGAGTAAATTTCGAAGCTCATATTGAATAAAAACAATACAATTCAGAGGGCGATAGATGCTGCGTCTCTGGATATGGTGATTATAGTTTCTCATTTGAGTGCTAGTAGGTAGTACTTACTCCTAATTAGACTACAGAAGATAAGATATAGTTTACGGGTCCTTATGTTTTCTTCCTTCTCCCAATGAATGTTTTCTTCTTGTTAAAACATTCAATGGATTTTTTTTTAAACATTGGATTCGTTAAATACTTACTACCTAAGCGCCATCCCTAACCACATAACGTTATAGTTAATATTTAACACAGCTTTCTACCATTTTATGTTACGATATTGTTGGTTAGGTATTATTTATAGGCTTAGACGACAGTCCTTGGTCAGTTGTAAGGATAGCGGTATATTATGGTAAACGCCATGGGAAATTGTAGCGTTATTGTGAAAGATTTGAATAGATGGTGAATTTTTTGGAAGATATTCGCTCTTGTCGAATGATAAATATATGTTCCTTTTGCCTGTTTAGTCTTTTCATGGATGGAAGAACAATTGATATTTTTTTTATTGCAAACTTTTCTGTGTGATAGTAGCAAAAAAATCCAAATGAAAAAATAAAATGAAAAAAATAAAATAACAAAAAAGTTGTGCTAAAGAACTTAGATAATATTACATGGGCTCCTTGACTTAATTATATTTAGTTATCAATATAAAATAATTAGGTTTAGACATCAACGTACGCTGTAAGGCATAGTCTGATTGAGTAGAGAACTTTCTCCATGATTTTAAAGAGCTTTTTTAGAAGAATTAACTTGTACACAACAAATAACACAAATTATTGGATTGAAAATTTCACCATGGCAAATCAAATGATGTACTTTCTATTCGAATTACAGGCATGTGTTATTATTACGACTTCGGTATCATTAAATTTTAATACACGTAAATGATATATCTATTTACTTTCGAAATTATTTTCCAAAGATTGTGAGTCTCTTTCGGCTAATTTTATGTTCAAACGGAAAAGACGACTAAATAATGGGCTGTTAACATTACGATGGCTAAATGTTAATTTAAATTCTAGTTTATTGGAGCGTGAGCAACACAAAATAATATAAATTTCTACTAAATGTGTTCTTGGGATGATCTCGTGTTTCTAATCTCTTGGGAAATTCTTAAAATCGATACTAAGTGACTTTCATTCAAGTATGGGAGGAAAAATATTTAAAGCAATAAAAAAAGTTCACAAATGTTTGTCAAACATTTTTGTTTTACGATTAAGCGACAAAGATGGCGTTTAAGGTCATAAATATGTTATGATAGACTGCTCAGATTTTTACCGTTTCATTTGTATCGGCGTGGTTATCCTTTATATTTATGACGGTAGTTTAATACTTATCCCAGTGTGTCAGCAACCTAACATTAGTTTCCGTTGGACTATAAAATTTATTGTGACATGTTTATGTTGAAGAATATTCATCTCTCCGTAATATGCAGATTTGTTTATCAGGAAGTCGGTTTTCCTCATTAATATTTATTGATACAGTGTTTCATTTAACTGGGATAGTGTGAAAATCTTAAACTAAAACTATAGAAGTACTTTATTTTGACCACTCACCCACCTATCTTACTCACTCATTTTTTATAAATAACACTTAATGTACATAACTGAAATTTTTTTTTTGGATATGGACATTGTTAAAATTAGTATGTGTTATATTGTTTGTCTACATTAGTACACCTCTGCCTAACTCTTCGGGGAATAGTTAGGCAGAGGTTAATAAATTATTATTTTTTGGATTTCTTTTTATTTTTAAACTAGTAACCATCCCAAAATATGTGTAACTAGTCGGAGTCCTAAAAAATGTAGCTTACTAGTGCTAGACTACTAATTCACTGATCCTATTATAGTCTAGTAGGTGCAGGTGTCCCTGAGGGACACACAGCTATAAAATTCAGTCTTATTGTCATACAAATCCGTGAATTGAATTCAAAATTACTAAATTTGACAAGTTTTATGACCAATATTGGATTCCATTGGACACCTGATGGCTTTGTTTAAATAAACAGTCATTACTATTTCAGAACTATAGACTATAAACGTAATGGCGGCTTCTTATGCGAAACGTGAACAGTGACAATTATCTGTCGCTTGGTACCTTAAGCTCAACTTAAGCTGTAGTTTGAGGTACCAAGCGACAGATAATACCTAATAATTTCAATACTTTTAATTGTTGACTTGAATGCGTTTGATATTGTTTTGCCTGATTTCTCGCCATTGATAAACGCTCATAATCATCGAAAACAGAGTCTGGTACAAGTATTCCTCAAAGAGTTTTAAAAAGGCATTTAAAAATCTTTGAGCAATACTGGTTTATGACACTTACGCGGATATTGGACATTGAAATAACACTACTTTTTTCTTTTATATCCGACTTCAAATTGATGTTCTATGTTCGGCTGTATGTACCATTCTGTTTTATGTATGTTCTTACGGATTTTATTGTGTTGTAATTTATTTATTTCTAATTTATTTTATTTAAATTCTTTGAGGAACTGCAACTCTGTGGCTGAATTTGTCTGATAAGTACATTACATATTGTATTCTGGTTTAAAGAGCAATGAAGCCAGTGCAATTACTGGGTAAATGCGACTAGTGTCTTAAGATGATGTTACTACTGGTGTTGCTGGTGACAAGCTGCGGTTGCCATTTACCATCAGGTGGGCCGAATCTTTGTTGATCTCTTCAGTGCAATAAAAACACAAAAACACACAGCCAAATTATTATTAACTGGACACAGTAACACAATACTTCTAAAGCAGTATTTCGTTGGCCGAAATTTTCGCTTCATATACTCTCCGTTGGTATAACTTTATCGGGCGCGTTGTTTTGAGAATTTACAGTTGAATGAATTGGGCTAGTAGGGTTTCTTATGACTACGCTTTTGATCTTTTTTTTATTTTCTTTTTATGGCGGGACCTTAGTGTTTGGTTGCGAATGCCGAAAAGGTTGGACCACCTAATAAGACTATAGTTTAGTGCTTGCATGCATATTGTGTAGTCATTGCAGGTTTAATTCGATATCGTTCGTTATAAATCGATTAGTAGAAGTTTCATGTTGGACGGACCACAGTGGTTAGTTTCGGTTCCCGCATATAATAAAAAAAATATATGGATGATAGAACATAAACACAGTATACCATCAAGCCTGTATTCCCGGAAGGGTTAGGCAGAGGTATACTAATGTACAGTCACAGTTCACCGGTATGTTTAAGTACCATGTGATAGGGGGCGAGCCATTAATCAAATAACACAAATTCGAACTCCGAGATGCTACTGAGAATTTTATAGTAATACCCTATAACACTTTACTTAAGCTTGGTATTAAACCCTGGACCTGTAGCGTAGTAGTCGCCCTTAGGACCACTAAGCTATTAAGGATTAAACCTAATACTAGTAAATTGTAGGGTATAAGCAAGCCTCTGCCCTCAGAAGAATCTAGTCTATGCGTGTTGATATGAATGTATGTAAATTTAAAATTAAATTTAGAACCTTGTGTTCGAAATTCAATTATCTATTTCGAACAGTCTCATTTCAAAAGCCTGAACTGAACCGGCCTTTTATCCAATAGACATTATTATTACCGTTGGCAGCCCTACTACCAGATAGAGGCCAACTTTCCGCCGTACATAAATAAGTACTAAGTTGGAAATCCCGAGACATTCAATAACGAATTCTCAGGCACGATTGTCAAGTGGTTCTAAATAATTTAGTTAGTCTGGGCGTTAGTAATTTCACTTTGTTACTTGTAAGTGATATTTGCTGGTACCTATTTCTGTGTATAAATTATCGCAGTTAACACGTCTACTAGTAATATGAGTTGGCTTATAATATTCTTACGTTGTATTGAATTTTTGTTTTATGGCATAGCTGGGTAAACGAGCAGACGGATCGCCTGATGGTAAGCGATTACCGCCGCCCATGGACACCCGCAACACCATAGGAGTCACAAGTGCGTTGCCGACCTTTTAAAAGGGGATTGGGCCTCCGGTAACCTCACTCACTCGGCGAAACACAACGTAAGCGTTGTTTAACGCCGGTTTTCTGTGAGGCCGTGGCATTCATGCCGAAGCATGGCTCTCCCACGTAAAAAATAATATTCCATAAATTAATTATAGGTGCTTCATTTTGTGAGAAATTTACTTCATTCATGGGCAAGACAATGTCACATAATCATCGACGCCCCCAAGCAATAAGTCGGTAATGTGCTATTATGGACTTAATGCTGTTATGTCAAATTCGGCATCTATGGGTTGGGAGACATCTCAAATTTTTTTTTTAGATTTTTCCAAATGATATTAACGAAGTTATAATGACATACACTTTTATTGTAGGGAAATATGCAAACAAAATTATGACGGTAAAAGTATTGTTACACATCAATACAAAAGTTTCTTTCATATTTTATTTTGGTAAGTCGCGGTTACCGGATTATTGGCGTAAATAAACTTCATAGAGTTTTTGGTAAACCCTTACACAGATTTCTTGTCGAATTATTTAAAATATTCTTACTCCGTAATAAACACAAACAATATTTTTAAAGTAAATAATTGGCTAATAATTATGCGTAACATTTCAATACGTATCATTTATTCAAAATTGTAACACATTTAGTTCCGTTATCTATTTTTATTTTGCCGCCCGATAGTTTGCAAGATGCATTTCTCAGTAATAGACATATGCCACCCCCCCCCCCCACACGCGATGGCCGTCCGTCGACCGGTGCGTAATGTTTTTTTTTATGGGATAGGAGGGCAAACGAGCAGACGGATCACCTGATGGTAAGCGATTACCGCCGCCCATGGACACCCGCAACACCACAAGAGGGGTCACAAGTGCGTTGCCGACCTTTTAAAAGAGGATTGGGCCTCCGGTAACCTCACTCTCTCGGTGAAACACAACATAAGCGTTGTTTAACGCCGGTTTTCCGTGAGGCCGTGGTATCACTCCGGTCGAGCCGGCCCATTCGTGCCGAAGCATGGCTCTCCCACGTGTAAAATGTTTGTATACACAAACAGTTGCAAAATTCGTTTCATTTGATGTGGCATGTTACTCTAAAATAATATTGTTACCTACTTCGAGTTAAAGATTTTATTAGTATAATTTACGTGTCAGTGCTTTATTGGTTCATTTGTGAAGTTAATACTTTTTTCCTTTAAATAATTAAATAATAAGTGTCTGCAAGACATTTTTTTTAAATACTTTGCAAATCGTTGAACAAATGGTATACACAGCAATTGAAAAAAATACAAAATCAGATGAAGGCTTAAAATATAAAAGGGGGATGCATGACAACCGACCAAATAAAATGAATACTGTCACAGAGGCTACTATTAAAGCACACATTGAACTATTTCCTAAAGTGGAATCCCACTATACGAGGAAGAGTTCTAAAAGAGAATATCTCAGAATATTTGAATATATCAAAAATGTATATTCTATATCGCTTTTATATTATGTGGTTTGCACAACAAGATTACACCGATGTTGTAATGGCAACAAAGCGCCAATATGAAACCGTTTTTAATTCACAATATAACTACTCATTTTTTAAACCAAAAACAGACCAATGTCCTTCATGCTCTGTTTATGAGCAGGCTGATTCTACAGTAAAAGCTACTCTAGAAGAAAAACATAGATGCCATTTACAGAAAAAAGAAATGATTAGATTATTAAAAAAAGAAGGAATAGATACAGCTGACCAAGACAATACAACAATAGCCATTTTTGATCTGCAAAAAGTTTTAAATATACCCCAGTCTGATGTGGGTACGTTTCATTACAAACGAAAATATCCTGTCTACAATTTCACTGTCTTTGATGCTCTACTGTACTGTTATGTTTGGCACTACCAAATAGCAAAAAGAGGCAGCACTGAAATAGGAAGCGCTTTGTTACTTTTTTTAAAAACTGAACATGAAAAAGTCATTATTACAATACAAATATTTATTATTCTCAGACGGCTGTTATGGCCAAAATAAAAATCGATACATTTTTGCCCTTTATGTTTATGCTCCCAAATTACTCGGCATTTCCATCACGCACAGGTTTTTTGAAACTGGACATAGCCGAAATGAGGGAGACTCCATGCATGCATGTATAGAGAAAAATCTAAAAAATAAAGTTTTATATACTCCTGATCAAATTATACAGTGTTGGTGGCGTGATATAGGCGGAAATGTAATCCACTGGGCTAATGTAATGGAGGTTAATGTATCAAATTTGGAAGAAAATAAACTTTTTTTAAATACAATTTTGAAGATACATATTCGGAGCTGGATATAAATAATCCACATTCTTCTACCTTGAGTGGTAGAAGAAGGGGACGAAAACGTACTCTAGATGTATCTGGAGGTCTAGATAATGTAGAGTTGAAACATGCATACCACCAACCCCTTCCGATTAGTAAAGCTTTACATACAGACTTACTTAGTTTATGTAAAAGTGGAGCAATTCCGAGATGTTACCATCCCTTTTTTGAGTCGTTGACGTATACTGAAGCCACGAATGAAAACATCAGTGATACGGATGAAGACTGAGACTTCGGTGTTCAATTAATGGGTTTCACTGTGATTGTTATTATCTAAATGTTGCTAAAACCTAACATGATTTTGTAATGTCATTTTTTATTCTGTTCAATTATTATACTTGCCGTATAGTTAATATTTTATGAAGCTGACTTGTTTTCTAATAAATGACATGTTTTCTAATTCAAGTTACCTATAATTGTTTCAATTGTTATCTTGATATAATTAATATTTTTGATACTCAAATATTTTTGAAGCCTTATAATTTAATTTTTCATTATTAAACATTATTAATATACTGATCATCTGTATTTTATTCTAATAAAACCTGACCTATTGCATTTTAAACAATCCGAAAATTTTAATGGTATCAGATGGTTGCATAAAAATCTTATTATGAGTTATCCTGGAAAAACAATGTTATATAACAATACTGTTAGTATATCTAAAATTTAGTTAGTATATCTAAAAAATTACCACAATAACATCGTATTAATACGTTACGCATCATCTCTACTACAAAAAATAACGTTAGAGAAGTCCGTAATATACTATTACTTTTTAACAATTTTGTCAAATTTACTGCAATAATCCCGTAAGTACCATTAGTAAAATAATTTAATTATCACATTTCTTGTAATATATATTTTCTTAGATTGCTAGGTTTAGCGCCTACATAATTCCATGTTGATATGACAATTACATTTCACAAAAAAATAGCTTTCATTTGATATATCAATGACCGCAATACTCCGACTAGTTGGAAAGATATTTAAGAAAAACAGTAAAACATTTCTCCTGTAAAATTTGGATTTTACGGTTACCGACTTATTGCTTGGGGGCATCGATATATATAATATATCATCATAATCATAATCATATATACATAATCATATGTAGTTATTAACATTATTAGGTATACTCTCTATACAGGGTTATTTTTCAATGACGGGCCAAATTTACAGAGGCTCTTCAGAATCGATAATATTTTCGATCGACTATTTTTTTTTTCACATGATTTTCTTGTCCGCCTCTAAATTACAGAACGTGTGAATTTAGTTACCACTACACAATTCAGTTCAATAACCTAGATAGCAAACATTAATACATAAGTCTGACAGTGCACGCACACGGGCACAAATCCACTATATTTGTGAATTTAGATTTTTTTCAGACATTTTCAAATGAATGTTTTTACAATATATTGTGTTAATTTGACAATAATGTGTAAAATGCACCTTGGGTTTCACCTTAATGTCTTCATTTTAAAATTTGGCCGGTCCTTGAATTTTAACCCTGTAATGATTACTATCTATCTCTACTATATTTTATTGGCTCTCTAAACGTAAATATTATCTACATTTAAGACAGTCCTCAACCCCTTTCCCCCCACCCGCCATCTAATGTTTTTGTTGGGAAGACAAAACGGCGCAACAAACTAGGTACTATTTTTTTTTACATAATAACTATATTATTATCTAATAAAATTACAAATAGTAATAGCATTATCTGTCTATCGGTCTGAACGCGATAGCCTCAACAACTACCGAACGGATTTTCATTACGGATTTCACCAATGGATAGAGTGATTCATGAGGAAGGTTATGGGATATTTAGTATCACGTAACGACATTTAGAAACACGGCAAAGCGGGTGAAACTGCTGGATAAGGCTAGTTTACTCTAAGTATACGTACTAGTACCTATTGTAAAAGTTAGTATTCTTGCATTTGTAAGGAGTAGGAACCTCAGACTATCGAAGTTAGATGATCATATACTCTAACGGCCAGTCCCTATAAAAAATCTGTCGATAGATTTGCTTACTAGAGATAGGATTTTGACATTACTCGTATGGGCCGACCTCGGCGAACGTACCACAATCAAATTGCGGACGTTCTCAAAAAGGTCAGGTTAAAAGCACCTTAAACCGACAATCATGCATGAGGAGATTAATGAACGTGGATGAAGCGAAAGGGGTGTGCCAGGATCGTAGCAAGTGGAAATCTATAGTCTCTGCCTACCCCAAAGGGAGACAGGCGTGAAAATATGTATCTATGTATTGTATAGACCTTATGTCAGAATCTTAACTCTAGGTAGCAAATCTACTGACAGGTTTGATATTGGAAGTGGCCGTTAATCTCTCGATGACACGTTTGGCGTAGCGGCTGAGCGATCGGCTTCTGCGCCACGTGTTGTGGATTCAATCCCCAAACGGAACAAATATTTATATGACCTTCAGGTAGTTGTTCTGGGTCTGGGCGTTTGTATGTGAGAATTTGTGTTTGTAAAAGCACCCACAATACAGGAGAAAATCCTAATGAGGGGCAGCGTTTAAAAAAACTTCTTACAGCTATGATGTACGGTCACCAACACATTATGGAATCCAAAAGGAAAGTCAAATTTCTTCAATCGATTTACAATGTAATCTCGAAATAATAGAGTTTATTATCCATAGGGGAAATCTGACAGTTGTGGAAACGTTATCTGCTGTTGACTGTACTATGCAAAGGACTCAATTCCATCTCATAAAGGATATAAATCACCTGATAGATCGAGCAGCTATTGGCGTCATAGTTATGGTATTATATAGTTGTACTACATAAAAGCTCAAGAGTACATACACTCCTGGCTTCAATAGCCAGCTACTAAATAAGTCAGATGGACTCTCAGTGCGTGGGCGCAGTAATTTCTCTGCCAACTAGCGATATAGTTGAGTTTTATTGCACTTTCCAATTATGTAAACAAGGTAATATCGTCCAGTTTAAATCCTGTATAATATTCATGACTAGTTAACATTCCAAATTAAAAAAAAAACCGGCCAAGTGCGAGTCGGACTCGCCCACCGAGGATTCCGTACTAATTTGTAGGTACGTATTATAATTAATTACAAATGTATATTTTTCTGATTTTTCACTAAAGGTACATCGTATAAGACGGTATTAGTTGCCAAATTTCATAGTTCTAGGTCAACGGAAAATACCCTATACATTTTGATTCCCTTGAGAGTGTCTAATTAAATGTATGTTTTTTATGGAACACAATGGCACACCAAGGTGCTTTACGACAGACTCCGACGTGAACTCCGTTTTTCCATTTGAGGAACGGAACCTTAAAAACGTGGCTAATAACAACTGTTCATTGATTTTTATGCCTCTTGCTGGCCGCGATCAGTTTATGGATGGATAAACATATTTTTACTTCGGTTCATGGCTAAGTAATAACTAACTTGGTTGTCAACCGATCACAAAGTTAAGCTGTGCATGTTGCGTTTAGTGTGTGATGGGTAATCATTTCTAGCCCTTCGAGATTCCTTCGTGCCTTGAAGAGCGCGTAAAACCGTCGGTCCTGGTTGTCATACGAATACTTATAGAAATCGTTAGTAGCCTAAAACGATCCTTAGGATATTGCTCAGAAATTGCGAAAGTCGCTTCGTGCAAAATATTTTGTAAATTCAGCCGCATCTGAGTAAACTCGAAGCTGATAATAAATATATATTATATTATAAGTCTAATGAACTTAGACTTATATTTTTATTTATAGCTAGTAAGCTATAAATAAAAATATATGTTTTGTCTTTTTTACTCTGACACAAAATATCACGTGTCAAAACAAGACAAAACATAATTTATATCTATAGGAGTTTTCTGACATTTTATATTATCTATACTTATAATAAATCTGTAGAGAGGTCCATTCTGTACATGAAATATATTTCCAAAATAACTATCAGCGGGTGATTAGTGATCGATACTGACGCCAAAAATGCAATCAGTAAAATTTTTGTCTGTCTGTCTGTCTGTTTGTATGTTCGTTATAGAAACAAAAACCACTCGACGGATTTCAACGAAACTTGGTACAATGGTTCTTCATACTCCTGGGCAGGTTATAGTATACTTTTCATCACGCTACGAGGAATAGGAGCGGAGCACAATTAAAAAATGTTGCAAAAACGGGAAAATTATTTGATTATTTTGTTCTGGGAAAAAGCGGGCGTAGCCGCTGGCGGAAGCTAGTTATGAATAAGACTGCCTCGTTAGTCTAGTGGTCCCGAGCACGACTGCTACGCTAGAGGTCCTGCGTTTAATTCTCAGGTCGAGCAGTGTTATTGGGTTTTTCTATGAAATTCTCAGTAGCAGCTCGGAGTTTTGTGCCCAGTTAATGGCAATAGGCTGGCTCCCTAATACATGGGACCTAAACGTACCGGCCAACTGTGGGTGTACCTGCATTAGTATACAAATACACTGCCTAACCCTTCGGGGAATACAGGCGTGATAGTTAATATTATTATGCAATTAAGACAGTCAAGAATTTTTATATTTTATATAAACAAAAGTGGGTTTCGTAAAACATTACCATTGATAACATTTCTGAAAGTTCCGTTTTATTACATAACCTGGTTATATTTTGCGATAATTTGAACGGCGATTATTTGAAAGGGGGTAAGTAGGACTTGCAATGGTGAATGCATTTAATGTCGTTTGTCGTTAGTTTATGTTTTGTTGTAGTTAATGCATTTAACTGTATGTTTATTAGTTCAGTGGAGTTTGACATTAATATTATTAATGTTTTCAAGACTAGTTGTTGCACGCAGTTTTACTTCCTCACAATTGACTTTTTACACCAAACGTAGCCTATGTCCTTCCTCAGACTATTCTATCTCTTTACAAAATATTATCAAAATCTAGCATTCAGCAGTTTAGGCTGAAGAGGTGGATAAACAGACATCATCATTAGCCTATGTTCGTCCACTGCTGGACGTAGGCCTCTCCTAATGAACGCCACAGAGCCCGATCTTCGGCTTTTCTCATCCAGTCACTGCCAGCTGCCTAAACAGACATACTAACAGTTATTTTAGCATTTATAATATTATGTATAGAGCTAAGTTTTTTTTTCATAGGGTTAACCTATTGGAACAGTGCTACTTAGTTATAGTGCTTTACAAAAACTTGTAAAAGCTTAAAAAAAATAGATGAAAAACTTTGATCTTAACGAATATTTTGCCATACACGGCAGTTGACCCTGCGATTCCAGTTTTGAACATTGGTCACCGTCTACGATATCGAATTTCTCTTCCCTTCTTCTCTTTTTGATGAAAGCTGTTATCTATTGGATTTTTTTTTTAAATGCTTACTAGCAATGTGAGTCGCACATTACTAGTATTCTTGTTAACCCCTCGGGCTACGCTAAATGCTTGTGTTACGAGAGGGTTCACGTCGGTAGTGCAATGGGTGGGTTGGTTTCGAACCGGCAACCACATGATGGCAAGTCCGACGCCCTAGCCATTAGGCTACCGCCGCTTCCACTAATTAGTATTACTCGTAGAACCAACCATAGCAACCATATTACACGAACATGAGACTAAATGACATATTAGGATTCTGGCAATAAGGCCCCACACTCTAAATTCATAGCTAGGCTGTATTAGCCGTATCTGTATTATAATACAGCCAATTTTTATTCCTAAGTACATCTAATCTCGTACGTAAAACGCACATTAACTCTGTCGACTGTTGAATATCACCCACTAAACCATCGCTATGTTTAGCATTAATCCTTGCTTACAATATAAGTAATGCGTATATGAATACTCACTTTGTCTGTATGTTAGACATTAAATACTAATTACGACTTTACTTTTTCACATAACGTAACATACCATCACGCCTGTACTCCCGAAGGGTTAGGCAGAGGCGTACTAATTTACACCCACAGTTCGCCTGGTATGTTTCGGTGCCATGTAATAGGTGGCGAGCCTATTGCCATTAACTGGGCACAAAACTCCGAGCTGCTACTGAGAATTTCATAGAAAAACTCAATAACACTTTGCTCGACCTGGGGATCGAACCCAGGACCTCTAGCGTAGCAGTCGCACTTGGGACCACTAGACTAATGAGGCAGTCGGTGAGGCATGGTTTAGTTTTTCATATTTATTTAAATGGATGAGGTAACACCTGCAACACCAGAGGAGTTGCTGATGCGTTGCCGGTCCTTGTATACGCGCCGTTTGAAGATCCCCATGTCTCAGCGTCTTCTCCATAAAACCTACTTTTTGGAATCGTGAAACTAGTTTTGACTTTCCAAAAGTGCCTAATTTATTGGTCTAATTGAAGTGGCGTAGAAGCGGCGGTAGCCTAGTGGCCAGGGCGTCGGATTGGCGATCATGTGGTTGCCGGTTCAAAACTCACCCATTGCACTACCGACGTGAACCCACTCCTAACGCAAGCATTTAGCTTTGCACGAGGTAAGCAAAAAGCTTACTAGTAATATGCGACCCACATTACCAGTAAGCTTTTTTTTTTTAAATAAAGTTATTTTGACTGAATTGTATTTATACAGGCTGACTTTATTACCTTGTATACGATCATATAGCGCCCCATCCACATAGGCCAACATATCCCTAACTTATAACCAATATATTCCAGAGACATTCCAAATACATAATCCCCAAGCAAACCCGCAGTCAAAGCTAGTAAATCCCGCATAACGGGTGCCTTTGACTAATGTACCCGCAGCTCAAGTGCGTTCTCCGTCGCCAAGCGATTGATGGCGCTTTCTATAGCTTCCAGATAGCTTAGCTTTATTTATAAGGCTTGTTGCTACTTACTATTGAGTTTAAAACGTTTGTAATCTGAAGGTGGTAAATATGTTAGTGGATTTTGTTGAAGTGTTTTGTTTGAATAATTTGTGAAGATCCCTCGCAGTATTAGGCAGATGTCTACTAATGGTCACCCACAGTTCACCGGTATGTTTAGGTCCCATGTAATAGGAAACCGATTATGACTTACCATTACATACATACCATCACGCCTGTATTCCCCGAAGGGTTAGGCAGAGGCGTACTTAATGTACACCAACAATTCGACGGTATGTTTAAGGTCCCTTGTTATAGGGGGCGAGCCTATAGCCATTCATCGGGCACAAATCCAGACTCCAAGCTGCTACTGAGAATTTCATAGAAAAACCCAATAACATTCGGGCACTTAGATTAGTGCCCGATTAATGGTAAGTATGTTATTGGGTTTTTCTATGCTACTCTGAGCTTCTGCTGAGAATTTCATAGAGAAACCCATTAACACTGATCGACCTGGGAATCGAAACCAGTTCCTCTAGTGTAGCAGTAGCACTTGGACCCAATAGACCAATGAGGTAGTCAGTAGGTTTTCAAATATTGGAATATTGACTGTTATAAGAATGTCATCACATTCGCCACCTAATCTGTATTCTTCTTGATACTTATTTGATGTTCCTCTTCAAAACAAACATGTCCCAGATGACATACTGGTCCACTCAAGACTTGGGTCAGACTAATTCAAGTGAACAATTACTTCTAAAAGAATCGTTTTCGAATCAATACATTCTATTCAGGCTTTAGAATTGGAATTGTGCCATTGAGATAAACGCAGATAGGACCGCTTCCAACACCATTGAGTTATAAAGTCATCGATGAACTGTCAGTGAATGACAAGCTAAGTGGTATTACAGTTTCTCTAGATTTATCTTTCTCCAATTTTCTTTTATAGGGATCCGGAGCTCGTGGCTAATTATACTAGGGTTGAGACGCTCGCCGCTGACAGTTTATGAATGGGTGCTCATTCTGCAAATCGATACCTATCCGTACTTAGTAGTTAGCAGTCTTATTCGTCATAGAAATACTTATGATGATCGTAAATGGTAGTCAGACGCCCAAAAAACCTGTAACAACCAGTTTATCCTTGGGATTATGATGCGAAGAATTTATAATACGGAGGTGGGATGGTGTACATATTCAGGTTGGTATTCAGCCGTATCTAGAAGCCAATACCAACATAGATCTTGCATGCATAACCATTTAGCATTTTCTCTTCAATCTTAGTCAATTTATTCCATAGTAAATCTTTATTACGACTACACATAACTCGAGCAAGCCTATCTGGTTACAGCTTGGAACTGCACCAATTTCCCTGTAACCTAGTGACACGGCATCGAGTTACGGGTAGGCGACGAATCGTTTACCTACCGACCGCAGGGATCGGTTACTCACTGGGATTGCTAGATGTGGGAAATATTATATTTTTAGGGGACAACACGTTTGGCGTAGCGGCTGAGCGATCGGCTTCTGCGTCACGTGTTGTGGGTTCGATCCCCACACGGAGCAAATATTTGTAAGATCTACAGGTAGTTGTTCCGGGTCTGGGCGTTTGTGTATGTGAGAATTTGTGTTTGTAAACGCACCCACGATACAGGAGAAAATCCTAGTGTGGGGCAACGTTAAAAAAAAAAAAGGGGGGGGGTGGAGAAATTTTGGGCAGAAATATGGGTATAGAGCTTTGGGTAATGTGGTTACATAGTTGGTCGGTCAAATAAGAACTATCATATTTAATTTTGACACGCTCTGAATTGAATTGTTGTCTATAATTTGTTGAATGCTAATTATTTAGATGTTTCATACAAAAATGTGTTATATCGTAATGAAAGGATTATATTTCGGAGTTGGCATACTGGTTTCTAATACTTACGCGAATATTTTACGCTGAAAGCACTTTTAATGGATTTTATAGCTGTTAATATCACGCGATAAAAACAGTAAAAAGTTGTTTTATTTCCATTTTAGGGTTTCATAGTGAGAGTTGTTTAGCAGTGAATTTATATAATCTCCGTGTATATCCGAGATACGTGATTGATGCCAGATCATTTGTCCCGCGCTATCTATTAGTTCGCAATGCCTTTGCCGTGGGCGTTGTGAAATATGGCGGGCTGCGCGTAACCCAGACGAGCGGCCATTTTTCTTAGCGCTACCGAAACAGACGCGTGCGCAGTGAAGTTATCTATTCTTGATTTTTGAGTTATGTGTGGGAATAGAGGACTTAGCATTTCACTTACAAGTCTTTGACTTTTTAATTACCAGGCAGATACAACTGTTTACACCCACAATTTGCAGATATTGTGTTGGGTTCAATATAATAGGCGAGTCTGACTGGAACGGGCATGCATCTCATATCCGAACTGGTACTGAGATTGTTTTAAAAAACCCAATAAAACGTTGCTCCACCTGGGAATTGAAAGCAAGACATCACGGACACCTGCCACTAGGTCATCGAGGCAGTAATTCTGGATTGTTTAAGTCCCAATATTTTTTTAAAATTTCTAACTACCTTTTTCTTGCGGTTTCACTCGCGACCTAAACTGACGTTATGTTTAACTCGATTAACAATATAGTATCTTAATAGTAAAATATTTTTGATAATCCGCCCAGTAGTTTTTGAGATTTTTCAATACAAACAATAATACAAATCATAAGAGAAGAAGAGAGAAATGTTATGAGTCTAGTTGCAGTAGTTGGTTCCAGAAAGAGTAAAGGGTTTAATCTGTATTAAAAAAAAGTTTACTAAAGTGTGGTAGCAACGAAAACACAATTCCGTATCAGCTTCCGGTCGAGATATGACTGGCTCTTATCTAAATCGTTTAACAACTATGGCTTAAAGCTTGATTATTTTAGTTGAATGCACTTCTTTCATAAAATATTAACGTCTTTAGACAAACTTAAAGATTTTTTTAAAATAAGTAGTTTCACATGTCCTGATAGTGAGTCTTATGGAGAAAAACTGGCAAGAAATTTCACAGATGTAGGAACTTTTTAAATGCACTTCATAGATGACTGCTGACAAACTGCTATGCAGTTTAACAGGAGAAACATGTTATTTACCTACTTTATGGAAAATAATAATAAAAAAAAATGTTTACAATGATACAAAAAAATTATATTCTCTACGGTATACGACATCCTTTTATACGAATTATTGTTTAATACATCATCATTTCAAATAATTACGTTGATAAGCAGTTAAATAAATAAGCGAATATTATTGCAATGAACTACCTATGTGATTACTACAATAACACAGAGCAATGACATACTGGTTAGCATTGAGATAATATGCAACAGATACTAAAGATACGAATCTGTACGCTTACCTGTCGACATCGACTGTTGGGGATGAGGTGCCTGGTGAATAGCATTAGGCTAATAGGTATATATACTTTTGTTGCCTCATTAAGATTAAAAATAATGGTAAAATCACAAGAGTAATACTGAAAACCATATAGAAAAGTTAGTTCCCATCAATAACAAAAAAAAAGTTTGACGGAGCTATTTAAGTACGAATGTGCTTAATACCTCAACGGTAATATATACGTTGAATCGGCGCACGCACATGACGGGTCTAACCATCGCTCACTACTGTCATAATAACGGCACACACGACACAGGATCACGCGCACTGGATGTATCTATTTTGTTATTTAAAAATGGAATTACAATTCTTTAGAAGTCGATTACCTAAAGAAACTAAGAATACATAAGGAAAACTATATTTTTTTTCATATATTAAGACTTTTTCCAGTTATCGTAACGTCGGTTTTGAGTAAAATTAGATGTAGAAATCTAAATATAATTAAAAAAATATATATAATCGCTTGTAAATGATATCAGATTTCGTCACAGTTATTCTATTCAGTAATTTAGTATCGGTCAAGTATATATTCTAAGTATTTGTAGGTATAATATTCTAAGTAGTTTACCAGGTAGGAACTTCATTTGGATTCAAGATAAGAATGAAAGAATCTCACAATATCCAAGGATGATTCTGTTTCCAAAACTATACCAAATATTTTATTTGGTGACCTAACCTAAATATTAAGGCGATCACGTAAGTCAAGGTCGGTATCCAATCAAAAATTGGACCATATTTCCGGCCAAAACACTCTTTACAGTCAAGTGTCTTCCAGCAGTGAGCTCGCTCGCTCGCTTCGTAACCTGCCTTTGCAGGTTTTTTACCTTTTTACCTACCCTGTATACAAAAAACTACCCTAAATTGATAAGGATAGAGCCTAAAATGTAACGGGATATAGATTGCAACCACACTCACTCTTATTTAAATAAGGTAGTCGGTGTGGGACAGAGATAGTTGACATTAGGGATGTGTCGGAAAAGGATGCCAGATTGCGATGTTGCCGCGCTTTGAATAGTGGTGGGATGAGTCGATAATTTTTTTGGGATCTGTGAAATGTCTAAATATTTTATTCATACATCAAGTTTATTATGTATATTTTGATACTAAAATATAAGTTATTATATTTTAGTATCAAAATATATCCTTTGAGGTTCAAATCCATGTAAGTTTGTTCGAGCATATTTTAAATTACGAATTCAATAAACATGTAATGAATTTTTAATAGGTATAAATTAGGAAATTATTTTATCTATGAAAGTATTTAAGAGAATTTATTAATAAGGATTTGGTATTCTAATAAAGCAATGATTCATAGTTAACAATGTTAATTAATTCCAAAAGTTTAAATGCCTGTTATTTGCAACGAAATTAGAATTATTTTTTCCATAAAGTTTACTTAAAAAACTGGAATGAAAAATTTAAAAGCTACTTTTGAGAATTATGATGTGTTGAAATTTATGCATTGCAAATGTGTTATAAATAGGTACCTAACCATATAAGCCGCGGTTATTAATGCCAAACCTTTATAGAGAGTTGAATATTATTTATATTTACCTATTTTTTTGTTAAATTTATAAATATTATTCTTCACAATACAAACGCTAGTCAAAACAATGTTCTATATATTAATTCTGACTAGTTTAGGATTTATAATCGTTATTCATACATACATATTTAGTACTCCTTAGAATTTTATAATCATAGGGATAAATTTCTCAATATAATCCTATAACTTTTTTTATTAAACTGCATGATTAAACATGTGGGTAATTTATCTATTTGTGATTTTTATGCATTTTGAGACGCAGGTTCGAATCCTGCCAGCAATTGAATTTTTCCTTTACTAAAATAACTTTATAATGTGGATAATTTAATTAAGAAATGTATGTACCTATTATACTGCAGATTTTATGATGTTTGAATTTTTAAAAAGAGGAAATTCATTTGAAAAGAAGATTGCATAAAATTCGTTTATGGTCCCATTTCCATTTGTGATTAGACATTTCAAAATGATGGATTTTTAATTATTTAGTCTTTGATTAGCTTAGATTTAGAGCGATTAAGTATCTAAACTTATTTAGTGGGCCTTAAAAGATCCTATTTGTTCATTCCAAATTATCGATATATTTTATCCCCTCACTAGCAGCCAGATGGCGTCGACAGGCGCTGCAAGCCGACAACTCGAATTCGGCCCGTTCGGAATTCCTCGCGTCGCCTCCGCCCCGTGATGCATGCACGCCGTGAGTTTCGGGGATTTAGGAGACCGGGATTCTAGAGGGCCCGACGCGCGGCGGGTTCGGGCTTTTAGTAGTATTTTTCGTGCACATTATTGCAAGAATAGTTTGTACTTTTGTAGGAGTTTGTGGGTTGGAGGCTCTCGGGTTGGAGGCTCTCTAAATTTTTTAAGACATCGACTCCTTGATAGACTTGAAAGTTCAAGCTATCCTGCTTTTTGGATAGATACTTTCTTTGCAATATTGAGGACAGGGTGTTCGATGGACTTAATAAGTTAGTAGGTTAGTTTAGGTATAAGTAGTACCTACCTACTATGTTTTTATCGATAAGCTTTTATTAGTTTTCTTTTTCCTAATGTGTGGCAAATTGTAAACCAACCATATGAAAAGAAGGCAGTGGCTGCAAATTAAATACCTACTTCAATAATAAAATATAATTTGAGTAAAGTTAAAAGAGATTTGAGAAGAGTTATTACTTGCAGTATATATATGTTACTGTAAAAGCCCGAACTACGGCAAATTCTAAGATTTACCAATTCTGACTGGTAAAAGTTTGAAATGTTCCACCATGGTTAGGTTAGGTTGTTAGGTTTTTTTTTTAAAAAAAAGCTTACAACGCCATGCAAATGTTCCACCATGGTTTAAAAAAAAAACCTAATAACCTAACCTAACCATGGTGGAACATTTCGAACTTTTACCAGTCAGAGTTGGTAAATCTTAGAATTTGCCGTAGTTCGGGCTTTTACAGTAACATATTCATAAGATCATAGCTATTTATGTTTTGTTCCATACAACCTTACATGAGCCAGGTCTTAAAGACAATTGAAGTTGAATGAATCGTCTTCCGTTTTACTGTCATATTGCTATTGTATAGTCTGTGGCTAAAAATTGTATTGTGAGTAAAGAGGAAAAAGAAGTACAGTTGAATATATAATAACTTGCTATTTGTGAGAACTAAGAATTTTATGTAAAATATTTGTTATCTTCAGTTTACGTCATAAATGTTAATTCATCAATGTACAATGTGATTGCTGTTATGTGCTATATGATTATGTTGAACTATGACTAGGTACTTAACGGTACCTGCAGTCTAGACACATACATAAACTAAGATTCCAGACATAGCTGGTGCTAAGAATATTAAAAATTCCTCATTTACTTTTAACACTGGCATATCTATAAATAGTATGGTAGTTAATTATCATTTGGGTAAGTAATTACCTTATGGTTCCTTCACATAATTATAATAACTATAAGAGAGATTTGTACATTCGTATTTTAAACATTGGCAGACTTTACAATTTGTTGAGAGATTAGTGAAGATGGGTTGATAACAATGACGCGATTAAGAGAAAGGTAGGAATGGGAATTCTATTCAAACCTTTGCCTAACCCATGATGCAGGGGAGGAGACTTGAAACTTAAAAAAGCATTTAATAAACATACCATCCCGCCTAAATTCCCCGAAGTGTCAGACAGAGGTATACAAATGATGATGTCGGTATGTTTAGGTCCGACTTAATTCGGTGCCAGCTTATTAACTGAACAAAAATCTAAACTCCAAGCCTACGAATGCTATGAACTTTATAGAAAAACCCAATAACATTGCTCGACCTGAGTAAAGTGGGGGACCTAGGACACTAGGGGACCCACCCTCTAGCTTTATGACCACTAGGCAAAAAATCCTATTTTAGCATATTATTATCCACGTGATTTTACACAGACATTTGTACATCAAATGGACGATGGAATTTCGCACGAGCGTTATTCTGAATCATGTCTCTTGCACGATGTGTAATGAATACAAAACGTGGGGTTTTAACGTCAAAATATGTATGTACGGTTGTCTCTTCATCATGGATAGCATTGAAAGGATATTTAACTGACTGCGTTATGTGGAGACTGGCTTATAACGTAAGCCAGTCTCCAGTAAAAATCAGTACGTATTACTGATTTTTAATTTAATTGTATCATAGAAAAAGTATGAATAAATATCGTAATAAATTCGGCGTTGAGTTTAAATTACCTCATTGGATGCAAGCGCGGCTGCAGACTGAAAAATACTGAGTCCGAAGCTCCAAGGATATTGATTTATTAAGAGCAATTTACATGGCGGCAGTACACCTCTGCCTAACCCTTCGAAGATGTAGACGTCATGGTACAGTCAACAGCACAAACTGTTAAGTTTTCCCAATGGATAATAAAGTCTATTATTTGGATTTGGAGATTAAATTAAAAATCGATTGAAGAAATTTGACAATGATGAGCTGTTTTGACTGTACGTAGGTATTGGGTTATGGGCGTACGGCCTAAGAGTATACTATGAGAAGTTGTCTTCATGGGTATCAAGTATGAGGAATATATTTAGAACATTGTTAAGTGAATAAGTGGAGTATAAGCAGTAATTTAATTATTTTTCACGACGTCACTGAGGTCAAACTTTTAAACTAAAGGATGCCTAAATAATTCCCCTATCAGAAGTGTAAAATTAAAAAAAGAAAAACAACAACTTTCTTTATTAAACATTCAAAATTTGAATTCCGGTAAAAGTTTAAATTTAACGTGTTAATTGTTCCCGTGCGTGAGCGCAGCGAAATGTCGGGGGCACGGGATTGTGTTACTAATTCACACTATTAGTGAACCAAGATAATACGGGATACGCGGGATACGCGGGATTTTAGTAGGCATGACGCAAAGAGGGTTAGGAAAGTTATTTTTAAATAAAAGAACTTTATTTTATAGTTGTAAAAAATTAATTGATTTTAATAATAATTGATTTTTATTTTATTCAGATATTCTTTCCCCTCCTATAGGTTGATAGATAGCTTTCTGCGGCCTTCCAATAAAGATTTAGATTAATTATATTTACATTTCATTTTAATTTGAATTAGTTTATCATAATTAAAAGTTTAAACCTAATAATGTTGGTAAAAACTAAATTTATTAAGGTGAAGGTTTGATAAAAAGTAAATCTTTAGCTAATACGATAAAATTATAAATAATACAGATAATAATACAGGTTACAGATCTCTATTTTTATATAGTTTGTTTTTTAAAAAGTGTATCTATCTTTGTAGTTACATCCGTATTTTTATCAAGGCATAATAGCCCTTCGGTCCTATTTCGAAATTATAAAAACTAAGCCCACAGTAGCCTCTGTTTGCCCACCTATTAGCACCGGAGGTTCTAAACGTGGATGTGGCCTGCAGTAAAAACTGGTATGACGTATCCAGCCGACTCCGGACTTTGTCTTATAGACGTTCTAAAACAGAGGTTTTACTCTCATTAGAAGTGCTCTAATTTGTATTACTTTTTTATATTTCGGTGTTCCTTTTTTATTTTTAAATGATGCTGAGGTTACTGTAGTGGACGCGGCGTGACTGCAGAGCGTGATGTCTTGTGTTTGATTCGTGGATAAGCAACAAGTCAACTCTGACACGTTTAGGATAGCGGCTGAGCGATCGGCTTCTGCGCCATGTGTTGTGGGTTCGATCCCCACACGGAGCAAATATTTGTATGATCTAGAGGTAGTTTCGGGTCTGGGAGTTTGTGTATCACAGAATTTGTGTTTGTAAACGCACCCACGATACTGGAGAAAATCTCAGTGTTTGCCCCACACTGATACGACACACACTGACGTTATAATAAAAAGAAAAAAAAAATACATAGGCTCTAAAAAGTGAAGGCCTAAGAACATCCTAAAAGCAAAAGCTAAACAAACATACAATTAACAGACACAAGTTTTATTATAAATACACACACGCTTTCGCATTTGTGGGTTGGAGTCATACCGCATTTACCTCCGTATTGTTTAATACTATACAAACGTGTGTGTTTAAAAAAAGGTAAATTTCAAGAATCCGTCGGGTCAACCCTCCCACGTACCATACGGGGTGCGGACGGTACGCGTCCGGCTAAATTACGATTCACAGGAGACGGCTCATGTCGCATGTCGCTTCGTGGTTCAAAAATATATCTTTATTTAGAACAAAAGATTTTTGGAAAGCCCAATTCATAAGCATCAGCGATAGCGTTTTGAAGGAATGAAATCAGACGTTTGAATTAATAGTTTGTCTGTATAAACAAAAGCAAAATGCTACATACTCGTTGACTAATCACGAAACTTTAGAAATTATAAAACCTTTCTAGAATTTTAGAAAATTCCCACTGGATTCGGATAAAATGGGAACAATGCGGTGGTATTCGCATGGAATACTGCTAGAATAACCATAGAGTTCTAGTTTATTTGTATCTTCTTGATATTATACAGCATATTCTCAGCCTATTTGAAACCTTCGAAGCGATGCTGTATTACGACTTTTTTGAAGAACTTTTAGGATTTTCTTCGTATCAAATTTCATATGTACGAGTATATAATCTCAAGTCGAGCACACTTTCGGTAAACCACACAAATTTTTGAATCTGAATTAGTTTTGCGATCGTATTGTAGAAACCGATCGCTCAACCAATGCGCCAGTTGAGCAAGCAAAGTTTAAGTATCTTTTTCCAACCCGCTGTAATAATCGCTCCGCCTCATCACTTAGGCCATACTACCCACAGTACAGTTCCCAGTAAGTCATATCTTGAGGATTTATCTTCCACGTTCATCTCGCTTCGTGGGCTCACCACTTCGTCTAGGTTATGAGAGAATTCCGACACGGTGATGACATCGTACCGACTTTATTGAGGAAGGGTTATGTTTAAAGATTATGTGGAACATAACATTATTTCCAACTCAAACAAATAAGGTTGTTTCACAAAAGCTTTTGAAACAGATAATTTTAAAATGTTAAAACGCACGATTGCTAAAAGAAGGTCTTTGGCAAAGACTCGGTAAGAAACAAATTCTAGATCGTTTTGTGTTGAAGAACATACTTGTTAAAATAAAATTTCCTCAAATCAATCTCAATCGCATGGGGCTACAGCTTGTTTCTTTTGCAGGACAACTAGGCAGCATAATGGTTATGCTAATCAAGGACCATTTGAATTGGTCCTTTTATACGGCATTTTTTATGTTACAATAATTGTTGAGAATTCATAGTAAAGCCTTAATAATATTATAAACGTGAAAGTTTGTGAGTATGGATGTTTGTTACTCTTTCACGCCAAAACGGCTGAACGGATCTGGATGAAATTTGGCACACAGATTATAGCCTGGAATAACACTTATCCAAGTCGGGCTCAATGCTGAAATCCACGCAGACAAAGTCGCGGGCAGAAGCTAGTATGGATAATAATAATATATGTATTATCATTTCTTCAAACACTTACATCTGATACAAAGTTCCCACAACTATATTCAGACAAAATTGCATTATGTTTTCAAATACTAATAATGTATCTTTTTTTGCAGGTAAGTTCGTGATATCATCATAAAGAGGTAAATTTACGATATAACTTCTTGATAGTCTTACACAAAGGATGGGTCGAGGTCCAGGATGAAAAAATCTTTTATTGCGTATTCTATGCGCGTGCGCACGCATGAATCATTCGTCAGTCTTTATAGTAAAAGTTATGTTTAATTTTACGTCACGTTTATATCATTATTCAAATATTTTTATGAATTGAGAAAGGTGTGTTCTAGGAACTTCGTTAATATTTATAGCGAATGCAGTAATTATAAAATAGCTGCTATGTGTTATGGCGCAAATGATATTAGAAAATTTGTTTGTCTCAATGTCAATTTCTTTGTCAGTTGCGTAAAGAAGATAAAACATATTTATAAAAATGTGACATAATCATTCATAATTAAGTTAATTTTTTAAAGTATTTTTTATCTATTACTTTTTTTAAAAGTAAAATCTAATATATTCATAGAAATAGATAATTCTATCTTATTCATTATGATGACAAACACTTTCGAGTAAATAATTATAGTTTCAACGTTAAATAATTTAAATATTGACCGACTACCTTGTGACTTTCTTACTAAGGTATATTATTTATGAAATAAATCTCCCATCAACGTTACATTGTCGTGGAATTTCTTTTAAGAAATTGTAGCAAACTAATTCACAACTCAACGATTTAATTCACCCAAACCGCAAAAACGTGACGGTTTCTACTTTTATTTAAATAAATTATAAACATTGCAGCAACCTGTGTGGTCCGTTGCCGTACACTATTGTAGCGACAAGTGACAGCATTTATGACGTGTCCACACAAGCAAAACCATTCTACAAACGTGAAGTTTAATGTCAACAAATCAATACAATTTATTTCATTGTTGCGTAAGACTGAGAAGTAACTTTGTCCTGGATATAATTTAATACTAGTAGCCCAAGGCCTCAATGATTGTATAGCCTTCTATCAGTTGAATTATTTTCAGAATGGGGTCAGTAGTTTCTGAGATTACCTCCTATACACATACTTATTTACTTTGTTGTAAGCTTAGGTACAGATTGAACTGGTATAAAACATTTATGAAAATGATCCCAAACGTCTGCTTTAGTATCTTAAGATCTGATGATTTCTGAGTAACTAATAGGTTAAAAAAGTCTTAAATAAATGTTTATGGCACTAAAATGTGAACTTTGTAATATACAGTATAAGTTTGAATTTTAAAAACTTGATAGGTAATTAAGTGCAAGATGTAAGCATTGATGAACTTATTAAAAAAAATGGTATGCTTCAGTTTACATAAACTTGTAACTAAATTACTTATTAATGTAGAAACTAGCCTTATATTATAAAAATCGGAATAATTTGAATGAATATTTAGACAGCCGTTCCGAAACCATAAATCCTTTATCGATATATAAGATCAGTTAAATGACATCACTTAAAAAAATCGCTCCTTGTTTAAGGCGACCTTCACACTAAGATACATATTCAATTAAACGCTACCTACCTATATAAATTGTTGTTTAAACTTTTATAGAAACAAACGTTTGTACAATATTCGCGAGATATCTCAAAATCTATCACTGTAATAAAAAAAATGTTGAATGGGTCGATTACTTTGAACGTTTGTATAATTTTAAATAAGTTTAATTAGGAAATGTAAAGAGTTCCACTGTACATCCTCGGGTGATGAGAATGATGACCACGGCGTGGTTTTATGTCTAATATATTTTACATAATACAGGAGTCAATGTCTTCAGTTATTACGGTTTTTGTTTTCAAACTTTGTAGCACATTAATGTGGCTCAATGTGTAAATTTCCTTAGATTTCTTATCGTAGAAATTAAAATAAATTTATAGCATCGACTGTAATTCTTTCTTTTAATAAGAGCTTTGGTAATTTTGCGGCTAATTTGCAAAGTATGGACATTAAAACTATATAAATGACTATAATAAAGACCGAATTTAATCTTCAAACGTTGCTTTGACAACTCGTGTTTATTATTGGAATTGGATGTCGTTGTGATAGTCGATTGATCCTGTACTTATAATTTATTTTATACATTGTTTGGTGTTTCCTAACAACTAATTAGGGGTCACTGAATTGCTCATACAAACGTAATACAAAAATTAATCGTAATTCAAACACAATTTAATCAAATTGTGTTATTATTAGGATTCTACCTGTTGATCTTGTTTTCGCTTTCATCCCAAACAACTTCATAAGATAAATGTAATAGTCTATGTCCTTTACCAATATTCAACAAAATTGGTATCTATTGAGGTTAAAATCACGGTTAATCCAAGGATGGGTAAAATATTTTACTTTTAAATTATGATCTCTTTAAATATCCATTTAAAAGGCACGCGGCCTAAAAATATTTTAAACTAAGCGTGAATGAAACATTCTATTCTTAAACTCTCAAATATTATATTTTACAACTTTCAAAGCTGTATTTGATGTAGCATTTCATCCTATAGACGCTACCACTTGGGCAAACACTATTTTATTAGCCGTAATATTATTATTTACCCAACGAATACTTAACCCTGTTGTTCGAAGCTTTTGTATAGAAACAGGGGTCAGGATATACTAGCTAAGTATTTTTGTCTTCTAATACGCCGAAAGACGAAACAAAAACTGTATATCGTTCCTTTTGGGGACTTTAACGTGTTCGGAATAATAAAAGGGAAGATACATTCAGGTTACGTTACGTTTTCTATGTATGTATGTGTTAAGATAGAAGGGAGTGGCATGAAAAAGAGTCTTAACTAATTTAATGTTAGATTAATTAGATAGTTTAAAGAGAGATGTTGTTAAAAAAAATCATTTGTATTTTGACAATTATTATTTTTTCTCTCTGTTATAATTACTACTAAGTATATTAATTCCATTCCAAGCAGTGATAGCCTAGTGGTATGACCGTTGGACTGCCAAGTCAAAGGTCTCGAGTTCGAACCCAAGGCACGCACCTCTGACTTTTCGAAGTCATGTGCATATTAAATAGTTAATTATCACGCGCTTAAACGGTGAACGAAAACATCGTGAGGAAACCTGCATGCCTGAGAGATTTTCTCGATGGCGTGTGAAGTCTGCCAACCCGCACTAGGCCAGCGTGGTGGACTATAGCCTAATCCCTCTCATTCAGAGAGGAGACCCGTGCCCAGCAGTGGGACAGTATAATGGGTTGATTATGTATGTATGTATGTATATTAATTCCCTCAACATTCTCTCCTCTACTCTACTCAACATATGTAAGCTTTTTACAAAAAAAAAGATATTTTATTATCTAGAAAAAAAAAACTATTAACCATATTAAATAAACTTAAATTTTGCTTAAATTTAAACAAAAACTATAACTTATCGTTGTCTTCGCTGGTCCTTCGATCCAAAAACTTGGTCCTTACTCACTTTTGCCTGAACGTAAGCTAACTATATACAAACTATAAAAAGATCTGTTTGTTTGTTTGCTCTATGCTGTCGAAGTGTTAATGTCAGTCTTAACACGTTTTGAAATTATGAATTATTGAATAGACGTCTGTACTAAACAGCGGTATAAGAGGAATGTCATATAAATGTAGCGATTTCGTAATGTAAGGCGTTTTGGGAATAATGTAGAAAAAGTGTTTTTGATATTCTGGACACTATTTTGTGTTTTTTTTTGTGTAATGAAGACTATTTTAATATTTATGTACCTAATGAAAATCTTTAAGTTTACGTATCGACACTAAGCATCCACAGTTCGCTAAATACATATGTATTATGCTTATTTCTCATGTAATAAGGCGAGGCATTAGCCAAGACCAGGACACAGATTCAAACTCCGAGTTTGTACTAGAAATGACATAGAAAAACACATGGTATATTTCTGCCTAACCTTTCCGGGATACAGGCCGGTATGGTGGTATAATGAAGATTGATTAGAGCATACAGTTAAATACAAATATCATCCGTCGCTTAACCGCAGTAAGCTCACCTTCACCGATCCAATCCTGATTATTAGGTAAGCCACGAGCCAGATTATTCTATTCTTTCGAAATTTAAAAAAAATCTTGTTTTTGTATGACGTCAAATAAACATTGTAAAAAATTCTACAGATGCAGAATATATTCAAATTCGCACGAATTAAATAAATTTATGTGTGAATACATAATACCACGTAGGTGTTGTGTACCAAAAAAATCTAGATTTATGAATCAAAAGCCTACATCATCATAATTTATATAGTATACGATTGATAAAAAAGAGACCTCAATTTTTTATATTCTTAATTTTTACGACAAGTTAGGTAGGAATATACTGACTGTTAAATAATAATTGAATCGAATAATAATAAAAAATAAATAAATATTATAATAATATTAAATTGACTATACAGAAATTATTGCTATTAACTATTCATTATATAAAAATATATTATAAATACTACATATTAACATAAGATTAAAAATAATAATGTTTATTGAAATGTACCTATTATGATAATGTAATATTTTATCACCATTAGTGTAAAAAAAACAATTATTTAATCGAAACTAAATGTATGTACACTATTGTAATATTTATATTAAAAAAAAATACTGACTGTTATAAACGTACGTATCTTTTTATAAATATTTTATCTCTGAGCAAAAAAAAAAAAATCCGCCGAATATTAAAAATGTAAAAGTCATGTTTGTATTCTAAATGGAGTCAAAAGTATATCTTTTTATATAAGAATAGTGTTGTGCAATTATCATCGTAATATCTGACATCGATAGTTTCAGCCACGCCTCTAGTATTTGTCGTTGCCGGATCTTTAGTGACGGCTGTCATAGCGGGACGCCTTATCGATGATTATGAAATGCTTTTGTGACATAGTTTGGATTTTATTCTCGTATATGAAGCCAAGCTAACGGGTCTTATCCGGCCAGTTTCGTTGGACCGATGTAAATTAGTTAAACGACATTCATTAATCAAAACTCTCCTCATAATTTTAATAATATTTAAAACCTGTTTTTTGTACATAAAACATGTATTTTTGTGAGTTTTAATGCATTGTGTTTTCGTTACATTTTTTGAAAATGATGTCTAATATTATCAACTGCTTCACTACTCTAGTGGTTCTGAGCGCGACTGTTACGCCAGAGGTCCTGGAATCGATTTCCAGGTCGAGCAATTATTGGGTTTTTCTATGAAATTATCAGCAGTAGCTCGGAGTTTGGAATTATTGCCCGGTTAATAGCAATCGGCTCCCCCCTATTACATGGGATCTAAACATACCGGCAAACTGTGGGTGTACATTAGTACGCCTCTGCCTAACCCTATGGGGAATACAAACGTGATGGTATGTTATTAATTGTTTAACTATGCTTAACTTTGAATACTGCAATAAAATCGGGTTCAAAATTGATTAGTGCGCGTATAAAATACACGTAAAATTAAGTAATACGTTTATTTTATTAAAAAAAAAAACTTTATTATGGACTTTAAAAAACGTTTTAAGATAAGAATGTCGTAAATACTACAAAGGTTTACCTAAATTTCGCGATCTAAAAATATATTTATGCAAATTGTTAACTAATAAAATTATGTTAAGGAGATCACAAATCATTGTGAGAAATCAAAACTGACTAGTCTGTTATGCAGCAAATAAATTATATTTAAGACATAATATAATGTGATGATTGAATTGAAGCTTTTATGATCAATCGAATTTCTGTTAGGAGAAATATCGACACATAAAACTGATAATTGTCGTGTCTGTTTTGACATTTTCAAAATCGGTTATTAAGGATTATGACAGTTGTGATCTTATATTAAATAATTTTAATTTATGGCTATAAAATTTTAGAGCTTTTAATGCGATTTAACTCAAAGTTATAATAGTAAATTAAATTCGGCTATTTTTTATTGTAACAATGAAACTGAATCTGTGAACACTACTTTATGTAGAAACTTTTGTGCTGTACCTACTTTATCACGATGAATTTCCAGTAAGTATATAAGTAAGGAATTTATTCCAAAATCTTCTTAACCATAACAAATATATAGGAAATAATTTTGTTTTAGATTTTGTTAGTTGCGTTTTCTAACCTAATCAAACCAAATTCCCATTCAAATGAGTTCTTCAAAACCAAAAACAAAACACATCGTAAAAGATTTACTTAAAATTTAATTAACATATTCTTACGTAAATGTTTTCAAATAATTGGATCGAAAAATATTGTCGCAGTACTTTCTTTATTAATAAAAAAGGAACCGCATCACAACACGCCGTATTAACATGAAAGTACGAACGAGTATCGTCGTATAAAACAAAATTATTATTGCCCCTATCAAAATGTCGGGCGGGTCCATTTGACTATTTAAGATCACGTATAATTGCACCGGCTTTTAGCATCGACTTGATATAATCCTGGGAGGCATCCTTTTATCCAGTCTCGGTTCGTATATAGTAATTGCTAATCTGAAAGTTTTTTTTGCCAAGACCGGTAACTCGACACTGTAGGATGCCGCTTAAAAGGGAAACTTAGTAATGCCTTTACGCCAGTCGAGTCGTGTTATGTCAAAGTGAGAAGTGTATATTTTTTATCGATAGCATTCGCACAACCCTACTCTGTTTTACTTGATGTTAGTGACTGACAAGTAATGAAGGGTGTTCTGTTTTTTTTAGTGAATTGTAATCGAGTTCGAGTTAATTTTTAGTAGGCTGTTAAAGGGTGTAATTGTGTGCTGCAAGGTGACTTCTGTAAATGAAGGTGTGAATAAATGGATGAACGCTGTTAAATAAACGTCGGAGATTACGATAAGATCTGATTATTATCACTTTTCAAAGTAGTGCTGTTTTACATTAATATTCTCAGCTGTAATAGGGGGCTAGGGCTCAAAAAAATGCGTCATCATTTAATATGAATTTTACATTATACCCCAAAATAAATTACTTGTATAACATAAATTGTCAACTATAACCGTCGTCATAGTCAACCCCCCAAATAATAAAAAATATGGTTACTTTAATGAGTTAATGACAGAACATTAAAATGTGGTCTAAAACACCATCATATATTTTCTCTAATCATTGTAATAATTTCCAATTATTTTTAAACTCTTTTACTTTCATTTAATTTGCAAACTGTCTCAATTTAACATCTTCCCCATGTTAGGTAATTCTATAAATTATTAGCAACACCAAGCCGGTTCGGATTAGCATACACTAATATGATTTGGTTGCGATGCGGGGATATAATGTATAGACTTCATTCGCCTTTGATGCGATTAAACTTCCTATATTGCACCTTTCGACACAGTTTATGTCGATAATTATAGTTTATCGATATGCTAAGTAAGTGTTGCCCAGCACTAGTGTTTAGTTACGCTGTGGACATATTATGAGAACTAGTCGAACTGAAGGAAAGGGTGCATTGGTTATAGATGCAATCATTTCAATTATGGTTACTTCATAATAGTGATTCTGTATTTTTATGAGATCACATTGATTATATGCGCATTCTTTCGGCCCTATCTCATGGTCATTGACTCTGTACTCGCACTTGCCCTTGCAAGTTTGTAAACAAGATCCAACTAAAGCCTCACGTACAACTAAGATTTTAATTTAGATATGTAAACACGGAGACGATATCCATTTCAGTGAGACAACTGCTAGAAATGTGCAGAAAATCTTTAGACGTCTGTTTTGATCCAATAGTTAGGTAAAACACGGTGTATATTGACTACCGTGCGGCATCGTAAATGTCGAATAAAGGAAGGCTGTTTATTATTGTACTCGTGGGTGATGAAATAGGAACTCGTTTCTGGCTTAGGTATGTACCTTTGAGATCATCTCCTCTCTTATCGGGTCGTTTACATTCGTCGATATGAAACAACTATTGAATATCTAATTTGACAAGTTGACATAGTTGCAATAATTTTACGACTGAGAAAAAGGGATGCCAAAATACTTCACTGGAAATAAATGTAAGCAAATGTAATTTTTGATTTCTTTGCCAAGTTTGGAACTAATTTCCGGTCGTTTATTTCCAGTGAAGTAGTATTACACGAAATGGTATGATAGGAACCTAGACTACCAGTATTCGAGTTGGTAAAACATTGTTTGGATTACGAATTATTTTCATATTAGGTTTTTGTAGACAATTCATGCTCCGCCGGACACTTAACTGGAAGGGGCGAATTCTAGGGATACTTACAATGATAAGTCATTGTTTACTTTACATACTCTAACCTATACCATATTTACTTGCCCATACAAGTATATATATACCTATTAGGTATAATAATCCTGTACCACTCAAGCCTCGAACATTCCTCGGTTCACAATTCGAATTAAGGCAACATTGTACACCGCAGGTCTGAAACAATTTAGGAAATCATTTGCGGTGCATCTGCAATTGTGCCGCGTTATACCGCTGTGGTGTATTTCTCTGTGGTTAAGTTGGTATATGGAAAGAGAGTGTAGCGAGTTTATTAATATTCCTTTATGTTCATTTTGCTTTTTATTGCTGTCAATTTTGGTCCAATGCGGTTTTTCTGAACGTCTAATATAAAGAGTTATTTTTAAAGTCTTTATAAGCGAGGTAGAGTTTAGTGGAGTCGAATAATTCCACTCACAATTGGAGCTACTCGACTGGGGAAGTACCTCCTAGGAAGGAGGAAGCCCTCCTTGCAGAAAATCGTAGCCAAATAACATAGCTCTCTAGGGGAAGCACAAAAGATCCCATGAAGATTGGGTCGAAGTGCACTGTGGCCTTGCTGCCGCGGCCCTATATAAGATAAGATATGTTGTGTTACTAACGGTGAGCAAGGTCGCCAGAGCTCCGTGGGGAAGCGTTGTGTTGGCAGTGTGGGGGACCGGTGGTGTTTTGTTACCGCCGGTGTCATGCAACATGTATTCTATGCTGCCAGCCCAACTATTCCTCCTTAATTTACAGGGCCGGCAACGCGCGAGTGATAGGTACCCCTGGTGCTGCGTGCATAGGCTACGGTAACCGCTTACCATCAGGCGGGCCGTATGCTTGTTTGCCATCTTAGTGGTATAAAAAATAGTTTAAATTTAGGTTGCAGAATCACAAAGGGATACGTCGTGGTATATGGGACACGCTTTCTTCTCGTGATTTATGATCGTATCGTCTACAGAATGAGACTAGGCTTCAATGATATGATTGTGCTGTAACTAAGAAGTCCATCAGGCTGCAACAAAAAATTCTGCCATGCTACGGTACTACAGTTAAGAAGTGTTTGTTATCAGTGAATATGGTATCAGGATTAATGCTTCTGCAGTCAAGATAAATACCAGACTACGGTACTGCAGTTAAAAAGTCTATCAGGCTACAGTACTGCCATTAGGAGCTGAAGTCAATATGAAGCCATCGCGTTAATGGTCCTATGACAATATTGAATTGTGTTGAGTCTTTGCTGTTCTTTGTTGCATTATCGCTTCCGCTTTTAACTTAGACTAAACACAAATGAAACCATATCTACGCAATATGATTTACGATTCAAATACAAATTTCTCTATTAAATAATATTATGGAGGGTATTACGTGTTCTCACTTACTTGCGTATCTGTTTTACTTATTTGTGGGTAGGAAGAGAAATCTAAAGCCGAAGGCAAATCTTCAAATATAGTTTTATTACTTCCTACAGTAAAATGGAGAATCCTTTAATCTTATAAAACATCGCAAACATATTATGGAATTCTTCCATTCTCTGTAGGATCTCGAAGTTTAGATTTGTGCCCGGTTAATAGCATGACTCGCCCCCTATTACATGGGTCAGCGTACTGTGGGTGTACATCAGTACACCGCTGCATAACCCTGCGGGGTATACAGGTATACTTCGAGTGTTGTTGATTAAAACAACACCCGGTGTATTTTATCGTAATAAAGGTAAGGAACAACAAAAACATAGTTCGAACTCAAGTTCTAAGATACAGACACATTAAACTGCGATTGAAACACGTTAAAGCTTAACAATTCTGCGTCGAATAAGAAATTCTTTTCGGAATCAATCCCCTTTCTATAGTGGGCGAGTGTACTTGAAATATACCGACAACAATGATCAATCGAAACGAATTTACGAAATACCGAGGATTCTAAAAGTAATTACTGGAGGAATGGTCACAATACCTTGCGCACAGCAGCCGAGTTTGTGGCCATGGATAATAGCGATGGGACCCCTATTATATAGGACTAAAACATATAATGCAACTGTTGTGGTACATCAGTTCCTACACCTCCCTCCCTACACCCTTCTCGAATAGATACATAACATAATCAACCCATTATACTGTCCTACTGCTGGGCACGGGTCTCCTCTCAAAATGAGAGGGATTAGTCTATAGTCCACCACGCTGGCCTAGTGCGGGTTGGCGGACTTCACACGCCATCGAGAAAATCTCTCAGGCATGCAGGTTTCCTCACGATGTTCTCCTTCACCGTTTAAGCGTGTGTTAATAACTTCGAAAAGTCAGAGATGCGTGCGGTTTTCGGTTCGGTTCGAACTCGAAACCTTTGATTTGGCAGTCCAACGGTCATAACACTACGCTATCACTGCTTATTATCGCGAATAGATGTGATGTACGTTATGTTTATTTATTTTATTTTAAGTGACGAAATAATAATGACGTTGATGAAAAGTTTATGTTTTCCGGAGAGGATAAAAAATTCAAGAATTCATATATATTCAATTCATAAATGTTTAGCTAAAAAGCTTAGTTTGCGAATTTTTATACTCTAAAAAGAACATAATATAATAGGTAACTATAAATGATGACTTTTTTCGGCTTGTCTATCGGCTAAAATGCCGCTTTTATCAATTGCTCTGGAATCAGTTCATATTTAAAAATAAACCATATCAGCTTCTCCGCTTTTTCGTAATGTCTATCTTACAATGATTCATCCAAATTGTTTCTTTTAGCTCAGCACTAGTAGATTCTTGTCCTTAAAGTAGGCAAAAACAGGATTGAATATAGGGGGAAGGCAAGTGCGGTTTTAGTCAGTATGAGTCAAACATACTTACCCTGCCGCCTCCTCAGGTGGCAGACGAGCCATAAACATTTTCCTCTCTATAAAAAGACATAAAACAGTAAGCTATATATGGCTATCTCTTTCATTAAATCAAAGGTCTATAATTAGAATAATTTATTTTTTAGAATCTTAGCTAATTAACTATAACATTTGAGAGAATCTAAAAGCTGTTCAAGGAATCGTTTACAATGTATTTCAATCCGTAATTAAACCTTCTAAAATGGTAGACATTTCTTAAAATGTTGTAATTTTAAAGATAAACATTTCGCATCTTTGTATCCAGTCATTTGGGCCATCTCCTTTAAGAGATATTTTGAAGAAAACAAAACGAGGAACCGGAGAATAGACAAAAATGGAGGAATAGTAACGTAAAAATAATCATTTTGGGAGTTAACGTGTTCACGAACGAATTATACGAAATCGAATCTGAATCGAATACGAATTCTTCTTCTAAACAGTAGTTTTAGAAAAAGTAGAGAAAATATGATGGTCTTTTGGGTGATCTACAATACAAGTTGCTCTTAATTACCCTAACATTAACACAGTATTTCCTGTGGGGGTACGGTAAGTTAGTAACCTGTCATCTAAAAACTGCATAGTTATAACTTTAATTTTCCCAATGCTTGGAATTCTGTCTTCTAATAAATAAGCTAGTGTCCTCACTAAACGTAACATCCAGCCCGCGGTTTGTTTATTACATTATGCGTACCAACGAGCTTGGTAACCATGGCAACGCCTAACGGTCTGCGCAAACGCACAGAATGTATAGAAACAGATTTAAGACGAAACTACCAGTGTATCTTGAGCTATTGATCCCGATAAACACCTGTGCGGATTGTTAAACATGCCATGAATCAAATTTAGACTCTATTACATCTTAATAAAGGTTATCGAAAGCTTTTTGTATGTTTTGGATAGGTTAGTTAAGTTGGTAATAAACTAGTGTTCGATGAATTTAGTTGGCTCGTTAGAAATGTTAGAAGTGAAGGAGTATTGCAAATTTAAGTAGTGAATTATTACATAGTTATTATGTAATAGCTACAGTTATACAGTTTCACAGGAATTTGTCCGATGATAAGGTCTGTCTTGGTGTTGGAATTATTAAGAAATTCAAAGACAGGTATTGCATTTGTCTCCACTTTAGTTATAAGACAGTTGTGATAATGAATGACAGTGCGGTGTCAATATTAATTGCCTTTGATGCTTTACTTAACTAACCTACAGGTAGTTAATTAATTATGTTAATTGTAAATGAAATAAGATGGCTATTGAACTGAGATATATTCTTGTATGAGAAAATAATGTCTCTCGATAAAAAAATTTTACGCAGAAATAATATTTTCGTTAAGATAAAAACATTGGAACATACAAAATATATTCGATAATATCTACAGAGATCCAGAAAAAAAAACAAAAAATCTGATAGTTACCAGCTTATTATGATTATTTTAACCTCACACTGAGACTCTGCCTACCTCATACAAAAATACAATGTCCATACATTTAGCAGAACTATATGTGTATGCGCAGGAACACGCACCAATTAGCGCAGTCGTCGCCGGCCGATACCAAGTCATAAATCGAACGGACCGTTACCGCGGGGCCTTGAAAACAGCGGGGTGTAACCGCTTTATCGGTAAACAAAATTAAGGTCAAACTCTATGATAGAAGGGTAACAGTGATAAGCGGGAGCGGGACATACATTGCAAACGAAGAAAATAAAAAATATCTAGTTAATTTTAGTTGTTATGTAATATTACGAAAATAAAAATATTCATTAACTTTTGCTATGCCAAATTTGAAATCTATGTATTTAGTTTAAGTTGATCTGTTTGAATAGGTGAAATACAAAGAATCTAAAAGTATTTTCAAAAAATACATTGTAAATTCTGCATTAGTTAATTGATATGCGTCTAATATAAACAATGTCGCAAGCGCAACTCGGGAAGTCTTCAAGCGCCTCGAGGTGCAATAAATTCTCATTGAATTCTATTAATTACTTGAAGGAAATATACATCGAATATCTTGAATTTTGCACACATAGACACATAACAGCTACAGTTATATTATAAATACTAGCTTCTGCCCGCGATTTTATCCGTGTGGACTTCAGAATTGGGTCTGACCTGGATAAAAAGTAGCCTATATATTATTCCAGGCTATAATCTATCTGTGTGTCAAATTTTATCCGGATCGGTTCAGCCGTTCTAGCGTGAAAAGTAACAAACATCAATATATCCATACTCACAAACCTTTACATTTATTATAATACTAGCTTCTGCCCGCGATTTTGTTTGCGTGGACTACGGAATTGGGTCCGGACCTGGATAAAAAGTAGCTTATATGTTATTCCAGACTATAATCTATCTCTGTACCAAATTTCATCCACATCTGTTGAGCCGTTCTGGCGTGAAAGAGTAACAAACATCCATACATCCATATTTACAAACTTTCACGTATAGAATATTAGTAAGTACCTTACCGTTTGCCCTTTTGGACTGCCTGTAGTATTTATGGTGATTTAATTCCTAACCATTCCAAGTCAGATTCAGCATCATCATCATTCTTGTTCACATTTCCAAAACACAAAAAAAATACTCCGTTCCATTTTAAAATAATATATTTTTGGTCACGCCATTTTCGAGGCCTCGTACACGTAGAACCCCTACAGCTTCGGCAGTCTTGGGCGAAGGCACCCGAAAGAAAGTGCGCCTGCGCATCCAGACACTAACCATTCCATGGATTCAAAGTAAATTATAATAGTTTTGTGCAACATTTTTAATATACTTAGTTACAATGCGTAATACAGTGTGTCCGAACATGGACTAGCGATATTCTAAATACTTAAATATAAACTATTTTAAAGTACAATTACACTCTAGGCTTGGGTCCAATACCATAACTTACAATTCCATAACTTTTGAAAAAAAAATGTGAAAGTCGAAAAAAGAAGAAAAATTATGCAATTCAATCAAAAATTGTTAATTACTAAAAAACATACCCGACAACTTTTTTTTTTTTTACTAGATCGACATATTTTGAGCTAAGCTACAATACAACATAAACAATTCACAACTGTAAGTCTAATACTTTAAGAGTTATTGTTGAAGTTATGGAATTGTGAACACATTGCTTTGTAATGCAGATGGTAGACAATGTTATTGCCTTTCAAATAAGCCTATTTTTTATCTCAGTATGACTAAAACTTTGGGATATATCATATTTTTTGTACTCGCATAGAGCATATTTCAACAAAATGACTGCCACATAGCGGGGAAGTGTATTGGACCCAAGCCTAGAGTGTAATTGTACTTTAAAATAGTGTATATTTAAGTATTTAGAATATCGCTAGTCCATGTCCGGACACACTGTATATTAACGCTTATTCTGTTAAACGTTGTATAAGAGTTTAATGTAGAATTTTTGTATCAAACCTCGTAATGGCGTTTTGATGGTAATTTTACTTTTGTCTGTATAAGGCGACATGTTTAATGAATGGGTGTTGTTATAATATGAGTACGATTTTAAGTAAAATATTGCCTGTATAGCTCCATATGGGATCAGTAATATTTATATGTTTAAATTTGAATAGATGTACATTAATAAAAAAGTCTTCTTAGTTTTCTGAAGTGGAAAAGTATTTCAAGGAATCATTTTTCATCAACAAAATTATGTATTTAAAATTGACTTTTTATAACTTATTTAAATTTAAATATGCTTTACATAAATCATATTTATTCTATCAACACATAAGTACCTACAATATATAGGTATAACTATTAAATATGATCAAAAATATACTTATATTAATCTGGAAAAATACTGTTGAATAATTTTAAGGGAATTTCACAGTTTGTCGTATTAAGATTATAAAATAAAAATTACCTCGACACGATGTTGCCTCCGACCGCGTCCTGTCATTTTAATGCAACTTTACGACCGATATAATATTGTCTCTTCTTTACTTGTACAAAGTTATATGTGCATCTCTGTCTAACATTTATGAGTCAATACGCTGATAAATATTGTTGTCTCTTCTTTACTTGTATAACCTTATATGTGCATCTGTGTCTAACATTTAATTTATGGGGTAATACTCTGATAAGTATATTATTTACTTATTTGGTTCGAAATTGTGAAATAAATTTCGCGTTTTTCGGAGGTCTGCAGGTTTTATTTTTGGTCCTTTGTATTCCATACCTGGTGAACGTAAAAAAAAAAGATTTGTAAGTAGTAATTTGTAACTATGAAATCATGCCCACTGAAGCCACCAAAATGGACCGAGTGACTTTGAATTCATTTTTGGTAAATGTTACTAAGGTAATTGAAATTATTTATTTTGCGATCTATAGGTTCTAATTGTAGTGGGAATCTAAAATTTCTTCTTGTTCTAAGCGTAAAAATCATAAAACCAAATAACCACTACAAAATTAGCAAACTGCGTAGTTAGTAATCAATCAAAAGCTGTTTAGCATTTAAAACAATGGTACAATAAGAAGTTATTTAAAACGATTTTATTTAGTGCAAATCTGCAACTAATGGCAAATCTGCAACTGCTACTTTAGAGGTCCTGTGCTCAAATGAAATTCTCAGTAGCAGAGTTTGGGATTTGTGCCCGATTAATGGCAATAGGCCCTGTTACATGGGACCTAAACATACCGGTGAACTGTGGGTAGGTATACATTAGTACGCCTCTGCCTAATATTTCGGGCAATACAGGAATGTTGGTGTGTTGTTCAATATCTTTTAAATAAAATCGTTCACTGACTAACCAGTTTTCTAATTTTGTAGTGACCTTTTTCAGACCTACTTTATTCCTATTATGCTTTTCTGATCCTGTTCCAAATTTATGACATCATAATCCTCTTGAAACATCTTTTAAGAACCAAAGCAGCGTTTGTTCTAATCTTGATCTTAAAAGGGGAAATTAAAAAGCATCAAAACTTTCTTTCAACGAAAAATCTAAAATTCTAGATCGTATTTGAAAACATTTATATTCAACTTGAAACTGAAATATGTCATTGCTTTCCAAGATACCAGTTTACCCCGGAAGAACGTTTTGCGTACTAAAGTTAATATAAGCAGCCGGTCAAAGCCAGGCAGTAAACCATAATAAAGGCCACAAGTTAAACATGCAGATGATTTGATGGCAGCTCGCGTCATTTGACATTAAGTATTGCATATTTTAGCGTCAACCATTGTCCGCACGGTTAGGTTATAAGTGAGATGTTTAGGGTTAACGTTATTATTGGAAATAGGAGCTGATTTGGATTTAGAATCGGTTTTGAAAGCTCTTTATAATATTTAAGTTGAAGAAATGTAACAAGATTTTAAAATCAAATATGGATGATAATATGAGACGGGGGAAAATTTAATTAATGTTACATATAGAAGATCTGAACGAATATGATCTATGTATGTATAATAGCGAAATACCAATCACTCAGTGATTAATCATGAAATCTCAAAAACTACAAAGCCTACAGAATTGAAATTTGGCATGAAGGTTGCTTATAAAGTGTAGACTTTTCTAGTGAGAATTTTCACAATTCCTTTCTTAAGATCTCTAGACAAAAATGAAGTCAATGGGAGTAACACCGTGGGACATAATTATATGACTAAAAAGAGAAACATAACTAAAATGACATCTATCTTTTTGTGATTTTTTTTTGCATTTTTCATGCTAAGATTATTAAGTTATTTGTTAGTAAAGGAAAAAAATCAATCGCGGGCAGGATTCGAACCTGCGTCTTCTGGTTTGATAAAGATGTCACCAACGTCACCTTATGACGTAAATTCAGAATGTGAAGGCAAAATTTCAATTATGCGGGAAGGGTTCGCGGTGGCTTAGAGGTCAGAGCGTCTGGTATATCAAACCAGAAGACGCAGGTTCGAATCCTGCCCACGATTGAATTTTTTCCTTTACTAACAAATAACTTAAAATGACATCTTATTTAAAAGGATCGTAAATAACATCGTATAGCTATAGAAACAGGAACAATCACAAAAAGAAAGATGATTTGGCTAAGGAAAAAACATAAAAATTAAAGATAAATATCTTTTATCTTGCACCCGTTATTCCTTAAAGTACGGTTAACCTAGTGATAGTCTTCTACAATAGAAATAGCTTAGTAGCCCAATCTGAATTTGAATTCAAACATGCAGATATCTACGAAGACGCCATTAGCCATTAAATCCTGCATATTTTAGCACCATCTTTCTATATACAGTTAGGTTATAAGTTAGATATTTCTTCGTAGGGTTGGTCCTTTGAGTCAGTTTTTAGTGGAGTTGGTCTTTTATAACTTTTTTTTAAAAGCATACTAGCAATGTGGAACGCACATTACTAGTAGGTATTCTTAGTAACTCCTCGTGCTAAGCTAAATGCTTGTGTTACGAGTGGGTTAACATGAGTTTCAAACCACGGTATTGATCATAATTAAGACGTATGATTTATAATGTTCCTTTGCTAATAAATGAATTTGCACACCATTTTTTTGTTCGTTCCTGCTATTCAGAAAATAAGATTTAAAATTCTTCTTGCCATATTGAAAAATACAGGCCTTTCATTAGTTGCATGATTGTAAAATACCTAATTAAATCTTTATGACACCAATTGATTTGTATATTATAAAGTATCTTAATTCAGTATTTAATTAATTAAGTTTCCAAGTATAAATATTAGGTAGTAATACCTACTTTGATTCCGTCCTCTTATGAGGAAAATTCCTGTCTCAAGTATGAATTACTAAGACATAATAAATATGTACTTAATACAACCGCAAAGCCTTAACCCGGGTTCAGAATAAAATTTCCAGACACAATTGACCGGAACATTTTAGTGTACTTAAAAAAACCTTTAAATAAATGACCTCAAAACCGAATGGTATCGTAAATCAATCAAAAAACTAATTAAAATCAACTGTAAGAACTGGAGGACGAATTGCACGTGAGCGTGTAACAATACTTTGGTTATTTTTATGCGAAAACATGTAATAACTGTTGAACTGATTACAATTCTTGAAAATACGTGTGTTAGTTTTGACGAGCATATGAGTATATAATTAATTTTACTCGTTGGGGCAGTATCTCGGATCTTCAGATCAATCTGTATATCGTGACGTTTTCAAATAGTCTTGACGATTTACGACTCCTCCATGATCGTCCCCTAAGTAATTAGACTGCATTTGATCAACATGCAGAATGATATTTTTGTTTTAAATCTTTAGACACTACTTTCAAATCTCCACTCAACGAGTAGTTTTCAGACTGTTTCCCTTAAAGAGCATCCATTTTACGAATTCAGTTTTTATTTAAGCACTGCCTTCTAACTAGTTTTGTATTTATTGAATTTCATTTATTATTTGCAAAAAAAGATAACAGACTATACACATCTTTATTTGTATAATACGTATCGTTAATCTTTACCCTTACAGAGTAGTCAAGCGGAGTCTAATCAAAGATGCGAAAAAGATGCGCACGCGCTTTGAAACCGTCCGCAATTATATTTTACGCTTCACACCAAAAGGAATACGAGAATAAGTTAGTAATACTGGTAATACTACTCACCGGAATCCACAATTTGTGCCACGACCACTCAACTTCCACTGTTATGGAGCTTACAATCTTTAGCCGTGTTTCGCCCTGTTTCATTTTAAATAATAATACTACAGGAAGAACTTGCATAAGGGAAACACATTCCGGAATCTTCGTATATTTCATCAATCTTTTTGCATACGATCATAAACGCAGAGCTCGACGCATTACGGTCCCGTATGTCCTCGATAAAGGGACCTCCCGTAAAAGCGAGTTGATTTTATGATCATACTAATTGGCTATACCAAATAAACGTGGAAATATGAAATGCATAAAACTTGGTTTCGATTCCGTCGGGTTGTACTCCGTAATGGATTTAGCGACATTTAAGCTGTAAAATGTTTTCTGGCCTCTCATTAGTTTTGTTGTGCGGCCGCTGCGAATTATATTACGTGTGTTGCGTAGCTTCTATTTTTAATTTTTTACCATTGCTACAGTATGTTTATAGTTTTGTGAAATGTCTTTTGTGTGAAAGATATTTTAATAGATAGCGAACTGTGAGTCTTTCAAAGTTAAAAGTTGAGATGTGTGAAATGTAACGTGTGCATTCTTGAGAGAATTTGCTAAGAAGTTGCATCTTGATTACTTGTGAATCCTATGATTATATAAAGATCCTTAATTCAGCTTTTCATAGCGCCGACGTGTACACTGGTCTTCTCTTTGAAAAGAATTAATAGGTCTGTCATAAGCTCTTGGTTATTGCTTTTATTATCAGCATGAGGTTTCCTTTATTTCTCTGTATAAGACTTATTACATCAAAGACATACATAAATAAAAAATATTTTTGATCAATCGCAGGAACTATAAAACCCAGACACTTATATAATTATTGCCAGCATTAAATTTTATCCTGAGATATAAAAAGTGTTGCAATATTCATTCCTTTTAAGAATCATGACTTATCGATTGTGTTTAAATACGACCCGCTCGCGATTCCACCTGCGCTGTTCCATTCCTAACTAAGGTGTAGCGTGATGTCATATAGACTATAACCTTCCTTGATTAAATGGACTATCCAACACAAAAATAATTTTCAAAATCGGTTCATTAGATCCAGAGATTATTCAATATTCAATTTGTTTATTGCACTCCACAATGTTAAATATAAAAGTATCAATCGTGGACCCTGTCGGGCACAAATAATACAACTTCACAAACTTTGCTTCTTTATAATATTAGTAGTATATAGAAACATTTTTGGAACCTCGGAGTCGAACCTACCCTTCGTAGCAGTTCGAACCTCAGGACCAAAATTGTTCAGAGGACACGCTCATGTCATAAAATCGGAGATATGTACCAAAGACACGTCAGACTACCCGCAACAGAAATTTTAACACGTAATTTGTTCAGCAAAGCCCAACAATAGTTTTTCACATAACTCATAGTTAAAATGGTGGTTAACTTTATGGGTTAACGGTGCAAAATAACCAATGAGTTAGGCGGCATTGTTAACTTACATAGCTCAGAGATAAAAGTGTAAGTAGCTGGCTAGTTAGTCTTTTGTGGATATCATCATAAGAATATTTAAATTATAGGTTGTGGAATAAAATTTTGCTAGATAATTACTTTAAATACATAGTATTAATTTTAACTGGGAACCAACGAGGTGAAGTTCGTATTTGTAATTTAGAAGGCACTCCGGTGAAGATTTTTTACCTTTGAGGTCTCAGTAGGAATTTGTATGGGTCTCTACCACCGTATTAACCAATATTCTTCCATTTAGCAGAACTGCCTGAATGAAGTGAAGTAAGGACCACTAGACTAATGAGTCTAGTGGTCCTTAGAGCGACTGCTACGCTAGAGCTCCTGAATTCAATTCCCAGGTCGAGCAAAGTGTTATTGGGTTTTTCTATGAAATTTGTTGGCCTTCTGTTGTCTATTAAACGTTATTGGTTGTTAGCAGACCGTATTGCTATCTTAGTGGTATTAAAAAATCTCTCTCGCTCTCTTTCTCTCTCTCTTAGTGCGTCTCCGACTAGTGAAGGCAGTCAATTTAGCATATCCATTTCTGTCTCTAGCGAAGCGAAACAGTTCGGCACCACTCGCTATCCCCGTCCACTGATGTTACGTAGCCATGACATCTTCCTCCGACCCACACGTCTTCCTCTGCGATTTTCCCATCATAATAAGTTGCAGCAACTCGTATCTTTCATGTCTTAGGTATTACATACAATGTCCTAAGTAGGCAACTTTATTTTTATTGTTAGGTCGGCAAACGAGCAGACGAGCCACCTGATGGTAAGTAGCCATCGCCGTCCATGGACACCTGCAATACCAGAGGAATTGCTGATGCGTTGCCGAGCTTTAAGAGCCCCTACGGACTGCAGACTGTTAGAGCCGCAGCAACCGAGGGGAACTGGCTCTTATGCGCAAAAGTCGAAACACACATCAAGGTGCTTTACGACAGACTCCGACGTAAGGTTGGGCGCCAGCCAGTCAGACCCCGAGAGGTCCTACCACCGAGCAAGTCAGATATTTTCTCGGCTCTTACGAGATGCCTATCTGAATAGCAGTGAGGTACTGTATTCTATCCCGACCCCACACGGGATGGTTGTATTTTTTATTGGGTGTAGCTTCAACACGTATACAAATAATTTTTTGTTTAGATTATTTTTGCACCTTCAGTATCTGTTTATATTAAAATAATTTGTTCTTCGACTGCCTTAGTTTAGTAGTCCCAAGCGGGACTGCTACGCTAGACGCCCTGGGTTCGATCCCCAGGAAAGTGTTATTGGGTGTTTCTATGAAATTCTGAGTAGCAGATCGGAGTCTGGATTTGTGCCCGGTTAATGGCAACAGGTTCGCTAATTTACAAACTGTGGGTATAAATTAGTACACCTCTGCCTAACCCTTCGGGGAATAGCGCGATGGTATGTTTATGTTCTTTTAATTGACTGACTGCCCTGTTGTGTATACATTTATATTATTATCCGAGTATATATTGTGAAATGCTTTACCCTTCTTTACCATTGCAACTAGCGAGACTCCTCTATATTAAAAATTCAGCCCGTTACTTCGTAGGCGTAATGGTTGACAAACGTTGATTCGGTTTTGTTTATCGATACTTATTTATTCGGTAATCGAGTTATTTAACGATAAAACCTGAAGAATGTCGCTATGAACACGCCACTTCACAGTAATGATGCAACTGAATAACTTAAAGGCGCGTTTTAGAAAATCTATGGTCAAAAATCGATTTTTGTGTAGTGTTTTTATGATTAATGATGTTGGGATCACTGTCATTTAGTACAGTCAGAGTCAGATAGTTCGTGACCAAATAGTTCGCAACACGTCTTTGTTACAGTTGGAAGCTTTTTGGTCGTGTTGCAAACTTTTTGCTCACTTTGGTTGTCACGAACTATTTGACGCTGACTGTACACTGGTGTCCTTTTTTTGTGTAAATAATTAGACTTTATTAACGTATAAGTAGAGTGTAAGACATAAAAGTTTTGTTTCAAAAGAGAGCCACAGTATTTCTTGACGACGATGCTACTGTATGATTTTTAGGCGTTTTTACCTAATAAGTAACTCAGTAAGTCGATATAATAAACATAGAGGAGAGAAAGTACGGTCTATTTATTTTTTAAAGGTTTTCGAAAAAGTCTTAAATACAGTGGTGAAGATACTATCAGCCAACCCCATATCTAGCCATTTTGAAAACAAAATCCCGTCCACACGGTGGTGTTGGCTTTTAGGAATTAAATAATATAAATATGATGGGATAAAATCCATAAAAAGTAGTTTTATTTCAATATATTTTTTCTTTATACGATTAGAGATACGATTTCGACTTCATAAAAAGGACGATGCTATTGGTTGATAGCGTAGCTGCTATTCCAGTGCTTACGCACAGCCGAGTCTGCAAGTAAATATAGCCCTTACGGTGGCTAGATATGGCATTGGCCGATAGTACCTACATTAAGAAGGAATGAGTCGAAAACCTAAAATTCTTAAGCTGTCATTTTAATGTAACTAGCCTTTGAAGTCGTATTAAAATGGTCCAGCAATTGTTGACATAACTCTGAACAAACAGACAGACAAACTTTGTGTCATAATACGGAGTGATATAAGTCGCTTGTCGTTATGCGCGCGCGCAGCCAATAAATCAAATAAGAGCAATGGGCTCCACGGGACCTCTAGGCAAATGTTCGCAACTTATTAATATTTACGTACAATTGTAGTTACTTCACTTGGATGGGGTGACGTGGCATTGAACTGATAATGGTTCTAAGATCCTGGGTACAAATCCTGAAGAAAAGTTGTATTAGTCGTGGGCAAACCCTTGTGATCCTACAGTATACCTAATGAAAACTTGAATTAATTAATCTAAAATGGATCATAACTGCCTCAATAGTCCAGTGGACTTACGTGACTGCTGCGCTAGAAGTCCGGGGTTCAATTCCCTGGTTAGGCAAATTGTATTAGGGTTTTACTGTGAAATTCTCAGCAACTGCTTGGAGTTTAGATTTATGTTCTGTTTATGGCAATAGGCTCGTCCCCTATTACATGGGACAATAGTGTCAACCAGTGTGTGTACTGTACAATCAACAAACTTTGTGGTGAACCACCCTTACGGTAAAATCGCTTGCACCGAGCACGCGGGCGATCACGGCCCCCTCCCTCACCCCACCGCGTTCCCCTTGACCTTCATACACGTACTTAAAAATTTGAAATTCCTTGAAGCCGTATGTTGGGATTGTGCTTATTTTACTATACACTGTAATATATCGGAGAGATCACAAATTCATTATATTGTACTACGTGACTCACCTCCAAGGCACCTCATCTTCATACACATGCACATCTAAGGAAAAAGTCGTGACATCGCATACAAGGCGCCTAAATTCAGTACCCATGCGCACTTATTGACAAATTCAGCAGGCAACGCTAACAGGCTGTATAATGCGTGAAAACATAAGTGCGGACACAACACCCTGTATAAGGCCTCGTATAACTAGCTATGCTTGTTAGCTGGGCCGGGCGAGTAACTCAAAACGAGCCTAGTTACTTGCAGGGTTGGAATACAACTATTTAAAAAAAAAAACAATTTTAGGAATAAAAGATGGCTGGAATGGTGGGAAAGTGATCCAAGTTCGCTTCATGTTTTTTTTTAAACAGTTAAAAAATTAATAAGTATTCTTAAAATTGTGTCAATCATATTCGAAAAAATCTAAAAGCTTTCAAGCCAAGAATTTTTCTAGAAAGCCCTGATTATCAGGACTTCCTGTCCAAATCAGGCTGATTTGATTTCGTAGAAACTTTTTAAAAATCAATAATATTAAAATTTAAATGGTACAACCCTAGGTACAAAGCCAGTGACAGATTTATTCTCAAAGAACAAGGCGGAGATCAACACGCAGTACATTGTATATTATTGTTAATGTGAAGTTCAAATGAGGTTGGATTACCATTTGCTAATTAGAGAAATTACCTGTTGAGAACTTATGGTAGAGAACATAATCTATCGACATTGAAAGTGTCCATGACCTAATGTAGATAACCTTGATGTTCTTTTTTAACCATGTAACTATCATCACATACCATCAAACCTGTATTTCCCGTAGGGTTAGGCAGAGGTGTACATTTGTACATCCTCACTTCGGTGGTATGTTTAGGATCCATGTAATACGGGGTGATCCTGTTGCCATACATCATCATCAACCCACAATTGAGTCTCACTACTAAGAGTAGGGAATTAGGCTATAGTCTATCACGCTTGCTTTGTGCGGGTTGACAGACTTTACAGGCCGTCGAGATAACCCATTAATTGGGCACAAATCTAGACTCTGTCCTGCTGCTGAGAATTTCATCGAAAAGCCTTATAGTACTGCTCGACCTGGGAATTAAATCCAGGACTATAGCGTAGCAATCACGATTAGGGCCACTAGACTCATGAGATACTCCTGCAAGAATTATGTATTCCACGTTATTAATATTCTATAGTACCTATCTATATTTTATACTAGCGACCCGCCCGAGGTTTTACCCGCGCTGCTCCGTTACTATTAGTCGTAGCGTGATGTTATATAACCTATAACCTTCCTCGATAAATGGACTATCCAACACAAAAAGATTTTTTCAATTCCAACCAGCAGTTCCTGAGATTAGTGCGTTCAAACAAACTCTTCAGCTTTATAATATATGTATAGATTTTAGAAGTTATATTACACATGTAAATACATTTTTCAACCATACCTTTATCATGCATTTTAATCGTCGTGTTTCAGAACAGTTCTTTATTCACCACGCATAAATAATGTTGAAAATAAAGTAGAAAAGATATTAACGTTTATGAACTCACTGATTGTGAAAAATGGCTGTAAAATATAGACTTCGCATTTTATACAAAGGCTTAAGAACTGATTGGTTTAATTCATGAAGTTTGACATACAAACATAAGTAGGTACGAGTCTTAAAAATTAGCAAAAAATCAGAGCGTTTATTTCTATCTCATTCTAACAAACCACGTAATGCCTGTGTGTAAACAGTACCGCACTACTGGCCACAGAATCCACAGACAAAGCTAAAACAAATGACATAATATGACACATGCCAGCGCGGCTGTCATTTGCAACATGGACAGCTGTTAGAGTAGGTATTTTTTTTGTATTTTTTCTAAATCGTAAAAACTTGAAATGGCCAGACAAGTGGGTTCTTGTTATTATTTTCCAAATATTAAATTTTTAAAGTAAAAAATCCTGGTTTAGCCACTGTTTTATTTAGACGAATTTTCATATTGGATCTTACAACATTTTAATTCTTATAACAACATTGTGTAATATATATGTTCCATGCTTAAATAAAATCGCCCTAATTAATATAGTCGTGATAAATTATGTCTCTATATAAGTACATGTTAATTTTAAAGCACGATTCGCTTATAGTTTTTATTAAAAAATATAATTGCTTATAACATGTAAATATTAGTTAGGTGCCTCATTAGTCTAGTGGTCCCAAGCGCGACTGCTACGCTAGAGGTCCTGGGTTCGATCCCCAGGTCGAGCAAAGTGTTATTGAGTTTTTCTATGAAATTCTCCGTAGCAGCTCGGAGTCTGCATTTGTGCCCGGTTAATGGCAATAGGCTCGCCCTCTATTACATGGGACCTAAACATACCAGGCGAACTGTGGGTGTACATTAGTAGACTTCTGCCTAACCCTTCGGGGAGTACAGGCGTGATGGTATGTTATGTATGTTATTGGTTAGCCTATATGTTTAAAAAACTTTCAGTTGGTCAGACAAATATTTGCTATATGCGGGATTCGAACCTATTACCGTAGCCCAGAACACAAAACTTCGACAACTGGTATTGTCTTGTGAGTAATTTCATCCAATCGCTTCAGACGGTTATTAGCACCCAACATAAAAATGATATATTTTTTCTCGGTACGACGAGCAGAAATTTCGCATTCCCTGGTTAGTTATGATGCTAGAAATAAAACTTGTGTTGACATTATTACGAACCCAACAATATATGGACGGCATTATTTTAGAAATATTATACATACTTTGTATATATTACTGTGATGGACTGGTATTACCGTGAGACGTTCTCAAACTGACGCGTGATAATCCTGTATTTTTATCTTTATTACCCATGAATGTAGTCACAACTTAAAGTTCAATTTCGAATGTTTTTAATTCAAATAAGTTTTTAGAATCATTGACTAAAATCCACACACGATTTTGAGAAGTTGGTCCTATGGAAAATAATCCGTCAAGGAAGTCCATGGACACTTTAAAATAAGCATTTTTACTGGTAGAATATTGTGATGTGCGTACATTGTAAGTTTCAATTTAGGAAACCTTAAACAGTGTTTTATAAAAACAAAAATGTTTACTCTCTCTGTCATTCAATTTCAACGTAGCATATCCCCTAATATGTTAAACCTGCTTTTCAATTAGAAGGCACTACAACACCTCGTACGAAAACAATGACTAATCTACGTAAACAAGTAGGAAGTAAGGTTTATTTTCCAAGATCGATCGATTCTATACCCATTTCAAACAGTTATAATATTTTCTCAAAATTTTCAATTAAAGTGCCAAGTACTTATACATACACAGTACGTAGGTCCCGACATTAGAACAAATGCGTCGTTAAAGCGGGATATAGCGTGTACCTAGCCTTGTTGCTCTGCACATACTCCTAGACTTATTCCTTAGCGGGGATGTACAATACAGACTACAAGAATGATGAGCTTGTCTGGTGTGTTGTTTTTTTTTTATCGTTAGAATATTACAATCGTGTATACATGCTGTCTGACGGCAACACTAGTGTAGACCTCATTTATCCAATAATTTTACTATGCTACTTTACCATTCAAACCGAAACAGTAATGTTAGAACTTTGTGCGATGGTGTCAGCCCAGACGAAGTTAGCAGTAGAATTTTACTACTCTAAAGATTTGTGTCGACTTTGTCTCTGTCTTCAATGTAACTACCTAATTAGTAAGTATCAAATATTTTCCCAGTTTTTTGTTGAACAAAAACTGTTCAAGTTGTCTACATTATCTAAGGCGGTCTTGGATTCAAATTAAGGGGCCACTGACTGATTATCGCTATTAAAACAAAAAAAAACTTATTTAAGTAACATTTTTTCAAAACGAAGCTAGCCTCGCTCAGAAAAAGATCTACATGAAGCAGAATTTTGTGTAAAAAATATCGAATAAGATAATTTTCACAGAATTTGCTTTATATTTCGCTACCAATCCTTTGGGCCTGTATGTCCGGTTATACACACACCCTTTGCAGATAATCCAGAGATCCAGAAACATTCAGATCCCATCGGATACCGCGATATAGTTACAATAGTTGTCGTTTAAAGGACAAAATCTTGTTATTTGGACGCCTACGGTCACATTTTACATCGGCCATGGGTTCTTAGTGATACTATACAGACCTATTAATACATAGATATTGGAAATTAAAATAGTTTCCAAGATTATCGGTGTAATCCTTGTTGAGCACCGAAGCAATATTACCGCGAAATATATTTAAACTAGTACTTTGAATAGAAAAGGTGAAACATTGTTTTGATTTTTTTATTTTACGATTTATTTTTTGCGTTTGATTATTTTAACAACTTCTGCTATGTGTTGTTATACTCGTATAGAAACGCTTTCAAATTCTCATGTAGAAATTATTGTATTATTGGCAGATTTCTTTCAGATCTTAATTATCTATATCAAACAATAGTGCATGAAACTGTCGCAATTGTTGTGTTTTGCTATACAAGGAAATATATGAAAGCTTACAGACAGTTCTATGCACCAGATAGCAAGTTCAAAGTATGGATTAGCGTCAATTGACTATTCTGTATCTTCGAAAGTCTACACCAGTATTCCACAGCGTATGTTCTATTCGCAGCGCGCTCTATATCACATTTTATCTCGCGCGTCGAAGGCGCACACGCATATAACTCAGCCCCGCGGCCGGTGTTAAGTGTTGCAATTAAATATTGCCCAGCTTTGTTTCTGATGTTGATTTTATCACGATTCTTTTGAGGATCGAGCTGGGCTTAATGTGGATGTTCGGACAAAGGCTCGTGGTGTTATTGTTGGATGCGTATACGCATTAGTTTTGTGTAGAGCTTTGTAGCCAAGAGAGATAAATTTTGTTGTGTCCGTCAAAGAATACATACGTTCGTAGATACAATCAATTTTACCAAGAATTTTAGTAAATAAAATATAAGTTTTCTTCATTCGTCGATATACGGATCTTATGTTATATAAAAGCACAAAAAATATCAAGTTTAAGCATAAATAACATAATATGACATTAACCATCACGCCTGCATTCTCCGAAGAGTTAGACAGACGTACGTATACTAGTGGACACTCACCGATCGAATGTAAAGGTCAGGAGGAGGTCTGGTCTGGTTGGAGTCAGGATTTGTGTAATAGGGGCGAGCCTATTGCACAAATCCAGACTCCAAGCTACTACCGAGAATTTCATAGAAAGACCGAATATCACTTTGCTCGGACCTAAGACCTCTAGCATAGCAGCCACACTTGGGAACACTAGACTAAAGAGACAGTCCTGGAATCATGCATAAAAAACATTTTTGTATTCCATACACACACACACACATAAAATTCCACGATGACGTGTATTCCCATTGAGTGCCCCAACGCATCGAATCACGAATGCTACTGGTATCAAAAACACACGGCACAATGCAACGGGTTACAATCATTACCAGTCAACAAGGCATAAACACATATTAGCATAATATTACGGGAATGATGTGGGATAAGGCTAGGCCATGAGGGGAGCGAGGAATGAAATGGCTTACGACAAACTATTATAGCTTTTAACCACCACTAAAAAAAGGAATTTGTTAAAAATCTCAGAAACCAGTACAGTTATAGATAACCTAAATAATCGAATCAGTATTTTTTCTTTTTTAAAATAAAAAAGCTTATTAGCAATGTCGCATATTATTAGTATTCTTGTTAACCCCTCGTGCTAAGCTAAATGCTTGTGTTACGAGTGGGTTCACATCGGTAGTGCAATGGGTGGGTTTCGAACCGGCATCCACAAGATCGCGAGTCCGACGCCTTAGCCATTAGGCTACCGCCCCGCTTCAGTTTGTTACTACATAAAATTTCCGACTTTACATAAATGAATTTAGGGGATCGATTAATTGAAAGCCTTCAAACCTACTTGTTTCAATTATATATTCTGTAATTCAATAAAATACCTTTCATTTATATACTCCTTGCACACCTCAAATCGCCATATTTTTCTCTGTATCTTCTTCTCTTTCACACCTGTCATTTTCACTCATTCATCAAGCCTTCCGTTCTACTCATTTGATATTCTTTATTCCTAAGTGAGAGGATATTGTGAGTTTGACTCTTCAGATTACCGTACAATAAAAACATACGTAAGTTTAGACTAATCGCCACATCTTATAACTCACGCGCATGCATATCCAAACTCCATTCAGGGACTCATTTCAATAGGCGCCGAGACCACCCAACAAACCTGACCTCCCCCACTCCCTTCACGCCTTACAATAGAAACGAAAACGGGGGCGATATAGGCCTAACCACGGCTCTTTAACACTGGTTATTGATCAGTTGACACTTCTGAGGTCGGGACAAGTGACCTCTAGCACTGCGACCCCACCCTTATAAGTGCGTTCGTGCTTTCACTTAGGAATGTTATGTCAAATTAACATATTTTAGAGACATGCTTTTTGTTTTTTTTTCTGTTGCCTCAAATAAATGTTGTATTTTAAAATTGCGTAATTTATTAGAATTAGAGTGGGCGGGATTGACGGCTGTCACTTTAATTGTTACAACCTCCACGGCATAGTGTTCGTAAGAGCGTGAGGTTCTGGGTTTGATACCCAGGTCAAGCAAAGTATGATTGGGTTGTTTTACAAAATTCTGTTTGAATTTGTGCTTATTGGCTCAAAGTTTGCCCCAAAATAATTTTATTCCAATTAACAATTGCACAACACTTTTTTTGTGTTGATTTTAAAATAAGGAAATACTTAAAATTACCAACGAAATGAAACTAGATATTTCTAATACCTACCTGATTTTAATATATCCATTAAGGATATATTAAAATCAGGCATGATCTCACATAATTCAACAAAAAACAAAGCAAAAACTACATTAGGTTTCTGGTCAATCTAGGTAATCTAGACAGAATTAGGACCCATTAGTCATGTAATCTTAATCGGTAGCAAAGTCATTAATCTACCCAAAAAGGAGAATTTGTTTGTCTTTTTTTGTATTCAATTAATCCAAATCTGCATCTAAGAGGATACAGTCGTAAATTTTATAATAAAATTCAAATTCTTTGAAGATAATATGCGGATTTGTGAATGTGACTCTTGACTTTCTTTAATGATCTATTTGCTTCAAGCGAGAGCAGATGAGTTCCTGGGGACAGTAAAATGGTCACTTTTAATGAAGCAACTGCCTCATTAGCCTTGTGGTCCTGATCACGCTAAGCTAGAAATCCTGAGTTCGATTCCCAGGTCGAGCAAAAGTTTTATTGGGTGTTTCTATGAAGTAGCAGTTTCGAGATTGGGTTTTGTACCCGGTTACTGGTGAGAGGCTCGCCACATATTACATGGGACCTAAACATACCAGCGGACTGTGGGTGTATATTAGTACACCTCTGCATAACCCTTCGGGGAATACAGGCGTGATGGTATGTATATGTTGATGAAGCATAATTATGATTGAGACAAGTCTACCATAAGATGACCTCTAAGTGTATGAAATGCTTATACTTTACGAGGTCAGCTTATATTGGACTAATGACACGTTGTGCAGAAAGCGATTGGCGATTTTATTCCCTCTGGACTCAATTCTTACGTCAAGCAAAAAGTGAGATTGTGACATTTTTCTCTACAAAATGTTCAGTAGTAGAACAGAGTTCTTTTTAAAAAAAATCGTTACCAGGATAGAAAATCCTAGTGGTATCTGTATAGATTACTATATAGATTTTCTCGTGTATCGTAGGTGCTTTGAGAAACACAAATTCTCATAAACGCCCAGATCTGTAGATCATACAAATATGTTTTTGCTAAATGTGGGGATCAAACACACTAAACATGTCATCGTTTTAATTTGGACCCTGTTAATGGCATTAATCTATCAAATATTTTGTAGAAGCTAAAACTAGAGACGCTATAATATAGGTTTTCTATGTTTTTGCTGCTGAGAATTTCATAGAAAAACCCGAAAACACTTTGTTCGACCTTAGATATCGAACCCAGGGTGTTCCCCCATGTATTCAACCCACCTCTAGTGTAGAGTAAACCAGATGATAAAAGCAAACTTGACATAATAAATAAGGCACTTAACAGGTTACAGCAGTCATACATCAGTATGTGAGACTTAAATCGATCCAATATATGTAGATAGCTTTGACACTGTAAAAAAAAATGTCTGACACAAACAAAACATAAATCTCGCAAACGCGAATAAATTGCATCTTATTTGAACGTCACTGAAAAATGAAAATTCAAAAAAGAAAATGTTTAATATGGACAAAACAATTGGACTTTCGCGCGAATTGTAATAATCGAAAAACGCGCGTTCCGAACGCGTCTGGAATTCTACAAGACTCTATTAAAAGCTTCAATAAAAACTAACAAACGAAATTCGACTTTATATGTATTAGGATACGATGTAAAAATCAAAGATTCAAAATGTTTAGTCTCCACATTACTTTTTTACGTCGCATCTCAAAGAAATTGTGCCCTTTAGACGTTACGACACGATTACGATACGATTTAAATTTCGATATAGGTTTTAAAGAGAATTTTGTGGTTAGTATGGTGACTTAATATACTGATTTTACAGTTTATGGCGAATAAATATGGGCATATTTGAACTTTTATTTGTGTAACGATATTCTGGTCGCATTTTCTTGAATATAAATGCGCTCGAATGTGCTGATACTGATGTAGTGATGTGGTTTATCATGACATTCTTATATAATTCATATGTTATTACTATTCCTACATTATCGTATGTAAATTAATTGATATAATTATTATTTTTATTTCCATTTGTAAAACAGTTCCTGCTGTTGACAAATGTTGTTGTGTCAAAAATTATCCATTATTTTTGTCATTGTTGCCTCACAGGTAGGCAAATTAGGCAGGAAGCATATTAAAATGGGGTTATATTTTGAACTGCCTCATTAGTCTAGTGGTCCCAAGCGCGACTGCTACGCTAGAGGTCCTGGGTTCGATCCCCAGGTCGAGCAGTGTTATTGGGTTTTTCTATGAAATTCTCAGTAGCAGCTCGGAGTCTGGATTTGTGCCCGGTTAATGGCAATAGGCTCGCCCCCTATTACATGGGACCTAAACATACCAGGCGAACTGTGGGTGTACATTAGTACGCCTCTGCCTAACCCTTCGGGGAGTACAGGCGTGATGGTATGTTATGTTATGTTATATTTTGAACTTTAGATCAAGAAATATAAAGAGTGTAAATGACCAAATAATTATGTACGACGAATAATCGTAAACTATAAAACATACCATCTCTTGTATTAGCAAAAACTATCGATGGGCTTCTACATTCCGCCTCTTGCTTAGATCCTGGGTAATTTATATTGCGAAAAATTTCTCACTCAATCTCCTGATCTATTCCTTTGTAAATAGAGCTCAATTTTGTTTGAATAAGATGTATACTTAATACCTTTTTGCGTTGCAATGATCTGGTCATATTACATGACAGAGAATTAATTGTTAAAGTATTGTAGTATCGATATGGGCACTTAATGACGTCATTATTTCTATAGCTCTGTTCTAGTGTGAAGTGGTCGAAGCTTTTGTAAGTACTCGTAATTAACTATCTTTATGGTTAATTTTTTGTGAGCAAGCAGAATTGTCGGTATAGTTATGTCGAGGCAATTGTTAAAGCTTATTTTGAGGGTATAGCCCACCACGCTGGCCTAATGCGTGTTGGCAGACTTCACACGGCGTCGAGGAATTCTCTCAAGCATGCAGGTTTCCTCACGATGCAGGTTTCTTCACGATGCAGGTTTCTTCACCGTTTAAGCGCTTGAAAATTAATTACTTATACGCACATGGATTCGGAAAGTCAAAGCCTTGAAATCGAACTCGAGATCTTTGACTTGGCAGTCCAATGGTCATATCACTAGGATATATCTTTGGTACCTTTAAACTTGGAACTGGAATGAATATATAACTTTATAGTGGAATAATATTCAGACAATTTACCAACTGGAACACTTTCTAATTACTCATCATAGAGATGTTTAATTGTGGGAATTCAACGACCTAGCAGCGGCTTAACACAGTAATTATATCAACTAAGAACAACTGGTAGCAATCGTCGGTGTATCAAAGTAAATCGACACTTTAATCAATACAGAAACTGTTATTTAAGAGGTTTTTAATAGTTGAGTTATGACGAAAACAGTTTATTGATCAATCAACGAGAATTTCTTCCGCGATTGAGCTGAAACTAATTAGTTAAGATTTGGATTAGTGATGTGCTTTATTCTGGTTAATTTTTTCGGCCTAAATCAGATTATTTGGATGATATGACTACATGAGAATTGAATGATACAAAAATATAGTTGATAAAGGCCTAATACAGGTAATTTTATATGCTCACTTGAAAATTTTTATCAGTATTCCAAAGAAAATAATATTTTGCGATCGTTTTGTAATATATGATTAGTTATTTGCTTTGGTATTATTGTAAACATTTGTGACAGAAATCAGCCATATTTCAATACAATGCTTGAACTAGTCGAATAGCAAATATCGTTATTCAAAGTCGCGATTTCGGCCACAAATAATGCTGCCAGTGGCACAACACTAAAATGTCTTGATTTATATTATCGTTCATATTTGTAATCGATAATAAGCGGCTACTGATTAACTGATCGTAATATTTTTATGTGTATCATAAATATTGAGCTCAATTACTCAAACAAACTTTTATAACGTAGCTTCATATGTAAGAAGGGAAAACATAGGTAACGGTATTTTTTTTACCACATTTTCTTTCAATGCTTAATTAGGAAGGATCTCATTTGTTTCATCATCATCATCATTATCATTTGTAGTTTTTATGATTCGCTGTAGAATAAAACTTCTAAATTTTACACCATTCTTCCACTTTTAGTCCCAATCTAGTTTTGGTCTCATATTTCTTTCGTCTATTGAATTAGGAGCCTTGAAAATTCTATGAAAACGGGCAATCTCCATGGCAAGTTCGCTTCAGACTAATTGTTGATAAACAACTTTTGAAAAAATATCTTAGTAACCAGTAACCATAGCATGTTTCATTAAAGGAATTAACCAGAGCCTTATTAGCAAGCAAGCCAGTTACTTTATGATACTGTGAGCTTCTAGATTTACTCGTTTGACCTTTAAGAGTTAGGGAAACCAGATTTTCATACCAAGATTTTATCAGTAACTGTATCAACTCTTTATGTAATACTTACGATTTGCAATAGACCTTGTGAAATTATGAAGTTCATATGTTTTGTGTGGCAATGTATGGTGAGTAAGAGATTCTAATGAAATCTGGTTTTTGTTGTCTCAAATTCCCAATATTTAATTAATCTTTCTCATCGCTTCTTAGTGATCCATAAATCGATGCTTCTATGTTTGAAAAAAACAGCTAACAAAAGAGACTCTGTGGTGTAGTCTAAAAATACAAACTGACATTATCACTAATGAAATAATAATTACGGAATACAACATCATCTAGTTTTATAATCTCTAATTATACGGTTTATAATTGACATATCTTGTATGCAAAATATAATCACAGACTTTGGCTACCGTCGATGTCATTACAAAGATAAGAAAACATTTATTATAACTAAAGCCAGACGGAAATTTGGTAAAAATCTAGTTTATTGTTATAATATTCAAATGTAGGATATCGATGACATTTTAGTTAATTTATGGATGTACTGGATTTTAGATTCGAGATTAGTCAAATGTTGTAGCCTAAAAATATGCATTATATAAGATACATTTCGTTTGACCTTGATGAGCCAGTTTTTGAGAAGTTAAAAAGGATTTTGAGAAACCACCAGTGGAAAAGTCCAAATTATTATTCATTATATTTTTAAAACACTACTTAAAGGTAGCAAGATTAAATATAAATATAATTTAAACTATGTATTTATTTACAACGGCAATGATATAATCGTAAAAACTCCATATTAACTTAATATAGGTAATTAAAATAAGGAGAGTCCTCGATTTTACGAGCAAGTTGTTCAAACTCACCGACAGTCATATGATATGCAGAAAGATCTGAAAAATACTAAGTATAAATAATTTTATTGACTACAAAATAGATTTTTATAGTTTTTAGTATCTTGTGCAGATATCGAGTAGGTACGATTTTAATAAAGATAGGCATAAAACGTAACTGAGAATCTCCTCAGAGGGTTCATTTTGTTCTTGCACAAGTTGTAATTTATTTGGCGCCAGAATAGTTCCTTGCGGGAACCTTTATAACAACAACCCCTTCAAAGACAAAGATATAGGTATCAACCTTTAAATACTAATATACAGACAGGTATAGGCGTATTTATTTAGTTTAAATCCTTCATCAATCAGACCTATAAAAAAGCCGAATATATTCTGAATGCTTGTTATCTATTACCGTGTCGAAAGTAAGTCTCAATTTTGATTTAAACAAAACATATGTAAGGTTACTTAAATCGAGATAATTCTAAAATAAAATAAAAACATGTGCCTACCGAGCGACTAGTTGATAAATGTTCTGGTCATTTTATTTTTTCTTACGTTAAAAGGAGCACTTATCGTAATGTCTTGGTCACGAGTTTGTAAAAATTAAGATGTGACTGTGCGCGGAGACATTTTTGTTGAATGACTTAGTTTGGGCTTTTATTTAGGGTTTGATTTACGATAGAAGTCAACAGATTGAGAGTAAATAATTGTCCTTATAATTGAAATGCTTTCTTATATGAATTCGTATAATTAATTTATTTTTCATTATTTTCAGGTAAGAAGGGATCTTGAACGTCTACGCCGCTGTTGTAAGGTATTTATGTGATAATTAAGTTCATCTCACCTGTATTTCCCAAATAGTTACTGATTTACATCTTTAGTTCTATGCTATGTTTTTGGTCTCATACTATAAGTGGCGAGCCTATTATTACTCCCTGATCGATGTGAGTATTACATAATTTCGTTACGAAAAAGTTACCTGAAAAAACTTGTTGAAATTTCTAGTTTAATAATAAGACCAAAACTGTACCAACACTTATGGCAAATAAACTATTTGATCTGATTTGATTTGAATTTGTGCTTTGGTGCTTTTACAAACACATATTTCACATACAAAAATTCTTACATCAATACAAAAATCTTTCTTACATACATTTTCACGTGATTCTTATTGTCATCTGATTTCTAAATATTTAAGCAACAAGAAAGACTTTCTTTTATCAAAATACGAAGCCGTGATAGGCGATGACTCAGTCAGCTATCCAGTTATTTTTTTTAGATTAGGATTAACATTATCAATAGAATGCATTACACCGCACCTATTCTCTTCATGTTAATAAGACCGTACCTTCTTTGAAAGTCAGTGCCGTGCTTTTTTATCCTTTTCTTACTTTACATGACAGACAGAGATAGATGCATGTCGCTGGACCAGCTAGGCAAGCGTGTTGAAATACTTACACGAAGCATGGATTAAAACTTGAATGTTTGATGTACTGATTGCATAAAAAGCTTTGAAGAATGTTGGGTTGAAATTGAAATGATTCTAATGTGTTAGTTGAGTGTATAAATTACAGATATGTAAACGTAGAAATAAATTCCTTTCTTGTGAGAGAATTTGGTTGTATTGCCTGTCATACATACTATTCTAAACTGGATGCAATGAACAATAATTCAAACCTCTACATGAAAAAAAAACCATACGAACAGTTCTAGTGGCTACATTTTGGATTACTATTTAAAAAGGTTTTTAGTAGAAATTTAATTGCATTTTAAAGCTAGATAGGTACTTTAGAAAATTGAATTTTATATGTACTAGTACAACAATTGAAAACTCAGCTTTATATGAATTAATTTTTCTTATCAGATTTCTCTGTAAACCGTACAACAGCCCACGGGACGCTAATGCCCAAAGTTAAACTGTCACAATGGGTACTATTTAACACTACGTATCACCGAGATCAGATAACGTTGTGATGATAACACTGATGATCGATGACGTCAAAGTGTGATATAAACGTGTTATAGTTAGAACTGTTGGCGTGGGAAATTAAGAGTAATGAGACGTTGTTTTAGTTTAATTTTTTGTTTAGCATTTCATATCCAATTCATGTTCATTTTCACTGAGAGGAATGTTTACCTTTACCAAAATTCACCCTCGTTAGCTTGTTTTAACTGTCGAGATATCTGACGATGTCTTTAAAACTTCCTCCGACTGTGCTGTACTTTCCTATAACAATATTTCTGTCTACCAAAAAGTAACTAATAACTTCGAGATGGCAGCAATCTATCTTTAAAATGTTAAGGTTCTCTTTCTCGATCTTATTTCGGTAGTAGTAAGTCCATACTGCCACTTATATGAACAAGGCACAAAGATATTGTAGAATTAGGAGCACTGATTTTTACACCAATATCAATTTTAGTTTGATCATCGGTATCAGACTGTATCATAGCTCCAAGATACATTTTACGCCCATCAAATATGGGATTACAAGCAGCAGATATCCTCAATAAACATTCAAAAGCTTTAAAATCTCGCATCAAAATCATGAGAGCGTCATACGTACTTTCACTCAGACAAAAAACAAACAAAATATGAGAATCTACCCCCAAACACATGCCTTTTCATACATTTGAACCAAAATATAAAAAATGAATGCACAAAGAGGTCCCTATTCTGTTAGCGCGCGTTTCCTCTCAGTTTTTATCAAGTTCACACTACGTAGAACAAAAGTGAGCAAAACAAAGCAACGCCGCTAGCGACACCTGACGAAGTGAGAATGAAACTTGATACCCCGGGACATCTCCTCCCTATTGAAAAACTAACTTTCACAAGTTCAAAATAAAGCTCGGAATTCTCTGATGAAATTAATATGAGGCATAAAAGGCAACGTCAATTGAATCTGGACTCTACCCTAATTGAAGTAGAGAAGGTTTCACAATGTAGTTCAAAATAGTATTAAGATTCCGACCGCCACGTGATACGGTCTACCTTTCGCCAAGTAGTTTTGTATTGGAATAATTTTATAGTTATTACATATTAGAATGCTATCGAGCTTTCATTTGAAAGCTAACCTTACAGCATTCTAATAAAATCGATTTTGGGATAAATATGTAACAGTAAAGAATCGTCAATCGATGTAGGAATACATGATTTAAAATGAATTGTCAATCAAAACGTTGGATGTTTTGAAATTTGACCAGTGCTACCAAATTAAAACTCTGTATAATAAAATAATAACGGGTGTGTCTGTCTGTCATTTGAATAATGTAGAAGATTGTAGTATATGTAGTAGGTAGTTCAGGTTTTTTTATTTGATATACGTCTATAGTTATTAAGTCGGGCGTTTTGTTTGTACGGTCACAGAGCTGTTTTGATTACGCTTTTTGATTTATTGTAAACAGACTCATTGATCAGGCAAAAGTAACATTGGTGAAAAAATTGTTCTCGAAAGTTTCCGACAAAAACATTTGAAGTAGTAATTCCAATAGAAATTAAAAGTAAAATCATAGTACAGCAAAAATCTAAATTCGGTAAATCTCTACCTGATCCAGGTCTAAATATGAATTTAGTTATAGTTTTGTATTATCATATTAATGTAAGTATACGACATAAGTAAGACCGGCTTATTACAGATGACCTTGATCCTACTGATTAAATTATTTATTGATATGTTTCTGTAAGCAATTTTGATAAACCTATTACAGTATCACAGGCCATCCTTAAAAACCCGTTAAGATAATCCAACAGACCGAGACATTCAATAAAAGAAACATGCAGATATCTTTAATCTTTTTTCCATTTTTGTCCAGTTAAAAATGCATAAGAATAAAGTACTGTGGGCCAGCGGACTGGTTCCTAGGCATAATATGCATAATAAAGGTTTCCATTGCTCGATCTTAATTACTGTTTTCGAGGAATACTAAAGCAATTTTCTTATGTTGCTGGCAGTTAGAGAAGTCGGTGGTTTTGTGAAATAGTTGAAGGCTTTTTGTAAGAAAATTTTCCATTGATGCAATTTAAATAAAGTCTAAATTCTTTATTATACAATAAAGCAGCAATAAGAAAAAGTACCTGCAGCGGGTGAAATAAAGTTTACAACATTATGATAAAAGTACCTTATTATCGAGTTCAAATAAGATCAAGTATTAAATAATAAAGAATACAAAACCAAGAAACTATTAATAAACTATACACAGTGTTAACAGTACGTAATGCAAAGAATTTGCAGCATCTTTAGAATCACTGAAATCAAAGTCATAGGTAAAATATATAATATAATTAAATTATAAGATTTATGAATGTGGAAGAAGCAGATGAAGTATGCAAATATCGTAGCAAGTTGCGTTCTATAGTTTCTGCCTATCTCTGTGGGAGATAGGCGTGAGTGTATGTATGTATAATTATATCTCAATTTTCTTCTCATCAACGTGATAAATCGCTGTGGAGGTCTTTGGGGGAGGCCTTTGTTCAGCAGTGGACTTCCGTTGGCTGATATGATGATGATGATGAACATACTAAAATATTAAATAAAAAATAGATGAAACAGTCATTTTTTGTAAGAACTGATACAGATAAGTAGCCGCCACATAAATAATGAATAGTTTTTAAATTCCAACCACGGCCAAACCGGTATTTAACGCCAATCTGAAGTATTGGATCTTTTTGACCATATTGACGATTCCTAATCTGTATAATATGACTATGTGTCTCCATAATTTATTCATAATATTGTTTTATATATAAAGAAATTGAAAATTGGACTTTAACACATTGTGATAAAGATTTAGTAATAAAAATGACAGCCCGATGAAATATCTATTATTAATAGCTTTATAGTTTGGTTTTAGTTTAGTACTACACATTGCATATTTAAACTTAGATCATTATTTATAACTTTATGTAGGATATTTTTGTTTATGCGCGCATTTTTATTTAAAAAGTAAAGTATACAGCTGAGCGGAGACCAAAATCTCCGGTAATGAAGAATTATAAAATAATCGTTTAAACCTCCAACTAAGACGTAAATTGATACTGGCTAGTCTTTCTACCACACTATGAACAATTTTGAGTAGCCTAATGTTAATACGGAACACTGATCTCTGTAATACTCTCATAGAGAAATATAGAGATCAGTGATTCGAAAAAAGAAGTAGAATAAACAATAGATAAAGGCACTACAAATCACAGTTTTGGAGAACTTAATCCTGTAACAACTGCTAAAGACTGCTGAATGTCACCCGGTTTTTCAATATTATTGAAGGTCACTCATCCAGACTGGAAACTAGATCAATATCCTCATTAATCTTTGAAAATGTATGTATAAAAACTAGTAGATAATTAATAAATAACATTTATAAAACAATGTAAGCGGTGACGGCAATAAATTGTGCGAAGAGAAACACAATATGCCTTCCCATGATGTTATGGGTAAGAAAAACATGTATTGTATTAGTGGCTTGTCATCCAGAGTCCATGAAATCAAAGTGAGACTTTAAAATACTTAGGTGCAGAATTGTCAATAAAATACTGCAAATCCTTCCGAAAAATTCCTTCAATACCACCAACAAAGATCTTATTAAACTTTAAATTTATTCAATTAACCCCCAAAGAGCAAAATAAACGTTCACAGAATATATCAAGCTTGAAACAACGGTAGCTGGACTGAACTCGCTACCGATAGCCTTAGGTCAGTCGATACGATCACATCGGGACATTCTCCTCTCGTTAATTGTGCGCGCACGGTTTAATTGACACTGTTGTAGCCTTTGCTTTTGATGGCCGATTGTTTGTTTTGTTTTGATTTTTGTGATGCGCCGGAGAGGATTTCCAGGTGTGAAATTAATGAGAATCTGCGAATGCCTCTTGAATCAGCTGTTTGCAATACTTGCTTGTATTTATCATGCCTAAGGTTCAGACTACGGTATCTCATATCTCATATATCTATGTTTGAAAGAAATTCGTCCCGTTAAACAGGAGGTAGAATGTAGTACATAGCTGTTTAGGAATTGGGTGATCAGGAATAATTGGATATGGATTCTGGGCTATTAAATAAATAGAGTGGTAAATACGACATAGTTTGTTGATATCAAATAAAGGAGACATACACCCAATAGCAAGATAAATAGGCTATAGGTACCTATGCAAAATACGGCTTCTTAATATAGGTAGTCCAACAGTAGCTTTTACCAAAAATAACTACCTACCAATTTCAGAATGGATAAAAAATAACAGTAATAATAGATTAAAATTACCATCTAGGTTGTTCGAACGAATTTATTTTTATGGACCAAACTGGTCTACGCGTGTCTAATCAAACATTCTCTTTGGAGAATTCAACTTCACGCTCTTTTTTGCTCGAAGAATAAGCAAAGTTTTTGTTATTCACACAGACCTCTGTTGCGCCTGTGGCCAGATTAATTACTCCATTGAGTTTCTCTTTAAAGTAATTATGGAAATCAGTCTCTACACCTGATTCTTCATCAATAACTATTTAAATTTAGCAATCGCTTCTAATCTGTGTTTTCGTGACATTACATCTTCATAACATAGTGATATGACTACCACTTTCGCTTTCACTTGTGGAATACATTTAAAAACCATGTTAATAAGAAGTTCAGCAATGCTTCCTAAAATAAAGAGACCAGTATGCTGTAACCCTAATTTCAATTCGTTATGAGCTCCAAAAAGGACATCCTATTGCTGGACAGAGCTATTTTCTGTATCCTTGCTTAATAAAAATGATTTGGCCAATTTTATATTATCTTCATATAGTCTAATTATTTTCGTTATTAATATCTTTGCTTAATAAGCTGTATTCTTAGCAGTCAACTACCATATTAGCTACTTTGCTTAAGCAAGACTGGATACATGATATTTTATATTTTTTACTCTCAAACCTGCGTAGAACCCTACCAACGTTTCGAATAATCAATTCATTTGAGTTTGGGTAACCGGCAATAAATAGGGCTCCCGACAGACGAAAAGCCTGGTACATGACATAAATACTGCTTCCAAACGTACATAAACGTCGTATCCCCAGATTTGTTCAACCGATTATAATTTCTATCCTCTGAAATTTAGGGTTGCGATTCAAGTGAAGGTTATTCGGGAGATACATTGAAGGGTATCAAGTGACCGACTTCAAAGACAATGGGGTATATCGCTTTTGGAGACAAGCGAAGGTGACAGCTTTGGTTTCGGGTTTTAATTTGCGAAATTTGGCGTGTACAATGGCCAAAGAATTCTTATCACGTGACGTTGAGTAATGAAGGGTTTGTCTAGAATTCTAGATTTTCTGAACTTTGGTTGAATAGTGTTCAAATCCTCGTAAAATTTTCAATTATCAGAATCACATGACTTAGCTGCAAATGTGAAATTAGTTTTTTTTTATCTTAAAAAAAACTCCAGTCTAGGATTTTCTCCTGTATCGTGGGTGCGTTTATAAACACAAATATCTAAACCCGGAACAACAACCTGTAGATCATACAAATATTTGCTCCATGTAGTTCAACACGTGGTGCAGAAGAGTTTGTAAGCCGAAAAACCATTTTCAATCAATAAAAGAAATAAGTCTTCCATATTTAGCACTTTATAGGCATTCCAATGTATTGTCGTGAACAGCCCTCGCTTGTTCATGTATTTAGCATAAAAATTAACTTATCACAATCATAAAAATGTAAAGAAGCCGCAACGATTTTGTTTTATCAGTAATCTATGATTGCTAATAATCGAATTTAACCTTTGTTTTATTTTAATTTAGAAACTTAATACATACCTAGTTCGATAGAATTTATTTTCTATAAATACTTTGATTTTAATAAGTAGGCGTCTGAATAAATAAAAATGTGTGGATGGTTTCAATTGAATTAATTAAGAATAAATTCAACGTTTTATATCATCTTATTTTGATTTTGATGTAAAGGAAAGAAAAGGTAAATCCTTTTCTTTCCTTTAATCTACATATTTTTTTTCTTATATAATTAAACTAGCTTCTGCCCGCGACTTTGTCTGCGTGGACTTCAGAATTGGCTCCGACCTGGATAAAAAGTAGCATAAGTGTTATTCCAGACTATAATCTATCTCTATGCAAAATTTCATCCAGATCCGTGCAGCCGTTCTGGCGTGAAGGAGTAACAAACATCGATACATTCATACATCCATACATCCACACATCCATACACCCATACTCACAAACTTTCACGTTTATAATATTAGCAAGGTTATACCATCACGCTGGCATTCCCCGAAGGTTAGGCAGAGGTGTAAATACTTAAGTACACCCACAGTTCGCCGGTATATTAAGGTCTTATTCCCATGAAATAGGGGGCGACCCTATCGTAATTAACGGGGCAAAAATCTAAACTGCTAATGAGAATTTCATAGAAACACCGAATAATACTTGGCTTGATCTGGAAATCGAACCCAGGACCTCTGGCATAGTAGTCCCACTTAGAACACGAATGATACAGTAGTTCTTATTTTCCTTTCAAGAATCCAACCTTTATACCAAAACTCAGATGATTGTGTTCATGGGGCTTGTTTTGCCGACTGTACCAACGAGCTTCGTTTTATCAGATTGTCGATGCCAATATTGTTTTAAATTATGTTATTCAATACAAAAAGAGCATTTGTATTGAGAGCAAAAGCTCTTTTTGTACTGTAGTATTTTATTCTGTAATCTCGGCGCTCATTAATACCAAAATAATATAGGCAGTGTCTAATAATTGCTAGTAATTATTATTATTCGGTGTTTATGTAAAATTATTCAGTTACACTGTGGCCATTATATATAATTTGTTCAACTCCTCAAAGACGCCACGTCATGTCTCCAATCACCACCAAATACCGGTAATATGCGGTGATACCAGACATCACCAAACAAAGAAATCACCACACAGGATTCGACACACGGAATAAAAGGAATTAAATTCATAAAAATGCTTTATCACACCCCATTACGGAACAATAACTGGAATCCCGCACAAAAAAAAAAAAAAAAACAGCCAAGTCCCCTCTTACATAACGCATATGTGGTACGGTCAGCACAATAAGTAGCGAACATTTATTCAGAATGCCGGGCGAGGCAGGAATTATCTGGCCGAGTATCAAAAAAGGCCGACCCGACTTAAGGAATAAAAAAAAAGCATAAGACTCGACAAGAAATTATGATACTACCAAATACGCGAGTAAAAACTTGATCCTATATACTGTAAGTCCTACAGTGGATTCCGATCCAATTATCTGGTTTTCGGTCCGCGGATTGCATTCGTTGCGAAATAATTTTGTCTACTCACTGTTTTGTTGTCTGTACTTAAGTATTATTGGTCCGTTGTTTTCGACACTTGGCCAGTTTTTTGCTCTAGTGTTTTAGATTGGTGTTGTTATATTCTTTTAAGTGAATTGTGATTGTATTATATTCTGGGAACTATTAAATTTGGTAAGACAATGTGGATGTGTCGATTATTTGGTAGTTTTAACAAGATAACAATTGAACGACGTGAAAAAAAATTTTTTACTTATACCATTAGGAGAGTAGTGCTTAGATTTTTAAGTGGTATGTGGAGTGGGGCTGTATATCCTGACTAATATTATAAACGTGAACGTTTGTGAGTATGGATGTATAGATGTTTGTTAATGTTTCACGCAAGAACGGCTGAACGGATCTGGATGAAATTTGGCACTTTTTATCCAGTTCGGACCCCATTCTGCAGTCCACGCAGACAAAGTCGCGGGCAGAAGCTAGTACCATATAAATTAAAAAAAAAACCCTAAAATATATTTCATAATTTTAAATCCTTTTTTACGTTTGGAAGTTGCTCATATCCCTTCATAAACTAGAAAAGAGCTGATAATGTTCAAACGGCTGGCTAGATTCTTAAATCATAATTAAGAACACTCTCAATCAAGTCACCTTTCAAAATAAAAAAATGGAATCAAAATCAGTCCATACGTTTGGGAACTATGATGCAACAAACATACACACAGATACACACGTTAAAGTTGTAACACCTCGTTTTTTGCGTCGGGGGTTGAAAAAATGTCACAAGATTTCTTACTATATAGACGTACTTTTATTCTTATACCCTGAGAGGGTTAGGCAGAGATATATTCATTTATACCCATAGTTCGTCATAATTATAGATTCCATGTAATAGGCGAGATTTAAGATACTAAACAGCCACAAATCCAAACTTCGAGCAGATACTGAAATTTTTCTGCAGCTTCGAATCGAAGCAATCGAATCTATAACCTCATACTCAGTAGCCAGGCTTATGATTACTAAACCGATGAGGCAGGCGGGTAATATGTTGGATTATTACCTAAAAGCCAATCTATCGCCACAGGTTAACATTAAACCAGTTAATTAAAGCAGAATTTCTCTTGCACGATTAGAGATGATGTCAGTAAAACATAAAATGAATTAGGGACGCAATTAACAGCTTATTAAACCGCAGAGTCGTTAAAATAGAAAGGAAATTAATGTTATTTTGTGCACTTCAGATAATTGCAAGTTTATTCAATTTTACGAACTTATATTAGTGTTTGTAGGTAATGAGAGTACCTATTCATGATTGTAAACAACTTTCACTATGAGACTAATCCTTAAATATTAAAAAAAATATCAATTGTTTCATACTGACTCTCAACTGCCTCATTAGGCTAGGGATGCGATCCCCAGGTCGATCAAAGTGTTATTGGGTTTTTCTATGACATTCTCAGTAGCGGAGTCTGGATTTGTGCTCGGTTATTGGCAATAGGCTCGCCCCCTACTTCATGGGACCTAAAACATATCGGCGAATTGTGTGTGTACATTAGTACGCTTCTGCCTAACCCTTCGTGGAATACAGGCGTGATAGTGTGTTATATGCTATGCTTGGAATCTCTCTGAGGGATAAAGTCCGAAACGAAGTTATCCGTCAGAGAACTAAGGTTACTGGCATAGCTCAAAGGATTAGCAAGCTAAATTGGCAATGGACCGGTCACATCTGTCGCAGAACCGACAAACAAGAACCGAACAACCGACAGTTTAACCGACAACTGCTTGGGTAAGACGTGTGTTGAGTGGAGACCGCGACTTCGCTAGCGTAGTGTAGGACGTTCTCCGGCAAGATGGAGTGATGATTTGTGATGGGTTGCTGGCGGAAGTTGGATGCGTCAAGCCAAGGACAGGATGAAATGGTGCACATTACGGGAGGTCTACGTTCAACGGTAGACTGATATAGGCTGATGATGATAAAGACGAAGCATAGGAATATTGGCTTCTTTCATGATTTTTAATTGTCGATTTCGTAGTCGGGTTTTAACTTTTTTTATGGGACACCCACAGCACCAGAAGAATCACAAGTACGTCGCCGGCCTTTAGCTTTCGTTTTTAGAATCTAAAACTGCAACCTTTATGTTACTTAGGCAAGATTCTAACAAGAAAACCTCTTTCAACATTAGAATAAAAATAGTCAAGTTTTGTTTGTGCCCACAAACTGCCAATTAGCAACAAAAAAGCGATTTGTCGTTTTAACTAAACATAAAACACCTCATTATACTAATTAGTAAGAAAAAACTAAAGAAGAGACGTCGATCAGGGCGGACAATTCCGGGTAGCTCCAGTAGTCTTATATTTAGGGTTGGCGACAAATGGTTTTGCAGAATGGACATGCTCTAAATATATTCACATCTTTTTCTTTTAAGCATAATTGAAAAGGGATATAAATTATTTAGATCTTTTGGATTAATTTATGCCATTGTTATTTATGGGGAAATTGATGGAACCTCACAGAAAACCGGCGTGAAACAACGCTTACGTTGTGTTTCGCCGAGTGAGCGGGCATACGGAGGCCTAAACACCTTTACAAGGTAAACAAGGGTACTAGTAATGTGCGACCGACATTGCTAGTAAGCTTTTTAAAAAGACAAAATTTATGAATTTATGAATTGTATAATAGTACTTTTTGGACGTTCTTATTTACAGTCTCTCCTGTAAATAAGAACGTCCAAAAAGTAGATACTATTTATTCACATTTTCTACGACATAACGTGACCAATGGATGAAATATCCAAAAATTGACGGAATTTTTCATCGGTTTAGGGGTACCTAGCTTGTCAGCATAGACAGACAAGTTTACTTTCACATTTATTATACTCGTAAACCTAACATAATGTACCATCACGCCTGTATTACCCGAAGGGTTAGGCACATCTATACTAATGTACACTCACAGTCTCTCGGTATGTTTAGGACCCATTGAATAGAGGGCAAGCCAGTCATTAACTGTGCACAAATCCAAACTGCGAGCTGAACAGAGAATTTCATAGAAAAATCGAATAACATTTTGATCGACCAGTCGCATAAAAAATACTCACCTGACAAAAGATTTGAAAGTTGTTTGTATGTGTAATTATCCTACACATTTACATTTTTTTTATAAATTATTGTATAAATTAAATTGAATGGAACGGAACTCTAGTAGTCTGTCACGGAATCTGCCAGCCCTGCAGCTTCATGCAGCATCAAGATATCCCAGTGGCTTGCTAATGAAAAGAACCTGGTTCCCTTTATTAAGTCTAATGTATTCAGCTGATCGGCTAGACGATTGTGAGCCAAATGTCAGTGTTAGTTTACTTTGTTGCTGGGGACACTGATGACTTCTAATGTACGTTTATAAGGTACATGGTGGTTAATTGAAAAGTTAGGAGGGAAATGGTGGTGCAAATCAATAAATAAATGTATTTTAATGTAACAAATACCAATACTTACAATAGATACTTACACTTATGGCAGTGTTGATGGCAAAAAAATTTTTTTTTTTTTATTGTTTTAATATGTACTTTGGCTTTTGGCTAGACAATTGTCGTGCGTTGTTTTAGGCGAAAATAAATAAATTTTCTTTCTTTCTTCACTTTTCTTTATTATGTTATCTGGAAGTGAAAACTTGTAATCTGGATACTAGAATGATCACTGTCATGTTAAATTACCTGTAAGTTTTCCATGTATTAAATAAATAAATAAAACTCATTACTTTAAAAAAAAAAATGTTTTACAGGGTGTACTTATATGGTAAGTTACACAGATTCTCTGGACACTAGGATTCCCTGTGTCGTGGGGTACAGTCTCTTCCTAGATCAATTTCTTAAGCTAAGTATCACTCTGCATAAAAAACGGGAAAAAGTTTAATTTATGATAAAAAAAAACAAGCAAAAGGAGAAAATATTTAAGAGAAAATACTACGCTAATAGCTACGTGTGCGTACTTATTACAATTAATGAGTCTTGTCCTGAAAAATAATGTATGTGTATGCGTGCGTGCGTGTGTGTGTGTGTGTAATGTCGGTTTAAATTTTGTAATTTTTGGGTAGGTTGTGTAAAACATTGGGTAGTTAGGTACTTTTTTATTAAGGCAAAGGTAACTGCTGTGATCCATTGATTTGAAAGACCGCGTCCAGAACAAAGATGGGTTAAGTAATAATGGAGGTACCTATTGCATAAGGAGAATAGTTTTCAGATTTATTCATATAAATTAATTCTTGTACATCATCTTGGCTCTTCGTTGGCTTGGTTACAACATTTTGGTGCAATCAGAACTTTCTTATTCTTTCGTAATTTGAGACTTATAATTTGTTCGAGGGCTTATAGTTTATCCAAAATTTAGTCCAACTGACATGCTTCATATCGCTATATAAAAAAAATATTATGAATTCTTCAGAAACAGATTCACAGAGGAATTACGCAAATCAATTTATTTACTTATTTGAATTTTGGGACTTTCTTAATATCAATACCGGCCTGTAGAGGCTGGTCTTCTCAATCCACCAATTAAAACATCAGTTGCTATTTCATCCCAAATTAACGAACAAATTGTGCAATGTTATATGAAGGACATTCTACTATCTTCAATCTCAGTTTTATAGTGTTTAGCAAACCAGTGGCGAATGAACATCATAGGCCTAGAAAGGTTAACACCATAATAAATCTTGGTTTTATGGGCCCCGCAATGACTCCTGAATTCAACCTTTTATATCAAAGATGTTGGTTTGATTTCTCATAAAATGAGGAGGTACCTACTGTAGAGGGTCCGGGATTTTATTTGAATATTAAGTAAAGCTTTAATTGCACGTTTAAGGTGGTCACTTCGTCACTACTATTGTGTCGAATTATTAGAGTCAGATATTATAACATAAGACAAATATTTTTTGATACTCATATTTCTTTTGAAACTGGGTATAGGTTATAACAATTATTAAATTGTTTTGGTAGTAATTATAAAACCTTTACCTAAACCTTTTTTACACAAAAAAGCTTTGAACTTAGCTTGAAGCAAGTAGTCTAATTGCTTGTCTTTTAGGATTTTATAATGTGGAATTGGCATTGTATTATGGTATTGTGTGTTTGTTTACCTATTAATATAGATTTTTTATAATATTTAAGACAGTTCAGTAGGTCTATGTTCAAAGATAGGGAAGAAAGATATCTTTGCCCGGGCCGGGCCTATCTTTGCGTTATTTTCTAGAATGACGCAGAAGTACCTATAGCAACCCATATCTGGAAGATCAAAAGCTTCGTAGTCTTTATTATGTTACCTCTTCCATCAGTTCACATATAACTAAATTATAGGTGGTTTATTATTCTAAATAAACCACATACTAAAACGTTTTTCTTTGAATTCTACCATATAAAAACGTAACTCCTAAACTCCTAATAGGTACACCGCAATGCCGTTTTATCACGTTAACAAATTGCGATCGTCGCCGTCTCCTGCGCAGCGGTGCCATTGGTCGGCAAAAACCCGCGCATGCGCGGAAGCTGAGCCATTAGCCCGCCATTCCAACCTCTATCTGTTGGGTTGAATTAATAGGCAAATTACATATTGCTTTTTGGCAAGTCACTTATTTTTTTGTTGCTATTTCCTTATTTATATAATATGTTAGTCTAGTGACGTTGTTTTGTGAGCTGGCTATGTATAATTGTAATTATAATGTAAACGTAACGTAGGCAATATTTCGATTATATTTCCTACTGCTGCTAACGGGTAACAGCTAAAAACGGGTTTCTGTTAACTAAGTTACCAACATAATGTGATAAATTTTTAGGCTCATAAAATTTGACACGAGTCGAATTTTCCAACACCATATTCGATCGAGAGTATCGATAAGTGTCGATCACTAAATTATCGAAGCGTTAACGCTAACAGACGTCTAAAAGACGTTTTCGTCGTGTAAAGATAGTTGAGCTATCCTGATAGTTGACACTAAAAACTTCAACTTCCAGTGGTTGTATTTAGACTTCGTATATACTTAAGATGAGGCTAGACTTTCTTAAGAAACACTGAAACGTCAACGACAAAATTGTAGTGAAACTAAAAAACTTCAGTATTCATTCGACAAATATCAAGTATCAAACTACCAACTGACATTTCTGTCAATTAAAACCAGTAACACAAGAAGCCCAGAATTTCCAGTCACATAAGATTATGTGGAATTAAAAATGAAACAAACTTTACCGTCAATTGGTATCAATTCTGTAGTATCTCTGTTCAAAGATTACGTGCACCGCAAACATTTTTATTAATATTCCAAGAATTTGCATGTTATTTTAATAATTTAACTTCATAAAATCTCGTTCACACTGAGATACAATCCCCGAATCAATGCCTCACTATGTAAATGGAAGTCGCACACTGCGAAAAAGTAGTGCCATAGACACAATAAAAGTTATCCATTAGTTATGCAGAATCTCTTACGTACTTTGAATTTTGATTTTATACTTTGTAAGTACATATAAAAAATATTAAAACAAAGCCTTAGTATGTAATACAATGCCTAATTTTTTTAATCGTAAAACTAAAAAAGTGGCGCCACAGTAGGCCGACACAAATGATGCTCTTTATTATTATTATTCTTGATAGTTTTACGCTTGAACGCTTCGTCTGACGTTAAGCGACACTGCGATCTACGATGTAGTGCGCTTGCCTAGAAGAAACCGATTCACTTGTGATCTAAAGACACCCAGATTATAATTATGTCTCACTCAGTATGTTAAATGTCACTGAAACGTTTAGTACATTTTGATGTAGTATTACTAAAGTTAAGGCAACACAATCTTCCGACACAATAGTTTATGTTTTTAAATGTTATTTTTTTTTCGTAATAACAAAGTGTTGCTAAGAAGTGGCGCCACAATATGCCGACGCAAAAGTTGCTTGTCTTTGAAACTTTTAATGCATTTTTATGAAGCCGAATTAATGTTACCGATTACAACAAGTTCGATGTTGCGATATCATTACTTGAACTTTTATTGCCAACAATAAATTATTTAAAGGACATTTTATGGTCTCGAAAAAAGGTACAGTAATTAACTGTTTTGCTAAAAGGATCGCCGAAACAGTTATTCGTAATTAGGACCTACAAATTAAGTTTCAAGTTTATTGTCTATTAATGTATGAAGTTTAATGAGCCATCTGGTTCTCTGCTGGAGAGATCTCCTGTAATTACTTTTTTCACTGAATGCTGTCAAGAACATACATAGGTAGTATTTACTCATCGGGTAGGTAATGACGTCATTCATGCTACTAGCTAATCAGCTCGTCTTATGACGTCAGTTAGGATCAAGGTAGGTGTTAAGGAAGGCACCTCATGGTATCGAGAACTGTCAAATTTTCTTCAATAGATTTTGAATTTAATGTCCAAATACTTGAGTTTAATATCCATTGGGGTTTAACAGTTTGTGGTAACTTGATGTGCTGTTGACTGTACAAGTGCGAAATACCTGGTTGCCTTTCTAATTTACACACGACGACCGTGTTACGTCGAAATAGCGGTGATTTTTGTAGTGTCCGACTGTTCGTACAGTTTGATATTGTGTTGTCGTGAGTACGACCCATGATTTTCCGCATTTAAAAAATAAAACTAGATACCTACTGGCACACAGCTGTGCTTATTAATGAGTACATGGGCTTTCTGTGTAACTTTCTTTCCGTTGACTTTTACGACTTCTGTCTGATAACAGCTGTAAATTTTATAGTTTTTTAATTCAGATTTAGCATTGGAATTATGGACTACACTCAACATTAACATAACACTGTCTTGTTAAAAAATGTATTTGTATAGCATCACCTTGCTTCTCCCAAATGCGTTATTTTTTTTTTTAAATCAAATCCTTTATTTGCTATCTATACCTACATTAAATGGTGACAATAGTTTTATAAATTCCACCACAACTTGTATACCTAAGAGACGAGGTAGGACAAAGAGTTGATAAGATTGCGTATCGTAGGACCTATACTGCCTCTATGCAGTTTTTATTGTATTTCCTTTAATTTCCCGCCTAGAAACAAGCCCATTATAACAACAAAATGCAACATTATTTGTTGATATCTGAGCAACTGCCAACAAAAATGTTTTATTTCAAACATATGCGTCTAATTAGTATTGTTTTAGTTCGTAACAAATTAAAGAAACTTAATGAACAATGAACATTAACAGCCGTGGCAAATAATAAAGTGCGCCCGCACTTCGTACCTTGGGTATATAACCCTTGCACTGCAGATTGGAGCTTTAGAAACCGCGATGTAGTCAAAATGCACGTGTGGAGCTGAAATGTAAAGGCAATGATGCAATTTCGGAATACTTGCGTTGGGACGGCAATTAATCTTTGCACTGTAGATTAGGACTTTAGAAAGCGCGGTATGGAAAAATCTCACTACGTTTCACTGAAGTGCAAGAATTGTCTCGCAAATCTTGTGTTCTAAAGCGGGACAGCATCAAAACATGTAAGCGATGCTATTTGTTTATTCATTTTACTTAAACGCAATACGTGCTTTATCACGATGTCATAAGGACTATATCTAATTTATAGTCTTGCAGCACCGACTGTAATAATTCTATTTTAGAGAAAATGGTTGTAATAAATATTCATATAAATGTGTCCAACTCTTAATATTTCAATCATACCGACAGAAGATAAAACGACCTAAGAATATTTTGATTCAAAAAGTAAAATAAAATGATAGTCATTGCAATTACATCGAAATCCATTAAAGTTTGTAAATCATGCAACTAAGCGTAACTAAAACATATCGATAAGGGAGCAGCACTAGTGCCAATAAACCCTTTGTAAATACTAATAAATCCTAACAAAATATCGATTATCGCCGCTTTCATAGCCACAACCTAATAAATAATAAACAATTTCTTACAATAGAAAAAACGAAAAACAGAAAATGTCAACAAAGCCTACTGAGAGCGACATCGAATTAAAATAACTATTCACCGTTTTTTACCTTTACTACTAGGATATAAGGCATAGATTTCCTTGATTCGGTGGCCCATAAAGTTGGTAGTCGTAAACCCAAGGCATCGGCCGAAGCTGTGTTGCAGTTTTAAAAATATTTCTCTTAAAAGTAATTTGTTTGTTGGTTCAGAAAGTATTTTGAGAATTCAACACAATTTATTTTAAGTTATTTCTCATTTCTTTTTCGTTGAAATGTAGACTTTGAAACTATGTTCGCATTCACGGGTTGAGACAAAATCCAACGTTTAGATTAATAATGCTACAAAATCTAGTTAGGTGTAAAGATATAATTTTGGTTTGCATTATCAATCTTATCAATAGTGTCTGATCGAAATCGTGTTTTTTTTGTGGCTTGAATATACGCTTTCAGCCTTTCTGCTATTTAAGAGAGTTGTACTCAGATAAACCAAATCACCTCCTTGTAACGACTCAGAACTATCAGGACCACCAGATCAAGGACCAAATTCCTGGTCCCGAGGTATCGATTCTCGAGCTGACTGTGATAAAATTAACTTATCCAGATAGATCTATCTATCCTGCATCCAGACTCATAAGATTATTACTAACAAAAAGAGGATGTCCAAATCTACCTTAAAGAACAATGATACCCACATTAGACCTAAACCAATTACTCTTTCCCTTATCCCAAAACGAACAATCTTCCAGAATTTTCTTTGATACCGTTAAAATCCCAACTCTAACCCCTAAATGGGATCCAAATACGATTTAAATAGGCTGAGCGCTTGTAGATGTCGCATTAGAGCGAACCGATGCATGTTCCCGCCCTGCAATGGTGTGCATTCCCTAGAATTTCCAATTACAGCCTTATTGGGCCATTGGGTATTGTAAGCTGGCCCGCTGTTGCTTAGGCCGGTTATGTAGGGTGCGATTTTTAGACGCGTATATGACGAGTTATTATTGCGACAAACGTGTCTTGTCCAGCTGTGGCTTTTTTCTTCACGTTAAACGCGCAAATAGTTTGTGTAAAGTTGTTTTGTTAATTGATTTATAGAAACTTGTCTTAATTGTGAGTAGACAAAAAAAAGTAAAAACACTTAATATATGGTCGTATTATTTTTGCAATTATAAAACCATTTAGTGTTTTAATTTCGTTTCGATATTGGATTTTCTCAAAGAAACTTTCATCTTAAAAATTGGGTACCATTGTTTCCATTTTTAATCATAACTTACTTTCTGTTCAGGTAGAAAATAGTGTTCATAAAAGTCCTTAGAAATGTTCATATGAATTGTAATACTTAATAGAATATTCTAAAGCTCGCATCTCTCTTGTTGGCAATCGCAAATAGGAAAGCCACCTAAACTTATAGATCGCCGTTCAATGAAGGGATAAAGTATTAGTTAGGGGTACTGATTAAATCGTGTTTTAGTATTAGCATCTAGGAATTAAGACTGTTCATATATTATTACAGTAGCTGCAGGTTAATTTAATTCAAAACATACCATCACGCCTGTATTCCCCGAAGGGTTAGGCAGAGGCGTATGTATGTACACCCACAGTTCGCCGGTATGTTTAAGTCCCATGTTATAGGGGGCGAGCCTATAGCCATTAACCGGGCACAAATCCAGACTCAGAGCTGTTACTGAGAATTTCATAGAAAAACCCAATAACACTTTCCTCGACCTGGGGATCGAACCCAGGACCTCTAGTGTAGCAGTCGCACTTGGGACCAGACTAATGAGGCAGTTTAATTCAAAACTTTACTGCTAATTGTCTATGCGCGAGTTATATAAAGGTGATTAGAAGTACATGCTACCTTATAGTTACAGTGCTTAAACAAAGTGCGTAAGGGCCTTAGGGCAACAGAACAATAGATTTTGTATTGTATCTGTTATTAATTACTTGAAGGGCAAATACATTTTTGTTAATGTAATCCTTCAATGTTTTCTTACTACTAAATTATGTAATACTAGCTTCTGCCCGCGACTTTGTCTGCGTGAACTTTAGAATTGGGTCTGACCTGGATAAAAGTTATAGTCTGGAATAACACATAGCCTATGTGTTATTCCAAACTATAATCCATCTCCGTGCCAAATTTCATCCAGATCCGTTTAGCCGTTCTGATGTGAAAGAGTAACAAACATCCATACATCCATACTCACAATCTTTCACGTTTATAATATTAGTAAGGATAAGCTGTGCATAGTTTTGTCTCTTTTCCAGGTAAACGGCAGAAAATCAAACTAGATAAAACAGAGTGCTATTAAAACGGCTCTAGATAAAATTGGCAGAATTACTAAGAGCACTACATATTATTTAAATATCCTTTTTTAACCCAAACCACTGAACCACTCCTGGGCACGAGTCTCCTCAGAATGAAAGTGGTTACAGAGAGATTACTCTATAGTCCACCAAGATTTTTTGAGCACCTAAGCTTCCATAGCACCGAGCTAATATATCTACTGGTGCTGTACGTGTAAACTTTAGGTGCTCAAAAAATTGGTGCCGAAAGAGGAATACTCCCTTAGCTGGCCTATCGGAGATTGGTAGACCGATCGAGCATCGGCATGCCGTCGAAAATTCTCTCATCTATTTTTCTACACAGATCTCTTTATAATACATATTATAAAGTCAAAATATATTTTAAATTTATTTCTATTTACTTCATATACATTTTCCTAACCCTTATCTTTCCAATCGTGTGGGATATATCGCCATAAACACTATAACACTTTTATCACTTAAACCTTACAATAGCTGGGCCCATATTTCCTACAATCCTGAACCTAGGGCGTGACTTTGGTCCCTCCGGCGGGCCATATTAGGCGCTAGGCAGGGCCTATTTAGCAGCTAGCGACAATTAAGGCCCTCGCTAGCGAGATCACGAGCGTTATTAGCATGTTGTTTTTTGTTTCACGGCTTAGAATTATGGGGTAGTGAATGTGTACGGATTTCAAAAATATTTTCACTCACAGTTTTGTGAAAGTATTACTTGTTTGGAGCGTAAAATGATTTTTGGAGGACACCAAGCTAATTAGTTTTATTGTCTTCAATAATGAATGAAGCGACTCTGGTAAATTTTTATGGTGATTTTAGTTCCTCAGTTGGCTGGTAGAGTGTATTTCATCGTACATTTTTAGACGAGATAGTACCATCTATCATTCACTCAACTACTGGTAAGGCTGGTGAGACATTTTGTGCGATTAGACAAGGCCAAACTATAAATTCACTTTTTTTTAATTGGTTAAGATTTTATAGAGGTCAACGCAGCAACCACATCTTATAGAGGTCAGTAGAATCGCAACACGTTATCATCTTGGGACCTCTGTTGTTAAGTTTCATATGCCGAGTAATTTCTCTGGCTACATTACCTTTTTTTATGGGATAGAGCGACAAGCGAGCAGACGGATCGTCTGATGGTAAGCGATTACCGCCGCCCATCCGCAACACTAGAGGAGTCACAAGTGCGTTGACCGCCTTTTAATTGGGATTGGGACTCCGATAACCTCACTCACTCGGCGAACCACAACGTAAACGTTGGTTGACGCTTTCTGCGAGGCCGTGGTATCACTCCGGTCAAGCCGGCCCATTCATACCGAAGCATGGCTCTCCCCAATACCTTTTAAAAGGCCGGCAACGCACTTGTGACTCCTCTGGTGTTGCGGGTGTCCATGGGCGGCGGTAATCGCTTAACATCAGGCGATCCGTCTGCACGTTTGCCCCCCTATCCTGTATTGTTCTATAATTTGCAGATGTTTATTTTATTTTCTATGGTTGGGAGTGCTTTTGATATTTTGCGAGCCCTTGTTTTCCTTCTGCAAGATTTTATCGGAGTTAAAACGAATTCATATAGTAAATCTCATACCTACTATGTTTATGCTAAAACTTGTATAATAAAGGGATTTGTATGCGTCTTTGTTCCAGCGATATTGGCACAGAAAAGCGTAAACGCTATCATCATTTCAGAATATTAGCGTTTTATAAGCGAGAACGTATGAGTACCTGGTTTATACAATGAACTGTACCTAGTAAATACAACTGTCTTATCAGTCGACTTGACTGACTGCTACGGTAGAGACCCTGGGTTCGATTCCCATGTCGAGAAGAGATATTTTGATTTTCTATATAATTCTCAGTAGCAGTTCCCTAGCACGAGTACATTGAAAAAAAAAATTGAGAATATAATAGTCCAGCCTACCTTGCTCGTAGTCGCAGTAAAAAAATATGTAACGAAAAATTCCAACAACTTGAAAAATAATATAATAAATAATAAATCGTTTATTTGGAACGATAAAGTGGACACAAAATTAAATAAAAAATAAAACTGTGGCGCAGCTATCAGCGCCCTGCTTATACAATATTATTCAAATGTTCCAGACAGACTCTTCAGTTACAAGGAAATCTTATTTTCTATAAAATTATTAAAAAAATACTATGTATTTAAAAAAATAACCAACTTAAAGATAAAATTCTTGTATTCATTTAAAATTGCTTATTCTGGAAGACTTCATGTCGAAAGTCCATCAAATTCACAGAGTCCACAGAATTAGCCATTGGGCTATTTCTGCCTCTTGACATTAATAAACCAGTAATTTTGTGTAACTAAGCTTGAGAAAATAATACATTTGATCTCATTCTTACATATACAAGTCACATTATATTATAATCACAAGTCGTTTCCTTCAACATCAACTTACAATCGTTAAGCCCAGCTCCAATTAACATGAATATTTTTTTATTACATATAATTCAATTACTTCTTGCATTTACAAATATAAATAACTTAAGTGGTGCAAGCAATCAAGCGTGGGTTCAAATTATTGCAGAAAAAAACAATTGTGTCGTTTTCTGTTATTTTAAAATAATAATCATTTCTAACTAAATTGTGGAGTATTTTTTCTGGCATATCATTTTATTTTAGTACCTAATAATCTAATTAGATTTAAGAGCATTTATATCGAACACAGTATAACCCTACACGGAAATAATTCGGCAAATAAAATCAAAATTTCATATACATAATAGTACCCAAAAACCAAGTAATTTAACTCGGAAAGAACCCAGTGAATCAACAAAATTTTTCCAACACCAATATAATAATTGGCGGTTACTGCCACAAAATGATGATTCGAGTGAGACAGAAGATACGAAACTCGATGATAAAGATGATTAGAAAGAGACAAAAGATGAAGTAATAAACGCGGTGTAACGTGAGAGACTGGGTTCGCTCGCAAGCTAGGCATTAGCGTCAATAAAAATCATTTCGTTTTTTTATTCCGGTGTAAGAAATGTGTTATTTACAACTCTGATTGTACTGTTGACCCTTTGATGGATGAAAGTCACTTTCTGGTATTATTTTTTATCTCTGTTTCATGCGTATATTGAAATCTTCTTCCTTGTGTTACGATCATTAATTCTCATCATCAATTTCAACATCTACATTACATCGTGTTCAGAATTTATAAATCTATATAAAATAATATTAACTACTACACTAGGTATGTTATGTTAAGGGTCCGGCGGAGCTTGAATTGCCCACAAAAACGTAATATCAACATAAATCGTAATCCGGACAGTCTTCTATCAAATTTTATTATTATTCGGAGCTGGATACCATCAATCTAGGTTCCTACTGTACTATTTCGTGTATTACTACTTCACTGGACAAAAGATTGGAAAATCGTTCAAAACTTTATCCTACCTAATTTTATCAAAAATTGCATTCGCTTACATTTATTTCCACTGAAGTATTTAGGACAAAATGGTAGCGTAGTAATCTAGATTAACGGTATCGGAATCCGAATAATAACACAATTTGACTAAATTGTGTTTCATTACGATTTATTTCGGTATTACGTTTGTAAGAGAAATTCGGTCCGCCGCCCGGACTCTCATCCTCATTATCAACTTTACTCGCTTTACCCACTTTTGTGTATAGTTTACCTACTATCAAGATGGCATAATCTAGATTTTATTCAGGTTTGGTCCTTAAAAAACAGATAATAGTACTCTGTTTAGCACTGCAGATATTCGTACGGAATCGCTCTCTAATCTTTATTATCTATATTTATCTAATTCACAGAATTTTTCATTGGCACTGGCTACACTTTCCATTTCAGTGACTAGAACGCAGATGTTTCAGAAAAAAAATAAGGATAGATCAGTCGTTGGTTCTATCAAACTAAGTCGATGTACGAATGAATTCAGAGCATTAGAGGTTGGCTATTTTTTGCATACCTAGATTTGGCAATTTTGTATTATAAATCTTGCACGAACAAGCATTATGTAATCTGAACCTAATATCCACAAGTTTTTATACTCGAATCAAAACTAAAATCTATACACAAGAAACGCTAATTTCACATACCACCAAATTAATAAGAAAAAATCTTCAAATCCTCATAGTTTTAAAATGCGTGCGTCATTCTTTGATGACTCCTGCCACACTTCGGGTAATCAAAATTCAGCTTTAATTTTAACAGAATAAGGTTTTAATTACATTGTATTTGGGGAGCCGTCCGCTATTGGTTGTAAAGATGACTTTTTTTTCTGCTCAGGCCTTTTTATAAGCACGGGATGATGGTTAATGGGAGGCTCGGTAATTTTGGCTCCAGGAGTGTGGGGGAGGGAGGGGTAATTACAGTGGCAGCCTGTGTCATTGTCTGTCTGTATATCTCTGTTCTAACTCGTAATAAAATTGAAAAAAAAAAAATGGAGACTTGATTTTTGGTTTCTGTGTTGATTGAAAATGAGGTTTCGGGCGAATTCTTGGTTTTATAGCTATGTTTCGAGGTTTTATGTTATGGAGATTACGTTAGTTATGATAATGACTGTTTTTGAACATCCTTTCGACATGGCGCAAACCAATGATAAAATAATACTCATTACAAATTCAATATCACTATTAATGGCACTGTCAATTTAATTTATGTCAGCCGACTATAAACTTAAGCCAAGTGTTGAAGTTATTATCACAATTTTGAAATAGTTTAGGTCATGTTTGTAGGCAGTATACAGTTTAGATGAGTCTATTGTGTACTTGGTATATCTAGGACGCCTGTCATAACCTGAATCGTTGTTCCAACATAAATCTATCTTTCTTTAGATTCATATAGGCCCTTATTGTTTATTGCTGCAGCTGTAATCATGATTTCAAAAGCGAAGTGACATTTTATTTCTTTTCTCAAATGTATTCGAGTGTAGATATCAGCTTCAAAATCATTCTAGAATATATCTGTAATACCTATATAAGTAGTATATTAATCGTCTATTGTAGATCGTTGATTATCACAATATTCAACTCTTTAATTATTGTAGCTTAAATGTTGTGGGCTAGTAATACTGTGAATGTCCACATATGAATCTTTAGCAAATTACCTTACATTGATCGATGTCCGAGTTATACATGATGGTCAGCGAAGCTGTTTTTAAACCCAGCATTAATCTAAGCCCTACTTAGAAACGTATTTATAACCTAAGGCTCAGTTTCGACCCACCTATTACACATATTTTTTTCCTTACCATCCAAATCTCATACATTTACTATTAAAACATCATGATGATAAATAAGACCAATTACATAGATGCTGCCTCAAGAATTAACCTCAAAATATTCTTACGCCCAAAGCTTTTACTCATCTTTTTCAAAGTTGGTAATGAGTAATGAGAGACCACCAGATATGACGGATGACTTAAAGTCTCGAATAGTGGTGATAGATAGATCGAATTAAGTTCTTTTTGAAGTTTTTTTGGTGGTGGTAATCACCTAATCACTAGTCATGTGGTTATTAATTAGTGTTGATCTTTGGCCCGGTGATAAAAAGATGTCTGCGGGTGCAGCTAAGATCCATATTAGATACTAAAGTATATTAGGGAAGAGGTCGTCAGTTTTGTAAATTATATACCTAATACTAGTTTCTGCCCGCGACTTTGTCTGCGTGGACTTCAGGGTTGGGTGTGACCTGGATAAAAATTAGTTTATTTATTATTCCAGGCCTAGACCTACCTAGTAGGTCCAGGTAGTAGTACCTGTGTACCAAATTTCATCCAGATCCGTTCAGCTATTCTGGCATGAAAGAGTAACAAATATCCATACATCCATCCATATATCCATACTCACAAACATTCACGTTTATAATATTAGTAAGGATTTAATTAAACTCTATTTAAAACTAAAACATTTCTCAAGGCTGCATTTAGTGAACAAGATAATCTGTTTTGAAATAAGAAGTTACCTTATTTATTCACGATAATTGACTATGGACACTTACACCATCTTGCTTATGCAAATTATCGCTATCTGAATCATGTTGTTTTTATAAACAGTGAATACTATCAGGTACAAAATTAACATTACCTGTCTCATTCTTCTATCAAAATGTCCATTAAAACTGTCAGCAATACTCGTACAACAACTTACATTGGAAATATGCCAATTGCTAATGTGGGGATGTCAAGTTTAATCAGCATACCTATATCTTCATCAAAATATCTTGAACAAAGTGCGACCTACAAATTGAAGATACAAAAAATAAAATAATTGTGACGAAACGTCATTATTTGGAAACTGAATGATACATCACTAGGTATGTTAATAGGCGGCCGAAACCCAGCCATGTAATTTTGTTTCATATCATTACTGCGGCCATCGAGGGATCCGAACGGATAATGGCAGCTGAGAAAAAAACAACAATAATTACGTATAAAAAATACCCGCCATCTTTGTCTAGCGGTCAGTTATTTTTTAAGTTTTTCTTTTTATTAGTGGCGATGACGGTAGTCGTTGCATTGTTATTTGTCATAGCGTTATTTTGTCGTTGAAATATTAGTGTCGTACTTGCATGATTTAGTATTTTTAGGTTAAGATCCTTACTATATATACCTATAATATTATAAATGCGAATGTAACTCTGTCTATCTGTCTGTTTTCATGCATACATCGCTGAATCAATTTTGGTGAATGAAAGGCTTTTGTAATGCCAGTGGAACCGTAGGCAACAGTTAGTTACTAAAAAAATGCAGGATGGAATTATAAAAATGATAATATAGAAACAAAGAATCGAATGTTTTTATAAATTAAACTAACCTAACATTTTAAGTAAAAAAAAACTAAAACAGTATTTGAGCTGTATCTCACGCATCTAATCGCCTACGCTATCGACTGATGGATCGACCTTTTTATGTAACCTTCACAAAAAATTAAAGAACCACGGACGCTACTCCGAAACATAATTCGACAATAATAAAGCACTAATTTCTTTGTAATGACACGTTTGATGCCAATTTTGAGTTACAAAATTCTGAGGATGTTAGAACAGATATAGACGATACCTTGAGGTCGAAATAATAAGATAACATATATAGGTATAAAATTTACCTATCTAAACATTGCAGGAGAGATAAAGATTCAACAAAAAAGTTTGCCTTTAGAGATCCTGCCAATAGATTTGAGGGTTAAGATTATTAGAGATATCAGAAGCAATATAACCTACAGTTTCTAGGGAATGATCTAAACTTAAATTCCTTACACCCTTTCTTCAGCACCACCTCTTTTATTTTCTTGACACTAAAGACAAACTTTGAAACCATAAACTTAATAGATAAAGAGTTACTTCCAAAGATTTATGTGCCAAAACAAAATTGTGGAAAAAAATGAACTGGAATAAGCAAAAGCCTAATGCCTATTGATTGACACTTGCCATTAACCAATTGATTTATTAGATAAAGAAATACACGATCCGATTAGATTGACAATCATTGAGAAAAAAAAATATTCAAAAGCGTAGGTTGTCTTAGGTATAGCTATAAAGATTTACGAATATAAAAATGATTTGTTAAAAAACTAACATCAAATTACGTTAGTGATGCCAGAAAATAACACAGATCTGCTATTAATGCAAAAATACTCATTTTTACTTAATTTTGGTTTACATGACAGTAGATAAAGAAGGATATGAATAATAAAATAGCGGTATGAAGTTTAAAGTACTACTTAAAATGCTTTGTATATCTAGATGATATACTTACAGAGAACCCAAAGCAGAAAATTGTTTATTCAAAGTAAAAAAATCTTTTGTCATTAAAAAAATCAAGTTCACAAAGATCAAACTAAGTCCATCCAAGCATATCATTAAGCCATACTGGTATGCGACATGCTACACCCAGGAAGAAATTACCTCAGCAAAAAGTCCTAGACCCACTCGTTTGTCTAACACTAGTGTATAATTTAAGTATTATTTACTTTAATCCATGCATTGCGTGATATGGTAGCTGTAGTTAATGACGTCATTTCGAAAAATTACTTTTGATTCGAATATGTATTGCTTTGTTGCAAATGTTATTTATGTAGGTACCAACAAGATTGTAAATACAATATTATAACGTATACTGAGATTATAAAGATATCTCTCACTAAGAATCTGATTTATATTTCTTTTTTGACATTTTTAACAAAGATACTAGTATTATCTTTGCTTTACTCGGATTATACTTTACTGCCTTTACTATGTTTAAATTTGTTCTTATGACCTATTAAAAATATATTATTTAGACGAAGTGTGATAAATGCATTTCGTTTTCTCACAATTTATCTAGCAATCAGTGACATTGATTATAATAGAAATATTTTTCTGTCAGTCTGAATCAAAAATAGCAAGAATTAGCAAGAAGAATAACTAAAATAAATTCAATTTTGTATTTCTTAATTTATTTGTCAACAGCCATGAGTAAAGATTATTATTTAAATTAATTTATATGCAAATTGCGTTCAAGATTTGATGTATTTTTTGTTGAACGAATTAATTTCATTGCTTTGCGATTGTTTGTGACTAAAAATAGTTGTGAACGTTAAAACTCATTCAATATTAAATTAATTAAAGATTGCCTTTTTTAACTTGTTGACATTTAAGAACCCTATTCCAACAGTTTTGGAGTCAGTTTCTAGTCAAAATACCAGTATTTTACGGAATACTGCCATTTGACCTTCCTAGCTGTAGGTATACCGCTTTCCGTAGATTACAATAGTGGTTAGGTTTCCGGGATTCTGACCCATGTAGCAAAGCCTTAATGTACTTTCCGAGAGAAGTTTTAATGTATCATTGCATTGTTACTAAGTATACTTTCTTTAACAATTTGGTCTCCATGTAGAGAGCTTGTTGGAAACGTTTTGGCAATCACTTCGAACTAGCAATACTATAGGATGGACTTTATCCAAATGTAGAGCAAATTATAACGCACAACTTTTACATTCTCATAGTATTCCATCCCTTACCATCCCTGCCAAAATTTTGATAAGAAGAAATGGAAACGAGAAATATTTTTTAACGTTTATATCAGCAAACGAGCAGACGAGCTTAATTGACTTTACCGACGACAATTTTACTATAATAAAAAGTATCAACTAGTTAAGTTATGTCCAGGTGTAAAAACTGCAGACTTAATAGATGACAAAAATGGAACTTGACCATCGCTTATAGATAATACATGTTCTCGGGTCGTTAAAATACAAAATATTTTATTCGCTTCCGAAGCAAGGAGGTACAAAGATTACAAACTTTGTGAGTCAATTACTTGGTCGTATTAGTACGATTTTAATTTTCAAGTTTAATAACATTACGGCTCTTTACGACGGTACATTTAGAGGCTGAGCACGGATGGCGGTATATGTTCTCGACCGGTTTTTTAATTTTCTTTTTTTGTCATTTCAGGTACGTAATTGCTGTGGCGATAGCGGTGAGGTTCGCGAATGTGAACTTTATTGTTTCGGAGTAAATGAAAGGGCTGATTGGTTCGTACAGTTCATATATTGTTTATGATCCAATGTAGATTAAGGTTGATTGAAAGCGGCTGCTGTCTTGTCTATATTAGTTTATGGGATTTAAAAGTTATGGAAGGGCTAATTAGATTCTTACTAAATTATATTCAGCTATAATCTCTAGTTTCTGTTATGATTTGTATATCATTCCTTTTATATAAAGTTATACATAATTATCTTCTTTATTTAAATGTATAACAATGTAGTAATACTGGGCACTTATCACCAAAATCTTTTTTTGTATAGGTATTTAAAAAATCTTCATCCTAATCACATATATATTTTTTTGGATATTTCCGGTAATGACCGGTCGAAGAGGAAATTAAAAAAAATAATATATCAATCGACTTGAAACCTCTAACGTAATTGGAGCTTTTTTTCGGAGTAGTTAAAGGAGGTACAACAAAATTCAACTTCAAGACACCGTGTGACTTCGCTAATTAACGAGAAAAAACAAAAATCAACCGATTGGTTACACCCCTTGATTTGAAGGTTAAGGAATACTTCATGGTGCACAAAAATAACTAATTAACTATATCTTTTGTGTAGATAGTTTTACAAACAGAGATTATCGATTCAGTCATGGTATTTACGTAAATATTTTGAATCTAACAAATAAGTTTCATGGGAAACTAAGTAACTAAAATCACTGCTATCGAATAACGGTAACGTATACGATTGATTTCTTTATAGCCAAATTGTTTTTGATATTTTTTATGATTTGTTAAGGGGAAGCTTTTGTTTTTTGTAAGCCTATAATTCAATTAAATTCTATATTGCTTTCCATAATGTACAAAATTAAACAGATGGCAGGCTTATATTTAGTTGGGATCAATTATGGACCCTGTCGGGTACAGCATAGTTTAGGTAGGAGAGAGGGAGAGTCATAATAAGCTTACACTTATTTAATTTAATATTGTATGTATTATAATTATGTTTGTCGATTTTTGTTATAATCACAATTGTATAGGTACTTGACGTATAATTACAGTGTTGTTATTATGTAATACTGTACCTGTTTTATTTGTATATTACATAATGCTTTTTATTAACAAAAAAGGTGGTCTCAGAAAAGTTATTACATCTAGAAATGTTCGGACACGTCTTAAAGTAGGTATCTATTTGATGATGACGGGATCTTATCCTGAATGACAGAAAAAGTTTTAAACAATTTTGATTCGATGGAGAAATATACTAAATTTTATTATAAATAAAAAAAAAACTAAATAATCGGTTGCAAAAACTACATAATGTTCAATTCTGAAGATGTACTATTTCTATTTAAATTTAGAGAGAATCTAAATTGTCAGCAGCTGTCGAATGAGTTGATTTTCATAAAAGACAAAATCAATTTATATTACGTTTATAGTACCCCGCAATTGAAGTCCAGGCTTATTTCCAGGACTGAATTTTTTCATAAAAAATAAGTTAGTCATCTCACAAAATGCAGAACATAGCCTTAACAGAAGCGGCATGCTCAAACACGTAACACACATTAAAAATTCGTTACCCCGTATCCTAACTCCGTAATAGATCCGTGGCATACATCGTCAGTATAATTGCCACAAATTGCTCTTAATGACCGATACCTGTGTTGATGAATCCGATAGTTCTTCGAGAATTGTGTAACGATCTGGCATTGTAAGGGTCTGGTGTTGATTGGGCTTTTAGCATTCCTGTATGAGGCGCCGTTGATTAACTGAATTTACGTTGGGAGGCTTATTTAGGCTGTTTTAGTCTGAAAGCGGTTTTTTTTATGGGATTGATGGTAAGCGATTACTGCCGCCCATGGACACCCGCAACACCAGAGGAGTCACGAGTGCCTTGCCGACCTTTTAAAAGGGGATTGGGCCTCCGGTAACCTCACTCACTCGGCGAAACACAACGTAAGCGTTGTTTAACGCCGGTTTTTTGTGAGGCCGTGGTATCACTCCGGTCGAGCCGGCCCATTCATGCCTAAGCATGGCTCTCCCACGTAAAATTTTAGATTATTACCTAGTACCTAGGGCAGAGTTATTTCTTACTACTATAATTCCTTACGAATTAGTAAAAAAAGAACCCGTACTACAACGTATCCGTACTAAAAACGGGATAGCGCTATGTAACTTGTATAGCGGCATCTTTGTCCACCAATGTAAACCCTCGAGGTAAAACCACCACGTAGACCTAAATAGTACGGATCCAATTCCTTTTATTCAAAGCCAAGACTTTAATTTATTACAAGAACGTTTCTCGAAATAAATTAAAATCTTAACACCAGATCAACATAATTAATTTTATCAACGAAACCATTTATTGAAATTCCTAGAAATTAGCTCAAATGCTCGATAGTCTCTATGTAAACAGTTATTACGACAAAAGTTGCTTGCTTTACATGCGATAAATTCCAAAATTAGCATAAAGCTGTGGTCAGTTGCTGACCGCCATATTGTTTACGTAATTGAGATTGTTGATGCATTTCAGAAACCTGATGTTGGTGCTTTTACCCTATTTAGATTTTACCTATATTTGGTTATAAACTAAAAAATACGATTTTTTCATGGTAGCGCAATTTTTTTTTACGATTCGATTTTGACGATTCTTTTTGCTTGCCTGAATCCAATATAGTCCTATTCGATTAGTGAGTATCGATTCCAAAGATATGCCACTAATCGCATAAGTCAATCTTGTTTGTTTAAAAAGTTATAAACGTTTTTACACTAGTGCTGTGTAAACGTTTTATCAATAAAACTCCATATCGGTCTAATAATTAATTACTTTATTTGGCCGAATGATATTTCCAAGAACTAAAATATATTGTTGTCCTCAATTAACGAGGTACCTTACTTCCTGATTGGGTTCTAAGAAAAATATTGCACAACTTTATTAAATGATTTATTGCGAATTAGTATTTAAAAGTAAATATTAGGTATCATTGGTATTTTTGTTTTAACTAGAAAATAACGGTGGGATTATTAACAGTTAACATGACTTTGGTCAGTTTATATCTCCACCAATAGGTTCCATGTGTGCGTGTATGTGAGAACTGGTGTTTATAACCGCACCCACGATATAGAAGAATAAAGGTGGTGTGCAAAGTTTAAAAAAACGATTTATTATAAAGAATGTTTGAAGTATTTAGACTTTGACTTCGCATAGTGTAATTATTTTTTTATACCACTAAGGTGGCAAACAAGCATATGGCCCGCCTGATGGTAAGCCGCCACCGTAGCCTATGGACGCTTGGGACACAAGGGGTGTCATTCGCGCGTTGCCGACCCTGTAAATTAAGGACGAATAGTTGGACTGGCAGCATAGGACACATGCTGCCATACATGACACCGGCGGTAACAAAACACCACCGGTCCCCCACACTGCCAACACAACACTTCTTCGCGGAGCTCTGGCGACCTTGCTCACCGTTAGGAACACAAAATAGCACGGAGCTATGTAATTTGACTACGATTTACTGCAAGGTACTTCTCAGTCGAGCAGCTCCAATTGGGAGTGGAATTATTCAATTCCACTACGCCCTATCTCTTTTAGAATTACACCATCTTGATGGTATCGACCGGGTGAATATTTGAAAAATGTTAGAACGTCATTAACTTCATCCCAAAGTTAAGAATGCAGATGTTTAAAACTACAATTATGATTATGAAAACTTAAACTACACCACTATAAGCTTGTGCAAGCAAGCTTAAACTACAGCACTGCAAGCTACAAGACAAGAATAAAAACAATCTGAACTATGCAAGAGAGAACTACTATGATGAGAAGAATGATTTGTTAAATAATGTTCGAATATTCACCCGATCGCGTTGTGCGTGCTGATTGGCTTGTCGGAGACCTTCACTAATCTTAACCAATCAGAGAGCCGAACGCGGTCGATGCGTAAAATCAAGATGGTGAAAATAAAATAACACTAGGCCCTCTGCTTACACTCACAGTTCTGATACGTTTGAGTTCCCATATAATAGGGGCGATCCTATTGCTATTTATCGGGTACAAATCTGCTATCTGCTACATAATAACTTTGCCCGACCTGGGAACGGTACCCAGGAACTCACAATACAATCAGCAGGCGTGGTCGAGACCACTACACTAATTTAGGCAGTTAATTGCCCCAAAAAAAACTTCTATAATATAATACCTATATTATGATAATTTAGATCTCATATTAGGAATTTAATGAAATGGAGATTGTGCAACTATGTATCTATTAACATAATAGGAAATTAATACAAATAAGAAAAAAACAGGACCACCTTGTATTTTTTGTATTAAGAATTAGATCTTACAGAAATGTAATAAAAAATCAACCTACGCGATATTTGTCTAATATAGCACATTTAGTATTAAATATTCATAGTAAAAATTTACACCCTGCTGTTTTATAAATAAGCATATAAAACATATTTTCTATAGTAAAGGATAAAGTTAACTTTATGAAAAATTTGACATATAATTATAATACAAGGATATAAAGGACAAAGGATGTTCTATAATGCAAGTACCTATGACAGAATGCAAAACGCATGTGTTGTTAGCTTTTATAATCTATGTCGAGACCTTACTGTGTACTTAACTCTTTTGTCGACTGTACTTATACCTAATATTAACTATGTACCACTGTTCTTTTTATAATTCTGAATATCCTAGCCGGTAGCCAGGAATTCATTTCAACAATAAATAACAACTTTATTTTATAATGACTGACTTTTCGTGGGAGAGCCATGCTTCGGCACGAATGGGCCGGCTCGACCGGAGTGGTACCACAGCCTCACAGAAAACCGGCGTTAAACAACGCTTACGTTGTGTGAGTGAGTGAGTTAGGTTACCGGAGGCCCAAATTCGTTTTAAAAGGTCGGCAACGTATACGTGACTCCTCTGGTGTTGCGGGTTTCCATGGCGGCGGTAATCGCTTACCATCAGGCGATCCATCTGCTCGTTTGCCCTCCTATCACATGAAAAAAAAATTGACTGTTTCGGGACCTCAACTGCCCCCTCCCCCGTCTACGGGCATCATCATCTGCAACCATGAGAATCAGCGGCATTTGTTGGACTCATAGGTATATAAAAACTGACTTGCTTGTCTCTATATTTGGGGATTCATCGTGGTCAAATTTACCACGAACTACTGTGTACCTAGTTTGAACACCCGAATCCCAATAGCCGCATAGTTAAACAATAAAAATCCCATTGACAATAAATCAAGCATATTATTCGAGATATTCATTTAAGATAACAGAGCAGCCAGACTGTTTTGTATATAAAGATTGTCTTAAGAAAATTTTATAGCGTTTTTACGATCTCAAATACGTTGATCGTCTGATTAGTTGTCAGCATGGATAGAAGGTCAAGCGCCAATATGATACTGTGTAGAATATAATTTTAATATATTATAATTACTTTTTAATTGATAGTTTTTTGACTTCACACGTTTTATGGTCGTTTCTCTGATAGTTTCGTTTTCCACTGACCGCGTTTTTGTAAAGACTTACCACAATTTCCATGTTATGCATACGGCCCGCGTGATGGTAAGCGGTTACCGTAGCCTATGGACGCACGTTATGTCAACATGTCTTTATTATTTGAAGGAATAAGCAGATCTCTTATCTCTCCCTCTCTGCTTATCCCTCCCCATTTTGTTAGTACACTCTCATCAATGAACTTAATAGGATACAAATCTAAAATTTCAGCTGCTACTGAGAATTTTGTAGAAAACGTCATATTTAAACGCTTTGTTCACTCTGATACATACCGGGAACTGCGGCCGCTTTTTCGCTGACTGACTCAATTTGCCTTTGGAAGAGTAATAGCAATCAAGAGAATCCGTTCTCCATCAAAAACCACATCATTGTACCACAATAAGCGTTTGCATCATATCAAAGGTTCGTGACTACACTAGCAATTCACTTGGCGTTGTCCGCGACAGTCATTCAAATTGTCTTATTGTGATGCGTTGTCAGAATGATGATGACTAGACTGTTTATATATACTTCGGCTGTAGCACCAATCACAACGGAGATTGTAACTGTAGTCTTTTTTATGGAATACTAGCTATTGTCCACGGTTCCACCCGCATTTTGAAAGACTTTTTGAGACAAAAAGTAGGCTACATCCTTCCTCAGAATGTCATTTATCTCCTTGTCAAATTTTATCGAAATCTGGCGAAATCAAGATTCGCGAAAAGTTTAGGTAACAGATAAACAAACAGCAAATCGCATTTATAATATTAATTCGATCTGGTAGTCGCAAGTGAGGTCCGGGGTTCGATTCATAAGTTGAGCAAAGTTTGGATTACGCCAATTTAATGGCAGTAGACTCAGGGTTAGCATTAAAATAATCTGATGACGAGCGATTTGGAAAGAGAGAAGGGGGCCTCTGCCCAACAGTGGGACGAAATGAGCTAGAAAAAAAACGCCATTAAAGAAATACAAGCACTTATCGCCGTGACTGGGCAAGGGAAAGCAATTACCTACGGTTTTTAGTCGGTAGGATACCCTACCGCCTCCACAGATGGCAGACAATACTTGAAGAATATTCCTACTCTCATAAAAAATAGAAGCCACGTTGAGCGTAGCGGCTGGTTGTTTGGCTTATGAATCAGAGGTTGTGGTTACTATTCCCGCACAGAACAAATATGTACTTGTATGACCTACAGTTAGTTGTTTCGGGTCTGGGCGTTTGTGTATATGAGAATTTGTGTTCGTAAATGCACCGACAGGAGAAAGGGAAGGACCTACAGGAGAAAATCCTAGTGCGGGGCAGCGTTTATTAAAAATTTAAAAAAAAACTGGTATAACAGAATGTTAATATTCTTCGGTCAAGAAATATTTAACACTTGTAACTATCATCTATTAATTCTCACTTAACGGTTATCTCTAGGTTAATTTAACGACAATCAACCACTCTGAGATGACGGTTGATAACTGAACTCATTACACCATGCTTCCCCGGTGACGGGCAAAGTCGGGTAAATTAATGATGCTTTACGTTTTGCTTGAAAATGACGTTAAAAGACATTTCCTGGCTTATTAATTTATTATTACGGACGGTTACTCATCAAGTGATTGAAATCCAGTTTATGCTGGCCTAGGATTATATAAAGCTTTCAGTACAATGAAAGGTCAGCTTATACTAGAAATTGAAATATCCGCAGTTGTCTCGTTTTTTCTTATCCCGTGGTAATTTCCCAAAACGCCAAAAATTTTTTGCAAAATTTCGAGTAACGCTAAACATTTTAGTCATCCTCGCCAAAAAACTACGTAACGGCAGAGTTATCGGCTTCTGCGCCACGGGTTGTGGGGTTCATCCCCACACCGAGCAAATATTTGTATGATCTACAGGTAGTTGTTCCTGGTCTGGGTGTTTGTATATGTGATGCACCGACGCCGATGACACAGGAGAAAATCCTAGTGTGGGGCAACGATTTTTTAGAAGAAAAGAAAAGGAACGGCTATTCCCTTTAGGGTTAGTTTATTAAGCGGCTCCAAAAGAGGAAAAGCTTATCCATTATTCTCTTTACTTACATACATGCCATCACATCTGTAGGTATTCCCTCAAAGGTTAGGCAGAGGTGTACTAATTTAAGTACAACTACAGTTTGCCGCTATGTTTAGGTCCCACGTAACAAGGGCGAGCCTATTACCTCCTCTTTACTCCGAGCTGCTACTGAGAATTTCATAGAAACGCTCAATAACACTTTGCTCGACCCGGGAATCGTAGCCATGGCCTCTAGCGTAGCAGTCTGTAATAAATACAATGTCATCATATCAGTCCATTTTATACATAAGCTGCACAAAGACAAAAATATTGTTCAGTATAACCCCAGTACATAACAGGGTGTGAACATAAAAACTGTCTCTGGTCGGCCACTGACACTAGCCCCGCGCGTGCGCTCGCAACTCCTGCGCATAATTGAACCGCTTGCATTGTTCGCGGGCGTCGCCGGCGCATGTGATTTGTAGTAGCAACGTTTTTTTGTTTGAAACAAATGAGTTTTGCAGTGTCTTGTGGCTGTTTCAATTTTGATGTTTGGATGGTTTTTGATTTCATGTTTCAATATCACTGTTTTATTTGTCAAGGTCTAACTTTTCGAAGAATTTTTTTCTTATTTTAATTTGTATAGAAAACTAACTAAACTCCAAAATTATCCTAATTAATTATTTGAAATTATTCTGTAGGTATTAAATATTAACAGTATCTATACGGTACGGCTTTAAGTCCCATATAATAGGCGGGCCTTTTACTATTAACTGAGCATAAATCCAATTGCCAAGCTGCTACATAAAAATCCAAAGACTTATACTCTACTAGAGAATAGGATCTAGGACCTCACGCTCGGTAGCCGCAGAGCAAAAGCCTGCCAAAATCCAGATAATCCTTTGTACATTCCAATACTGACCCGCCCTTTGAACTTCAACAGAAACTCGGTAAGGTTCATAACGGGTACTTGATATATGACAAGCTACACGTCATCGGTCCACGATATTAAATGACCGTTTTAGCAGAAACTGTTTAATATATAACCGAGAAACCGTGAGACCAATTTGTGTATAAAGGTTCTGTATGGTAACTGTTTCACTGATATGGTATCGTCGTGCGATGTTAATGGAAAAAAATTCAACTAAATTTTTTTTATTCGTGATAAGCTTACGCTTGACCGGCAGTTCGCCTGATGTTCGATACTGCGATCTACGATGGAGCACGCTTGCCTAGAAGTAGCCGATTCACTTGTGATTTAAAGACACCATTTTTTTACGTGGCAGAGCCATGCTTCTGCATGAATGGGCCGGCTCGACCGGACCGGACCATGACTTCTCTGGTATTGTGGGTGTCCATGGGCGGCGGTAATCGCTTACCATCAGGCAATCCGTCTGCTCGTTTGCCCTCCTATCCCATAAAAAAAAACACCAAGATTATATCTATTAGGGGAAACCCACTCGGGAAGTGCATTCCATATTTCATCGGTACGCATGATAAAAGTGGACTTAAAGCATTTCTTTCGGGTTTTTGGAATGTCCACCATGAATCGATAACACTTTTTCGTGCTTCTAGTCGTCCGATAGTAGAAAGGGCTAGGGAGAATAAGATCGTGGAGATCCTCCTCCGAAATGCATCCGATACATAGGTTCATCCATCGATCATGGAATCAAATACCTACAGGACTTCTAGCGTGGTATATTATTTATTAGTATTCAATTAGATTCCCTAGATTATGGTCGAGCTACACAATAAATGATGCATGCGTGCCGTCAGCTGGGACTGGCCTACTCAAAGCCGCTATGGTTCTTTCTTCAAAAGGCCATTTCAGGCATCGTCTTGCATTGTAACTCACATATTTGCTACTACCTACTATGTCTGGACTTTAAAAGAGACCATGATTCTCTGAGTTTGTTTCGGCGTTTCTTCTCAGAGATCGTCAGTTTGGAAATGCTGGCGCTATCTAGTTAAAAAAACGTAAAACATTGACTTGTAAAAGTGTCTTTAAAAGATCTATTTACAGAAATAATTATCATGTATGTAACTTTTTTGTTATATAAAAATCATATTTATCGCAATTATATTTGCTGTGTTTTATTAAACATCAAAAATTTAAAATACTAAACAGTTCCTACAATAAGTACATGCCCAAAATACAAATTCAAGCATTTCCTGGGGCCGTATTATGACGTGTTAACACCATCATTTTTACGTTGTAAGAAAGAGATGCCGCTCTACATATTAAATAACCACATCTCTTTCTCACAACGTAAAAATTATGGCGTTAACACGTCATAATACGGCCCCTGGAGTGTCTTCAGAACCAGTAATAGTCGGACTTCAAACAATTTTATTTGTTACTAGACTGTTCTGTTGCTAACAAAGGTATTTTGTTTTGTATAATTATATACAAAAACAAAACAGTCGCATTGAGAAATCCCTCCTTTTTTTAAAGTCGATAAAAAAACAAAATGGTTATATACTGGTTTCTGACACTTACGCGAATATTAGACATTGAAATAAAACTACTTTTTACGGATTTTATCGCGTTGTATTGATATTATTTGATTCCCGACGTTTCGGATCCTTTACAGCATCCATAGTCACGGGTGGACTAAGTTGTTGGACGTCTTAATGTTACAATTACTAACAAATAATATCAATACAACGCGATAAAATCCGTAAAAAGTAGTTTTATTTCAACAAAATGGTTATTACAAGTCGCCACAATGATTTTATTACATATTTATTAATTAAATACTCGATTCCGGAAGATCCCTAAGCCAATCCCTGGACCCCACTTTGGGTGTTCTCAGGGTTCATAATTTTTGACCGATGCATCATTGAACAAATTAAATCCGGTGCCAAAAATAATTTATCAGTCCGCGCCCCGAACGATTATTCACGCTTATGACAAATGGTGGTGAACTGAGCAGTATATTTCACGGATTTGTGATTTGCAATACATACTTTCGGTATTGGATATTAATTCGACAGTTTTTATTTATAACTTCATACTTTTGTCTGGCCAGACTTTTTGTGAGTCATGTGAATGAAAAATACAATATTATACGACAAAAAATTACATTCCACCACGCCTGTATTCCCACAATGTTTAGGTAGAGGTGTACTAACGTATACCAATAGTTTGCCAGTGTAAATCCGATAAGGTTATTGCCATTATAGGGGCATAAACCCAAATTCCGAGGTAATAAGTTGCATCCGAAGGAATGGAAACTTTTGCCTCAAAATATCTTTAAGTTACGAGTGAAATTGCGGTAACAACTTACTTACAACAGGTAATATAAACATATCAAAGGTTATTTTAGTGAAGGAAAAATTCAATTTTGTAATCTTAGCATGGAAAATGCAAAAAGATATCAAAGGTTCTTCTATAAAAACTCATTCCACTTTATTTTTCCGTAGTCGGGTAAAAAAACATGATAAACTGGAAATGGAACGAACAGAACTTGGCGCGAAAATAAAAGTACAAGGTTTAACTACCCATCAATCAGAATGTGGACTCCTAATCGAAAGGTCGTGACTTCAAAGCCGATCTCATTACACCATTACAATAAACTCCGTCCTTTACCGTAGACCTTATATCAAAAACAGAGTGCATAGATTTAAAAAAACTGGACAAGTGCGAGTCGGAGTCACCCACCGATGGTTCCGTACAAAATTGTAGGTACATAATTATTATAAATAATAACAAATGTATAGTTTTCAGATTTTCCCCTATACTTATAGTATAAGACGGTATTACTTGCCAAATTTCATAGTTCTAGGTCAATGGAAAATACCCATACCCAAAATTTTCATTCCCTTGAGAGTGTCGAAATATACGTTTTTTGTAGTATAAACGGCCGTATCTTTTTTTTTACGTTAACTTAGTAGTTTGATTTTTTGACAGCTCTTCAAGGGACTGTAGATCTGAGTATATGTTTTTCATTTCAACTGGATACCTCCACGAGTTCCCGACCTAAAGGGTCTTGACCTACAGACGGACGGACGGACAACAAAGTGATCCTAAGGGTTCCTTTTTTTTCTTCTGAGGTACGGAACCCTAAAAACAACTCTGGCACGGTTGTCCGAAATATTTGAAACGTGCATTTTATATTTTATTCTTCACATTAGCATATTAATATATACCGATATTTTTAATCACGAATCTGATAAGTCGGATATTAGCATAATTATAAGAAACCGAAATATATTATTAACATCCTAATCTTTCTTTCAACTAGGTATGTCGGGCTTAGCTTAGAGTAGAGAGAGAGTAACATAGGCTTTATTTTTTTATTTTATTAGAGAATCCAACGAAAATTATTCCTATAATGTAACCCAAGGTATCAAAAATTTGCCCTTAAAAGTCATTATTTGACGTGCGCTGCGATTTTGTTAATATTATTATTGTTAATTAAATAATTACTATGGAGATCCCTTTGACACTTTATCTGACGTATGCTGCCATTTTTTTATTTGTTAGAAAAAGGTTACTATGGAGATCCCATGACAGACAAACAGACAGACTTTGTGAGGATATTTGGATGTTTGTTACTTGAAGAGTTAACGCAAACGAAGTCGCGGGCAGACGCTAGTATCGATAAATTCTCAGGCTTTTCGAGTTTCCAACTTTCACAAATGAATGTCGTAGTGTTCCTATGATAACCGGGATCGACGGCCACATAGGGAGGGGTCTCGATATGCTAAGAATGGTCACCCATGCATAAACTGACCGCGCCCAACGCAACTTAACCTTACCAATCGATTGATGATCGTAGTTATTACTCACATACGACACCCAAAATAAACGGTATCGAAAGTTCTATATAGTAGATCATATTAATTAAATAAACACATCTACTTAATAGATAAATGCAGCAATGGGAACAATCAGCTCCATTTAACGCGAATACATTGCAGTTTAATTGTGGTTTAACGTGATTAAAATGCGTACATAATCTTCAATGGATGAGCGACGCATCGATAGCATCTTCGCGAGGATAAGATGAGAACACTAATTATGTTTCTATGGTGCGCGGACGCAGGAGGGGCGGCATTCCGTCGGTGCGTTGACCTCGCTCACAGAACAACATAGCCGTAGATCGAACGAAAAAATATAAATTGAAATATATAATATTAATGATTTATATTAATTATCGCACGTATACCTAATAAATTACTAGATATTTTTGAATTATATGTACTTTTTATATAAGGTATTAATTGGACTTGAAATAGCGCTTCTATTTTCGTAATCATTAGGGTATCAGTTAATTGATGCTGCAGTTTCTTGACGGCTGATTAACTGATATAAAAGTGGTGTAATTACTGTCCAATTAATTTAAGTGCTAAGTTACTAAGTGATTGATAATTGCTTGACATTCCGGGCTATACAGCTGTTTTAATAGATAAACTGCACAATCTAGATTTTGTTGCTCTAAATGATACATCAATTTGGCTTTAATTTATTAATCAACTAGCTTTTGCCAGCGACTTCGTCCGCGTGGAATAGTTACTTTGTTCCCTAGTTCTTCGCCCGCGGTTTCACCTGCGTTGCCCCGTTCCCAAGGGTTGTAGCGTGATGTTTTATAGCTTGAAACCTTTCTCATGAATCACTCATTTTCCCAACATTTCCCTTCACTGCTCTGCTCCTATTGATCGTAGCGTGATGAAAAGTATACTATAACCTGCCCAGGATTATGAAGAACAATTGTACCAAGTTTCGTTGAAATCCGTCGAGTGGTTTTTGTTTCTATAACGAACATACAGACAGACAGACAGACAGACAAACATTTTACTGATTGCATTTTTGGCATAAGTATCGATCACTAATCACCCGCTGATAGTTATTTTGGAAATATATTTCATGTACAGAATTGACCTCTCTACAGATTTATTATAAGTATAGAAGATATTCAAATGAAGGAGCACTGTATTATTTTTGTTAAAATGTTTAAGAATCACAGTAGATAATTTATTTTATTTTAATCTATGTCTGTATGTATGTATTTTCTGTGAAACAGTAATGCATCAAAAATAGTTTTTTTTTTACGAATGAAGGTTTTTATTTATGGATACTATGTTTCTATTTCAATTTTATCCTAAACATTGTGCATGTCCATAATTAATATAAACACTAGTCTTTCTCTCTGTTTTGTTATTGAACAATATTTGTTTGCATTGTTGATGTGACTTGAAACAATCGCCTTGACTTGAAACTATAAAAATAACCGCCGCCTGTCTAAACCGTTGCTTGCTCTGTGGCAGTCGGCAGATGATATACAGTATCACAGTGTGCGGCGCAAATGTGCTATCTCAAGCTATTCTGCTTAGAGACAATCGTACGTTTTGTGAAGTCTTTTTGAACACCGACCTGACATTGATGTAGCTACTCTGAATGACATAGATCTCGGGTCGATGTACATGTTTTGAGAAATGAAGACACCGTTTTCTGGGTTGGGCATTGGATTGAAGGTGATAGTTGAAGATTGAAAATAGAAAGGCCTCATTGAATGGCAACGCTGCCAGGTTTTTAGGTCTTCCAACTGACAGAGATACGGAGGAGATTCTAGATATGTTTGTAAAATGTGTATTAATTACGCTTTAGTTGTTAAGATTATTATGCAGAGCTTATGATTTGGGTTATTATATCACAATAACTTGTTGAAAATGTATTTATCTATAATGACAAATTATTTATTCAAAAGAAAAATTGGTTTTAGTTATTATATTTTATTAAAATTGCCAGTGCGATAGTCTATCAGCCTAAATACTACATTGTTTTTTCCACTAAGGAGATCATTTCACATTAGGTACTTTTATGGAACTTATGATACATTTCGAATATTAAATGCGACATGACTTTTATACACATAAAAGTAAAAAATAATCTCCGAGTTCTATTAAAATTTCAATATAATAAAGCATTTTAAAAAGCCATTTAGAAAAAATATCATTAAAATTTACTACTGTGACAAAAGGAAACCAATTTCTAAGCAAACAAACCAGAAATTACCAAGAAACTATCTAGATATAGAAGACAACTATAACAAAAGATGAAAACAATCTTAAACACACAAAACTGATTTCAAAATTATATCCAAATAATATTACACGAGGTCGATCATTGTCGAGCATTTCAATCGAAACCTCTTAGTTTTTTTACACTACAGTGCAAACAAGTTTTTGTGGCAGCAGGAATATGAAATTTTAAAATTGTTTTACGTGAAAAAATAGACAACTGTTGTTCAAAATGAAGTTTTTGCCCCTTTGAAAATATTGTAATTGGTCATGGTGTGAAGCGAAGTCAGGATATGCAATATTAAAAAGTATAGAATATTATACTATGCTGTACTATTACAATATTATACTGAGAATTTTATACAAAAACCCGATAACATTGCTCGACCTGGGAACCGAATTAACGGCCTTTAGCAGAGCAATCGCGCTTAGAACCACTAGACGTATATAGAATTTTCTAGTTATATAACTATAACTAGAAAATTCTAGTTATAGTTACTATTGGATAGTGTGTTATTTAAGAGGAAAATTTATCATCATTTAAATTCGTCTCATACGTCTAGTGGTTCTAAGCGCGACTGCTCTGCTATTGGCCGTTAATTCGGTTCCCAGATCGAGCAATGTTATTGGATTTTTGTGTGAAATTCGCAGTAGAAGCGGTCTTAAGCAGGTATAACAAATCGGGTTGCGGTAAGTATGGAGGACTGAGCACACAGCACTCATCAAGCAATCGGCGTTTGGATTTATGTCCGGTTAATAGCAATCAAACAAGCAGCAATCATCGCCAGCAACACCATCACTATCACTAGCGCGTTGTCATCTTGAGACCTCAGTTGCATAGTCTCATATGCTTACTTTCACATGCTTGCTTGTACTTTCACTACTTACATTGTGCGTCAAGTGAGGGTTGCGCTTACCCTGTTCCTAGAAATATTTTGAGGATGAATGTGGATGGATATAAGGGATGGGGCAGACCAAAGTAAAGATGGATGAACTGTGTGAGAGATGATATCACTACAAAGAAAGTGAAAAAGATATACTGCATGCTGAGGATCATGATGACATTGGCCTTTGAATCAGAACACAATAATACACATGCTTAATCTTATCCAATCTATCTAGCCTGTATTGTCCCACTGCAGGACAAAGGCCTCCCGCTCCCTTTTCCACAGATCTCTGTTCTTTGCTAGTAAGGGCCAGTCCTATCGGTAGGACTCATACCCGTCTCTCCATCTACGTCTTGGTCTACCGCGCTCATATTTAGCAGCAGAATATTTGGAAATACGGCGGTGCCTGTGCCTCTCTACACTTCCATGTCGAAAGTTTAAAATCACCACGTTCAAGCCTATTTAACTCCGAAACATCACCAACAATTCATTTTCCCACTGTAACTCAATTATAGAACAGTTATCTTAATTAAGCTTGTAACTTCTACACCTTAATATTCGTGGGACGCTAACTTTGAAAGTAATATCTATGAGGAGAGAGATAGACAACAATTTTGACGTTAGTTTGAAAACGTAAAAATAAAACTCGAATTATTATTTTAACCGACTATAAAAAATCTACCTGGCTTCTCAATATCGTTTTATTTTTGCAATTTTGGTTAAATGCCATTTTTTTCTTTGGATAGATCGTTTTATGTATGTTTTGTTATGATCACACAAAGAACTATGGAATTTTAATACTCTGTGACTGTCGTGGTTTCAAGTGAAGCTGCTCAACGTGAAGTCCTGGGCTATTTTCCCAGGCAGATAAAGTGTTAGGTAATTAGCTATTTTTAATTAGGATATTCTAAATATCAGCTCGATATTTTGCGTTAGTATCCCCTGGTTAATTGGTCCATGTCGACACTAAGATTACATTAGAACATTTTTTAATTACACGAAATTAATTATTGAAGGAAAATTCACAAGAAAAACTACGATCAAACGGTAAGATAACTTATAACGTTTGCTAAGACAGGTAATAACGCAGAAGATATGAGTAGCAACCAACGCACGGTAGGTATCCTAACATTCCTAACCCGTTTACCTCATTTCACTTTGTCAATTCTCAGATGAATGAGGCTTGTTTTGTGAGATTGGAGCGTGAAATGGGATTAAAGTATATTAATTCTTACTAATATTATAAACGTGAAAGTTTATGAGTATGGATGTTTGTTACTCTTTCACGCCAGAACAGCTGAACGGCTCTGGATGAAATTTGGCAAACAGATAGATTATAGCCTGGAATAATACATAGGCTACTTTTTATCCGGGTCGGACCCAATCCTGAAGTCCACGCAGACAAAGTCGCGGGCAGAAGCTAGTTATATTATCTGACTTGCTCGGTGGTAGAACCTCATGGGGTCTGACTGGCAGGCGACCACCCCTACGTCGGAGTCTGTCGTAAAGCACCTTGGTGTGTTTCGACCATTGCGCCTAAGAGCCGGTTTCCCCTCGGTTGCTGCGGCTCTGGGGCTTATTAAGGATCGGCAACACATCAGCAATTGATGCATTAAAAATAATCTATTGAGAAATGTTAAAGAAAAAGTACTTACAAGGAACATTTTGAAGGTAACAGATTTTATGAAATCATTTATCAATATTAACACTAATTAAAATGTCTAATACTATTTATCCTGGAAAGTAATATATACTTAAAAACTCAGTATCATATAAATGTACAAATATAGCAGCACTAAAAAATACCGCCATATCATTTCAATAATGATGAAAGCAAATTCAAAAAGCTGTGTGTTCTTTTTCTTTTAAATAAAACCGCTCGTTCGATGTATTTAATCAAAGTCCAAATACAAAGAAGGATTAAAATGGCGGTCGCCATTTTGATAATGTTGAATATTTTTTGTCGTTTAACTGAGTGACACTTTACAAAAACCCCGTCTACCATTAGATGACCTCAAATTTATAATAATTTTATTACTTATATTAATATTTCAACAGATTACTGCGGACAAAAAATATTGTACAAGCTCATGCAATCTGTCTTATGCATAAACTAGTTTTTTTGCATAATTAAGTAATTGGCGTGTCATTTTTTTTTTGTTAGCTGCCAAATATTAGTTTCATTGACACTTTAATTCTTCATTCAATCCTTTCTGTTTTTATTATTTAACACTTGACACACACAAGTACAAAAAATTAAATAAAAAAAACATTACAAATATTATCGAAATAAAGAAAAATAAATGAAATTAACACTGAATGCCTAAAAACGTGACACTAATAATGGCGACACGATTGGTGTAGCGGTTGAGCGATCGATTCTGCGCCACGTGTTGTGGGTTCAATTCCCACAAGGAGCAAATATTTGTATGATCTTACAGGTAGTTGTTCCGGGTCTGGACGTTTGTGTATGTGAGAATTTGTGTTTGTAAACGGACCCACGATACAGCAGAAAATCCTAGTGTGGGGCAACGGTTTTTTTAAAACAAACACAGAATTTTAATTGCAACCTTTGTAAAAGTTAAAATAGAAATTAAACCTTCCATATTTAATATGGAATACTTATGTACGCCAGAAACGCATAATTCAAGCTTATAAAATATATTTTTAGAAGAATTTAGAATCCAAAACGTTTTTCGAAAACAAAAACCGAATACATGATCGATTTCAGTAAACTGTCCTCAGTTTCCTGATGACAGATGCACAACACTGGTTAGATCGTCTGCGCATACGTCGAATTGAATCGTTCTAAAAGGAAATAATAACGTCGTCTACGCAGTTTGATGTATCAGTGATTTGTATGCTTATTTGTCATATGTAAATACAGTAAAATGGCGGTGAATGCTAAACAATGTCCTTTATTCACATTGAAACGACTGTTATTGTATGCTAAAATTTTAGGTTCGATGCTCGGATGATGATGGAACTTGTAATTATTTTTGTTTATATTATAAAGTGCATCAAGGGCGCCCTTGCTAAAGCCGGTATTAATGCCAGGTAGACAATAAAGTCGTTGAGGTCAATAAAATTAAGAATAAATCTCTGCAGTTCTACTTATACAAGTCTGCATAATTATGTTTGCGATTAAATGAAAAATAAAATTGTTTATTCATTTATTGTCTTTAGCAGTTGACCTGTATATATTCAAAGGAATTAATTAATATAATATTTATAGCTTTAATTAACTAAAATAAGAACTATAAAAATATTATATATTGTATTTAATTAATGAAAATACTTGAAGTTTATTTAAAGAAAAATCGCTCTATATATATTATGAAGTCTGCAATTTCACTTATCAAAAAATGTTACCCAATTTGTTAATCTCACATATAGTCACCGAGACGGATGCTGTACAGTTAAAAAATCACACACCATCTTTTACATAATATTTCTCAAGCCAAAAACACAAATGTAATTTCTTTGCGACTCGTACATGCATTAAATGAGACACCTCATAATTTTGTTTCTCGTTTTGAAAAAAGCGAGTTTCAAAAATATCACCGCGTTACCATCGCGGGTAGGGCTTCGTAATTAAAAGTATTAAAGGCAACTTATGGTGTGCTGATTAAAGATTGCTATAATACAAGTGTTCGGTGAAATATAGCGTGGTTCGGAAATAAATATGTTGGTGCAAACGACACTGATTGGGGGCAGGAAATCGTGATACGAAAGACTTTCAGAGTAACTGTAATTGTGGATTAAGTTGTACATTTGCTTCGAGCTGTAAAGAAGCCTTAATTAAACTAGATAGGGACAGGAAAGAAGAAATAAACGAACTAAAATAAAATTAAATGGTCAAGTGCTGTATCTACTTAATTGAACGTAAAGCTATTTATGTTCAGTAATTATGATGCTTTGCAGATCAATTTTTACGCAACACAAATATAATTTTATACATACTTGGCTGTATAAAAATTCATAGGTATAAATATTTCAGCTCGGTTCGATAGTATAAAGTTCTCTTCAAGAGTGCTAACAGTAAGCATGTAAATCTACAGTTTAACCTCAAAGATCGATAGTTCAATATAATCGTGGTCATTTCATAGCAACTACTCCTATTAGTTACTCAGATCCCATTAGCAACATACCTATTAACTGGATACAAAGCTCCTATAAGCAATAGTAACTAAAGATTATAAAAAAGACTGAATTCTCCTTTGAACTACAGGTACTTACTGCTCCTCCTTCATAAACCTAATGAATACATGCTATCATTTCTGAAGAGCACGCGATCGGCAAGCAAATGATCGCTCTTTGAAAATGTGATAAACTGGCAATTCCAGCTTTTATCTGATTTTACTAATTTCAAATAACAGCAAGCGTTAATGTCGCATTACAGTAATGAGTCTCCGATCCGCTTAATTAAAAAACTTTAAAGATATTTCTTCAGTGTATGTATGTATTGTGTGTGTGTATGTGAGAAAATATGAGTATAATTTAGACAAGAGACTCGGTTACGGTTAATTAATGAGAGTAATTTATTTCAGCATAAAAGAATTACATTTAGTTTGTTACAATTCATGCAATTTCTCGCGTCTAGATGGAAAAAAAGTAATAAATGATGTTAAATGTTCTAGGTAACTGTATTTGAAGCTAATGAGTCTCATATTCATTAATATTGGTGTCGGTGACATGCGGAATAGAGAGTAAATTTAAAAGAATACTGCCCGGTATTATTAATTAGTCAGAGGCACGTTTTTTTTTTTATTAAAACGCAGAAAAAAGCGGAGTGTTAAATTAAGCTTGACTTACAACTATAAAACATTATACTAGTACCGTATATCTGACGCAGTAAATATCTTTTACACATGAATGACACTCAATTATAACAAAAACTACATAAAAAAAATCTTATTTTCGGAGCTAGTAACTCTAAAAAGCTTTAATGTTGCCATATAAAAAAGGTTTTTGAAATAGCAGTAGATGTTCAAGACGTAATGCCATCGATCAAAATCATCTGCATGTGTTTGACCTTGTGTACGTACTAAATAGTTTTAGTTACAAAAAAAAGAGTAACAAAAACTCTTTACAATAACTACACAATGAGAAAATTCCGTTTGAATGTTAAGGCGACGCGCGTGCGTTCGAAAGGCATCTTTTAAAGAAACGCTTCGTCAACATAACGTTTACGCCTTTTGTTGTAATGAATCGATTTGTTCATTTTTTCTTGTACCTGCTTTTGCTGAAGACTGTTTTACAAACGATTAAATTCGTTTTATTTTTAAACACCTGAAGTTTTCCTTGAAGTTAAAATGACATCTACCATTATTTTGATACTTGCGACCCGTGCACCTTGCGTAAATTTCCCCGATGTTTCTAGAGGATAAAAAACCTTCTTACAAACCTTGTCCTGACAATATAACGAACACAAAAAAAAAATCCTATCCAATTTGTTTTCTGCCTGCCTGTTTATTACATTTTCAATCGCTGAACCAATTTTATTGAATTTTGGTATTAGATTGGATCTTGGTGAAGAATATATAGTCTACATTTTGCCTCAAAAAGTCCTTTGGAATGGGAGGGAAACTGCGGGTAACAGCTAGTACTATAATATGAGAACAAAGAAAATAAAATAAAGAAAAGAAAATAAAAGCAGCCAAAATAATCGTTTAAAAAGGAACGAATCTTCTCCTTAACTAACAGCTGTGCGTTGTTCTGACTTACAAATCGACGATTGAACTGATAAAAACACCATTAAATTAATATTACAGATTTTTTACTGCGGGCAATAGTTTTATATCGATGAAACAGCAGAATGGGTATACAAACCATGATGAGGTTGAGATGACATTTTTAAAATTACTTTTGTGTTTTAAATTGCATAATTTTAAAATAAAATATGGACATGATGATGATGATACCTACATTACATCAACAGCTACAATTTTAAAATATTTTGACCTGAATGTAACTTAAATGAAATTAAAAATATCCTATACATATTTTATGCCTACGAGCAAAACTAGTTAAATGCAAAGATGTTGCTGGCAGTAAAATTGTTACAATTTTTTGAATGTATTATTTTTTACATCGTATTTCATTATTTCTACTCTTTTCTATTAAAAATCCAGTTTTTGCTGGACATAAAATGCAGTTACTGAGAAACTTCCTTTTTTTAATTTATAGCGTCACAAAATTCTTACGACCGCAAATTGATTATAATTTATTGTTTTATTCAAAAATTAATGTCTTCTATATAAATATTGGCAAATTAAGCTGGTTATAGAGTTGTTTTACGACCTAGAATTTACTTTAAACACTAAATTATAAAGAAAACATTAACGTTACAGAGTATGTGCTATAAATTGTGTAAATTATTTGCAAGCTCGATTCTAGTCTTTTCGTTATAATATTTTGATTATAGAATCTTTAATTATTAATAAATTATCTTGTCTCCGGCATTCTTATTGAGTTAATTGTATGTTTTGTAATTAGCTAGTACTGAAGAGCTTACAAGAGTGATGACTATAAAAATGTAATTAATTAGTGGAAAATACCTAACTATCGGATAAAGTAAATATTAGTCTCAAACTATCTATTTTAATGGAATCATTTATGTCTGGTTTGAAGAAGATCGGAATTCCTAGTTTGATTGTTTTCCGAGTTTGTAATGGGGTAATCGGCGAAGAAAAACCTTGTAAGATAATCGGCACATATAAGGCATCATACATTTCTTGATTATTATTTGTAGTTTGCTAACCCAACGTAGTTGATGACATCCTTATACTCATGCAGTCTGAGAGGTTACCGGTACTCATTATTGGTACAGTATTGTAATGGGATAAATTATTAGTCCTGTGCTTAAATTATACCATGTCAGGGGATAGTCTTACGGAAGCGAGGGTTCAGCTTACTTTTCGAAACCCAGAGATAGCTCGCATTAAAAATAACGTTCACTATAAGTATAACCGCAAAAAGTATGGCGTGATTTTTATGGAATACCGTTTTTCCTTAACTCAAGGTCTTCTTTAAAGGTAATTTTTCAGAAGCCATTATAAATTCACCTCTTTATATTATACAGATTCCAATGCCTACAAAAATGTATTATTAAATACAAGTTTCTAACCCTATCCTATAATTCTAACGCACAATATGTAATGAAGATACTCATTTTTTGTTCTTTACCCCATGTCAAGGATGCGGGGTGTAATTTTCTTAATTCATATAATCTTGGTGCTGGGAGCACTGCGCGGATATTGTGTGCTGCAAGGAAACTCCGCAACTTTGTTGATGTAATTAAAGTTGTTGGTGGTTTTTGATTGACAATGTCGTGTAAATTGAGGGTAGTGGTGGGCACATAATGTGGGTACACATAGGTTCAGGAAAATATATTTAAATATTGCGAACAAAAGCGTAATTCTACTACTAGGTGGTTGCTCATAGGTAACGATTCTCTCTTAGACAGAGTCCAGTGGATTCCAATAAGTGGTTTTGGCGGTCTACTAGTAGTCCGCAAGACCTAAAATATGGTCCGTGAATGATCTAGAAATCTATTAGGTACATATGTTAAGAAATTTGATTAAAAAAAGAAAAAAAATCAAATAAAGAACAAAGATTATGAATAAAAGTGTTCCCAATATCCGCTCAATAGGTACCCTTATGAGATCTTTTGGGTTTTGGTAATAGGAAAAAAATTATGCCATAAGTACCTACCATGTAAATGTCTACACGAGAGACGATAATATACAATTAAAAATTTTTTGGCCGGTTATTAAATACTATGTATTTGTTGTATAGACTGAAAGAGATGGGACGAAATGGTTGCAATGCCTTTTAGTTCAGAAAAAAAGCATGAGTAGAATAGTCTCATACAAAGAATAGTTTGTGTTTTATCTTAATCTCTGCATTGCTATTTGAAGTCGTAAAAATATCAAAATATATTTTTAAATTTAAAATAACATTATTTATTTTAATGAACTTCTCGAAGACTACAATATGTACTTACATATTTTATTCAAAGAATTACATTCCAACATGAAAATTTGAACACCAGCAAAATTGTATCCGTAAGTAGTTCTGCAGAGTTTTAAAGCACTTGTACAATTTTCTGCAGCTCATCTTAATATCGAAGGCAATTTTCTGCTGATTTTCCCACATCAACTTTATGTTTTAACATTGATATATTATTCAAAAAGTGCCTTTTAGAGGCGATAAAGTAACTTAGGTCAAGCTACATTGTCTTCAGGAACCATTTAGAAGTTACGGTACTCCGCGATATTCTGACACGTACGGTTAGCAAAAGAGTTCATTAATAAACGGTCATAGTGGAGCGTTGGTAATGGACAGGGCTCTGTCGTGCGTACATTGCTTTGAAAATTAATTAGATACGGTGCGCGGAAGGGCCGGTACGGTCGGCGAAAACGGTTTGTATGTATGACGTTCGGTACAGTTTGCAGAAAAGTTTAATTTTATTTGCTTTAAAATATCAGAATTTATTCACTTTTAGGCAATTTTAATCTATATTAAAATGTATCTAGTTTTAGGTTAATTTTTATCACAATAATGTAAATACGTCTTCCTTTTCATATTGATACCAGTAAGTGTTACGAATAGTATTAATGTTAATATTATGCACTTAAGTGAGAAATTATCTCGGAATTAGAAACATCGATATCCTTGCGGCAATAATAATTTAAAATAAAATTAAACTTGATGTTTTTGCTGACGCTATCCGGTAGATGCGGCACAGATAAGTGTAAAGTTATTATTAAGTAACTTGGCGAGGAATAACTTAGATTGAAAGGACTAGGGCCTTGCGGAGGTCTAGACATACGCATTTCTAACTTCGATTCCTTTTTATTTAAAGGTGTAGATTATTATAAATAAAATAAATTAGTCATTTACTAACTATTCCATTCATAGAGTGTCATATAATCGTACTAATATTATAAATGTGAAAGTTTGTGACGATGTATGGATGTTTGATACTCCATCACTTCAGAACGGCTGAACGGATCTAGATGAAATTTGGTACAGATATAGATTATAGTCTGGAATAGCACATAGGCTTTTTATCCTGGTCGGATCCAATTCTGAAGTCCACGCAGACCAACTCGCGGGCAGAAGCTAGTGGATGATTATCTCTTTCACAGTTCAGATTGTTTTTATTATTGTCTTATTGCTTGACGGCAGTGGTGTAGTTTAAGTTTTCATTATCATAATTGTAGTTTTAAACATCTGCATTCTTATCTATGGGATGGTTTTTCAAATATGCACCTTAGTATTAATTAAATTCCATAGAACATTGTTCCATAATTTTCCTTTAAGTGCTACGGTTATATTTTTATTTCATTCGAGACTTTTAACGTTTAAAATGCTTTGTCGTGTTAATTTGTGATTGATGTGTATGCTAGAAACGTCTTTTTTATATTGTACCTATTAATTAATTTGTGCTTTATGTACATTGCTGGTGAATCTTTTATTAAATAAATAAATATAGTTTTCTGTGTCCATGAACAGTGGTATCCAGTTTATAGCCGTGCTCGCATGCTGCTATTATGATCTGTAGGTGCAATTGGCCAGTATTGGCATACAATATTGGAAAAACATTGTATTATGTGTGCGTACGTGATCCCTGTGTTTGAGACAATCGTTTGGACGGGGCTGCTCTAAACTGTCTCATCTAATCCTATAATTATGTATCAGTTACTCAAACTTTCATTATCATCTCAAAATCAATTAAAATACCTAAAAACTCATGGACAAAAACTATACCTTAACATTTTATATGCAAATCTTATATTTTTATACATTGAAAATCTCAACAAAGTTAAAAATCAAAGGTCATTTAAAAATTACTTCAAAGATAAAATGCCGTTGAGTCGTCGCTTAAGGAAATTGCAGTCGCTTCGATTCGACACGAAAACTTCATCAACACGTGCGTGCGCGCAGCTTTCAATATGGCGATTTAAGGCGCAGACGATCTGCGACTATCTTTACTAATAAAGTATAACGTTTTGATTTTATGTTAGTACAATGTTATCTGCAAACCTGTTGTATAATTATATATTCTAAATAAAGCGGAAACGGATTCTGACCACTTTCTACTGCATTACCGGTCCGGAGTTTAAAACAATAAAAGTTCAATAATAGATAAAATTAGAAAGTGATCCTATCTGTCTGTTTGTTTATTACTTTTTCGTGGCTAAACTAATGATGCAAATTTGATGAAACTGCAGCCCACAAAAGGATAATGTTCGAGACTTCCCCTTCCTCACTTTCCATAAATTTTGCTTTCTAAATTGTCCTAGAGAAGTTGTCGTGTCGTATCAAATGGCCTAACATATTTCCTCTCCTCTTCTCTATAGATTTCACCGTGAGCCATGCTTCGGCACGAACGGGCCGGCTCGACTGGAGTAATACCACGGCCTCACAGAAAACTGGGGTGAAGCAACGCTTACGTTGTGTTTCGCCGAGTGAGTGAGGAGACGGAAGGCCCATTCCCCTCTTAATAGGCCGGCAACGCATTTGTGACTCCGATGGTGTTGCGGGTGTCAATGGGCGGCGATAATCGCGTACCATCAGGCGATAAAATTGTTAAAAAAGTTTTTAACAATTAATAATACATCCATATTTGTCTTTTTTACTTTCTCCATTAATTAAAGTATAGCGTAGATATTAATATTTGTGTTTTCTTGTTACAGGTAAGCTAAAGGTTCTTGTGAATAATAATTTGCTGAATTATAAGACCGAAGGCGATTGGCACAGTAAGTAATGTGATAATTTATTAGCAGGACTAAGTTGATAAAAGAGAATGACAAAGATGATGAATAGTGGCGCACTGTGCCAATAGTGGCACAGGGCCGTAGTGACCGACTTCTGTGTCATGGATCGTGGGTTTGACTCACGGAAAAAATATTTTATTGAGTAGAATATGTATTTTTAAATGTACCCATGATACGAGAGAAAATTCTAGTTCGAAGTAAGTTTAAAAAATAACAGTAAAATAGCTACAGTGACTAGCACATTAATTAAAAAAGTAGTTTTCGTGGCTGCTGAGCGCAAGGCCCTGTGCTCGATTATCAGGATGAGCAGTGTTATTAGGTTTTCCCTTAGGACATTTGAGATTAGTGCCTCACAGGATAGGGTTACCTAGTATTACCTACGTGGGACCTAAAACAAAGTAAACTTCCTTCTATATAACTCGGGGAAGGCGCCATGTTAAAAACGAGACAACTTAGTCCAATCAGCACCCATCTACAAATAACACTATTCCTAGACAACAATACTTCAGAATGACCGAAGTAGGAAGCATGGTCACTCAGGAGCTGTCACTGCGGCAGATAATCCTCAGAGGCACTTACTCATAAATATCTGCCCACTGGATGCAGCCACCTTTTAATGCTAAGCTGGTATAACCGATGAGGGCTGTCGACAAAGCGTGCTGCGTACACGCAGATGGTCGTATATGTGTAATTATTGTGTGGGTGAGCATTGTATTAAGAAATAAAAAAAAAGATTTTAAAAGTTATTTGATTCAGTCATTCGAAATAGATGATTATTTGGAATCCTTACTAATAGTTTGCGAGTTTGCTTCGGTAGGTATCCTACGGGAGCGAAGTCGCTGGCAGAAGCTAGTCTTGAAATAAGTCTATCGATGCCATAAGGAAAGGCTACGACGATGATGATAATAGTGCGATTTCAGTTTATATTGTCAGTATGCAGTCGATTCCCTGACCTTTGGCTCGCGAATCCGACAGTCTAATAACTGGAAGTAATATCGGTAAGGCTGGCTACAGACCCTCAGTTAGTATTGACACCTTTACTTGAGCACGGTTTGAAGTTATTGCTTAAGCGTAACAGTTTGTATCATAAATCCAGCTTAATATATCGTACTATCACGCCATTACAGGTGGGGTTAGGCAGAAGTGTACTTATGAGTACCACACAGTTCACGAGCTTGGTGTTTAGCTCCCCTGTAATCGCGGGAAGTGCACTTGCTTGACCTGGGAATCGAATCCCGGACCTCTAGCGGAGCAGTCACGCTTACAGCCACTAAAATAATGAAGTAGTATTCATCCATTGAATCCTATCATAGTATCTAAATATTTGGATAACCGTTGGCAGTTCTATTTTAATTTTAAATGATATATAAATACATACCTATGTAATAGCAATAAAAATCAATTCATCTTTGATTATTTGGATTCAATATTTTCACATAGTAATACGTCTTCATTTTAAATTTATTTTACTCAAACTTTACTGAATATTAAGTACCAAGCTACACACAATTCTCTTTGTATGAATGTCAACAGGGAAAGAGTAAAAATAAACAGCGTCAGCTCACCTGACAACAATTCAAAAACCATGCCATAATATAAATTGTCAATCTAACATTATAATGTGTAATGAAAAACGTTTGTGCACTTATCAGTCGGCAGTTCACTCGTCACGCCACAGCGCAGAGGAATATGCAAATGTGCAGCTTATCAAACCCCCTGCCTAGACCGACTTTATGACAGACACGTTCGCTGTCGACTTTACGATGCATACACAAAACAAATAGCTGGCTGTGATTCATCTGCGAAGTTTATGTTATTGCTAGACTGTGGGCTGGTGTAGTACATGGTGAGCTTATGACAATAAGTGTGGTTTATTTTAATTCTGTTGACGTAAGGATGGCTCTACGAACTGTTGGGAATTCGATTTTTAAACTGACCAACTGACTTGAGTTAATTAATCTGTTCGAAATTCAAATTAGGTAATTATTGAGTATGTTCTTTTTAACTTCCGACGCAAAAAGATGTGTTATAAGTTTGACGTATGTGTGTCTGTCTGTTGCATCGTAGCACCCAAACGAATGTACCGATTTTGATTCAGTTTTCTTTTGTTTGAAAGATGACTCGATCGAGACTGTTCTTAGCTATGATATAAGATCTGGCCAGCCGTTAGGACTATCAGCTCTTTTCTGGTTCATGAAGGGTTGTGAACAACTTCCACAGACTAATCGTTTTAAAATTTTGGTATTCTGTTACTTCAATGATATTGCAAGAATATGGCAACCATGCCTTAATGCGGCAGAGTTTTTAAAAATTTAATTTTAACGTCTTTTTAGTCAGAACATGGTATAAGGTTTTGTTTTTTTGAAAATATGGTGATTGTAAATATTATTTATGTTAAGAGTCCGGCGGACCGATGTTTTCTTACAAACGTAATACCGAAATAAAACGATTTTCTGGTCTTTTATTTTCAGTGAAGTAGTAGTACACGAAATAGTACCGTAGGAACCTAGATTAATGGCATCCAAATCCGAATAATAACATTGTTTGATAGAATATTGTCTGGATTACGATTTATTTCGGTATTACGTTTTTGTGAGCAATTCAAGCTCCGTCGGACCCTTAAGTCTTCTAGCGATGCTGTATATATGAATATTCATGTTAATGTAAGAGGCAGGGTTGAACTTATGACCTTTCAAACGTCAGTCAACGCCTTATGACTAGGCAGTTAAACTATTGTTTAAGTTTTTTCTATAACACACCCAGTAGTTTGATCGATGATTCAAATTATAAATAATTTCTTACTGAGAAATACATATTTTAAATCTAAGAGAACATACCATACACCCCGCGCCTGTATTCCCCGAAGGATTAGGCAGAGGCGTACTTAATGTACACCCACAGTTCGCCGGCGTGTTTAGGTCCCATGTTATAGGGAGCGAGCCTATTGCCATTAATCCAGGCACAAATCCAGACTCCGACCTGCTACTGAGAATTTCATAGAAAAACCCAATAAAACTTTGCTCGACCTGGGGATCGAACCCAGGACCTCTAGTGTAGCAGTCGCGCTTGGGACTACTATACTAATGAGGCAGTTTTTATCTTAAATATCTTAAATCTTTGATTATTATCAAATCTAAGTAAGTAATTACACTAAGCCCCAATTTCAAACTCATGCGCAGATTTACTCGTCGCTAGCTTTTCACTCTTGGCGCCGACCCATTACACATATTTCTGTTACCCTACTGAGCTTGACCAAACAAACCGTTAACTACGAAAGTAAGTATAGGTACCGTAGCATTCTTCCTGACTTAGGTGTAAGTTAAAATGTTACGACAATACGAAAGCTAGACACATGTAACGCGGATTTTATTTATTTGCGCAAAAGTTTTTTTTTTTGGTAGGCTTACGCTTGACCGCTAGTTCGGCTGATGTTAAGCGGCACTGCGATCTACGATGGAGAGCGCTTTCTGAAGAATTCTACCCAGATAATATCTATCGGGGAAGACTGCAGAGAGTTGTAGTCTTAAGCGTGGTGGCTACAGTCCTGGTTCCAGAATCAAAATCAGAGGTCCTAGTTTCGATTACAAGTTCGCGCATTGTAGCGTGCGCAGGTGTCCACGGAAAACTAAGACTACTTACCACCAGGTTGCTCGTCAGCTCGATTGCCGACTTAATCCATAAAAAAAAGTAACCTACGTAATTCGTAATTAACTATGTACTTATTTCCGAATCACATTTAATTCTTACATTCGATCAGTTAACGACGACACTATTTTAATAGATAATGGTACTAACATCCACACATTTCCTGTGTGTCTCCAATAGCAAATGTGGCTTGTTGGTCGTTTATTTCAAACTAAATGCCTGTTGTAATGTTGACAGATGCAAAAAATATTGCGTTGTTCTTTAGAGGGCCTATGAAATGTACGCTATCGGACTTATCAGTCGTATTAGCCAGATGCCCATGCCCAGGAGGCAGTTTAGCCGAGGTTAGCGAACTTGCTTCCTAAAAACACAATACTAGAGGTTAGGCAAAAAAAGGTTAAAAATAAAGGATAAAATTATCCTTTGTTTTTAACGTTTTAGTTGCAATTTTATTGAACATAAAACACAATGCTTGCATTCCCTGAAGAGTTAGGCAAAGTGTAGGTATAGGTACTGGTATACATCCACAGTGTGCCGGTATTTAGGTCCCTTGTAATAGGATTGAACCTATTGCCATTAGCCGGGTACAAATCCAAGCTCCGAGATGCTACTGAGAGTTTCATAGAGGCTTCTATCCAATAATACCTTGGTTGACCTGGGACTCAAACCACCTCTAGCAGCAGCCAATTCCTTAACAACTCGATACAGATAACTCTCATATTATAAGAATCACCCACGATATAATTATAGAAGGTACTTCTCTAAAAGCTTGTAACGTTTTCTTCTCTACGATCAATAGGTAGGTAGTGGTAAATTTATTCAAAAGGTATTTATTTCAAAACCTATACAGAAACTGTATATTTACGACATTTTTTACGATGTTCTATGGATAGAAAAAGTATGAACCGATGATTTTACTGCCGCCTGCGCATATTGGATTCATTCGGCAATTTCCGCCAAAGTTTTGTCAGTCTCAGGGTAGGTAAATTTAAATTCCTATTATTAATTTACGATATTCAATATTCTCTTACGAATCCCGTAAATTATTCTAAAACTATGAAATAAGCAATATGTAACAGTAATTTCATGATTATGATTGATTTTTGTTTAGATTACTTGTTACTATCTGTTGTAACTGTTTACTATTTTTAATCTCTGTAGAATTACAAAAGTTATCCAAATACAAAATAAATTCTCAGTGGCCAGACACCAAATTCTCGGAGTTTAGATTTGTTTGGATAATGGCAATAGGCTCGCCTCTCATTACGTGGGACCTAAATATATACCAACCAGAAAACATGCACACCTCTATCTAACCCTTTAGAGAATACAGGCGTGATGATATGATACATTTATCGTAAATGCTTGTAAAACTATTCTAGTTGCAATTAAAATTGGAACTTGTGATGTGGAATTAAAGTTCCTTTTCCCAAAGCCCGGTGATTCTACTTTAAAAGTGGCTAAGGTATAAGAATTTTTAAGGCTAACGCACCGCCATCAAATTTATATAAGTGCAAAACTCAAGTATAATAATTTATGCGGCAACAAAATTATATTTCTTTAGTTTGTTAATCACTTACCAACTTATAAACTTAGGACCACAATCATTGGTCCTTCGCTCCGAAGTCTGCGAATCCATAGAATTGAATAAGTACGCTAAGTGATAAACTTTTGTTGAGATTTCACACTTGTATTTACTTGCCACTATTAACTGGAAAACGTACTTACGAGTTTTTGTCGCTTGTAAAAAAGGAAAATTATAATTTCTATTTATGCTAGTCGTAAGTGCGTAGCGTAAAATCCTCAGTACGACACTTAAGCATTTTTTTTTGTGTAGTAGTTGTAAATTTGTTCTTAAATTCTCAGAACCAGCCCATAATTTAGGTTTTGTGTAGGTAAATTACAATATATTTGTCCTCTGATACGTGGGGGTCTAAAACCGTACATCATTCATCGGCTGCCTTATTTATTCGTATATAACTAGACTTTTTCCACATTTGATGATTCTGAAAACAGCTAAGATCTTTAAAAAAATATTTTATTTTTGATTGAAATATCTGTGGCTCAACTACATATGTATTACTCCTAGTATTTATATACTTACAATATAGGTTATTTTTATGAAGAAAAACGACGTTAAACCCGTCAATGAGCAGCAATTATTCGAACAAATATTTTACTAAATTGAGATTCATCACATAGATCAATTTGCGAGTTCATGACTAAAACATAAAAATGTTCGCACAAGACGTCGACAGCGCAGGTTGCGTTTTTTATAGAACTCTATTGAAGTAGTAGTAGATATTTAGCGCAAAGCTTACGGGGAGTGACGAGACACCTGCATGAGATATCGACCCAACAAGTTAATTACATCTAACGATGTGACATACAGGCAAACAAGATAAACAACTTTATGATCAATATTTTTTGGTCGTCAATATAATTGGGCGATAAAAAAATAGTTGTTAATAACATAACATAACACCGCGCCTGTATTCCTCGAAGGGTTAGGCAGAGGTGTACCTATGTACATCCACAGTTCGCCGGTATGTTTAGGTTCCATGTATTAGGGGCCGAGCCTATTGCCATTATCTGGGCACAAATCCAGACACTCGAGCTGCTACTGAGAATTTCATAGAAAAATCCAATAACACTTTGCTCGACCTAGGGATCGAACCCAGAACCTCTAGCGTAGTAGTCGCGATTGGGACCACTAGATTAATAGTTGTTAATCTATCGAAATATTTCTATAACGTGTATTGTTTTAAATAATGTCTTGAAGCTAAAGTAACCACTCGTGGTAGCTTACATATTTATCAGATATTTTATAGAAATTTATAAAGACTTAACAACATTACACAATAAATAATTAATTATTGATAAATAAATTAGAAACACCTCACTATTTTCATCCTCGCTGCTAACATGCGTGCCGCCACATAATTTTGTCATCGAATTATCTCGCTTCGAGCCGTTGTTAGCAAACCTGTTGGCCCAACTATTGGTCCTTGTGTCCGATATAAAAAATATACAAGCTAGGTATATTTATAGCTAGTTTTAACGCCAAGTGTGGACACCATACATCACTTTCAAACAACTTAACCAGTTTTAAATAGCTTATTAAAAATCGTCTTTGAGGCCGTTGCGTAAGCGATCCACTGGCTAATGCAATTGACTGCAATGTATTTTGTATTTAGGATTAGATACTAATTTGACATTTTAATCAGGAAATTCCTTTCGTAATTTAATGAAGTATGGAATGGAGAATGTTTTGATTCAATATGATTTTGCCGATGTGATATACCTACATACAGTACAGAATATCCTGGACTTAGTGGAGAGGCCTTTTACCAGTAGTTGGATATAGAGGCTCTATTATTGTTTAGAGTGCAGTCAGCAGTCGTATTTTTACTATCTTATAAATATCAGAATCTGCGAAAATACGTTGAAAAATAACACTGTTTATGATTGATGAAATTGACTTATTTTCAAGAATTGTAGTAATTTATAGATGCCACTAAGCACGAGCACTAGGAGAAATGCCAATTTTACATTAGATTGTGTGAGCTATTTAGTAAGTTTATCCTTACTTATAAAAGTAAAATATTTTAATTGTGAAAGTTTGTGAGTATGGATGAATGGATATTTATTGCTCTTTCACGCCAGAACGGCTGAATGGATCTGGATGAAATTTGGCACAGAGATAGATTATAGTCTGGAATGCTATTTTTTATGCAGGTCGGACCCAATTCTGAATTCCACGCAGACAAAGCCGCGGGCAGAAGCTAGTTATTTATAAGGAAAGCAATATTATTATTATTTGGCATATAATAATTAACATAATTTAAATTAATTATCTATAGATTAGCTCCCAGATTACCCTAGAACTGGCAACACAAATTAATGGCCAATAAAAAAGTATATAGCTGTAACCGTATTTCGCCGGCTTCCGCACAGAGAAACGCCCGGCAAAATATAACATTTAAATATATATTTCATTAGTTTATGGCGGAAACTCTGTGATTCCAGTCTAATGAAGGTTTATTATGCTTTTTATGGGTTTCATTGCCAATCTTACTTTAAATCAGCCCGGCTTAGTTCTTATTGCAATTCTTGGATGTAATTTTTTATGGTGTGCAAGTATTATTTATATAAGAGCATATAAAGATGGAGTACCTATTTTTTCGCCAATGGTCGCGGTTTGCTAACGATGTTCAATTTCTAGCCAAGTTTACCATGGTCAGTGTTAACTTTCAAGTGAATCCTGCAAGCATGCCTGAGAGATTTTCTCGACGGCATGTGAAGTCTGGCAACCAGCATTAGGCCAGCGCGGACTATGGCCTAGTCCCTCTCATACTAAGAAGAGACCTATGCCCATGTGACATTATGTGAGTTGATTGTGAATCTTGCATTTCCGATTATGAAGGAATATCCGTCCATTAGCCGCTGATCTTTCCTCGGGCCGAGTATCGATGACAATTTCTATAAGATACAATAATGTGGGTATGAATCTGCTTTCAACTGTCAAGTTCCTACAGCTCCATTTTTATTAGTATCTCATTAAATGGATGATTCATATAGCTAGGTAGATCTTTCTCCAACCATGGTACGAAATATGACGGCGTTTTCCCAGATTGCGTGACGCAAAGGAGGGGTTTTTTTTAATAGGATATGGGGGCAAACGAGCAGACGGACTGCCCGATGTTAAGCGATTACCGCCGCTCATGGGCACCCTTAGGAGTCACAAGTGCGTTGCGGTTTTTTAAAAGGGGATTGGGCCTCCGGTAACCTCACTCACTCGGCGAAACACGTCGTAAGCGATCTTTGATGCCGGTTTTCTGCGAGGCTATGGTATCACTCCGGTCGAGCCGACCCATTCGTGCCGAAGCATGGCTCTCCCACGTAAACGCGATCAATGTGTTTATGTTGGTACGACTCCGACATACCCTGTCACTTGGGACAATCAAAGAGGATTTTTGGTACTGTCCTGATGACGTAATCAGGCTATAGCTATTTATCCTGAGCTTTTTGGCCTCGATATGATAATGTGTTTTATCAAACCAACATAAATAAGACCAACCAATTACCAATTCCACAATATAAATAAGAACAGAAGATCGATTTAAGATATAGCGAATACCTTAAAAGACCTCGTTCATCCTTAGAACAGTTATTACTTAACCTTGTATGGCCGGATTCTACCTATGTCAAATTGGTCAGTAGATTTGCTTACTAGAGATAGAATTTTGACATTCGTTGTATGAATCTTATGTCAAAATCCTATCTCTAGTAAGCAAATCTACTGACAGATTTGATATAGAAACCGGCCGTTAACAATAAAGGACCACTTATCAAAGTTTTATCTTACCATGGACAACGAACCGTTTGGCAATAATTAAGTTCCTAACGCACTGTACGTTGTCGTCATTAATTTAATAATTTTAGGATAACTTTACGGACTACGGGAATTTGCGTGGGTACCATCAGTGGTTCTGTGACAACTGGTTAAGAACTGCTGACCTTGAGTGCAGTACGGGTGTGGGTCCGATGCAGAACAGCATTATTTTGTTGTAATTGTATCAAACTGTATACTGGCATTCTGCCTGTGAAGTCTCTCACTCTGTGTAACCCAGTCTCTAATCTCAGATTGAACTGAATTTAAAAGAGATTAAGCTACAATTTCCACTAAGTACTGCTTCTGTACCATACCTGTATTCTCCGAATTGTTAGTCAGAGGCGTCTTAATGTATACCCTCAGTTCGAAATCAACCGGGCAAAAATTCCGAACTCCGAGTTCCTGCTGAGAATTTCATAGACAAACCCAATAACACTTTGCTCTACCTGGGAATCGCACTCGCTCGTGCTCACTAGGACCACTAGGATAATAAGGCAATTCTAATTTACAATTTTCTAAATTACAAATCATATTTATTGGAAGTGAAATTGGAATACTGAAACTAGAAGTTATCCCTATTTAATTTGGTTGCCAAGCTGCAACATGTTAGCAAACGGAAAATACAATAATGGAACTACTGTATCTTCTTTGACTCGTTAATCTAACTTTAACATGATCTCATGTTAAACTGCAAATTGCTGATTAAAAGGTGACTATAAAGTTTATCATGGTATTAAAATCGAGAGGGTAGGCAGGCATCAAGAATCGCGATAGGCCAGAACTGGTATATTACGGGTTAGTACTATTGATTGTATCGTTATATCCGCTAGTGTTGGGGGCGTGGATAACTGTTTAGCAGTTTATCTACTTCGCCACCTCCCTAGGGAGTTGGCAGAGAAATATGTTATTTAGGTATATGTAGTGCTATAATGTGGAAATAAAAAACTGAACTATTTTCTCAACTTTTATAACTTTGGTGGCTCTATGAAAAGAAGGCTATATGGCGGTTTTATGAAAAGGTTTAATTTTGTTTTTGTACTTACCTACGATAATTTCTCCCGAACCCAAACGCTGACTGGCAGAGAATGCCATAATGGCATTAAGGCCGCATTATACACTACTATTATGCATAGAAATATAAATAAATAAATAATATATTGTCATTATCAAAAAGACCTATTAGATAAGTCGTCGACTTTATTGTCCAATGCAGAAATGTTTACAATCGGCTTTTGTGGCTATTATAAATAAAATATGAGCCTGGAGCTACTTCGGGTAGCAAAATTAATAAATAATGACAGTGATATATGCAAAACATCTCACTTAATATATGAATCATATTTTTCAAAGTCAGATTTACAATATATAATTTTAAACGGCCCGAAAGTTGAATCACTTACAAAAAAAATATCGACATACATAACATTTTTTCTTGAATAACGAACGAAGGCGTTGATGTGACATGTACATGACACTAATTAAGGACGTAATACTCAATACGAAAGAGGTTTTGTTCGAGAACACCATCTATTTTAATCACTCTCCATAACTCTTATCTCAATGACATACAACCCAAATTTAAATACCGCAATTGAAACATAATTTTGTATCCGTACAAACAGTGTAAGCACCTTATTAGGAAGTAATAAGGTTGAAATTTGAATGGGGAAAGTATGAGAGATGTCACATCGATACAACGTTGACAATGACCACCGATTGAGCGATCTGATCAGCGGGTAATCGATAAGAGATCGGAATCTAGAGGGAATCGATTCAATCGATTCGTCTCGTTATTTCAGACGTTGATTATTGAGTATTGGTTTAAAGATTATACCCTATAGTCCGACGCGAATATTTTAAAAGGAGTAAGGAGAGGTCGACGTTTATATTACATACAAAAATATAACTAGAAATTGCTTTGCATACAGTACGTAAATGCACAATATATGAAACAATTGCGTCATTAGTTCATTGTTATTGGGTTTTTCTATTAAATTCTCAGTGGCAGCTCGGAGTTTGGATTTGGGCCTGGTTAATGGCAATAGGCTCGCCCTCTATTACATGTTCCTAAGGATACCCTCTGTGTGATGAACGGACCTTGTCTCGAAAAATTAGTTTTTCTTTCTTTCTTTCTACATAGGGCCTAAACATAGATACCTACCGGCGAAATGTGTGCATTAAGTACGCCTCTGTCTCATCCTTCGGGGAATACAGCCGTGATGGCATGTTATTTTATGTTTACAATCAAACATAGTACTTAGTATACAAAATAGTACACAAAATTGAATTAAAATAATCTGAAATCAAATTTTGAATTATGTCATTACTACTAAGTACTTCCAGAGAGCTTCGATTTTGACTCTATAAGAGTATACTGACATTCCATTCATTTTAAATTCAGTTAAAAAGACAAATGAAATAATCTGGGTCTTCCCTGATAGACATAATCTGGGTGTCTTTAAATCACGAGTGAATCGGTTTCTTCTAGGCAAGCGCGCTCCATCGTAGATCGCAGTATCGCTTAACATCAGGCAAACTAGCGGTCAAGCGTAAGCCTATCACGAATAAAAAAAATAAAAGAAACTAAACAGTATTTTTGTGAACTGACAAATAAAACAGCCAAATGCTTTTGATAGATACACCTACAGTCATGATTAAAACCTACAATGAAAATGTGTTTAAGTACCTACATACTTAATTAAAAAGTTTTATAATCAAAGGGCTTACAACCGCGGTGTCGCAACATTCTTTCCGCAGGTATTTTAAGAAAATAACCCAAGGCCCACTACGTTTACAAACACCTACCTACTTACAAAGCTTACATGTCATTGCACATTCGCTTCAAGAAAGACAATATCAGCGCCGACACTTAAAAACCAACTTAAATTAAACTACCCACAAACAAGAAACCGTTCTAAAATGCACCTTAGTATCTGAAAATAAAGGTGAAGTGTTATAGCGATATGTGAATATATGCTGGCCCGCCGCAAACCACTGAAACTCGATGCTATGTAACCAAACTCACTCATATTTAATATTTATAAGTAATCAGACAAGCTTTTGTTGTTTTTCGAGGCTGCAGGGTTTCTCATTTTTAAAACGATGATGGAAAAACACATTTTAAACGAATAATTACGTAAAGGTTTATTTAGATTCCAGTTGCAAAAATGCTAGTAAATTTTACCTTATTAAATCGATAATGACAATAAGAAATTCGTTCAGAAAAGAGTCATTGACATTAACTAAAACCCCAACATTATCGACATAATAAAATTCAATTTCCATCCAAGTTTCCCTCATACAATTACCTTTTACTCCGATAATGTATCGAAAATTCTTACATTTCCAAAGAAAGAAAAAAACATTTTCGTAATTCGCCGCAATTCCCAAAAACACTCGACAGCTTTCGGCACGTTACGTCATCAGCGCCATGTTTTGCCGCGCAAAAACCGTGTCCTGCGCTTGCACATGATCCAGGCATGTCGGTCGCCTAATTGGGTGGTTCTACCGCCGCGCCTGCTCATTGGACAAGGGGCGGCGCGTAATTATTTTAATAACCCCACCCCCTTTTTAATTAAAGCGAATTGCACATGAGATGATGTGCGGTTTAGTTATCATTTTTTTACGTCATGTTTATGAGTGGTTGGACTATTATTCCATTTGACGTAAACAGGGTTTTATGTAAATTAAATGTTTTTCATAGATACTGAGTTAACAAGATTCGCTCCACGAGTCTGGAAAAATCTTGAAAGATAATAATTATTGAATTCAAAGAAACCTCGTCAGTTGATTCCGTAAGTCTGTTTGTAAAATAAATAAACCCAGGTCCTCTTAGGGACACTAGACTAATGAGGTAGTGACCTAAAAATGAAGTATTCTTAAATTCACACCACGTATTCTGGGTTCGATCCCCACACGGAGCAAATATTTGTATGATGTACAGGTTCGGAGTCTAGGCGTTTGTGTATGTGAGAATTTGTGTTTGTAAGCGCACCCACGATTCAGGTGAAAATCCTAGTGTGGGGCAACTTTTAAAACAAAAGAAGCGCTTCAGAGAAAAACTATAAATAAATATTGTATGAATAAATAACTAGACTCCAGGAAATAATTGCCTGCGAACCGAGCAAGTTTCATGTGCACTAAGCTTTATTAGCGTTGCGTATTCGCATCGCAATTGATCGAACACGGTGTCTTATGAGCCGGGTGTGGTTGGATGCCAATGGTTGCGATTACCAGTATATTGTGGTAACCTCACGTACGCGACGGTCGTCTCAACAACCTTTGTAAAATTTTCGAATGTACATTTTAAGAGTTCGATAACCGAAAGCCTTTAAATTCACTATGGGGTGAATAATAAAAATCGATGGATTGAGAAAAAAATATTACAGAAAGATACCGACATTCTTATTAATTGGGTGTTCATTTGTACGCCTCTGCCTAACTGCTCAGGAACAATAATAGTATGCTATGCGTGATGCAATGATAAGTTAAGTTATTAAAAAAAGACGTGTGGCACTCGGGGACTGCCGCGGTAAAGCTATTGCATACCGTTTTTTATCAACTTATGTAATACAACCAACCGGGTTGCTGAACTAAAGAGACAAGCGTGTTTCTCTTTAGTTCAGCAACCCGCCTTTAGGTGGCATTGGATTTTATCAACTTATGTAATACAACCAATGCCACCTAAAGGCGGGTTGCTGAACTAAAGAGACAAGCGTGTTAGGTTTTTTTCGTTACGGAATTTCTGGATTCGGTCCCCACGCTCAAGGCCCGCGATAGAAGCTATGCAATAGCTTAAAAGGAATCAGCTTTTTGGACTTTTGCTTACCTTTCGCTTTTATTGTATCAATGTAGAATATCTTATGAAAACATGTCAAGGAATTTTGGAAAAAACCCTAATATAACGTGTCTAAACATGTAGTAGAGTACAGTCAGAATCAAATCTAAAATACATAAGATATCAAAATACATCTCAGTGGGATAATATTCATTTTAGAATGACAGTTGCTTATAATGTTTATTTTCTGGTATCACTGAGATTCCAAATAAAAAATATAATTCTGTTATTTAACTTATGCTTATGTATTACAAATAAATAGACAAAAATGTGTTGCTAGGGAGTTTTTCCGTAAATTTTTCTTCCCAATCAAATCACTTGTAGAGTTGCAAAGGCAGAGCTTTCGGGGCTATCTAAATTTTTTTTAATCCAATCCCAGATTCATAAATGTCCAACGTATTCTCCTAAATTAAAATGAACTCACTGACTGTCTCATTAGACTAGTGGTCCCAAGCGCTACTGCTACGCTAGATGTCCTGGGTTTGATCCCCAGGTCGAGCAGTGTTATTGGGTTTTTCTATGAAATTTTCAGTAGCAGCTCGGAGTCTGGATTTGTGGTCGGTTAATGGCAATAGACTCGCCCCCTATTACATGGGACGTAAACATACCGGCGAACTGTGGGTGTACATTAGTACGCCTCTGCCTAACTCTTCGGGCAATACAGGCGTGATGGTATGTTATGTTATGTAAAATCAAAATCAAATGCTACAAATTAGCTTGAATTAAGATCGAAAGTTGACGCAAAGCTGACATTTGTGACGTATACGACCACGAAAATGGACCGAAATTATATTTTGAACATTTTTAAGTACCAAAATTATCCTCTAGTTTATACGCATAGATATGTCTGATGCTGACTGTACTATACTCACATCATAGCCAAAATAATCAGGTATTAGTATTCTAAAGAACTATTCTCATGGTATTTGGAGACGTTGGCCAGAATTGCCAAGTGGCTTACACATGGGTCTTCCCGACAGCTCAAGGTCATTTTATTATTATTAGGCTATTGTTCTATTATGGTTTAAGATTGATTGGTTCGCTACAAGGTCTAGACTTGCCTATATATAACTTATTTTCCGAATAAATACCATCATCACGCCTGTATTCCCTGAAGGGTTGGGCAGAGGTGTACTAAATGTACACCCATAGTTCACCGGTATGTTTAGGTCCCATGTTATAGGGGGCGAGCCTATAGCCATCAACCGGGCACAAATCCAGACTCCGAGCTGCTAATGAGAATTTCATAGAAAAACCCAATAACACTTTTCTCGACCTGGGGATCGAACCCAGGACTTCTAGTGTAGCAGTCGCACTTGGGACCACTAGACTAATGAGGCAGTCATACTCGAATAAACTTCCACTATTAAGTTTACACAGTACATAAATTATATATTTAGCTTTTTTATATCATTAAAGACACCTGCCGCACTAGAGAACAAACCCTGTGTTGTGGGAGATTTCACAAACATACGTGCTTGCGATCATGTGGTTGCCGGTTCGAAACCCACCCATTGCACTATCGACGTGAACGAACTCATAACACAAGCATTTAGCTTAGCAAGAATCAACAAGAATACTAGTAATGTGCGACCCACATTACAAGTAAGACCTACATGCAATTTGGTGGATAAAAAGTACTTGTACCAGATATGAAACAAATATCCATGGAACATTTTATAAATATTTACCACGGGTGAGAATCGAACCCACAATACATGGCAAAACTGCTGTACCACTTTGACTGCAACGCAACGTGCCATCAGGTCAGACTCCCAGATAAAACAAAGTGTTATTTGGTTTTTCTAATAAATTCTTACAACCTACCTCGCTCGTCTCCTATTCCATAAGACCTAAAACAGTCTCCATTCATCCCAATATCAAATCATATTAGTATAAATCAATCCTGCTAAACTACTCAATCATTTATTTCACAACAATATTCAAATTCTATGGCTACTTTGTCGTCGTTTGTTAGCCTAGATAGGGCACTTATCTAGCTCGGATTGTAGGTGTTACCTGTTTTATATTAGCTTAAATGAGTGTCAAGGACCACTAGTGATAGAACCAGGTGTGACTTCAATCGGATTCAACTCTGTTTTGTTACAATTAAATACATTATAGGCAGACTGGCCTTGGATTCATTCGCATCCCAAAAGGACTTTTCATGTCAAAGGTAACCAAGGTCACTTTTATCATGCATACTGCTGAAATGTAGAATGCGCTTCCCGAGTGGGTCTTCCCCGATATAGGTATATGATCTGGGTGTCTATAAATGAAAGAAAGAAAGTAAAACGATTTGATAAATCACGAATGAATCGGTTTCTTCTAGGCAAGCGCACTTAATCGTAGGTCACAGTATCGCTTAACATCAGACATACTGGCGGTCAAGCGTAATCCTATCACGAATAGATCAAACGTTCCTATTTTTAACATATTATAACAAAATAATATTATTCTAACAACAGAAATAAATCCCAAAATATACATAGTTAGAATTCTTTATAAGTTCGTTGATTCTCACGCCGGAACACGTGCCTAGCAAATCTCCAAAAATATCCAACAATTGTTTCCAGGGCTTGTAATCTCGCTTAACCACGTATAACTAATCTAAAAACCAGAAAAAAAAGAACAAAAGAATCCAAAATGCATCAGCAGACTGTAATGGAGATCACGTAGCCTCGGATCTCTGATTACCCCTCTCACTTTAATTTACGACCGTTATTCGAGTGCGAGTGAGATAAAATTAATAATGGTCTAACCGCAACCCGGACTATCATTAGGTGGTATTCCATTTATGAGCACCGTGTCTCTTTTGCTTTCGGAGCGAGAGAATTATCTTGTGGGTTGGAACACAGTGTCGGGCGGTTGTTGGTGGTGTTGAAAGCTTCTAGAGGTTGTTATAGTGGCGGAAACCGTGGTACGTCGGTACAGTAATCTTATAGCCGACAATCGTAAGAAATAAATGAATTTTTCCTTTTTTTTTTCTCCTGAAGCCTCAAATTGGTTTTTATGTGTTTTCCTTAAGATTTTTCGAGACAATTGACCGTAGTTGGTGTTATTATGTATAATTTAATCGGCGGTTATCGACACAACCTTTGTCAATGCGTGATGCCATTAAAGTTAACTATAGACGCAATTGTTTTCTTCTGTGAGGCGAAAAAACTGATGATGATAATGATACGTATTGTGAAATAAAAAATAAATATCGGTAATGGTCGGTCGTTAAATGTAGTACAGTCGATTACACAAGTAAAAAAGAATTACCGAATAGAATAGAATTACATCAATGCCCGTTACAATGTCATTGCTTAGTACGCGTCTTCGCGGATTTGACTTGAGATGTAGTACATTAGCGAGAGTTTTGTAATCTAACACAGAAAGAATAGCCAAAAATGCAATTGTTTAAAAGGGTGGTTGATAGGAATCGAGTTGTATGGAGCCTTCGCTGCTGATGCACTAAAGGAGTTCCCAAAGGAAGACAATATTCTTGTATGTATATCGTGATCGCTGAGTTAGTCACGTAAACTTGCTAAATAGGTGATTTCACTACATACATAGTTCTACCAGTCATACTGTCCCTATGAAATTCATAATAGGCCAGATGACTAGTTTGATCCGTCAGTTAGATTATAAAAAAAAAATATAGAAATATAATATATATAGATTATAAAAATTTTCCTTTGTTTAACAAGCAAAAAATGACGACGATACAGTGCATTTAAGTTTCGCGTGACGTCACGGTTTCGTACAATTTTTACGAAATAGTGACATCACAACCTCCCATTCCAGAACCTTGATGCTCTTTATGTTTGTCTATTCTTATATAATCTAACTGAAGGACCGAATATACTATTATATTCGGTCCTTCAGTTAAGTCCGATATTCTTTAATGGAGTCATCATCTCTATTGTACGTGAAAGAAAAGACGTCACTCCACACATGCCTAAATGAGGTCTCTGTTTTGTATAGGAACATGTATTTATTTGTCATGAATATGGTATGAGTTTCCCAGGAAACGATGTTGCGTACGATGGGTACAATCGTAGTTGACTAAAAGAGTTAGATCAAGAAATCTTTCCACTATTAAAGCATGAATTCATCTTTATTTAAGAAGTTAGAGTATTCCAGTAGCCACGTAGGCTGAAGGATTTCAATCTTAACATAACATAACATACCATCACGCTTGTATTCTCCGAAGGGATAGGCAGAGGCGTACTAATGTACACTCACAGTTCGCCGGTATGTTTAGGTCCCACGTAATAAGGGGTGAGCCTATTGCCATTAACCGGGCACAAATCCAGACTCCGAGCTGCTATTGGGAATTTGATAGAAAAATCTAATAACACTTTGCTCGACCTGGGGATTGAACCTAGGACCTCTAGCGTAGTAGTCGCGCTTGGGACCACTAGACTAATGAGGCAGTCAAAATCTCAATCTTACAACTCATTAATCAAGCCGTGATCAACAGAGGGGATTAGAGAAACTTATCTAAACCATTTAGGAAGGATTTCATATTGGACACTTCAGTAATAAAGTCTCCCAATGATAAAGATGGTCAATACTCTCTGTATTATAATATATTTATCTTGAAGTAAGACAAAATATTCAGTATTGTATTTATTGTTTTTAAAATTAAAGCTCATAATTATGATTATAAACTAAAGCCTACATCAAGCGTTAAACATTTATCAAGATGATTGACATGCAATTAAAATAATGATATGTACGCCAAAGCTTACTCAAGATTAAAAGTACCTATTTTTAATTTCCGATACGTATCACAATTAATTGGGATAATCCATACTACAACATCAGTAGCACAATACGCTTATTTAACTTGTCATTTTGCAAGCTTTAACTTATTGCAAACATCATTCATGCAAACTTGGCCTATGCCGCTAATATTATGCCAGCCATATTCTACCATCCCTAAACTATTTGCTTATAAAATTTCAACTTTATCTCTTGTTTGTTAGGGTTCACTACTTTTGGTGTGTTCTTTTTTAGGGTTGTAGCAAAGCAATATTTTATCCTTATTGTGAGCTGTCATAATAATCTCCTTTACGTTGTTATCGTATTGCAAAAGAGTTTAAGTGTACGCGTGTTTTACATACTCAATGATACTAATGTTGCCAATAAACGTTTATTTACTTTTAGTCTCTTGGGAGGTATAATATTTCGCCAATAATTTAATGAACTGAAAGTTTCTATGACTGGATGTGGTCTATAAGAAACAACCACTTATTATTTACGATGATTTTTAGTGGGTTCGGAAACGAAATAGATAATTTAGATAAGCTAATCTTTTATTACTACTTAGAAATAATAAAGACTTTATTAAACGTTTAGTTTAAAGGAAGTTTCCGAGTTAATAGTTTTGTCTATAGTTATTTGATTGAAATTTATTATATAATATAAATATATATAAATATTATATAAATATTTTAGAAAAAATATTGTCTCTCTCTCTTCCTGGCCACACTGTTACCACAGATTAAATAAATAAATGTTAGGTCTCATCTACATGGTCTTCCATGTTTTTTCAATCAATAAAATATATGTCATTATTTAGGTAACTACGTATTGTTGCATCGTAATCTAAAAAACCATTGAAAATTGTGAAACACCAAAACATCTACATTTCGATGGCCCCACAGAATAAACGTGTAAGTCAAAAACCACAACTTTTCAGGAAAAAATAAAAACTATTAAACTTGAATAACTGTTGTTTGGAAGTATATAGGGTTAAACAAATTATATCAAATTAAAGATAAAAAAATATCTTATTACATTCGATTTTTTATTTATTTTTTATTTAAACGGTTTTCCGTCAATTTATGAAAAACCATTTTATTTTTTTATTCTTGTTAATTTCTATGACTAGATAACAGTAAACTTTCATTACACGCTTATTCGTGTAAAGTGTCAACAAACAAAACTAATAATATTATATTACACTATTATTCGACAGTAATCAAGTTTCTTTAATACCTAGTTACAAGCATAAGCACGTTTGTTTACAGTAACTTACTGTATTGTTTGATTATTGTAAAGATAAAATGCATTTATATCAATGTTCATAAGATCGATTCTCATTTATGTAATATACTTTTGTTATTGCATGGTGTAATAGTGTAAACTTCATCAATTAAGTGAAAGGTTGAAATAAAAGAAAAAGGTTTAATAAAATAAGAATATAATAAAGTAACTATCAACTTGCATAAAAACTAAATAATAATCACAACGTAAACAACTTAAATCTCTTTCATGATTAGGAAATAGCTATCTATTAGCTTGAACTGATACCAAAAAAAAACTAATCATATCGTAATCTGAAATACTTAATCTTCTAATCTCCGTCACTATCATTGGTGACAGAGATCGAATTGTCCAAAGGAACTAAAATCTATAAAAAGTTTGGTAATGGTCTGGTATGGCTCCTGAATCACACAAACTTATCAAATCCTTATGTAAAGGGAGAGGTATGGGCAGCAGATCAGCGTATGCAAGGACCTGGGGATCGAACCCAGGACCTCTAACGTAGCAGTCGCGCTTGGGACCACTAGACTAACGAAGCATAAGCATAAGTACCTAATAATAATAATCACACGCTTTTTGTAGGTACACTTACAACACTTAGGAGACATATAGGTATACATACCATCACGCCTGTATTCCCCGAAGGGTTCGGCAGAGGTGTACTAAGGTACACCCACAGTTCGCCGGTATGTTTTAGGTCCCATGTAATAGGGGGCGAGCCTATTGCCATCACATATAGGTATATTTACCTTAAATTCAAAATTATACCATGTTTATGAGTTGATTATAATTATAAATTAATACCTATTTTTACATAATATTAATATGTGGGCAAGTACTGACTTTTACAATTCGCCAAGTCTAATATACTTCTGCAGCGACTAGAAGTTTTTGTATTTCTATTCATCGTTGCACTAAATCACACATCAACAAAAAAATCTCGATAATGTAGAATGCCTGCGTAATAATCAAAATTACGTAATTATGCGCGTAGAATCACACAACAAGACTGACCTTCGCTTCCGGAATTGTTGTCTAATGCTACTCGAATTGCACCCCCCGCGCCCCTTTCTAATGTTACGTACAATTGCATTGAACGGATCATTGATAGATTTGTTTAATTGCTGTTACTATGCATAAACTTTAACTATTAAGACCAAAACACTAGTATTTGAACACTTAATGCTATAAACAATCCGATTAAATACCGTAGGAGGCAATGCAATACTTTAATCTTCTATACTTATCTATACTTATAATAAATCTGTAGAGAGGTCAATTCTGTACATGAAATATATTTCCAAAATAACTATCAGCGGGTGATTAGTGATCGATAGTGACGCCAAAAATGCAATCAGTAAAATTTTTGTCTGTCTGTCTGTCTGTCTGTATGTTCGTTATAGAAACAAAAACCACGCGACGGATTTCAACGAAACTTGGTACAATTGTTCTTCATACTCCTGGGCAAGTTATAGTATACTTTTCATCACGCTACGATCAATAGGAGCAGAGCAGTGAAGGGAAATGTTGGGAAAATGAGTGATTCATGAGAAAGGTTTCAAGCTATAAAACATCAAGCTACAACCCTTAGGAACGGGGCAACGCAGGTGAAACCGCGGGCGAAGAACTAGGGAACAAAGTAACTATTCCACGCGGACGAAGTCGCTGGCAAAAGCTAGTTAGGAATAAAAATTGAGTGCGTCATTACACGAATAAACGTGTAAGCTGCTATTATACAAACTCGAAGAAGTGCACAAGTCCTCTCAAACGTTTGCTTGGTTTAACCCGTTTATTCGTGTGAACTCAGGGACCTAAAAAGCGTTTAACAATAGCATATACTTTTATTCTTGTGATATAAATGCATGATTTCTCCCTAGAATAAAGGAATCAAATGATATAATAGGCGTATATTTTAGTCAAAAATTAATACAAAAAATTGAGAAGGTGCTGCATAGGTCAAAGAAACGAAAAATGCAATAAAAAAATATTTGTGTAAGAGCTCTTGCACGTTTATTCTGTGGGGCCATCGATTTGTTCCCGACAGTACCCTTCGTTAATATTCGGAAGAACGACGACGCCCGAACGGTTTTTAATTTAAAAATCGTTATGGCGTTAATAAGTGACGTCATAAAGTGTAGATTGTTTTATTGGGCAATGTTTTTATGGTGTTGTTATGGTGTGATGAGTCCATCTTATTTGGTATCTATACAATTTTTCTTATATCATATTTGGGGTTCCAAAGTTTAAAAAAAATCCATAGCGTAATTAAACATTTCAAAACATTTTACGGATTCTATCTATCAGAACTCAGTAGATTTTAAAGATTTGCTGTCAATAAAGTTAATATAATTATTATCCTTCTTCTTCAGAGTCGAAGTTAGGACCGAATTTTTCATACAAAAGTCATAACAAAATTAATCGCCATTCAAATACAATTTAATCAAACAATGATATTATTCGGATTCAGATACCGTTAATCTAGGTTCCTACTTTATCATTTCGTACAAATACTTCACTGGAAATAAATTTAAGCGAATTTAATTAACATAACATAACATACCATCACGCCTGTATTCCCTGAAGGGTTAGGCAGAGGTGTACTTAATGTACACCCACAGTTCGCCGGTATGTTTAGGTCCCATGTTATAGGGGGCGAGCCTATAGCCTTTAACCGGGCACAAATCCAGACTCCGAGCTGTAATGAGAACCTCATAGAAAAACCCAATAACACTGCTCGACCTGGGGATCGAACCCAGGACCTCTAGTGTAGCAGTCTCACTTGGGACCACTAGACTAATGAGGCAGCGAATTTAATTCTTGATAACTTTACCAAGTTTGGAACGAATTTCCGGTCGTTTATTTCCCAGGGAAGTACATAGTACTAGACGAATTGGTATGGTAGGAACCTAGATGAACGGTATCCAAATCAATTTGATAAAATTGTGTTTGGATTACGATTTATTTTGGTATTACGTTTTTGTGGGCAATTCAAACTCCGCCGGACCCTTAAGATAAACTTAGGGAAAAAATCGATTTGTCATTTCTGAAAGTTGTTTCTATCTTGCCGTATTGAAATCATAAATAGAACAAATGGATAAATCTTTTTTTTATTTTAATAATATGACAAACAAGCATACAAGCATACCACCTTAAGATTGACAGTAGTAGAATATGGTATTCATAATTAAGGCAAATGTTGGCCAATCTTTTCACCGACTCTTCGAGGCTCGAAAATAGATTTATCAATGAGTAGAAACTTTTTAAATTATTATATTTCTTTTTATATAGTATTACTACTAGGTAATACTTTAAGAACAGATCAATCAACTCATAAGGTGTATATTTTTTTAAATAAATTTTATTAGGTAACTGCCTCATTAGCCTAGTGGTCCTGAGCGACTGCTACGCTAGAGGTTCTGGGATCGATTCCCAGGTCGAGCAGTGTTATTGGGTTTTTCTATGAAAATCTTAGTAGCAGCTCGGAGTTGGTAAATTTGTGCCTGGTTAATGGCAATAGGCTGGTCCCCTATTACATGGGACCAAAACATACTAGCGAACGTACGCCTCTGTCTAACTTCGGGGAATACATGCGTGATGATATGATAGGTAATTTTTCAAATAAATTTAATTAACAATATCGAATACCGTTTTAATTTACGAGAAAATCGCGTGTTACAAACAAACATGCACAAATTACCGATGCAGTTAGCCTTCCTGCCAGTGCTGTCATTCGTCCATCATAAGCGATCCAAATCGTGGCTCATTGTGCCACACTGTTTATTATTTCCCACACTAGATAAGCACGCGAACTTGCTCGTAATTTCTTGCAATTATTATATCAACGGATACAGTTTTTGTTATGCAAGGGTAGCTTTAATTATATTGCAATTTTCCTGTCATAATTGTTTTTTTTATACATTTTAAAAATTTCAATTCGGTTTATAGTTCGAATTCATTATCATTGAATGCTTCATTAGCCTAGTGGCCCTGAGGGCCACTGCTACGCCAGAGTTCCTGGGTTCAATTCCCAGGTCGAGCAAAGTGTTATTGGGTTTTTTATGAAATTCTCAGTAGCAGCTCGGAGTCTGGATTTGTGCCCGGTTAAAGGTTATAGGCTCGCCCCCTATAACATGGGACCTAAACATACGGGCAACTGTGGGTGTACATTAGCATGCCTCAGCCTAACCCTTCCGGGAAAACAGGCGTGATCTCATGTTATGTTCATTATCATAATTTCAAAATTGAGTATTTTAAGGATAATTTTTTTAATTTGAATTTTGAATGAAAATTATAGGCATGACCTATAACTTTCATGCTGTTCGAAGATCATTGCACTATTCAGAAATTCCTTACATAAAGACCTTCACTCGGCTGATATCTCATGCACAAAAAAAAAACTAAACTCAAATAATATTATACTAAGATATCTCTATTAATATTATTTCCGCAAACAAACAGACTTACATTGTAATACCATTGTTTATGGCAAAAATGTGGTCGTGATCGCAAAACACCGTGGGATCTGTCGTCCACACGATATATGGCGGAAAGTTTTAGATGAAAATTTAATATTTTGTCTCACAATGCGGTTTAAACAGGTACACCGTAGTATGTTATTGATAATGTATGTCTGGTGGTTGGCCAGCCTGCGAAGCTATAGATACGGCTCTGTGCAAATTATTTGCAAGAATATTTTTAGAATTAGCACCTCTTTGGAGGTTCGTTTAGAATTGGAATATTAATTACTTACACGGGTTACCATCACGCCCGTATTCCCCGAAGGGTTAGGTAGTGGCGTACTGAATGTACACCCACGCATGTTTAGGTCCCATGTTATAGGGGGCGAGCCTATAACCATTCACCGGGCACAAATCCAGACTCTGAGCTGCTACTGAGTATTTCATAGAAAAACCCAATAACACTTTGCTCGACCTGGGGATCGAACCCAGGACCTCTAGACTAATGAGGCAGTCTTACACGGATTGTTTTCTTAAATGTATACACATATTTATTTCTATAAATAAAATGTTTTGGGTATCAAAAGAGGAACCTAACAACCATAAGTGTCTCAGGAGTTTCAAGTGAAAGTCTTGCCTTGATAAACAAATATAAAAAATACTATAAGAGGAACTTCCAAATAAATTTAATTTGGCGTAGCGACTGAGCGATCGGCTTCTGCGCCACATCTTGTGGTGATCCCCACGCGGAGCAAATATTCGTATGACCTACAGGTGGTTGTTTCGGGTCTGGGTGTTTGTGTATGTGAGAATTTGTGTTTGTAAACGCAGCCACGATACAGCAAAAGCACAATGAACAAATACTTGGCCTTGATTTGAATAGCTGTGCTTTATTTTATATTATTTCACCAATAAACTCATAAAACTAATAATATTTAGACCATAATATGTCGCAAAAAATATGCCGTATCTGCAAATTCAACACTCCATGTCGACCAAGTATTTCATAGTAAGTTCTAACGCGAATACCTCACAGTTATATTATGATTTCACCGGCCTGAACCGAACCGTAGGGCACTGATATTCTGAACTTGTATCTGACATGCGTACTATATAACTTAGGAGAGAAATGTTGGCGCTTACAACTCTCTCTCCTTGACGATATGTTGGTTTCTCTTTATTATTTGATAAATTCAATATTAAGGACTCTGAACGCGTAAAATACACTAACATTTTACACTCTTTATATAGGATGGAAACAACAATATGACGACAAAATTTAATAACAGCTTAAACTAATCTAAAGATTCACTTTAAGATAGGAAAAAAAAAATTGTTTTTTTCCATTTAATTAAATTAGTGAGCGAACAAACTTGTATGGGAAGTTGTTTTTTGTTATAATTATTCCCCCTAACCAAAGGGCTACATTTAGTGCTTCTGGTCACGAGAAAGCGACATCGATTCATGGTGGACATTCCGAAAACCCGAACGAAACGCTTTAAGTCCACTTTTATCATGCGTACCTACGTTGAAATATGAAATGCGCTTCCCGAGTGTGTCTTCCCCAATAGATATAATCTGGGTGTCTTTAAATCACGAGTGAATCGGTTTCTTCTAGGCAAGTGCGCTCCACCGTAAATCGCGGTATCGCTTAACACCAGGCGAACTGGTGGTCAAGTGGAAGCCTATCAGGAATAAAAAAAGCAGTGGTTTCATTTATTATCGTTTTCACCTTGTATAATACTTAACTCTCACGCTTTCTAAGCATGCGTCCCTTCTTAGAATTAGGGAAAACTAAGAACTTTCTAAAACAAGTTTTCCAATTCATTTGTCATCGCAATGGCTCATTGACATCTTACCTGATTCCTCTACACAGCATCAAATTTTTGGAAAGAACGGTTCAGTCTCGTCAATATACCATACAAAATAAAACGGATTTTTAGGTAGCCAATTGATTGATACCTATCAGAAAATATCTCTTATATAGTAATACCTAGATACTAAATTAAATCTAGGATGTTAGAAACAATAAAACACTAAGGACACATATTTAAAATCAATGTATACATTGTCCGTCATTGGTCACGACGATTCTTATAGGATATCGTACTGTGATATACCAGAGTATGGAATATTTTATTGTACGAGTAAGTTCAATTCACATAAGTAATAAATGTTATAAAGAATGTCAATACTCGTATTATCGTTTTGTGTTTTTCATTTTCCATGCTAAGATTATAAAATTATTTTAGTGAAGGAAAAAATCGATCGCGGACAGGATTGGAACCTGCGTCTTCTGGTTAGTTACAGTCAGTATTGTTAAACTTATCACTAAAGGAATTTTATAGGTATATAATTTTAATATTATAGGAATTATATAATATTTTGTTGTTGGTATTTTATTTTATGTGCAGTATTGTTAAACTTATCTATATAAAGGAATTGTATAGAAATATCATTTTAATAACATAACATACCATCACGCCTTTATTCCCCGAAGGGTTAGGCAGAGGCGTACTAATGTACACCCACAGTTCGCCGGTATGTTTAGGTCCCATGTAATAGGGGGCGAGCCTATTGCCATTAATCGGGCACAAATCCAGACTCCGAGCTGCTACTGAGAATTTCATAGAAAAACTCAATAACACTTTGCTCGACCTGGGGATCGAACCCAGGACCTCTAGGGTAGCAGTCGCGCTTGGGACCACTAGACTAATGAGGCAGTCATTTTCATCATTTTAATATTATAGGAATTATATAATATTTTGTTGTTGGTATTTTATTTTATGCCAGAAAATAAAATCGTCTATAAACAGAAATCTAATTCAGTAATTAGATGCTTACTTTTTCTTAGACTTTGAACTATCACTAGAAAATGTGTAACATCAAGTTCAGTAGCAATACAACAAACATAATTATTTAGCAAATTATCTCTAGACAAAGTACAAAAAAATATACCACCTCAAAGCATACATTTCAAAGTATAATGACAAAACGTACAAACAGATATAACAATTTTGAAACCGCAAAATTATTTACAGAAAAACAAAATGGCGTCTCACGTTCAGAGCTCCTTTTAACGATATTATGAGTGTTGTAATGACGAATAAGATTTTGTGTAATCAAATCTTGTGTTTCGGTGATTCAGAATGATTTTTTGTTATATTATGCATAATTTCGGCTGTAGAATCTTTTTGTCAAGCAATTTTGAGTAACAAATTCGTGGTAGGTACTAAAATTATTCCGAGTAGATTATTTTACAATACAGAGGTGAGATTGTGTTCATAGTTGGATGAGTTCAAAGTCACATACTGGCTTTATTGCCGTTTAGTCTAGATTTAGAACCTATCTTGTGGCTAAGTAATAACCATTGCCTCATTAGCGTAGTGATCCTGAGCGCGACTGCTACGCTAGAAGTCCTGGGTTCAGGTTTGCCAGGTCGAGCAAAGTATTATTCGGTTTTTCTATGAAATTCTCAGTAGCAGATCGGAGTTTGAGATGCATGGTTAATGGTAATACGCTCGCCCCCTATTGGACCTAAACATACTGGCGAACTGTGGGTGTACATTAGTACATCTCTGCTTAACCCTTCGGGGAATACAAGCGTGATGGTATTTTGTGTTAAGTTATAACTACGCTGAACAACTGATCCGTAAGGTTAAGCTGTGCTTGCTGCGGTCTTTGTCTGGATGGACCGGAGCTCACGTAATCGTAATCTAAATCTTTATATATATAATTCTTCTGTGAGTGTGTATGTGACTGAACTTCTCTCAAACGACTGGACCGATTTTGATGAAATTTTTTGTGTGTGTTCAAGGGGATCTGGGAATGGTTTAGATCAAACGACTGGACCGATTTTGATGAAATTGGGGATCTGGGAATGGTTTTGTCCGCTGTCCGCTGTATTTCGCTTTATACGTAGCGAAGCACGTACCGGGCCGCTAGTATAATAATAAAATGTAATCTAAATGAAGTTATACTGAACTATACTTCTGTTCAACCGTTCAAGATCTAACAACGTGAACATACTGATTATTTCCTTCTAGGATGTGTATTGTTTCAGAATTTACAGTTGCAATACTAATAAAACGAACAATGCTAGACAATTCGCAGCTTGCCGCCTAGTTTACTTAATAAGCCATATCAAATTGTGTGTAGTCGCGGAAAGGTAGGGCTGTCAAACGCATGAAGGCGGTGAAAGTGCAACTGAATCTCATAGAACTAGCAAAAGTTAAGCGGCAAAATATAAAATACCACTGGACGGTATGATTCTGTCTTAATTTACCATGTCTTTCTTTGTGGCAGATAATAATAATTGTGACATATTCTCGTATATATTTGACATTTAGTTATTTGTTGTAAGTCATAAAAAGATAAGTTCGTTTCCTTAATTTTTATTATACTTTTTTGAGTAAGTGTATAATAAAAATAATGGAAGCGAGTTTAAGCAGGAATTGTAATTATTATATCTGTAATTACTTCGACGAACGGCGATATCAGGGTTACTGCTCATTTATCATTGAAAAGTCATGTGTTTTTATTATTACATAACATACATAATCAACCCCATACTGCGCCTCTGCTGGGCTCGGTTCTCCTCTCGGAATGAGAGGGATTAGGCTATAGTCCACCACGCTGGCCTAGTGCGGGTTGGCAGACTTCACATGCCATCGAGAAAATCTCTCAGGCATGCAGGTTTCCTACCGATGTTTTCCTTCACCGTTTAAGTGCGTGATAATTAACTATTAATACGCACATGACTTCGAAAAGTCAGAGGTGCGTGCCTTGGGATCGATCTCGAGACCTTTGACTAGGCTGTCCAACGGTCATACCACTAGGCCCACATTATTATTTTTATTATTACATATACACAATTAGAAAAGAATAATCTTTATTGTACACCATAAGAGTAACAAATTACTTAAAGATTTTTTTTAAACTAAGGGTACAAGGACGGTCTTGTCGCTAATAGCGACATCTATCAGACAGCCTTTGGATGGACAAAAAAGTGACAAATAAAGGGGGGTAAGAGTAGTCCATGGTGTACCTTATATTATTAAAGATAATCTATACTTATAATAAATCTGTAGAGAGGTCAATTCTGTACATGAAATATATTTCCAAAATAATAATAACTATCAGCGGGTAATTAGTGATCGATACTGACGCCAAAAATGCAATCAGTAAAATTTTTGTCTGTCTGTCTGTTCGTTATAGAAACAAAAACCACCCGACGGATTTCAACGAAACTTGGTATAATTGTTCTTCATACTCCTGGGCAGGTTATAGTATACTTTTCATCACGCTACGATCAATAGGAGCAGAGCAGTGAAGGGAAATGTTGGGAAAATGAGTGATTCATGAGAAAGGTTTCAAGCTATAAAACATCACGCTACAACCCTTAGGAACGGGTCAACGCAGGTGAAACCGCGGGCGAAGAACTAGGGAACAAAGTAACTATTCCATGCGGACGAAGTCGCTGGCAAAAGCTAGTAAATAATAAAACTTATATTAATTGAAACTAAATAATAAACTACCTACAACTATAATATGCAATATTATATTATGAACTTAGCGAAAAGTAGTACCTAGTAGCGAACATACAGCATAAGCAACAATATCAGATAAAAGATTAAATTATTACACAAAAGTGGCAACCCTATAATGACGTAACGAAGTCACGGTGCGCATGCGTCACGTGCGACGCCATGTTATATGAATATATCGTGATATTTCATCATAATAAGCTTGGACTTACCAACCTCCCGCTCGGTTTCCTTGCAATGTGAATGAAAGTTTAACTTAAGGTGCAAAATATGAATTATGAAGAGATATTAGAATGCATATCATCATCCCATCACGCCTGTATTCCCCGAAGGGTTAGGCAGAGCCGTACTAATATACACCCATTGTTTGTCGGTATGTTTGTTCCCCATGTAATAGGGGACGAGCCTATTGCTATTAACTGAACACAAATCCCAAACTCCGAACTGCTACTATTAAAATATTAGCCGACCTGGGAATCGAACCCAGGACCTCTAGGGTAGCATGAAATTTTTAATACCAGCTCGGAATTTGGGATTTTCCCAGTTAATGGCGATAGACTCACCCCACATTACATGGGACCTAAACATACCGGCAATCTGTGGGTGTACACCAGTTCGCCTCTACCTTACCCTTCAGGTATTAGAGGCGTGATGGTATGATGATGTTTATACAATCAACACACAATCTTTTCTTTCAAACTAGACATCCTTCTGAAGGCAACTGCATTTCATCAAATAGCGAGAAATAAGTCACTAAGATTCGACATTTATATCATTCCCCTTCGCATCTTTTCTCCCAACTAGCATACATACAATAAACAGTATCCAACAAGCTAAAAACACCCGACTTCTAGTCGCACCTCGTCCGCCATTTCGTTTCGCGAACGCAGAACAAAATGGCCGACGCCCATTTCGGTTACAGGAAACGCGTATCTGTCAACACGGCTGCATCGCAAGTGGGCATTGTATGATAATCGTGCGCGCCGACAAAGTTTGTGCGCGTGGCCAGGAAGTGAGCGGGTGGTAGGGTGTTAAACTTTTTAGGTTGAAGGGCTGAATTAACTTATTTATGACAATTGGCCTATACTAATTACTACGATCCTCTTCTAACTCACATATACAAATACCAACAATTCTCTTCTTTAAGCAATATAAATTCACCAATAAAAAAATCAAGCCTTGGTCGAATCTCAGTAGCCGAATGCTCAATCAATTAGGCAGTCAATAATAAAATGGTTGTCCTGATAAGTAATTATAATATCGACGTAAGTTAATTGTCGAAATATTTTTATTGTGTGGAATGAATGGGAGGCCTATATTATTGGTATTGTTTAGTATTTCAATTGTTTCAGAATGGTCCTATAATGACACTAAATGAAATGATAGATTTGGAAGTGTATCAAAAATCACCAATTCTGAAATAATTGAATAACACTTTTGACAAAATAAGGTAAGACTTGAAATTTGTCTCAGTTCCTAATCAAATTAATTGCGAAGTAGAAGACAATCAACTAAAATCGTACTACAATGCATGCATACAAACTAAGAATGGATTGAGTATGTTGGTGCAGCTTAAGAGGTATATGTCTCGTTAGGGATTGTCTCTAAGTTGATTAATGCTTTGTAGAAATCACACTAGAATTGCTTTTTTATTAAAACATTGAAACAACGATATTTTTTATCTGCCCTCGTTGCACCTACTTTTATTTGTTAATTATTATTTAGTTTTCTTTTTGTTCTTTTTACTTAATCATGTAGTTGATGATAATGATGCACGGTAAACCTCCAATGAGTTTATATATGTATCATTTTTTTTTTAAAAAAAAACGTTGCTCACACTAGGATTTTCTTCTGTATCGTGGGTGCGTTTACACACACAATTTCTCACAAACACAAACACCCAGACCCGGAACAACTACCTGCAGATCATACAAATATTTGCTCCGTGTGGGGTCGAACCTACAACACGTTGCGCAGAAGCCGATCGCTCAACCGCTACGCCAATACAATTATGTATATTTCTTTATAATAAATAAACGACACATGCAAAATCAGTCATGAAATTTCAATGATTTTGAAACCAAAATTGAGTCTTAATCTATCAATAAATCTCTCAAGTTTATATTCGTGTACCAAGCCATCAGTGACTCTAATATCAGTTTTACATCAACATTAAGGAAGCAATATAAATAAGCGGTTAGCATTAATTTCTCTATAAATCAAATCTAATAATTTTCCAAATGTTCAGAAGATTTATTTACTATAGCTTTATGCAGGTGACAGCAAGCTGAGAAAACATTAATTCAGTTAACAATGACATAAATAAACCTGAGTCGGTTAGGTAATGCTCAATGTAAGGCCTTTCTAAGAAATAGTTACATAATGTTAACGGCCTACCTACCTAAAGACCTATGCGATGTGGATTCTATGTAATCTCAAGCATATTCATGTTTCCTCAATGATGCTATTACTGGACTTGTGAATTGTAATTTAAGGGCTAATGTGTTATATAAGAAGGAGTTTAAACTAGTGTTGATTAGGTTTCCGCGTCGAAACGTCTTCCGTACTTTGATAAATGATAAGAAATGAAATAAAGAAGGCAAGACATAATGGAAGTTTATTTTAACAGTCACAAAGAAAAGAAAAATGATTCTGCAAGTAGTATAAAATATATTAAAAGTATTTTAAATAATTTGAATAAAACGTACAAAGGTTTTCAGTCAGCCTGTGACCATGGACACTGTTAAGGGTCCGAAAAGTCTGAATATGAAATATAAGTTCCATGATTCCGTGGCCTTGACATTAAATATTCGCGTAAGTGTCAGAAATACTTGTTTAAAATGTATGCGTGATAAAAACTAAGATTAATATTCTACATCGTTCTACTATAATACTTATGAAGGGAGACTTTAAAGTACCTATAAAGAGTTCAAGGTAAATAGGATTTATAAATTTTAAAGAAGTATCAGCAAATAAAGCTAGTAAGTATAATCTCAACGTGTTTTGAATCTGCTGATAATAAACGCTATCAGCAGGAATATATCATTTTTTTTTTATTTTTACAATACCTATTAATTTTACCATTTTACTAAATAATGACGCGTGATAATTATCTATTAGTACACACATAATTTAGAAAGTCAAGAGGTGCGTGCCTTGAATTCGTACTCGAGATCTTTGATTTGACAGAAACACGTCAAAAATCCAGGAAAAAAATATTTTGAATGAATTTTATCTTTGCCTGTCACCCAATCGGTTGCTGTTCCAGCATCACTTAGCCAATTGGCCTCCTTAACAATATTTTTTTTTAATAAAACCTCTAACTGACATTAATTCCTGTCCGCTTTTTCTCTAGCCCCATCCTAATTCTCGTCTCGGCTGGCGTTATTCCCTTATTCGCAACGAAATATGGATATTATTGTTATAAGAGGCAAGTTCGTGACGACTGCTGTGATTATTGGTTGGTTCAAATGTAACAAGGTGTTAGATAGTTAGGGACGCGAATCTTGTGTGTTGATTTTACGAATAGCTGCCTCGTAACTACGATTTACGGCGACAAACTGTATAATGTATAGTCAATTTAATATTGAGATTAGCCATGTTGTAATTGATCGGTGACTGGACTGGAACTTTTCATTTTGTTGTGTAATGCTTGGGAATGTATGGACAAATTATTTAGTACTTAAAATATTGGTCTACCTTAATGAAGTCTAAAACATGACTCCACGCGTGGAGCAGTAGTAAAGGTGGCCACCTTTGTCACTACTATTGCACTGATTGTTGTTGGTTATTCAAACAGAGAAGAAAGAAGAGGAATACGAAGATAAGTAAAAGTTGGAACAGTTTAAATCATATACTTAAAAAGCTACCTACGTCACACGAAAATGTTTTTAAGAAAAAAGAAAAACAACATAACATAACATACCATCACGCCTGTATTCCCCGAAGGGTTAGGCAGAGGTGTACTAATGTACACCCACAGTTCGCCGGTATGTTTTCGGTCCCATGTAATAGGGGGCGAGCCTATTGCCATTAACTGGGTACAAATCCAGACTCCGAGCTGCTACTGAGAATTTCATGGAAAAACCCAATAACACTTTGCTGGACCTGGGGATCGAACCCAGGACCACTAGACTAATGTGGCAGTCATAAAAGAAAACCAATACCTATTAATAAGAGTTTTGGTGATGCAATAATGAAATGTAAGGCATTACACAGTGATCATATTGAATTTATTAAATTACATTAGATCGTGCCCATGAACAATATTTTTTTAATTGTGTCTTTAATAAGTTGCTTGACGGTTTAAAAACGGGAAGTTTCAGGCTACATTAGCTACAATTCAATTGTTCAGTAGCAGATTCACAAACGACAAAACGCTCCCATTGTTTGGTTTAACCAATTTCGAGTCCATGGAAGTTAATTTCGCGAATAACTGTCATTTCCTTATTCTCCTAAAAAAATATCAAAGTCGCTAAGTGAACGTATTTTTCATAAGCAATTTCTTTGTAAAATTGAGCCAAGTTCAGCGATTCTTACAATATACTATTGTTTTATTTTAAATTATTATTTATCTATTGTAATAAAATCAAAGTAAATTAATAATTCCGTGAAATTAAAACTAATTACACGTTTAAATTCTCCCACAACACCAGTTTATATTGAAATAATACAATAGCCTCTATAAAACCCAAATTGTTCACCGCGGTAGATAATTGTCATTTAATTATTATCTGTTTGTATTCCAAGAATGCTGATACTATGTTAATTTTATCAAGAAATAATAGGCTTACTGTTATGGTATTGAATTCTAGTCAATAACAGGCAAATAATGAAGGCTTCTGAGTACAAAACCTTCGGAAATACTTCGATAAAACATAATAATCTGATACTGGTTTACCAACACCGAATTTATTCAAGCTTTTTAATAGCTATGTTTTTTCTACACATATAATTAAGTTCTTATATTACATAGTACAGTAGTCTTAGTACGGTAATATCCTGTGTCGTTTGATCGGTTTTAGCTTAATTGGAATCATTAAAAGTGTCTCTAATAATAATATCGTCATTAAAGGCGATGTCATCAACTGTACATGTATATTTACATTTACTATTTTTTTGAGTTACACTTTCTAATTCTGCATGAAACAGCTTTGTGCTAATTCTTAGCTTTCATGTCCAACATATGCAAGAAATCCTAGATCTATACCAGGTTTTCTGCGATAAAATCAATCAATATAACTGTAAAGAAATTTACCTTTCAAAACTTTTCCGTGATACTGAATCTAATGTATGCCTAAGTTAATCACTTACATATGTAACGAGCCCTCGTCACACTGCCGTCCACTAACTAAAAGGCCGTTAAGCCACAGTTGGTCGTTTTTCACTTTATAATGCAGTCTTATACAACTTTCGATGCTCTATCTTTTGGTGTAAGAATCATTTTTCTATGATTTATAGTTTTAGAGATACAGAACATTGCTGAGCAGTTAAACCACATAAATTTCGTTACTCCCTTAATTAAAAAGCGGCTAAGCCACAATACTTCTCTAGAAAGACGTTAACATACTTTAACGGCAAATTGATGTATAATTTTTTTCTAAATTTACTTAACTAAAAGTACGTTATCTAGTCATGCTTGACTAAAAAGCAGCTAACTGTCTTTAACTACCTTCATGTATTGTGTCATACAAATAACGATTTGAACATCGTGCCTTAACTATAAAGCAGTTATAAAGAAAAACTACACTAGAAAGCAGTTATACGCCAATAGCGGCTTTTAAGTTATGTATTGAAATTATTATTAGCTAAATATCAATCGCTAGAGAGCAGCTAAACGACAATACTAGTCTAAAAAGCAGTTACACGCTCGTGATTTGCGTTTGCGTTTGACTAGCTCAGGCTATAATTCCTTCCTTTTCACTTCGGTTGCTCGTAGCGGACGGACGTGTGGCACGTCTCTTGATTTTTGGCGCCACAATTACAAGAATGGCGCAAAATAGGCAAAGGTAAGCTGACATTATTATTTCATTTATTGTAATAAACAGCTATTTGTAAAATTATTATAAATACGAAAGTATGTTTGGATGTTTGTAACTCTTCTAAGCAAAAACGAATGGATGGTTTTTAATTTATCTAACTTTATAAATGCCTGTTTTTGTTACCAAAATGTTTTCTGTATTCCGCAATACCTGCACAGGTAAAACGCATGCTGCTAGTTTTCATTATGTACCTACCTATTGCAAGAGGGTTTTAAAGTACCTGGTCTACTGTTTCTAAGTTCATCGTAATTGTTGTTGTAGATATCTGTTTCGATTGCTGATTGTTTTATACCTATTAGTGCGAAAGAGATGTGTCGTATAATTGCTTCATTAGTTAACTGATTATATTTCATTGTATTTTAGACGTTCCTGTGTATCATCAAGGATCCAAACTATGATGAATAGTGTGTTGGTAGACCAGGAATTTCCAACTACACAACGCCTTGACACTAACAGCATGCCATCTATACGCATTTCCACTTGCTCTAATATTAGCCAAAAAGAATCAAAGTACCCCCGCATGAACAATAACGATTTAGTTAATCTTCTCTACCAAGAATCTTACTCGATGACATCAAGTGTTTCAAAAATTCAATGAAACACAAATCACATATAATTATAGCCAACCAGAAGAAACTCTGAAATTTACAATAGAAACATTAACTCAACAGCTTGAAACACATTCCATATACTGCCACGAATCGATGCCCCCCCCCCTTCCCCGAATCCATCTTCTCACTGCATTATACCAGAAATATTAGATTATGACAGTGATGACTCTGTTAAGGATAAGGACTACCAACCATGTGAAGAAGTTTTTAGTGATGATACTGAATATGGTTATGACATGCAAAGACAAAATATGTTATTAAATATTTTTGTTTACTTTATAACTTAATTAAACACACTATTAAAAACGTAGCCTTATTGTAACTACCAAAGAAAATGAATAAAATCACGATGCAATATAATACCATTCTAATTAAAATATAAGTAATAAATAATAAAAATAATAAATATACTTAAGTATATAAATGAAAACTAAGCATAATATAATAAATAAATATAATTAAATGATTATGAATAAATACAATTATAAATGGAACAAATAAACTCACTTAAAAATGTTAGAAATAAATACAATATTTATGTTATAAATGAGTTAGAAATGAGATAATAAGACTATAAACACCATAAATATAATATTTTAATATATACTTTTTAATGGGCACTCAATTTTCAAATGATGCTAAACCTCTTTCCTAATGTTGCTGTGTCCGTCCGTGTAAGTATTTATGCATAAAAAATGGCCGAATTTATATTTTTTATATAAAGTCTAATATTTAATTGATTATGACGTTATGTGTTACGCACAATTATATTATTTCAACTTTGTAATTATTGATCTCTGATTGTAATATCTTTATTTCATAAGTGCATAAGAATTTGAAACCAATGTGTGTCATGTGCCATAAAGCTTTCAAAAACGATACTTACATGTTTTGGGTATTTTTATAAAATAATTATAATATATTTTTTCCTATGGTTTCGCGAATACTGATTATTATTAAAGATGTAATTGTGATCTCATTACTGAATAAGATTTGTAAAAGTTTGATTAAACTTGGTTTTTTTATTTTATATTGTTTAATAAAATTAATAGTAAGCTATTTGTTAAGTTCCTACACAATTTAATTAGACGTACTCATTGTCTATTCTTTTTTATTAATAAATAAAGTTCTGATTTTCATAAAATAGTTTTTAACTTTTCAACTTTTTACCCGCAAGTGCTTATTTAAAAGGCAGTTAATTGCGATCGAGATGTCTTTAACTGCCTTTTAGTTAAGCAATAGGAGAACCAGTATAAAAATATGTTTTACAATACCGAGCTTAAAAGCGTTTAAAATCCCATAACTGCTTTCTAAGTAAGCAAAGTTAGTCTTCCAAGTGTTAGTTACTAGGCTATAAGTCTGTTAAAATCCTTTAACTGCTTTATAACTAAGTATATTTTGATAACTTTTACTATAAGTACAAGACGTGGTGGCTACAAGAAATTGCTTTACTATAAAGCAGTTAAGGTATGGTTAGCGGCCTTATAGTGCAGTATATTATGTAAAAATGAAAAAAAAATACTTAGCTTCAAGTTAGAGAATGAATTTAAATAAAATGTGATTAAAATAAATGAATGCAATATATCACATATTGTGCAAAAAGACTATGCCTACGTATATAACTTGCAACCTTGTTCCTAGGTAGCATACTTTTCAAGAGACATTAATTCCCACTTATTTTTGCGTTTTCTCGAAAACTACTTTTTGCACTTAGCTGCCTTTTAGTTAGTGGACGGCAGCTGACACTAAGTTTGACATCCGGCGTCGCTTTAGTGCGACTCGCGCATGCGTGCTCGCGATTTGATTTGCAGATGCGTTTGCGCCCTAGAGGTTGTGGTGTAAGTTTGAAGAAATTTATGGTAAATGACATTATATTAAATGTTCTTAGAGTAATTCTTGATAGGCTTACGCTTGACCGCCAGTTTGCCTGATGTTAAACGACACTGTGATCTACGATAGAGCGCGCTTGCCTAGAAAAAACCGATTCCCTCGTGATTTAAAAACACTCAATTATCGGGGAAGACCCACTCAGAGATCTCTCTTTTATGGCGAAATATATCTGTTTCTGTCTCATATAATTATGTAGGTTTTTATTCCTATTTACTTATTTTTTCGGCCTCGACAATAAGCGAAACCTAATTGTGGTACTTTGAGTTTATATATCATTATTATTATTTTTTATTTGGCTCACTTAGAATTTCTCCTGTAGATTTTATACCATTCTCTTTTAGTTTAGACCACACCTCAAACAAAGGTAAAACTTGTCGCGAAACAAAGGCACTAAATTTCGCAGTCCACGCCTTAGCGAAGATTAATTAACTGTATTTACTACTAATATGAATTGCAGATGTGCCTTGTTCGTTGTCGTATCCTGTGCTTTGGTGTGACACTGGCCTTTTTTTAGACAGAATGAATGGAAATTTTAATCAAGAGGGAATAGCTTAACAGCTGAAATTATTAAGAGGTCGTGGGTTTAACCGAACTGCTAACATTTATTTTATTTAACTATCGTCAACGTATTTATTTATTCTTGATAGGACTAAGCTTCACCACCAGTTCTCCTGATGTTAAGCGACACTGCGATCTACGATGGAGCGCGCTTGTCTAGAAGAAACCGATTCACTCGATTCAATAACTGTCTTACGGGTGAGCACGGGCTTCATCTCAGAATAAGAGGGGTTAGGTGGTTAGGTTACTGTATGCATTAGTCCACCATGCTTAATGCGGGTTGGCAGACTTCACACACCGTAGAGAAAATCTCATGAGCATGCAAGTTCCCTCACGATGTTTTCCTTCTCTGTTTATGTGAGTGATTATTCAATTCAACCGAGGTGAGATATAGATGTATATAAATATATAATCAATACAATATTCATCATGTGTCAGACTTAATATTCCCAGGTATCATTATTCTTTATTTATTTTTTATTTTATTGTCTTACTCTAGAATTATCTCCTGTATCGTGGGTGCGTTTACAAATACAAATTATCACATACACAAACACCCAGACCCGGAACAACTACCTGTAGTTCATACAAATATTTGTTCCGTGCGGGGATCGAACATACAACATGTAGCGTAGAAGCCGATCGCTCAGTCACTACGCCAATCATGCCATCCATTTTTTGAAACTTGTGTTATGGTTCTTAATATTTATTAACAATAACTTTTTCTCTTTTCAGGTAAGAGTGCACATCGTGGCTTTAAATGCCGTAGTTTTACGTAAGTTTATAAATTTTATAATTAATTTTACACGTCTATTGATTTACGAGTACATCCGTAAACATAAGGACATAAAAATCAAATCGCATCACATTACATGGTAACATAAAAAATAACTTGACGGATGCACTGCCGTGCACGCGGCGCGCATACTAAGCGTTAACCTCACTTATTCGCAAATTCCTCGCAGTTCGGCGACTTCTACCTATTATAAACAGCAGATCGATTGACAAAGTAATGCTGTGCGAATCATCTGTTCAACGCATACCAATTTATAAAAGCACTAGTTTTTCACCCGGATTCATCTGTAACAATTGGGAAAACAAATGCTGGGCAGTGAACAAACAAATATTTTTTTGTATGTTTTCTGAGTTACTTGTCAATAATAAACAGAAGAGAATAATCAGATACTGGAGAAGTCGAGACAAACTCCGATACTGTCAATTTTATAGAAAAACCCAATAATACTTTGCTCGATCCGGGAATGCAACCTAGGACCTCTAATGTAACAAGTCGCGTTTAGGAACACTAGACTAATGAGACACGCTTCATTATACGCTTCATTATATTTTTTTAATAATGAAGCGTAACCCATCCACAGAATGTCTGCGGCTATTGTAAGCTTAACCATGCAAATCTTTAGATCAGTGTAGTTTTTGTCGTCAAATATAATTGGTATCACCACCAGAATATAAATATTCTCCGAGTATTTGAGAGAACGAGACGCAAAAATAGTTCACTAGCCGACTAAAGTAACGGTAACTGTTAGACATTTAATGCATTTACTACTTACTAATGTACTAGGTATAGTCTTGTTTGTTCGTGGATCTATTAACAAAGTCAATGAAAGCACGTTTAATATAGCAGGACGATTGTCATGGGTTCAATTTAAGTTCAAATGTTTTTATTTCAAATAAGCTTTTAAAAGTGTTTATGAAACGTTATGGTTCTGGTTGCACGGTTCCAAAAAGTTCCTATGGTGAAGAATCCGCCAAGAAACAATTTATTTTTGTTTTAAAAAAACTGATGTTATCGCATCTACGCATCGTAGGTGCGTTTACAAATACAGATTCTCACATATACAAACGCCCAGACCCGGAACAACAACCTGTAGATCACACAAATATTTGCAGTGTGGGGATCGAACCCACAACACGTGGCGCAGAAGCCAATCGCTCAGCCATTACGCCAAACGTGTCGCCGAACTTCATGGACACTCTATTAAATCAGATGGTGTTACAATCTGCACTGGTACAATATTGCGATATCAGGATGTGTGAATATTGAATGTCAAAGTTGGACCGGAGTCAAATAAAAGAAGGTTCTCAGGATTTGTGAATTCGATACCATTATAAGAAAATAGATGAACTATGGGGTAAAAACATACATCATCAAAGCAGAATACAAATTACGTGTCCACTCAGACATGCCACAATGTACAATGTACATTTACAGGTTCAGTTGAGGTAAACAATACTATCCATAATAATGAAGACATGTATTATTCCCACTCGATCCAAAGTTTTCTGTGATCTACAGATTGTTTCAAGTCTGGGTGAATTAGTGTCAGTTAATTGAATGTTTCCTAAACGGTGAGAACAAATATTAAGTTTAGGTAGTACCTAGGTACACTCGTGTTATTATTATACTAGCGACCCGCCAGCGGTTTCACCCGCGCTGCTCCGTTTCTAAGAAGCGTAGCGTGATGTTATATAGCCTATAACCTTCCTCGATAAATGGACTATCCAACACAAAAAGAATTTTTCAATTCCAACCAGCAGTTCCTGAGTTAAGCGCGTTCAAACAAACTCTTCGGCTTTTTATTATTAGTATAGATTTAACGTACATCGCTTTCCGCGCTAGAACGCGTACCTTATAAAAGCAATAAGGCGGCGCTTGCGCAAGTATGGTCACCAGGACATTATGGTATCCAAAACTGTCAAATTTCTTTAATCGATTTTCAATTTAATCTTCGAATAATAGAGTTTAATATCCATTCCACAAATTTGATAGTTTGTACATAAATCTAACGTTAGTTTGCAAGTATCTCATATCTTAGCAGAAGTAGCTATATAACATCATCCAAAAGTTCTATCTACCTCGTACATTACGCACTAAAACGATCCTCGTAGTTTTAAATTAACACTTTCTTTTCTTTTTTTACGTCATATAGCGAAGTTGAATGCGCCGGCGCATAATGCTATTGTGGCCAATAAAACAGAAATTATGCAATAACACGCGGCTTGTGAATATTTATGTCTGTCTGTGTGTTCCCGAGGGTTCGATGGATGCTAAGGAGTGGGATTGTTACATTAGGATGGGTGGCATTCCAAGCGGTGAATAGGTAGTAAAATTTTTGCATTATCATTCAACTGCGTGAATATTTGGTATTTTGAATTAATATTAATAATAATAATAAATTGTTTATTTGGTTTCACTGTTACAGTAATGGTTAGTAGCTATTTGGGGTCTCCCTTTAGGGAAATAATGCCTGTGTTAGGCGACTCCGCTCTTCCATAACAAAGCAAGTACCTACATATAAGAACAGTTTAAGAAAAATACAAAAATGTTTAATTTAAACCAAAAAAGAAACTAAAAAGAACTAACAAAGCAATTGAAACTGTATCTAAAATGTATTTGTGCGTGCATGATTGTGTGTGTGTGTGCGCGTGCGTGCGTGCGTGCGTGTGTGTGTGTGTGTGTGTGTGTGTGTGTGTGTGTGTGTGTGTGTGTGTGTGTGTGTCTGTTATTTTTATGTGTTCCAAAAGTGCCTCAGTCTCCTCATAGGTAAGTAGTTGTATTTCTGGAATTATTGAATAAAATAATCTGCTATTTATTATTAGAGATGGACGGTTGCACCGAAGTGCAATTATGGCCGATTATTCGGCTTGAAATCATACCGAATATCAATTATATATTTTCTGTCCCACTTCTCCCGTGCCCAATAGAAATATTTTTGTGGAATAAGAGGTAGGTTATAGATCACCATTCTGGCCTATTAGGTCTAGTATTTTAGATCTTGCCGGTAGAGCACTGCAACTCTCATTCTGGGCAATACCGATAAACTAAGGATAAATTGATTGTCAGGGTTTTCGGACTTTTTGACTACTACTGCAACGAATGTCGTAATGTTCCTATGATCACTGGGACGGAACGGAGGGGCTTCGATGTGCTAAAAAGGTCACCCAACCATAAACTGACCGCAGCAAGCGTAAAAATAACCTTACAGTAACCTTAAAAATCACAATCAGTATCATTATTATTTAGTCAAAATCCCATTTTATTTTGCATAGTATCGGATAATTAAACAGAAAAAATCCAAATCACATTTTGCCCTTAGAGTTTCCAGTTTCTGATGTTCAGGAAGTAATTTTATGAGTCGTGTAACTCGATCGATAGGCGTTCGATCTCTGCATAATTTAATAATTATGACAAATTACCGCGAAAGCGTGGACTGGCTCAGGGTCACAGAGGCCAAATGACACTCGCTTCATATAACCGGCCCTTCAACTTCGTCATGATCTAGGAAGTATCCGGCGGGATACTTAGGTATATTCGGTATCTTAAAGGTAAAGTAGATCTTGACTATATTTATCGCATACCTATACAATCTGTAAGAAAACCCTGTCCGACCCGTAAAGGTATTGCTAGGTATCGAGATCCAGTTCTATTTATATAATCATTTTCACTTTTCAATTAAAAAAGAATACGCCGAATTAATCTAAAAAATATTATAAAACATGGAAGCTAAAATGGCAATACTTGTGGTGTCAGCGACACCATTTGTGGGTGCCAAACATACTAAGGCCTATGATGGTTAGGTATGTCACATTTTAAAAATTGGCTTGATTTTGGGGTAATTACGAAAATTTGGGCACGACGATCGTGAATTTTAGACTTCATTCATATGTTCACTCTCTTGAATATTTAATGTTTCTTATTTTATTTGGTGATTTTATTAGGTTTTTATGTTTTTTGGCTAATAGTATTCCCAAAGCTGGGTTTTCCTTATGGCTTCAAAAGGGAAAATTCGTGTAGCTACTACTTACTAGATGTTGAATTTTTGAAGCTATACTTACCTCAGTTCTAATACCTACCTCGTGAAGCAACCTACATGAATATTACAAATGTAAATGTTCTAGCTCGGTTTCGCCATCTGTCATGTCAGGCAGGTATGAACCACTGGCGTAACGCGGATACGTTTAACTAACATTATAACAATATTATGTAAGTAAGTAGGTATATATAGCATGTATTCGAGGAAATATGTTACAAAGGTTCTGGTAAAAGGTACTACATAATATATGCCTACTTGACGGCGCTTCTCTATAAGACCGACTTTTTAGAACCGTACAAGTTTAAACTTTTCAAAAGTACCGATTTTAGTAGTCTAATTGGAATAAAACATTTTGAATTTGACTTAGGATCATAAATATGAAAGGTAAAATAGCGTCAAACTCTGAAAAATCAATGGAACCCTTAAAATAAGAAAATATTGTTATGTTACCTTTCTAACAGACAATTTACTGAATCCAAACTAACACACTTATTGGTGGTGTTCAGATTATAGACGTAGTCATATGCCGTTGTGATCTTAAATAATACAGTGGCATGTGATATTGAATGTAGTAATAAATGGCTCAACCACTTAACATCAACGTAGGTGATACGCGATCTTAACTCAATGTTAAGAAGCATGCTTCAAAACAAGTACCCGACACAAGTTGTTCATAAAACATATATCTCAACAACGGACAACACTTTTATCTTTTCCACCCTGTCATTGGCACCTAATAAACTCAATTATTATGCATACTAACACCTTTACGACACAAATATCAATAATATTTTTCTCAGAATTCATCAATGAAATCAATTAGCCACTGCTTGTTTCTAAGAACGCAATTATTGAACACCGCTCTTAATAATAGTGCTCTGCCTACCCCCTGATTGCGTGTGACCGTGTTATGTGAAACGTCTGGATATAAATCTAAATTGCCTAGGAATTTTTGCTGAGTAGAGGCTCGACTGTTTCGAAGGCGATGTGCGATAAAATATTATCGCTTTTTCACAGCTAAATATCACAGCTTGTAGTTTTGATAATAGCTATTTATTTCATATGTAAAATGCATTTCAAGAAGGCACACTGACATTTTACAAGCATTTATTTAACTTGCAATATTTGTTAGTTTGTTTAGATCGAATCTTGCAAGCTGAATTAGATGATTATCCTAGACCGTACTTATTTCAACATTGTTATTGCTGCCCCACTGTTAAGCCTTAATTATAGTAAAGCGATCATTCATAAACAGAATAATATAATCAACCCATTATACTGTTCTACTGCTGAGCACGGGTATCCTCTCTAGTACAATATTGTCCACTATGCTGCCGACTGATACGCCGAAAAATCTCTCAAGAATGCAGGTTTCCTTACGATGTTTTGCTTCACCGTATATCTAAGCGGATGATAATTAACTATTCATCGTTCATTCATTGTTGCCATCGAGCATTTATTCTTTTCGTAATTATTTAATTCATATTATTAAATAATTATGACAGTGACGTCTCTTTCGTAGGAATGGTCACTAGTCACCTTGAACAGTAGAGACTCCATTTTGATATCTTCAATCGCTTCACCTGTCTCTCACTACAGCATTGCCTTATGTGTATCCGTAAGTACAGACTGTAAATGGCTATTTTAATATGTTCTTTTACATTTTATTTCCATAAATAATTCAGAACAATAAAATGCTTAGCGGAGGTAGCTTTTCTAATGATCACAGCTTCACATAAACTTCAACTTTGCGATGAAAATACGGCATGTGATCTAAAATCAATGTTTTTTTGCTAAAAATAAAAATAAAAGTTAATAAAATTGATCCAGCTATCCCAACATTAGGTAATACAAACAAACTGACAGATGCAACAAAGTATCTAATAAAGATTTATGTAAGAACGACATCGCCGATCAAATGGAACATATTGAGTGTTGAATAAAAAACCTTACTTCGCTATTTTAACGAGTAGTAATCCTAAAAAAAGCTTGAATCAAGACATAATCGTTCAGGTATTCGCTGAATGAGTTTCCTTTGGTGCTTTTGCGAGAAAAACTAACGGTTCAATCTTGTACGACGTAGATTTTAATGACTATTTGCACTCACTATGATACAAACTGATTAGGTTAGGTTTTTTCTAAGTTCTGCTGCTAATTGAAGTGATGGGAAGATTACTTAGTGATTGCAGTGTGTAAAATAGTTTTTGAATAGGTTATTATTTGTTCTGAGTGTTTATAGAGACTAGATTTTTATGGTGAGAACTAAGCAACACATATGTATTACACACTCATTTTAAAAAGTACATGAGTATGTTACCCAACGAGCAGACGAGCCACCTGATGGTAAGTAGTCATCGATACCCATGGACACTTACAATACGAGAAGAATTGGTGATGCATTATCTAGGCTTAAGAGACTCCCATACGGACTGCAGATTACTGAAGCCGCAGCAACCGAGGGGAAACTGGCTCTGACGCGCAAAAATCGACTCCGACGTAAGGGTGGTCGCCAGTCAGTCAAACGCCACCGAGCAAATGAGATATTTTCTTGTCTCAACGGATGCCTGTCTGAATAGCAGTGAAGAATTGTATTCTAACCTGTCCCCGCACCGAGTATAACTCACAAGCTTTCTATAATATAATTTCAATACTTATTGCGGAAGACTACAAAACTTAATACATACGGAACCAATGCCATTCAAATTACATGATTACGCGGCTAATCCTAGTTGGCATAAAGTAAAGGTCAGGCCATATTATGGTATACGATCACTTTCTAGCGATGATTTACAGATCGTAGCGTAAATTAGCCGGGCCTACGCGTTGCTAGGCAACGGTTCCTGTTGACCTGCGCTTTCACCACTTGTGGGAACTGATTCACTTTCGTATGCGATAAGGATGACAAGGGAATATGGTGGGTGCTTATTTTGAATGCCAATGTTTGTAAGCATAAAACTCTTTAGTCTAGTGGTTCTAAACGCGACTGTCACGCTAGACTATTGGGTTCGATTCCTAAGTGAAAGAAAATGTTATTGGCTTTTGGAATAAAATTACTTTTACGGATTTTATCATGTTATATTGATTTATTTGATTCGGACGTTTCGGATCCTTTGCAGCATCCATGGTTGGCTACCCGTGACCATGTAAAAAGTAGCTTTTTAGGAATTTTGAACTTGTGCTCGGCCATAGAAATAGAACTATATAGCAATAAGACGATAGAATAATCCCTCTCATGGGACAATATAATGGGTTGATTATGTTATGTTTATGTTGTATCAATAGGGTTTCCATCCGTTACATAGGACCTAAACATATATATCTGCAAAATGTGGGTGAACCCTAGTATATCTCTGCTTAACCTCTCAGGGAATACAGGCGTGGTGATATGTTAATGTAAACAAAGTTAACTAAGCTTGAGAAACATCGCAATGGCAAGAGTGTGGGAAGTGATTTGCCAATAATGTGGACTAGTAGAAAATTACTTTTTTGTGATGAATTACGTTTGACCTTGGCCTAGCTTGGTAAGCACAACCTAAGATAGTCTACGGTTCACGGGGAGTTATTGGGTAGAGGGTATAATTACTCGTTCCAGCTCTAGGTCACACATACACATGACGTCACACAGCAAAACTTTTTTGAGCCGGTGGCATTTGACGCGCGAAGCTTATCAGGGGATCATTTGATCCTTCCACGTGTTTCATCCCTGTGCGCTGAGAGGAATTCTGTATTCATAATCTAGTTACCATTATTATGATTTAGTTAGGGTGGATGCACATTTGACAGAAGATGCATTGGTTGTATCGTTAGCGTAGTATGGTCGACACACTAACGCAGCATCGGTTATATATGTAAGGTTGCATGTTTTAGTATCTATTTTTGTGTTCTAGCGTTACGCGACCGAAAGTGCGCAACGTATCTTCCGTCAGATGTGCATCCACCCTTAGTCTTGAAATTTGAATTTCGAGGTTAAGCTGCGCTTGCCACAGTCATAATTTTTATGGATAAAAAATAGTACTCATTGCATTAAAAGATTTACGTAACAAGTAAATAGGCTTGTCTGTAATCACTGTCAACGTAAATGGTAAATGAATTGAAATATCTTTAAAAAAACACCTGTCCCAAATATTTGGTCCAACATTGGATATTTGTTAATTAATACGTATCTTGGGCTTAAGGCTAAGATATTTACTAAGCCCGTCAATTGTAATCACTATACGTTTGAATGAAAATTTACGAATTACGAATACGGTATGTTGTCTGTATTCGCCGAAGGATTAGACAGAGGCGTACTAATGTACACACACAATTCGCCGGTATATCTAGATCCTATGATATGGGGCGAGCCAAGCACAAAGTCCAAACTCCGAGCTGCTACTGAGAAATTAATAAAAAACCCAATAACACTGCTGGACCTGGAAATCCTCTAGTGTAGCAGTCGCGATCAGGATCACTAGACTAATACGGCAGTAATGTGAATTTGGCGGGACAAATTATCACTTAGCCTTAAGTGAAAACTCCATCGCCAGCGTTAATCGTCTATAAATTATTTAACGAAGCTATATTATTTTGCTACTTATTGCACCTATGAAGTATATAGGCAGTAATTATGACCATAAATATAATAGTTGGACACTTTAGTATTAACTTATTACTGAATGGAGCCGTAGTTTACGATCTCTGAACTATAATTACTGGAATACTATTTTTGTCAAGAAAATTTCGTCTAGTACATAATCAACCCATTACATTGTCCTACTGTTGGGCACGGATCTCCTTTCAGAATGACAGGGATTAGGTTATAGTTCACCACGCTAGCCAAATGCGGGTTGGCAGACTTCACACGCCGTCGAGAAAATCTCTCAGGCATGCAGGTTTCCTCACGATGTTTTCCTTCACCGTTTAAGCGCGTGATAATTAACTATTAATACGCACACAACTTCGAAAAGTCAGAGGAGCGTGCCTTGGATTCGAACTCGAGACCTTTGACTTGGCAGTCCTATGGTCATATCACTAGGCTATCACTGCTCGTCTAGTCCGGTAAGATCTAAATTGGACCATATCACAGAGGATGGAGCGAAGAACCTAGAAGTGACCTTCAAATCTTATTTCTCGTTTATTTTAGCGGATGTATTTAGCCGCATTTATTGCCTCGAAAGCCTGACACACTGGTTTTTAAAAGAAAAAAGAAGATTCTTTTATTTACGTGAGTCGCTCGCGCGCTGGCGTTCGGCATATTTTGGCGGGGTGGGCTTGACCAAGTCTTATTCTCTTTTGTCATTTGTTTAAAAAATAATCTGTAACAGAAATAGTGCTAGATCTGAAAGTAGTTTATTCAGAATTTACTACTGAATCGATTACAGATTACAGTGGTTTTTAATATATAAAAAGATAATTACAATACCTCAAATTTATGGCCCCCTGATACCATTAGTGGATCGAGTTATGGATAACTGAAACCTATTTGCACAAATTGTTATTGTATGCGTGTGCGCACCGATAGTGGTCATTGTGGGTATGACTAGTGCGGCCACAAGTTTCGCGTTTAGCTGATATAACTTCAATGTCTCGTTATTATAATTTTATTATGATTCGATATTCGAATTGCTATCGCGATCTTTTGCTATTTGGACCCAATTTGAAATAAAGAGATCGAAATCGTCACGCCATCTCTTCTTTGGTCTGCCACGACGCCTATAGGTATCAGGGGTCCACTTGATAGATGATAGGACTTGATAAGCTCCAAAAGATCGCGATAGATGGAGACATGAGGGGGAGGCCTTTGCCTAGCAGTGGGACACACCAGGCTAATAATAATCATAATCATTCGAATTGACATGTTTAATTAAGGTCTTGCGTAATCAGTTACACGTTGTATACAAGTCCAGCCTGTCCAGACACGACTGTAAGAGTCGAACACCTGGCAACCCTACGTGGAAGTCTTTGGGGAAGGCCCTTGTTCAGCAATGGACGACTTTTGGCTGATATGATGATTATACTAATAGGCTGATTATTTTTATGACATAAAAAACTGAATCAATCAAAACAATCGAACAAAAAAGAAAATAAAATCGGTTCAAAAATAAGAAAATTATAAATATATAAATTATTTTTTGTAGACAGTGTGTGTTTAGCATGTTGTGACGTCAATCGTGCGCCATTAAAATTCTATGTTAGCACTAGTTTTGCGCTTGTATCTTAAAACTGTATAACGGCCGAGTTTTATATCACTAGATATATACCTACTATATATATACTTTAGTGCATTGCATAATGTGTAGGTGGGTGAATATTTTTCATTAATTAACTTCATCCCAAAGTTAAGAATGCAGATGTTTAAAACTACAATTATGATAATGAAAACATAATATACTACACCACTTGTACCTTGTCTTGTAGCTTGCCACTGCCGGCAAGCTACAAGACAAGAATAAATATAATCTGAACTATGCAAGAGAGAACGACTATAATTATTATTATTCCATTTATTTATTATTTTAACTTATTTGTATATATTTTTATAAAAATAAGAAAAACATTTAAAAAATAGTAGCCCATCGGCATCGGGAGCAGGGTCCAAGCTACCGATGGTCAGGGTCCCAGAGAGAGACCTCCTAACAATGCGGGCCGTGTCCAGAAGTACTACTTTCTGTATCTGTTGGATACTTGATTTATTATTATTATTATAATCTTTATTTCGGAAAAAAATATCCATATGTTGTTAGTAGAAAAACTTATTACCTAGTGTTATTACCAATTACCCTCAGAATAATTTTTTTTATTAACTATAATGAGAAGAATGATTTGTTTGTTAAATAATATTCGAATATTCACCCAGGTACAGATCTATGGACCCTTAAAATTAAGAAACAATCATGGATCCTGTCTAGCACAGCAAAGTTTATACAGTAGAAGAGAGGAACTTTTTTTTAGAAAATTGTACATTACAATTATGTACTATACATAATATTTATGTGTAGTTCGATAAAGGATATTTAATTTAGTAATTATATTTAGTTTTATTTTGTAACTAGCTTCCGCCAGCGGCTACGCCCGCTTTATCAACGACCCATGTCACTTCCCAGAACAAAATAATCAAATAATTTTCCCGTTTTTGCAACATTTTTTAATTGTGCTCCGCTCCTATTGATCGTAGCGTGATGAAAAGTATACTATAACCTGCCCAGGAGTATGAAGAACAATTGTACCAAGTTTCGTTGAAATCCGTCGAGTGGTTTTTGTTTCTATAACGAACATACAGACAGACAGACAAAAATTTTACTGATTGCATTTTTGGCGTCAGTATCGATCACTAATCACCCGCTGATAGTTATTTTGGAAATATATTTCATGTACAGAATTGACCTCTCTACAGATTTATTATAAGTATAGATTATTCTTCATTGATTTATTATTTTCAATTGTCATTGTTATTTTTAATTGTTTATTGTTCATTGTTATTATTTTTTAATGGTAAAACTTGTTAATAGTAAATGTAGTTCGCTGTAGGATATTTAATTTACTTACTAATATGTTTTATTTTATTATCTTCTATTATTATTATTTTTTAGTTTACGGCCCTTAGTCGATTTAAATTATGTTTTTAGTATTTTTATTATACTTACCATTTTTCAAATTCTTTTTGCCTTTGATATTTTTTTTTTATAATACCAGTCAACTAATAATTGTTTTACGAGTGATTGACATGGATTGACATTATCTTCTGAAGGAACCATTTAAAATAGTAAAGAGAATTTTCTTTAGCAACATTTGATTGCTAATGCAATCAACTCCAGTGTTCTATCACATTCACATAACAAGCTCTTACTAATGTCTCGATGTTATCTATCCAACATCAATCAAGCAGAATCACTTAACAACTTTCTTTCTAGCTAAGCAAATAGTTATTTATAAGATCTGGCAGATTTGGTATAAACAATAAACCATCAAGCTTTAGCACCGAAGAATTGGGCAGCCTCATTTTCTTAGTCGGTCTCAAGAGTGATTATTAGGGTAGATTCCCAAGTTCGATTCTCAGGTCGAACAGTGTTTTTGAGATTTTCTATGTAATTCTTAGTAACAAACTGCTACGCTAGAGGCCCTGGGTTCGATCCCCAGGTCGAGGAAGGTGTTCTTGAGTTTTTCTATGAAATTCTCAGTAGCAGCTCGTAGTTTGGATTTGTGCTTGGTTAATGGCAATAGGCTCGCCCCCTATTACATCGGACCCAAAAACATACCGGCGAAATTAGTATACCTCTGCCTGACCCTTCGCGGAATGCTGGCGTGATGATTTGTTGTTGTTCTTAGTAGCAGCTCGGAGTTTGGATTTGTGCCCGGTTACTGGCAATAGGCTCGCCCCTGATCACATGGGAACTGAAAACATACTGGCGAACGATTTTTAGAAGGCTTACTAGCAATGTGGGTTACACATTTCTAGTATTCTTGTTAACCCTTCGTGCTAAGCTAAATGCTTGTGTTACGAGTGGGTTCACGTCGGTAGTGCAATGGGTGGGTTTCGAACCGGCAACCACATGATCACAATTCCGACGTCCCAGCCATTAGGCTATCGCAGCCGCTTCAAAGTTGTACATTAGTACACCTTTGTCTAATCTTTTGGGGTTACAGCGGGAGGTATTTTAATATAGTTTAAAGTAGAGACCAGCATCAGTTTCAGTTCATAAATTAACACTTTCTTAACATTATCTACAGTATAAATAAATCAGTCACTTCCAGTCTGATATATTGCGAAATCATTGCGCTTATTATCGCGTCGGTACAGACAGAACTGGAGCAGCAGAGAACGCGATAAATGGTGCGTGTACGCAGATACTCTGAGGATGATTAGTCGTCAACAACATGATAAGATAGGTACATCTATACTGTTATTAAATGGGGTAGATTACGGAAGGAAAGCGGTTAATGTTATGGTCACTTTACTTACTTACTTAATTAAAAAGGATGTAAGTCTTGTATTTTCATTCACCATTTCACTAAACGGTTGATCAACTCAAAGCTTTTCTGGCTCTTTCTTTAAGAAATCATTTGCAGGCATTGTCCTATGTTACATTATGACACTTACAAATTGAATACTAAAAGCAACTTCTAAAAAAATACGTTTATTTCCCACCACAAATGCAAGATACAATTTATACAATATGTTGATAATTCAAGGGTGGACTGGAGCCTAAACTAGGGAAACCCTGTATTTCAGGACTCCAGGTCACTCGCCTACGGAACAGATTTGTTATCTTTGTATAAACGCAGAAACAATGGAGTTGACGGGGATTTGGGTTTGTTTATGCATATGCATATGTGCGTGTGTGTGTGTGTGTCTGTGTGTGAAAAAACATCTGGACTTTAAAAGAGACCATAATTCTTTGAGTTTGATTCTGTGGTTCTTCTCAGAGGCCATAAGTAAGGAAATGCCGATGATATCTAAAATATTGACTTGTAAAAGTATCTTTAAAAGATCTATCTATACATAAAAAATAGAATTCACCTACAAACAGTGCAAAAAATCTTCTTTCTTCTTTCGACAGATTTTCTGGACGGTGTACTATCATCGGTGACAGTAGTCTGCCAACTCGGATTAGTTCAACGCGGTGTACTATGGCATAACCACTCCCCCTTGAGAGGAGATACATGCCTTGTAGGACGAGTTGATAATAATTATTTATCCTACATTTGAATGCGGATCACTCAATCGATGGATGTTCGACATTTGTAGTCTAATTGTTACCCTTATTTATTGGATCATCTCGATATCTAGGTGGTATCGATTAAGTATCTATGATGATGGGCTGTCAAGACTCGATGACGGGTAAGCAACTATTATTAATTTTAACAAGCTAGTAAACGGCCCCGTTTAGTAAATACACAGTTACCAGGAAGAAAAGTTGTTAAGAGATGCAAAGAGGTCTTAAGTCAGGTTCTTAAAAGAAATTTTATACTCACAATAATAATTATTGTTATTATTATACGGTTATCTTCTATCTATCTTCTATACTTATAATAAATCTGTAGAGAGGTCAATTCTTTACATGAAATATATTTCCAAAATAACCATCAGCGGGTGATTAGTGATCGATACTGACGCCAAAAATGCAATCAGTAAAATTTTTGTCTGTCTGTCTGTCTGTATGTTCGTTATAGAAACAAAAACCACTCGACGGATTTCAACGAAACTTGGTACAATTGTTCTTCATACTCCTGGGCAGGTTATAGTATACTTTTCATCACGCTACGATCAATAGGAGCGGAGCACAATTAAAAAATGTTGCAAAAACGGAAAAAATATTTGATTATTTTGTTCTGGGAAGTGACATGGGTCGTTGATAAAGCGGGCGTAGCCGCTGGCGGAAGCTACTATATAATAAGGTTTTTGAAAGATATTTTTGACAACATACACGTATTTTTAACACATTCAAATTTCCAGTGTTTCTTAGACTTCACTCTTATCCTTCAAGCATCGAACAGACGCAGTCAATATTTGTAATGTTCTTATAGGCATTATCCTTCCTGTTCTTCCGAGCCTTTTCCCAAATATTTTGGGATCAGATTCCAGTCTAACCGCGGCTGATGCAACTGCCATCAGACATCTATAATCCAATTTCTGGAGAAGACTAATATCCTGAGGACGAGAGTGATGGTCAGGCTTTTGACTAGATGGGTGGTATACTCACGAATGTCATAGGTGTTTGTATGATACATGATATTTATTTCTCTAAATAGAGCTTTTACAAGTCAATGTTTTACTATTTTTACATAGATGGCGCCGGCATTTCATATCTGACGACCTCTGAGAAGAAACACCGAAACAAACTCAGAAATCATGGTCTCTTTTAAAATCCAGACAGTAGTCGTAGTATTATCAGATCTGATGTGAGTGTTACGATGTAGGGCAATATCTGAACAGGCCTTTTGAAGGAAGAGCCATAGCAGCTTTGAGTTGACCTGGCCTAACTGACAGGTGTCATCGTGTAGCTCAACCATTATTTAGTGAACTCAACAACCCGTCGCACGACGATACCATATCAGCAAATGTAAATTTGAAGTGATGATTATGCTCGTAGATCGAGCCTTCCTTTAAGGCGCTGTACCTTCGATTCTGGCTAGACATGCCGTACTACGTACGTTTCAAAATCTGTACTGTCCCAATAATAATAAATCATTTTAGGGTTTATGAATAAAATGATAAATCATACTAATATTTTGTTAATGAAATAATAAATCATTTTAGTATACTAAATGTTAGCGAGGAGACACCTAGGCACGATTTGAGATAAGTACTAAGTATATTGTGACAGTTAATGAGGTCCTAGGTTTATAACTCCAGTTGAATGAAACCTTCAAAGCCAAATATTAACTACATTTTTTGTGCCAGAATGTTTTCTGTTACCCGAAACCTCAAGAATCAAGTGCTTTACAGATAAATAAACATTAATTTTAATAAATAATTAAACATTCATTATAAATAAGCAGCGGTAGCCTAATGACTAGAGCGAGCGTCGGACTTGCAATCATGTGGTCGCCGGTTCGAAACACACCCATTACACTACCGACTTGAACCCACACGTAACACAAGCCTTTAGCTTAGTACGAATATTAGTAATGTGTGACCCACATTGCTAGTAAGCTTTTAAAAAAACAATTAAGCGGCGGTAGCCTGGCTAGGGCGTCGGACTTGCGATCATATGGTTACCGGTTCGAGATCCAACCATTGCACTACCGACGTACACCCACTCGTAACACAAGCATTTAGCTTAGCACGGGGGGTTGACAAGAATAGAAGTGAAGTGCTACTAACACAGTCTTAAACCCCATCTACTAAAATAATTTGTGTATGTTTTATATATGTTAGCTTGTAAGGTATATCTATGGGCCTGTGAATAAATGATAAATAAATAAAAAAATAAATTGCTAGTAAGCTTTTAAGAAAAAATATAATAAACATAGATAATAATCTCTGTAATAATATTCTTAAAACACACAACACACGTCTATCCCTTCCGATGCCTAAACTAAGTCTACATTAGCTAACAGTGTCCAATCTATTCCACCTGACGCGCCCTACATTCCGCGCAGATTTATGTCTGCGCCCGCGCCGCCTAGATCTCCAACTTTACGGCTACCGACTCTCAATGCAGGGAAATGCTTAATTTTATATGTACTATGTACTAATACTGTGTTTAGCCTAGTTACGAGATTGATTTAAGCTCTATTTTTGCTTATAAATAAATTATATATTTATCGATTTTCTGTTGTTGTGTTTGATAAATATAACATGACGTACCATCCCATATATTCCTCGGGTTAAGCAGAGGTGTACTCTTGTACACCTATAGTTCGTAAGTGTGTTTAGGTTCCATGTAATAGGGGGCGAACCTATTGCTATTAACCAGACACAAATCCAAACTCCCGCGACCCAGAACTTGAATGCTAGTGAGGAAGTGTCTTTAAAAAAACAAATATCTCGCAATATATTTCTTTTCTATAACTTCGATTGAATTTTTTTACCTCACCAAATATTCGTATTCTATAATTATAGTTATGATATCATTAGCTATGCGACAAATAATCTTATTTATCTTCAAACCCACAAATCAGGATGGCGTGACTAATATATTTTTTTAACGCCAACCATGTCGAAACTGGCCTGACATTTGGACAATTTAATTTATAAATCCGTTGACATTACCCAATAGATAGTTTAATTGAAACCGACTCCTATAAATATGTATACATTTTACTTAATCACGATTCCATTGAAATCGCTCCGAATGACTGATTTTATTTTCGAACACCTTATTCGGTATACTTGAATATTGATTACCACTGATAGGTTTTCCGAGTATTTACTTTAAAAGCCTAGTACTTAGATAAGTTAACATAGAACTATTAGCATTATCAAGCTTCCTTATATGCAGGGGATTAAGGCTCTTACTAATTTCTGTCTCGGTTTAGTTGCAAGTTTGATAAATGGATAATATTTAGGTGTTATCAATTGCAGGAAAAGTCACAATATCTTTCTTCTTTTCGAAAATCGTCTTTTCTTCCATAATAAATAATTATTTCGCTCTCCACTCAATGTCTCATTCTTTCTCCCTCCCTCTTTCTCCCTGTCTCTATCTCTGTGATAGACACCTCAAACCTGAACTTAGGTGAGCCTGATAACGGTTCAAGACAGGATATAATTGCGTAAAATAACAGGTTATGGGTGAGTGAAGTGGAAAACGACTTCACTCACAGTAATAGACAGAAGGCAGATCCCAACAGAACGTGGGGTAAATAACCAAGAAGAGAAAATTGTGGGTCGAATCATTGAAGATAAACATATCTCCTTGCGCGCATCTATGAGCTAAATTTCCAGCGTTTGTTAACAGTTATGTGGCAGATGTCCCCGGTTATGAAAAAAAATGCTACTGGCGATTGAATCTTAGAATAATGCAATCACCCAGGGATTGGTTTGAGGCAGGGGCTCTTGTCGCTAAACATGACTTGCTTGCAGTACTCCTTAAGTGGAATTTCTCCCCAGAGGTGTAATTTTATTTTTGAAATTTCATACCTACAAAAAAATCGAAGAGCTTTACTAATGCCTGTGATAGTGGTTAAAACTAGAGATAGTTGTTTGTTGGGGCAACGTTTTTATAAAGAAAAGAAAAATCAACAAATTTCGCAATATAAAAGTTACGCGCGAACATATTGTTGTCTCAATATGCACGTATCTGTGGTATTGTTAACAATACAGTTAGCAATAATAGTATCAAACACCTTATGTTCGGAGGGAAACTCCTCTTAGTGCCCATTTTTCCATCGCCAGCTAACTTTATCGGAAGAATAAATTCGAATTTTTGACAGTTTTTCTAAACAAAATCAGTCAAACGTCAATTTTATTCGTCAGTTAAAAGTTATTTAAAGGTGGAAAATTCGGCCCTTAAACCAAATCTAGAGATCAGAGCATGCCTCACAACAGTATGGCATTACTCCAACTTAAGTGTTAATTCAATTTATTAACGTTAGAAACTAGATCGACCGTTTAGCGTCGAATCTGAATTATGTGCGCGAATGTATGAGAACTTGTAAGATTGCCAGCGAACGAGTGAATGATTTGGCAGTTAGCAATTAATCGACCGTTAAAGGAATTCAAGGACGGGTTAGTGAATGGTTCGAATGATTGAAATATAATGAGTGTTGAACTAAATGAATGGGCTTGTAACTGTCACTAATTGGTGCGGTTGTAATTTTTAGTCTTGGTAGTACCACTTTATAAAGGACTAATATTTTTAGGTAACAATTTTCGCGATACAATTATATATTTGACATAATTATTGACACAATTATGTCCAAATAGACGTGTGATATAATGCTTATTTTTTTTGTATAGTTATTGCATGGACCCTCATCATGTCAAATTGTGAGTGAACAAATACATTTAATAATAATAATAATAATAATGTGGGATGTTGACTCGGCAATCATTGTACTGATAGTTGTGACCGCCAATGGTCTAATAGCCAAGAGCCTTGACTCACACCTATAGAGGCTCTCGTTAGATAGCTGGGTGTGGCTGGGTTAAGGGCCTGATACAGAAAGCGGTACTCTTGGATACGACGCGTATTGTTAGGAGGTTCCGTTCTGTGGGGCCCTGACCGCCGGTAGCTTGGACCCTGCTCCCAATACCGGTGGACTACTATTTTTTTATATTTTTAAATGTTTTTTTTTTTAATTTAAATATTTGAAAATATATTTAGATATGTACAACATAAATAATGAATAAAGGAAATAATAATAAATCATTTATTTCGGAAAATTCCATAGATGTTTCTTAGTAATATAGCTTAATGATTATGTTAGTAGATACTTAAAATGTTATTCCTTATTTCATATACTTTTCTGCAGCATTAGACCCGCAGTTATGAATACGGGTCCAATACTCCAGGAAAATACAGTCTGGACTGTCGCCTATTACTTTCAGGATGCTATTGGCACTCCTGCGAATCCTGTGCAACAATGATGCCGTTATTTTTCTCATTATTGATGAAAAGCTATCTGTAGCCGTTTCAGCAAACATGCCTGACGCGCTACAGTACCGCGGTAGCCCCAACAACATCCGGAAAGTGTTGCTATACTGGATTCGAAGTGCGTTGTGCATGGTACCTACCTATGTGGTTTTAATGTTATTTTGCTGGTTAGCGTGTTTTCAGAAACAATATCGGTATTCGACTGCCTCATTAGTCTAGTGGTCCCTAACGCTATTGCTACGCTACGTTCGATTCCCAGGTCGAGGAAATAGTGACAGGGTTTTCCTATGAAATTCTCTGTACCTTACAGTTCGGAGTTTGGATTTGTGCTCGGTTAACGGCAATAGGCTCGTCGCTATTACATGGGACCTTAACATACTAGCGAACTGTGGGTGTACTCTGCTATACCCCCTTTGGGGTATATAGGCGTGATGGTTATGTGATATATCTTATAGTGATATACGCACATTCACTATTGTACAGTACAGTATAGTAGAAAGATCCTAGAGTAAGGAAACGAATAAGAAGACATCAAAGGACCCGCTTTAGTCTATGAGCAAATAAGAAGCATCAAGGTTTATTTAATTGCCTCCAACAATAATCACTCAAGTGTCTACATATTTTTTTTATTGCTACATGCAATTATAAATTATTAAACAATTACCTACAAAAATATAATAACTACCCACAATTAAACTAACTAAGCCTGTGGCTCAATAAACTACGAACAGGTGTTGCGGATGTGTCGATAACTCGTTATCGAGTAATTGATGTATCGATAAAATCGGTATCGGTACCGATACGTCTCGATTCGGGCTTTATTAGTCGTGTTCATGATTACGGAACATTACACGGAATCGGATTCAGGTATTTACTTAGATAGCTGTAATAAGATACAGATAATAGTAAAACTTGTGCGGTAGGTGTAGATGGTTAAAAATAGAAGTTAGTGAGTGTGCACACATTTTGCGCATACTTTTTTTTATGGTTGACGAGTCACCTGGTCTTAAGTAGTCATCGTCGCCCATGGACACCCGCAACCTCAGAGGAATTGCTGATGCGTTTCTGATCTTTAAGAGTCCCTACGGACTGCAGACTGCCAGAGCCGTAGCAACCGAGGCGAACTGGCTCTTACGTGCAAAAGTCGAAACACACAAAAGGTGCTTCACGAGAGACTCCGATGTAAAGGTTTTCGCCAGCCAGTTAGACCCCAATAGGTCCTACCACCAAGCAAGTCAGATATTTTCACGGGATGTCTATTTGAAGGGTAGTGAGGAACAGTATTCTAAATCTAATCTCAAAACTTTATAAATACTTTCAAATAATTGTGGTGCGGTTTTATCAATTAATTGTGTTCTTAAAGTCCCACGACCGGGATAATATAATCATAATCAGAACCTTTATTACAATTTTGTTATAAACTCATAAAAACCTTAAAGTGATCGTAGAAAGCTCAGAGCGGGGAATGTGATTGAATTTCCTGCACACTTAATTTTATTATACAATACGCACTAATTACAAAACAACCATAATAGAGGAAAACAATAATTTCTAATATAAGCAATAATATCTAGTAATAGCATTCCTGACAATTAGAACTTGGAATTATACGCAGTTTATTTTTCTTCCTTTATTTAAAAGTCTCGATGCTGTTGATGCTAAGACCTACATGTATGACTAAACAAATAATGAATACTGATAGCAAATCATAACATGCCATCCCTCGAAGGGTTAGGTAGGGTACACCCACAGTTTGCCAATATGTTTATGTCCCAAGTAATAGGGGGTAACCCTATTGCTATTAACCAAATGTTTCCTTCACTGAAATAACTTTATAATATTAGCATGGAAAATTAAAAAAACTCACAGAAACTAGTAAATCTTTGCTAAAATATTATTAAAACTACATATGTAGGTATTATCAGCCAACTCCATATCTAGCCATTTTGAAAACAAAATCCCGTGCACACCATGGTGTTGGCTTTTAGGAATTAAATAATATAAATATGACGGGATAAAATCCATAAAAAGTAGTTTAATTTCAATTTTTGTTTTGTTTATATGATTAGAGATACGATTTCGACTTCATAAACTACTAAAACTAAAATTGGGAACTTCATTAGACCTACACGAATGTCCTGCTGATCTGGTATGGTCGTGCGACGGGTCGTTGAGCTCCCTAAATTATGGTTGAGCTACACGATGACTGATGCATGCGTGCCGTCAGTTTGGACTGGTCTACTCAAAGCTGCAATGGTTCTTTCCTCAAAAGGCCATTTCAGACATTACCCTACATCGTACCACTCACATATAAGTGTTCTTCCATGTCTGGACTTTAAAAGAGACCATGATTCTCTGAGTTTGTTTCGGTGTTTCTTCTCAGAGGTCGTCAGTTAGGAAATGCCGAAGCCATCTAGCTAAAAAAAAAACCCCATACCATTGACATGTAAAAGTATCTCTAAAGATCTACTTGCAGAATAAATCATTTCATTTCATTTCATTTCATAAAAAGGATGATGCTATTGGTTGATAAGCGTAGGTAAGCACTGGTATAGCAGCCGAAGCTGCAAGCAAATATAGCCCTTACGGTGGCTAGATATGGCGTTGGCCGATAGCACATATTAATTCTAAACATATCTTTAACGTTGTATTTAATAAAATTTATAATGAAACTTCCACACCTTCATACGCAAAGTACACACACCTGCAACCCAGTAAAAAATTTCCTACATACGTCAATTCAGACTTTCACACGAGCGAAGCCGCGGGCGACAGTTATACGGAGTCTTATCAAAACTATTACCATACAAAGTCACCGGTCGTGACGTCAGATACGAACGTGCGCAGGAGTTGAAAAAAAAACTTACAAAGTTCTAAGATTCTGCCAAATGTATGCAAGATTGTATCTGGCTTTGGAGCTACAAAATGGATATTTTTTTAAAGTCGTGATGATTACGTATTTTGCGCGTTATATGCTGACAAGCCGTGATATTATGGTGTTTTATAATATGGTGGCTGGTTGTGAGGGCATAGTTCATAAAAACTATGCCTTGGCATTAGGTTCGCTGCCTATTACATGGGCCCTTAAACATACCACCAAACTGTGGGTGTACATTAGTACACATCTGCCTAACCCTTCGGGGAATACAAGCGTGATGGTTTATACAAACTCATTTATACAAACACTTTTCAAAACCGCCTAACCCTAACCTCAAAAACCATTACGCAATCCCTTCAACCACGATCCCAATCTAAAGTTAATATAAAAAATACAACATAGGTATTACTTTAGTTGAAATTCCAAGAAAGATCACGTTGGGAAGAGGAACCGCAATTTACCTGCCCTTCCCCTCCTCTAGAAGTTAATACTTTATGACTGCGCGGGCGCACCGAACCGCTGTTGTTTAATTAAAAACGGGATTCAAAAAGATGCAAGCTTTATTTGTAAAAGTTAATTTTATACAACTGTTGCTGTTTTTTTATTTGTTTAAAAAAGATGGTGCGGTTTGCTGTCTAAAATTATTACATATTTTAATTACTTTGCTCTATGTTTGGATAGGTATTTATTTTTGTTATAATGTTATTAAAAGCCTGCTTGTATTAAAGATAGCTACAATAAACGTACATGATCTTGCAGCGCTATAGAAATAAGTACGAGTACATGCACAGTAAATCTGCTTGATATTATTTTTTAAGCACAGCAAAAGTGTATTGAAATGGTTCAATCAAGTAAATAATTACTTATCGATATCGATTCTAAAACGATTTTTAAAATCCGTTAAACGCAGTTTTATTAACTACAATATTGTCACATCAAATAAAATTCTATTTAAAAAACTAATTGATAACCAAACTGTTTTGATGATCGTTTTCAAAAATTGCCTCAAGGTGATGGGCTAACAGGCATCCTTCCCTTTGGAAACTTGACGGGACGAATTAAAACGTAAAACCCAACAAGACAGCCAGTTACTTTTTGACACGCAATTTTCGGGCATCAATTTATCAAGCAACTGAGTCCAGCACTAATATATCGATCATTTTTTATCGATACTCTTACATAGACCCGTTACATATTGATTTTATATTAATTTTGAACGGTAGTCTCAGTTTCAATTAAAACGAATCGTTTAAAGTTATAACAGTTCTTTGTAATTGATAAGTCGCACAAAAATACATTACGAATTGCGAAAAAAAGGCCATAATATTTTACGAGTTATTAAAATCTAAAACGATATCGATCTTCGCATATAAAGTTAATAATAAAATACGCGACTGACAGTGAGTACTAATTTAGTGACATAAATAGTGCAGCGACAGTCATTATTTTAACTGGTATCGATAAATTTAAAAATGGTATCGGTAACAACCTTATTTCAAGCTCTGGTGGGATCAAAACAATTATCTTTGTTATCAGATTTGAACCTGACCTTTTGGCAGGAGCTAATTTAATCAATTTGTGAAGAATACAATCTGTACTAAAATAAGATTGGATTAACGTATTGTTTAAATTTATTTCGTTGATTTTAATTTAGCTGTTCATTCAATTTCAATGCAATGTCAAGGCAGATGGTACCCAATGCAAGTTGTCATGTAGTTAAAAACAAGTTATTTCGCTTATTTACTCATATATAATATTATATATGAGTAATAATATACATATATACATATATATAAATTAATACATAATACATACATAGTAAAGTAGATACATAATAAATTAATAATATTATTAATTTATTATGTATCCGATATCTAACAACCAGATATAGCAGAAAAACTTGTTGTTTATTGAATTCAAAACCATGTTTGGTTGGTGTGGAACCACACTAATTGCAAGCGTGTTCATTATCTCACAAGTCACAAGTCACCATAGTTATATTTTTGATCCATACCATACTTTTCTTCATCTTATCCCAACGTGAGAGAAAATTTGCGCACATTACTACATACACCATCAAGATTCTCACGTCACAATAGAATGTGTGTTGTTATAATGACTATAGATATAAATCGTGGAAACAATCAGTCGCGCCAACTTAAGAATCCAAACCGGGATTAATAACGAAAATGTCAAAATAATTATACACCAACCAAAATCCGAGCTCAACGTCAACATCAAAAACCAAAAATCCCTAAAAAGTAAAAAAAAACAACAAAAATAATGACTCCACGAGGTTACGCTTTGTAATACATTAATAATAGTTTTATACTTACACAAAATGACCCATAATCATATGGGATAGAAAATTGTTTTCAAAATGATGTCGGTGATGAAAAAAATTGATGGAGTTTCGCATTATGTTGCGTTGATGAGACCAAAAAATAGCGAATCTGAATTTGGTCGCAGTTCGCCGGTACATTCGGTTTCTTTGATTAGTGTTGTGCTGTCGGTCATTGAACTTTTATTATTAAGTGTCCATACTCCAGTGAATGGTGGGAATTGTGACGTCATTTGATAGTAAGCTGTTGACTCGCTGTAATTATACAGTGCTTATGTACTGGTAGCGGCGGCATCTTTTGATTGTAATAGCTGGAATTGTGGAAAGACGTACCCTTTTTTTGGAGAACATTAGTTAATTTTTTTACAGATATCATTACTTTGAGGAGGTTATTTACATTTTGCTTAAAATTATTGGCTTTTTTAGGAATTTTAAGAGATTTTTGAACAAATAATATATAATGAGCAACCTACCGATGTTTTCTCAAAAGACTACAGCATGGAATTCTTCAAAAAACTAGTGAAAAGGTTTTTATAGGGTCGGCAACGTACGAACAACACCTCTGGTGTTATAAACATGCATAGGCTACGGTAACTGCTTGCCGTCAGGCGGGCCGTAAGCTTGTTTACCCCCTCAACGGTGTAAAAATGGTTTCAATTTTGAATCGAGAAAATTATTGATAATTAAGTTAATCGATTTGCAAGATAAAGTCGTACATACCGGGGTAATCCTTAGATGGGTATTGTCACTGTCATTACGAATGGTCAAAATCATTTATCGTAGGATATTGGTTGAGATGACTGTGGAGGGGCGAGGTGTGTTGCCCCTCACACCAAAGGGAGGATCCTCCGACCAGGCGGGTGTTTTGCCTGGCGGGCCACGGCCCAACGGTTGATGTCGGGTAGTTGTATATATGCAGGTTGCGATGCAAACTTCACTTGCGCGATTCAGGACTTGTCCAGTTTGTATGTAGCGCGATAGATGTCGCTACATCACTCCCTCCCGAGACCGGAGGTCGATGGTCGTGTCGATGAGTCAGCGGTCAGTGCGTCTGAAGAGCTTGCCAGTGCCAGTGGAGTGTGTTCCAGTGAGTCGGAACAGGATGCCGCGTAGTCCGCAGTGAGTCGGGACTGTGTTGCGGTGAGAGCCCCAGTGAGTCGGGGAGATGCTGCGTAGTCCTCAGTGAGTCGAGGTGGTGCAGTGTTGGGTAGTGGCTGGCTGCTGCGTCGACCAGGAGAGACTGCCTCTGCTTGTTGACCGGCCGAAGTGCAGTATGCTGTGCCAGGTTGCTTGATGTCGGCTGACGGTGCTGACCAGGCATGCGCGTTCGCTGCACGCTTGTGGTCAGGATGCCCTTTGAAGCCGGAAGAGTGCTGGCTGGCTGTATGACTCGCTGCTCGTGCTGTGAGGGAGGGAAGACGACGATGATAATGAAGCTGCTGGTCTTCGAAGGCTGCGCTGATGTTCTTCTTCGGGGTCCCCAGTGTGGATCCACTGGGATCACGTCGGGGTCACCACTGTGGAGGGGCGAGGTGTGTTGCCCCTCACACCAAACGGAGGATCCTCCGACCAGGCGGGTGTTTTGCCTGGCGGGCCACGGCCCAACGGTTGATGTCGGGTAGTTGTATATATGCAGGTTGCGATGCAAACTTCACTTGCGCGATTCAGGACTTGTCCAGTTTGTATGTAGCGCGATAGATGTCGCTACATGACAATTTCTCTTAGTTAATTTTAGTTATAAATATGTAGTTACTTAGCATCCCGTTATACGTAGGTCTGACCTTCTGAATTCCATACCACAACATTAAGTAAGTACATATCCTTATCTATCCTACACTTAAAAGCACAACTATCACTGGAACAAAAAATCTATAGAGCCTTATTCATAAAACATAATCATGATGACGAATTTAATTGTACCGAGTTTGGTGAAAGTCAGTAACAATGGCTGCATTCCATCAAGCGGCGGGAACTTTTCAATTATCTACCATCATTGTGTTAAAGTGGACCGTAGAAGCTGTTATTTTGTTTATGGGGTATAAAAAATGGAAGTGTGACTTAGGCCAGTCTTCTAAAACGTCTGTAGTCGATTGCCAAAAACGCATACGTCCAAAAATCAATCCTGTGAATACTTACTACCAGTTCTACTAAGAAGCAGTATTTTCGTATAATTAATCAATTAGTATAATTAAACAGGCATAAAACATAATAAGCTCACTAATATCATTTAAAAAACATGTTAAAAAATAACAAGCAAAACAACAAAAAAGTTATGCGCCATAGACGAGGGAATTACAAACTTTATTGTCCATGAAACTTTTAAAATATTCAAATCGTATTCTATTCCAAATTTAAAATTAACATGTTCCACATTCAAAAAGTCGTTTATATGCAGATCTGCGTTGGAAAAAAGTGCACCGCTCGCTTATCATCCCGCACAAGGAGAAAATGTGAAGTGAGGTGAACTAGCTAATTTTGTTGTGTAAGTTGTTCTAAGAATTAGTATAGATTGATAATAATTACCACTATTTAGCTGTTCTACTCTAGTTACCGACACTATTTGCATGAGCAGCCTCTCCGATCGAGTGAAATAAGCATTAGAAGCATTACTCTAGCGTGGCCTCTTACTACGAGGCGCTAGTGAGATTTGGCGAAGATCACAAATCCCTAAAATATGTGAAACTTCCTGGTTTTATCATTGTATCCTCGTTTAGCCGCTCTGATTATAAGAAGAATCACTATAGACACATGCTTCATTACCATATTTTCTTTCATTGTTATGAAATGACGTCTTTCTAATGTTTTTATAACGCGAGCATGACCTTTAAGAAAAACGCCTAGCAATGGGTCTAAAAGGCAATAGGATATAGAAGATATGTAAAGGTTAGTGTAGCGATATAGATCTACTAGCAAAATGATGAGGGCACCGCCATATTGAGGCCATTACTACGTACCATACCTTATCGTATTGGGAGCTAGGGATGGGACATCATTCTGATTAATATTATAAACGTGAAAGTTTGTGAGTATGGATGTATGGATGTTTGTTATTCTTTCTCGCCAGAATGGCTGAAAGGATCTGGATGAAATTTGGTACAGAGATAGATAATCTATCGGGCTACATATAAACTAGACGGACAAGTTCTGAATCGCGCAAGTGAAGTTTGCAACGCAACTTGAATATATACAAACGCCCGACTTCAACCGTCGGGCCGTGGCCCGCCAGGCAAAACACCCGCCTGGTCGGAGGATCCTCCCTTTGGTGTGAAGGGCAACACATCTCGCCCCTCCACATATATTTCAATAAAAAAGTAAACAGTCATTGGCAATAAAATTTAACAGTCTCATATTGGACATAAGCAACATCGCTTACGGATACTTTACAGCAAAACAATATCCCGAACTATACTGTCGATATTTATCGATATTTCACATCACTGTGCCGGCCACCCCGCCGTGTCAATATAAGCCAGCCAATTGTATATGAGTCGACTACAATTCACGGCTATTCAATAACCTCTTCGCTCACCACAGATTGGTATCGGTGTGTACCAAAAAACACTAGCTCAAGCGAAATATAACTTTATTTCTATATCCTAAAGGCCGTGATCAAACGTAAATGTAAAATGGTAAAAAGAAATAGTTTGTATTTGACCGTAGTGAAATTCTGTATATGCGAAGGTAAAAAATTGGTGAGAAAACCTAATGACTCGGAAGAAGCTGTTTAGCAGCAAAAAATAGAGTATCGATTTATCAATTCTACTTTTGTCGGAGTGGTATCGGTATCTACATGAATAGACCGACACTATTTTGATACAAATGTAACGCCCATTGGTGTTACAGTTTCATTCGTTTTTAATAACTTGTTTTTTATTGTGTAGTGCGAAATAATAATCGGATGAATGGGTTGTCGATGCATACAATCGTTTGTAAAAAAACATTTAATTTCTTATTAGATTCTGATGCTATTGGACTGCAAATTGTGTGTGAACTATGTATTGCGAATGACTGTTTCATTTTTAATTCGATTCTCGAGACAAATGTATGGTATAAATTAAATTTATAGTGTGCTTTTAAGTAAAAAATTACATTGAAACCCATAGAGTAAGTTAACATTAAATAAATATATATATTTAACTTACCTGAGATATCTCATTATATAGTTATTATATAAACTTCGACTGCCTCATTAGTCTAGTGGTCCCAAACGCGACTGCTACGCTAGAGGTCCTGGGTTCGATCCCCAGGTAGAGTAGTGTTATTGGGTTTCTCTATGAAATTCTCAATAGCAGCTTGGAGTCTGGATTTGTGCCCGGTTAATGGCAATAGGCTCGCCCCCTATTTCATGGGACCTAAACATACCGGTGAACTGTGGGTGTACATTAGTACGCCTCTGCCTAACCCTTCGGGGAATACAGGCGTGATGATATGTTATGTGTTATATAAACTTCGACTCAATATCGTCTTTACTTATTATAACAATAATGTTGTACACAGTCAAAATAGTTACTTTTTTCGCCAAAATATAATATTTCCACTAAGCCGTAAGCTACCTACGCGGGACATAAACTGTAACCCTTCACTTCCAATCTGATAAAAACATACCGTACAGTTTTTATTGGCACTGTAAAAATAAAACATTTCCAAAAACATCGTAAAAATCCTAATCGTAAATAATAAATTGTTTTAAATTTTGATCATCGTAATATTTTTCTAATCGATCTTGGCTTCATCGTCAATACATTTGCTGGACAAGGGACATCCTTCTTTCAGCACGAGAGATACTAACAAAGAAGTTTCTTTATTATATAAAAAAAACATATTTTAGGTTTATTCCACCTTCTTCTACTAAGCTTATATATATATTATATGCTTCCTCACTTAGTGACTAGAAGAAGCAATATTTAAAAAAAAAACACAAATTCTCACATACACAAACGCCGAGACCCGGAACAACTATTTGTAGATCATACAAATATTTGCTCCGTGTGGGGATCGAAGCCACAACACGTGGCGCAGAAGCCGATCGCTCAACCGCTACGCCAATCGTGACGTCAATATGAAAAAAAAAATTAAGTCTTGATAGACATCCGATGAGTGCGTTTAATGTTTTACATTTATTTTTTTCCCCAAGAGCCTATCAACAATTCAATTTGACTAGTAAATTGCATGGACATTGCTTCAAGACGTCTGTCCAATGTACTATGTAACCTTTAAATCGAATCCTGCACCCCTAGGTCTGCACTTACAAGGTCATATAAAACTATTAAACCTAAATCCAAACTGAAAATAAAACAACAATTTTGAGTTCTTTAAACACGTTTTCTTTCAAAACAGCATTCCATTAGCCTATACCTCGTGTTAGTGATGTGCGCATTATCGATAACACTCGCTTTTGGCCGCCGGTGCAGTGCCCCGACCTCGACTAACGGTACCAACCGTCAATCTTACATCAACAATTTTACAACTGCCGTTGCACATCACTATTATAAAAACATAACCTGTATTCTTATGTCATAAAGTTCAAATTAAGAACGTTATTTTTTTAAGCCGTTAGTCTATTGGTGCGAGTGTTTCTAGGTGTCAGATTGACGTATCGAGTGTGGTTTGATTTGTTCTTCATTTCGTTTTATTACGACACACAGATAAATAAGGGTTAGGGTAATAAAATCTCACAAGGATATTGGAACGGTTAATATCATTACCCTTTAGAGATACCGGCTCATTTTAAAACTGTGTTATTTAATTTTAAACTTCCTCTCGAACGCGCTAATTAAGTTTGATAGCTTATATTGTAATTTACTTCGATGGAGCGATGGCTAACATTACCCATAATCTGTGGACTTTGATTGGTGAATGAAAACGGAGTCTTCTTAATGAAAACTTGAACTGGTTCAGCTTGTTATACCTAAGGATAGATGCTACTAAATACTACTTAAAGACGAACTGACTTTAAACCGGCCAAATATAGGTCAATTCCATCATTTCCTGTGTTCATCTTAATGTTGGTTAGGCGATAACGTTATTATCCTCAAACTAGTGCTAATGTCGTGCCATCTCTCTCGCACAGAATAAATTACAGAACTATACTAGAGAGAGATGCCACGAGATCCTAGCCAGTCAATAAAACCGTTCTAATGATGCCGCATAAATAACTACCGATAATAATAATTTATTAATTTGGGCAAAGTTTTTATGTAGGCAATTATGTACTATTTTTTATTGGTGTACCTAAACTTAGATTTTTTGGTCCCTTTTATGCTAAGAGCTTACTTCGTATTGCCAGTGCCTTAAAAAACACATAAAACAATAATAACCAAACAGCATTTAATTCACTGGTAACACTAGAAAACTAGGCTCATATCCGTGATGGCGCTTTCCTTCACATTTCATACTTTCTAGTAAATAATTGGAGGGTAGATGGAAGCTCGGAGTGGTGATAATAAAGCACAAATGACTACGCGTGCGATTACAGACGACAGACGGCGACAACACTGCGCCGCTCGCCCGCACATTTTGTTAAGGATTGCTTGACATGTGCGATTTTACGATTAAATAAGCGCTAGGTTGTAAGGTTTTGATGTCAACGAGGTTTGGATTTATTTGTTTGTTGCTCGTTGTTTGGGATTATATTCAATAATTTGGGACTGTTGACTAAATAATGAAAACAGTATCAGCGTAAAGAATATCGCAGCAATCAATACTTAATGTTATGAAAGTATTTAAGGTTCCGGCGGAGCTTGAATTGCCCACAAAAACGTAATACCGAAATAAATCGTAATCCAGACAATATTCTATCAAATTGTGTTAATATTCGGATTTGGATACCGTTTATCTAGGTTCCTACGGTACTTTTTCGTCTACGTTCCAAACATGGTAAAGATATCAAATATTGCATTCGCTTACATTTATTTCCAGTGAAGTATTTTGGACGAAATGGTAGAGTAGGAACCTAGAATAACGATATCAGAATCCGAATAATAACAGAATTTTATTAAATTATGTTTGAATTACGATTTATTTCGGTATTACGTTTGTAAGAGAAATTCGGTCCACCGGACTCTTAAGAAGATTTGTGTTGGTAAACGCACCCACGATAATATACAAGAAAATACTAGAGAGGGGCAACTTTTTATGCCTAAGTTTATACGGATACTACAATGTTACTTTTTTAATCGACTGCGCCAGAAGGAAGGTTATGTTTTTCGAGTTCATGTATGTATTTTAGTTTAATAGTAAAGGATTTCTTTTTACGCAAAAGAAAACAAATTAAGTATACTAACAAATTGATAATTCTGTTAGCAATTATTATTTATTATTATTAGGTACTACGAGTACTATTTATAAAGAAATGTACTTATATCATTCTAACTCGTATTTTTTCATACTTAAAATATGTAGATATCTACTTTGTTAAGAAATATTAATAAAATAATTTCACATACAAAACCAACACGCCGTATCACTGAAACCGGCCTTAGCGCTTGGCCTACGGGTTCCGTGTGGGCCGCCCGCAGTACCGTTAAGGATATTCTCTTAATCTTTAATCGTACAACTGTAGCCGGCCTTAGACAATGTCAGATGAGTAATGTTCCTAGTATTTGCTAATGTCACATCTTGTTATGAACTTCGTCTGTGTGAGTAAGGGTCTAATTGTTGTGATTTAGATGTTCTGGTTATGTGTGCGTGTTAGCGTGCTGAAAGTTTTTTTTTGTTTTTATAAAGTTGTGTGTAACGTAATTAATATTGCAATATGACGATTCAGTAGGCTTAAAAATGGATGTCTGAAATCTTTTTATATTATACTATAGTATTGAGTGATATTTATTAAAAAAGTTATTATTACCAGTTAGGTATATTATATATTCTTGAGGTAGAAAAACATAATATTGAAGACTGAGGATGTATAGCACTGATACTTTGGCTCATTGTTATGAGCTCACTCATTGTATGACCCGTAATTGACCATTTAATACTGAAAATTGGCATTACTTCAGCAAGTGGTGATCATCACAAATTCCCCTGGTAAAATCACCATGCTTAGTATGCAGAGTAGTTACCCCGCCATCTGTCGGTACGTAATTGCAACACGAGCATTCATTCGGAGCCCTGTTTACATTCTACATGCCAGTATAATACTTGCTTCATTTGTAAAGCCTACGCAAAGTAATTTTATTAATCACTTATCTACTAATCGAAGTGTAAACGGGCTTTAAGACAAGATTACTAATTTATTACCTATAGACGATATTTGTAGAATAACTACGTAACTAATTTAATGTGTCATACTAAGTGATGGGTGGTTTACTGTTTATACACACATAAAGGGTAAATTACCACTCTCCGACTTGTCATAAAATCTCTTAAGGGCATTACATCGCTCAAATCCAAAAATCACCCTAGCTTTAAAGAAGTTTCTAGTGGAATCCTTATGTGCGTTTGCCATATAAAAAATATATGATAAACTTAAGGTCATCACAAACAAATTGTATTGTTTAAAAATTTTAAAAATTTGCCCCAATTTTGGATAATAATTGAAGTAAATAGGCCTTTTTTAACCTAATTTGTATTATTTCTTTTTAACAGCTTAATAGTTACTCATGAATTTTATACAAAAAAAATTAATGACGTAATTAATTTTTTTTATTGTTTTTATATTATTATTTCTTTGAATATTTTGAAATAATAAAGAAATGCCCGAAACCTCACAAGCACCCCGCGTGAAGCACCCCCGCAATGCCTGTGACTAACAAGTACTAGCACAGACTAAATCCTCAAGGTCATTGGGCAATGACCCTTAAAAACTCCTTACGGGCAGGTTTCTTTTACTTCTTAAATACATCGAAAATGTTAATTAGTGAACTGATTACGAATTGAAATAATACTACGGGTAGGTACATCTACTTATAAGGATACTACCCATGACTATGGATGGTGTAAAGGATCCATTAAAATTTAATTATACGCGATAAAATTAGTCAAAAGTACTTTTATTTCATCATAAAAATTGCGGGAAAACTGGCGAGTTCTCGAAATAAAACATCGAAGATCATAATTTTGATACATTTAACAGACGTGTTTCATTTTTACCCAAGCTATCTCCCTCAAAAAGGGGTTGGGTATTATTGAGTGAAGTTATCTGTGTAACTGTGATGAATACTCGCAACACTTTAACTAATAGTTATGGGCGTGTTCTGGATTAGAGGTTTGTGATTAAAGGAGGTTGATCGCTCATCCATCTGATTTCCATCGGGCCATAGTCATTTTTCCACACATAAAAAATCCTTTATGAAACCCTACTATTCGGTCTCAAAAGAAAATTCCATATATACCTATCGGTATCTCAACTTTTCCGTCAACCACTGTCCAACCATTTATATTTATTACAGGAATACCACCCAAGTAATGGGCGGACCGTAGTATACCGTAAAATTTACGCGTTAGTGATGCACCTGCGAATCGATACTAGATAATTATCGATGTATCGAATGGTGCAGCCCTTTCCTTGTTTGATCTCCGGACATAGCGGGCCGCAGAATTTATTGCTGATTTTAATTGGCAACACTGTGTAAACGGATAGTTTGTGAGGATTCATTGAGTGTTACCAGACTTATGGTTACGGTACGTCAATGCCTTTTGGTGTTGCTATGACTGTTTGTTTAATGTTTTTGTTGGGCGTCTTATGTTGCTTCTCGTTTTCCCAGCTTATTAGCAAACCTGTTTAGTTTCAACCTTGGTCGTGACCTAGCTACTAAGCACCATCAGGAAGTGTCTTCTTAGAGAAGTTATTGTCTCTGAACCTGAGCTGTTACAATGTTGTGGAAACCACTCTATAGAGTGGTTTTTAATGCATCACCGTTATAATATTTATGGGCATTGATATCTAATCATAAGGTATCATCATGCCTGTATTCCCTGATGGGTAAGGCTGATGTACACCGGTGCACGTTGGTATTTTTTTATTGCATGTAATAGGGATAGTCTATTATCATTTGTTATTAACCGGGCATAAATCCAAACTCTGAGCTGCTTCCCAATGAGAAAACCCAATATCACTTTGCTCCTCCCGGATTATTTTTGCATCGTACGAGCAACGAAGAGCAGCCTAGTAATATGACCATTGGACTGCCAAGTCAAAGGTCACGAGTTCGAATGGCACCAATAGCAATGGCACCAAGGCACGCACCTCTGACTTTTCGTCGTCATTTGCGTATTAACAGTTAATTATCAAGCGCTTAAACAGTGAAGGAAAACATCATAAAGAAACCTGCATGCTTCGGAGATTTTCTCGACGGCGTGTGAACTCTGCCAACACGCATTAGGCTACTGTGGTGGATAGCCTAATGACCCCTCGATCTGAGAGGAAACCCGTACCCAGCAGTAGGACAATGTAATGGGTTGATTATGTATGCAATGGGCGATAGTAAAAACTATATTTCCAGTCAAGAGAAGGTTGAATGATGGCTGGATGATGAAGCTACTAATAAAGCTGCCATTCCTCCTATATCTACAATATCACGAAGCATTATATGAAGTCATAGCTCGAATTTATAAGACAATGTGTGTTGTGGAGAACAATGGCGTGTGCTCGAACAATTTACAAGCACTTCCACAGTGTAAAACGGTTTGGATTGCTTTGACCGAGCACCGGCTGTTACTGCATGCCATTGTCTTGTGATGGGCAATATTATGTGCGAGATTAGTCTATCATGTTTAAAATGGATGGGCATTTTGATTTGTTGTGTTCAAATTAATCTTTATTGTATTTAGGATCATCGCACGTTCAACATTTTCAAAGATATAATTGTTTCTTCTTCTTCTTACCTTTGCCTTAATTTATTTGTGGTCGGCGCAGCATGTCCTTTTCTTTTATTAATCCTTGCCAGCCGTCACCTCATCATTAACTTCCTTTTCCATCATATCGACCTTAACATGATCCATCCCTGTTTTCTTTGGCCTCTTTATCCCTCTATCACATCTCTAAAGTATAATATTCATTCACATAAAAGTACGACCTCCCTGCGTCTTCCGATTGCGTGCACCGATCTGAGGGCAACATTTCTCGGAGCGATTCATCGTATTTTTATTTGTTAGAAAAAAATCTTCGTTTTAGTTTACCAACCTAATGAAATAATTCACTTTTTAAGCAAACTGACTTCAAGCTAGTCGCTAGTAGCTAGTGTTGTAGGACCTTTGGAATCCATGGTTAAACATCAACCAAATTTAAAACATAACAATATCTGAAAATAAAAAACAAATACCAGAACATAATTTATAATAATACGTACGAACTGAGAACGTTTTTAGTGACAGTTAAATATAAAAAAAACTGCTTCTCGACGAGTTAAGAGCAGAAATACAATTCAATCATTAATATAAATGCACCCTTGGACACAGTTACCTGGGACAGGCTAACAATGCTGTTAGTACGTTTCCCGGTGACGCAAGCGTACTGTTGTAAATAATATTAACACATCGCGACTGGGTCGTGTTCGTCGGCATTTGCAGAAAGCACGATGACGGTATTTTGGTGTCAGGGGTGTGGTGCTAGTGCGAGCGAGATGGGTTAGGCTACTGAGGAACTAGTTGCGTTATCTAAAATTTTACCAATGCAAACCTATTAAATGAATGCTCTTTGACATAACTTTTGTTGTGAATACAACACGTTTTAATTGGTTGTCGTAGATAAAGTCGGAGGTCGGAGGTGCTGACATTTGTTTTATCTTAGCTTTGCCTTCCACTCTGAATTAGAATGTTCGTTTAATGACATTAAATGACACAAGGATTGACAGATTTAGTAAACAAACCTGTCAAATTATCAACAATTCAGAAGACAACTTTGACACATTAGGAGGACACTGGCAGAAATTGCTGAAAATATCGGCAGGTTGCCATAAAAAAAAAGTCTGAATATTAGTACATCTCTGTCCAACCGTTCAGAGGTATAATATACTAATATTACTTATACGCAATCGCTGTAACTGGGACCATAAGAAATACAAAACGTTATTTTCCTTTGATTACAAGCGAAAGGGGGCTGGCCTTTGAAACGCTTACTCATACATAGGGCAAATATGAGTTAAAATAACAATTCTGTAATATATTGTCGATTGTAAATTATTATACGATAAACGTTTCACAATATGGCTGCTATATTTAGGAATAGTGCTATCGTGCTATGTTACAGTACTATGTTAACAAACAAATATACGAGCCGCCTAAAGGAGTCTGCCCACTACGACGTATCATACGGCGTAGTGGGCAGAGAGAGTCCTTTAGGCGGCTCAGCAACTATTTAAAACAAAGTTGTAAAGCTTAATATTGTAATCATGTTTTTTTTTTAAATAAAAGAGTATCTATGCAGTTTCTCGCCGGCTCTTCTCCATAAGACCCACTTTTTGGAACCGTGCAACTAGTTTTGACTTTTCAAAAGTACCTATTTTGGTCTAATTGAAATAAAACATTTTGACTTTGCCTTTGGACTATAGGCACGGAAAGCACGAACTACTATGCCCACTAGAACGTATCAACAGCGTATCATACCTGTACAAAACGGTTTTAGAGACCGTAGTATCCTTGTATCATCCGCCTGTCATATTGATATGGATTTCGTTCAAAAAGTATATTTGTATTGAGAATTACTAGACTACGCCATGCACGGAGCATCAACAATTGCCGGCTATTTTGCCGCTGCCGATACGCTCCGTGCATGGCACGCGACGGTGATGGAACAGTCTAGTGGGCATAGGATCATTATTCTCAATACAAAGGATATTTTTTGTCTGACACGTTTCTAGTACGGTCATGGTATGGGACGGTGTAGTGGGCAGACTCCTTAATTCCAGAAACATGCGTTTATGCATTCATGCGTTATCATCTTGAGACCTTAGTTGTTAAGTCACTTCCCAGTAAATTCACTGGCTACATTATCCTTCAAACCGGCACTTAATAATGTTAGCATATTATTGCTTACCGGCTTAGCTTAGAATATTTGGCAATGAGGTGATACCAACCCACAACGAATTCAGTAGTAGAGTTCTATAACTTATCTTTCTAACGTATTTTGTCTATAAGAAAATGGAAAGATCTTTTTTATATTTCAAGTTAATCCTAATCTTCACCATGGGTAGGCAAAGGGAGTATTACTGAGTCATTTTATCACAAAAACACCTCTTACAAATAAATTTATTCCCAGCATTTCACTAGATGTACGCGCAAAAATTATATCGATAATAAAATCCAGTAATTCGATCTATCGATATTGATGGGCCGCGACGCGACCCTTACGACACTAAAGGCGCGTTAGAAATACTACGCTCATTTATTTGGCCCCGACATTGGAATTTTGTGTTAGGGATGTACTACATATTAAAGATTTAGTCGAATAATCTCCTGCTATAATTATTATGTTCATAATTATTATTCTATAATTATTATGTTCATAATTATTATTCTATAATTATTATTCTATAATTATTGTGTTCTTTCTAAGAGTATATCTGAGATTCTTTTAAAATGTAGTAGTTATTAACTTCCCCAAACTCGCAGAAAATCATGAGCCGAGTTTAAATATTTTACTAATTGATTCATGATCTTTGTGATATCACTTTCTTTTCTTCTAATACATGGTTATTAAAAAACTATATTGTTTTATCACAATATTCTACTACTCAATTAATAAAATCTTAAGTTGTAACCACACACTTAAGAAGTCAATAAAAGACCTATAACATCACTCACACAACTACTAAACCGATTATAAAACGATTATTCGACTCAACATAATCGACTAAAGTTAATCGCCTCTAATTCCTTCGCTGGCACGTCTAGATTTATTTTAAAACAGTTGTATAAACGTCAGCACTAGTAGGTCTGAGAAAATAATTTAATCTACTTAGAGCTATAAATATTAAAACGCATTCACTTTACCAACTGCTTAACAAACGGTAAGTTTAAATAAGATTTTTATTCTGTTGTCCAGTATTTTATCCTCAGTGTTCTATAAAGTCTTATTTTTTTAAGAATGTTTGTGGTAAACTATAAATTTCATTATAAATACTTGAAAGGGTCACAGACGCTTTCGTCTCTTAAAAAATAAATAGGTCTTATCTGAAAATCGTAGAACGATTTCAAAAAAGTAGTTTTGTTTTATTTGAATGTCATTATTACATAGTTTTACTAAGTTATGATTCTCGGTTTCAGAACGATTAAATATTTTCTGTATATTTATCAAAATGTACGTACATTATACATAGGTAATAAAGACTATAAATTGAGCAATTTGAAATGTGAGCATTCTATTAAAATGTTTGTAAAGCTATTCACTAGAGAGTGTAAAATAATCTTTAAAACAAGCGACCTAAGGTTGTTATCAATAAGCTTTACTCTGTATTAATATTGACCAATAGGATTTTCTTCCCTAATAAGGCCTACTAACATGTAAAACTTATTTTTAGTAATAAAACTAAATAACCAAAGAATATAACTTGCTATTGTTATAGAGTAAATAAATAATAAGAGGTTAGTTCAAATATGTTATAGGCATTGATATAATAGTGTCGGTTCGTTCGTTGCTGTTATAAATCGTTATTGTTTACTCCGTTGGCGTATTGGCGTGAAATCTGACTGCTCATTGGAGGTCTTGACTTCATATACGGCTGTATACATACAGGAGACGTGAGCGATATGGGTGCGATGGTTGCAAATAATTTGAATTTATAAAATGTTTTTGGTTGACGAACTATTAAACAATTATTTAGTTCTTAATTCTAGTTACAGGTGAAACTCCATTCCATTATGTGCCTTTTTGGGGAATGGCTAATCTTCATAGATGGTGTGCCACCTTTTTTTTTCGCCACCTGTGAAGGCGAAAAGATATATCATACTCGTGCTGGCTAAAACAGCACGTGTCTTTCTTTTTCCTATAGTCCTGGAATTTATGACAAACATGACAGGCTGTGACAGTGACAATTTTTGTCCCATCAATGATTATTATGAATAGCTTAGCTAACTAGCTTCTCTAACAGCCAGCAGACCATCTTATCTATTTACTACAGCCTAATCTGTTGTTGTGCAGCTCATATTGACACGACGAAAGAGATGTTGCGACCAACAGTTGATATATTTCGTGCATAATATTTCCCTCAAGTTGTTACTACAAAAAAATCTTTAAACGGTATTCAATTATGTAACTTATTATTTATTAGTGCTGTGATCTCTTATGTTTGGAAGTTAAATTCGTCTTATTGGGGCAATTGTTTTGACTGGGGAGCAATATTCTTATTCCATATTTATTTTCTACTTTCGAGTTTCCTTTAAATATTGCCGTCACTATGTCGTGCCATAAGGCCACGAGACGAGATGATGTGACGCCAAAAATGTGTTACTTGCAAGTTACATATCCTGCTAGGTTTATACGCACGGCACGAAATATTTTTTTAATACCGAATCTCGTGCCGAGATAATTGCACGAGACGAGATTATGTGCCGAAAAAATAATATCATCGTATATCGAGCAAATATCTACATTAATTTGTTTTTGATCGCAAAAATTTTAGGTGTGCACTGTGGGTAAACACCCTTACACCCAACAAACCTTTGCCCTACGTTAAATACACTGAGCGTGTGAAAACTGTGCCGAGTTTTATCGGGTTTTATTCAATAATATTGCAAGTTCGATGGAATTTATTTTATTGGATATTTTGAAATTTGATTTAAATAGACGCGTTGGGTTAGACTTATTAGTTTATATTGTTTATAAATGGTACACTTTATATGCAATTGCCAGTTATGGTAACAATGGTAGAAACATGTATTCGTCAATAGTAAAATCACACTTAAAATTCTTAAAGGTTAGGCAGAGTGCGTGCCAAAGAGCTCGTTACCTGCAACATAAAATGCAACTATTATTTGAAGGGAAGCTTGTAACTATTATACATTCGAGGCCGGTTGGAGGAGTAAAACATAAGTTATCGTAGTAAGTAGCAGTAGAGTTTTATTAAACTTATAATCATATAAAATGGTCAATAAGTAATAAGTCAAAGTCAAAATCATTCATTCAATATAGACTACTAGGTACTAAGTACTTTTTGAACGTCATTTTTATATTATAGACAGCCCCCCAAAAAAGCTCTAGCCCTTTCCAAAAAGCCCTTTATCACCTTCTAGTGTTTTCGCTGAGAAGAAGGAGAATACAAATCCATATTTCCAATTTACTACTGCGAATTTCATGGAAAACCGCAATAACATTTTGTTCCTGAGAAACGAACTCGGGAATCACTCGGCAGTCTCAATCACGATCACGGAACCAATGTAGCAGCTCTAAGGAGGGTTCATAGCATCTTAATTTTCTTTAATTATCTAAACATTTCACATACTACCAAACTTACATTAATAAGTACACTGTTGGCCAATTTATTTCAAGCACGTTTTATATGAGATAAGAATGGCACGATGCGGGCACATCAAACGTTTTTTACGACGGATGCATACTTAATTTGGCCTTCAGTTTATTTTTATATTCACTTTTTTTTTTCTTTCTGACTGCCTCATTAGTCTATTGGTCCCAAGCGCGACTGCTACGCTAGAGGTCCTGGGTTCGATCCCCAGGTCGAGCAAAGTGTTATTGAGTTTTTCTATGAAATTCTCAGTAGCAGCTCGGAGTCTGGATTTGTGCTCGGTTAATGGCTATAGGGTCGCCCACTATAACATGGGACCTAAACATACCGGCGAACTGTGGGTGTACATAAAGTACACCTCTGCCTAACCCTTCGGGGAATACAGGCGTGATGGTATGTTATGTTATGTTATGTTTTTTTTCTTAGGAAATCTCGCTTTACCATAAATAAAGAAAAAATTTCAAAATTAATTAGTTTTAGCTAGTGTACCAAGAAATATACCTACATTAATAAAAAAATCCCAGCTGAATTTAAAAAAGGTGGTAGGTACTTTTTCTCTTTTAAAACCATTGTTTTTACCATTTCACTGTAAGTTTGGTTTAGTTTATGTAGTCAATTTGCCAGTACCGTTGCGCCAAGTGTCGTTTCATTTGTTCGTGTGGATTCGTTGCTCACCTGAGACAAATGTTTGAGTGATTCGTTGATTTTAGATCGCTGTCTAGACTAAAAAAATCTGTAAATCTTTGTAAATCTGTTCTTCGGGCAGGGCTTGTTCATTAGAATGGCTTTAAAAAAATATTTATGTATTAATATTAGATTATTATATTATTAACTACCATACCATTACCATTACGCCTGTATTCCCCGAAAGGTTAGGCAGAGGCGTACTAATGTGCACCCATAGCACGCCGGTATGTTTAGCTCCTAAGTAACAGGGGGCGAGCTTACTGCTATTAACCGGGCACAAATCCCAAACTCCGATCCAAAGAAAAACCCACAAGCATTTTGCTTGACCTGGAAATCGAACTCAGGAGCTCTAGCGTAGCAGTCGCACTCAGGACTAACGAAATAGAGTATTAATACCTAACTCTCTGCTAAAATTCCTTGCAAGGTCTTCTGGTTAAGGCTTAGCAATGATATTCAGACTAGATCCCATACTATGACGTCATATCCACGGTTTAACATTTGCTAAACACATGCACTTACATGTGAATATTTTGTTATCATAACCATCATCGTCATAAAGATATTTTGATGATACGTGGGGAATTTTAAGGTTTTTTGTTTTACAAAAACATTCCTTAAATATAAACAAAAATTACAGCTTTTGCTTTACAAAGCTCAAGTCCGGCCTCATCTGGAGTATTGCTCTCATATCTGGACTGTTAGGTACATCCAAATTAATTATAAAAATTAACTCCTTCCCTTTAACTCTATCCAACGCCGGGCTATTGTCGACGATACCACACTCACAGACAATCTAGACACCCTTAGCCTTCGGTGAGACGTTGGCTCTCTGTGCGTGTTCTACCGAGTGTTTTTTGGGGAGTGTTCCGAGGAACAGGAGAAGGCCCATCCTCACATTCTGGAGAATCCAAGAGTCTCCAAGAATGTTAAAGCGTCGCGACGTTTTTCCCGCGCACCTCCAAGATTTGCATTGGTCTTTCTCCTCAGGTGTTCCCATTGCGCTATAACATGGGAATCTTCAAACGGCGCGCATATAGGGCTCTTAAGGGTCAGTAATGCATCAGCGATTTCTCTAGTGTTGCAGGTGTCCATGTACAACGATTACTACTCACCAGCAGGTGGCTTGTCAGGATGTTTTCTGACATAATCAATAAAAAAAAACACCTAAATATTATTCTCCACTTATTATTTTTTGTAATAATTATGAGGTCGCTCTAGAAGAACATACCTACGCCGATGCGAGCGTATATGTATGAGAAGATGTATGAATGTGGAAGAAGCAAAAGAAGTATGCAAGAATCGTAGCAAGTGGAAGTCTATAGTTTCTGCCTACCCCTGTGGGAGAAAGGCGTGAGTGTATGTATGTATTTTGATGCGACCCATCATAATTATCATTGGCCAATTTATTGTCCCACCAGCAACCCTTTAACGAGAGGAGTTAAGGCTAGCCTAACTCCAGCATTAGGCCATCAGGACTATGGAGTCCTGCTGGTCTAATGAGGGTTGGCAGACTTCATACGTCTCCTAGGAAATCTTTCAAGCATGCAAGTTACCTCACAATATTTTCTTTCACCGTTTAAGCGAGTAATAATTCTTTTTTATTATAATTATGATGCGACCCATATAGTATTTGAAAATTAACTTTAATAATAGTGTTGCGAAATAATTATGATGATCGAAAGGCTAACCTTAGTTCATCATAGAATTATGTTTATGCAAAAGTGGTATGAACGATCAAAAAGCCATAAACACCATTGATTCGAATTGCCGCTGGTTATGACGAAACAGATGCACAATGCAAGCAGAAGTTGCTAAGGGCTCAAGTAGGTCAAGACTGACCTATCACGACTAAATTGAACGTATTTCTGAATTACCTGCAATAATTTGCTTCTATGAAGGAGATTAGAGACTCAGGATTTAAGTGGCGACCCTTGTCTTCTTCTTACCTGTGATAAAAAGCGTAATTATGGTAAGTCAAAATTCAAGATGCATTTACCATCTCTTTGTTACAGAATAAAAAAAATGTGTGGCATTTTTTTGGCCGGACGTGTACTGCGAAAAACACACTTTTTTATAAAGTAAAATCGTTTTGAGTGGATTTAAAAAGCCATAATAACTAATATTATTAATTTGAAAGTAACTGTCTTAACTGTTTGTATGTCAACTGTGCCTAAACCACTGAACAGATTTGTATAAAATTTGGCAAAGAGATGATTGAATTTTGAAGCAGGAGGCTAGGTTATATTTTGTGATGCGAGTACTGCTGCAAGCAACAGCTAGTTTTTTGTGAATTGTTTTGGAATCATACATTATCACGCCTGTAGTCCCCAAAGGGTTAGTCAGAGGCATACCAATGTACCACCCACAGTTCGCCGCCGGTACGTTTAGATCCCATGTAATAGGGGGCGAGCCTATTGCCATTAACAGTGAACAAAACCCAAACTCCGAGCTGCTTCTGTGAATTTAATATAAAAATCCAATCACACAATGTTCGACCTGGGAATCGAAACCAGGACCTCAAGCGTTGCAGTCATGCTTAGGGCCACTAAACTAATAAGACAGTCGTTTTGGCAATTTTGCATTATTATCTTCTTTGTTTCTCTTTCTTCTAATTGTCGTCAAGCTCTGTTTCTACAAGCAACCTGCTTACTGGCTAATCTTTTGACATCATGATCTATTTTGGTAGCTGATGCCAACGAAGAACGACACGCTATTTATAATTAATTAGTGATTAATTATCAACTAATTCTTGTTTCAGGTATTCAAATGCGAGAAAAATAATCCATTTTAAGGCGGCGTAAGTATAAACAAAAAATATTTGGAACTGGTAAATGCTATAAAATGTATAATCTATAATCAACTCTTATAGAGCGTCTATATTTTAGGCCCGTTTTTTAATTCTGACTCACAAATGATCGGAAGATGAATTGATGTAATATTTTATACAGTGATACAGTGATTTAAAAATGGACATTGCTAAGTACGAAAGCCGGAATTTACTTGTCTAATTAATAAACAAAAATCAAGAACTGTGAAATTAATGTTTAATATGTATAAAGCTAATGTAAAAATTTAGATTGGAAATAAACTAAAAAAGGTAAACTAAAAATTAGGCTTTATAGTTGAAATTTGAATATACAGCGTTTGTATCTGAACTGAAGCAGAAAAAATAAAATATGTTATGTTATCTTTTTGAGATTTTTTTTGCATTTTCCATGATAAGATTATAAACTTGTTTCAGTTGTTGTCGTCAAGTCGTTGTCAAAATTTCAATTAGGCAGGTGTGGTTCGCGGTGGCTTAGAGGTCAGAGCGTCTGGTGTATCCAACCAGGAGACGCAGGTTCGAATCCTACCCGCGATTGAATTTTGCCTTTATTAAAAAGCAACTTTATATTATGTTGAATAAAAATAATCAGTTCACCTTTCTAGTGTTCATCTTTGCTAGTGTCAATAATTATGAACATAATAATTGTCACAATATACTATACCTACAAAACAGAACCATGACTGACTGACAAGGCCCAGCCTATAGCGAGTAACTAAAGAAATATTTGCGAATTATTTGGATAAAATATTTACTTGGAAAAAACAATATCATAGCAGATTAAATCATGGTCAAATAAAGTAATTTTTGTTTTTGTAATTATGAAGGTGAAAGAATAAAAATTACCTCAGGCAGGAATTGAACCTTCCTCCTGCGGTTTTGTACACTAGACGCTTTTACTACAGTTATTGAGATTACAGCCAGTAATGTCGAATTTATAGTCCACAATGTCAGTCTTAAGGTGACGTAAACTTTCGTGAAATATGTAGGACGTCGTCACCTTAATATAAAAAGTGAGCTGTTTCTCCGTGCATCATACAAGTTTTCTCATATTATTTTTAACCGGATGATCACTTAACAAGGCGATACACCTCAAAGCATCATTATCTGTCTATTTCATATTTGACAACTAAGATAAATATGTCACTCCGCACCGTATTAAAACCAAAGCCGCTTATCTGCCCGAAACACGTTGGGCCAAAAAAAGTGAATGATTTATAAAAAAATAATGTCTTAATTAGCTAAAATAAGATTAATTAGATACATGATCGCGGATGTTTGTGAAACTCTGAGTGTTAGACGTTAAAAGGAAGTTATTAATTTGAACTGTCAACAGGTTGCGTTGAACTTATGGCACGAAATTAAAGGCTGGATGGTTAAATTTTTGTTTAAAGAAAGTATTGCACCATAGTAACATTTCTACCGATTCGTGTGCGTGGAGTTACACACACACACAAATATTGTCTTCCTCGTATCGTATCTACAGCAAATGGAAATCGAAGAGTAAAAGAAAATAAATTTAATAAAAATATAAAACCCGATTCGCCCAGCGTAGTTTAACGACCATGAAGGTTTGACTATTCAGATAGGCATCTCGTCAAGAGGCGAGAAAATATCTGACTTGCTCGGTGGTAGGACCTCTTGGGGTCTGACTGGCTGGCGGCCACCCTTACGTCGGAGACTGTCGTAAAGCACATTGGTGTGTGTTACAACTTTTACGGGTAAGAGTCAGCTTCCCGTCGGTTGCTGCGGCTCTGACAGTCTGCAGTTCGTACGGGCTCTTAAGGGTCCGGCCGAGCTTGAATTGCCTACAAAAACGTAATAAATCGATATCCAGACAATATTCTATCAAATTATGTTATTATTCGGATTTGGATACCGTTAATCCAGGTTCCTACGGTACTATTTCGTCTACTACTACGTCACTGGAAATAAAAGATGGGAAAATCGTTCTAAACTGAATAAAGTTAAATACAAAAATTGCATTTGCTTACATTTATTTTCAGTGAAGTATTTTGGACGAAATGGTAAAGTAGGAACCTAGATTAACGGTATCGTAATCCGAATAATAACAGAATTTGATGAAATTGTGTTTGAAATACGATTTATTTCGGTACTACGTTTGTAAAAGAAATTCTGTCCGCCGTAGTCTTAAGGCTCGGCAACCTATCAGCAACTCTTCTGGTGTTGCAAGTGTCGATGACTTTTTAGGGCCATCAGGTAGGTCGTCAGCTCATTTGCCGACTTAATTAATAAAAAAACCATATTGAAGTGAGCAGATACCGTCGGGATATGGTGAACACATATGGACTATATCACACATATTGTCAATAAGCTAACACGATTACAAGTTCCAACTGATATTTCTAGATTGTCTTGAAAAATCTCAGCCCATTAGCATTTCCTTAGAGAAACATCTCTTAATGGTTATCGATTTATAATATAAAAGCGAAATATCATTCACTGATTAATCACGAAATCTTAAAAAATATATGGCCTAGAAACTTCAAATAGATTCCTTAATAAAATATAGGTAGTCATTAGCTAATAAGGGATTGTTGGAAATTCCCACGGGATTGGTAAAGATAAACGCGAGGTAACAACCGTGAGATAGCTACCTAAATATATATTTATATGATTGGCAATATGGACAATATTACCAATGACAGAATAAAACATGCAAGCTCACAAGAGCCATTACATTACTGCACTCGTCTGCCTCCCACAATACTCAATGTTGAGAGCTAACTTCAAGAGTTTCAAGATGAAAAAGGACGTAACAGGACTTAACAGGTAGCTTGAAGCTTGAGATATTTATAACATACGATTTTTTTAAATCATTATTCAAATGTCTTAAAAAGATCTAATCACTGTTCATTACCTATCTTTAAAAATGATTTTTTGTTCGTTATTGTCAAATCGATTTCAAAATAATGTTTTCACAGAATATTGTTTTGGTTTTATTTCATGTTTTGTTTGTAGTATTCTATTCAGAATAACTACCATCTAAGGTCCTCAACATACTTAATAGAAACAGTCAATATCCTGATATTTGAAATAGGTACTTCAAATAGGGGTATTTGAAATAACTATACTTGAAATAGCGATATGCAAACTAGTAGTTTGCATATCGCTATTTCATATTAGCAGCTATCAACCTTTAAAAATCACGTTAGATAACATTTTAAATAGAAACACACAAAGTCGTTCACGTATCGTCTCCGTCAACTTTAAATACGAACACAGAAATGCTAATAGATGGCTATTTAAAACCCCGCTTACAAATATAAGTCCGGTAAATACATTTTTGCATTCCACTTATTGAAGTAAAGGGAATTTCAGAAATCCCTTTTAAATTCTTTAGCGAGATGGTAATTATTAGTGGAACAACAGCATAAAGTAGAATTGAGGATACTGGCATCCTGCGCTTAGGTCCTGGCGATGAGGTTTAAGAGAAAATTGGAATTAGAAATTAAATGAAAATTATAATTAAATGACTAGAATTAGAAATGGAATTGGTGGCTACATGATTTACAATTCTTCTCTTAGTTTAAAATCAATGTGACATAATCTACAACTCGAGAGATTCATGAGATCGATTTGTACTATTATAATGGAAAAGAGTTTTTTTCCTGTAATGAACCATAAAGCTGATAAGGGTAGTATAAGAGGTATACAATTATTCAAAACATTGGTCTAACGAAGAAGAATATTATTAATATTTTGGAAGGATATTTTCTTCAAATGCTTGTGCCATCTAGGCCGTCATTACTTCCCATCAGGCAAATCTAGGGTCGCAAAAAGTTACATAAAATTATAGATTTATTTAGATATATATAAAAATACGTATTACTAAAATCGACACAAATAAAATACAAATTAAAATTCAAAGTAACACAATTTATTTCACGAGTTTACGAGAATATCAATGTGTCAATGTGTTTCCTTTTTTCCATCAGCCTGGATTGAACCTCTTTCTGAAGGGTGAATTGAAAAGATTTATGAAATATGTTGTCTGTATTATATTTTAAGTGAAGTTTAGTCTGAACTCCGGAATAGTCTTTTAAGCGTCCATTTTACAATGTCAATGTAGCTAGCTTTAGGCTGATGTCTGAGTTAAAAGCTGAAGCTATTTAAATAACTTAATTTTTTGATATTGCATTTTATTGCAATAAATATTCATTTCCAATTAGTTTCGGAATTGTGAAAGCATCACTAAATTTGCTAATTTATTTCAAATTTTGTATCGGATAGCTTATCTTCTGGATCGTTGACTGTCTTTCTAATTATTATAAACAATATTTCCTACGAATGAAGTTCCTCTAATTCTTTAAAGGAACTTTTGGATGCATTTGAACTTTGAAACTTTGCTCTCCTTCAATACAATTATTGTGTGAATTTGAGAGTAAGTGATATTTGAATATTGGCACAAAGACAAATTTTACAAATGAAATGATTACTTTTAATATCCCTTTGCCTATTAATTTATTACAATTTTAAAAAACATCGTTCCAATGGTATTGAGAAAAGAGATCATCGCGAAGTACACCCCAGATGTCAGCTAGTCAATAATAATAATAATTACAATATTCAAATCGCTACCGCTTTTACCATAGGCCACAATCAACAGCAGCGGAGTAAGAGCGGTCATAAAAACGTGCATTTACAACGTAAATACAGAATAGAGGATGCCATCGCAATGCCCGCCATTCTCATACGAGCACCGCTGAAATATTACATTTTAAACGTACCTACAGCTTACACGTTTTAAAAAGTTGCCAGTAATAATAGTGGTACTGTATGAAAGCTAATGGTTGTTCACGAAGATGGACTATAAAAATCTCTTGTTATTGGAGGTGTTTAATAATAAGCTTAACAATGAACTTAACCTGATCTTTGACCTGTCAGTGTGCGTCAACCTTGCCGTGTGGTCAAGCCATTAAGCTTCCAATTGAATTTAAACCTAGTTGGACATCCCCGAAAAAGAAACACGACATCTAATTAGCTATAATTTCGGCTGCTTCTGTATCTAAAGAAAGTTAACAGAGACAAGTCTCATAATTATACCAACGCATACTGTTGTTACTTAAGTTACTTTTTCATGGACCCAAAGTAAGTAATCTTTTTCATTTGGTTTACAAACATTTGCTGACACATTAATATCATTGTTTCTATATCCAATTCCTCGATCGTACCCAACCTACTTGAAAATGCAGTACCGCGCTTTCTAGCACTAGATTTCTAGGTCTGTGGCCGTACCATTATTATATTGTAACAAAGTAAAAGCCTCCCTACACGAAACCCAACAAATCTCAAGTCTATGTTATCTCTATTCATTTCTAACAATAGGAACAGTCTCAGACATAGCCGTTTCTCAGCATAACATTAGCTATTTATGATTGCTTATCTAGACTAACGGTCCAGCCAGTCTGCAGTTCAGCCTAGAAACGTAACTCGGGACTTGATTCAGACATATAATTTTATAGGGCTAAAAATATGGAATGAATTTTGGTGAACAGTTTCTTCTTTCATTCGTTAAAAGGCACCTGCAAAATAAATGACTTTTCCCTTCAATGCTAAGCATAGGAAATCTGTGACGTATTCGTAATGATTGTACCTAATTGCAAAATTTGTGATTAGGTGACAATTCCTTATAAATTGAAATTTCTTCGTTCTAGAAGCGACTAAATGAACGGTTCCGGTTGCCTGACAGAATAAGATTATTCTGTCAAGAAGACTGATAGAAGAAACGTGTAGAAAGTTTTGGCGTTTATCTTTCTCCCTTTGTAAACTGTTGTAATGATTCAGTAACATTATTGAACTGGAGACTGATTCTTGAATACTGTTCTTGATGATCATGTTGATTAGGAGGGTAAAACAGTCAGGACTACAACTTTGCAGAGAAATACGAAGAGAGAATATTGAAATATTGTCTAGAAAGCCATAAATATCGCACCTTTAATGACAAACCGTAATTTTTCAAGAATTGAGTTGCTAATGCTATTTTCTTAAAAACTATTTACTATTTTCATCATTTATATATCTCTCTCTCTCTCTCTAAAAGATGGCTCACTATATGTAAAGGTACCTAATATTAACTAAAAACCCCGAAAAGGAGTATTTTTTGCTCAATATGTTTTCGTTTATCAACGATTTGTCATTAATGGTGCGATATGTTCTCTCCACATCGAACTTATAATAACACTTACACGACAATTCGTAAATGCAAGTACACTGGACACAAAGGGAGGTACACGCGCAAAATTCCACAATAATCCAGTTTAAATAACTCAGAGCAATTACTCGGCATAAACGTCCTGCCGGCGTTGTATCGAAAACGAGACGACGCCGTGTATGGCGTATGCTGAATATGGTTCCGTACAGTTTTATTTAAAGTAAACAATTGACAGAAAATGGACTTGTGGCTAAGATTAAGCGAATAGTACAATAAATCGATGGGTTCTGATCAATTCTTTGCTCCTCGAATTCCTTCCGTACTTTGGAGAGCCAATTCGTCGATCCCGGTTGTTATACGAACAACTCTGACAATCTTCAATGGTAGTCAGAAGTCCGAAAAACTTGACAAGCATTTTATCTATAGGTATATATATATACTGCGAATTTGGATGATTCACTATTACTTGAAAGATTTCTTTTCACATAACTAATAGAATCTGTTAAGCTTTCATAAGTTATTTCGGTAATGGGACAAGTTTGAGGTGATGTTTTTTAGGAAAGATTTTCAAAAAAACCACTTTTGGAAGCTATTATTTTATAAGCTTCATAAAATCACGTCACTATTTAAAATAAAGACCTGTAAAGAAAAGTTATCTCAAAACGCCATTTTTAAACCACACACCTCAATGAACGTGACTGCAGTACCCTAATACGAAAAAAAACTCAAAAATCTCGATAACACCCGCGTGGGGCGGTGACAACAGCAAGTAAACAGAAAAAAAATAACCCTGCCTGGACCCCAGAGGTGTCGCTTGGACGATGTCGCGTTATCTCGAGTTTTGGACCCAAATCGATCAACGTTCGTTTGAGGAAATTTAAAATTTAACAATGAGCTGTGTAAACTTTGATTGAGAAAGTCAAGTGTTATTAAAATGACTTTATTATGGTATCAGGTTTTATTATCGTGTACGGGGAACATAATATTATGAATGCGACATGAAGTCCGCTCTGGACATTGGCTTGGCACTAGGCCAGTGCTTACAAATAACAGACGATATGGGAAACATATTACTAGTTTCAAGATGAAAGTCGATTATACTACAGACATAATTATAGTCGACAAAAAAAAATGATACATACTCGAACGATAAAAGACGCAGGTGCATAAAGATAAATATAGTTCATAAACATAACATTCAATTTTTCGTATCAAGATAAAGCTTGAAAAAGTTAAAAACTAAAAAAGGAATAATAAACACGCAACACTGTTCCCATAGCATTACACTCAGCATAGTTTTCATAATAAAGCGCTAAATTTTAATTAAAAATCACTTGCGCTCGCGACGCACTTACAAAAAACGGCGAGGATCAAGGTCCGAGGATGCCCGAGCGTCGGCGATGTTACCCGAACACTCGTCGACCATTACGCGTAATTACTCAATCGCCGAAACGTGGAATGCTTTCGGCCAACTTTGAATGCGATGGGTTTTGTGTTTAACGCCTTATATGGTGAAGAGATTATACTTGAATCATTGATAATGCGAAAATTGGGATTTCGTTGCGATGTCGTTAACGGCTTGGGAGGATTGTGTGAGGTTATTTGGCTGAACATTTATGCCTTTTTATGCTCATCTGACTATAAAAGCAAGCAAAGGGATCGTCAAAGCCAGTATAAACAAAATATATTTGATTCCGACCGCTTTACACTATAAAAAATACATTGAAGTGAGCATTTCCCTTACTCACGATTTAACCACCTCTCCTTTCATGAACGCAAATTTTCTGCAAGCCTAGTTACACATTCAGTTACTCGTAAGCAATATACAGCATAAGTAAGACTGCATTAAGATAACATTATATATTATATAATGTTATTAAGTACTATTTTACAACTTAACAGTTGCTTATGGAACTCGTTTTGAAGCAAAATTTATTTATTATCTTTATACATATATTATCCGATCCATGGCCGTGGAATGTAGGCTTCCAAAAGCTAGTAAGCAAACCGCAAAATTCTGTCTTTGTGTCAAAATTACGGACAATTTGCAGTAACAACGTATCATTAGGGTGTAGCGTTGAGTCGTTGACAAGTGTTCCGCCGCTAACTCGTGATAGTATCAAATGTATGGTCATTTATGCAGTTCTTAATTACTAAGCCGCTGTGTTAGACTTAAATTTTATTGTAGATATGAAATCATCGGAGCAAGTGCGAGTGGCTGTTGGATTAGTCATGATTACTAATATAGTGCATGCTAGAGACAGGTGTGAAATAATAACAAAAGAAGAGAAAAGATGTTGTGTTATATTTACAGAATTCAAGTTTGGCACTAAGTCTACATAGTTTCGCTTTTATGACTATAGTTGAATTTTGAAATTTCTTTATGCAACATTTCAAATTCCACTCCATCCCAAATTATAATCAAGATTTGAGATGCCCGTTGACGTGAGTGTCAACCAGTTTTGTTTGTAGATAATTTAGAAGAATTTAACATTGATAAGGTATATATTAAAAGTAATAGTAGAAAGTAGTTAGTGTTTCAAAAGCAAAGAGCATACGATTGTTATTTTAACTTCACTTATATAGAATCATGATGAATATGATAGCAATCCTAACAGACCATAAATACAAACGATTTAATACGAACGATTCCAGTTTGGCTGCGGTAAAACCACAAAATAAAAACTATCAGTTTATCCTTATAAATAAGCATTTTATCAAAGGCACCATACAACACGGAGCCGACTGTGACAAATTGTGCAAATCGATGTGCCTTCGTAACTGGTTATTAGAATTTATCAAAACCAATGACGTAAACCATAGTTAAACGTCATGTTAAAAAATGAGCCAGGAAAATGTGCAATCGAACACTGTTATTGAATTATGATTCATTGCTATAGGTAAAGCGACTGTTATTAATTTTACTTGTAATTTTAAGACCTCTTCCGTTGTAAGGACGAGAGGAAATGTCAAACAGGGTGTATTATTTTCATTTACGTTAAGTTTCTAAATACCATGGTTAGGTTGGTTGAACAATTCTTCAACATTATCTCCAACCATACATTCACTATCTTTTTTAAATTAAATAATGTTAGGTATCGCGATAACATACTTAAAGGGCTGGGTAACAATCAAAGATGGATTTTAAGCTACATTAGACATTTTATGATTGACTTTCAGTTTTATTAATGCTGTTTCAACAAAAATCTGTCGATGAATCTTACCGTATTGTTTTTCAAAATAGCCATCTTACTCATCCTCCAGACAAAAGGAAGCCCTAAACAACAAACATTAATACGGAACACGCTATAATTTACCCGGTAAGTACTGCAGTATAATTGAAACGGCTTTCTGCCCATAATTCTGTTCGGCCAGGCTAGCTGTCATCGCGGCCGCGTCGCATAATCCCTTGAAACCAGTAGTGAAGGGAAATTGTAATACATTGCCAGTTTTAATTGCATATTATTTGATTAGAAAGGAATGTTTTCGGTGGTTTGTTTGTTCCATCATTACAATCTGGTTTATTATATTACTTGAAGCAGTGATAGCTTAGTGGTATGACCGTTGGACTGCCAAGTCAAAGGTCTTGAGTTTGAACCCAAGGCCTCTGACTTTTCGAAGTCATTTGGGTATTAAATAGTTAATTATCACACACTTAAACGGTGAAGGAAAATATCGTGAGGAAACCTGCATGCCTGAGTAATTTTCTCGATGGCGTGTGAAGTCTGCCAACCCGCACTAGGCCAGCGTGGTGGACTATATCCTAATCCCTCTCATTCTGAGAGGACAGTATAATGGGTTGATTATGTATTACTTAAATTGAAAGTATTGGTATGTTTATTTCCACTATATATAGTTTTCTTATGCAAGATAGTAATAAGTAGTTAATGAGTGAACTATTGCTGCTGGTTCCGCTTCAACAATGACGATTACAAAAATGTCTATGTACGCAAAGCTATATATGTTCAGTATGAGCTGGCCTCTCATTCCCTTATACTCAGTACGGAAAGCCTGAACAATAGGGGAGATATATCTACTATAAAACATCTATTAGGACCACATTTTTGGATTATGAAAACGATGTTAAAAGTATTTATATTTTCTTATTCCATGTATCTTTTATAGAGGACGTTGAAAGCCTGGTAGAGTAAATAAGATAGGATAGAATGTAACATAACATACATACATAATCAACCTATTACATTGTCTTACTTTGGGTCTCCTCTCAGAATTAGAGGGATTAGGCTATAGTCCACCACGCTGGCCTAATGCGGGTTGGCAGACTTCACACGGCGTCGAGAAAATCTCTCAGGCATGCAGGTTTCCTCACGATGTTTTCCTTCACCGTTTAAGCGTGTGATAATTAACTATTAATACGCACATGACTTCGAAAAGTCAGAGGTGCGTGCCATGGATTCGAACTCGAGACCTTTGACTTGGCAGTCCAATGGTCATATTACTAGGCTATTACTGCTTTAGAATGTAAGTCTGTCAAGAAATATTGAATGAGATAAAAAAAATCAATTTGTGTGGGAACACACAGCTTAGATTTAGTTTTGACTTCACTCTCAGATCAAATCAACTTAGAAAGTAATAATATTTAATGCACACAATAAAATTATAGTGGCCATCTTATCCGCAATATATATTTTATTTATACACACTGGGATTTAAATGGAATCTTAATGTTTTGTCTATAAAGTGTAAACTTGCTTGCGAGATAAAAACTTGATGGTACAAGGGTGGGCAGTGATTGTAGCAAAAGATAGCGATATTTATGTAGATTTGTAAGTGTCGATTTTATCTGGGGCAGGTGTTAATGGGTCTTTTCATTTTAATTGAAAATAGATTTACAATTGTAGAAACTGGGTAAAAATCAGTTAAGAAAAACAGAATCTACAAAAAGTTAGTAGGTATGATGATTAAAAAAAAAGAGTTTTTTGAAAGCTTATTAACAAAGTCAAAATTGCCGGATAGAAAAGTTTGGAATCGTTACTGGGATAATGTTATTAATTAAAAGAAGCACATCTTATATTGCCCATAGATTTATGAAACTTAAACTATAGTATCGCGATTTCCAAATACACAATAAAAAAATCTAATATCGATATTTTGTACAATTAATATTAATTCTATCGACAACACATTTCCCATCACTACGCTACCCGTTCTTACATAGAGAATGCGCGGGCGTGACGAAGTCTCTATCTGCCAATGATCTAAACTGAATAACTAGTACCTTCACTCGGATGCTCCTGCTATTGATCTCTGTTCTCATATAACTGGAACAGCCTCCTACACACTTCAAATTTTGTTTTTATTTTCACGCCTCGATTTTACAGGATGAATATTAGCAATTATTTGTGTAGATTATTATAGATGAATGCCACTCTAATCATCATCTGCTAGTATTGTATCAGGGGTAAGTAATTTAGGTTTTAGTTAGTTACAGATTTGCATTCAATCTTGAAACGAGAGCGTTATTTCTATCGCAATGAAATCGGTCGAATATACCTCCAATAGATATTTGACATCATGCAATCATACCTGTATTCTCAAAAGCGTTAGGCAGAGTACTAATGTACACCATAGTTTGCCGGTACGTTGAGGTTTTATGTTGTCATAAAACAGGCACACATCTTCGAGCAGCCACTGAGAATTTCGTAGAAAAAATCAAATCCACACGGATATAAATCATCAAGCAAACTGTCTTTGACCTAGAAATCGAACCTAGGAGTCTCAGTATCACTTACGACCACTAAACTAAAGAGGCGGTTCAAATGAGTATTTATTGCTCCTATCAAGATTTTCATTGCAACCAAAATTTGGTTTATAGTCATGACTCAAATTATTCCTACGGTAAAGTTCCATTAAACTCCATGGTTTATGTAACTGTGGGATATCTTACAATCGTGATTACATCTTCAGTTTATGATACTGTACTTTTCAATTAGCCAAAGATTCCCATCGCCCTGTTCAAAATAATATAGAATTAAATTCACTCAAATATTTTTAAGTAATTGAATTACCTGACCTCATATATACTCTTATAGTTCACGACCGCACGAGGAAATATTCTCCAAAATACCCTAATTACCTCATAATAACGCCAAATTACAGTACTCAATCATATAAACTATCTTAAATGGCAGTTGTTATGCAAATTGAATATCAAAAATAACTAAGTAGCAATAGGAGTTTTGAAAAATACCGTTGGAATTATTGGTTCTTTTTATCAATTATAGTTCTATGTTACTCTCAGTTGGAATTGATTTATAACAGAGTAGTTTTGTGTGCTTTTGTTGGTTGTGACTTTATAACTCTCGTTTAACATAATATATTACATAACATAACATATAACTATTACATAACATAACATACCAACATGAAACCACTAGACTGATGAGACATCGGTGTAGTGGTTTCAGTGCGACTGCTATGCCAGAGATCCTGGGCTCGATCCCCAGGTCGAGCAAAGAGTTGTTAGGTTTAGTCGGTCTCAAGCGTGATTATTGAGGGTCCTCCCAAGTTTGATTCTGAGGTCGACCAGTGTTCTTGGGATTATCTATAAAATTCTTATAACTACCGCATTATTCTAGTGGTCCCAAGTGCGATTGCTACGCTAGAGGTCCTGGGTTCTCCAGGTCGATCAAGGTATTGTTGGGTTTTTCTATGCAATCTCACGAGCAGCTCGACGTCTGGATTTGTGCCCGGTTAATGGCAATACGCTCGCCCTCTATTATATGGAACCTACAAACATACCGACGAACTGTGGCTATACATTGGTACTCCTCTGCCTAACCCCTAGAGAATACAGGCGTACTCGTATGTATGTATTCCTCTAAGGATTAGGCTTAAATGTGCTATGCTAATCTGGGAACATATAGTTCAAAATAATTACTAAAGAAGTTATCAGCACAAATTACTTACGCAGGAAAAATCTCTTCACATCAAATAGAATTTAATTAACTTTAATTACTAAAAACAACTCATCGCCTGTCATTATTTCGTGTACTTGCTTAAACATATCCTGTAGTAATTGTTTAAGTAATTGCTCGTTTTTATGTGTTTTAGAACTGATAACATCAAAGAGGCATCTTTATTTTCATGTTGCTTTGGCGTGGGAAATGGATTCTTTTGATCTGTAGATGGACTTGGATAAGTTTAAACGACTTTTAAATACAAAGTCTAACAATAAGATGATTAAATTGTAACTTCCAGCATTCAAACAAAAAAATATTATGGAAGAATGTATGAACAGATATAAGCATTTATTTTATTACATAAACTAGCTTTTTGCCCGCGACTTCGTCCGCGTGGACTATTTTATCCCCCTGGGGGTAAAATTTATCAAAATCCTTTCTTAGCGGATGCCTACGTCATAAAATCTACCTGCATGCCAAATTTCAGCCCGATCCCTCCAGTGGTTTGGGCTGTGCGTTGATAGATCACTAGGTCAGTCAGTCAGTCACATTTTAGTTTTATATATATGTATTTAGATATATATATAGGTCTGTATGGTAGGTATGTATGGTATCTACAGCCTGGTGCCCTTGCCTACCCCTGTGGGAGAAAGGCGTGGGTGTATGTATGTATGTATGAATGATTATTTGACATAAACATTATAGTTGAAACTAATTTATGTAAGTTGCGTCATCGAAGCTTCGTAAAGCTTTCAAAAATACGTCATCGAGGTAAATTATATGCAAAATTTGTGAAAAAATATGCTTCATATTCAGGACTAATTTTCTAGGTTTTATTAGCCATAAGAATCATGCAACAGTGTATTTTTAAACACCATCACTGCCTCTACTTAATGTCATACCGACTATTAAAAGCATCTTAACTTGGTAGAAACCAAGGTATGAAGCAAATTGATGCAACTTTCTAAAGAAACTCCAAGGAGTTGATCCAAAGTAGGCACGTTTTTAATTACAACGGTAAAGTAAGAACATCTCTATTTAGAACTAGTTTTCTGCAATGTCAGTAGTGTTTAGATGTCATCAATGTGTTGATTTCAAAGATAATGTGAGGATATCTGTGTGTTTAGTAAAGAAGTTACGATTCAACAACAATGATGGAAATGTAGGAGAAACTTAGTTTTGGATGGCTTTAATCTTTGCCTGCCTCATTAGTCTAGTGGTCTCAAGCGCGACTGCTACTCTAGAGGTCCTGGGTTCGATCCCCAGGTCGAGCAAAGTGTTATTGGGTTTTTCTATGAAATTCTCAGTAGCAGCTCGGAGTCTGGATTTGTGCCCGGTTAATGGCAATAGGCTCGCCCCCTATTACATGGGACCTAAACATACCGGCGAACTGTGGGTGTACATTAGTACGCCTCTGCCTAACCCTTCAGGGAATACAGGCGTGATGGTATGTTATGTTATGTTAATCTTTGCCACATGGTTAAAAACTTATTGTTGGATAAAGCCTAATTAAGATAGTGGCGATCACTAAGCGCGACTGCTACCCTAGAGGTCCTGGGTTCGATCCCCAAGTTGAGCAAAGTATTATTCAGTAGGAGCTTCGGGGTTTGGGATTTGTGCCCGGTTAATAACAATAGGTTCACCCCCTATTAAGTATATGGGACCTAAACATACCTACTGACGAAATGTGGGTGTAGATTAGTACCCCTTTGCCTAACCCTTCGGAGAATACAGGCGTGATGGTATGTTATGTTATATTGAATGATTTTTATTTAAATAAAATGGCCATATAATAATGGTTAATACTATCGTCTCACACCAGATTAATGTGAACACGTATCCAATACCCGATCCAATCACCATGTCAAAAACAAACATATCTAACTGAGTAGTAGGGTATCATACTTTTATACACCCACTGGCAAAACTCATTATTCGACATTCAGTGGATAAGAAAATAGTAAAACACGCCTACATTCTTTAATACTAGTTTTAATTAGCACGAAAATAAATGAAACGTATGTTGTGATAAGATTGACAGAAATTGAGGCGTACCCTTTACTGTAAATTTCCGCACTTTCAAAAATATGAATTATTTATTGGTAAATAAGATATTATGCAAATTTTCCAATGACATCATGCTTATATCTATACTTATCTACTTTTAATGGACTATCTGCTGCCCGTGGTTTCACTCGCACCCCAAACAACATGTCAACCACAGCGCCACTGGGTCTGAATACAGCGGAAAAAGTTATCAAATTCTATTAAACCGTGCATAAAGAGGAATCTCATTAAAATGTTCACCTATCTATTATTCTATTATAGCCCCTTTACCTTACTTTAGGGGCTGAATTTCAAAAAATCTTTCCTTAAGTACCTACTCTTGTGCCCATTAAAATAAATAACATAACATACCATCACGCCTGTATTCTCCGAAGGGTTAGGCAGAGGCGTACTTAATGTACACCCACAGTTCGCCGGTATGTTTAGGTCCCATGTTATAGGGGGCGAGCCTATAGCCATTCACCGGGCACAACTCCAGACTCCGAGCTGCTACTGAGAATTTCATAGAAAAACCCAATAACACTTTGCTCGACCTGGGGATCGAACCCAGGACCTCTAGTGTTGCAGTCGCGCTTGGGACCACTAGACTAATGAGGCAGTCAAGATAAATACATTCTCCAAATTTCATGTCACGATTTAGGCTGTGCATTATCTGTCACTCAATAAGTGAGCACTTTGATTCTTATAGATATAGATTGAGTTTTACCTAAGAAAGGAGAATAGAATTATCTTTCAGTAAACAAAGCCGATATTCCATAATATGAGAATAAGTTATGAGAGAAAACAGCAACTGTGTTTGTAGTAAAAGTCGGGGAACAGGAAGCTATGAATCTTAGTAAGCGACGGTAGCACATAGTCTAGTTAACCTAGTTTTGAAGGTAATACACGATGTAAATTACGCAGAATTGTTATCTTTCCATTAACAACCTTGTTAATTAGTATGCAAAAAGGTGTCATTAACCTTAACTAAAACTATATTAGCCTTTAAAAAGTTTGTTGATACAGAGAAAGCAATTCATGCACAAATGTATGCATTCCCCTTGAATGGACCACTTTGGAATTTTCAGTTATCAATTGCAAAAGTACATATGTATTTTGTAAAAGTATCCATTAAAAATTACAAATAGTTAAATGTGGTGTGACAGTAAATTCAGTGATTTATTGGGAGATGTTCCGTTAAAGTAACATTGTCAGATATAGGTAATTAATCCAACAAATCGATAAAGGCATAAAAACATAATAAATATAAAGGTTTACCTTTTGCATTGTATCTGTAACTTGTAACTTGACGGGACTTGACTACTAAACATTGGCCTCTTCTTAAAATGTCAATATCAGATTCGGCATCGTCCGCGCTAGCAAGTTGGAATCTTCAAGAATTTTTTGGAGTTTCCCTAGATCAAACAAAGGTATCCATTTTATATGAAGAATTTATTCTTACTGTAATAGAATATCGATCATTACTACAGTAACACCTTTTATAAAAGTACCAAGTCATTTCCATATTGCTTCTTGAAGGAATACTGTATTAGCAATAATTATGCCCTTAAGTATTTTAGAAATAGGCGCATTTAAATTGTAGGAACTTACAACATTCGCACTTCAAACCGCTATCTACACTATCATTTACATCCATTTTCTATCATGAATCATTAAAAATACACTATTAGGACCGGATTATTTACTAGTATATTTTGAACCAGGCTAATTCCAAGGTACTTCAATCAAGAGTCCAATGTAAACTGGTTTCCGTATAGAATTTTATATAGCCAAGTATATTTCACACTTACAGGACGGATGCAAACCGTATCTGGAACGCCTATTGAATATTAAACTTTATCTGTGCTAGATAAAGTTTAGAATAGATTGCAGATAAACGACAACATGTGATTTCAACGAGTGATAGTATTGTTGTGAAAATTGAGTTTTATGGTGCTGAAGATAAGGTTGATGTTGGTGATGAAATGTAGTGTGGTGAGCTATCTTTACGTCAATTCTAAAAGAGACCCAATATTAATTGCTGGTCATTATTTCGTGGTGTAGAAAGCGGCGGGACGGTAGGAAGTTGGTCGCCCTCACATTAGATATAGGTTCACAGCGCTTTAGGGATATTTGTGACTTGTATGCCGTATCTTACTTATTATCAACATTTGTAACACTGAGTGAGAGAGTGTTGGAGAAATCGTAAGTAATGGAAGCTATTTTCTAAGCTATATTATAAAGTACGAGACGATTTCTAAAGATTGCATTAAAAACGTGAAAGCGATGGAAACAGACCATTAACATCCAGGTGTGACATTAACTCTCTTATAAGCACTACCAAATAATAAAATCACTCTAAATAATGCATGTCAAAATAATTGAAATAAAACTACTTTTTACGGATTTTATCGCGTTGTATTGATATTATTTGATTCCCGACGTTTCGGATACTTTACAGCATCCATGGTCACGGGTAGACTAAGTTGTTGGACGTCTTAATGTTACAATTACTAACAGCTACCTTACATTTTTGTTAATTATTGGCGATCCGATTCACGCAGAACGAGCTCACCGTATCCTTCGGTCTTGCAGTTTTGGGCTTGGATTTTGATTTTATGGAATCTATAATGGGGGTTCAAATCCAAATGGGTTAAAATCAAAATCCAAGCCTAAAACGTCGGGAATCAAATAATATCAATACAACGCGATAAAATCCGTAAAAAGTAGTTTTATTTCAATGTCTAATATTCGCGTAAGTGTCAGAAACCAGTATGTCAAAATAAATTATGTCAGAGGGTGAATATTTAAAAAACATTAGAACGTCATTAACTTCATACCAAAGTTAATAATGCAGATATTTAAAACTATTAACAAGATAATGAAAACATAAACTATACTACTGTGTTCAAGCAATAAGACAAGAATAAAAACAATCTGAACTATGAAAGACAGAACTACTATGATGAGAAGAATGATTTGTTAAATAATGTTCGAATATTTACCCCAGAATACTTTGCCGTTTTTATAATATTATTAATCCCCATAGATCAACCGCTACCAATCTATTTGCCTCCTTTTCTACTATATTTGTGATCATATTAATCACGACAACTGCTTTGCTTTCTAGAATATAGAATTTATAATTTTGTTTAAAAAGTCATTGTGTCAATCGATTCAATCAATTATAAACAATAGAAAAAGATAATTACAATGATGGAAATGAAATAAAAATACTTAGTAATCATAAAATAAAGCGATTGTCTTGGAACCGTTGCAAAAACAAAAGATCCCGTAATCTATAGCCATCATGCCCAAACATTAAAGTTTCGTCTTGTTATGACATAATTAACACTGTCAATATTTAAATAGCCGCCATAAATGTTGGAATTTCTCTCTTAGACCTCATTTTAACATTGTCTTACATGCTAAGCTATAGAGATGTAAGTAGTCGTTTTAGTAGCTGTTTACTTTCTAAATAATATGCCCCGTATCAACTAACTTTTTTGTTGAGGCGGGAGAACGCTGCTGTGAGGTCGTCTAGCACCTCTGCTATGTCAAATCATATTCTGTCACTAAGTAATAATGTGCTTACATTGTTGGGTTCCGATTTGAAGAGTAATACAGTCAGTGAAATTACTGGGCATATGAGAATTAACAACTGAGGTCTCAACATAACAAAATGCTTGTGTTGTTAACGTCTATAGGCATGCAGTTGCTTGTTGCTTGCCTGTTTGTCATCTTATTACAATTATTTTCTTTCATGTTCATTAATTCTACGCATACAAATCTAAACGTACTTTTGACGCAGAAGAAATTCACACCTCAATGTCACCAGTGGAATTCGTATCCTTGCTGGTTGTAAAACAGTCGATCCAAAAGTGTCTCAGCAACATTAATCCTGGACGTAACATGTAAATTGTAAAAACCTTTCCGATGTCCTTCCATAAAATTCCATTGCGAGACATTGACTAGCGTCTGAAATAGACTCTATTCATAAATCGGTCGACAATCTCCTTTTATATGTAAAACAGATGTTTCAGAATCTACATGAAGTTGGGGACGTATTTCTGCGCAATTTTTATGCGCCTTCACTCTTAGTTTACGCGTCAGGCCACGGTGAACGGCCCAGCTTTACAAAAAGTAACGCTACTACATTTGCGTTTTAAATCTTCTTTAAGATGGTTTAACACCTAGTATTAATTGCAAATAAAGTGATTCTTGTTTTTGTTTTGTTATTTGTATTCTATTGGCAACGCTTTTTCGGGAGCATTCTAATTTCAAAAGGTCATTAAGCCGCAAGCTGTATTAGATTTATGCCGTCGGAAAAGACACTAAGAGAATCACAACTTACTACTCTAATATCAGCCTAAAATATGTCACTAAAAAGGAATTTCAATGTCAAATCGTTTTATTTGAATTAGACTATTTAATTATAAACTTCTGAAAATTCAAAAATTTATTGCACGGTTTCAAAAAGTGGGTCATAAACCGGCAAGAAGCTTTCTATGCAGAGAGAAAATAAAAGATACTGAATTAATTTCCATGTGCGTTTCTCAGAACCATATGAGCAACTATTTACATGGCGTTTTATCAGCATAGTAGCCATCTTGCTCGAAAAAAGGTCGTAAATTAAAATGTTCATATTACGCTTAAGTTCATTAAGTAGCAATTTGATTACACTTAGTACTTTAATGTCACGTTTATGATTATTAGTTTTAACATTAACCGTGTCATAAATTTACTATGGTCATTATGAGCTTTTAATTTTATTACGTAAATTAAAAATTAGAGCCATCACCATAATAATATAAAGTTAATTTGTGAATATATTTTGTTGCATATCATTGAAGTAGATAGGTAACGAGGAATTATAGTTGAGGAGGTTAGGAAAAAAGTCATAAATTACATGTTTGCTGTTTCTGAGAAAAACGAGAATTACTTTTGCCTTGATACTAAAAATATCAACAAATTACTTATCACTTTTTATACCAAACTTGATATTTTATCATTTTAATACTTGAATTTTAACACAACGGTAGATTTAAACCAAGATAGAGTAGAAAATAAAAATAAAAAATTATATGGGAAAATATCTAATTATTACGTTTTGTTCCTTACCTCCACAGTTGTTACTTTTAACTAGTATTTTTTTACAAAGTTACATAAACATTTCGTATTAATATTTTTTTTTTCTAAATGGTATAATAGACTACGACATTGAAATGAAACTACTTTTTACGGATTTTATCGAGTTGTATTTATATTATTTGATTTTCGACGTTTCAATACAAGCGATAAAATTCGTTAAAAAGTAGTTTTATTTTAATGTTTAATATTCGCGCAAGTGTCACAAACCAGTATAGACTACGACATTTTAGACAGTACACTCAGTGTATACACTGAATGTCTATGTGTCGAGCCGCACTCACACGAAGACACTCGGTGTATACACTGAGTGTATAGTGTCATTGTCTAAACCTAGCTTAAGACGATTTTATCCAATTAAGTTATCAATATCTATCATCATTCCTATTACCCTAAAGTCGTCCAATGCTGAACAAAGGCCTCCCTCAAGATTTCCACATGAACCGGTTACATACAGCTTGCAAAAAAGCTTGACTAAAAAAAAATTTTTTTGATCCGTCAGTTAGATTGTAAAAAAATAATGTACACATATTTTTCCTTTTGTTTAACAAACAAAAAATGACGGCGATACAGTGCATTTAAGTTTCGCGTGACGTTACAGTTTTGTAAATTTTTTACGAAATAATGACGTCACGACCTCCCCCTCCGGAAGTTTTATGTTTACGATCTTTATGTTTGTCAATTCTTATTATTTTGATACATGTCCGGTATTTTTGGATAATCTAACTGACGGACCGAATATAATGATATTTATTAATGCAGTCATCATCTCTATTATACGGTGCACATAAACGAACATTAAAAATATTGATCACGTGATTTCTACTTCGTTTCATACGTAAAAAATACTAAAATAAAAATTATATCATTGAAAAATACACGATTACTTTACAAAATGTTCTCTACAACCAATACCTTACATTCCCATCAAATCACACCAAAATAAAGCATCCACGAGTTAAAGCAGCTTCAATATATTTCACATGAAACTAGCTTCACAGGCCGCGCCGCCGGTCCATATCTGTATGTAAATACAACGACATTTTTGCCTCTGTGCGTTTGCATCTAATATTTAACTGTTGTGCATCTTACTTATGCAGGCTATCTCGAATAAGACGTATCTGTCTATCCACTACTGGTTTCGGTCACTAATGATGTGGGTCTCAACCCTTTTTTGCCATGTCTAACTAAATAATGTCGACGTGAGCTGGGTAGTTGATTTTGCAACGATGTGTACGGGTCCGGAGATAGTTGATAGATGTGCTTGTATTTTGTCATTAGTTGAGTTTGGTAAGATTTCGAACCTACGTAATCTATAAAGTTATTTTAGTGAAGTTATTTTTGCATGGAAAATGAAAAAAAAAACCATATCAAGCTAGGTAATTATTTTTTCTTTGTTTTTACATACATAATATCACGTTTGTATTCTCCGAAGAGTTAGGCAGAGGCGTACTAATGTACACTTACAGTTCGACGGTATTTTTAGATCCCATGTAATAGGGGGCGACACTAATGCCATGCCATTAACTGGGCACAAATCCCAAGGTCCGAGCTGCTACTGAGAATTTCAATTTGAGAATTTCGACATGGGAATTGAACCCAGGACCACTAGCGTAACAGTAGTTAATAGGTAGGTAGTAGTGAGGAGGTAGTAGTTTTTATATTATGATAAAAATATATTATAATTATGTTATTATTTATTTACCAATTCTGTTGCTAAGCAACCCTAATAAATAAATTAAATATTTCTATTAAGTTCCTTGCTAAACCTACTTGTCTTCCAAAAGAAATAAATTGTTATCTACCTACCTATAACACTTTCTTATTAAAAAAACAACAAAATTTTAGGGCCGATTTATCCATTGCCATCTAACTTTTAACTGAGGAATAATTTCGATTTTGTATAGAAAAACTGTCAAAAATTCGAATTTATTCCTCCGTTACAGTTATCTATGGAAAAATCGACCCTTAATGATACAAAGTATATTGAGACCTGAAACAAATATCCATAGATCACACAATTATCTTATTAATTATCTAATGTCTCGAGTGGAATTAAATCAAATCCACAACCACTCGGTACAACGGTAGTGGCAAGGTGGATCTTACGTGATGACGTAGCGCGCTCTGCCAAACGTGCATTGAAAAGCATTGTGTAATTTTAAGTCCTGCAACAAAACTGTATAAGCTTTTAGTCCTTGCCCATACCTCGCCCAAGCTACACCCATACATACATAAATAATTCAAAGCAAGTAGGCCACGTTGTATGCCACAGAACACACCAATTAAACTGTTTCAAGCAAATAACTTCAATTAAAATGGCGCATAGTAAATCAAAATTGGATTTCAATTAAGCATCCCAATGGTTTGGCAGCATTAATCATTGCAGTTAATGGAATGGCCTGGGTACGGTACTGAGCCACCTACGGCTGCTGTTCCAAGGATTTATTGTACTAGATGTGTCGGAGTTATACTGTCTTGTATGTATGTTTGTTACAAAGACGTAATAGAGTTGAAAATAAAATGACCTCATGAACAACCGTCATTTTATTTTTGTTATTGTAATAAAAAATACTTTTACCAATTACAGACACACTGCAAAATTGCAGTCTATTGTGTTTGTGCCCCGGGCTAATTACGCGATTTTCTGAATTTATATGCACACTATAGACCACATTTGAAATAATAATATGGTTATATGCAAGACTAAAAAGTAACGCAAATATAAAAGTAATCTTACTCCCATTATTACTCCCGAATTTCTTTCTTTTCAAAAAGACAGCTCCTTTACTAGTAAACATGCATTCCGAGGCAGGGACTTGACAATCATACTATTAACTGACGAAAATAATTGTTTCCGGTGGGAATCAAACCCACGACACTCGCGTGCTGATGTTGAATGTTAGTGATGTGGTAACAATCTCATCCACCTATTTATTACCTATTGGAACTACGCTTTTTGCAATCAAATTTATGCCACATCCATTCTCTCTAACTCCAACTCGTGTTCATGGTAAAGCAATTTAATAAAACATAACTGTTCAACATTTGAACCGGAATTGAATCAATTAACACTTTCGTTAATGAAAATTTACTTTATGTTAGTGAAATAACAGCATGTTAACTGTTATTAGAGTTGTTCTGCGTTTGTTAACTTATAAACTTACAACATAATTGAAACTAAACGTAATAATAACTTATTTCTAGATGATTGTTAACCTAAATAAACATAACATACCATCACGCCTGTATGCCCCGAAGGGTTAGGCAGAGGTGTACTAATGTACACCCAAAGTTTGCCGGTAGTTTTAGGTCCCATGTCCTAATACGGGGCGAGCCCGTTGCCATCTGGGCACAAATCCCAAACTCCGAGCTGCTACTAAGAATTTCATAGAAAAACCCAGTAACAATTTGCTGAACTTGTGAATCGAACCCACTACCTCTAGCGTAGCAATCGCGCTTACGACCACTAGACTAATGAGGCAGTTCCAGAGAACAATAATTGATATTATTTGCCTAATAAGTCTTTGTATATTGTGTTAACTATTCTAATTCCATATATTAAGATTTCTAGCAATGAAGTCCTGGTGGACTGTGGTTGCCGGTTCGAAACCCACCCATTGCACTACCAACTCGTAACACAAGCATATAGCAGATACTAGTAAAGTGCGACCCACATTCCTTTTAAAAACATAAAGATTAAAAAATAATAATAGATAAGTAATTTTTTGCGGCCTGGGAATTGACATCAGCGTTTCACATTCATCAGCTACGCTTGCAATCTTGCTTCAAAATATTGCACTGATCTCATAGATGTATTACGATGCAAAATCCACTTTCTTTACTTAAATTTCAATGTCCGACATCATATTACACGGTCCATTTTTGTATTCAATGTATCCTTACCCTTATAAAGTCGTATCTACATCGAACACCACTGTCCTAGTTCCGCGAACTATCCTTCAGCGTTATTAATTTTCTGTACATCGTCCATTCTTCCGACTAGTGCTGACAAGTGGTTATATTTTCCCGGGATTTATATACAACAAGAAATAAGTATGCAATTTAGTTTCCAGTGTTTCGAATATACTTTTTATTTATTTTCCTGGGTATCTATATTTTTTTGCTGTAATCTATTTTGTATACTTTTTCCTGTTATGTATCTATTAGTCCTTTTTTCTGGCAGATCACAAAAAATCTGATGTTTAAATAGCATTTGAAAGTTTTTATAGAGTATTCAATAGTTACATACCATCACACTGGTATTCCCCAAAGAGTTAGGCAGAGGTGTACTAATGTATACGCACACTTCGCCGGTATGTTTAAGTCCCATGTAATAGGGGGCGAATCTATTGCCATTAACCGGGCACAAATCCAGACTCCGAGCTGCTACTGAGAATTTCATAGAAAAACTCAATAACACTGCTCGACCTGGGGATCGAAACCAGGACAGCGTAGCTCTAGCGCAGCAGTCGAGCTTGGGACCACTAGACTAATGAGGCAGTCAGTAGTTATTCCAAATTAAACATTATATCTATGCAACGTATGCAGCTTAAACGATTAAAACGGGAATTTTGTATCAATAAATTCTAAATAATCGTATGTAATGTAAAAGACACATTCATTTCCTTCGTAAGAGGTAGCCTACTAACCTCACATTAAGCAGTAGTTTGAGTATTATTGCGTACAACGCATAACTATTGTGATCTCTAACCCACCACGTTACAACTGCATTCTTCGGCTGACTTCAAGCGATACATGCACGCATTGATACTTGATACTGTTTCACTTGTTCAATTGTGTGGGAAACGCGTTGAGATAGTGTAATAATTTCGAATATCAGATATGCTTACGGTGGTTTTTATGGAATAGAAGAGGCTATGTATTTTTTTTTTACTGTTTTAGTTTTAAGTTGACCTTTTTGTTTGAACAAATCACCCAGTTCTTTTCTCAGAAAAAAATTTTTTGCGCCTATCTAGAGTAAAGGCATAAAAAACTATCCAGTCGATATTCTACCAAAATAATTTCATTCAAAAATAATCCCGGTATGAAAACTGACTTTATCCCATCACTATCCCGTCCATGCGTTTACAACCCGGTTAGCGCATCGCCGGCGGCCGAAACACTAAGGTCTGTGGGACGAACCATTCAGTGGGACGAATCGGGCTGAAGGGATATTAATATTATAACGGAATTAGGCTGACTGTATTGAATTAAATCGACTCAGTAAATTTATTATCGCCTCATTATATGGCAAGTGGTGCTGCAAATCAGTAAGGAATTGGGAGAAATTGTGGCCTGAAGGTATATCTTTTGACGTTGGGAGTTTAATACTGTTGTCAGCTGTTGTATATGATTCTTGACCGTAGGGTATGTAATTAATATTTTTTTAACGGCGACCTTTTACGATTCTAGATTGCGCACCTATTTCATCATGATGTCGACAAATGTGACTAGATAGTGCGTGTTTTCGAGTTCTTATAAAAAAAGCAAAACTGGTGATTATAGAAGTTTCTTCTTAAAATTCTTCCTGTGCGTTCAGACTAGCTACAAATATGATATAACCTATCATACAATTTCATGCTTAATAACATAGTTATAATAGGGTGTAATTTGGATTTGTTATATAACAAAGTCATATAACTTTGACGACACGATTGGCTTAGCGGTTGACCGATCGGCTTCTGCGCCACTTGTTGTGGGTTCGATCCCCACACGGAGCAAATATTTGTATGATCTACAGGTAGTTGCTCCGGGTCTGGGCGTTTGTGTATGTGAGAATTTGTGTTTGTAAACGCACCCACTATACAGGAGAACACCCTAGTGTGGGGGAATGTTTTAAAAAAAATATAACTTATTAACTTATAGTCTGGACTCTCGCTAAAAAAACCATTCATTGGTTGAACCATGCTACCTGTGGCAGTTTTGGGCTGCCATGATAATAACGAACTAGTTATATATATCGATGATTTATAGATAATTTATCGTTATAATTATCATGCATCCAAATTATTTTACACCAACTCCAATTAAATCCAAGTAAAATATCACAAAGTTATCACTACAACGGAACTAATATCATTTATAACGGAACCTATGAAAAATTCTGCAGCCAACGGATATTCAAACGACACTGTATTACGCACTATCAGGCCAGAGATAAATCCCGGGCTTTCACAGCTGTACTCATAATTTCTAGATAAGAGTGCGTGCTGGCCTAGTGAGGTGCATTTCACGGGACTGTCGCTTGTAGGGTTAATATTAAGGCCAGTAAGGGCGGGTGATAAATGACATTCAGATCGGTCAGATAGTGCGGTGATTTAACTGTAGATGGCACTGTAAATAAATAACCGCATACTGTCACGCTAGGGTTGATCATAGATAGTCTAGATTCCTTTAGTCAGATTCCTTGAAGGCATAATATAGGTGCTTATTTCAATAGCTATACGAGAGATAATTTCATAAGCTTATTAATATTAGAGCCAGAGCTAATTAAATATAACATAAAATCACGCCTATACTTCGAGAAGGGTTAGGCAGAGGCGTACACCTACAGTTCGTCGGTATGTGTAAGGCCGATGTAATTGGAGGCGTGCTTATAAACTCTGAGTTGCTACTGAAAATTTGATAGAATACCCCAATTACACTGCTCAATCTCTCATTATAGATAAAAGAGTATTTCAAGGACTAACAATACACAATGGAAAATTTTAAAACAAATAAGTCCTATTCAATAATTAATACCAATAGTGTTTGCCTCTAAATATTACGAAACAGTGTCCAATCCTTAACGACGATATAATGGACATAGACAACCTAAGCCTTTAAATCCCATCTCTAATTTATTACGAAGCTTGTTACTCCTCTACATTTCCTTGTATTTCTTGTTGTTGTGTAACTCAAATTAAATATTATCGTAATTGCCTTCCTGTATATCGGAACTCTGATTGGAGGTACAGAAATTGATGAAAGTTGCATTGATTCTTATGCAGTGGCGAAACGGAGTGATGATTTGAACAAGGATATTACTTAATGGTTGTTGTGGATTAAGAGAGGTAGAATGGGATAGATGGGTTGGCCTGATCCAGTAATACGACGAATAACTCAAATAAGGGGGGATTTCATTTATCAATAAATATATTTTAAGATACGTGGAAGGCGTCTACGTTTATTTTTTTATATATTCTTGATAGCTAACGTTTGATCGCCAGTTCGCCTGATATTAAGCAACACTGCTATCTACGAAGGAGCTAGCTTGCCTAAAGGAAACCGATGCACTCGTGATTTATAGACACCCAGATTATATCTATCGGGGAAGACCCACTCGGGAAGCACATTCCACATTTCAGCGTTACACATGATAAAAGTTGACATAAAAGCGTTTCGTTCGGGTTTTGGAATGTCCACAATGAATCGATGTCGGTTGTAATTTTATTTATTATCCCGAGTTTTCCACTTGGGCTTAGGGCTCCCATATACATCTTGTCATTCCATAATATTATTATTTGTGTCTAAGTCACCTCAACAGAGTCAAATAAACTAAAAATGAGTACAGCCAAGCATTCATTTTGTATACTTTCATTAGCATGCAGCATCATTCTTGGAGGTGTCCAGTTAGGAGGTGCCGGCGTCATCTGGAAAGATCTATCATCACATCACGTTTGTATTCCCCGAAAGGTTAGGCATAAGTGTACCGACTAATGTAAACAAAAAGTTAAAAAAAGATTTCTAGCAATGTGGATCGCACATTACTAGTATTCTTGTTAACCCCTTGTGCTAAGCTAAATGTTAGTGTTAAGGGTGGGTTCACGTCAGTAATGCAATGGTTAGGTTTCCAACCGGAAACCACATGACCGCAAGTCCGACGCCTTAGCCATTAGGCTACCGCCCCTCTGAAGTCTGTTTAGGTTCCATGTTATAGGGGCGAGTTTATTAAAATTATACGGACACAAATCAAAATTTTAAAAAGCCCTAAAGCACTCCATTCTATCTGGAAACCCAGGACCTCTAGCTTAAGGTCACTAGACTATTGAGGCTGATTATATTTCATTAGCTGCCCCCGCAAACTTCGTTTTGCCTTTTTTTCGTTTCGATTTTTTCAATTTTTCTCTCCATAAAAACCTCAGAGTTCAAGGAATAAATTTTAAAAAAATACCCGAATTGTTCCAGCTTTCTTCGAGTTTTGCGCTTAGCAGCAAATTTTGCGATTCATTGTATATTTACATCGAGCGAACACAGTTGAGGAGACTCTATAATTCTACAACGCACTTTTCACAATTTTCTCACAAAATAACACGCCGACTAAGATGGAATATTCCAGATAAATACCAGCATTAGTAAGATATCGCGACTAGGAAAAGCAGTTAGCCACATTATTAGATCATTCATTTGAAATCGTTCGTACCGTTGCCTCCTCAAACGCGTAATCAATCATTGGAGATCTAATGTGGTGATAGTTTGGTTTCCGCGTAATATATCTTAGCTGGTGATAATGAGAAATGATTTCAGACTGGTTATTAAAAGACTTACGCAGGAATTTAATCGGTGACTTTATACTTAACTAGCTGTTGCCCGCAGTTTCACTCACGTCCCAAAAAGATTAACGTACTATAAGTCCGATCCTAGTAGTCGTATAAAGATAAACCATGCACCAGATTTTAAGTAGACCTCTAGCAATACATCGGTGAAAACTTCATTCAATTCCATGTAGTAGTTTTTGCGTGATGCGCGTACAAACATACAAACAGAGAGACACAAAAATTCTAACAATTATTATTTTGGATTCCGTTGCTCTAATAAAGACCCTCCATATTAGTTTTCCTTTTATATTTATAATGTACAGACATCGGCCTGTTACAATTTTAATATAGGTATATAGATAAGGAAATGCGTGAACATCTCTTTTGAGTTATTATATTTTAGGTACGTTGTAACGTCGTTGTAACGACCGTTCTCATTATTTAAGTGACTGCAAGTAAGGCTGCTGAGCAAGAATTTTTGTGTTTAATTCTCACATCGGGCAAAGTGTTATTGGTTTTTAGCTAAGCCAAATGAAAGTGTTATGTTTTTAGTTCTATGAAATTCTCAGTAGCTGCTCAGAGTTGAGATTTGTGGCCGGTTAATGGCAATAGGCTCGCGCACTATGGTCTTTGGGTCTACATCACAGTTCACCTCTGCCTAACCCGCGGAAGACACTCGTGATGGTTATAGGAATAGTGTCAGGTATTTCATGAGTAAGACAGCAGTCAGCATCCCTCTCTGTAGTACAGGCCATGATGCCATCCATTGCGGATATTTAATAACATAATAATATTTTATTTTATAAACACCTATCAATATGATTAATCATGTATTAGGTCATTGTATATCGAATTTGTACCGATAGCAAAATACGTAGTGATTCGTGGCACGCAAGCTAATTTATATTTTTTATCTCTTCGTAGCTGAAATTATTTATTCGAACAGGAAGGAGAGAAAGATTGCAGCTCTCTGATTTTAATACTAACCTTTTATACGCTGTTTCCGAAGTATGAAGCTATTGAAATTCCAGATAGAGCTGTCATATTTTATTTATTATCTCAATTCTGTAATTTACTGGAGCTGATTCCAGATTTTCTTGATTTTTAATACGTATAAATCATGAAAAGCAGTGATAGCCTAGTGATATGACCGTTGGACAGTCAAGTCAAAGGTCTCGAGTTCAAACCCAAGGCACGCACCTCTGACTTTTCGAAGTCATGTGCGTATTAAATAGTTAATTATTACGCGCTTAAACGGTGAAGAAAAACATCGTGAGGAAACCTGCATGCCTGAGAGATTTTTTCGACGGCGTGTGAAGTCTGCCAACCCGCACTAGGCCAGCGTGGTGGACTATAGCCTAATCCCTCTCATTCTGAGAGGAGACCCGTGCCCAGCAGTGGGACAATATAATGGGTTGATTATGTTATCTTATGTTATAAATCATCATCAGTAATTAAAACTGCTTAGTAATCTGAAAGATTCTGGTAAAAAACAGTAACACATCTATAGGTACAGTTTGTTTGAACTGTTAGGATCTAGGGAGGCGTTTTAATTAAACTTAAATGTTTAGTTTAACTTTAGGTTTATTCTTTTAAGAGGGCTAATTCCTAGTACAATTAAAATCTTTCAAAGAGTCTTTCAGATTAGACTTTCTACATATTCAACCCATAATACTGTCCCACTACTGGGCACGGGTCTCCTCTCGAAATGAGAGGGATTAGGCTAAAGTCCCCCACGCTGGCCTAGTGCGGGTTGGCATACTTCACATGCCGTCGAGAAAATCTCTCAGGCATGCAGGTCTCCTCACGATGTTTCCCTTCACCGTTTAAGCGCGTGATAATTATTAACTATTTAATACGCACATGACTTCGAAAAGTCAGAGGTGCGTGCCTTGGGTTCGAACTCGAGGCCTTTGACATTCCAATGTCATACCACTAGGCTATCACTGATTTTACTCTAGCAATACATCGATGATAATTACATTCAATTCTATGTAGTAGTATTTGCGTGATGTGCGTATATACTGATAGACAGACAGACAAAAAATCAAAAAATTGTTATTTTGGTTTCTGATGATCTGTAATATCTAAAATGTACAGACATCGGCCAGTTATAATTTTCTTATAGGTAGGTACAGATAAAATAAAATAGACGCTGAACAACAATAGCCCAACGGTTAAGGAGTTAAGTTATCGGCAGGTCAGATACCTTGCTGAACTATTCTAACAACGACTATGTGTTTTCAGTTTAATTGACGGGGTGTACCCATTTGTTGCAAATTCTTGTTTTCCGACAAAGAATGTTTTTTTCTTTAGAATATTATCAATAGCCGAAGATAGATTGTTTGAAGAAAATGAGGACACACCTTTTTTTTCCTGTACAGTTTTTTACCTATATTGTAGGTGCGTTTACAAACACTAATTCTCACATATACAAACGCCCAGACCCGGAACAACTACCTGTAGATCTTACAAATAATATTTTCTCCGTATGGGGATCGAACCCACAACACGTTGCGTAGAAGCCGGTCGCTCAGCTTCTACGCCAAACGTGTAAAAGTTAATTTAAAAACGTAATATTTTAAAGGCTTATTTAACTTACTCAAAGATTTTACCACGATAATGATGTGACGTATTAAATTCTATGAACCAAACAGAAATAAATAAATATTATATCGACAACCCAATTTGTGCCAAATAGTCCTGAAATAAAAACTATTTTTTTTTAAATATATCTTAGTTGTCTATTTAAAATCAATCAAAAAAACTTTATTCACTAATCAATCGTGGTAATATTTTGAGTTATTTTAAGTGGAACTTTGTATTATGTAGTGAATATTTACAATGATCATATATAAGGATATCATCAAGTCCCTTTCTTTTCAATTCCGCATAATTGCCAATGAGAATTAAATATATTTATGTACACATTTATAACTTTTTCTCTAACTATACGCCACTAAGCTGTCACTTAATTTACAATGAATGGTCTTTGTTATACATTATCTTACATCTGTACAAACACTATTTCGTATTGTGATGATTGCATCGGTTGCAAATGTTAATATATTAATATGTTGATTTATTTTTATTACGTAAGCTTTTTTGCCGCTACTGTGTGTGGGTGTATGGAATAAAGACGTGTTTATTTTGTATGACATGAATTCTTTTGTAAGCGTTACTCAATGGTGTCAATGAATTTGATCGTTCATTTATAGATTTGGTACTATTTCTGATCAGTCTTTTACATATTTGGTTATGAAGGTGTATTTTATGTAATTTTTATAAGCTTTGCGTTATAATTAACATTAAAATTGTAATTATATTAATTACTAGCTTTTGCCAGCGACTTCGTCCGCGTGGAATAGTTACTTTGTTCCCTAGTTCTTCGCCCGCGGTTTCACCTGCGTTGCCCCGTTCCTAAGGGTTGTAGCGTGATGTTTTATAGCTTGAAACCTTTCTCATGAATCACTCATTTTCCCAACATTTCCCTTCACTGCTCTGTTCCTATTGATCGTAGCGTGATGAAAAGTATACTATAACCTGCCCAGGAGTATGAAGAACAATTGTGCCAAGATTCGTTGAAATCCGTCGAGTGGTTTTTGTTTCTATAACGAACATACAGACAGACAGACAGACAGACAGACAGACAGACAGACAAAAATTTTACTGATTGCATTTTTGGCGTCAGTATCGATCACTAATCACGCTGATAGTTATTTTGGAAATATATTTCATGTACAGAATTAAACTCTCTACAGATTTATTATAAGTATAGATATTGTAATTAATAATATTGTAATTATATATTTAAAGCGGCGGTAGCTAAATGGCTAGGGCGTCGGACTTGCGATCATGTGGTTGCGGGTTCAAACCCCACCCATTGCACCACCGACGTTAACCCACTCGTAACACAAGCATTTACTTTAGCACGAGGGGTTAACAAGAATACTAGTAATTTGCGACCCACATTGCTAGTAAGCTTAAAAAAAAGAGTAAATTTCGAATTAATGGATATTATTACGATACTTTATGACTTGTATGTGAGTGTCAAATTTTAATCTATTTGAAAAAAGATCCATAGACTGTCAATACTATGAAATAAATATTCTAAACCAATACAGTTCTGCACACATGATTCCGATAAAACTAACCTTTGTTCCATTAAAATGTTAACTCCACTGATTTTATTGTCCTTACTAATATTATAAACGCAAAAGTTTGTATGTATGGATGTATGGATGTTTATTACTCTTCCACGCCAGAACGGTTGAACGGATCTGGATAAAATTAGCCACAGCGATAGAATGTAGTCTGGAATAACACATCTAAGGCTATTTATCCAGGTTGGACCCAATTCTGAAGTCGTCGCAGGCAAAGCAAGTTACAAATATGTCGCCTGGAATTAGTTTCCGCTGCAAGGAAAACATGCTCAACGCACAAAAAAATAATAAAACTTTTATTACAGTAATTGAACCAAGTTGAGCATGTAAATGAGCATAGATACAGTAATAGCGTTATGGGATTCTGGCTGCAATGGCAACTTCGCAAGGCGGCCGCACGCTATCCCTCATACGGCGGAGTAATGTTTCAATGTGGGGACATACCATGGAGATTAAAGGGATAATGGATAAGGCATAGAAAGATACCACTGTTTCTTTGAAAAAATCCTTGACTGTGTTATGATTCTCCATTAGTCTGTCTAGTGATCTTAAGCGCGAATGCTACGAGTGAGGGATTGATTCCCTGTTATTGAATTTCTATAAAATCCTCAGTAAGCTCGGAGTTCGGATTTGTGCACAGATTAATAGTTAGATTAGTAGTTATCTCTTCCTTTTTTTAATTTTTTAATACGGCAAACGAACTGACGAGCCGCCTGATGAGAAGTAGTCATCGTCGCCCATGAACACCTGCAACACCAGAGAACACTAATGCGTTGCCGACCCTTAAGACCCCTGCGGACTGCTGACTGCCAGAGCCGCAGCAACCGAGGGGAACTGGCTCTTACTTGCAAAAGTCGAAACACACCGAGGTGCTTTACGACAGACTCCGACTTAAGGGCGGCCGCCAGTCAGTTGGACCCCAAGAAGTCCTACCACCGAGCAAAAATTGCTTCTTTAAGAGCTAAAATTCATATGTAAAATAAAATTTAAGTAATTTTTATTTTCAAAGCTTTACCTTAATTAAATGTAACAGTGCGTTAACTTGCAGCAAATGCTTAAAATCGTTAATAAAGCCATTTAAATACATTAAAACATGCCGCATCTACCTACCACTCGGCGACTGATTCTAATTAAGCAGCAAGGTAAAGATTTATAAGATATAAAGGCATTAGGTAGATTTATACCTAGTACTGAATAATGAGATAACACTAATGGTATTCCGTGTAGCCGCTCATATGCTATGTCCTTCTCTTATATTTATGTGGCTATTGTGAAATCAAAGTATATTTCTGTAAGTGTCTAACCGCGAATACTATACCATCACGCTTGTATTCCCCGAAGGGTTAGGCAGAGGCGTACTTTTTTTTTATGGGATAGGAGGGCAAACGAGCAGACGGATCGCCTGATTGTAAGCGATCACCGCTACCCATGGACACCCGCAACACCAGAGGAGTCACGAGTGCGTTGCCGAGCTTTTAAAAGGAGATTGGGCCTCCGGTAACCTCACTCACTCGGCGAAACACAACGCAAGCGATGTTTAACGCCGGTCTTCTGTGAGGCCGTGGTATCACTCCGGTCGAACCGGCCCATTCGTGTCGAAGCATGGCTCTCCCACGTAAAAAACTAAGAGGTTGTACTAATGTACAACCTCAGTTCGTAGCTATGTTTAGGTCCCATGAGATAGGGGCGAGCCTATTGCCATAAACCGGGCTCAAATCCCAAACTCCGAGCTGCTACTGAGAATTTCATAAAAAAACCCAATAACATTTTGCTCGACCTGGGAATCGAACCCAGGACCTCTAGCGTAGTAGTCGCGGTTGGAACCACTAGACTAATCAGGCAGTTTAACCTGATTAAGTATAAATTAGTTTCTTCCTAGCGTTTTTTTTTATTCGTGATAGGCTTACGCTTGACCGCCAGTTCGCCTGATGTGAAGCGATACTGCGATCTACAATGGAGCGCGCTTGCCTAAAAGAAACCGATGGACTCGTCTTCACTCGTGTTGATTCCTATAAATTATTTTCTCACCACATAAGATCAATTTGATGATCGTAACATTAAAAAAAATTAACTAATCCGAAGGTTGCCTGGAAGAAATCGCTGATCGCGATAAGGCCGCCTATTGTATTTTAAGTTAAAATGTCTGTTTTATTTATGTTGCTACTTTGGTGTACAATAAAGAGTATATTATTATTCCATTTATTTATTATTTTAACTTATTTGTATATATTTTTAAATATTTTTATAAAAATAAGAAAAACATTTAAAAATATAAAAAATAGTAGCCCATCGGCATCGGGAGCAGGGTCCAAGCTGCCGATGGTCAGGGTCCCAGAGAGAGAAACCTCCTAACAATGCGAGCCGTGTCCAGAAGTACTGCTTTCTGTATCAAACCCTTGATCCAACCACCTAATGAGAGCCTCTTAAGGTGTCGGTCGAGGCTCTTAGCTATTAAACCATTAGCAGACACAACGATTGGTACTATGATCGCCGCATCGACCCCCCACATGTCGACAACCTCGTGTGCCAAATCAAGATACTTTATTTCTTTTTCTTTTTCGGCTTTGAAGAGGTTCTCGTCATGCGGGACGGTGATGTCAACAATCATTGCACGACGCTCTAATCGATCTATCACCACAATATCAGGCTTATTGGCAATAATAGTCCTGTCAGTGATGATAGACCGGTCCCAATACAATGTAGCATGACCATTTTCAAGAACTGGGTCGGGCACATACTTGTAGTACGGTACCTCCGATTCCACAAGATTGTATTTCAAGGCAAGTTGCTGATGGATAATCCTGGCTACCAGGTTATGTCTGTGCAAGTATTCGCCGTTAGCTAGACGCGAACACCCAGAGATAATATGTCGGATAGACTCTCCCGGCCGGTGGCATGCCCGACATATGTCAACCGTACCATCCTTCACGATAAATTTCCGGTAGTTGTTCGTCATCATAACTTCGTCCATAATTGCACAAACAAACCCTTCAGTTTCTCCAAACAGATCTCCGAAGCGTAACCAGGAAACGGACGCTAAGGTGTCTACACCAGGTTCATGAAGAGCCCTGTAATAGCGTCCGTGTAGCTCTTTGCCTTGCCACACATTCCTACGATCGTTCGTACTAAGTACTACAGGTTTGCGCCAGTTCTCTTTAGCCATGGAGAGAGGGGTAAGTCCATTGTCCACTGCAACCACATCTCGGTGCATCCCCATTTCAGTTTTTAAGAAATGCTCTCTGAGACTACACACCTCGCGGTTGTGAAGGTTTTATTATTATTATTATTATTAATCCGAAACGCTATAAAAGACTTCTACATACGAAAATCAATGCATTGTAAACAAAAACTGAAATAATTCTCACAAAAAACAAGTTAATATAAACTACAGTTAAATCGGCGATTAACAAATAATGTGTATCGCATTAGTGTCGCGTTTATCAAGAGAGATTATGTTATTTTATGTTGTGCAAGCGACTGGTTTGTACTTTTCGAATTTCAAAAGGTCATGGGATGAAATAATTTGAGATTGATACATCGAAAGATGGAAGGTTGGTTTATCCAACTCTATTGCCAACACTGAAACTATACATTTTGACAATAAATACAATTGTTAGATTGTTTTTTTTTTATGGGAGAGGGGGACAAACGGGCAGACGGATCGCCTGATGGTAAGTGATTACCGCCGCCCATGGACACCGGCAACACCAGAGGAGTCACAAGTGTTACCCGCCTTTTAGGGGATTGAGCCTCCGGTAACCTCACTCACTCGACGAAACACAACGTAAACGTTGTTTGACGCCGGTTTTCTGTGAGGCGGTGGTATCCAGTCGAGCCGGCTCATTCGTGCCGAAGCATGGCTCTCCCACGTTATGGAATTGATAGATTAAAGGAATTATACGTGACATAAAAAAAATCTACAATGTACCTTCATGGATTTCGATAATACACACACCTTCACGCTTACAAGTATTCCCCAAAGGGTAAGGCAGAGGAGAACGCAGTTCGGCGGTAAGTTTAGGTCTCATGTAATGAATGGCTAGCCTATTGCCATTAACCGGGCACAAATCTAAACGCCGAGCTGCTACTGTGGATTGAATAAAAAAAACCTAATAAACTTTGCTCGACCCGGGATTTAAACCCAGGACCTCTAGCTTAGCAGTTGCACTTGGGACCATAAGACTAATGAAGCAGTCTTGGATTCCAATTATTATTTATCAGCCCGGTTTGTCCACTGCAGGACAAAGTCTTCCCTACCGTCCTTCGACTCCTCACGGTTTAGCGCTTTTTCTGCCCAATTACTCAAATAGGAGTCCAGTTCACCTCACCATCTCCGTCTAGGACTGGACATGCGGCACACATGTCCGGTCTAGTTCCATTTTAGAGTAGCAGCTTTGTGGGTTCCAATTATTATAAAAAATCTTTAATTACATTTCGTATCGAGCTTAAAATTAATTAGATCATAATTGTCTTGATTTATTCAGTATCTCTTAATACTATCACACATCTCATCACCAAGTTTATCCTAAACCAATGCAACACACACAGCCGTATACTGCAACACTAGCGCCACGCGGTCAAAACCGGCAACAGGCGGCGCGGGCGCAACCCACACACAACTAACGTTCATTTTCATAACAGGTCGCGCCGGTAGTTTTTCTTGTCGCCATGTCTGCTTTCGAACTGTTTTTTTTATTATAAATTTTGCTTGAGGGTGTGCAGAGGTCTTGGGTGACATAAGATTTTTAAAGGATCTTATAGATGTTGACATGTTATATTTTGAATAGGAACTAACCCATTAGCCTTGTGGTCTTAAGCGCAACTGCTACGCCAGAGGTCCTGGATTTCATTCCCAGGTCGAGCAAAGTGTTATTGGGTTTTTCTACTAAATTCTCAGTAGTAGCTCTAAGTTTGGGATTTGTCCGGTTAATGGCAATAGGCTCACCCCCTATTATGTGGAACCATAATATACCTGCGAACTTTGGGTACCCAGCTCTTTATTCCCCGAAGGATTAGGCAGAGGCGTACTAATGTACACCCACAGTTCGCCGTTCGGTATGTTTAGGTCCCATGTAATAGGCGGCGAGCCTATTGCCATTAATCGGACTCACATTCCAAATTTCAAGTTGTTACTGAGACTCACAGCAAAACTAATTAACACTGCTCGACCTGGGAATCGATCCCAGTACCTAAGCTAATGAGGCAGTTAAAACCATTCTTTTATTCGTCTATGTAGAATAACTGTGTATTTTTGTTTACTACATAGTTAATCTTCAAATAATCACGTAGCCCCACCGTGGAGATGGCGATGTCGGTACCCAACAGACGAATGTTTTAAGTTCATAGCAATGTACAGTTGTATGACAGTAACTATTATAGTTAAAATGTGGTTCAAAGTAGCGGAGGCAGCGGGGTTGAAGTTAAAAAAGATCGCGAGACAGTTATAATTGGTTTGGAATCTATAAATGCGGAAAAACAACTGTGTCTGTTTATCTGTTAACTCTTCACGCCTAAACTGTAGAACAGATTATGATAATTTTTGGTATTGAGATAGATTGCATCCTGGAAAAGGACATGGATTACCTTACGTCTCAAAAAAATAAATACATACCTAGTTCTTTGATGACGCGTGTGAAACCGCGGGCAAAGCTAGTTCACTAGAAAATGATTTACAAAGATCTAAAGTGCTGGTGATATCTTGAACACACATATTTATTTATGTGACAAAATTTCGGATATACGCGTGTTACTTTTTTCTGTCAAAAAATAAATAATTACATACATACCATCACGGCTGTATTTCCCGAAGGGTTAGGCAGAGGCGTACTTAATGTACACCCACAGTTCGCCGGTATTTAGGTCCCATGTTATAGGGGGCGAGCCTATAGCCATTAACCGGGCACAAATCCAGACTCCGAGCTGCTACTGAGAATTTCATAGAAAAACCCAATAACACTGCGCGACCTGGGGATCGAACCCTGGACCTCTAGTGTAGCAGTCGCGCTTGGGACCACTAGACTAATGAGGCAGTCTATATAATATATTTTTATATATAAATAAATATATAATAAAATTATTTTATATATAAGTAATTATATAATGTATTTTTAATATATTATTAACTGTTGCCGGGAGGGAGGAATATTTAACCTTACATTAATTCTCTATTACTAGGCTCTCTAGGTTGTCTCATTTCTCTAGTGGTCCCAAGTGCTACGCTAGAGATCCTGGGTTCGATTTCCAGGTCGAGCAAAGTGTTATTGTTTTTTTTTATGAAATTCCCAGTATCAACTCGGAGTCTGGATTTGTGCCCGGTTAGCAGCAATAGACACGCCCCCTATTACATGGGACAACACACCGGCGAACTGTGGATTTACATTAGTACACCTCTACCTTACCCTTCGGGGAATACAGGCGTGATGTAATTACGTGATAAACCAAATGATTGCCACTCATAATGGTTGGTCCAATTTAAAAGAACCAACCACATCGTTTTCTTAGTACCAAACCCTTCACCGTTATAAGCTTAAAACTTGGGCCAAATCATAGCAATTTGAGAGATGAACCCGTACGTCAATTAGCGGCGTATGTCTCATCACCATGTTTTGAGCCACATTAAGATAATTCGCTGCACCGTTGTAAGTGTTAATAGAGTGCGGTCGGTACTCGGTGCTTTTATGGCCTCGTTGCGTTATGCGTGGGGCCATGAAATTAGAGGTTGGGAAACATAATAACGTGCAATTCAAGAAGTCGTATTGTAATTTCTGGAACCGTTCACAGAGAAAAGAAAATTAATAAAGATCTCTTTGCTAGTGTTATTGGGTTTTTCTATGAAATTCTCAGTAGCAGCTCGGTGTTTGGCAATAGGTTTGCTCCCTAAAACATGGGACCTACAAATACCGGCGAATTATGGCTGTACGTCCATTAGCACCTATATCTCTGCTTAATCCTTCGTGGCTGTGGCGTGATGGTATGTTATAACTCTTAGCTCACACAGAGTGGTAAAGACAACATAGATTGACTTACCAAATAGCAATAAAGCAGCGAAATAACTGTTTGTTCTATTTTTATGCCTAAACCACGGAACAAATTCTGGTGTAGAGATAGATTGGACCTTCGAAAAGGGCATAGACATTTTTTATTTCGAAAAATCCTTGTAATGCAAATGAAACCGCAAGCGTCAGTTAGTTTTCTAAAAATTTGACGACTATATTTTTATAATAGGTATTCGAGTACTATATTTTTATAGGAAGGTGGCTGGCAGCGGATGGATGCGAGCTGCCCAAGACAGGGATTGTTGGCTCTCTTTGGGGAAGGCCTACGTTCAGCAATGGACGGCAATAGGCTGATATGATAATGATGATGATGTGATTGACATTTAACATCAATAAAATATTCATAATATGGATCATATCTACAAGATGTAATATTATATACGTAATAAATCTATTATTAAAGGCCATTTTATAGCGAAGAATCCATAGTGAATATTTTTTTTGCAAAATGATATTTTTACATCCAGCCTATTATAAAACTATTTCACACGACTGACAGTCGTAAAATTTCTGCTTAAAAACCAAATTGAATCGTTCGGGTTAAGTTATTGCTTGTAAAAGTCTAAATGTTTGTAAAATAGACGCCATTTTGGAATATTTCGCGTACGATGTCATTCTTACATCTCGACGGGACGTCTGATGGTCGCGCCTATTAGGAATATTCGTCATAAAATTTCAACTTAGCAGATTTTATGATCAAATGACAAATCTCGAAGTTTACTTGTGTGCCTTCTAATGTTATTAGAATACGAAATACCAAACTTAAGATACTACCAGGCTAGTATCCCTGATTGAAAGAAGGTGGCTGGCAGCGGATGGATGCGAGCTGCCCAAGACCGGGATGGTTGGCGCTCTTTGGGGGAGGCCTAAGTTCAGCAGTGGATGGCAATAGGCTGATATGATTGAGTATCCCCGAAAGGGGAATAGGCAAACAATAACACTTTCTTAGACCTGGAAATAAAACTTAGTAACATACGCTCAATGGCCGCGCTTACGTAAGCTAGGCTAATGTTAATAACAAAAGAAAGTTATCGTAAAAAATACGAAATTCTATATACCTATTTTAGAAGGCGTGCGTATCTATAACTTTAATAATTAAAAAAAACCATCAACATCTGTTTCAGAATGACTAAAACAAAGCTTTATACGTAATCTGCGCAAATAAGGGCCACAATATATTTTTAATTTTACACCATTCCGCTCAACTTTGTCACTCGTTGACGCCTCCAAAAAGCAAATGAAATTCGATATTCTTCCAAAAAATAACTTTTGTATTCACTCAACGATTTTAACGCGTCCTCGGGACATACTTTTGTAATGTAAATAATTCTTGAGCAAAACAAACAAAATGACAGTCGTGTTCGCAAGTTTTATAAGGTTCTTCCTAAAGCGAGTACAGCCGGCGATAAACGCGTTTTTAAATTAAATTAAAATACTCGCTTTTAATTAAGGGTCACGTATTTTTACGTGGGCTTAATAAATGTTATATTATGAATGTGAGAATGTAGAGAGTTCAGGTATATAAGATAATTTGTTTTAAAATTCAACTAGAGAAATTAGTTACAGACAGGCATATAACCTTTAGTTTACTCTGGAAAAGTGTAGCTTGATATCCAGCCATTTCCAATAATTTCCCATAATACGGAAAAAAAATATTGAAAGTACATTAGGAAAAAATAACAAGCACTCAGTCTAAAAAACAATAGCCAAAGCTCATCGATGATCGCCACGCAACCGCAACGTACGCATGACACCGCTGACGACCCGATACGTGGTGTCAGGTGTCGGCTGTCTTCCGCAAATACATTCACACACCGGCTGTTGACACGCCTTGACACTTCACATGCAACAACTGTAAAATTTACGTTTATTATTACTGTTTTGGTACAGGGCGTAAAAGATTTAATTCGATTTGGATTCATTAAAGTTTCTGTACGTAATGGGCTTGGAAAAATCTAAGTTTTTTAAAAAAGCTAAGTTTTTAACATTTTAACTAATAACGTCAAATTAAAACTTTTATTTAAAAGTCCGACGGACCGAATTTCTCTTACAAACGTAATACCGACATAAATCGTACTTCAAACACAATTTAATCAAATTGTGCTATTATTCGGATTCCGGTACTGTTAACCTAGGTTCCTACGTTACCATTTTGTCTAAAATACTTCACTGGAAATAAATGTAAGCGAATGCCATTTTTTATAACTTTATCAAGTTTGGAACTATTTTCCGGTCTTTTATTTTCAGTGAAGTAGTAGTAGACGAATTAGTACGATAGGAACCTAGATTAACTGTATGCAAATCCGAATAATGACACAATTTGATAAAATTACGATTTATTTTGGTGTTACGTTTTTGTGGACAATTCAAACTCCGCCGGACCCTTAAGTATAAATAACAATGACCACCTCAGTTAACCAACTATATTCTATCAGATCAAAAAGTCTAAATAGTTGCACGATCAAATAAATATAAACAAGCAGTAGAATTGAGAACCCTTATTTTTGAAGTCGGTTAAAACACAATACATTTGCCTCAAAGTGACTTTCGCCAAGCCAAAAAGATTGGCAATTTGCAATAGACCGAGGTTATTGACACAATAAGTCATGTACTCGATCCCTGAAGTCAGTACAAATAAAACACAATGCAGTTACAGAATGTAAGTCTTCCTTTTTGTTGATCTTTAAAATTACTTTTGATAGACATTTTATAGGATAAAATGTTTGCAATGCTTGTCAAATGGTTAGCTTACAAACTCTCGCGCACCCTATTGACACGTCGCGACACTTCACGTGCTTAGGCGCACCATAAAATTCATATTATATTTATCCTTCTGACGCACTCCCACACCATCATTTTCATACTTTTGTAAACATTTAAATGTCTCTGTTGACTAAGGTGGTCTTGAAGGTAAAATTGGGTAAGAATAATATGAGAAGAAATATTCGAGTTGAAACCAGACACGAAAATTACTTTGTCTAAATCTTGATGTGTAATTCTAATTTGTCTTTCATTGGAATTCGCAGCTTCAATTAACTCTACTGGATAATGGGTCTTTTAAATTCTTAAAACAATACCTTTTACAGCCATATATTGCTAATTTGTCGCCTCTGGGAACTCTAATTGATTTATTTTTTTGAATTCTAGCAACACAGAAAATAAACTTCAATTGCTGGCTAAACAAAAATAGCAAGCCACTTAATAATAAAAAAAAAACTAAAGAAATTTAAGAAGAAGGTATTTAAAAACAATACGATTCCAAAAACAAAAGCATCAGATTTCCACACAGATACAAAACAAAGTGTTGCTAAAAACAATAATATTATTCCTTTTAATTCTTTAAAATAAAGCTCCGATATAAATTGCGGGGACAATGAAATGTTTAATGAAACAGAAGGTAAAGGTCAACTCGAGACCGTACCTACCTTCAATTAAAGAAGTACCTAAGCGATGAGTTGATATCGAAAATCGGTTATTAACGTTTATAGTATTGCTGATGCTGATTTACTACATCTGATTAATGAAGAATAAAAATAGGATGTAATAGAAATGTAATAGTTTGAACACAATATTGCAAAACTATACTGTACTACTGCTTTTATTTAGTTATTCTAATAATATATATATATTCCTTCAGAAATATTTCCACAATATACCGTTATAACGAACTGTGAAGAATTTAAATCGGTTACCTCCTTAATGTGCTACATTAAATAGCAGTTGGGTATAACAAAAACAAATACACATCTACATACCTTTTCCAATGGAATTTAAAAGCCAAGTCGCAACTAAAAGAATCGCTTTACCAAATAGTTATTGAAAATCTTCCCCGTTAAATTAAATCGACGGTTTATCCCAACCAAAGAAAGTAGTGGCCGTCGACGATACAGATTTTTAAATTTGGTTCTAAATATCATCAATTAAAATCAATTACAAGAGAAAGTGATAGTCGCCCAAGTATGCAGGTCACAATTTCTGATTCATTTTTTAATTATCCAGAATTTCCTCTCCACTATTCTGGACTTTATAACTTTAGTTTAAAGTTGGGAATTCATTGGTATAAAGCTGTCGCTGTTGAACTAATGGCACTACAAATCCTCGGCAGTCCAGGCCAGGTATTGTCCTCTGAAAAGTTTATTTGCTCCTTACACCACTGTCGTCCGATCGCCTTTTTACTTTTATCTCAGACAATTTTTAAATGGTTTATGTTTGATACCATTATTGTGTGCCAATCAGGTTGAATTACAATGTCCTTTACCAACGGCCGAACTGAGTAAGAATTTCTTTATTATTTTTGTTACAAATCATTTTATTTTATGCCTTTTTTAGTTTTAAAGTAAACAAGGCAGATGTTCGCTTTATTTAGATGAGCCAGTCGAATGCGTAAGTTGAATTTAAATAACTCGTGTTTGAATTTACGGATGCTTGGGGACATGGAAAATTGTGGTGCTTACCTTATTTTTTCTCCCTTTTTACTTGAATTTATGTGTCTTTAGTTTTGACAAGTTTACTTAAAGGATTCTAGGAAGAGGCTTCTTGTATTCAGATCTGTAGTGCAGTCAATCCCATGTGCAAATATGGAGTGATCTGATGTAAAGAAATGTTTAAGCTTTCGGGATTTGTTGGTATACGCTATAAATTATATGTGACTGAGTCTTGATTTTGTAATAATTAATTAGTATGCGATCTCTACGGAGAGGTTCTATTGAATTCTTAATCTGACATACAATGATATTAATTTATGTATAGTTTAAAAAAAGATTATGTCCATTTTGGAATTCTTGAAGCACCTAGGAGTAGAGTAGTAAGAAATACTGTAGAGATTGCAGCAACGCGGTGATTTTTCATCGTGCTGGTTGGTTTAAAATTTTATAAAAGGAATAAATCGTACAAATTTAAAATATTAGTAGAACTGTCTAGTCAGAGGAGTCTTGACAGACTTGTAAATGAGTTAGGGCTTCGCCCATATTAAATAATCGGAGTTAATTGCAAATCAAAATTTAATAAGTAGCGCCTTCTTAGTTTAGAGTATAGTACTATAGGGATATAGTACCAACTTCTTAATTGGGGCCCTAATTGTACACAAATCGTATATTCTTTACATTTGTAATAGGGTTGTATATTCCAGTCATTATTAGCACTATACGTCGTTATTTAAAAATATAGACGCCATTTTAGGACTCGCGTCGATATTTCGCCAAACGTGCTTTCTTTCCAATCAATAATCTGGACATTAGCGGCACATAAAAGTCACTAATTGAGATATCCTCAACAATTTGAACTCAACATTTTTAAAGTGTTAAGTAGTGGTTGGAGTGTGCAATAAATCTTATTGTTGGCATTCTTATCTGCCTTACTGAGGTAGCCGATATGGATGTTGTCGGTAAAGAAAATTTAAATATAAAACGTTGTGTCGCGAAACGACCATGGACTTTTATCTGTGCCGGTCATATTTTGAAATGTATGGAGCGATCGCACTTTGTGAAGTAGGTACAGTGAGCTAAATGGCACCATACATTTTCTCACTCGATAAAATTTGAGTAATTTTTAGAGTTCATATTTAATATTGGTCTATTTTATTTGTAGTAATATTGGCTTATTAAGAACTGATTGAACCACTTGTCTAATTAATTTAAGTATATAGAGACAAGATAATAACGTCTTAGATAAGACGATCTTAAATATTTAAATGATATGATAATAAACTAGTATATATACTAGTTTTAAAATTCTACTACTATAATCTCAATAGTAAACATCTGGTGATACCAAATACTGCACCTCATTAAGAATAACAATAAATTAAAGGAAATCACATGAGTTGACGTTGATTGAATTCCAAAAATGACACTTTTATATCACATAAAACAAGTTATCAAAGTAAGAAACGATATAAATAAAGATACTAAAGATTACAAAATCACTTTAGTTAAGAGATGGATCATCGTGTGTGGCTCTAACGCAAGGTAACGACTTATCGGAGATCTCTTCATTAAATACTAAAATGTTGGTAGTTGTGACTGTTTGTATATTTTCATTGATGAGAGCTCACTGAAGATTTTCTGGGAGAAAATAGTGATGTTACTGAACATCGAAATTGTTTATCGAGGGCAAACTTTATACTAGATTGTATTGCAAAAAAACTGGAAAAGTGCTACTATATACTCGTATGGATTGATAGGTTTTCCTATGAGTGTAACAGTCATTTATCAAACAAAAATGAATAAGCTACTTACATTATGACATTCTCATAATTACATTAGTTTTAAAATGATTTAGTAAATAAGCTCATGCACTTAGAAATATGATTACCTATATTAAAGGCAATTTATTATTGAAAACAGTTATGTAATCAGATATCCGAGAAAATAAAATGAATCCCACAAAAATATCCGATCAATCTCGACAGGTTTCACCAGGACCAGGATGCCTCACTAGTACGAGAGTTTGCATGCAACGTTGAGCGCATCAATCAGCAAGTGAATCGTATTCTCAATAATAATAAAGTAAGCTCATCTGTTTCGGGGATCTGAACAAATGTTTCTGAGAACGTTGCGTGTCCCCTTAATGATCTGAATATAAGTAAATGTTTTAAACAAAAGCTTTCTAAGGTTTAATTAGGTTGTATCGGATGAAAATCGGGTTGATGGCGTTTTGGGACGATGGTGCAGGATATTAAAATATGTTGAATTTTATTATGTTCGTTACTTTTCCTAAAGTCATCAAGACTTTAGGAAAAGTGACGAAAATAATGTAAAACAATGTAACAAACCTGATAAAAGTGAACTTTAACTAATTTATTACTTTACTTTTATTACAATCAGTCAATATTATTAATAGACCGGGTACGAAAAGAACGTGTTAACATGATAAATACGGGTACAAAAAAAGATAAGATCAATTGTGAGAAACACCTTTTTTTGCAAAACGGCTTACTTACTCACCATCCATAGTGAATACATCGAAAATGATTCTATAAATATCAGATAAAATATAGGTGACTAATATCATTGTAGATGATCTGTTTCGCTTAAATTCAGTCTAGATATAACATTAAAATGATTATCTAAACGTCTCAATACTAAAGCAATTTATTTCAATGATTGACCAACAATGTTAATAAGACAAGATACAAGAATGAAGCCATTAGCGGAATCGCTAAAACTAACACCGTTTCGCGATCTCATAAATCACAAACCAATTTGGACCTTACCATTAAATTGTCAGAGTTGAAACTTCTATAGCATGTGTGCGAACAATTTATCTTAGCGTTCGACGTGGATGCAATTAATCAAGAGCCAATGTCACGTACGTAATATAGCCGAGGTAAAAGAGAAAAAGATGATTTCAGGCTAATTATCTTTGATGTTGTTATATTTTTATTTTGCCACTTAACACCTACAGAGGCAATTTGTCGCTTGTTACGTTATGCTATTGAATTTTCGGGGTCCTGTATTGTCCGACTACCGTCTGTGAAGCAAGTTGATTTATTTCTCATACGTCCAGTACTCATTTATCATCGTTCGCTTGTATTTAGACTGTTTATTTTTATAATGAGCTCTCGAAAAGGTCAATTTTGCGTTTATACTCCTTTTTTTCTTTAGCCGAGAAGGTGTTTATTTCTTCTTAAATACGTTCAAGATCAGTTGTCGTGTTGGCAACCTGATCTCATTATTCGGGACATGTAATAAAAGGAATGTGTGAAAGCTTGAAGTATAAGCAAATATATTTAATCATTATTTATAGATGTCTATTTTTAAATTGGTCCATTCAATTATGTAGCGAATGAATAATTTATAAGAGACTTCCTTGAATGTATTGGTAGTTATTGAAGAATTTATCAACTTGCAAAAATATCTGAAACATTCACTTCCTAGGAATAATAACTTAGAATTCCCATTCCATAAGTAACTGAACATTGGAATACACCGGTGTATATTCTGATACAATGTCCCGTAACTTCCTATAGCTGTGAGACCTCACAAAACCTTGATCAATTCATCGAATTAAATACCTTTAATTAATTACGATCGCTATCTTAGCTTGGTCTGTGGATGGCAATTAGTCGTAGTAGAGATCCTTTGTTACGACTAACATGACGTCTGTTAGTTCCTGTTTTAGCTACCTTCTAAGATTACAACCAATGAATAGCGGTGAAGGATTCTGGTTTTCATGAATATCTGGATAGGATAATGATCGGCTTATGGACTCCGTTCAATGCAGTGTCGCAACTTCATTCAAATAGTGCAGCTGTAAATTATCTGCCTTCTGAAGACGATGAAGACCTTGTTACGATTTAATATTCTATGTATCTGCGTTTTCTTCTTAAAGAAATTTAAATTTTAGCTCGTAAAACTGTTGAGATTATTGATAAAACTTGAAATCTTTCTACTAAGACTAAAGGATTGAGTGGAAACCGATTATATAAGAGCGGTAAATCGTCCCGAGCAACTTTTAATTGTGAAATATCGCCTACAAGCACATTTCTAAAACATGTACCTTGTAGGCGACGAGCTAGTAACCTGCCACCACTTATGAATTATCGATAGACATTGCGGAAACTATTTCTGTAATAGTATCAACTTCTATTATTCCTATATTATTATTAAGATAGGTAGTCTTACCCAAAGGATTTCTATTATTACTGGTCTTTCGAAACAAATTTCGACATGACGAAAATATCTATTAAGGTTCTTTGATTGATTACTACCCAATCAATATCAACGGATTGAATTCATTAATAAATTGCTTTATGTTTTGTTGGATGAATGTATTTGGAATGTATGGAGCTGACGATTATGTTCATGTTTTATGTAAAGAATTGTAATTATACAGAAGGCGATACCTAGTAAGATACTTCAATATCGACCAATGTAGTTATGTTAAGACTAACATTTATATAGAAACTTGTACGTATAGCAGAATACATTGACATAAGCGCTGGTATACTGCCGTTCTTAAATGAAACCCCCTATCCTTCGACTGCTAGATTTTCTTTTATTATGATTATACTTACAATATCCTTCTTTTTTCAGATGTCGGCGATTGATCCCGACTGCGGTGTCAACGCGATCGTCAACTACACACTCGGAGATAGCTTCGCCAGGCCACAGTTCTCCGTCAAGGCTGACTCTGGCGAACTCTGCGTGACAGCTCCTTTGGACTATGAAGCCCACAGCGACTTTGAATTCCCTGTCATCGCTACTGATAGAGGTTTGTATTTTGTTTCAAAGCTTTTGTCAGTACAACCCACTGCTCGGCACTGGTTTCCTTCCAGAATGAGAAGGATTAAGCTTCAGTTCAAGTTCACTACGCTGACAATGCGGGTTGGCAGACTTCACGTGCCATCCAGAAAATCTCTTAGGCATGCAGGTTTTCTTATGATGTTTTCTTATGTTTCTATATGTTTATTATTATTATTGTTAACTTTCTATATGTTTCTGTTATGTACTAATTCTTAGACTCTTTTGAAAGTCGTGTTCAGTTTGCTTTAGATTTTGGCGATGCAGCACTGCTTTGGATTTCCGCCATCTATCTGTCAGTGTTAATATAGTGATATTAGTAGACTTTAAAATATTGGGCAATTGTATCCTAGAATTCTTACACTATAGCGATAAATTGTAAACAACCAATTGCTACATGAATAATATTCAATAAATATTCGTAAATAGGCTTTGTTCAGGTATAAAGTAATTAAAATATTTTGTTCAATTTAAATCTGGAGGTCATACCTCGCCCATTAATTAACTCGTACATTCTAAAATGTGATGTAATAAATAGTTTGATTAAGAGAAGTAATAATTTGAATTAAGCTGCAGGAGGACCAATCCCTAGAGCAAACTATTCTGAAGCAACTGTTCTTTGGTAAGAGCATAATTCGTTAAATTAGGAATATTTATCTAGATTATAATTATAATCTATTTTGATGAATGATGCCTACGTAGATATAGATTTATTGTTCCAAATAATAATTGATAACAATTCTGTGTTGATTATTAAACTATTTTTCTTTATTATCAAATATTTCCCTGTAACTGCAAAAAAACTTTTAGTAATATCTATTTTTACTAACATTTAAAATATTGATTTAAGGATATATCATGTGTTACTACCGTTTTATACATATATTTTAGAATTCCACTAACGCTTCCAATTTATTTGTGCAATTATATACCTACTATATTCTGCCAAAGTGGGTTAACAACATTCCCTGCGTAGACCTTTATTAATTTTCTAATAATTAGCTCTATGCAATATTATCTTAGGTACAGGTAAATTGTGTTACGATGTGGGACACCCGTATTTAGCTTTAATGGACACTCACCTAAGATTTCAAGCCATGTCACTTTGAAATTTTTGATTACATGATCATAAACGATCACCGTTAAGGGCCCGGCGGAGCTTGAATTGCTCACAAAAACGGAATACCGAAATAAATCGTATTTTATTTTATATCGTATTACGGTATTACGTTTGTAAGATAAATTCGGTCCGCCTGACTCTTAAGAACTTTCATTCGCAAAACAAAACTACAGAAATTAAAGGACAGTGTTAATTGTTATATTGTTGTAACCTTTCTTAAATTAATATATTTACGCCGATTTTACTATCATCCTAAGTTTCGTTAATTCTATCTACTAACTGCATAGTTTCATAAATAACAACTGTTTCATTATATATTTTAACCAAAACGATTTGTCCCCTTGATTTAAGAAGTATTCTACTATCGCACGCCCTGTAAAGGCTGATTTATTTCCAATAATTATATTGTCACGATACTTTCAAGAATTACATCATCAAGGCAAACCAAACTGTGAGTAATACGAAAATCTTTAAAATATCCACGATTTGCAGCGATTTCGAAGCCCCATCACATTGGCGAGACCGAAATAAATTCCGCCGATGTCCGTCCGCGGCCCGAAAGTCGACCCCGCTGATTTATGGGGAGAGAACTGTGCAACTATCACTTGGTGTTTTTATTTCCTTAGCTCGAGCGGCTACTTTGTCTTTTGAAACGGAATTTTCGAGAACATTTTGCAGTTTTTAATACTGTGACGTCTGTGTTTTGGCTTCGAAATGGGAAAATTATAATTTTTGCCTAAAAAAGATTGTAGTTAGTGAAAGGTTTAGTGAAACTATTCATATTGTATAGCACTGCATCGTTACAAACGTCTAATGTCCAAATAATAATTAATTTCATGAAGACATTGTAAAATACTTTACGAGATAGTGACCTAACGTGTTGGATAAGTAAAATTATTAATAAACCTTTAAGTTACTGTACTTTAAGGATTATTAAAATTTTTACTGTTACCGCGAATCTACTAAGCCTACCGTCTTTCAATGTATTTTATGGGTACTTCATTACTGCATAGCCTTTAATAAATGCCAATAAAAAGCTTAGTCATAGATATCAAAAATTCAATGTAAAAATTAAAGGTAATTGAATAAATCATCTCTGCATTCAAAAGTAATATAAAAATACCTTTATTGAGAAAAGTCGTATTTACAATCTAAAAACCTGCTAAACGCGTTGACAAACGCATAAATCAACCACCTGCCAATTAGAAATAGAATTACAAACAATACGAACAATCAATACCAATTATTTATTCGCAGGAGGCCTGTCGACGACCGCTATGGTGAAGATCCAACTCATCGATATCAACGACAATGTACCAGCATTCACAGTTAAGGATTACAACGTGTCTCTAAAAGAAGGACGAATCTCAAACGAGCCGATTATAGCTGTATCCGCAACGGACTCTGATTCAGGAAGATTCGGTACTATAACTTATAGAATTGTCAATGGAAATGAAAATGATGTCTTCAGAATAGATAGGAGTTCTGGAGAGATTTTGGTCACGAAACCAGCTTTGGTACAAGCTAATTTGAGATTTGATTTGGAAATCTCAGCAACTGATGGGGGAGGATTGACAGCTCCTCAGAATGCTGTGGTACATGTGTCAGTCATGCCTGCAGGCATCGGATCAGCGTTATTTGATAAGCCACGGTACAATTTTCGAGTGAAGGAAGACGTCAGAATCGGGACAGTTGTTGGGAATCTGAAAGCTACTGTTGGTGATAGAGGTAAGTGTCAGTTTTATATTGTAGATTAATGTTTATGAATTGTAGGTTGTAAGTATAAACTCGAAACCGATTACTTTTGACTCAAAGTTCCATTAACGAAAAAGCTTCTATCATATCAACAAGAACCGTTCGTAATTTCTCACGCTTACTTCAAAACCCTAATTAAGATTAATTATATTATCATTATATAGCTGAAACTTGAAATTAAACTGGTAAAAACAAGAATATAAAAATAACGCATGCGTGTATAAAAATATTAAAGTGTAAAGAAGACTTCATTTAAAAGAAAAATTCTGAGAAACCTACGTTTGTTGTTTAAACAAAAACATAATCAATTTTGATTGTCAACATATCGTTAACATTCCAGGAAAGAAAGCTAGTATAGCTATTATTATGTTTGTAAAATGAGCCTTAAAAGCAGGTTCTAAATGACATAATTCAGATATGACTGAGGTACTTCAAAGTATTGGATTTAATTTTACTGTCCATGACTTAAGCGGAACTTACGTGTGTATCTTGTTCGTGTTCTGTTTCTTAAATGGCATCATCAGACTCTCAAATTCAAAATGTTTATACTAATTGAACATTGTTATCATTTATAACTTCTGTAAGATCAATCAAATTGAATTATATATTTGTGAAATTTTGTTTTAACTACTAAGAAATTGTCTATAATGGCAACGAGGTTTAACACGTCATAGGACTGAAATACCAATGTAATAGTTTTAACTGTTATGTTAATCCCAGAGTTTTTTATTAGGTTAAAAGTAACTATCTCGCAATGTTTGCAGGATATCACAATATAAAGTACAAACGACTCAATGATACTACCGTTGACCGGTATCACCTTATGGCTTCATTTTGCTTTAACAAATTTATTGAAATCGTGCTCAAGTGGTTTCTATTCAAATGAAAAGCTTTTAGCGTCTTCGTAAAGTCTTTGGAAACTAGGCTAGGTGCATAGGTCCTGTATTTAAAGTTAAGTACCATTAACATAAGTACAGTTTGATGTATAAAGAATTGTATTTCGTACTAGTGGGGTTTTACGTTAATCGTGATAAGTCCGGAATGCTTGAAATTAATGCTAAATGCTTGCCAATTCAAGTTTCCGTTTGTATGAAACCCTTATTCACCCAACTGGTTGTGGTCAGACTATAATTATAACCTTAATGCAAATATTTTTTGCCCACGGAAACATGGATTACTGAAATTATTTTAAAAAAGGTTGATTTTATTTTTAATCTTTTTGCAAAAAACATTCGTATATTCAATTTTGATTCCACCTCCTAAAACTTTTAGGACTTAATATAAAAAGAGCTACCTACATTTTAATATAGCGAATTTTGTATCAATTTTAAGATTTCAATTGCTCTTAGCATTTCTCTTCTGCCTTAGACCATCGACGCGCACGCTAAGATGCCTATACAACAGTACGTAATCGCCCATTGTCTTAGCGAAGATCACGAGCTGACGCAAGCTGGTGGTGCATCCACTTGGTAACGTTTATGAGCGCTTTTGAATTGCTGATGCGTTCCTTTAACCATTTTGAAAAGACAAATAATTTACACGGTGAATGCGACTGAATACATATATTTTTAATGATACGGTTCTTGGCTGCATTTCTTACTGGACGAAGATTTGTTTGCAAAAAGTTTCTGCTAATTCCGAAACTTTATGTATTGAAACTTAGGATGTAGGGAAAACGTTGTCGTCTTTAAAATAATATATACGTATGTTTTTGTAAATGTTTTGTTCATCTAATAATACCCCACGGATCTGACTATAAATACATGGAGGTAACTGCGGTTATTATTCGTTACAGGTTTGCCATACCCAGCAGAGTAACTAGTAACTAGTTACTCTGCTGGGTATGGCTAGGTACCTGGGGGATGATCCAATAATGATAATCCATCAGGTAAACTGGTGGTCAAGTTTAAGCCTATCAAGATTGATTTAAAAAAATATGATGTCCCAAAAAAATAACTAAAAATTACTATCCCATTTTTCTTCGTAATTCGTCAGATATTTTCTATAGAAACCGTGTAAATTTTTGCACAGATGTATAACTGTGTTACTTTATTGAGAGCTTTCTATTTTATCACCATTTTCAGGAACATGCATGCGGTACATACTGCGACTATAAATGCAAAAAATCACTAGTAGGTATTTTAATTAGTAATCACCTTTCATAATCAGTCCACATCACATAAGCTATGGCCTTCTATCACACCGTGACGTAACATGGCAGGTGTGACGATAGCAATTTAATGGTGAGGAAAACCAATTGAATGGTTGCGCACATTCCTGTTTCAATTTATGCCGTTAACGCTGTAATTATTTAAAGTTGCATTGGGTAATTTTCTCATATCTTCTAAGGTGGAAATGCAATAATTTAGTATCAAAGCGTATAAAAGCTTTGCTGCATAGAACGGTATTTATCGCGCAATCTTTATTTATATTAGAAGCCTTTGGGATTTGACACATTTTACCGTTGAATTTGTTTTAAATTAAATGTTAAAAATTGTTTTTGACCGAGTTCTAAAGTTTAATTTGACAATTATTTTATACATTAATTTATTTATGTAGTAGCTGCAAAAATCTTCAGTTTTTAATTTGGTGCACATGATCAGTTATGAATCTAAAGCAGGATGTCAACATATGTAATACGTATTTAAAACTGTAATATACCAAACATGATTCATAGCTGTTAGTACTATATACCGCAATAACATATTTCCTGTAACATATAATTCTCACGACGCGAACGGTTGATAAATTGTCCATCTTTATTTCTTGCGGAAACATGATTTCTTGAGAAAAAAATGCATCAAATTTTATTTGCCCGCTATCGATCGAATCAAGATTTTTCATGCGTCAAAATCATTATAAAGTTAAATAAAAAAATATAATCTTGCCAAAGAATTTAATTAATTAATGAGTGACTTTGTCGGTCACTAAACCGTGATTTAGCTTTTAGGTGCTTTTAACAGCTTATAATGAAACATTAAAAAGTAATAAAATATTTTTAAGTCAGTGCAAATCGGGGTTATAACCGACATCAAACAATTTTATTGGTATATTTATGACTGACAGCGTTTTAAATTATTATAGATACGCTTAAATGTGTTAAGTCTACAAAAAGGTCCATCCAATTAAATAAATAAAGATATTTTTTATCTTCTAATGGAATATAACATCTGAGCTCATAAAATTGAATCAAATGTTGCATTCTCACTGTTAGTAAATTTAATACATTTTAAAAGCATCTTTTACAACATAGGTAATAACCTACAACTCATCATTTGAGAATTTTTGAATCGTCACCAAGAAATAAGCAATACATACTTATTTTATCCTGTGTAAGAACAGCCACTTGACACACAGTGAACTAATCACAACCTATTCGTGTGTAGAAAACAGTATATGCTACTAGTGAGGCTTTATTTAAAAATTTAAACAGTTTCGCGAAACGGTTACGAATAACAAGAACAGAAGTTTATTATGAAAATAACAGGTGAATATATTTGTATATTATTGTTATATTATGTTATATAGTACCTACTGTTATATCACAGTATAGACAATAAAGCATGTTCGGTATCTCACTTGCGACGGTGCGTTTGGATAATATTTATACAGGTAGGTCCCTGGCCGCTATTACACCGTAGTGGAAAGGTGATAGTACTGTATAAAATAAACCAAACTATAAGCTATTATATTTATGGAACCCGGACGTGGAAGGACATGCTGCATGTATACTGAAATAGCACTTGCCCGCAGTTTCACTCGCATCCCAACAGACTTTTTAAGACCAAAATAAATCTATGTCCTTCTCCAAAGTCTAATCAAAGTCAGAGTCAAAATGTTTTATTTCAATTAGATCATTAAAATAGGTACTTTTGAAAATTTTAAACCCAACAAGAAACTCTATAGACACTATTACTCTTGGTTTAAGCGTTAAAAGAAAACAGCATTGAAAATATTATAGTATGGATAATTGGATAGTTTACCTCGTGGAATTTGCTTTGTCATGGGTGTTAAAAATGGCAAAACTGTGTTAAAAACATCCCCTAGCTTATTAAAAAATAAAGGAAAACCACTATACATGCACTTAAGAATTTTCAATAATTTAGATAGGTATAAAGCTACTCAATTATTGCAATACTCAATACTCATGATATTGACACGATGTATTTTGTGTGACTTCTCATTTAAATTCCAATAGAAAGTCGTTAAAAGGTGTGGCACTTGTTTTAGGATCATAGTGCATTTAATAAGCCCGCAGCTATAGATAATTCAAATTTATTGATAAATCAACGCCCTAAATTAATTTCGTGTGCTCGGACATAAATTAATATTAGGTACCTATACAGGTTTGGTATGGTGATCATTTTGACGATTGATAAATTTTCGACTTAGCGAGCATAGTCATCATCATCATCATCAGCTTTTAAATCGTCCGTCCACGGACATAAGCCTCCTCCATCTCCTTCCACTTCTTTTTGTCCTGGGCTGCCATCATCCAGTTGACGCCCGCCTGTCTTCTTATTTCGTTCGCCCATCTTTCTGGCGGACGACCCCTGCCCCGTTTCGTTTCTCGTGGCCTCCATTCTAACGTTCGTCTGGTCCACCTGGCCACGTCCATGCGCGCAATGTGTCCTGCCCATCTCCATTTCTGTGCTCGCAGCGAGCATAGTAATAAGGGTTAAAACTGGCTAAGATGATGTTCTGGATGACTGGATAAGATGTTCATCGTATAGAGTAACAATATTAGCCAAAATTTAAGATTTGACGTCTATCTATATATTATGACGGAATACATGTAAGATTTGTGCAATGAAGATTCCTGCATTACATAATATCCTATGTATATAGTATACATAATCAACCCATTATACTGTCCCACTGCTGGGCACGGGTCTCCTCTCAGAATGAGAGTGATTAGGCTAAAGTCCACCACGCTGGCCTAGTGCGGGTTGGCAGACTTCACTCGCCATCGAGAAAATCTCTCAGGCATGCAGGTTTCCTCACGATGTTTTCCTTCACCGTTTAAGCGCGTGTTAATTAACTATTAATACGTACATGACTTCGAAAATTCAGAGGTGCGTGCCTTGGGTTCGAACTCGAGACCTTTGACTGCCAATCCAACGGTCATACCACTAGGCTAGCACTGCTGTCTCTAGATGTAGTATAGCTATCCTTATATATATTTGTAGGGGGTCTATCAATGCATTTGTCTATGCAGGACCTATCTCCCTCTCTCTTCACTACTAACCGTACACATAGTGGTGATAGAGCCTTCTTTAAAATAAATAAAATAAAAATACGTTTATTTTCTACCACAAATGTAAGATGCAATTTATATTGTTGATAATTTAAGGGTGGACTGGAGTTTAGGCTTCGTAAACCCTGTATTTCAGGACTCCAGATCTTCTTGCCTACTTGCCTACTTCTTTATCTTTGGTCTCCTCTTCGCTCTACCCTTGATAACACTCTAAGAAACCCATCTATCTATCTAGTCTGAATTTTTCCACTGAAGATTCAAGTTACACAACGGTGTAATAGTCATCCACAATACTGGCCCACGTATTCTGTTGTAAGTTCTAGCTCTGTAAATCACTGAATTGCTAACTCTACCGTTATAGTACGTTGTGCACTTGTCTATGGGAATTCTACGCCATGACTCCGCCATTGTTAAGACATAGATAGCGGCCGCTTAAGATTCATGGAGTTTGAAATACTGTATAAGTATAGATATTGAATTATTGTCTTGACCGTTTTATTCGCTTCTAAGTATCTAATAACTACCTCTTATGTCTAGTGGTGCTAAGCGCTACTTGGTACTATGCGAGAGGTTCGAATAAGTAGGTTCCTATTTCCAGTTCGAGCAAAGTGTTATTGGTTTTTTTATAAAATTCTCAGTAGCAGTTGGATTTGTGCCTGGTTAGTGGAAATGGACTCGCCCCCCATACGTGGGACTTAAATATATTGGCGAACTGTGGGTTTTCGTTACACTTCTGCCTAACATTTCGAGGAATACAGGCATACAGTACGTTATATTACGTAACTTATTGCTTATATACATAACATAATCAACTCATTATACTGTTCCACTGTTGGGCACGGGTCCCCTCTCAGAAAGAGAGGGATTAGGCGTTTGCCGTTTGGGTGCCGGTTCGAAACCCACCCATTGCACTACCAACGTGAACCCACTCATAACACAAGCATAAATGCTTGTGTACGAGCTTAACACGACGGGTTAACAGGAATACTAGTAATATGCGACCCACATTGCTAGTAAGCTTTTAAAAAAAAAATGTAAATTATTATTTAAAAAAAAGTTTCTATGGGAGGTGACCATGTGCAGTAGTAATAATAAACTAATTAGTTAGATCACAATACTCGTATCATCTATGTATTGCAAATCAAATCATAAAATTGAGTTGATTTTATCTTAAAAATCACATTGTATTTATAGCATCGATGTAAGTAATAAGCGATTGTTACTTTGTCCTAGAAATGGAACTAGATGCAGCCGCAGCTGAATAGAATAGAACAAATCCTTTTATGTTAATAAAAGCGCGGCTGTTGCGTTTGAATTCCTCGGTTCAATTCCCAGGTCGAGTAATGTTATTAAGTTTGTTATAATATTTTCAGTAGATTTATTATTTGAAACAAAAAATGTGTCTGACAAGAATTTTCTCGGATGAAAAAAATCAACAACACTGCTTATCTACCTGTAGGTCAAAGAAATATATGTACCCTGTGGAATCGAAGAAGCCCAGAAGCCTATTACTCAGCCAAACGTGTCAATTGTGGAAAATCTTCCAATCGTACCAAATGTGCAATAAATGTCCCGCTGACGCTTATAACATAGACCTAACCCGAACTCGCTCTGAGTTTAATTAGAAAGAGCTCCATAACGCCTGTGTTCAATATAGACGCACGCCCCTTCAGATTTATTACAGCTGGCTCGCAGATAAACATCCATTAATTAAAAAAATATTATATATTGAAGTTTATGGACGAGACAAACGAGTTTTCTGAATGGGCACTTGCCAAATATTGCGATGTTGTGATAGTCCCGGTTATGAGAAAAATGCGATTGAGTGTGTTTTTAACATAACATACCATCACGCCTGTATTCCCCGAAGGGTTAGGCAGAGGTGTACTTAATGTACACCCACAGTTCGCCGGTATGTTTAGGTCCCATGTTATAGGGGGCGAGCCTATGGCCATTAACCGGGCACAAATCCAGACTCCGAGCTGCTAATGAGAATTTCATAGAAAAACCCAATAACACTTTGTTCGACCTGGGGATCGAACCCAGGACCTCTAGTGTAGCAGTCTCACTTGGGACCACTAGACTAATGAGGCAGTATGTTTTTATTGTTCGAAATTCGTGGTCCCGTGAGATTTTCTTTTGGTGCACAATTTTATTTCATCTAAGATCACTCAATCACTTGTATCAATCTCAAGAAACTTAACCAAGGTTTTCATTTTTGCTCCATTGTCTTTTACTTTTTAGACTCCTGAATTTATATTTTAATATCTATTTTCACTTGAGATAAAACTCCTTCTTTTCAATATCAATTTCGATGCTTAAATTTTCGGTGTCAGTTTTAATGATCGATAACTAAAATTATCGCGTCTAGCTGATGTGCCAAAACATCATCTATAAACCTAATTAAAATTAAAATTTCGATTATCGATACAATAATTAGCGTTCGATTACCAACTAATCAAATATCGATTTGACTAGCACCACCGTTAGACCACACATCGCACATATTATATTAATTTATCACGTATGACAGTTAATCTTGTAAATAATTCCGATCTCCGTTATCATTGCATAGTCTAAGAATTATTCGGTCGTCATTTGAAGGCACTCGCCAAAGTCGCCTTGTAGTTTCAGTCTTCGTAAACAATATTATTTTTATTGTTATTAAGCTTTCTATTACATTATACTTAAATCTATCTAATTATCGGAATCCTGTGTGGCCTGTCATTATTCAATGAATCCAAATATTATAATATATTTGAAACTTGTTGAAAGTTTCACAGAGTACAGTTATCATTGATACAGAATCTCTAATCAAAACTGAATGCAATAAAAGTTAAAAAGCTATTACAAATTTAATACCCTTGAAAGAAGAACTCTCTAATAGGAACATAATATCGAAGATAAGAAACAGCATTCTTTCAAAAAAAGAAAACAAATGAAGGGACACGGTCGCGCAATAATATGAATACCATTACGCAAATTAGAGCCGATAGCTGGAAGCATAGCCTTTTGTGTAGACAATCAGACAGGGACTGTCTCAGTTCTTAGACATAAGCTATAGTGATATATAATACCTTTAGAACATAAAGAGGCCGTAAAAGTGATATCTGTGGGGTAAATACAGATGATAGACTACAACCAAAACCTCGCAAGAGGAATGCAGGAACTGGTCCCGTAGGCAAAGCAGAGTCTGGTAAACTAGGATTAAAAAAGATATTGAAGCTTGTAAGGTTTATTCCGTACCTGCTCCACAAGGAAAACTAAAAACAAAAAAGACAGTCGAACAAGGTAATATATTTAACAATAATTTTGACAGGTAAACCGCTCCAAAATTAGGTACTTAATATATTTTTGGGCATTTATACAATAATGTTTGGTCAAGATTTAAACCTCAACTTTATTAACATTAGAAGGATTAAAGTAACCCCTTGTGATTTTATGATAGGTTTAAAAAATAAGTTAAAAAATTTCACGCTCCCGTGCAATCGAACAGTGACTGAAAATTTGAAATTCGAATCTGGAGAAATCCAAGGATACGTTCGGATCTGAGTGCGCCGGCGTCGAGTAGGGTGGCCAGTTTTACGGGACTATGCGAGCTAGTCTTTTTTGCGATGACTGATTTAATCTTAAAGGTGAAAGGTTGTATGAAAATGAACTTTAGCTTTACCCTTGGAATATAAATAGATAATGGAGCACTGACATTACGATTTTTCCTTTTTAAAGTTTATTTGGTAACTTAAACGATAGTCGCATTTGTAGAACTTATCCAGTTGTTGCTTTCAACGAACTGAATATAACGTTAACTATCGGGTTATCAAAGACGACCTAGATGCGATTTTAATCGAAGTTCATTAATTAAGTCCCAATTAAAGTTCAGTATTGCAAATCAAGGGCAAATCTCAATTTTACTTTCACCTTTAGTAGGTACTATTTCCATTTGCGATCTGTTGGTAGCCCTACAGGTAGCACACCCAAATAAATCCAGTGAGGTCGGCGAACCCTCACCGCGGCGACAGTTTTTGCCGCGTAAAATTTTAGACCTCCTTTTTTAAAGGTCCTGTAGGTACCTCAATTATTTTCGACTTTTTCCACTCGCGTTATTCGAACTTCGTATTTGATTCAACTTATTTTACCGTGTAGGTGTTTAATAGGTGTAATTTTGTTCCCGACAATGTTGTACGTCAAACAACGCGTGAGTAACAAATGTTTGTACTTATGTTAAAAAAAGATTTAAGTTCTGAAGTTTTACGAAAACACACATTTACTTTAGCACAAATTTAAAGAAAAAAATATCATGATCTAAGCTAAATCACTTAAGTAAGTAGGATATAATAAGATAAAGACAAGACAAGACAACCTTTACTTTTTAACATTCAATTGCTCACACCAGTTTTGATATTCTCTACCTTTCCTCATAGAATTAGTAATTAAGTTTATTCGTGCAGAGCAAACAGTCAAAATCAGTTAATGCTATGTTCCATTCAGTACTTTGCCTTACATTCACTAGAGTTAGTAATTTATAACCTACTTTCATTCATTTGCGCTACTTAACAAACCGTCATTCTTGATGCAGTATCTCCATGAAATGAACTGCATTTTAATAATACTGTTGCATTAACTAAGTATAAATACATACATAACATAACATACATAATCAACCCATTATATTGTCCCACTGCTGGGCACGGGTCTCCTCTCAGAATGAGAGGGATTAGGCTATAGTCCACCACGCTGGCCTAGTGCGGGTTGGCAGACTTCACACGCCATCGAGAAAATCTCTCAGGCATGCAGGTTTCCTCACGATGTTTTCCTTCACCGTTTAAGCGCGTGATAATTAACTATTAATACGTACATGACTTCGAAAAGTCAGAGGTGCGTGCCTTGGGTTCGAACTCGAGACCTTTGACTTGGCAGTCCAACGGTCATACCACTAGGCTATCACTGTAAGTGACTGTAAGTGTTAAGTATAAATAAATAATTGAAATTATAAAAAATATTATAAGATTAGTAATCATTAATAGTTATGACGTAGTTTAAAAAAACAAATAATATCCAAGACAATAAGCAAATTGTAACCATGCATAGCAAATTTACATAAACTGCCAATTAACGACACATCAAAATCGTGGACGCATTATTCAAAACAAAAGATAATCACATTAGATACATTAATTCAGTCAAATTAAAATCTAACAATTCTCATAGGTGGAGATTTACAAAGCTTAATTGAACAAAGTTCGGGGCGCGTGAGTGAGATAATCAGTTTAGCCGTTAATGATTTCAATTTAGAAGGGGCAAGATGCAAATTTATTTTGTAATGCGGAGTTGGACGGTATGCCACGACACAATCAGGGTTGTGACAGAGATTTAAACAAAAATATTTTTATTAATTTTTCGGGAGTATAAAATAAGGTAGATGAAAACTTGAGAAATGATGATACATTACCTACATTTTTAAATCTTTAAGCGTTTAATGATGCAACAAATAATTAAGTTTGACTTAGTGTAGGATATTATAAAAGAGATTACGTACAGACGTATTTATTATGTAAATACTAACAAACAATAATTACTGCAATATGTGATGGACATTTATGTTCACGTTAAGCCCTCTAGCTAACACATAATTGTATGAGGTGTGGGCTTAACTAAAGTTCAAAGTGTTATGATTTGAACTCATGACCTTACTCGTCAACCAATACTTTAGTTTTCAGGATTAATAGGCGATGCCATGTTGCAAATTTCTAGAACCTTTACTCAAAATCTGAACATTTTAGGATATATCCAAAAAAGACGGATCTGAAATCACGACCAGCCCTATCAAAGATTCACTGATTCCTAATTAATCGCCTAAACACTGCCCAAACTTAACTTTCATGGCATAGCTTTATTGTGACCCTTGGATTTGGGTAATTCTTGTCTTCACTAATATAAAATTTTACAGTTAGTTTTTATACAAATTTTCTTGCAATCTACAAACGTTTGGTCAAGTTCAAGTTCAAATGTTTTTATTTCAAATAACCTTTTACAAGCGTTTATGAAACGTTATTATTCTAGTTGCACGGTTCCAAAAGGTTGATCCTATGGAAAAGAATCCGTCAAGAAACACAATGGACACTCTTTTAAAATAAATGGTGTTACAATCTTCAGTGGTACATTATTGAGACTGTGTGAACATTGAATGCCAAAGTTGGACCAAAGTCGATAATTACTAGAAGGTCAAAGGTAAAGGCTTCCCTCAGTAATTAGAAAATATTGTTGGCATGGACAGAGCTGGAGGCAAAACTTAAGTTGCCAGTATTTTTGCGACGATTTAATCCAACTAAAGGACCGATTATGATAATTTAAAAGAGTCATGAATTTGAGTTTTAGACACGAAAAGGTTATACCAAATAAATTCTGTTGATCTTAAGTGTGAAATGAAATGTATTATTATTTCGGATTTAGTAGCAATTCTAAATGTTAAGATTGTGTCATCAAAAAGAGGGTTTATTATTAACTGGTAAGCTTGGTTTTAGGATCATTCATTTCGTTGAGATGCATTTGAATTAATTTTGGGTCAACATGGGTATATTTTGAATTCGAAACACTTTATAGTACAAATCCTATTTAAAGCTCTTAGTAATATTAAAAACGAAGAACAAGTAGCTTTCATAAAAAATGCCAAAAAGCAACGACAATTCTTAACAAAAACAACAGTTACGCCAAATCCTGTGAATCCAGCCGAAAATAAGTTTGCGTTTGCGCATCGCCGACTGTATAAAGAGGAGAGACAAAGGGGCGACGCGGGGACCGACAGGACAGAGGAGGGAGGGCCGGAACCAGTTAAACAAAGACTCCGGAGCATGTCCACGAATAAGACTGTATATCAATCTCATGTCAGCAGACCTGCCCAAAACGACTGGCGAAAAAAAAAGCGCGCCGCCCGCGCAAAAAATACGAAACGCCAGAAAAAAAATTTCGACAATGAACCCCTTTAAATTGTTGTGAGAACTGCCAATTAAAAATTGATAGATACAAAACCGTTGTCGGTTGATGGTTTATTTGGGAAAATTTTAACTGCATCTAGAGTTATTTACCTACTTGTTGGAAAATATTACTAATAGATTATTATTTATAGATTATCTTTATTTTCACGTTTATTAATTATTTATAAAAGGAATATTATGTGAATTAAATATGACTACCTATTATTTCTGTTGAGGCAAGACAACTCGTTTTGTTAGAATGACATAGTTCTGGCAGTGTAAGGAAATACATGTTACCTACCTTTACCATTACTGGTTAAACTTTGAAATTCTATGCATACTTGCACTACGAAAGTAAAATCTATTTCTTGAAGAGAATACACTCTTATTAATAAAAATATTAACATTTATTTACATCATTATGAATTACGCTTCCAGTCAACCCACGCCAAAACAACCAAAGAATACTTTTGTATGTAAATCCCGTATCAAACATAACAACGGACAATTAGCAATAAAAACGTTTGGAAAACAAACTAAAAAGTCCTCTGAAGGACAATACAATAGTCGGCAAAGAACATGCTCGACATCCCGGTATTAATTTAGCTCGTATAATTAGTATAGACGTGATGAAAATAGATCTGGACTAGATATTCGGACTGGTAAATGCTATTGTAGGTACTTTAAAAAAGGTAGATGAAGTTTCGGAATACTGTTTACCGTTAAATTTACATAATATGTGAGACTAAGGTTCTTGAGCAAAAATATGGAGATATTTTTTTGGGAATTGTGCTGCTATTTTTAAAAGGTGTTTTGTCTTTTCCGACATTGTATTTTAGAATAGGTATAGGTACATACACACACACACACACTTGGCTTTGCTGGAACGCTGCGTCACCGTCTGGAGGGTGGCGTTAGTGGCTACGACACAGTTCTTTGAACTACTGTAGCTATTATCGTACACTTATCATTATTGTAAACTTCTGTTATGGTTCCAAGAATAAATAAATATCTATTTCTTCATAATATATAAGTCTAATTTCGATATTTACAAATGAATTTAGGAAATTATGGTCTTTTCTATAGCTCCAAATATTTTAGTGTCAATAAATAGATATCTATTCAAAAGTTTTTAGATTTCTAGTTATTACGATTTACGTGAACAATAATGCGGTCTGGAGGAACCCATAAATAGTTATGACGGTCATCGAGGGTTGCTTATGAGCATCACGACATCTGCTTATCTAGAAACGACCCGCGCAGCGATAAGCAATTCCTGTATTATAATACTGACCGGTATATACTCCGTACTGCGAATTTAGAAAATTTCTGCTGAATAGGTGTCTTCGTAAGGAATTGACTCACTAAAGTTTTTAAAGATATTGTAATTCAAGTAGAAGCTAAAGTATACGGTGGGATAGTCGGCTAGCATATAAATGAAATAGAACTAGTTGATGGTCGTAATGTAGAGAATGATCGTGGTATAATATATAATTATAGAAAGCCTGGAAATAACCTCTATCATAGTAAGGACGAAATCTCTGTTGGGTATTGAAATAGAATTGCATGCCTACTTTGATGTAATTAATTAAAGTAATGAAACATTTTTACATATCTATGTACAAAAAGGCGATGTGAATAGATGTGAACCAGATACTGTGCTTTTAAATAATTCAAATTTTTCATTTGCATATAAATTGCTTGAGCTTCATATTTGAATCTAGTCAGTCACGAAGTTAAGTAGCCATTTTGGCGATCAGCAAAAAGTATCAGTATAATTATAGATTAAAGAACAACATGCTGTTATAATGTTATTAAGAGAAAGAATTATAATTTGATAGACATGAATTTTGTATGGGAATTAAGCTTTTTTTTAATAGTACTATGCCGTATAAGTGTTGATATACAATTTATTGTAATAAGTAATTTGTTGAAATCATGTTAAAAGTAAAGTAAAGTAAAAGTATTTGACTTTATGAATTTAAAAAGGCTATTTTCAAGAAAGAACCTCAAAGATTTTGGCAGAAATCGTCTCTAAAATTCTAAGAATTAAGCTTTTACATCATTACTATTAAAAAATTTCGTGATACTATCATCAGCTGAAATACAAAATTCCCACAAAATAACAACATCTTTTCTAATATTGTATCTAACATAATATTTGAACATAATTTCAAGATAAAACACAATATAAGACGGAAAGTAAAATGATACTAATGCATAAATATTTATGGTCTCTATAAACAGTGGTGCGCTCAATTTCGCTGAATGCCCACAAAATGGGAAAATTGAGACGAGTGAAGTCGAATTTGTAATGTACTGAAATGATGTTTCTGTACTTAGAAACTACTGATGTTACTGAATTGCCTTCTAAAAATTTAAATTAACATAATATTTCAATTAAGGGAGCTGGTATAAAAATGATGTATGTAAGATATGGTATTTTTTACGTGGGAGAGCCATGCTTCGGCACGAATGGGCCGGCTCGACCGGAGTGATACCACGGCCTCACAGAAAACCGGCGTTAAACAACGCTTACATTGTGTTTCGACGAGTGAGTGAGGTTACCGGAGGCCCAATCCCCTTTTAAAAGGGCGGCAACGCACTTGTAACTCCTCTGGTATTGCGGGTGTCCAAGGGCGGCGGTAATCGTTTACCATCAGGCGATCCATCTGCTAGTTTGCCCTCTTATACCATAAAAAAAAGATCCAAGACATTTTGATGTACGGGGATTAATTGTAATGAAACGGTGAATAGGTAGGAGGTATGTGCTATATTTCTTTATAGCTTTATTCATTATTATTCAATTTCTTCCACCAGGTCAACAGCCATTGCGATATAGTATCGTCTCCGGGGATTCAGACCATCGTTTCACAATCGAGCCACTTACTGGAGCCATCAGGACTACAGGACAACTGGATCGGGAGACCAGCGCCTCGTACCTATTGAACGTTAGAGCAGCCACTGGAAACCCTTCCAGTTTCGATCAGACTCAGGTAAAACTGAATTTTTTATCATATTAAGTTTGAATAAATGCAGCCGCAGGCTACAAGCTCAACATTGCTCTACGAAAAGCCCTGAGACCGTACCATGACGTGTTATGTCGATCGTTCGATTGATCGTTAACCCAGAGAGAGAGAGAAAGATACCAATCTGCACATTAAAATATACCGCCATCTCTTTCTTATAACCTAAAAATGATCGCGTTTACAAATTATGGTAACTTGCTCTGGATTGAAATAAAAATAAATAATCAGAATTTGTATTTGTAAAATCATTCAGACACGGTCACAGCCATACTACAAGAAAAAAAATAACACATTTATCCATTAAAACAAGAGTGCTCTGCATACAAAAAAACTAATCAACTGCTTATTTCTACCACCAGGTCCAAATAACCCTAGAAGATATAAATGACAACGCGCCAGAATTTGGAACATCTTCAGTGAGGGTCTCAGTTGCTGAATCAGCGGCTATAGGTTCTGTAGTCTACGCAGCAAGAGCTACTGATGTAGACGATGGCAAGAATGGACAGATCAGCTACCATCTAATCTCTGCAACTGGACCTTTGAACACCTTCGCTGTGAATTCTCAACATGGATTAGTTACGCTTTTGAGGTATATCTTTTTTCAGGATTAAAACCTTTTTTGAACATCCTCCATGTTTAACTATTTAATATTGCCACTAAATGACTCATTGGTCATAGTCGTCGTACGAAATATCTTTAGACATTTTTCTTTTCCCTCAGGTCCCTAGACTATGAAAACCTTGTCCGCCATACTCTTACAATCTCGGCTCGAGACAACGGCATTCCATCGCTCAGCGCCAACCTGACCTTAGCAGTGGATGTCCAGGATGTAAACGACAACACTCCGGTGTTCGAACATGAGTCATACAGTGCAAATGTATTGGAGTCCGAAGCTGTAAATACTAAGGTAAGATATGTTTTTAATTTCCAAACATAACAGACCTATTTATATTAAGTTTGATTAAAAATAAAATAATTGTCAACCTCTGAAGGTTGCCAACCTCTTCTAAATAAAAGACGAGATCTGTTCAGTACCGGGACCATAAACATTTTAGAATAGAAAAGCTAAGAAATTAAATAATGCAACAATTTTGTATTAATTTATTGTCATAGACTTACTCACAATAAAACAAAAGATATTTTATTTTATTGTGAGTAGATCTCACTAATTCAAATTTTAATAAAATAATGTTATTGGCAGTTAGATCCGAATGTATCAGTGTTGTACCGATAAAACGTTACAATACGTACATAAATACGGTTAATCTCAATGTTAAAATTTATTGAGTATCGTTTAACGGAACGATAATGATCAAAAGGTATCGGGTTCACGTAACCACAACGAAAAATAAACTAAATATTTTTTAACTGAATTTTATCTTAGTCTTATTTAAAAAGATAAATAGATAATTACGGCTGCTGTTCTGATAAATGTTAAGTAAATTGTGTATCGAAAACTGTTAATTACATTTCAATGTTGTAAATCTATATATTCAAGAAAGATTGTGCAAAGAAATGAAATGTAGGTCTCTGTTGTGAAATTCGTTTTTGTCGCTTATCTAATTAATTTGTAACGTTATTTGGAAGGTATAGGCGGAGATAACATTAATGAGTTCCGTAATTAATTTGACATTTTATCGGCAATGAGTAATACGTAAACTCTAAGTACTGTTACAGTAATACCATGGTTGCCGTTACAAAATTTATTTTGAGTAGGAAATATTAAATTATATCAAATCATTATTTCATATTGACGTTCATTAGTAAAATTATAACCTAATACACGAGTACAAACAAGGGTACTTTTTGGATTTGTCGTAATAATTTAAAATGTCATTCTTAACAGATTCTGGAAATTCAAGCAATCGATAAAGATACCGGCAATAACGCACGCATCACGTACAAAATAGCTGCAGATGCTAACGCAACTGAAGAGTACTTCAAAGTACAACCAACTACAGGCTGGGTGTATCTTGCAAAACCTCTCGACAGAGAAACAACGGCAAAACATAAAATGGTTATAATAGCTATCGACAACGGTATACCACAGCTTTCTGCGACCGCTAACTTAGTCGTCAATGTAATAGACGCAAATGATAATGATCCAGTGTTCAGTAAATCGGCGTATGAATTCCAAGTTGAAGAGAATCAGAAAGCTGGTGCGTTTGTTGGGAAGATTGCTGCGACTGACGCTGATTTGGGAGATAATGCTGTAGTAAGATACAGCCTATTTCCTTCGAATACAAGTTTCATCGTCAATCCTATTACAGGTATTTTTTTTACTTATTTATTTTTTACTTTAATTTATAAAATACGCGTTTTATGTAAGACAAATAAACATAACTTTATTTGTGTCAAATGCTAAAAAATCGAAGTGACTCGTTTATAAAATTGAGCGTAACATTCTCTAAAACCCCTTACTTGGACTTTGATCTCAACATAATATTTATTTTACTACATTTTTGCATATTACTCGTACTTTTGTCCCGACTATTATTCAAACTTAGAAAAAACATCAACATTACTTTTTTGATTAATAACACACATTACTTCGTCTACCATCCAATCCTCATTAGATACGACATCTAGCTGCGATTTATCATTATAATCTTTCTAAAGCTACTGTCGTTTGTTGACCCGACAACAATGACTACTGACATAGCCAAGGTCGGAACATTTTTAACCCTACACGACGCTTATTTGTCATGAGATGAGTAGGCTGATAAAGGCTTGAATGCACCTGTTAAAATGAGTATGTAAGAGTAGTTAAAACTCCTCTTCCATACTTGACGATTCTTAAGACAAGGAATATTAGTCAACATCACTATTGGATATATAGAAATAAAACCACGTTTCAGTATTTTTATAGTTACTGGTCCTTCAGCTCACTTTGTATTCAGCACCTTAAATGGGCAACATATCGAAATATTTTTATTTTTATTATTTTATAATGCTGGTCAAAAATGGATCACAACTATATTGGACATCCACTGGCACTACATGGATCATTACATCGTGTACAGAGCTAAGAACAATGATATTTTACCGTATTACCAAATACTCGTTCGTATTTGATCAGGCAAGCAACTTCCAGCCGGCCACTTGCCCTTTGTTTAGCTTGCCGGCACTTTTGAAAGCTAAAACCCAAAGTATGTAAGTCCCTTGAAACTCATTGATAGAGCAAACATGTAGGATAAATACGGCCATTTTAATACCTGCACAATTTGAGCGTATGGGGAGCAGATCCGATGGCTTTATTTGTTTTCTACCTTCCCATGGCCCACTTTCTATGCTTCTATGTAATTATGAAATTATTTCGAGTGTCTGCTTGTTGGATATTTTGAGGGATATTATTTTGGGAATCAAAGATGATATATAATATAATGGTATGGTATTAGATATTTTCTATAATGCTCTCACGTTATACATAGATTATTACGATGTATTTAGGTTTTGTGAGATACACACAGAAATGGTATTTAACTATGCACGATCGTGATCTTTGCACTAGACACTTTTGCATGTGACTTCGCCTAGTTCAAACGCACTTACTACTGCTGCTTAGAACTCCACTAATCCAAAATGGAAAAACAAGTGTGGTGAGTAGCAAAAACTATTCCATGTTTAGCGTTGTTTACATCAACTAATAAGATATGCAAATAAGAATCCTCTGATCTTATCCCAACGATGTTTATCGACGAAATCGTGCGAGTATTAAGCATGGCATAAAAAGGGTGGCTGGCAGTTCGTTATTCTCAATAACTGACTGATGAATGGTGGAGCTTTTCGTCTCAATTCGGCTTATCGGCGATCGCACCCGAACACTCCCGAGCTAGTTAGCGAGGAGCGAGTGAGGGCTAAATTCGTAAATCATTTGCGACGGCTGTATGTGGCCCCTATTGGAAGTTAGCGGTCTTCAACAGGTGCACCCACAATGTTTCCAGTGGCAAAAACTCTGCCTTTTATGAGCATTGATAGCCGTCGGTCCGTTTGTGATCTTTGAAGTTTTGATAGAACTGGTTGATAGGTTTCGTCAGTAATTGCCCAGTCCCTGTAAACATGGATCAAAAAGATGGAAGATGGAATATTTTTTACGTGGGAGAGCCATGCTTTTACGTGGGAGAGCCATGCACGAATGGGCCGTCTCGACCGGAGTGATACCACGGCCTCACAGAAATCCGGCGTCAAACAACGCTTACGTTGTGTTTCGTCGAGTGAGTGAGGTTACCGGAGGCCCAATCCCCTTTTAAAAGGCGGGCAACGCACTTGTGACTCCTATGGTGTTGCGGGTGTCCATGGGCGGCAGTAATCGCTTACCATCAGGCGATCCGTCTGCTCGTTTGTTAAAGATTAAACATACCGTAACAATACAAGTGGATTAAAATCAAGTAAATAGACGTGTCTTCGCTAGAGTTATATTGATGCAAAGACAAAGTATAATTTTATTATCGCTATTAAAGGTGGTTAGAGATTTGCATGAGCAGATATTGTTGCCATTTCATATGTTACATATGAAAGCTGGTCACCCATTAGTAATGCTTTGCGCTCGATGTATCCACTGACTCATAATGCAATACTAATATTTCTCCAGTGACAAGCGACAGAAGTTCATGGCGTTTGAGGACGTATAAGGATACAAAAACACTTCAACATAATTAATTGTGGGTGGACATGGATCGGATCAGTATTTTTAAATCTTTGAAATTAAAATAACTTTCCAAACACAGACTTATAAGTCAGAAGTATTCATTTATAAATTATGTAAACATTTAAAACGTATTTTTTTATAGTAACAGTATGAGAAAGTAGCTGGAGATAGCATTTCAGTTAGTTAAGTTCAATTTTTTTGTATTATCAATCGACAAATTGACGACAATTTTTATTGAAAAGGTCATGGCACCCTCCGGACAAGAACCCACAACGGGAGGCAACGGACAATGAATTTATGCGCGTCAATTGCGAGTTATAAACGTCGTCGCTCGCGCATGCGCCGTGACCCGCCATTAACTATTATTAAAATATTGCTATGTAGGAGCCTGGCTATTCTCTCCCATGTTTTATTACAAGGCTTACCAGTACTAGATACTGTCGTCGGCTATTTAAAGCTCATATGTTACAAATGTACGTGTAGGACGCACAGGGCTCTACAACTCGTTTTGTTGACGGATATCTTTTATTTTCATATGTTCTCAAATGAATTATAGGTGTAAAATGTTGCTGGAATCTTACCGTGGACAGAGTGCTATAAATTGCAGCAATAACAAACAGGGTTGGAACAAAAAAGGTAATTGTGATCAGAGATGACGCGATAATAAATGATTTGGCCTTTTGTCTCAAGCTAAGTTAGGTTATAAAATTTGCCGTCTATTTATATACTTAACCGAGTTAAAATCTTTAGAGAATATAAAACTTTCTTTCACAAGTACATTATTGTGAAAGAAGGATTAATATTATATTATAGCAATTTAGTCCAAAAATACTTCTAGACATAAAAATCTAAAACTATCGATTTATTTCCATTCTCCAATGCTGTTGCATTTTCCGGTCATGCGTCTCTAAAAACATCTTATACCGTATGTTAAATCTAGCTATACAAATCAAAAGCTTGACTTGATAAATTAAACTCAACGGTTTAAAGCTACTAGTATTTATTACTATGCCATCATGATCCCTGCCCTCTCGAGCGAAGTCTTCTAAGTGTTACCTTACACCACAACAATAATCTTTATCTCGTACAAAAACAGAAATCAGCAATCATGAAGAAAATATTACCATTTACCGCAGACACCAAAGTCAAGACTGTCCAATATTTGCGGTGGAAATAAGTTTTTTTTTTCTACTTCTTGCTTCCCATCTCTCATTACAGCGGTTTCTGGCACATCTCATTATCTTCCTATAAATCCAACATCTTCACAATTATACACTTTAATACCTGTTTGGGCTTATTGTTGTTTGCATCATAATAATACCGCGATATTCATTTTTACTACCCTGTTTCTGTCATCACAATTTTTAGGCGCTCGATATGGAGTTTCGGATAATCATAGTTATTCTGTCCTGAGGCGATCTCTTTTATGTACGCTTAATTTTAGGTTGCGGTCTTAAAAGTAATCGATTTGAAATTGACAAAATTCTTCGGTCATGTGTTGTAAAGGGACTTTAGTAAAAACGTGTGTAGTTTCATGGTGGGGCAAGCAATTTAAAGTGTATTTGTGCATTAAAGTGGAATTGAGTTTTCTGCCGAGAATTTCTAAAAATTATCATGTGGATAGTATTTTTAAGTCTGTATAACACAATTATTTCAATGAAAAAACTGATGAAAATCATTGTATTGTTTTTAATTAAAGATTATGTCTAAAGTTCAATCTTAAAAATATTTTTTTACTTTACTGTGGATTGTTCATCGTTACAAAAATAATTTATTCCTAATATCAGTATCTTTTGTTACAGGAATAATCCTAACTAAAGAAATTTTAGACCGAGAATTTAAGTCATCGTACTCTTTATTTGCCGAAGCAAAAGATCAAGGGTCGTTGGCAAGATCCAGCAGAGTTCCTGTTTCCATTAAAATTACTGATGTAAATGACAACCCACCTGAAATAATAGACCCTAGAGAAGATGTGGTCAGCGTTAGAGAAGAACAACAGCCTGGTGCTGAAGTCGCAAGAGTCAAAGCAATCGATAGAGATAATGGAGTCAATTCTACCATTAAGTATTCAATCTTAAATGAAAGAGATATGGATGGAGTCGGTGTCTTTGTTATTGATGCTAATACAGGAGTAATCAAAACTAGCACAGGTAACGCTAGTCATTTGTTTATTTGTATATACCAAAATTATGACGTTTTAAATTCTTGAAGTATAAGTAGGTATGTAGATAAAAATTAATCAAAATATCTACGTTACCTTTTTTAGTGTTGGACCATGAAGAGAGATCAATTTATCGACTAACAGTAGCAGCGACTGATGGAGGTACACCACCAAAGCAGACAGTGAGGCAGCTTAAAGTTGAAGTTTTGGATTTAAATGATAACAGGCCAACTTTTACGAGCTCTAGTTTATCATTCAAAGTAAGTACTCTATTGAAAATATTCACGCAAGTTTCATACAGTCATACTTTCATTTTAAAATTAACAGTACGCCATTAAAAATATTATAATAAATATAATATTTTTCAGGTAAAAGAAGACGCAAGGATCGGCCATGTTGTTGGAACTGTAGCATGTTGCGATAGCGACATAACAGAGAACTTAGTAAACGATGACGATGAAAAACAAATATCATATCTACTCATGCCCCTCACCGCTGATCACTCCCCTGGTACCTTTGAGATCGACCGAAAAACAGGCTCATTAGTCGTAGCCAGGCAATTAGATAGGGAAATTCAAGATGAATACCGTCTAGAAGTTAGAGCATTAGATACTTCAGCAACTAATAACCCTCAAAGTAGTGCTGTAACAGTAAAAATTGAAATCGTAGATGTCAATGACAATTCACCCCAATGGCCCCAAGATCCTGTAAATATCGAAATATCAGAACTTACGCCAATAGGTATGATAGTATACAATTTCACTGCCAAAGATGCTGATGCGGGGCCCAACGGAGAATTGAATTTTCGAATTGTATCATCTTTGCCAGTGACTAAAAATGTTTTCAACTTAGATCCACTAACTGGGTCTCTTACGCTGACCTCGGAACTTGATTATGAAAAGCTAAGAGAATATTGGCTAATTGTTGAAGCGACGGACTTGGCAACTAATGTTACAGAAAGAATGGCAACATCAGCCACTGTGCACATTTCTGTAACTGATGCTAATGATAATACGCCTTCTTTTGTATCTGCTAACAAAGTCACAGTTTCACTTAACACACTAACAGGTAGTTTTTATCAAGCACTAGCCATAGATGCAGATTCGGGAGAAAATGGAAAGATTTCTTATTACATATCTGGCGGTAACGAACATGCCTACTTTTCTATGGAATACGACGTTGGAAAACTAACGTTATCCAATAAATACTCCCAAGATGTATCCAGGGTTAGACCAGGGCAGTACAAGTTGAATTTGACTGCTTCAGATCATGGTATTCCATTCCCAAGACAAAGCCACATGACGCTACAGTTGACTCTACAAGAGTCAACAAATATACCACCAAGATTTACAGATGTTTTCTACAGAGCTAATATTAGCGAAGATATTCGGCCGGGCAGTTTTGTAACGAGGCTGTCTGCCAAATCTACTAGAGGGAGTGCAAGTAAGTTAGCGAATTATATTTATTTAGTTTAGCTTAAATTAATTAGATATCTATTTAAAATAATTAATACCTGAGATGGTGATTTGAAAATAAAACATAAAATTATTTTGTTTTAGGTAACCTCACTTACATGATACCACCTGGAGTGGCAGACGATAAATTTGTAATAGACGAACGCCTCGGTACAATCACTGTCAAAATTAAAATCGACAGAGAAGAGAGAGACCAATACATATTCCCTGTTTACGTCACAGACTCAAGCACTTTTCAATCTACAACCAATTTTGATGTTGCTACAGTCACAATTAGCGTTATGGATGTGAATGATAATACACCTAGTTTCAAAACAGGCTCATGCTACCCCTTAGTCGTCCCTGAAAATAATGACCCTGAAGTTATACACACTGTCGCAGCAACTGACAAAGATATTGGTGCAAATGGTGTCGTTACATATAGTATTACATCAGGAAATAATGGCAATAAATTTTCAATAGATTCTACTACCGGAAAATTGACGGCAAGGACTCTAGACCGTGAAACACAGTCGAAATATCACTTGACAATTACTGCCTTTGATCATGGATCACCTGTAGCATTACAAGGTTCCTGTAACATCACAGTTATAGTTGAAGACCAAAATGACAATGATCCAGTTTTTGACACTGGGCACTATTCTGCCGCTATACCAGAGGATGCTATGATTGATACGTCAGTGATTAAAGTTAGAGCTACTGATGCAGATTTGGGCTTTAATAAACGTATCGTTTATTCTTTGGCTAATGAAAGTCAAGGCCTATTCAGAATTGACAACAAGACTGGGATTATTTTTACAACTGGGTAAGTGCATATTCTACTAGAAGTCTTTATAAGATTATTTATAATCATTCATAATTTATGGTTCTATTGATTTGTACTCTTTCTTTTACAGAACTTTTGATAGAGAAAAGACTAACGTCTATCATTTTGAAGCAGTAGCCACTGACGAGGGGCGATATATTACTCGATCACAAAGGGTTTCAGTAGAAGTTACAATCAACGATGTCAACGATAATAAGCCCATCTTCACGAAGTACCCTTTTAAAGAACAAGTAGCCACGTTAACACCCCCAGGTCAAAGTTTACTCCGAGTTTCAGCCACAGATAATGACATAGGAACGAATGCTGAGATATTGTATGAACTGCTGGATACTTCAAACCACAAATTTCGTATCAACCCTACTACTGGTGTACTAACAGCTACTCAAAGCTTAGCGAGTGAAAACGGAAAATTAATCCACTTAAAAGTGATGGCCAAGGATAAAGGAAACCCACCCCAAAGCTCCATAGGACTCATAGAAATACGTGTAGGCGATTTCTCGGAACAAACACCTACATTGAACTTCCAAAATGCAACATATAATGTCACTATTGAAGAAAACATGGCGTATGGAAAGGACGTGCTTCAAGTAACCGCAGTTAGGAGCGACGGGCGGCGTCAGAGAATAATTTATGAAATCGGCAACGGCAACGATCAGTACGCTTTTGAAATAGACTCTAACACCGGTATAATAAGAGTCAATAGCTCAGCGAATCTGGATTATGAGTCGTATCCAGGCCCACGGAGGCAGCTTGTTGTAGTCGCGCGCACAGAAGGTCCGCCTGTGCTATACGGCTACTGCGACGTTATAATAAATCTGATCGATCAAAACGACCACGCTCCCAGGTTTACGCAACAACAGTACATCGCGAATGTCCTTGAAGGGAACACTAAGGGTGAATTTGTTGTGCAACTCGCGGCTAAGGATGGCGATCGCGGTGTGAATGCAAGGATATTATACCACATTGTCGACGGTAATCATGATAATGCATTCATTATAGAACCGGCATTCTCTGGGTCGGTAAAAACAAATATCGTTCTTGATCGGGAGATAAGGGAGATGTACAAGCTGACGGTAATAGCTACTGATGAAGGTGACCCACAGATGACTGGGACAGCTACGCTGAGAATCAATGTTGTAGACGTGAACGACAATCAGCCAACGTTCCCACCACCAAATGTCATCTCAGTATCGGAAGGTATGTTTTTACTCGTTTACTCCGCATTCGCATAAATTGCCGTTGGTTGGCCTACCTATCGACTTTTCGAAATAAATTGGTAGAACAAAAAGCGTACCACAAGGAGGGAGGCATTTTACATAATTTGTATTCTCGACTTGGTAACATTGTGACTTTTCGATTCCAACGCTGATATTAAATAAAAGGGACTCCTTTAGGATCAATATTTATTGGATGGTATTACATTTTTTCCAAGTGCATGTTTTAGCGGTTCACCAACGGTCCACGGCATTTGCGTCGCTTTTTATTCGTTTTTTATATCATTGTAAGTCGACAGAGGTTTTGTTTTAGAGAAATTTTATTTTGGCGAATCGTTAAAACGGCAGTCAAACGAAACCCGTCAGTATAAATTGTTTTTGTTTTTAGGAACGGAAGTTGGGACCGTGCTCACATCTGTTACTGCGAATGACGTTGATACATATCCGGCACTAAAGTACTCGATAATCCAAGGGGACAATAGTTTTTCTATAGACCGATATAGTGGAAAGATTGTGTTGAATAGACCTCTAGACTTCGAAGCGAAGAAGACGTTTGAAATAAATATTACAGCATCGGATAGCGAACATATTGCTAAGACGACATTGACGATAAAGGTTACTGATGTGAACGACAATTCGCCTATTTTTGACGATATTTCCTACAACAGAATATTGCCTGGTGAGTTATTATAGTCTTTCGATTTAGATTGCATTATTTTAATTATTGTAAATTTTTCTCGTTAAATATTCATCGAACAAATAATAAAATATAATGTCTTCCTAATTTCAGAAGGCACAGATACCCTAGAGATTGGGTCGGTTAGCGCCAAAGACCGGGATGACGGAGATAACGGCAAGATCGCCTACTCAATACTTCGACCTACTAACGGCTACTACATAGATGCAGTATCTGGAAGCATTTTCGTGAACTACAGTGCTTTACCACCAAACCAGAGAGATACACAGCTGGCTGTTGTTGCTACTGACCATGGAAAGCCTAATAGGAGTGCTGTTGCATCTGTTAGGATCAGTACAGGAGCATCTTCGGAAATCAAACCATTTATTGGACAAGATACATACAGGTACATACACACATAGAAACATATAGGCTGACTGGTGAGACACTGACGATACTGAAGGAGAGTATTCGGTACACGATTCTCGTTATGTAATAAAATGAGGAACTTAATTTTTGACCAACTTTCCCTATTAATAATTAAAGAGTGGATACTTCATCATCAAAGGTAGCCTGCTACCCCATTAGCACGTGGCGAGGTCTTGGCGTAAACAATAGCTCGGTACCTAATCTGTGTTGATAGCTCATCACATGCGTTCGCGCTATATCTATGCGTTGCGTAATTAATTACGGAACTTTCGGTAAATTTACTTATTAGTCAATTAATATTCATTATTAATGTTATTTTTTTTTCTTTTAATTATGATCGTCAAATATCACGTCCTTGAGTATCGTTAATATCTTACCAGTCAGTCTGAATATAATGTACATAGTATATACCTTTATAAATGATACACACTTAGTTATAAATAAAGAAATTATTTCACATAAGCTAAATATTTAATAAACTATAAATAAATATGCTTCTTGTTAAAAAATGTTGTCTTCACGTGTTATAACTCGTACATAACAATTTTGTTATGTATGAATGAAATTTATATATAACATAACATACCATCACGCCTGTATTCCCCGAAGGGTTAGGCAGAGGCGTACTTAATGTACACCCACAGTTCGCCGGTATGTTTAAGTCCCATATTATAAGGGGCGAGCCTATAGCCATTAACCGGGCACAAATCCAGACTCCGAACTGCTACTGAGAATTTCATAGAAAAACCCAATAACACTTTGCTCGACCTGGGGATCGAACCCAGGACCTCTAGTGTAGCAGTCGCACTTGGGACCACTAGACTAATGAGGCAGTCAGAAATTTCTATATAAACGAATAATAATAAGAATCCATTCTCATTTCCAGGATTACCGTGAATGAAGACACCGAAAAAGGATCAACGCTTCTTCAGATTGGTGGTATAAACGACGTTCTCAAAAAATACAACTTAGACATCCATATCATATCTGGAAACGAAGGAGACACCTTCGATGTTACTCTCGAAGGAGCTCTGATTCTACTCAACAAACTTGATAGAGAAACCCAAGATTCTTACGTCCTGGGACTAGCTGCAGTTGAACAAGGAAAAATGCTTACACACAATCAAAATAAAACTTCAATCACAGTATTCGTTACCATAGCAGACGCTAATGATAACTCTCCAGTATTTTCCACTAATGATTTTGAGCTAACCGTTAGTGAAGATGTCAAAATTGGTCATACTCTTACTCAGTTAGCAGCAACTGATGCAGATCTCTATGGAACACCTAACGCTGCTATAATTTACAATATCACCTCTGGCGATGATGAAAAACTATTTTTCGTACATCCAACAACAGGCATTCTGACAGTTAACAAAAGTCTTGACTATGATACAGGAAATACCGAGTATAAACTTGTAATAGTAGCATGTGATCAAGGAGTACCGTCTCTATGCAATGTTTTATACATCAATGTTGGCATACTTGATGAAAATGATAACGCACCGACTTTCCCCGTAAATGAGTATTTTGAAACAATTGGCGAAAATGAAAGGGTAGGAACCTCGATATTCACGGCTAGAGCCACAGATTTAGACAAAGGAAAATACGGAAAACTAAATTACTCAATAGTAGCTTCACCAAACAACTATAACAGAAATGATGATTCATGGAAAATGTTTCTGATTGATGCTTCATCTGGATTAGTTAACTCTAATGCCGTCTTTGATTATGAAGTTAAAAATAAATATGAGTTTTCGATCAAAGCTTCTGATTTAGGCGGAAAAAGTACAACTGTGAAGGTCAGAATCGATATTGAGAGCAGAGATGAATTCTACCCTCAGTTCACACAAAAGACCTACAAGTTTCGTTTGCCTAAGTCAGGGTCTCTCCCTGCTGGTTATGTGATTGGACAAGCTACAGCTACTGATAGAGATAAGGGTATCGATGGAAGAATAGTATATCAGCTATCCACATCCCATTCCTACTTTAAAATAAATAGGACAACTGGTGTAATAATTTTGAAGAGAAAAGTCGATTCTGTACAAAGTCTTTTTGGCCTAGACAAATCCATAAGTTTAGTGGTCACGGCTAGTTCAGGGAGACAAGGCTCTCTGACAAACAAAACTGCAGTGGAAATAGGAATAAATGATATGGCGCTTGCATCTGATACCAATCAAATAAATGATGCCTCTGCTGTTGCAAGCGGAGGTTTATCTGACTGGGCGCTAGGACTGCTAATTGTGTTCATATTCATCATTATTATATTTGCAGCAGCATTTCTATTCTTGCACATGAAGAATAAGAGACACAAGAAAGTCAATAAGCCAGGACTGAGTTCTGAGGGCGTTGGGGCTACCAACAGTTATGTAGATCCAAGCGCTTTTGATACTATCCCTATAAGAAATACAGGTGCGGTCAATCCAACTAATCAATTCGCTCCACCGAAATATGACGAGATTCCACCATATGGACCCCATACAGCGAGTTCCAATTCTGGAGCAGCAACTACTTCAGAACTATCTGGATCTGATCAATCAGGGTCTAGTGGACGTGGTTCGGCGGAAGATGGCGAAGATGGTGAGGACGAGGAGATTAGAATGATAAACGAAGGTCCTTTACAAAGAGAATCTGGAATACACCGGCAAGCTAACGGAGTTGATGACGACAACCTTTCTGATGTATCTGTACATAATACTCAAGAGTACTTAGCCAGGTTAGGTATTGTTGACACTGGAACTGGTGGCGGTGCGTCAACGTCATCACGGAGATGTTCAGAAAATGTAGGAAATAAAGACACAATGTTGCACCATGCACCTATAGACTCGATGCACATGTTTGACGAAGATGGTGCCCATGAAAATGATATTACCAATTTAATATATGCTAAGTTGAATGAAGTTACTGGTAGTGAAAGAGCGAGTAGTGCCGACGAAGCAAGCGCAGCAGTCGATAGAGCTATGGCTCTGGGAGCTTTCTCTAGCGCTCCAGGGGACAATAACGCTGTACCGACTGCTGGTCCTTCGATGACAGGTAGTCTTAGTTCCATAGTACACTCCGAAGAAGAATTAACTGGTAGCTATAACTGGGATTACTTACTTGATTGGGGTCCTCAGTACCAACCTTTAGCGCATGTATTCTCTGAAATAGCTAGACTAAAAGATGACGCGGTATCGCTTCAAAGTGGTAACAGTGGAGCCTCCAGTGCGAAAAGCAAAGGTACTTCAATATCTGGAGGAAAGAGTGTTCCGCCACCATTATTGACAACAGTAGCTCCTAGAAGTTGTCCAGCACCGTCACTATCCTGTAGACAACCACAGTTGTTGTTACCGAGGTCTCCAATTAGTCATGATGTTCCTGGTGGGTTTTCTGCAGCAGCCGCCATGTCACCTTCATTCTCACCTTCTTTATCACCATTGGCAACTAGATCACCATCAATGTCACCATTAGTAGGGCCTGGGTTGCCACCAGCACCTGCCAACCGAAAGCCTCCACATTCAACGATGAGAATATGAAAATAAATTGTATTTTAGTAGTATATTCAATACTGTATATATGGACGACTGTTTTGCCTATAGTGTAGTTAGTATTATTTATTCGGCCGATCTGATCGGCTTAATTCATTTTGCGCATATTAATATTTAAAACGAACTTTACAGATATGCTCAAAGTGATTACTAAGCGCTTATTACCGATTTTTGCGGTAAATGTATATAATTAAAAAATCGGGTGTATTTTTTAAGTGTACATACTTACTTATACTCATTGTAAAAATATATAAAGACTGCCATTTTTTTATTTTTAACAAAAAATACAGCTTTACGTTAAGCTATAAGTATTACTTTTAGGGAATGCAATTTGTAGTGATGTGTTAAATTGATTTAGTAATCGTGTGATTGTAATCGATTTGGTGAATGAATATTACTGTAAGCTTTATTACGCGGAGATGTATTTAAATATTCCATTTTGTAAAATTCTGTTGCAAATATACTGTAATATTAGTTTTCAGTGAATTGAACGTTGAAGTTTCGTTTCTCTGTGATTTTGATGATGCCTAAAGATTCAGTTCAGTCTTTTTGCTACTTTAAATATTGGCGACGTAATTTAAGATTTAAAATTGTCTTCATTACTTACTAAAGATAGAATGTAATTATCTTCTAAAATCTAAAAACTCCGTTTGATTCCAACCGCTCTCGTGATGTCTTGTTTAAATAGTACCTACATATGTAATATAGTCACCGTGTTATTTATTTAAATAAAGTCCACACCAAGAAGACAGTCAATATGATATAAAGCCAGCTAGCTCCAGCTAGCTTTTTATTTATACATTTCAGTTTTTCTTTATTAAATTTCACAATGCCAACAGCATAATAAAAATGTATTTAAACGTGTAATGTATCAAAAATTCTGGACTGATAGTATATTGAATGTAAATACTTATCTAAGTTAACATGTTAATAAATTTAGTCGTAGACCACCGACTGTATGAATATTGTTTAGGTGGAAATAAAATGGAATTTAAAAAATATTGTTTATTTTAATTTTTTCAATCCTCAACCCTTAAAAATCCTTAGATACTATTATTATAAACGCGAAAGTTTGTATGAATGGATGTTTGTTTCTCTTTCGCACCAGAATGGCGAATGGATCTGGATAATATACACAACAGAATGACACACAGATAGATTCTTCTAGGCAATCGCACTCCATCGTAGATCGTAGTATCGCTTAACATCAGGCGAACTGGCGGTCAAGCGTAAGCCTATCATAAATAAAAGATTTTAGCTTGGATAGACATAGGTTACTTTTTATCGACGTCGGACCCAATCCTGAACTCTACGCAAACAAAGTCGTGAGCGAAGCTAGTATTCAATAAAAAAAATTCCAAAGATTTTTTTATACGGTCCTTCAGATCACTGGACACCGCAACCATAGGGTAAAATTATCAGGAACACGAGATTAAAACATAAAAGTAAAACAAAGCACAAAGATAAGTTTGGTTTATTTTACTTCATGGGGAAATAATACATACCACATTTAGAGATTAAAAATTCTGCAGAATGCCTTGGTTGGGTATAATGTTCGGAAAAATAATCGAACATAAACATAGATGGCACGGGATAAAATATTATATTTACATGATAAATATTTAAATTGTCTATCGAGGCACTTTACAATGTTTCTCAAAACCTAATAAACGTAATATTTTACAAATACCCAAAACCTATTGAGGAAATAAATCCTTCGCAACAAAATGTTTGAAAACTGTGACGGTAGGTAAAAAGAGATCGTCACAGGCACCTTTTAAACTCGAAATCATTAACATAACAAGTTTCTGAATTAAAAACTCAATTTCATACATGACTAAGTTCACTTTTCATTGCTGCCACAATTTGCTTAGGACGTTTTTCGAAATTTCAACTTACATGACACTCGACTATAGTAAGTGGCAAATAGATGTAATAATCTTAGATACTGAATCAAATCATATTCTTTGCAAAACGACTTATCTCCATAATAATAATAATTATAATACATACTCTAAATTATGACAAAATGATAAATTAAATATTATTATCACAGTTAGAGCTACTACTACCAATGATATCATACTGATTACCAACTATGGTAATCGGGATAAGGGTAAAACTATACAGGGCAAAATACCCGAAACCTGTTAGTACTACCTTTGTATCATCATATGAAGCAACGTTTGTTTTACAACTTTGACCAAAACTAAACAAGATAGCCAAAAACAACATTTTCCGTTTATTTCAAAATTCATGCCTCGTGCTTGCTTGTTCTGCTTAGAACTGCGCTAGTCTCCCCCGCACGTCTGACTAGTATTATGAAAATAACAGAGAACTTTCATATATCATTATGAAAATTCACTGTTATTTTCATAATACTTCTGTGTAAAAAGAGCATGGAATTGTGAAAATTCGTAGAATAAATGTTGTTATTATCATGATACGAACAGGTTTCTGGTATTTCTTCAATAACCTTGCATGTAAGCTATAAATATAAGCAGGTTTCCAAGACAGGGTACATAACATTTGGATCATCCTCATCCTTAAACAAGCATAAATTATCTAATTATTTATACAGGATAGATACGACGATACAAATATTAAATGAAACCATAGCCTGTACTGGTCTAAATAAACACTGTAAATTATGGAATATTAATTAAAATAAAATAAATAAAATCTGTTTTGTCACCTGTTCAATGTAATTTGAAAGGAAAGTTGTTTTTATTTTTAGTTATCTATAATCACCATTTTCTTTTTTAAAGTAGACCAATATAGGCTGTAGTTTAATTCAAAGTTGTGATGAGGTCCCTAAGTATATAATTATACAATAATTGTCCATAAGTAAAACATTATACAATTAAAATTTATAAAAAAATACCAATCATTTTCGACAAGACGTGAAGAGGATAATAATTGTTCATAAATAGAGAATAATAATAAATGAACAATTGTACCTATAAATATTTTTGAATTTATATTTCCTAGTATTCGGAATTCTGAAAATTAGAATTTTGTTAGTAATAATCATAGAACAAGATTTATGTTCAGTCATTATTATGAATATATCGGAGAATTATAGAAATAATAATTTTAGAAAATGAATTTTATCAAATGTTCTGGTGATTAAAAAAGGTTAAGACTTTTTAAGCATTTTTTTATAGTTTCTGATTTGTCTAACGAAACACTTTATATTATATTTACACTTGTATAATAATGTAATATATATATATGGTTATAAAATGCCTACGAACACTGTAGCCCTGTTTTATTAATTATATTGTTGTTAAATATTGTTAAAAATAGGAATACATTGGAGTAAAGACTTCCTACCAGACTAGAAATTAAACATGATAACTATTTCTCTGAAATAGAAATGTAGGAAAAGGGACGCTGTTATGCAATACTGTGGCCATCCACAAAATTACAAAATATGAGATTTTGTGTTGCCACAGTAGCGCATAATAAATCGGCCATTAAAGTGCTGTTACGAGTATTTTTTTTAATTTAAAGTAATTAGTTACCCGGCAACAGTAATCTTTGAACATATTTTTTTAATTATTCCAGTAAATCTCTAGTAGTTTCATATCGCAAAAGGTTTCCATGATATTATTTGCTAGATTAGTTAAAATTACCCTAAATTGCACAAATATATCAACCGTCCACGTAGCCAAACTTTATTGAAACAAAATAAAACAGCAACTACCCAAAGATATAAATAATAGAATAGAGGTATTTATATCACTAGCTATGAATTTCCTTTAGCTAATATTCGAAGTTATACATTTTGTGAAAGAAAAAAAAATATCGCTAAGAAGATTCAAACTCGAGTCTTTCGATATGGTACGGTGGCGACCAAAAGTCCATAGGTAATGTCACAACGCAATAGCTTGCCGTTTAGTTTGAATTACAACCTTCTATTCATTTTCGTTACCAAGGGACACGCACTGGCTGTATCGAGCTCGCTCGTACTGTTCATAGCAATGTTATCCTTAACGTTCTTATGGACTTTTGAGCGTTTACTCTACTTCGGACGCTTTATCTAAGAAATTGTCACACAATTTAAAAATCAGACATTTATTTTAAGGTGCAAAATGATAAATATACCTATCACATTTTATTAAGCGTACGGTACCTTTCAAAATTATCAAAATATTAATACCTACTAATTAAAAAACTGTAACACTCAAGAGTGTCGTAACATTAATAGTTTTTCTATTGTGTCTGTTGTTTCTTGACAAGTTAAACTGGTGAGTCAGAAAGTATTTATAAGTGTATTGTGAAAATACTTACAAACTTTATAAAACTGATTTATCTATAAGGCAACATTATGAAGCTTTTATAAAGTTAGAACAAAACGGATAAGTGGTTTTAATGAAAATAAAAGAGTTTAGGTTAGGCTAGTACCTAACCTAAACTCTAAATTATACAAAACTCGCGTGTAATTTTTATTATCATTTGTCACGATACGTGATAAGTGTTTTACTCCAAAATTTCTTTACCAATTAAACTTTCTTTTCCATTATTTTAGAAGGTCATGTTAATAAAAAATGTTTATGAAATCACTTAACTTTCATTTCGCCTCCAAATTACGTCATAAAGCAAGCTCTTTTAAAAAATTAATAGTAATACTCGTAGACGTCAAATTATTAGAAACACAAAATTATATTTAATAATGTAATGCATAACATTGGCAAAGACGTCATCCGTTTTGTCTCTCTTTATGACGTTATTGCGCAAATGTATGAAAATCTTTTTAAAAGAAAGCTTTAAAAAAAATACTTGAAAATCATTTACATACCGGATTTCAATGTAATTACACTCAAAATGCCTTCAAAAAAGGCCGTCTTAAGGCCGTCTCTGGTCAACCCTGTCTGTCTAGACACACTTAAGCCTACTTATAAATGGGCTTATATTCTAACGCAGCGATACTCATCCTAATCATTTCGTACAATACGGATTCTACATTTATACATGGCGTATAATTTATTATATGAATACTCACATCATGTCGAAGCCAGAGGTGCGTGCAATGAGTTCGAACTCGAGACCATTGACTGGGCAGTCCAATCGTTACATCACTAGGCTATAATTGCATTTTCAGAAATTAAATTCTAAAAAATACATGTTGGTCAAAACTGATCGAGATTTTTGTGTTTTCAAGTAAAATGATCTGTATTTGTTTAGCGAAGCTCGATAAGGTTATTGTCTCTTTTTGTTTCTTTTTTTTCTTGATTAGGTCGGCAAACGAGCAGACGAGCCACCTGATGGTAAGAAGTCATCGCCGCTCATGGACACCTGCACCACCAGAGAAGTTGCTGATGTGTTGCAGACTGCTTATGAATACACTTATACTATTTACTTGTGTGAACTGCGTAAAGCTGTGCTAAATAAATTTCTTTTCTTTCTTTCTTTCTTTCTTTTCTTGTTGCCGAGCTTTAAGAGCCCCTAAGGACTGCAAACTGCCAGAGACGCAGCAACTGAGGGAGAACTGGCTCTTACGCGCAAAAGTCTAAATACACCGCGGTGCTTTACGACAGACTCCAACGTAAGGGTGGTCGCCAGCCAGTCAGACCCCGAGTGGTCCTACCACCGAGCAAGTCAGATATTTTCTCGGCCCTTACTGTATTCTAAACCGTCCCCACACGGGGAGAGCTCTTCCAAAATAATAGTGCATTAGTATCTAAAAATATATCTTGAATAAATATTTATTCCATACAGAAGATCTTCGAGCCAGCCACAAATGCAAGCCTCAATAGGCCGCAAAACTCATCTTCGCAGTCTCTTACACAAAATGTACCTAGCTCGAAATTATAAGTACAACATACTATTTATTATGTAGCTATGTATAATTATATTCTTATAATTTGCGGCGTAGTCGTTACTGCTCGTGGCTGTACAATACAGCAGTCTATCAGAAAACCAGCATTGTGAATTTTTTTCTTGTAATATTAATTATCTCGACATTGTATTGAAATTGGCATTTTTTGGGCTCAGTCGAAAAATGCATCAATTTTCAGAATGTCTCTTTCGCAAAATGAATAAAAAAATATATAGGTACATACATACACAACGAAGAAAAATTGCAAAATTTTAACTGATTTCGAAAAATCTGGAAAAGACATAATTTGCGAAAGAGATATTTGCGCCATTTTGTAACTGAGCCACTTTTTGGCTTTACACAGGGTAAACACACTGACATATTTTTATTTCGAAACAGATGTTTTCTGTACGACTCCATATTTTTTACTTTCTATAGAATTTAATTAACGCAATTTATCCGATGACTGCCAAAAGAAGTAAGCCTACCACACTGCAAAACTCAAGTCTATCATAACCCAGCATTGGACGTCAACCTTTCCCCTAACCCTACAGGTTGAGTATAGCTGATCTATTGGGTAGTATATTAATATTGGACTGTGGTTACTATATCCGTTTAACGGAGTTGGAGTGATTATGTAAATGCATGTCTATGATGACCTCGTCTGAGCCAATGGACTTTTTACTGGGTGTCACTATCCCGATATCCACGTCCGTGTTTGGAGTCAAACCGTTTAGGGGGTCCTGAAATGAGAAAGAGGCGCAAAATAATAACATACAATTTTCTTTGAAAGCGTTGTTTCAAAGCGCCTAAACATTATTAAAAGCAATCACATAACAAAAGGTATAGTTTTTTTATATCACTAAGGTGGCAAAGAAGCATACGGCCCGCCCCTTAACCCTTATGGTAAGCGGTTACCGTAGCCTATGGACGCTTGCAACACCAGGGGTATCACTCGCGCGTTGCCGACACAACGCTTCTTCTAAAGGTACTTCCTCAGTCTTTTAAAGATTATAACTATTTAAAAGTGAACTCCTTAAGAAATGCTAGGTCGTTGTTCCAAATTTGGGATCTACGTTTGGATAATTAAATATGGTGTTTAACATTAAACGCACCTTCAGAAAAATACCACTGTCAGTGTCCCCTGACATACCTCCGTATACATAGTCCTAAGAATGTTATAAAAAAATTGTCACTGTAAAGTAACTCACCGCAGTCAATGCGTCGCAGGCCATCAGTTCATTCTTGGACATGTGTTCCACAACCGCAGCCGCGTAGCAATCTCCTAACATATTGTTAGTAGTCCTAATACGGTCCCTGGAATTATTAGCTTTTTAGGAAACCGCCTACCAAATGAGTCGGTAGTACAGTAGGATATAGAAGACATTATTTTAATATATCGATATTATAGAATCGATAAGATATGTATAGAACTACGAGTGAAGTAATAAGAGAACCGCCATACTGGGGACATCCCACTACGAACCATATCTTATCGTATTTAATTAGAAAGAGATTTATTTTCTCTTTTCTAGTACCATCTGAGTTAATAAGGAGATAAATACTGGGTGTTGTTTATGTAAGCAAAATTTAATGAGCAGAGAAAGCTAGGCTTGCATTCGGTAAAATTCTAAGTCGTGGCAATTTCCACCAATAATTTGCGGTAAAATCAACATTTGGAAGATTATTTATTTTAAATTACTATTTTACCAAAAAATCACTCTTAAGACTCTTGAGTTCACGCTTAATGAAACTGTCGAATTCATTTTTGATCAAATCTAAATAAAGTTCTTACCATATTCCTATTATAATTATATCATTATCTAGGTCAGCATTTTCCAAACCGTAATACTAGAATATTCTAATGACCCTGACAATTTTCTTTAAACATTCGTTTCTTTTTTGATACCCTTTAGGTACGTAAGGTATGGGTCGTAGTCCAGTACTTACCTAATACTAGATAATGTACTAACTGGTAATTATACTTACACGAGCCAATCAACGGCAAATAGCAGCGAGACATCATGGGTAGGCGCATCCACTGCAGCCAACACCACCAGTAGTAACACCATCGCTGCAGAAGGTACTGATGCCGAAGACACTGATGCAGCTGTGGAAGTCAGACTGAAAAAGAGAGAAGATATTTGAGTCTGATGACTGACTTTCTTGTACGTCATTGTATCAACGTTCTAGTTCCTCCTGTTCCCATTAACCGGGCATAAATTCAAACTTCGAGCTTAATATTGATACTTTAATAGTAGCACTTTACTCGACCTGGGAATCGCATCTGGAACATCACACTCGATTTCCACGCTTGCAGCTAAACTCATTCTCATTTTATCAGATTAATATTAATTAGAGGTCTAATGATTTTACATATTTGCAGACTCATTTAATCATGAAATTTTCCAAGGTACTCACAATATAGTAGCTAATTGAGCAAATCCAAGATGCAGGTTGTTCATCTGACAGACGAACACGCTAGCAACGGACAGGAATAGCGCTGTGCCGTCCATGTTGATGTTGCAGCCGATGGGCAGCACAAAGCGGGTGATGCGAGGGTCGATCTCTAGTGGACCTTCCATCGCTCTGAACGTCACTGGGAGAGCAGCTGCACTGGAAATGAGAGATTAAATTGTCATGCAGGTATATTTGATGTTGTCTTTAAAACTAGTTAATATAGCAAAACATCACGCATGTATTTCCTGAAGAGTTATGCAAAGGTATACCTGTACATCCAGAGATCACTGGAATGAATGGCCATTAAACGGGCACACATCTAATTTCAGAAGTTCTTCTGAGAACCTGGGAATCAACCCGGCATTGATCATGAGGTCTTGTCACACTCAAGAGCCACTGAGATCAGTAGACCACTGAAGCAGTTCAATTATACGAGTACCTATGGCAAAATGTGGGTGTACGATAGTAGACCTCTGTCTAAACCTTAAATAATACATGAAACACTTATGTGGTATCTTATGTTATGTTTTGTTGGTATTAGGTACTGTAGCCTGCGGGCAGATGACTTGGGGAGAGTAGCGATAGACCAGGCAATTAATGACATGCATGTTAATCACTCGCGCGCCTTGGAGTAGTATGCCATATGCTGATAATCCCATTGCCTTGACTGGTGGGAAAAGGTTGGTTTATAGTCCGTACATATCCTGCAACCTCCCCTGTTGGGAGACGATAAATCATAACTTTGCCGAATATCAAAATTTAATCTAAAATCCTTTTCAACCGATGAACATAATCTACTTCAGCATTGAATATTGATGGATGTCTTAAGCATTAGATATTTATTATACCTACTACTTAAGTTTATTTCTTGCCTGTAATATTGAATACTCTATCTATCTACCTATCTAAATATTCAAGGACAAAGCATGACAAAGCACGCAAAAGAAAATCAATAACGCCACATCAATGTTTCATTACGCAACATACTTATTTAAATAGCACTCAATACTCAACAGTTTTACGTAACACTCTCGATCATTGATTCTTTGATTCTCTCGAGTTTTTGATTGGGTGTCTATTACATCCAATCTATAGCTATAATAGATTCATTCATGTTTGATTGAAAAGCAATATTGTGAACTAGTTCTTGTCCGCGGTTTCACTCGCATTCCAAGGGATTAAGGTAAATAAAATTATGTCCTTCCTCAGAATTCAATAATAATTCAATAAATTTATTAAGTCCTTTGTTACATAGGGAAGGTATCACACTTAATAGTAACAGTAAAAAAATCTTGTAACTTATAACAAATAACCATAAAAAATGTTAGGACAGTGATCCCCAAACTAGACGTGTGTCTGTATCTTGGGGAACAGAGTTGCAACTTATTCAAGTGAAAATCAAAATGTGTGAATGTATAATTTCCGGACTGTGTGGGTAAAATTAAGAATCATGAACAAAGGAGGTGATAATTAATGTTAATATATTAAGACTTAACTAGTAATAGTGTGAGAGTGTGATAGTGCGTGCGTGCGTGCGTGCGTGCGTGCATGCGTGCGTGCGTGCGCGTGTGTGTGTGTGTGTGTGTGTGTGTGTGTGTGTGTGTGTGTGTGTGTGTGTGTGTGTTGAGTGTGTGAGTAAATTAATTAAATAGTTCCTCGGTCTCGTCGAATGATAATAGTAAAAGCCATTTTTTTACGTGCCTTTTGCACTTGACAATCTTTACATCTTTTATATCGCAATATTTGTACACTTTATTATATATATATGGATATAAATACTCAGGACAGCGTCTTGCTAGGAGAGAATTTGCTGTAGGTAAGGGAATTTTGAAAACACGCTTTGCGCTAATTAAATTGTAATCCGCTCTTTGTTTTAAGTTTTTGTGAGTGATCAAGGTAGCAGAATGGAATCAATCTTCTTGCCAAATTTCGATCGAATTTTATAGAGATCTACATATTCAGCAGTTTAAGCGTTAAAACGTAAGAGACAAGAATTGCTATATTTATAAATTATTATCATCAGTTCTATAAAATAGTCGGGTGCGAGATGGCAGCCCTCAAACGACAAAGGTATCAAAATTTCATTTTTTTGGATGGAAAGGGACCGAATATTTTTTTCTTATTGTTTATCAATACTGCAACTATATTTTGAATATTTAAAAAAACTAAAAAGGTAACATATAGATATTATAAAGAAAATTCCGATTCATACTCAATATTCGAATTCATCCATAATTATCGACACTAATGTTATAAATGCGAAAGTAATTCTGTTTGTTCCGTTTTCAAGCCTAAACCGCTGAACTGATTTTGATGTAGAGATAGATTGGAGCTTGGAAAAGGATATAAGCTACCTTTTGTTATAAATAGTCTTTTGTGATACGAGTGAAATCTTAGCCAATATCTAGTTTATTATAAAGTAACTCTGTTTGTTTGTTATCTTATCAAGTTTAAAGCCCCTGCACACATTTCGATAAAAAAATCTAGAAGATATAAATTGCATCCTAAAGGTTATCTCAAAGAAAAATATTTATCATGTCTCATATTGTTTGTCTTTTCAAAATACAGATAGCCTTTATCAGGAGATTTTCTATTTCAATTTTTGTCTAAAGAAGGATGCATGTTGCATATTGAACAATAAAAAACTGTAGTACTATTCTACTTACTCTCTGCCACTATCTACCTCAATAGTCTAGTGGCCGTAAACGTGACTGCTACGCTAGACTTCCTAGATCCGATCCTATGGAATACTCATTACTCAGTAGTTATTAGCTCGGACTTCAAATTTTTGTCCGGTTAAAGTACCCCTGATTACATGGGACTTAAACAATAAACTAACCTAATTTATATCTTGCTTTGATGATGTGTGTATTTTACCACATAGTTCATTTATTTTCTTATAATGACAGAGTTCTCAAACACTGAGAACCCTCTAGTAATTATCGACTTTGGTCCAACTTTGGCATTCAATGTTCACACATTCTCATATCGCAACGTTGTACCAGTAAAGATTGTAACGCCATTTATTTCAAAAGAGTGTCCATGGAGTTTCTTGCCGGATTCTTCTCCATAGGATCAACTTTTTGTAACGGATAACGTTTTATAAACGCTTGTAAAAGCTTATTTAAAATAAAAACATTTGAACTTGAACTTGAAACATACCAGCAAACTGTAGATGTCCTCTGCCTTACCCTTCGGGAAATAAAGGCGTGATAGTACGTTTTTGTGTTTAAAAAACTTACGTAGATGCGGTGGCCGACGCCGTCAGCATTGCATGTGATAATCCCCAGTAGAACTTGTAAGGATTCCGTCGTAAGAACAAGAAGTATATGAGTTGCATGACAATGAGCTGGTAGAAGAATACACCCACGGTGACTGTAGCTATGAACCACGCCAGCTGAGACATCACAGATGCTGAAATGAGATAGAAATAGTATTCATGAAAACATTGCCAAGATCGAATTGTTCTTTAACTAATGTTTATGTTATTTTCATTTTTAATTGTATATTTGCAAAGAAAAACAATAATATATCATGTATTTCCGATTACATTTAATTTAAGGAATGAGTCTATAATATATTCTACTAAATCTGGACCTTATATCCTAGTATCTAGTAGAAATCAGACCGCAAATCTTTTGAAGGGTTTACTATTGAAAAACGTAAAGAGAAATGTTGCGTTACGTTAAGCTCTAAACTTGTTCATGTCTTAATCCTAAATTTTCCCAAAGATTAAGAAAATTTGAATGTATTTCTGAAACTTACCAACATCATTAACACCAAGTATCTTTCCAGCTATAACACTGCTTACCCCTACAGGGGTAAACCACATAACCCCTGTCACCATCTTCATAATTACCTCAAAAATCGCTTGAAAAAAGTCTATAACCACCTGGCCTTTAGGTCCCAGGGTTCCCAGAAGACTTCCAAAAACTAAGCAGAAGAACACCAAACCTAAGGTATTGGTACCTGACCTAGAAAACAATTTTATGTAATAATATCATCGAACAGTAAGATGAAACTGTACTCTAAAGGAAACATTTCTGTAAGGGATCCGCTGTAAAGAATCCGCGAAAGCGAAAAGTCGGAAAATTTCAAAAAACGTAGTTTTATTTCAATGTTCAAATGTAGCATTATCAAAAACCAATATCCACGAACATTCTCACTCACGTGGAACTGTAAAAATCCGTAAGAAAATAAAAGATCTCTTTGTTAGATCATCGTAGACAGAGTATATTTGATCATATTTGATCTTACGCTATTTCACGTGACATAAAATTTATACCTACCACTCCTGTTATGTGTGTTAGGTATGTCATAGTTAAATATTTTTTTATTGCATGACATTCCTTGTGATAAATCTTATCGTAGGTACTGCATAATTCTTACATTATTGAAATAAAATTGTAAACAGAACTAAAACATTATTAACATTTTTAAAAGAGTCTATGATGTTTCTTGCAGGCTCTTTTAAAACCCACTACGAGTATTTGGAACCGTGCAAATAGTTTTGGCCTTTTCAAAGTACGGAAACAATGGTCTAATTGAAATTAAACAACGACGACCATTCCTCAACGAGAACCATTATGGAGAATGGTTCTAATACTTATTCCATCAAAAGTTGGAGAACACAAGAAGTGGCTATTAACATTACAATATTGTACCAGAATCTATGTAATCTGGTGTATCTAACTAAAAGACGCAGGTCCGAAACCTGCCCGCGATTCGATATTTTTCTTCACTAAAATAACTTTATAATCATAGCATGGAAAATGTAAAAAAATGAGAAAAAGATACTTTCTGATATTACTTGTAAAATTTCTTCATACTTAATACCTCTACTAATGGACAATTACAGGCTTTATTTGGGAAAAAATAAAGCCTATCATTACAAATACACTAGTAAATAGTGAAGCTAAAACTGACCTGTAAGCAACAACTCGAACCAAAGTAGGCAATGTGTTATTATCACTTGCATTGTTCCCGAACATTGGTGGAGGTTGGGTGTAAACAGTATGAGCTTGTTGGAAAGCAGCCTGCACTATGTTATCCGGGAATATGTTTCTGTAATTAATCAGAATAAATTCAATAATGACACATCGGTTGCTAGTCTTGGCTGTACTAAAATTTTTGATAGGTGTAGACAAATCAGGTTGTACTGGTGTACAGCCTTTTTTTATGCGATAGGAGGGCAAACGAGCAGACGGATCGCCTGATGGTAAGCGATTACCGCCGCTCATGGACACCCGCAACACCAAAGGAGTCACGAGTGCGTTGCCGACCTTTTATAAGGGGATTGGGCCGCACTCGAAACTCGAAACACATCGTAAGCCTTGTTTAACGCCGGTTTTCTGTGAGGCCGTGGTATCACTCCGGTCGAGCCGGCCCATTCGTTCCGAAGCATAGCTCTCCCACGTAAGTTTGGTTGGTTTGTCAACACAACGTTAGCCTTGTAACATCAACAAACTTTAAGTATTTATCCGCACCCAGGGTCGTTAGCTATGCTAGTTACTACCTTGCTAACTGTACTAGCAATATTCTATGGAGTTTCTCATAAGACCTACTATTTGGAGCTGTATAAGTAATTTAAGTCATTTCAAAAGTACCAGTAATAATAGTCTAATTGAAATAAAATATTATCTTGACTTTGACTCTGAATCTTAACACCATGGCATCTTTATTCTGTGTGTAGCTCATGTTAATAAGAGAACAGATGAAAAAGAACAGACGGTAAACGAAATACATGCCTGCCAATATCCAAAATGCTGTCCAAAATACTATGTTCCCGTTTTTCTTGAACAAAAGAGCCAAACTGCTTTATCTCTGGTACTCCTGGATGTATCGCCATGGCTAGCACAAGGCCCAAAAACGCGTTAAACATCGAGGTGAGAATGAAGTAAAGTAGGGTTCTAACTGCTATTCTTCCACTCATCTTCGCATTTAAGCTAGCTGAACCTGCGATTAAGCTGGCGATAATCAAAGGCAGGATCATCAGTTTAAGAAGTCTCATAAACAGTTCTCCGGGATAGGAAATAATCATTAACGCGTCAGGACCTAAGTGGTAAGGGCGGAGACCGAGACCTGGAAAAGACGAAAATGTCGAGTTATATTTGAATGTTGCTACAGAAATATAGATGAATTATTGTTGTAGTATCCTGATGATTCTATTAACCAGGACCTAAAAGGCTACTTTAATATTTAAGAGCTAAGGTTCACAATAGGACTTTGCAGTTGATCAAGAGGCATTTCAACCCTTGGAAATACAATGGGTGTACGGTTGGTGCTTACATACTTTCCCTTAGATTAACCCTTTAATCTCCACGCACAGAAGAGGTCCGATATTTTCTTAGCATTAAAAGTAAGCATTGTTTACGTATTAGCCTTATTACATCATCGGGGCTTGTAATTATTGTCATCTGCCTATCATAATATTGATTCTCATCAATACACTCACTCAGGTGGTCAGGTCAGATTAGGTATGAACAGTGTGTGTATTTTCAGAATTCTTTCGATTATACAAGTAATTATTTTTATGTAAGTATAGGGATGCATATAAAAAATACTAGATGGCAATTCCTTTGTGTTCCATTCTAACCAAAATTTGTAAATTTACAAATTTCGGTTAGAAGAATATCAAGGAAAGTTATCTGAGTGGATCATATGGCTACGTTAAGACCGCTTTCTTTGTTTTCTTGACAGTATACTCGTACTTAAGTCAAGAGCTAATATTGTCAAAAATAACTCCTACTATAATCGTCTCAGAAACATTGAAATTTATTATATCGCAAGAATAAATAATTTATCGGACACTGTACAAATAACCAACACACGTTATTGAGTGCTGGAAGTAAAATCACAGCAACCATTGCCTGTCTTTCACTGATTACACAACAAGCTTCATAAAATAACTACTGAAAGAAAGAAAGAAATTTATTTGGCACATTGCAAATAACTCATACCTTATAAAAAAGGGTAAAAGTAATCCTTTGCAAATAAAAGTATAAAGAGATCACAGTAAGAAAACATATTGATTCTTGTCTCACACATTAATTAAGAACATGCAAATGATATTATTATAAAAATAAAAAGAGGCGGATGTGCAATTGTGCCTGAAACTAAAAAAATACCTATCTCAGAATATTGCAGTAACATGAAGAATAAACTCACCAACGCCGATACCCGTGATGACTCCAGCCAGAGTTACCACTAGCATTACATTGTCGACCAGAAACTTTCTGACTCCAGTCCGTTCCACGGGAGCTGACCGGTCTTCAGTAGTCTTCGGCCCCCTATCACCAGGGCCCATCTTCGCGAACAAATATTCTGAAAATCGTTCACTTTTCTCCATTACAGGGGAAGTTGGACTTGTTAGCCCAGGTCCTCAGACCTGGTTTGTATTGATACTCCTTCAATATTCTCACGCTTTTTATGTATTATTGTGTATTTTTTTTTATCTTTGGAATTATTATCGCATTATTGTCTTGGGTACGCTACATGAATTATAATGAACACAATTTCAAGTTTTACATTTAAGGTGAAGTTCTATACATCGTTTTCAATTGTTACGATAAGAATTATATATTGTATGCGATATTTGATGCGTGATCCCTTGAGTCGGGTGGTACACTAACCCACCGTACTGTATTTCACATGGCAGATACTGCCCGACATGTACTTCATCATTAACAACGTCATCATCAAATTACACAAATCCCATTACTGTGTTTACATCAAAGTCTGCAACATCATCACCTATAAAAACGGCAATGTACATCGATGATTAAAAGTCTCGGTTCGCCAGAATTGACGCAAGAAGCCATGTTTACGGATGCGCGCGCACCCATCGATTGCATTTCCATTCACTTAGTTTTATTAAAGTTCTATAAATAGATTATTAAATTGTGGGCATTATAGTTTTCCTAAGGTAAGGTAATAGGTTTGAGGCCATTATGTAATTTTCTATTGGGTTAAAGAAAAATGTCAGATTTACGTCAAACCCATTTAATATTAAGCCTTAGGAATAATGTTATTCACCTACTTAACTTTCTTTTTGCTACGGACCTTGTCAGTTATTTTTCACCCAACTACGAAAAAAGGAAGCGTAATGAGTTCAACAGTCTATGCTCGTATGTATCGTATGGATGAACGATCCAAGCTTAAAAACTACTCATCAGATTTTGAAAATTAGGTTTCGATTGATTTGTCTTTACAGTAAGATGGTTGTAAGCTATAAATTTTTGGAAAAATAAATCAATATGTCTGATGAAACATAAAAAAGGAACCAAAAAATTATAAAATTTACACTAATTTAATAAATTAAGTGTCTTTAGATTCGTCTTAATCTAAATAGTATCATACGACGTATGGTATTACTAGAAATCCTTTAAGACAAATATTGGACAAATGGAAAATGTACAGTCTTTGAATTTCTTACTACTAGCGCCATCTCTTAATTGAAGAAGTACTATCGATGTTTCGTTATTTTGTTCCATGACCCATTGAAATAAACTGCAAATCTTACTTCCTAGAACATGATCTACCTAAGCACGAATCATCAAATGACAAATAAATCGAAAGTTTAAAACCTAAAATCCGACAGCGAAAAAAATTCAACCAAAAACATGAAACAAGTCAACTTTCTTATGTACAAGAACAGTGGTGTCCAGTTTTTAGTCGTGATCGCATGCCGCCGTTAATTAATCAATTCATCAATCAATCATTGAGTTGGCACCAACAATTCATAACGGCATGTGACCACGGCTATTAACTGGACAGCACTGTTCTTGGAAGTAGGCAAATTGACTTGTTCCATACTTTTTGGTGGATTTTTTTTCGCTGTCGGGTTTTAGTTTTTTAGCTTTCGTTTTTTATAATAAAGTTAGACAGAGGTATAACCCTCGGATCTTAATAATCTTAAGTGTCTTGCTTTGCTACAATCGTCCATTTAATTAAAAGATGCTCACAAATGTAGAAAAGAATACTTTATGATAAGCATTTGTAATAAAATTGAATTCTAATTTATTTGTCGCCTCGCTGCAACTCGTAGTCTCTAGAACGAAATAACCTTACTCGACTTATATATAATTAGAATATTAGATACGGATAGATATTGTTGTAACATCATACCTAACAATTAGTTGGTGGTTGGTTTCATTTAAAGTAATCGTCAGGCAAAAGTATCATGAATACCATTAAAGTCCATTATATCTAAGTTATTTTCCCATACTTTTAAGTTTACCACATACCTACATGAATTTACATACATATACTCACACCTTTCTCCTACAGGGATAGGCAGAAACTATAGACTGCCACTTGCCAAATACATGAATATAAAATAATAAATTATAATAATTATGCTATAGTACAATAATACTAATTGATTTTATACCACTAAGGTGGCAAACAAGTATACGGCCCGCCTGATGGTAAGCGGTAACACCAGGAGTATCACTCGCGCGTTGCCGACCCTGTAAATCAAGGAGTTGGGCTGGCAGCATAGGAGACAATAGCGTGATGCTATATATATATATCCTATCAGCGTTCCTACAACCTACAACGCTCTGGCTATATTATTTGACTACAATTTTCTGCAAGGTGGAGGTCCTTCCCCGGTCGGACAGCTCCAATTCTGAGTGGAATTATTCGATTCCACTATGCCCTACCTCTCTTAAGTAATTTATATTATTATTTAATTTATACTATTACTATAATTTAATAAATATATTTGAATTAAACATTATTAAATAATACATGACTGCCTCATTAGTCTAGTGGTCCCAAGCGCGACTGCTACACTAGAGGTCCTGGGTTCGATCCCCAGGTCGAGCAAAGTGTTATTGGGTTTTTCTATGAAATTCTCAGTAGCAGCAGGAGTTGTGCCCGGTGAATGGCTATAGGCTCGCCCCAAATAACATGGGACCTAAACCTACCGGCGAACTGTGGGTGTACATTAAGTACGCCTCTGCCTAACCCTTCGGGGAATACAGGCGAGATGGTATGTTTATGTTTGTTACGTAAATAATACAGTTAACCTCCATCTCTCCTATGTTGCTCTGCCCTACAGGGTCCACGATGATCACTAATCTGCATCTACCATCTACTTACACATACTCGTACATTGTGGAATGCAATATATGATTTGATTAGATACATACACACAGACTTTTCTTTGTCCCAAGTGCTCAATTATGTAAATTGCTACGAACTTGTTGATTATTCAAAACATAAACCAACCACTTAGCCTCCAATCTAGCTAATGAAAGGTAATAATAATGGATTGTTTGAAGTAGCTAATGAATTTTAAATTATTACTGTTTGAAACTAAGTGGCTGTAAGTTTTAGCCACTTACATAGTTTCAGACAGTAATTTGAGTAGTAATAAGTTTGTGAAAGCCCAAATTAGTTTTTCGATAGAACTACATTTTTTATTGATATATATTGAATCAGATGAGAAAGTGTTCAAATCATTATTTTATTCCAAGCAACCAGTAAACCCAATGAGACAATATTGTTATTTAAGCAAATCTTTTTTAAATGAAATATTACTCGTAGACATTTGTACGAAATCTCAGTATTCAAAAACAATTTCCTATTTCTCTTTAATTGGTTTTTTGAATCATTAAAGAATAGGTATAATCAATTAATCACCTTAATTAATCAGAAATAAAGAATAACGATATCTAAAAAAGTTTTATTTTTTATTTTAGAAGCGGCGGTAGCCTAATGTCTACAGTTTCGGACTTGCGTTCATGTGGTTGCCGGTTCGAAACACACCCATTGCACTACCGACGTGAACCTATTTGTAACATAAGCATTTAGCTTAGCACGAGGGGTTAACAAGAATACTAGTAATGGACCCATATTACTAGATACCTTTAAAAAATATGGAAGCATTAACGAACACAATAAGTTTTATTTAAAGTGACACTTTAATAAGTGTATGAAAAACAGCAACTTAATTAATTGATGGATGTAATAGTCATTGATTTAAATACTGTTACGCCGAGTAACTAGGACGACGGAGATGGGTCACGGAGATTCTGGATTAGTCGATGAAGCAGGTAGGAAACAAACAAGAGGAATATGCTAGAATGCGGCACCCGCAACAAAAAGAAAAACAAACAAAACACAATAGCGTGAGACCGGGCTCAAGGTCAAGGATTAACAATGGCGATTGTAAACATCTATTGTTCGCAAGTTGAATAAAGGACGTAAACATCTATTGTTCGCAAGTTGAATAAAGAACGTAAACATTTATTGTCTCAAAAATGCGGGCGGGTGGCATTATTGAGATTTATCGAGATTTTTCGAATCCAGAATCTTCGTGGCTCATATAAATAATGGTCGACAGCGTCGGAAGGGCAGTTCAGTTTTGGACGCATCGAAGTGAAGTTACAAGTGATTATCAGTGCGACGTTAAGTGTAACAAGTGCTAGTGTATAGTGACTGTTCGAGTGATTTCCGTGTGTTTGTTTGGTGAATAAAGTGACTGTTTTCGGTGAAATTAGTGATTTTAATTTATCCCGAACCCCAGCTCGTAACAATACTAATATACTTAAATGTCAATGGTAATACAGACAGACAGACATCGATTCATGGTGGACATTCTAAAAACCCGAACGAAACGCTTTTAGTACACTTATAATATGTGTACCGCTGAATTATGGAATGCACTCCCCGAGTGGGTCTTCCCTGATAGATACCTAATCTAGGTGTCTTTAAATCACGAGTTCTTCACTTCACGGTTTCTTCTAGGCAAGCGCGCTCCATCGTATATCGCAGTAAACATCAGGCGAAAGCCTATCACGTATAAAGAAAAATAGTCAATCATTTGGTGGAGTTTTTAAATTCAAAACCAATCAAATTATGAATTCCAATTATATAGCTTGAGCTTTAAATTGAATAACATAAGATTTATTTTTTCTAAAATGGTATTTACCTATCTATATTATACAACATAATATAACATAACACACCATCACGCTTGAATTCTCCGAAAGGTTAGGCAGAGGCGTATGTTCACTGGTATGTTTAGGTCCTATTGCCATTAACCGCGTACTAAACTCGAACTCCGAGCTGCTGCTGAGAATTTCATAGAAAAACCCAATAACACTTTGCTCGACCTGGGAATCGAACCCAGGATCTCTAGCGTAGCAGTCGCACTTGGACAAACTAGACTAATGACGCAGTTTCTTTCTACAACATCTAAATTTATTATCACGACGGAACATAATTATTATAACAATACGTAGTTACCTAATTATTTTCTTCACTAATAAAGCTTGACATAAAAACTATTTAGCGATTGTATAGGTAGTACTTACCTGGCAATTTATGATTATGGGATTTCCTCGATCGGTTTTAAAAGAATGAAATCAGTTGGAATAATTGATTTTGCACATGAATAGCAACTAATCGATAACGAATACATGTGAATTATGGATAACATTGCCCATGATCTAACGACACACCAAGGTCTTGTATTTATTAAACAAATGGAAATGATAACCTTTAACATTATTTTCATTGAAAAGACGTAAAGCCTTGCTTAGATCCTTCAAAAGAAAAATCCCGTTGCGTATTCTTAGCAGGTGGCTAAATTACATAAGCTACATAAACAACCTTTTAACATGTATTTTTTATTAGCACGGAAAATCCTCATGGATTTTCTGCCACATCGGTCGTGCGGTCGTGCATGGATCGGCTTAGTACCAGCTCGAGACGTCGGACTCCGTCGAGAAACGCGCCAAGAAGTTCTTTGGCAATGACTGCCTTGTCCGGGCTAAACTGCAAAGTCTGGAACATCGCCGCAGAGTTGCTAGCTTATCGGTTTTTTCTCGGATACATTTCGGAGAGTGTGCATCAGATCTGCACGATATTATTCTCCCTAGTCCTTTCTACTATCGGACGACCAGAACCACGAAAAAGCGGCATTGATTCATGATGGAGATTCTAAAAACTCGTCTTAAAAAAACCGTATTGGCCTTCGCTTGCCCTATAGTCACGGCTATGGTATTCGTGACAAGACCTCTTCACATGCGAAGAAACACGTGTTGTGAAAGTGAACAGTGTCTACCACGCTTGTACGTGGTGGCGTTGGTGTGAAATATCATGAATCTCAATCAATAGCCGCTCCACCAGACAGTTACTACGACTGTCAAAACGACAACTTAGAACAGTCACCGCAGCCCTCACCGGCCATGGTTTTTTTAACAAACATCTCTCTGTTAGAGGTGTTACAGACGGCTCCCTATGCAGAGCCTGCATGGGAGACGACGGGACAGCAGCTCACCTGCTCCTGCACTGTCTTGGGCTCACCGCTTACAGGGCAAAGTACTTTTGTAAACCGAGTACTCTCCGAGAGATCGCTATTAGACTTGTCGCATCCAAAAAATGGTCTATTTACTATGTACCTACTCTATATATGCTTTATCTGTCAGTCATAAATTGCTGGTATAGCAGATGTTCACGCTGCAATACATAGGAAATTGGCAACAGGAAAAACTGTAGCCAACTTTGTACATTATCCCACAGCACTAGCCAACTAGTGATATATAATATAATACATCTTTCTTTTATACCAACTCCCAATAGAAATTAGCTAAATTATAATTATAATATAATATTACTGATCAACAACTATATATATTGTGTCGACAAACAAGTTCGTCCAAAAATACATTATTTCCGTCGTTGCGACTTTAAGACCTCTTATGTGTAAAAATTAATTTTACTTTTTTAAATACCAAATGAGCAAGGACCATGGCTTATTGGAAATTTTGTATTCTGTAAATAAATAGCGATTGAAACATCGATCACACATTACAGTTTTTGCTGTACGAATGGTAAGAATCGACTGGTGTAAAAAAGTGAATTTGACACCATTTGTCAAAGTCATAGAGGCTTCGTCGCAATGATGATTTTTGGTCTATCAATGATCGACGTTATTAGTTCGCAGAAGAACCTTTGCCATTTTTCTATTTAAAAAAAAAGAAAGATCAATCAAAAGCTGTATCATAGAGAACTCTATAAACACATTAAGCTACACTCAATTTCTAAACAAATGTCAGAGGATCACACAACTATTAACCCATAGAGGGTTGAAATAAAATGAAATGATATTTATTTCTGTAAATAGATCTTCTAAAGATATTTTTACAAGTCAATGTTTTAATTTTTCAAGCACTAGATGGTGTCGGCACGTCCTAGCGGATGACCTCTGAGAAGAAACACCGAAACAAATTCAGAGAATCATGGTCTCTTTGTCGCCAACGTCACCTTAAAAAATTCAGAATGTGAAGGCAAATTTCGATTTGGCAGGTGGGACTCGCGTTGGTTTAGAGGTCAGAGCATCTGGTGTATTTAACCAAAAGACGCAGGTTCGAATCCTGCCCGCGATCAAATTTTTCCTTCACTAACTATTTAAGTAGTACGTTAAATATTGCATACTTATCACATTTTCTATAGCCTTTTCCCAACTATCTTGGGGTCGACTTTCAGTCTGACCACACCAGTATTTTACATGACTGCCACCAGATCTCCACGACCTTATTTCTGGCATAAAACCAAAATACCGATATTTTAAGCATACATTGATTGTCAGGATTATTAGACGTTCAATTAGAACTAACGATCGTCATAGACATTTCGAGCCAGGAACTACTGGTTCGATTTGAAAAATTCTTTTTGTATTGGATAGTCCATTTATCGAGGAAGGTTATAAACTATTATCACGCTACGTCTTTTAGAAACGGAGTAACGCGGGTGAAACCGCGGGCGGTTCGCTAGTGTTCCATATTGTACATCTGTGTAATGCTCGTAATCGAATTACTTATTACACAATATGCTATCGGTCAGTGTCCACCTTTAGATGAAATATTGAACGCGACTTCACAGAGCTATTATTACAAGCACGTGCCAACATTCGCATATGCCAATAATAGACGAAGCAGTCTTTAGATCGGGTTGAAACTCTCATTACAAGATCAATGATCTTATTATTTGAATTTCACTCAATGTTAACATTTATTTATTTACTTTAAAACGGTACAAAAAATTACAATAATTAAAGGCATTACAATATAGTAAAATACGATAGATAGGTTATAGAAACTGCCTCATTAGCCTAGTGATCCTGAGAGCAACTGCTACGCTAGAGGATGAGTTCGATTCTCAGGACGAGCAGTGTTATTAAGGTTTTCTATGAAATTCTCAGTAGCAGCAGAGTTTTTGATTTATGTCCGGGTAATTGGAATAGCCTCACCATCTATTACATGGGACCTAAACATACCGACGAATTGTGGGTGTATATTGGTACGCCTCTGCCTAACCCTTTGGGGAATATAGGCGTGATGGCATGTTAACGATAGATAGGCGAAAATTAAGTTTTGACTCACCCAGGACCTCAAGTGTAGCAGTCGCGCTCAGGACCAATAGGCTAATGAGGCAGCAAACCTACGGTTAATCTGAGGTTCAGCACGTAACACGGCATGGAACCTTGTTAAACCAATGTCTCTCAATTATTACTTATTGAAAGATAGTGTGACAAAGTAAAAACTTACGGCTAAGTAAAAATTCCAATAGGAAGCTTATCAACTGAATTAGTAGCACTAATTTATAATCTTCATAAAACCGTCAATCACATTTCATAAACTTGTATTGTATGATCGACTTTCGTATTGGCAGCCACGTTTCTTTATGCAAGACTTCCAAACATCATCTGATAATGCCATGATAATATTAAAGCATGAAAACAATGGGCAGTTTTATTATTAGCCTATAGAATGTACGTAAATGTTGAGATAAGATTATGTTGTTAATTGCCATTACAACATAAATATTTTTAATTTTAATTTTTTACGCCCGACGTAAAAAGAAGGGTGTTATTACTTTAAGGGCATTACATCGCTCAAATCCAAAAAACACCCTATCTTTAAACAAGTTTCTAGTGGAATCCTTATGTGCGTTTGCCATATAAAAAATACATGTTATACTTAAGGTCACCACAAACAAATTGTATTATTTAAAATTTTTATAAATTTGAATTTAATTTCAGGAAATAGGCTTTTTTTAAGCTAATTTGTATTTTTTTCTTTTTAATGGCTTAATAGTTAGTCATGAATTTTATACCAAAAAAATTGTAATGACGTAATTAACAATTTGTATTATTTTTATTTTCTTTGAACATTTTGAAATAATAAAGAAATACCCGAAACCTCACTAGCACCCCGCGTGAAGCACCTCCGCGATGCCTGTGACTAACAAATACTAGCACAAAGACTAAATCCTCAAGGTCATTGGTCGTGTGCATCTATGTTTGCCTGTTGAATCGTAGCGCCCAAACTAACGGACCGATTTTGATTCAGGTTTTGTTTGAAAGGTGACTTGATCGAGAGTGTTTCTAGCTAAGATTAAAAAAAATCTGGTCAGCCATTTGTAGAATTTATTTTATTATTTATTTATTAACCAAGTGTTACATGCTTATTTTAATAAATAATATGCCAAACTGCATAGCAGTTTGTTTATCATAGCAGATTATCAGCTTTTTTTTTGTCCATGAGGGGATGTGAGCAAATTCCACAGGTAAGATCGATTTGAAATTTCGTATCCTGTTACTTCAATGATATTGCAAGAACATGGAAACCATGTCTTGATGATGCGGGTTTTTTTATTCTAAATTTAATTTTATAATGACGATAGACACTGTGTTGTTGAGGAGTTTGTTTCGTCGTTCCTTCTTCCCAGCAAAATCACTAGGAGGCGGTGAAGGGCGAGCGTTTTGGGGGCTGTCTACGATTATAACGTGAAAATGACGGTCAAAAAGTATTACCTCGTAGTCCATCTCTATACTATTGAGTTTTGACTACTCATTGTAATGTTATCTTTTCTTAGGTAATTCTTAAGTGTTATGTAGTCACTTCTCTTCAATAATAACCATTATAATTATGTGTCATGTAACCGTTACTATACAAAATAGTAGTTGGTATTCTTAGAAGGTTTCTTTTTCCATTTAAAGAAAAGAAAGAAAGAAAACTTGGTAGCCTAATGGATAGAGCGTCGGACTTGCTGTGGTTGCCGGTTCGAAAACCACCCATTACACTACCGACGTTAACCCACTTGTAACTTGTAGCATTTAGCTTATCACGAGAGGTTAACATGAATACTAATGATGTGCGACCCACATTGCTAATAAGCTATCTAAAAAAAGTAGGTACCTACCAGCACATCATGGTATCACAATAAATGTAAATAAATAAATAATGTACTGTAAATAAATAAATAATGGTACCTACGTATCTAAAAGTAGCGACCCGCCTGCGGTTTCACCTGCGCTGCTCCGTTCCTAAGAGGCGTAGCGTGATGTTATATAGCCTAACGGTATCGCAAGCAAAAAAAAATTTGCGTTGGTTAGTCCATTTATCGAGGAATAACCTTCCTCGATAAATGGACTTCTTACGCTTACTTAAATGTTGCGTTGGATAGAGGAAGGTTATTCCTCGATAAATGGACTATCCAACGCAAATTTTTTTTGCTTGCGTTACCGTTAATCTAGTTTCCGACTTTACCATTTCGTCTAAAATATTTCACTGGAAATAAATGTAAGCGAATGCAACTCTTGATAACTTTACCAAGTTTGGAACGATATTTCAGCTGATGATTTCCCACAAATTAGTAGTAGACGAAATGATACGGTAGGAACTCAGATAAACGGTATCCAAATCCGAATAATAACACAATTTGATAAACTATTGTTTGGATTTCGATTTATTTTGGTATTACGTTTTTGTTGGTAATTCAGGCTCCGCCGAATCCTTAACAAACGGTGGGTGTACATTAGTACACCTCTAGCTAACCCTTTAGGGAATACAGCCGTAATTGTATGTTTACTTATCTATACTTATAATAAATCTGTAGAGAGGTCAATTCTGTACATGAAATATATTTCCAAAATAACTATCAGCGGGTGATTAGTGATCGATACTGACGCCAAAAATGCAATCAGTAAAATTTTTGTCTGTCTGTCTGTATGTTCGTTATAGAAACAAAAACCACTCGACAGATTTCAACGAAACTTGGTACAATTGTTCTTCATACTCCTGGGCAGGTTATAGTATACTTTTCATCACGCTGCGATCAATAGGAGCGGAGCACAATTAAAAAATATTTGATTATTTTGTTCTGGGAAGTGACATGGGTCGTTGATAAAGCGGGCGTAGCCGCTGGCGGAAGCTAGTGCCATAATAAAACAAATGTCTCATCCAAGAAATCGTAGAGCACCCAAATTCACGTGCGAATTATAAATGTCTTGTTATTTATTATTGTATATTTACTACAAGAGAATTAATTATTTTAATGATGTAATATGGTATATTATTACGCTTGCATCTTTGATGCCTAATCACGCCTGTACCAGACAGGCTTGATTAGGTGTATCCAATATAATGAAAGAAGAAAGAAAGAAATACATTTATTTTGTTCTCGTCGTTGTTCTCAAAACTTAATAGTAGGTACCTTTAAAAGAACACAAAAAAGTGAAATAAAAAATAAAATTAATGAATATGCTGATTTGTGAGAACAAAAAAGGACCCAGCTCAGCATAATTACTCCACTTCATTACATAAATGATTAAAAAAATTACATTACATAATGCACTTTCTAACAAAGAATGGGTCCAGCTTCGACATTTAAAACCAATATTTAGCCTATATTTAAAAAAATAACAGCATACCATCAATTCAATAAAGTCAAAAATAAAATAAAATAAAATCATTGTATCTTTAGTTATTAAGAAACTTGTATTGTGTCTCACTCGTGGACGTACCAAAACACAGTATTTTACATATAAACTGTGGATAACGTAGTGAGTTACACACTTATAATATGTATATGTTTGCCTACAGTCATGTGTATTTTAGTGTGTAATTGTTTGTTTTCCCGAACTAATAAATAAATAAATCACGACTATATCCCGGAAGGGTAAGGTAGGAGTGTACAATATCCCCGAGATAACAGGGCGTATCCGCAAGTTGTTTTGCCGTGTTAAATTTTAGTATAAAATCTCGGTGTAAGGTTGGAGATGTTTCGCATTCGAGATTATTGTCCTTAATAATTTTGATGTTTTTAATAATATAGCCTGACATTTTTAATAATGTGGCTTGGCTCCTGCTCCCGGTGCTGGTGGTGTATTATATATTTTTTTTAAATGTATTTATATTTTTACCGCATTGTCTTACTTATTTTCGAAGTTTAAAATATCGATGTGAGAATGTTCATAATCGCGATGTACGGAACTTCGAATTGACTGTCATACTTGAATTTTGAATCAGTAGGTATGTAACAGTCAATTGGAAGTTCCGTACATCGCGATTATGCTTCGAGTATTGCACTTAGCAACAAATGTTGCGATTCATTTTTATTTATAATTCTATGAGACTATTTTATATATAAGACTAGCGTCTGCCCGCGACTTTGTCTGCGTCGACTTCAGGATTGGGTCCGACGTGCATAAAAAGTAGCCTATGTGTTATTCCAGGCTATAATCTACCTGTCTTCTGCTGTATCTGTACTAATTTGATCCAGATCCGTTCCGCCATTCTGGCGTGAAAAAGTAACTAACATCCATACATCCGGATGGATGTAAAAGTTTGTGAATATGGATATATTCACAAACTTTTACGCTTATAATATTATTAAGGCTTAATTTTTTTTCTTTTAAAGATTTTTTGAGGATTGAGGGTTTCTTTAAATGTTTAATGTAATGTTTGGAACTGGGCTGGACATATTTGCTGCATGCCAGACGAACAATGGGCCAAACTGACAACCTAATGGGTTCCACTTAATAGAAGACGCCAACGCGGCAGGCCCAGACGGAGATGGCGGGATGAGCTGAACTCTTTTCAAAAAGGCTGGTCCATAAGAGCAATAGACAGAGAGAAGTGGAAGGAGAGTGGGGAGGCCTTTGCCCTGCAGTGGGACACTACGGGCTTTTAATAAATAAATTGAATTATTATTGACTACCTATATTTTGTTGTGTAAGTTATCATTTTCCTAACGAAAAACACGTCATACTTACATCTTACATTATGTCAACCAACCCAACTTGAGATCATTCGCTTTGAACATGTTTAATTTATGTGCACAGACATGTTTGTCTTAGTTTTGATAACATTACATTTCTAAAACTACCCATTATACAAGAAATAACAAAGATTCACACAGTAAATGAATAGACAACAAACTCACCTTTTAATTGCTTAATTTTGGCTGATTTTAATTTTCAACACAAAACAAATACACTACACTACGGCTCCCGCCAAAAACTATCAAACAAACCAATAGATATAATCAGTTCTCTATTCCTACTTTTAAATTTGGAATGTTAATCGAACGCGCCGTGGAATTCAAAAAGGCAAAGGAATCACTGCATACAGTCTAGATTGGAACTGCGCGGAATAAATTTTCATCGCTGCTCCGATTTTTATGGAGTAGGTAATTTAAGTAATACTTGGCCGAAAGTATGGGAGTTAAATCTAATACAAAGCTAGTGGAGTCTTCCGACTTTTGTTGGCAACTACATCGTTGCATCTGCATCAAGGTTATTTTCATCGTCCGCCATGACTTATTGAACTTTTACTGTAGGGACAATTTATTTGTTCGTTTTAACTAAGGGGCCGCGAAATAGTTTCACAATTAGTTAGTAGGTAGTAAGATTTAATAAAATAGGTAAGTATTGCAAAAATAATTACATAAATAGAAATAGAAATTGTTTGAAGACCGAAGAAAATATCAAGGATACAAAATTATTGTACGAGTTAAAGATAAGATTTTGATGTATAAAAAAATAATTTTATGAATACCTAATAAGTTCATATAAATAATTACATTTAAATATAGATAATTATTTGAATTTATTATTTCGATATTACCTAAAGAATTAGTGCCATCTACTTTAAGATTCATGAACTAAATCTGATGTAAGGTGTTGGCCAGCCGATACCCGTTATAATTCCTTATATTACTAACAGATGTCGCAATATGCAATTAAAGAAACGAATTTTCAATGAGTAAATTGTAATTTATAAATTTCGATGGCTGCTACGTAAATAATCGTATGCAACAATAATGCTATTTTTACTTTTTTGCATTTTCTAAATGAACTAGATAAGTAGTGTAAACTGTGTAAATTTGAAAGTCAAAAATTAAAAAATGAGATTTTTATATTTGAGTTTTCTATCGTATGTCGTTTCTGCATGCGGCGTAACATAACGTAATTACTCTCGCAACATTTTACGGGGGGGGATTGTGCGGGCGGGGTGAAGCGCCGCGCATCGTATGTATCACTTCCCGATCGATACGTTGAGCGTACGCATGTTCTCACCTAAAACGTTCGTTTAATTTGATGTGATCGTTATTGGTTTGTTTTACTAGGAATGAGTAAATTGAATATTAAGAAATATTCGCGAGCACAAAAGCTCTGTGATATTGCTTGTGGATCGGTCCGGAATGACGATAATGTTTGTGATGTTATACTTGAAAATGAAGAGGATCACGGTATTTCGAACAATTCTACTGAAAACAGACTATTGGGTAAGTCTTTCTAAATATGTTTATAATATTTATCAATAGATTTGTAATGTAATCAATTTATAGTAATGCTTTTCAATGAAATCAAGTAAGACTATGGTTAGTAGTACATACGATTGTGTACGTCGTTTTTAGCCTTTTAAAATATATCGTATGTAACACAAACGATTTTTTACTTCGTTCATTATATAAAGTTCTATATAGTATCTCATACATACAATTATTTACTTAGTTCTCATAAAAGTGTTTACTATCGTAATTATAAGTTAAAATTATTTACGTCTCTCTATCGCTTATCGTAATTAACAATACAATAGTATACATGGGACTCAAAAAAAAAATGGTGTCTTATGTTAGATTTTCTTTTGTTTCAGACTCTCCGTTACCAAGTGGAGCCGACCTTATTGAAATTTCAGCCCTTTCTGAACTTTTGGGCGATGATTTTGTAGGTACGCCATCAACATTGACGACGCTAACTGTTTGTGATAATGGTTATTATCTTTGGTGTAATTTTAAAGTTAAGCATTTATTTTAATTTATTTTTAATGGATTTTGTATGGTGATTATTTTGCTCCGATTTCAGATGAAGAATTGCTCGAGATTATTACATCTTCTTCGAATAGACAGCAACTAAAAGAAACATCAGAAAAAAATTATACGGCTATAAATAATAACGTAACACCTCACCCGACCTCTCCTAGCTGCTCTATTAATCATTTGGATGTCGATTGCACTAACGATTTTTGTCCATACTTTATCGGTGCTAATACTATACATGAACCGCTATCAGTGCTTTCCGATTTCTCCGGGTATTCGACACCTCAAGCAAATACACCAATGTCTAGTTATTCAGTTGACTCTAATACTCCTGTTACTAGAAGAACTAAAGCTAGAAGAGATAAAGGCAATATTCGAAGAAGGCATGAACAGGAGTGGATCGACACAAAGAGAAAAACATTGAAAAATCTTGGTAAGGCATACTTAAATCGTAAAGGTATAACACAGCCCAAAAAAACCATGAAAGCCCCCTGTAACTGTCGTATGAAATGTTATGATAAAATTCCAAATGATCATAGAAAGAAAATTTTTAAAGCATTCTGGAAAATAGGCGACCATCAAAAACAATGGATGTATATATCCAACTTGGTAAGTCAAAATATTAAGAGGAGAGTTTATACTGACAAAGAATCTCGTCGTAAATACACAATTCAATATAAATTACCTTTACCTGCATTTGAAAATCATACTGATGCTCAATACGTCAGTGTCTGTAAAAAGCAGTTTCTAGCGACATTTGCGATAAGTGAGTAGTTTGTCTATACCGCAATAAATAAAACCAACTCATCAACAGGAACGTTAGAAAACGATAATCGAGGTAAGCACGGTAACCAACCCCGCAAAATTACAGATGATGTGAAGAAAAGTGTTATCGATCATATAAATTGTCTGCAACCAGTTGAAGCTCACTATGTTAGGAAGGACTCTTCAAAATTGTATTTAGATGGTGATTTAAACTTTCGAAGATTATTCGCTATGTATAACGAGTGGTTCGATCACAGTATTTATCCCAGTAAAGCCGAAACAAAGCGACAATACAAAACTTGTGTCAATGAAAACTTTAAATTGAGTTTCTTTAAACCGAAGAAGGACCAATGTGACATATGTCATAAATACACGCTTATAAATCCCACAAATGAAGAACGTGAGGCCCATGAAATTCATATTTCTAATAAAAACATAGCACGGGTGCTGAAAACAGCAGACAAAAAAGAGGCAATATCATCTGAAGGTAAGATTATAGCAGCCACGTTTGACTTTCAAAAAGTTTTAAACTCACCTTGTGGAGAAATTAGTGTCTTTTATTATAAACGAAAGTTAGGCACTATGAATTTTACTGTATTTGATCTTGCTAATAAGTTAGCTACTTGTTACATGTGGCACGAGGGTGAAGGAAAAAGAGGAGCAAACGAAGTGGCTAGTTGTTTAGCGGATTTTATAGCAAATGGCGTGCAAAATGGGGCAGTGGAGTTTCGGTTTTGGTCAGACAACTGTACTGGCCAAAATCGAAACCGCATCGTATTCGCTGCGTATATGTTTTTGGCAGAAAAGTATAAAATAACGATCAAACATACCTTTTTAGAGAAAGGACACACCCAGCAAGAAGGAGACAGTGTGCATGCGTTAATAGAAAGAAATTCAAAAAATAAACTAATATATACGCCTTTTGAATGGTTCACATTGGTCCGGTGGGCTAAAACAGATGGAAAACCATATAAAGTTACTGAGATGAATCATACAAATTTTCTTGATTTCAAGTCCAAGCTACAAGGTAAAAATTGGAAAAAAAATTTGCAGGGTAATACTGTTCAGTGGACTAAAATTAAGGAATTGAAAGTACTTGCGGGACAACCAAATAAACTTCTATATAAATATGATTTGAAGGAACAGGAGTATATGACTATTGTGACAAAAATTAATACCCGGCGCCGACAACAAAACATTTCTGTAAATCCACTTTACGATAATTCATTGCCCATATCTCAAGCAAAAAAAAATGACTTGATTAGTCTTTGTATTAGCGGTGTGATTCCAACAATTTACCACAATTTTTACAAAGGCCTTCCAGAAGAACCTTCATCCTCTAGAAATATGTATGAGACGGATTCAGAGTAAGACATTATTATCTATGTTCTCATAGTACGTTTATAGAAAATACCCATTGTTCCTCATGAAAGTTACGAGATCTCTTTTTTTTTGTTTTTAAGATTATCCTAAGTACAATAAATCGTGTGATACTAATGCTTAAAGCTTAAAATTATGTTTTTAATTATTATATTATAGTAAATAAGCATAAATGTGATTTTTTATAGTTAATATTATTACCTACTTTTAGATACAGATACCTACAGGTTAATGTTCCATAAGAAAGTTACCTACCAGATCTCTTTTGTAAAGACTGTTAAAACCTGAGACTGTTAATTAATTTAAAGGTTATTACGTAAAAATATGATGCTAAATTATAAGATTATCACGCTATATAATCGGTATAAGATTATCTAGTATATAAGCTTTTATACCAAGATGTAATTGAGATTCTAGAAACTTATTGATATAATATAAAAATAATGAAGCCTATTTTGTTAAATATAACATTTTATTAATTGTTTCATGTAGGTAAGTAACACAGTGAATTTAGCATAATAAGTTTGTTTTTTATTTACCTTTAATTATTTTTGTTTGTATTCATGGAAAAAAAATAATGTGTGTTAATTTTCATAGTTAATTATGGAAAATTTTATAATTGTTTAAGAAACGTACCCACCTAAATACTTTAAAATAAATAAATATGCATAATGTATTTTTTGTTTTATTTAAATTTTATTTTTACTGTTGAACCATGATACCGAACATCCAGCTTATTAAAATGTAATGTTATTATCTAAATACAATTTTAATAACCAAATTATCAGACACATAAGTTAAAATAAGTTTACTATATACAAAGTAAATCATGGTATGTTTATCTTACGTCTAAATTTTACTTTAATAAGAACATTGTAAACTACCGTAAGTTTTATATACAATATTTCTATAAAATTTTAAGCAGGCCTAAAAAATCGTAAGTATCACTTACTATTTCTTCGCCATTTGCATTTCTGAAGTAAATAGTCGTAACTGCAATATTTAAAAAACTAAAAATAATTCGTATTTTATTCCTACTTCATATTGAAGATTCCTATATTATCTATGCATAGTGTTAATTTTAAAACAAAAGGTTTAAATTCAACGATACAATGAAAGAAAACATCTTTAAAACTCTGTCCTGAAAAGTTTGCATAAACACTATACGATTATATACGTAGGAGACATCGATTTGTGTGGTCGCGGAAGTGACGTCCGAAGATTAAATTTAGGTCTCAGCCTAGGTAATAATCCAAAACTCAAGCCACTACTGAGAGTTTCATAGAAAAACAAATACCATATGTATTGCTCAATATCGGGAATCAACGCTCGGTTGTAGGACCTCTTGGGATCTGACTGGCTGGCGACCACCCTTACGTCGGAGTCTGTCGTAAAGCACCTTGGTGTGTACTTCGGCTTTTGCACATAAGAGCCAGTTCCCCTCGGTTGCAGCGGTGGCAGTCTGTAGTCCGTAGGGGCTCGTTAACCTTTTGACCGCCACGTCAAAACAGAAAAACCGTGCCCTCGGCGCCAAGCTTCCGAATTTTCTATAGAAATGTCGCGTCGGTGGCGTGCTGGGCATATTTTGGTTTGTCGTCTATACACGACTGTGGCGGTCAAAAGGTTAAGGGTCGGCAACGCATCAGCAACTCTTCTGTTGTTGCAGGTGTCCATGGGCGACGATGACTACTTACCACCAGGTGGCTTGTCAGCTCGTTTGCCGTCTTACTTCCATAAAAAAAGTCTAACTCAATAGGTACCGTATGTCATCACAATAAAACATAATCTAGCTTTCTGTCAGTGAAAGAATTTTCGTCGAATCGTAGTTACCTCACTTAGTTACCAGCAATTATCACATACCTTTCTGCAAACAAATTTGCACATAAACCTTTTCTTATACCTACAGATTTTAATGATTTCAATGTTACTAAAGTTCTTCAATACAATTCATTTTTTTTTTAATTTTCACACGCGTAAATTATAAACTGTGATACCTACATTAAAGGATGTATTTATAAAGATAAGAATATATTTATATATTCTGAGTAATTTGACACGCAGTTTCTTTTTAACCCCAAATGAAAAAGAGGGGTGTTATAAGTTTGTAGTGTGTCTGTCTGTTGCACCGTAGCGCCCAAGCGAATGAAAAAAGATTTTAATTCTTTTGTTTTTTTTTTGTTTGAAAGGTAAGGAAGGATAGAGCGTGTTCTTAGCTATGATTTAAGAAAATCTGTCTAGCCGTTTGAAGATTATCAGCTCTTGTCTGGGTCATAAAGGGATGTGTGCTACTTCCACATATCTGATCGATTTGAAATTTGGTAGGTATTCCGTTACTTCAATGATATTGCAAGAACATGGTAACGTCCTAATGCTGTAGGGGATTCTAAAATTTTAGATATAATGTTATAGTCACATGGTTATTTCAGGGTCAACGTCCTGTGTGATTCTTTTATGAACGAAGCAAACATTTTCAACACAACAATCTTGGGAGGAATTTTGAACACAACAATTTCGTACTGAATACTCCTAGTACGACGACGACATTTTTGGCGTAGCGGCTGAGCGATCGGCTTCTGCGCCACGTAATGTGGGTTCGATCCACACACAAAGCTAATATTACGTAGACGTAAGCTCCATTACATTACCTTCCTAATGCCTATGCCTACCTAATTCTAAGATTATCTATTGATAATCCTAAAATCATTCAAATGTTTAATATTATTTTTCGCGTCTATTCAAGCCACCCTGAATTATCTTTAATTGTCGACCAAGGTTGTCATTCTTCAGTCGTATTTGTGAACAATTCAGTCTCCGCCGGACTGTTAAGAAAAAGGATTTAACTTTATCCTACTAACTTCCTAAGCTACTCTTTGGTTATGCTTGTTTACACTGGCCAGCAGATTATCCAGATAATGGCCGCGTGTAGCGAAACGTGTCTTTAAATCACGAGTGAATCGGTTTCTTCTAGGTAAGCGCGCTCCATCGTAGATCGTAGTATCGCTTAACATCAGGTGAACTGGCGGTCAAGCGTAAGCCTATCACAAATAAAAAAAAACACATTCCTTCTTTAAGTAAATAATTACAAAATGACATACCAGTAACCTGCAGACTTAGAAACACATCTCTAGCAAAATTAAAAGTCACTTCAAAAATAATATTTTTCAAGCAAAAAAACTTGTAACAATAATAAAATAGATACGTAAGTAATTCGAAATTCACTTAATCACCACAAAACCGGTAGAAATATTACTTACATTAATTAAAAACAGTTGATAGCTGGATTGTAATCAGCAATAACACAGAGGATTTATAGCAATAATTTATATTAATGTAATATATTATATATGTGTTATAAGATTTATTTTTGAGATAGATATTTACGATTTAAAAACAACAAATCGTATGTAGTGTACGAGGTCGTATGGTACATAATTATCTTACACCAATGTTTCAAGCAGGGGGCCGATCTTTGGACTATTCTGCAACAGCTGATTACCTACATATAATTTATAAAATAAAGTTATTTTAGTAAAGGAAAAATTCAATCGCGGGCAGTATTCGAACTTGCGTCTTCTAATACACCAGACGCTCTGACCGCTAAGCCACCGCGAACCCCACCCGCCTGATTGAAATTTGCCTTCACATTCTGAGTTTACGTCATAAGGTGACGTTGGACGAATCCTGCCCGCGATTGAATTTTTCCTTTACTAAAATAACTTTATAATCTTAGCATGTAAAATGCAAAAAAAAATTGTTACAGAATAATATAAATTTCTTTTTGTGCTTACAGAATTGCCCTGTTTTAGATTATGTTCCCCTTGTTGTTATCCCAATCGTTGCATCACGGTATTGATACATACCTACATCCTAATAAATGCAGTGTTTTTACAACACATGCATCATTATACAGCTTGGTAAAAAGGTTTAAATTATACAGAACAACCTCTTTGGTATTTTATTGACATTGATTTGACGTTTGATTTGATTGACGTTCTCTAAGAAAATAATATTTATTGTCACCTTTAGGCCTTTATTTTTTTAGGGGACAATATTATTTGATCCTCTAAAACCTTAATTGATCTATTGTAAATGAGCACTTTTTAAAATAAATGTTCTATTTTTAATTTTTAATCTTTATATTAATAAATTACTGCGTCTATATTAGTTGATCTACGGATAAATTATAAATGAACTTAATTCAAAGTACGTAAGAAATATAAACATCGATTAGGTTAGGTTGGAACTGTTACCACACAATGCCACAACCGAATTGTAGCCATTGAATGTATAAAAATATATTCTCTTAGTTTTGGGATCGAACAAGTAACTATGAGACATCATTTCTACATGTCAAACATTTTCTGCCTAGTTCTAAGCAGATTAAAATATCGATTGATTTAATTTATTTTATTTCTCAGAGGAAGAGGATCAATCACTAAAAAATATTTTTCCTATTGTTTTTCTGATTTAATTAAAACGATCATTTAAATACATGCCTGTTTTAGTAACTACCTAAGACCTATGATGTGTTGAAATAAATTTGTCAAATGTCCATTGCAGAAACACAACTACCAACTTAAATCGGGAATCGAATATTCGTAAAGGGAATCTAAATTTCGTGCCAACCGCTTATCAAGACTATAGATTTGTGCCAACGGAATCCGTTGCGACAAATAGTCGTCAAATTCACATGCACTAGATATGCAAACGTTATTTGCTGAGATAACTTTAGAGCATAGATTATATAGATTCGAAATTTGAAGTATGAAAATTCGAATATCGAATTCAGCGGTTTGGTTTGAAATACTTTATGTTCAATGCATTGATATAATACCACTGACTTCCATAATACTATCTTCAAAGAGTTATATGGAGATCATTGTATAGTTTGAATAAAAACCGTTATCAGTGGAAGCTATTATAGAAACGAAGCGGAAACCAAAGACAAAACAGATTTATACTCAAAAAACAGAAAAACCTCGTTTCTCCCCGTGAGGGAACTGGTTAGAATACAGTTAATCACTGCCATTCAGATAGGCATCTCGTGAGAGTCGAGAGAATATCTGACTTGTTCGGTGGTAGGACCTCTTGGGGTCTGACTGGTTGGCGACCACCCTTACGTCGAAGATTGCACCTTGGTGTGTGTTTCGACTTTTGCGCATGAGAGCCAGTTCCCCCTCGAATGCGGCTCTGGCAATCTGCAGTTCGAAGGGTGGCTCGAAGTGGTGTTCGAAGTGGCTCTTCCTGGCTGGGCCACGGTCACCGATTGGAATTCTGATTGAACAGAGAATTAGTCATTAATTACTCGAAATTAGTCGTAAAGTATGGGAATTGGTCGGTCCGTAGTTCAAAAGTTACAAGGGTAGGCCGGGGGCCGGGGGCCTAGTGGTGGCCCAGCCAGAAAGAGACCTTTCTGGCTGGGCCACCACTATATCTCGAGAACCAAAGCACCTAGTGCAAATCTGTTTGCGCCCAGAATTAGTCGTTAATTAGTCGAAATTAGTCGCTAAATCACAGAATTGGTCGGTCTGTGGTTATAAGATATAAGAAATTATATTTTGTTAGGGGTAGTCCAAGAGCTAATGTACTCAAAAAATTTCCCTCCTTATTTCCGAGTTTTTTGCTAAGATTGTCAGATAGGAAATGTCGTTAGGTTATAGTCTCGCATGAATCATACATTTCCAGTAATGTGAAATCGAGAGTGGCAATTTTTCACACTCCGCCTCGTTGAATCAGTGATTCGGAATGGTTCGGTTACATTCGTGTAGGGGCTTTTTTTATTATGAGAGAAATGCTCATGGATCACCCACTTTCAGGTAGCAGGGTATGTTGGAAGAAACAATGTAAGAAAACATCCTGAGGTTACCTAAAAGATTTTTTTGATGGTTTGCTACCTACTAGCCCCCACTAAGCCAGGAAGCGACTAAAGTCTCGGTAATCCATCAGCAACTCTTCTGGTGTTGCAGAATCAACATATCTCTATCTCTATGGTAGGCCTCGACTACTTACCATCAGATGTGTCTGCTCGCTTCGGCATACATGATAAAAAAGCCTTAATCTCTCTGATTGTGATAGTATACTTATTGCCAGTAGAACAGTAAATAGATTCATGACACAATGGTGAAACGTTGTTTAATAAATACCTTAAAAAAAAACTTATTACAAATCTTATGATGATTTATTAATAGAGGCAGAGAGTTCTATTGTAAATATCAATATGATCTTTTTGCCTCCCCTCGCCTTAGCCCAACACATTACATCCAACTAAATAGTTTGAAATGTTGCCTTTTGTGAAGTCGTTAATACTGTCTGCGTATTTTTAATTACAGTTAAGGCAGGGCTTGCAACTTAATATCCGCCGCTTATCTGCTGTCTACGGAACCTTCTAGAGCGGTAATTGCAGTCTTACAGACTAGTATTAGTGCTGTTTGATTTCAAAGATAAAATCAGACATTTTATTTCAATTAGATCATCATAATAGGTACCTAATTTGGAATGGTCGCACATTACTAGTATTTTTGTTAACCCCTCGGTGCTAAGCTTAAGGCTTGTGTTACGAGTGGGTTCACGTCGGTAGTGCAATGGGTTGGTTAGGATGCGGCAAACACGCGATCGCAAGTCCGACGCCCTATCTATAAGAGCGCTATCTAAATAGTAAACTGTAATGATTTATTTTATATCAGGAGGGGGGAGGCTGGTAATCTGTGTGACAGAGTTTCCCTAGATACCAGTCTCCCACAAAGGTATAGAAATAGCATATAACATTAGTTTATTATAACAGATTATGTCACCTTTGTGGAAGGTAAATAAATATTATTATTATTAGGCTACTGCATGGTTCCAAAAGGGTTATGTGAAAGAACCGGCAAGAAACTCCTTTTAAAAATCCAGGCTGGACAGACAGTACTTACCCGTTATCGACCTATACTCTGATATAGGTCTCTCGATACTGCTAATAGGTAAAATGTGCGATTTTTTATTATTATTACATTAAATTATTCAGAACTTGCCTAATTATTTTAGTGGTCGTAAGCGCGACTGTTATGCTAAAGGTCCAAAATATACCGCAAACTGTGCCAAACCCTTCGGGAAATGGAAGCGTGAAGGCATTTGATTGAGAATATAGGTATTATAGGTATCTATACAATAGTATAATCTTAGTACTTCACAAATATAATAATAAACTTGCAACAATACGTGTAATCTACAATGACTATACGCTACGCCGCACTTAACGCGCTTAACTGAATTATATGCTTAAAGCGCTAACTCTAGCAGTTTCATATGCGACACATACAACTTGGTTTAAGTGAAACCGGCGCGGATATGATTCTGTTAACTGGGCCGCTAATCCATTAGTAAAATACATGGTAACCCGGATATAGGTTGCTTTGCACTAAGAGCTCTATGGACCGAACTCCCACCGCTCAGATGACTTAACCTTTTAATAAATGTGTAATACCTATCTACTTCTAACAATGAGTTAAAATTATTTTCTTGATATTAGATAAGTATCTTCGTAGTGGTTTTAATTTATAAATCTTGACATTGATGTAAGTTAAAGATTATTTAATTTACCTGGAGGAAAAAAAAATCAGGGTTTGCTAGCTCGTAGAGGCATTAGAATTGTTTTGTATTGTAAGCAAAGCATATACATATACGCTGGAGTGGAAGTGGGCCGACCATGTCTGCAGACGGACAGACGACCGATGGAGCAGACAAGTGTTAGAGTGGAGACCGCGCTTGTGCAAGCGTAGCGTGGGATGCCCTGCGACAGGATGGACCGACGATTTGAAGAAGGTGGCTGGCAGTGGATGGATGCTATTTGCCCAAGACCGGGATGTTTTGCGCTCTTTGGGGGAGGCCTACGTTCAGCAGTGGACGGCAATAGGCTGATATGATGATGATGATGATATACATAAAGGAATAATTATGTTGAATAGAAAATCAACGATGTATCCTTTTAACATCAACGGCATAAAATATCACTCATATAATCGATGTCCCGACGACTACAGAATTTCCCAACAAGTAGGTTTTGAAATATACGGGTACCTATGACAAAAGTCCTGACGAACGCTCATCTCGTGCCCATTCAAATATCTGATAGGAATTTTGTGACAAATCTGAAACAAACCATCCTGTTAGGGAGGTCAGCACTTTTCAAGTCAAATCTTTACAGAACTTTTTCAAAGCTTTGGGATGCCATGTTGCTCTTTTGGACTAATGTTGCATGAATGCACATTCCTTAATATACAGTAAAGTAAGCCCGTTTAAAGTAATCATATCTTCAAAGATCAAAGTAATAATTAGGTACTTAAATAATATTTATTTTCAACCGACTTCAAGAAGGAGGGTCGGCCGTATGTTTTTTTTTTTGTATGTTTGTTACGCGATTCCTCCGTCAATTATAAACCGATTTTGATGATTCTTTTTGTGATCGGTAGGTCATACTTCAGAGGTGGTCATCACAATTGTAGAATAAAATTACAATTACACGTTAATAATAAAATGATAGCTTTACTCTCTACTAAAAATTTTGAAATAATATAACTTTTAACAAAAAGTAAAACCGCCCAAAAAGTTTAAATCAAATCGAAAGCACTGACATCCGAAACTGTTGTGCACCTAACATTATTTTTAACTATTGGTAACTTAACAATAATATGGGATTTCCGGATTTATTTCAATAATACGGGATTTTAGGGAATTCTCATGCGGTTGGGAAAAACCAGATCATCGCGGGTATCAGCTAATATTTAAAAAATAAAAATAAACTCTCCTTTTGTCAATACACACAATATTTATTGATTTACATTCTTATAACTATGTAATCTGTTGTGATAACCCTGATTCTGCTTTAAAATATTATATAAACAGTAACCTTCTTGAGTTTCATTGACTCACTGAGAGTGTATATTAAAAGTTGCATGTCTATTTTTATAAATTCTTTTAAATAAAATAATAATAACAATACAATGGTTACCTCGACGTCAAAAGAATATAAAAACTCATCGATCTCCAGTTTTTACGCGGGAAAATCAGTATTCATTACAGGTGGGACAGGATTCATCGGAAAGGTACCTACCTATTTTTATTAATTTTCAAGTGCCTATATTCAATTTGTGTGTTGCGGGCATTAGGTATTCGTCTGCAAAGTGAGCGCATTAATGTGAGTAGTTAGTGATTATTAAGAGCCCCGCGGACGAATTTTCCATACAAAAAATAAATCACAATTTGATTAAATTGTGTTATTATTCGGATTCAGGTAATATTAGTTTAGGTTCCTACACTACTATTTCGTCCAAAATACTTCACTAGTAATAAATGTAAGCGAATGTAATTTCCTGTGGAGCTGGACCAGCACTTTGCCAAACATTTTTATCCAAAAGATATATCTTTTTTCTTAGTCTTCTAGCATAAGCTGGAAGACCATCTGGCACACACAGGGTAAACTTAATCATTTTTTTTAATTTATTTTCTGGTAATTGTAAAATGTGATAGCCTAGTTGTATGACCGTTGGACTGCTAAGTAAAAGGTCTCGAGTTCGAACTCAAGGCACACACCTCTGGCTTTTCGAAGTCATGTGCGTATTAATAGTTAATTATCACGCGCTTAAACGGTGAAGGAAAACATCGTAAGGAAACCTGCATACCTGAGAGATTTTCTCGACGGTGTGTGAAGTCTGCTAACCCGCACTAGGCCAGCGTGGTGGACTAAAGCCTAATCGCTCTCATTCCGAGAGGAGACCCGTGCCCAGCAGTGGGACAGTATAATGGGTTGATTATGTTTTAATTGTAAAATGAACTCCGGAATTTTATTATAAAATCTTACACAGTATCTCATAAAGGAAGTATGGACTGTAGTGAGACGAAAGTACTACATACGTTGCATCTTTAAAAAACATACCGTCCGGCAAATAAAACTAGTTTTTCTATTTCAATTGCAGGTTTTCATAGAGAAACTTCTGTATTGTTGTCCTGATATTGACAAAATCTACATGTTGATACGAGAAAAGAAGGGACTGTCGATCAGTCAGAGGACAACACAATTCATTAATGATCCGGTAACATAAAGTTGTTTATTTATGTATTTTTATAGATAATTTAGATTTAGCGAAACGGGATACAGTAATTAGTAATACCACTCTGTGGATCCCTGTTACCCCCCCTTCAAACATAATACCATAATAAGACGTAATTCAAACACAATTTAAAATACTTCACTGGAAATAAATGAAAGCGAATGTAATTTTTGATAATTTTAATAAGTTTCGAACAGTTTACTGGTACTTTATTTCCAGTGAAGTAGTAATAGAGGAAATGGTAGGATAGGAAACTACGTAGATTATCAGTATCCGAATCCAAATAATAACACAATTTGATTAAATTGTGTTTGAATTACGAATTATTTTGTTTTTACGTTTTTGTGGCAATTCAGCCTCCACCAGACCCTCAAGTAGTTATTTTATACAGCTTACTTTTTTAACCAAATATACGAATTAAGTGAGACAAAAATAATTGGGCTAGTTAGAAATTTATTTTATATTCATCATGGATTAAAAATTGCCTTATTGGTATCAATCAACGGCAACACTGATCGTGAAATTCGTGTTTCGTGATGTCAATGGGAGCCATTTTCGTGAACAGAATACCTGGGGCTTAAGCAAATTTTGTTCTGCCATGAGTATAGGCAGCTTAGCTACCTCCTACGCTATCATAGCTACCTGCTTACGCACACATTTGCGCGAGTACAAGTAACCGGTGGTCCTGGTAAGGGCTAGCGAGGGAAAAACTTAGCGCCTTCACGCCTTGTTTAAGAATACCACGTTCTGGATCAAACCCTTGACACTACCAAGGCGCCTGACGAGAGCTCCTTATATAAGTCGTAGGCTATTGATTAGGCTATGGCCGCAACGACTATCGGAACAATGACTGCTGAATTCATATAACACACGTTGACAACCGTGTTTACCATTATCATAATTATTTTATAAAATCTTCAAAACATTCAGGTTTTTGGGAAAATAATTTCAGTTCATTTCTGTTTTATTAGCTATTTCAGAGGCTCAAGGACAAAAGGCCGACAAATTTGGAGAAAATAGCTGTAATACCTGGTGATATAAGTAGTCCACACTTAGGAATTACAGCCGATAATGTAAACCTATTGGTAGAAAAGGTAAGTGCTAAGTTATTTTATTCTACAGTACAATCATCAAAGTAATCTATACCTACCTCTATTAATATTGTAACAGGTCGATGTCTGAACATTATAGTTATTAAAGAAAAACTAATATGGGGAATCGTTGTTGCTCTACAACAGAAGCCAAAACAACAATTTTTAGATTTTTTTTCTGTCTGTCTATCTGTCTGTATGTTTGTACGCGCTTCACGCAAAAACTACTCTATAGAATTGAATGCAGTTTGCAGTGCTTCATCGATACATTGCTAGAGGTCTAACTTAAAATCTGGTGCATTTTTCATCTTGATACGCCGCCTAGAATCGGATTTCTAGTATTAATCTTTTTGGGACGTGAGTGAAACTGCGGGTAACAGTAACTAGTCTTTATTAATAATACGATTGCAGTTGAAAAACTAACCAATCTGTATTATATTGCAGGTGTCGGTAATAATACATTTAGCTGCTGCAGTGAAGTTCAACGAACCTCTTCCAGTTGCTTGGAATATGAATGTGGAAGGTACGCAGAAGGTACTGGCTTTGAGTCGCAAGATGAAACAACTAGAGGTAAGTAAACATTATCAGCGTTCATAAAATATGTAGATAAGTAAAAAACAAAAAAAAACTACTACAATAATATTTGTAGCCCATAAAAATAATTACAAATCCATACAATTGTGCGGGATATGAATGGCTTATGTTTAACTAACCACCAGATCTAGTAAAATGTTATGGCAAACAATCACTTTATATTGCCAAATATAGTAAATGATCACCAAAATAAGTTCTAATCTAACCTAAACCTAATTTTTGGTGACCATTTATTTATCCATTTTGGTAAGCATTTTGGTAATCAATTTACTAAATTTGGTGGTCATTATATTTATCCCCGATATGAATCAATTAATTCTACCCTGATTTAGATCTTAAATAAAATTAAAGGATGCTCCATTATTCTAAAAGTTGCCAGCGACACAATATGTTAAGAAACCCGTGAAAGTATTATAAGGCCAGGTATCGAGGTTTTATATTACAATTACGAGTAATATTTCATAAAATGAACAAACTGAAATATCAATTTTTACAGTGGCAGTGAAATCCTCACTGGGTGTCAGACTATTTAAAAATTTGCTAGATTTTGGGGAAATTGTAGGTAGCTTGGGCAAGGCAGTGCCGTGATCTTGTCAGGGCAGTAGGTGGTGACGAAGTGGTGACCTTTCTCATACATTTAGTATCGGGAACGGATTGACAGATTTGACAGACATAAAACTCGGATAAAAATGAACATAGCACTGCATGATATTTCGATAGGCCCAGTTGGTGGCGTTCTGTGCATTGTCCGAACTCCTCCTAAGCAGCTGGTGTGATAATTGTCCCTGGATGGTTTAGATTCACAATTTGAGTCGGTAGGTGACACCGCAATCGGGTTCTACGATTTTTTTTTATTTTCAGGGGAAGACAACGTTTGCTAATACAAATGGGTCGAGCCGTTCTTATGATTTTTCATATATAGGCAATTTATACAAATAAAAATCAATTGCCATACCATTTGGCAAATATTTTCTATGTTCTTAATGCAAATACAACAGCAAGCAGTGATAGCCTAGTGGTATGACCGTTGGACTGCCTAGTCAAAGGTCTCGAGTTCGAACCCAAGGCACGCATCTCTGATTTTTTGAAGTCATGTGCGTATTAATAGTTAATTATCACGCACTTAAACGGTGAAGGAAAACATCGTGAGGAAACCTGTATGCCTGAGAGATTTTCTCGACGGCGTGAAAAGTCTGCCAACGACGAGACCCGTGCCCAGCAGTGGGACAATATAATGGGTTGATTATGTAATGTTATAAAAAACTTGTACTGACACGTTTTGTGTGACAGAATGTTGCTTTTTGTTTAAACCCCTCGGAAAACGTCGGAATTTCAGATGGGATTAATTATTAAATTCTATTTGGATTAATTTTTGGTTCCGTATTTGCCGTTCTACACCAAATAAAATTTTGAAAGACAGGTGAATAATCCTCTGCATTCCCCAGGTCTTCATTCACGTATCCACGGCGTACAGTAACTTAAAAAGAGAAGTGATCGATGAAGTTCTGTACCCTCCACCAGTGGATATCAACGAAGTATACCAGTATGTTAAGGAAGGAGTCACCAAAGAGCAAACGAGAAGAATATTGAGTAAGAATATTTCTGGACAAGAATTATTCACTATTAGCTTTGTAACCAAAAGTGAAATTATTACTGCAAAAAGTAGTTGCAATATTCTTTTGGCTAAATAATTTTAAGGTCGTGTTTCACCATCTCCGAGTAAATGACCCTTAAATTAGTTGGCAGTCAATTTCATACCAATACTTCCGTTTTATTTTTTAACTAGCGACCCGCTCGCGTTTTCACCCGCGCTGCTCCGTTCCTAAGAGGCATAACGTGATGTTATATAGCCTATAACCTTTCTCGTTATATAGACTATCCAATACAAAAAGAATTTTCAACATCGGTTCAGTAGATCCAAAGATTACCCCATACAACCTCACGAACCCATAAATCACGCTCTTTATAATATTAGTATAGATTCATTCGGAGAGTACTCCAACAAATGCGGTCTTAATTGTCTACTTCCTCATACACTCCATAACTATACTACCACAGTGCATTTGTAGATTAATCCAGGTTTCATTACTTTTGCTCCTTCGCAAGCCATTTATAAGAAAAAAAATCTGGTCTAGTTGTTTTCCTCGCAGTAAATATACGGTGATAAATCATTCAAAAAAGATAATTAGAAGAATAAATATTAATTAATATAATCTGCCCCAGTAGTCTTGTGGTCCCAAACGCGATTGCTATGATACGGTCCTGGGTTCGATTTCCAAGTCGAGAGAAGTGTTGGGTTTTCATATGAAATTCGCAGTAGCAGCTCAGTTTGGTATTTATGCCAGATTAATTGGCATCTGGCTCGTCCCCTATTACATGGGTGCTAAACATACCAGCAAACTATGGGAGTACCTATATCAGTAGGCTTCTGCCTAAACCTTCGGGGAATACAGGCGTGATAGTATGTTTTTTTTATGTGATAGGAGGGCAAACGAGCATACAGATCACGATTACCGCCGCCCATGGACACCCGCAACACCAGAGGCGTCACAAGTGCGTTGCCGACATTTTAAAAGAGGATTGGGCCTCCGGTAACCTCACTCACTCGGCGAAACACAACGTAAGTGTTGTTTAACGCCGGTTTTCTGTGAGGCCGTGGTATCACTCCGGTCGAGCCAGCCCATTCGTGCCGAAGCATGGCTCTCCCACGTGAAATGTTATATACCTAATCAACATACCTATTACTTAATAAATAATATTTATGGTATAATTTCCTAATTAGAATACCTACTGTAAAGTGTGAGGATTGTACAGAAATTGATGTAATAATTTGTGTAAGTATATATATATATATATATATATATAAATATTGTGCCCGCGGTCTGAGCTTGTCATGCTCACTTAAGAGTCCGGCGGACCGAATTTTTCTTACAAACGTAATACCGAAATAAATCGTAATTCAAACACAATTTAATAAAATTGTGTTATTATTTGGTTTCCGGTACCGTTAATCTAGGTTCCTACGTTACCATTTTGTCCAAAATACTTCACTGGAAAAAATTTAAGCGAATACAAATTTTGATAAAATTACCAAGTTAGGCACGATTATCCAATTTTCTATTTCCTGTGAAGTAGTAGTAGACAAAATGGTAGCGTAGGAACCTGGATTAACGGTACTCAAATCCGAATAATAACACAATTTGATAGAATATTGTCTGGATTACGATTTATTTCGGTATTCAGTTTTTGTGGGTAATTCAAGCTCCGCCGGATCCTTAAATGTCCTGCGGCGTCCTAATAGTGGCGTTGTGTGTCGGGTTATTTTATTCCCTACAATATGGTTGAGTCGAACCACGCCGATGCACACATCATGCTCGTGAACGAGTGCTGTCTGTCGGGACTGGTCAGCTCTTACTTGTTGTGGCAATCCCTTTCGTTTTAATATAACACCTATACTGAATAAATCTTACACATCAAACTGCATAATTCTCAAACTATGTAAAACAAAGTTGTAGATGTAAATCAAGTTTTTTTTTAAAGAGTATAAATATCTATGGGGTTTCTTGCCGGCTCTTCTCCATTAGACCCACTTTTTGGAACCGTGCAACCAGTTTTGATTTTTCAGAAGTACCTTTTTTAATGGCCTAATTGAAATAAAACATTTTGACTGTGGCTTTGTAATAATGTTGTACAATCGCTTACATTAAAATGTGAACATGAATTATTTCTTTTTTTTTCTGACAGTGACCATGGTGTCGAATCGTCGTCTTAGCGAATATTAAAACCACCATTTTATCTTCCAGATGGGTACCCGAACACTTATTCATTTACGAAAGCGCTAGCTGAACATTTCGTTAAGGAAATCCAAACCTTCGTACCTACGGTTATCGTGAGACCATCAATAGGTAGCTATCATAATTTCCTTTTTTTCCTATATTGTGACACTCACATAATTATTATTACCTACAATATCTGGACATTAAAAGAACCCATTAATAAAAACAAATTTAAATCGGTTCAAACCTCATGAAGATACCTATTAGCATTTTAATTTTATGCTAGACAGAGAACGTCCTATAGAGAATTGTGACGTCACAACTCACTGCGCCATACAAATCCTATACTAACACTCGTTTTGCTGGAAACGGACAAAGCATTCCATCTCAAACCCCGCCAAAAAAAAATTGACATCAGTCAAGTACTCAATTGACTTGATTGCCAATATTTTTGTTTCAGTTGCAGCAGTCAAGGATGCTCCAATTAGAGGTTGGCTGGCGAACTGGTATGGGGCAACTGGTCTTTCTGTGCTCACGACCAGGGGCTTCAACCGGGTGATCTATGGTCGCGGGAACAACATACTCGATTTGATCCCAGTGGATTACGTCGCCAACTTGATGATTATCGCTGGTGCGAGGTGTAGCAAGTACGTAGGAACTTCTTCGTACGGTCTGGGCCTGTGAGAATTGGAAACAGCAGGTTGATATCGAAATTGACATGTTGTTGTACTGCTGTGGGCTCTTTAACGGTCGGTCCCAATTACAAATCCGTCATTAAATCTGTTTTCTTCAGATAGGATTTTGACATTACTCGTGTGGAATACACTCACGCCTTTTTGTCCTGCAGCGATAAACTATAGACCTCCCTTTGCGATTCTTGTATATTTCTTTTGCATCTTCCACATTCATAATTATATTTTCTGATACATACGTCGCTTGCGAGTACTAGCACCTGATCTTTTTGAAGGACTTTGAATTGTAACTCGAAATCCTTGTTTTTGAGACCAACCCACAGCTCAAAATACAAATGTAAAATCCAGTCTTTAACTAAGCAGCACCACCTAGGGGATTTTTACCTATATATTATGACAGAACGGAGAAGGTGTGTGCGTTAAAGGTGAGAGGTTATTTGTTTGTGCTACGACGAATGTTGCGACTTATCTCCAAAACGCTTTGACTTATTGAGACGCGGTTTTCTGTAAAGGATTTTTGATTCATCAGCAATAATTGTTCTTAGATAGGTGTTATGTTGTTAACACACCCGGGGGCGCTGCAGAAAATATTTTTGATATTGCAAGAAAATCCGTCGGGGGCTGCATTTAATTCAATGAGATACGTAATAGCTTTTCTTCTACATTTTAATTGAAATTCGGAACAGAGACGGGAAGTGCAGACCCAACGGTTTTTCTAATTTGAAATTATATTAATAGGTAAGTGAGTGTAGCGAAAATGTTATTTATTAATTACATACTCGTACGTAGCGAAGTGACATTTTGCTAAAATTTTAATTTTAAAACAAATTCGTCTGTATCTACTCGCCTATATAATTTATCATTTATATGCAGACGATGGCCACTTTTTTAGGTGGTTCCTTATTTTGGTTACTACCTGATAATTAGTTCTGAATATAACATACACCACTATCTTTTTGTTTTTGTTTTTTTTTGCATTTTCCATGCTAATATTATAAAGTTATTTTTTTAGTAAAGGAAAAAATACACCACTAATTGCGTAAAGTCGGCCACTTTTCAAAATTGTTGTTATGTAAATAAAATTAATTAGGTTTTGGTTTTTAGGTCTAGTGAGCTGAATGTATACAATTGCTGCAGCAGTTCCTGTAACCCCATCATTATTAAGAAGGTTTTTGAGCTTTTCTTAAAAGAAACCATTAAGCATAAACCGAGTGAGTTATTGTTTTTATAATGAAAATTGTAGTAAATGGATCATAAATCATAATTGCCTCGTTAGCCTAGTGGTCCTGAGCGTGACCGCTACTGCTAGAAGTCCTGGGATCGATTCCTAGGTCGAGCAAAGTGTTATTGGGTTTTTCTATGAAATTTTCAGTAGCAGTTCGGAGTTTGGGATTTCTGCCCGGTTAATGGCAATAGGCTCGCCCCCTATTACATGGGACCTAAACATACCGGCGAATCCGAAATCTACAAGATAGAATGAAAATAAAGGAAGGAAATTCGCCATCTCTATATTACTCGCATGCTATTTATTGGTTCCTAGGTATACGCCCTGATCTTGCAGTTTCGGTCTTTGAAGACGTTGTGGAAGGACTATGCCGCGTAATCCGCAGTCGGGACTGTGTTGCGGTGCGTGCGTTATATGCCCCAGTGAGTCGACGTAGTCCTCAGTGAGTTGAGGTGGTGCAGTATTGAGTAGTGGCTGGCTGCTGCGTCGACCAGAAGAGACTGCCTTTGCTTGTTGACCGGCCGAAGTGCAGTGTGCTGTGCCAAGTTGTTGATGTTGGCTGCGGGCCAACATCAACAACTTGACCAGCTTGCAAGTTCACTGCATGCGTGTGGTTAGGATGCCCGTTGAAACCGGGAGAGTGCTGGCAGGCTGTGTGAATCGCTACTCTTGCTCTGAGAGGAAGGAAGACGACGGTGCAAGTTGCGTTGCAAACTTCACTTGCGCGATTCAGGATTTGTTGGTCTACTTTCTATGTAGCGCGGTAGATGTCGCTAAAACACTATGTACGATATTTTGGATCCTAATTGAAAAATCGTTTTCAGAGTCCCTGCTGTTGCCAGGTTGGTGTATATATACAAGATACAAATGGATAGATAAACTTCTGACTATACTGCTCCAGTTAATACCAGTATACTTTGCTGACATTTATCTGCGACTGATTGGAAGAACCCCACGGTAACAATATTGTAGATATTTTTTTACTAGAAATGGCTTCAATGCGATGATTTTCTACATTTGGGGGGTTGCTAAAGCGTAAAGGAATGCTATTAGGAGCCATAGTTTTTAGGTTTTTTTTTCATAGCCTTTCTGTTAAAACTCTACTGGTGATATTTTTTTTAAAGCTTACTAGTCATGTGGGTCGCACATTACTAGTATTCTTGTTAACCCCTCGTGCTAAGCTAAATGCTTGTGTTACGAGTGGGTTCACGTCGGTAGTGCAATGGGTGGGGTTTGAACCGGCGACCACATTATCGCAAGTACTACGCCCTAGCCATTAAGCTACCGCCGCCTCGATAAGTGTAAATATCTAATATAATATATTAAATATAATGTATATTATATGTAATATGTGTGAATCTTCTAGGCAATTGCGCTCCATCATTGATCACAGTGTCCCTTAACATCAGGCGAACTAGCGGTCAAGCGTAAGCCTAGCCTATCAAGAATTTAAAAAAAATATGACCTCTACCGGTAGTGATTCAAAAATTACACAATCAAAACCGATCCATCGATTTTATTATAATTCTCGGGTTAGAGACAACTTTATTCTCATAAGAATTACAATTCACTTACATGAGAATTATATCAAAATAATAGTAACATACAATATAATTGGGAAGTATGTCACATTATAGTTATTTCATTTAATTGTTATTCGCTAGAGGGTATCTGTGAAAAAAATTATGTTGGTCCGGTACCTACACGCGGGTTCTAAACAAGTTGACGCGATGACGCGGTAGCTAGGCAAGTGCGAGTCAATATATGGATCGTAGCTGGAAGTGGCTTGTAAACTATAGAAGGTTTTTGTTGTTATTAATGATAAGATGTTTTAGGAGTAATTTGAAAGTGGTCATGGATTTTGAGTCTTTTAAGTCCTTTGGTAGTTTATTTTATAATTTAGATCCTTCGTAGTTCTAGCTGTCCCATGTCGCATGCATGGCGTTCGTTATATTATAATAACTCTTTTTTTCGTCTTAAAATCCTTCCCAGACATGCACACAACAACTCACCAAAGTTTCATCGCAATATGATGAAGGGTTTAGCAATGCATAGAAAACAAACAAACAAACATTCATTTTTATTTAAGTTTATAGATAGATATAATAATGTTAGGTATGATTAAGTACGCAGTGGCGTATAAACCCTACTTTTCAAGAGAGCAAAAAATAAAAAATCATACTGACGCCAAAAATGCAATCAGTAAAATTTTTGTCTGTCTGTCTGTATGTTCGTTATAGAAACAAAAACCACTCGACGGATTTCAACGAAACTTGGTACAATTGTTCTTCATACTCCTGGGCAGGTTATAGTATACTTTTCATCACGCTACGATCAATAGGAGCATAGCAGTGAAGGGAAATGTTGGGAAAATGAGTGATTCATGAGAAAGGTTTCAAGCTATAAAACATCACGCTACAACCCTTAGGAAAGGGGGAAAGCAGGTGAAACCGCGGGCGAAGAACTAGGGAACAAAGTAACTATTCCACGCGGACGAAGTCGCTGGCAAAAGCTAGTTGTTACATAAAAAGGCTAAATTATCAAAACGATTTTAGCCTTGATTGATTATCTTCTTTGGTTTAAAAATTAGCTTGGATTTACGTCTTACCACCATGAAAATTGGCCTAAAAATAACCCTCATAGTAGTAGATACCTATACCACTGTATAGGTATCCATTTGTGATGATTATTAACGTTAAAATCACTGTCGTGAAATCCCGTAGATGAATTTTTTTTTGCTTTATAAACCCTTAATATTGTTAATAAATAATATAATTAGTCGGATCCTAAGTATTGAAAACAATCTCATTGTGAAGTAATTGTCATGCGTACGAGTACCCGACTGGGTCTTCCCCGATAAATATTATCTGGGTGTTTTTAAATCTTCAGTGAATTGGTTTCTTCTAGGCAAGCGCGCTCTATCGTAAATTGCGAACTGGCGGTCAAGCGTAAGCCTATTAAGAATAAAACAAAACAACTAATTAATTTCAATCCTTTACGAATCTACGAAATCTACGAAAGACAAACATGCATTTAAATTGTAATCACCACTTAAATTGGTACGTATAGGAACTAATTAAGGTTATATTTATTTATAAGTCTGATTCATATTTAGTTGCTGTAAATTCAGAGCTCCAAGATTTTTTAATTTCTATTATAAGTTAACAATGTTTTACAATAATTTAAAATGTTATATTAAGTATCAAACACCTTTAAAATATGTAGTTGGATTTCGTAAAAATTTTTAACACGTTATAGAGTAAAAACTATTACACCTCGATTTTTGGTTAGTAACACCATAAAAAACTACAAAATAAGTATATCAGTTATATTTTTCAAATGCTCTGAATGATTTTTTATCCAAATATTTTTAGGTTGCATAAACATTTTATCGCTCGAAATATCATATGATAGATAATATGATAGAGAAAAAAAAACTGATAAGAATCGTAGAAACATTTTGGGCCATATGGTTTATAGGTACGCTAATTGAAACCAAAGGTATCGGTATATGTAAGATAAAGCAAATGCTTTTGTTTTTTTAAGGCCTAAGCCGCAAATTTCTTACATTATTAGAACACAAGTGTAAAATAAAAAAGAAAGTATATTATTATTTCCTTAAATCTATTTGCCTTATAGATACAGAACTTTTTGTTAGTTCTTCTACATTGGTCGAAATTGTACTAAGTTAGTCAATTTCTCTAAACAGGTACATGAAGCTCTATTCTCTGGCCATCCAGACACGAGCAGCACTCGATTTCTTTACATACCACTCCTGGGTAATTAAGGCCGAGAAAGTGAGAGAGCTATATGCATCTCTTTCCCCTGCTGATCAGCGTTCATTCCCCTGCGATCCTGCCACCATCAATTGGATTGACTACATAAAAGATTACTACTGGGGAGTCCGACAGTTGGAAGAGAGAAAGTCATTTTAGTAAATATGAATGTAGTATCAGTTTATTATGTTTTATACACATGTTTAATTGGAGAATTTACTAAGTTTGATTATACGTTGAAAAATACAAGCTATAATATAAATACATTAGTGAATACATACTTCCTGTTTAGTCTTGAGCTTTCGCGAGCCTCGATAGATGGCGTTGTACCGCCCGGCTGAATCGCGGTGTTAAGAGTCTCCGCGCATATTAGTTTGTTTTACTCGTATATGTTACTGACTTAGGTTATTTGTGCAGGATAACTTTAGTTTAGAAGTGCTGTTTGTCAAATTAAATTCTTTTATAACATTTGCTAATTGACGGTATATCGACTTAATTGTTTATTCCAAATTCTCTATTAATATACGTTTATTTTATAAAATTAAGTCTTTAATTATATAAGATTATTTCGTCGTTAGGCAATTAGTACGCAATTATGTTGTGTGTATCCGGTATTCTGCTCGGTTTGTACAATACAATGGCTCATTGCCCTCTGCTAGGGTTAATGCTAGCCGACCTTTCTTTAGAAGCGGTTTGGATTACGCAGGGCCTATCAGCATAAGACCTACAACGGGTCGCGGCTATCACTTCACCAGAGGCTACATCAGTTTGTTTGTGTGCATGGCCACTCGGGCTATACACTTAGAAGTTGTGAGTAACATGACTTCAGAGACCTTTTTGGCAGCTTTCAAACGTTCTATACTCGTATAGATCATTGTGGTGAGATGTGGAGTGATATCGGCACCACCTACGTGGGAGCTAAAAAGGAGTTAAACACGAAAGGTCTGGCGTAGCAAGTGATATTGGTGATTGGTTGGCTACTCAACTTGGCGCTTCATTCCACCCCACTCTCCAAATTTTGGAGGGCTTTTGGAGGCTGGAGTGAAGTCGACCAAACACCACCTCAAAGGAGTGTGGTGCAAGCACTGATTTTTTATTAATTGACGACAGTACTTGCCCAAATAGAATCCTGTCTCAATTCTAGGCCTATTTTCACCATCAGCACTAATCCAGAAGATTCATGCCCGCCCACATTGATGACATATTTTTTTAGTAATTTTCAAAATAAATAAATAAATTAATTAATTTCATTTTTTCTAAATTTCTGGCGTAAATAGTCTCGAGAATATTTCAAATGGGCGCTTCAAACCGTAGAACCTGATGTGGGCAGTGTGGTTTTTGTTTTATGGGATAGGAGGGCAAACGAGCTGACGGATCACCTGATGGTAAGCGATTACCGCCGCCCATGGACACCCGCAAAACCAAAAGACGAGTCACAAGTGCGTTGCCGACCTTTAAAAGAGGATTGGGCCTCCGGCCTGCCATTAACCGGGCACAAATTCAGACTCCGAGCTGCTACTGAGAATTCATAGAAAAAACCCAATAACACTTTGCTCGACCTGGGGATCGAACCCAGGACCTCTAGTGTAGCAGTCTCGCTTGGGACCACTAGACTAATGAGGCTTTATGGTCTTACTGTTAAAAAACATATATACTGGCTCGGATGAAATCACGAGGGTCGTATTTTTACGTTGTAAGGGGTCTTTAAGGAGACCAGATTCTAAATTAATCGTGCTGCCTGTTACAACTTAAGTATTATTGTGTAAACTGTCAGTTTAATATGTGTTGGTTTATTGATTAATGTTGTCATACCTTGCTAAACTATAAGATTACATTATTGTTATAATTAAGTATAACTGAGTTTGTCAATATTAATGGTTTTCGCATAACTATGCAAATACATGTGGGATTTTACTCAGAGTAAAACACGTCTTGAAATAACTGATAATCTTTTATTTTTTATAAGCTTACATCTCACTACCGTATTCCGTTAGTTCTCTGTCTCTCCCTTACGTTCGTCCCCTCTACTTCCGTCATCCCTCTCTTTCACACTTATAAAACTATCCTTCTCTCACACTGTTATGCTCTCTCCCTTTCACTCCCATAGATTTGTCCTTTTCCTTCACACTTACATTCCATTTCCCACATGCATATATGTATAATTAGTCAAATATTTTCAATGTTTTTTTTTGTTATTGTTTACAATCCACATTCGAATAACCATTGCAGTAAATTATTATACAAACTCACCTGTTTGCACCTAAACACTTGTTTAGATTTCAATAAAGATAATTTGTAATTATAAAGTTATTTTAGTTAAAGAAAATAATTTATTCCTTCACTAAATAACTTTCCTTTTCCATGCTAAGATAATAAAGTTATTTTAGTGACGGAATAAGTTGTTTTCCTTCACTAAAATAACTTTATAATTATAGTAGGGAAAATGCAAAAACATCACAAAAAGATAAAAGTAATAGTGTTTGAGTAGTGAACGGTTTTGCGTAAAGAACGAATGATAAAAATGGTTTAATTTTAATCATTTAAAAAGGGGTTCGAGAGCGTGGGGAAAACGTGACATCGCGCATTCGTGAAAACGCGTGAGTTCCGACACATGGAACTTGCCTAAAATGCTATCCGGGTTATCTAACTCCGCGATACAATACGATGTAGGACTAACCCTTTTTGCAATAACATATCGACAGTCTCTTTTTGGAATGAACTTGGCGGATATATTCCTGGTGGCATTACTAAGGACATGAGACTTTAAAAGTACCTGATCTCCAACATTGAAGACTTCAGCGGGTTTTTTAGATTTATCCGCACATTTCTTGCGTCGGTTCTGTTGAGCTTCCGCTCTTGTGACTGAGAAATGAGACTGTTAACAAAATTTTTCAAATAGGGCGTTATTTGAGGAACAAAATTATCATTATTCAGAATCGATCTTATATCGTGTTGCATGTCGTGTGGCGAACAAAGCTTCCTAGCAAACATGAGGTAAGCTGGAGATGCACCAGTAGTTTGACATACCGACGAGTTCATGGTGAACCTTATTGCAGGAAGGTGCTGCGGCCATGACGAGTGGTTTGTATCTACTACACGTGACAACTGAAACTTTAAATCCCTATTCTTACGATCAGCTGGATTGGCTGAGGGATGGTATAAAGGTAACAATTCTTTACCTATACCTAGAATGAACATACATTGCTGCATAACAGCTGAAACAAACTGAACGCCATTATCCGATACAATGCGTCGAGGAAGACCGTAACGGAGAAAATACTCCTCAATCAACGTATGAGCACACACTTCTGAAGTTGCCTCCTTCAAAGCGTACAACTCAGTCCAACGAGTCGCTGTGTCTTCTACCAACAATATTCACCTCTTACCGTTGTCTTTAGGAAGTGGGCCGAAAAAATCAATGGCCAACACTTCTTCCCTCTGGTTCAGTACAGGGGTCTGTAAGAGTCCCGACGGCTTTGTGTTTGAAGACTTGTACCTATAACAGGTGACGCAGGTCTTAATGTAGTCTGTGATGACCCTACGCATACCTGGAAAATAAAAACCTTGAGAAATTCTACTGTACGTCCTTTCGACTCCATGATGACACCTATGTTGGACATGGTCGTGACACTCTTTCAAAATATCTGAGCGGAGAGAAACCGGAACTACTAGCTGCAGCTCATCACTATCTACATCAGGATTATACTTATACAACACGCCTTGCTGCATAAAATAACCTCTTTCCGACCAACGCTTAATTCCTATAGACTCAGCATCAGTCGTGTCTTCCAGATCACTAATTATTTTCTTTAGTTCCAGGTCATCGAGCTGCGCACGTCGAAGATCAGCTGGACTCCGAGCAGGTAAGTCTACGACAACAGAACTAATCCCATACTGATTCTTATCCTCTTCTTTACAGGGTGGATGGCTAGGTGTATCGGCGATGGCATTAACCTTTCTAGGCGTATACTGAAATTGAATATTAAAACACTGTAGTTTAAGAGCCCATCGAACGAGCCTACGGGATGGCGATTTCAGGGTAAGGAGCCACTTTAACGGCTGATGGTCGCTACCTATAATGACTTCATGACCTTCGATATAACCTCCCGAAAAACGAACTAACCGAAACGTTCGACGGCTCACACAAAAGCAAGCGCCTCGCGCTCTGTAGTGCTGTAATTCCTCTCAGCTGGAATGAGCAGACGGCTAGCATATTCTATTGGGCGTTCGTCCTTACCTTCGCCCTGTAGCAATACTGCACCTATGGCGAAGCTACTAGCATCCGTCCTTAACACAAATGGTCTTAATACTATAGTCGGCTTGGACAAGAATCGGTGGCGAAGACAACCGCGTCTTCAACTCTTGAAAGGCACTAGCCTGGTCTGCTTCCTAAGACCATGACTGATTCTTGTTCAGCAAGCGTGTTAACGGCTTAGCGACAGCAGAGAAACTGGGAATAAATTTTCTAAACCACGAGCATATCCGTAAAAAGGTCCTAAGATGACGCAGCGATGCGCATGCTTCCATATCCAGGACTGCACGGACTTTATCATCATCAGTTGACACACCATCCTGTGTTATAACATGACCGAGATACTTTACCTTGTCTCGCGCGAAAACACTTTTCTCACTATTCACGCGTAACTTGAACAACCGTAACCTCTCGAATACAGCGCGCAAATCTGAGACATGCTTCTCGAAGCTCCCATCTGAAATCAATAGCAGATCATATTGGTAAGCTAGCAGGCAGACGTCCTTCAGTGAGGCACCCGCACAAAGCCTGTCTATAAGACGCTGGAACGCTGACGGCGCGTTTTTCAAACCAAACGGCATACGCTTAAAGCGAAACAAACCAAAAGGTGTCATAAATGCTGTTTTGTCCCTGTCCTGCTCACGGACAGAAACCTGCCAGAAACCATTGCGCATATCCACGGTACTCATGAAACAATTCTTTTTCGTAGACTGAACAAGCTCGTCTATCAATGGCATTGGGTAGACATCGGTCTTCGTAACAGCATTGAGCTTCCTATAGTCGACACAAAAACGTACCTTACCATTAGCTTTCGGAACTAGGAGCGCTGGAGATCTCCAAGCGGACTCACACTCCTCAACTATATCATCTGCCAACATCTTGTCGAGCTCTGCCCGCATGACCTCCTTCTTCGCAGGCGTCAACCTATAGGGCGGAACAGCAATGGGGGGTTTATCACCGGTATCAATAATATACTTTGCATAAGGAGTCGGTTCTCCCCCTGGCTTAAAGATATCCTCATATTCCACGAGGAGATTGGCAAGAACCTGACTTGAGTTGACACCTTTTCAAACTGTATTTTAAACTTCTGCTTACTGTTCTCGGCAAAGTTTTTTTTTTATTCGTGATAGGCTTACGCTTGACCGCCAGTTTGCCTGATGTTAAGCGATACTGCGATCTACGATGGAAGTGCCATTTATTTATTTATTTACACAAGGCACATCAACAATATAAACACAAACATTGGTTAGTAGCAAAATACAGAGACAAAGACTAGTGTTTATATCAATTATAGATATGCACAACATTTAGGACATCTATTGAAAGGCAAGTTACCTTGCTTCAAACAACAAAATCGTATTTAAAATGTGGAATAATAAGACTAATTAATCATAGTAAAAGTCATTTAATTTAAATTAAATTTAAACTAAAAATAAATATAATATATATTTTTTTTACTTTTGTTATTTTATTTCCTCTGACACCCTTCTACATTTTTATAATTTGTGTATACCTTTTTTTTGTTTACGGGAGAAAAACTTCAAAAGGCGGCCGGTCTTCGGGGATCAGACCGGGGAGTGTGGGATTTTTGCCCACTAAAAGCACCCCGGTGGCCACCATCAGCACATGAAGGGGGGCACTGTGTCCTCTTAAAAAACCACCCCAGAACCCGCCTGTGCAACGCCCGTTCGGGCTCATCCCTGGGGAAATTTGTGTATACCTATCGTATTTTTAAGAAAAGATATAAAAATAAAAAATGAAAAGTATGCATGTAAGTACATTATTTAAGTTCATTCAATTGCTTTCATCCTTACACCACCTCACTATATTTTTTTTTGTCAGAAACTGCCTTCCACTGTCAAGTTACTGAATATCGCCACCCATGGACAGCTGCAAGCCCAAAGAAGGTGCCGATGCGTTGTTAAGCCCCAGTACAGTTAAGCCTAGTACTGCACGGAATTGGATGCGGTTTACACAGTTGTATCGCAGGTCTAACTTAAAATCTGGCCTATGTTTTATCATGGTACAGTGACCAGGATGCGAGCAACAGCTGTTTATGAATAAGAGACCGCTAGTGACGATAGAAGGTAGACGTCAGATTCTATTAGAAAAATCTTTGACGATACGTTTGGCGTAGTGGCTGAGCGATCGGCTTCTGTGTCACGTGTTATGGGATCGATACCCATAATATAATTAATTATCACGCGCTTAAACGCGTGATAATTAACTATTTAATACGCACATAACTTCGAAAAGTCAGAGGTGCGTGCCTTGGGTTCGAAGTCGAGACCTTTGACTTGGCAGTCCAATGGTCATATCACTAAAATGAGACAATTGATATCTATAAAAATAAAAAAAGCACTAAAAACAAACACATAGTGTAGTGTATTTACTCGGCCACAAAAGGAAAGTTGTTATAAAAAAATACAATGGAAACGCTGGAATAGAAGCCACTCACGTTTCATTGTTACGTACGGGAAAATAGAAAAATAGCGTGGTACGAGAATGGAAAAAATATGAACACGCTTGTTTATTTAGCCTGTGACAATAACAGATTAAATTTATTAACTCAAAACATCTCCACACATCATCATTTTTGGGCATGAGAATAAGAAAACGATCCACTATAGTTCAAATATAATAATGCTGCAAGTTAATAATATGAACATAACCAAGACGACAACACAACTAAATGTTATCTGTCTGTCCTATTCATGTCTAAACAGCTAAACAGATTTCTCGGTAACCCATTAAATATGGGCTATTTTATTTTGTAGCCGTGGCCTACGATTTCTCTCGCGTCCTAAAGTTTAAGTAAGAACATACTTAAAGATTACAAAATAAAAGCATAAAGTAAAAAAGAAAATAGCTCACTACTTGGTTATTGTACCCATTGCAAGCTCAAAGAAGTGATGAGGGTTATTTTTTGTACCGTAACGAGGACTGTCGTGATAATGAGGGCCCTAGCACTTAGTACGGTCAATTTATTCCAGTTTCAAATAATCTATCTGAATATATATTTTGTTCTTTAGCTAGTATTTCATACACGATGGAATGGAGGTGTTTGCGTTTAGGGCGAGAGACTGCTTATTTGTTTGTGTGCCAATCAATATTGACTTTTATCTTCAAAACGGTTTGACTGATTCAGATACGGTTTTTTGTAACGGGTTGTTATTAATTTATCTGTGATAGATCTTTAGTAGGTGTTATGGTTTTACCAACCCAAGGGGTGCTGCAATGCCTATACATAAACATACATAAGACATAATCGACCCATTATACTGTCCCACTGCTGGGCACGGGTCTCCTCTCAGAATGAAAGGGATTAGGCTATAGTCCACCACGCTGGCCTAGTGCGGGTTGGCAGACTTCACACGCCATCGAGACAATCTCTCAGGCATGCAGGTTTTCTCACGATATTTTCCTTCACCGTTTAAGCATGTGATAATTAACTATTTAATACGCACATGACTTCGAAAAGTCAGAGGTGCGTGCCTTGGGTTCGAACTCGAAAGGTCTCGAGTGGTATGACCATTGGACTTGGCAGTCCAATGGTCATACCACTAGGCTATCGATGCCTATAAATTTTTCTCTTATTATTGTTTTTTTCTGTAAGCGGTATGTAATTCACGACAGAACGAAGCTTTAGTGTCAAAGGTTGCTTGTTTTGTTTCTGGGCGCAAATTTAGATAGGTAGGTATGGTTTTCTATAAAGGCTAATTTATTGTCAATGTTTTAGGTGAGTGTTATGGTTTGGCATTATTATAAAAAAAAATTGCGCATAAAATCTATCTGGATTTCCGGCCCTGATTGAAAAATATTATCTTTCGTTTTATATCCCTGCTGGAGATAACATTAGATATAAAAAATGTACTTCACTTGTGTCAAAATCCTATATATAGTCAGCAAATCTACTGACAGATTTATTTATTTATTTAAAGAGAATTTTACATAAATTTCAATTCTAATTTTAGAGGTTCATCATAATATGTCAGACAGAACTTGATAGCTCAATGTCAGCCTTACTCCACGTCACATATACGGTCAACAGCACAAAATGGTATCCAAAAATGTCAAATATCTTCAATAGATTTTCAATTTATTCTCCAAATAATAGAGTTTATTATCCATTAGGGATATTTGACAGTTTATGGTAAAATTGTGCTGTTGACTGTACCTAATACGTGTGAACCTACTGCTAATAATACAGTATACTGGTATAATTCTTTAATGAAATACCGAAAGTTATTGCAAATAAAAAATACAATGAACTTTAAATATTTAATAATACTTTTGGAAATTACAAATACTTACGTAATACTTAATACTACCTACTATCTACATAATTATACTATAACTTAAATTAATGAATACTAGAATAACAGGCGCTTTGATTTAGTTGCAGTCATTATTTGAGCCTTAATCGCTAACCAAGAGTTCAGTTTGCGATAAAATCTTGTAGAAGGGCAAAAAGGCTACTTTTAAATCATCGAAAAATGAACATTCAAACATTGTGCTATAAATACTAGTATAGAATAACCTCGCATTGTAAAGGTTTTTTGTACAATGAAAGAACCTTTTTGTACTGGATGTGATGTAGGGACAGGTTAGAAAACAATTTTCTGACTGACATTCAGATTGGCATCTCGTAAGAGGTGAGAAAACATCTGACTTGCTTGGTGGTAGTTTCAAATAACAATTTATTGCTTTTGGTCTGTTAATTGTAATCCTTTAGTGTGTTGTCTTACTTCTCATTACAAACTGAGATCATATCGCTAATACTACAATATCTTGGGTATGGACTCTAATAAAATTTCTATTATCACTTAGGAAGTAAGAAAATAGTTTTTCATGTCATTTTAAAAGACAGCTAGAAACTATGGAACAAACTGACTCTGTCTGTTTGTAAAATCACGCGGGATTTTACAAACATACCTTTAACAAATATTAAGTACATCCAGAGTCGAAACAAACATCTGTGAATAATATTTTTGTCTCGGATGGAAATCAAACACACTCACTCGGTGTAACGCCGAATGAGTGTGTTTAATTTCACAATCACACACAATTGAATGTGTGTGTGATCAAATATGTAATCAAAATTGAATAGAGTGATAATGATATTTTTTTAAAGTTTAATCTTCATCGTCCAGTGGTATTGGTTCATCGTCATCTTCAACGCCATCGTGATGTGATGATGAAGTATCACTCTCTTGGAGCAGCTGCTGTTGAGTATCCTTATGTTGTTGCAACATTTTGTGGGTAGTCCGTTGAAAGAACCCACGCTGTTGAAATAACATTAAATTTAAAAAGCCTCCGCAGCATACAGTCATGGTGACCATTTTCTTGCAATATCATTGGAGTAACAGAATACCATGTTTCAAATCGATTAGACCTGTGGAAGTTGCTCACATCCCTTCATCAACTAGAAAAGAGTTGATAATCTTCAAACGACTGGCCAGATTTTCTTAAATCATAGCTAAGAACACCTTCGATCAAGTCACCTTTCAAACTATAGAAACGGAATCAAAATTTGTTCATATATTTGGGAGTTATGATGCAACAGACAGACACACAGATACACACGTTAAACTTATAACACCCCTCGTTTTTGAGTTGAGGATTAAAAATAAAGAATCTTAGTATTTTAATATAAAAGTTCGTACACTCACACTTCACGGCGTTTCTGTCATTCTACACTCACGTCATGACATGAGTGTAATTTTCGTCGTCACATTTTCAAACATAACATAACATACCATCACGCCTGTACTCCCCGAAAGGTTAGGCAGAGGCGTACCTGTATGTACAGCCACAGTTCGCCTGGTATGTTTAGGTCCCATGTAATAGCGGGCGAGCCTACTCCCATTAACTGGGCACAAATCCAGACTCCGAGCTGCTACTGAGAATTTCATAGAAAAACTCAAACTTTGCTCGACCTGGGGATCGAACCCAGGACCTCTAGCGCAGCAGTCGCGCTTGGGACCACTAGACTAATGAGGCAGTCACATTTTCAGATTCACAAATGAACGAATACATTCCTCTTTACCAATACATTCCAAAAAATTAAGTGTTCTATGTTATCTCCTATAAGTTTCGAGCTTATTTTACATTACACGATAAGGGTAAGGTACAATTATCGTGCATGTGAGTATCTTACCTTATGTAGTATCCAAACTATAACTGCTAACAATAATAAGCCGAGTAATATACAAAGTAATATTAGCTTCCACGTCACACTCTCTGGCTCCAAAATCAACGTAGTGGTCACTGCGTACTTGCTGGAATACAAAAAATATATTATTTAAATTACGTTCAAAATATACTTAAATAATATTTATTTCTACATAAAGTTAGATGTTTTAAAGAGAGAAATAAAGAAAATAATTTTACGATTTGACATGGAAAAGAATAAAAAGAAAAGATACAAGATTGTGAGATTTTTTACAAGTTAATGCTTTATATTTTTATCACTAGATGGCGCTGGTGCTTTCCAACTAATGTACTTACGTTGAAATGCTGAAACAAACTCAATGAATTATAGGCATCATTGAAGTTAAAATATAGTGAGTAGGTAATAGTATCAAATATGCGAGTCATAATATAGGGAAATATCTGAAATAAATAGGACAGATATTGAAGAAACGGTGAAAGGGAGAGCATTTTTAATTTGTATTCAGAAAATCTAAACACTCAGGTACGTTCTAGACATCTTATATTTAGTTGCAATTACTTATAAATAAAGTACAAATAATAAATAGGTACTTATAAATAACTTACATAAAATTATCTTTCGTTCGGACAATAATGTGTGTCGTAGCGTTGTAGGTAATATTTTCTCTCAGAAAATTTCCTGTAAATTTTGAATTTTTAAATTGTTAAAAGTTTTTAAATTTTTTAAATTCTACAATATCTCTGCTAAACTACCTCATAATTTCCAAGTACGACTTAAGACGACAACGATAAAGAAAAACATCGAGAAAATTCACCTACAAATAGGGCTAAAACTGTCACTTCTGAGGAATCTTATTAATACGATTTACAGACAAACACCTACACATGATGCGGTAAATTTCCAGCTGTGAATCCCTCGAATCTGCGTCTTTTGGTTCAATATACCAGACGCTATGATCAACTAAGCTATCGCGAATCCGATGGGATTCGCGGTAGCTTAGCGGAAATTTTCTGAAATTGAAATTTGCCGTCATATTCTGAATAGAATGTATTTATTGTTCATTGTCTAATTTTTTTAAATAGGTGTTAAAATTTTTGCAGGATCAACACTATTATCTATATCGGTTGTGTAATATAATATAACTAGTAAATACTATGTAGTTATAGGTTCACAAAAGTAACTCTACTAACCTTCTTTACTAAGGTCCATTTGCAGTGGAACAAAAACTGGTAATGATACTTTAGCTGGTACTGACCAGACGCATCTATATACATTGTTACTTCCAATTTCAGGATAACTACCTTCTACACAGCCATTAATATCGGTTGATATATTCGTCTGAAAAATTAAAGATTTAGACTCTGATCGTCATTTAGTTAATAATGGCAAATTTAAATCACGTTAGGGCCCTGGAGCGCAAGAAGAGTAAAATAAAATTTAATATGGTTTGTAATTTTTTACTTGACGGGTTTCAATTATTATTATTACTAATTTAAAATATTAGCTACTTTCCGCAGTTTCACTTGTGATCCAAGAAACGAATTAGAAAATGACTTAAGGTAGGTTCTTCTCCAAGATACAATCTATTCCTTTTCAAACTTTATCCAAATCTTTTCAGCAGTTAAAGTATGATTAGGTAACAGACGAGATAAGTCATATGTGGCGTCGTATAAAATCTAATAAAGATAAGTATGTCATAACAACAAGAATAAGCATTTCTAATTAGAACTGGACCACCATTAGTTCAGTTTTAATTAGAAATGCTTAAAAGTAAGTCCATACTTACTTTTTCTGGAATGATTATATGAACGATCAATGTCAACCAATCAGATGGTCCAAGATTAGTTATCTGAAATTACAAGTAGATTTGATTAACAATTAAGAACAAACAATTTAAATGAATAACAAACATAACATCGAGCATTTACTTCAAAATAGTGTTTGAATGTAACATTTGCGCCGGCAGCTAAATGGTCTCTTAGTACAACCATTGTTGCATTTAACATGGCTTTTCTGAAACAAAAATAAAATAAAATTGCGTACCACGATAACACGCACTATCCATTTATTAGATCACAGGACACCCAGATGAAACTTTAGTCGAAAGGCGAAGAGAAAAAGAGACAGATTTACAATTTATAAACACTGTAGATACTCTATAAGGAGCCATAACTAAAACTAGAATATCATTGAAAGTAGGTCAAACTTACCCACTAACAGTAAAATTCGCCTCATGCTTAACATTAATAGCAATTTCCTTAACAGCATCATTAGTGACATTTCTATACATTAGATCACTCAATTCTGCTCTTACATTCAGAGCAATATCTTCTGTCTGATTCAACTCTTGGTGCATATGGTAATCTAATTCAATTTCCCATACAACATCTTCGCCCCTTAGTAATGGAGGAACATCACACGTCATGATGAAATCTTGAAGAGAACAATCACTGGGTATCCTTTTGGGAGGCATTGGTAGAGAGATATTGACTTTGGCTCCGTATGCGGGTTCTTCTTTGTTGAAAATCGTGATCTTTATTCCTAGTGCCGTGTTTGATCCTGGAATATAAGGGCTGGAAACGTAATACATATATGATTTTTAAAAAAGAAGTAAATACATTTCTATCTTTATTTAGATAGAAACAGCTTCTGAAGACACAAATTCAAAACACAGGACAATTAAAACAAAAAAGGGAGAAATACATATGATGGAATGTATTTTGCCATGGTTTTTAAAGTCGAGGCTGTGGTTTTGATTATTATAAATTTGGCTATTAAATTACTCGTAAAATGCTGAATAAATATAGTTGTTGAAATTATGGACTATCTTACTTGTCAAGAGCCTCCAAAGTTATAAGCAGCCAAGGATCGCATATCAGATCTTCACCACAATCTCTCGCCAATTGTACCAGAAATGTCGTCTTCAACGTTGATTCTTCGGATAACCTAGCAGCGTTCATTAAAAATGTTGTAGAATTCTCTAAAAAAATATTAGAAACTTATTGTATACACGACTACACATCTATATTAGCTGACTTCTAACTGTACGGAAAGACTTTACAATACAAGGTCACCTTACACTGGAAATTTATACCTACCTTGATATGTACGACTAATCTAAAGCTGAGTACTAAATGTATTTTACACATGAATATTATTATAGAAATGAAAAATAAATCATGTTCTGACCTTTCATTAGTTCATCCGGTTCCAGTTGTAATACCAAAGTTATTGGCTTTGTTAAGTTAGCTGTTGGCTGAAAGAGACATTCAGTACTTATAATAAAAATAAATTTCTAAAATAAGTCATGATTTATGTTTATCAAACTATATTTCATTAAGGCATCTTATACATTCAATACATACATGAACTTCGATCGTTTGTTCATCGCATACTTCAGTTCCCGGCTTTACTCGACGACTATAAGTAGGATCACCAGATAACATTGCTCTATTAAGCTCGGGATCTACTTCGATTTTTCCAATTATATCTGAAAATTTATTAAAACTTATAGCAAATATTATTACTGGTAATTTTGCAGATATGCCTCATAATTTACATACCTTAAAATCAAATACTTGCAGGTATAGGTAGTTACAAAATGATGTGATTATTAATTTAGACACTGAATAATTTATGGTGAAACTACAGATTATACCAACCTATTTCCACATGAGGCCATGCCTTCATTGATGGGGCTGTCACGCAAAAGATGGCTGTGAATCCTGTTGTGTTCTGTGGTAGGTTTATGGCATTAGGAACTTTAATAACAGGGTGAACTATCATAGTTGGAATACATCTATAGAGGTACGTTGCTTGGCTTTTGTGGGCCCCGATGGCAAGATCTGGAATAAAGTAATTATAAGCAATGATCGCGCGCATTAATTTCAATAATAAATGTAACAGAATTTAAAAATCACATCAGTAGCTAAACCAGCAGCTTTAGCAAAACCATAGCTCAACCATGACAATAATTTACTCGGAGGATCGTTAGAGGGATTTCCATACATAAAACATATTAGAAATGCTATAGCATCTATCGCTTACTAAGCATTGGTTCAGCTACAGCTACGTATTCGTCGTTGTTTTTATGGAAATGTGAAAACATCCATTAGTAAATTGCTTTTATTTTTTTGATGACCAACGTTTTCAATTTCAATTCGTGTTCAATATGTTTTTTTCTCCAATTCATCTCTGCCTCCGCATTTTGTCACTGACATCGTTCTTGAATTTTCAGTTTTTTGGATTTCCTTAGATTGAGGTTAACTAAGGCAGCATAAATTATTTTTTTTTAATTCTGTTTTATTACCAGAACTTTTTTTACCTGGCGGTACTCTTTTACAGGGACCGAAATATGATTAATATTAAAACAAATACCTATTTTAATGCATTACTTTTCAGAATAAGTTATAGCTTACCGTTACAATTATTCGTGTCTACGTCAACTCCTTTTGCTATCGACCAACCAAATCCTTTCGCACCTTCAGGTTGAATTCGTTGTACATTGTTTATGTTGAGTCCATTTGTGCATCCCTTGTAAACATATACTGCTCCTATTCCATCATTTTCCCATGGTGCTCCTACAGCGACGTCTGAAAAAAAAAGAACATTGATATAAAAATTACAAAACTCATTATAATATTTGCTTTTAATTTAAAAATATATATTTATGTAGTTTTAGTTGTTCGAAATGGATAGCGTTATTTAATGTGTAGAGTGGCATCTCTCTCTATCAATTTTAAAAGATCCCAGTGAAACGTTGTAATAGAAGCTCTTTTTTTGTGACAATCAAACGCTCTTTAGTATTTTACAAACACTTTTTGGTCTATGAGGCCTTATGTAATAAATTAAAAAATATTAAAGTTATATATATATTTTTTTTAGTCATTCTACTTATCGAATACATTTGTAAAGGTACCTCTAATTTCATTGCTTATTTGCCAGTAACATAATATTAGTTTCAATTGCTTTGTATAATTTTTACAAGCTGTGGTCTCTCATAATTGAAAGAGTACAATGGCTATATAATGTATGCGACTTATTACCAATATCTTTTTATGTATATCCTTTGTCAGAAATCCTTAAGTAAATAAATAAAGTAAACAAAATGTATTCTAATATACTCTTAGCGTTCTTGTGTTTCCTTTGGACATTAACTTAAATATATTTCATTAAAACCAACTAATCTGATGTAATTATTAATAATGGTGTATTCAATAATGTTTTCTATCATTACAATTTATGTTTATAATAATTATTATGTTTTATACCTTTAAATCCATCACCATTAATATCGCCTAAATCAGCGATAGAGATACCAAACCACGCTCCATTGGTAGACGAGCCAGACACATGTCCATATTCTTCAAAACTAAACCCTGAACCCTGTCAACATAAAGTCTAAGGTTATTACTACAACTAAGCACTAATATCAATCAAGTATGATAACTTCACTACCTATGTCTCTTGTTTAATTCTGTTCATAATTGATATATTTTTTTAAATCTTTCATTGGCTTTCTAGTACTGAACACACGTATTTCCATCTCACCACGTCATTGGCAGAAATGTCATCATCGAACGGATGTTTTGGTAGTGAATATTAAAGCTAATTGTTTTTCATTGAACAATTAATGTTCATACAGCAGAAGTTAATTAATTGGTGTGCAATTTTTTTTTATTATAATATTTTATATTATTTGTAATACTTTTGTAATATATACCTACCAACTGAAAAGTACATAGGTACATCTGCCCATAACGCCACAAACTAATCCCTTGTTTTGTATCGAATCAAATATTTAATATGTATACACGATTTGAAATAATCAGGGTTGGATTGGATTCAAACTCAAGACCCTTAACAGTGCAATGTTCACATTTTCATCATCAACCCATTATACTGTTCCACTGCCGGGCCCGTGCGACGGATTAGGCCATAATAACATAGTCCACAACGTTGGCCCAATGCGGGTTGTCAGACTTCACATACCGTTGAGAAAATCTCTCAGGCATGCAGGTTTCCTCACGATGTTTTCCTTCACCGTTAAAGCGGGTGATAATTTAATCTAATTTAATCATTATATCAACTAAAAGGCGTTCATTGCGGAAGAAAGCCCCCTCATAGACTGACAAGGGCCGATTATATGCTGCCTATCAATCCCTTTGGATAAGTTGTCTGTCAATCTCGTTGGAGATCATCCCACACTGCGTTTCCCAATGTCGGTTTCCGGTTTCTAATGCTAATAGGTAAAGAAAACTAGATCATGTACCTGTTCCTTAGTCAAATAAACAAACACAGCTCCTTGATCATACGGTAGACCGCCATCGTTCTTGACAAAAGTTGGTGCCCCCACCAAAAGGTCATCTAACCCATCGCCATTGATGTCTGTACAACAGAGACTGGCCCCGAAGTACGAACCGCTCTGTGGTCCTTTGACCTTCGCTCTAACGTTCAGAGCTTGTAGTTCTTGGATTGGTGGTTCAAATACCAGGACCTGAGAAATAATAGTTATTTGAATTTAGGAGAAGATTGAAGTAGAACCGCGAATGAGGAAGGCGAAAGAACATCATAAGCCAAACGATTATTATATTAACGAAAATTTTAGAAACTTTTGATAAATCGAGCGTTAATTTTCGTAAATTTTATTTCGATTCGTTTGTTTCTTTGAAAAACGAAAGGTATGGCTTCTGAAAAACTATTTTAATCTGTGAATGACTATTTATATGATAGGTACTCATATTAAATACTGTCGGAACTAAATTGCCTATTAGTCTAGTGGTCTTAAACGCTACCTACTGCTATCCTACAGGTTCTGGGTGGTATTCGATATAAGTCGTCCAGTGTTATTAGGTTCGTTTAAGAAATCCTCAAGATAAGATAAGCAGTGATAGCCTAGTGGTATGACCGTTGGACTGCCAAGTCAAAGGTCTCGAGTTCGAACCTAAGGCACGCACCTCTGACTTTTCCAAGTCATGTGCGTATTAAATAGTTAATTATCACGCGCTTAAACGGTGAAGGAAAACATCGTGAGGAAACCTGCATGCCTGAGAGATTTTCTCGATGGCGTGTGAAGTCTGCCAACCCGCACTAGGCCAGCGTGGTGGACTATAGCCTAATCCCTCTCATTCTGAGAGGAGACCCGTGCCCAGCAGTGGGACAGACAGTTGATTATGTAAGAAATCCTGCGTAGCGGATCAAACATTGGATTCGTGCTTAGTGATGGCAATAGACCTAAACATACCGGCGAATTGTGGGTATACATTGCCTAACCGTTCGGGAAATACAGGCTTGATGTTGGTATGTTATGAGCATAACTGTTGGTACCAACGCTTGTAGCAAATAAATCATTAAGATTATTTTTTAGTAAAGGAAAAAATTCAATCGTGGGTAGGATTCGAACCTGCGTCTTCTGGTGTATCAAACCAGAAGACGCAGGTTCAAATCCTGCCCGCGATTGAATTTTTTCCTTTACTAAAAAATAACTTAATAATCTTAGCACTGAAAATGCAAAAAAAAAAAACACAAAGATAATCATTAAGATTGTTGTTTCAAAGGTTAGATTGCAAATTGTCTAAGCTTGGTTAGGTTTTTGTTTCTGTATAACATAAACACATTTACCAGTCCGCTTGCTATATTAGAACGAGGAGCTCCCGCTACATACAGCACGGCGCCATTTTTTTTGAAGACACCAGAATCGACACTATACCCTACAACATATAACAAAAAGAATATACGAGTATTACACAGTTGAGGATCAATGGGAAAAACGAAAGAGATTTTTAAAATATAATGAGACTAGCTGTACCCTGCGGTTTCCCCCGCTAAAAATGACGGACATTCGTACAAACTTTCACCCCCTTTTTCACCCCCTTAGGAGCTGAATTTCCAAAAATCATTTCTTATCGGATGCCTACGTCATACAAAGAACACACCCTCCAAGTTTCAGGTCTCTACGGTCAGCGGTTTAGGCTGTGCGTTGATCCGTCAGTCAGTCATTCAGGACAAAGCATTTTATATGTATAGATAAAATAAAATCATACAGACCGCTTGATAAAATTTGTAAATCTAGTAAGCCTATACACACTAGTAACAGGAGCATCACTCGCGCGTTTTCAACTTTTTAAGTTAACAATGGTGTCATGCCCAATATGAACCCATAAACTGGGGTTTCCAGATCAGCAAAATTTCAAACTTGACGCTGGTTTTCATCTGGAGCTATTGTGCTCCATGGATGTCAATAAGAGAAGTGTGTATATGTAAATGTGTATCTTGCCTGTGTATTATGTGTTCTTTATGTAGGTATTCATAACGATAAGTTGAAGTTTGAACATAAGCTATACGGGAACTGGTCCCGTATAGCATAATATATTCTGTTTATCTACTGTTTTAAAGATGTCCTTTTTAAAAGGCCAGCTACGCACTTGTGACTCCTCTGGTGTTGCGGGTGTCGATTGGCGGTGGTAATCGCTTCCCATCAGGCGATCCGTCTGCTCGTTTGCCCCCTATTCCATAAAAAAAAGATGTTTTTGCCAAGCATTGAAACAGAAGCGAGGGCTAAATCTTACCAAAGTAGTCGTCAGGCCCTAAATCCCTTGTGAAATAAGGATTGGGTGTCGGTAACTTCGTCATATATGAACTGTTGTCATTTGGGTAGAATGACATGCTTACAAATCCACCTGAAAATATAAACAGTCAAAATGAGGTAAATAAAACTTTTTACAGAAATGGTAATTTTAATAAAAAACAACAACTAGGTATCTGTAATACCTGTAATAGACTGCCTCAATAGCGTAGTAGTCCTGAGCGCGACTGCTGCGCTAGATGTCCTGGGTTCAATTCTCAAGTAGAACAAGGTGTTATTGGGTTTTTCTATGAAATTCTCAGTAGCAGCTCTAAATTTGGAATTTGTACCCGGTTATTAACAATAGGCTCACCCCTTATTACATGGGACCAGCGAACTGTGGGTACGCCTCTGCCTAATCCTTCGGAGAATACAGGCATGATAGTATGTTAATGATAAATGATGTTGTTTGAATTGCTCCAATTCGGGTATTTTTGTTCAAGCAATACTACCGAATCGATATGCCCACAGAGAGAAAGAGAGAGTCACCTAACAGCTAAAATCTCACCTGCCCATTGCAGAAGACCAGGGGCTCCAAGGATAACAGTGTTCATCTTAGTGACAGCCGCCGACATTCCTGCTTGACCGTACGCGTAGAAGTTAAGATGGGTGCCGTATTCACCATACTCTCGTCTTTCGCCGTGACTTACGTAAGCTTGGCGACCTAGTGTGAAAAAAAGAATCATTTATTTGAACTTAAATTTTTAAACTTAAATCTTTTTTTTAATAAAAATGGACTTTAATCTTGCCTCCGTGGCTAAGATGAGGTCGACGGTGGAGCGAGACACACAGAAGAAAAATTATACAACATTAATATTGTATTGCGTAAAACGAAGTATACAAGATTTTGAATAGAAATTAAAATGGAATAGAAATATTATACACTATCTGTTGCTGCAGTTTCACTCACGTACCAAAAAGATTAACATAATTATAAGTCCGATTCTGGGTGGCGTATCAAGATGCAACATACACCAGATTTTAAGTCAAATCTCTAGCAAAACTGCATTCGATTCTATGCAGTAGTTTTTGCGTGATGCGCGTACAGACATACAGACAAACAAAAATTCTAAAAATTGTTATTTTGGCTTCTGTTGCTCGAATAAAGACCCCCATATTCGATTTTCTTTAATATCTATAATGTACAGACATCGGCCAGTTATCATTTTAATATGGGTATACATGTAAGTATAATTTTCCATTTCTTAAGAACTCCATAATTGATACGTGAAAAGGACGACTTTTTGTAACGTGTGCTGCGCTAACAACACAGATTAGCTACCGAGCTATTGTTTACGCCAAGACCTTGCCATGTGCTAACGGGGTAGGTTACTTAGCCTCCACACTTCATTTATTAAGGGTGTGGTGGACCTTGAATTGCCCACAAAAAAGTTATACGAAATAAATCGTAATCCAGACAATATTCTATTTTGGATTTGGATAGGGATACCATAAATATAGGTTCCTATGGTACTATTTCGTATATTACTACTTCAGTGGAAATATAAGAGCGGAAAATCGTTCCAAACTTGGTATATTTATCAAAAATTGCATTCGCTTACATTTATTTTCAGTGGAGTATTTTGGACGAAATGGTACAGTAGGAACCTAGATTAACGGTATTGGAATCCAAGTAATAACAGAATTTGATTAAATTGTGTTTTGAATTACGGTTTATTTCGGTATTAAATTTGTAAGAGAAATTCGGTCCGCCGGACTCTTATGTACCTAATTTGGTAAAAAATTAAATGCTTACCTAATTTTATAACATTATTATAACGAGAATTGAGTACGGAGTCTCTCCTTCAGTATAGTGAGTGACTCACCGGTCAGCCTGTATAGTACCTACACTTAATAAAGTAATCACTCACTGTAGTCTTTCAAAGGGAAAATAAATCTACTGGTTTGTTTTGTTTGAAACAAACAAGCACCATTCATTAACAGATGCTTTTTTCCGTAAGGAGCCGTCCATCTCGGAGCATTTATCTGGAAAAGTAATACCAAATCAGTAAATATTTCGTTACTTATTTTAAAAATGTGGTCTTTATTGAAAAAAAAAACTTGAGAGGTGTCAAGGGACACCCGGATGGAACGAAGTTCCTTTCGATTAATTAGTGAAGGAATTGTAATAAATTAATTAATTGTATAATTGTATTATTTATTATTTACAAAAAACCTATATAGGTACACTCAACAAAAATAATCGTCGCGACACCACACTGTTCAATGCGAAATAGAAATGAAAATATCTGGCTTGCTTTCTATAAGAGAGAGAGAGAGAGAGAGAGAGAGAGAGAGAGAGAGAGAGAGAGACAGAGAGAGACAAAGAAACATGCGCACGCCGCACAGCTTACAATAGCTTACTATAGCAAAAAGTGTCGTGACAACTTTTCGTAAGAATTTTTTCCGTCTAGCCCCCTTTCACAACGCGCGATAAGGAACTTCGTTCCAAAAACGGTTTTTGTTTATGGGATGCCCTCCTATCCCATAAAAAAACCGTTTTTTTAGACGGTTCGCCTGATGGTAAGCTATTACCGCCGCCCATGGACACCCGCAACACCAGAGGAGTCACGAGGGCGTTGCCGACCTTTTAAAAGGGGATTGGGCCTCCGGTTACCTCACTCGGCGAAACACAACGTAAGCGTGGTTTAACGCCGGTTTTCTGTGAGGCCGTGGTATCACTCCGGTCGAGCCGGCCCATTCATGCCGAAACATACGGCATGAATGTATACAGAGTTTACGGATTTTATCACGTCATATTATAGAACCGTGTGGATCAATGTGAACGTAAAAAAATTTTTTTTTCTTTTTTTAAGACCCATGAGACAGCATCCATGGTCACGGGTACACTAGATAAAATCTGGATCAAAACTGGTTTTGTTTCAATATGTCTAGTATTCCCGTAAATCTCAGAAATCGTATGTGTGGTGTTTATTATAGGTAAAAAAAACATACCATCAATCTTCTATTGGACAAGTAGACCATAGTAGCTCCAAACCACATGTCATCCCTGACAAAACCCGGAATGTTCTTATTTAATATACTGTCGGAACCTGAAAAAGAAGCATTTAATTACATAATGGGACAGTTTTTCTTTTCTTTTTTTTTTCTTTTAATAAAACGTTACCCCACACTAGGATTTTCTCATGTATCGTGGGTGCGTTTACAAATACAAATTCTGACATACACAAAAGCCCAGACCCGGAACAACTACCTGTAGATCGTACAAATATTTGCTCCGTGTGGGGATCGAACCCACAACACGTGGCGCAGAAGGCGATCGCTCAACCGCTACGCCAATCGTGTCGTCAAGTTGACTGATATTTTTTTATAACAAATTAAACCATAAATAGAGCCGACCAACAAAAACTAAATCAAAATAGGTTAAAAAATAAGGAAGTTATAAGCATTTGATACCGGAGGCCCAATCCCCGCTCGATTAGCGCAGTGCCATAGGATGCAAGTTCAAAATCAGCACGGAGCGAGTATTTATACATACAGTCCCATGTAATAGGGGGTGAGCCTATTGCCATTAACCGGGCACAAATCCAGACTCCGAGCTGCTACTGAGAATTTCACCACTAGACTAATGAGGCAGTCAGTATACGGAGTAAATATTTAAAAAAATATATAAACACATTAGGTACAACGAGTATAATTATGTACTCGTACTAAGTGATAATTCATATTGTTTCCTTAATAATGTTATTACTCATAACTAATTAGGTACTTACTTATGTACCTAATTTCAACTTACACATTGAGAACTTATCAATGTTATAAATAGAGACAAAAGAACCATCTACACAGAGCGTAGGCTGAATCATCCTTAAGTGACGTACTAATAATTTATTATTAAAATAATTCAATGAGTGCCTCTTGGACTAGTGGTCCCAAGCGCAACTGCTACGCTAGAGGTCCTGGGTTCGATCCCTAGGTCAAGCAAAGTGTCAGTGGGTTTTTTTACAAAATTCTAAGTAGCAGATCGGAGTCTGGATTTGTTTCCGGTTAATGGTAATAGTTTACTAAGGTGGCAAATAAGCATACGGCCCGCCTGATGGTAAGCGGTTACCGTAGCCTATTGGATCTTGCAACATCAGGGGTATCACTCGCGCGGATGAATAGTTGGTCCGGCAGCATAGGAGACAATGCATGATGCTTATCCTATCTGCCAACACAACGCTTCCTCGCGGAGCTCTAGCGACCTTGCTCACCGTTAGAAACACAACATAGCACGGAGGTATGTTATTTAGCTACGATTTCTGCAAGTTGGAGGTACTTCCCCAGTCGCGCAGCTCCAATTATGAGTGGCATTATTCGATTCCACTATGCCTTACCTCTCTTGATCTTAGTTTCCCCTCTATTATATGGGACTTAAAAACAAACCGGCAAATCTTGGGTGTACATTCGTACACCTCTGCCTAACCCTTTGAGGAATACAGGCGTGATGGTATGTTATGTTATTAAACTATAGCTATATAACTATAACTATAGGTAATAGCAAGAATAGCAGTTATCCCATTTTTAAAAAGCAATTAGAATATGTAAGGACGAAGATTGCCGTCAAATAAAAATAAAAAACAATAAATAAAAAAAATATATATAATGTGCATGTACATAATTCCCAAGTTGAAATTTTGACATATGCTCGCTCAGACTTGTAAATAAAATGAAAATGTTAAAATAACTATGCTCAAAATAAATGTCTTTGAACCGAAATAGTGATCAATCAAATTAGTTAGCAAACCCGCCAGTCAGACAAAAAACAAATAAGTTAAACCGTTTTCAAGTACTGCAATTTACTATTAATAAATAGTGCTTAGTAAGTGACCGGATCTGGTTTTTTGACGAAAATGATTCATATTACAGTTTTACATAAGACATATCCAGGGTTTTTCCAAAGTACCCAGTTAACTAATGTCAATTACGTCAAACAAATACCGCAAAACGTTAGCTAGTTATAGCATGTGGTTTCTAAATCTTTTTATTATTATTCCATCGATTTAACTTAAATTATGGATTTATTTGCTCCATTTTAAATCTTGATTGTGCTTTGCGTCAGGAAAATGCTATGCTGTGAATAACGCAGTTATGCTGTGAATAACGCAGTTATGCTGTGAATAACGCAGTTATGCTGTGAATAACGCAGTTGATTACATAATATGCTGTGAATAACGCAGTTGATTACATAATTGTTAGTTTTAAGTCTCATTATTTGTAACATAAATTATGTAATTGTTTGTTATTCCGAATAAAAAAAAAAAAAAAAAAAAGTAGGATCAAACGTGATCAAGTTAAAAAAAAATTATTGCCAACAATTCATTTATTTTGGTCTTTCAACAAAAGTTACACAATCACATTGTTTACAAGAATAAAAATATTATGTATTAATACTCCTTTAATGATGGAGACTACAACATGTGCACATTATTAAATAATTGTAATATTAAATATTAAATAGAAGAAAAATATAATTTTTATTTTCAATAGAACGAACATTTGTACGCATCTGCCTAACTCGTTGGGGAATATAGTCGTGATGCTTGAACGAACAAATGCATGAATATTATCATTTAAACTAGCTTTAAACTAGCGACCCGCTCGCGGTTTTACCCGCACTGCTCCGTTCCTAAGAGGCGTAGCGCAATGTTATATAGCCTATAACGTTCTTCGATAAATGGACTATCCAACACAGAAAGAATTTTCAAAATCGGTTCAGTAGATCTTGAGATTACCCCCTACCACCTCACAAACTTTTTTATAATATTAGTAATAAATATAAATGTATTGTTTTTTTTTTATGTGATAGAAATGCGAACGAGCAGACGAATCGTTTGATGGTAAGCGATTACCGCCGCCCATGGACACCCGCAACACCAGACAAGTGCGTTGCCGACCTTTTAAAAGGGGATTGGGCCTCCAGTAACCTTACTCACTCGGCGAAACACAACGTAAGCGTTATTTAACGCCGGTTTTCTGTGTGGCCGTCACTCCAGTCGAGCCGGCCCATTCGTGCCGAAGCATGACTCTCCCACGAAATGTTCTAAGTTCTAAGTTCTAATGTTCCTAAGCGCAGTGACTGCTATACGGTAGAGGTCGAAAAAGTATTCATACGAATACTTTTTCGACCTCTACCGTATAGCAGTCACTGGAGACCAATTTGTATGAGATTTGGACCAGCGCCTCTATCGTGACGATACGAATACTTTTTCGCAAGTTGTTCGTGCTAAGGCTACAGGTCTTGTTTTCGATTCCCAGGTTTTGCAGTGTTATTGGAATTTTCTATGAAATTCTCAGTAACAATGGCAATAGGCTCGCCCCCTATTACATGGAATCTAAACATACCAATGAATTGTAGGTGTACATTAGTACACCTATGCCTAACCCTTCGGTAAATACAGGCGTGATGGTATGTTATAACATAAATTATTTAAATACAAAGACATACCTGATCTACGGTCAGCCTTTCTCAATGGTGTGCAGTTCATATGCTTTACGGATAAGTCACTTAACGGACAGCTAAATACCATCCCTGGTTTGATTCCCGATGCATGCACGTCAGAGGGGGCAGTGTCGGAAGCTTTAGGGGCGCCAACTAACAAACTGTGAAATAAGAAGCACATGAAATAGTTATTGTAAATGTTATTGTCGGAAAAAAGTTTAAGGAAATGGGAAAAGGCTTTATTCCTACTTTTATCTTATATGATATACACTCCTGTGTATGTACGAAACAAATACACTAATTATGAGACGGTATTACGTATCAACCTAGCAGCCTTGCTTACAACTAGACCAATACGGACTTTATAGTCCTGGGTTAGATTCCTAGGCCCAGTAAAGTGAGAATTTGGGAATTTGCCTAAGCCTTCGCGGAATAAATTCGTGATGGTATGTCTTAATCACTATTTTCTACCTATTTTAGTGGACAAATCATAGAAAACCTTTTGAATTTGACTTTAAGTTTGTGTTTCAGTATTTATATACATAATGTGTTAAGAAAACCCTGTCCGACCCGTGAAGGTATTGTTAGGTATTATATAATAATTTATTATATGATCCTGTTCTATTTATATAATCATTTTCATTTTACAATAAAAACATATAATATATAAAACGAGAAAACTGAAATGGCTATGCTTACGATGGCAGCGACACCGCCCCTGGATGGCAAACATATTATCGCCTATGATGGTTTTATAACATTTAAAAAAATGGCTAGATTTGGGAAAATATGTTTATATTATATTATACCTTTTTCTAATGGTCTAATTGAAATAAATAATTTTGACTTTATCGGCAATTTGAGCACGATGACCTTGAATTTTAACTTAAAAATGTTGACTTTTATGAATATTTAATGATTCTTATTTTATTTGGTGCTGTTATTGGGATACTTATTTGCCCCTTTCGGATCAGACAGGGTTTTCTTAACATAGCTTATATTATGCTGAACACTTCACGCATAGCATTCACTAGAACCTAAATTACATTGAGTCAGCTGATATGACCACATGTACAATGAATACCTATTCATATAATACAATTGTAACAGGCCAATGTCTGTATGTAATAAAATATAATTAATAATTATTCATAAATATATGATTTCATAAATATACTGCCGCTGATACTGGGGTCAATTTCCTGCGTCAAATGATTGACTTGTTACATTTATATTATAAACTAGCTTTTGCCAGCAGCTTCATCCGCGTGGAATAGTTACTTTGTTCCCTAGTTCTTTGCCCGCGGTTTCACCTGCGTTGCCCCGTTCCTAAGGGTTGTAGCGTGATGTTTTATAGCTTGAAACCATTCTCATAAATCACTCGTTTTCCCAATATTTCCCTTCACTGCTCTGCTCCTATTGATTGTAGCGTGATGAAAAGTATACTATAACCTGCCCAGGAGTATGAAGAACAATTGTACCAAGTTTCGTTGAAATCCGTCCAGTGGTTTTTGTTTCTATAACGAACATACAGACAGACAGACAGACAGACAGACAAAAATTTTACTGATTGCATTTTTGGCGTCAGTATCGATCACTAATCACCCGCTGATAGTTATTTTGGAAATATATTTCATGTACAGAATTGACCTCTCTACAGATTTATTATAAGTATAGAAGATAATATAATTATCATACCATCACGCCTGTATTCCCCAAAGGGTTATGCATTACACTATTAGTCGTTAGCTAAGATTTCGATTCCCAGGTTTCGTTTTAAGTCGGCAAAAGAGCTGACGAGCCACCTGGTGGTATGTAGTCATTGACGCTCATGGACACCTGCAACACTATAGGAGTTGAAAGGCAGTGAGGAGCAGTATTCTAACCCGGGGAAATCTACTACTTCAACCGGTTCGAATTGAAAAATGATTTTTGTATTAGCAGAGCATCAATAAAAATTGTTGCAAAAACGGTTTGCACGTTGTAGTGACCAAGTTAAATTCACAATATTTAGAGCCTACTGTCAGACTTTCTACACGTGCGGCCTGTGGTACAGGTATACGCAGAGGCCGCTCAATGCCCTACGTGTCCAATATAACAATGGATTTAGGATATTGTTGGGGCTACCCCGCTTTTGTAGTGACTCTGGTATGTTTGCGGAGGCCACGGTAGGCTTCCATGCCATCATGCGTAAGCGGCTCGCATCCTTACTAAGCAGAGTCCGGGCTAGCACTAACAGCATCCTACAGGTCATTGCAAGTAAACAGGACTCAAATATCCTGAAAACATTTATTCAGACACAAATTTTATAAATTTTATAAGCGTTTTGTTAATCTTTTAATGTCTTTGTTTTCTTTAAGTATGGACTTGTAACTTGGTCTGAAATAAAGATTTATTATTATTATTAAAAACAGGAAAAAATATTCATCCTGCTTCCTTGGGCTAACCTGTGGGAAGCCGGGGCGGGTCATTAGTAAATAATATATTTTCATACCTGTATTCCCCAAAGGGTTACACCCCTAGGACTTTGGATTTGTGCCTGGTTAATGGCAATACCTTATTTAATTATGGATTTCCGAACTTGGACTCTGAAGAAGGCTGATCGGGACCGAACTGATGCTTCGAAATATAGTGCTGGAGGAAAATGCTGCAGGTTCCTTGGATTGCTTACCGCACCAATGCTCCAATTCTACAGCCATTAAAAACGACTACCTATCTACCATTTGCCTCCGTAAATGACTAGAGTTCTTCACTGACATTGCACAAATTCCAAAAACCCAATAACACTTTTCTGGGCACCTGGGAATCAAACCCAGGACCTCTAGCGTAGCAGTCGCGGCTAATGAGGCAGTATTAATGCGCGGTTATTTGTTTCTTTTTTTTGGAATATATGCTATTGTTGTATAAATTGTGACTGGTGACAACCAGAAGGTTCCTGACGATTTTCTAAACAATAAAAACAGGACCTTCTCGCCCGAACGTCGTGAATCATCGAATGACCAATACATTCAGTTCATTGACCCTTCATCATATTAAAATATAATAAAGAACTAATTTAAATATTTTGCGAACAGTGACGTCACGATTGGCTTATCATTGGATCCCCTTGAAATTTGTATGGCCTACAGCAAGTGCAGTATGAGAACTGTAGATAAAATTTACTCGACTTTCATATCGACATAAATGACTAACTTTATGTATAAAGATATTATCATATCTCAACAAAACGCTTGCCTACAGTTTGTCGTGCTATGCCTATATACATATACTTTCTCAGAGTATTGGTGCATGAGTGACTATGATAATACATATAAGTAGGTACTGTAGAGGTTGCCGCAAAGAGGCGACATCTCATCGGGCTGGTTAGATTGAAATTTTATAAAAGTAATAAACTGCATGTATTTCAATTTTCGTAGAAATGTCTTGAAAGTGAAGTGCAGAAAATGTTGTATTCATTCCTTATTTGACGATCAATAGAACAAGAGTATAATTTACCAAATCTGAATTTCCCTTAAAAAGTGATCCCTGAGCGAATCTGGGCTGACGCCTTCCCCCATAGTACCTAATACCTATATATAATACGCGCAAAATGCGTGTGCATTAGTATAATTATTTGGATGTCATACAAAACGCGTGCGCATTAGGTATCTAATGCTCACGCATATATTTAATATGTACATATTTGAAGTGGGACAAACTGTATTATAATGTTGACGTAGATAAGTGCCGAATTTTAATTCTCTATTGTATAATCGTAAAGTAACTGTATACATTGTAGAACGTGTCTCCGAGATTTCATAATCACTAAATGTTATTATTCTATAGACGATTTCCTAAAAGATAAATTGTAATTATACTTAGTGACTGCTCATTAGTCTAGTGGTCCCAAGCGCAACTGCTTTGGGTTCGGTCCCCAGGTCGAGCAAAGTGTTATTGGATTTTTCTATGGAATTCTCAGTAGCAGCTCGGAGTCTGGATTTGTGCCCGTTTAATGGCTCGCCCCCTATTACATAGGACCTAAACATACCGGCGAACTGTGGGTGTACATTAGTACAACTCTGCCTAACTGGCGGCCTAACTATTCGGGGAATACAGGCGTGATGGTATGTTAATGGTAAGTAATTATACTTACTTTATCGTGGTTGCTATTAATTACTAACAATTCTTTATTATTATTATTAGACCATAATATAGTAAGCTACAAGGTTAGGACACAGCAGTGCTATTTTATTGTATATTGTATATCTTATGATCCTGTGACCCACAATAAAATGATTGATTGATTGATAGAAAAAATCTTATGATTGATAGAAAGATTCCCAGGTCGAGCAAAGTGATATTGGGTTTTTTTAAGAAACTCTTCTTTAGGAGTTTGGGATTTGTGTCCAGATAAAGGCAAAACGCTCGCCTTTTTACATTGGACCTAAACATCCCGGCGAAATGTGGGTGTACATTAGTGCACCTCTGCCTAATCCTTCGGGGAATACAGGCGTGACGGTATGTTTTATTTTTTAATACTAATGGTTATAATGTATTTTGGCCACAAAGTCGAGCGTCTTGTCGGATCCTTACAAAAATATAATTATTCACGCTATAATGCTTGGCTCCTATTATTTTGAAAATGTTGTGTTATTATGAATTTTTATCTTCGGTTCGATTCTCTACGCAAACAAGTAGGTACTTACTACTGGATTTAGAATTTGATTCCCTGCCTGCGTCTGTATTTCCGAGTACGTACAACCCCTAATCTTTTTAAAAGTAGGGTGAACAGGCATCTTCTGTGTGTACTCGCTCCACCAAAGTCAAAAGCAAACCCATATACTGTAATTTTTTTTAAATGTACCGGTTATACGCTGGACCCCTATTACATAATTATCGGTGAACTACGCTAGTACACTTCTGCATATCATATATATGGAGGAGTTGTGTTATTTAAGAACGAGGTGGTGTTACAAACTGAAATACATATAAGACATATACTCACACTTCAGGACTCAGCAGAGTAGAGAATCCAAAGTACTCGGCATCATATTCCGGTTGAAAAACTATATTTGTCTTCTCATGAAACACAACACTTGATTTAGAAAAGTGTGAACTTAATATAAATGCAATAAAAAATACGGTTTCTTTTGCCATCGTTGATGTCTGTAAGTAAGAAAACAATTATTTAAATACTCGCAAGCTGCAATTAAATATCGGATTTACATTTATTCTGTTCACAATAGGTTCGCCTTCTATTGTATGGATCTTAACCTAAAATAGCCCGGCCATAAAAGCTACTACGTTATAAATAGGTAATTATTCCTCATTTTCACACCTTGCGAGATGGTAGGGGACTAAAATGCACTTGTCTTCTTTTGCCCTTTTTTGTACCTATACGGGGGGAAAGCTTCATAAGGCGACCGGTCTTCGGGGATAAGACCGGGGAGTGTGGAATTTTTACCCACTAAAACTATCCCAATAGCCACCATCAGTACATTAAGGGGGGCACTGTGTCTTCTTAAAATACCACCCAGAAACCCTCCTGTCCAGCTCCAGGTTGGGCTCACCCCTGGGGCTCTTCTATTGTATTGAACTAACTTCGGTGTTTGATATTGCCAACAAATTAATTTGCGGTGGTCTATGACAGTAGCTTCATGTATTATAATTATATTCACATTCAGTTGTCTTTGATTTGACTGGAAATCAATACCAACATAGTTCAGAAAAGACGAAAATGATGAAGAAAAATTGCACTTACACTCTTTGCGGTGTAGCGTGGTGCAGGTGACAGTTGCCTGTATGACGTTGATTTAATTGGGCTTATGTTTAAATAACCACCAGATCTAGTAAAATGTTATGGCAAAAAATCACTTTATATTGCCAAAAATAGTAAATGATCACCAAAATAAGTTCTAACCTAACCTAAACCTAATTTTTGGTGACCATTTATCCATTTTGGTAAGCATTTTGGTGATCAATTTACTAAATTTAGTGGTCATTATATTTATCCCCATTTGATTGTTTAATTTTATTTACTACAGTTATTAATATTTTAATATATTACGAATGTGGTACAGCTAAAATACTAAGTCATAATTTGTAAATCGTGGCAACCTTCAAGAGTGAAACGAAAAGTTACTGAAACTAGCACCCGCACCATGCTACAGCGCATAAAGTGTAGTATTATTTTTTGACAATAAGCAAACTTAAGTACCCACTGTCTAATCAAAATACACGGAAATAGAATAACACATCCGCCGTTTTTAGTTCATTTCACGTGCAAAAATCACTATCACTTCTCGACACTCGAAGAGAGAAAAGTTATCACTAGTTCTCACTTTTATGCATTACATTATAAGTGTTCTAAACTCGGAGTCAAATCACTGAATGAGTTGCAGTAGCCAGCTATAGTCACAGTATAAATATATTAGACTGTGGTACAGTCTTGAAGTACTTATCATTAATAATAATAAGCGAAATTAAACTCTATGTTATAGGAATAAGGTTTTATTGTCTTTTGTGACAGTACCAAAGCGTTCGTATGACCGTCATATAAGGCAGGATGCCTTCTTATCATAATGATTAAAATGAAACAAATTAGTTGTTTAAATTATTTTCTGGGCAATGTTTATCTAGATATAATAAATCGTTAGATAGTTCCCCAAAGGGTCGGGCAAACACGTACTTATGTACACCCACAGTTCGCCGGTATGTGCGAGTCTATTGCCATTAACCGTGCACAAATCCAGACTCCGAGCTACTACTGAGTACTTCATAGAATAACCCAATAACACTTTGCTCGACCTGGGAATCGAACGTATGACCTCTAGTGTAGTAGTCGCGTTTGGGACCACTAGATTAATGAGTCAGTTTATTAGTTATTATTAATTAAGTTTAATAATTGTTTATACATTGTTGAAGCCTATTCCCGGGGTCGCCCCTTATTAAATGGGACCTAAACATACCGGCGAACGATGGGTGTACATTAGTACAGCCTGCTTCAGTACTGCCTCCCCCTTCGGGGAATACAGACGTGATGGTATGTTATGTTAGTTAATTAATAATAAACAGAATTATTCATTTTGTTTTCAATATTTTTATCTCCGGACAGTGGACGGAAGTACGTACACCAGTATCTCCGCATAGTGGTGTTGATTACACAATTTTATTTATTTGACTTTGGTTTTTTATCCGATTTGATACACAAATTGGGTGGAGGTAGCTAAATAATAAATAGGTACGTCGAACAATTGATCTTCAAGGTTAATAAAGATTTAGAAAAGATTATGGAAGGGTAATGTATAGTCTGGAGGCTTTGGGAACTTAATTAGACGTACACGAATGTCCTGCTGATCTGGTATGGTCGTGCGACAGGTCGTTGAGCTCCCTAAATTATGGTTGAGCTACACGATGACTGATGCATGCGTGCCGTCAGTTGGGACTGGTCTACTCAAAGCTGCTATGGTTCTTTCCTCAAAAGGCCATTTCAGACATTACCCTACATCGTACCACTCACATATAAGTGTTCTTCCATGTCTGGACTTTAAAAGAGACTATGATTCTCTGAGTTTGTTTCGGTGTTTCTTCTCAGAAGTCGTCAGTTAGGAAATGCCGAAGCCATCTAGCTAAAAAAAAACCCAAACCATGACATGTAAAAGTATCTCTAAAGATCTACTTGCAGAATAAATAATTTCATTTCAATTTCATTTCATTTGAATGAGTTAAATAATCTATGTATGAATGTATCGTATGGATGCTCCATCCTAGCTTAAATGCCTACTTATCAGATTTTAACAATTAAGGTGTCGATTAATACTTCTTTGCAGTAAGCGTGTCACAGGCTATGACTATCAAAAAGGGGACCAAAAAAATAAAATTTTACTCAATTTTAAAATAAGGTGTCTCAAGGGTCCCGCGGAGCTTGAATTGCCCACAAAAATGTAATACCAAAATAAATGACGACACGATTGGCGTAGCGGTTGATCGATCGGCTTCTGCGCCACGTGTTGTGGGTTCGATCCCCACACGGAGCAAATATTTTTATGATCTACAGGTAGTTGTTCTGGGTCTGGGCGTTTGTGTATGTGAGAATTTGTGTTTGTAAACGCACCCACGATACAGGAGAAAATCCTAGTGTGGGGCAACGTTTTTTTAAAAAAAAATCGTAATCCAGACAATATTCTATCAAATTATGTTATTATTCGTATTTGGATGCCGTCAATCTAGGTTCCACTGTACTATTTCATCTACTCACTGACAATATAAGATTGGAAAATCGTTCCAAACTTGGTAAAGTTATCCAAAATTGTATTCACTTACATTTATTTCCAGTGAAGTATTTTGGACGAAATGGTACAGTAGGAACCTAGATTAACGATATCGAAATCCGATTAATAACAGAATTTGATTAAATTTTGTTAGAATTACGATTTATTTCGGTATTAATCTGTAAGAGAAATTCGGTCCGTCGGACTCTTAAGTATGCACCTACGGCTGGCGGTCGTAGCGTGTTAGTATAATAAGTTGTTAATTAATAGGTTAATAACTTATTAAGTGACTTGACTGCCTCATTAGTCTAGTGGTCCCAAGCGAGACTGCTACACTAGAGGTCCTGGGTTCCATCCCCAGGTCGAACAAAGTGTTATTGGGGTTTTTCTATTAAATTCTCAGTAGCAGCTTGGAGTCTAGATTTGTGCCCGTTTAATGGTTATAGGCTCGCCCTCTATAACATGGGACCTAAACATACCGGCGAACTGTGGGTGTACATTAAGTACGCCTCTGCCTAACCCTTCGGGGAGTACAGGCGTGACGGTAAGTTATCTTGACTTATTAAGTCTATAAAATGACCAACAATTTTAACGTGTGTGTCTTATCGTAAAGCAACTATAAGAACCTAATTTGGGTTAATGCTAAAGTCGATTGTAAAACTACATTACCTACATGTTACAAATTATGTTTAAACATTATGTTTCCCAGCGATTTACCAACTAATGATAAAAATGTATTTGTAATGTGTAATTAGCCTGACAACTAATGAAGAACGTTGATCCCGAATTTAGAGTTTTTTTTTAAAATAATTGGACTTATGAGTCTTAACAATTGAGGTATCAAGATGACAACGCCCGAGTGATACTACCGGTGTTGCTGGCGTCTATAGGCTGCGAATATGCCAGCAACAATCCTGTATAGCAGGCATATAATCAGCCTATAGACTTGGAATCGAACCTAGGTCCTGGATTCGATTCCGAGATCAAGCAGTGTTATAGGTTTTTTTTATTAAATTCTCAGGAGCAGCTCGGAGTATTGATTTGTGCTCAGTTAAAGGCCAATAGTTTCGTCCCCTATTGCATGGGATATAATCTGTGGATATAACTCTCTTTCTTTTCTTTCTTTTCTTTCTTTTCTTTCTTTTCTTTCTTTCCTTTCTTTTCTTTCTTTTCTTTCTTTTCTTTCTTTTCTTTCTTTTCTTTCTTTTCTTTCTTTTCTTTCTTTTCTTTCTTTTCTTTCTTTTCTTTCTTTTCTTTCTTTTCTTTCTTTTCTTTCTTTTCTTTCTTTTCTTTCTTTTCTTTCTTTTCTTTCTTTTCTCTCTTTTCTTTCTTTTCTTTCTTTCTATGTAGGTACGCACCCAGACCCGAAACAACCTGAAGGTCAAAGATTGAATTGAGTTTGAAATATCTGTTCCGTGGCGGATCGAACCCACAACACGTAGCGTAGAAGCCGATCGCTCAGCCATTACGCCAATCATGCCGTCAGTACATATATTAGTACAGCTCCGCCTATCCTTTCGGGAAACATAAGCGTGATCATTGAATCATTAAAAGTAGTTTAAATAGTACTTCAATAAATTCAATCGTTTACACTCATTGGTATATGGAGGTTATACCCGGAATACTAATTGCGGGTTACGGACCGACCCGTAGCGCTGAAACTTTCAACCTTAGGATAATATTTGCTGTACGTGATTTAACCCTAACTAGGCGTTCGGTGAGTGATAAATGCTAGCATATTAGTATTTTGAAGCCCCGACGAAAAAGAGGGGTGTTTTAAGTTTGTAGTGTGTATGAGTGTGCATCGTAGCACCCAAACGATTGGACCGATATTGATTCAGTTTTTTTGTTTGAAAGGTTACTTGATCGAGTGTTTCTTTATTTTTTTATTTATTTACATAAACCACATCACCAATAAAAACACAAACATTGTTTATATCAATTATAGATATGCACAACATTTAGGTTAAAAATTGTATAAAAGCACAGTAGGTATTATATTATAATAGTAAGCTGTTGTTAATGTCAAATAATAATACCGCAACTTCTACAGGTCTGATCCATTTGAAAGGGGAATGCCCATTTTTGGCTATGAAACGCCCAGGACTTTGTTTATGTTAGAAAAATATATCTTTTTTGAGTTTATTAATCGCGGTATTCAATTATCCAAACAATATAGATATTATTTCGCAAAAAAATTTCAGAATAAAAAAAGTAGTGAAAAGATAAAATTAATTTATGTTAATCCGCATTGTGGACTTAATAAAAAGTGTTGCCAATCACTAATTTCGTACAAAATATAACCGATTCTCTTTTTATTCTTTTAAAGTGAAGTGAAAAAAGCAATAATAATCAATTGTCCCTCGAATTTGATCGTGAACCAAACCAATTAACTATTAGTGATCATGAATTTTGCACTCTTATGTATTTGTATTCCACAATATCATAACATACCACTAGTTAAGCGACCACAAAGCAACCCTTTAGCACGCGTGCTCACTGAATGAGGGTGAATTTAACCAACGAGGATGCGAGCTGGCGGCCGTATTCCGTGATGTTTTAATATTACTTACTAACTTAATTTGACGACACGTTTGGCGTAGCGGCTGAGCGATCGGCTTCTGCGTCACGTGTTGTGGATTCGATCCCCACACGGAGCAAATATTTGTATGATCTACAGTTAGTTGTTCCGGGTCTGGGCGTTTGTATATGTGAGAATTTGTGTTTGTAAACGCACCCACGATACAGGAGAAAATCCTAGTGTGGGGCAACGTTTTAAAAAAAAACTGCCTCATCAGTCTAGTGGTTGCAAGTGCGACTGCTACGTTAGAGTTCGTGGGTTCGATTGCTAGTTTGATAAAAAAAAATATTGGGTTTTTCTATAAAATTCGCAGTAGGTAGCAGCTCGGAGTTTGTACTCCTAGCACAGGTATATCTTTTACTTAAAAGGAGTAATATTCACTGGGAAAAGTGTACAAGATTCTGCAATAAACCTTTTATATAATAATTAATGTAATTTGACTGCCTCATATGTCTAGTGGTCTCAAGCGCGACTGCTACGCTAGAGGTCCTGGGTTCGATCCCCAGGTCGAGCAAAGTGTTATTGGGTTTTTCTATGAAATTCTCAGTAGCAGCTCGGAGTCTGGATTTGTGCCCGGTTAATGGCAATAGGCTCGCCCCCTATTACATGGACCTAAACATACCGGAGAACTGTGGGTGAACATTAGTATCTACACCTCTGCCTGACCCTTCGGGGAATACATGTACCTATCTGCAGGACCTTGGAGAAACTCGAATATTTGGTTAACTACAATCTATAATAAACCACAGTTCGCCGGTATGTTTAGGTTCAAGGATCAAGCCAAACCCCGAGTTGCTACTGATGATTTTATAGAAAAACCCTGGAAACCGAACCTAGGACCTCGGCGGTCAGAACGACTGACATAGTATGACTTGAAAATTTTTGGCATACGTTAATACCAAATAAAAAAATAACAAATTATATTTAAATCAGAATAAGTGTGTTTTCAAATGAATGCGTTGGACATCGCTTCAGTTAGTTCACCATGTTCGTGACATGCCATTTGCTACGAAAATCTGCTAGCACGAACGGTTTAGGTCATGAGCAGACATAATAACGGTAAAGGATCTAGCCTTCGGTAGGAACCGGATAGTCTTTACTTTATAATTAAATGACAATATAAAAATCTGCCACGTTAGCCTATGAGTCTTGGATACGACTGCTACGCTAGAGGTCTTGATTTCGATTTCCATGGTGAGCAGTGTCATTGGACTTTTCTATAAAATTCTATGTAGCAGCTCAGAGTTTGGGATTTGTGCTCGGTAAATGGCAATAGGCTCGCCCCCTATTACATGGGTCTCAAACATTCCAGCGAACTGGCCGGAGAATATGAGTGTAATAGTTTTCTTTCTTTCTTTCCGTTAAAAAACAGGTACCTACCGATTGAACACAGGAGTTACGATCGAAGGTTTCACGATAATCACCCTGTGTAAACTGGAAGACTACGACAAAAAAGCTGAGAAAAAGCTATGACAACATTTTTATGGGATAAGGGGCAAACAAGCGGACGGATCGCATGATAGTAAGCGATTACTGCCGCCCATGGACACCCGCAGCACCAGAGGAGTCGCAAAGTGCGTTGCCGGCCTTTTAAAAAGGGGTTTGGGCCTCCGGTATCCTCACTCACTCGGCGAAATACAACGTAAGCGTTGTTTCACGCCGGTTTTCTGTGAGGCTGTATCACTCCGGTTAATTCGGCCCATTCGTGCTGAAGCGTGGCTCTCCCACGGTCAATAATATAGTTCAAGTTCAAATGTTTTTATTTCAAACTAGCTTTTGCCAGCGACTTCGTCCGCGTGGAATAGTTACTTTGTTCCCTAGTTCTTCGCCCGCGGTTTCACCTGCGTTGCCCCGTTCCTAAGGGTTGTAGCGTGATGTTTTATAACTTGAAACCTTTCTCATGAATCACTCATTTTCCCAACATTTCCCTTCACTGCTCTGCTCCTATTGATCGTAGCGTGATGAAAAGTATACTATAACCTGTGGTTTGGGCTGTGCGTTGATAGATCACTATGTCAGTCAGTCAGTCACCTAACGTAAGAGTAGACAAATATAATCAGAAAGCTCCGAACTGCTAAGCTATCGGGAGTTACACGTGTTATTGTGAGTCAACCATAAAAGATAGACATTTGCTGTCGTGGAATATTTTTTATATAATTTTAAGGAGAACATTTCCGTCATACATGATTTCTGTGTAGCTTTAACCATTAAGGCAGCACACGCGACGGAAGCTTAAAAAATGGAGTAAGTTCTCCTGTTTTCCCAACATTTCCCTTCACTGCTCTGCTCCTATTGATCGTAACGTGATGAAAAGTATACTATAACCTGCCCAGGAGTATGAAGAACAATTGTACCAAGTTTCGTTGAAATCCGTCGAGTGGTTTTTGTTTCTATAACGAACATACAGACAGACAGACAGACAGACGGACAGACAGACAGACAGACAGACAGACAACAATTTTACTGATTGCATTTTTGGCGTCAGTATCGACCACTAATCACCCGCTGATAGTTATTTTGGAAATATATTTCATGTACAGAATTGACCTCTCTACAGATTTATTATAAGTATAGATAAGCTTTTACAAGCGTTTATGAAACGTTATGATTTTAGTTGCACGGTTCCAAAAGGTTGATCCTATGGAGAAGAATCCGGCAAGAAACTCCATGGATGCTCTTTTAAAATAAATGGTGTTACAATTTTCACTGGTACAATATTGTGTTGAGAGGATGTGTGAACATTGAATGTCAAAGTTGGATCAAAATCGATAAATAATAGAAGGTTCTCAGTGTTTGAGAACTCGATGTCATTATAAGAAAATAAAAGAAACTATGTGGTAAAATACACACATCATCAAAGCAGAATATAAATAAGGAGTCGACACTCAGACATGGCCAAATATACACTCATTTACAGGTTCAGTTGAGGTAAACAATATCTCGAAATGTAATGAATACAGATTCTTTAATAATAATAATTTAATGATGTCCTCATTTCATTATATCTGTTCGTAGCTTTACTCTAACTAATAGATAGGGACTTGAAACGAGTTGAATTATTAACTCGCCAATTGAAATGAAAATAGCATTTCAATGGCGCCGATTTTAGAGAATTCTGTCTCTCATTTTCATGATTCATTAACGAGATATTTATATTTATAGGAAATCATTAGCTTTTCGCCCGCGGTTTCACCCACGTTGCCCCGTTCCTCAGGAACGTAGCATGATGTTTAATAGCTTGAAACCTCAGGAATCACTCTGTCTATTGGTGAAAACCGTATGAAAATTCATTCAGAAATTTGTGAGCGAACAGACAGACGGATACTGCGGGGGACTATGTTTTATATTATTATAAGTATATTGTTTTGACGACACGTTTAGCGTAGCGGCTGAGCGATCAGCTTCTGCACCACGTATTGTGGGTTCGTTCCCCACACGGAGCAAAATATTTGTATGATCTAAAGGTAGTGTTTCTGGATCTGAGCGCTTGTGTATGTGAGATGTGAGAATTTGTGTTTGTAAACGCACCCACGATACAGGAGAAAATCAACATGTGGGACAATGTTCTTTAACAAAAATGTTCCAGCAAAACTGAATGCCTAAACTTGAAAATATTTTCAAAATGTTGCGACCCTCTGACTCCCACACTACAATACTTATGTAGGTATTTTAATTTGACCCTTTTAAATCAGTCAATTAGGAGAGTATCTGCGTCGTTCATTTCTCACTAGGTATCATGATTCACAATAATTATGATAAGAATCTACAATATGTTAAGAAAACCCTGTCCGATCCGTTCTATTTTTATAATTCCTTTCATATTACAAAAAAATATCCCTGAATAAAATTTAATAGAGGAAAAATGACAAATGATTAGAATAATGGCAATACGTTGGAACCCACAGTGGGTGCCAATCCATACTTCAGAAAATATGTAAAGACAGTTGTCATACAATGACGTAATAGACGTATACTAATTTATGTGTTAACCAGCACAAAAAGCCTGGCAACCGGATCATTCTTAGGATACCAGTATTTTCTAAACACTAGTGGTCTGATGTTAGTCGATTTGCTAAATTCAGACATTCAGCGGTCGTTGAAATGATAGGATGATGATGAATAATTACTGTGGAGCTACTGGGATGCTGGAGCTTTGCCCAGCTTGGGCAGTGCAGCACCGTCAAGTAATCGCAGCAATGGGTGGAGATCTCTCGCTACTGGTCGTAATCTAATCCATAGCCGAGAGCGAGAGTGGGTAGCAAGGTGCCGCCTCCTACTGCGAGGAAGTTATGTATACGAAAGAGGCGGCGAGACGGACCCCCGGCTTCAATGAGTCGGGGCCTACGGGCGGCGGTTGTCTTGGAGAGTCCGCCATCCGACTAAAAACTAGCCCCAGCCGGCGGTGTGCGTGTTTGCGGCAGCAAGCCTGCAACTACGTTGTGTGGAGTCCAGCGATAGTGTTTGCGGCAGCAAGTCTTCAACTAGGTGAAACACAGCCTGTCATGGTGCTCCCCATGTGGCAGACGAGCCAGGAGGATTTTCCATACTCCGAAAAAATGATGATGATGAAATAGGTAATTAGGTATTCAATAAGAAGAAGAAGAAAGAAAAGCACATTTTTTTTTTTTAAATCTTTATTTGGAATAAGGCTTTAATCGCAAACCGATTATGCCAGCCTCGTAGTTTTATAAAATACAATTAAGATCTTAATTTAATTAATTTAACAATTAAGTAATATAACTTAATGGCTAATTTGGAAGTAGGTTTAGCTAATATCAAATTGCAAATACCAACGTCCCTTAACCTAACTCCAGCTTCTGACTCTAAAGCTTTGCGTTCTACCCCAACCCGAGCACACTCCACCAAAGCGTGGTAAGTATCCTCCCTCATGTAAAAGCACATTTATTGAGACAAGGTCCGTACAACACACAGATAAAAAAAGAAATGAACAAATAAAAAACAAAAAACTGAGTCTTAAACACAGTCGATATAACAAACAAGCAATTTACGTGTTACAATGCTTCTTTTACCAAAATTACCATCATTTTTAGAATAATAATTGTCTTTTTTGTAGACATAAAAGTAAGTTAGGGTTAAGTTATACGTGTTAACGAGATTCAATCCAATTGGAGCTGTATTGTACGTAATGGTACAAAGTGCTTTCGAACGAAAATCCTTTTATGTCTGAAGAATTCTTTACAAAAATACGTGTTTTCGTATAAGTATAGGTATATAAAAAATATTTATTTTCAGTTAGATAATGAATAACACTTTTAGTAGCTTAATTGGGAATCGTAGAAGTTGTATCATAATAACATACCATCATGCCTGTATTCCCCGAAGGGGTAGGCAGAGGCGTACTAATGTACACCCACAGTTCGCCGGTATGTTTAGGTCCCATGTAATAGGGGTGAGCCTATTGCCGTTAACCGGGCACAAATCCAGGCTCCGAGCTGCTACTGAGAATTTCATAGAAAAACTCAATAACACTTTGCTCGACCTGGGGATCGAACCCAGGACCTCTAGCGTAGCAGTCCCGCTTAAGACCACTAGACTAATGAGGCAGTCGTAGAAGTTGTAGTTGTGTATAAAGTTATTTAAGGCGGATCGTTCACCTGAGCCCGCCAAATTCAAATTCCAAGTGGTTTTTCGCAGTTTGTAGGTCTATAATAAGTTCTACATTCATGGCAATAGTAATTGCGACAACGCCCGCGTAATTCAAATTTCAAGTGATTAAATTTGAATTACGCGGGCTCAGCTGAACGATCCGCCTTAAGTTTATTTAGTTTTGACTGCTTTAGTTCTGTCTATTTTTCTCGAGGTGCTTTTGCTCTCTTGAGGTGGTAATAGATGGCGCATGCAGCAAGTGCGTTGCAAACGACATCTATCGCCGACAAAAGAAAAAAATCCTGGCACGAAGAATCCCGCCCGTTACGAATGTCCCATTTCTTTGTATGGGATGAGGCATCTGTATTAGTATTATATTATCTGTGCATACACTAACGCCTTTTTCCCACAAGGGTAGGCAGAAACTATAAACTGCTCCGATTCTTGCATACTTCTTTTGCTTCTTCCGCATTCATTCATCTTCTCATACATACACGCCGGTTGCGAGTGCTACGCACCTGACCTTTTTGAAGGATTTCGCCAATAAGATCGGCGTATGTCCTTCTAGGGCGACCTATACCGGCGCTGCCGCTGACATTCGCCTTATAAATATAATTTATAAGTTTATAATGTAATTCTAATATAATCTTTATTGTACACCAAAAGAACATTGATGCAGATAGGACGTAAATGTTTTTTTTTTAATATACAATGGGCGTCACTTTGTTAGTCAACTTGTTTAAAGAAACATAAAAATTACAATTCGAACCTGTCCTTTGCTATATCATGTTATTTTACGGTTACGATAGGGAGAATATAAATATTTAATTGTACTTTAAATAAAATGTTAATTAAATAAAATCTTATAATGCTTCTTATCGCCTGCTCTAATAAATATGTATAATCTGGCACACATTGAGGCACAGATCTTTCAAAACAATGAAGAACGGTTCTATAGAATACGTACAACCTTATTCTAGTTTAGAGGTAAATGACCTTACAAGGCTGTTTCAGTATTGAGCATTATAAATATGCAGGCGTGCACTTGCCAACAATACTGGCTATGTATGTATTTGTTTGTAACAAAAAAACAGATGTTTTAACTCCTATAATTAATTTACAGATTCATATCAGTTGCTATCGTAATAACGAAAGTATTGGATAGTTTGCTTGATAAAGAACAACTAGGGCATTTCGAGAGAATGAATGAAAAACGATTAGCAGAAGGAACGTATAAAGTGAATGACGGCGGCAACGTTGGATGAGGTCGATCTAGAAAGACATACCTACGCTGATCTTATTGGCGAGGTTCTTCGAAAAGGTCAGGTGCGTAGTACTCACAACCTGTGCATGTGTATGACAAGGGCGTATGTATGTCACGCGGTTCGGGTTTAGACCCAAGCAATATTTGGCCTCAAGCAAACTGTCCGATATTATCGATTTTGCAGATGTCCATGGGCGACGATGATTACTTACGGCTCGTCTGCTCGTTTGTCGACTTAAACAATAAAAAAAAAACTATAATTTACCTACTTATATTATACAATATAAACATAATAATAATAACTCTTGTATTTTCTTCAATGATCAGCGAACTTAGTAACTAAATAGCATTTATCCAATTTCACACCCTTAATCATATTTACATTGTACAGTTACATTGATACTAAATTTTCTTTCTCTCTTCCAACTGTCGGGTTCCCCAATAGTAATCTTTTACGTAGTCAACCCAATTGATAGTTGTAGGATCACAGGGGAACGTACACTGGTCAGCAGGGGAAAGTGATGCATATAGCTCTCTCACTCTCTCCGCCTTTATCACCCAGGAGTGGTTTGTAAAGAAGTCGCCTGTTTTTCGTACCTCGTTGATCAGTGAATAGAAATTCATGAACCTGTTTATAGTAAGTTGATTAGTGTAATTTCGACCACAGTAAAAGAACCAGCGAAAACTTCTATAGATACTCATCATTATCATCGCCCTGTTCGTATTATTATTTTGAAGATTCATGTGCTTTTTAGCCATCCCCTTATCCATCATTCCTCACCATTCATGCTTTAAACACAATCCTTTAATCATCTTCGATAACTACATTTCTAGAAGCACTCTGACACGTCACTACACAGACGAACTGCTGGATATCAGCCACGACGAGATCGTGATGGATCTAAGACAACTTAAAAATGGAAAAGCAATGGTAAAGATAGAATCACTTCAGAGCTCCTAAAGATAGATTTCGCACAGTGTATGGCACCATAGACCACATTATAATTATAGAGGAATCCGAAGAGTATAGTCGTATATAGCCTTTGACTTTATGGAAACCTGGGCATCTAGGCACCTAGGTCTCTAAAGAATCTGCCTGTATGAATTTCCAAGTACACGACCAACAGTCTAAGCCCATCCAATTGTACAGAGGCGTGAGGAGGCCGACACTGTTCACAAGCGCATTGGAAGCCTCGTATATGACGTCGGACTGGAAAGATAAGACCGTAAACATAAACGGCTATTAGGTACATTTCGCACCTACGATTCGCAGTCGACATAGTCCTATAGCAGAATTGCTATGTAATAATTTTCTTTTGTGAGAATTCAGCTTGATGTCAATTATAAATTCAATTGACTAGGAAAATAAAAAACCGGACAAGTGCGATACAGAAGTAAAATAGCCACTATAAGCCTCTTACCGTGGGGTTTTTCCAATCAGTCGTAGATAAATGTCAGCAAAGTATGCTGGTATTAACTGGAACAGTATATTCAACATTTTAGCTATCCATTTGTATCTAATATATACAATACACCAACTTGGCAACAGCACGGACTCTGAAAGACGATGGATTATTTAAAATTCTACCCTTTCTTTATTTTACTTCCATCTTCTAGATTTCAGATTCTAGGGTACCTACATTAATTACTGCTATTACGTAATAATATGGATCCAAGCTGCCCGAGACATTTTTAAAACATTTTTCATTATAAAAATAATAACTCACCCGGGTTATACTTCATGGTTGCTTTAAGGAACAACTTAGAAAACGTATTAAGACTGATGGGGTTACAGGAACTGGTGCAACAATTGTAGATCTTCAGCTTACTAGACCTAAAAACCAGTACCATTAAATATTATTTAAGTTATAATATTTTTGCAACATAATATTTACCATCGACTTCAAGTTATAATTGTGCACGACTGACTCCATCTAAGTTGAGGGGCTGAGGAAGTGCCGGATGCGCTCTAGTAAAAAATTAAATGTGAAAATGCAATAACTTAATTAACCGTGTAACTAAGTGTTCAATGTATATAAAAGACTGATAATTAGCTTAAGAACTCTTATGAAAGTGCCTAAGTCATGTTTTGTATTTAATTAAATGATAATAGTGGTGTTTTGTTTTATTTCCTGCGACGCTCAGATAAGTTTTAGTACAGAGGGCGCTAGCAGCAATAATGTAATGGTGCTGTGGGGGACGGGGGAGTATAAAAGCGCCATGCAACGAAAAACACGCGCAACATCGTGACGGAGCGTCACACGGAACACAGGTACGAAAATAAATAGAAAATAAAATATATTATGTATTAGAATAAGACTCGCTGCTCAATGTTTGTAGTAAAAAATAAAGTATGGTAGCGGGGGTGAGGTAAATGCTCCGCTGGTCAGCAAAAAGTTGCCATAAAAACAGTGCTCCCTTTCGATAGGCAGATGAGCTGGATAACCTAAGCACCTTGCTTAATTACGACATTATCGCCCCCATGACGCCCACCCATCCCAGTGACGTAAACCAAAGACCAGACGTGCTCGACATAGCTATCTTAAAGAATGTAAATCTAGGTTTGCGTTCCATGGAGACGCTACAAGAGTTAGACTCAGACCATCGACCTGTGATCCTAGAAATAGGCCCCCGTCTCGACCCCACTGATCCAGGTCAGCCCGCTCCAACCAAGGTGATAACGGACTGGAGAAAACTAGAGGAAAACCTCAAGTCGTTCCATTCACTTCATCCGTTTACCTGGACGCCATCCCAGACACGATAGTTTCGGCCGCCGACGCTACGGGCGCGATCGACTCCCTCACCGGTCACGTACAAACCCTATTGAATGAATGTTCACGACAGATTCCAGAGGAGTTTATAACCGCTGGAATCTGCCGGAGGATGTGCGTGCACTGGTGACGGAGAAGCACGCGGCCATCAGAGCGTACAACAGTTTTCCCTGCGAGGCGAACCGTGCTCATATGCGCAACTTACAGCTTGCTGTAAAGGAACGCATCACTGAGTTACGCGAAGCCCGCTGGGACAATCTGTTGAAGGACCTTTGAAGACGACGAAAAGTCCGAATGCCTAGCCGACAGTCTAGAGGCGCAATGCTCGCTCAGCACTCAACCTGTTGACCAGGCGCACTCTCGCTCCGTCCCCTTGAGCCCCCTGTTAGTCCCAACCTCAACCCCGACCGCGACCCCACCCCTGCCCCCGCTCCCGATGATCCCGTCCCGCCCGTCTCGGTGGACGAGGTCCGGACGATCGTCAAGAATCTACGACCCAGGAAAGTCCCCGGCTCAGACGGTATCACCAACAAGGTGGTCAAACTCTTTCCCGCCCCCCTCATAGTACTGATGACCGTCATCTTCAATGCGGCATTAAATAATAACATTTTTCCCCAGACGTGGAAAGAAGCCACTGTCATCGGAATTCCCAAACCCGGCAAACCCCGTACTGAGCAGACCGGTTATCGCCCCATAAGTCTTCTCAACGTCCTCGGGAAGATTTACGAGACGCTCATTTACTCCCGATTATAGCATTTTGCCGAATCCAATAAACTTATTCCCGACGAGCACTTTGGCTTTCGGACCAAACACTCGTGCGTCCAACAAGTGCATCGCATTGTCCAACACATCAGCGCTGGGTTCCAGCGCGGATTGACGACAGGCATGCTCTTCTTCGACGTAGCAAAAGCCTTCGACAAAGTCTGACACAACGGCTTGATTTTCAAGCTGTACTCCCTAAATGTGCCTGACCGTCTCGTGCTCATCAGACTTTTTGCCGAATCGCACTTTTCGCTATCGCACAGAGAGCGGCACCTCTGTCGACCCTCAGGGCTCCGTGCTCTCCCCGCTCCTTTTCGCGCTATACACCAGCGATATCCCTAAAAATTCCAAGTCGGAGTTGGCTCTTTTCGCTGACGACACGGGTATCTACCGTTCCGGCAGATCCCTACCCTCCGTCACCAAGATTCTCCAGACCTCAGTCAATGACCTCGGTACTTGGTTCAGGAAATGGAGAATCGAGGTAAATCCCTCCAAGAGCGCGGCCGTTCTTTTCCACAAAAGTAACGACCGCTCCGATCAAGTCCGTCCCATTTCCCTTTACGGCCAACCGATCCCTTGGGAAAAGAAGGCCAAATACCTGGGCGTGATTCTCGACTATCGTCTCTCGTTCCGAGAGCACATAAAGACTGTGCGCGCTCGCGCCGCTTTCGCTCTCGGACGCCTCCACGGCATGCTCAATGCACGCAGTAAATTGTCCCTTAAGTATAAGGTGAGAATTTACTTGACGTGTATTCGATCCATCATGACCTATGCGAGCGTTGTATTTGCACACATCGAAGGTCTGGTCTCTATCCTATCTTTGATCTGGTATCCAAAGGATGCAAACTCTCCAAAACCGATTCATGCGTAAAGCCACGGGCGCCCCGTGGTTCGTGCGCAATAGGGAACTCCATGTCGATCTGAAACTGCCCACCATCATCAGTCATCATCAGTTTATGAAACGCACCTCCAAGCGTTTCTTCGATCGGGCCCCCCATCACCCCAATCCCCTAGTGGTTGGTAGCGCCGACTACAAACCCTACCAAATCAGTACAGTCCGCCGTCCACGGCACGCTCTGACTTACCCCAACGACCCTATCACCCTCCTACAGGAATCTAACCGAGAGACAAGCACTCTCAAAACTCACACACACAGACGCAGTCCGATATACCGTCCTCGCCGGCGAGGCCCGTCGCAAAGACCCTCTAATGGTAACCGTCCCCGTCCCTTGCTCGAGCCGGCCCGCGCCGAGCCAGTAGCTTTAAATTCGCCCCTAAATAATTTAACCCAGATCCAGCCGTCCCTAGCTGTCCCCCCAGCAACGCCCTAAGCCGAGGTTGAGTCCCGCAGGGGACACCCTTAGCTGCTGTTGCTTAGCTTTAAGATGCTCCTGGCTGGAGGCATTCGGTGCCTCGCCACCAAGTCCGGTTACGCTGTGAAGATTCCCTGAATCAACAGCTATCACCATTAAAAATAAAATCGATAGGCAGATCAGTAGAGTTCCAGACACCGAATAGAAAGGAAGCACAAGCAAGAGAAAGGATCCTCCCCCCGTTTGCCTCCAGAAGAATAAATTTGCTGCGTTTTATTGCGGAGTTAGGGTTCGATACCCAACATTAATTATGGTGTATCTTCAGACCTGATTATCAAATAGGATTCAAAATAAGGAAACATCGCTGAAGTGTATTCTACGTATTGGACAAAAAGTGACATTATTTATTTTTAAACGATGAATTAATACATACATTCACATTTTCACGCCTGTCTCTCATCAGGGTAGATAGAGACTATAGATTTTCATTTTCATTCTGGCACATCGCATTCGCGTCTCATCTATGTTCGTTCATTAATCTCCTCATGCATGATAGTCGGATTAAGGTGCTCTTAACCTGATCTTTTCTGAGAACATCCGCAACTTGGTTGTGGTACTTTCGCCCCTTCCATCTTTTCCATTCGTACTAGACATGTATACTCGTTTCGGCAATCTCCATTCAACCATCTTCTTTACATTTAGGTGGTTTCTAATGAATGCGTTCCCATAATATAAATATAATAAACACACTCGGAGCTACTTAGTTGAAGACTGGATTCTACATTTGCATTTTGAGGTGCATTTAAAGTGTGATGAAATCTCTGTGTGAATGGTGTTTCCAATTCTTACAGGCTCAGGCTGGTTAGGAATATAAGGAATAAATTTCTACGTACTTAGTACACCTCGCACCAGCGATAATCATTAAGTTGGCGACGTAATCCACTGGGATCAGATCCAGTATGTTATTCCCGTGACCAAACATCACCCGGTTGAAACCCCTGGCCGTAAGTACAGAAAAACCGGTTGCCCCATACCAGTTCGCCAGCCAACCTCTAATTGGAGCATCCTTGACTGCTGCAACTGGAACAAAAATATTGGTAATTAGGCCAGTGATGAATGATTTTAAAAAGTATTATTTTAGAGATTTGAATATATATTAGATGAAGCTTATCTTTATATGAGGATTAAATTTCCTAATAGGTGTCAGTTATAAATTGTATAAGAAGAAATACCGAAAACATCTCGGAAATCGATGGTCTTTTTAAAGGTCCATAATATACATTCACTATTATGTGAGTGTCTGAGTGTCACAATATAAGGCAATGTCTGGATGACTCTTGAAGAAAGAGCGATAGCACCTGTGAAATTATTTTCAATGACGTCCAGTTTGACAGGAAATTATGTTAGTTACCAATTGAGGGTCTCACGATAATCGTAGGTACGAAGCCTTGGTTCTCCATAACCAAATGTTCAGCTAGTGCTTTCGTGAATGCATAAGTGTTCGGATATCCATCTGGAAGATAAAACAGTGGTTATGATATTCTGGTCATTGTTAGAAAAAGTTATATAAAAACTAAAACCCGACTACGAAAAAATTCAACTAAAAGGTATAAAACAAGAAAAGTTTTCTATGTCCACGAACAGTGGTATCCAGTTTATAGCCGTGGTCGCATGCCGCTATTATGATCTGCAGGTGCAAACTTAAGTATAATTACGGTGGCATGTGAGTACGGCTATAAACTAGATACCACTGTTCGTGGACATAGAAAACTTTTCTTGTTTTATAGGTACCTTTTAAGTAGTTGAATTTTTTCGTAGTATGGTTTTAGTTTTTATAACTTTTGTTTTTATTGGCCATTTTTTGGTAGTAGGATCCGATATCTCGGTCATGCGAATAATGAACAATTGCGCGGCACTAGAGTATTTAAGCGCGATTTAGAAAATGACGTCATCAGCACAACGTCACCTATCGAACACGGAAATATACTAAAAATTATGCATGACAAAACACTTGAACAGATATTCTGTAGATTCCATAGATATCAAGAAAGGTTCTGCATTAAAAATAATTATTGTTACTTTATATATGAATTAAAATTAATTATGATATTATGCATTGCATAATTAACAGATAGCGCCATCTATTGAGAACACTGCACTAAAATACTCATTTTAATAAAATGTATATTCCGCCTTTTATTTAAATATTAATCACCGAATGAGTTGTCTAATTTTACGTACTTACCTAATTATTATCTAATCTGTGTCGTAAGTACTGCTAGGCTGGCCAAACAGTACTTACAATTTCTGGGGTATAAAATATACTCAAGAATCAACCTAGAAACCAATAATTAACTTACTAGGTACTACTATTTACTACTAAACTTGCTAGAGTCACAGATATTATAATATTATACTACTGGTTTCTGACACTTACGCGAATATTAGACATTGAAATAAAACTACTTTTTACGGATTTTATCGCGTTGTATTGATATTATTTGATTCCCGACGTTTCGGATCCTTTACAGCATCCATGGTCACGGGTAGACTAAGTTTTTGGACGTCTTAATGTTACAATTACTAACAGCTACCTTACATTTTTGTTAATTATTGGCGATCTGATTCACGCAGAACGAGCTCACCGTATCCTTCGGTCTTGCAGTTTTGGTCTTGGATTTTGATTTTATGGAATCTATAATGGGGTTCCAAGCAGGTGGTAAGACCTAGCCGTCCTCTCTATTGAAATTTGGATGTTTTTTAATTTCAATAGCCTCACGGATCATCCTGGGAAGGAATCGGTTTTCTTTTGCGAGGAATTGTAGTTTATCAAATCTGATGTAGTGCTGGGCCTTGTCTAGAGTATGTTCACAAACTGCTGACTTCTTGAAACGGCGGTGTTTGATTGAATATTATACTAGTTACTTAGTACTAACGGGTGAGTAAATAAATTACTTTTACAATTTTCATTTCATCAGACAACAAAACATAGTTTGTACTTCGTCAATTAAGAGATGGCGCTACTTGTAAAAAATTCACAGACCGTACACTTTTTATCATTCGTCCAATGTTTGCAATATAGGATTTCTTGTAACCATACCATATGTCGTATGATACTATTTAGAATAAGACGAATTCAAAGATACCTCATTCATTAAATTCGAGTAATTTTGCCCTTATGTTTCGTCAGCCATGTTGATTTATTTTTCCAAAAAACTATAGCCTGTAAGTATCTTACTGTAAAAACAAATCAATCGACACCTCATTTGTTAAAATCTGTTGAGTTGTTTTTGAGCTAGCATCGAACAACCATACATACATACATTTACCCTTCCTTTTTCGTAGTCGGGTAAAAAAGAAGAATAACAGTAGTGTTGGCATATTCATGTTAGCGATTGTACATTATTTTTGACTAAATATAATAATAATATTATAATCTTTTTTTGGATGATTATCACGGTACTTATATCAGCTATTGCGAGGAAATCTACAGAGTATAGCAGATGAAGCCGCATCACAACAAGTCAGAGTAGCCGCTACTCTCCAAAGAAAGTCAAATATGAAACGGAATTTGTTTGAAAATAACTGCTGAGTAATTTTACGGGGACTTACTCAGAGTTTGTGAAACGCGGCCTTATTCTGACTAACAATTCATCTTTTGGTTACAATAATAAGTACTAATAAATAAGTCTTGTTCAACAATTCTTACTTAATATTTTCTTCGTTTGCTCCTCGGTGACTCCTTCCTTAACACACTGGTACACTTTATTGATATCCGCTGGTGGAGGGTACAGAACTTCATCGATCACTTGTCTTTTTAAGTTAGTGTACGCCGTGGATACGTGAATGAAGATCTGGGGAATTTAGAAGATTATTCAATTGCCTTTAAAAATTATATTTGCTAAGTTTGCGGCTAAGATCGGAATCTACTACCAACGGATTTTGACTCCCAAACTGAATTTATGTTCTAGACGAAGATGCGCACGAGTGATCGCTAACTCGTGCACATCTTTTTTATGGGATAGGGGGACAAACGAGCAGACGGATCGTCTGATCTTATGCGATTACCGCCGCCCATGGACACCCGCACCACCAGAAGAGTCACAAGTGCGTTGCCCGCCTTTTAAAAGGGGATTGAGCCTCCGGTAACCTCACTCACTCGGCGAAACACAACGTAAGCGTTGTTTGAATTGGTATCACTCCGGTAGAGCCGGCCCATTCGTGCCAAAGCATGGCTCTCCAACGTTAAAAACCCTGCATAAGTTTTATCAGCCTAAGTAGGTTTTATGAGTATTTTAGTAAGGTAGCGATTAATTACCTCTAGTTGTTTCATCCTGCGACTCAAAGCCAGTACCTTCTGCGTACCTTCCACATTCAAATTCCAAGCAACTAGAAGAGGCTCGTTGAACTTCACTGTAGCAGCTAAATGGATTATTACCGACACCTGCAATATAATACAGATTGGTTCTTTTTTCAACTGCAATCGTATTTTTTTATTATCTATCTATACTTATAAAATCCTGTTTGTCCTGACTGATTTATCAATGCACAGCCAAAACTACTAATTTTAGAAAGCCGAAATTTGGAACATAGGTTTGATTTTCAGACACTTCAACGGGGAGGGGAAAAGTTTGTATGGAAGTCTTTGTTCTTTAGAATGAAAAAAAAAGGAGCAATAAATTATTATTATAATGTATGATTATTGACTGACTGTCCTATACAATAAAATAGTTTAGTACTTACCTTTTCTATCAATATGTTCTCATTGTCCGCTGTAATTCCTAAGTGTGGAATACTTATATCGCCAGGTATTAAGACTATTTTCTCCAAATCTTTTGGTCTTTTTTCCATTAGCCTCTGAAACAGCTAATAAAAAATACCTCAAATGAAGCTGTGTTATTGAAGATTTTCTGAAATAATTGCTAATAATTATAATGAAGGCAAGCGAGGTTGACACTGTTTCCGGATTGCGTTCACGTACATGTACGTACACACGCTAATGTTGTAATGTGCGACCCACATTGCTAGTAGCCTTTTTTAAAATGAAAAAAAAAGTGTGCGTCCCAGGTAGGGTTACTAATGTGTCCATATGTGTACGCATACTTGCGTGCGTAACACTATCTCGCTTCGTGTTGATTCATAAACGAACACAGCAACAAAATGCGGGACGTTGGGGTACTAAATCGAGAGGGGTTTGGAGACGAATACGAAGTTATTCGGGATTAGGGATCCACAGAGTGGAACCTTCCTTTCTCGTTTCGCTAAATCTAAATTAACTGTTATAAAGTATCTAAAATTTCTATGATGATTTAACATGAATTACTAACTTGTAGCAGTTAGTACAAATAAAAAAATATATATTTGTTACCGTATCATTAATTAATTGATTTATCCTCTGAGTGATTGATAGTCCCTTCTTTTCTCGTATGAGCATGTAGATTTTGTCTATATCAGGACAACTGTACAGAAGTTTTTCGATTACAACCTGCAATAGAAATAAACTTGGTGTAAGGATCTGACGGTATGTTTTTTTAAATATGCAATTGTTGACACCTTCGCTCCATCTCATGTTTCATGCTCGGTGAGCTGCGCTGGCGTGGCGCTGGCTGCTAACCACTGGGGTTCTCAAGCACCTCAAATATGATAACCTCAATGAAAGCTATAACTTTAAGCCATGAATCATTTAGGGCTGAAACACTATGAACTAAATACGCGCCTCCATTTTAAGGTAACCTTCGGGAGTTATCGATGCTTCGCGTGACCAGAAGATTTGTTCTTGGTTCAAGGAATTAGCATTGCCATTTAATTTTCCATAATTATTAATCTATCTTCTATACTTATAATAAATCTGTAGAGAGGTCAATTCTGTGCATGAAATATATTTCCAAAATAACTATCAGCGGGTGATTAGTGATCGATACTGACGTCAAAAATGCAATCAGTAAAATTTTTGTCCGTCTGTCTGTCTGTCTGTATGTTCGTTATAGAAACAAAAACCACTCGACGGATTTCAACGAAACTTGGTACAATTGTTCTTCATACTCCTGGGCAGGAGGATATTATACTTTTCATCACGCTACGATCAATAGGAGCGGAGCACAATTAAAAAATGTTGCAAAAACGGGAAAATTATTTGATTATTTTGTTCTGGGAAGTGACATGGGTCGTTGATAAAGCGAGCGTAGCCGCTGGCGGAAGCTAGTAATAAAATAATATGGATCGTTATCGTGTAGTGTACCGATGGTTTGAAAACAATAAATAAATAAATAAGGATCGGAGTTATTTTCATTAGCCAGATTAAATATTTTAGAAAGAGAAGCACTTATAACTTTCTATCGCTATAACTCGATCGTCTATGTCGTATCCAGTTTATAGCCGTGGTCGCATGCCGCTATTATGATCTGTGGGTGCAAACTTAACTATCTATAATTACGGCGGCATGCGACTATTATGATCTGTAGGTGCAAACTAGTATAATTACGGCGGCAAGCGACTACGGCTATAAACTGGATACCACTGTTCGTACTCGTACTCATGCCAATGCATTCCTTCCCAATTTCTATAAGTTTTTAAGAGATGGTACTAGTAGTAAAAAAGTCCCAGAAGGTACACTTTTTTTTCGTCCAGTGTTTACTATATTTGATTTCCTGGAATACAATATACCGCATGATACTTTGGGGATCAAGACAAATCTTACGACACCTCATTTGTTAAAATCAAATATTTTTTTTTTTTTTTCTGCCCCCTTTCTTGTGTTTTGCGGGCTGTATTGTCATGTTTTTTCATAAAATGTATAGCCTATAAGTGTCTTACTGCAAAGACGAATCAATCGACACCTCATATGTTAAAATCTACATAGCGGAAACACACAACTATTTACTATTACGAAGACTTTATTTTATGTATTTTGACTATAATATGAAAGTCTACTGTACTTAGTAATGGTTCACGCCGTTTACTTTTATATAGAAAACTATTCTTATTTATACTATTTATATACTGTTTATTAAGGTAATTATTGTCTGTTATATACTATAGTAAGTTTTGTCTATTTCATTTATTTATTTATGTTTCATTGTTCAGACTACACATTAATTAAACATTTCGACATTGACCTTGACCCATATTCTTCGTGACGCGTCGACGTGAATTTTTTTTTAATTTATTCACTGAATAGTGAATAAATTAAAAAAAATAATTATTTAATTTTTAATATTAATTTTTTGGCAATTGTTCTTTTTTTTACTTTTTATATTATTTTATACTTTTTAGTTAGGAGTTTTAAGCATTTCTCATTTCAAATTAATGTTTATATTTTAGTAAACCATCTTTATAAAATTCTTTGTTTTGATACCACACGATAAACTTTCAGAAAAAAATTAACGACATAATTTGGCGCCTAAAATTGGCCTTGGTAATTTTCATAATTTTGATATACCCTGTGTCACTCTCACAATTAAGACGAAACTAACGACGCCTCTCAAGCTAAATTCCATCAAGCTGTTTAGGCTGCAGAGCGTGACAAAGAGATACACGACTTACCCCCGAAAAATATAACCCTTCTTTTGGCGCAGTCAGTTAAGAACGTACCTTTCCGATGAATCCGGTCCCACCTGTAATGAATACTGATTTTCCCGCGTAAAAACTGGAGATCGATGAGTTTTTAAGTTCTTTCGATGTCAGGGTAACCATTTTAAAATTCTTAATATTTTATTCCAAAACTTTAAACACTAACAGTAAATAACCCTTACACCCCTGAGTCACTGAAACTCAATAAGGTATTCATCAACTATATAACAATGACATTATTTTTTTCTCTTCATTGATTTACATACCTACCTATTACTTCAATGAAGTAGATGCAGGGTTATCACAACAGATGTACATATATAATAATATAAGTATTTAAAGAAGTTAATAAAATGTGTGCATTGTAAAAATTATAGTTTGGTTCTTTAAAATATAACATAACATACTGTCACGCCAGTACCCTCGAAGGGTTATGCAGAGGTGTACTAATGTACGCCCACAGTTTACCGAGGTCCCATGAAATAGAGGGCAAGACTATTGCCATTAACCGGTCAGTAATCTAAACTCCTGCTGCTACTGGTAATTTCATAGAAAAACCCAATAACACTGCTTGAATCGAACCCAAAACCCCTAGCACAGTAATCGCTCTCAGGACCACTAGACTAATGAGGCAGTTTACTTCGCTGTATAGGTACTCTCTACAAGCCGGAATATTTAAGAAGCCGTACTATCAAAACGGCATTTCGGGAGTACGCAAGGGCGAGGCCCATGGATGAATGGTTGAGCTTCAAACCCTTGGAGAGAGCAAGTCCTGTGACTTGCTCTCTCCAAGAGGTTCTAGGTGATCGTGATGGTAAAATGCCATTTGAAGCTCAAGCAGACGGCAGGCCCGTCACTTGAATGAGGCGCTTGCCCGACATTCCGGGACTAACACCCTCCTACAAAAGATGGGTCTAACGGAAACATCTGGCTGCACTGTATAGGTATTCCCTCTACGAGCCGAAGATTTAAGGAGTCTGCCCACTACATTGCATCATACGACGACCGTACTAGCAAAGTATCAAACAAAAAAATATTCTTTGTATTGAGAAGTATGAGATTATGCACTAGACCGTCCCGTCACCGACCAACACCGTAACTTGCCATGCACGAAGCATATCGGCACAGGCAGAATATTCTTGCCGACAATTATGGACGCTCCGTGCATGGCATAACGGAGGCCCAATCCCCTTTTAAAAGGCCGGCAACGCACTTGTGACTCCTCTGGTGTTGCGGGTGTCCATGGGCGGCGGTAATCGTTTACCATCAGGCGAACCGTCTGCTCGTTTGCCCTCCTATCCCATAAAAAAAAAATAGTCTCATACTTCGCAACACAAATAATATTCTTGAACGAGTACCTATCCTATGGATATGATAGGCGGATTTCTGACACCGTTTTGTACAGATATGGTACACTGTTGATAAGTTCTAGCGGGCATAGTAGGTCGTGTCGTGTTCGTTTCCGTGTCTGATACGTTCCTAGTCCGGTTATGGTATAAGATGGTATAGAAAGTGGACTCCTTAACGTGGTATCTGAATGCTTGGACATTTACTTGGAATCTAACTGTGGATGCAGATTAGTACACTTATAACTAACCCTTCGGGGAATACAGGCGTGATGGTATGTATACGTATGTATGTATGTTAAGAGAGGTAGGGCTTAGTGGAATTGAATAATTCCACTCACAATTAGAGCTGCTCGACTGGAGAAGTACTTCCACCTTGCAGAAAATCGTAGTAGTATCCATTTTTTGGTGATCAATTAACTAAATTTGGTGGTCATTATATTTAATCCCATTAATATTTTCCGTTAAAAAATTGCAAGTCCGTCCCCAACTCTAAACTGCCATAAATATCAACTTCAATAGCATACAGTATAAATCTCCCAGTTGCCGTTACAAGCTAGCAAGCAAACCCTGATTTTATTGAAACCAGCTGAAGTAAAAATCAAGCCGTGCGTATATACGTGACGTAAATGAATATTTAGCTTCAACGATTAGGCATAAATAAATACTAATAGGTACCTAACTAATAAAAATGAAATAATTAATCATTGTTAAAGGTCACGTGTACCTTGCGTGGAGAGCCATGCTTCGGCACGAATGGGCCGACGCGACCGGAGTGATACCACGGCCTCACAGAAAACCGGCGTTAAACAACGCTTACGTTGTGTTTCGTCGAGTGAGTGAGGTTACCGGAGGCCCAATCCTCTTTTAAAGGTCGGCAACGCACTTGTTACTCCTCTTTTGGTGTTGCGAGTGTCCATGGGCGGCGGTAATCGCTTACCATCAGGTGATCCGTCTGCTCGTTTGCCCTCCTATCCCATAAAAAAAAGGTATGATTTGGATTTTATAATATAATGTTAAGTGCAAAAATTTTTCAGAACTAGGTGGAGAAAATAAAAAAAAATCCGAAACTGTCACTATTTTATTTTTATATTTCCGAAGGTGATTTTACTTTTTGTTAAAAGATATTATAATTCAACATTTTCAGTGGGGAGTAAAAATTGTCGTACCTTGATGATGTCATAATTTCCTCGATCAGTACGTGTTATTGTCAATTTATTCTAAATTTTGTCATCAGATCCTCACCAAAGAATGAGACAATCTCGAGAGTTACGTTGGAGAGCCATGCATCGGCACGAATGGGCCGGCTCGACCGAAGTGATACCACGGCCTCACAGAAAACCAGCGTAAAACAACGCTTACATCGTATTAAGCCGAGTGAGTGAGTTGCCAATCCCCTTTTAAAAGGTCGCCAACGCACTTGTGATTCCTATGGTGTTGCGGGTGTCCATGGGCGGCGGTAATCGCTTACCAGGCGATCCATCTGCTCGTTTGCCCTCCTTTTAATACACTGACAGTGTTAATGCACTATTGAACTTACTCTAAAACAAGCGCCCCAAGGGACGGTCACGGAGCGAAGGGTATGTCGGACTCGTACCGACTAAAAACCGTACATGGCTTTCTTTGCCCTATAGTCATGGCCATGGAATTCATGACATTCGACATCCATGACAGGCTGTGATCCAGTGTTCGCTAGACCCCTTCAAAGACAGAGGCTTCGCCTCGTATCTCACTTAGGGCTCGCGTGCCGAACACATGCGCCACCTACTGGGGCCATTGTCTGGTCTAGCGACGAACTCCCCAAGTCACCCGCCCGTCGGCCACAGCTCATGGAGGCCGGAGGTCTGTCTGCGGTACTTGCCTCCCCTACTATTATGGTATGTAAATAAGTAACAAAACATTATTTCTTCATGCATAACATTATTATATTAAAACGATATTTACATAATACAGTTACGTTGACAATGAACTTTCTTTCTCTCTTCCAACTGTCGGACTCCCCAGTAGTAATCTTTTACGTAGTCAACCCAATTGATGTTGGCAGGGTCGCAGGGGAACATGCGCTGGTCAGCAGGGGAAAGTGATGCGTATAGTTCTCTCATTCTCTCCACCTTCATCACCCAGGAGTGGTACGTAAAGAAGTTGAATGTTGTGCGTGTCTGGATGGCCAGAGAAGAGAGTTTCATGTACCTGTTTAGAGATAATGATAACTTAGTATTATTTAGAACACTATAGAATAAACCAGCAAAATTCTCCATAGATAATTGTCATCATCATCTTCCTGCAATTGTTCTAATTTATTTGAGGTCAGCGCAGCATTCCTTTTCTTCCATTCATCCCTATCAGTCGCCACCTTTTCACCTTTTCCATTATTCTTTAACTTTAACACTGTCTCACTGTTCTCCGTCCTTCCTTTAACTTCCTTTATACACGTAGGTAATAATAATGTTAATACTTTTTTTATGGGAATTATACAGGGTTATTTTTCAATGACTGACCAAATTTACAGAGGCTGCTCAGAATCGATAATATTAACGATCTACGAAATAAAAAATATTTATGATTTTATTTTTGTCCGCCTTTAAATTAAAGAACGCATGTATATAGTCACCACTACACAAGTCAGTTCAATAGCCTCGATTGCAAACATTAATACTTAAATAAGTTTGACAGTGCAAGCACACGACCACAAATCCGCAATATTTATGAATTTAGATTTTTTTCAGACATTTTCAAATGAATGTTTTTACAATATATTGTGTCAATTTGACAATAATATATATTTATTGTTTGGCGGCATTCAGTAGCATGTTTGTTACACTTTCACGCCAGAACGGCTGAACGGATCTGGATGAAATTTGGCACTCAGATAATAAATAAATAAATAAATTCTTTATTGAACAAAAACATACTAGAACTATAACATTGGTTGCGGTAATACCTACATTAGTAATAATACTGTGTCGTAGGAATTAACGCCCACCTCAGGAAAGGACAATCGCGTTCTAGAATTTATACTAAACACAGGTTAATAAATAATGTGTGCGTGTGTGCGTGTGTGTGCGTGCGTGTGTGCGTGTGTGTGTGAGTGAGTGTATGTGTGTGTGTGTGTGTGTGAAGATAGATTATAGCCTGGAATAACACAGGCTACTTTTTATCCAGGCCGGACCCAATTCTGAAGTCCACGCAGACAAAGTCGCGGGCAGATGCTAGTTTGAGTGAGTGTTTCACGCCAACTAAACTTTTTTTTTCTTCCTTTCTAAAATGCTCTTTGGGTTTGAAGGAAGCCTGTACCTACCCAGCAGTGTGACAATAATAGGTTGATTATACATTACATAACATCACGCCTGTATTTCCTGAAGAGTTAGGTGGAGGCGTACTAATGCAGACTCACAGTTTGCCGGTATCTATAGGTCCCATATAATAATAAGGCGGTCAGCCTATTTCCATAAACCCGTCACAAACCCCGAGCTGCTACTGAGAATTTCATAGAATAACACTTTGCTCGACCTGGGAATCGAAGCCACAACCTCTAGCGTAGCAGTCGCGCTCAGGACCACTAGGGTAATGTGGCAGTTAGGAATGAGTTGTAAGTTGATTATAATTATGTTATTTATACAGCTTGATGTTAATGATAAATTCAATTGACTAGAAAAAACCGGACAAGTGCTCGATCACCGAGGGTTCCGTAGAAATTTGTAGATACATATTATAATTAATTACATAATAGTCTTCAGATTTTCCCCTATACTTGTAGTATAAGACGGTATTACTTGCCAAAGTTCATAGTTCTAGGTCGACGGGAAATACCCTATAAATTTTTATTTCCTTGAGAGTGTCGAAATATTTTTCATAGTTTTTTGCGGCATAAATGGCCGTATATTACTATTATTACGTAATTTTTACTTTAACTTATATAGAAGTTTGATTTTTTCACAGCTTCAAGAGAATGTAGACCTGAGTGTATGGTTTTAATTTCAACTCGATACCTCCTCGTGTTCCTGAGATAAAGGGTCACAGACAGACAGACGGATAGACGGAGGGACAACAAAGTGTTCCTATAAGGGTTCCGTTTTTTTCCTTTTGAGGTACGAATCCCTAAAAACTGGACAAGGGCGAGTACCCACTAAGTACCCACGTATACAGGAGTTAGTCACTATGTTTGTATATAAAATTTACCACACATGCTCTTACCGTGGGGTTTTTCCAATTAGTCGTAGATAAATGTCAGCAAAGTATGCTGGTATTAACTGAAACAGTGTAGTCAGAAGTGTAACCATCCATTTGTATCTAGAATATATACACCAACCTGGAAACAGCACGGACTCTGAAAAACGGTGCATTATTTTAAATCCTAGCTTTCCTTAGTAGTTTATTTTCGTTCCATCTTCTAGATTTGAAATTACTGCCATTACATATGGATCCGACCTACCCAAGAAATTTCTTAAAAAAGAAATCACTCACCCGGGTTATGCTTGATGGTTTCTTTTAGGAACAACTCAAAAACCGTCTTAATATTGATAGGGTTACAGGAACTACTGCAGCAATTGTAGACTTTCAGCTCACTAGACCTGAAAACCGGTATCATTATATTTCAATTAAAACATTTTCGAAAAATTATACTTACAACCGATTTCAAGTAATTTATGTTGTTAGTTCAGAAACGATTATCAAATAGGATCCAAAAAAGAAAATATCTCATTCTTCAATATTAAGAAACCACTTATTTATGCATGGCACAAACACACTCGCTTAAGACTGGGATTTACATAAAATTTGCATTTTAGGATTCATTTGAAGAGCCGAAGAGCCGGTTAACGATATTTGTGAAATGAAATGAAATGAAATGAAATGAAATGATTTATTCTGCAAGTAGATCTTTAGAGATACTTTTACATGTCAATGGTATGGGGTTTTTTTTTTTAGCTAGATGGCTTCGGCATTTCCTAACTGACGACCTCTGAGAAGAAACACCGAAACAAACTCAGAGAATCATGTGAATGCTGTTTCCAATTCTTACAGACTCAGGCTTGTTAGAAATATAACGGAGAAATTCCTACGTACTTGCTACATCTCGCACCAGCGATAATGATCAAGTTGGCGACGTAATCCACCGGGACCAGATCGAGTATGTTATTCCCGTGACCATAGATCACCCGGTTGAGACCCCTGACCGTGAGCACAGAAAGACCAGTTGCCCCATACCAGTTCGCCAGCCAACCTTTAATTGGAGCGTCCTTGACTGCTGTTACTGGAACAAAAATATTGGCAATCAGGCCAATGATAAATGATATTTATTTCTTCAAATAGATCTCGTAAAGACACTTTTACAAATAATTATTTATAAAGTTTTTAGTATTAGTGAAGGATCTCCTGACGACCTCTGAGAAGAAACCGAAACAAACTCAGAGAATCATGATCTCTTTTAAGTCCAGACATCGTAGGTAATAATAATTAAGTATGTGAGTGTCACAGTATAGGCCGTCTGGCTGTCCTTTTGAAGTAAGAGCCATATCACCTTCGAGTTGACGGCAATGACGTGATATCCCCTTTTGAAAGGAAATTATGATAGCTACCTATTGAAGGTCTCACGATAACCGTAGGTACGAAAGCTTGGTTCTCCATAACCAAATGTTCGGCTAGTGCTTTCGTGAATGAATAAGTGTTCGGATACCCATCTGAAAGTAAAAGTGGTGGTTATAATATTCGTTAAGGACGGCTGACACCATAAAAAATTTGGTAAAAGTATGAAACGGAATTTGAATGAAATTAACTGCCGAGTAAGTTAAGGGGAACTTACTGTAAGTTGGTGAAATGAACATATACTAGTATTTTTTTTTTTTAAAGAATATGGCGACTGCCTTCTTGCATTACTATACAATCTGATAACAGTTCAATTAAGTATTGGCAATTTAATTAACGAATCATTCTTGTTCAGAGAGATCTTACTCAATATTTTCTTCGTTTGCTCCTCGGTGACTCCTTCCTTAACATACTGGTATATTTCATTGATATCCGCTGGTGGAGGGTACAGAACTTCATCGATCACTTGTCTTTTTAAGTTGGTGTACGCCGTGGATACGTGAATGAAGACCTGGGTAATTTAGAACATTATTCAATTGCCTTTCAAAATTGTATTTGCTATCCTTGTGCTACCATCAAATGATTGAATTGATGAAATGATTAATTCTAAACTTAATTTATATTCAACCAGCGACTTGTACGCAGCTTCAACTGTGTAAATTATCCTAACTATATCTATAGATAGTTATTTTTTAGTAAAGGAAAAAATTCAATCGCGGGCAGGGTCCGAACCTTCGTCTTCTGGTTTGATATACCAGACGCTCTGACCTCTAAGCCACCGCGAACCCTACCCGCATGATTGAAATTTTGCCTTCACATTCTGAATTTACGTCATAAAGGAAAATGTCAACAATTAAAATGTCATAACAATTAAAATGTCAACATTCTATAATGTTTAGTCACCTCAAGGTGTTTCATCCTGCGACTCAAAGCCAGTACCTTCTGTGTACCTTCCACATTCATATTCCAAGCAACTGGAAGAGGTTCGTTGAACTTCACTACGGCAGCTGAATGTATTAAAACCGACACCTGCAATATAATACAGATTTATTCTTTTTTCAACTGCAATTATATTTTTTTATTGTAATTAAATAACAAACAGGCATACAGGCCGCCTGGTAGATGTTAATTTATTAGTAGCAATTGTGATTTTGTTGATTTTATTTTGTTTTCTGTAATTTTTGTATCGTTTTTTATCCATGTCTACTAATAATATAAATGCGAAAATAACTCTGTTTGTCTGTTGCATTTTCTCGCCAATACCAATAATGCGAAATACGCTGAACCAATTTTGATGAATTCTGGTATATTATATGGATTCATCGTTAGAGAAAGATATAAGGTAGCTCTGGGATTCAAGTAAAACTGCGAGTAACAGCTAGTAATTGTATAGTTTCATTATTTTATGCGTATGTCGCATGCTTAATGGTACACTGACCTATTACTAGATTGGTCAGAATTGAGTTACATACCGATACAGGCTTCTCTTAGCGCCATCTACCGTCTACTGTTTGAATAACATCGAAGTTATACATTTTTACCGACCCAGTGATATATCCGTCTCTTTCACTCATGTGTCGATATAATTAAAATATTTTTCTTTCTTTAAATACAATATTATTATAGTGCCTACAGGTAAAATATACGCAGTTGCAGGGGATTATGTTTCTGTCACAATATAAAATTTAATGTAGGTATACAATGATTTTATTTATATCCTGGTCTTCATATCACAAGTTGTATCTTACCTTGTAGACCAGAGTTTAACTAAATCATATAACTTAATATTAAGTCTATGTGTTTTGTGGTTTCTAGTATGTATATGCTCAAAAGAGCATAAGCACGCTAAGGATTACATTGCTATGACCAGTACGATCGAGATCGATACATACAGTGCGTGTAACTTTTTAACGACAATGAATAGAAGATCGTAAGTCAAACTAAAAGTCATGCTATTGCGTTGTGACTAGAGATGGGTTTATGCCAGGGCATTTATTTTTTTCGCCCAAAATGCCTGGGCAGAAACCCATCTATAGTTGTGACGTAACTCTGAGTCTAACCATGTCTACCAACCATGTTTCCGTCAAAACAACGACATCATATGCGTTTACGCATTGTATTCTATAAACGAAATCAGTTTGGGTACGAAGTCCGCGAACATTTTGGTAATAGATAAGTAACTTCTTCATGGTTATATTAGCCATTGATAACGACAAAAGATATAATATCAGCACAACTAAATAACAAGACAAAATACCATGTAATTTAAGTAAGTACTAAATGATTATTTCTATAAAAAGCAGGCAGAATGGAAATACTCGGGCTACTTATCAACAAGCAGGCATCAGTTACCCGGGTAAATGTGCGAGCGAGCAAGCAAATATACATCTGGCATAGAGGTGCAATCAGCGTGAGAGGGATAAACTGATTTGGAGTTGGGCTTACGTATGGAACAGCGCAATAAGCAATACAAAGTACCCATACCTAAGAACAATAGTGAGGTTTCGGGTAATTAAGAAAAGCAGAGAAGCTAAACCTTATACAAAAACTTAAACATTTGGAAACATAAGTTAGAAATACAACAATGCCGTTATTTGCAAAAAGTAAAATTAATACAATATAAAAGCGAGGACTTGAAAAGATAAATAATAATTGAGATATTCGACGTAATGTGGTGAACTACGATTAATGCAATAGATTATAATATTTTGTTTAAATCATATTCATTATTGATTACAAACACATGAGATCCATCACGCTTCCGCACGTGTATTTTTCCGTGCTTAACCGAAACATATTTGAAATCTTTCTGTTTCACCATCGTCCTTGTCACATTGAGTAGCTTTTTAAAGGTCGAGTTGAGATGAACATTAATATAAAATTTTATGATTATTAACTGGCAGTCCTGTACAATAAAATAGCTTGGCACTTACCTTTTCTACCAGTATGTTCTCATTATCGGCTGTAATTCCTAAGTGTGGATTACTTATATCACCAGGTATTACAACTATTTTCTCCAAATCTGTTGGTCTTTTATCTTTGAGCCTCTGAAATAACTAATAAAACAGAAAAATATATATTAGGTTGGGGAATAAGTCTTTTCGCATTTAGTATGTAAATACTTTCAATAAAAAATCTTTGGCTGTACTATTTTTATCTGGCTGATTTTGATAACATTAAAAAAATTACATTTTAAAAAAAGAAACAAATTAGTAAAATTTCCCGCTATTTTTCATTTGTTTTTCTTTCTGTCAAAATGAGTGAATCTAATGAAGAAATTCAATACATTTTAAAGTTTTATTACAAAACGGGTAAAAATGCAACGCAAGCCGCGAAAAACATTTGTGACGTTTATGGACCTAATGCAGTGTCAGCAAGAGTAGCACAAAGTTGGTTTAAGCGTTTTCAATCCGGGAATTTTGATGTTAAAGATGCACCTCGCTCTGGTTGCCCTGTTACAGATAAAATTGACGCAATTTTTGAAAAAGTGGAGCAAGATCGGCATATCATTAGTTACGACGTAGCTGAAGAACTGGGGATTGACCACAAAACTGTTTTGACCCATTTGAAAAAAGCTGGGTTTACAAAAAAGCTCGATATTTGGGTGCCACACGAGCTCACTGAAAGAAACCTAATGAACCGTGTACTTATTTGCGATTCTTTATTGAGACGTAATGAAACTGAACCGTTTTTAAAGAGATTGATAACTGGTGATGAAAAGTGGATCACGTACAACAAGAACGTGCAAAAAAGGTCGTGATCAAAGGTCGGTCAGGCCTCACAGACTGTGGCAAAATCCGGGTTAACTCGCAATAAGGTGATGCTGTGTGTATGATGGGATTGGAAGGGCATTGTTCATTATGAGCTTTTACCGCCAGAACAGGCAGAACCATCGATTCGGATATTTACTGCCAACAACTGATGAGATTAAAGCAATAAATTGGGAGAAAGCGGCCGGAATTGATCAATAGAAAGGGTGTGGTCTTTCATCACGATAACGTTAGACCACACACATCTTTGGCCACTCAGCAAAAATTAAGAGAGTTTGGCTGGGAGGTGTTAATGCATCCGCCATATAGCCCTGACCTTGCACCTTCAGATTTCCACCTGTTTCGATCTCTTCAGAATTCTTTAGGCAGTGTCAGGTTAACATCAAGAGAGGACTGCCAAAACTATTTGTCACGTTTTTTTGATCAGAAGTCCCAACACTTCTACAACAATGGGATCATGTCATTACCCACAAGATGGCAAAAAGTCGTTGAGCAAAATAGTACATATATATTATAATTAAATGTAAATTAACTTTGAAAAAAAATGTCTTGAGTTTTCATATTAAATGCGAAGAAACTTTGTCCCCCACCTATTATAATACAAATTTTTCACGTAGGAGAGCCATGCTTCGGCACGAATGGGCCGGCTCGACCGGAGTGATACCACGGCCTCGCAGAAAACCGGCGTTAAACAACACTTACGTTGTGTTTCGCCGAGTGAGTGAGGTTACCGGAGGCCCAATCCTCTTTTAAAGGTCGGCAACGCACTTGTTACTCCTCTTTTGGTGTTGCGAGTGTCCATGGGCGGCGGTAATCGCTTACCATCAGGTGATCCGTCTGCTCGTTTGCCCTCCTATCACATAAAAAAATATATATATTTTCATTATTTTATGAAAAAATAGCTAATAATTACAATAAAGGCAAGCGAGTTTGTCAACATGTAAAATGTGGATTCAGTAGTCATTGTGCCGATAGTCGTTTCGGCCAATGGCCTAATAGCCTACACCCTAGACTAGTGTAAGTCGAGGCTCTAGGGTCTAGAGCCTCGACTTACATATTATGAAGTGGCTCTCGTTATGCGGTTGGGTCAAGGTTTCGATGCAGAAAGCGTTACTCTTAGACAAGTCACGTATAGTCAGGAGATTCTTCACGGTAGGACCAACTGGCAAATGTGTGCGTAAGCAGGTAGGGTAGCCTACATCCATAAATGTCTGCTAGTATTCGTAACACTATCTTGCTTTGTTTTCAATTGTACAATTAATACAGCAACAAAATGCGGGCCCCTTATACTTTGGGAGGAGTGGACAGTGACAGTTTAGTTTATAACGACAGGTAACTACATAGTTATTCGGGATTAAAAATCCATAGAATGGAAGCTTCTTACGATGTGTTTCGTATCCAAGGGATTGTCTATAAAAGTATCTAAAAACGTTTATATTGTAAAGTTGGGTCACAATAACTTGAAGAATTTATTAAAAGTAAAAAAAATAAACAGGGTTTTATTACCGGATCATCAATTAGTTGTTTTGTCCTCTGAGTGATCGACAGTCCCTTCTTTTCTCGTATCAACATGTAGATTTTGTCAATATCAGGACAACTGTACAGAAGTTTCTCGATTAAAACCTGCGATAGAAATAAACTTTTTGTAAGGATCAGACGGTATGTTTTTTAAGGATGAAATTTGTGTTGACACCTTCTCTCCATCTCATGTTTTGCTTTGTTTTCCAAGAATATCACGTGTCAAAACAAGACAAAATATATTATAGCCATAGGGGGTTTATATTTTTATGAGGATGTATGTTTTATAAGCTATAATCACAGCACGCTTAACGGTCCGGTGGAGCTTGAATTGCCCACAAAAACGTAATACTAAAGTAAATAGTAATCCAGACAATATTCTATCAAATTGTATTATTATTCGGATTTGGATAGGTCCTAATCTAGGTTCCTATCATACTATTTCGTCTACTACTACTTGACTGGAAATTAAAGACCGGAAAATCGTTCCAAATTTATCAAAAATTGCATAAATAACTTGGTAAAGTTATCAAGAATTGCATTCGCTTACATTTATTTCCAGTGAAGTTTTTGACGAAATACTAGTGTAGGAACATAGATGAATGGTATCAGAATCCGAAGAATAACAGAACTTGATGAAATTGTGTTATAATTAAGATTTATTTTGGTATTACTTTTGTAAGGGAAAATCGGTCCGCCGGACTCTTAAGCAGAGCTGTACTTACCTACTAACTCATTGTACGCCGGATGCTTAAGCAGGGTTAATGTAATTATTGTAAGAGAATTTCATAGAAAAACCCAATAACATTTTGCTCGGTCTGGGAATCGAACCAGAATCTCTAGCAAAGCTGTCGCGCTTAGTACCACTCGACTAATGAGCCAGAGGCAGTCCGTATCATAACAATGGAAACAAAAAGTAGGTACCTTTCCGATGAATCCGGTCCCACCTGTAATAAATACTGATTTTCCTGCGTAAAAACTGGAGATCGATGAATATTTTACTTCTTTCATTGTCAAGGTAACCATTTTGAAAAAAATATTTTATTAAAAGCAAATTTTAAAAAATAGAGACGCCACGTTTAATATCCACTGACTTTCAGCGTGTCACTGAAACTCGATAAGGTTACTGGATAGAGTTATGTTGATGCATAACTTCACAGTTTTATTACAATGATATTGTTTTTGTTTTATTGATGTGCATATTACTTCAATACAGAATTAAGGTTATCACAACAGATGGACCTACATTAAATATAAAGAAATAAATAATGTGTGCTTTTACAAAATGAAAGTTTAGTTTTATTAACCCCTAAGCAAAAAAGAGGGACATATATACGTGATAGAGCCATGCTTCGGCACGAATGGAACGGCTCGACCGGAGCGATACCACGGCCTCACAGAAAACCGGCGTCAAACAACGCTTACGTTGTGTTTCGCCGAGTGAGTGAGGTTACCTGAGGCCCAATCCAGGCTGGCAACGCACTTGTGACTCCTTTGGTGTTGCGGGTGTCTATAGGTGGCGGTAATCGCTTATCATCGGGCGACCCGTCTGCTCGTTTGTACCCCTATCCCATAAAAAAGGAGGGGTGTTATAAGTTTAACGTGTGGATCTGTGTGTCTGTCTGTTGCATCATAGCTCCCAAATGATGCTGAAATGATTTGTTCCGTTCTTTGTTTGTTTCTGCTCAGAAAACTCGTTTTCTTAGCTATGATATAAGAAAATCTGGCCATCCCTTTGATTATCAGCTCTTTTCTAGTTTTTAAAGGGATGTGAGTAACTTTCACAGGTCTGATCTATTTGAAACTTGGTATCTTGTTACTTCAATGATGTTTCAAGAACATGGTAACCATGACTTGATGCTACGGGGTGTTTTAAGTTTTAAATTGAATACAAAATAACTATTAACAAAAAGTAAAACCGGCTTAAAAAAATAATGTCAGTGCAAAACAGTTTCGGATGTCGGTGCCTTCGATTTGTTTTTTTTTTATACCACTAAGGTGGCAAACAAGCATACGGCCCGCCTGATGGTAAGCGCTTACCGTAGCTTATGGACGCTTGCAACACCACGGGTGTCACTCGCGCATTGCCAACCCTTTTCTTTGACGAATCTTTTCTTTTGAAAATTAAGGTAAATTTTGGTACATACAAGTTTTCGTGAAATTCTAAATTTGCCCATATCATTTTATCGTGTTGACTTTATTGAACCTTTATTATATACCTAAGAGGGACTATACACCTTAGTATCTGGTATAAGTTTCAAATTGCTAGGTCCACCCGTTCCTGAGAAAATCACACGGACAGACGGACAAGAGAGTGATCTTATAAGAGTTCCTTTGTCCCGTTTTTTTTATCATAAGCCCTCCCACCAAATTTCATCACAATCAGATGGATGTTTTTAGACCACATAGAGGACAGCCCTATAAATATTTATTCTTATTTATTTTAAAAGGTTATATAACTCAGGTAGGTTCAATTGCCGAGACGACCCAAAGGACGCAAGACACTACCTACATTTTTTCGAAACGTCTCATCGTAATTCTGAACCTTATAGCTTCGGTCTTGATAACACTAGAGAGCCTTAATTCTCAAAATATAATGTAGTTAGTATACTAATGAAATGTGCTAAGCATGAAGTATTTTTGGTGGGACTTTATATTGACTTTTAGATGTGAACTCTACTGCTGAGTCAGTCTGAGCTAATACAGTGGTTTTTTTTTAAAAACCACTGTAGTGCTCGGCACTAGGATTTTCTCCTGTATCGTGGGTGCATTTACAAACACAAATTCTCACAAACACAAACGTCCCTGAATAACTGCCTTTAGATCATACAAATATTTGCTCCGTGTGAGGATCGAACCCACAACACGTGGCGCAGAAGCCGATCGCTCAGCCGCTACGCCAAACGTGTCGGCATGATTTGGAGGAAGTAAAATTACTGTGCAAATAAAACATAAAATCTGAGATCTCGTGATGCGTGACGCGCGAGTGGTGTTGCTGGCGTCTACAATAGTTGCTCGTATGCTTATTTGTCGTCTAATAACAATAAAAAAAACAATGCAAGATTTTATTATTTATGCAAGCAATAATGTTTTTTTATTGTGTGCACATTTAGTGCGAACATAAATGCTTCTATATATATATATATGTCTATACCTATAATAAAATTGTAACAGACCGATGTCTGTATATTATAGATATTAAGAATTGAATGCAGTTTTCACCGATGTATTGCTAGAGGTCTAACTTAAAATCTGGTGCATGTTTCATCTTGATACGCCACCTAGATATTAATTATTTAACATAACATACCATCACACCTGTATTCCCCGAAGGGTTAGGCAGAGGTGTACTTAATGTACACTCACAGTTCGCCGGCATGTTTAGGTCCCATGTTATAGGGGGCGAGCCTATAGCCGGACACAAATCCAGACTCCGAGCTGCTAATGAGAATTTCATAGAAAAACCCAATAACACTTTGCTCGACCTGGGGATCGAACCCAGGACCTCTAGTGTAGCAGTCTCACTTGGGACCACTAGACTAATGAGGCAATTAATTATATTAATTACAATTATACTTTTTGAGACGTAAGTGAAACTGCGGACCGCAGCTATATACAATGCTTGTATACAAATATTATAAAGAGAAAAGATTTGTATTTGTAATCAATAAGGTCAGAAACTACTGGACCGACTTCAAAAATTCTTTCATTAATAGATTGTTACATTATCACTGAGCAAGATAGGCTTTATTTTAATCGAGTAAAAGTTATCGTCACTTTAGGTCGCGAATGAAATCGCGGGAATCAGCTATATTTTATAATTTATTACTATATCTAGCGACTGTCAGCAGTTCAGAAGCCGAGTTAAAATCTTTTTGGTACGCTCACTAGCGTACCAAAAAGATTTTAACTCGGCTTCTAAGCATTAATCCGTTATCGATACCCGCAGTAGATTTTTTATGAAGAAAATAGATTTTCTAATACAAAGTGTATTAGAAAATCTATTTTCTTCATAAAAAATCTACTGCGGGTATCGATATAATAATATAATCTATTTTCTTCATAAAAAATCTACTGCGGGCATGATTCGCACCTACGTCTTATGTTTAGATAATTTTTTTAGACGAATTTTTTCACTTTTTTATTTAGACGTAATTGAAGCTAACAGGTAATCAAGCTGTCAGATTATCTATAAATTTATAAAAGAAATATACTAATGAGGACTACCTCATTAGTCTAGTGGTCCCATGTGCGACTGCTACACTAGAGGTCCTGGGTTCGATCCCCAGGTCAAGCAGTGTTATTGGGTTTTTCTATGTAATTTTCATTAGCAGCTCGGACTCTGGATTTGTGCCCGGTTAATGGCTCGCCCCCTATAACATGGGACCTAAACTTACCGGCGAACCGTGGATGTACATTAAGTACACCTCTGCTTAACCCTTCGGGGAATACAGGCGTGATGGTATGTTATGTTATTTAAAAGAAGAACCTGACTGACTGACGTATCAACGTACAGCCGAAAATACAGGACATAAAAACGTCAACGTATAAAGGATAAGGCCTGGTAAAAACCCGAATCATGAGCAGAGAGACTAGTGTCCTGCACCAAAGTCACGGATTCGTATCCTGCCTGGAATATAATTTTACTCCACACAAAATATTACGGATTTTTTTTTATGAATACGTGCCTACATAATAAAATTACTCACATAATAAGACACAACTATTCACACAATTAATATACCCACGATAAACATTTGTATTTATCATTATTTTGGAATACATACATCATACTTACGTCTTTCTCCCACAGGGGACACTTTCCGTGTGATTAGAATACTATTCTTCACTCTCTTTCAGATAGGAATCCTGTAAGAGGCGTGACCATATCTAACTTGCTCGGTGGTAGGACTTCTTGCGATCTGACTGGCTGGCAACCACCCTTACGTCGGAGTCTGTCATAAGGCACCTTGGTGTGTGTTTCGACTTCTGTACGTAAGAGCTAGTTCTCCTCGGCGGCTACGGCTCTGTCAGTCTGCAGTCCGTAGGGGCTCTTAAAGATTAGCAACGCATCAGCAACTCCTGTTAAACTTAAACTTAACTTAACTTTTAACTTACTTTCTTTTAAATTAAAAACTTTGTAAATGTATTTATCCTTTTAAATAAATAATGTGTTTATTGTACGGTATTGAACGCCATAATTATGCACTGGACTTAAACATATATTGCTATAGGCCTCCACGAGACAGGCTCGACCTAGTGTGGAGGTCATAAGTTAATTTAATTATGTACGTTTTTAATCTTAGTAGTTAGAACACCTGTAATAAATGTGTACATTTTATAATATGGTTAAATAAACATTCTATTCTATTCCTCTGGTGTTGCAGGTGTCCATGGGCGACGTTGACTACTTATCACCAGGTGGCTTGTCAGCTCGGTTGCCGAGTTCATCCATAAAAAAGGGTATAGGCAAAAACTACAGACCGCCACTTGCTATGATTGTTGCATACTTCTTATGCTTCTTCCACATTCATAGGTAATAAATGGAAATAATAGGTACCTAAATTATATATTTCAGGCACATGTAAATTATAACTAATTTATACTTTGAATTATCTAGTTTTTTTCTGAATAAATTATTAAATCAAATGTATTATTCATATATACACTTTGTACTCGTACGTCCATGAATAGATTTTGAGGTGTTTTTGCTGAATAGCAATAAGTATATTATCATATTTCGCTCAGTATGTTTCATTAATTTTGTAAGTGTCGATTTGGGCATAACTAGTTCCAATAAAATTAACACGTTAATTAATAACTACTTCATAACACGGGAGGTATCCGTGGGTAAGTAATAAATACGCTGACCAACCGTTCTGCAAGTTTAAGCTCTGCACTTGCTACCATTTGCCTTCGTAGAATATTAGAGTTCTTCGGTCACATTGCCAGAAAAGATGGTTACAACCTCGAACAGCTGATGATTACTGGCAAAATCGACGGCAAATGCTCTAGAGGTCGAAGTCCTATAAGATGGTCTGACCAGATCCACACATCTCTGAATACCAAACTTCACGAGGCACCTCACGTCGCCAATAACAGGAACAGGTGACGCAACTTTGTCAAAAACAATTCCGTGGGAAAATCCCGACCCTCAGCCATTGCTTTACTCCTCTTCAGGAGGAGGAGTAACTACTTAATAACACGGGAAGTGTCCGTGGGTAAGTAATAAATACGCTGACCAACCGTGCTGCAAGTTTAAGCTCTGCACTTGCTGCGCTCAGTGTATGGATTGGTGACCATTTTTAACACATCGAGACCTCTCTGTGATACGGAAAGTACGTGAAACTGTCGGTGCCGGTTGTAATACGCACATCACACCTATGATAATCGTCAAAGATAGAAGCCCAAATGAGCCTGACAATCAATCTATCTGTAGTATAATCTAAGTTATTGGGTTGCAGTCGGCAGTCGCTTCATGTAAAAAACTGATTGTAGGAGACAACCTAACAAAAATATCTATCGACTGCTGTATGCTAATTTTTTTAAATGAATTAAGTCGGCAAACGAACTGACGAGCCACCTGGTGGTAAGTAGTCATCGTCGCCATGGACACCTGCAACACCAGAGGAGTTACTGATGCGTTGCCGTTCTTTAAGAGCCCCTACGGACTGCAGACTGCCAGAGCCGTGGCAACCGAGGGAAACTGGTTCTTACGTGCAAAAGTCGAAACATACACCAAGGTGCTTTACGACAGACTCTACGTAAGTGTGGTCGACAGCCAGTCAGGCCCCAAGAGGTCCTAACACCGAGCAAGTCAGATATTTTCACGCCTCTTACGGGATGCCTATCTAAAAAGCAATGGGAAACAGTATTCTAACCCGTCCCCACACGGGGTAAATTCATCAATTTTTAAAGGTTTATTGCTGGAACTGTGCTATGGTATGCTAGATGCTTATGGTTGAGCTGTGATAAGAACGAATACAACCGTTTTGCTGTCCAAATATGCGCTGACGTCCCGAAGCACTCAGTGCTATAGTATTGCATAGCTAGATGAGCAAAAATGTGTTCGATCATAATTATTGCATCGAACAGTAATATTCAACAGCATTTGTTTAGACTGGAAGCCAACCCAGGGTGAATATTTGAAATCTATAAGGACGTCATTAACTTCATCCCAAAGTTAAGAATGCAGATGTTTAAAACTATAAGGATAATAATAAAAACTTAAACTGCGCCACTACCGTCAAGCAATAAGATAAGAACAAACACTATCTGAACTATGAAAGAGAGAACTACTATGATGAGAAGAATGATTTGTTAAATAATGTTCGAATATTCACACCACAACATAGTTGGGGAAAAACTAGGAGGATGGTAACGAATTAGTACGTACGGACACAAGCACATCAACTTACCATAAACTGTCAAATTTCCCCAATGGATAATAACCTCTATTGTGTGGAGATTAAATTGAAAATCTATTGAAGAAATATGACAGTTTTGACCATGATATACATCCAAATAATTTTAACTTGTGGTCTAGTGGCCGCAATTGCAAATGCTGAGAGGGAGGTCTTGGTCACGATTTTGGTCGAGCATAGCATAACATACCATCACGCTTGTATTGTTCCAAAGAGTTAGGGACAACGTCCTATTGTACACCCACAGTTCACCGGTATGTTTAGGGCATAAATTCTACGAGCTGCTACTGATAATTTGATAGAAAAACCCAATAATACTTCGCTTGACCTGTGTTTCAAACTCAGGACCTCTAGAGTAACAGTCCCGCTCAGGACCACTAGACTAATGAGACAGGTCGAGCATAGTACCTACGAGTATTATTGGGTTATTCTATAAAATTCTCCGTCGAAAATCAGAATTTGAATTTATACATATTTCATAGCAATAAGATTGCCCACTATCACTTTATAATATTGTTAGATGACAACACTAGGCGTAGACTTCCGGAGTAACCGCACCTATAAATTCAAGCTGACAGCGTGGCACCGGCCATTTTGCCGTCAGCCGTCAAAGGAACAACATTGCGCTTCTGCCCGTTTTTGTTCTGATTAATTCTAATAAAATCTATTTTTGTGTAATGTTAATTTTCAGTTATTAAAAATTATTTTTTTTTAGTGTAATTAATGTTTTATTTATAAGATCAGAAGTGGGATAAGAAAGCCTTGTCTGCTCGAATACCTGCACTGATTTTATAAATTTGCAATTTTCACTTTTCTTAATCTTGCCGGGTAGCTGCACTTTTGAAGTTAAGTCGGGTAGAGACGCAATGCCTTCTAATAGCACGAGGAAGGGGAGGCATCGTGCACGGACTCGCTCATCTCCCAATAGCTTGGACGAGATTTTGAAGAGATTACAAGATCTGGAGGAGCGGGCGCGCAGTAACGCGCTACGACCTGCGTCGGTAGCGAGCACGGAGCCTTGCCAAGCTCTAGCCATGCCGAGCACGCCGGTCCCAGCCGTCGAGCCCGCCACAACACCTGCCTGCACGGTCCCAGCCACCACTGCCTCTACACGAGAATCCGCTGCCACACCAACGCCGTCAGAGAACGACGCAAAGAGCGCAGCTGAGCGTCTCCTGGACGCCATCATTTCATTCCCGGTGAGATCGAATCAATATTTTGTCTCAGATTTTGATCCGAGTGTTCATGATGTCGACACGTGGTGCGAGGAAGTTGATAAAGCTCGCTCTCTAAATCGGTGGGAAGATAGTGAATGCCTTGCTCGTGTAGGTCGTTGTCTTAAGGGTGAAGCCCGCACTTGGCTTAGCGAATGGACTAGCACTACACGAACTTGGTCAAATTTCAAGTTAGAATTAAAAACGTTGTGCCCACGGTCAGTCGACATTGCGAACATTCTGTTTAACGTTATGTGTACAGATTCTGATAAGTATAATACATATGCCGAATATGCACGTAAATCTTTATTAAAATTACGTATTGTTAAAGGGTTAAGCTGCGAATTATTAACTGCAATTATCGTAAGAGGTATTACTGACCCACACGTTCGCGCTTCCGCCATGAATGCTAAATTAACCCCCATATTGCTCGTGAAAAAGAAAGACGGCTCAGATAGGATGGTGGTCGATTACAGGGCTCTTAATCAGATTACGGTTAAAATTAGGCATCCGCTCCCGCTAATCAACGATCACGTAGACATGCTAGGTAAGGCTAATTGCTTCAGTGCCCTAGATATGGTTTCTGGCTTCCACCAATTGAGAGTTAGTGAGGATTCCATCCATAAGACTGCGTTTATCACGCCTGAAGGGCATTATGAATATTGTAAGATGCCTTACGGTCTTGCCAATGCCCCCGTTATTTACCAAAAGACTATCAGTAAAACACTGAAACCTTTCATTGAATCTGGTAAAGTACTAGTGTATATTGATGACGTGCTGCTACTGACCGACAATATCGGTGAAAATCTTATTTTACTAGATGCGGTCCTAAAATCCCTAACAGAAGCCGGATTTTCTATAAACTTAAGAAAGTGTCACTTTCTCACTAACGAAATAGAGTACCTAGGCAGAATAATCAGTCAGGGTCAGGTTAGACCGAGCGAACATAAAATTGAGGCCTTGGTTAAGTCACCAATACCAAGTAGTGTTAAGCAGGTTCGCCAATTCCTGGGCCTGGCTGGCTATTTTCGACGTTACATACCCAACTACTCAATAAAGACTGCTTGCTTAGCCGCTCTAACTCGTAAGGGCGTTGTTTTCAATTGGACAGATGAACAAGAAAAGGCTAGGCAGGAAATCATTTCGTATTTGACTAACGAGCCCGTATTAGCGATATTTGATTCTGACCTACCCACACAGTTACATACTGACGCGAGTGCGATAGGTTACGGTGGCATATTAATGCAGGTACATAAGGACTGTCGTAAGCGCGTCGTTGCATATTTCAGTAAGTTGACGGTAGGCGCGGAATCAAAGTACCATAGCTATGAACTTGAAACTCTAGCTGTGGTAAAATCTTTGCAACACTTTCGTCAATACCTCATTGGTAAACATTTTACAATAATTACAGACTGTAACGCGTTAAAAATGACTCAACGCAAAAAGGATCTCCAACCCCGAGTAGCGCGTTGGTGGATCTATATGCAGGATTTTGATTTCACTTTAGAATATCGCAAGGGTTGTTTAATGTCCCATGTAGATTACTTGAGTAGAAATCCTGTCTATATCGTAAATGCCGCTCAAAAACCCCTTAACTGGGCGCAGGTTGCACAGGCGGGTGACGAAGAAACCTTGTCACTTTTAGAAAAATTAAATAACGGTGAGCTAGATCAAAGTCGGTACGTAAAACGTAATGACCTTTTATATTACAAATATAGTGTTGAGGGCGAGCAAGAGCGATACCTTTGTTATGTCCCTAAGGCGTTTCGTTTGAGCTTGTTACGTGTATTCCACGACGAACATGAACACTTGGGTATAGATAAAACGATTGATTTGATTCTCAAACATTTTTGGTTCCCGGGATTGAGACGATTTGTTGCTAAGTATATAACACATTGCGTCGTATGTATATCTCATAAACAAGTGCCCCGTGCACCTTTACAACCAATATCTTCGTGGCATAAGATACCTGTGCCATTTGATACGGTACACGCAGATGTACTCGGTCCACTTAGGGAAAGTAAGGGATCTAAATACGTGCTAATAATTGTTGACGCGTATACCAAATATTGCCTATTGTACGGTTTGCACCGTCAGGATTGTGACGAGTTGAAGCGTGTAATGACTCAAACTATATCTTTATTTGGCACTTTTAAGCGATTAGTTTGCGATCGCAGTCGAATGTTTGATAACCACAATTTTATACATTGGCTAGCCCATTTCGGTATTGAGGTGCATTTTATAACACCTGAAATGCATCAGGAAAATGGCCAAGTTGAACGATATTGCCGTACCGTACTGAATATGGTCAGAATAGAAGTCAATAATAACGAAAAGGAGTGGTCAGAGGTTTTGTGGAAATTGCAGCTAGTATTAAACATCACAAAACATAAAACGACACAGTATTCCGCATTAAATCTTTTAATTGGCACGGAGTCCACTACGCCAATAGTAAATTCCATAATAAGGGATATTACACTAGAGGGTTCAAACGCTTACCGCGAAGCGATCCGCGAGTTGCACAGGCAACGTGCAGACGAACTGATAAGTAACAATAAAAGCAAACAAGACGCTTACGTCAATAAAAATAGAAACCCTCCTAAAAAGTTCAATATTAATGACTTAGTGTTCGTTATTAAAAGATCTCAAAGTATTGGCAAATTAGATTGCGGCATGCGAGGCCCGTATAAAGTTGTGAGTGTTCTACCTAACGATAGGTACGAACTTAGATTGTTGGCTGGTTCTTATGGTAAGACTAGTCAAGCGGCTGCTGGGTTCATGGTGTTGTGGCGTGGTGAATGGACACCCGACACGTGTGCTGGTTTCTTTGAAAGTTAGTTGAGAACTTTCATTGGTTTTATTTTTGTTGTATGCACCTAGCTTTTGCTAAGCTAATGTGTCTATGTACCAAACGATTACAATTTGCTTTTGTTTTGTACTGTGTTCTTGGAATAGACCCATGTAAATCCTGAGTGCACATGGTCTTGGGGTGACCAAGACACAGGTGGAGAGCCTATACTATTGAGAGTTGGCTTCCGGTAACGGTAACGAGGTAGATGTCGGTGGGGCCCATGCTGACTATAGACCAAGTGTAAATCCTGTAGTAGGTCTCGTGGTTGACCTGCTGTAACCAATGTAAATCCTTATGCGCGCATGGTATTTGGTGTGGGAATATGACCCGAGTAAACCCTACTGGTGTGATGTCGTGGTACGACCGTTGTGTCGTTCGGTACATAGGTGACTGTAATTTGATGGAATTTGGCTCCTTCGCTATTTTGTGCGTTAACTCGATATGTAAGCTTAAGTGTGATTATGTGTGGTTACAGGTTGCGATGAAGACCAAGATGTGCTCAACCATAGGGACGATGGAGCTGGGCCATCATCGAGAACTGACGAGTGCCGCGAGGACGCTGCAATGTCAGGAGAGGCCGTGTTAGATGACAACACTAGGCGTAGACTTCCGGAGTAACCGCACCTATAAATTCAAGCTGACAGCGTGGCACCGGCCATTTTGCCGTCAGCCGTCAAAGGAACAACATTGCGCTTCTGCCCGTTTTTGTTCTGATTAATTCTAATAAAATCTATTTTTGTGTAATGTTAATTTTCAGTTATTAAAAATTATTTTTTTTTAGTGTAATTAATGTTTTATTTATAAGAATATAAAACCAAAAACCAACAAAAATAATATTATAGTTAATTAATATGAATTTTATTTACATCTTTTGAAAATTTGCGCAAAATTTACATTGATACTCAAATTATTTTCTTTTTTCCAAAAACTGACGAACTCCCCAACAATAATCTTGCACATATTCAGTCCAATTTATCGCCGCGGGGTCACAAGGGAACATGCACTGATCAGCGGGGGAAAGAGACCCGAATAGCTCCCTCACTCTCTCTGCCTTTATCACCCAGGAGTGGGATGTGAAGAAGTCGAGGCCCTCTCGCGTCTGGATGACCAGAGCATTTAGTTTCATGTACCTGTATAGAGAAGAGAGAAAATTTATATTGTTATAATTAGAATAGTTTTTTTATGGGATAGGGTGGAAAGGAGGATTGTTTCACACCGGTTTTTTGTGAGGCCGTGGTATCACTCCGGTCGAGCCCGCCCATTCGTGCCGAAGCATTATCATTCCATAATGTTTATAGGAGATGCACTGTGACTATAAAACCCTGTCCGATTCGAAATGGTCTTATAGATATGGCGATCACATCGCCAAATAAAATTAAAAATAAAATTAAGTACATTTATTTATTCATGAAAGTGAACGTCTTAAGGAAGTGTTGGTTCTAAGCAGTTACGATACTTGTAAGGAGTATTAAATGTACGGAAATTACTTGAGAAGTTAATTTAGCTTTACAATATTTTTAATACACTGTCAGTGTTTATGGACTAGTGAACTAACTCTAAAACAAGCGTTCCAAGGGACGGTCACGGAGCGAATGCCCAACCACGCACGCTCCTGGCCAAGAAACCACCTCGCTATGGCAACAGTGCTTAAGGTGTTAACATTCTTCAACGAATACACACGAATGACGTCACGTGCCGACATCGTGGGGGATATTTTGACTTTTGTTTTATTGTATTGTTTTTTTTATAAACTAATTTTATACATTCAACTGAAAACACACATTTGTTTGCTATTATAATTACCTAGGAGCTATTTTCATTGTACAGTCATCGTCTAAACCCTATACAACTATCCGAATACCGGGAAGAGCAGCCGTATCCTGAATTCTGCAGCAGTTGTGTTTGCAACAATGTGTGAGTGTCGCTTCTTTCTTCTCAGTCGATTTGCTATTAGCGGAGCGGTCGTGGCCGTCATGTAGTAGTGATATCAGTTAGGGGCAAATGTTATTCGCCTTACGATGTCCCACCATCTATCACTGTTTGCCATCATCCTGGTATACTCATTTATGGGGCCATCCGCTGCATTCCTGATTTGATCAATTCATCGCATTGGTGACCGACCGCCAGGTCTTGTACCGGCAACCCTGCCCTACACAACCAGTCGCTCGATGGTTCCCTCATCTCTTCGCGACACATGGCCAAAGAATGTCGCTTCTTTACATAAATTCAAATTAATTAATTCAAAATAGATTCAATCACTTTTTTAATGTAATTTTTACTTTATCCTCATAATGCCTGCCCTGATTCCATAGTAATAGTTATTATGCGAAGGAAAATAAAAGCTCATATTTATTTACCGTGGGTTCTTCCCCATCAGTCGTTGATAAACGTCAGCTAAGTATGCTGGTATTACTTGGAACAGAATAGTCAGAAGCGTGATCATCCATTTATATTTGGTGAACATGTACCAACCAGGCAACATGAAGTCTGAAACATAATTAAGTATGTTTTTATTAAACTCATTATTCATTTCATTCATTCATGACTGCCTCATTAGTCTAGTGGTCCCAAGTGAGACTGCTACACTAGAGGTCCTGGGTTCGATCCCCAGGTCGAGCAAAGTGTTATTGGGTTTTTCTATGAAATTCTCATTAGCAGCTCGGAGTCTGGATTTGTGCCCGGTTAATGGCTATAGGCTCGCCCCCTATAACATGGGACCTAAACATACCGGCGAACTGTGGGTGTACATTAAGTACACCTCTGCCTAACCCTTCGGGGAATACAGGCGTGATGGTATGTTATGGTATGTTATGTTTATTAAACAAATATTCCGTTGTTCTTTGTCTGGGTGTTTGTCTATCTGATAATTTGTGTTTGTAAACGTTTGAAATAAAAGACAGAAAAAAGGGACAACACATGAGGGGGTAATGAACGTAGATGAACGAGTGGAAATCTCTCTGGAAGGGAGTGGAAGTCTCTGCCTACTCCAATGGGAGACAGGCGTGAAAATATGTGTATGTAAAAAAAAGAATCCCTTTATCCTTCGGGGTTCGGGGCACAGTACTCTGTTCGGGGTGGTTAAACACATTAACCACCCCTCTCTGAAACTTTCTAACTAAAAAAAGAGATTCAACTAATTCGAGTTAGGTGATAGACTTCTGGGATGATAAAATTATAACATTATGATGAAGATATCTAGATTATATATGATTTATTATCACTAATAAATGATAAGGAATAATTATATAAATTCAAGTGTTCTGACACGCTTTCAGTTGCATCCCAAAGGACTTTTCAGTGGGTAAATACCTATAAAAAAAATTGCAGCAAGTAACTGCAGCAACTGAGGGGAATTGGCTCTCACGCGCAAAATACATACTAAGGTGCTTTACGGCAGACACCGACGTAAGGGTGGTTGTCAGCTAATCAGATCCCAAGAGGTCTCTTACGAGATGCCTATCTGAATGGCAGTGAGGAACTGTATTCTAACCCGTCCCCACACGAGTAAAAATGTTCCATTTACATAACATTTTCTCACTACATAACATAATCAATCCATTACATTATCCCACTGCTGCGCACGGGTCTTCTCTCACAATGAGAGGGATTTGGCTATAGTTCACCACGTTAGCATAATGCGGGTTGGCAGACTTCACACGCCGTCGAGAAAATCTCTCGGCCGTGCAGGTTTCCTCCTGCAAGTCTCCTCATATTGTAAATCCAAGTATCAAAAAATTAATCACAAACCCAATAGAAAATGTATTAATCATTTAAGGGACCCTAAATTTAATGCGATTTAGTGAATAAGAAATGAGACTCACAAGATTTCTGTTTGACGCTGTCCATGACGAAGATGTCGAATAATTTTCCAATAGTAATTGGGTTACTGGAACTGCTGCAGGTATTATAGATCTTCAGCTCTCTAGACCTGAAGGATAAGGATAATGCATTAGAATAACCTTTATATGTTTTAATAAATAAATATGAATGGCACATCATTTTTGCTTTTCTATTAAGTCGGCAAACGAGCTGACAAGCTGTCTGGTGGTAAATAGTGATTTATAATATTATAACATATATGTTAGTATGAGGTATGTATGTATCTATGGGTCTAAGTAACCTGCTAATAAAGATTTAATAATAATAAATCAACACCTACAACGTCAGAGGAGTTGCTGATGCGTTGCCGAGCCTTAAGAACCCCCACGGCCTGCAGGTTGCCAGAGGAGTAGCAACCGAGGGGAACTGGCTCTTACGTCTCTTTCGACAATCTTACTTCCCGTTTATCCAGCTTTCTACAAGCCAGTAACCATAAGTTTGAATTGGTTTGGTTAAGAATTTCTTTCATTTCCATGGTGTAAGATGGGCAACGATGCGATAAATTTTTAGTCTGCATAAAATAAACTATCGTCACGACAATTGTATACTTGAAGATTGAGAAGGAGATGTCTCACTACTACTGTACACTCACAGTTTACCGGTACGTTTTAGATCCGAAGTAATAATGTATAAAAGCTTATCAAATAAAAGCAAATCTATAATAGTGTTACGCCGAGTAACTAGGACGACGGAGATGGGTCACGGAGATTCTGGATTAGTCGATGCAGCAGGTAGAAAACAAACAAGAGGAATATGCTAGAATGCGGCACCCGCAACAAAAAGAAAAACAAACAAAACACAATAGCGTGAGACCGGGCTCAAGGTCAAGGATTAACAATGGCGATTGTAAACATCTATTGTTCGCAAGTTGAATAAAGGACGTAAACATCTATTGTCTCAAAAATGCGGGCGGGTCGCATTCTGGAGATTTATCGAGATTTTTCGAATCCAGAATCTTCGTGGCCCATATAAATAATGGTCGACAGCGTCGGAAAGGCAGTTCAGTTTTGGACACATCGAGGTGAAGATCGGAGTGAAGTACAAGTGATTACAGTGCGACGTTAAGTGTAACAAGTGCTAGTATAGTGACTGTTCGTGTGATTTCTGTGTGTGTTTGTGTAGTGAATAAAGTGACTGTTTATTTCGGTGAAATAAGTGGTATTTAATTTATCCCGAACCCCAGCTCGTAACAATAGTAATAATCTATAATAGCTAATCTATTTCTCTAAACAAATTTACACTTCTGACAACAAAATATTCCTGACTAAAAACATTACCGGAAATTATTCTGTTACCGAATTCACTTTACTTCTACATAATGGTCTAGATAGAACTAGATACTAAATTCAAATTAATATTTAGATACAGTAGTGACCCAACTCTTATTTTAATGACGAATCATTCGTCAATTCGTTACTTGATTTGTCAAAATCTGATCAGTAGTTTTTAAGCTACGATTGAACATCCACACATAAGCACTTATATTTAATATACAGAGTGATTGTGACTGCTCTTAGTGGACTAGTTCAACGCAAATGATTTTACTCATAGTGATAAACCTTCCCAAAAAAAGATTTAAGAAGATAGAAAAAAAAACAAAAAAAAAGCCTGCGTTAATACCGTGGCGGTTTATTAATACCGACTTAATTAAATTGAAATAAAATAAAAGATAAAATCGTGTCGCTGGAAATTACTCTAATTTTAAATTATTCAATTCCCTTCGGTTGTCATAATGACAATTTGTTTAATCATAATTTAACCCATCAAGTCCCGTATTAAAGACACAATGCAATATCTATTGTCTTGGAAGTCATTGTGGGCGTTGCTGGGTTAAACATAAATCCATTAAACCGGTAATATTTTTGTTCTAAATTCAAATTTAACAACCCTCAGCTATAGCAAATTTCAATATATTTCTTTATAATTAAAAAATTCAAACAGGTTAATCATAGATTTTTATAATTTCTACCCCATTAGAGTATTAGTAATGAATCGCATTCCGATAAGATGAAGTAATAATATAATGACGTACTTGCTACACCTCGCACCAACGATAATGATTAAGTTGGTCACGTAGTCCACAGGAATAAGATCAACGACGTTGCTTTCCCGACCATAGACCGCCCGATTGAGACCTTTGCTGACGAACACAGAGATACCAGTTGCCCCATACCAATTCTCCAGCCAACCTTTGATAGGATCCTCCTTGATTGCTGCCACTGTAAAAGAAATCAGTTTTTTATGCTTACGACATCGTCAAACTATGATTGATGGCAAATAAATAATTCTGATTCTGGCAGAATATTACAGTCTTTCACATTAATCTTTAACAAGATTTTAGAGTATCATTTGAGTTTGAATCCTGATCAAGAAGCAAGTTCAGTAATTCTTTACAGGAACTAAATCATGTCCGATAAATGGGAAAAGGCTTGTTCCATAAATTGGACTAATAAAGCCACTGGTAAAGCAAACTCCCAGTCCTTTGGAGACCAAACTATGTAAGCTTGTCTTAAGGGTACGGCGGAGCTTGCCCACAAAAACATAATACCGAAATAAATAGTAATCCAGGCAATATTCTATTTTATTTCCAGTAAAGTATTTTGGACGAAATGGTAATGTAGGAACCTAAATTAACGGTATCGGAATCTGAATAATAAACACAATTTGATTAAATTGTGTTTAAATTACGATTTATTTCGGTATTATGTTTGTAAGAGAATTTCGGTCCGCCAGACTCTTAAGAAGAGGTAAAATTCTCCAAAAACTTCTCAATCTTAGGATTTTTGTTTTGTTTTTTATGATGTTGAAATTTAGCTGCATACACTTAAACCGATAAATTGTTGGAAACCGGCGAGTCACACATTACTTTCAATCATGAAAGGGTTTATAAAGAGATTAGTTACCACAAGAAGGTCTGACTATGACGGTGGGTACGAAGGCTTGGTTGCCCGCAACCAGATGCTCGGTTAATGCTTTTGTGAATGTGTAAGTATTTGGAAGGCCATCTGTAAAAAATAACTTAGATTATTTTTTGACTTTAGAGTTATGAGGTAATTTTTCTGGCAAGTTCGGATCCAAGGCACGCATCCCTAATTTTCAGTTATGTGTGTATTATTAGTTAATTTTTAACGTTTAACGTTTTTAACGTTTTTTTTATTTTTTTAAATTATCACGTACACAAAACAAAACAGATCGGTTTACAGGGCACACCAACGTAGATGTTGGTGTGCGTAATCTCAATGCGTTCATTACTTCGCCTATTTACTAGTGTTAGCTTTACAATAACCCGTTGTCCACGCACACATTTGCAATTTCTTGTCATTTTAAAGTTGCAGGGAATATGATGCATACATTTAGCTAATGAATCAGACTCCACTGTGGCGCATTAGTTGAGCGTGCGAACAATACTTCTTGTCGCCGGCACCGTAAGATCGAATCTTATTACCAACGGCTCAACTTTTTGTATGTTTTAAAAAATATTTTACATTTGTTTGTTCAATTCATTGAATAGTATTAGCAAGTCTTCTTTATATTTGGTTTGGATTATATTAATGGTCTACCATCTAAAAATGACAAATCATAATATGTTAGTGGTTTAATTTCATCGTCATAATGCTATTGACTATCGAGCTTTTGTTACGTTTTTAGACATTATTCCCTGCGTATTTTGAGAAGTGCTATTATTTGTGAATCAATATGAATCACTTAACTACACTTTTAAAAGCTGAGATAATTATTTTGCATGAGCAAAACGTTTCAATTAGTGAAATTGCGAGGCGTTTAAAGATATCGGTGAGTAACAAAATATTATTATTACGTTTAGAAGTTTATTATGTTTCAATAATACACATCTTGTTTATTGATGTTTTATGTAACAATATTTAATTATTGTTCACAGAGAAGAACTGTGCAATTGTGGGTCCATCGTTATGCAGATTCGGGAAGCATTGATCCTTGCCGACCGGGACCAAAGGCTGGATTTGCATATACAGATACCAATGCACGGCACCGTGATATAGTTGCTACGCATTTGGCTGAGCCCTTCCTCACTACTGGTTCCACGGCGACTAAACATGACGTGACGTTACAAACTGTGCGGAACCACTTGCGTGCAGCTGGTGTGAAATGTCGTAGGCCAGCCAAGAAAATATTACTGTCTGATATTCACATGCAAAACCGGGTTCGCTTCGCAAGAGAATATTTGGATTTTGATTGGTGCAATAATATAGTTATATTTAGCGATGAAAAATGTTTTAAGTCGGACAAGGACGGTCGTAAAATATTATGGCGAAAAGATGGTGAACGCTATAACAAAAAAAATATTATTCCATGCAGGTCTAGTGGCCGCGTTACGTTGGGTTATTGGGGATGGATGTCATCAATGGGTCCCGGTGAATTAGTGCAGGTAGGGGGTCGCAATACCAGTCAAGGTTACTTGGATGTTTTACAAAACGTGATGCTACCAACTGTGCGTGTTGCATACCCGCAAGAACACATTTACTTCGTGCATGATAACTGCGCTGTGCATCGCGCGCGACTCGTGCAAAGTTGGTTAAACGTCCAAGAAAACTTTACTGTTATTGAATGGCCATCAAAAAGTCCTGACCTGAACCCCATTGAAAACCTATGGGGTCACATGGTGCTAAACTGGGACTCATCTGAAGTCAGGTCCAAATTTAATTTAGACGATGTCATTACCTCGTCATGGAAATCGTTTCGTGGCTCTGATTTGTGCTGGAATATGGTTGCTAGCATGAGGACACGTTTGCAACAAGTAATAGATAGTGATGGCGCACCAATCGGCTATTAAAAATATCAGGGGGTAATTTGTATTACATGATTGATGTTATTGTTAGTGAGATTACAATTTAGGATAGCCAGTATCTTATTATCTAACTTACTAACATGTTTATTCATATCATTAATAAATAAATTACCCTCTTGAATATGAAAAACAAAGTGAATTCTTGTCCCACTTAGAATATTTGTCATGAACCATACTTTATAATTTGTATTTATAATTTAAAAACACCATGTCAATAAATATTGTTGTTATCATATTACACATTGTTTAATATTTTCTTCCATATATCATTTTTTCTGGAATAATGTTCTTATTATCAGGTAAATAACAAAAATAAAAATTCAACAAAACGAAAAAAAAATATGATAATAATGCAAAAAGTTAGCGCCGGGCCGGAGTGATTTGATCATAAGACTAATGTCACACCAGCTGCTTGCATATACACCTATGCCACGGTATCAATTGATAATACCTTTGAATTTATGCTTCATATTCTTTGTTTCATATAATGTAAAGCAACAAGAAATTGCAAGTGTGTGCGTGGACAACGGGTTATTGTAAAGCTAACACTAGTAAATAGGCGAAGTAATAACGCGTTGAGTATACGCACACCAACATCTACGTTGGTGTGCCCTGTAAACCGATCTGTTTTGTTTTGTGTACATAAACGATGAATGGAAACATCGTGAAGAAACCTGCATTCCTGCAAGATTTTCTCGACGGCGCGTGATGCGGCATTTGAAATCTGCCAACCCGCACTAGGCCAACGTGGTGGACTTTATCTAAATCCCTTTCATGTTGAGAGGAGATCAACATTAGGACAATGTAAAAGATTGATGATGATATAAAGGTTAAAACTGTGTGCAAATTCCACCACTATACTTTGGGTTTACATCTTCAACACTCCGGCTCTATGATAAAGACTAAATATATTGCTGACATGAAAAAGCCAGAGAGATTGGAGATTTGGAAAAAATACTCATGTTTAAGATGGAAAGCCAGGTCCCTGCTTCGACTTTCAAGTCCAGCAAAGTGTTTGTATGGAATCCTTCAGCTCATAGTTTAGATCTGCGTTAATCGCAATAGGCTTACTTCCTATTTACCTAAAACATACCAGTGAAGTCAAAATATCAAATATTTATTTCCTTACATATATAATTATGAACTTCAGGACATCGCAGAGATTGCTGACACTTCGGTGAATATCGTCGTAATGGTAAGTAGGTATTTAAGAAGCTCTTACTCAATAATTTCTTCGTCTGCTCCTCAGTGACTCCTTCCCTGAGATAATGGGACACTTCATTGATATCAGCTGGTGGTGGATATAGGATTTCTTCTATTACTTCTCTGTTGATGTTGGTGTATGCCGTGGATATGTGAACGAAAACCTGTAGAATTAAAAAAATTGGCTGGCAGTGACTGGGTGAGGACTAAGGAAAACAGGACCTGTCGCATCCATTAGAAGTCTACATCTCGAAGTGAAGTCCGAGTTGAACAGCCAAGACATTATAGCCATTATAGTCGCGGCTGTATCCTATGCTCACCTTCAGCCGTTTCATCCGTCGACTCAACGCCAGCATTTTCCTCGTACCTTCCACGTTTACGTTCCACGCAACTGGAAGAGGTTCGTTGAACTTCACCGTAGCAGCTGAATGTATTATTACCGACACCTGCAATATAATGGTCCCTATTTTATTAATATCTGACTTCAAAAAGGGAAGAATTCTTTATTCGCCTTAAAAATATATAATCCATCGTTAACGTTTTTACTAGATAAAGAAAGATAAAGATAAAGATAATTTTATTTGTTAAAACATGAGTATACACACATAGGCATAAGATGTTACATCGTTTTTGAGATCGTCATGTTTAGCCTTTGCGGCGTACAAAATGTTCAAATAATATTGTACTAGGGACGTGTTGTCCTGACAATTATGGGAAAAAGAAAAAAAGGACAGTCAAATCGGTCCAGCCGTTTTCAAGTGATGATCTTCCATACATGCGTTGCTTGTTTTTTTATATATATTTATTTATTTACGTAATAGGTATCGTACGTCGTACGGTACGTCATGCTCTATTCTCTGAAGATCTACCTTGTTGGAATTCTTTCTTCGTTGTTTGTCCTCGAGACCTTTGGTGCCCTGGCGGCCATCAGTTCTACTTGCTCTGTGCCTCGCAAACATCTACGTTAATTTACTAATCTATTTCTTCTATCAGTCACAGTGCTCCTCTGTCAGTCACAATCAAATATATACTTAGAAAGAAGAATGAAAGAAACTTACGTTTTCCAATAACAAATTTTCATAATCAGCTGTAATTCCTAAGTTCGGACTAGTTATATCGCCAGGTATTGCAACTATTTTCTTTAAATCTGTTGGTCTTTTGTCCTTGAGTCTTATAAACAACTAAAACAATGAACTCATATTAATACAGTATAGTCTTCTGCCCGCGACTTTATCTGCGTAAACTTCAGAATTGGATCCGACTAGATAAAAAGAAACCTATGTGCATTCCAGACTCTATCTCTGTACCAAAATTCATCCAGATTCCTTCATACATCCTCACAAACTTTCACGTTTATAATATTACTAGCGGCCCGCCCGCGGTTTCACCCGTGTTGCCCCATTCCTAAGAGCCATAGCGTAATGTTAAATAGCTTAAAACCTTCCTCTTGAATCACTCTATCTATTAAAAAAAACCGCTTCAAAATCCGTTTTGTAGTTTTAAAGATTTAAGCATACATAGGGACGGACAAACAGCGACAGCGACTTTGTTTTATACTATGTAGTGAAGTAGGATTCCATTATCACGCATGTATGATAACAAATAAATCATTCTTACCGGATCATTAAAAAGTTGATTAAGCCTCTCACTGATCGACAGTCCTTTCTTTTCTCGTATGAGCATGTAGATTTTGTCAATATCAGGACAGCTGTACAGAAGTTTCTCTATGAAAACCTGCAATAGAAAATTATTTAAAATTCTAATACAATGAAGAAGCAGCTCGAGACTAAGTACCTAATAATTACGCTGAAGAGTCGATCTGCTTAAGCAGCTGTGCTGCGTGCTATGGTCAGTCTGTCGAAGTTCCATTCTTAACACATCGAAACCCCTCCGTGTTTCAGAGCACGTAAAGCCGTCGGTCCCGGCTATGACAATCATTAGTGGTAGTCAGAAGCCCAAAAAGCCTGCCAACTAGTCTATCGTTCAAATATCTTTTTCACGTGGGAGAGCCATGCTTCGGCACAAATGGGCCGGCTCGACCGGAGTGATACCACGGCCTCACAGAAAACCGGCGTTAAACAACACTTACGTTGTGTTTCGCCGAGTGAGTGAGGTTACCGGAGGCCCAATCCTCTTTTAAAGGTCGGCAACGCACTTGTTACTCCTCTTTTGGTGTTGCGGGTGTCCATGGGCGGTAATCGCTTACCATCAGGTGATCCGTCTGCTCGTATGTGCTCCTATCCCATATAAAAAAAAAATATCTGCCCAAAAATTTTCTGAAAGAAAATGCTGATACGAAGCTGTAGATTGTAGCTGGTTAGACTGGAAACCAAAACCAATGTGTTAAGAAAACTCTATCCGACCCGTTAAGGTATTTTATATTATATAGGTTATATTTACATAATTATATACCTCATCATTTTCACTTTACAAGAAAAAGAATCGGATAAAAAATATGAAACGCGGGTACTGAAATGGCAATTCTTACGGTGGCAGCAACACCGTCCCTGGGTGCCAGACATACTAAAGCCCATGATCACATCACAACACATTTTAAAATTTTGCGGCAATTTGGGCACGGTAATCGTGAATTTTTAATTTCTATTATATGTTAACTTCATGACAACATATTATCATTTTAAATATGTTTACAGAAAACCGGCGTCAAGCAACGCTTACGTTGTGTTTCGGCGAGTGAGTGAGGTTACCGGAGGCCCAATCCCCTTTTAAAAGGTCGGCAACGCACTTGTGACTCCTCTGGTGTTGAGGGTGTCCATGTGGGCGGCGGTAATCGCTTACCATCAGGCGATCCGTCTGCGCGTTTGCCCTCCTATCGCATAAAAAAATGAATATTTAATGTTATTTATTTTATTTGATGATGTGATTGAGATTCCTAGATGGATCGGATCGGATAGGGTTGTTGTAATTGGAAAAGGTGTGACTGTATCGAAAAAGATTTTATGTAGAGAAACATAAGAACTATATTAAATAGCCTGTAAGCGAGTTTCAATCTAAAATGTATGAAAAATATATATATAAAAAAAAAAACATATTCCATCGTCATTTGATAATTACTATTATGACATGTACATGGAAAATTGTTCTGTTGGATATTTAAGTGGGTTAAAAAAATAAGCATTCTACAAATTGGGAGTTATTTTTTATTACGTACCAGGATTGGACAATATATTGGAGGTTTGCATATTTTTGTTGCGGAAAAATGCACTAAGGGAAGAAGGCATGTAAAATATACCATAAATATACCAACTAAAATATATACTTAAGGGTCTGATCGAGCTTGAATTGCCCACAAAAACGTAATACCGAAATAAATCGTAGTCCAGACAATATTCTATCAAATTATGCTATTATTCGGATTTGGATACTGTTAACCTAGGTTCCTACAATAATATTTCGTCTACTACTACTTCACTGGAAATAAAAAACCGAAAAGTCGTTCCAAAGTTTTGCATTTATTTCCAGTGAAGTGTTAGTGAAGTATTTTGGACAAAATGGTAGAGTAGGAACCTAGATTAACGGTTTTGGAATCCAAATAATAACAGAATTTGATTATTTTATGTTTGTATTACGATTTATTTCGGTATTACGTTTGTAAGAGAAATTAGGTCCGCCGGACTCCTAAGATCTTTTTTTTACCACTTAGTCCAACAAATATTTGACATTGATTTTTTTACGTAGGTATCTTAAAGGATTTACTTTACCTTTCCAATAAATCCAGTTCCGCCGGTAATGAATACCGACTTTCCTGCGTAAAACTCCGGGATGGGTAGATTTTTTAATTCTTTTGCCAAATTATCCATTGTTTTGTGATTCTCTTCATAAAACTTTCAATTATAAGGTAAATGCTTTTTAAATAGGTGCAACTCGAATGACAAGGAGGCAGAGACTGAATAGAACTCAACGATACGATTCGTATTATAATACATTCTGTTTTATGATTGAAGTAAGTACTTCATAAATTAACTGCAACGCAAGGGTTGTCACGATTGAATATTTTCAGATATTTGATTTTTGCATACATACCTATAATAAAATTGTAACAGGCCGATGTCTGTACATTATAGATATTAAAGAAAAACTAATATGGGGGTCTTTAGTAGAGCAAGATTTCTTGTCTGTGTTTATTTTTTGTACGTGCATCGCGCAAATACTACTGCTTTGAGTTTGGAATTGAATGCAGTTTTCACCGATGTCTTAAAATATTTGTGTGTGTTTCATTTTGATACGACGCCTAGAATCGTACTTATTGTATGTTAATTTTTTGGGAGGTGAGTGAATGTTTGGACAACAGCTAGTAAAATAATAAATCTTCTAAATACCTTCCAAATACTTACCATTCCATCGAACTTGATTTTTTTATCAAATATTCCAGACACTCTATACTAAAAAAAAGGCTTTTTGAATGATTTTACTACGGCAATTTGTTAACAACTACATTCCATTAATAGTAAAAATAGACAAATACGTTAAATAAATGTCTTTCTTTCTTTGTGATGCCTCATTATTAATTATTTTCTTACAAATTAATTTAAACCCATTTATTTCCACCATTCCTATTACACAATAAATATTTTTGTCTTATTATAACTATATTATAGTAAATAGAAAAGGTTACTATTTATAATACGAAATTATTATTTTTGAAAAACTACCGGCTTCGCTTCGCGGGTTCGTCCTTCTTAGATAAATAAAGGTCGTATTTCAACCTATCGTAGTTGCTGCTACTCACCTAATAGATAAAAAAATGGAATGTTTAAGAAATGATTGAGATGATTGAGTTGATTGAATGAATGATCAATTAATGTTTTTTTTTAAAGTTTAAGAAATTTACTGCCGAGTAATTTAAAGAGAACCAAGTTTAGTGGAGACCATGCACCAAGAGACGCAGTGTGAGACGACCCCCAAAGAGATGGACGGGAACCTTGTGAAGATCGCTGGGAGTCGTTGGATGCAGGAGGCATTATTATAATAAATCCTTGTGGAAGTTTTTTTATATTAATTATAGTTAAAGTTATTATTTATAGTTTTATATTCTTTCATATACCAACAAGGTGGCAAACAAGTGTGGAGGGGCGAGGAGTGTTGCCCCTCACACCAAAGGGAGGATCCTCCAACCCGGCGGGTGTTTTGCCTGGTAGACCACGGCCCGACGGTTTATGTCGGGCGGTTATATATATCCAAGTTGCGTTGCAAACTTCACTTACACAATTTAGGACTTGTCCGTCTAGTTACTATGTAGCACAATAGATGTCGCTACATAACTCCCCCCGAGACCGGAGGTCGATGGTCGTGTCGATGAGTCAGCGGTCAATGCGTCTGAAGAGCTTGCCAGTGCCACTGGAGTGAGTGTTCCAGTGAGTCGGAACAGGATGCCGCGTAGTCCGCTGTGTGTCGGGACTGTGTTGCGGTGAATGCGTTGAATGCTCCAGTGAGTCGGGGTGGTGCAATGTTGAATAGTGGCTGGCTGCTGCGTTGACCAGGAGAGACTGTCTCTGCTTGTTGACCGGCCGAACTGCAGTGTGCTATGCCAAGTTGCTTGAAGTCGGCTGAGGGTGCTGACCAGGCATGCGCGTTCGCTGCAGGCGTGTGGTCAGGATGCCCGTTGAAGCCGGAAGAGTACTGGCTAGCTGTGTGACTCTCTGCTCGTGCTGTGAGGGAAGGAAGACGTTAGTATATTTTTATTTTAAATACCTATGCTTTGTTTTGTTATATTTTTAACCTCTGCAAGTTTATTAGGTACATATTTATATGTGAAATTAACTTTAATGATTATTTTTAATGTGCGTTTTCAATGGGTAGTAAATATTGCAATAACTTTAGATAAAGATAAAGATACAGATAAATTTATTTGTAAATACATGGTTGAGATGCATATTACAGGTAGGAAATAATAGTTTGGACCAACATGTTTGACCATAATAGGTGTACAAATATTTTTATAATGTAGGTATTATACAAGTTTATAATGTTACAAATCGGTAGCTAATTACATGAAAATAGTAATAGTAATAATAATAATTTGAATTATAATTATTTATGTCAAAATATTTCATAAAACAAAATTTAATAACAATACTTTCTAAATACTATTATTGCATATTCACTAATAGTGGAATTTTGTTATAAATTAATGGAGCCTTGCATACTACACTTTTATGTAGCAGCGCTGTTTTAGCCGGGTGAACACAAAGTTTACCGTTATCGCGGCGATTTCGTCTTACATTATCGGACAGGAGAGGAAACAAGTGAGGGTTGTTCCTGACAAATAGAGCGATTTCCAGTATATAAAGGGACGGAAGTGTGAGAATGTTATGTTTAATAAGTAATTAAGTAAAAAAATCTTGCAATTTTCAGACACGACTTTTCTACAGACTTATTATATAAATAGATTAATTATGAATTCAATTTTTCCTTAGTGATATTGAAGCTATCATTCAAGGGTAACACTAACCGCGAATTATGTGATTTGGCCGCGAGCCAACCTAGTAAGAGAATGCCTGGGCGTAAGCAATATTGTTCTACCATGAGTAAAAGTAAGTTGTTGACATTTATTTAGACCGTTGACATCCTTAAGGAGTTTCCACGCAATGAAAAAAAGTGAATCGAGACAATGTAATAAAGCCTGTAACGTGCGGCAATTGGGTGCAATTTAGCATGCGTTCGTGAAGCAACTCTGCAGGCTATTAAAGTTTTTTACTATAAAAATAAAGTGCAACTTTATTCTGTGACCCTACTGTTTATAGAAAACTGATATCACGCCTGCATTCCCAAAGGGTTAGGCAGAGGTGTATGCACTCTACTAATTATTTGAATCCGTGCAACTAGTTTTGACATTTCAAAAATACCTATAATAATGGTCAAAATTATATTTTAAAAAAATACTTTGACCGTCATTACCCGGAATTTGGGTTTATGATGATTGAACAGGTTAGCACTAATATTAGGTATATAAATGGTTGTATACTATCTTTAATTCCTAATATTACCTACAAGCTGTTGGCCGCACTTCCACTCACGTCCCAAAAAGATTAACATACTCTAAGTCCGATTCTAGGCGGAGCGCGGCGTATCAAGATGAAACATGCACGAGATTTTAAAATAGACCTCTAGCTATACATCGGTAAAAACTACATTCAATTCTATGCAGTTATTTCTGCGTGATGCGCGTACAAACATACAGACAAAAATTCTAAAAAATGTTATTTTGGCTTCTGTTGCTCTAATAAAGACCCCATATTAATTTTTCTAATATCTATAATATACAGACATCGGCCTTTTACAATTTTATTTTTACCGAAGTATTGTAAGTAGATAATTAATTGTCTTTACAGAGTAGGCTCACTGCTCCCACAGACCTCATACCCCGTTGGCGATACGTCACATAAGTGGTCGTACTATAATTGAGCAACTATCATTTGCTCATACGCCTGAATTTTAACAAGGAACCTCGAAATAGTATAATCCAATTCTGTGTTACATCAAACATAATTATTATAAAGGATTTTGTACGTCATGAGTTTATAATATATGGCTACTTTGTTTCGTTTCATTCTAGGTCAACGGGGTCATTATCTCACAATTAGTTAATTAATTATAAGACAAATACATTTAAACTACAACAAAATTATTATAATAATATTCAACAAATTACACGATTAATTTTAAATTCAAACATTGAACAAAAGTCCGAAAACACTGGTCTACAAAATGTATATATATATAATAAATCTCTTATATATATTATAATATAAATACGGCAACAAAATTGCTCTAGCACGGCAGAATTTGGAGATACCAATCTAAAAGTGCTAAAAGCACCATTTTTGGCGATATTTGAAGTATTTTTTTAGGGCAGCAATTTTTTAACATTCATTTCTAAATGTAGCATACGGTAGTACCTTCCACATCCATTTTATTTTGTTAGGCTACGATTTTTTTTCTTTTAATAGACACTTAATAGTCGAGGTCGAACGGTGAAGGAAAACATCGTGAGGAAACCTGCATGCCTGAGAGATTTTCTCGATGGCGTGTTAAGTCTGCCAACCCGCACTAGGCCAGCCTAATGGACTATAACATAATCCCTCTCATTCTGAGAGGAGACCCGTGCCCAGCATTGGGACAGTATAATGGGTTGATTATGTTAATAGTCACAGCTCTATAAGAAAGAAAAAAAGAAACTTTATTTATTCGTAAAGAACACCGGAATATAGAAACGAAAATAATTATAACCCCATTTCCCATTACAAAACGGTTCAATCTCAGCATAATGCCGAATTGCCATTTATGGCAAATCAACGCTGATCTTCCGAAAGAACCGGTTTGGTGTTGCCTGTATAACTGAAATAACCTCTATTTTCACCTCTATTAATGGGACCCTTTGTAAATGAGACACATATTTATTTATAGGTACCTGGATATCTGAGACACTGGGTAAGTGGAATACCTCTTTATGTGAAACAAATTTGCAGATCTCTTAAGGGTCCGTCGGAGCTTGAATTACCCACAAAAACGTAATACCGAAATAAATCGTAATCCAGACAATATTCTATAAAATTATATTATTATTCGGATTTGGATGCCGTTAATCTAGGTTTCTACGGTACTATTTCGTCTACTACACCTTCACTGGAAATAAAAGACCGAAAAATCGTTCCAAACTTGGTAAAGTTATCAACAATTACTTTCATTTACATTTATTTTCAGTGAAATCTTTTGGACGAAATGGTAAAACACGTTCAATGCCACTACGATTTTCATGATGTCTTCCCGTATGCTACATACATTTCACGCTGGACTCACCACGCGAGTCGCCGGCACAGGAATAAAATTTACGTGAACTCGCAGGGCGAGTCGGTGGCACTGAACGTGTTAACGGTATCTGAATCCGAATAATAACAGGATTTGATTAAATTGTGTTGGAATTACGATTTATTTTGGTATTACATTTGTATGAGAAATTCGCCCGCCGGACTCTTAATGTCCCAGCTATCCAGGTTTCACTGGATATAGTTTCACCATCACCATCACATATCTTGACCCCTGATCTCAAAGACGATGCCGATATTGAGCGAGAGCGGAGGGCGTTGTCGGTTAGAGCGAACATGCTGGCCCGCAGGTTCTCACGTTGCTCACTTCCTGTAAAAATCACGCTCTTCCGGGCTTACTGCACGACCTTTTACACGAGCAGCTTGTGGGCTAGATATACTCGAAAGTCCTATAGCGCTCTCCGCGTTCAATACAATAATGCGTTTAGGTTGCTGCTGGGGCTGCCCCGTTTCTGTAGTGCGTCGGGGATGTTTGCCGACGCTCATGTAGACTGTTTTCACACAATGATGCGAAAGAGATGTGCATCTCTTATCGGTAGGGTGCGGGCCAGCTCCAACAGTCTCCTGGGCGTAATCGCTGACAGACTGGACTGCGCTTATGTGAGCCGTTGTTGCGCCATCTCACACGGGATGGCGCAGCAATAGGTTGCCTAGCTGTGTTGTGTGTTTTGTAAATTATATTTGTTACTAACTTAGATTTAAGTATTACTAACATAATGAGTCATGGTCACTCGAATAAATAAATTTCATTCATTCATTCATTCATAGCGCCTACATTTTCCAAAGGATTAGGTAGAGGTGTACTAATGTAGGAACATCCACAGTTTGCCGGTATATTTAAGTCCCATGTAATCGGGGCAAAGCCTATGATTATTAATCGGACACAAAACCAAACTCCGAACTGCTATTAAGAATTTCAAAGAAAACCCAATAACTTAACTTGACCTTGGATCGAACCCAGTACACCACTGCGAAATATTATGTGTCGATTTTAGAATCTCCTCCATTCTCGGTTAAAAAATAGGATTGCTCGTTTAGTTATCTATTTGAACTACTTAATGGGTTTTCTTAGTCTTGTCTAAAATAAATTGCTGCCCCAGTTCCAACCGTTATGTCTGAAGCTTAATTAGTTTTTAAAATAGAATAATGTCTTTGATTATTTTAAGCCGTTCTTTATGAGGCATACAAATTTTCTCTGCCTCCAAAACTTGGAGTAAAGTACTGGGTAAATCTCGCAGCAAAATGCGCGCCGGAATCCTTCACAGTTGGAAGACCTTTGATTTTTTTGTGGCAACGGTTATGGCTACAGAATTTCCAAACTTTCTAGAAGCTCCAAAAACATTCTAAAAGCTCCAAAAAATGTCTAGAGCTATCACACAAATTTGCGTGTGCATATACATACGTCATCCTTACTTAATATGGAATCGGAAAGTTTATATGCTGTTCAGGCTGTGACCATAAGAATTCGTGTTCATAAGAATTAAGACCCAGTTACCCACAAAAAAAGTTTATATAAATTTTCCAGCAAAAAACTGTTCGTAATATTAAAAGAAAATCCTCTTTTATTTCGGATTAAAGGATTTGTTTAGAAAACCAATCTGCATTAAGGTTGTTCTGCAAACTTATTAAATGCTGTTTCGTAAGACCTTATTATGGAGAGTATAGGGTTGAAATACGACTGGATATTGGCAAAGCATGTTATACTGATCTCATTTCAGGCATTAGCTTATGACCTGTTTTGTAAATTGTGGGCTTTATTCTTTTAGAGACGGAAACAGGCTTTTTTATACGAAGTGATACTAAAATACGCAAATTATACATTCATCCAGCAGATTTAATAAGAATTAAATTTGATTTATGGCTAAGATAGGTACTACTATGCATATTTATAATGATGTACAGGTAATTAAAATACTACTCTGTTATACTAAAAAAAAACAATGGCTGGAAGCACTTAGGCGTGTCTAGATTATTTATATGGGAAGCTAATTTTAAATAATGACTATCTTCGTTTAAAGTACAACTGCGATAGCACAGTGCTACGACCACACAACTGCCACTTTTTTGGTCTCAAGTTCGAATCTATAGGCCACTTCAAACTTTTTGAAGTTATATGCGGATTGATAGTTATAGGAAGAAATTATTGTACTTATGACTGACTATTGACTGCCTCATTAGTCTAGTGGTCCCAAGCGCAACTGATACACAAGAGGTCCTTGAGGAAAAAAACCTTTCAAAGCATGTCCTGATTCCACTCAAACAAACATCTGATACACGTAACGTCATCTATGTCATGTAATGAGAACCTCGCAAATACTCGCGAACTTCAGTTTCGTGTGAATACTTAGTGAAGAAATGTCGTTTCTTGATTTTTTTTTTATTTCGAAGTTAAACAGCTGTAATTGAATATAAAAACTCATTCAATTTGTATGTACAATAACACAGAATTAAAAAAACGACTACCTCATTAGTCTAGTGGTCCCAAGCGCGACAGCTACATTAGAGGTCCTAGGATAGAACCCAAAAACACTTTGCTCGACCTGGGGATCGACCCCAGGTCGAGCAAAGTGTTATTGAGTTTTTCTATGAAATTCTCAGTAGCAGCTCGGAGTCTGGATTTGTGCCCGGTTAATGGCTAAAGGCTTGCCCCCTATAATATGGAACCTAAACATACTGCAAACTGTGGGTGTACATTAAATACGCTTTTGCCTAACCCCTCGGGGAATACAGGCGTGATGGTATGTTATGTTATACTTAAAACGGTGAAGAAATGAAAACATCGTAAGTAAACCTGCATCCCTGACAGACTTTCTCAACGGGGCTTGTGAAGTCTGCCAACCCACAATAAGTCAGTATGGTGGATTATAGCCTGACCCGTGCTCTGCGATGGGACAGTAAATGGGGTGATGATAATAATTATGATTTTCAAGTGCTTTTTTAGACTATTTAACGAATGAACCCCGCACTACATTTTAATTGTTTTGATTTTTGTCCTACCAGAACATATTTACTTTTAAAGTTATGTATTTCTCGTAAGTGAGTACATGTAATCATCGACAAATAAAGAAATCTTAAACCCTAAACCGTATGCTCATATTCTCTCTTTACTTTACAATGTGCTTTTTCAACCTTCTACCCCCCTCTATCTTAAGAAACGTTTCGACTTCCTTGGTGACACTCACACCCTATTCTTACGGTCATCGGATAACTTGAGACTCAAGATACCAAAGTACTCCACAACTTTCTACGACAAATCGTTCTCAGTGCAGGCTGCGCGTTTGTGGAATGCGTTGCCAGTGCCAATTAGACAAGCGCAATCTCTGCCGGTGTTCAAGAGACTTGTGAAGGATTATTTTGTGTCGCTTTAATCTTGCCGTCATCATTGTTTATTCGTCTACTTTTTCCTTTTATTCAGATACTAGCTTTTGCCAGCAACTTCGTCCGCGTGGAATAGTTACTTTGTTCCCTAGTTCTTCGCCCGCGGTTTCACCTGCGTTGCCCCGTTCCTAAGGGTTGTAGCGTGATGTTTTATAGCTTGAAACCTTTCTCATGAATCACTCATTTTCCCAACATTTCCCTTCACTGCTCTGCTCTTATTGATCGTAGCGTGATGAAAAGTATACTATAACCTGTGGTTTGGGCTGTGCGTTGATAGATCACTATGTCAGTCAGTCAGTCACCTAACGTAAGAGTAAACAAATATAATCAGAAAGCTCCGAACTGCTAAGCTATCGGGAGTTACACGTGTTATTGTGAGTCAACCATAAAAGATAGACATTTGCTGTCCTGGAATATTTTTTATATAATTTTAAGGAGAACATTTCCGTCATACATCATTTCTGTGTAGCTTTAACCATTAAGGCTGCACACGCGACGGAAGCTTAAAAAATGGAGTAAGTTCTCCTGTTTTCCCAACATTTCCCTTCACTGCTCTGCTCCTATTGATCGTAGCGTGATGAAAAGTATACTATAACCTGCCCAGAAGTATGAAGAACAATTGTACCAAGTTTCGTTGAAATCCGTCGAGTAGTTTTTGTTTCTATAACGAACATACAGACAGACAGAGAGACAGACAAAAATTTTACTGATTGCATTTTTGGCGTCAGTATCGATCACTAATTACCCGCTGAAAGTTATTTTGGAAATATATTTCATGTACAGAATTGATGAATTGTGATTGTATATTTGTAAAACTGTTGGGTCCTCTAAATTTGTGTTTTTATTGGTGTACAATAAAGTATATATAAATAAATAAATAAACCATAAAAAGTATTTAATGAAACCATCTTCTTCATTAATTTACGAGCTTAGCACTTGTCCATGGAGCAATCGTTACTTAGTTGTTGTTATATATCCTCTGCCTTCTATTTGAGCTCTTGATACGACTCCACTCTCACTTTTTCATTTATTTTCTCTATACTACGTCGTCTAAGTCTTACCCTTCCTCGCTTTCCTTCAATATTAGGTTCTAAATATTTCTAAAGAAGTTATCGTGTCGTATCGAGTTGTCAATCATCTTTTCTCTCCTGTGGTTCTTAATAACTTTCTTTTCTCGTCAATTAATAATACTTCCCAAAGTAATCTTACAAAAATTCGTAAAATTCATGTCTGCTCCAAAAAACTTTCAACTTTATCATCTTCATCCCTTTTAGTATAAAACTATCGTGAGATACGATGGTTACACTAACTTTTACACTCTATTGAAGTAAAGTGGAGGACTGTAAGAATTTATAGATCCGTTGAGAATTAACTTAAGTCGGTATTGAGACCTTAACTTGAATAATTCATTTAATCGTACGATTCGAAGAAATTTATTCGAAGAATTTCTGCCGATCTGAACTTGTAAGAAATTAATTTAGTTTTTAGATATTTCTGTAAATAAATCTTTTAAAGACACTTTTAGGCAAGCGCGCTCCATCGTAGATCGCAGTATCGCTTAACATCAGGCGAACTGGCAGTCCAGAGTAAGCCTATCACATATAACAAACTTTTACCAAGTCAGTCGTCATTTTTTTTAAACTAGACGACACTTTCCGGCATTTCCTAACTGGCGAAGAGAACTGAGAAGGAACTCCGAAATAATCTCAGAGAATCATAGTCTCTTTAAAAGTCCAGCCATAATAGTAGCAAAATGTGGGTGTTACACTGCAGAGTTTAAATAACTTACACAACGTTATACGCATAAAGTACTATACCAATCCAAAACCCCTTCCGATTTACAGCCTTATAGATACTTACATTAAGTACCTACGTTCATTAAAATGTTTTGTCATGTAATCGAATAATATCATGATGATACTCATACTTTCAACGAAAACTAATGAAACTTAACAGAAGTTTAATGAGGATTAGACGCTAGTGAAAGAATATTCGACAGAGCAGTGTAGCAGCAACCCAGACAAACTTAGCAGCATAGTAAAGTTGTACCTAAAAAGGTCATGCAATTTTTCTGAAAGTTTCTATGGGGTGAACTACTAGCTAACTATATGCTATATGCTATTTATAAAATTAGTAATCCTAAAATAATTTTTAGATCCTAAGACTAAGTACCAAGTAAAATATCGTCGTCTTAGAGTGAAAACCTCGAAAATCCAATATTGGTCATTTTTTAATTTTTACAATTCTGTGAAAAAAGCCTTTCAAAGCATGTCCTGATTTCACTCAAACAAACATCTGATACACGTAACGTCATCTATGTCATGTAATGAGAACCTCGCAAATACTCGCGAACTTCAGTTTCGTGTGAATACTTAGTGAAGAAATGTCGTTTCTTGTTTTTTTTTTTTAATTTCGAACAGCTGTAATTGAATATAAAAACTCATTCAATTTGTATGTACAATAATACAGAATTAAAAAAACGACTACCTCATTAGTCTAGTGGTCCCAAGCGCGACAGCTACATTAGAGGTCCTAGGATAGAACCCAAAAACCCAATAACACTTTGCTCGACCTGGGGATCGACCCCAGGTCGAGCAAAGTGTTATTGAGTTTTTCTATGAAATTCTCAGTAGCAGCTCGGAGTCTGGATTTGTGCCCGGTTAATCGCTATAGGCTCACCCCCTATAACATGGGACCTAAACATACCGGCGAACTGTGGGTGTACATTAATTACGCCTCTGCCTTACCCTTCGAGGAATACAGGCGTGATGGTATGTTTATGTATGTAAAAAACGTGTAGTGCAAAAATGTTATAGGACGTAGATTTTTCTTCTTCCTGAAAAGTAATACGAGTTTTTCACCCTAAGACGACGATATGTATATTAACTTCATATTAATTAAGCCCACTCTGTACCGAAGTGCCTAAAGTACAGCGTTTTAACTTCCAAAGTAAATATACAATCATCAGAACACTTGTATGTTTTGTATTTATATTCTTCTTGCTTACCAAAATGGATTAATGCTCACCAAATATTGTGCAAAATGTTGGGTTAGGTTAGAGCGAACCGAATCACTTATTACAACCTTTGTTATAATATTTTGTCTGAAATTAACTTTAAAGGCGTTTATATTTTTTTATGGGATAGGGGGACAAACGAGCAGACGGATCGCCTGATGGCAAGCGATTACCGCCGCCCATGGACACCCGCAACTGACAACCTGACTGACCAGAGGAGTCTTAAGTGCGTTGCCCGCCTTTTAAAAGGGGATTGGGCCTCCGGTAACCTCACTCAACTTGTTTGACGCCGGTTTTCTGTGAGGCCCAATCCTGGTAGATGTGGTATTACTCCGGTCGAGCCGGCCCATTCGTGCCGAAGCATGGCTCTACCACGAAAAGAATATATTTATATATTTTTATCGCATAGAATAAAAAGGAAAATAGCTTCATTTCTACAATACTTCATGAAATACAATTTGGTAAGCATTTATCCATTCTAGCAGGTACGTGCTGGGCACGGGTCTTCTCTCAGAATGAGAGGGATTAGGGCTATAGTCCATTCTAGCAGGTATTTCGAATTTATTGGAAGAAAAATAGGTGCATTTTTGGTAGGTATTTAAATACAAACCTTAATAATTTCCGCAATGTTTAACGGTGAACTCTAATTTATCGAGCAGCAATCACAAAAATTGCCGCAAATCAAATATTTGTGATGATTAATCAGGTTTGGTATCACCACATAGCCAAATATTCTATCATTATTCTCTTCCGTTTTGAAGGGTGATATATCTAGTCAAGTTACTAGGCAAATGAGGATTAACAGCTGATGTCTCAAGATGACAATGCGAGAATGATATTTACTGGTGTTGCTGGCGTCTGTAGGCTGCGGAAACTATCAGGCGGCTCACGTGCTTGCTTATCATCTTATTTCAATAAAAAATGAATATAATGTTTAATATTTTAGACGTATCAATCAAAATAACTATTGTATAATGTTATTCAACATAATACTTGAACCCGATCGTCTGTCTTATGTTATCTTGTTGGGGTCAATGATACTTGATAAAGAGCGTTCTTAAGGAGCGGCCATAAAATTTGTTGCATTTTCCTTGTATGATTTGCGACACATCATATTATTATGCTTGTGTCAAATAATAGAGACAGATGGAGGAGGCCTGTACTCGTTGAGAGGTCCTTAACAATTCAAAAATATGTTTTAAGTCAATAATTAAAACTTAGAGCAAAAATGTTAACAATTTTCTTATATTTTCTTTGCCATTTTTAATTAACGTACCCGGTTGGTATGGTCTAACGGCTAACGTTGAGATGCGTCTCGCGGCGACCCTGGTGGTTCGAGTCTAGCCCACTCGTGATCGTTACCCATTGCACATACACAAGTTATACCCTCGTTGCCTGCGAAACCTATAACATAAGGTGTTGGTTACGTTATCAATCATCGTATAAAGCTAACGGTATAAAATAAGACAAAAGCCTCAACCATTTAAAATTTTAGATACGTACCCTCTTCTTTCGCCATAAATATTCACTATTGTTTCATTGTGCCATTTCAATCTACTTAATACAAGTTCATAACACATTAACATAAATACGTACTGCACTAAAATAACAACTTTTATATTATTATTATTCGCACAGACACACACACACACAGTACAGTTTTTAATTTTAAGTCGCTAAGCGTGCACCGCTGCGTTGTAGCGATCGGATTCCATGGCTAATAATACGGTTATGGTGTCCATCGCTCGGATACCGCCGCGATCGTCCCGCATGCTACCTTTCGCCGCGCACTATGTTCGCTTCGCCGTCAAGTTCTTGTTTTTTGTATTTTATGTAATTATTAATTATGTTTATTTATTTCTTTATTTTATTTTATTTTCTTCCTTATTTATTTATTTATTTATTTATTTATGCTTCTTGTACAGAAGTGTACAAAGGCGGTCTTAATGCCTTAGGCATTTTCTACCAGACGACCTTAGGGTGGTGCAGAGACGATCATGGTAGATGCACTAAAAGAGTAGAAGTGAAATGTGTGATTTGAAGACTTACCAAAACTATAAATTTACACAATATATACATTACATAAATATTTATTATATATATATATTTATATATATACAATATAAAATAACATAAAATACAATACATATATACTATACATATATACAATACACAATAGATATAAAAAGAAAAGTCAGTGTCGAGATGAATCTAACAGCGTTTTATCCAGCAAGTATTTGCGCACACAAGTTTTAAACGATTGCCGGCTGTTTATCATTCTGATTTCAAGGGGGAGAGCATTCCATAACAGTATTGATTGGACGAAGAAGGTAGAATGTATAAAGTCAGAGTGGTGAGAAGGACATCGAAGAAGACGATTATTAGTTGAACGAAGATGTTTATTGTGGAAGGAAGTAATATACTGAAAATGAGATGATAAGTACGATGGAGAATTAGGAGAAAAAAGTATAGAATAAAGAGTAGTCAGCGCCCTCAGATTTCTTCGTTGGCGAATGGGCAACCATTTCAATTTTATTCGATATTCTGAGACATGGTCATATTTACGGAGATTAAAAACGAATCGAATGCAATTGTTGAGAAGGCGGTCCAATTTATTGAGCAGATCTGCATTCAGGTCAAAGTAGCAAACATCACCATAGTCGATTATGGGGAAAATTAAGGTTTCGACAAGCATTGCTTTAATGTGCGCTGGAAGGAAATTTTTGAGGCGGTAGAGAGATCGCAGGGTACCTGTAACTTTTTGACTTACACTTGAGACTTGGGATCGCCAACTCAATGTAGGATCAAAACTCAAGCCGAGATCTTTGACGCTGGAAGTGACAGGTATGGCTATTTTATTGAAGACTATTGGTGAAATATTTATATTGCTCAACTTGCAGATATTGCGATGGCTGCCCAAAATGATAGCCTGGCATTTATTGGGATTTACTGCCAAACCAAATCTATCAGCCCAGTCCCTGATTGAGTCAAGATCGTGGTTCACAGCTTCGATCGCGACGGATAAATCTTCTATTCTAGATTGAGAGTAAATCTGTAGGTCATCGGCATATAGATGATACGCACACTGAAGCTTTTGCTTTTTTCCTTCTCTATTTTATTATCTGGTTTTGCGTCGGTGATCCACTCCGGGTCTGGTTGAAAACCAGCGCCAGGCAATCTGTCTGGCACATGCTGAACCAGATCCCTTTCAGCGCAACCGTGAGGCAGTACTTTTTTTTTATTTTATTTTTTTCTTATTTATATTTTTTTTTTGTTTTGTTTCTGTTTTTTTTTTCTTATAGTAAGTTTTTCTTTGTACTTGTCTCGCTTGTAGCTGAATAAATGTTTCTTTCTTTCTTTCTTTCTTTCTTCTTTCTATATTATGTTAGTTATAATTATATAATACTGGTTTCTGACACTTACGCGAATATTAGACATTGAAATAAAACTACTTTTTACTTCGTCCAACAACTTAGTCTACCCGTGACCATGGTTGCTGTAAAGGATCCGAAACGTCGGGAATCAAATAATATCAATACAACAGTATACAGTATGTTATGTTATTATTATTTATTTTTATTATAATATTAAGCTCAGCAACATCTTTAGCAATGTGATGGTGCCTTTTTTAAAGTGCGGAATATCTTTTCCTTTGCCACCATACGTAGGCGGCAAGTTATTGTACCCTGTTAATGACAATAGGCTCGCCCCCTATTACATAGGACTTAAACATATGGGCGTACTGTGGTTGTACTTTAGTATTTTTTTTAAATTTTATGTAACTTGCATAGAAACCCTTGGGCCGTGGACCGCGAGGCAAAATACCCGCCTGATCGGAGGATCCTCCCGTTAGTTCCAGGGGCAGGACTTAGTCCCTCCACACTGGTGACCCCAGTAATACGTACCCCAGTGGTGATGTAATCCCAGTGTCTTCATAAGACAATCTAGACTAATGAGGTAGTCACGTATTTCATGGCCCATCCCAAATTCTCAGTGTCAATTATTTCAAATTAATTATATTAGCGATCTCAAACTAAAACAGTGCATTATAATGCGATTCGTGTCGGAGCAATGTTCGCGAAGTTATTGTGTCTGGTGATAGTCGGTGTATGTGTTGGTGATTATGTGGGTGATGACGAATATGTTGATGCGGTGATTGATATGTTGTTGAATGGTGGAAGCAGAGAGTTTGGGGTTTCCGATGAAGATGTGAACGGTGATTATTTTTAAATAGGTGTACGACTTCTAAGCTAGCATTTCTGGGCATATTAGTATTGGGTTTTTTTATGAAATTCTGATTTATGCCCGATTAATAGCAAGAGAATCGCCCCAAAAACATACTCTGCCTATTCCTTCAGGGTATACAGGCATTTTTATTTTGTCCAATACTGAGATTTTGCTTCTGTACCATGTGTTTAGAAACACAAATCTCACACCCACACGGAACACCTACTGTAGGCCATACAAATGTTGCTCCGTGCGGGGATTTAAGTCAAAAAGCTGTAACCTACACGCCATTTGAAACAAAAGATAGGCTATATCATTCCCCAGGATGCAATCTATCTCCTTGCCAATTTTTACCGAAATTTGATCAGCGATTAAGGCGTCAAAAGGTAATTTTTTTTTTTTTTTGAAAAAACGTTGCCCCACACTAGGATTTTCTCCTGTATCGTGGGTGCGTTTACAAACACAAATTCTCACATACACAAACGCCCAGACCCGGAACAACTACCTGTAGATCATACAAATATTTGCTCCGTGTGGGGATCGAACCCACAACACGTGGCGCAGAAGCCGATCGCTCAACCGCTACGCCAATCGTGTCGTCAAAAAAAATAAATAAATATATACACAGACAGCTAATTTCGCATCGATAATACAATATTAGGATCGATTCAACCTGCTGTAATAATACGACATGTAAATAAAAAACTTAGGAACCTTGAATTACATCCGATACGGTATCTTCGTTTACGTAAGTAAATACTTTATATGAGCGAACATCAATATCTGATGGAATAATATTAGTCTCAATAAAGTCCCAAAGTCTCAGTCTCAATAAAATGGTGGCTCAGTTAGTGCAATAAGTGGCTGCGTAGCGAGAGGTCGCACGCTCTTCGTGGCGATTTCTATGCCCGTACATAATCATGCATAAAACAGGTTTTTATAAAGAAAGAAAGAAATAATTTAAGACACAGTTTAGGCACAAATGATTACATTTTTTTATACCACTAAGCTGGCAAACAAGCATACGGCCCGCCTGATGGTAAGCGGTTACCGTCGCCTATAGACGCTTGTAACACCAAGCGTATGACTAGCGCGTTGCCGACCCTGTAAATTAAGGAGGAATAGTTGAGGTGGCAGTATAGGAGACATGTTGCCATGCATGATAGCAGCGGTAATAAAACACCACCGGTCCCCCCACTGCCAACACAACGCTTTCTCGCGGAGCTCTGGCGACCTTGCTCATCGTTAGGAATACAACATAGCATGGAGTTATGTTATTTGGCTAAGATTTTCTGGAAGGTGGAGGTACATCCCCAGTCGAACAGCTCCAATTGTGAGTGGAATTATTAGATTCCACTATGCCCTACCTCTCTAATCACAGTATCATAGTATCTAAAGGAGACAAACACAGGTTACATTAAATTATAAAAATATGTTGATACGTTCAGATATGTTCAGATATGTTCAGTTCAGCATTATTGCCAGTCTTCTAGTAGCCTGACGCTGATTTTCAACTCACCCTTTGAAATTGTGGCGGATGTAAATCAGTTTTCCATTTATTAATTATAACTAACTTTTATTTTGTATAATCCGACATACCTTAACGCAGATGGCAGACGATCGGTGAGAATTTTCTGTACTATAAAAAGAGATCATTTAAAGGACGGAAAATCCTCATGGATCGTCAGACACCTGCGGAAGCGGCTATTTGGACTTGTACAGACTAAAAACTGCCTAATCAACCTAGTGGTCCTGAGCGCGACTGCTACACTAAAGGTCCTGGGTTCGATTCCCAGGTCGAGCAAAGTGTTATTGGATTTTTCTATGAAATTCTCAGTAGCAGCTCAGAGTTTGGGATTTGTGCCCGGTTAATGGCAATAGCGGTTACTGTACAATAAAGAATATATTATTACGAGTATTATTTATAGCCTCGCCCCCTATTGGACCTAAACATACGGGTGAACTGTGGGTGTACATTAGTACGCCTCTGCCTAACCTTTCGGGGATACAGGTGTGATGGTATATAGCTTCATGTGGAGTCGTGTGTACGATGTGATAATGGTAATTATATTGACCTGCATTCAATTTTCAGGTGAAGAGCCAGTTTTGACCGGTGGAGTCTGGAAATGCGGCAGATGTGATAATATTGACGAATCCAAGCTTATATACTCCGAAGTAAATGATGTGGATGCTGAAATGATGACCGATGAGTCGGTGGACATACAGGTTTGTGAACTAGAACTATTTAGTCATGATTTAATAGATATTATGTTATAACACTTATTTAATAGGTTAAGAAAACCCTGTCTGACCCATTATTAGGTATCAAAATTTAAATAATTTTTTTTTAAATAAAATGTTGCCCCACTAGTGTTTTGTACTGTATCCTGGGTGCGTTTACAAACACAAATTTTCACATACACAAACGCACAGAGCCGGAACATAAGCAACCCATTATATGCCCACTACTGGGCACGGGTCTCAGAATCAGAGGGATTAGGCTATATAGTCCGCCACGCTGGCCTAGTGCAGGTTGGCAGATTTCACATGCCGACGAGAAAATCTCTCAGGCATACAGGCTTAAGCGCGTATAATTAACTATTAAGCCTTGGATTCGAACTCGAGACCTTTGACTTGGCAGTCCAACGGTCATACCACTAGCCAAGTCCGGCTCTTGGCTCTTGGCTCTTACAACTACTTGTAAAACAATCAAGCCGATCGCTCAGCCGCTACGCCTATTTTTGTGGCCTTTCGGATTTTTATGACCTATTTTAAGATATAATATATAATTTTTTTAAATATTTTTCTTTCAAATAAGGTTTTACAAGCATTTATGAAACGTTATGAGTCTAGTTGCACGGTTCCAAAAAGTTGATCTTATTTTTTTTATTTTTTTTAAAAACGTTGCCCCACTTTAGGATTTTCTCCTGTATCGTGGGTGCGTTTACAAACACAAATTCTCACATACACAAACGCCCAGACCCGGAACAACTACCTGTAGATCATACAAATATTTGCTCCGTGTGGGGATCGAACCCACAACACGTGACGCAGAAGCCGATCGCTCAGCCGCTACGCCAAACGTGTCGTCGTTATGGGGAAGAATCCGGCAAGAAACTCCGTCGACTTTTAAAATAAGTGGTATTACATGCTTCACTGATACATTAGTGCGATAATAGTTGCATCGACGTCGACATTATTAAAAGAAGGTTCCCAGCATTTGAGAACTCAATGTCATTATAAATAAATAATAAACTACGTGGAAAAACACACATAATCAAAGTATCTATATTCCTAGGTGTCTAATTAGACATCCTACGATGTATTAACATTTACTTTCAGTTACTAACTCCTAATCTTAATTGGTAAGATGGCATCGTACGATATCGAATAACCTGTAAAGTAAGTCATGTCGGTTGAGAAGTAAGGTAACTTGGTTTTCAATAGCTGTCACTGACCTTACCTTAAAGACGTAAATTCAGAATGTGAAGGCAATTTTCGACCTGGTGGGAGGGACTCGCGGTGGCATAGTTAGACATTGCGTCTGGTATATTTAACCAGTAGACACAGTTTCAAATCCTGCCCTTAAATTCCTTCACTAAAATAACTACTTCAATAAATTACTGACTAGGTTAGGCTACTGCGGCTAAATTAACCATCCATTTTTATTAAACTTTCAGATAGGCATATCGTTACCAGACATGAAGTGTGTGACGGTCAACTCAAACGTGGCGGGCGTGGTGCGGCGAGTCGCGGGCGCATGCAGCGGCAACACCGTCACACTCAGCGTTGCGCCCACGCAGCACTTCACTGTACAAGTTTATAATTAAAGAGGAGATCCAACAAGAAATTTGTAGTTATTAAGAAATGTAGTATATAAAAATATATAATATGGATATTGTAACTGCTTAAAAAAGGTAGTGCGGTTTTCGTGTGCTAACTCACTCACTCATTACATACATTCCATCAGTACCTACTTACCTACCTACTTCTTCGGTGCAGAAGATTTTATTGAACTTAATACTTAAAACTTAATACTTAAAACTACGTTTTACGGATATAATGCAATTCCCGACGTTTTTGGATTATTACAGCTTCCATAGTCGCGGATAGATTTCTTCAGTGTTTATACTTCTTCATAAGGCCATTTCAGGCTTTGTATATATATGGTATTTGCTGCAACTACTATGTCTGAACTTTAAAAGAAACCATGATTCTCTGAGTTTGTTTCGGTGTTTCTGCTCAGACGTTGTCAGTTAGGAATACATTGCACAATCATGTAAAAGTGACTTTAAAAGATCTATTTACATAAATAAATATCATGTATCATTTACTGATCACTGAATAAGAAAAAAAAACAATATATACAAAAAAAAAACATATCTAATAAAATCACCACTATATTCAGACAGAGTTGTACTTATGTACACCCACAGTTCGCCGGTATGTTTAGGTCCCATGTAATAGGTGACGAGCCTATTGCTTGGAGACAAATTCAGACTCTAAACTGCTACTGAATGAAATGAAAATATAGCAAGGAGACAGATTAATATCCTGTATACAATACACAAATAGTTTTATTGGGTTCAAATCCCACACACCCAAGTCGAATCCCCGAAGACCGGTCGCTGTTTGAAGGTTTCCTCCCGTAAACAAAAAAAGGGCTTCCTCCAGATGGATTTTCCTTTGCCGTTTAGACGAGTGATAATAAATTATTGCATATAATTACGAAAAGTCCGAGGTGTGGGCCTTGGATTTGAACTGGAGACCTACGACTTGGCAGTTTAATGGTCATATCCCTGGGGTGTCACTGCTTCCCGAGGGTGCTGACCACGCTTTCACTTTAACCAACCAGATGAAATTACTGAAAACAATACATAACAAAGTATATAAAAATATGTATAAATTAAATTATACTGCATTATAATTTATTGGTAATTATGCGTTTAATGATTATTAAGGTGACACTCACCTTTGACCGCAGACTCTCTATATAATTATATCTAAGTATCCTTACTCATATTATAAACGTGTGTTTGTGAGTATGGATGTGTGGATGTATGGATGTTTGTTACTCTTTCACGCCAGAACAGCTGAACGGATCTGGATAAAATTTGGAACACAGATAGATTATAGCCTGGACTAATACATAGGCTTACTTTTTATCCAAGTCGCACCCAATCCTGAAGTCCAGGCAGACAAAGTAGCGAGCAGAAGCTAGTATGTAATATAATATTAAATTAACCATTTAAAGAAACTCCTGACACAAAAATCTTTAAAAAGGAAACAAAATATTTATGTATTGTCCCTTTATGGTTAATTTTAATGTTATTTTGCCTCATTAGTCTAGTGGTCCCAAGCGCGACTGCTACTCTAGAGGTCCTGGGTTCGATCCCCAGGTCGAGCAAAGTGTTATTGGGTTTTTCTATGAAATTCTCAGTAGCAGCTCGGAGTCTGGATTTGTGCCCGGTTAATGGCAATAGGCTCGCCCCCTATTACATGGGACCTAAACATACCGGCGAACTTTGGGTGTACATTAGTGCGCCTCTGCCTATCCCTTCGGGGAATACAGGCGTGATGGTATGTTATGTTTAATTTTTATTAATTATCTGAAGCGGCGGCGATAATGTGGTTGCCGGTTCGAAACCGAACCGATTGCACTACCGACGTGAACCTGTTTAACATAATTATTTAAAATTTAACTTACATTAACTTAACAAGAATACTAGGAATGCGACCCACATTGCTAGTAAGCTTTATTAAATCTATAAAAAAAATATAAGTAGAATATTTTAATCCAACCGTCACCGTCGTTGTGTGGACCGTTGGACTGCCAAGTCAAAGGTCTCGAGTTCGAACCTAAGGCACGCACTTTTCGAAGTCATATTATGCGTATTAAATAGTTAGTAATTATCACGCGCTTAAACGGTGAAGGAAACCATCGTGAGGAAACCTGCGTGCCTGAGAGATTTTCTCGATGGCGTGTGAAGTCTGCCAACCCGCACTAGGCCAGCGTGGTGGACTATAGCCTAATCCCTCTCATTCTGAGAGGCGACCCGTGCCCAGCAGTGGGACAGTAATAGGTTGATTATGTATGTATGTATGTCGCCGTCGTTGTGTCGAGGACCGCTCATGTTTTTTTTTATTCTTGACCGCTAGTTTGCCTGATGTTGCCTCTGCTCCTGTTGAGAAAAATCATTCAGTCTTCAAGGAGCTTTTGCTTAGTAGGTATCTCGCAACCATACAACATGGTAGGCGCAGCGGCTGAGCGATCAGCTTCTTTGCCACTGGTCGTAAGTTCGATTCTCATGTATTTGTTCCGGGTTTATGTGTGTATTTGGGTTTATTAACGCATCCACAATAAAGGACCAAATCTTAAACATACTATCATGCCTGTATTCACCGGATTAGGCTAAGAGCTATAAGCTAGCTACTGTGTATTCGTCTGACTCCAGAAAAGACGGCAGCATAGTGGTCACGTGCTGCCGTGCACAGTAAGGTTCAGAGGAGTTCCCTTTACAGTCTCCCCAGGGATGACACCGAAAGGACGTTGCACAAGGGGGAGTTCTAGGGTGGTCTCTTAAGAGAACACAGTGCCCCCTTTCAAGTGCTGATCACCATCAGCACTTGAAAGGGGGCACTGTCAATCACAATCACTCATAATGATTTTAGTGGGTAAAAATCCCACACTTCTCGGTCTGGTCCCCGAAGACCGGCAGTGTAGGGCATAGTTAACTACAATTTTGTAATCTGGTTACTAATTACGATTAAAAGTAGTTAACTACATGTAGTTATGATTACATGTAACTTAACTACAGTAATCAAACTACATTATTTAGTTGTTAATTTGATTGCTGCAATCTAGTAGTTATAATTACTGATTATTATTTAACTTTTTTTTTTGCAATTAAATAAACATGTAATGTGAAGTAATACTATATGTTTTGGAATATGGCTGTAAGGATTAAAGTCGTAGATATTATGTACTTATACTCGTACTTATCAGATCTTAATTACTTTTTATTGACTTGTAATAAAAAAAAACTCAGCAAACATCAAATTGATTCAAATTATTTGCGAATCAAATAAATAACCAAAAAAGGTTGATTGGGTTAATCATTTAAATTAGCTTTTAGTACTACACGTTTTTCAAACATTTCATCCGATAGCCTGTGGGATTTGGGATGGTTTATCATAGTTGCGTATGAAAACAGTCTTTCCACTGGAGCCAAAGAAGGTAATGCGCTCTTGCTCTAACACACGCGACTACAACGCGATGCGCTAACTACAGTACGCGCGACATAAGTTGGCCGGACTGAAGTTAGCTGTTTGGTTGCGCAGTACACAATTTTTAACGTAAACAATCCACTGCGCATTAAAACGGCGAACTTCACTCCGGCCAACTTATGCCGCGCGTACTGTACCTACCAAACGACAAGTCGAAACACGCGCGATAGTCGTTCATGTACTTACATGAACGAATATCGCGCGTGTTGGCTTGTTTAATGACGCAACATCATTTTAAATCTGTAGTTATAAAAAGTAATCAAGTAATCGTGATTGCAACTACAATTAGTAGTTAGTAGTAAAAATTTTTAAGTACATATTTTGATTTTTTTATGTAGTTTGTAGTTATGATTACTTATTACTTTATGTAGTCGTAGTTAGTAATCAGTAGTTAGATTACATTTTGCCCAACACTGAAGACCGGTTGCCTTTTGAAGGTAAACAAAAAGAAAAGGTCCCATGTAGTAGGGGGTGAACCTATTGCCATTACCTGCTAACATTTGAGTAAGCTTATAGATTAAATTTATTTATTATTTATTTATTTATGCACACTAATAATAAAAAATAATAACATAAAACTTAGGACTACTACGTACAAAGGTACTGCTTATCTCTAAAGAAATCTCTTCCAGCAGACCTGCGAGAGGAGAGTTTAAACAAGAAATGTAGACAGAAGTGTGAAAATAATAGTAATAATAAGATAAATACTATATATTATACAAGTAAACACGTAACCAATTATAAAACAACATACACATATAATATAAATACATATAATACTTAAACAATAATATAATAAATAAACAAAATTACACAAATAAATAAAATAACAACATACATACATACAAAAGCTACAAAATAAAAAGTTGCAAACATAATGAGTTCAAGGTGCAGAAAGATAAAGTTCTTTGACTCGTTTCTTGAATATTGAAACAGTTTTACAGTCCCGAATATCAGGAGGGAGCGAATTCCACAACCTAACCGCATGCACAGACAGGGAGTAGGAATAGAAATCAGTTTTGTGGGACTGGAATTTGAGGACGGTACAGAGATGGGACCTGCAGGGAGAGCCAGCTGAATAAGTATAGGAAAAGCGTTCCCGCAGGTAGGAAGGGGCAGAGGGATTGTGTAGGATGTTGAATAGTAGACACAAAATCCGAGTATTCCTGCGAAGAATAGGCAGCCACTTGAGAGGTTTGCGAAAGTTGGAGACATGGTCGTACTTTTTTAGGTTGAAAACAATACGAATACATAAATTTTGCAGTCTCTCAAGTTTGTTTAAAAGCTCCTCGGTGGCATCCAGATAGCAAGCGTTGGCATAGTCAATAATGGGCTGAATTAAGCTTAGAGCAAGAGAGATTTTAGTTTTAAAGGGTAAGAAGTTCTGGAGACATTTCAGCGAGTGGAAAGCGTAATGTACCTTCCTACTGACATCTGCAACCTGAGCAGCCCATGACAAATTAGCATCAAAAGTCACCCCCAGATTTTTAACGGTAGCTGCAAACGGTATTGACACACCATCAAGGTAAAGTGGAGGTAAGGAAATGAAGTGAAATTAGAGGAAATGATCCTGGTGACAGAGTAAATAAAAATAGAGAAAAGAAGAGGAGAAAGGACACCACCCTGGGGAACACCTGCACCGAGGTCATTTAATTTTAATTTTACATCATAAGTGCATTGAATTCTGCTTACTGTCTGTTTGTTTTATATTACTGCATGATGTGATCTCCAGTAATTGAGGAAACACAAGGAATACCTATTATTGTAAATACTACTATAGCACGTAAGAGATATTCTTTGTAGTAGATCCTAATAAAATAAAATTAAAATAAACTGGGCACACACTTCGAGCTGTTACAGAGAATTTCATAGAAAATCCCAATAACACTTCACACTCAACCAAGGAATCTAGCCTAGGATCTATCAGAAGCCAACCAGTAGACTAAAGAAAAATTCTAATTCAATTCTAATTTCAAATATCTACATTTGTGTATTAAAAAAGAAGTTTCCTTTTAAAGACGAAACGGCAAATAAAAGTACCTTGTAATTTATTTAGTAAGACAAATAGAAAGTTATAAGGCGAATTTCAGCAGCAGCGTCGAAAGAGGTCGCCCTAAAAGGACGTACGCTGATCTTATTGGCTACGTCCAAAAAGGTCAGGTGCGTAGCACTCGCAACCGGCGCGTATGTATGAGAAGATGTATGAATGTGGAAGAAGCAAAAGAAGTATACAAGAATCTTAGCAAATGGCGGTTTATAATTTCTGCCTATCACTTTGGAAGAAAGGCGTGAGTACCTATGTATATAAATAAAACTGTCTCATTTATTTATTATGTAACAAAAGTGTTCTAATGTTCCTCACAACAACAGGCAGTGATCATTGTTTCGTTCAATTGTTTTTATTTAGACCTATTGTTTAATATCAATCCATTGATGATCTTGTTTCGTTATGTTGCAGGCATAATGTAAAGTCAGACTTTCTCTACATTTGTGTATCAAAAAATTGATACCGACGATAGTCTCTACTACAGGCAAAAATATTTAAAAAGTAACGGAGCGGATATTGAGAACATTTTTTATTTTTTTAATGGACCAGACATTGCAGTAATAAATTGTAGTTTCTTTTTTTCGTAAATCTGGATAAATACTTAGGTACCTGTCTAGGTCCCAACCTAGACAAGTCTTTCTGAGAAACAGATTTATAACAGTAGATACACGATAGAGACGCGTACATACGTCCGCGTCTATTCAGTAACATTTTATATATTTATTTATTTCAAATATACCTAATAACATTACATTATTTACATTATTCAGTAGCAATATGTAGAGAATCAATTGATGTTTGTGGTTTTTCTGTTATAGATAATTATGGAATGATAGTATCATTAACTGTCTTAAAACTGAGTATTTTGAGGTAGATCCCCTAACACGTAAATTTTTTCTTTTTTAAACTGTAAAATTCAATAAATAAAATAGATGCGGATAATACCACAGGACAACCCTAGATTTTTATATTCGTGATTGGATAAAACCTTAGGATGATCAATGGAAGAATTACGACAACTCTGATTGTACATTATTGATGCAACTTGAAGCAGTATTATTTGAATTAAATATTTATCATGCGCGATTTAGTCATAGCCTCAGTGTAGTCCGAAGTGTTTTCCGAAATAGATCACTGTGTCCCTTTTAATTTGAAAAGTAATACGTTTTAAAGTGAAGCTAGTATTGAAGATTATTAAAATGGTTCTGCTGACGTCAAAAGAAACGAAAAATCCGTCGGTTCCAGAATTTTACGCGGGAAAGTCTGTATTTATTACGGGTGGTACCGGATTTATCGGAAAGGTAACGTATTTATTTTATGGTGGATATTACTATCGCCTCGGATTTTCTTTTACTATTTTTAAGGGATAGGGGGGCAATCGAGCAGCCGGATCGCCTGATGGTAAGCGATTACCGCCGCCCATGGACACCCGCAACACCAGAGGAGTCACAAGTGCGTTGCCGACCTTTTAAAAGGATATTGGACCTCCGGTAACCACTCACTACCTAATACCTACAATGCAATAAAATCCGTAAAAAGCAGTTTTATTTCAATGTCTAATATTCGGGTAAATATCAGAAACCAGTTTGACATATCTACCTTGACGGAACATTATACAAGCGTAGGTACAATACTAATAATTGTGTTATTTACCTTTTGTTCTGTATTCATCATTTGGCCATTAATATTTATAAAGCAGTGGTTAATGACCAACAAATTACTTACAATGGTAATTTATGAACAATTATTAATGGAAACAAAATTATTGTTTTATATATCATTTTTTCTTTTATGTGTATTTTGATTTTATGGAATCTATAATGGGATTCCAAGCAGGTGGTAAGACCCAGAACGGCGGTGTTTGCCGTTTCAAGAAGTCAGCAGTTTGTGAACATACTCTAGACAAGGCCCAGCACTACATCAGATTTGATAAACCACAAGTCCTCGCAAAAGAAAACCGATTCCTTCCCAGGATGATCCGTGAGGCTATTGAAATTAAAAAACATCCAAATTTCAATAGAGAAGATGGCTGGGTCTTACCACCTGCTTGGAACCCCATTATAGATTCCATAAAATCAAAATCCAAGTCCAAAACTGCAAGACCGAAGGATACGGTGAGCTCGTTCTGCGTGAATCGGATCGCCAATAATTAACAAAAATGTAAGGTAGCTGTTAGTAATTGTAACATTAAGACGTCCAACAACTTAGTCTACCCGTGACCATGGATGCTGTAAAGGATCCGAAACGTCGGGAATCAAATAATATCAATACAATGCGATAAAATCCGTAAAAAGTAGTTTTATTTCAAGATTTACTTATGATTTATTTCAATTGCAGGTTTTCATAGAGAAACTCCTGTACAGCTGTCCTGATATTGACAAAATCTACATGCTCATACGAGAGAAGAAGGGACTGTCAATTAGTGACAGGCTTAAACAATTGCTTGATGACCCGGTAAGAGAACCACATTTCTTAATTTTTTTTTATAACAATAATAAACATTTGACAATAATTTTATTGTGGTAGTCAGAAGCCTGAAGATAGGTATGGCTCAGAAATTGGGTTGCGGAGGTCTGATAACAGTCCCAAAGTGTAAAAGTATCTAGTATTTGTGTCTTTGCAGTATCATAGGCTATGTTTTTTTTAAATGACAATATAGCCGGCAACAGAGAAAGCAGACCCGAAAAAAAAATTTACTTGATTTTAACAATGGAGGTGTCTTAAGATTTATCTTAATCCCCAGAATATCGTGCGGTACATGGTATTAAAGGAAATCCAATATAGTTAACACTGAACAAATGAACAGTGTACCCGCTGGGACTTTCTTACTGCTAGCGCCATCTCTATATAACGAAGAACAATTTATGTTTTTTTAATAATATAAATTAAATTGTGTGTGAAACTTGCATCCTAATAGTAAATAAATTTGCATGAGCCATCAAAAAGTATCAAATAAAAACGAAAGCTTAATAAACTTTAAGATTGCACCTAGGTGTAGATTTTTTTTCTATTTTCACAAACAGTGGTATCCAGTTTAAAGCTGTGGTCGCATTACAGATCATAATAACGGCATGCGACGACGGCTATAAACTAGATACCACTGATATGTTTCGTAGTTGGGTTTTATTTTATTAACCTTTCATTTTTATTTGTGAAATGTGTTGATGTCTTTTTTTAGCTGTTTGAAAGACTCAAGGACAAAGGACCGACAGATTTGGAGAAAATTGTTGTAATACCTGGTGACATAACTAGTCCAGATTTAGGAATTACAGCTGATTATGAAAACATTTTGATAGAAAAGGTCAGTAATAACTACCACAGCCAGAGACGTCAATTAAAGTTGATTAGTCATTAACTAATACCCGTGTAAGTTGAGTATTGAAAATACTTCGGATTTTCAATACTCACAAATAGTCTCAAATAAGGAAAAATAGGACAAGAATATATTAACCATTGTCATTAAATATTTTAATAACATTAATTGAAGTTTCTGAGTATGGCGGTAAGTTTTTCCCCGTGTGGGGGTTTTTTTTAATATATTTCTGTTGATTTATTTGATGTGTATTTTGTTTATTATGCAGACATGCGATTGGATTGGGGACAGGTTAGAATCCTATTCCTCACTGCCTTTCAGATAGGCATCTGGTAAGAGGCGTGAAAACTCGCTTGGTGGTAGGACCTCTTGGGGTCTGACTGACGACCACCCTTACGTTGCAGTCTGTGGTAAACTACCTTGGTGTGTGTTTCGACTTTTGCACGCAAATTTCCCCTCGGTTGCAGCGGTTCTGGCAGTCTGTAGTCCATAGGGCCTCGTAAGGGTCGGCAACACATCAGCAACTCCTCTGATCTGGACGATGACTACTTACCACTAGGTGGCTAGTCAGCTATTTTGCCAGCTTAATCAATAAAAAAAAATAACAAAAAAGTTTTACTTAAACAAATAAATACATTGTAATAAATATAGCTTGTAAGGTACCTACTTACTAACATAAACAAAACATTTTGTCCGTCCGTCTCTCTGTCTGACTGATACCGCTGATCTTCGAAACGGCTAGACCGATTTTGACGGTACTTTCACTGGCTAATCTGATGTTATAATGAATAATTTAGGGTACTTTTATAGTAAGTAAATACGAGTGACACGGCCGGCAACAACTAGAAAAGTGATTATACAAAATCGATTTGGTCGTTCACCTGATCGGAGGTGTCACTAGATGGCGTTGACCGCGCGTGAGGCCAACTATCATAAATAATTAAGAAAATAAAAAAAATTACCTGCCTTTTTAAAAATAGAACTGCTTTTTTGAAGTCTTCACTATAAAATAGGGACTATTATATTGCAGGTGTCGGTAATAATACATTCAGCTGCTACGGTGAAGTTCAACGAACCTCTTCCAGTTGCGTGGAACGTAAACGTGGAAGGTACGAGGAAGATGCTGGCGTTGAGTCGAAGGATGAGACGGCTGGAGGTGAGCAATTATAGATCTGTGAATGCGCTTGCGACCGTGGTCAGTGCACAGTTGATCAACTCAGCAACTAAGCAACTCAGCCAACTATACGAATGTACGTAGGCCTAAACGTAGACCATTTCCCTTAAAGGTCTCCGCTTACACGTACGTTCGCTCACAGATTAGCGGATCGGTATGACCTGAATGAAAGCTGGAATGTATGTAACAATTGCTTCGGGTGTGCAAAAAAAATATCGATAAAGAATTAATCATCTTTTCTTATAAAAATATCGATATTTACTTTTGGAGTGTGGATTTGTGCCCAGCTTATGGCAATACGCTCGCCCCCTATTACATGGGACCTAAACATACCGGCGAACTGTGGGTGTACTAATGTACACCTCTGCCTAACCCTTCGGGGAATACTGGCGCAATAGTATGTATGTGTGATGAATTTTCCAGGCCTTTATTCACATATCCACGGCGTACACGAACACAAATAGAGAAGTGGTGGATGAAGTTCTGTACCCTCCACCAGCAGATATCAATGAAGTATACCAGTTTGTTAAGGAAGGAGTCACCGAGGAGCAAACGAAGAAAATATTGAGTAAGAAACATAATAATATAATATAAATAATAATAGCTTTTATAAAAATCTCTAACTTTGTCATTAGTTCTATAAAGCTAGCAGTGGCAAATCGTTAAAAAAATATGAGAATTTGTTGCTACATAATCAACTCATTATACTGTCCCACTGCTGGGCACGGGTCTCCTTTTAGAATGTGAGGGATTAGGCTATAGTCCACCACGCTGGCCTAGTTCGGGTTGGCAGACTTCACACGCCATCGAGAAAATCTATCAGGCATGCAGGTTTCCTCAAGATGATTTCATTCACCGTTTAATCGCGTGATAATTAACTATTTAATATGCACATGACTTAGAAAAGTCAGAGGTGCGTGGCTTGGGTTTGAACTCGAGACCTTTGACTTGGCAGTCCGACGGTCATACCACTAGGCTATAACTGCTTTATTGCTAATTCGTTGCTAATTAGTTACCAAAATGCCGATTTTCTTGCTCAAGTCGATGACAGAAAATCGCAATTAATGCCAGTTTTATATCAAGATAGCAGGGACACTGTGGCATAAACTAGTAAATATCGAATCAACTGATAGGCACAAATTTGTTGCTAATTTATTGCTGGAAGACTAGAATTATAAAAACTTAAAAAAACTCCGATTATTCAATTCCGCAAAAAAAATCCGGTACATGCTACCTCGAAACGCAGATATTTTTAGCCTAATAGCTTTAGAGAATTTGTTGCTGGTGAGGATTGAAGTACTAAGTCCAAAGAGCCAGTAACAAAATAGTACCACAAGATCGGCTGATTTTTCAAGTCGGCAATGATTTTCCGGTACATGCATGTTTTCCGTCATTGGCTTAAGCAACCAAATCGGCATATATATTTGCCAATTTGCCATTGCTAGCTTGATAGAGCTGTAACGAGCGCCATCTATCGGTTACCATGAGTAACCTTAGCCACTCGTAAAGATTGCAACACTTAGAATTTAAATACAGTCATCATAGGCTACTAACGCCATCTATTAGCACTTAACGTTGCCACAACGTTACTACAGATGTGTATAATGAAGATCCTGCAAGCATACAAATCTGTCGCCAATATAAACCGTGAAGGCTCATGCAAAGAATCATTCGATCGCTAGGAACCTTAGAGAGCGGAGGCCCCGCTGATCCCTCTCAAGGATAATTCTCGACCTGACCGGCAGCCACGCAAGCCATTAGGTACGAGGTTAGCTAGGAGGACAAGGGAGTCCGAAGGCCCCGCAATTTCACCCCTTAGTTCGCATTAGGGTTGCTATGTATGCACATACTTTGTAATTGAGTAAATAAAATAACATATAAGACTTACCCTACAGTGCTCTGTATATATGGTATAGGACTGCAGTTTGGTTGTTTGTTGTTTTTTTCCTACCCGAGACAAATAGTTACATGTATGCTCCACGGGTATTTGTTTCTATCCCTCTGCGACAGAGATCGTGCCAAGTACGGAAGTTCTCTTTAAAAAAAAATTAAATATCTGTTTCAACTCTTACATGCTCTCTATTTTTCGCGTTGTATTCTGATCTACGATTATTCATTTCCAGACGATCGTCCAAATACTTACACATTCACGAAAGCTTTAACGGAGCACCTGGTTGCGGAGAACCAAACCTTCGTGCCTACTGTCATCATCAGACCCTCATGTGGTAATTACCCATCACAAACCTAAAGACGTCTGCCCACTACACCGTATCATACCATGACCGTACTACGAACATGTCAGACAGAAAAATATTCTTTGCATTGAAAGAATACCCACGTGACCGTTCCGTCACTGTCGCATGTCATGCACAGAGGGCATCGGCACCAATAAAATATTCTCGCCAAGAATTTTTGACGCTCCGTGCATGGCATAGTCTCATACTTCTGAGTACAAGGAATATTTTTTGAACGAGAACCATATGGATATGAGAAGCGGATGATATGCGGATGGTACGGTGTCGAACATCATTTTGTACAGGTATGATACGCTGTTGATACGCTCTAGTGGCCATAGTAGTTGGAGTCGTGCTCGTATCCCCGCCTGATACGCTCCTTGTACGATCATTGGTATGAGATGGTTTAGTGGGCAGAATCGTGATCGTGATCTGCCCATTTAAACGATCGGCCCACGACATATATAAAATGATTAACGATCATCGTTGTTTAATATTGTTTTCTCAACTTTATTACCTCGTAAAATATATAAAAGATTAGTGTCAAAGACTTTAGGTTTATATTAGTTAAAATGATGTCTAATAGTTTTAAGATTAAACAAAGTTGGATTTTTTGCATAGCAATGAGTTCATGATGGTTTGGACATGTTGAGAGAATGAATGAAAGACGATTAACGAAAGGAATTTATAAGGCAAATGTCAGCGGCAGCGTCGGAAGACCCTAGAAGGACGTACACCGATCTTATTGGCGAGATACATACTTCAAAAAGGTCAGGTTCGTAGTACTCGCAATGGGCGCGTATGTATGAGAAGATGTATGAATGTAGGGGAAGCAAGAATGGTAGCAAGTGGAAGTCTATAATTTCTGCCTACCCCTGTGGGACAAAGACGTGAGTATATGTATGTATGTAGACAATAATAATAATAACAGAATCAGTCGCAACCCTGGTTAGCCTTACAGCTTTGCGTATACTTAGAGGTTCAGCTTTTACTGGAAAGGTGTGGCCCATTGTGCAGCTGTGTGTCGGTGAATCATATTATAATTAATCAAGAGTGGCCATTTTAGTAACCCCACTGGTCGCTGTGGCCACTACCCGGAATTGTGGTTGTATTGCGTTTACGTGCCCCACCAAATTCAAATTTCAGTTGTCCTTTGCACATTGCACATTGATATGTCCCGGGTGGGGACGGGTTAGATCATATCTATAGATGTCTATCTTGTATGACATGTCTGTCTCTTACGAGATAATCTCCATCTCCATCCTCTCCATAGTAGATCGCAGTATCGCATAACATCAGGCGAACTGGCGGTCAAGCGTAAGCCTATCACGAATAAAAAAAGGTATCCTTTCGCAAAAGTAACTTAAAAGAAATAGACAGGCGTATATCAATCACATGGAAAAAGTTCTGGGGCTATAAAGAAGTTATGAAGTCTATCATGGATTGAACATTAAAAAAGAAAGTAATGGATTCATCCCTCTTACCCTGTCTCACATCAAACGTGGATTTTTTATTCAACAACAAACAGAAAGCTAACATCACCTCAAACACCCTCAGAACATAGCTCCCTAATAATAAAATTGAAGGACACAGAGTCCGTCACAGAGCACTAAGAAACTAGACCGGCGTGATAGACGCCTTGTCCTTTGCACAAGGTCTGAAATGGAGATGGGCGAAGGTGAACGTAGACCGTAACTATGTGGAGAGGACCTCATGAGCACAGAAACAGAGGGAGCTTACATTTATTCCCAGTGTAGTATTTTGGACGAAATGGTGGGGTAGGAACCTAGACTAAGAGTATCTGAATCCGAATAATAATTTTGATTAAATTGTATTTCAATTACGATTAATTTTGGTATTAAGTTTATATGGAAAATTCGGTAAGTGAAACCGTGAGCAAGCTTGTCTTTTTTTTATGAGATAGAAGGGCAAACGAGCAGTCGGATCACCTGATGGTAAGCGATTACCGCCGCCCATGGATACCCGCAACACCAAAAGAGGAGTCACAAGTGCGTTGCCGACCTTTAAAAGAGGATTGGGCCTTCGGTAACCTCACTCACTCGGCGAAACACAAGGTAAGCGTTGTTTAACGCCGGTTTTCTCCGGTCGAGCCGGCCTATTCGTGCCGAAGCATGACTTTCCCACGTGTAAAAATATATATTGTCTGTAATAAAATCTGTTTATTTTTTTAGTGGCAGCAATCAACAATGACCCTATAAAAGGTTGGCTAGGGAACTGGTATGGTGCTACCAGTCTGACTGTATTCACGGCAAAGGGTCTCAATCGGGTCATTTGTAGTCATAGTAACCATATCATCGATCTGATTCCAGTGGACTACGTCACCAACCTAATGATTATCGCTGGTGCAAAGAGCAGCAAGTATGAATTTTTCATTTTGAAGAACAGTATATCCAAAGTCAACCATCATCAATCTAGCTTTTTCATACTAGGAAATAGCTAGATTCCATTCTAACCAAATACAGCTCAATATTTTTTCATTTTTTTGTTCATTATATGTAAAAGTGGGGTATTATATTTAATAAAACAATATTGATGCTTTTAGGTCTACTAAACTGAAGATCTATAACTGCTGCAGTAGTTCCTGCAACCCTATAACCATCGGGAATTTTCTGGATTTGTTTATCAACGATGCCATCAAGCGGAAGTCTTGTGAGTTCTACTGGTATTTTACGATTGGTAGTTCAGGGCTGAGGGTTGCTATGAACTCCTCCTCCTCTCCATGCATCCTGGTAAAAAGGGACCCTTTGTTTGCGACTATAGTATCACTGCGAGCCTAGTCGGTCTATTGTAATCGCCACTCATTGAGTTGAGAGTTCACCAGTAAGTCTTGCAGTTACTATGAACTGCAGGATTTTCTTAGGGCTACCTAAGCATCTTTATTTCATCTGCTTATGTTTCCTTAAATGATGTCACTGTTGCTAATGCACAAGTGTAGTGTTGTGTATTAGCGTCACTTTTGTATTGGCAACAGTGACGCTAACGCGTAAGTGCAAGTAAAGAAATAATGAAAATATACGTCAAAGAACACCCATGTTTAACACCACTAGATGTACCCATACTTCCCATAAAACGCAGTAGAAAATATATATATGTACATAAATACCTACTTATATTCACGCCTTTTTTCTTTTCTTTCTAAGAGTATGTAAAATCATTTAAAACCACTAATAATGCTCTTAGTTAAAGTTGATAATGTTTTTATTGGCGATTACGAGGAGATGCTTTGTCACTTTCGCAAAATTAGTGTCAGTATTGAATTCCCCGTGTGGGTAAATGTCATAATACTGTTCCTCGCTCAAATATGCATCTTGTAAGAGGCGAGAATATATCTAACTTGATTGGTAGTAGGACCTCTTGGGGTCTGACTGGCTGGCGACTTGGGATTCTGTAGTAAAGCACTTTGGTGTGTGTTTCGACTTTTGTGTGTAAGAGCCAGTTCCTCCTCGGTTGCTGCGGCTCTGGCGGTCTGCAAGTCCGTAGGGGCGCTTATCGGTCGCTAACGTATCAGCAAGTCCTCTGGTGTTGCAGGTGTCCATGAGGGACGATGACTACTTAACACCAGATGGCTCGTAAGATCGTTTGCCGACTTAACTAATAAAAAAAATGTATGGCATACGCACGATTTTACGTCACAACCGTTCGCATTGAAAATACTTATAACTTCCTTATTTGTGAACCGAATTTAAATTTGTCTTTGTTCTTCAGTTCTATTTATAGTCAACTTTTTATGAAAATTTAAAAACATCAGTCAGCTTGCTTATATCCTGAATCTAGTTTTGAGCCTGTTAATGATATTTAAGAATGTTATATATTATTCTGCGATGAAGAAATAATGGACTGTTTTTTTTTAGATTCCATACCGTTTCCTAATTGGTACATGTTCACGAGATATAAATGGATGGTCACGCTTATAAGTGTGTTGCTACATCTGATACCAGCATATTTTGCAGACATTTATCGACGCCTGATTGGGAAGAGTCCTCGGTATGTTTTTGTTTTATGACTTTTTATTTAGCCTTATACCACCTAGAAGCTATGGCAGCGCAATTAGGACCTGAAGCCTATTTTATTAAGTATGTCAAAATAATTTTTTTTAATGGCAGTGATACTGATAACGACAATACAGCCAATGTGACAGTGACATGGAAAAAGCGTGTGAACAGAATCAACATTGAATGAATTCAATTTTTTTATTTTTGAAATATTGTCTCAATAAATCTCTCAATCCTTACGTCATTTAGTGTCATGGGATGACCATAAATAATTAGTAATAAATAATCGTCCTAGCCTCGTCCCAACTATACACTATGTAAAAAAATCGCTGCCACCGTAAGTATTACCATTTTTTGGATGGATTTTTTCTTGTAAATTGTAAATTATTATATAAATAGAACCGGATCTCGATACCTAACAATACCTTCACGGGTCGGACAGGGATATATTCGGGACAACTACCAGTCTTACCAGATGCAGCTGAATATCTTCAGTATTTTATACAAAGCGACTGGCATCAGACCTCCGCAACCTAGAAAGAAAGAAAGAAATACTGATATTCGAAGGATAGACTAGTTTTTAGTTTTTTGTAATTCTTACTACCACTAATCATTGTCATAAGTCGATTGCTTTACGTGCTCTCCGAGGTACAGAGTGGTCTCGTGGTGTTAAGAAAGGCCAACCTTCCACGATTTTACGCATCGACCGCGTTTGGCGTGTTGATTGGTGATTTCCGTGACCTTCACCACTCTCCACCAATCAGAGAGCCGAACGCAGTCGATGCGTAAAATCGAGTCGGTGAAATGAAACTCGCACTTTCATTCGCACACACGAGTTTCATTTCACCGACTCGATATTGCAAGAGAATAAATAAAATATAATTAATATTGATAATTGCAAGTATACATTTTAATTTAGCGCGTTTTAAAGCGTAATTTATACTTAGCCATGAGCCATAATAATTATTTTATTTGATGACTATTAATTGATTTTTCTCATCAGGTACATGAAACTCCAATCTATTATCACTCAGACGCGAGGCGCTATGGACTTCTTCACGAACCATTCTTGGGTGATGAAGGCAGAGAGAGTGAGAGCGCTGTACGCGACTCTTTCTCCCACTGACCAGTGCATGTTCCCTTGCGACCCCACATCGATTAATTGGATTGATTACATACAACATTACAGTTGGGGGGTTAGAAAGTTTTTGGAAAAGATAAATTAATAATAATTTAGTCAATTATTTTATTGAAATAATAAAGAAAGACTGTATTTAGCGTATGTATTAGGCTTGTTCTACGAATTACGAAAATTTTAGAGATACAAACTGAATAAAATATATTCTAAAATCCATGGTACAAAATAATATATTCAATATTAACAATAATTCCTTCGTATATACAAAATTTGTGTTAAATTATAATTTTGTTTCAACATGTGGTATATTGTTTTGTAATAATTTACATAAATTGATGACCCAACCTAAATTTAGGTCGAAATTACGACCCAATGTACTAAAATAGCTGCAAGTAATTGCGGCCCAGGACTTAGATTAAGTATTATAATGTAATATTTTTGACTAATCTCTTTTAGTGGTATTTCTTTTACTTACTTAAACTATTGCAAAAAATATATTATTGAAATAATTTGTCAATTTTTGATTACATTGAATATAGCGTGTTTATTCAACCGAAAAATTGGTTTATTTATCGTCATAATTTTAGATCGCTGGGTATTAATTTAAAGATTTTTAATTTGGTCCGGAATGTGTAAATTTTTTTGTCAATTAAATTAGGTTGTTGGGCCATACGAGGCTATGTCGAACTAGTGAGTAACTTTTCTATAAAAAAAATGTTAAATTGTAACGACAAACTGAATACTTAAAAAATCACACAGATCTAAAGAAATCGCTATTGAAATAATATATTTTACTAAGTTAATTAGAAAAAAAAAAATATTCTGCCTGGCGCAATATTTAATGTACCAAAATGTTCTAATGATTCTGTCCAATATAATGTTGAATATAATATGTAGGTAATGATTATTTTTAATACATGTGATGTTAATAAAAAATAATGCAACTCTCAAGATGTTTCTCCGGCTGGCATATTTTTTTTTCTAAGTATTATGTAGAAATCGTACAACGTACTTGTATAATAAGTACACCCAGACTCAAAGAAAATATCTGTGTAGTGGGAATCGAACTCAAGACACGCACGTCTGACTTTTCGAAGTTATATGCGTATTAAATAGTTAATTATCACGCGCTTGAACGGTGAAGAAAAACATCGTGAGAAAACCTGCATGCCTGAGAGATTTTCTGGATGGCGTGAGAAGTCTGCCAAACTGCACTAGGCCAGCGTGGTGGACTATAGCCTAAGCCCTCTCATTCTGAGAAGAGACCCGTGTCCAGCAGTGGGACATTATAATGGGTTGATTAGAAGATGAAGTTGCGGGCAGAAGCTAGTCGTAAGCGGTTATTTACACACATACATACATACTTTCATACTTCTTTTGCTTCTTCCATCCTCATACATCTCATACTCACACGCCGGTTGCATGTACTCTATGCACCTGAACATTTGAAGGACCTCGCCAATAAGATCGGCGTATGTCCTTCTAGGGCGCCCTCTACCGGCGCTGGCGCTCACATTCGCCTTCTAAATTCCTTTCATGAATCGTCTTTCATTCATTCTCTCAACATGTCCAAACCATCTCATCATAAAGCGGTAATTTCTAAAATTATTATGCTAAACTTCTGAGTGCTTCAATCCGTTAGCTAATGTACCAAAGTAAAGAAGTCTCGACTCTCTTAGTATTCCAAGGACACGGTATCTACACAAAAACGCTGTGACTAAAAGTAGGTAGCTCTTAGACACTGTAACAGAATTACCTACTTACTTGGAAAATATAATTCATGAAATCCTAAAACTTTATGAGAAAGCGTTGGTATTTCACACTACTCAAAATGTTAAGAAAATATGAACCTATGAAAATATAAACTGCCTCATTAACCTAGTAGTCCCAAGCATGACTGCTACGCTAGAGGTCCTGAGTTCTGTTCCCAGGTCGAGCAAAGTGGTATTTGGTTTTCTATGAAATTCTCAGTCTGGATTTGTACCCGGTTAATAGCAATAGACTCACCCCCTATTACATGGGACCCAAACATACCGGCGAACTATGGATGTATACATGATACATCTCTACCTAACCCTTCGAAGAATACAGGCGTGAAGGTATGTTATGAACCTTTAATGGACTTCCTCATTGGTTCAGTGGTTGCGAGCATGGGTGCTGAGTGTGAAGTTTGATGTTTGGTTACACAACAAAGTGTTATTATGAAATTCTTAGAAGCTATGTTTGAATTTGTCCCTCGTTAGTGGCAAAAGATCGACCCCACATTGCTTGGGGAAGTAATACATGGATAATCTGTAGGTTAGCACACAACGAGTAAGCTAAACATTTGAAAAAATATCATTTACGAAAGAAAGAAGCAATGGCACCTCAAGTAGTGATAAAGAAATTAAACATCATTGGCAGCGGCCTTGGGAACTTAGTTGGTTAAAACACCGGTGTATTGATCCAAAGGAACCAGGTTTAAACCCTGCCTATGAACAATTTTTTTTTTAAAAAAAGCTTACTAACAATGTGGGTCGCACATTACTAGTATTCTTGTTGACCCCTCGTGCTAAGCTAAATGCCTGTGTTACGAGTGGGTTCACGTCGGTAGTGTAATGGGTGGGTTTCTATCCGGCAACCACATGATCGCAAGTTCGACGCACTAGCCATTACCGCCGCTTCTTTCGCCAAAAATAAATAAAAAAGCCATTAGGTATGATATTTCTTTCTGTACCTAATAGATCTTTTAAAGACACTTTTTCAAGTCAAATTTTATAAAATTCTGTTGTCCTCTAAGAAGAAATACTGATACCTACAAACTCAGAGAATCATGGTCAAGTAATAAACTGCAATTAATCTTAAAGTAATTATATTTTCGGTCTCAAAGTCTGTAATTTTCCAACGTTCTTCAAAATACTTAAAATACCTACAAAATTTATTTTAAAAATCTGGTCTAGCGAAAATATCAGAGGCTGTATTATTTAATAATTTTACCTGCCAATCTCCGGCAACTGGAAAGAGACAGAAAACTTCACAAAATTAGTTCGTTAAAATTAATCAAAATTAATTAGATTTCACGAGAGAAAAGCTTTATAATTAAATTGGAAGTGTCGGATCAAAATCATTCCTTACTTGTTTCCCTCGGTCTTGATGTTTTTGATTTCCTTCGTGAAGGTTTCAAAATTATTTCCTTATTTATAACCACCTCGACCCGCCTGCGGTTTTACCCGCGTTGCTCTGCTCCTATTGGTCGTAGCGTGATATTATATAGCTTATAACCTTCCTCGATAACTGGACTAGCCAACACATAAAGATTTTTTCAATTCAAACAAACAAACTCTTCAGCTTTATAATATTAGTATATATACAAGAGCTAACAAAATGATCGCTCGTAGGAGTGTGCCCTGCCCCTTAATGCGATCTGCTAATTATGGCGGATCAAAAACACCCTACGCACTCTTTCAATGTATTTATTTTATAACATAACATAACATACCATCACGCCTGTACTCCCCGAAGGGTTCACCCACAGTTCGCCTGGTATGTTTAGGTCCCATGTAATAGGGGGCGAGCCTATTGCCATTAACCGGGCACAAATCCAGACTCCGAGCTGCTACTGAGAATTTCATAAATATACTCAATAACACTTTGCTCGACCTGGGGATCGAACCCAGGACCTCTAGCGTAGCAGTCGCGCTTGGGACCAAAAGACTAATGAGGCAGTCAGTCATTTATTTTATTTATTTATTTACTAGTTCTTCGCCCGCGGTTTCACCTGCGTTGCCCCGTTCCTAAGGGTTGTAGCGTGATGTTTTATAGCTTAAAACCTTTCTCATGAATCACTCATTTTCCCAACATTTCCCTTCACTGCTCTGCTCCTATTGATCGTAGCGTGATGAAAAGTATACTATAACCCAGGAGTATGAAGAACAATTGTACCAAGTTTCGTTGAAATCCGTCGAGTGGTTTATGTTTCTATAACGAACATACAGACAGACAGACAGACAAAAATTTTGTTAGACAGACAAATAGTTATTTTGGAAATATATTTCATATACAGAATTGACCTCTCTACAGATTTATTATAAGTATAGATTACTCTTTATTGTACATCAAAAACATTGATACAGACAAGACATAATCTAAAATAAAATGTAGCACAAATACAGCACTACCAATTCTAAATACAACAGTCAGTTTCATAATAAAATAGTACAAAATTGAAAAGTAGTAACTAAATAGGTTATTTTCTCCTTGTATTAGTGCTCCTAGCATATTAGAGAAAGAAAGAAAAAAAAAATTTATTAAGCACAATAATTATTACTATAGTTACGTACTTACGTCTAAATCGTGTGCCCCAGGATTGCGGTGTTGGATTTATTAAGCTATTGCATAGCTTCTATCGCGGGCCTTGAGCGTGGGGACCGAATCCAGAAATTCCGTAACGAAAAAAACCTAGCACGCTTGTCTCTTTAGTTCAGCAACCCGCCTTTAGGTGGCATTGGTTGTATTGCATAAGTTGATAAAAACCAATGCCACCTAAAGGCGGGTTGCTGAACTAAAGAGAAACACGCTTGTCTCTTTAGTTCAGCAACTAGCCTTTAGGTGGCATTGGTTGTATTACATAAGTTGATAAAAAACGCTATGCAATAGCTTTACCGCGGCAGTCCCCGAGTGCCACACTAATTTTAAAAATAACTTAGTAGTTATCGTCGCCCATGGACACCTGCAACACCAGAGGAATTGCTGATGCATTGCCGACCCTTAAGAACCCCTACGGACTGCAGACTGCCAGAGCCGTAGCAGCCGAGGCGAACTGGCTCTTACGTGCAAAAGTCCAAGGTGCTTTACGACAGATTCCTACCACCGAGCAAGTCAGATATTTTCACACCTCTTAAGGGATGCATATCTGAATGGCAGTGAGGAACAGTATTCTAACCCGTCTCCACACGGGCAAAAATTACTATATATGGTAAACACTTTCCTGAGTAAACACTTTCATGATAAATGAGGCCATAAAACATAATCCACGTCAACATAAAACGTAATGTAGCCAATTGGTATATTTTTTCCAAATAACCTAGACTAAAACTTCCTATGGGCCGTGGTTCTACCCACGTTGATCTTGTTTTTCCAAATCACCTAGGGATTTTCTTAAATCCTCTGTTAGTTGATACCCTTTGAAGAATCAGTTGCGGCTCTTCAAAAGAGCTAAAAGCCAGGATTGAAACCCTGTTTGGAAGACGCACACCTTACCAGTCGGCTACCTGCGCTCGCTAAAAATTAAATGCGCTTATTACGAATTTCAATTTCAAAGTTTGGTATACAGTCAAAATCTGAAACAGAAAACAGCGGCTCTTTGAGCTTCCGAAACATCGATATATCCGGCATCTGTCTCTGTGTCTAAAAAGTTTGCCGACCTATGCCCTAGGGTAACCAAATTTATCCACCTATCTCTCTGAAATTTCGTGATTAATCTGCTCATGTATCCGAACGCTCATTACGTGCGAATGCTCTGTGTGAACTTCAACGGAAATCAAAAAATCGTAACGAGCATTTAATGTGTCAAACATTGACGTTATTACTTTGACATCCTGCTAATGTTGCCATAAATCATGTAACGCCATTTGAAGCAATGTGTTGCCAGGAATAAATATTTTGGATCGAATTACATTATTGCTGATGGCAGCATGAACATTTTATGATTATAAATTGATTTTTTTTTAAAGCTTACTAGCAATGTGGGTCTCACATTACTAGTATTCTTGTTAACCCCTCGTACTAAGCTAATAAAGCTTGTATTACGAGTAGGTTCACGTCGGTAGTGCAATGAGCGGGTTTCGAACCAGCAACTACATGATCGCAAGTTCGACGCCGTAGCCATTAGGCTACCGCTGCTTGTTAAAAATAACTGTATTTATTAAATAAAATTTAATATCTAGTGAATCAATCTATAGATGAAGAATAAATTTGAAATTCCCTACATATACCATATACTCGTATATATACAGTATGTTAATTAACAAAGGGCGTTCCCGCTAACCTGTAATAATATAGCGTACGTACATACTAAATAATTCCCATCAAAAATAAAGATAAAAAAATCTCGACAAAAACAATATTTATGATAAAATACCTAGTTACAATTCTGAAACATCCTGTTAGAACTCAAAACAGTGGCGTGAAATAGTATCTACCGTATTTACGATGCCCACATCGGCAACATCGCGCAAACTGCGCATATACGGAGTGTTTCTTTTACGTAGCCGTTTATTATTTTTTATGATCTTTGAAAATAAAAATATTTTTATTATTATTTTGGTTAAAATGTCTTTCTTATTAATTTTGCTACTTTTTTGTACAATCAAGAATATATTATTGTGGGATTGATTGAGTGTGTATCCGAATGTTGTTAGTAAGTAAGCATATGATGGATGAATGTATTCGAACAGGTTGAGTAAAAGAGAAGTATATGCGGGAAAGGGACAAAAGATGAACGAGAGGGGACAGGAAGGAAGTAGGGAGACTAGAGGAACGATATGAGTAAAAAAGGACAATGGTGGTTAAGATTATAAAAAATTAAGAAGAAAAAGTTGTAAGTTGCAATTTGAAGAAATAAAACAAGAAAATTACAAGGCATTTTATATTTAATACCTACATTATTATTATTATTATACACATATATGGAATATATTGAGGAGTAATCCCCATCAACTCGTTTCTACTTCTCCTTGTAACTGAGTTATGGATAGAGTAGAGTAGAGATAGAGTTATGGTGTTTACTCCGCAAATCATGAAGCAAAAACTGGCTCTTCTTCCGAATACTGTTGTATAATAACTCGGTGTTAGAAATTTATTTGTGTCAGTAAAACAAGGATTATCCGATGCCTACGAGAATGCAGGAGATCAGTAAGCCCTATCGTATCTCATTTGCATTGTAAACACTGGCAACGTGGGGTTTAGACAACGTACAATTTCATTTACATCAGCCACGAAAACCGCCTTTAAGGTCGACCGGTCCAAAATTCATCAAGTACTTTATGACATCCACTGATAAATATGGTGTTATAACCCGAACCAGTGCGCATCTCTTCTAAATTTCCATTGCGGCAAAAAAACAGCAGTAAGGCTAGTGATGGATCGAGAGAACATTCTCTGGGGCGATAATTTATTAGAATTTAAATTTCTAGCAGTAATAGCCTAGTGATATGAGCAATAGACTGGCAAGTCAAAGGTCTCGAGTTCGAATCCAAGGCACGCACCTCTAACTTTTCGAAGTTAATAGTTAATTATCACGCGCTTTAACGGTGAAGGAAAACATCGTGAGCAACCCTGTATACCTACTATTCCAGTAGGTATAAGCCAACTTCCAATTGTTCAGATTCGTGCAATAAGATAAGATACAGATACGTGGGAGAACCATGCTTCGGCACGAATGGGCCGGCTCGACCGGAGTTATACCACGGCCTCACAGAAAACCGGCTTTAAACAACGCTTACGTTGTGTTTCGCCGAGTAAGTGAGGTTACTGGAGGCCCAATTCCCTTTTAAAAGGTCGGCAACGCACTCGTGACTCCTCTGGTGTTGCGGGTGTCCATGGTCGGCTGTAATCGCTTACCATCAGGCGATCCGTCTGCTCGCTTGCCCTCCTATCCCATAAAAAAAAAGATATAATTTACTTATACGGATCTCTGGGACAATTTTGTTAGAGTAAGCACGAGTGGCTCTCGTGAAAAGTGACTTCTGCATGTGAAATTATTTCTATCAAAATGCTAATTTCTGTAACCGAATGGTTCTGAAGGAATTATTAGAAATTTGCCGTCATATATGAGGTTTTTAAATAATGATAATGGATTATTTATTAGATAACATATATTTAAAAAGACAATGAATAAATACAGCAACTATACGTTAGCATGTTATTGGGTTTTTCTATGAAACTCTCAGTAGCAGCTCGGAAACTGGATTTGTGCCCGGTTAATGGCTATAGGCTCGCCCCCTATAACATGGGACCTAAACATTCCGGCAAACTGTGGGTGTACATTAAGTGCACCTCTGCGTAGTTCTTCGAGAATACAGACGGCGTGATAATGATGGTGGTTGTATACGGTAGCATTGAGAAAGGACGGACGGACATACGCCGATCTTATTGGTAAGGTTCTTCAAAAAAAACCAAACGTAGCTGTTAACAATTAAGCTAATAAGCAGAATAATAAATAATTCTCTTACTTTATTTATATTGTCTTGTCTGCATTTCTTGTAAATTTTTCTATTAGATTTTGCTAATCGACTTTGAAAATACACGGGAGTGAATATGCAGCTATCATAACCTCAGTTCGCATTCAGTCGATCTGTAGAGTTCGTAGCGGGCGAACGCTACGCCGTAGCGCTACGGGCTACGCGAAAACTTTCGTCTACAGTGACATTTAGATTTTTTTTTCTCAAAGACGCTTTAATTTGAGTGCAATAGATTTTTTTTTGTGGTACTATTTATCATTTTTTTTTGTGAATATTTTAAATTAAGCGATTTGAGTGAGACATTTATTGAAATATGAATGAATTTTAAAATATAATAATATATAAATATTGTTTTAAAAAGTTTAAGTAGAAAATGTGAATTGAAAGTGTGTGAAAAATGACTAAAACAATGTGATTTGTTTTTATTGTGAGATAATGGTAAGTTTATTTACAAACACAATATAACGTTTTATGTAAATAAATCATACTAGTAAAGTTTCTGATTCTGACGAATTAAACATGAATTAACAAATAAATCAAAAACCGTTTTTTGTGAAATAATATTATAATTGTGATATGAATATTACCGAAAATGTTTTATACCTCAACGATTGCTGTAAAAAAAAATCGACGCGGACAAGGTGAAATGGCGCACATTGGAAGAGGCCTACGTCCAGCGGTGGACTAGTATAGGATGATGATGATGAACTGTTAAAACTAATTCCATTCCGCTTTTATATTATCTATATTACAGATTCTTTTATAAATTAAAATATGGCTCTTGTTTCTCCTGAATAATGTAGCTTTTCTATGCAAGAATTATTAAAATCGGTTGAGTAGTTTTTGAGTTTATCCATAACAAACAATTTTACAAATTTGCAAACAATCAAATCTTTCCTCATTTTAATATTAGTATAGATTACATGCAGGCTTCACAAGAATTGTATAGTGATCGTTTCTTTGTTTTTCTTTGTATATACCACTAAGGTGGCAAACGAGCATACGGCCCGCCTGATGGTAAGCGGTTACCGTAGCCTATACACTCGTGCGTTGCCGACCCTTTAAATTAAGGAGGAATAGTTGGGCTGGCAGCATAAGAGACATTTTGCCATGTATGACAGCGGCGGTAACAAAACACCATCCGTCCCCCACACAGCCAACACAACACTTCCTCGCGGAGCTCTGGCAACCTTGCTCCCGTTAGGAACACACAATCGTAGCCAAATCACATAGCTCCATGCTATGTTATCACACCTCTCTTTCTTCTTTGGTTCAAAGATCTTTGTTAGTTTGACATGGAGGGCTTCGGCAGCTTCCCTGGCAGATAGGTATGTGGTGTCTGGAGATGGTAGAATATTCTTGCAGAGTTCATTTGGCTGGGAAAATATAACACAATTAAGATTTAACAGATTCCTGCTCAAGATGATTCGCAAGGCTGTTGAATTTAAATAAAAACTGGACAAGTGTGAGTCGGACTCGCCCACCGAGGGTTCCGTACCAATTTGTTGGTACATATTATATTAATCCCAATTGTATAGTTTTAAGATTTTTTCCTATACTTGTAGTATAAGACGGTATTACCCAAAAAATATCATAGTTCTAGGTCAACGGAAAATACCCTATAAATTTTGATTCTCTTGAGTGTCGAAATATACGTTTTTTGTGGCATAAACGGGCGTATCTTTTTTTACGTTAACTTAGTAGTTTGATTATTTCACAGTTTCAAGAGACTGTAGACCTGTGTATATGGTTTTAATTTCAACTCGATACCTCCACGCATTCCTGAAATAACGGGTCTTGAATGACTGACAGACGGACGGACGGACAACAAAGTGATCCTATAAGTTCCGTAACAATGTAAGGTAACCCAGCATGTTAACAATTAAGGTATCAAGATGATAATGTAACGCACGAGTGATACTGGCGTCTAGGCTGCGCTTTACGATTACCACGTGGCCTGCATGCTTGATTCTCACCTTATAGTTCAATAAAAAAGGTATTAGAATTTACGTGGGAGATCCATGCTTCAGCACGAATCGGCCGGCTCGACCGGAGTGATACCACAGCCTCACAGAAAACCGGCGTCAAACTTACGTTGTGTTTCGCCGAGTGAGTGAGGATACCGGTGGCCCAATCACCTTTTAAAAAGCTGACAACGCACTTGTGACTCCTCTGGTATTGCGGGTGTCCATGGGCGGCGGTAATCGCTTACCATCAGGCGATCCGTCTGCTTGTTTGTCCGCCTATCCCATAAAAAAAGTATGTTAGCACTTAAGGTATCAAGATGACAATGTAACGCACGAGTGATACTGGCGTCTATAGGCTGCGCTTGCCATGTAGCGTGCATGCTTGTTTCTCACCTTACCAATAAAAAAGGTATTAGCCACGAGTCTCTCCTAGTTAGTAACACAATAGCACGTTAATCGCCCTAATCCCTTACAGACTAAAGGTAGTAAAACTGGGTCCACGCTAACTATATAGTACATATTTTATGGCTTCGAATGAATTAATATGTTTTACGTCTCTTCGAATGAATTAATTGAATACATTATATCTATAGGATTATGGATAGGTTCTACACTATATCCATAGAAGCCTTTTGCCACCGTTGGCGTTTCTTGCTGGTTCTTCTCCATAAGACCCACTATTTGGAATCGGGTACCTAGTTTTGACAATTCTAACGTACCTGTAATATTATTGGTCTAATTGAAATAAAACCTTTGAGGCTGTAAAGGATCCGAAACGTCGGGAATCAAATAATATCAATACAACGCGATAAAATCCGTAAAAAGTAGTTTTATTTCAATAAAACCTTTGACTTTGCCTTTGAGCCTCTTTATTTGTTTTTAACATACCATCATGGCTGTATTCCTATAAGAGCTAAGCAGAGATGTACCAAATTAAAAATCCCTAGTTCACCAGTATGTTTAGGTACCATTTATTACAGAACAAGCCTATTACAATTACCCGGGCAATTTGGAGCTGCTACTGAGAATTTCATAGAAAAACCTAATAACACTTCAAGGACCTCTAGCGTGAGGTTCGCGTTTACGACCACTACAGCTAATGAGATAGTTATTTGCTACATAGGTAATGAGACATTTGATCATTCCTAATCAGAGTACTCTAGAGCGATAAACTATTCTTTTGAAATGACAACCAATGTAAATTCTGTTGCCTGTCACTCGCAGTCCGCCATTGTAAATTATAATTTATTGCTCATAAATAAACAAATATGTACATAAATTACAATACATTTCAATCAAAAGCTATACTATAACCCATTGTACTGTCTTGCTGCTGTACACGCCCACGGGTCTCGTCTCAGAATGAGAGGGATTAGGCTATACTCCACCACGCCTGGTATAATGCTGGTTGGCAGACTTCACCCGCCGTCGATAAAATCTCTCAGGCATACAGATTTCCTCACGATGTTTTTCTTCACCGCTTAAGCGCGTGATAATTAACTATTAATACCTACTGTCTGACTTTGAAAAGTCAATGATGAATCGAACTAGAGATTTTTGGCAATGCAATAGTCATAATCACTAGGCTATCACTGCTTCAATACAGTCAATAAAGCCGTTAATATAGTTAATTATATAATTTTTAATTGCATTCCGAAATTACGCTATTCTAAGTGATGTATACAGTTATAATACTGAATTTAAAATGTAAAAAACCCCTGCAGCATCAAGTCATTGTTACCAAATTCTTGTAATATCATTGAAGTAACAGGATACCAAATTTAAAATCGATCAGATCTGTGGAAGTTGCTCAATTTCCTTCATAAACTAGAAAAGCTGATAATCTTCAAACTGTTGGCATATTTTCTTAAATCATAGCTAAGAACACCCTCGATCAATTTACCTTTCAAACAAAAAATCTTGTAGGTAACGAAGGGTTAGGAAGAGGTGTACTAATGTATACCCACAGTTCGCTAGCATGTTTAGGTCCCATGTAATAGGAGGTTAGCCTATTGCCATTAACCGGGCTCAAATTCAGACTCCGAGCTAAAAACCAAATAACACATTGCTCGACCTGGGGATCGATCCCAAAATCTCTAGCATAGCAGTCGTACTTGGGACCACTAGACTAATGAGCAGTCATGTGCAATGTTGTTTTAGGACATTCTTGAATAACCTAACCAAAATGGTTATAATTCAAGGAGACCTAGCAATATCTTCATCATATCGTTACCGCATAATATAATAATTCCCATCCATTTACATGAGGTAATTGAAACGAGGGCCGACACTAAAGTAATGATATTAGCGCCATCTATTGGCACATTGCGTGTAACTATATTAATGTCTAATGAAACCAGCTTCGGTAATTTATATATTCTAGTTTAAATATTTTTAAGATATTGAAAAACTTTTTCGTAATTATCCACAGCGCTTATCTCGGTTATATTTTGTCAACTGTTACTAAGAGATCAAACTTACATGCATTTTAAGACTGTAAATCGTCCACCTATTAATATGCTAGGAGTCTAATGCTTTGTAAACCTTTGTTTGCCATTGGTGATTAATTATGCTCTACAATAAGCCCCCAGTTCTAGTGTTAGTTTGTTCCACATTAAAATAGAGGAATCTGTATTTTTTTTATTGGTTAATACAGCAAACGGTTTGATGAGCTACCTGATATTAATTACACCAAAACCTGCAACACCAAAGGAGTTGCTGATGCGTTGGAGAGTCTTAAGAGCCTATATACGAACTGAAGACTGCCAGAGCCGCAGCAACCGAAGGGGAACTAACTCATACGCGCAAAAGTCGAAACTTACACCAATATACTTTAACGATTGGATGTAAGATGGTAGATATTGCATCATTAGATGGCCCTTTTGGTAAAATACCTCTTCATAACTTTTATGCCCAACGAGCATTTCCTGATTGCGAAAAACTTAAAGATAAATCAGCAGTTCTTATAGAAGAAGTTCCGACAATGTAGGTGATCATTAATACTTTGAAATACAAACGAAATCATACCTACAGATAGATAGGACTAATGAGGCCTAGTGTAGAGATCAGGGTCGGAGTTGAGGTTGGATTCCCAGGTCGAGCAAAGTGTTATTGGGTTTTTCTATGAAATTCTCAGTTGCAGCTCGGAGTTTGGATTTGTGCCCTGTTAATGTGCACAATCATCATCTTTATCAACCGATTATATGGTCCCACTGCTAGGCGTGGGTATATATATTGAAATAAAACATAATGTTTATAACTTAATATTACATTTCGATGTTTCGCACCCTTTACGGCTTTCATGGTCACGAGCAGATGTTTAAATTTCAATTAGCCTGATATTCGCAGTATCAGAAATCAGTATAATTTCAATATTTGAACAAAACGAGACAACATAGTTTACTCCCCAAAATATATATAAGTACATGTCTTTTTTTATATTTTTAATGAATAGTTTACATCATTATAGCACCATCAAAAATATTTCTTTAACAAAAATATAAATATTTAAACATAAAAATAAATATTCAAAACTGCAATCAGATTCGGGACATTTAAAAGAAAAAACAGTCACTGTTTTATCGTTTTAAAAATTTATAGATCGTCCAATCAATTATCTATATTTTTAAGTTTACTAACTAATTCGAACATGGGAGAGGACTGAAATTAATTTTATACCTAATAATTACAAACCTAAATGTATACGGTGACGTCATGAAAGCGTCACAACGAGTACTTTGACGTAAATTCCGTTTTAATCTGTTCGCACTTTTCTACTCAAAAATAATTAAAATCTTGCTGGAAAAGCGTCATTCTATAACAATAATAACATTTTAATTTATTAATTCTATAGGAATGATTATAAATAAAAATATTTTACTCAAATTTGAATCTTTTCCATATTCCCTATTATACAATGTGTATCAGTAAAAGGATAAAGATAACAATTTGCGAATTCACCCATATTATCCCATATCATTGCAAGGCTGTCATCAAGCCACTGTTACGTCCAGAACCGAGATCACTAAGTGTGAAATCTACTACAGTTATAATCCGACTTGAAAAAGCCTCAATTCAATTCGTCAACAAGTTGCTGTCATCAAGCAACATCTAATAAAAATACAGGCATACAATTCGCCTGTATATCTTTATGTTTGTTACGCGATTTAATACGCCAATTATGAATCGATTTTGATAATTTTTTTGTTTGGTAAGTCATACATCAGAACTGGTCCCATATAATTGAAATAAAACTACTTTTTACGGATTTTATCGCGTCGTATTGATATTATTTGATTCCCGACGTTTCGGATCCTTTACAGCATCCATGGTCACGGGTAGACTAAGTTGTTGGACGTCTTAATGTTACAATTACTAACAGATACCTTACATTTTTGTTAATTATTGGCGATCCAATTCACGCAGAACGAGCTCACCGTATCCTTCGGTTTTGCAGTTTTGGGCTTGGCTTGCTTGTAGCACAAAACTGCAAAACCGAAGGATACGGTGAGCTCGTTCTGCGCATCCGAAACGTCGGGAATCAAATAATATAAATACAACGCGATAAAATCCGTAAAAAGTAGTTTTATTTCAATAACTAATATTCGCGTAAGTGTCAGAAACCAGTATGATTCCATATAAATTTAGTCAAGATCTGATCACAAATAAAAATGACAATAACACGTACTGACCGCCAAAATGACAACGTCGAGTTGCCAACGTAAAATTCTACTCGACACTCAAATTAATGTTGAAATAAAATAACTCCTAACAAAAACTAAAATCGCCTTAAAAAATAGAAGTCGGGGAATACAAAAGATTTTACCACATTACGCAAATAAAAGCGTATTTGAATTCCGACCAAATCGAAGGCACCGACTTCCGAAAATGTTCCGCACATAACATTTTTTTATGGTTTCCCAAGCTTTAGTCCCATAAAAGGCGAGTCTTTTTTAATTTTTATAATTAAATAGTACATAATAAGATTGATATTATGAATCTATTTCATTATCGTAGCTTCTTACTATCAAGTACTTTTCAATCGTCGCTTTAGTTGCTTTAGTACTCGCTAGATGGCGTTATGCAATTCGCCCCATTTTCTGAATCGCGGTGTTAAGATTCTCCGCGGTCGAACGACCTCCGTGCCGCACTGTTTGGAATTCATACTTACCTGGCGTAGGGGATACCGTGATCAAGTAGGCGGTTCCCCCAGGGCGAGGCCTTCCCATTGCACTGCGGGCGGGTTGACCCCTTCGATTATCCCTAATGTGGATAAATCGGACGCGTTATTTTTGATAGTGAGGAACTGCGTACGCGCTGTCCCTCTTCTAAATGTTGACTAACTCTAGTAAATACGCTGTTATAAGGTTCACAAGTTTTAAAATTTCCACGTCTCACATTCTTCACCTCCACTTTTAGTGTGGTAGAAAGACCAGTAATATCCTACTTAGGTCTTCAATATGACATGCCAAAAAATATATTATACGTACAGTACGGTTATAATTATATATATGTACATATTTTAATTATAAATAAAAATAATACTTATTACATCATTATTATTTATTATTAACTTATACATAATATTTTTTATGTGATTCAAGCCATGTATTCTTGTCTCATAATGTAAGTAGGTACGTCTGGATGATGATATAATTCATAAAAATGAAATTGTTGAAAGACTAGGATAATATGATAAAATACGTGTACATACCATAATAATAATTATTAAGTTTTAGTTTAAAACCATAAAACGAAACAAATTCCAATATTTTTTGTGGATTGTGGAGAAATTAAAAAATGGCTCTTTTAGTTCGTTGATTCAAAAATATTTTTACACACATACTACCATCACGCCTCGTATTCCCCGAAGGTTTAGGCAGAGGTGTACTAATGTACACCCACCGTTCGACGCTATGTATTTAGGTCCCATGTAATTGGGGGCGAGCCTATTGCCATTTACCGGGCACAAATTCGAGCAATCTCCGAGCTGCTACTGAGAATTTAATAGAAAAACCCAATAACACTTTGCTTGACCTGGGTATCAAAGCCAAGACCTCTAGCGTAGCAGTCGCTCTTGGGGAGGCTGTCAAGATCACAGAAAAAATATTGATTACTGGGTTTTAATGTAAATCTTCCCCTGAAGGGTCCGGCGGAGCTTGAATTGCCCACAAAAACGTAATACCGAAATAAATCGTAATCTAAACAATATTCTATCAAATGATGTTATTAGTCGGATTAGGATACCGTTAATCTAGGTTCCTACAGTACTATTTCGTCTACTACTAATTCACTAGAAATAAAAGACCGGAAAATCGTTCGAAACTTGGTAAAGTTATCAAAAAATGTATTCGCTTACATTTATTTCCAGTGAAATATTTTGGACGAAATGGTAGAGTAGGAACCTAGATTGACGGTATCTGAATCCGAACAATAACAGAATTTGATTAAATTGTGTTTGAATTACGATTTATTTCGGTATTACGTTTGTAAGAAAAAATCAGTTCGCCGGACTCTTAAACGATTTCATGTATCTGCCTATATTTATCCCTCTTCTATCCTCTGAACAAATTGCTTATTGTCATACGAATTGTGTATTACCCATAAATTCTCAAAGCCATTATAATCGTATAAATGATTACTTATAAAATGGGCAGGCAAGAAAATATATTCAATTTTCTTTCCCACGTAAATGACAAAAATTTACTTGTATTGTGTTTATTACGAAGTGATAAAATTAAACTTGCCCGGGTTTTTCATTTTATCAACGACTGTTTCAAAAGATTTATGGGTTTCCTTTAACAATTTGTTTAAAAGTTAACTTATGGATAACATGGATAATGTTGGAACGGCTGAATTATGTTTTTTTTAAGTTTACTAGCAATATGGGTCGCACATTACTAGTATTCTTGTTAACCCTTCGTGCCATGCTTGTGTTACAAGTAGGTCCACGTCGTTAGTACAATGGGTGAGTTTCAAACCGGCAACCACATGATCGCAAGTCCAACGCCCGACGCAAAGCTTACAAGTAATGTGCGACCCACATCAATAGTAAGCTTTTTTAAAAAAAAAAAGAAAAAAAAACGGAATCCCTATATTTCCAACAATATAATATCATCTCAATTACCCTTAATGTACAAACAGTATTGCGGGATAGGGATAACCCTGCACGTTACGCGCAATGGACTCCAATATTAATGTGCAGCTTGGGGCCTCTTGTGCCACAAATCCGAATGTAATGTCAACTAACCCTCGTATATTATCAAATATTCTGTTGAGATAAGGACTAGTTTAAGGAATCGGGTCTTGGGTTTATTTTGAATAGGTGAAATTAAATTATTATACATAATTTATGATCCCAAGACTGACTGCCTCATTTGTCTAATGGTTCTAAGCGCGACTGTTACGCTAGAGATCTTGGTTTCGATCCTCAGGTCGAGCAGTGTTATTGGGTTTTTCTATAAATTTCTCAGTAGCAGCTCTTAGTGTATGCCCGGTTAATGGCAATAGGCTCGCCCCCTATTATATGGGACCTAAACATACCGGCGAACTGTGGCTCTGCCTAACCCTTCGGGAAATACAGGCGTGATAATATGTTATGTATGTACCCAAGCAATATTGTAAGGAATATTAACCTCTGTGAATATTAATAAAATAAAAAACATAACTTATATACATAAGTTATATCATTACGCCAGTATTCCCCGAACGGTTAGGTAGAGGTGTACTAATGTACACCCACAGTTAGCCATGAAATAGGGGGCGAACCTATTGCCATTAACCGGGCACAATTCCAAACTCCGAGCTGCTTCTGAGAATTTCATCAAACGTACCCAGACAGACATAAAATATACATATATGTATGTTTCACTTGCATTTAACCATGCAATGATATAGAAGGTCACATAATAAGTTCGTATATCGCCTTGTGGGTTACGTCATCATCCAGGTATATTGCGTATGAAGAATTAACATACCATCACGCCTGTATTCCCCGAAGGGTTAGGCAGAAGCGTACTGTTCGCCGGTATGTTTAGATCCCATGTTATAGGGGGCGAGTCTATAATATGGGACCTAAACATATCCGAGCATATTCGTCCACTGCTGGCCTCACCTAGTGAACGCCACAGAGCCCGACCTATAGCCATTAACCGGGCACAAATCCAAACTCAGAACTGCTACTGAGAATTTCATAGAAAAACCCAATAACACTGTGCGCGACCTGGGGATCGAACCCAGGACAGAATAGTGTAGCAGTTGCGCTTGGGACCACTAGACTAATGAGGCAGTCGTATGAAGAATTTTACATTATTAAAGACTAACAGAGCATCCCTTCTTAACTTATACATTTTTGGATAAGAAGATACCTATGTAATAGCAAGTTTATTAAGCGGTTAAAATTACCAGAAAGGTCTACTTGTGCAATATGCGCCTGCGCAGATAAACCGGATCGTGTATTGCAATACTCCTGTTCAGTTTTGAACAATGATAAAATAATCAACAGTATTTTAAGTGACTACTACGGTGATGGATAACCTTGACCTTTAGACCGTCAACCTTGACCTTAACCCTGCTATTTTATTGTGCCAATATCGTCATTCAATGACTTCAGAAATGTTGAGTTTTTGACAGTTTTGTTTATCAAATCTGTCAAATATATAATGACATTGGACAACCATTCAGAGACAATTCAAATGGCATATTTGGACCTCTGTGCGGTTATTACTGAATATGGAGTCTATTCACTTGTACCACAAATATTATAACAAATAAGAAGATCAATAAAAACGAAATCTCAACCAATAAAATATGTATTTCAAAGTTAAAACAATAAAATTATAAACATTTTTTGAGCATTTAACAACAAAAACAAGGAAAATCTTCATTTATTACGTTATCCTTACTAATATTATAAACGCGAAAGTTTGTATGTATGGATGTTTGTTACTCTTTCACGCCAGAATGGCTCATAGATAGATTATAGCCTGGAATAACACATAGACTACTTTTTATCCAGGTCGGAACCAATCCTGAAGTCCACGCAAAGTCGCGGGCAGAAGCTAGTTATTAATTAGATAAGTATTTGTTCGATAATCTATTCTCTTCTTATATCTTCACCATTTATTATACAAGATAACCAGAGTGAATTTGAATTCATTAGTATCCAATAATTTTCACAAAGCAGCTTCCTTCTGTGACCCTGTATGGTTCAGTTACGTGTAGTTTTATAATAACGAATTTCAAATATCCTAGAATACTTTTAGCTTGCTTAGCTTCTTATCCTTAAATTTTTTGAGGTTTTAACTCGAATTTAAGACCTTTTTTATGGGATAGGAGGGCAAACTAGCAGACGGATCGCCTGATGGTAAGCGATTACCGCCGCCCATGGACACCCGCAACACCATAGGGGTCACAAGTGCGTTGCCGACCTTTTAAAAGGGGATTGGGCCTCCGGTAACCTCACTCACTCGGCGAAACACAACGTAAGCGTTGTCACTCCGATCGAGCCGGCCCATTCGTGCCGAAGCATGGCTATCCCAAGAAAAATATTTAAAACTATTTCGAAGACGAAGGCATCTCATCTGCTAATGTAGCTCCATGCATATCCTTTCTCTCTCCAATAACCACTGGTACTTCCACAGAAGCATTTTTGTGAGGAAATGGGAATATTGCAGTAACTCTCACCTTAAACTCTCCAATCAAAATCTTTGTATGTTGTATGGAGTATAAACTCGGTAACGTTGGGACAATACAAGTATATTTTGACTTAGTATTTTTGGGGACAGTTGGACAATTTCCTGTGGACATTTTTACAGACTTTTGTTCAACTGATTTGCTATTTCTATTCGATACGCAAGTGAAATGCTTGATTAGTTCTGTCTTTATAGAAGTTATCGGTATATTACTATCGTTAGTTATCCATAGCGTCAGTTTTATGTTTTCTCCTGGAGTTACAAATGTTCTCTCTATCTCCACTTTAATGGTGACAGTAGGGCTTGATGAGATAGATAATAGATCTTTTCTTAATCCAAATATTAGCGGTTCTGGAGAACACGGATTTACGTAGCCGTAAACTGGTATTACAATATCGAACTTCTTGGAAGTGTTGAAAAAATTTGCCTTGACGAATTTAACATATATCTTATATTCAATAGTGCAATTTTTGGTTTTAATTGACGATGGTATATTTTCCGGCAGCAGGAAGTCGAATGGACGATCATAAGTTCCTTCCCGATGCTTCGATTTTTGAGACATTAGTAAATCTTTACTCACTGCAACATACTGTTCCTTATTCGCATAAAACGTAGTGTTATTATCGGAATCCGTTTCTGACCACGAACACTTGCCTTTACCAATGAGTGTTACACTTATACTTTCGAACTCAGTTGGTTTATCTAATTTATATCTCACTGATCCAAGCACGGATTGACCAGCTCTGTAAATGCCGTCCTTTGTTTTTGTAAGTAAAATAAGACATGTGACACCCATTTTTAAAATAATAACAGGAATAAAAACGCATGTACGACCCGTGTCGATCACAGACGGCGGAATACTGGTTAATCTGGTTATATTACTTGAAGTGGGTAGCGTCATCGCGTAGCGGGACTTCCCTTTACCTTATAGGTATATATATTTTAGTTTTATGTATTTCTTGTTTATCTCCAAGAATGTGTATGCAATTTATGTCTAATTTATTCTGATGATATTCATAACAATAATATTAGTCATAATAACGTACCATTACGCCTGTATTCACCCAAGAGGTAGGCAGCGTTATCATAATACACCCACAGTTCGCAGGTATGTTTAGTTCTTCAAGATAAATAATGGGCATCGGAAAACATCGGAAACAATCGTCTAACATAACAAAAAGTAGTTTAGCCCTAAAAATCAATTACAATTTCAACTTTATTGCAATGAAATAAATGTCAAAGTCATTTCTAAGAAAAGCAAATTACTTGGAAGCCGTGCGAGCGGTGCGCCCGGTGTCACTAATCAGTCAGTTGCAGATAGTATTGAAATATTGTATACAGAGCCGTATAACCCTCCATCGTGTTTTGTTTTGATGTAATATTTGCAACTTAGGTACAAGGGCTTTTTAATAAGAACAGCTCTATATCATTATACTGCCTAGATGTGTCGGTCATCTTGGAAACACGAAATTAGACGATGCCCCGATGCCCATTATTTATCTTGAAGTACTGTAATAGGGGCAAACCAAGTGCTATTAACCGGGCACACATCCAAATACCAAACTGCTACTGAGTATTTCATAGAAAAACCCATTAACAATTTGCTCAACCTAGGAATCCATCCCGGACGTGTAGCGTAGCAGTCGCGTTCAGGACCATTACATTTTTACACAGTTTGATTGGTCACTAACGACCCGCCCGCGGTTTCACCCGCGATGTCCCGTTTGTAAGTTTTTCCGTGCAATTTTTTTCTCCATAAAAACCTTCCTCAGAGTTCAAGGAATAAATAAAAAAAAATACCCGAATTGGTCCAGCCGTCTTCAAGTTTTGCGCTTGGCAACAAATTTTGCGATTCATCTTTATTTATATAAATTTAATATTATAGGTCTACGTACCTACACTCTATATACATTGTTGTAAAAAAGTATGATGCTGTTATGAATCTTATAAAGTTATTTTAGTGAAGGAAAAATTCAATCGCGAATAGGATTCGAGAGGAGAGGAGAGGATTGCGAGGAGGAACAGAACCTGAGTCTTCTGGTTACATACACCAGACGCTCTGACCTCTAAGCCACCACGAACGAAAAGTCACCTTATCACGTAAATTCAGAATTTGAAGGCAAATCAGGCGGGTGGGGTTCGCGGTGGCTTAGAAGTCAGAGCGTCTGGTGTATCTAACCAGAAGACGCAGGTTCGAATCTTGCCCGCGATTGAATTTTTCCTTAACTAAATTAACTTTATAAGATTCATACAACTTAACTATGACGTATATATTATGTTTATTTCATAACGAATTAGATTATTGCTATATTCTTCGTAGTAACAATAATATAATTCACTAGGCCCAGTGCGAGTTTAAAATACTGTAAACGATGTCATTAAGAAACTGCCTTATTAGCCTAGGTAGTCGCGACTGCTACGCTAGAGGTCCTGGGTTCGATCACCAGGTCGAGCAAAGTATTATTGGGTTTTTCTGCGAAATTCTTAGTAGCAAGCCGGAGTTTGGCAATAGGATTGCCTATATTACATGCAACCTTAACATACCGGCTAACTGTGGGTGTACATTAGTACACCTCTGCCTAACCCTTCGAGGAATACAGTCGTAATGGTATGTTATGTCATAATTTAAAAACTCAAGGAAAATAAATTAAAAATAAGTACCTATCTATCTAATCCAGATAATATATTTATTGTCTAGTTAACATTCATTGAGAAATATCATTGCTTCAGTCGGTAGATTATCAACGCATTTGGTACGCATGTACTGAGAGCCAAGTGTGAGTTTCATTTCACCGACTCGATTTTACGCATCGACCGTGTTTAGTGTGCTGATTGGCGATTTCCGTGACCTTCATCACTCTCCACCAATCAGAGAGCCGAACGCAGTCAATGCGTAAAGTCGAGTCGGTGAAATAAAACTCACACTGTACATACTTACCAAATGCGTTGATAATCTACCGACTGAAGCAATGATATTTCTTCAATGAATGATAACTAGACAATAAATATATTATCTGAATTAGATAGATAGGTACTTATTTTTTATTTATTTTCCTTGAGTTTTTAAACTATGACATAACATACCATCACGACTGTATTCCTCGAAGGGATAGGCAGAGGTGTACTAATGTACACCCACAGTTAGCCGGTATATTAAGGTTGCACGTAATAGGGGCAAACCTATTGCAATTAACTAGGAATAAATTCCAAACTCCGGCTTGCTACTAAGAATTTCACATCAAAATCCAAAAATACTTTTGCTAGACTTGGGGATCGAACCCAGGAACTCTAGCGTAGCAGTCGCGACTATTAGGCTAATGAGGCAGTTTCTTAATGACATCGTTTACAGTATCTTGTTAATTTGTGTTACCAAATAATTTGTAAGTCCATACCTACTTGATATTCTCACCTTTTTTTTATTTGCTTGCGGCTATAGTATCATTGCGACCGCTGTCGGTCTGTTGTGATCGTCTCTCGTTGATCATTGAGTTAGAGTTCACCGTTGAATTCTACAGCTACCATGAACTGCAGGATTTGCTTAGGGTTGAGCAATTATCTTGGCTTAAGGTGCGTTTCCCTAGATGTTTCTTCTAGGCAAGCGCGCTCCATCCTAGATCGCAGTATCGCCTGGCGGTCAAGCGTAGCCTATCACGAATAAAAAAAAATGAACACTACGTCTGTATTAGCGATCCGCATTCCCCAAGAAGGTGAAGTGGCGTTTCATCAGCCTCCTCACAGCGTTGACAGGTTTGCGTATCGCTCAACCTCAGGTTGAACATGTGCTTGTTTAAGCCAGAATGTCCTATTATGGTTCTCGCCACAATGCGCAGATTGTTCCTGTTCCATTCTCAGCTTGCTCGCTGGGGCAGCTTCGACAGCGTAATTCTCTTTAAATTGACATAAACTATTGTTGACAGTTTATCAGACTCTTCAATTTATATGAGGAAGAAGAATAGAATAGAACATTCTTTATAGCATACCTAGAAGTACCTAGGTACTTTAATATCTTCCTTTGTTCTATATAACTTGTTCTAATAATGATAAAATAATTACCAGCAAAGGTATTTTAACACTCAGTGGTATCTTATCTTTGATGGCCGTATTGATTTAGTGGTCACTGAGAGTGAAGTGGTTCTATTCCTAGGTGAGGCAGTGTTGTTAGGTTTTCCTGTTACTGCCAGTTCCAATAACAAATCTTTCAGTAGATTTATTCTAGTATTTTTTTAATTTCAGTCCTTTTCTTTGATTATTTTAGTTTTGATAGTATAGGCAGACATGTGCTTACTAAAGTTAGGATTTTGACTCTATACAAGTAATGTCAAAATTCTATCTCTAGTAAACAATTAACAAATCTATCGATGTATTTGATATTGGGACAGGCCGTTAAAGAGTTCCAGAGTTTATTAGATTACATCTATATCCAAATTAGCAATAGGTCTACGAAAATTCGTAGAATCTAAAACCATACCAGTTATTTTTTTTATCGTTAGGTACATTATATAATACATAGATATCAATATAAGTCAATGAATTGAATAGCACTTTGTAAAGAAACTTGCAGGTAATAAAACAGACTTGTGAATGGGTCCGGGTTAATGCTGGACCACAGCACGTCAGGACGGTGGTGATTGTCACGAAACCCATAGCCGTAACTATGGGGCCAAGGAAGGCAATCAATGAAGATTTTCCGAGTTAGTGCTAAAAGAAACTAGTGCTAAAAAAGGTAATAAAACAGAACTACTTAAAAACCAACATTTATTTTACACATTATCGAAACAATTCCCAAAAAATTATAAAAACAGAAAGTTTTGAATCCTTCACGATATAAGAATAAAGATATTTTTTTAACTTTTTTGAGACAAAATAACAAATTTTAGACAAAAATTGATATACCTAAGTAGAAATACTAAAGTTACTTAATATCACAAGTATATAACATAGGAAAATATAAATATGAAGACAGGTATATAAATTTCAGTTAATGCATACCAAATTTAAGCATTCGTTGCGTGTCTTTCAAATGCAGATATCAGTACTTATAAGGATTCATAGAATAGTTCAGTACTCCACAAAAAAAGTTAGGTAAAAACAACTGGTTTGCACAAATCGTTATATCAGTTTTTATGGCAAAAATACACAAACCAAGACAGGCTTACGTCATAACCTTATCGCCATGGCACTTGGCAATTTGCCGGCTTCGTTCATCTTCACTTCTAAATTTTAGAACTAAAATACTGTGTGATTGTCCAAAATTCAAGACTTTTCTCCTTTTTCATCACCACCGGCTTTCTTGTCACCATCACCGTCGACTTCATCATCGCTAGCATCATCATCCTTCTGAGTTTCACCCATTGCTTCCCAGTAGGTTGGAGGTGGATCAGAAATTTCGTCTCTTTGAACATTATCACCAATTTGCAAAGGAATCTCCAAAACAACATTTCTATGAGGAATCGGAAGCGCAGCTGTTATTCTAACAATATAATCCCTTGATACAATTTTAGAATTATCTAAAGTAACTTTACCTGAAGGAACATTTATTTCTATAGGCATATTTTGGGTTACTCCACATTTGATTGAGGCTGTTTTACTTTCACAATATGGAACGTCTTTATAAGCTTTCACTTCTCTATATCCTGTCGCCTTAAATGTATGTATTTCTATCAGTTTAATTTCAACAGCTTTAATATTTATATTAGTATCATTCTCAACTTCTGACTGGATTACTATTTTACCACCATTAGGTATTATGGAATTAAGAATATTGGCCTTCATAATTACAGTGCTAGTTTTGCTTGAGAATAACTGCCGTAATTTGCTTCTTTCACCATACATAACAGGTTCCATTGGTAGCTTTGGAGTTATAGTAGATGCTACAGTAATTTCTTTACGATAATGTTTGGCAAAAGAAAACCAACCCGGTCTATCAAATCTTATGCGGATATAATATTTTATATTACAAACCACTCTGTATCTTGGAATGTACTGAGAGTACTCAAATGATGGCGGTATATTCTGAGGTAATCTAAACATGAATTTTTGTTCATAAGACCCTATTGGGATTTTGTAATTGCCTTCTTGAACCACATCATCGGTATCAACGTAGACTTCGTTATTATGGTAGGTACGATTTCTTTTCTTTTTATTGTTTCTCTCAGTTACTCTCAAATTTCCCATTCCTTTTAAAGATATTGTTATCTTCTCACAATCCATTGGTTCATCTAAGGCGTATTTTATCATACCAGTAACGAGTTCTCCGCCGTAAAAAGCACCATCCAGTGGTTTGTTTAAATTTATTTGACAAAATATTCCCATTGTGAAAAATGTGTCTGCTGGTATCACAAGATTTTTAGATAATACTTTACTTGTCGAGTTAATTTTATTTATATATTTTTTCACAAGCTATCGGTATCAGTTATCAGTATTACTGATTCAATCGCGACTGATAATGTTCTAAAAGAATTCGCGCACAATACTGCAAGGCCACAAAACAACAAAAATCAATGTTTTTTATTACTTGTTTAAGCGAATGTTCCTTTTTCCAAATACTGAGTCCATTAATTACATAAAACGTAAAAATATTTTTTTACTACCGAGTTACTTATTTTACTAACAAAAATATTTTTTTAAAACAAAAATACGAGTCGAGCGTGTTATTCCACTGACATTATTTTGATGACTCAAAAATTATTCGTTCGTATACACACTATGGAGTTACATTGAACAATATAAACCAGATAATGATTATCCCCGTTCTTATATATACTTTCTGGCATCAAAAATCAATTATGTCGAGAGAGATAACAGTTTTATAATGACGATGATGAATAAAAGACAACACGGTCAATTGAGGCTTTTAAAAAAACAATCCGCAAAGTTGTTACTCTTCTTTTATTACGCTTGTTCGGATTTAATGTTTTTGTGTCACATAATAAATAGCTTCCATTTTTTATTTTCTTACATTGAAAGAATACGTGCAAGGACTTGGTAAAACATTTTTCTTACGGGCAATGTTTCCAAACTCAGTCTGTATATATTATATTATCGCTGGCGGTGCGTAAAAGAGACCGACATATTCCGTTCCTTTCCGTTCACTACGTCACCCATTGATTTGAAATGACGTCACCCAACCAGTCCGCGAGACATCAACCGATGTGTCATGTTTATTCATTCAACAGGTCAATTCTATAATGAACCGGTTTGGTTTATCTGTTAAGGTCCTACTGTAAAGCTAACAATTTATCTAAGAATTTTTCTGATCACTAAGCCTCATTGCTCTGGATTTTTGCTATTCGTTCGTCGATTCAAACGTTGATTGTAATATTGTTGACAGGGCCATTGCTCTTACATTATGCTTTAGACTAGTACAGAAACATTTGGAGTTTTTAAACAAAAATATCGTCGGACTCTAGTACTTTCTCCTGCGTCGTGGGTACGTTTACAAATATAAAAAAAAACTAAAATAAACTATCTGTAGGCCATAAAAATATGTATTTTTCCCGTGCGGAGACCTAATACTAATCCCTAGCTCACCAGTCGATTATTCAAGCACTGTTCCGATCGATTCTTTTCATCGTAAATTTTCTTCTAACTCATGATTTTGCGATAAATCAAAAGACACGCGAGCTCAATCTTTCTTTACAATACTTTCTTTAAAATAGAAAAGATAATATTGAACTTTTCTGATTATCCCTTTGTAATATTTTCGTCGAAGATTCGAGATAATTCAAATTAAATAGCTACACGCTTATCTACTTTAAGCTGAAGTATTTTCTATCTAGGTGTATACATCTCTTATATTAGTGATAGCAGTAAATGTAGGTAGAATAATTATAGTATTTATATATACCTACATCCATACACTCACGCCTTTCTCCCACAGGGATAGGCAGAAACTATAGACTAGTATTTATAAAGAGGTATAATTGTTTTATTTTTCATTTCTGTTAAATATCATTTTCTTTTATTTATTTTTACTACCTCATTAGCCTAGTGATCCTGAGTGCGAGAGGTTCTGGGTTCGATTCCCAGGTCGAGCAGTGTTATTAGGTTTTTCGACGAAATTCTCAGTAGCAGCTCGGAGTCTGGATTAGTGTCCGGTGAATGGCTATAGGCTCACCCCCTATAACATGGAACCTAAACATACCGGCAAACTGTGGGTGTACATTAAGTACGCCTCTGCCTAACCCTTCAGGGAATACAGGCGTGATGGTATGTTATGTTTATCCAGAAATAGGGAATATGCATGTCTATTTTTAATCAATAGTTTACATTATTAAAGCATCGTAAAAAATATTCCTTTGACAAAAATATTAATTTTTAGTCATAAAAATAAATATTCAAAACTGCAATCAGATACGGGAGATTTAAACACGCCCACACTGGCCGCGTGTACTGTGATAAGTCTCTATTTCTGGACAATACTGATATTCGAAGGATAGACAGGTTGTCAGGGTTTTTGAGCTTCAGAGTACTATTAACGATTCTTATAGGTGTTCGTATGACTCTGACCTGAGCTTTAAGTGCTGTCTGAGACATGGTGGGGCTTCGATGAGCTAAGAATGATCACCTATCTATAAACCGACCGTGGTAAGCGCAGCTTAACCTTTCAGTTCGTTTGATCATCGTACTATAGCCTCTATATTTTTTAAATTCAGCGTTGTTGAATTGCGAACTGGATAAGCACGTGGGTATCAGAAGTGTTTATTTTAATGCTTTTTATGCTTACCTTTGCCCTTCTTATCCATATTTGTACTAGTGGATAGAGGTCAAGTTATTTCTGACTGAATTGCATTTGAAAAGTTCTTCGACGGAAATATCTTTTTGTAGAAGTCAAGTGCTTAAAGATGCTGGCTTGCAACGTTAAACTATTCTTCGAGAGCAGGGACGAGCCTTCAATCGAGCACAAATCCATAATCTAAGCTGAAAATTTCAATAACTGCTCGACCTGGGAATCAAACCCAGGACCTCTTGCGCAGCAGTCGCACTTAGGACCACTAGTTATAGGAGGCAGTTCATACATAACATTATAATCTTAGTATTTCTATAAAGATCAGTTGAATTTATGACCGAACATGGGTCCCGCTAATGATTTCATCAAGAATTCCAGAAATATCTTTTTAGGGTATAGAAAAATACGTTTCTGTTCTAAAAAGCCCTTGTTTATTTTTTCTAGTCGCACGTAAGAACACTAGGCTAATGAAGCATTGCCTACATATTCATGTAACTTGAATGTAATAACTAAAATAAAATTTGCGAAAAGCCAAAAACAAAAAAATTGGTGGGGTAGGTCCAATCATCCATACAGCTATGATATAAATTTCTGTGACGTCACCAACCTATTCCGCAATTTATATTATATTTTAAAAAAAGCTTACTAGCAGTGTGGGTCGCACATTACTAGTATTCTTGTTAACCGCTCCTACTGAGCTAAATGCTTGTGTTACGAGTGGCTTCACGTCGGTAGTATAATGGGTGGGTTTCGAACCAACAACAACATGATCGCAAGTCCGACGCCCTAGCCATTAGGCTACCGCCGCTTAAATTATGGTATTGGCGGACTATCAATGAAATGAAGGCAAAATATATATTATAGGATCGTCCCCGAGTGTGGTAGCTTGCTATATGTTATAGTACGGTATATTTATATATATTATAGCTAGGTGTGTGATGGGCTTTAAGTGCTTCTATAAACTAGTACGAGTATGGTCTGTGGTTTCCTTTTAATGTTGTCACGTTGTCTCCACCCTGTATACCTAATATAGTTATTATCCTAGAGACATAACTACGCTATGACAGCTCCACCATTAGCACCCATTACGATGTATGGATAGCTTCCTCTTTTATCACAATATCATATATCGCATAATATGACTCATCGCTTCTATTATGTAAGAATATTCTAAGACTAGCTTCTGTCCGCGACTTCGTCTACGTGTACTTCTTGAGTAACAAACATCCATACATCCCCACAAACTTTCGCGTTTATATTATTGAAGTGTCAAAGGGATCTCCATAGTAACTTAAATTTTCTAACAAAAATCAAAATGGCAGCGCACGTCCAATACTGACTTCTTGATAAGTTAATTTTAATAGGAATTTCTAATTAAAAAAATGCAGCCCATGTTACTGATAATAATGTGTCTATGGTGAAAGAATTTTTTAAATCGGTTTTGGGGTAAAAGTGTAACAAACAAACTCACTTATAATAGTTATTTATAATAGTTAGGATATTTTTATTACACTTCCGCCTACCTACTGTCGTACGACATCGAACTAACTGCAAAGTAAGTCATGTCGGTTGAGAAGCAAAGTAACTTGCTTTTCAATAAGATGTCACTGACGTCACCTTAAAGATGTAAATTCAGATTGTGAAGGCAAATTTCACGGTGGCATAGTTGGTCATAGCGTCTGGTCTATCAAACCAGAAGATGCAGGTTCGAATTCTGCCCGCAATCGAATTTTTCCATCACTAAAATAACAAATAATATTTTTGGAAAAATTACAAAAATTTAATGAGTTCAGTCTGACGTGGTAGAACTCTACCATTAGTTGATCTGGGATGGTACTACCGCATTGTAAAATTTTCAGACGCTAAACAATAATATGCTAACATTATTATATGCGCACACCGTCTGCTTTTACACAACTATGCGTAAACGCGCTGCGTCCTTGGCGCGCAGAGTGCGCGCTAACTCTAACACACTGTTACATAGGGCAAAGACTGGACTGTCCTTTCCTTCGGCATTGTTCCGGTAGACATCTTGCGGTACCAATGCCAGAGAGAAAGTTTTAATATTGCGAAATTAATAATTACTGTATTTTTAATTTATTTGTGTTTATTTTAATTGTAATTGTATTTTTATTTAATTCGGATTTGCATTCAATTTATTTTAATTTTATTTTGTTGTTATATTTAGTATTGTTGTTTTTGTAATATCTAATTTATTTATTTGTATTTATTATACCTGTGTAATGTATTCCATTATGGGGCACAATAACCTGAATACAATTTATTAATAAGTGAATTTAATATAATTTATTATTTAATATTATTGTGCTCGTAACATGTTTGTGCGACAAGTCTTCTGGTTCTGAGCACGACTGCAACGCTAGAGGGTTTAATTCCCAAGTTGAGCAGTGTTATTGGGTTTTTCTAAGAAATTCTCAGTAGCAGCACGGAGTTTCGATTTGTGCTCGATGGATAGCAATAAGCTCGCCAGCCATTTATACATAGAAGCCAATCATACCCATGAGCTGTGTGTAATTAGTACGCCTCTGCCTAATCCTTTGGGGAATAAAGGTGTGATAGTCCAGGGAGTCAGAGAAATCACACCGCACAAGTGCTATTGCTGGTGTCTATACCGCGATTGCCGCTAACTATCAGGAGGTCCTATACTTTATATCATCTCTTTACAAAATATGTTTTTAAAGTATCCTCCCCCGGGGTATTCACTGACAAATACAGAAACACAATATTTGTGTTACATTTCATTTTCTTACTGTCATTCAAAAAATATTGAATTTGATCAAATATCTAGTTTCATCGAAATTAATAAGGTATACGATATCGTAGGTTTAGTTTATATTTTAAAGGTTAGATGCCAAGCTGCGGCCGGCTACAAGTTATGAGTGTTCATTTATAGCAGGTATACCGTTTAACATCTAAAAATATGAAGCTAACCTTTCATAAATAATGAACCGTAAGAGGCTCTGTATTACGTTTTAGGCGCTGTATTATATTTGTTCATGCAAAAATAACCATTATAACCAAGCTCTATTTATGGTAGTAATCTCAGTATTTTAAAACTTAAACGGTTTTTTCATATCTACATATTTACCTTTTAAGAAATAGAAAATGAAGTATGGTATTTTTTTAAACGTATGCCCTACGCTAGGATTTTCTCCTGTATTGAAGGTGAATTAACAAACACAATCAGAGGTGTAGCGTGGACTAATATAGACGTGGGCGAAGTCGCATCAGAGAGGCTCCTTTTCTTGCGTTCCCAAGATCTACCCAATAGATCTATCCTACCCAACATATAACGTTGGGTAGGATAGGATAGCCCACTTCGCCAACGCCTAGCTACGCCACTAAATACAATTTATCACATACAAAAACATCCAGACCCGGAACATGTACCTGTAGATCAGGGGGCTTAGTCTTGAACTCAATGCCGATACATCGACATTGGAATTGTGCCGAATCGTCAAGTTTCGTACTCTTGAATCCGAGACTAGCGCCAAATTGTTTCAATATTGCGTGGTGATTGAGTGAACTAAATAGGACTGGGAAACGACCCAACCATTGGCCAATCAGGGTGCCGCTACGAGGTTAACGGATTTGTGCTCAAGAGTACGAAATCGCCCGACACCCAAATTGACATTGAAATCGGATCACGTTTGGATTGGTATTGTATTGTTTTCAAGAGTAAGCCTGCTGGTCATGCAAATATTGGTTCCGGAAGAGGATCGAACCAACAACCCGTGGTGTAGAAGCCGATTGCTCAGCCGTTCCGTCAGCTCAGTGATTAATTAACCACGGGCCCTCACTCTGGAGTTACAGTTAAGTTTATTTGTCTATGAAACAATAAAATGGGTTCATAAACAATAAAGCGCGAACGTACCTACGTATAAATAAAATACAAGTAGGAGCAGATTGTGAATCTCCTTTTTATTTGAAGTCAGTTAAAAACAAAACCAGATTTTTGAAAATCTATTTAAACATTTATTCCAAAACTTAATTAACTGTGACTTTGTAACACTGTGACCTTGTCAACTCCGTGTGTTTTTGAAAGAATACTACATGTAAATAAGAAAAAAAAATCCTGAAATGCTAATTTTTTTTATCATCTTGAGGAGTAAACATTCAGTAAAAGTAAAGGTTACATTTACATTAGTAGATAGTACTAGGTATCACTGTGGAAATTGAACTAAGAGCATAATAAAAAGACATCTGACACAGTTGTATAACCAGGACGTGACGTCACGGATGATGGACATAAAAAGTATCATCTCGCATAATACGACCGTGACTCTTTTATGGCATTTTATTCTTTAGTTTAAGACAAGAACTGCTTCGGTCCAGTGGTCCTAAGCGCGACTGCTAAGCTAGAGGTCCTGGGTTCGATTCCCAGGTCGAGCAAAGTGTTATTAGGTTTTTCTATGAAATTCTCAATAGCAGCTCGGAGTTTCGACTGATGCCCAGTTAATGGCAATAGGCTCACCCGCTTTTAGGAAATGGGGCCTAAGTATATCGGCGAACTGTGGGTGGTGTACCCACAGTTCGCCGATATACTTATATGATATGATGATATGCCTAGCCCTTCATACGAACGGAAAATACCCTATAAACTTTAATTCCCTTGAGAGTGTGAAATATACGTTTTTTGCGTCATAAACAGCCGCATCTTTTTTTATTTTTTCACAGCTTCAAGGGACTGTAGACCTTAATTTCAATTCGATACCTCCACACGTTCCCGCGATAAAGGACAGACAGACAGACGGACGGAAGGACAACAAAGTAATCCTTTATGGTTTTCGTTTTTTCCTTTTGTGGTACGGAACCCTAAAAAGCGTAGATAAGATATAAAAGTATATCACTCCTGTATTCCCCGAAGGGTTAGGCAGAGGCGTATTAATGTACACCCACAGTTCGCCAGTATGTTTAGGTCCCAAGTAATAGGGGGCGAGGATATTGCCGTTAACCGGGCACAAATCCAGACTCTGAGCTGCTACTGAGAATTTAGAGAAACCCTATAATACTTTGCTTGACATGGGGATCGAACCTTTGACCTCTAGCGTAGCAGTCGCTTGGGACCACTCCATAATAAAACAAGGAACACACTGTACTCTCAACATAAATGACTAAAGCAAGCCGACTAAGCTAAAACGCTATAATTTTTACTCTAATTAAAAACACTTTCGCGACTTTACTTTTAGACTTGCATAACAAACCCACTTACATCGACACTCTAAAATGAACTCTGCATTTTACGTCCAAGGTTGAAAATCGATTGAAGAGCCTATCGTCTAATAAAATAGGCCACAACCCAAGACCACTTGTGTGGTGTAAGGGGCAGCTAACATCAAGTAAGGGCGGGAGGGTACTTTATAATGTGAGTCAGGTTTTTTTTGTTGAGGCAAGCGAGTTGTCGAGCACTATTCAAGCTCCATTGATAGGCATCGCTTTAAAAGCCAAGTCGCAATGACGTTTTCACGATAAAAATTAAGGTAAAGTTTTGGTTTTAGTTGAAGTATTTTAAGAAAGAACTTTTTGTATCGCGGTGTAAATGGTTTTAACAGTAAAATTATATCTTGAGATTAATTTATAACTCAAGATCATTCAAATCAAAATCAAAATCAAAAATGTTTTATTTTCAATTAGACCAGTAAAATTGGTACTTTTGAAAAGTCAAAATTACATGCACGGTTCCAAAAAGTGGGTCATATGGAGAAGAGCCGGCAAGAAACTCCATAGATACTCTTTTAAAAAAAAAACATTATTACAATATTATGCATTAGAATGAAAGAAACTCATATTTTTTTTATTCGTGATAGGCTTACACTTGATCGCCAGTTCGCCTGATGTTAAGCGATACTGCGATCAACGATGGAGCGCACTTGCCTAGAAGACATCGATTCACTCGTGATTTAAAGATACCCAGATTATATCTATCAGGGAAGATCCACTCGGGATGAGCATTCCACATTACAGCGGTACGCCTGATAAAAGTGGACTTAAGGGTCCAGCGGAGCTTGAATTGCCCACAAAAACGTAATACCGAAATAAATCGTAATCCTGAGAATGATATTATTCTAAAAGCGAAAAATCTAGCATTTTACAATTTTATTTATGGCTTTTGTCGGCAAACAAGTTGACGAGCCACCTGGTGGTAAGTAGTTATCGTCGCCCATGGACACCTGCAACACCAGAGGAGTTGCTGATGCGTTGCCGACTCTACGGGCTGCAGACTGCCAGAGCAGCAACCGATGAGAACTGGCTCTTAGGTGCAAATGTCGAAACACCCACCAAAGTGCTTTCGACTCCGATGTAAGGGTGGTTGCCAGCGAGTCAGACCAAAGGGTACCACCGAGCTAGTCAGATTTTTTACGCCTCATACGGGATGCCTATCTGAACGGCAGTATGGAAAAGTATTCTAACCCGTCCCCACACGGGGTACCAAAATATAAAGCGAAACTCAATGGAAAATAATTTTAAATAAAATCTTTAATATTTTGCTCTTAATTATCGTGATTACAGAGAACTGTAAAATGGTTCGGTTATCTGACTCCGACATTGCAAATTTTTTGTTAAAAATTGTCGAATGCTTAAAACATTTTTCTTTTCAATTCAGGTCATAGGTAAATGTAAAATTTAACAAAAATATATTATTACATATTTTTTTGTTTTGCTTTCAATGAGTCAAGCTCAATTTTTTTAATAATAACGAACTCTCGATTTAATGTTACCGTAATAATAAGTTGTGTCTAAATAAAAACATTAGCCTGCCTACCCTGAAAATAATGAAAAAGGATAATAAAAAAATGTTGGTAAGGTTTATATCTTATCAGTTTCTTAGAGATTATTCCTTAGAGAAGTTCTACTAAAATGCAATTTCCTGTTAGCTTGAATAATTTCTAGACGAAACTCCACCCAAACTCCGCCAACCATTTTTAAATTTCTTTGTGCTTTAACTAAAATGGGGGTAGGCTCAATCCTCTGTTAAAGGTCGGCAACGCACTTGTGACTCCTCTTTTGGTGTTGCGGGTGTCCATGGGCGGCGGTAATCGCTTACCATCAGGTGATCCGTCCGCTCGTTTGCCCTCCTATCCTAAAAAGTTGTAAAGATATAGTGACGTCTAAGTGGAGCGCGAGCGACTCAAAATATCCGTATTCTTCTCGTACAAAATACGAGGAATCAACATCAGCTACAGGTTTTCGAGCATCTAGTTCATTCATGGTGAAAAAAGTGCGAATCTTCAGCATGCCATGGAGAACCAGGTATTTCATTTTTCAAATAAATTATATTTCTAGAACAATAATACTAAATATATCATTTAATATAATAAGAATCTATTTGATATTTATGACCGCCTCATTAGTCTAGTGGTCCCAAGCGCGACTGCTATTCTAGAGATCCTAGGTTCGATCCCCAGGTCGAGCAAAGTGTTATTGGGTTTTTCTATGAAATTCTCAGTAGCAGCTCGGAGTCTGGATTTGTGCCCAGTTAATGGCAATAGGCTCGCCCCCTATTACATGGGACCTAAATATACTGGCGAACTGTGGGTGTACATTAGTACGCCTCTGACTAACCCTTCGGGGAATACAGGCGTGATGGTATGTATACTTTAAAACTGGGTTACATACATGAACATTTTATGTAATAATAGATATAATATATAATATAATAATCTGAAGATGTTTTTATCACTTAGGTGATTGTAACATCACATTTATCCCTATATTTAATTAATGCGTTCGCGTCGGATAAATAATATTTTCCAAACACCTAATACTGAGATAGCCAATAGATGGCGCTGAAAAAAAATTAAGACCGGTTGTCGAGTTATATGACATTGCCTGCAGATTATCTCTGTTTTCAAGTTGGTTTATACTAGGCAATATACTATAAGACCTTTGTATCGAAACTTTTGGGTAGGGTCAGGAACACATGTCTCTAAACTTTGAATTTATTTGACAACCTTGACCGTGAGACGCCGAAAATCGATTACAGCTGACAAAACAAAGTATTTGGGAGAAAACAATGTTTACTGATATTTTCAGGAAGACAAGATAAAAAATACACTTCTTTTTTTAAGTTTGTTATTTTATGATTTGCTTTTACATAGTAACATCAACATTTTCCCTACTATCTTATACAGTTTTGATGTATTATGTAATTTATTTTTAATTATGTAATTATTAATTAAGTAATTTCACAATGTTGACGACACGTTTGGCGTAGCGGTTGAGCGATCGGCTTCTGCGCAACGTGTTGTGGGTTCGATCCCCACACGGAGCAAATATTTGTATGATCTGCAGGTAGTTGTTCCGGGTCTGGGTGTTTGTGTTTGTGAAAATTTGTGTTTGTAAACGCACCCACGATACAGGAGAAAATCCTAGTGTGGGGCAACGTTTTTTTAAAAAAAAAAAAACAATTAATGTTATTCGTGGACGAGGTCAGCCTAGGAGACGTTTTCAAGATGATCTTGACCACTTTTTGCCGACGTGGTATGAGGAAGCCCAGGATAGAAAATCCTGGACTTAGTTAGGGAAGGCCTTTGCCCAGCAGTGGGACACAAAATAGGCTATTAATTTTTTTTTAAGGTAAACTACTCTATCGAATTAGGGATCTCCAGTAAGCCAATAATTAAGTAAATACTGCGGTTGGCTTCCAATCTCAATCTACCCAGATGTGGATGAATACTGACATACCTACTGACACTTTTTTTTCATTTTTGAGAGGTCAAACTGAGACTGCGTCGGAACTATACATATTTTGACATTACTTACTATACCATCAAGCCTGTATTTTTTTGAAGAGTTCAGCAGAAGTGTACTAATGTACATCAGTAATGTACATCACATAATTCGCCGGTAGCTTTATGTCCCATGTAATAGGAAGTAACCGGGCACAAATCCAATGCTGCTACTGAGAACGACATAGAAAAACCCAATAACACTGCTCGACCTGGGAATCGAACTCTAGCGTAGCAGGTGCGCTTAGGACCACTGGATTTATAAGGCAGTTAGAAATTTTTTGAATATTTTTAATTGTCAGAATTGGTTTAGGATTGGTTAATACACAATGACCATTTAATTTTATTAATTAAAATCCAACAGACCAATAAAAGTATTTTAAAACTGCCTCGTTAACCTAGTGGTCCTGAGCGCGACTGCTAGCCGCTACGCTAGGGGTCCTGGGTTTGATTCTCAGTTCGAGCAATGTGCTATTGGGTTTTTCTATGAAATTTTCAGTAGCAGCTCGGAGTTTGAGATTTATGCCCGGTTAATGCCAATAGACTCACCCCCTATTACATGGGACCCCAATATATCGGCGAACTGTGGGTATACATTAGTACGCCTCTGCCTAACCCTTCGGGGAATACAGGCGTGATGGTATTTAGAACAATAAAAGTTGTCCTCAATTATTTCTTACACATAACAATATAATACATATTCTTCCCAACTATAAACTTCACTAATGATCTCTTTCATAAAGCCATTGGCACAAAAGTCCGTCAGTTGGCACAAAAGTACATAAAAACTCCTTTGATGTGCCAGTTAGAGTAGTTCTAATTTCTTTGGCCACGTCTTGGCACAATTTGAGGGTAACAAGGGATCAAAGGTGTGTGAGTATGGACTTTTATTCCACAAGAGGATAAAAGCTTTGGTATATTTTTGGGACTTTGACCGACTGGGCAGTATACTCAATGAGATCTAAGCAGATATCCGAATAGTTTAACAAACAAAACGTCGTTTACAAAAGATAAAAATCAAATCATTTGACCATTTGAAGTTAGTTACTTACGCGAATATTAGACATTGAAATAAAACTACTTTTTACGGATTTTATCGCGTTGTATTGATATTATTTGATTCCCGACGTTTCGGATCCTTTACAGCATCCATGGTCACGGGTAGACTAAGTTGTTGGACGTCTTAATGTTACAATTACTAATAGCTACCTTACATTTTTGTTAATTATTGGCGATCCGATTCACGCAGAACGAGCTCACCGTATCCTTCGGTCTTGCAGTTTTGGGCTTGGATTTTGATTTTATAATATCAATACAACGCGATAAAATCCGTAAAAAGTAGTTTTATTTCAACATTTGAAGTATTATTAAATGGTATACTTTTATAAAAAATGCGTATTTTCTCTGAGAAGACTGATAAGATAGAAGGTATTGACCCCGGAATCAGCAAAAGTTAATTTATAAAATTAAAACTGCAGTTTCAAATCTATAATAGGTACCTGCATCATCTGGCCGATAAATTTTCATTACTGTTTTAATTTGGTACTGTATCGATAAGCATCGAATCAGTGAAAAATATTTATGCACAATCAATAAAATAAACGCCCTGTAGTTGTTCATTAACTTTTTCATACCATCATACCATCACGCCTGTATTCCCCGAAGGGTGAGGCAGAGGCGTACTAATGTACACCCACAGTTCGCCGATATGTTTAGGTCCCATGTAATAGGGGCGAGCCTATTGCCGTTAACCGGGCATAAATCTCAAACTCCTACCTGCTACTGAGAATTCCATAGAACTTAGAAGTTCGATTCCCAGGTCTAGCAAAGTGTTATTGGATTTTTCTATGTAATTCTCAGTATCAGCATTGGATTTGTGCCCAGTTGTTACCTACTGAGAATAATTTTTAGGAGCCTAATAATAAGAATTAACTTTTTCAGAATGTCTAATAATTATAATTGTGTCCCGTGACATGATTATGTCAGTATATTATCTATGACGAAATTTAAGACAGTAAAACTATTTCGTAGAGCTAAGGATAGCAAGCAGGGTAGTTGTATATCTAGTTCTGTCTAGCAAGTCAAATAGGTTTGTTAATTCTTAAACGGATTTATTTGACATCACAAATTGTTTTCCGACTTTGCGGTCGAAGTCACGGGAAGAAACTAGTACTGAACAAAACTAGTTACAAATCTAGTTCCACGGGGATTCACTAGTAACAATATTTGAACTACAAACTATCGGGAAACATAAACCGTTAAGTTTTATATCCAACTAGCTGACCCGGCAGACTTCGTACTTTCATAATCATTCACCTTTTAAACCTTCTCTGGACTTCCGCAAATAATTCAAGACCAAAATTAGCCAAATCGGTCCAGCCGTTCTCGAGTTTTAGCGAGACTAACGAACAGCAATTAATTTTTATATATTACTAGCGGCCCGGTACGTGCTTCGCTACGTATAAAGCGAAATACAGCGGACAGCGGACAAAACCATTCCCAGATCCCCTTGAACACACACAAAAAATTTCATCAAAATCGGTCCAGTCGTTTGAGAGAAGTTCAGTGACATACACACTCACAGAAGAATTATATATATAAAGATATATAGATGAATGCAACTCGTACAAATTGTATGTAAATTGTAATTACGGGACACTGCAACGATTTAGTTATGGAATAATTGATTTAATAATCGTAGCGCTGATGTTCTTCGATGGACCCGGACCTTCCTTTTCCCCGTGGGACGAGTTAGAATACTGTTCCTCACTGAAAAAATATCTGACTTGACTGGCTGCCGGCCACCCTCACGAACATCGTAAAGTACCTCGGTTGCTACGACTGTCAATCTGCAGTCTGCAGTCCGTAGGCTCTTAAGGCTCAGCAAAGCATCAGCAACTCCTCTGGTGTTGTAGATGTCCGTGGGTGGCGATGACTACTTACTACCAGGTGGCGCGGTTGCTATAATTAAAAAAAAACCTGGCTCACTAGGTGTGGGAATACTAACATACAAGTAAGATTGTACCCAAGCGTACTAAGGATTAGCAAGCTTAAAGTGCAGTGGGTAGTGCACGTAGCTTCTAGAACTGATGGCCACTGGTGCAGAAAGGTTCTTGAGTCGAGACCAGGCACCGGAAAACATAGTGTGGGACGACTTCCAATGTGATGGGCGAAGGTGGCTAGGAATCGTTGGAAGTAGGCATATAAATGGCTCTTGTGGAACTCTTTGGGGAATGCCTTTGTTCAGCAGGGGACGTCTTTTGGCTGATATGATGATGGTACTAAAGAATCTTCAACTGCTTCATTAGTCTATTGGTCGTAAGCGTGAATACTACGCTAGAGGTCCTGGGCTCGGTTCCTAGGGCGACCAAACCGTTATTGGGTTTTTCTATGAAATTTTTAAAGCAAATAGCAATAAATTTTTAAAGCAGCTCGGAGTTTGGGTTTGTGCCCGGTTAATGGCAATAGGCTCGCCCCTATTAGTCCAATCCAGATATCTAGCGTACCAATCAGTTATGACAAAACAGTAATTTAACAACAAAATAAACTGAGTAGAACTCCAAAGCCGCAATCAAACATTCACAATAACCTAATGAAGATTGTTGAAATTGTAATCAAAACAAGCTTGAAATTCTTAATAAATTTTCTTAATGTTTTAATTGAACATTGCCGGGTCTAGAACGGCGGCGAATATCCCGGTATTCTTATCCCGGGACTAGCGATGACGTTTAAAGGGAATAATTTAAATTAAGCGCTGGACTTCAAAGGGTGGTTCTTTTTTGTTGATGTCATTTGCATTATTAGGAGCGAAAAATTATTAAAAACGCTGTTTCTGTGGTTTGAGGATATTGTGGTTTTATTAAGCTAAATGAATTTCTTATAGACCTTTAACACTTTTCTTGTCGGGTTTTGGATTTATGCCCGGGTACTGTCAATAGGGTCGGCAATACGTTATTTCCCTTACATTTATATAGTAGATATTACTGCTGCATTTTTTTTATCAGAATGGGATATAATTACGTCAGAGAAACGAATAACTACGTTATAAATACGAAAGTTTCTGAACTGTGTTTGTTACATTTTTACGCCTAAACCGCTGACGCAATTTTAATGAATTTTGGTGCATAGATATATTGGAACTTGGAGAAGGACATTACCTTTCGTCTCTAAAAGTCCGTTGCGTTGCGAGCGAATCCGCGGACAACAAAAAAATTGAATATCAATTAAGATTTTAGTATAATTATATTGAAGCACCCGTTATTAGGTTATTATTACCCATATATTGAAGCAGCGTTAGCCTAATGGCTAGGGGGCCGGACTTGCGATCATATGGTTGCCGGTTCGAAACCCACCCATTGCACTACCGTCGTGAACCCACTCGTAACACAAAGGGTTTACAAGAATACTAGTAATGTGGGACCCACATTGCTAGTAAGCTTTTTTTAAAAAAAATAGCCATTCTGTGACCACTGTGTATCACTTCATTTTACCAGAGCTCCAAAAAACCTTATCTGTATGACTATTTGGATGGTTCTAATGTACACAGTCGAGGTCTAGCGTCCCATCAGTTAGATTTATAGCATTATTTAATCCTAAGTTATGACGGCGTGGCAACAGGGTGCGCAAACTCATATTTCATATTTAAAGGACCAAAAACTATCTAATATTCATAGGCCGTTCACGTTATATATTAATACAGACCAGCCTGGCTAACCTAATCGGTAAAATGAGGTCCAATCGAGGATTTATTCTGCACGCTAGCTTTTGCTTTTGCTTGTCAGTATGTTAACAGGTGATAAAAAAACTCAACCCGTAGATGCGAACGGACGGAATACTCAACTTTAAAAACGACTTTCTAATACTTAACCCTTTTTTACCTAGGTCAATTTCTCGACTAGAATTGACTAGAAGTTGTGCCAAGTTAATGGCAATAGGCTCCCCCCTATTACATGGGACCTAAACATACCGGTGAACCGTAGGTGTACATTATTACGCCTCTGCTTAACCGTTTGGGGAATACCGGCATGATGGTATGATGGTAGAAAAATTAATAAATGCGGAAATATAGGTACCAGTATAGCACAGTAGGTATTACTTATATGGTCTTGATTTTAACCCCTTTCTCGCTACGCAAGCAAGTAATTCAATAGTGTGGCTAAACCCTCCTTGCACGGTACCAACCTCGGTATAATTATCCTAGCATTACGATTCTAACTCGACCACAAGCTGTCTTTGTGCACGGCTAAAAGCTGAAACAGTAGCCAGTGTATTTTGGGCGTGTTCGTGGTTTACTAGGGAAACCGTTTGGTTTACTAGGGAAACCGTTTGGTATCTACTGTCAGTTACTGTACCGGCTGCATTTTCCGAAAGAGCGTGAATTATTATCGAGTCTCCTACTAAATATTACATTCATACATACATACCATCACGCCTGTATTCCCCGAAGGGTTAGACAGTAGTACTACGGTACGCCTACTGTTCGCCGGTATGTCTAGGTCCGATATAACAGGGGCCGAATGTAAGAAAAAATACAATATAGTTATAGTATAGTTTCACCTACTTAAGTATTGAATAAATACTTTTTTAATTTCAATATGTTAAGATGGTGTATGGTCATGTAGAGAGGATGATCGTAAGTACCACAATCAAATTGCGGACGTTCTCAAAAAAGTTCAGGTTAAAAGCACCTTAAACCGACGATCATGCATGAGGAGATTAATGAACGTGGATAAAGCGAAAGTGGTGTGCCAGGATCGTAGCAACTGGAAATCTATGGTCTCTGCCTACCCCAATGGGAGACTGGCGTGTAAATATATATATAATTTCAATAATATAGGAGACAGTATTCTATTGCAATTTTTCTTTGTATTAAGTACTTAAGGCGGGGTTAAATATACTTCATGTATTTTAGGCATGCGACTTGCAAGGCTCAACCCTAAATCCGTCTGTGATATACGATGATACTAACGTGGTACAATGCGGGTGTAACACAGGGCCGTACTTGAGTTCCCGTCGCCAGAAGTTCAGTGAGCGATAGTCGCTAGGAGTATCGCTTGCGGGGCAAGAGGTGGGTGGGGACGGGCATCACTACGCACGAAGATATATTTTTGTTTTATACCACATGTGGCAAACATTCTTACGGTCCGCCTGATAGTAAGCAGTTACCGTAGCGTATGGACGTCTGCAACATCAGAGGTTTCGCTCTGGCGTTGCTATCCCTGTAAAAACCTTTTCACTCGTTTTTTGAAGAACCCTATGTCTTTAATATATAGATTTTTGGAACTTATGCCAATATCGCCAATATAATGCCATCGCATTATATTTACATTAACAAATCCCGCTGTTTTGACCCTTTACTGGTTTTATGTCAATAATTATTTCAATTTAAATCTCAAGATAATACTCTCTACCGAGTTAATATCCATACTTTATTCCCTCGGATTTTTTATAACCTAAAGATAAAGTTGCCCATAAATAGAGTGGACAAAAACAAATTAAATTAAAATTTGTTCAAAAATAAGCAAGTTATTTTTTTTAATTTTAGGCTAGACAGAGAGCGTACTAAACCGACAGTTGATGTCAAGTGCACCATACAAATCCTATGTATATGAGCACTCATTTTGCGGGAAAGGCACTATTCATACCAAAAATTTAAAGTGTATCTTCCCTATGATTCTGAGTCCGTCTCTGAACTCCGCGCGTGTTATCCGCTCATTCGCAGCAGTGGCAGAGTATCGCTAAGACTTTACACGACGTAGCACAACCTGACCTTGCTACACTGTGGCAAAGAGCTTGCCCTTAAGTAGCTGTTAAGTGACTCGTAAATGAAAAGTGTGCTTTTATTCCATATGTTATGTACGTGCCTTGCCTTAACAGAAAAAATGTTTAAGGTTTTTTGTTTACCATTCACGTCTTTAACCTCGAAGTAATAAGCAGATGTGTACTGACGTACCTATACCCAAAGTTCGGTTATATGTTTTGGAAAATGGAGTAAAATTCAAAATATATAAAATTAGCACCTTACAATGAATAGCCCCATTTATAACGAGTTCTGTTTCTTTGGACGGAATGAGGTATCTGACCTAGACCTAAACTCCATAAATGAGGATTAAAGAAATTACTACAGTGCGATTGTGGAGCACCTGACTGGACCTTTTTCTATAAGGTAAACGAATGCTCTCTTCGCTGTTATCCAAAGTCCACAAATTTACACCTGCCGCCGCAAGACGACTAAAAAACTTGATTTGATCCAAGCAGAATGAATGCTATACGCAATGATGAAGACAAGTAAGTATAGTATCATAGTACCTGTGCTCTAAATACTTTCTTAGAAGATGACTCCACCTTATAATATAACTAGCGACCCGCCCGCGGTTTCACCGGCGTTGCTCCGTTCCTAAGAGGCATAGCGTGATGTTATGTAGCCTATAACCTTCCTCGATAAATAGACTATCCAACACAAAAATATTTTTTCAATTCCGACCAGTAGTTCCTGAGATTTCCGCTTTATAATATTAGTATAGATTTGTAGTTAAAATTCATCTTATATTTTTATAAATGTTTGCACGTAACTTTGTTGTTTATGGAATGATTTTGATTATTCTTTTTATCTATTAAATTCATAATGTTATCGTAAACTTTGGAAGCGGCGGTAGCCTAATGGCTAGGGCGTCCACCCATCGCACTACCGACGTGAACTCACTCGTAACACAAGCATTTAGCTTAACACGAAGGGTTTACAAGAATACTAGTAATATCCGACCCACATTGCTAGTCAGCTTTTTTTAAAAAAAACGGCGAATGTTAATAATTATTTTGATGTTAAAACACATTACCCTTCCTTTTTTGTAATCGGGCAAAAATAGAAAAGAAAATTATCATTCTTCTTCCTATTAACGGCGTCTCCACCTACCGGAGATTGGCAATATTCACTATTCTGTTACATCCTCGCGCCGAAGAAAATATTGCTCATTTTAAAATCACTTCTTGAATGAGGCTGGGTGACGTCATAAACTGCTGTCGTTTTGACAGGGATTTCTGCATTTTTTTTATTAACTACCAAAAGGAGTATGTTCTCAATTCAGCCGATTCTTTGGAAATATTCGAAAAGTTTATATTACCTTTTTAGTTAGAAAGGTATTTAGAAACTTAAAAATGGTATAGTTACCTCTCTAAAGTTTCCAAATCTCATTTTAGTAATTATTATTTAATGAAATAAATAATAAGGACCGCCACATTAATTAAGTGGTCGTTAGTGCGACTGGCACGCTACAGGTCCTGCGTTCGATTTCCAGGTAAAACATGGCAATTTATTGGGTTGATTCTATGAAGTTATCAGTAACAGCTCGTAGTTTGGGAATTGTGCCCGGTTAATTGCAATTCCTATTACATGGGACCTAAACATACAGGCGAACTGTGCGAATGTATATAGGAATACTACGTTAAAAAAAATCTTGACCGATCCTTCTTCTTCTTTTTGAACCGACTGCAAACGGAAAGAAAAGAGCAGAAGAAAAGAAATAATTGAAAAAGACTAAACTAGATTGGCCCAGTATTCCGCTAGGCTCGTGGCATTTTCCGTAGCGTGGCATATTTGGCTAAGGTGTTGGACGGTGTGCTTGACTCAGAACTTGACAAACACCTTAACATTCATGACGCTTAGTTCGGTTTTTACGCTGGACTTTCTACTGAAAGCGAAATTCTGAGTCTCAAGCACACTGTTCAATACTATACGGACAGAAGTACACCTGTGTATGCATGCTTTCTTGACCTCTCCAAAGCGTTTGACCTCGTGTCATATGACGTATTATGGGAGAAACTCAAGAGAACTGGCGTGCCTAACAGGTGCAACGGATTTTTCATTACTGGTACCAAAACCAGAAAAATTATGTAAGAACAAGGGCGAACAGCTTCTCCGACACGTACAGGTTGGATTGCGGGGTGAGACAAGGTGGTTTAAGTTCTCCCAAGCTCTTCAACTTGTACGTGAATGAGCTTATAGTTGGGCTCAGCAGCACACGAGTAGGATGCTGGGTCGACAATGTATGTATGAATAACTTTAGCTACGCTGATGTCATGGTGCTGCTGACCCCAACTGTAAGCGCAATGAGACAGCTGCTAGCCATATGTGAAACATATAGCCATAAGCAGGGTTTAATATATAATTTTAAGAAGAGTGAGTACATGGTCTTCAAGGCCTCCCATAAGTGTCCGTCAAATGTGCCTGCGATAAAGCTGAATGGTACTGAACTGAAGCGGGTACAACAGTTCAAATACCTCGGACATTACGTTACTGAGGGCCTTGACGACCAAGTTGACATAGAAAGGGTACGTAGGGCATTGGCGGTCAGAAGTAATATGCTGGCCCGCAGGTTTGCGCGTTGTAGTGACCAAGTTAAAGTCACAATATTTAGAGCCTACTGTCAGACTTTCTACACGTGCGGCCTGTGGTACAGGTATACGCAGAGGCCGCTCAATGCCCTATGTGTCCAATATATCAATGGATTTAGGATGTTGTTGGGGTTACCCCGTTTTTGTAGTGCCTCTGGTATGTTTGCGGAGGCCAGAGTAGACGGCTTCCATGCTATCATGCGCAAGCGGCTCGCATCCTTACTAAGCAGACTCCGGGCTAGCACTAATAGCATCCTACAGGTCATTGCAAGTAAACAGGACTCAAATATCCTGAAAACATTTATTCGGACACAAATTTTATACATTTTATAAGCTTTTTGTTATTCTTTTAATGTCTTTGTTTTCTTTAAGTATGGACTTGTAACTTGGTCTGAAATAAAGATTTAGTATTATTACTAGCTTCCGCCAGCGGCTACGCCCGCTTTATCAACGACCCATGTCACTTCCCAGAACAAAATAATCAAATAATTTTCCCGTTCTTGCAACATTTTTTAATTGTGCTCCGCTCCTATTGATCGTAGCGTGATGAAAAATATACTATAACCTGCCCAGGAGTATGAAGAACAATTGTACCAAGTTTCGTTGAAATCCGTCGAGTGGTTTTTGTTTCTATAACGAACATACAGACAGACAGACAGACAAAAAATTTACTGATTGCATTTTTGGCGTCAGTATCGATCACTAATCACCCGCTGATAGTTATTTTGGAAATATATTTCATATCTTTTTGTGATTTTTTTGCATTTTCTATGCTAAGATTATTAAGTTATTTTTTAGTAAAGGAAAAAATTCATTCGCGGGCAGGATTCGAACCTGCGTCTTCTGGTTTGATATACCAGACGCTCTGACCTCTAAGCCACCGCGAACCCGCGAACGTCACCTTATGACGTAAATTCAGAATGTGAAGGCAAAATTTCAATCATGCGGGTAGGGTTCGCAATTCGCAATATTGTAATCAAGTTTTTTTTTAAAGAGTATCTATGGAATTTCTTTCCGGCTCTTCTCCATACGACCCACTTTTTGGTGGTCTATATTCACTGGTGGTCACTATTTAGTGGTCTAATTGAAATAAAACATTTTGACTTTGACTTTGAAATAATTATATAAATAGAACCGGATTTCGATACCTAACAGTACTATCACGGGTGGAAAGGGTTATCTTAACACATTGTATATTTAGTGCATTATTACGCCTTTGCCGAACCCTTCGGGGAATATAGGCGTGGTGGTTTATAAGCCTTTAAGCAAAAAAATACAGGCAAATTGAGAATCTCCTCCTTTTTTAAGTCAGTATAAATGTGATCACAATCGCTTGTTGTGTCAGCTGTTCGGATTCATTTGTGTCGTTTATCTATAGCGCCTCGGGCCCTTGGCAGACGGCACCATTAACCAATAAAAAACGTTTTGCTTTTGTAGTTTTCTTACACAAAATATAAGCAAGGGTTTTTGTACAACTTTTTTATTGGCTTTTCAAACAAAATATCTTGCGGAACCCTAATCCAACCGTAATACATACAACTTATATGAGAGCATGAATTTAGCATAATATACATACATATACTCACGCCTTTCTCCCACAGGGGTAGGCAGAAACTATAGACTGCCACTTGCTACGATTCCTCCATACTTCTTGTGCTTCTTCCACATTCATACATACACGCCGGTTGCGAGTGCTACGCACCTGACCTTTTTGAAGGATTTCGCCAATAAGATCGGCGTATGTCCTTCTAAGGCGATCTCTACCGACGCTGAGAAAAACTATACATACATAAAATAAAACAATAATAAACATTTAAATAAAACTACTTTTTACGGATTGTTCGGCGTTGTATTGATATTACTCGTATTTGATTCCCGACGTTTCAGTTCGCGTAAGTGTCAGAACTAGTTTCTGACACTTACGCGAACTGAAACTGGCGTATAGTTATACATTGAAAAGGGCCTTGCTAAGATATCTAGCAATTTAAAAACATACATGATTTATGTTTGTTAGGTGATAATGTGTGTTTTTTAATAAACAAAGTTTAGATTTCATAAATAACATACAATCAAGCATTTAATCCCCAGATAGAGATGTACTGATATACACTCACAGTTCGCTATTATGTTTCAAAAGAGTATTAATAATAATTACTGATTGAGTGTTTATGTAGGTGAAAATTTAACGGACAGGGGGGTTCTCGCACAGGGTGGTTCTCGCACAGCGGGGTTCTGGGATGGTCTTTTAAGAGGACACAGTGCCCCCCTTCATGTGCTAATGGTGGAAATCGGGGTGGTTTTAGTGGGTAAAATTCTCACACACCCCGGTCTAATCCCCGAAGACCGGACGCCTTATGGAAAGTAAACAAAAAATAATGTTGAAAATTTAAAGAAAAAAGAAAATCATATGTATGTACTGACGGCAACATTTTATACTATTTAATATATACAAAATAAATTAAATAAAGCAAGTATTACCGATACATAATAAAGTAAATAATATACAAGAATAAAGGATATTTTTTTCAATTTAAAAATACACTTCAAAATGAGATGGTTTAACGAAACGACAGGAACAAGGGCAAAATAAATTGCCTATTTCTTACGAACGAAACGAATTTATTAAGTTAAAAAAAAACGTTTCTCGGTAAATAGACTGGAAGCAATGTTTGTGGGGCAACAAAACGTTTTCCTTAAAATTTACTTACGGAAAACATACACAGATTATGCTGTGTTGCGTGTATGTTTTTAACAAAAAATATAGCGGAGAGATAAAACTGTTTTCAGCTTTCATTTATGTACCTACGTTAAAGTTGCCAATAATTATAACTGCCTCATTAATCTAGTGATCTCAAGCGCCTGAGGGGGTTCGATTCCCAGGTCGGCCAAAGTCTTATTCGGTATTTCTATTAATTCCTGAAGTTCAGAGATTGGATTTGTGCCCGGTTAATGGGTCGCTCCCCATTACATGGGACCTAAACATACCGGCAAACTGTGGGTAAATATTAATACGCCGCCTCTGCCTAACCCTACGAATACGTGTGTTTGCTATGAGATAGCGTGTATGTTTTTCATAAAAAATATATACATATTTATACACCAGATAGATAAAGCTTTTTGATATTTATACGTCAAAGTTGCCAACAATAAATTGACGCCTAACGTTTTTACGGATCGTTAGTTCGATTCCTGTACAGAATAAATATTTGTGTGACCTTTAGGAAATTGTTCGAAGCGTATTCTACGAGTATTTCTTGTAGGTCGAACAGAAGAGGTTAAATATTATGTCCTTACCTATGAAACTGTTATTTTTAACACTGGGCACTTTTTGCAGTTTAAAATGAAGCGGCGCGGTAGCCTAATGGCTTGGGCGTTGGACTTGCGATCATGTGGTTGCCGGTTAGAAACCGATAGCACTGCCGACGTGAACCCACTCGTAACACAATCATTTAGCTTAGCACGAGGGGTTAACAAGAATACTAGTAATGTGCGACACATATAGCTAGTAAGCTTTTTAAAAAAAAATAAAAAAAATCGCAATCTTGCATTCGACTTGGAATTCCAAATTCAAATTAATATTATAGTAAAGATTAAGTAATTTATGATTCTTGAGTAAAGATAGTAAAATGGTAGTAAAGCAAAAATATATTTCTTTTAAAAAATCTGTTGGTCATTTGTTTTTCTGCCATTAATTTTTTTCGTCGAATCTACGAATATTTTTTTCTTATGCACCCAAAAACTTTTTTAATTTTTTTTTATATTTTACTGTGTCTGTATTTATCTTTTTGTGATTTTTTTTGCATTTTCCATGCTAAGGTTATAAAGTTATTTTTAGTAAAGGAAAAAAATCAATCGCGGGCAGGATTCGAACCTGCGGCTCCGGGTTGGATACACCAGACGCTCTGACCTCTAAGCCACCGCGAACCCTACCCACATGATTGAAATTTTGTCTTCAAATTCTGAATTTACGTCTTAGGGTGACGTTGTTGACATCTATGAAAGGCAAGTTACCTTACTTCTCATCAGAGCGGTCAGAGCGTCTGGTGTATCCAACCAGGAGACGCAGGTTCGAATCCTGCAGGCAATTGATTTTTTTCCTTTACTAAAAAAATTGCTTGTGTCTGTATTTATTAATAATCCTCAACAACAACCAAACAGCTTGGAAGTAAGAAGAAGCTAGATATTATAAAACTATTCATCCGTACAATATGCGAACGACTGCTTTTCCGGCGATTTCCCGCGAGATTTAGGTATCAAGAATAGGTGCAGGTTCGCCTTTGTTTTACGTAAGAGATGAAATATTAAGCACGATTCCAGCTATTTGTAGGCTTTGCTTTTATCAAACAACGCTTACGTTGTGTTTCGCCGAGTGAGTGAGGTTACCGGAGCCCCAATCTTTCTTTTAAACCTTTTAAAAGGTCGGCAACGCACTTGAGACTCCTCTGGTGTTGCGGGTGTCCATGGGCGGTGGTAATCGCTTACCATCAGGCGATCCGTCTGCTCGTTTCCCCTCATATCCCATAAAAAAAAGAGTTTTCTACCAGCAAACCATTGAGTGATCGTTGCTAAATAGTGATGGACAGGGTATGAGCCATGTGTAGTACAATTGTCATTTAAAAAAATAAAAAATTACGTTCATAATATATATAAAATAAACTTAAGTAGTACATGCATAGATAAATACAATATATATGTATACATATTGTTACGAGCTGGGGTTCGGGATAAATTAAATACATTAATTTCACCGAAATAAATAGTCACTTTAATCTACTATACAAACACACACAGAAATCACACGAACAGTCACTATACCAGCACTTGTCACACTTAACGTGGCACTGATAATCACTTGGTACTTCACTGATGTGTCCAAAACTGAACTCCCCTTGCCGACGCTGTCGACAAATATTTATATGAGCCACGAAGATTCTGGATTCGAAAAATCCCGATAAGTCTCAAGAATACGAGCGGGTACTTGCGAACGATAGATGTTTACATTGGCCATTGTTAACGTTGACCTTGACCCCGGCCTCAAACTATTGTGTTTTGTTTGTTTTTATGTTTGTTGCGGGTGCCGCGTTCGCGTGTATTCCTTTTGTTTGTTTTCTACCTGTTTCTTGGATTGATCCAGAATCTCCGTGACCCATCTCCGTCGTCCTACTCGTAATAGTTACTCGGTATAACAATATGAATAAATATTCTTAATTATTGTGTGGTATAGAGAGAAAGTGCTCCTTTATTCTCCTCTTGAAAACAGACATACTCCAAAGACGTACTGCATTATTATTAGTAATGTCAGTATGTCAGAAGAAAACATTACTCGTACAAATCAACTTCACTACATAGTATAAAACAAAGTCGCTGTCGATGTCTGTCCGTCCCTATGTATGCTTAAATCTTTAAAACTACGCAACGGATTTTGAAGCGGTTTTTTTTAATAGATAGAGTGACTCAAGAGGAAGCTTTTAAACTATTTAACATTACGCTACGACTCTTAGGATTGGGGCAACGTGGGTGAAACCGCGGGCGGGTCGCTAGTAAGATATAATTTGTCAATAAATACAGTAGATAATGTTATTCAATTTATTTAAAAATCCGCACCGTAAAATCATTCTCCTGTATCTCCTTGCATTTAAATATATTGTTTCAACGTTTTATACAAGCTGAATAAAGTGCTGGAAACCACGAGTCGACCGCGACCACAATAATGGTTGCAAAGAGACGAAAATTTACGCGAGATAAAATGAAATTGTAGATAGAATAAAATTGTAGATAAAATTCCAACAAAAGTGGACTGGTCCAATTCTTTCACGTAAAACTGAATCTGATAAATAAAAACATAACCGAATCGCTATTTCTTTTTATTATTTAAAGTTTTTTAAATAAAATCCATTGTCATTTATTAGGATTTACCCAGTCGTTGGATGGGTGTTCATTATTCCTGATCAATCCTTATACTCACTAATATTATAAAAGCGAATGTTTCTATGTATGGATGTATGGATGTTTGTAATGTTACTCTTTCACGCCAGAACGGCTGATTGGATCTGGATAAAATTTGGTACAGATAGATTATAGTCTGGAATAACACAGGCTACTTTTTATCCAGGTCGCATTCAATTCTGAAGTCCACGCATACAAAGTCGCGGGCAGAAGTGTTTCCATAATAATTGATAGCTCGGAGAATGTAAAATAAGAATAAATGACGCCATATGGATTTATGTATATATTATATGTATATTATCTAGTTTGGAAATGCTATTCTTCAAAAATGATAACCATTTGAGGTTAACAAGAATACTAGTAATGGGCGACCCACATTTCTAGTAAGCTTTTAAAAAAAATGGGAAGGAGGGTTACGCAGAGGCGTAATAATGTACACCCACAGCTCGCCGGTATGTTTAGATCCCATGTAATGGGGGCAAGCCTTAACTGAGCACAAATTCCAAACTCTGAGCTACTACTGAGAACTTCATAGAAAAACCCAATAACACTTTGCTCGACCCGGGAATCGAACCCAAGACCTGTATACATCCTCACAAACTTTCACGTTTATAATATTAGTAGGGAAGTAGGAATTTTGACACGTGTACTTGTACTTACATAGATAAGACCTTTACGTCCATCAAGCCACAATCTTTTTGAGTCCTGCCAACTCCATAAGGAAAATAGCGAGAAAATAAGTGGCGAGACTAAAATCGATATCTCTATTGAGCTGTAAAATCAGTGTCGAACGCCTTTGTCGGTTGAATCTACCGCTCTTTTGACAAACAAATCAATTCCGACTTAATCCCTTTAAGATAGGATTCCATTTTCCTCGAAATCTTATTTTGTGTGCCTTTATTTTGCATTCGGGTTGGATCTGATGTAAACCGAGATATTATTTAATGTAGATTTTTGTGACGTAGTGAAAGCAGTTTCAGTTGATTTTTATCTCATGTAAAATGGGAGTCATGTTGAAGATTATACTTTACTTCTGACCTTTAAAGGAACAAAGACATACGTAGGTTCCTTCAAAAGTTTTGCAAAACAAGAGTATTTAATAACATTTTTCAAAATACATGCCATTAAGTCAGACTTTTACATAAGAACAAACTAATTACTTGAATATTTCTTCTCATTTATCTTTTATAACAAAAGCACGAGCCCTATCTCAAGCATTTAATAACTCTTCATCAGTTGTGAATTTTTTTCCCTTTTAACTGACTCTCCATAATAGGAAAGAGCCCAAAATAACAAGTCCCAAAAGTCCAGGCTGTAGGGAGGACGTTCCAATAGTGTGAGTAAATACTCGAAATGAGAGAAATTAGGCTTACGCTGGCCATTGAAATACTGGAAGAAATTTAAAAACGATTACGTGCCATAACGCCCTCATTAGTGAATGCGTCAAATGCAAACTCATTCGCTTATCAACTAATCAACTTATTCTCTAATTCCTATCAACACTCAATTGTCACTTCAAGATAAAATCAACAAGAAACAGACGTATCTAAGGCCCATCTTAATTACTCCAATCTATGCGAAATTGACAAGAGCGCGAGCAGGTCAAATTGAGTCCCGATACGGTCAACGGTCCATTATCGGAGTCCCAATCGCAATCACCATCAGAATCGATAGCATTAATAAGTATACACGTGACGACTGCAAAGGGCAGACCTGTAAGCAATTTGTATAACATTAGGAGAACGACATAAAATAGATGCTACTTAAGATTTTTTTACGAGAAAGAAAGCTTTACCCCTTTTTTATTAGCCTGTATTATACTTCTGGGCAAAAGCATTCCCATTCATAAAACCATTACTTCCTTATTCATAAAAATATAACATAACATAATGAATCCATTATTGTCCCACTGCTGGGCACGGGTCTACCACGCTGGCCTGATGCGGGTTGACAAACTTCACACGCTGTCGAGAAAATCTATCAGGCATGCAGGTTTCCTCACGATGTTTTCCTTCATCGTATAAGCGCGTGATAATTAACTATTAATACATACATGACTCAAAAAAGTCAGAGGTCTTGGATTTGAACTCCAGACCTTTGACTTGGCAGTCCAATGGTCACATGACTAGGCTATCACGGCTAAAATATAAAACTTCTTGTAGTTATAATTTTTTTTTATCTTGTCTTGATACGCGTTATTCTGTAACAGGGAAAGACAAAACATATTATAGCTATAAGAAGTTTATAAGACATTTTATATTTTTGAATATAAAATGTCTTATAAATTATTAAATAAATTATTGAATAACACTGTTAGTTTCTACGCTTAGTTGCATAGAAGTAGCTTATTCTGCGGGAGCTTTCCTTAAAAAAACCAAAATAAAATTATAATAACATAAAAAAGAGATAGACCTAATCGAAACCAAAAAGGTCCTTATCTCAGTATATTGCTACAGAATTTAGAATGAAATGGCACACCGCTGGTTTTCAGATAAGACCTTTGCAATCTATGTTCAGCTACGATTTTTGATGTCGAGTTTCAAGTAACTTCGTAATCGTGTCCAATAACTGACCTTTCCAAAACTAGATTTGGCAATCACGTGTATGTCGGTCCCAACGGTATCTGGGTTCCTTTGAAACAATCTCAAGGTTCCGTACACGTTTGACTTCCAAATAAGACTCGTAAAGTCGTTTGTTCGCTACTTCGTCGGAAAATGTAGCCTAATCCTATTGAGTATTGAGGGTTTATTTTTGTGTTTGGTAGTTAACATATAAAAAGATTTTTATAAAACCTTTTTGCGCATCACTGCTGGCCAAAGGCGTCCCCTAATTCAAGGGACTGATCAACTCAAAGTTTCTATGACTCTCTTATGGCAGTTTCGTATAATAATTTTTGACAGTTTTGTCAACCACATCTGATTTTGTCAATCCTTGTGTCATTTATGGCCCATTAATTAAACGCTACTCTATTTTAAGACATCGCTGCCTCTCCATTGAAGCGGAACGATAGCGGAGCGGAGAAATGGAGAAATATTAACCAATAGGATCGTTTAAAGTCTGCTTCGCTCCAGTAGACCGATCCTAGGGTAAAATTCTCCGTTTCTCCGCTCCGCAGCCTCGCTCTGCTTCAATGGACAGGCAGCCTTAGTCTCGTCACTTTTAAGGCAATACTTAATGCATCTTAATATTGAGAATCATGTTTGAGTATTCGGCCATTACTGTCGTAGGATGTCCACCGTGACACAATAAAAAAGCAGACATCACAAGACACCATATTGACTTTTTTATACTACTGAGGTGGCAAACGAGCTCACAGCCTGCCTGATGGTAAGCAATTACCGTAGCTAATGGACGTCTGCAACACCAAAGGTGTCGCTTGCACTTTGTCGACCCTTTTCCCTCCTTATTTCCGAGTTTTTTGTGGAGATTGTCAGATGGGAAATGTCGTTAGGTTATAGTCTCCCATGAATCATACATTTCCAGTAATGTGAAATCGAGAGTGGCAATTTTTCACACTCCGTCTCGTTGAATCAGTGATTCGGAATGGTTCGCTTACATTCGTGTAGGGGCTTTTTTTATTATGAGAGAAATGCTCATGGATCATCCGCTTCCAGGCAGCAGGGTATGTTGGAAGAAACAATGTAAGAAAACATCCTGAGGTTACCTAAGATTTTGTTGACAGTTTGTTAGTTTACCAGCCCCCGCTAAGCAAGCGACTAAAGTCTCGGCAACCCATCAGCAACTCCTCTGGTGTTGCAGGTGTCTATGGTAAGCCATGACTACTTACAAAGCCTTAAAAAGCCTTAACCTCTCTGATTCTGATAGTATACTTATGCCCAGTGCAACAGTCAATAGATTCATGACACAATTTTGACAGGTAGCTAATCTATCTATATATTTTATAAAAGAAGAACCTGACTGACTGAGGTATCAACGCACAGCCGAAACTACAGGAGCTATATCCCTGAAAGTTTGCATGCTGGGTCATTTTGCACTGTAAACGAGCACTAAGAAAGGATTTGTGGAAATTCAACCCCTAAGATGGTGAAAAGGAGGGTGAATGTTTGTACGAAGGTCCGTCATGTTTTAGTGGGTGATAAAGAGGGGTACAGGTAGATATGGTCATATATTCAATTCAATTCAAATACATTTATTTCAGATATTAATTAAATCCATAGACATTAATTTAATCCACAGGTTTGTTAGTACAACTTAAAAACTATGTTAGTATTGTAATATTTATCATTATTGTAAACTTCTCGCAATCCTAGGACTCCGCGTACATATGTGTGTATGCACCCAGTGCCCAAGGATAGGGCTATCAATTTTATCTTTTAAGACCTTCATTATTATGTTAGGGCTCCCCCTCACCCTACTCATTACTGAGGCGATGCTCTTACGCATAATCGCAAAAAAGTCGTTAGTTTGCGCACGTGCAAACATTTCAGACGCGCTACTATATCTTGGGAGACCCAGCAAAATCCTGAAGGCATTGTTATATTGTATTCGTCATATAACAATTTTGCAATATGATATTTTAAATTACTTAATTAACGAAAAGTATCGATGTAAAAATGTGTGTAGTGTTCCATAAAAGCTGATAAAAGCTTACAATTTTATACCAACCCGCTTTATTGCGTTCGCCTCGTAAACTGAGGCGTAATGTTTATTTTTTCATTAATTATATTGGTGATTAAGGTTTTAAAGGTTTTAATAACTTTTTATTGCTAGTATTTTTGACTACAATAGCGTTTTTAATGAAAAAACTATGTACGTTTGTAAGAAATTTAATATTAAATCCATAATATTAATTGTAACAAGTAAGATTTTAACTAAAAAATCCGCAGCATCAGATCAAAATTATCACCGTATTCTTGCAATATGATTAAAGTAACGTGATCCTAAATTGAAATAAAATTACTTTTTACAAATTTTATCGCGTTGTATTGATTTTATTTGACGTTTCGGATCAGTTTGTGAACATACTCTAGACAAGGCCCAGCACTACATCAGATTTGATAAACCAGAAGTACTAGCAAAAGAAAACCAATTCCTTCCCAGAATGATTCGCGAGGCTATTGAAATTAAAAATCATCCAAATTTCAATAGAGAAGATGGCTGGGTGTTACCACCTGCTTGGAACCCCATTATAGATTCCATCAAATCAAAATCCATACCCAAAACTGCAAGACCGAAGGATACGGTAAGCTCGTTGTGCATGAATTAGATCGCCAATAATTAACAAAAATGTAATGTAGCTGTTAGTAATTGCAACATTAAACGTCCAACAACTTAATCTACCCGTGACCATGGCTGCTGTAAAGGTTCCGAAACGTCGGGAATCAAATAATATCAATACAACGCGATAAAATCCGTAAAAAGTAGTTTTATTTCAATATCTAATATTCGCGTAAGTGTCAGAAACCAGTATGATACTAAATTTCGAATCGATCAGACCCGTGGAAGATGTTTACATCCCTTCATACAAAAAAAAGCTGGTAATCTTCCAATGGCTTACCAGATTTCCTTGAATCAGCTAAGAACACTCAACCAAGTCACCTTTCGATAAAAAAACTAAATCAATATCGTTTCATCCAATTAGGAACTACAATCCTACAGACACACGTAAATCTATTTGTGTCGGAAGGTCAAACTGTTTATTCAAATCTTTGCATTACTGTACACTTTTCTAACATAACATACCATCACGCCTGTATTCCCCGAAGGGTTAGCCAGAGGCGTACTAATATACACCCACCGTTCGCCGGTATATTTAGGTCCCATGTAATAGGGGGCGAGCCTATTGCCATTAACCGGGCACAAATCCAGACTCCGAGCTGCTACTGAGAATTTCATAGAAAAACCCAATAACACTTTGCTCGACCTGGGGATCGAACTCAGGAACTCTAGCGTAGCAGTCACGGTTGGGACCACTAGACTAATGAGTCAGTCTTAACTTACACTTTTCTAACGAATAATAAAAATAAATGTCTTCAGAAAATTCGTAAATATTATCTTCCTTAATTAAAATACTAGTAAAAAGAGACCCCATACGTTTTACGTGGGAGAGCCATGCTTCGGCACGAATGGGCCGGCTCGACCGGAGTGATACCACGGCCTCACAGAAAACCGGCGTTAAACAACGCTTAAGTTGTGTTTCGCCGAGTGAGTGAGGTTACCGGAGGCACAATCCCCTTAAAAAAAACACACCCGCAGTACAACAAAAGAATTACGTCATAGATCAAAACCTTTACCCGTATTCTGCAAAATTTAAAAATAACAACAGATAAATGGTTCTGCCCACCTGTCTGTTATAATCCCTTAGTCGCCTTATGACACCCACGGGAAATTATGATGTAGGTACGGTATTTTGAACCGGGGATGAAAACAATATTTTGTCACATTTGTTAAGTGGTTGCGGCAGCTTAGAGTTAGGCCCTGGGCTCGATTTCCATCGAACAGAATTAGAAAGTCTTTCATAGAATATACATCGCAATTTTAATTTGTACCGGGTTCATGGTAATAGGCTCACCCTCTATTACATAAGCTTTAAAATGTACCGGTGGAGTGGAGGTGTACATTTATACACCTCTGTATAAACCTTCAGGGTTACGGACGTGATGCAGCCCTAAATATTTAAACAGATGATTAAGGAAGTATGGATTATGTCATGGTAAAGCTATATTTGAAGACCTCATTAGTCTAGTGGTCCCAAGCGCGACTGCTACGCTAGAGGTCCCGGGTTCGATCTCCAGGTCGATCTGTTATTGGGTTTTTCTATGAAATTCTCAGTAGCAGCTCGGAGTCTGGATTTGTGCCCGGTTAATGGCGATAGGCTCGCCCCCTAAAACATACCATAACATACATAACATAATCAACCCATTATACTGTCCCACTGCTGGGCACGGGTCTCCTCTCAGAATGAGAGGGATTAGGCTATAGTCCACCACGCTGGCCTAGTGCGGGTTGGCAAACTTCACACGCCATCGAGAAAATCTCTCAGGCATGCAGGTTTCCACACGATGTTTTCCTTCACCGTTTAAGCGCGTGATAATTAACTATTTAATACGCACATGACTTCGAAAAGTCAGAGGTGCGTGCCTTGGTTTCGAACTCGAGACCTTTGACTTGGCAGTCCAACGGTCATACCAATAGGCTATCACTGCTTATATAGTCCCTAAAACATGGGACCTAAAACATACAGGCGACCTGTGGGTGTACATTTGTATACCCTTGCCTATCCCTTCGAGGGATACAGGCGTGATGGTATGTACTCTTCGAGGGGATCGTAATTAAAAAACAATGCCTTATCATATCTACCAAAGAGTTTATTCTTAGCCTTAACAACTACGATGATCAATTTAATACGTGTATATGTGGATAGGTCACTTGTCTTCACTCTTGAATGAAACTTATTCTTTGGTGGACGCTCTAAGCCACGAACAGGCATAAGTCTAAAAGTTTTACAACCAGATTTTCTTTTCTAAGAACACTATACAGGGTGAAATTTTTAATTCTATGTGTAACAGAAAATTCAAAGCACGTGATTAAGGAAAATAATCATACTTTTTTGATATTTTGAAATGAGTTTGGCAACGTCTCGTGCGCCTTTTTTCTAATGAACAGAAAAAAACATATAATAAATAATTAAATGATTGTAACTTGAATTAGATGAGCAAATCGTTGTCATACTGCCTATAGTATTTATCTGCATAATAGATTAATAGGGCATACCGAATATTTTGTTACTTGCTTGAATTTTTTTCTTTATGCAGTATTTTTTTTTTTAAATAAAAAACCGATGATTCTTCGTAAAGACAATGGGTTAGCTTGCAGCATCTAAAATGACAAATAAGATTATTTTTTGTACAGTTTAGATTATTGATATTATCTATACCTATATTAAAATTGTAACAGGCCGATGTCTATACATTAAAGATATTAAAGAAAAACTAATATGGGGTTTTTTATTAGAGCAACAGAAGCCAGAATATAAATTTTTAGAATTTTTGTCTGTCTGTCTATCTGTATCAGTTTGTACGCGCGTCACGCAAAAACGTGATGTATTGCTAGAGATCTAACTTAAAATCTGGTGCATGTTTCATCTTGATACATCACCTAAAATCGGACTTATAGTATGTTAATCTTTTAGGGACGTGAGTGAAACTGCAGGCAACAGCTAGTATTTTAATAAAATGAATATGTTACTGTCACTGAACCTCTCCTTTCGATTTGTCACAATGTTTTCAAGGTCCCCCTGTATAGCCACCACGACGATTTAAAACCAACCTACATATTCCACTCTCGAAGTTAAACACATTATGTTAAACTGTTATCTCAGAGGAACGTTCAAATAAGTAGATCTTCTGCTTAACTGCTGAGTTTTAAATGTTCTTATGGGCCCGTAATCGCGTTCTTGTGGGGTAATCGTAATCCTGAAGAATGGAGTACAATAAAAGATGCGAGTATATTGGTTCAGGGAATTATATGTCATAAGCGGCAGCGGGACTGAATAAGGCGTTCTAAACGTGACTTGCTCGGCTCTTCTTTCCCAACAGGCAGTTACAACATTGTAGCGACATCTACCGCGCTACATAGAAACTAGACCGACAAGTCCTGAATCGCGCAAGTGAAATTTGCAACGCAAGATGACTACGACATCAACCGTCGGGCCGTGGCCCGCCAGGCAACACACCTCGTCACTCCACAACATTATTACTTATTAATTTTACATTTTACCTGTATTGTTTCTACACTTTTTTATACTGTTAACTTGCACGACTTGACAAAATAACCGTAGTAACCAATCTTTTCCATAATATTAATTATATATTTATTGTTTGATCCAATTTCTTTTTTTAGATATGTATGCTACTCAAATAACATAACATACTATCACGCCTGTATTCCCCCAAGGGTTAGGCAGAGGCATACACAGTTCGCCGGTATGTTTATTATATTAGTATTGTGAGCCTATAGTCATTAACCGGGCACAAAGCCAGACTCCGAGCTTTCATAGAAAAACCCAATAACACTGCTCAACCTGAGGATCGAACCCAGGACCTCTAGCGCAGCAGTCGTGCTTGGTACCACTAGACTAATGTTAATCAAATTTGGTTTTTCAAATCACTTTAGTATTTAAATTTGTTGTCTAACTTAAACATAGATAAATACATGTGGAAGCTTGTAATAAGTAAATGTCAAATATATATTTGTTATTTAACGTATACATTATTTTGTAAGCTTTGTGTAAAACCATCTAAATAAATAAATGTTAGTTCAGAATATTTGGCCTAACGCCAAAAGCTTGTAACTTGTACCAATCATCCGTGGGGACAGAACGAGCCACGTTCCGTTACTACGTTCGTTCTAACACAAGTAATATCCACTACAGATATAGGTTCACTATCTAGTGATTGTTTGTTATCCGACGTTCATTCCCAGTATTAAAGGTCCGGCCCACAAAAAAGTAATATCAAACTAAATCGTAATCCAAACAATATTTTATCAAATTGTGTTATTATTCGGATACCGTTAATCTAGGTTCCTACCGTACCATTTCGTCTATTACTACTTGACTGGAAATAAACGTCCGGAAAATCGTTCCAAACATGGTAAAGTTATCAAGAATTGCATTCGCTTACATTTCATTTTTACATTTTCCAGTGAAGTATTTCCGAAGAAATAGTTGAGTAGGAACCTAGATTACCGGTATCGGAATTCGAATAATAACACAATTTGATTGAATTGCGATTTGTTTTGGTATTTACATGTACAAAAGACTATGGCGCCATGATCTGTGGGTGCGTACTTATGTATAATTACGGTGGCATGCAACCACGACTCTAAACTTGACTAGACCGCTGTTTCTATATTGTGTTGGTTTGATGAATACCTATACCTAAGAAATTGTGCATTAGAAAGTAACATACGAATATTTAGGTGCTTGGTATACGCTTTTCAGTTATTTTTTTCGTGATATGATTTTAGTATTTTAACTTTAATTTTATTATATGGGCTTGAAGCTGATTTTTTAAACACGTAAAAGACTTAGCAAATTATATGATCTAAGAGTACCCAAAATAAATTAACAGTAGTTACCTATCTTTGTGAGTAAAGTATTTTACCAATAAACACTAAACTCATTTGATTACTCTTAAACAAAATTCTTAAAAAGCATTCAAATGTAATAGAAAACAACGAGGAATCCTGGTTCGTTGAAATGTCGACACATAAATTTAATTTACTCCGCACCTTCTGTACAATTTGGAGAGATTTACACTTATAAAGCGACTTTGTTTCGGAATGAACTGAAATACTATGAATATTGCGCTCCAATTTCTTACCTGCTTATTTTTTGAGCGACAGAAACTAAATTCACAAACATTAGCAGAAGATAATACGATAACAAAGTAACATACCATCATGTTGCCTGTATTCCTCGAAGGATTAGGCAGGGGTGTACTGATGTACACCCACTGTTCACGGGTATGTTTAGATTCCATGTATCCCACAGCCAGTCATGAACCCTATGGCTGTGACTATAAGGCAAGAGAAAGCAAGATCCATGAGGAATTGCCGCACCCCAAAACGGGTTTCAACCATGGATTCTTCTGGTAAAGAAATGTGTATCATAATTATCAGCCAATAGAAGTCCACTGATGAACAAAGGCCTCCTTTAAAGACTTCCACGAGGACCGTTTATATGTCGCCTGCATCCAACGACTCCCAGCGACCTTTACCAGGTCGTCCGTCCATCCGTCGTCCATCGCCCGTACATGGCTTGTAGAACTATTAGGCTGCTGGGGCAGAAAAGTTCTCGAGTGGAGACTAGGCATCGGAAAAGGCAGTGTGGGACACAAATTAAAGGAGCTATCATATATTTAAAGCAACACACAGCTCCCCAAAGCGTTGCATATTTGATAAGAAATTTATTTTCTCGAACATTACAATTACGCGCTCGAATATTATACTGTATTTACGGGTCCGGGGGAATCGTTCCGGCATTTGGGAAGCTCTGTAATTGCTACAGAAATTGTTTTAAATCCCTACAGGAATGACTTAGGAAATTAAAGTGGATTGTACACACGGCGACACAGTTTGGACCGCCCGTATTCCATCGAAATAAAGGTGATTTTTGTAGTGCAACTGCATAGCTTAAAGTATTTTTTAGACTCGTGTGCCAGCTGGTTTTAGGATTTCGTTGTAAATGTTCGAATATTTAATAGTTTCGCCATTTCCGTGTGTCAATCTATTCAGACGAACATGAAATATAAACGAGAGACTCGCAGCCGTTTTACTCCGAGACTATTATGGTACTCATATACCCTCGCATGTGTATTTTTTTTTTCAACAGATGAACTAATCTACACCCACAGTTCGCTGGTAACTTTCATTCCCATGTAATACGGGGCGAAATCATTGCTATTAAACGATCACAAATCCAAACTCTGGACTGCAACTGAGAATTTTATTACACAAACGCCCAACAATTACCTGTAGGTAGGTCATACTAGTCCCGTGCGAGGATTGAACCTACAACCCGCGACGCAGAAGCCGGTAACTCAGGCGCTACGCCAAACGTGTCATCATTGATAACATCCTCCTCTCTTGACATCGGATAAAACATTAAAAGCTTTAATAAATGAGCCTTTAAATGAGATTTAATTAAGTAGTTTCGTAATTACAAAATAGTGTGAAAATTATATAGAACAGCATCAAATTCGAATTACCTTTTATTTCTCGACTAGCGACCCACCCGCGGTTTCACCCGCGTTGCTTCGTTCCTAAGAACTACGCTTCTTAGGAACGTGGAACGTGATGTTATATAGCCTATAGCCTTCCTCGATAAATGGACTATCCAACACAAAAAGAATTTATTGATTTCTGAGATTTATGCGAATATTCGACATATTCCCGACGTTTTGGACCCTTGACAGCGTCCATGGTCTGCCCGTGACCATGGACGCTGTAAAGGGTCCGAAACGTCGGGAATATTAATGTGAGTTTGAAGCGATAGAATACATAAGCTGTTTTGTCTTCAATATGACAATAAGAATTTTTCAATTCCAACCAGTAATTCCTGAGATTAGCGCGTTCAAACAAACAAACTCTTCAGCTTTATAATATTAGTATAGATAAAAGCCTACTTTCGCTAGTAGAGACTGCCTTGATTGTGTAACTCAGACGGGTAATGATCGCGAAGTAATTGCGTGTTTATTTCAGATCTATTTCTCATCAGAACTTCGAGTATAAGTCACTGTTACAAAATTGTAGCTTTAGTTTTAGCTTAGAATATAACAGTGATAGCCTAGTGATATGATCATTGGACTGCCAAGTCAAACGTCTCGAATTCGAATCCAAGGTACGCATCTCAGACTTTTCGAAGTCATATGTATATTAATAATAATAATAAATAACTTTATTTCGGATAACTATGAGATCCATATTTTGTTAGTAATACAAATTAAAACTTAAAATACTAATGTTAGTAAGTAAACTAATTACAACAGGCTAGGTGATCAGCCTCCGCATAAACTGCTTTATAATAGCAGAGGACGTGTCTGCCGCGATAGCCCTCATAATGCTGGTGGGACTCTCTCTTATTCTCTTTAGGAGAGAAGCGGTTAATAGTTAATTATCACGCGCTTAAAGGTAAAGATAAAACTAAACTTTGCTTGGTGGTAGGACCTCTTGGGATCTGGATGTGACTGGTTGGCAACCACCCTTACGTCGGAGCCTGTCGTAAACCACCTGTGTGTTTTTGCACGTAAGAGCCAGTTCCTCTTGGTTGCTACGGCTCTGGCAGTCAACAGTCCGTAGGTCCGTTTTAAAGATCGGCAACGCATCAGCATCTTCTATGGTGTTGCAGGTGTCCATGGGTGACGATGACTACTTACCGCCAGGTGGCTTGTCAGCTCGTTTGCCAACTTAATCCATAAAAAAGGAAACATCGTGAGGAAACTTGCATGCCTGAGAGATATTTTCGTCGAGATATTTTTTTGATTATGTATTTCCAAAAATTGCGACAACCCTAAATTAATGTAGAATTTGTGTTGCCACAATTTGTTACAAAAATTGCTACTTATTTAAAATTCAAATAATCCGCGAGCGTATGTCCATTGCCTTTCCTATGTAAATGTTTTATTAACATACTTTTTCGAAAGGGTCTCTTCAAAACAAGTATTTTTATGTTTATGGTAATAATTATTATTATTTTGCTTTTCTATTTGTTATTGGGTTTTTCTGTGAAATTCTCAGTAGGAGCTCGGAGTTTTGAAGTTGTGCCCGGTGAATGGCAATAAGCTTGCCCAATATTACGTGGGTCCTTAAGATACGTGGGTGTACGCCTCCACTCAACTCAATACTTACCTGACACTGCCTAATATCTACCTCCGTAATACCTCCTAATTTTTTATTTGTAAGACCTTTGTAGTATAATTTACCTTTGTAATTATGAATAAATTTTATTTATTTATTTATTTACTGCCCGACCTGGGAATCGAACCCAGGATCTCTAAATCAGCAGTCGCGCGTGAAACCATTAGACTGATAAGGCAGTCCTAAAAATATGGCACACATAATTCTACATCTACTATAGATAGAAGATACAAAGGATATTCCAACACAATAATAATTCTTCCCCCATACAAACGCTAATTCCACATATATCTGAGCACATCGGCTTGAAAAGAATATTGCCCAAAATTACAATTTTATTACACGATAAGATTCTTCCGTCACATTTCTGACGCCTTTAGAAATGAGGTAAAATGGAGTGACTGTATCTTATATTAAAGCTAAATGCAAAAGGAGATGAACAGGCATCTAATTTCCGCTTGAGAAGCGAACATTCTCGAATACTCGAGTGCGGGAGAAATCTGTGAAGCATTAATTTACCAGTCAGGTATGGGGAGATTAACTTTTTGAGCCCCATAGTCATATATATACAAACCAGAATATGCCTAGCACGCCACGGTCACGACTGGGTGACAAATTTCTATAGTAAATTCGGAAGCTTGGGTCTGAAGGCACACTTTTTTTATTTTGACATGGTGGTCAGAGGATGATAAACTAAGTAATGTTGATTTCTCAAAAAGTTTAACATACCTTCTACCTTTTGGCCCTTCTGTGAAGTAAGTATAACGCAACAGCTCGTTTCTGGTGTGTATCCATGGTGGTCTGGACCTCAACTGATCGTTAACCGCCCGGCTTGCGATCTCGACCCAAGAATCGCCAAGCATAGACACTTATTTCAATATTATTAAAACATACATTGTTATGCATGTTGTAAAAATATCTGAGATCCGATTCTAGGCGGCGTATCAACATGAAACATGCACCATATTTTAAGTTAGACTTCTAGCAATACATCGGAGCAACTACCACATGGAATTGTCCATGTGGTAGTTTTTGCGTGATGCGCGTACAAACATACAGACAGACAGACAAAAATTCTAAAAAAATATATTTTGGCTTCTGTTGCTCTAATAAAAACCCCCCACATTAATATCTATAATGTACAGACATCGGCCTTTTACAATTGTATTATTGCCCTACTGTGTAGGGCATTGAAATGGCGTAATCTATCGTTAAAAAAAGCATTGTATCCAGTAAAACAACACAGCCCAAAAATAAAAACATTTCTATTAAAGTAAAACATCTTGAATATTTATTTAAGACTTCCATTATCATATTATGAGAGAGAAAATATCATTTTTACTTACATATTTTACCGATATCTTTTTCTCGAAAAGAGGATAATGTGCAACTTATTTCGCTATTTTACCAGATAGAACATAATCGATTTTAATACATAATTTGAGCCCATAGTGGATCTACATCGTGGTACCATCATAATAATTTGCGCACACCTTGAAAGTAGTTTATTTAGAATCGGCTACTGATTCGATTTCGGTCATTTTTGTGCGTTCGTATTGATCGCTTAGTTTTATAACTGTTTTCGTGAAACATTATGTGAAATACTTACATTTTTATTTATTTTGTATCTAATGACGGATTTTCTTAATAACTTTTACGATTAACCGGGCACAAATCAAAACTCCCGAATTGCTACTGAGAATTTCATAGAAAAACCCAATAACACTTTGCCTGACTTGGAAATCGATCCCTTAGACTGAGGACGAGGCAGTCAGAAAAAAAAATCTATAATAAATATGATTCCAAGCAACATTTTTGTAAAATCTGTAAGAAAATGTTTTATTTCAATGTTTAGTATTCACGTATAAGAGTCAGCATTCAGTCAATAGCTTTCTATAGCCGCTTTGAACTAGAATACTATTTGTTCAAAATCCCATTACCACTATATTAGATTTAGCACCTAAGTACCTTCTATACGAGAACTTAACTCAATTCATTACGCAAACATTTCCCTGTTCTTCATTGGATACACGCTACGACACAAATTCCGCTCCCCAATCTCATTTAGTGACGTTTCAAGATCCGAGTGCTCGACCTTTAACATTTTATATATTCATGCGTTCCTGGTACCTCTTTGGCGAAAATGTTCGCTAGATACAAGATATATTTACGTTTTTATTTTATTTTATTTTATTATTTTTTTTATATTTCTGTTTTTTTACGTATGTGGATATGCATTTGAATCAGTGATTGGAATAGGTCGTGCTAATTTATCAAAACTCAATTAGGTAACAAAAACGAAGTGAAGACTTCCTTAAGAGTCCGGCGCAAAAATCGTAATTCAAACACAATTTAATTAAATTCTGTTATTATTCGGATTCCGATACCGTCAATTTAGGTTCCTACATTACTATTTCATCCAAAATACTTCACTGGAAACAAATGTAAGCGAATGCAATTTTTGATAACTTTACCAAGTTTGAACGATTTTTCGGTCTTTTATTTGCAGTGAAGTAGTGGTAGACGAAATAGTGCCGTAGAAACCTAGAATAACGGTATATCGATATATAATTTGATAGAAAATTGCCTGAATTACGATTTATTTCGGTATTACGTATTTGTGGGCAATTCGAGCTCCGCCGGACCCTTAAGACAATATTTTTTCTGGGACGAAAAATGGTCCCGAGTTTCGGAACACCACTCAAGTGTATTAAACATTAATATTATTCGTACTTATAATAAAATAATTGAATTCAATTGAGGTTTTGTTTCCCAGAATTAATAAACAAATGATCTTAACGTGGGAGAGCCATACTTCGGGATGAATGGGCCGGCTTGACCGGAGTGATACCACGGCCTCACAGAAAACCGGTGTCAAACAATGCTTACGTTGTGTTTCGCCGAGTGAGTGAGATTACCGGAGGCCCAATCCCCTTTTAAAAGGCAGGCAACGCACTTGTGACTCCTCTGGTGTTGCGGGTATCCATGGGCGGCGGTAATCGCTTACCATCAGGCGATCGGTCTGCTCGTTTGTCCCACTATCCCATGAAAAAAGCACTTCAAACTTGGAATAATTAAAAATAATTGAGCATAGTGCAAACAATTCAAATCAAATTTCATCAATGGCACCATAACCATACATAGTGGCAAGCGCGTATCGGTTGATCAGATAGTCATTAATTAGCTACACGCCCTTCCAAATGAAAAAAAAAACTTTAAATCTAAAACATTGTTCTCAATGGTACCTAACTAGATCCAAATGCTCATACATCATCGTCTATTTTTGGATACATATCCTCTTGTTACATATGCTGTTGAAAGTTTCAAGGGTTAACCATTAATATTCTTGTCGCGAACCCTTGTTGTCCTTTATTTTGACACTAAAGAATTGAAACTTGTTATGTCAAAGTTTATTTAGGCCCGCGCTACATTGCCCAAATATTGCTACACTCTTATGAAATATTTTTACTTGGTAGGAATTTTATGACTGGTTCTTTATCAAAGTGGTAGCAGCTGAGACCCGTCCTGTTAGGGCCAAAGCAGTGTTTGCTACTTTTAGCTTCGGCAATTAACGATTAAGTTGATCCAATCGTATCATCATCAATGACATAATATACCATCACGCCTGTTTTCCCCGAAGGGTTAGGCAGAGGTGCACTAATATACACCTAAAGTTCTCCGGTATGTTTAAGTCCCATGTCATAGGGGGCGAGCCTATTGCCGGGCAAAAATACAATACAATTTGGCCAACAAGGTATCACATGTTCATATTAAGCTCTAAAGCCTGATGGAAAGTCCAAAAACTAGGATACTGAAAAAATAAGATCATAATAATAAGCATTTACAGACAACAATAAACAAAACTGTGACAGGCTCATCTAGTGGTCGCAATCATGACTGCTATACTAAAGGTCCTAGGTTCGACTGAAGTATCACTGAATTTTTCAATAAAATTCTCAGTAGCAGCTTGGAGTCTCGATTTGTGCCTGGTTAATGGCAATAGGCTCGCCACGTTACAAGGGACGAAAACATACCGCAGAACTGCGGGTGTACATTAGTACACCTCTGTCTAACCCTTCGTGGAATACAGGCATGATGGTATGTAATAAGCAAAACTATATTTTCCACACATCACATACAGAATCCACAAGTGTATCGTAAATCTAAAAATAAAATTACTTGTCACCCTCCTCCCCCACTACCAGTCCCCCGCTCCCCCTTTTTAGTATTCCGCCCCAGCCCCGGGACATGTCCATTATTAGGTATATTACAATGTGCTCTGTGAGGGCTTCCTACGCGCTTCGATTCTACCTGCACGCCAAAAGCTGTCAAAAATGACATAATTAAAAAGAAAAAACCATGGATGGACTGCCGTATTCCCCGAAAGGTTAGGCAAGGGTTACTAATGTACACCGACAGTCACTGGTATGTTTTGGTCCTATGAATAGAAGGCAAGCCTATTGCCATTAACTGGACTCAAAACTCCATGATTAGAAAACCTCAATAACACTTTGATCAACCTGGAAATCGATCTAACGTGGGAGAGCCATGCTTCGGCACGAATGGGCCGGCTCGACCGGAGTGATACCACGGCCTCACATAAAACCGGCGTCAAACAACGCTTACGTTGTGTTTCGCCGAGTGAGTGAGGTTACCGGAGGCTCAATTCCCTTTTAAAAGGCGGGCAACGCACTTGTGACTCCTCTGGTGTTGCGGGTGTCCATGGGCGGCGGTAATCGCTTACCATCAGGCGATCCGTCTGCTCGTTTGTCCCCCTAAAAATAACGAACTCAGGAACGTATAGGAAGAAGTCGCTGTTACGGCCACTAGACAAATCAGACATTAAAAAAATAATAAAAACTGCCTCATTAGCATAATGGTCCGAAATGCAACTGCTACGTTAGAGGTCCTGGGTTCGATCCTGAGGTCGAACAAAGTGTTATTGGGATTTTCTATGAAATTGTCAGTAGCCGCTCGTAGTTTGGATTTGTGCCGGGTTAATGGCTTGCCTCCTATTAGGTACATGGGACCTAAACATAAATGTGGGTGCATATTAGTACACCTCTGCTTAATCCTCAAGGGAATACAGGCGTGATGGTATGTTAAGATGGTACGTATGTAAATAAATTTCCGCTCGTCTTTTTATCAAACATTAGTAAATATTATATTGTGTTTGTCTAGGTTCAGAACGTCCACTTCCCAAAATGTCCAACGGTTGCAGAATGTCCATTTCCCAGAATGTCCATTTCCCAAAAAGTCCAATTCCAACAATTGCAATTTTAGCTAATGTGCTTATATTGCACATGCATACCTGCAAAAAACGAGCTATAACCAGTTAGGATGGTATAATCAACAATTATGTGTATAATTAAGTGCCTAAATAAAATTGACAACATCGCCCACAATATTGACAATCTACTTACAATATTCCAAAATAACCACGAAATATAACAACTTAAGCATAAATTTTCCACTTTAACGCCTGAGCAAACATTGATGTGTCTGAAGGAATCCTTTCATAAATCTTTTAGGCGTTGTATTCACGGTATTGAGTCAAGCCAGCCGTGTGTTTAACTTGAGTGTGCTCTTGCCTTTACATTATTAACTGCTCAGTAAGTATAAAGAAGGGATGCTTTAACTTTGATGTCAAAGAGAAATAAAACTGCTTTTTATGGATTTTATGGCGTAGATTTGATACTATTTAATTCATAATGTTTCGAATCCTTTACAGCACCATGGTCACGGGTAGACTGAGATTTTAGATGTCTTAATGTTAAAATTACTAACAGCTACCTTACATTTTTGTTAATTATTAGCGATTCGATTCACGCAGAATCAGCTCACTGTGTCCTTTGGTCTAATAGTTTTGAGCTAGGATTTAGTTTTAATAGAATCTTTAATGGGGTTCCAAGCAGGTGGTAAGACCCAACCATCTTCTCTATTGAATTGAATTTGGGTGTTTTTTCATTTCAATAGCATCGCGTATCATCCTGGGCAGGAATCTAGTAGGAAAAAGTTTTCTTTTTCGAGGACTTGTAGTTTATCAAATCTGATGTAGTGCTGGGCCTTGTCAAAAGTGTGTTCATAAACTGCTGACTTTCTGGAACGGCGGTGTTTGACATTGGCAATGTATTCTTTTACGCGGGTCCCTATGTCTAGCTTAGTTTGGCCTGTGTATGAAAGACTGCAATCGCAATCAAGCTTCTATACTCCTGCATCTTGTAGAGGTAACTAAATGGCACTTGACAGGTGACAAGAACAAATTGAAAAGATTTTGAAAGGATCCGAAACGTCGGAAATTAATAATATCAAATCAACGCGATAAAATCCGTAAAAAATAGTTTTATCTCAATAGCTAATATTCACGTAAGTGTCAGAAACCAGAAGGTTGGAATTTATTTTATAATTTTTGAGAGATTGTGAATCTGTGATAGTGTCTCGTAATTATTATCAGCATCATATAAGCTCAAAGAAAGATGGAGAGAGCTATGCTAGGAATTACACTGCGTGATAGGGTCAGAAAAACTGACATTCGGGAACGCACTAAGATTGTCGACGTGGCTCTAGCTATTGCACAACGAAAATGGAGATGGGCGGGACATATTAGCCGAAAAATCAATGGCAAGTGGGACAGGAAAGTGTAGGAGAGGAGACCAAGGACCGGGCGAAGAAGTGACGGTCGTCAGCCGGCTAGACGAGCTGACGATATACGCGGGACACAGCTCAGTTCGGTTGAAAGTGTCAGAATTAGTTGCACATAATTATCTGCTATGACTAGATTTTTCACTTATTTACACGGAATAGAGCAAATCGCGGTCATCGCCGATGACACTGGAGCGCAGCTTGTACAGTTATAGAAATATGTGAAAAAAAAAGAATTGTCGATCAACTGAATTTCGTAAAATAGGCTGCGATGTGTGACCTTATCTCAGTTAAGTCTTAATATGACCGGTAATTGAATAAAGTGAGCCTCTATAACCGGATTAGGAGGACGCCACAAACCGGCCAGCAATTTGCGTCTATATTGGAAAAATACGCTATCTACTGTACCTATGAATTTAAAGGTGCTTACATTATTTAATGATATTTATTTTCACTGCCTCATTAGTCTACTGGTCCTAAGCGCGACTGCTACGCTAGTATTCCCGGGGTTCGATTCCCAAGTCGAGCAAAGTACTTATCATTGGCCTTTTCTATAAAATTCTCAGTTGCAGCTCAAATTTTTGATTTGTGGCAAGCTAATAGCAATAGGCTCGCCTTCATAACATGAAACCTATACATACCGGCAAATTGTGGGTGTACCTACATTAGTACGCCCCTGCGTAACCCTTCGGGGAGTACAGGCGTGATGGTATGTATGGTTAAGTTATGTTTTGTGCTCTATTGAAATTCGTAGATATTTTTTACGTACAGCGATAGTTGTAACAAATTTATGAAAACGAGAATTCCTATCACATTAATCATATGAATTTCCACTCTACCCCCTAAAAAAATAAAACACGCAAATCGAAATTCGCGAATAACCACATTCAATTTAATCTCCGTCTAAATCGAATAATTTATCATCGAAATTGTAACCCAATCGTAAGGGCATGTACACATTATAACGTTTATTTCTCCAATTTCCCAACACTCGCAGAATAATTAACGACGTACCTACGAACGAGACGATTAAATCCAACATATTATGTGGACTTGTACATTTTATATTTGACGTCTACGTATGTATGTACGGTACCTATGCCTGACCTGAAAAAGTTTTTTAGGGTTGTCAGAAGTCAAATTATAGATCTGTTAGTATTTTGTTGTTGATTTTTTATAGAAACCTCACGAGAATGTTTACCATAAATAGAGCCCATCAACGAAAAAAAGGTTCGAAAGTAGGGAATTATAAGCATTTTAACTTTATGCCAGAGTGAGAACCTAGTTACTATAGAAAATTATGACGTCACAACTCACTGCACCATGCAAATCCTAAATCCCGTCTCAATCTCCACCAAACATTTTCAAATACTTATATCTTGGAACTATATTAATCGATTTAAATTATTTTTTTCAGAATACGAATTATAATATTTAATTTATATTTTCATTATGCCTGTTCATAAATCAAACACACAATTACCCAACTTCGTATCAAAGAATGTTTGGTTTATAAGAGGATAGAGATATTAAGTAGGTATAGGTAGGGACAGGAACAGTTAGCAGTGCAAGGCAACCCTAGCGATGATAAACAGACGCTTGTTTTTTTTTTGTGCGTATATTAACTTCGTGTTGGTAGTTTATTCGTGAGCCAATAACAGTCACGTTATGGCGACAGGACAATATTAAGTAAGGATCCCCGTTTCGAGCAGTTTCGAGTACGTGTAAAAACAACCTTGTTGTTGTTGTTGGTTGTTGTGCGGCTGCTAAATTATGTCGGTACGCAAAGTTTCACGTTCAAATTTATTACTTTTTTATTTATTGAGTTCATAATGCATTTACAAATATTGTTCGAGAAAATTACGTTATTGTAGTGTTCCGCAGCGTGACTGCTATGATAGAGGTCCTGGGTTCGATTCCCAGGTCGAGCAAAGTGTTATTGGGTTTTTGTATTAAATTCTCCGAGTAAATTCCGTGCTGCAACTATTAATTCCATAGAAAAATCCAATAATATAAGTACCTATTTTTATTTTATTTTACATATATCTATATTATTACACACTAATCCATCAGCAACTCCTATGGTGTTGCAGATGTCCATGAGCGACGATGACTACGTACCACCAGGTGGCTCGTCAGCTCGTTTGCCAACGTAATCAATAAAAAAAGCATAAAATTTTAATACTCATCAAAGGTAGTTTTGTTTTCGTGTTACTTCGATAGATGGCGTTGTGCCTTCTCTCTGAATCGCGCTATGGTTTCGTTACATGAGTTTAATATGACCCAGAACTGGATATTGGTGCTTTCACTAAATTATCTCGATCCTACTATGTAAACTATGTAGTTTGCCTATTTTTGAATATTCTCTATCTAGCAATGCGGCTAGCTTAGAGTTATCTTATACATAGTATAAAACAAAGTCGCTGTCTGTGCGTCCCTATGTATGCTTAAATCTTTAAAACTACGCAACGGATTTTGAAGCAGTTTTTTTTTATAGATAGAGTGATTCAAGAGGAAGGATTTAAGCTATTAACATTACGCTACGACTCTTAGGAATGGTACAACGCGGGTGAAACCGCGGGCGGGCTGCTAGTATTTAAATAAATTATACATTTATTTTATTATTCGTAGTTTGAACATGTTTATATTCAATTTCTATATATCTATACTATTAATGCCTGTTGAGTGTTGTTACCCCTAAGGGCTAGGCAGAGTTAATAATGTATTAAAGGGTGAGCACATTGCTATTATCTGGGGCGAAAACAAATGATAAAATCTCGCAGCAGTACAAATGAACTGAGAATTTAATAGAAATCCAAGAAGGAACGTTTCTTTTTATCCATAAACTAGGTATATAAGTAACATAACATAACATACCATCACGCCTGTATTCCCCGAAAGGTTAGGCAGAGGCGTACTAATGTACACCCACGGTTCGCCGGTATGTTTGCCTATGACTGCCTCATTAGTCTAGTGGTCCCAAGCGCGACTGCTACGCTAGAGGTCCTGGGTTCGATCCCCAGGTCGAGCAAAGTGTTATTGGGTTATTCTATGAAATTCTTAGTAGCAGCTCGGAGTCTGGATTTGTGCCCGGTTTATGGCAATAGGCTCGCCCCCTATTACATGGGTATTTAAGTATTTTTATAGAAAGGATTTTTGGGATAACGGGGGCTGAAATATGTATGGGATGAGACCGACGTTTTTAAAAATATTGGAATTGTAGCTACTCATCATCTTCACTACATAGTATAAAACAAAGTCGCTGTCGCTGTCTGTCTGTCCCTATGTATGATTAAATCTTTAAAACTACGCAACGGATTTAGAAGCGGTTTTTTTTTAATAGATAGAGTGATTCAAGAGGAAGATTTTAAGCTATTTAACATTACGCTACGGCTCTTAGGAATGGGGCAACGCGGGTGAAACCGCGGGCGGGCAGCTAGTATTAGGACAAAGTCGGGTTTGATAAAACACATAACTCGAGCACGGCTGGACCGATTTTTATGATCTTTGGTTTGTTGGATTTGTCTCCTCCCCGAATAGCAGAATAACTATTAAAACATCAAATTCACTATGAAGAACAAAATCATCCAAAGTAGTAAGTCAGCTCGGCAACGCACTTGTGACTCCTCTGGTGTTGCGGGTGTCCATGGGCGGCGGTAATCGCTTACCATCAGGCGGTCCGTTTGCTCGTTTGCCCTCCTATCCCATAAAAAAATCGGCATTACTTTTGTGGAACTTTCATTTCATTTCATTCAAAAGTCAATACCAATATTATACAGGTACCTTTGAATTGTCAAAAACTAGGTGCAAGGTTCCAAATAGTGAGAGAGAAAAACCGGCAGGAAACTCCATAGATAGGTACTCCATTACATAAAAATTGTAACATTGTTATTTTTACAACTTTGTTCTTATAATGTATCATCATGCAGCTTGATGTGCAGGATAAACTAGGCTACGATACGCTCCCCCCCCCCCAAAAAAAAGAAAAGTGACTGCAATAGTATGTAAGAGCCGACTAGTCTCGACAGACATCAAAATAAACGAGTCATTAACAAACATTCCTGGCCGTACAACGATCAATTTGAACAATTCCCAAATAGAGGCGTACAATACGCGAAATGAATGGAAGAACGAGTGAAGGATTAATTATTTTTTGTCAATCATTCTATTGTTACTCAATTCGTTCATTATCGGATCCAATCAATATGTGCGACGTTGTGTGATGATCGAAATAAAAGATCATGTATTACTATTCTACATTTTTGATAGGAAATTGTGTTTTTTGAAGATTTGCTAAATCAAATCAAATCGAATTTATTCGTTAAACATGCGTTTACTTAAGATTAAGTATGCAGGATGTTATAAATAGAAAATAGGTAGGTACGTACATGTTTTGCGTACTGAAGCGTACAAATTAAAAGCCTATAGGTAACAAGTCGCTGTTTCAAGAGTCAGCCTAAAAGAAAATAAAATTACATCAAATCGGGATCAAATTATATATTTGTATGATAATGTTAGCAGTGATAGCCTAGTGGTATGACCGTTGGACTGCCAAGTCAAAGGTCTCGAGTTCGAACCCAAGGCACGCACCTCTGACTTTTCGAACTCATGTGCGTATTAAATAGTTAATTATCACGCGCTTAAACGGTGAAGGAAAACATCGTGAGGAAACATGCATGCCTGAGAGATTTTCTCGATGGCGTGTGAAATCTGCCAACCCGCACTAGGCCAGCGTGGTGAAAGGCCTAATCCCTCTCATTCTGAGAGGAGACCCGTGCCCAGCAGTGGAAATGTATAATGGGTTGACTATGTTATGTTATGTTATGATAATGTTCTATAGGTAACCTGCCTCATTAGTCTACCAAAACGCAAATGCTACGTTAGTTTTTTAGTTCGATTCCCAGGTCGAACAGGTATATTGGAATTTTGTATGAAATTCTCATTAGTAGCTTGCACTTCAGAGTTTATGCCAGGTTAATGGCAATAGGCTCGCCCCTTATTACATGGGGCCTGAACATACCCAACGAATTGCGAGTGTACATTAGTACTCCTCTGCATTACCCTTCGAGGAATACAGGCGTGGTGATAGTGTAGAGAATAAAGATTAGTGCCAAAAGGCAGCATTACGCTGCCACACCCACAGTTCGCCGGTATGTTTAGATCCCATGTAATAGGGGGCGAGCCCATTGCCATTAATTTGCCATTGTCATTAATGCCGTTAATTAAGTAGGTTTGTAAATATTATTAAAACGTTTGTCAATTCCTCATAGAAAACCGGCGTCAAACAACGCTTACGGTGAGGTTACCGGGCACAAGTCCAAACTCTGAGCTGCTATTGAGAATGTTCTGGCTAGTGAGAACTTGTATTGAGCTTTCAATTCAGTTGTTCTGTGACCCGCACTACCAACGACCCGCATTGTAAATAAATTGTATTGGTTAGGGATTCAAGTAATTTGGAGTCAATTTAATATTTTATCATTACACGACATTCGCATACGGTCACCCGCAAAAAGAATTTCATCGAAAAACCCAATAACATTTGCTCGACCTGGGAATCGATACTAGGACCTCTAGTGTAGCAGTCGCGCTTGGGACCACTAGACTAACGAGGTAGTAAATACATAAACAAAGATATATATTATATTAAAATCATAATACTTACTGTATAGGAAATCAACAAAATTGCTGCCAAACCGTCTTCCCTCCTTACTTTTGCTGTCCCCGACCGAGTTCATAATGACAAATATTAGTAATACTGACGATTTAAATTATTTTAAGTAGAGGTCAACCAAGTTACAATTACTTAAAAATTACAGATCACCTGTAAGGTTTAGGTCCATGTTAAATAGGGGAAAGCCTACCTATTGCCATTAAGTGGGAAGGAATATAATCTTCGAGCTGCTATTAAGAATTTAATAGAAAAACCCCATGGACGATCTGGGATTCGAACCTGGGAATTCACACTTCGCATAACGAGACCAGTCTCGAGTTGGCCCTATGTCATGAATGCCAATTCCATTCCTTCAAAAATATACTTTTCTACACAAACAAAATCTAAAAAATATCACTTTTCTCAGCACAAAAGCGAAAATCAAGCGGAGGGGAGTTTCTTAACTTTCAATGGAAATTTTCAACTGGGAGTCTATTAATCAAATGCGCACCTTCTGTATCGGTACAAAAGGTTCAATGTTGAATGCCTGACAATCTGAAAGCCTCGCAAATGATTGTTACTTTTGTCAGCTACAAATAGGACACGGTTAATTGTGATTGAGTCGACAATGGACCGAACTTGATACTAGATTGGAAAAAGAAATGGGTTTTTAAAAGGAATAATAGAAGATAAGAAGCGGAGCTAAGTATATAACAAAGTATAGACAGAATAGAGAACATTATATCTTTAGAATTCATAGAATATGACATAATTGCGGTTTCGTAAAAACAGTTGCCATTTTAATGTCCAATAAAAACCCGACAAGTGCGAGTCGGACTCGCCCTCGGAACCCTAAAAAATACAGTTACTAGAATTTTTATGCTATCGATTCATATTTATAACCCAATAGTTCCTTTAAAAACTGCTGTGAATTACTATGATTCAACAACTGCCTTTTCGTCCAGCAGAAAAAACTGGACGACAGGACCAACCATAATCAATCTCATTTTCTCCCATTAAGGGTCCGGCGGAGCTTGATTTGCCCACAAAAACGTAATACCGAAATAAATCGGAATCCAGACAATATATAGAATATTGTGTTATTATTCGGATTTGGATACCGTTAATCTATGTTCCTACACTACCATTGCGTCTATTACGACTATTACGTTTGTAAGAGTCATTCGGTCCGCCGGACTCTTAACCAGTTTAGCCTCACTGAATGGTCTATCAAAAACTGAGTACCTATATTACACTGGTACAATTTATTTTCATTGGATGGTAACTATAGACCTAGCCTATAAACGCCGATGCCAGCAACACCTTGAGGCAACACCAGTGGTATCACTAGCGTGTTGTCATCTTGACATCTCAATTGTTAAGTCGCTTATGCCTAGTAAATTTTATTAGCTACATTGGCTAAATTGCCCTTCAATCGGAAATATGCATTCCTTTTTAGGGTTAGGCAGAGGCGTACTTACACCCACAGTTTGCCGGTATGTTTAAGTCCCATGTTATAGGGGACAAGCCTATAGCCATTAACCGGGCACAAGTCCAGACTCCGAGCTGCTACTGAGAATTTCATAGAAAAGCCCAATGACACTTTGCTAGACCTGGGGATTGAACCCAGGACCTCTAGTGTAGCAGTCGCGCTTGGGACCACTAGACTAATGAGGCAGTCTTTTAATCAATAGTTTTCTTTTATAAAGCACTGTAAAAAAAAATTCTTTCACAAAAATATTAATTTTTAGTTATAAAAATAAATATTGAAAACTGCAATCAGATACGGGAGATTTAAACGCCGCCATATTGGCCGCGTGTACTGTGACGTCAGTTTCCGCAGAAACAGTCACTGTATTATCGTTTTTAAAATTTATTGATCGTTTTATCCAATCAAATAATTATATTTGTAAGTTTAGTAACTAATTCGATTGAAATCAACTGTATACCTAGTAATTACAAACCTAAATGTCTACGGTGACGTCATGAGAGTGTCACAACGTACTTTGTCGTATGTTCCGTTTTGATCTCTTAAATTTGCCGCGCACTTTTTCTACTTTTAAATAATTCAAATCTTGCTGGAAAAGCGTTTATGTAAAAAAATTATGGCATGGACATCATTTTTTAATAAATATTATAAATAAAAATATTTTACTCAAATTTGAATCTTATGCATTTTCCCTATTCTGAACAATATAATATTACTGGAGTGGACACATTACTGCTTAGTCGCAGAATATATGGCAATGTGGTTGCACCATCCCAGACGAACTGGAGCAGTGGAGCCCTCCACATTTAATTTTATTATTTTAATATTATATTATTTCATTTTACAGGATAGTCGGCGCTAACGTGGCCGGCCTGGCATGACGCGCCAACTACAATCCGCGCCCCTACACCTCTACTCACCCCTTTACGATCCAACCTTGAACTTACTCACGACTTTCCTCTCACTTTCCTTCCTATTCCTACCAATAGCCAACACACAAATGTTTCCCACAAATCTCAACAAAAGCAAAAATATTTCAAATGTAATTAACGTTAATGATACTAAATCAGAAGAATATACAACAATACCAAAGATAAATGAAGAAAACGAGCTTATTAATGCAGTAAGTAGCAAAAAATACCAAACACTTATAGACAGATTTAGAAGAAAAGATATTACCACCACAGAAAACCCAGATATAGCTAACGACACACTTGATAATAATGAAGAATACCAAATAGAACTTGAATTAGATGACGATAGTAATAACCCTGGTTTAGACAACAATTCTATGGAAAAACTTAGAGTCGACGATACGACAAGAACAAAAATTTTCAACGATTTCTCAAAAACAGTTAAAATAAATAAGAACCAATCTAAAATAGATTCTGTCAATGAAAATAATGATAATATACTGGATAGCGTGGATGGTAAAACAAAGACAGATCTAAAGAGGATCACCAATGAATCATTAGGATTCCCTACGCGAGTTCCCACATCCTATCATGTTCCTTCAATTATGGATGTTCAACACACGCCGCGTCCCGGCTTTATGGACGGTAAGTCAATTTCAACCTTATTTCTGCCAAGTCAAGGCTAGATTTTAGATCGTGTTGAATAATTTATAGTCTTAGAGGGATTTGTGAAGAGTATTGCTACGAAATCAAAGGTCACGTTTGTACCTACTGCCTTCAGAGATAACTTGTAATTTCATTTAAACATAAAAGGTTAATTTATGTATCACTGTGATAACATAACATCACGCCTGTATTCCCGAAGGGTTAGGCAGAGGCGTACTAATGTACACCCACAGATCGCCGGTATGTTTATGCGCCTGTGCGAGCCTATTGCCATTAATCGGGTACAAATTCTAAACTCTGAGCTGCTACTGAGAATTTCATAGAAAAACCCAAAAGCACTGCATGGGAATCGCACCAAGGACCTTTAGCGTAGCAGTCCCGGTCAGGATAGCTATTACTAAAATAAATAATATCTACATATTGTCACACCTTAGCTATAAACAATACTATTATGTATCAACCTTAGACGTTGTTTTCTATAAGTACAATATCACTACATAGTCTAAAACGCTGTCGCTGTCTGTCCGTCCCTATGTATGCTTAAATCTTTAAAACTACGCAACGGATTTTGAAGCGGTTCTTCGGTTTTAATAGATAAAGTGACTCAAGAGGAAGTTTTTAAGCTATTTAACATTACAATACGACTCTTAGGAATGGAGTAACGCGGGTGAAACCGCGGGCGGGTAGCTAGTAGTTAAGTAGCATTTTCTCTTCAGTTTGTGGTTCGTGATTCTTTTTATTGACTATTAACGAGCTGTAATGTTATGTCAAGCTGGTCATGGGAACTTTAGTTTAATCAAAACATAGTCCATTTTTAAACGCGATAAAAAATACTGTCACTGTCAAAATTCACACGAACTTTTCAATAATAAAACACAAAATATTTAAAAAGCTAAAACAGATTTCTCCCGTGCTACAAACAACCAAAAATATTGCAACGCTTAAAATACGAGCCTTTTAAAAACAAAGCGATATCGTAGACCCCGTCAGCTGGATTCCCTTTTATCTTGATGTCTTGTCAATATACACGTTCTAATTCAGTAGCATTTATTTTATTTATCATTTCATTGAAATGTGACGTTTATATGGTTTTTTGACGTAAGCCTTTTTAGGGTTCCTTGCCTCAAAAGGAAAAAACGGAACCCTTATAGGATCACTTTGTTGTCCGTCCGTCCGTCTTTCCCTCTCCCCGTCCGTCCGACCGTCTATCTGTCTGTCAAGACCCTTTATCTCGGGAACGCGTCGTATCGAGTTGAAATTAAAACCATATACTCAAGTCTACAGTCCCTTGAAGCTGTGAAAAAATCAAACTTCTAAGATAACGTAAAAAAAGATACGACCGTTTATGCCGCAAAAATCTTATATTTCGACACTCTCAAGGGAATCAAAAATAGAGTATTTTCTGTTGACCTATGAAATTTGGTATAGGGAAAAATCTGAAAACTATACATTTGTAATTAATTATAATATGTACCTACAAATTTGTACGGAACCCTCGGTGGTATTTTATTTTAATCTGAGAATTGGTTTAAGCGTAATATGTATTTTTCGCAAGGAATAAAGGTTTTGTTTCTTTATTTTTTTATTATTTTATGATGATAAGCAAGTAGACGGGCTCATTCGGGAAATATAGGCTTGCCGGTATGTATATTATTGTGTTTTGGTTGGAATGGTAATGTAACCACTTAGCCAGTGAAATTACTGAGAAATAACTGCTATATTTTCTTTTACTTTTCGTTTCAATGAAATTCATACTCTAACCTTTTTACCTAATATGTCTACATATAAATATAAGACGCAAAAATATTGTATATTTTATTTGAGAAGCTGTAAAGGCGACGCGTCATACATTTATTATGACGACGTGTATAAGTGAAACATTATGTAATATCGTCCTTTTTTCACTCAGCGCGTTCCCTGGCTAGAAATAAGGAAGCCCATTTCGTCCCGTTCTGATATCGTAAGGTATGAATAAGGGCGATTTGTCGGACAGTAGTATCTACCTGTGACGTTGAATACATGTTTTTATGCGTGTTAGTATGACTACAAGATAAATGGGTTTGGTATTTCCAAATATTGTTCAGATTATGATGATTCCACTGCCAAGTCAAAGCTCTCGAGTTCGAAGCCAAGGCTATGACTGTTCGTAATCATGGGAGAATTAATTATCACTTGTCATTCAACGTCATTAACTTCATCCCAAAGTTAAGAATGCAGATGTTTAAAAATACAATTATGATAATGAAAACTTAAACTACACCACTGTCGTCAAGCAATAAGACAATAATAAAAGCAATCTGCACTATGGAAGAGATAACTACTATGATGAGAAGAATGATTTGTTAAATAATGTTCGAATATTCACCCTTAAACGGTGAAGGAAAATATTGTGAAGAAACCTGCATGCCTGAGAAATCTTCACAAGCTGGCGGCGCGGCGGCAGCTTGGTGAACTAGAACGCTACCCCTCTCATGCTCAGAGAAGACCCGTACCTACTTAGGAATGGGACAGTAATGGGTCGTCGACTATTAGGGCTATAAGAGGTATAGGCGTATATTTCCAGATGTTCTAGTATTGCTGGCAAGCAATACTAGAAAGATTATAGTTTGCAAATCTAAAAGAACTCGTGTATTTTGTGCAGCCGTGACCTAGTGGTCAAATGTTCTTTTTTCTATTAATTATTACGATTGACCACCAGTTCGCTTGATGTTAAGCAATACTGAGATCTACGATGGAGCGCGCTTGTCTAAAAGAAACCGATTCAGTCGTGATTTAAAGACACTCAAATTGTATCTATCGGGGAGTACTCCGGAAGCGCATTCCACATTTCAGCGATACGCATGATAAAAGTGGACTTAAAGCATTCCATTCGGGTCATAATCATACCAAGATGTACCCATGCCAAAATAGAATATCATTTCAAAAAAATATTACTTAATTATCTAAAGTGCAAAAACTTATCAAAGTGCAGACTGGATGAGACAGTATATTACCGGTACTCCATCATAAAGATGGCCGCGGCAACAGTAGCTCCGCTAACTTCACAACTTATATTCTGAAGTACACGGATAACTTCTTGAATCTTTTAGGTTCATTAAAACATTTTTTCTTCTAAAGGATTTCGATAAAAAGGAGCGTACTTTTAAAGTATACCTATTAAGAAAGAATTAAGGAAATTGTACGGCTCGATAAGGGTCGCTTTGAAATTTTTTATATGAAAATTTCCTGTTTAGTGGTCGCTAGCATGATTGCTATTCGTATGGATTTAATTTCCAGTTCGAGCAGTGTTATTGGTTTTAACCCGACTCCATCAAAAAGAGGGTTATGTTCTTCTAGTGTACGCATGTATATAGTGTATTTTATGTATATATATTTCTTTGTCACGCTAAACGGCTGGATGGATTTTAGCTTGAGAGGCGTCGTTAAATTCGTCACAATTTGGAAAGTGACATTGGGTATATCAAACACTAAAAAGTTTAAAATTAAAAAGATCTCACACCCACAGTTCATTACATATTTTTGGTACCACGTAAAAGAGGACGAAACTATTGTTATTATCCGGGCGCAAATGTAACCGCCGAGTTGCGACTGAGAGTTTCATAGAAATAATTTAAGAAATCAGAAAACCCGACTGCCATAAAAGATGGAAACACGATGACCATGCAGTCGGAGGCATTAGATCTTTGGGGTTACATTTACGGCTATGACTCCAACTGCATGTTTTTTTTTAATAAATATAATACTAGCAATGTGGGTTGCACATTACTAGTATTCTTGTTAACCCCTCGTGCTAAGCTAAATGCTTGTGTTACGAGTGGGTTCACGTCGGTAGTGCAATGGGTGAGTTTCGAACCGGCAACCACATGATCGCAAGTCCGTCGCCGTAGCCATTAGGCTACCGCTGCTTAAATTGGTCATCCTGTTAGTCGGGTTTTTTGATTTCTTAAATTATTTCTATGAAACTGTCAGTCGCAGCTCGGCGATTACATTTGCGCCCGGATAATTGCAATAATCTCGTCCTCTTTTACGTGGTACCTCAAATATATGATGAACTGTGGGTGTACATGAGTACAGATCTGCTTCACCTTTCGGGCACACAGCAATGATGTTATGTTATAATATACCAAGTAAAGTCTCGTTCAAATACAATCCCACATATTCATATTAGTCGGTCACCAAGCCCGAAGCTTGTGTACAAATATGTACCGTATAACCCAGTTCGCAGTGTTGCCAGCAAATAATAACGGTTCCGTAGTTTTGTATAAACTTCCGAACATTTTAATGAGGCCGAAAGTTTCTCGCGTTATTTCATTGTTATTGTTACGTTGAGTTTCACTTTACAACAAAACAAACAATTATTTTAGACCATCGTTTCTCAAATTTTTTGTGTCGTGAATTAAATAGCCACAGAGATTTGAAAACGACTACACAGCTACCGGTTCGTTCTTTTTCCAACAGTTTTAACCATATTTATGTTAAGTTTTCTTTTTGTGATTTTATTGCATTTTCCATGCTAAGATTATTAAGTTATTTAATAGTAAAGGAAAAAATTCAATCGCGGGCAGGATTCGAACCTGCGTCTTCTGGTTTGATATACCAGACGCTCTGACCTCTAAGCCACCGCGAACCCTACCCGCATGATTGAAATTTTGCCTTCACATTCTGAATTTACGTCATAAGGTGACGTTTGGTGACATCTATGAGAGGCAAGTTACCTTACCTCTCAACCGACACGACTTACTTTACAGTCAGTTCAGTGTCGTACGATGCCACCCTACCTTTTAACTATCTTTTTGTGATTTTATTGCATTTTCCATGCTAAGATTATTAAGTTATTTAATAGTAAAGGAAAAAATTCAATCGCGGGCAGGATTCGAACCTGCGTCTTCTGGTTTGATATACCAGACGCTCTGACCTCTAAGCCACCGCAGGTTCGAATCCTGCCCGCGATTGAATTTTTTCCTTTACTATTAAATAACTATGTTAAGTTTTATTAAGCTCGAAAACAATAAAAGGATATCATCTTGCATACAAGTTTGTTTATGGGATAGGGGGCAAACTAGCAGACGGATCGCCTGATAGCAATCGATTACCACCGTCCATGGACACCTGCAACACCAGAAGAGTCATAAGTGCGTTGCCGGCCTTTTAAACGGGAGTATGGGGGTTAGGGGATTAGGGCTCCGGTTTAGGCCGGCCAAGGTACTATTTGTGTCGCTAGCATGTAAAGGCTGCGCTTACCATCAGGCAGTCCGTATACTTGTTTGTGATCTTATGACAGGTTGAGAAACAAAGAATTTAAACGCATACCGCTTGATTTTCCGCGTTAGCACCCCGGCCCCCACATAGATTATACAAATGCAGGCGCGATGTGGCAACTTTTGTGTAATGACGCTTATGCACACACGTACTTATCTGAAACGACACTGATATTACAGGATTATGTTTTGTATGCTCCCTGTCCGACCCGTGAAGATATTGTTGAATAATCATTTTCAATTTACAAGAAAAAAATATATAAAACGAGGAAACTGAAATGGGAATTACTTCCGTGGCAGCGACACCATCCTTGGATGCCAAACATAGGCCCATGATGGTTTTATAAAATTGAAAATATTGCTGGTAATTTTGGCCATCACGCCTATATTCCCCAAAGGGTTAGGCAGAGGCGTACTTAATGTACACCCATAGTTCGCCGGTATGTTTAGGTCCCATGGTACAGGGGGCGAGCCTATAGCCATTAACAGGGCATAAATGCAGCTCCTCCGAGCTGCTACTGAGAATTTCATAGAAAAACCCAATAACACTTTGCTCGACCTGGGGATCGATCCCAGGACCTCTAGCGTAGCAGTCGCACTTGGCACCACTAGACTAATGAGAGAATTTTAAACTTCGATTATATCATTTAATTATATGTTTACTTTCATGAATGCTTAAAGTTTCCAATTTTATTTGGTGATTGATGATTGAGATACCTATGTAAATGCCTCTTTCGGATCGGATAGGGTTTTTACCAATCCTTCTCCTTATCGTGTCAATGGTCAGAAAATTTTCGAGTAATAAGAGGATAACTCAATAGAGTATGACAAGGAAACTGTACTATCATAAGAAGCCCCGGGTAGACTATAGTCCACCATGCTGGCCCAGTGCGGGTTGACAGACGTCACACGCCGTCGAGAACATCTCTCAGGCATGCAGGTTCCCTCACTATGTTTTCTACTGCTACTGAGAATTTCATAGAAAAATATTTTGTGCGACCTGGGAATCGAACCCATGACCTCAAGCGTAGCAGTCACGTTCAGGACCACTAGGCTAATGAGGCAGTCTCAGTTCTTACAACAGTGATTAAAATTTAATCTTTTAATTATTGAATACTGAAAAATCATTGCTGAAAAAGGTACCATTATTATAGTTATACGAGTACCTAATCCTAAGTTCTAATTAAATACATAGTTATTAGCAGTAGATAGTAGGTAAGACATAAGCTCAGTTGGATGAGTCTTCTCTATCTAATTCTAGGGATTAAAGATCGCATGAAACCGGTAAGCTTTTCTTTGAAATGGTACAAAGAAATGAAATTGGATCGAATGTTAATTGTATGATGATTCTGCTGATGGTGTAATCTTTACACATAGATAGTTAGTTAGATAGACATTCAATTAGACAGACAAATAGAATATTCCTAGCCTAATGGCTAGGGCGTCGGACTGGCGATCATGTAGTTGCCGGTCCGAATCCCACCCATTACACTACCGACGTGAACCCACTCGTAACACAGGCATTTAGCTTAGTACAAAGGCTTAACAAGAATGCTAGTAATGTGCGATAAACATTACTAGTAGGCTTTTCAAATAAAAATAATTATAAATAATTGACTGCCTCATTAGTCTAGTGGTCCCAAGCGATACTGCTACACTAGAGGTCCTGGTATCGATCCCCAGGTCGAGCAAAGTGTTATTGGGATTTTCTATGAAGTTCTCAGTAGCAGCTCGGAGTTTGGATTTGTGCCGGGTAATATATAGGCTCGCCCGATATAACATAGGACCTAAACATACCGGCGATCTGTTGGTGTACATTAAGTACGCCTCTGCCTAACCCTTCGGGAAATACAGGCGTGATAGTACGTCGGCGTGTAGTTCTATGCCGACAGCACTTCATTTTAATCGTGTTTTATTTGCTCATTTTATCTGTGAGTGTTGTCTTGACCTTGTCTCAATTTTGGTTTTCTTTCTTCTTCTTTCTTTCTATGTTATGTTATGTTATAAATAATTGCATAGTACAATGGGCGGTCTTATCACTAACAGCATTAAACATTATTCAAACCTATGTCTTGCCCTTTGCGTTGCGTCGATTGTCGTGGATTCGTTGCCCAACAGAGACAAATAGTTTTTCGTTCTTTTTCTTAGTAAATTTTCAGTAGCTTCCATAAGGGTTGCTACTGAAAATGTTGTTTCTGAACGTTGGACAGCTCGCCCACGGAACCTAAATACACTCAAATTGCCCATATAAACGTAATACCAAAATAATCCGTAGAACACATGTATTTAAAGAAATGGAAGAAAGAAAGAAGATTTCTTTCTTTCTTTCTACATGTATTTGATTTATTTTGGTATTACGTCTGTATGGACAATTCAGACTCCGCCAGACCCTTAACCGACTTTGCATACTGCATATAATCCACATGTAAATATGGTACCTATTAGTTTTAAACAATAACCTCTTTACAAAAATAAAGTCAAACACAAAAAATAAAAAAAAATCCTCCAATTATTTTTTCCGAAATTCGCTTATTGGCGAAAATTTAATAATTTTCGTTGGTTTTGACAACAAAAGAAACCTAATTGAGGGAGCGATTGACGTACTTAACCTTAAAACTTTTACTCAATGGGCTTAAGATTCTTTTATAACTTTAGGGGTCCGTACTTAAATTAGGAAAACGGAAGACTTAAAGAATTTCTCTGGAATCCTGTTAAATGCATTTTGCTTTTATTAAAACGCTATCCAACATATTACAGCCGGTATTTATTTTATTTATTGATAGATAAAAAGATATTTATAAGACTGTCTCGCTAGTTCCAGGTTTGATTCCCAAGTCGAGCAGTGTTATTGATATTTTCTATGTTATTCTTAGTAGCAGCAGCCTCGGAGTCTAGTTTTGGGCTCGGTTACTGGCAATAGGCTCGCCCCCTATTACATAGAACCTAAACATGCCGGCGAACTGTGGGTGTACATTACAGGCGTAATGGTAATTTATAATAGTATGAAGAACTTCTCTTAAGAGCAGTTTTAATTCATCGGCATATAAAAAAAATAATGTAACGATGCTCTAAAGATGTCTCCGAGCACTTAACTGTCTTCACTAGGTGACTTTTAGCCCCAGTTTATGGAAACCATAGGTAAAAATCTCTAGATACCTAAAACAAAATGTCAAAATAAATCCTAACTGCTCTAGGGAAAAGTAACTGATAGTGTTGTTCTATTTTGTTATAGGGCTAGGTTAAATAACTGAGGCCTTAACTGAGGTTTAATCAGGATATTAGACAGCAATGTTCGCTGTCAAATAACTCGTTGGGCTACTGAATACAAGGCCCCCCCCCCCCTTGCTAAAATAGCCACTTATAACGCTAAACAGCCAATGTAAGATTACCACGCATTGTATAGGTTTTACGTAAAATGAGAGGTCTTTTTTTTGTTTACCCCCATGGACATCTGCAACACCAGAGGAGTTACTGATGCGTTGCCGACCCTTAAGAGCCCCTACAAACTGCTGACTGCCAGAACCGCAGCAACCGAGGGAGTGGCTGGCTCTTTCGCGGAAAAGTCTAAACATACCAAGGTGCTTAACGACAGAATCCAACGTAAGGGTGCTCGCCAGCCATTCAGATACCAAGCGATCTACTACCGAGCAAGTCGGGTATTTTCTTGCCTCTTACGAGATGCTGATGGCAGTGAGGCACAATACTCTGGCCCATACCCATACGGGGAAAATCTGGGTCTGGCAAATTATCGTCTGATGTATAGTCGTGTATCTGTGAATCGTATTATGATTCATAAAAAGTTAGCTATTTTAGCACCCCAGATCTTGGTCGGACCATTAATGACCTATGTCATTGATTTTCATTATTTCAAATATTGGATAAAAGTCTGTACTTTTATGCAATATTTGAAAAGTCCTCATAATTACCCACTGTGGGGTTAGACCTTGTTTAATAACAGTCATATATTAATCGTCACTCCGATGAAGTGATGATTTTTGAATGGTTACTGGCGGAAGATAAATGCCAAGGAGAGGATGGACTGATAGGGAGCATTGGACTGATAGATATAGGATGATGATAATTATATTTATTATTCGAAAAAAATATGCATAATTTTTATTATCAATATATAATAATAGCATAATTTCACATAGAGATCAAAGGGTTCAGACACTGAGTTTCCTTGGGTGTGTTACCGACTTAGAAGCTAAGATGAAACTTAAAAAATACAACCTCAACTCACTTTACTCCAAGGCAGACATATATACTAACACTATTTTAAACAAGAATCTTCAACAGCACCCAGACGTTCACCAAACACTCCCGCGAGGCAGCAAACACTAAATGCGGTCACATTACTAATCTGGAGAACTGTCGAGTCTTTTCAATTATTCTGTGGGCCTCGTCCCACTCCCGGCTCGTTCCCGTCGCCCAGCCGTCACGCAGCCGTCGCGTCAACGTTGCGGTTGCGGTGCTGTGTAACCAGCATGACAGTAACTATTTATTATTAAAGATGTCTAATAGCTCGCGGGTTTGTAGATACTCGGTTTTCGGATATAGCTACGGTTTAAATTCATTTGCGGTGATTCTACTGGCAATAACTAAACATATAATCGTATCTGACAAGTTGACGCGTTTGGTGCCGTGAATGAGCAATCGGCAATTGCTTGCATATTTTGATACATACATACCACCATGCTTGTATTCCCGAAAGGTAAGACAGAGGTATGCTGAAACACTTCCATGAGCTTAAGGTTATGACATTTCATTTTGAGAACATAAAAATCATATTTAAGATTTTTTTTTGGAATCTTTAAAAAAATCATCACCATCCTGCACTTGTCACTATTTATTTGGGGCCGGCAACAATTTAAATCACATAACATAGACTATTTATCTATACTAATACATAAAATAAATACGAAAGTAACTCTGTCTGTCTGTTTATTTGTTAGGTTTTTACGCCTAAACTGCTGAACCAATCGCGATGGATTTGATATAGATATAGAATTAAGCTTTGAGAATGACATAGGCTACCTTTTGTCTCAAAAAATCTTTAGAATTTTATAGTTGTGAAGTGATCTTTATATAAAATAAATATATTACCCGATTTTTGACAGTAATTTTTCCTTTACTAAAATAACTTTATAATCTTAGCATGGAAAATGCAAAAAAAATCACAAAAAGATAGTTAAAAGGTAAGGTGGCATCGAGCGATATCGAACTAACTCTAAAGTAAGTCATGTCGGTTGAGAAACAAGGTAACTTGCTTCTCAATAGATGTCGCCAACGTCACCTTATGACGTAAACTCAGAATGTGAAGTTCAGGCAAATTTCAATCAGGCGGGTGGGGTTCGCGGTGGCTTAACGGTCAGAGCGTCTGGTGTATCTAACCAGAAGACGCGGGTTCGAATCCCGCCCGCGATTGAATTTTTCCTTTACTAAAATAACTTTATAATCTTAGCATGGAAAATGCAAAAAAAAATCACAAAAAGATAGTAATTTAAACTTTAATATTATCAAAGAATACAAAAAGTTTTTATAGCCGCAGCTACCAGTGGCTATAAAAAAAGCTACTATCGTGAACTATAAAGATTGGCTATTACAATCCCCGCTCCCGCTCCGCCGGCTTTGTGACCGAGTCTTTATACCCTGCAGGTCGTAACAGGGAAACCTATCGCCTTACTTCAGATCGCGTGAGATTGGAAACCATTGTGTTGCTATACTGCTATCTAAACAGAAAGGAGGTATTTTATTTTATTTGTGACTTCCAAGTAATATTATAAATGAAGATTATTCGTACGTTCTAACTGTATTTACGTTTAATAAGGGATTATTACTATGTGATAAGAACGGCGTGTTCCCCGCGTGGGGACGGCTGAGCGATTGGCTTCTGTGCCATGGATCGTGGGTTCGTATCCCGCACGGAGCAAATTTGACGACACGATTGGCGTAGCGGTTGAGCGATCGGCTTCTGCGCCACGTGTTGTGGGTTCGATCCCCACACGGAGCAAATATTTGTATGATCTACAGGTAGTTGTTCCGGGTCTGGGCGTTTGTGTATGTGAGAATTTGTGTTTGTAAACGCACCCACGACACAGGAGAAAATCATAGTGCGGGGGAACGTTTTTATTTAAAAAAAAAAAAAATTGTAGGACCTACAAAAAACTGCCTCGTTAGTCTATTGGTCCCAAGCGTGACTGCTACGCTGCGTTCGATCCCCAGGTTGAGCAGTGTTATTGAGTAAAATTCTCAGTAGCAGCTTAGAGTCTGGATTTATGCCCGGTTAATGGCAATAGACTCGCCCCTATTACATGGGACCTAAACATACCGGCGACCTGTGGGTGTACATTGGTACACCACTGTCTAACCCTTCGGGGAATACAGGCGTAATGATACGTGTTCATAGTATCAGTATGGCTTATAAATACCAAAGTGAGTTTCTACTCTTATTCGGTATAAAACAAACTATGGTTAGCTTTCATCAGGTTACTGGTTACTGTGGTTACCAGCCGACGCGCCGACACTGGTAAAACTTTATTATTTAGTTAGGGACTCAGGTGCTCTTGTTAACTTTGTAGTTTTGTTCTCTTGTGTTTTCTCTTCGAGTTATTTCGTATTATCTTTGTCTATCTTATTGGTCTAGCGGTCCTAAGCGCGACTGCGATGTTAGATGTCTTAAATTCGATTGCCAGGTCGAGCAGTGTTAATGGGTTTTTTCTATGAAATTCAGCTAGGATTTTGGGCCCAGTTAATGGCAATATGCTCGCCCTCTATGACATGGGACCTAAATATACCGGTGACCTCTGGGTGTATATAAGTAGGTACACCTCTGCTTATAACCCTTCGGGAAGTACAGGTGGGATGCTTTGTCTCTTTGTTTGTTCGAGTGTTTATTTATTCGTGCTGTATTTCTTTTTTGTCGGCGGTTTTACTTTTTGTTAAGGAGGTGTTCAATTTGACTTACATTATTCCATCAATTATGAACAGATTTTGATGATTCTTTTTTTGATCGGTAGGTCATACTTCAGAGGTGGTCCTATAATTAATTAATGTTATATTTTCGAACAAAATGACAATAACAAGTAACGACCGAGTAAATGATAAAATGATAACATCGTCTAGGCAGGTATACGTAAAATTTTACTCGATACTAAAAAAAATTAAACTTAACTTTAAGAAAAAGTAAAAATCACCTTCAAAAACAAAAAAAATATCTTTTTGTGATCATAGATGTCACCAACGTCACCTTATGACGTAAATTCGGAATGTGAAGGCAAAATTTCAATCATGCGGGTAGGGTTCGCGGTGGCTTAGAGGTCAGAGCGTCTGGTATATCAAACCAGAAGACGCAGGTTCGAATCCATTGAAATTTTTCTTTTACTAAAAAATAACAAAAAAATATGTTATGTGCGAAGCAATTTCGGACGTCGGTGGCGAAATCCAAAGATCCAATCAAATCAATGGCACCGACTTCCGAAACTGTTTCGCACATAACATTATTTTTAAAGTTTTTGAAGGCGATTTTTCTTTTTTATTTCAAAATTTTTAGTAGCGAGTAAAATTTTAAGTATACCTACAGTTCAGTTTAAAATAAAACCCGTACTTGTCGCATTATTTTTTCTGCAGGATTAAACCATCAGCACAGCATAAGGCAGCTTAATCATTGCGAAAATCGTCCCATCAAGTCGTGTCATCAAGCCAGTTAAAACAGCAATTAAAATAACCTTGTTCTATCATTCCATTTTATAACCGGCACTAGTACTGTTGGCTTGGTTAGTTTAACTATCGCGGTAATGTTCTTTAGCTTTAACGACTTCTAGACTAGGTGGGGTGGGTAGGAAGTAGTTCTGCTGGGTGACTTTTATTACTAGTTTTTACTTCATGGAACTGATTTCAATGGTTTTACGCTCGTGTTGTTGTGATGAGTATGCTGATCACTTTAGCGGAACAAAAAAAAACAGTGGGGTTAAGGGCATTACATCGCTCAAATCCAAAAAACACCCTAGCTTTAAAGAAGTTTCTAGTGGAATCTTTATGTGCGTTTGCCATATAAAAAATATATGTTATACTTAAGACAATCACAAACAAATTGTATTGTTTAAAATTTTTATAAATTTGCCCCAATTTTGGATAATAATTGAAGTAAATAGGCCTTTTTTAACCTAATTTGTATTTTTTCTCTTTAACGACTTAATAGTTAGTTATGAATTTGATACCAAAAAAATTTTAATGACATGTTTTTATTTTCTTATTTCTTTGAATAGTTTGAAATAATAAAGAACTAGCACCCCGCGTGGCCCGCGTGCAATGGGTGGGTTTCGAACCGGCAACCACATGATCGCAACGCCGACGCTCTAACCATTAGGCTACCGCCGCTTCAACTAGCTACTTTTTTATTACCAGTTGATACTTTTAATATAGATTGGAGCCAATCGTTACAGGATGGAGATATATAGAGGCCTATTCCTAACAATAGAACCAGGCTAATTGGGTAATCGAAATAAAAAAGTATCAATAAATTATTTTATAAAACATAACATATATACCTCATTAGTCTAGTGGTCCCAAGTGCGACTGCTACACTAGAGGTCCTGGGTTCGATCCCCAGGTCGAGCAAAGTGTTATTGGGTTTTTCTATGAAATTCTCATTAGCAGCTCGGAGTCTGGACTTGTGCCCGGTTAATGGCTATAGGCTCGCTCCCTATAACATGGGACCTAAATATACCGGCGAACTGTGGGATGTACATTAAGTAAACCTCTGCCTAACCTTTCGGGGAATACAGGCGTGATGGTATGTTATGTTAACATATATATTCCGCCTGTATTCCTTGAAAGGACAAGGAGAGATATACTAATGAACACCCACAGTTCGCCGGTACTTATATTTAAGGGTCCGGCGGACACTGAATTGCCGATACACGTAACAGATACTCGTACCAAAATATATCGAAATCTTGTACCAAAATAATAAATATAATTTGTTTTGAATTTTGATCAAAACAAATTAATTAAATTGTGTTATTATTCGGATTTGGATACCGTTAATCTAGGTTCCTACCCTACAATTTCATCTACTACGGTTTCACTGAAAATAAACGACCGTATAACGGTCGAAATTTCGTAAAGTTAAAAAAAATTACATTCACTCACAATTATTTCCAGTGAAGTATTTTGCATGCAATGGTAGTCTAGGGACCTAGATTAATTCTATCCGAATCCGTATAATATAATTTGGTTAAATGTCGTTTGAATCACGTTTTTTTTATAGCCTTACGCTTGACCGCCAGTTTGCCTGATGTTAAGCGATACTGCGATCTACGATGGAGCGCGCTTGCTTAGAAGAAACTGATTCACTAGTGATTTAAAGACGCCCAGATTATATCTATCAGGGAAGACCCACTCGGAAAGTGCATTCCATATTTCAGCGGTACGCATTATAAAAGTGGACTTAAAGTAGATTTATTTTGGGTATTACATTTGCACGGGCCATTCGGTCCGCCGGACCGTCCCATGTGGACTTAAGGCCCTGGTAGCGGGTCATATAACCGGACACAAATCCGAACTCCGAGCTGCTACTGAGAATTTCATAGAAAATAATTGAGAGGTGTCAAGGGACAGCCGGATGGAACGAAGTTAAAAAAAAATAAAAAAAATTAATAAAAAATTAATTAATTATATTTTTTTTTATTCTTTTTTTTAAATAAAATTTTATTACAATTCCTTCACTAATGAATCGAAAGGAACTATCTTATTAGAGAGAGAGAGACAGACAGAGAAACATGCGCACGCCGCACAGCTTACAATAGCTTACTATAGCAAAAAGTGTCGTGACAACTTTTCGTAAGAATTTTTTCCGTCGAGCCCCCTTTCACAACGCGCGATAAGGAACGTCGTTCCAAAACCCAATAACACTACTCTACGTGAGAATCGAGTCCAGAACTTCTAGCGTAGCAGTAACTAGTACTAATGACGCAGTTCTACTTCAGTTCAAGAAAACTTATTCTATAGCCCATGTATGCTCAAAGTAATGAGAGAAGACACTAGTAACAAGTACATAAAAGTTTTTGTGAACAATCCTAATACGTTGTGAGAGAAAGTTCCAAGACCGAGCCACTATTGAACATCTACTCTGACCTTTAACGTGACCTTTAAGCTAGGGTAACCACAATGACGAAGATCTTCGGGTAATTAAAATAATATTAATGTATTTATATAAGGCACATCAACAATCCACATCAACGTACCTATATAATAAAATTGTAACAGGCGGAAGTCTGTACATTATAGATATTAATTTAAAACTAATATGGGAGTCTTTATTAGAGCAACAGAAGCCAAAATAATAATTTTTAGAATTTTTGTCTGTCTGTCTGTATGTTTGTACGCGCATCACGCAAAAACTGCTGCATGGAATTGAATGCACTTCTCACCGATGTATATGCAAGAATTCGAATCCAAGGCACACACCTCTGACCTTTCGAAATCATGCGTACACACATATGATTAATAAATAATTAATTAACTGCCTTGTTGGTCTAGTGGTCTTGAGCGTGACTGCTCAGCTAGAGGTCCTGGGTTCGATTCCCGGGTCGAGGAAAGTGTTATTGAGTATTTCTTTGAAATTCTCAGTAGCAGGTCAGAGTTTCGGATTTGTGCCCGGTTAATGACAATAGGCTCGCCCCCTAGTACATGGGTCCTAAACATACTGGCGAGCTGTGGGTGCACATTAGTACGCCTCTGCCTAACCTTTTGGGAAATACAGGCGTGATGGTGTTTTATGTTATGTTAATAATTATTTAGGTATCGCTCGCTTAAACGATAAAAAAAATAATTGAGAAAACTTGAGAGATTTTCTTGACAGGGCGCGTGAAATCTGCCAATCCGCATTAGGCCAGCGTTGTGGACTATGGTCTAAACTCTCTAATTCTGAGAGGAGATTCGTGCCTATCAGTTAGACAGTATACGGGTTGATGATAATATAACGGATCCTAGTTTGTAACAATCAGTAACCCTACAGTAACCCTTTGACCGCTCAAGTCGGAATTACTCGATAAAAAAATCTTATATATTCCACCCGAGTCCTATTTATATGTCTATTTCGTTTGTAAAGTGTATTATCTGAATCCGACATCGTCAGTTAGAGGTTAGAAATAAGCTCTCTAATTAAAGTCATTATTAAGAAAACGGTAGCGTAATATTACAAAAGCTTGGAGCTTCATTAAATTAATATAAAACAATGAATTCACTTTCATTTTATCTTGGGATAAATACTTAAAATGTATATGTTTATCTGAAGTATTTAGACCATAATAGTTTATAACATTAAAACTCTGACACTTACGCGAATATTAGGTATTTAAATAAAATTATTCAAATAAATTATTGCTCAGACTGCCTCATTAGTCTAGTCGTTCCAAGCGCGAATGCTACGCAAGAGGTCCTGGGTTCGATCCCCAGGTCGAGCAAAGTGTTATTGGGTTTTACTATAAAATTCTCAGTAGCAGCTCGGAGACTGAATTTGTGCCCGGTTAATAGCAATAAGCTCGCCCCCTATTACATGGGACCTAAACATACCGGTGAATTGTGGGTATACATTAGTACGCCTCTGCTTAACCCTTCGGGGAATACAGGCGTGATGGTATGTTATGTTTAAATGTAGATATCCGTTAAGAAAAGATTTTACTTACTCCCCATGGCATTGGGAAATACAAGATCGTAGCAAGTAACACCGCGGGACACAATTAAGTTATACCTTAGGTTATATTGGGTTTCATTACTGACAACCTTCTTAGATTCGTGCAAAACTAGTGGTACGCGTTGGTAAAGTTCAAGAGTCACTCGGCGGCACTCCACAGGATATTGGATTTGGTCCACGTCTGTCTGACATCCTTTAAGATGTTTACGGTGAAGTGGCTTAAAAATTTGATGGAATTTACAGCCATGGCTCGACTTGATTGATTAAGGTTGATTATTTGAGTAAACCTTTTAAAATTTAAAATAATTTAATCGTTTTATGTATTTATAAAAATCTTTTTTTGTTATGTATCTTTAATTAACTTATTGGACAGGATTGATGCTAAGAGATTTTATCGATTTATTGAATATTACTTACATGTATAAGTCCATACAAAAAGTATTTTTCAAGTGATGTTCACATATATATATAGTATACCTATTCATAGAAACATTACATTGATTGAATTGAGCTCCCTAAATTATGGTTGAGCTACACGATGACTGATGCATGCATGCCGTCAGTTGGGACTGGTCAAAGCTGCTATGGTTCTTTCCTCAAAAGGCCATTTCAGACATTACCCTACATCGTACCACTCACTTATAAGTGTTCTTCCATGTCTGGACTTTAAAAGAGACTATGATTCTCAGAGTTTGTTTCGGTGTTTCTTCTCAGAGGTCGTCAGTTAGGAAATGCCGAAGCCATCTAGCTAAAAAAAACCCAAACCATGACATGTAAAAGTATCTCTAAAGATCTACTTGCAGAATAAATAATTTCATTTCAATAAATAATTTCATTTCATTTCATTTCATTCCAACTAATATTTTAAAACAATTTGTTGAAGCGAAACATTTAAAACATCCCAACATTTCATACTAAATGGATATACTATCGTCCTTGAAAAGTTCAAACGTCAGTTGCTTGCTGCAAGACTATCCAATATCGCCTCGGTACTGGCACAGATAATCGCCTTAGTGATCTTTATTGATGACGTTAGCGTTCCCATTCATCCTGTGTTATAGGATACTCTTTGACTCGAGTAACATTTACGCAATTACAATGGTATGCATAACATATCATCACACCAGTATTCCCCGAAGGTTTAGGCAGAGGTAGGGACTGGCCGCAGTTCGTCAGTATGTTTAGATCCTATGTAATAAGGCGTGTACCTATTCACTACCATTCTTACGCACACATACTAAAGCACACAAACTCATACACACATACTCATGCACATATACGCTTGCACACACACTCACCCACGAACAAGCACGAACAGAAACACAACTCGTAATTACACTTACTCGCAGACAAATCCATATTACTCGTAATAACCATTTTTTGTGAACCATTTTGATTTTCTATCTGCTTCTGTCTGCTTATTTGTAACAATTCAGAGCCTGGGGATTTGTAATACCTGTCTTGGAACTAGTAGAGACACCTGCTCTTATAATGACATAAACATAACATAACATAATCATCCCATTATACTGTCCCACTGCTGGGCACGGGTGAGAATCAGAGGGAGTCAGAATGAGAGGGATTAGGCTATAGTCCACCACGCTGACCTAGTGCGGGTTGGCAGACTTCACACGCTATCGAGAAAATCTCTCAGGCATGCAGGTTTCCTCACGATGTTTTCCTTCACCGTTTAAGCGCGTGATAATTAACTATTAATACGCACATGACTTCGAAAAGTCAGAGGTGCGTGCCGAACTCGAGACCTTTGACTTGGCAGTCCTATGGTCATATCACTAGGCTATCACTGCTGTATGTGTGTGTGTGTGCTCTCATAATCGTTAAGCCTAATCAATAACTATATAATATTTGTAATTTACAATGTATCTTAATGAAATGTACAAATCGAAACTCCGATCTACTAGTTTGTTTTTAGAACAAATTGTATACTTATAGGTACATATATTTATTGAGAGGTGAAAGCATCCCTAACCTAAACAATTTAGTGGATATTAACCCCGACATACAAAAGGTTAGACAGACGGACATGACAAAGGGTTCCGTCCTTACCATTCAGTTTACGGAACCGTAAAAGGGAATTCCGAGGTAAATAGCAGGAAATCTCTTTTATTCCGTAAAGTACGAGTGGCAGAACTAAGGGTGATGTTACACGAACGCGATGTTGTACATCATGGTATCTGTCTTTCTTCAATCGATTTTCTATTTAATCTCCAAATAATAGAGTTTATTATCCATGAGGGAATTTGTAACTTTGCTGTAACTTAATGTGCTGTTTGACTATATGTCACATCGTTTTTCTGTTGTTAATAGGACTATCGATTCGATATAGGTTAATGTTCGAAACCACATAAAAATCAATCGATTAATATAGATATGTATGAAATACTCTAAAATTATATGTATGAATTACCTAGTAAAGGTCACTGGAAGTCCTTGGGTGTGGCCAGCTTACAACCAGACCTTGTAAAAGTTTATGAGGGAGACTTTCAGGAGATATGATGATGCTATTCATCATTATATCAGCTAAAAGAGGCTTATAGGATGAGATGAGGCATCATAACTGCCTCATTAATCTAGAGGTCGTAAGCGCAAGATTCTGGCTTCGATACCCAGATCTAGTAAAGTCCATGAGCTGAGGCCTGCGGGCGGCTGACTTGGGGAGTCCACCACCCGACCAGACAATGGCCGCAATAGGTGGCGCGAGTGCTGGGCACCTGCACGCAAGCGAGTGGAATGCGAGGCTGAGCCTCGCCCTTTGAAGTCCGGATACCGCAGCCTGTCATGGCTGTAGTGAATGTCACGAATCCCATGGCCGTGTCTATAGGGCAAGAGAAGGTAAGTACGGTTTTTAGTCGGTAAGAGTCTGATATACTCTGCACTTCCCCAGAGTGGTAGACGATCCATGACGATTTTCCGTACTATAAAAAAGGTCAATCAGTAAAGTAGGCTTTCCTATGAATTTCTCAGTAGCAGTGCGAGATGATTTATTCCCGGTTAATGGCAAACATACCGGCAAAGTGTGGGTGTATATCTCTGCCTAACCCTTCAGGGAATACAGTCGTTATAGTAGATATGTTAATATTATTTATTTAATCGCTTGCTGCTTGATAACCAGATCGAATGGCTAATCGACAGAGCGAATCGGCCTGGCCATATTTTTCGATAGATAAAAATCGATCTTGTCGATATCGTCTAATAACGCCCTAAGATTATTAGATTTCAGCCGCGTAGTCGCTCGCTCTGATATACGATGCACTTTTTCAATAAAGCGATTTGCTGAGACAATGACGTTACATTCCTCGTTGGATTCAATTTGCCTCGGCGCATGTGCTTTTTATTACAGAAGTGAGCAGCTTTATGTCTTGTTCAGCTTAATTTCAACACTTGTCTGCTAGTGTGATTCGAAATAACTTTTTAAGAAAAAAAGCAAAAACGCCTTCAATAACATAAAAAATTCTGTTATGTGTGGACCAGTTTTGATCGGATCTTTTGATTTCGCCACTGACTTCCGAAACTGTTTCGCACATAACATATTTTTTGAAGGCAGTTTTACTTTTTCTTAAAAGTTATTTTATTTCAACATTCTGAGTAGCGAGTAGAATTTTACGTATACCTAGACAACACATAACATACCATCACGCCTGTATTCCCCGAAGGGTTGGGCAGAGGCGTTCTAATGTACACCCACAGTTCGCCGGTATGTTTAGGTCCCATGTAATAGCGGGCGAGCCTATTGCCATTAACCGGGCACAAATCCAGACTCCGAGCTGCTACTGAGAATATCATAGAAAAACCCAATAACACTTTGCTCGACCTGGGGATCGAACCCAGGACCTCTAGCGTAGCAGTCGCGCTTGGGACCACTAGACTAATGAGGCAGTCAACCTAGACGACATTATCATTTACTCGGTTGTTACGTGTCATTTTGTTCTAAATTTTGTGATCAGATCTTGACCAATCCTGGGACCACCTCTGAAGCACAGCACCACCACAGCACCTATCGATTTAAAAAGAATCATCAAAATCGATTCATCATTGAGGGAATAATCGCTTAACAAACATACTACGTAATAGCAGTATTCTGGGAGTAAAACTCACTGACTGTATACCTACGGAATACAATACTCCAAATGCTCCAAAACTCAAATATCTGACGTCACGCGCAAAGCAAAGCTTAAATGGGACTGGGCGGGACACGTCTGCCGCATGCCAAACGAACTGTGGGCAAAAGCCACCACAAATTGGATCCCACACGGAGCGAAGCGACAGTGTGGTCGGCCCAGACGGAGGTGGCGCGATGAACTGGTCTCTTTCGATAGAAATTGGGTGGCTAAAACCACAGACAGAGCGGTTTGGAAGAAGGGAAGGGAGGCCTTTGCCCGTCAGTGGGAAAAAATAGGCTAGAAAAAAAAACATACTAAAAAAACACAATCGAATCCAGAACCTTCTTTTTTTATGTCGGTTAAAAATGACTAATAATAACAAACTATTTAAATAACACTGCACAAGTATGAGTTATAAGTACTAACAAATATACCAAGACCACTACTAAAGTAACGTGGTAATTTCAACCCACGCACTAACGTTAATTACGGCGTCTAGCGATCAAGCCGCTGAATAAATAATACCTCGGAGAGCAAGTCGGGGGCTATACACAATAAGAAAAGATGGGGGAACTCGCTGCTAATGATTTTCTCCTTTTCCCCTAAGAAAGGTAAGTGAGGGTAAGTATCTAATCTGTTACTGACCCTTTCATGATTACTGAGACTATTCTAACATTTATTTGGAAATAAATGAATCATTTATTTGGATCAAACTCTTTTTGTATTTTCACGCCTGTTTTCCCCGAAGGATTAAGCAAAGATGTATACCCACAGTTCATGGGTATGTTAGGTCCCATCTAAAATAGGGGCGACCCTATTAACATTAATCGGGCACCCAGACTCCGAGCTGCTATTGAGAATTTCATAGAAAAAACCAATAACATTTTGCTCGACCTGGGAATCGAACCCAGAACCTCTAGCGTAGCAGTCTCACTTTAAACCACTAGACTAACGAGGCAGCTAATATGAGATTTCATGTTTAACACTCAACGAAAAAGAGGTTATAAGTTTGTGTCTGTGTATTTCTGTGTCTGTCTGTTGCATCGTAGCGCCCAAATGGATGGACCGATTTCGATTCAGTTTTTTCGTTTCAAAGGTTACTTGATCGAAAGTATTTTTAGCTGGTTCATGATGTGTTGGGCGAAACTTCCACAGGTTTTACCGATTTGAAATTTGGTATCCTGTTACTTCAATAATATTGAAAAAACATTGTAACCTTGTCTTGGTGCTGCGGACGTTATTTGAATTTAAAATTTAATGTTATCTAAAAAGTTAATTTTAACACGATATTAACTATAATGGCGGTAGCCTGATGAGTAGGGCGTCGGACTTGCGATCATCGCCGGTCTAAACCCACCCATTGCACTACCGACGTGAACCCACTCGTAGCACAAGCATTTAGCTTAGCACGAGGGTTAACAAGAATACTAGTAATGTGAGACCCACATTTATAGTAAGCTTTTAAAAAATATATATTATCTTACTATTCTTATTTTATTGTTATTGCTATATATATTTTGCAAATCGTTAACTATTGGAGAAACAATAGAAGAAAATGCGACAAGTACATAACAGCTAATTCAATTAACCCTTCGATGCTGATCGATACAAACCGTCAACAAACTTGGACTTTAATCGGTCGCCCCGAATCGGCGGTTACGGGTTAAATTAAAGCCGTTTGAGTTATTGCATTCCTACGTACCCTCATTTACAGCTTTTAAGGGTTAGTTGTCAATACGGTTAGGGGAAATCAGTGACTGATTTGCGGTTGATAGTCTACTATTGAGGATGGTGAGAAATTGAAATAGAATTTGTAATACCATCAAATGACTGTATCTCGAATTTATTTATTACAATTTTACATGTGTATATATCTATATAAATTATTAAGAGAGGTAGGGCATAGTGGAATCGAATAATTCCACTCACAATTGGAGCTGCCCGTCTGGGGAAGTACCTCCCCGTTCTAGAAAATCGTAGCCAAATAACAAAATTCCGTGCTGTGTTGTGTTCTTAAGGCGATGGCCAAACAGAAAAGACGTAAGACGAAGATGCGTCGCGGACGCGTCGCGGGCGCGTGGTCGCCCCTTTGATTTACTTTCATTCAAATTGTATAGAAACGTCGCGACGCCAAAACATGTAGAAAAGTCGTCTGCGCCCCATTGCAAAACATATAGAAAGGGCGGGGCCAAATTTCATCCAGATCCGTTCAGCCGTTCTAACATGATTGAGTACAAACATCCATACATCCTCACAAACTTTTACGTAGGAGAGCCATGCTTCGCCACGTTTCGCCGAGTGAGTGAGGATACCGGAGGCCCAACCCCCTTTTAAAAGGCCGGCAACGCACTTGTGAGTCCTCTGGTGTTGCGGGTGTCCATGGGCGGCGGTAATCGCTTACCATCCGTTTGCCCTCCTATCCCATAAGAAAAAAAACTTTCACGTTTTTACTAAAACTAGAATAGTAGGACTTTATTACAAAATTTTAATCACTAATTATTCTTTACTGTGGTCGTTTAGCACTGAAATGAATTAATATTTCTTTTTTCCACACCACACTTCTTTGTTACAGCAACATTTTCCCATGAGTGGAAATAAACATTAGCACCAGCTCCATACATATAATATCAACACATTTTCTTTCATTAATTACACGAGAAAGATCAATATATCTTCATTAGTGTACGCCCTTCACACGAACACATTAATTGTACAGACATCCACCAATATAATATATAAGACATAGCTTTAGTACCAAACAGAAAGACGCAAGTTCGAATCCCGCCCCATGACGACATTTTCTTTTACAATTTTTTTTACTTTCTTATTACCCTAGTGGTTTTAAGCATGACTGCTACAATAGAGGTCCTGGATTCGATTCCTAGATCGAGCAATTTTATTGGGATTTTGTGTGAAATTCTCAGTAGCAGTTCGGAGTTTGTGCCCGGTTTGTGTTCGGTAAATAATTAGGCTCGCCTCCTATTTATTACATGAAACCTAAAAATACCGGCGAAATGTGGATGTTATTATTTATTCTTATTATTGTTAAAAAACTGTGGATGTATATTATGTATATCTCTGTCTACCTCTGTTTTGACATTTCAAAAGTACCTGTGTCTAATTGAAATAAAAAAATTGAGTTTGAGTTTTGAGTTTACCCCTTCGGTACAGGCGTGATGATATGATATATGACTTTCTGCGGATGCCGCTTCCCTTAACGACAAGTCTCAATAACAAATCTATCGATAGCTTTTCTCACTAGAGATAGGATTTTGACATTACTTGTCGATTGATTGGATCGTATGTCAAAATTCTAACTCTAGTAAGCAAATTTACTCACTGATTTAATATTGGGATTGACTGTAAGACCTCGTACGATACACAAGGTATCATATTATAATAAAAAAGTTGTATTTCGACTTTAACTACTAGTTATAACTAAGTAATTAACTATATATAATACTAGTGGACCCAGCAGACGTTGTCCTGCCCTGAAAATAACCCAAAACTCGATTGCAGCGCCACCTACCGGGTCCAATTGTGAATCTAAACCATTCCCAGATCCCCTTGAACACACACAAAAAATTTCATCAAAATCGGTCCAGTTGTTTGAGAGAAGTTCAGTCACATACACACTCACAGAAGAATTATATATATAAAGATTACGTTCAATCTTCTCATTCATCTTTCCGACTTATGACTTCACACATACATTGACTTAATCTTATTCGTAATTACAATAATATAATAAACACATGTACTAATTCACACTCGCGACATAAATACATGTCACATGTGTAATTAGTTAGCACGTAAACTGAATAGAACCTAATATGAAAGACTATAAGGTTGGTTATCAAAGGGGAGTGGTAAAACGAGAAAATCATATCGTTTGCTGGACTTGAGATGTGATTTATCAAAGTTAATGCTTATGAAATAGGGAATATGTTTAGGTATTCTGAGAATTAAGAAGGTACTTGATTAGTATAAAAAATGTAAAGCAGTAAAGATTTGAATTTGAATATAGAAAGAGACGAAACAATGACAGAGCTTAAACGTAGTGCAGATACAGCATTAAAAAAATAGCACGACACCTCCCGTCACTAACGGGATCCCAGATCCATAAAAAAATCCGCATTAAGAAACAGTTATAAACCAACCAACATTAACTCAACTCAAAATATTATTTTATTCTGCTGCACCCATAAGTATAAATAATGGTGTATACATAATTATTTAAGCTTTGGCAAACGAGCAGACGAGCCACCTGATGGTAAATGGACACTGACGCCATAAAATATAATAAATAAAAAAACTTTTAACAAAAAGTAAAATTGCCTTCAAAAACCATAAAAATAAGCTTTAAAAAATAAAATTTTTTGGAAGGAATTTTTTTTAATTTTATTTATTTTCAGGCAACTATGGCCCATAGATACTAACCTTACCTTACAAACTAACATATATACAAAATAGTGTTTAGTAGCACTTCTCTTTGCACTTGCATTGTCTTTGTGCTGTCCTGTGGCACTTGTCCGGGAAGTGACGGAACACCACATCCAAACCAAAACCGCCACCGACTTGTTAACGTGTTATTTTTTTTTATTGACGATGTCATCGTTTATTTCAACGGCACATGCTATTGTTGTTTTATTCTTAATTTTGTGATCAAATCTCGTCCATAAAATGGGACCACTTCAGAGGTCAAACGAGGTCCTCTTTCATAGAAAAAAAAATGTTGAAATCGGTCCACAATCAACGAAAATATCGGTGAACATACATTAAAAAAAACATCCATACAGACGAACATAAAACCTCCTCCATTTTTATGAAAAATTTCGGCGGCGGGCAGGATTCGAACCTGCGTCTTCTGGTTAGATACACCAGACGCTATGACTTCTAAGCCACCGCGAATCCCACCCGCAAGATCAAAATTTGCCTTCACATTCTGAGTTTACGTCATAAGGTGACGTTGGCGACATCTATTGAGAAGCAAGTTACCTTTTTTCTCAACCGACATGACTTACTTTACAGTTAGTTCGATATCGTACGATGCCACCTTACCTTTTAACTATCTTTTTGTGTTTTTTTTGCATTTTCCATGCTAAGATTATAAAGTTATTTTAGTAAAGGAAAAATTCAATCGCCGGCAGGATTCGAACCTGCGTCTTCTGGTTTGATATACCACTAAGCCACCGCGAACCCCACCCGCCTGATTGAAATTTGCCTGAACTTCACATTCTGAGTTTACGTCATAAGGTGACGTTATTATTGACGTCTGGTATATCAAACCAGAAGACGCAGGTTCGAATCCTGCCCGCCGCCGAAATTTAAGGTGACTTATTATTGACTTCTTGAATCTCAGCATGGAAAATAAAAAAGAAATCATTAAGGTAATTTTCCAAGATAAAAAATAGATGTAGGTATGATCCATCAATCAGGCAATCTGTAAAATTTATGAATCCATCGCTAGCTACAGATATCTCAGTAATCTATCCAATCTTAGTGTACACCGCCGCAATCTTTAGCCATAAATCATAAATAAGTTTTCAGAACCAATCTCCTGTAAGTCCTAGTACAGACAGACGAGAGCCAGTGAAAGCTTCAAAATTTATGAAAACGTAAAATCTATTTTAAGGACGTCTAAAGGTATCGTAGTTTTAGGATCGAGATATTTTTGTATAGAAAAAAAAACAGTACCTCATTAGTCTAGTTTTCCCACGCTCCCAATTACGCTAGAGGTCCTGGGTTCGATCCCCAGGTCGAGCAGTGTTATTGGGTTTTTCTATGAAATTCTCAGTAGCTGCTCGGAGTCTGGATATGTGCCTGAACATACCGGTGAACTGTTACATTATTAGGCATACTAACTGTGGGTGTATTTTTTTTAACGGACGTCTTTTAAATCCATTTTTACATAACTTAACACACCATCACGCTTGTATTCCACGAAAGATAGGCAGAGGCGTATTAATGCACACCCAAAGTTAGTTGAGAAATAAAGATATATTATGAGAAAAGAATACCTACATACAAATAAATCTTATTTTGTATTCGATATCCCGCCTTGGCTTATTTATTAATTATACATACATACTGTTAAGATCACTGTATAAAATAAGATGTTTTCATAGAACAAAAGTTGCCTTTTTGTACTCTAGATGGCGTTGACCAAAAGTGCATGATTCCTGAATCGCGCTATGGTTTCGTTACCGCAAATATTATAATACTTTGGAATTTTAATTATTACATGTCTACGTTCTGAGTATGTGGTGTATCATTTAAAAACCCACCCTACTCTTGATCAAGGGCTAATGCATACGATATTGACATTAGGTCCTTCGAGCCGGATCGTTTTTTGAAGCTACGGCTTAAAGACAAGCCCAACAAGATCAAGGTAGTGGTGGTGGTAATTCTGTTCTGCTGAAATGGAGATGGATAAATATACCAAGTAAGGAGCTGAACGTGGTCCATGTGGTGCGGAGGAGTAAGGTCGCAAAGCAACAAAGCGATTTCAGAGAAAACTGTAAGTCAAGTGTTTATGAAGTGGTAAAATGTGGAACTAAAACTGTGAGTACAATTTCCTTGAAAAATAGTGAAGTGTCAAAGACTTGTAAAAATTTAACAGTAGTACTCGGACTTAGAAAAATTTGGTAGAAGATAGTTAGGACTTAGAATAGTTCGTGAAAATTGGATGAGACGGGGAACCTATGCCCGATTTCAGTCAGACTTAAAGTGCAATTAAAACACTTAGAAAAAATCACCAAAATTATTCCGACTTAGAAAAAATCCGAACGGATTTATAAAAAGTTGAACTATCTTATCTTTCTTTGTCTGTTCGCAAACAACATGGAAGCAGTCTTGAGAGTACTAGAAGACCTTCATAACCAAATAGAGAGAGGATGGAAAAACTTCAAAAAATCACCAAAGGAACGAATATGTGAAACTTATGTGGAGTCAAGGCTGGCAATATTGGAGAAGCAGTTTAAGGATTTCACAAGGAAGCATGAGGAACTTATCAGTGGTTACAAGGAGAGCGAGCTAAAATCTACGAATTACATCCAGAATGAAGTTTTTGATGTTGTTACTGATACTTTTGTTACTTATAAAGTAGAATTAAAAAAATCTTTACCGCGTAATATAAGTCCGATAGGAAAAATCTGTGATGTTACATCAAGCCATTCAAAAATGTTATCCTTTGCAAAATTACCTAAAATATCTATTCCAGTTTTCAGTGGTAAATATCAAGAATGGTCATCTTTTAGAGACTTATTTCAGTCCTTAGTACATAACAACACAAGTCTTGATGATGTACAACGTTTACATTATTTGAGGTCCCAATTGTCAGGTGAGGCTGAACAACTCATTAGGCACATACCAATCACACATTCGAACTATCAAAAATGTTGGAACATGTTGAATAGTCGCTATAACAATAAAAGATTCTTAGCAAACTCTGTTCTGAAGCGTCTACTTAGTCAAAAGGTTATTTTTTCTGAGTCTTCGAATGCCCTCAAAGAGCTTTTAGATACAACTACTGACTGCTTACATCAGTTGTCAAACCTAGGAGTTAATATAGACTCATGGGATATTATAGTCATATATTTGATTAGTTCGAAGTTGGATGTCGAGACTCGGAAACAATGGGAGCTGCAGGTAAGTCAATCTTGTGATGATCTTCCCACATTTAATTCTTTCCAGGATTTTTTAGAAACGCGTTTCCGGGCTTTGGAATTTGTGGAGCCTAGGTATAATAATAAACCTAAGAGTAACCCCAAGGTCTTGCACGTAGTATCCACAGCGACATGTCCACATTGCTCTGAAGAGCACCTCTTGTGTCACTGTAAAAGTTTCGCCAAGGAAGACGTTGATCAGCGTCGTAACATAGTTAGGTCTCTCGGTTTGTGTTTTAACTGCCTTCGTGGCAATCATATTAATATAAACTGTCGCGTAGGCATTAAATGTAGAATATGTAACAGAAAGCATCATACGCTTTTGCACCCAAAAAATTATATTAATTCGGAATCAAGCTCCTCCTCAACTCAAACAAATACTCAAAATGAAACACCACAGGTTTACATGTCAACCCAGGACGAGTCCATTAAGGAATCAAATATTGCAACCCATTTCACCAAAAACATTCATAGTCAGGTGTTACTGGCTACAGCCATTATAAAAGCTGAAGCAAGAAATGGGTATACTCAAGCCTTGAGAGCATTGTTAGACCAAGGTTCTCAGGCTTCCTTCATTACTGAAGGAGCGGTTCAGTTATTACAACTAAATAAGATAGCTATTAAAACGACTATCTCAGGTTTAGGTGGTAGTCAGAGCGGCATGACCTCTAAGTATGCGGTTATGGTAAATATTCAGTCGCTACATGACCCCACCTTTAATATTCAAGTTAAGGCGTATGTACTCAATAAAGTGACTTCTATTTTACCTGAAAGAAAGTTTTCTTTATTAGATTGGCCAGATTTCAATAGGATTGAACTAGCTGATCCTTATTTCAACAATCCTAATAAAATTGACATTTTATTGGGATCAGAAGTCTATGGTAAGGTCTTGAAGGAAGGTTTGATTAAGAATCCTAAGGGAAAAACAATTGCTCAAGATACTTACCTGGGCTGGATTATATCTGGTGAAGTCAGCGATGAAGGTGGCCTACAATCCTGTCACAATGTAATCGTAAGCATGCATGCTCATATTCAGGAAAATGAACTCCTAAAAAGGTTTTGGGAGATAGAATCAGAACCAATACGTATTGGGAACAAGATTTTAACCCCTGAAGAACAGGCATGTGAAGATTACTTTGCCAGGACGACTCGTAGAGATGATTCAGGTCGCTACATCGTGAGACTTCCTTTCAAATCTAACGGAATACCCTGTAACACAAAAGAAATATCATTAAAAAGATTACAATGCCTAGAACGGAAGTTTGCAAAGAATTGTGAACTTAAAAGTCGATATTCATCAGTAATTAATGAATATCTGTCTCTAGGTCATATGGAAAGAATTTCCAATGAAGAAGAGAAGAACCAAGCTGATGCCGTATATTTACCGCATCACGCTGTGATCCGTGAAGATAGGACAACCACCAAACTGCGGGTGGTATTTGATGCATCATCCAAGGGATCCAATGACATTTCCTTGAATGAAACCTTTATGGTAGGACCACCCTTGCAGGCCGATTTACGTCATATAGTTATGCGATGGCGTCAACATCCAATATGTCTGTCAGCAGACATAATAAAAATGTATCGTCAAGTGAAGGTCGCGGAAGATGATGTGGACTTTCAAAGGATTTTATGGAGGGAAAATATTCATTCCGATGTAGAGGAATACCGTCTTTTGAGAGTCACATTCGGCACGTCTTGTGCTCCTTACCTTGCAGTCAAAGCATTGCAGCAAGTAGCTAGTGATGAAGGCCAAAGGTATCCATTGGCTGCTAAAAGGTTGGTGACAGATTTTTACATGGATGATCTTATGACTGGCTGCCAATCTGATACAGAAGCAATTGAATTATATCATGAATTTAATCAGCTATTAAACACAGCAGGATTCGTATTACAAAAATGGACGTCTAACAAAAGGGAGTTACGAAATAGGATGGAACTGGACATCGGGAGGAATTTAGAAATAAAGGAAGATGAAATTACTAGAATTCTGGGTCTTACCTGGAATAGCCGCACCGATGAGTTCCATTACACTGTACACTTACCTTCTTCATTGCCGCCGCCGTCATCTTCAGATGCTGCACCTGAAACTAAAAGAACCGTTATTTCAAAGATAGCACGTTTGTACGACCCTTTAGGATGGATATCACCTTGTATAATTACCGCGAAGGTTTTCATTCAAAAGCTGTGGATTGCCAGTATGGATTGGGACGATGAGCTGTCTCTCGAGCTTCTAAAAGAATGGCAGCTCTATTACAACGAATTGCAGAAACTCAACAGTTTTCGTATTCCAAGATGGCACGAAAGACGAGAAGATGATCGCACTGTTGAGTTACATGGATTTTCGGACGCGTCAAGCGTAGCATATGCGGCGGTCGTTTATATCAGGGTCATTGATTCGAAGGGTGTCATTCATTCTAATCTTGTGACAGCCAAAACGAAGGTGACACCAATTAAGCAGATTTCTATACCGAGACTCGAACTATGTGGAGCAGTTTTGTTAACCAGATTACTTTTGGAAGTTGCTGAGGTATTAGATGTCCAAAAAGTTAGTTTACATGCCTGGACAGACTCAACTGTAGTATTGGCTTGGTTGAGTGATCATCCAAGTCGTTGGAAGACCTTTGTCGCTAATCGAACATCAGAGATTCTGAGTACACTTGATTCCAATCAGTGGCATTATGTACAATCGAAGGACAACCCGGCTGATAGTGCATCTCGAGGTTTGACTCCAATTACCTTCTTGAATGATCCAATATGGAAACAAGGCCCGACATGGTTATTAAACGAGAATATAGAATACATTAAACCGAAATCTATAATGACAAAGTTGGAGAAAAAAGATGTCAAGGCTCATCTGGCAGGTATAGAAATAGCTCCGGTCGAATTGATGTGGTCCAGATTTTCAACACTCCGAAGATTAATCAGAACACTTACTTTTTGCCGACGGTTTCTGAAGTTGCGGGAGTCTCGGAAAAGACGGGTGAAATTTCCACCTTACCTTACTGCAGCTGAAATAAGAGAAACGATGGATTGTTGTCTTCGAGAATGTCAACAAGTTTGGTTTAAAACAGAGATAAAAGCTATTCAAGCTGAAAAAGACTGCAGTAAGAGCAGTGGCTTAACTTCTCTGAATCCTTTTCTGGATGACAAAAATATGATGAGAGTTGGCGGTCGGATTCAGCATTCACAATTAAGTAATGAGAGGAAGCATCCTATTATTATTTCGCATCATTCACACTTAACTAAACTAATTGTTGCAGACGCCCATGAACGCATATTACATGGGGGACCCCAATTGACTCTCAATTTCTTGCGCTCCAAATATTGGATTATTCGTGCTAAAAACCTTGTAAAGACACACATTCATAACTGCGTACCTTGTATACGACAAGCAGCGGTTACAAAAAATCAATTAATGGGTCAGTTACCAGACTGCAGAGTTACACCAAGTAAACCGTTTCTTCATTCGGGTGTTGATTATGCTGGTCCCATTATGATAAGAACTTCAAAGGGTCAAGGACATAGGGCATATAAAGGTTATATATGTCTCTTCATTTGTATGGCTACTCGCGCTGTGCACATTGAAGCAGTTTCAGACTTGACCTCTCAAGGTTTTTTAGCTGCTTTTAAGCGTTTTGTTGCCAGACGTGGTCACTGCAGTCATATTTGGAGCGACAATGGCTCGAATTTTGTAGGAGCTTCAAAAGAACTCAAAGCGATGTTTCGGGATGAACGTGCTACTCTACCCCAAGAAATAGCACCTATGTTAGCCAATAGTGGGACGGAATGGCATTTCATCCCTCCCCATGCTCCCAATTTCGGTGGGTTATGGGAAGCAGGGATTAAAAGCACTAAACATCACTTAAAACGTGTATTAGGTGAATCCACTCTTACGTTTGAGGAAATGAGTACTTTGTTGTCACAAATAGAAGCCTGTCTGAATTCCAGACCCCTTTCTCAGCTAAGTGATAATTCCATGGACTCATCACCGCTAACGCCAGGACATTTTCTTGTAGGGCAACCACTGGTTACGGTGCCAGATTATAATTTTGAATACACTGCGATGAGTAGTTTAAGACGTTGGCATCTAACTCAGAGAATGATGCAATCATTCTGGAGACGTTGGTCTCATGAATATTTGAGTACTTTCTTTCAAAGACACAAGTGGGCTAAACGAATATGTGACCCGAAGGTTGGTGATGTTGTCCTTGTAAAGGAGGATAATTTGCCGCCGGCAAAATGGTTGTACGGTAGAGTTATTGAGTTGCATCCAGGTAAGGATCATTTAGTCAGAGTTGTAACTCTACAGTGCAAAGAATCTCAAATCAAACGTCCAACTTCGAAACTATGTATTTTACCCACGAGTGACAATGTTTGTAATTAATTTGTGTCAAGATTCATTTTAATTTCGATTTCAATTTATATACAGTCCGCTTATCCACTTGTTTTTATAAGTATTAACTTTGATTCATTTTAGGAAGGGCCATTGTATTATGAAACACTGTAAAGACGTGTGTCTAAACACGGTAACGAAGCCAATTGAATATTATTTTCGTATTTTATTATTCAAAATGAGGATATTTTGTAAATTTCAACCACCAGGGAATTACCATTTCAGGCTTTGGTTTCAATAATTTCTGGTAATATCATGGTAGGCCGTTTGGAAGGACTAGGTCCTTGGTGGGCGGAATGTTAAGATCACTGTATAAAATAAGATGTTTTCATAGAACAAAAGTTGCCTTTTTGTACTCTAGATGGCGTTGACCAAAAGTGCATGATTCCTGAATCGCGCTATGGTTTCGTTACCGCAAATATTATAATACTTTGGAATTTTAATTATTACATGTCTACGTTCTGAGTATGTGGTGTATCATTTAAAAACCCACCCTACTCTTGATCAAGGGCTAATGCATACGATATTGACACATACATACTCACGCCTTTCTCCCACAGCGGTAGGCAGAAACTATAGATTGCCACTTGCTACGATTCCTGCATACTTCTTTGCTTCTTCCACATTCATACATCTTTTCACACATACACGCCGGTTGCGAGTGCTACGCACCTAACCTTTATTAATAAAATTATCTGTATTTAAAAAGAGTGAAAAGGATTTTACATGGTCGGCAACGTGCGAGCGACACCTCAGTTGTTGCAGACATCCACAGGCTACGGTGACTGCTTGCCATCAGGCGGGCCGTAAGCTTGTTTGCCACTTCAGTGGTATAAAAAAATGTCTTTGGTTTGCGTGTGTATTTTAGGCATACCCTATGAGCCATCTGTAGCTTTTATCGTATCGTACACCGTAACGTAAGTAATCTATACTTATAATAAATCTGTAGAGAGGTCAATTCTGTACATGAAATATATTTCCAAAATAACTATCAGCGGGTGATTAGTGATCGATACTGACGCCAAAAATGCAATCAGTAAAATTTTTGTCTGTCTGTCTGTCTGTCTGTCTGTATGTTCGTTATAGAAACAAAAACCACTCGACGGATTTCAACGAAACTTGGTACAATTGTTCTTCATACTCCTGGGCAGGTTATAGTATACTTTTCATCACGCTACGATCAATAGGAGCAGAGCAGTGAAGGGAAATGTTGGGAAAATGAGTGATTCATGACAAAGGTTTCAAGCTATAAAACATCACGCTACAACCCTTAGGAACGGGGCAACGCAGGTGAAGCCGCGGGCGAAGAACTAGGGAACAAAGTAACTATTCCACGCGGACGAAGTCGCTGGCAAAAGCTAGTACCTAATATTATTTATTCTAAGTCGTTAGACTAAGTACGTATATACTTAGACTATTTATTCTGAGTGCAACGATCTACAATGCCTGTGTAATGGCTACACAGCTTAGGTTTTATCAAGCCATATGTTTAGATTTAATGGTCCGGCGGAGCTTGAATTGCCGACAAAAACATAATACCGAAATAAATCCTAATTTCGACAATATTTTATCAAATTATGTTATTATTCGGATTTGGACACCGTTAATTTAGGGTCCTACGGTACTATTTTGTCTACTACTACTTCACTGAAAATAAAAGACCGGATCCGAATCGTTGCAAACTTGGTAAAGTTATCAAAAATTGCATTCGGTTACATTTATTTCCAGTGAAGTATTTAGGACAAAACGGTCAAGTACGATTTATTACGGTATTATGTGTGCAAGAGAAATTCAGTCCGCCGGTTTCTGAATACGTAGTACATATTACCTCAATGGCTCTAATGATAATGATACAGTGGCTAAGCGATCAGCTTCTGCGGAACACGGGTTCAATACTAACCCAGAACAAACATATTTGTGGTCTAGGTAATTATTCCAGGTATCCTGGGTTTTTGTAAATGTGAGAATTTGAGTTTGTAAATACAACCACGCAGCAGAAAACACTAGTGCGTCTCTCAAAGTTCAAAACATTAATACACTAACAAAAATACATACTGATTATTCTCATTTCACTTTATTTTAGTTCAAAACAATGCAAATATGTACACGATATATCTCAGGCTTAAGCCCGGCTTACACTGTCTACTACTATCTACAAAAAAAAATTGCTTATTAAAAAAAATTACTGCCTCATTATTCTAGTGGTCCCAAGCGCCACTGCTACGCTAGAGGTCCTGGGTTCGATCCCCAGGTCGAGCAAAGTCTTATTGAGTCAGCTGATCAGTAGCAGCTCGAAGTCTGAATTTGTGCCCGGTTAATGGCTATAGGCTCGCCCCCTCTAACATGGGACCTTAACATACCAGGCGAAGTGTAGGTGTACATTAAGTACGCCTCTGCCTAACCCTTCGAGGAATCCAGGAGTGATGGTATGTTAAAAAACGGAAATACATTCGGACTACATAGTTCGGGAGCTCACATAATTATGTGAAATCGTCATTTAACCTAACATACACACTTACCAGAAAGCTTCTACCTTCCGAAGGCGTGGGCAGAGATGTACGAGTGTACGCACAGTTCGCCGGTCATTTTTACGTCCCATGTTTTCATGTCGTCCATGAGGACGAGACTAATCGGCGCCATTAACCATCAAATCCAAACGACGATATATATCAACGACATTACTTATTATATCTGTAATATATTTTTGAAGATTGACACATCAAGAGGGAAAAAGAAATCCTTAAATTATATTTTTTATGGGATAGGGGGACAAACGAGCAGACGGATCGCCTGATGATAAGCGATTACCGCCGCCCATGGACACCCGCAACACCAGAGGAGTCACAAGGATTGGGCCTCCGGTAACCTCACTCACTTGGCAAAACTCAACGTAAGCTTTGTTTGACGCCGGTTTTCTGTGAGGCCGTGGTATCACTCCGGTCGAGCCGGCCCATTCGCGCCGAAACATGGCTCTCCCACGTTAAAATGACCAAATTCTTTTCACACCCTTACGAATTTCCATTTTTAAACGACTTCAAAAAAAGGAGGAGGTTCTTGTTCGTTTGTATTTTTTTTAATTTAAGTTTACCGATATTTACGTCAGTTGTGGACCAAGAATTCAATAATTCTTTTTTTATATAAAAGAGTACCTATACTGTTATGGTTGTCCCATTAAAATTATGTGAATATCTGATCACAAAATTTAGAACAAAATGACAACATGTATGGACCAAAATATAATAAATGATGACATCATTCAGGTACGTCAAATTCGGAGTTACAGTTTCGAAAGTCGGTGGCGAAAACAAAAGATCTAACTAAATAGAACGCACCAAGTTCCAAAACTGGTTTGCACATAACATTACTTTTTTAATTTTTGAAGGCGGGTTTTACTTCTTCAATATATATTTTTTTTATACCACTAAGGTGGAAAGCGGTTACCATACACCTGGGGTATCACTCGCGCGTTGCCGACTCTTTAAATTAAGGAGGAATTGTTCGGTTGGCAGCATAAGAAACCAGCTGCCATGCATGACAGCGGCGGTAACACCACCAGTCCCCTCCACTGCCAACACAACGCTTCCTCGCGGAGCTCTGACGACCTTGCTCACCGTTAGGAAAACAACATAGCACGGAGCTATGTTATTTGGTTACGATTTTGTGCAGGGTGGAGATATATCCCCAGTCGGGCAGCTCCAATTGTGAGTGGAATTATTCGATTCCACTATGCCCTACCTTTCTCTCATCGTCACGTTGTTTTATTTCCATCGTATAGGTTTCCATGTTTGCTGTCGACCGAACGCGGACTGTGGTTTTTTTTTTAATTTTGCTCTTTTGAATATTTCTTACGAACGTAACTAGTGAACTGGATAGGACCAAGTACAGACTGTATAACATGTTTTTGGTACAATATTTGGCAATTTTTAATGAGCAGCCCTATATTATATAGTATAATATAGGGCTGCCCTGTATTATACAGATTATACTGAACTGCCAATTCGTAGGATTCGGCTATTATAGAAGGCTAGGCTAATACAGCATTCAAGAATTATTATAATATTTCATGCCCGCGTTAATAGAGACAGCGAAAAGAAGCCGTCCTGCTGGAGTCGTCGTGAGCACCCTTAATGCTCCTTCCCCGAAGCCCATGCCTGAAAAGGCATCAAAGGAGGCTGATGATGATGGTTATGTGACGGTGCAAAGGAGGAAGCGTTGTCAGCGAACCAACAAGAACAGATGCGGCACGGCTCCTGCGGAGCCCACCCCCACCATACGGGCCGCGTTACCGAATACTCCGGTGTACATTTCCCGCCTACATTACACCACTAAGGTGCAGGACATTGTGGAGTACGTACGCCAAAGGTTCAATGGATCGCCGAGAGTGCAGCTACTGGAATCACGCCGCAACGTCAACTTCAAGGCGTTTGTAGTGCGAGTACCAACTAGTTTTCTGCACCTCGTCATGAAAGAGGACGCAAGGAGTGGTGTTCCGTCGCTTCCGCAGACAAGTCCCACCAGAACGCACACTGACCTAGTGCTAGTGAAGTGTGTTTATTAACATAGTTTTAAGTTAATTATACTAACCCAAACTGTAATATTACAATATATAATGTTAGTTTGTAAGGTATGTATCTATGGGCCTAAATAGCCTGATAATAAATGATTTATTATTATTATTATTATAAGCTATGTATAAATATACTTCTTTTCAAAAGTACATTTTTAATAGTCTAATTGAAATAAAACATTTTGACTTAGTTTTTACTTTTTTGCTTTATACGCATTTTCGTATTTATTAATGAAAATGCTTGAACTTTCTAACCATGCACGGAAATTAATCTGAACGTTGTTTTTCTCAGTCATACATGTTTTACAGCCGGCTTCACCCGCTATGCCTTATAATATCCACTTAGCCATGCTTTAGCGTATATCCCGGTAATGCTTAGTAAGCCTCCACGCGGAATTTGCGGGTTAACGTGTTGTATGGAAACATACTTGTGCGTAATGTGGGCGGCGACGCGAACCTCAGAAAACAATTACAAAATTAATTTATTGTTGTAGTCAAGGCAAATGGCAAAAAAAGTCGCCAACAGGTATGTATGGTCCTGTATGCAATACCAGAGAATGAAATGAATTCTTTTTTATACTACTGAGGTGACAAACGACCCGCCTGATAGTAAGCGGTTACTGTAGCCTATGGAGGCTTGCAACACCAGGGGTATCACTGGCGCGTTGCCGATCCTGTAAATTAAGGAGGAATAGTTGGGCTGGCAGCATAGGAGACATGCTGCCATGCATCACACCGGCGATAACTAAACACCACCGGTCCCCCACACTGCGAACACAAGACTTACGAACCTCGCGGAGCTCTGGCGACCTTGCTCACCGTTAGAAACACATCATAGCACGGAGCTATGTTATTTGGCTACGATTTTTTGGAAGGTGGAGATACTTCCCCATTCGGGCAGCTCCAATTGTGAGAAGAATTATTCGATTCTACTAGGCTCTTACCTCTCTCGAAAGTTGTTCTTATATTAATAAACAAAATCTTGGGCAAACCTTGAAAAAATACAAATATTCTATAGTGGTCTAGTTTAAAAGTAAAATTAAATCACCCAGCAGCTTAAAACTGTGTTAATACATTTAGTGACGAAGCTTGCATTCATCGCGCGCAGAAAAAAGAAACGGACGGAAATTCATTTAGTTTTTCAGATTGCGTTTAGTTTTTTGCCAAGTTTTTTCCAATTTAATCTTAGTTGTTGAGGTTTGTTTGGTTTCATATCTTATGACAAACAAGCTTTCGGGCCGCTTGATAGTAATTATTCTCTTTAATTAAGTGCAAATAGCGGCTGCGCTTTTGGTTCTCATCATCGTCAATCCATTTACTGTCCGGCTGGAGTGCACGGGTCTCCTCTCAGAATAAAACAATGGACTATTTTTTTTATGGGATCGGGGGGAAAACGAGCGGACTGATCGCCTGATGATAAGCGATTACCACCGCCCATAGATACCTGTAACACCAGAACACGAGTGCGTTGCCGGCCTTTTAACCTGGCCGCCCGGCCTCCGGTAACCTCACTCAGTCGGCGAAACACAACGTAAGTATTTGACACCGGTTTTCTGTGAGGCCGTGGTATCACTCCGGTCGAGCCGGCCCATTCGTGCCGAAGCATGGCTCTCTCACGTAAACTATAAATGACGACGTTGGAACCAGAGTGATCAAAGTGACATTGTCACCAATAATGAGTTTATCACCGAATGGCATAGAAAAATCATCATAATTCTTCCACGCCACACTGATTTAAGTGCACTTCAGTGCTTTCTTCTGTGAGACATCATAACATCTCACTATAAAATTGGCGCAGTTTGCAAAAGTAATGGTATACCTTTTTACTTTGGAGACTTACTTTTTCGCGAAGTCCTTCAAAAAGGTCAGGAGCGTAGCACTCGCAACCGGGGCGTATGTATGGGAAGAAGTATGAATGTGGAAGAAGCAAAAAAAGTATGGAAAAATCGTAGCAAGTGGTGGTCTATAGTTTCTGAAGAAATACGTAAGTGTATATGTGCCGTGTCCTGACACAATACCCACCCGTATATTCCGTTGCCCTACACATGACGTTAATAAGCTAATCTCAGCTTCGAACATAAATAACATTAAATTACCAGCACCACGGCTTTGAAATGGAAATTTAAACTTATCAGCGATTTAATATATCGTGTTCATTATTGAATTACTTAGAAATTCATGTAATTTCCTGGTTACCCGAAATTAAAGGTATGTTAGGTACTTAACAAAACTTCATACTTAGGCAGTAAAGAAATTTACCATATTTTTTCGACAGCCAGAAAAAACATCCAAGTCATACATTTCTTTTATGATACGTTTTAAAACCCAAATCCAAACTGCGAGCTGCTTCTGAGAATTTCATAGAATAAAAGAAAAAAAAAACGATGTCCACGAACAGTGGTATTCCGTTTATAGCCGTGGTCGCATGCCGTTATTATGATCTGTAGGTGAAAATATAATCTATAATTACGGCGGCATGCGACTACGGCTATAAACTGGATACCACTGTTCGTGGACATATAATTTTTTTCTTGTTTTATACTTTTCAGTTGATTTTTTAAGCTTTCACACTTTTTGGTGGCTCATGCTTTATTTACTATTAGGATGCAAGTTTCACACACTATTTCATTTCTTTCTATTTTTGAAAAAACATTATTGCCCCACATTAGTATTTTCTCCTGTATCGTGGATTTGTGCCGTACGGTATTCGAACCCGCAGCACGTGGCGCAGAAGCCAATCACTCAGCCACTACGCCACACGTGCGTAGCTTAAAATAAACACACACTCGCCTACAAATGCTTTGTTCAGTATTTTGCGCGCGTTCATTCACGGGTAGTTTGCAGTTCACTCGCTTGTTTGTTTGTTTGTACTGAATATTGAATGGTTTTGTTCAAGGCATTTCATATAGCTGAATTGAGATGAAAAGGCTTGACTATTTGCATAAATGACTATGTATATTAAGAGTGGAATCGAATAATTCCACTCACAATTGGGGCTGTATAACTGGGGAAGTACCTCCACCTTGCAGAAAATCGTAGCCAAATAACATAGCTCCGTGCTATGTTGTTGGATGTTTATTAAATTAGTTTATGGTCAAATGGGAGGTATAGCCGGGAAAATGTAAAGTGCACCTTGTCGGTTTCCAAAACTTGTGTTTCTCCGAAGTTTAATGTGTAATTATACTCGTAGTGGATAGTTAACCAATATGTGTTCGTGAACGGGAGCGGTGCGAATGTAGGCAAATTATATACAATTGAAAATCGTGACTTTTGTGTTCGCTCCTAAACTCCATCGAAGCCTTAGTGAAGTTTCCACTGTTTCACTGGGAATTATTCTGTATACTTAACACTGGCAAACACAGAAAGTGTGGCGCCATATATTATAATCCCATGACGGGAATTAATAAATATTACTTGTTTACTCCATATACTTGACACTGGCAAATACACAAAAAGTGCGGCGCCATATCCCATAACGGGATTAAAAAAAAACAAAAATCCATATCAGGTCAGTCAGTCAGATTCTTCTTTTGTATATATAGATAGATAACATACAAACTAACATAGCTCTTGGTGTCATGGTAACGCGCGAGTCATACCACTGGTGTTGCTAGCATCTTTAAGTTGCGGTTTCCACTTCCATATCATGCCGCCCGTATGCTTATTTCTCATCTTATTACAATAAATATACTTGGCAATGTACCAAAGCACTTAAAATCTATTATATTTTATCACACATGGGCAGAATCACAACCCAGAAAATATTTGACGACGACAGCATAAATATTTAACTGCGCATAAAATAACACGTAAAAGCACAAAGGATAATATTCTAGAGAACCAATCATATAATTTGCTACACATTAATAATATTAATAAAGGACGGCATGACTAAAATAGCCGATTTGTTGAATCATATTATGCTCCACGTTAGAAAGAAAGAAAGATTTATTCTGTAAACATTGTTTGCTTAGATAAATCTAAACTAGGTAATACGAAGTATAAATTAGTTATAATATAATACATTTGCCTGAACTAGGTAATCCTGTGTTTTAGACGGAAGGGGCTAATGAAGACTAAATTATCACATACAAAATACACACTAACAAAAATAAATCATAATTGAAGGATGAGTAATCATCAAACATATTAATTAACCAAAGCGGCTTCCCTAATAAGGTATGAACAGTAAAACATCAACAGGTACCTGCTCCAATTAATTATACTGAATTAATTATGATAGATAGATAGATAAATCATTTATTTGGTACATACAAAAGACAACACACCAAAACACAATTAAGTAATAAAAAATAACAACAACATAAAAAAAAGGTAAAAACATGAAAAGATTAAAAAAAAAAAAGCCGAACGACAAGTGCGGTGTGCGTCTCCCAGTTGCACCAAATGGGAGTCCAGCTCAGCATGTGTCAGGCAAATGTGCCTGACGCTGATTTTCTGCTGGATCCTTGCAGTGACGTACGGACGCCCAGCAGACGAGCTCAAGTAGTGTTAGGACGGTGGACAAAAGATATTTATATATATGAACTAGTGTGATGTAGTGTGTGGTGGCCTAGGTGTAAATACTAATAAAGCGTAATTATTCTAAAATGTGTTTACAATAAATAAATAAGGATAAATAATATGTGTATTAGCTAATAAACATATTTACATACAAACACATATAAACATACTAAATACTAATGGTACTATATACAGATACGGGATATCACAGGTGAGAGCCGCCATTCGCATTAACTCGGTAAGAACACGACAGCCAGTTATATAATGGACGTGTTCGAAATAGTCGAACCCAGTTTTTGCTGCGTGGTGATAAGAAACTGCCGAAGTCGAACTTTGAAGGTACCAAGGCATTTCAGATTTCTTATCGGCGGGGGAATATTGTTCCAGCATTTGGATGCGGCGTACCTGAAACTTCCCCTAAAAGCAGCTGTTTTGTGTGATGGAGTGAAAAGTTGTTGCGAGCACTGTCTACTTGCACATTCCCTTTTACTGGCGATCCAGCTCAATTTGTTGTACAGGTAGGTCGGCTGCCGGTACTTAATAACTCCAAAAAGTAGGCATGCTAAGTGCAACTTTCGGCGTGATTTCATCTTGAGGATGGAGTGTTTATTCAGATATGGCGTGACGTGACTTCTTGGTGGGATTGAGAAGCAGAATCGAGCGCAGGCGTTTTGTACCCTCTGGATCAGTCGCTCAGTTCGTGCCAGAAGACGGGGCCCAATAATTGTATCCGCATAGTTTAAGTTGGATAACACTAGTGACTCAACCAGCTGGATCCGTAGCTCCTCGGATAGAAAAGGCCGTATTTTATAAAGGACTTTAAGCCGGTAAAAACATGTGCGCACTGACTCTGCCACGTGTGCTTCGAACCTCAACTCAGTGTCCATATTCAGACCCAGATTACGGGCCTCACTGACTCGACTGACCGACTCGCCCAGTAGGGTAACGTTGAGTGTTGCCGGTACTACTTTCACTTGGTTCTTGGTCCCAAATAGCATGTATTTCGTTTTTGTGGGGTTAAGTACCAAGCCGTTGTTTGCAGCCCAACATGCTATTCTGTCAAGATCGTCGTTTAGTTCCTTTATCGCGATGTCATAGTCACTTGGCTTAAAGGAGATATAGACTTGTACGTCATCAGCATAAATATGGTACCTACAACTCTTCAGGGAGTTAATGATATCCGCACAATACAAAATAAAGATTATGGGGCCCAGTATTGAGCCTTGTGGAACTCCTCTATGAACCGATGTGACCGACGAAACAAGAGATGAGCCATCGCCTAATCTGATTTCCACACGTTGCTGGCGGTTGGTGAGATAACTTTGGAACCAGAGTACTGTATTTGGTTCAAATCCATAATACTTAAGCTTTGATACAAACAAATCAATATTTATACAGTCAAAAGCACGGGAAAAATCAAGTAGCACAAGAAGTGTGCATAGACCTTTGTCCTGTGCTGACAGAATGTTATCTGTCACGTCCAAAAGAGCCGTTGTAGTCCCACGCTGTTTGCGAAAACCTGATTGTAACTCAGGTAGAATGTGTTTGTCTTCTAGATATTGTTACGAGCTAGGGTTCGGGATAAATTTAATTAACACCAATTTCACCGAAACAACAAATATTTTAATTAACTTGACAAACACACAACAGAAATTACTGAGAGAGTCACTACAGTATCACTTATCGCACTATAATGTCGCACTTGTAATCACTTCGATATTCACTTCACCGTGTTCAGAACTAAACTGCCTTGGCCGACCCTCACGACCAGTATTTATATGAGTCACGAAGATTCTAGAATCGAACATTCTCGATAGGTCCACAAAATACGAGTAGGTACCTAAGTACCTACTTATAAACAATAGACGATAAAGTGATCGTCTATTGTTTACGGTCATTCACCTTGAACCCGGCTTTTCTTCGAATGTTCTACGTGCTTCTACGACTTATCTAGAATCTTCGTGACCCATCTCCGTACTAATAGCCACTTGGCGTAACACTACCCCCTCCTAAGACATGCTCGTCCCGAGCATCATTAGATCCGTAATAACGTGCCAAACGATCCACATGAACGATCTTCGGAGCACCTCTTGGCCCTTTTTGAATCCGGTAGGTGACATCGTTGATCTTAGTCACGACTCGATAGGGACCGTCCCATTTTGCCTGTAACTTAGATGACTTCCCTTTGCTGCGAACCGTGTTATGTAGCCATACTAGTGAGCCCTCATCAAATCTGCCTTTGTTGTTCATCTTGCGGTCAAAACGGGACTTCATTCTCTCGGACTTATGGCAGCCTGGTTGTCTGACATGCTCTGAGCATTCTTCTCGTACATCACTTAAATTTGCTCTCAATATCCTCACAGGCACCGGTACTGTAGCCTCTTGTCGGACGCCAAAATAATCGCCATCTCTATTCTTCCTCCAGTTTTCGGAGCACGGTCTGCCCGAAAAACTTCCAATGGTACTTCTTCGCTTAGGGCAACACATCCGGAGGTGACCTTTTTCTCCACAGGTGTAACATCTTGGAGCTGCCATCCTGTTCCTTTCTTCATGTACTCGGTCCTTTTTCAATATTTGACCTCTCCAACAACTAGCTTGAAGGTGTCCCCGTTTACCACAGGTGAAGCATCTAGGCGATATTACACCTTCCCTTCGAACCTTGCTGTGCCTTGCACAACCCACCTGGAAGTGGCCCATTTCTCCACAGATGTAGCATCTAGGCCATGCTACACCATCCCTTCGACCCTCTCTGCGCTTAGGGCATCCCGACTGAAAATGGCCCTTTTCTCCACAAATGTAGCATCTAGGTGATGCTGCACCAACCCTTCGACCGTCACTGCGCCTCGGGCATCCCGCCTGCATATGCCCCTTCTCCCCACAGTAATGACATGTCGGTAACACGACTTCCCAGATACGATCAGTCCGATGGTCCTGTCTAACTGCCTCTACTTCTAAGGCATGGGCTAAGGCGTCTTTCAATGTCTTGTGGTGTCCAAGCCTCACAGCAGCTCTGACTTCAAGGTCACGAACTCCATCGACGAACGCTTGGACAAGATTACCGTCGATGAGCGCAGGTGTAGACTGGTATGCTTTTCGAACCAGCTTTTCAACTTCCACGGCCCACTGCTGTAGGGTCTCGGCACTACGCTGTACCCGGTCCTTTAGCTGAGCACGAAACACGTATTCCAGATGGGCGTCACCGTATCTTGAGTCCAACGCCTCAATCAGCTGGTCGTAGGTCATGTCCTTGCCGAGGGCCTCCAGTACTGTCAAGGCCTGGTCGCGAAGGCATAAGGTGAGTGCCGTCTTTGCCTGACCTTTGTCCCATCCGTTCGACTCCATTAAGGCTTCAAATTGCATTTTGTATGCCGACCATGAGGAGGTTCCGTCAAATGGCGGCACTTTAAATCCACGTAGGGAGGTCGTTATGGGTGCAGCATTCACGGAAGTCGCAAGTACGTTTCGTGCCTTTAGATCACCTAACGCCTTTGTCACGTCAGCAATCTGTTCCTCAGTTTTAGAAATCCGGGTCTCGTGCTGTTCCACCTGCTCCTTCATAACACCGAGCTGTTTGCCAAGAGTCCCATGAAGGTCTTTTATGAGGACCATCTGTTCCTCTTGACGTCTGGTCTGCTCCTCTCTGTCGCGTTGCAGCTGTTCCCGCAATAGACGTGCCTGCTCCTCTTTGTCGCGTTGCAGCTGTTCCCGCAGTTGGTGTGCCTGATCTTCCTGACGGCGAGCCTGCTCTTCCTGACGGCGAGCCTGCTCTTCCTGACGGCGAGCTTGCTCCTCTTCCCGGCGAGCCTGTTCTTCCTTGTCATGCTGCCGCTGCTCTTCCTGACAGCGGGCCTGCTCCTGCATCATTGCCATCAAGGTCGCTAAGTCAACCGTTGGTGCTGGAGAAGTTCCAGATGGACCCGGAATTGAGTCTATAGTTGGTTGCTGATGACCCACAGGTAGTGCCGGAGTATCTCCAAATCGTCTTTGATCCATCTCTTGCTGCCGCTGACTTCTGGTACGGATACCTTCCGTGTCTTCCTTCGGTAAAACCGGCATAATTTATCCCACAACTTCTGACACCAAATGTTACGAGCTAGGGTTCGGGATAAATTTAATTAACACCAATTTCACCGAAACAACAAATATTTTAATTAACTTGACAAACACACAACAGAAATTACTGAGAGAGTCACTACAGTATCACTTATCGCACTATAATGTCGCACTTGTAATCACTTCGATATTCACTTCACCGTGTTCAGAACTAAACTGCCTTGGCCGACCCTCACGACCAGTATTTATATGAGTCACGAAGATTCTAGAATCGAACATTCTCGATAGGTCCACAAAATACGAGTAGGTACCTAAGTACCTACTTATAAACAATAGACGATAAAGTGATCGTCTATTGTTTACGGTCATTCACCTTGAACCCGGCTTTTCTTCGAATGTTCTACGTGCTTCTACGACTTATCTAGAATCTTCGTGACCCATCTCCGTACTAATAGCCACTTGGCGTAACAATATTTTGACAGCTGCTGGCATACCGCCTTTTCAGCAATTTTGGAAAGACAAGGCAGAATACTAATAGGTCTAAGGTCTTTTAAATCTACAGAATTTGGTTTTTTAGGCAATGGCTTAACAATAGCAATTTTCCAGACGTCGGGGAATGTTGCTGAGACAATTGAGCCGTTCACGATATCAGTGATAGCTTTAAGTGTATGTGGGAGTGTGAGCAAAAGCATATTCAGGGTTACCCCGTCACAGCCTTCAGCGTTAGATTTTAACTGGCGGAAGTATTGCAGAATTTGATCAGCAGTTACTGGCTGTAATGAGAATGCGAAGCTATTATCGCCATAACGATGAGACTCGAAGAAAGTGCGTTGTGAAATACTACACACAGGGTTACCAGGAACATTCAAAAAATGATTATTGATTTGATTTGCATCTCTGAAGTGGGAGGGAAGGTCATCAATATGTTTTTTTGGCAATACAGTGTTTTTTAAGTTTTTCCATAACGTTTTTGGTTCTTTAATTTGGTTATTAATATTAAATTTAAAATATGCTACTTTTTCTCTAAATATGGAAATGACCACCAGACCCTTTAACTGCTTATAGTATACCTTTTTGGACTCGGACTTAGTTTTACGATACTTGGTCAGAGCGTCATTCCGCAAGTGCATCATCAATTTAATTGTGTCTGTTATCCAAGGGTATGACGGTTCCTTAATTAAACATTTTTTGACCGGAGCGTGCGCATCGTAAATAGTTAAAATGTTTCTATTTAACTCCACTACCATGTCATTTACATTATGCAAGTCACAAATGTTGTCCCAGTGTATACGTGACAAATCGCTATCCAATGCTCCTCTTTCTATTTTTTGAATGGGTCTGTACGTAACCGTATGGGGTTTGTATTTGCTGCGCCTAATATTAAACTCGCACAGAACGAGTGAGTGACCATTTATTGAACCGTACGGCTCAACAGATAACGCTTTGTGATTAAGATTTGTGCAGACAAGGTCGATCAATGTTTCGCTATGGTCTGTGAAATGAGTGGGTGAATTTACCAGTTGTTTTAGACTCAAGCTATTCAAAAACTCACATACTTTTTTAGTTTGGCCATTAGCATTCAGAATGTCTACATTGAAATCGCCGAGCAATATGTAGTGATCACATTTTACTAAGGAGCTAATGGAGTCGGTAATGGCGTCGAGAAAGAGGTCCAAGTCGAATCGAGGGGGACGATACGCTGTGCCTATAGCAATTTTATTTCCATTTAGTGTAAGGGTAATCCACATTTGTTCGATTGTATCGTATCTAGGGTCAATCGGGATGGACCAGGTACGAGCAGTGAGGCCGCGTTTAAGATAAAAGCCCACACCACCCCCTCGACCCCCATGTACAGTCAGCGGTCGTGGGGTGTGACGCAGTCGGTAACCTGGTACAGTAGGCGCTCGCCCCTCTTCACCATGTCTTAGCCAAGTCTCGTTTACTGCTAATACATCGAAAGAATGCCTTTCCACTGCTGCTATAAAATCATCGTGGTTAGTGCCAAGGGAGCCTACGTTTAACAATCCAACCTTAAGGTATTTCTCAAGCATACTTAATGTATTGTAATTCACAACACAATAGATAAGCATTGTCAGAAATGTAATATAACGTTTTCACTTTGGTCAATAGGTATAAAGAAAAAAATACAAAATGATATAAGTAAGTGTTGTACGCAACAAAAAATAATAATTCATAACAATAGTTATAAAAAAAGCGAAAAAACGCAAAAATAAAAGCAACACTGTAAGACTTAACAATTGAAAATAATAATTTTATATAATTAATTGTAAATAACGATTTAAAATAAATATTTGTAAATATAGATTGTCTATTAGACATTTTATCCTTTAATCGCACTTTAACCTGTGTAAATAGTAATTGCATAGTATAAGTCTTTGTAAGTAATAATTTAAGAGTTATAATCGACATTATCATCGAACTGCGACTACGGATATGTAAATATAAGTGTAAAGTGTAAGTCATGTGTTTGTAAATAATATCTGTATATGTTTTAAGGTTCAAGTAATCGGTGTACAAAAACATTACGAATTTGCTGCATCTAGACTGTAATTGATAGGGTAAAATAACTGCCCACAACTGATCAAAGTAATCAACATTCTTACAATACATTGTTCGTGTTGTTGACCAATATCTTTGAGCGTAGAATAGATTCCCATTTCGTACCTCAGGAAACTCACACCGCCCCGCAACATCACTTGTTATTATAAAGAACAAAGTATACATATAAAAAAAACCTATAAGTGCAAAACTAAATAATAAAGACATTAGACAGATAACATCCACAAAAACAATAGGTGAGCGAAACAAGTTTACCGTGCGCGTTCGGATGTAACACAAACAGACCATTATACAAAAATTCTGCCGATATCGTCCTCACATCTAATTCGGTCTGCTTTTTGAAGATCTTCTCTGCGAGCTAAGATTTTCCCCTCCCTTGTCCATACATACTTCCATTTGTACTGACTACCTGCCTGACGAGCGCGATAAAATAGCTGGCGGTTTGTTCGGGTAAGACGTTCGTTAACGTAAACTCGGTGCGGCGGCCCAGTGATGTCAAGATCACCTGTAGTCAAACCGCGCCGAACGCGAGCCGCGCGCAGCAGTGAGTCACGCGTGGTGCGCCTAGTGAATCGTACGGTTATACATCGCGGTCGCTGCGCAGCGGGGTCAGTAGTGATGGAGCCGTCAGATGTCTCTACTCGATTACGGCGCGTGGATCCGACTCGCTCAGCATGGACTACGTCCCTCTCATCTATGACGACACCGAGCTTTATGGCAAGAACCTTTACGATGTGTAAGGTGCTCTCGTCCTTACTCTCCGGTATCCCGGTCACCTCGATGTCGTTGAGCAGGAGCTCCTGATCGCGCTCATTCAATTGGCATTTCAGTTCCGCGATAGTGTTTTCTAATGGATCCCGGTCCGGCTGTACTCTTTGTTCCAGTTTATGTTCAAGAGCACCGACTCGGGCTTCTAGGCTCTCCATCCGCTCATCTGAGGTTTTTAAGGAATCCTTTAGTTGAGCCATTTCCGTACGCAGCTGTTGGAACTCCTGATGCATCAGTTGAAACTCGGCACGCAGCTCCTCCTTAAACAGCCGCAGCTCGTCTGCCAAGCCGGGGGAGAAATTAATGGTGGCGTCCAGTGCGGTGCAGTTTGCTGAACTATCCATGTCCATGAGCTCCTCAGGGCTACCACGCTCTCCCACCTGGACAGGATCCACCCTGCCTCGAACTGGCGTCTCCGCCTTATTATCTCTGACCAGATTTTTAATACACTCAGGGCAGCGCCAGGTGGGCGTAATCTTACTCGTACCAGGTAACGCGACGCAAGCGCGATGATAATAGGCGTTGCACTGGCCACATTTAGCGGCCTCTATCGGCGATATGAATTTAGCGCAACCACCGCACTTAGCTGCAGGCATGGTTACTTCGTTTGAAATTATCGATCTCGTGTAGTGGTTCCGCGCAGTGCTAATAGATGGCGCTGAATTTAATAAATAATTTAAATATGCGAATTAGGGTCTGATGGGAGTTTTATGGTATGCTAACACCATAGAACGACACTGGGGTAAACAGAGAAAGAAAACACACACTCGGGCGGCACTTTACGGCTAGTTTTTGAGTAGATTCACTAAAATGTTTTGATATTTTGATTGTTACGGGTAGATTTTGGTGAATGGTGTACAGATTTATGTTTACACAATAATTACTATTTATACACTGCACTTGCGCACTAGATAACGTTTCATGTCTTGAATTATTACTTGAAGAAAGTATCTGTATTGTTATTGTCCTTAATGATTGGATTATTATATTTAAAACACTATAACCAACAGCAAAGAGTTCCGACCAACTTGACGTCCGTGACGTCACCTCACATTATGACACACTGAAACTAAAAACTGATAGGAAGCTATTACGAGTTTAGACAGGTAGGGCATAATGGAATCGAACAATTCCACTCACAATTGGAGCTGCTCGACTGGGAAAGTACCTCCACCTTGCAGAAAACATATGCCAAATAACATGTTGTGTTTCTAACGGTGAGCAAGGTCACCAGAGTTCTTCGAGGAAGCGTTGTGTTGGCAGTGTAAGGGACCGGTGGTGTTTTGTTACCGCCGTTGTCATGCTGCCAGCCCAACTACTCCTCCTTAATTTACAGGGTCGGCAACGCGCGAGTGATACCCCAGGTGTTGCAAGCGTATATAGGCTACGGTAACCGCTTACCATCAGGCGGGCAGTATGCTTGTTTGCCACATTAGTGGCATAAAAAAAATTAGGGCCTATATAACCTTGAATAGTATTAATAGGGATTCTATTTATTTATTTTGTCAAAGTATCTTACATATATTTTACAAAGTAACGCCTAATTGACTGCAGCCTTCGAAGCGCTGCAAGTATTTAATTGATTTCCGAGGGCACTCAGTGAAAAGTTGCACACAATCAACACTGCACTCAATTACTTAGTAATTAAAGATCTGTCCATTTCAATGAGATCTGGGAAATAGGAGGCTAAAATAGGATTCCATTATTGACTATTGATTTATCCTGGGTTCGATTCGCAGGTCGAGCAGGGTTATTGCGTTTTTCAATAAAATTCTCGGTAGCAGCTCGGAGTTTGGACTTGTGCCCGATTAATGACAATAGGCTGGCCCCCTATTACATGGGACCTAAACTTTCCGGCGAACTGTGGCTGTTCTTTAGTACCTACACCTCTGCCTAACCCGTCAGGGAATACAGGCGTGATGGTATGGTATGTTATGTAATATATATTTTTGAGGTCGGCCTCGCACCAATGATGATAACTTATCAAGAGGTAATCAAAAGGTCCTTGACCTTTATCGACCTTGATTTTGCTACTGAGAATTTCATAGAAAAACCCAATGACACTTTGCTCGACCTGGGAATCGAACCCAGGACCTCTAGCGTAGCACTCGCACTTCGGACCACTAGGCTTACGAGGCAGTTTATTATATTCCTGAATATCGATTTAATAACAAAAAAGTATGTCAAATCCTCCAACTCAAAAAAAAAACATAGGCATATGAAAAATATTTTACTGAAAATTTACCGCGTTAAAGTTGATCCTTGTAACTGTGACACCAAAACGTATCAATTAACATTTTGGGATAAACCAATCATGAGGATCGTCGTTTTTTTTTTAAATTGATCCATCGCCATTTTTTCGTCCTTTGCTAAAAATTTTTACCCTGCGGCCCGATAGCCTTGTTGCTCCCAAAGTTTTTCTATTCAACATTTTCGCACCCTCCGAAATACTGCCAACCGATATGGCTGTTTAATTAAATTTTCATTACAAAGTGTGACATTTCAAGCGAAACAATTATTCGCTGGATAAATTTTGTTTTAAGGAAAGTTAATTGGGATAATGACTTTTGCTTTTTTATAATGGATTTCACTCTTTTAATTATGTGTACGTACATACACACTATGCCTGCCTGCCTCATTAGTCTAGTGTTCCCAAGCGAGACTGCTACACTAGAGGTCCTGGGTCCGATCCCCGGGTCGAGCAGTGTTATTGGATTTTTCTATGAAATTCTCAGTAACAGCTCGGAGTCTGGATTTGTGCCCGGTTAATGGCAATATGCTCACCCCCAATAACATGGGACCTTTACATACCGGCGAACTGTGGGTGTACATTAGTGCAACTCTGCCCAACCCATCGGGAAATACGGGTGTCATATTATGTTATGGAAATTGTGAAAATGTAATTCCAACCTTATCTCAAAATCGTTAATGTCAATATTCGGTTATTTCTCGGTGGTTCTATTTTTGACGGATCGACTGATGATAAGCGATTACCGCCGCCCATGGACACCCGCAGCACCAGAGGAGTCACAAGTGCGTTGCCGGCCTTTTAGAAGAGGATTGGGCCCGCGGTATCCTCACTCACTCGTTGAAACACAACGTAAATGTTGTTTCACGGCGGTTTTCTGTGAGGCCGTGGTTGAGCCGGCCCATTCGTGCTGAAGTATGGCTCTCCCACTGTAAAATTGAATTGGCGATAAACGATTTTGTGATTTCATTATAATATTATTATATTTATCGTTCACGTTCAATTTGTAATTTTAAAGACTACCATTCGATACTTGAATACATTGAGACTAGAATGGAATTATATTTTGAACCTTTTTTATATACCCGAATTACCTTTCTCAATGGCAGTGAGGAATTTAAATTCTAATTTAATTTGCTTTGAAAACTTTACTCGTGTAAAAAAAACGCAAACAAATAAAACAATAATGTTTTAAAAATTCAAAACAAGTGAATTGCCCGCAATCTGACCCTCATTTGCGTAAAACATGGCCGCTAACAATGGCCGTATTGACCATTGTCCGGTGTATGGCAAGTTCCGCGTCCGCCGTATGCCGCTTGCGTGTCATTAGCTCTGTTTAGATCCGGATATCACGGATATAAGCTTATAGACATCCATTTAAACATATCATGTAGAAATTATCCATATTTAAAATTCCCCGTGTGGGTTCAGGTTAGAATACAGTCCCTCACTGCCAATCAGAGCCGGGAAAATATTTTATTTGCTCGGTGGTAGAACCTCTTGGAGTCTGACTGGCTGCCATAAAGTACCTTGATGTGTATTTCGACTTCTGAGATCCAGTTCCCCACGGTTGCGGCGGCTCCGGCAATCTGCAGTCCGTAGCTCTTATGGGTCGGCAACACTTCAGCAACTCCTTTGGTATTGCAAATATCCATGGGCGGCGATGACTACTTACCATACGGTGGCTCGTCTGCTCTTTTGCCGATATAACCAATAAAAAAAAATATTTTATTCATTGAATTATTCAGAAGACGTAAAAAGTCTCTAATCATTAAAAAACGCTGTTACCCGCGGTTTTACTCGCGTCCAAAAAGGATCACCTACCTATTTTTTGAGACCATAATATGTCTTTGTCAAATTTTATCAAGTCTGGTCAAAATTTTGGCGAGCATAGTTATCAGACAAAAAGTTACAGACATATATATTATATAAAAATGTATACTAATGTTATTTAACAGCCATATTAACAATATTTTTTTTATAAAATACATATTTCATTTAATCTTTATTTTTTTTAATCATTACCCCACACTAGGATTTTCTCCAGTACAACAACTACCTGTAGATCATACAAATATTTGCTCCGTGTGGAACTCGAAGCCACAACACGTGGCGCAGAAGCCGACCGCTCAGCCGCGGCGCCAAATGTGTCGTCAAAATTCCTCGTATTTGGGCCAAAATCAAACCTAAGTTGTCTGCATTTCCATTACAATGTTCAAGGGGTTAATTGAAGAACCGGGGCCGGGTATTAAGTGTATTCAGACCCAAAGGTCACAGGGGAAAGGTCACCAGGTTAGTAAGGTAGCGACGTTGGAGAGGGAACTTGTGGCCAGGGTACTTATGGATAACAAGATTAGAATTGATGGTAGATTAAGGTTATAGTTTAAGTATTTTTTTACGAGTATTGTTTATGATGGCAAACGAGCATACAAGTCACCTGATGGTACTTGCGACTCAGCTGCATCACCAGAGGAGTTGCTGAGGCGTTGCCGAACCGATTTTCTGCCACAAACACAGACAAATAAAGTAACTTTCGCATTTATAATCCAAATTAATATTATAAATGGGTAAGTAACTCTGTCTGTCTATTTGTTTGTTACGTTTCACGCCTAAACCGCTGAATAGATTTCGATCAAATTTGGCAAGGAAATAAATTGCATACTGAGGAAGGATATAATAAACACTAAATAGTCCTTTTGGAATGAGAGTAAAACCACGGGCAACAGCTATTCAAAAATATATTCACAAAAACGATTTTGAAGTCTTAGCGTGTAATCAATGCAGCCATTTTGTAAACTTTTAAGGAAATTAACTTTTTAAGCGATCTTCTACAATGTCTGAGTGGATGAAACGCATTTTATTAGATTTATAAGAAAGGCCAGTGGATTTACGAGTGGCCCAATAAAATTGCAATCTCAGAATTTATGGCTGAAATTTTACTACGAAATGTAAGCATGGGCGTTAAAAGCCCCTCTTAGATAGCTTAATATTTTCAAATGCTAATTTTGTCTTCGCATTAATTGAAATACCGGCCAGCTGAAGGATTTATGTCGTTTTAAAAATGCTGGGGAAGGCAATATTGCTTATTTGAATTCTACTATATCTGCAACTACTGAGCGTGTTTGTAATTATTTTGGGGTAGGCTTTTAAACCCTCCAGCTGGCCTAAAAAGCCTCGTTGATAAACAATAATGTGATTTATATTTGAAAACTAACTACTGTGTTCTAAATATTAGTTAATTCCAGATGAATTGAGGTAGCAAAATCCTTGAAGACGGTATTGGTATACCGTCTTCAAGCATTTCGGGCCGCATATCTTTAAGAATAATGCTCGCAAATATATGTGACAATCTAATAAATGTACCTACCCTGGAATGAAGTGGGTAAAACATTAATAATATTGTCAAAATAGGAACTTCTATTTCTTAAAAAATCTATTAAAAAGATCCATTTTATACAGCCATAAGACCCTAGATTATTCAGGATAATAACTTGTTATTTTTAATGTATTTGGCGCATGTTAAACATTTTTAAAGATGTGTATGTATTTCAGGCGGAATTCAAACATTTCCAAACCCATTGGAATCCTTCTTTTCACTAAAATTGAAGCTATTGAAATTTTGAAGCGGCGGTAGCCTAATGGCTAGATCATCGGACTTGCACTCCACTCGTAACACAAGCATTTAGCTTTGCACGAGGGGTTAACAATAATACTAGTAATGGGAGACCCACATTGCTAGTAAGCTTTTAAAAAAAAACTTTAATAATTAACGTGTATTTTGATGAAAAAAAAAATCTGAAAAGGATTAAATAAATAGAATTAGATTTCGATACCTAATAATATCTTTACAGATCGGACAGGATTTTCTTAACATATTGTATATTAGTAAAATATATAATTTCTTAATGCAAAAAACGTACAGTGTAGGTACCTACATCGATCTACATGCTATCTACATCGATGAAATGCCCACTGAAATCCTCTGAAAATGTTCACTATCTATAATTTAAAATGCTGATTCATTTCATTTTCGAGTAAAATTTCACTTATTCTACAAAATTCCATGAAAGACTTAATGACGGGCTTCGGTTTATGTAAAATGTAAATCCTTGCTAGATTTCACTTTAACTGAATTTAAATCCTATCAATTTATATTGGGATTGAATCCTAGAATTCTGCAAGTTATAAATTGTATAAAAATATAGGATAAAGAATTTTCTTTTTTCTTAAAAAGCTATTTATAACTCACCCTTACGCCTTTATAGATACAAAAATAACAATCCTTAGTAAGTACAGTAAACGCTCAAAAGTCCATAAGCACGCTAAGGATTACATTGCTATGGACAGTACGAGCGAGCTCGATACAGCCAGTGCGTGTCGCCGTTAACGCCAATGAATAGAAGGTTTGGCGTAGCGGCTGAGCGATCGGTTTCTGCGTCACATGTTGTGGGTTCGATCCCCACACGGAGCAAATGTTTGTATGATCTACAGATAGTTGTTCCGGGTCTGGGCGTTTGTGTATGTGAGAATTTGTGTTTGTAAACGCACCCACGATACAGGAGAAAATCCTAGTGTGGGGCAACGATTTAAAAAAAAAGTCAAACTAAACGTCAAGCTATTGCGTTATGAGATTGCATAAGGACTGTTTTTAGTTTCTAAACTGAATTTTCGACCTCCATCATCCCGCAAACCCAAATCTTCACACGAAGATTTGGGTTTGGTTTGGACACACAAAAATTCAAAATACACACAAATAATAAGACATTTTTACCTAACTGGTTTAGTATAGTCTAAGCCCGTCTGCTACGCTAGAGGTCCTTGGTTCGATTCCTAAGTCGAGAAAAGTGTTATTTTTTTACGTGGAACCTAAACATAGCGGCGAACTGTGGGTGTACATTAGTACACCATTCCCTAATTCTTTTTTGAATACGGGCAAAATGGTATGTTATGTTTGTTTTACTTAAAAGATCAAATTTTTATGAAAAACCAATTTGTCCGTGAAATGTATTGACACCATGATCAGGCAAAATTCTGTCTAAAGGGTCTATAAAATGCAAAGTGCCTTTCGGCAAGCGTTAGCTAGACAGTTTTTGATAAAAAAATATTCGCACGCATTGTCCGAATATTTTTCCGAACCAAAATCACCACATTAGCTAACATTCCAGCATAATCATATCATATTATTTTTAAGAGGGGTCGCAGCAATAATAAATAAGCCTAACATAACGCAAAAGAATATAATCGTACAAATATATAATATTCCGTAAAGGGGATGAGTATGATGATCTTTTAATATCCATCCTCATAAATCCACATTTGGTCCTAATGTCCACACATTAATTGTGAACTATAGAATACGATCCGAAGATCTCGGAGCTTGATGGATGCGCCTTCCTCTTAAGTACGTAGCTTTTATATAGGTACTTTTATAACCTTTGGAAGTAAAAAATTAGGGTCATATTTAAATAGGGCTGCAAGCCCGTGCTGTTGATCAGGATTGCAACCTTCGTAATATTTTCTGGGTGCACTAATTCTTCTCTAATCTAATCTTAGATTCTCTACATTCTTCGCTTTTTATCGGATAAAAAGCGAAGAATGTAGAGAATGTAGAGATTGAAGTCCAGAGCAGGCCTAATGATTGCAAAAAGCTCTCAAAAGAAACGATTTGCCGCCACTATCGATAAAAATTTAGCGGAAATTGGTCCTAGGGATTGGAAGCTATGTTAAACAACATAATTCTTGCTCATTATGCCAATATTTATTTCATTTCTCATTATTTTACCGCAACATCAGCAAGCCAAGTCAAAATGTTCTGCCTCAGCAATCCGCGTGAACAAAGCTGCGGGCGAAAGGCCACAGATCACGAAATAACAAAACTCAAAGAGGTTTTACATTTAAATTGATGTACTATGCAACCTCATCGGTTGTACTACGATATTCACTACTCCTCATTCAACTTCGCTGCGGAAATAAGTTTTAGACAAGTTGCTGTTCAGTTTTGTTTTAATTTTTCGAACAACGTTAATTAATTTAAACTTCTTTTTGTGATTTTTTTGCATTTTCCATGTTAAGATTATTAAGTTATTTTTTAGTAAAGGAAAAAATTCAATCGCGGGCAGGATTCGAACCTGCGGCTTCTGGTTTGATATACCAGACGCTCTGACCTCTAAGCCACCACGAACCCTTTACATTTTCCATGCTAAGATAATTATTTTATAACTTAATAATCTTAGCATGGAAAATGCAAAAAAATCACAAAACGATATTTAAAAGGTAAGGTGGCATCGTACGACACTGAACTAACTGTAAAGTAAGTCATGTCGGTTGAGAGGTAAGGTAACTTACCTCTAATAGATGTCACCAACGTCACCTTATGACGTAAATTCAGAATGTGAAGGCAAAATTTCAATCATGCGGGTAGGGTTCGCGGTGGCTTAGAGGTCAGAGCGTCTGGTATATCAAACCAGAAGACGCAGGTTCGAATCCTGCCCGCGATTAAATTTTTTCCTTTACTAAAAAATAACTTAATTTATACTTGTTTAATAATTTATTAAACTCCTTTAGTTTTTCAAATCGATATAATATGTATTCTATAGCACTTCCGTATTGTAGTCCTGTTATACACAGACTATTAAATCCACAAAGGCAGCAATTTAGACGCGCATCACTGTTACTATCAGATGTGTTGGAAATTTCGGCCCGCATGGCAAGTCCCCTCTGACAGACCACGAAATAAATGTAAACGAATGCAATTCTTGTTAACTTTAATAACTTTGAAACGATTTTTCGGTCTTTTATTTCCAGTGAAGTAGTAGTAGACGAAATAGAATCGTAGAAAATCTGAATAATAACATAATTTGATAGAATATTGTCTGGATTACGATTTATTTCGATATTACGTTTTTGTGAGCAATTCAAGCTCCGCCGGACCCTTAAGTAATCCTTATTTTGGAGTAAAAATATACAAATTCTTTCCTGTGGCCTTGCAAAATACCAGTGCTGCAGTAGCACCTAAGATCGGACCACTTTTCGATCCATTACCATTACTATTCTATTACCATCCTGTTTATTACTTTTTAGAATGTGTCATGCCTTTGTTCTTGCTTTAAAAAAAATATACTATACAGCGAACTAACTTACCTAGTGACGTCCGATATCCAATTATGTGAAGTGTGATAGCGTGTTATGCAAAGATGCAAACTACATAGTAAACAATGAAGACGAATTTACGGAACATAATCAATTTCAGCAGCTATTACAGCGCCACCTGTCGGATCGTAATAGAGTTATCTAGTTTTGACAATTTAAACAAACATATTATCGTAAAACTATGTTACTTGTTCAGAAATTACACGATCGCTGAAGATTGTAATATAAAGACAAAATCGCCCTCTTCCTTCTTTATTCCCTGTGTGGTGCGTTCAAACACTCAGGAGGTTAGGCGACCGAAGCCGGTCTCATTTAAAACAAAACTTCTACCCACAGAGCTTGTGTAGTTTTGACGGTAGTTCCTAGACGAAAACTGAAGAATTTGCCATAATCTTAACAAGCTTTGCCCGATGTTATCCACTTTGATATAGCTTTTCCCAATCCCGTCGGAATCTCCCTACACCCCGTCTATGCCCACATTTATATTAAGAGGAATCCTTTTATTCAGAATCCTCTAATTTTACTTTGTTAACCATTTCCATCTATGTTAATATATAAAAGTATAAAGGTTTTTCTTTTAACTAAACGTCAGAAAAATTAACGTTGCGACGCACATTGCTAGTATTCTTGTTAACCTTAAAAAAAACAAACAGACAAAATGCTATCTAATTCTGTTCCATTCCATGAATCATGATTGTATAACTTACATGAAAGAAAAGCCACCTTTAACATAGCATTATTATATAACATTATTTGCATTAAAACATAAAGAAAAATAGAAAAGAAACAAATAATTTTCTAGAAAAAACTGTTGTTCGAGGAACGTGTAACCTAATTGAGCTTAAATCCTTTACACGTAGATGGTTCTAATGCAAAATGATGGCTAGCCCACGCGACACGTGCAGAACACCCACACAGCTTACAATTTTACTCTAAATTATGAATAGAACTAGCTAAAGAACGCGTAGGAAGTAATAAATATCCACAGTAATGAAGCGACATCTACCGCGCTTCATCACTATTATAACTATTATAGTAATGCTGTTTATCTATTAATTTGTTAGTTTGTTACGTTTTCACACCCTAACCACTGAACTATTTATAGATAATAATATTTGGTATACAGATAGATTCGTTCTTGAAGAACGATATAGGCTACCGTGGCATGCGAAAGAATTCGTAGTTATAAAATGCAAACACGATATTTTTGAACATGTGACGAAAAAGAGAGATTCTTCTTAACAAACAGATACGGCCTTGCTAATTAAAGTTTGCCCTGTATACATATTTCACATCTCCATCATCTATTTGCTGCTTCTTCTGGCGAGTTATCCAGAAAAGAATTCCCAGGTCGAGCAGTGTTATTGAGTTTTCTATAAATAGTTGCTGATTTGTGACCGGTTAATAGTGAGACTTGTTACCTATTATATGAGACCCGTAAGCATATCGGCGAACTGTGTGTGTACATAAGTACACCTATTAATAAATCTGTGAAAGATTAAGGCGTGATGGAATATTTGTAAATCGTCAGATACCTAAAGTATATAATAAGGTAGCGAGTGGAATATCGTAGCGTTCCTTGATCTATTATTCAAACACAAAAGGAAACTACATAATAATGGTATCTACACGAAATGAAATAACACGCAGTGTGTTTTCAACAAAATATTCACGTTCATTATCCTTACAATAACCTTATTTACTTATAACAACGAAAACAGATACTTTATAGCTGGTCCTATTCATACTGCAGTAACTACTTCAGTTTCAAACGAGCGTCAATCTTAATTAATTACAATTACGCTGCGTTCAATGGCTTTACAATAACATAATAACGGTTTGGATTAAAACATAACATAACGTCGTAGAATCACGAGCGATGCCCGGAGGCTGCGAGTATTGTTACCACACTACAGATTAGTACCGAAGGACCAGTTTTGCTTCCCTGGTCTTTTAGTTACAAGCTAGCATGACATGTAAGTCTCCGGAGATTATTTATTTATTTGTAAGTTTAAGTATAACCTGTCATTGTGGAAGTGCTTTGGGGAGGCCTTTGTTCAGCAATAGACGTCTTCAGGATTTTTTTATGATGAAGAAGTTTAAGTATATAATCAAATCAAAATACCGTCTTCATCAAAATTAATATCATAAACAATTTACTGTTTGGTTGGCAATAGTTGAATGATCAATTTTTTTAATTGGAATGCTGTTTTTAGCTTCATCCAATATTTTATATTTAAAGCTTTCCAGAATCGCACAGAAACATTGCACCGAGGTGTAATTATAATATAACATTGGTCCTTTTGTACGTCTTTATTTTATGTGATTACTAGTGTTAAACTTGCCTTCCCCCAATCTCCCTTAATGTTGTTTTTGAAGAACTGTTCTATTGAGGCAATATATAAGTTCTCTAAGATTATATGGAAGCAATTTAATTATTTTGGTTCATAGTATTTGTGACTTTGTGTAAGGGAGAGGATTAAAATTAGCTTACCTGCCGCTGAAGACACTACGACTAATTTCGAAGACACGGCAAGCTCGAAATCAAATTGGTGGTTAATAGATACCAGTTTCATTGGTCTAGTGGTCCCAAGCGTGACTGCTACGCCTTACTGAGTTACGTGTTATTGGGTTTTTCTATGAAATTCTCATTAGCAACTCGGATTCTGGATTTGTGTCCGGTTAATGGCAATAGGCTCGCCCCCTATTACATGGGACCTAAAACATACCGGCGAACAGTGGGTGCACAATTGGTACACCTCTGCTTAACCCTTCGGGGAACATAGGTGTGATGGTATGAAATGTAAATACCCGTCATAAAAGATACATTGCAGAAAAAGGTAGATACAAATTCAATAGCAGCTCGGAATTTGTATTTATACTGAATGGCAAAAGGCTCGCCCCCTATTACATGGGACCTTAATCTAGGGTCCAGTGATTGGACCATAGCCTGTGGTAGAGAAAAAAGTACAGGTTTTAGTCGGTACGAATAGCATCGAAACCCTGCTCTGTTTTGCAGTCATTTTCTTCTTAATAATAATGTAAAAAAATGTATATGCATAAATTTAAAAAAATCGTTATTGTTGCTTGTAATCAAATATTTTTTAATAATAATAAAAATTACTGGAATAAAATACCATCTGACGCCATCTGTTTGGGATTAACACGAGGGTATCATATTCTGTAAGGGCATAACATAAATCGTATCAAATATATTATTTAAGGGTCCGTGTGTGGAAGTGATGAATTGTGTGTTGGCACGCTTGCTTTTTTAAATATTTATACCATATTTTGTGGAAAAATGCTGTGACTTCTGTGAGTCTAGTGGTTCTAAGCGACGGGTCCTAGGTTCCATATCTAGGGTGAGGGCTGTTATTGTGTGAAATTCTCAGCTCGATGATTGAATTGACAGCAGGCACGCCCCACATAATTAATTAAGTAAGCCATTTCTCTCCAGATCTTCCGAAGACCAAATCAAACCGTATCGTGTCCATTCTGGGCCTCTTCGAGCTGTCAATAGGAGATGCTCCGAGAGCGGATGGAGTCTCCGAGCTGACTGCTGCAAGGCTGGCAGTAGACCACGTGAACAAACGAGGTCTTCTGCCAGGATACAAGCTACATCTCATCACCAATGACACGAAGGTATTTGAAAAATTAAAGTTTTTAACACAACCACATCTTCAACATCACAAACATCACATCATCATCACAAACGACTGATCGATTTTCTCGAGGTTCATGAACTAGAAAAGAGCTGATAATCTTCAAACGACTGGCCAGATTTTCTTAAATCATAGCTAAGAAAACTGTCGATCAAGTCACCTTTCAAACAAACAAAATCGGTCGATTCGTTTCAGAGCTACGATGCTACGGACCGACACACGTTAAACTTTTATCACGCCTCTTTTGCTCATAGCAAAGGCTTTTTTGAGTTACGATATATATTTCATAACCATCTTTAAACTTGCTAAATGTTCAAATTATGTCACCTCATTTGCAAGTCAGTGAGCCCGTCGTAACGGAAGGACGCATTAGGAATACTAAGACAAACACATTACCATATTATAATACTGTGTCTAGTCTAGTCTATAATTCTAAGTCTAGAACGATGGTTCGATGCGAAATTAAATTGACTTGAGTCATTGAAATGAACAAGAAGCTGACTCAACAAATTTATTTTATTGTTTACTAGCTTTTTCCTGCGGTTTTACTCGCATCCTATAGAACTTTTTTGACAAAATGTATCCTATGTCCTTGTCCAAAATTCTATCTCTCTCTATACCATAATAAATGAAAGTTGTTGTATAATAAGAACAGTTAAATGCTAGTACGAGTATGATACATTTATTAATCTCACCTCTAGAGAAAACTTTCACCTAATATGGGTTTTTGCTTACGACGTCAAAAACAGAAAAAAAAATAAACGAAAAGGAAAGTAATTCTTTAATTGTATAGAGATCCTTTAGGGCTTTTAAAATTTTACTTATATCCGTTAATTTTGCACTTGTGTAAGAAATAAAAGCATTTTTTTATTCAAATAATTAATCTGTTATTTTATAAATAATATAGTTTCTAAAAAAAATTACGAATTATTTATGGCTTCGGGCGTCAGACCGTACAAGCATTATTTTATATCCGCTTCCATTAATAAGGATCCTTACTCCCCAGTGCGACCCAGGTGTGGGCGTGGACCGTTTCTTCCACGCGTTGTACACGGAGCGAGAGTCCCGCATGGTGATGCTGCTAGGGACAGCCTGCTCCGAAGTCACCGAGAGCATTGCCAAGATCGTCCCCTACTGGAATATTGTACAGGTCTTTGTCAATCTATCAAATCTTTGTCAGTGTAGAATACCCTCCGACAAAATGGAGTGATGATTTTCGAAAGGTTGTTGGCGAATGCTGGAGGCGACAAGCCGAGGACAGGGTAATTTGCCAGATGATTAGGGCAATAAAATAACGAGACAAGGTGTTATAACGTCTGATTTATTTTGGGTATAATATGGCTTATATACTATGATAATGCGTGCCTATTACAATCTTAACTTATCGGTGAACAGTGTGCTTAATCTACCTACGTGAAAATATACTGTCGATACGTGCAATTATGTAGTCGCTACAGAGGTCTACGCACAACAGTGGACTGGTATTGGCTGATGATGATGAGAGTTATAAATAGAGCCAAGGGCGTACTATGCTAGGAAACCGGATAGCGATCCGATGGCAAACAACAGTCTTATGAAGTGGAATGAAACTCAGGTCGGCGGGACACATGCCTGATAGTGGCCTACGTGGAACCACCCCATATTATAAGATGGAAATCTGGACAAGAACCTCTGACTTTTCGAATTCATGTCATCGTCAATTTTGTCATTCCTCAAAATCTGATCAGTAGTTTTTGAGCTGAATCGAACATCCATACATACACATAGGATGTTAAACTTATTCACCTTCCTTAGTAAAAAATCAGGTCCATTCATAAACACTCAACGAGTGTACAGTGTCGGACACATTTCCAATTTCTCTCTGGGCCCGTTTTTGAAATCAGGTTTCTTTGAAAGCGTGTAGCCTGTAGCGCGACACGTCAATTTTCACTGCTCACACACGGTGATGTCAAAAAAACTGTATTTTCAACTAACAGTAACGTTTCACGTTAGTCGAAAAATATAGTTTTTTACCAGAGTATTTTTGTCGATAGCCGTTAAATTTTCTAGGAATAATAAAGTTGTTGATACTTTTTTTAACTTAGTTCTTATTATTAATAATAATAAGATTTATATTATTATTTTTTAATATAAGGAGTTACATTTCCATAAAAAGTAACTTATAATAAATAATTATAGAGTTCTTTTTCGTCAGCAACAGTGATAATGACAAACTGCCACTCCACATGTCGGGAGCTCGATTCCTGATTCCTCGATTCGAAGTCTGACATGCGAAGTCATTCGAAGTCATCATTAACGACTTCGCATGTTATATAAATAAATGTTTTACTTTACTAAAACATCCTTACTTTGTCGAATCTATCCCACTTATAAAATCATGTTTATGTAACTGATGTACCATACTTTTATCAAATAAATTATAAGGTAAAACATTGTGAGGAAAGCTGTATACCTATGAGATTTTCGCAACGATGTGCGAAACCACTCGTATCTCGTACCACCACTTCACGAAACCACTCTTACTAGTATTAAAAGGTTTCCTATGCCCAGCAGTGGGATAAATGGCGTGATGACGATGAAGACAAACCTAAAGAACCTGAAGGTAATCCTAAGAAAATAACCAAAAACTTAGTTCAAAAAATGTTTATATATACTTATTTTAGTAAAGGAAAAATTCGATCGCGGGCAGGATTCGAACCTGCGTCTTCTGGTTTGATATACCAGACGTCAATAATAACGTCACCTTATGACGTAAACTCAGAATGTGAAGGCAAATTGCAATCAGGCGGGTGGGGTTCGCGGTGGCTTAGTGGTCAGAGCGTCTGGTATATCAAACCAGAAGACGCAGGTTCGAATCCTGCCCGCGATTGAATTTTTCCTTTACTAAAATAACTTTATAATCTTAGCATGGAAAATGCAAAAAAATCACAAAAAAAATAGTTAAAAGGTAAGGTGGCATCGTACGATATCGAACTAACTGTAAAGTAAGTCATGTCGGTTGAGAAACAAGGTAACTTGCTTCTCAATAGATGTCGCCAACGTCACCTTATGACGTAAACTCAGAATGTGAAGGCAAATTTCAATCAGGCGGGTGGGGTTCGCGGTGGCTTAGTGGTCAGAGCGTCTGGTATATCAAACCAGAAGACGCAAGTTCGAATCCTGCCCGCGATAGAATTTTTCCTTTACTAAAATAACTTTATAATCTTAGCATGGAAAATGCAAAAAAATCACAAAAAGATATGTTTATATATAGTCCATATTTCATCTCATTGAGGTATTAAGAATCAAAACTTAGTACTAGACATCATTTTTACCGCAAGTCTTGCTCACATTTTTAGGTTACAAAATAGAGTCCCCTTTATTAGAGGTAATTCTTACTTGATTGAACAATTATATGGGGCGTGGAAATCTCGACGCCCATTCAACTAATCCAAGATATATTCTCGGGTGTTCTTCGAAAGATTAACCTAAACCAAGGTATTCTTTCTTGCTATATTAACTTGTAGTGGTATATGAGTGGGCAAAATTGCCAATATCGTACACAAAATATATTGCATCTCTGTGTCATTCACGAAGACAATTCTGTCGTGGAAAATCCTCATGAATCGTCTCCCACCTAGGGTGGTGTCAAACTCAAACTGAAAGTTAAATACTTTATTGACTCTTTTGTAAAATCAGTTTCGTTGAAATTATACCTATAAAACGTCATCAGTTATAATTTTCCCTCCAAAAATAACCAAAATACCTTTACCAATATATCTGTCAATCTGAAGTTCCCCTTAAATTAGTCACGAACTAACTGTAGTCACTTTAAACCAGTTCTATCCGCTTGAATCCGGTACTTACCTGCTACCGGCGTCGACGTCAAGTCTAACAAACGAACGGAGCCTGGATAGACAACTCGATTTTGCTTCTATAGAGCACATTCGAGACATACAATTGCACACGATTTTCAAACTTAGGTGTACATGGAACAGAGATCAAGTTTGAAGTTTAGTTGAAATCTATTTGTGGGGAGACCGTAAATCTAATATTTGAATTTGGAAAGGTTTGTTTTCCTAGTAATCGTATTACTAGTGTGGGTAACAGTGATTCCATCCAATCAGACATTACAATGGCCAGGACATTCGCACTGAATTAGACCTTTGTGCTTTGAATTACATTATCAGCAATACCGACATTATTATTGTCGAAATAAATAGTTTTAACGCAACTACAAATAACCCTCCTTCTGGCGCAGTCGAGTAAAAAGGCTGTCATATACCTAATATTTTAAAATATTTTAAATTCTGCAAAGTGGAGACATTTTTATAAAATAACATGTTTTATGTTATTTTATAATAAATAAAAAATAGTCTTATCAAATAAAACCAAAAAAATATTTTAAATACAGTTAGTGGCAACGTTTTTTTTTAATTTATATAAAAAACATAATATCGAATTTAATTATGATATGTACAATCTTAACAAAGTTGCATTGCAATCTGATGAATGGTACAGGAAAGTATACGGAACAAAGAAACATTAATTTATAAATACCTCCATAAAAGTAGCTGTGCTGTATGAATTGCAATACCTCCCTTTTTAATGTTCTTTTTAATATTCATGGTTATGTTTACGACAATTTACCAAAGTTCCATTCACAATCAGATAAATGATTTTGGCACGCATAGAAGGCAAACATACCAAGAATCATTTATTTTCATTTATACTGTAGGTACCTACAGATATTTGCAAGGGACGTCTATCTAGGTATACTAAAATGAATATCCAATCATAACCAATTGTGGTTAAGCGAATCCTTCATATTACAATTGTATCAATTAAGCTTTAATAATTGCCCGAATAAGGGTTGCCTCCTTTTTTATGTAGCCTTTTTTGTTCTACTACTGGGTAAAAACCTCTCCCTCCTACGTCCTGGACTTTCTAACCGAATCTTCCATACCACGGTGTAGTAAAACATAGTTTACTTATTATCTATTTAAATAAAAAGAGAACCTGACTAACGGACCTACTGACTGACGTATCAACGCACAGCCGAAACTACAGGAGCTAGATCACTGAAAGTTTATATGCTGGTTCCTTTTGCATTGTAGACGAGCACTAAAAAAGGATTTTTGGAAATTCAACCCCTAAAGTGGTGAAAAGGGGAGTGAAAGTTTGTGTGGAAGTCCGCACACAATACCATGCGTTTAACATACGCACATACACCTAAATATATTTAATAAATGATGACATCGTCAAAATTAGTTCAGCTGTTATTCGCTGTTGACATTTTGACAACTGTTTTCTTTCTTTTAAATTATACATACATATGTTATGATATGAAACCTCCATGGTGTAGGTATAGTGAGCTCCGTTTATTTTGGTAGGAAAATAATTATCTAAGTACTCAGGCGAAGCTGTGCACGGGAAGTCTACTATACCTATAAATGGTTAGAATTCAGTGTGTGTTATATGTTAGTTAGGAAAACATCGTGAGGAAACCTGCATGCCTGAGAGATTTTCTCGACGGCGTGTCAAGTCTGCCAACCCGCATTAGGCTAGCGTGGACTAGTAACCTAACCTAATCCCTCTCATTCTGTGAGGAGACCCGTGCCCAGCATCGGGACAATATACAAGGTGTCGATGTTACTATGATTGTTCTTGAAGCATGACAACACTAATCATTGTCTCATGTCTTTATCGAGTTCAAAAATGTATAGTTGCCGCCAGTATATCTGAATAACCGATGATTAAATTATAAAAACGAATCAGGTTTGACAACCCTAACAGAAAGATATTATCAATCATAGTAATTAATTTCACACATCGTTGGGTGTTCACTGTAACGTTATCGTAATAGACTGATTATTATTAATGATGTCGGCCTTAATTAGTTGTTGATTTAGGCCTCGTTCAGACGATAATGAAACAAAGGGGCGATCGTGGATTCATTTCACACGTCACCGCTTTTGAATTTAACAGTACATGTTATTTTTTATTATTTTTAGCATAATTATTAACACGCTAAACATATATATATAAAAATAACACGCTAAACATTCCCAAAGATACATTTTAGTGGTAGAAAAATAACGTCAAGACTGCCTCATTAGTGTAGTGGTCCCAAGCGCGACTGCTACACTAGAGGTCCTGGCTTCGATCCCCAGGTCGAGCAAAGTGTTATTGGGTTTTTCTATGAAATTCTCAGCAGCAACTCGGAATCTGGATTTGGGCCCGGTTAATGGCTACGGGCTTGCCCCCTATAACATGGGACCTAAACATACCGGCGAACTGTGGGTGTACATTAAGTACGCCTCTGCCTAACCCTTCCGGGAATACAGGCGTGATGGTATGTTATAATATGCTATAACAACAAATACTAAAAACACATGTTTTTTTTTACCGTTTTGATTGATAATGGTACCTGACCCTTCGTGCACGAGTCCGACTCGCACTTGGCGAGTTCATCATTTCGTTTCATTAATGTTTGTTTACTATCCAGGTATCGTTCGGCTCCACGTCACCAGCTCTCAGTGACAGGACAGAGTTCCCTCTATTCTGCCGCACTGTCGCCCCTGACTCCTCGCACAACCCAGCCAGAATCGCCTTCATTAGGTAAGTAATTAGGGTGTAGTAGTTATGACTAGAGACATAGCGTCGGTGAGAGTGCAATATCGCGTAACTAACACTTTGCTGTAAGGTCTAATTTTCAATGTTATTTAATCAAAGTTAGACCTTACAGCAAAGTGTTAGTTACGCGGTATTGCACTCTCACCGACGATAGGCCACCTTTCATTAGTATCTGACATAATCAGGCACATGACAGTGTTTTAACCTCTTTAGTCAAATGTAAGAAAATGTCTTTAGAGGTACCTATAGTGATTGCTATTTTTAAGATTTTAAACTTTTTAAAAAAAAAAGCTTACTGGCAATGCGGGTTACACATTACTAGTATTCTTGTTAACCCCTCGTGCTAAGCTAAATGCTTGTGTTACGAGTGGGTTCACGTCGGTAATGCAATGGGTGGGTTTCGCACCGGCAACCACATGATCGCAAGTCCGAAGACATTAGGCTACCGCCGCTGCTATTGACACTGATACAGACTGCAATGTCAATAGCAGCGGCTATTGACACTGCAACACTGATACAGGCAATTTTATAACTAAATTTATATTTTTTTTAAGTGTGGCAACATCCTTCTTATTCTCTCCATGCAATACGTTGTGAACTTGTCGCCATATTTCTTTAAAATAATTATAAAATTTATCAATGCAATAGTAAATGGGGAAAAAATATTTTTATTAATCTTTGTTTTATTTACAACCAACTTCTAAGTAAAGGAAAAATTCAATCGCGGGCAGGATTCTAACCTGCGTCTCCTGGTTGGATACACCAGACGCTCTGACCTCTAAGCCACCGCGAACCCCACCCGCCTGATTGAAATTTTGCCTTCACATTCTTAATTTACGTCACCTTATGACGTAAATTAAGAATATGATACGAATACGTAAAAGATAACTTCTAAGTATTTTTTGTACTAGAAAGAAAGAAAGAAGGAAAAAAGTGGTAATAAGCAAGTGGTTGCACAACTTAACCGACTTACCTCGTATATTGGAGAGCAAGCATTGTGACGTTCACTACGAAGTTGCTACGTCGTAGCTGAAGCTACTACGTCGCTACGAACGCTACGTCTGCTACGAACACTACGTTTGCTACGATGTTTTAAATAATTATTATCATTATTTGGTCAATTTGTACTATATAATCAAAGAAGATTTTAACAAAGACACAATTAAAATAAAAGAAAAATATCATAATTATATCAATTAGAATAAAAACCTTCATAATTATTTTCCCCTATTAAATATAATAAGTCTGATATTACCGCTGCCATTTTCCCTTCTTAGCTGAACTAATTGGATTCATTATATTTAACAAGTATGGAACCTTCTTAAACTTGCGTTTCTTAACTTGAAAGCATACATCATAACCTACTTACTAAAAAAGTATTCTCGATAAGTTGTTTTGTGTAACTAATATGTTGACCTACTTAACTTATGTAACCATATTTGGGGAAAATTTTACATGTATCATATTATAAAGTCATTTTAATGACGGAAAAATTCAATCGCGGGCAGGATTCGAACCTGCGTCTTCTGGTTAGGTACACCAGACGCTCTGAACCCTAAGCCACCGCGAGTCCCACCCGCTAGATCGAAATTTGCCTTCGAGCTGAGCTGCTACTGAGAATTTTGGAGAAAAACCCAATAAAACTTTGCTCGACCTGGGGATCGAACCCAGGACCTCTAGCGTAACAGTCGCGATTGGGACCACTAGACTAATGAGGCAGTCAAAATGTTATCCTAAATGTTGTGCGTATCTATAATTGATATAAACACTAGTCTTTGCCTCTGTATTTAACTACTAACCAATGTTTGTGTTTATATTGTTAATATGCCTTATGTAAATAAATAAAAAATAATCTGAATATTTCATTGGACTTCTATAAAGTAACAAGAATTTATAATTAAAAAAAAATTACAAGTAAGTTTCAAAAAAGTATACAACAGTTACAGAAACTAATTGTAAAGTTGTCTTGTAAAGTTCACAGCGAGAAAGTAAAGTGTACGGACTGTATTACGGTTTCTCAGTTCATCTAGATTTGTTTAAGAACTAGTACTTTATGGAACTAGTTTTTAATGAAATCTTATAGCTGTAACCTGCTACTAACTCTAGTGGTTTTTTTTATAAGAGTCCGTCGGACCGAATTGCCCATACAAACGTAATACCAAAATAAATCGTAATTTAAACACAATTTAATCAAATTCGAATTTCATCCAAAATACTTCACTGGAAATAATTGTTAGTGAATGTAATTTTTTATAACTTTACGAAGTTTCGACCGGTTTTCCGGTCGTTTATTTCCAGTAAAGTACCTAGTAGTAGATGAAATGAGAGTAGGTAGGAACTTAGATTAACAGTCTCCGAATCCGAATAATAACACAATTTGATTAAATTGTGTTTAAATTACGATTTATTTTGGTATTGCGTTTATATGGGCAATTCAGCGTCCACCGAACTCTTAAAGCGACGCCTCAATTTATCCTAACTTCATGGATATAAGGCCTCAAAATACCACGGCTATCTTCAGAACAATATTCGTAAGATAACATAATTTTAGTAAGAACTAAATAATTTTATTAGGAGGTCTGAAGAAAATTTCATTTTGCCATAGCAATAATCTATCCCCCTATTACATGGGACCAAAAATATATAATATGTTATTGGTTTTTTGAAGTGAAAAATTCTTTAGGCGCGTTGAGCAGTTTTTGGTTGAACAAAAATCATGGAACTCGCATCATCGTCACCGAACACTTTCCATGAGCTATATGTATACTGTGTATATTTGTGTACTTTCTGGGTGTATATATGTGTAGCCTTTGGAAGCTTTCAACACCAGGGGTATCACTCGCGCGTTGCCGACCCTGTAAATTAAGGAGGAAAGGTTGAGCTGGCAGCATAGGGGACATACTGTCATGCATGACAGCGGCGGTAACAAAACACCACCGGTCCCCACTGCCAACACAATGCTTCCTCGCGGAGCTCTGACGCCCTTGCCCACCCTTAGGAATACAACTTAATACGGAGCTATGTTATTTGGCTACGATTTTCTGCAAGGTGGAGGTACTTCCCCAGTCGGGCAGCTCCAATTATGAGTGAAATTATTCGATTCCACAATGCCTACCTCTCTTACTTCTCTTCTATGAAATTCTCAGTAGCAGCTCGATGTTTATAATTTAAATTGGATTTGTACCTGTTAATGACAATAAGCTCGCACCCTTTACATGGTACGTAACATACTCGCGAACTGTGGGTGTACAGCAGAACACCTCTGCCTAACCCTTCGGAGAATGAAGGAGTGATGATTAGTTTTCTCACCAAACAATTACACAACCGAAACATATTTTTATATTTTCAACTCGTTTATTTTCTCCTTTTCGTTCCCACTTATCACCGTAACCATTGAAGGGCCTAACCCTCGAAATGTCGAGAAAAATAAAATTCTTTTTACCAATACTTCTGTGTAACAAATAATTTCCTGCACATTGTTAGGTTGTCGAGAGCAGAACGCCTCTGTGCAGACGTTTGAAATCGTCTGTGGGGTACCTGAGTACTCCGATCGAGTACATCTTGTGTGACTTTGATTTGGATGTTGAAGGACTTCGATCATAAAGGGTGCGAAGTGTGAAAGATGCTTGAGCGACTTCGAGCAATTTTATACTTTCCTATCAAATTTTCGGTGGTCTTTTCTCTTTACTAAGAAGTGGAACTCTTTGATGACGTATATATATATTTTACGATGTATAATCTGACAGTCTTCAATGGTCGAGTGAATAGGTTTTTGCTGAGTAAGCGTGCACCATCGTGGACTAGATGAAGCGGGGTAATATAAGCCCATAACAAAACATACTTTTTCCTTGAAGGGTTTACAGAGGTGTAACATATACATTTCACCGAAGTGTCGATTAGAATCTTTTAGAAAACCGAAAAATCAATTTGTTCGATCTGGAAATCGATCCCACATTCAGCAGACGCGCTTCCTACCTCCAGTTAACCACTGGTGTTGCTGGCGTCCATAGACATGTCACTTACCATATGATGTCCTGTTTGCTTGTTAATTATCTTATTTTAAAAATAAATAAAAATCTTTATATCAATATAAAGATTTTTGCTCAGTGGTAGGATCGTTTAGGGTCTGACTGGCTGACTGACCACCCTTACGTCAGAGTCTGTCATAAAGCACCTTGGTGTGTGTTTCGACTTTTGCGGGTTACAGCCAGTTCCTCCTCGGTGGCTACGGCTCTGGTCTGTCAGTCCGTAGGGGCACATAAGGCTCGGCAATGCGCAATCAGCAACTCCTTTGGTACTGGTTTACAGACATAAAAAATTTAAAAAAGACTCCTACAGCTAAGTATATTATATTCGTCTTCCGCCAGGCAATTTGGCTGGGACACGGTGACAGCCTTCTCCCAGAACGAGGAAATCTACTCGCTGGCTGTCAACGAGCTAGTGACCCAGCTAGAAGCTGCCAACATCACCTGCGCGGCTTCCATCACGTTCGCGGAGTCGGACTTTAAGGAGCAGTTGCAGCAACTCAAGGTAAGAAGTTATAAATTATGAAATTATATTTATTTATTTATTGTAAAGAAGATTTACAGACAAATAACATCAGAAACATCGAGAAACATAAATAATCCAGTTCCAATCAAAATTCTTACAGATAAAAACGCTATTTATCTCACAAATAGATCTTTTATACTCTTTTACGAGTCAATGTATTTTTTTTTTCAAACTAGATGACGCCAGCCGTTTGTTACTGACGACCTCTGAGAACAAACACCGAAACAAATTCAGAAAAATTCAGAAATCATCGTCTTTTTTGAAGTCCAGACAATGCAATATGTGTTACAATGTCAAGGGCAATGTCTGAGATGGCCTTTGAAGAAGGAGTCATAGCAGCTTTTCATGTGCAAGAATAATTGCTTTATTAGGTCTAGTGATCCTAAGCGCGACTGGTGCGCTAGAGATTCTGGTTTCTAATCAACTATAACCCATCCCGTCTTATTAGGGGAGGAGATTCGTGCCCAGTAAATCACTTGATGATAATAACATATATACCTGTATTCCCCGAAGGGTTAGGCACAGGTGTACAATAACGGTACAAATCAATTACAATAATTAAAAACAATATTACCTACAATATAATAAAATTATACAATAGGATAAATCTCGCTCACAAAAACGCAAACACCGATTTACCACACAGATTTACCCCCCCCCCCATGTAATAGGGGGCGAGCCTATTACCATTAACCGAGCACAAATCCAGACTCCGAGATGTTACTGAGAATTTCATAGAAACACCCAAAAACTCTTTGTACGATCTGGGATTCCAACTCAAGGCAGTCTAATAATAAACAACAGTAAATGACGATTGGATTTATCCTCTGTAGTCAATCCGCCAATGCAGTTTAAACGCAATGCAATTTGGTACCTACGTCAACCGAATCAATCAATACAGATTGATTGTGACAACACGGCCGAAGTTGAGGGTAGTCCAATTGAGGGCAATACTGGAACTAACCTACATAGGAATTCACTGTTGGCACAGCTACGTCTACTCTCAAACTTAATGTCAATCAGATACAACACTGTGCCATGTTTTTGGGGTTTTGATTTTAATTATGTAAATTACCTTGAAATAAAACTACTTTTTACGGATTTTATCGCGTTATATTGATTTTATATGATTCCCGATGTTTCGGATCCTTTACAGCATCCATGGTCACGGGTAGATTAAGTTGTTGGACGTTTAATGTTGCAATTACTAACAGCTACATTACATTTTTGTTAATTATTGGCGATCCGATTCACGCAGAACGAGCTCACCGTATCCTTCGGTCTTGCAGTTTTAGGTTAGGATTTTGATTTAATGGAATCCATAATGGGGTTCCAAGCAAGTGGTAAGCCCCAGCCATCTTCTCTATTGAAATTTATACAATAGAAATTAAGTTTAATCCGTAAATGATCAATTTTATACTTTGATTTTACTACTGAATACTTAATACAGTATTATTATTACTTATTGTTCCGGGTCTGGGCGTATGTGTATGTAAGAATTTGTGTTTGTACAATAATGTTGTATAAAAAGGCACATCTAATCCCTTCATACATAAAAGACTTTATTTTTCAGCAAAAACAAATCCTGTTTGCTCGTATGTATAAATAGACATCCACTGTCACGGCCACCTTTTTAATGTTGGTTAAAAAGAACGTACTTAATTATACTTTTTAAAAGCACCCAATTGAAAATATATATGAGATACCAGTATCTTTAATTAAGTATATTGAAATACTTCTACGGATTTTATCGCGTTGTATTTGTATTAACTGTTGTAATAATTTTTTGCTTGCCTGGTGTAAGATCTTGGCGCTTCCTCGTCGATTGTACTTTCTTGGTGAAATTTTGGCACAAGTAGGAATGATGTTGTCGTCTCTGCATGTCTCCAAGAAATTCAAAGATGTTGTAAATCTTGTGAGCTTTGTCTTGAGATCTTGCAACTGGCGTATTTTATTAGCACAAGGCAGTTTGTACTGGCTAACATACTGGTTTCTGACACTTACGCGAATATTAGGCATTGAAATAAATCTACTTTAATACAACGAGAAAAAATCCGTAAAAATATTTTTATTTCAATGTCTAATATTCGCGTAAGTGTTAGAAACCAGTACCTATTTAATTAAGTACGTTGAAGTTAACCATTCTAGTTACGTAAGTAAGTGCTATCACTCAACCAGCTAAAATAGCAAGCCATTCCCAAGATCCGCCAATATCAGGCGTTGAAAGCAATTTGCCACATAATACATGCAATATGGAGTCTTCAGGTAATTGATTGAACCCTCAGCCTGCCAAGCATATAATGAACTAAGTTTGACAAATTATATTGACTTCAAGACGCCACCAGGGTTAGTTAAACATTGGGAATAGCTAAGTTTAAAATTGCTTATTTCTATGGAGAAAGTTGAAAACTTACGTACTCGCTTGCTTCGCTGGCTTCGAAATATGTTTAAGTGAAATAAAGTTTCAACTATCGTTGAATAACTAAACAGTTCACTCAGGGCTTGTAATGGAAAACGCACGCCATGTTGAGCTGTGAGCTCACTTCCCCACTTTAGAAAAAAGCAGCGCTTTTTCCAGGTTTTTTATTTCTTCATAATATTCCAATGACTGCCGGTAAGATTTTTTTCAGGTTTTGAAAAGACACTACGAACAAGCTTTGTTTCGCAAGTAAATAAAATTAACGGACTCAAAGTACGCCCAGGCTCGAAACAAAGGTCTTTGGATGACACAAATGTTTGTCTTGAATGAGAATCGAGCCTACGACACTCTGTGTAAGAAGGGAGGTCACTAAAACGAACGTATGCTCCAGAATGCGTGTTGCATGTCTCTGAGCTGTGTATATCTCAATCGTATGATTCTTACTGATTACGTGAATACTGCCTCGTTAGTTTAATGGACCTGAGCACGACTGCTACGCTAGAGGACTTGGGTTCGATTCCCAGGTCGAGCAAAGTGTTATTGGGTTTTTCTATGAAATTCTCAATAACAACTCGGATTTTGGAATTTGCGTCCAGTTCATAACAATAGGCTCGCCCCCTATTACATGGGACCTAAAACATACCGGTGAACTGTGGGTGTATAGTACGCCTCTGGTGGCGAACTGTGGGTGTACATTGCACGCCTCTGCCTAACCCTTCTGATGATGATATGTATTTGCACGCGAATACCTACTATGATTCATCATCATCATCAGCCTATAGCAGTCCACTGCTGGACGTAGGCCTCCCCCAATTTGCGCCATTTCACCCTGTCCTCGGCTTGTCGCATCCGGCTTCCGCCCGCAACCTTTCGCAAATCATCACTCCATCTTGCCGGAGGGTGTACTTCGATTACATAATAATATTTACTATCATATAATTAACTGTACCTCGCGGTTCTACCCGCATTCACCCAGTTTTCCCAACCCAACATAAAACAATAAACATCTAATTTGAATTCATCTAAAGAATACTTACAAAATTTTTGAAAATAAAGAATTGTCCCAACAAATATAAAAGGTGATGCAAAATATCTGAGTAAATATTTATGTAAATATGAATCAAGCGAACCTCTTGAATTGAACAAGTTTACTGCGTCAAACTGAATACGAAATAACAAAAACAATGTCCTTTTGTTTTAGTCTACGAGTAGAATAGCCTTTTAAAAGAAATTGTAATATATTACTTAGAATTTTCAAAGAAAAATATCTAATCTGAGAGACGTGAATATATAAATTCGCATTTAAAATATTGTTGTACTAGCTATGTTAGTACATAAATAGTGCTTTACGATTGTTCTCTTTTTGTTTAATGGGATAGGAGGGCAAACGAGCAGACAGATCGCCTGATGGTAAGCGATTACCGCCGCCCATGGACACCCGCAACACCAGAGGAGTCACGAGTGCGTTGCCGACCTTTTAAAAGGGGATTGGGCCTCCGATAACCTCACTCACTCGGCGAAACACAACGTAAGCGTTGTTTAACGCCGGTTTTCTGTGAGGCCGTGGTATCATTCTGGTTGAGCCGGCCCGTTCGTGCCGAAGCATGGCTCTCCCACGTAAAAAACGTTGTTCCCAAACCTGGGAATTCCCAAAGTGAATCCATGGATACTTTCATTATACACAGCTAACTCTCAATGTTACAAAAAACTGCTTTTGCTGGTTTTACAAAGGCTATCGGATCACAGACTTCTGTATAACTACAAAAACTGACTGACGCTTACGCGAATAATATACATTGAAATATGTTTAGTAGGAACGTTTTTAATTTTTTAGGATTTTATGGCATTATATTAATATTATCTGATTCCCGACTTTCCGAATCCTTTAAAGCATCCATGGTAGAATGAGGTCTTGGACGTCTTAATGTTAAAATTACTAACAACTACATCGGGCCCGGCAAACGCTATCTTGGCCCTGTATCATCGTTTTCCTGCCCGTGTGCCAGTTTATTTGTGGTCGGCGCAGCATGTCCTTTTCTTCCATTCATCCTAATCAGCCGTCACCTCAATCATTCACTCCCTTTCCCATGTCCTGCCCTGTTTATCTATACTTATAATAAATCTGTAGAGAGGTCAATTCTGTACATGAAATATATTTTCAAAATAACTATCAGCGGGTGATTAGTGATCGATACTGACGCCAAAATGCAATCAGTAAAAATTTTGTCTGTCTGTCTGTTCGTTATAGAAACAAAAACCACTCGACGGATTTCAACGAAACTTGGTACAATTGTTCTTCATACTCCTGGGCAGGTTATAGTATACTTTTCATCACGCTACGATCAATACGAGCAGAGCAGTGAAGGGAAATGTTGGGAAAATGAGTGATTCATGAGAAAGGTTTCAAGCTATAAAACATCACGCTACAACTTAGGAACGGGGCAACGCGGGTGAAACCGCGGGCGAAGAACTAGGGAACAAAGTAACTATTCCACGCGGACGAAGTCGCTGGCAAAAGCTAGTAAAAAAATAAAATTGTAGAACCCGATTGCGGTTGCAACAAATCAAAGATTATAAAAAACGGTCCAACCGTTCTCGAGTTATGTGTTGTAACAAACCCGACTTTGTTTTATTTAAATAGATATCAATATGACTCGATAAAGTAAAAAGTAGTTTTATTACAATAAAAAACAGATAATACAATTTAATCTCACAAAGGTCGTTCGGAAACCAACATTGTTTGGCTCCGACCTCAAAGCAAAAGTTGCTACAACTTTGCCTAGCTATTGTTTACAGCCGCAACCCACAATAGCTACTTTAAAATTACTCCTGAAAGCATTCTCAGGCATTAATAAATCAAAAATTAATTAATTAAATGTTGCGAGTTTATTTTGGGTTTTCTGTCTGTACGTAACTTAGATTAGCAGACGAAGCAGCATCTTTATCTGTTTTTTTGTATACAATTATCTAGTTCCTCAAGCGTTTCCCTCAAAATATTAGGATACGTTATCGCTTACCACTTTGGTCAGAATAAGAATAAATTCTACATACCATCACGCCTGTGGGGTTAGGCAGGGGTGCACCAATGTGCACCCACAGTTCGCCGTTATGTTTAGGTCCCATGCAATAGAGGGTGAGCCTATTACCATTAACCCGGCACAAATCCAGACTCCGAGCTGCTACTGAGAATTTTATAGAAAATTTCAATAGCACTGCTCGACCTGGGAATGGAACCCAAGACCTCTAGCGTAGCAGTCGGGCTTAGGACCACTAGACTAATGAGGCAGTCTATTAATTCTAATTGGGAATATATTAAAATTGACTTGTAAAAGTCAGATGCTGTCAGATATTGTTTACCGAATCAAATCAAATCAAATCATTTAATCAAATACTACATGACAAAATATTTGCTAGTAACAAAGCCTTACTTGAATATAATAATATTGTCCTTAAAAGTAAAGTAAAGTCGTAAAGTACAGTAAAGTGATGGTTCTTAAAAGATCTATTTACTTAAATAAGTATCATTTAAGATGACAAACAAGTATACCGTGATGGTAAACGGTAACCGCTGCCTATAGAGGCCAGCAACACCAGTGGTACCTACCACTCGCGTGTTGTCATCTTGAGAGCTCTATTTTATGGATTAAGTTGGCAAACGAGCTGACAATCCACCTGGTGGTAAGTAGTCTTCGTCGCCCATGGACACCTGCAACACCAGAGGAGTTGCTGATGCGTTGCAGATCCTTAAGAGCCCCTACAGACTACAGACTGCCAGAGCCGCAGCAACCGAGGGGAATTGGCTTTTCGTGCGAAAGTCGAAACTCACACCAAGTGCTTTACGACAACCTCGCAACGACGTAAGAGTGGTCACCAGCCAGCTATACCCCAAGAGTTCCTACCACCAAGCAAGTCAGATATTTTCGACAGAGAATATTCCACAATGCAGACGAATTCAGCAACAGATTCTATCCACCTCAAAAATATCTATTATTTTATAATATTGAGGACCGATTTTTCCATTGCCAGGTAACTTTATCGGAGGAATCTATTTGAATTTTTGAGTTTTTCTACACAAAATCTGTCAAACGTAAATTTTACGAAAAATCGGTCCTTAAACACGTAAAACACACATGATTGTAAAGATTAAACCTGACTTGGAGTCTCACAATACAAATAAACAGACGACAGAAGCGTTATTTGCACTTCGCACTCTGTTAGATATGCAAACGGGGAACAGTACTTACACATTACATGGTAACATAAAAACATAAACATACTATCACGCCTGTATTCGCAGCTGGGATAGACAGTGGTGTACTAATTTCCACTCACAGATCGCCGGTTTGTTTAGGTCCCATGTAATAGGGGGCGAGCATATTCTCATTAGCTGGGCACGGCGGTAGCCTAATGGCTAGAGCGTCGGACTTGCGATCAAGTGGTTGCCGTTTCGAAACCCAGCCATTGCACTACCGACATGAACCTACTCGTAACATTTAATTTCATAGAAAAACCCATTAACACTTGCACTCGACCTGAGAATCGAACCCAGGACCTAAAGTGTAGCAGACGCGCTCAGGACCACTAGGCTAATGGGGAAGGATTAATCAATAATCAATTTTGAAATTAAAATCTGTTATGAATGATTTTACCACACTTTTTTAGGATTTTCGTTCCCTCCCGTATACGACACGGTTTCTGTCATAGTAAATTGAAAATTATGATACTCTCTAACGTGGTATGACACTGAAATATTTGCTGAAATATAGAAAAGCACAAAAGTATGGCGTTAAGTCTGTAATGCTGTTTTTGTGTATAGATATTGTAAGGACCTTTTTACAAGTCAATCTATACTAATATTATATAGCTGAAGAGTTTGTTTGTTTGTTTGAACGCTCAGGAATTACTGTTTGGAATTGAAAAATTATTTTTATGATGGATAATCCATTTATCGAGGAATGTTATAGGTTATATAACATCACGCTACGCCTCTTAGGAACGCTAGTGTTTTATATATTTAACTAGATGGCACTGGCATTTCATAACTGACGACCTCTGTGAAGAAACACCGAAACCAACTCAGAGAATCATGGTCTCTTTTAAAAGTCCATACAGTAGTAGCAAATATATGAATTACGATGCAAGGCAATGTCTGAAATAGGCTTTTGAAGAAAGAGCCATAGCGAATTTGAGTAGACCAGTCTCTCCTGATGGCACATATGCATTAGGCATTGTGTAGCTTGACTCGACCATAATCTAAGGAGCATAGAGCTGTGAGGTATTAAAAATAGACATGTAGAAAATAATGCTTCCTTCTTAATTGAAGTTGGTTAAAAATGGTGCTGATGTCTGTTTTGTATATAGCACGATATTAATTTTGACATCATAGATACTTATCTCTGATCGTTACATTATTGAGTCAGGAAATAATATATCCGTACCTATATACGCGTATACCTACTGGCCATTTAGGGGCCGCGTCCACGAGTGAGAGAATCGCGGCGAGAGAGGGTATAGAAATACGTGGCACGACAATAATATAGCCGCGATTCTCGCTTAGGCGACGTAATCAGTTACCCCAAGTCCCAAATGAAATATAGGGAAGTAGTTACAAGTAGTAGTTTACAATTTCGGTACTGGAATAGAACCGGCTTCAAGTACCAATATCTTTTTTTTTATGGGATAGGAGGGCAAACGAGCAGACGGATCGTCTGATGGTAAGCGATTACTGCCGACCTTTTAAAAGGGGATTGGGCCTCCGGTAACCTCACTCACTCGGCGAAACACAACGTAAGCGTTGTTTAACGCCGGTTTTCTTTGAGGCCGTGGTATCACTCCGGTCGAGCCGGCCCATTCGTGCCGAAGCATGGCTCTCCCACGTAAAAAAAAAAATCACACTCGTACAGTAATTTCAACCTTTAATTTAATTTTTAATGTCAACTAAATAAGACATTCTGTCTCTACTAGGAGTTGGACACTCGAATCATTATCGGCAGTTTCTCCCAGGAGATGATACCGAAGATATTCTGTGAGGTGAGTTGCCTTCAAATTTTGTATGATCTTGAATACCTACTTAAATCATGGTTATATATACTCCAAGCAATATAGCAACGAAGAGTTTAGAATTCGATTTTTGGTAGTGTGTACGCAAAATTCAAGTGTATTTAATTTTCACTGACAGACTAAAACCTAAACCTTCGCGGGGCCAACATGGATGGGATTAACCCAGGAGCGTGGATAGTGGAAATACAACAGAGAGGCCTATACCCAGCAGTGGGTGAAATAGACCATATGATGTGATCTTATACAAAAAAACTTCATATAATGCAAATCGACTTTTAATCTGGTAATGTAGTAAGTGTGCGGTGTTTGTGAGATCGCAGGCGTTCAGACTGGGCATGTTCGGCGCGGAGTACGCGTGGCTGGTGTCGGGCATGCCCCCGCGCATCCGCGGCGCTCCGCCCTGTGCGCGCCCGCAGCTCGCCCGCGCACTCGAGGGACTCGTCACCGTCACCGCGCACCGAGGAATCGTGGGAGACGCTGCCTCATTCTCTGGTTTGGTGAGTATCTCAAGCTTTTTCACATCATTAAAATTTTTATGACTACTGACGAATACTCATACTCCCGAGATTGAAGAGATAAAGATCGCTGGCAATCGTTAAATGCAAGCGGCCTTTATCCAGCAGTCGACCTCTTTTTGGCTGATATTATGCTCATTAGTCCAGTGCTCCCAGGCGTGAATCCCCAGGTCGAGCAGTGTTATTGGATTTTTCTATGAAATTCTCAGTAGCAGCAGTCTCTAAACATACTGGCGAACTGTGGGTGTCCATAAATTATGCCTCTGCCTAACCCTTGGGAGAATACCTACAGGCGTGATGGTATGTTTCATGTTTAATATGACTCCTTGGATCTCATTTTTGTACGTTTACAAAAAATAATGTATGTAATAGCGGCGGTGGCTTAATGGCTAGGGCGTCAGACTGGCGATCATATGGTTGCTGGTTCGAAACCCACCCATTACACGAGGGGTTAACCAGAATACTAGTACTAATACGACCCACATTACTAATAAGCTTTTTTTTTTCAAAAAATAATCCCTAATTATTCACATTGCACCTTAGCCAATTATTCAAGCATCATCTGACTGCCTCATGATCTTTACTTTTTCCAAATGATGTTAGGGCCGGTTTCTAGTCTAAACCACGGTATTATTATTGCCATACGCCTAAAAGTCTTACCATAAACTAATGAATATTAATCACATAATATGTGCAGCTGGTTGCTAAAAATAAAGACAAATCCCTGAGTATTTTCCTCTATAAAATGCATCGAAAACAAAAAACATTTGCACTCCACACAGCATTGCTTTAAAGATCGCAGTCGTACACTACATGTTTTATTTATACCCACTTTCCCGAAGCATCGGGAAGAAATAAATCTCATAGACATTGATTCCAACTGTGTCGAGTCCAACACTTTATTTTTCTTTTGTTTTAAGAGCCACTACAATCAACGAACGGTCTGTCTTAATTTCTCCGCACCTATACGTTAAATATAAACATTACGTAATATCTGCTTATGAAGCAACAAATTAATCGATTCTGAAATCCTTTCACTAATTATCCCCGAATGCCGTTGGTATATTTTACTTGACCATTGACCTTGATCACAAGGTTGATAGCGGAAACTAGCATTGAATATAAAAAAATACACCTCTGTTAATGATTGGCTTGGTGTGCTCCTAAATTAAAAAAAAACATTACTTTTTCAGACGAACGAAATGTTTCACCGAGAAATGGAAGCAGCTGGGGTTGCGGTCTCACCTTACGCTCCTCAGACGTATGACGCAGTCTGGGCTATTGCCCTAGCCCTGAGCAAGGCGGAACAACTCTGGAGGTCCTTAGGCAATAGGAAAATAAATGGCACGAACATCAGACTTGGGCTCAGCCATTTTGATTACGATAGACAGGATATGGCGAAAGAATTCTTGGATCAGCTTGCAAACCTCAGTTTTGTTGGTGTTTCGGTAAGTTGTATTAACTACTAGCTGATTCAGCAGACGATGTCCTATTCGATTTTTTTTGAGTTCAAGTTCAAGTTCAAATGTTTTTATTTCAAATAAGCTTTTACAAGCGTTTATGAAACGTTAATAAATCTAGTTGCACGGTTCCAAAAAAGTTGATCCTATGGAGAAGATTCCGGCAAGAAACTCCATGGACACTCTTTTTAAAATAATTTGTAGCATACACAACATCTTCAAGTAGGTACAATAGTGCAATAACAGGATGTGCTGACATTTATTTAATGTCCAAGTTGGACCAAATACAAAACATCATATTCATAAAAAAAACCATAGAAAAAAGGACAGGATTTTTAAATTTTTGAAGCACATTACAAAAAATGTGAAACACCATTTTGTTGTGTTAACAGTCATTGAAATTACAATGACATCAAAAAACCTAATTGCCTACCCAATACTTATATTAATATTTTTAATATTGTATGCCAAATAGACCCTGTGCATCTAACATCTAAATGTAATGGTATCAAAATATGTATTATGGATTTCTACTAGGTACTTATCTAAACTGAACGAGATGATCTCGTTTAATATTTACATCACAATATGTGTCATCTAACCTAGGTAGACAATGCGCGCGGCTCTAATTATTTAAGTGTGTGGTTAGGTCTAAATTAGCATAGATTTGAATATTCAGCAACAGAAGCAGCCTAAAACATAGGATTACATTATACCTGCGTAATTAATGTTGATAAATGATGTGTGTTCAATTAATGTATGGCAAATTCGCTTTATTATAAACTATAACTAACGTTCGTCTTGGCTTAGCAGGTATTCTTTCCCCGAAGAATATCTACTAATTAACCTGTCAGGCAACAATTAGCAAATACAATGGAAAAGTATTAGGGCTTAATAAATTATTATAATTCATTGTAATCTAAGTGTCAGAAACCAGAAAGTTCTAGGATATACGCGTTTCAAGTTTTTAGTTGGGATTAAGAGAGGATACTCTGTCCCTTTCCCGCAAAACAAGTGTTAGTATATGACTTGACGTCACATGTTAGATACTATAGTGCGCTCTCTGTCTAGCATGAAATTAAAATGCTTACAATTTCCTCATTTTTTAACCCGATTTTAAAATGATTACTGTAGATCGGCTCTATTTGTGATAAACTTTTTCATGAGGCCATTAAAGTAAACATTTAGCCTATTGTTCCAACACGTCACGGTTTCTTTATATCACCTATTTGTCGTAAATAAGCACTGTTTACGTATTTCTTTTGCAATACATACTGTTTGTGTTTTCAGGGCCCTGTTTCATTCAACGGAGCAGACAGGATAGGCACGTCCGCTTTCTACCAAATTCAAAGTGAGTTCTTTTGTTTTGGCATATGAATAATATATAAGGTAGAAATTAATATTAGATACAGGTAGAAGTGTATCTACTGTTGGGTTTATAATGTCCCTTGCGAGAGCGTACGAGTAGCGTACGTATAAGACGTATTGCATTCACGAGTCCGCGAATCTTATATCCCCACAGTTTTCTTCAGCAGCTGCTTTTTAGAAATTTAGAATTCATCGACAATAAAAACTATTTTTGGATGTCCTTTTTTATGGTGCGGAAAATCCTCAAGAATCGTCCCGTCGTCTGGGGAGGCTGCAGGGTATATCCCGATCTACTTGATAAAAATCACACTTTCATTATCTCACGTTGCGACTCCTCACCGTGATCAAAGACTCCGTAGGTGCCGCATCATGATAACGGCGTAATTTTTAGGTTATAAGAAAGAGATGGCGCTATTAAATCTTTATTTAATTTTTTTTTTTACCATTTTCAGATCACATTCGCCACGACTCTAACAATTGGTTGAGTACGCTGGTCTAATCTATAACAATCTTATTCCAGGCGGGAGACCAAAGACGGTAGCTCTGTACACTCACGGCAGGGAGATGACTTGCACCGAGTGTGCGCGGCCGCAGTGGGCCGGCGGGGTCCCCGCGGCTCGGAGGGTCCTGGTCCTACGAGTGGACTCCGTGTGGGCCCCCGCCAGGATGGCGGTTGCTGCGCTCGCCGCTTTAGGGGTGGCGTTGGCGCTGGCTTTTTTGGTTTTCAACTTGCACTATAGCAAACGAAGGTTAGCTATTCATACTTCTACAGTAGGGCCGAAATAAGGACATTAGGCTAATTGGCTGATTAATTTTTTTACCCTTACGACAAAATTCATCATAAATCATAATCGATCAACAAAAACAAATTTATAATCTCTATTTTATTGAAGGAAAAATTCGATCTGGCGGGTGGGACTCGCGATGGCTTAGAGCTTATAGCTTCTGGTGTATCTAACCAAAAGACGCAGGTTCGAATCCTGCCCGCGGTCGATTTTTTCCTTCACTAAAATAACTTAATCTTAGCAGGGAAAATGAAAAAAAAATCACAGAAATTCAAAAATCAAAATTAAAATCGACTCAAAAATAAGGAAGTTACATTTTAGCATTTTAATTTTATGCAAGACAGAGTGCGCACTAGGTATAGGAGTTTCATCAAATTTTCCGTATCCCACACAAATTCTTTATATAAATAACATGGAAAAGAGACGAAGCATCCCTTCTCAATCAAAAACTTTAAAAACATATCTCAGAACCTTATGAGTTAATTAAAATTATTTTTTCAGTATACAAAATGTAATCACCACATAGTATAACTAATAAAGTCACTGTCGCTGTCTGTCCATCCCTATGTATGCATCCCTATGTATGTATTGTAAATCTTTAAAACTACGCAACGGATTTTGAAGCGGTTTTTTTTAATAGATAGAGTGATTCAAGAGGAAGGTTTTAAGCTATTTAACATTACGCTACGGCTCTTAGGAATGGGGCAACGCGGGTGAAACCGCGGGCGGGCCGCTAGTAAGTTATATTTTACTATGCTTAGATTTTGAATAAATCAAACACCAGTCAACTGGGGTCGAAAATGTTTCGCATCTGAGATTATTGTCCTAATTGACTTTGATATTTTTGCACAAAAACACCCAGTCATGATAATTTTCAAATTTCAGATCGATAAAGCTGTCATCTCCCCGACTAAACAACATGACGCTGATTGGCTGCGTGTTAGTGTACACCGCAGTCGCACTGCTGGGCGTGGACAACGCCACGTTGCCGTCCTACGTGCCCTTCTCCGCTATGTGCACCGTGAGCATATTATCAAATATCTCCTATTATTTTTAAAGGTCTCCGCTACTGGAGTTCCTTAGGGCTGGTACCACCACATTGCCAAATATTGTGCCGGTAAGCAATAATATGACATATACATACCGGCGAAACATCACGCCTGTATTCCCCAAAGGGTTAGGCACAGCTGTACTTATCAAATCAAATCAAAATGTTTTATTTCCAATTAGACAAGTGAAATTGGTACTTTTGAAAAGTCAAAATTACATGCATGGTTCCTAAAAGTGGGTCATATGGAGAAGAGCCGGCAAGAAACTCCATAGATACTCAAAAAAATCATTATTACAATATTATGCATTACAACTTTGTTCCAAATAGTTGCTGAGCATTCTGCAGTTCGATGTATAAGATTTATTCATCATACAAAAAAATTATGTACACAGTTCGCCGGTATGTTTGGCCTCCCATGTAATAGGAGGCGAGCCTATTGCCGGGCACACTCCGAGCACCATATATAGTTTCATACAAAAACCCAATAACACTTTTCTCGACCTGGGAATCGAACCCAGTAGTGTAAACATATTTTATAAACGAAAATTACATCCTAGCTCTTATTCACTTAGCTGGAAGTCTCGATGCATGGGAAGTTCCCTAAATTTTGACGTGAACAAAATTACCTACCAGAAATCCTAATTTGAGATGTTTTTATATTTTTAGGGCAGAGTGTACATTCTATCAGCTGGATTCTCCCTGGCTTTTGGCTCTATGTTCGCGAAGACCTATAGAGTTCACAGAATATTTATTAGGTAAGATTTTTATACTTATTTAAATTCAGATGGACACCAGTTACTCTCCCTTACCTCTATTATTTGTATTGAAACCTACACTTTGGGCTTTCAAATAAATATTTTACAGATTTAACTGCATCGTTTCGTTTAGATAACTGTTTATTTTTATAGTAGAAGAAAGAAACGTTTATAATTTATATAAACGTTAGATAAATCCTATAACATACATAATCAACCCGTGTTAATTAACTATTTAATACGCACCTTGCCTTGGGTTCGAACTCGAGACCTTTGACTTGACAGTCCAACGGTCATACCACTAGGCTATCACTGGTTCTTCCTATATTTATAAATCCTATATTTTACCATATAGTGCTTTTCAGCAACCGCAGTGGGGTATGCAAAACTAAGTTGCTTCAAGACACGCCCTTAATATCTCTCGTGTGCGCGCTGTTGGTGATCGATGGTATGATAGTCACACTATGGGCCATGCTGGACCCCATGGAGCGCCACCTGAAGAACCTAACCACGGAGATTAGCACCACTGATAGAAGCGTAATTTATCAACCCCAGGTTCGTATCTACTCTAATTCCGTCTGATTAAAGTTAGCGCTACAGTTAGCAATTTTAATCGCGAAGACATTCTTTCCTTACTTCTGATAACATTTCCTAAGTCCCAAGCTGCTGCTTAGAATTAAAATATAAAAAAATGAGAAAAATTGTCAAAAGCAGATTCGATTGATCCGAAGACCACAACGATAACTGGAAAAGGGACCTTTGATGGCACACACTCCTAATATTTCATAAAATATATTTTCCAGATAGAAGTCTGCAAATCTCAAAACACGACCGGCTGGCTGTGCGCCCTCTACGCGTACAAAGGTCTATTGCTCATCGTCGGAGTCTACATGGCTTGGGAGACCAGGAACGTGAAGATTTCTGCGCTCAACGACTCCAAATACATCGGCATCAGCGTGTATTCAGTCGTCATAACCAGCGCTAGTGTTGTCGTCATAGGAACTATCATATCTGAGAGAGCTACCCTAGCCTATATTTCGATAACGAGCCTAATTTTGATAACAACTACTTCAACTTTATGTTTGCTGTTCCTGCCCAAGATTGTCGCTATTAGGAGTAATGGTAAGTTTTCCATGATTGTATGTACTGATATACAGACGAACTGGTAAAGGTCGCTCGGAGTCGTTGCATGTAGGCGGCGTATCGACGGTCCTTGTGGAAGGGGAGGCCGCAGAGTTCGCAGCAAAAACTTTAATTGGTGTTAGGTTAGTGAGTTAGACACTCTTAGATGAGGTGCTGTTGTATGATTCACTTAAAAAGCAGAATCATTAAAAATCATAAGATATGTCTAAAATATAGCCTTCGGTTACACTTACGGGCCAGAACGATTTACGTAATGTAACTCCGCTTGTAGGCGGCTGCGTGTCAAGATAAAACATGCTCCAGCATTTTATATTTAGATCTCCAGCAATACAATGAAATGAAATATGAAAACTGCATCCAAGTTTTTTGTGATGCACGTAGACATTCAGACAGACACAAAAATTCTAAAGATATTTTTTTTTACTTCTATTGCCCTTATAAAGATCCCTCATGTTATTTTTTCTTACATATCTCCTATGTCCAAACATCGACCGGTTGGAATTTTATTATTATTATAGAACCTATTATTTAATTAGTCCCTTTTTCAGCTGAAGAAGACCCCGTAATCCAAAGCATGGGCCTAAGACTAGAATGTAAGACGAGAAGATTCGTGACAGATGAAACCCAAGAGCTGCACTTCAGAATAGAAATCCAGAACAAAGTGTATAAAAGAGAGGTGGCCGCGTTGGACAAAGAGATAGGGAGACTTGAGAAGCTTCTGGCAGAACCCCTGGATTCAGCCAGCGGGTCAAATGCGTCCCTATCCTTACACAAAAGAGTAAGTACTATTAGAATAATCTGCCATTTAACAGTAGACTCTCCAAGATCGTTAAAAATTGCAGTTTGTTTTGATGATGAAAGCCAGATCCTTATTTGCAAGATAAAATGTTCAAATATGCTGAAGCTACAAATTTTATATTTTACAGACTGAACTGAACACAGTAGAAGAAGAGGGCCTAGCGCACGCCGATAATGACAGGCGCACTCCCAGCATCAGTGGAGGCTTGCCAATGCTGCTTCTCTCCGTCCTCCCGCCAGTCATCCCTCGCGCAAGCTGGCCCTCCACCGACGTCTTCCGAGGCCGAAACTCTGTCAGCTTCAGCTCCCAACCAAAACTCAACTACAGGAAATCTCAACCTGCAATAGACTTATACAATCTCTGCCTGAATAAAAGAGAAGAACACACAGGTCTTTTGAGCCGAATAAAAAGTTTCTTCGGCAGCAGTAGACCGTCAAGTAGAAAAGCCTCGACAATGTCGATAGCTGACCCTACAGGGGCAAGCATAGCAGCTGCACTAAAAATGCATGTTGGCATGATAGCTGGACTAGTTCCAGGCAACAGAAAACACTCCATGGTCCTCTCTTGTAATACCCTTCATGTTCCTCACCCTGAACTGAAACTAAGAAGAGAATCTTATGCGAAAAGTGGTCCTATTATACGCGTGACCGATGATGAACCGTCGTGTTCCTACGACCCGGAACTTCCGAGGCCGTTGCCTCAAAAATACATCGCGGAACCAGAGACCAAAGTAAACTTTGTTTTGCCAGCAACGCATCAAAGGCCGATGTCCCATCAAAACTCTTGTGAGAAAATCAAAGGGTCTCCGAGGTTTCCACACAGGATAGCGCCATCTGCGACCAATAGTTTAACAACTTTGGATACACGGAGGAAAACCAGTGCTGACAGCGTGTTCAACATAACCGCCCGGGCTTTTGAGGAGCAGCGAAGGTACAGCCATCAGAACGTAAACCAAGATACCAAAGGCAAGTCTGTTTTAGAAAGCAGATGGAAATCTACGGAGGATGCGCGGCCTGGTCCTTCGTCTAGGAATTGAACCAAGATAAAATGTGCCAAGATTTTTAGAAGTCTACCTGTAAGGTTTTTTATTTTATAATAGCACCTATAAAACTTGAAGATCTGCTTATGCGGATCGTGGTAATCAGTCGCATTTTCACGATAGCTCCGGAAAAAGTATAACTATTAGGTTATTTTATTTATTTTTCTAATACGTATAGGTATTTATTATGTATGTGCATTTTACTACTGGTTAACTGTTACATATTCAAATCGTGGAGTTGGTTTACTCGTAGGTAATAGGTTGACGTCAGTAGGTATTATCCTAAATGAATAATTAAAAGTAACTTTATATATAAATATTCTGTAAATGTGTAGATATCAAATCATAATAAATTTATGATAAGAAAAGGAATATTGACACCAAAGAGTAGTTTAGTTTATGTATGGCGATAGTCGCCTGAAGTATTAGTCCATTAGGCTGAAAATTGCGTGCCAAATGGTTAGTATTAATCAACATCATTATTATCATCAACAACCGATTTACTGTCCCACTGCTGGGCGCACTTTAGATTTCTCCCGCCGCTGTCGAGAAAATGTCTTAGTTCAGGTTTTCCCGATTTCTTTCCATATTATCTCTGATTTTGTATTCAATGTTTATATTTTGAATAGACTGAAAAATCCTTAGATACACACGGTTATACATCTGAAGCGACATCTACCGCGCTACATACATACTAGACGGACAAATCCTGAATCGCGCAAGTGAAGTTTGCAAAGCAACTTGGATATATACAACCGCCCGGTATCTGGTAATCTGGTATAAGTTGCTCCTGGTTGGAGGCATTCGGTGCCTCGCCACCATGTCCGGTTACACTGTAAAGATTCCCTGAATCAACAGCTTTTTTGCCATACATTAAAAAAAATCAACCGTCGGGCCGTGCCCACCAGGCAAAACAAAACACCCGCCTGGTCGGAGCATCCTCCCTTTGGTGTGTTGTTTTGCCTGGTGGGCACGGTTGTATATATATCCAAGTTGCTTTGCAAACTTCACTTGTGCGATTCAGGATTCGTCGGTCTAGTATGTTTGTAACGCGGTAGATGTCGCTACATCACTCCTCCCGTTAACTTTTCCAATTTAAGCTGACCTAGAATTGAATAGGCGTCCCGTACAATGAGAGGCCAGCTTATACTGAAACTATACATAGGTTGATGTGATGCCGAGCGTACTATATTAATTCTATTACTGATAAATTCATATATTATACTGATATAATCTTTCATAATCAATATTTTGTAGTTGAAAAGTTTCTAGAGATTTTGGAGGATGAGGGTCGCAGATAATAAAAGTATACGTGTCGATGTCCAATGTGTGTATATATTTTCCAACCAGAAATTCCCTATTTATATTTACAAATTTCACCTTACATTTAGCCAGTATCCTAAACCTACTTACACATATTTACAACCAATCAGAGTCTATCTAGGGAGCGCGCGCCGCGCCGCGGGTGCGGGCGCGGGGCGCGTTTTGCACACGGCACTAATGTGACAGAGGTTATAAATAGAGGTCGGCGCGCGAACTCTGCCCTTTCGCCGCGCGCCGTCGTCGAGTGACCACCTCTGCTCTGCTGCTGTCCATGTTCCTTGATGCCGCTGTTGTGCTGTGCATGTGCCGTGCTGTGTTTCCTTCCTCGCTATCCACCAAACGCTCTATATCGGAGCGAACTGACGCGTGCGGCGGCGTGGCGTGATATTGATGTGGCGCCGCGTCGATATTGTGTCGCGTCGCTGCCGCGGAAACGTCTTTGTCAAGACGGCATCCTGTCTCTGTAGCATCAAAACGTGCGTCTTTTTCAAGACGGTTCTTCACTATCTCTGGGGTCAAAACGTGGTGAAGGTAATGTGGTGGTACGGTAACGGTTATGATTGTGAAGGAGGTAAGGTGAAGTGACTCGTAGGTATTGCCACTACATCACTCCCCCCTAAGCGAAGAGTACGTTCGGTTTCACTGATCGGCCAGAACGAGTGACGTAGGTATCGCGCGTTGTCTCTGGGGTTGCTGACCGTGGCTCGTCGCTCGTGGTGCGCGCTGTTTCCTGTTGTTGCAGTGGTGTTGTTCTGGTGGTACGTTCTTCGTCGAGTAGGTGAGCTGGCTTCAGTCTGTCTATTGAAACTACTGCAGTTCGTAAGGGCATCTGTATGGTGAATTGTTTGCTGTTGCGTTGCAGAACTTTGAACGGGCCGTCATATGGTGGGGTCAACGGACTTCGCACGGTGTCATTACGCACGAACACATGGGAACACGTCGCTAGGTCTTTATATACGAACGTGCTCGTGTTGTTGTTGTGCGATTTGCTGCTTGGTGACAAGGTTGACATTGTTTCAGTCAGCTGGCGGACGAAATCTGCGTCATCAATTTTCGGCGTCGTAGGCACGAAGAAATCAGACGGGACGCGTAGTGTTGTTCCGTATGTCATTAAGGCCGGGCTGACGGAGGTATCTTCACGCAGAACGGTACGTAGTCCAAGCAGAACTGTAGGTAATTCCTCGCTCCATCGCGTGCCGGCGGCTCTAGCCATCAGTGCGGACTTCAGTGTACGGTGCCAGCGTTCAACCTGTCCATTCGCCTGTGGGTGGAATGCAGTTGTACGTATGCGAGTGATGCCGAATTTTTTCATTAGCGAGTTGAACAGTGATGATTCGAATTGTCTGCCTTGGTCTGTAGTAAGTCGCAGTGGGCAACCAAATCGTGATATCCACCCCTCGTACACGGCTCTTGCAACTGTTTCGGCTGTGATGTCACGAGTAGGTATGGCCTCCGGCCATTTAGTGCAGCGGTCAATGATAGTAACTAGGTATCTATAATCATTAGATGGCAGTAGTGGTCCGACTATGTCCACGTGAATGTGTTCAAATCGCGACGATTTTTGGAATTCACCTAGCGGACTGATAACGTGTCGTTGAACTTTGGCGCGCTGACATCCGATGCACGACTTCGCCCATTCACCAACGTCTCTGTTCATAGACGGCCAGAAGAACTTCGATGCCATGATTTTTCTTGTTGTTCGTACCCCAGGGTGACTTAGTTCGTGTTGAGCTTTGTAGGCATCAAAACGATAAGTTCGTGGTAGGTACGGTCGTAGGTTCGCTGTAGATGTTTCGCACAGTATAGGTCGTTGAACTCCGGGAAGGTAGATGCGAGTGAATTTGAGGTTACGGTTTTTCATACATGATTCAAGTTCGGTATCGGTTTCTTGGTCTTCAGAAAGTTGTTGATAATTGATGGACGAGTTGAGTAGTTCGACTTCTGCTATGCGGGACAACGCATCAGCTGCTTCATTCTTATCGCCGTGAATATATTTTATGTTTGTGCAGAACTGACTTATATAGTGTAGTTGTCGCTCTCTTCTGGGTGTGTCACTGCTGCTGGGCGTTCTGGTCAGCGCGTACGTCAATGGCTTATGATCCGTGCAGATTGTAAGTTCATTGCCCTCTATCAGTCGACGTAAATTTTTGACAGCTGTATACATAGCTAGTAGTTCGCGATCGTACACACTGTATCTACGCTGCGTCTCGCTCATCGTTTTTGAGAAGAAAGCAAGTGGTTTCCAGATGTCATTTATTTTCTGTTGAAGTACGGCGCCAATACTTGTGTCGGATGCGTCAGTGAGTAAGCATAGCGGTGCGTTCGGTACGGGGTGCGTCAGAGTAGTCGCCTCGAGTATGCTTTGACGGCAATGTTCGAAGGCTTTTTCTGCTTCAGGCGTCCATTCTATTGGTGATTTGTCATTCTTCTTGCTATTGTGTAGGTATTTATTGAGTAGGTGTTGATGTTCGGCTTGATGGGGTAAGCAGCTGCGGTAGAAATTAATCATGCCCAAAAATCGTCTTAATTCTTGTACCGAGTTGGGCTTCGGATAATCGACTATTGCTTGCACGCGTTCTTGAGTGGGTTTGATTCCGTCGGGTGTAACTTCGTAGCCGAGAAATTGAATTTTATTTTTACCAAATTCACACTTGTCGATGTTAAGTGTGACGCCATATTTGTTGAGTCGTTCGAGTACTTGCTGTAGATGGCGCTTGTGTTCCTCTTCGTTGTCCGAATGTACAAGCAAATCGTCGACAAAACAGAATACGAAGTCGTCAAGTCCTCGTAGTACTTCGTGCATGAAACGTTGAAACGTCTGACCTGAGTTACGTAAGCCGAACGTCATGCAGTTGAATTCGAAGAGGCCGAAAGGAGTTATTATGGCAGTTTTCGCAGCGTCTTCTTTTTCTATGGGTATCCAAAAATATGCCATTTTGATATCTAGCTTTGAAAAGATTTTCTTCCCATGAAGTTGGTACGTAAAATCTTGTATTCGGGGAATGGGGTACCGGTCTGGTACAGTCACGGCGTTAAGTCGTCGGTAATCGCCGCATACACGTAGCGATCCGTCCTTCTTCTTGACTACATGTAGCGGACTGGCCCACGGACTGTTAGATGGTTTGCAGATACCCATCTCCATCATCTTCTCGAATTCTAATTTTGCAGCTTTATATTTATCCGGAGGCAGGGGGCGTGGCCGCGAGTAAATGGGTTGGCCGGTTGTTTCTATGCGGTGTGTCACGGCATGTTTGGTTGGAGTCTTGAGTGACATGGGTCGAAGTACATCTGGATATTTTTTCAGCAGGTCGTGGTATGCGTGGTCTCGGTTGATAATGTACACAGATTCTTGGTTGTTATTATTTATCTTGATGGCGTTCACGCTGAGCTCGGTTATGCGATCGACGAGTTTTCTTTGATGTAAGTCGACTAGTAATTTGTGATGAGCTAAGAAATCTGCACCCAGTAGAGACGTCTTGACATCCGCGACGACGAAAGTCCATTTGAAACTTCTTCGTAGACCTAAGTTGAGCTCCAGTGTTCGCTCACCGTAGGTACGAATTTCTGTTCCGTTTGCCGCGAATAGTTTGTAGGTATTTTCTGCCGGCTTCAAGTTTTTCTTGTTTCGGGCGGCTAGCACAGATATGTCGGCTCCCGTGTCCACAAGAAATCTCTCTCTGTTGATGATGTCAATTACACATAGGCGGTGAGACTTCTGATTTACATCGATTCCCGCCAAAACCGATGTATTCTCTAGTTTTCCTGCTTGCTTTTTGAGCACGGCGATTCACATTTTCGTGCCTCGTTGCCAAATCGGTAGTGATAACGGCACAGCCAATCGGGATCACCGGGTTTTCGCGCGCAATTTGCACGCTGTCTTGACTGCGAGCGAGAGCGGCTTCGATGCGGGGGGTGCGGGCGGGAGCAGCGATACGTGGAATATTGTTGATTTCGAAGCTCGGCGAGTTCGAAAGATATTTTTTCGATTTGTTTTGATAACATGTTGATTTGTAGACTGATGGAATTTTGCTGCACTTCGTTGACTGATATACTGGTTGACGGTGGGTTTTCTGACGAGACTGCGGCGACTGTAGCTGGCTCGAAATGCTCCATCATTTTATCGGCCATGGCAGCTAGGATTTCGAGCGATGATTCGGTGTTCACGGAGAGCACGGCGCGAACTTGTGCGGGCAGATGGTTGAGCCACATGACCTTTAGTGCTTCGTTAGACAGTAGCTTGCCGCTGAGGTCTCGCATCTTACGCAGCAGCTGGCTCGGTTTCTGGTCGCCGAGTTCGAGGCCGCTGAGTAGCTTCTGCAGCTGGCGATGGTCTGACTCCTGGTACGTCGAGATGAGTCTGTCCTTGAGCGTACTGTATTTACCACTGGCCGGTGGCTCCAGGATGATGTCTGCGATCTGCTCCAGGTCGCTGCAGCCGAGCAGCGGGACGACGAGGTTGAACTTCTGCTCATCTCCAATTTTGCTGGCAGCAACTGCGGCTTCAAACTGCGCGAACCACAGACGCGGATTTTGGCGCCAAAATGGTGGTAGTCGGGCAGGTAGGGATATTGTAGCCACGTTGCTCTTCACGGTCGTGACGTCCTGCGCATCGGTGAACTCTTCGGTTGATTTCGACATCTTGCAGGGATTCAGCTTAGTACTTCGGGGTCGGGGTCACCACTTTGGAGGATGAGGGTCGCAGATAATAAAAGTATACGTGTCGATGTCCAATGTGTGTATATATTTTCCAACCAGAAATTCCCTATTTATATTTACAAATTTCACCTTACATTTAGCCAGTATCCTAAACCTACTTACACATATTTACAACCAATCAGAGTCTATCTAGGGAGCGCGCGCCGCGCCGCGGGTGCGGGCGCGGGGCGCGTTTTGCACACGGCACTAATGTGACAGAGGTTATAAATAGAGGTCGGCGCGCGAACTCTGCCCTTTCGCCGCGCGCCGTCGTCGAGTGACCACCTCTGCTCTGCTGCTGTCCATGTTCCTTGATGCCGCTGTTGTGCTGTGCATGTGCCGTGCTGTGTTTCCTTCCTCGCTATCCACCAAACGCTCTATATCGGAGCGAACTGACGCGTGCGGCGGCGTGGCGTGATATTGATGTGGCGCCGCGTCGATATTGTGTCGCGTCGCTGCCGCGGAAACGTCTTTGTCAAGACGGCATCCTGTCTCTGTAGCATCAAAACGTGCGTCTTTTTCAAGACGGTTCTTCACTATCTCTGGGGTCAAAACGTGGTGAAGGTAATGTGGTGGTACGGTAACGGTTATGATTGTGAAGGAGGTAAGGTGAAGTGACTCGTAGGTATTGCCACTACAAGATAAACTGATAGTGCTTCATCTCAAGCACTTTTCTTACCATAGAAATTAATTGCATCCCTATTAATTTTCTTATGAATTGTCATCAAACATTAGGTTTAAATACTAAGGAATATAATAATCCATGTATATACAAATAAGTTTTATGTAACGTCAAACCATCGTAAAAAAATATTCATTTTCATGGGTCATTTTTAGCCAATGTAAATATTTTATATGTGTGGAAAATCTGTGTTATTAATTATAGTCGTATTTTGTAGAAATTGTAACAATATAACCTTCTTAGTCATATCTATTTGTAATACAGTAAAATTTATTTAAATTAACAGTAATATAATGAGACAAAAACAAAAATAAATCTTATGTATTAGCACTCTGCAGAATGAGGGAGAAGATTGTGAATATAATTTTCACAGGAGAAGCATTTTTATTGGCCTATATATAATTTATAACCAACTATAAAACACTCGAAAATATTTAAGAGCTACACGCAAAAACGAAACGCGTATAACAAAAGCTCTGCAGGGCCTGTACACAAATTGCAATCTAATATTGGAATCGACACAAACTACGAAAATGAAATCGACTTTCGACAAATCGAGCGTTCATTAATGTCGTTTCTTATACATTTTGTTTTGATGGAACTTTTCGAGGTCCCCGAAAAGTACTTGCAAATAAGATCCTATTGAATTAAAATAACTGATATTGATCACAAAATTTATATATCTACTAGCGGCCCGGTACGTGCTTCGCTACGTATAAAGCGAAATACAGCGGACAGCGGACAAAACCATTCACACACACAAAAAATTTCATCAAAATCGGTCCAGTCGTTTGATCTAAACCATTCCCAGATCCCCTTGAACACACACAAAAAATTTCATCAAAATCGGTCCAGTCGTTTGAGAGAAGTTCAGTGACATACACACTCACAGAAGAATTATATATATAAAGATGAGTTACAGACCTTCTATATTGACTACTTATCGTCGAATGTGAGGTAGGTAGGTAGGCAAGAGTGGAGTGAGTCTTATATTAATTAAAATAATATTACTAATAATTGAGAGCAACAAGGGCGTAACACAAAAAATGCGTTTGGAGATTAAAGTTTTTGACGTAGAACAACAACATCTAGAGTAAAAGAAATTATGTTTTTCTAATGAATAACCTTACATTATGGCGAACGCCCATGTTACTCCCAAAGCATTAATTGGGTAGTTGACTGGTTTTTTAACGATTTCACTTTTCAAGTAAAAAAATTACCCCGTTTGTTTTTCAAAACGAGGAATCTGAAATGGCTATACTTATGGTAGCTGCGACACCGTTCCTGACTGCCAAATATACTAAGTCGACGATGCTTTTATCACATTTTTAAAATTTGCTAGATTTTGTGGCAATGTGATTGAGGGATACCTAATACCTTTTGGATCAGACAGGGTTTATTTAACACAATGTAATGTCAAGTTTTTAATAAAGCCATATGCGCGAGTGACACCCCTGGTGTTGCAAGCGTCCATGTGCTACGGTAACCGCTTACCATCAAGCGGGCCGTATGCTTTTTGGCCACCTTAGTGGAATATAAAAAAAAATCAGTCAGCTAACCTTTTGTATGAGTGGCATTGCCCTCACTAAATACTACGTAGTCTTCATTATAAGCAATATTTTAGAACTTTATCTCAAAAGAGTTCGGTTTAAAGTCGAAAGACATATTATTTTTAGAAAAGCGTGTATTGTAGTGATGCCCTGTGGGGACAGTCCCAACGTGTTCAATTGTTTATAAAGGGATCTCTTGTATGTAAAGTAGGTTTAGAGATTTTTGTGTGAATATTATGAAATACAATTTTATTGGTTTTAAGATAATGCGCGTTTTTCTTATCCCCTATTCATAAGAGCGTGATGAAACTTTTACGTGGGAGAGCCATGTTTCGGCATTTATTTATTATATTATTACTATAGCATTTTTTTCATTAAACTATAGCCATTAATCGGGCACAAATCCAGACTCTGACCTGCTACTGAGACTTTCATAGTAAAACTCAATAACACTGTTCACACAATTCCCACACGATCCCGAGGCCGAGCAGTGTTATTGGGTTTTTCTATGTCGGAACACAACGTAAGCGTTGTTTAACGCCGGTTTTCTGTGAGGCCGTGGTATCACTCCGGTCGAGCCGGCCCATTCGTGCCGAAGCATGGCTCTCCCACGTACATTTAGTTTTAATTTCAGTACGATGTGATGGAAATCCTTGTTTTGATGTAATACGACTCAACAATAAAACCACATTTTTAAACTTAACAATGTATTTAACTTATATACTTACACTAAATATAACTACAAACTATTTTATATTCTGGAGCTCTTATGGTTCCAGTCCATAAGCGCCTGTTTTTATTTCTAAGACAGACATAAGGTACAAATTCAAATGATTCACATGCTTTAAATACATCAACTTTTTGTCTCGTCTCGACAAATCATTCTCGATATTCATAAAATTCATAGGGATAGCTATGCAAGAATGTACTATTTTACAGGTGGGACTTTTTTCCCACAATATCAATCGCGATTGGGATAATGGGATGTAATTACCCAGTGTTACCAATGTTATTCTAAACACTACCAGCCATCCTTACAATCCTATCTTCGATTATTCTCCTGATATTAGCGTTGACATTGGGCAGATCAGCGTGTTTTCTGACTGACATTTCCATCTTTTGGACTATTTCGATCTCCCGGGGCCAGGCCACGAAGTTTGTGACGCTGCAGTTGTCAGGGGAGCCGATGCGACCGGTGCGCCCGCAGCGGTGGATGTAATCCGCCGTGTATAAGGGAAAGTCGTAGTTTATTATGTGTTGCGTCTGGAAATTACAAAAACAAAACAATACAAGTTATTTAATAGTAAAGTAGTAGCGGGCAGGATTCGATCCTGCGCCTGCGAAATTTTGTTTTGAAATTACGTCATAAGGTGACGTTTGACGTAAATTCAGAATGTGAAGGCAAAATTTCAATCATGCGGGTAGTGTTCGCGGTGGCTTAGAGGTCAGAGCGTCTGGTATATCAAACCAGAAGACGCAGGTTCGAATCCTGCCCTCCTAATTTTTTCCTTTACTATTAAATAACTTAATAATTTTAGCATGGAAAATGCAAAAAAAAACACAAAAAGATAAAACAATACAAATTACTTCATCGTTACGGCACGAGTCTCCTCTCACAGTGAGAGGGTTTAAGCTATAGTCCACCACGCTAGCCTACTGCGGGTTGGCTTCCCGCGCTGTTAAGAATATCTCAAGTATGCAGGTTTCCTCACTATGTTTTCTTCTCCTCCATCGTTTAAGCCAGTGATTCCCAAAGTGGTCTATATCGACCCCCAGGGGTCGACGACGACCTACTAAAAAATTACGATACATGAGATGTAAATGGGTGTATGGTATATTCAATTTGCAATAATTTTAAAGATTGTGGTCGACAAGATAAAAAAATTTAGGGACCTTTGGTTTAAGCGAATGAAGAGTATTGAATCATTAAACTTTAGATCATCAACAATTTATTAAATAGCTACACATCTATTAAATTGTCTTGTAATGATAGTGTATAGGGTTAATAATAAATAAATACTTTATGTCCTGTTAAAAATATTCACATAATATGTACAGTCTTCAATCCTATCAGTATTTCAAAACTATCCTTCCTAAGCACCAAGCATCAATCTAAGGAATCGAATTAATCCAGCGAGATTGTAAACTGACGAAATATTGTTAACAATAATATGTAGCAACTAGCTTTTTGCCCGCGACTTCATCCGCGTGGAATAGTTACTTTGTTCCATATGAACTTTCATCCCCTATTTCACCCCTACATAGGTCCCTTAGGGGTGGAATTATTCAAAATCCTTTCTTAGGGGATGTCTACGTCATAGTAGCTATATGCATGCAAAGTCACAGCCCGATCGGTTTAATATTGCCAAAGTTTCATACAAACTTTCATCCCCTATTTTATCCGCTTGGGGGTAGAATTTATCAAAATCCTTTCTTAGCGGATGCCTACGTCATAACATCTACCTGCATGCCAAATTTCAGCCCGATCCGTCCAGTGGTTTGGGCTGTGCGTTGATAGATCACTATGTCAGTCAGTCAGTCACCTTTGAGTTTTATATATATTTAGATTTAGATGTGATTGCGCGACAACAATATGACGCGTACAAACAAATGATGCATGCAATATGATGGTATATTACAACTTCCTACAACGCCCTCCGGCAAGATGGAGTGATGATTTGCGAGAGGTTACTGGCGGAAGCTGTGCAATGCGACAAGAAGAGGACAGGGTGAGATGGCGCACATTGGGGGAGGCCTATGTCCAGCAGTAGACTGCTATAGGCTGATGATGATGATGATGATGATGATATTACAACTTGAAATAATAATATAAATAAATACTTTTTATCATGGCACTCAAAAACTTACCCGAATAGTATCCAATCCTCTCGACGCAATATCAGTACATGACAGAACATTGACTTTTCCGCTCTTGTACAGCTCAAACTTGCCCATCTTCAGCGCTACTGGCATTTTGCCATTGATGTTAATGCATTCAATGTTATTCTCGTTCAGGAACATAGATACGAAGTCGCAGGTCCCCGTCTGGTTTGAGAATATCATCACTGGTCGATTCTGGTTCACATCTGCTTTAACTAACTTGAGGAGCTCCAGTGGTTTCTGGGCTTTGCCGAGACGAATGAATCTGATGATCGAATAGTGAAAAATAAACAATATAATCACTCTCTAGAGTATTCTAAAAACATTTTATTTCTCAATTTCAAAGCCTTTATTGGCATTTATTGTTATGATGGTTTTAAATTCAAATTTCAATTGGATTCTCGCAGTTTGTAGATCTATAAAACATTCATGGCAGTACTAATTGCGACATTAAGTGTACAATATTTACAACTAAGTACAACTTTTTTTTAAAGTTATCCTGTAACATGTACACCTCAGGAGGTCTCAGGCATGACAGGTCCATAGCTACTGCTACTTTTTTATATCATCAAATATTTTTGTTTTTTTAAAGCATTTTATTACGCAACCTTACACTAATTACAGCAAGTTGACGCACGAAATATGTTATGTCATAATATGACAAATTTATTAATTTTTAAAATTTTACTTATTATATATATTACTTTAATACTAAAGTCAAACAAATATGAGTGTCAGACGCATCACCAAAGTAGAAGACGTGAACATAATAAAAAAAATGGAGATGGGTAGGCCACAATACATAATAACAAATTAAATAAGACCATTGCTGTAACTTAACCCTTTACCTAATAACAACATTTACTTTACTTTACACAATAACATTTTAGTTATTTAATAGTAAAGGAAAAAATTCAATCGCGGGCAGGATTCGAACCTGCGTCTTCTGGTTTGATATACCAGACGCTCTGAACTCTAAGCCACCGCGAACCCTACCCGCATGATTGAAATTTTGCCTTCACATTCTGAATTTACGTCATAAGGTGACGTTTGGTGACATCTATGAGAACATTTTACCTAATTCTATGTAACAATATTTATCTTTAGGCCACTTACCTACTCAGAGATAATAAAATAAATTGACAAAGGACACAACAGAATGATTCCGACCCCGAGATTCCAAACAAAAAGGAAGACAAAGTAAACATTGGTCTGATGACAGTAAAAAGATTTATTGACGACTATTGGCTAACAAAAAGCAACTAACATATAATAAACAACAAAGTAACAATTAAGTTGGCAAAAAAAGGCTAATAAAAAAAATTATAAAAAGGTATTCAAGTCAAGCAAATTATAATAGTACTTACTTGTGAGGCACATGTGGCAGTATCCTATGGATGTTACTAGTGGTGATTGTCTTCAGAGACTCAGGGTCCACAAAGGCACTCACAGCTGTTGGCAACTCATGGGGCATGGTGGCACTCACAAGGGTGATCTGACATCCAACAGGGGGAGTCTGAATTTCAACTTTGTGATGAATCTGTAAAATAATATCAATGTTTGTTGCAAACTAAGTATTTGATAAATGTTTGAATTACAATCAGTCTTTTCTTTTTTTTTGTATGCTCATCACACAAAAACTACTATGAGACAATTGGATGCAGTTTGCAGCTGTATTGCTAGAAATGTAACATAAATTCTGGTGTATGTTTCATCTTGATATGCCTATAAGCAGAGCTATAGTAACGAGGCAGAGATATACTTAAATGAAGACATTTATACAGTGTGTTTGGTAGAACGTTGAACATACGAAAATGGTGGTTAGTTGGGGTCATCTGGTACCCACTTGGCCCAAATTATTTGACCTTGGCCACACCGTTTTTTTTTTACTTTTTTTAATTTCACAGAAAATTACCAGTTTTTTTTAACTTTGAATTCGAATATCTTTACTTGTTACTTAATGCAAGTCAAAGTTATGCATCTATGTATTTTTTTACATCTTATTGTACCTTTAAAGACTCATAACTTTTTTTCTCATTAAAATCTGTACCAAACAATAATTTTATGAGAGTCTGTTACAATTAGAAATTAATACAAAACAACATCCTGCCTGTTTTACCCGTCACAAGTAAAGATATTCGAATTTAAAGTTAAAAAAAACTGGTAATTTTCTGTGAAATTAAAAAAAGTAAAAAAAAAAAGAGTAACAATTTACTATGTAACTGATACATGCTTAACAATTGAAATAAAACTATGTTTTATGGATTTTATCGCGTTGTATTGATATTATTTGATTCCCAACATCTCGATCCTTTACCAAATAACCATAATATTTCATACTTACAGCAAACTTCTTCAACAAGTGAATCAACTTATCAATAAAGCTGTCATCTAGCAATGTATCAGCTTCGTCCAAAACCACATGATGCACATTATTAATCTTGTAAATACCAGTTGTAACCAGTTTACTGTATGCTCCCAGTGTAGTTACGAGGAGGTCACAGTATTCTATTGGCGGATTTAACATTTTCTGTTTTGTGCGCCCACCGACAAGTGTAGTCACATTGAGGTTTAAACGCTGAGCAATGTTTTGTGCCACCTCCCCTACTTGTGTGGCTGTTAAAAAGTAAATTTTTATTTTACATAATATTAGGTTTATTTTTTCTTTTACACTATTCTCATCTCAGTTATAGTTTGTGATCTTGAGTTATTAAACCAGTAAGTAACAATCAAATAACTACTTTTTTTATCAGAACATATGAAAAATACAATACATTTACAAGAAAATAATTATAGTAAATGTGATGTTATTAGGAGATTAACATACCATCACGCCTGTACTCCCCGAAGGGTTAGGCAGAGGTGTACTAATGTACATCCACAATTTGCCGGTACGTTTAGGTCCCATGTAATAGGGGGCGAGCCTATTGCCATTAACCGGGCACAAAACCAGACTGAGCTGCTGCTGAGAATTTCATAGAAAAACTCAATAACACTGCTCAACCTAGGGATCGAACCCAGGACCTCTAGCGTAGCAATCGCACTTGGGACCACTAGACTAATGAGGCAGTCTATTGTTATTAGGACAATTATGTCAATATACATAATGCATCACTGTAACAAATTAAATTTACAGTACTTACCTAACTCTCTACTAGGTGTTATGACCACAGCCAAAGGACTGTTAAAATCCTCCTTAATACTTGGCTTCCAATCCAAAATATGTTGGAAGATCGGCAGCAAGTACGCCAACGTCTTCCCACAGCCGGTCTCTGCTGTCATAATACTGTTGTGACCGTTGAGTATAGCCGGAATTCCTTTCGCTTGGATAGCGGTAGGCAAAGATATCCCTTGCTCAGACATAACCTCAATCAAGCTCGGACACATGCCAATTTCTTCAAAACTCTTTTTGTAAACTGGCTTTTCCTCCTCCTTGTTGGCATTTCCATAGATTATGAAGTAATCGTTCTTTGATTTCTTGTTCAACCAGCCTTTAGACGCAAGCGGAATACCGTCGAACTTTCTGTAACTCTGACCATCGTAATGATTGAATTCTGGCCGTTTACACGATATTATAGGCAGCTTTTTCTTGGCCTGTTGTACACTGTAATACCGGCAATACGTGAAATTAATTATAGGACGTAATTTCGACATTTTACAAAGATAAAAATTATAAACAAAAACTACTTTTGATTGAAAAACTGACTAAAGGAAGACAGATGACAGACAAGTGAGACAAGACAAAAATGACATGACATTAACTATTTGAAATTGACAGTATGACAGCATGCAAGTACATGTCAAATACGTTTAGTAATTTTCTCAGATGAATCTACGGAAATCCTATAGAATGTACTTTATTTAAGTATGTATAAGTATGCTTAGAGCATCATTAATATTATAAGTTTATAACTCTAATAAATATATCCAAAAGGATAAATATATAAATAAATATGTCCAAAATTGTTTTCAATATTCGACACGATGTAAAAATTGTTATTGTTATGAATAAATCTATTGAACAATTGACTGCCTCATTAGTCTAGTGGTCCCAAGCGCGACTGCTACGCTAGAGGTCCTGGGTTCGATCCCCAGGTCGAGCAGTGTTATTGAGTTTTCTATGAAATTCTCAGTAGCAGCTCGGAGTCTGGATTAGTGCCCGGTTAATGGCTATAGGCTCGCCCCCTATAACATGGGACCTAAACATACCAGGCGAACTGTGGGTGTACATTAAGTAGCCTCTGCCTAACCCTTCGGGGAATACAGGGGTGATGGCATGTTATGTTATGTTATATATAAATAAATAAAAAAGGTACCGTCTTATAAGAATACCTACCGTATGTAACTCAGAACACAGTACTTCCATATATACATATTACATAGGTACATACACTCGACGCCTTTCTCCTATAGGGGTAGGCAGAAACTATGTACTAGGTATTTACCTACACAGATTTAACAGGATCCTCTAATAATTCTCGTAATGTTTCGGTAGAAATAGGGTTGCCAGGCCCAAAATAGAAAAACTGGATGCAGAAGATTCTTATTTAGCCGGACATTTTTCCCGGAAAGCCAACTCGCCCGCGCGCTTTCGTTTGCCATCTTTTGGCCGGGCAGGGTTGGCCATTAGCCGTGTCTTATAAGATCATATCACAGATCATGTTAAATTAATCCATCCTACCCATTAATGATTCAACGACGGATTATTAAAAAAAAAACGAAAATATGTATTGTATTCAGAAACAAATAATAACACTTCTTCTTCGTAGTGTTATAAACTTATAAGTTAACTTATCTATTATTATGCATATTTACAAACAGGATAAAGACCTACCTACCTATTATTATTCATCATTTTGCTGTAAGCAGTCGTAAAAACCTATACAAAGCCAAACCTGCATTCATTATTATATTTTTATCCAGTCATTGATAATCATAAAGAAGTTATTTCCAAAAGGAGACTGAATGCGGACAGTCTATGTTAAATATTAGTAAAAAGTAAACATGAATTTTAACACGCGTAATAAAAATCAAGTGATCGGTGTAATATTCGGAATTTTAATAATTATTATTGGAAATCAACTGAAGTGAGTAAAATAGTATTTTATATCCCAATCTTATTGTTTGTTATTTTATTTACCATACCAATAGGTATAACATCACACCTCTATGCCCTGAAGGATACCTAGATACTAATGTACACCCACAATTCGCCAGTATGTTTATGTCCCATGTAGGTAATGACAACGCAACAAAAATAAAAACAAACAAAACACAATAGCGTGAGACCGGGCTCAAGGTCAAGGATTAACAATGGCGATTGTAAACATCTATTGTTCAAGAGTTGAATAAAGAATGTAAACAGCTATTGTCGAGATTAGTATTAGTATTTATCGAGATTTTTCGAATCCAGAATCTTCGTGGCTCATATAAATAACGGTCGATAGCGTCGGAAGGGCAGTTCAGTTTTGGACACATCGAAGTGAAGATCGAAGTGAACTACCAAGTGATTATCAGTGCGACGTTAAATGTAACAAGTGCTAGTATAGTGACTGTTCGTGTGATTTCTGTGTGTGTTTGTGTAGTGAATAAAGTGACTGTTTATTTCGGTGAAATGAGTGATTTTAATTTATCCCGAACCCCAGCTCGTAACAGTAGGTATGATAATCCCTTATTTTATCTGGACCAGAACTCGAAAGGAATGAATTCCTAGCGCCTGGCCACCTCTGCTTAACCATTCAGGGATTAAAGCGTCGGTACATATATTTCACGCATGTCTCCGTTGGGGTAGGCAGACACTAGGTATAGATTTCCACCAGCTACAACTGCCTCATTAGTCTAGTGGTCCTAAGCGCGACTGCTACAGTAGAGGTCCTGGGTTCGATCCCCAGGTCGAACAAAGTGTTATTGGGTTTTTCTATGAAATTCTCAGCAGCAGCTCGGAGTCTGGATATGTGCCCGGTTAATGACTATAAGCTTGCCCCCTATAACATGGGACCTAAACATACCGAGTTGTGAGTGTACATTAAGTACGCCTCTGCCTATAACCCTTCGGGGAATACAGGCGTGATGGTATGTTATGTTAACCTGACCATTTTTGAGGACGTCCGCAATTTGGTTGTGGCATATTGCGGACGTTAAAAGTGTGATAGTGTATTTTAGATTGTATCACTTTCTGTCTCTTTTTAGGAACTTCATGCATACCCTTTCTGTGGCAGAGGTAAAGGTTCTGATACCTTTCATCAAGCTAATACAGATGGCTGTAGTTAGTCTATACTCATCAGATACGAGTGTATTGCTGTACCCGCCACACGCCACCGTAAATGGTAAGCAGTTTTTTATCTATACTTAATATTATAAAGCTGAAGAGTTTGTTTGTTTGAACGCGCTAATCTCATAAACTACTGGCTGGAATTGAAAATTCTTTTTGTGTTAGATAGTCCATTTATCTAGGAAGGTAATAGGCTATATAACATCACGCTATGCCTCTTAGGAACGGAGCAACGCGGGTGAAACCGTGGGCCAGTCGCTAGTTATTAATATAACCCGCTTTTCTTTTAGCTAGGTACCTATCGTACCGCCAAGACTGCGGTTTTATCCTTGCATAACCAAGAAAACAACAAAGTCATTTGGTACAAAAACACACACACAAACAAAGGACTTCGAGACAAAAGGTATCTAGCCTATGTCCTTCTCCAAGGTGCTGAGTGACGTATTCTGTAGTTCTAACAATGACTTGAAAGACACTTTATTCTTATTTCTAAAGCTGTATCCACACCGCAATTAATTTTTGTAGAGCAACGTTTCCAAGTGTTAGGTACTGAGCAACATCCGATTGCAAAAAGTATTTGTTCGTATAAATATGTTGCCATGTTAAAATATATTACGTAACTGTAGGTATTTATGGTTCTTGGGCCTTACTTTTGAAAACAGTCAATGTGGTAACACTAACATTTGAGATAGAATGTTACCTCAATATAAAATAACATTTGTTATCGCGGGAAAAATTACGACCGCGGGGTCCGGCGGAGCTTGAAAAGCCCACAAAAACGTAATACCAAAATAAATCGTAATCCAAACAATATTTTTTTCAAATTGTGTTATCGGATCGGATTCAGATACCGTTAATCTAGGTTCCTATCCTTTACTACGCAGCTACTACTTTAAACATAGTTAACTTATCAAGAATTGCATTCTTTTACATTTATTTTCAGTAAAGTTCTTTGGACGAAATGGTAAAGTAGGAATCTAGAGTAATTGTATCGGAATCCGAATAATAACACAATTTAATTAAATTGTGTTTCGAATTACGATTTATTTTGGTATTAAGTAGGTACGTTTGTGCGGTAAATTCGGTCCGCCGGACTCCTAAGAAGTGGCGTTATTTTTGTTAATTTACATGTGTCATTGGTGGTATGGCCGCGATGAGCAAAACAGTCAACAAATAGTAACAAGTAGCCACAAAAGTTATAGATAGTTTCCTAATATTATCGTGTTGCTCCCCAAAAACTGCGGTGTGGATGCACCATAATGCAGTGGCTGAGGGGCTTCTGGGCCACGAATTATAGAAGGTTAGATCCCCGGAACAAATATTAGTAATTACACAGTTGTATGTAAAAATTAGAAACCTTTTTATTGCGAAATAAAGAAAACTTGGTTAAGCGTAAGCAATAATTATGTTCCTAATAAATATGATTACATCTACAAATAAAGCAGCATATTTTTACCTTTTTAGTTTCTAACTACTTTAGATTCTATGGTAAGTATCTAGTACGTAGACAGCTAAATATATGCTATGCTATGAATATGCTTCTACAAGTTAAGAAATTTGAATTATAATAGGTGCAAACATGTCAATAGGTTAAGCAGCTCTGAGCTCACAAGCCATCTTTGATCTTTAACTTAGGTAGGTACTATTATTATAATTTTGTCAGCCACCATTGTATGGATGTATTAATTTTAATTTTAACACACGTGTTTATGACTAAAATTTATTTTTAGATATGTACCTCCCGGTTTTTTTTTGGTTTTTACTTGGTGGCACTTTATTAACATCCAACCGTAGCCACGGAGACAACAGTGGATAATACCTACTCACTCTTAAATCCTTTTTACCAACCCTATAAATAACCCTAAATGAACACGACCCTGTAGATGACCAAAAAACAGATTGTGGCATCTGTAGGTATTTATTTTATTTATTGCACCATGTAGTTTACATAGTTATTAGGTAACTTAAACATACATAGACACCGTAAGGGTTACAACACCCTTTTTTTTTTTTTTTTTGGTTTCGTGTGGAAAATCCTCATGGACATCCGCCGCCCGGGGAGGCGACGGGGCGTGTCGGACTCCACCCAGAGTGGGTGACCTACCGACTAAAAACCACACGGTGTTCCCTCCTGCACCTGCGACGTCGGGGGCTACGGGAAACAGACAATTCGTCCGCGGCCCCCGACTGGTGCCGGCCCGCCCCTGCGGGCCCCATCTGTACATATGTAGGGGGGGAGTGAGGCGTTGGACTCCCCCCCATCGCCATTGAGGGGCGCGCGTGGAACACTACGCGCCACCGCCTCGGGTCCTAGAAGGGGGGGTGTGGCGGGCGTCCCCGCGCCCGCCACCCCCGGACCCATTTAGGGAGGCTGGAGGAGGGCGTTGTCTGCCCTCCGCCGACGTCTCCCGGTGCGCCGGGAGCGGGTCGGGTCAGTGCTGGCACTCTCCCTCTCCCGCTCCGCGACCTCCTTCTGCGAGACGACAGTTTCGCAGAAGGCGATCACTGCGTCCCAAGACGCCGCGCTGCCGACCATTGAGCGAACGACGGCCGGCAGCGACAGGTCGTCTCCCACCGCAACTGCGAGGACACGGCGCGGCTCCTCCCAAGCGGCACACTCCACTAGCGTGTGCAGCGCCGTGTCCTCCCGATGGGCGCAGTGATGGCACCGGGCGTCCGGCTCCCTGCCTATGCGACACAGGTACTTCCCGAAGCAGCCATGCCCCGAGAGCACCTGCGTCGCCCGAAACGTCAGGGAGCCGTGCCTCCTCCCGAGCCAGCGCTCGAGCACTGGCCGGACCGCCTCGACGGTAGCGAGGCCGGCGGTAGGGCGAGAGAGCCTGTCCCGCCATTCCGCCACTAGGACTCGGTGGAGCTCTGACCGGTGCTGGACTATCTGTCGGTGCACCGGTCTAGCCCCTCGCGTCCGCTCCTCCTCGCGCCACCGATACAGTGACGCGAGCGCTTTCGCCTCCAAGTCCCAGGGCGGGGATCCGGCCAGCACACAAGCCGCCTCGTGGGAGATCGTGCGGTAGCCGCGGACGACTCTGACGGCCATCGCCCTTTGCGGTTTTCGCAGCACGGCGATGCTGCGGGCCGTCAGGTCGGCCGCCCACACCGGGGCCCCATACAGGGCCATGGACCGCACGACCCCCACGTACAACCGCCTACAGGCGGTGCTCGGGCCTCCCAAATTGGGAAGCAGCGTTGATAGCGCGCCCGCCGCGCCCATCAACTTCGGCGCCAGCCGCAGGAAGTGGGGCCCGAAGTCCCACCGGCTGTCGAGCACCAATCCTAGATACTTCATGGTGGACTCGACAGCAATCCGGCCCCCCCCCACCTCAATGTGTAATCCCGGCGGCGGCGCCCGTCGGGGGCCATGAAAAGCGATGGCCTCCGACTTGTTGAGGGCCACCTCCAGGCCGAGGCGCCGTATGCGGCCCACCACCTGTGAGACCGCACCCGTAGCTAGCAACGCTGCTTCCCTGTGCGAGCTCCCCCGGGCGGTGACCAGCGTGTCGTCCGCGTAACACGTCAGGTCCACCCCCGGTGCGAGCTCGCCTCTCAGCACCCAGTCGTACCCGATGTTCCACAGGAGTGGGCCCAACACCGAGCCCTGTGGAACACCGCACGACATGGCGCGCTGCACCGTGCCGTCGCGTCCCCCGCAAGTGACACACCTATCGGCCAAATAGGCCCCAACCACGCGGCGGAGGTAGGGAGGTACCCTGTGGTAATGCAGGGCCTCCCTGATACAACTCCAGGGCAGGGTGTTGAAGGCGTTGGTGATGTCCAAGGACACCGCCAGCGCGACCCCGCCCCGGGACACCGCATCCTCCGCCAGGACTCTCACCCGCATTATGGCGTCCACTGTGGAGCGCCCACGCCGAAAACCGAACTGGCTGTCGTCCAAGTCCGGCCCCTCTGTGAACAAGTGGCTGACGAGGCGGTCTGCAACTATCCGCTCGAACAGCTTGCCCACCTCGTCCAGCAGCACTATGGGCCGATACCCGGACGGCGAGTCGGCAGGGCGCCCAGCCTTCCTGAGCAGGACCAGGCGACCCGTCTCACGGCTTCCACAAAGACGGAAACTGGCCCCGCTCTAGGCACGCCGAGAAGAGTCCTCTCAGTTGGGGCCCTAGCTCCTCCAGAGCTAAGACGAGAGCACGGCCCGGCACTCCATCGGGCCCCGGGGCGGTATTTTTAGCCCGGAGCCGTGCCACGGCTGCTCCCATCTCTGGTCGTGTCACCTCGGGGACGCTGACGACAATCTCGCCTTCAGGCTCTGCGGCTGAGGGCGGTGCCATCGGCGGCGGAGCGTATGCTCCACGCTCAGGGAAGAGAGCTGCCACCACATTCTGCAGCAGCTGTGGCTGGAGACTCTCGGTGAGTGGGGGGCCCGAGGCACGGAGCTTGCCCCGGACCATGCGATACGGGCGCCCCCACGGATCCCCATCCAAGGTCTCCAGCATCTCCTCCCTGGACCGCGTCTTAGAATGCTCGATGGCCAGCCACAGAGCCTCCTTCGCCGCGCGGTACGCCTCATACAGCGCGGCCTCCTCTTCGCTGGTCCGTCGACGTCGTCTTCGGTACCGAGTGTACCGGCGCCTGACCGCTACGCACGTGACGCGCAGCTGCGCGATCTCGGCAGACCACCAGTACACCTGGCGCCTCGAGGACTGCGTGCGAACCCGGGGCATGGACGCGTCGCAGATCTGCGTCATCGCCCCGCGGAACCACTGCGCCTCTCGTTCGACGTCGACGGGTCCGTCGGCCGACTCCCTTATCCAGGCCTGTATAATGGCCGCCTCCTCAAGAGCTTCCTTGTCCATGCGCGTGAGCGCCCAGCGTGGGCCGTCCCTCCGCGGAGCCGATAGGCTGCGGCCGCCCGCGGTCTGGGCGGAGAGGTCGAACCGGATGTAGCGGTGGTCCGACAACGTCTCCACCTCCCGGGCGACGCGCCACTCGCGGACACGGTGCGCTACAGCGGGGCTGGCGAACGAGACGTCCACGATGGACCCGCCCCGCTGCCGCACACACGTGAAAACCGAGCCCCGGTTCAGGACGACCAGGCCCGTCTCTAGTGCCCACTCTTCCAACACCTCGCCCCTGGGGTCCGTGACCGGGGATCCCCACGCCGCAGACTTGGCGTTGAGGTCCCCGAGTAGCAACACGGGGCGAGGGTGGTGCCGGGCCACGACGGCCCCTAGCTCGACAAGGAAGCTCTCGAAGTCGGCGAGACTCCTGTTGGGCGAGAAGTATGCCCCAATTGTGACTATGTCGTCCACGAGGGCGGCCACCCAGCCGCGACCTCGGGACGCGTTAACAAGAGTCCCGCCGATGATGGCCACCAGGCCACTCAGGTCACCGACCCAGTTATCCCGGTCGGGGACGAAATATGGCTCGGCGACCACGGCCACATGGATCGACCACTCCGCCATGCTCTGAAGGAGAAGATCCTGAGCTCTGGCGCAGTGGTTGATGTTGCCCTGGAGGAAATGGTAGTGCGCCATCGTTAGCACTCCATCTCCTCGGCAACCCCTCCTTCACTGGGCCGGGAGTCGGCCGAAGTGCAAACAGGCTGCGGGGGGGGTGTGGGTCCCCCGGCAGCCTTGTTCCCCGCCTTCTTTTTCTTTTTCCCGCTGGTGGGAGCCTTGCCGCAGGCTTTACCTCCCATTCTGTGCTCCGCGGGCTTTCCCGCTGCTGCACAGATGCAGCAGTTTGCCTCCGCGGAGCACTGGGATGCCTTATGGCCGGGTCGACTGCAGCGGAGGCACAACTCGCTGCGGTCCGTTTCGGCGGTGCACTGAGCCCTGACGTGCCCTACTTCAAGGCATCGGTAGCACCGCATGACCCTGGGTTCTACGAGTCTAACCCTCGCAGAACCCCATCCCACCAGCAACTGCCCGGCGTCAGCGACTTTCTTGGCCGCCGCCGCCGGGCACCTCACCCAGGCCGTGCCAAGCCTGCGCGCGCCGCGCCGACACGCGATCTCTCCGGCGGCCACGTTTTCAGGCGAACACCCGCCACCCCGAGCGATGGCCAAGACCAGCTCCTCCGAGGACACGGAGTCCTCCAGCCCCTCAACGCAGACTTCCGCGGTTTTCACGGGCTGGTGCACCCGCGCGTCCTCAGGCTTGAGGACCTCGCGTAGTTTAGCGGCTAGGGCGTCCGCCTTTTCGCCGCTCGCGGCACCCGGCAGCTCGAGGATCCGGGCACCCGTGGCCGCCGTCCTGAAGCGGAGGCCAGTTTGGATGCCAAGGTCGTCGAGCTTGACCTTAGCTCTCGCCTCCGTCAGGATATCCCTATATGTGACGCCCCGCTGCACAGCTTCCGGCTGCAGCGTGATTACTACAGCCGCGGAGCGCGGGACGTTGATCTTGGGCGCCTTTTTGCCGCCCTCTGCGGCCCCGGTCGCCGGGCCCGATTTGGCCTTGCGCCCTCCTCGGCGTCGGCGCTTCTTTTTTGTGACCGTGGTCCACCCCTCGGAGTCTTGTCCGGTCACCACGGTCGCAGGCTGCGCAGCCCCCTCCACGGGCTTTGCGTTACCCTCCACGGGCTGCTGCGCGGCTTTGCGGGGGGCCCCCTCCACGGGCTTGTTGCCCTCCGCGGGCTTTTTGGCCCCCTCCGCGGGCTTTTTGGCCGCCTCCTGTGCGGGCCTTGTCTTTGAGGGCTCCTCCGCCCTCCGTTTATCCGCCGCCAGCGGCGGCCGGAGGGTTTGTTTCGGGAGGAGCCTCGGCTCCAGAGCCTCAAGGCGAGCATTCAGCATGCCCCCGACTTGGAGCAGGACGGCCCGCACGATTTCGTCGACCTGGGTCGACCTCGGCGGCCCAGGTGTCGAGGTGGAAGCGGCGGCGGCGTAGGACGGCCGCTCCTGTTGCCGACTGAAGTCGGTCCTTAGGGCTGCCATATCCCGCTCGAGGGCCTCCACTTTCCTTTGGAGACGGCCGTTCTCCTCCAATAGCTTCGCCGTCTCCTCAGAAGCCGTGCGGTTGAGGAGGACCCCCATTGCCTCCTGAATTCCTTCGGCCGCCTCTTTCAACGCTCGCGTGAACGTCCCCTTCAGGTTACCAGATTTCGTGGCTACCTTCAGGATGACGTCCACGCCATCCGTCACCTGGCGGCTTAAGGCCGCCGATGTCAGGCCCTCCGCGGCGGTCGCAAGAGCGGACCGCCTTTCTCTGGCCTGACGTGCCATTTCGGCGACCTCGTCGGTCGCTATCGCCCTTCTCTCATCCCGCCTCGCGGCCTGGAGATCCGCCTTGGTGCTTACCAGCACAGCGTGATGCTGCGTCTGGGTCGCACAAGCGTCGCTCTCTTCGCTGAGCATCGGGGTGCCCGGGCGCTTGATGAAGCGACCCCGGGCGTCGCGCGACAGCGACGAGTTGGATGCACGTCCTCTCCTGGCCGTTGGCACTTTAGCGACCGACAGGTTCTCCTCGCTGGAGGAGAGGCCCGTCCCCGCCTCCGACAAGACGTCGTCGTGCGGACGCTTGTGACGCCGACGTTGTCCTCTCGACGACCCCTGGTCGGAGAGGACTTGGTCCCCTGAGGGACATGAGCCACCTCGGCTCCCATCATCGTTCGTTTTTTTTAAATTTGAATCCATTTAAAATCCCACGAGTGTGGGGGAAATAACGGTCCGCCCGGGCAGTGCCCCCTGTACCCGGGTAAGCGTAGTTTGTAACCCAACCAGGGGGTCCGCAGGTACCCTGGAGGGGGTCGCACTAGTGACTGGATGCTCCGAAGAGCCCCGCCAGCCACACATCCTCTCGCGGTGCGCCGCCGCTTAGGATTCGGGGTGATTTGTTCTCGAGGTTTTCTTCCCCGCGGTCCGGGCGATCAAGCCAAGACCGACGGAAGGTACCTTACGCTGAGCCGCGAGACATAACCACGACACCCAGCATGTGTAAGAGTACCCTCCGATTTAACGACGGAGGCAGGGAAGACACACTCCCACTGCCCGCTCGGCGGTAGGTTAATTCACGCCGAGCCCGTCCTTGCTCCTCCACTGTGCCCTCTGCTAGGTCAGAGGGACACGTGGAGCAACGCCCCCATGGCCAGTGATGGCCTCACCAATGCCAGACTATCTGCCACGAGCAATAAGAGTCCCCAACTGGAGAAAGTTATTACTCGTGCCCAGGGTGCACCGGCTCCATAACGAACGACTGCTGTTCCCCCCGGACGTATCCAGGCGGGACCAGCAGCCGGGAGCACACGAGGAGGTTGTCTGGCCCAGCACCCCAAGGGTTACAACACCCTTCATCAACATCACAATATTAAGTTAGTAATATTTCGGGGCATGTTTTAGATGGGCAAACGTTCGACTTCATCATAGTAGGCGCGGGATCCGCAGGATGCGTGCTGGCCAACAGACTGACTGAGATCTCTAACTGGAAAGTGCTACTCATTGAAGCTGGCGATGACCCGCCAATAGTTTCAAACGTAAGTTTAAATATTATTGTTGCTGTATGTACAAATTATTTTATTTCTGTAAAAGTAAATTAATCTTTGACAAGTCATCATCATTTCGTATGCGTCATCCATCATCCATCAATTAGCTCAATCCTATTTTATGAAATAATTATCTACCAATTTTATTAGCTGAATTGTCTGATCTCAGAGTTTCTTCTGTTACCAAATAAGACGACAAACTGTCTTAAGCACCGAGGAAGTTCCTGCTAATCATTATAAAGAACACACGGGTTTTTTAACCTATGTCAGCGTTTTCGGTTAAAATAATCATATTTTCGTTTCAGAATCCAGGCTTATCAATGCTTTTATCACCGGAACTACCAGACTGGAACTACTTTACAATCGATGACGGCTATTCAAGTCAAGCACTTAAAACAAAAAGCATCAAGAACCTCAGAGGTAAGATGCTTGGAGGGTCTAGCGGGGTTAATTTCATGTTCTATGTGAGAGGGAACAAAGAAGACTATGACAATTGGGCCCGAGACGGCAACGACGGCTGGGCTTGGGAGAATGTGACCACATATTTCGAGAAAAGTATTATAACAAATAATTCAGCCGATTCGCCCCACAACACCCAAGGCTATATGGGTGTTACAAAACCAAACTGGGGAGATAAAACGAGAGATTATTTTAATGCTTTTAAAGAGAATGGCCACAATATTCTTATGGACTCAAACGGCCAGGACCAGTTAGGATTTGCTCCTTCAAGTTTTACTATTGATAAAAAGATCCGCCAGAGTACTGCCAACGCTTTCCTAAGTCCAATAGCAGAAAGGAAAAATTTATACGTACTCAAAAATACTATTGCACGAAAAATTTTATTTGATAATGTCAAAAGAGCGATAGGAATCGAAATAAGACTGCCCAGTGGAGAAATTATACAGCTTAAGGCAACTAATGAAGTACTTTTATCAGCTGGAGCTATCAACAGTCCACATTTACTTATGCTGTCGGGCATTGGACCTAAGGAACACTTAGAAAAAAATAATATTAATGTGGTATTGCATTCACCAAACGTAGGCAGAAATTTATTAGACCATCCCATTATCCCAATAACACTTACTGGAAAGAAAAGTTTCTCTTCGCTATTAGAAAATATCGATCCTTTAAAATATCTGGATCGATTTCCTTTGCCGACAATTTTGGGGTTTGTAGCTTACAATAACTCTCAACTGTACCCAGACTATCAGGTAACAGCAATTCCTACTCCCACTGCTTCAATTCTTCCTCCTTTATTTTGTTCTAATGTATTAAATATAATGGATGGCCATTGTATCGCACTTGCTGATTCTACGCAACAAAGAGAAGCCTTATTTTCTCTAATAACATATCTACATCCAGAATCCCGAGGAAAAATCGAGCTCAAAAGCCCAAATCCTGAAGACAGTCCCCTGATCTATTCTGGATATTTCAGTCATAAAAACGATTTGGACAACTTTGCGAAATACGTAGAAGATTATTTGAAAATAATTAATACAACCCATTTTAGGGAAATGAAGTCTGAAATCGTTGATATGAGAGTCAGGCAGTGTGATAGCCTCAATTTTGGCAGTCATGAATATTGGAAATGCTATATTTTGAACTTAGCGAGTACCATGTACCATGCGTCTGGTACTTGCGCGATGGGAATGGAAGGTATAGGGGTGGTGGACGAGAGGTTACGAGTGAGGGGGGTGGATGGACTGAGGGTAGTTGATGCTAGTGTAATGCCATCTATTACCAGCGGGAATACGAATGCCCCAGTCATAATGATTGCAGAGAAAGCTGCTGATATCATTAAAATTGACTATGGTGTAAATGTATGAGATGTATATTAATAAAGCTAGGTTATTAGAACAATGAGTTGTAACACGTAGTTTAGTCAGTGTATCGAATAAGCATGGATACCTACGTATTTAGAGAGCAGTAATTCTCAAATAGTTGTCCGCAAAAGATAAAATGAGGTCCCCGTAAGATTTAAAATATTTACTCATTTTGAATTTCAAATTGACAGTTTTTTTGCTTGTCTATTACCAACGAAATCAAAGAGGTCCCTGGTCAAAAATGTTTAGGAACCACTGCTATAGAGAAACTGGCTATTACTTAGCTTAGGAATGAAATAAAATTAATTTTAAAAAGAAATTGAGACTTTTTACTATAGGAAATAAACGCAGCGTTCACAAAAACATAGGTATTTGTGTTGGCCAGGAGCCATGTTTATCCAGAACGTGTAAATGGGCCATTTTAGGTTGTGAGAAAGGGACGGCTCTAGATAATGGGATACACATTATGTATATTAAATTACATACCATTACGCCTGTATTCCTCGAAGGGTTAAGCAGAGGTACCTACTAATGTACACCTACATTTCACCGGTCCTATGTAATAGGGGGCGAGCCTAATGCTAATAACCGGGTACAAATCCAAACTCCGAGCTGCTATTGAGAATGTCATAGAAAAACCCCATAACACTTAGCTGGACCTGGGAATCGAACCCAGGACTTCTAGCGTAGCAGTCACGCTTGGGACCACTAGACTGACGAGTAAATTAATGAAGAATAAATTAACTGGAGCAATAACACCACGATTTTAAATAGACTAGATGACTAAAATGATATTTTTGGATAATCTAACTGACGGACCGAATATAATGATATTTTTTCGACCCAATCACAAAGAGTAGGTACATTGTTAAATACTGTAACAGTCATCATCCCTATTATTACGTTGTGAGAATAGAGCCCATACAACCCCTCAATCGTAATAATACGTGGTGGCGTCGTCATCATCATCATATCAGCCAATAGAAGTCCACTGCTGAACAAAGGCTACCCCCAAAACTTCCACAGGGACCGGTTATATGTCGCCTGCATCCAACGACTCCCAGCAACCTTTACCAGGTCGTCCGTCCATCTCGTTGGAAGTCGCCCCACAGTGCGTGTTCCGGAGCGTGGTCTCCACTCGAGAACCTTTCTGCCTCAGCGGGCATCAGTTCTACGAGCTATGTGGTGTGCGTACAATGCAGAAATTATTTTAAGCACAAGTACCTACCACTGTTCATTGAAGGTTTTCTTTGCTCCCACGACACTGTCATAAAGATTAATTACACGGATTAGATAAAACCTAATCTTTGTGTAATTAATCTTTGTTTACAATTTAAAAAAAACATAATGACCTCATACCAACCTCAGCTATAGGTAAGTACTTACAAGACTTAGCCTTCGGGTAAACATAATACTTACAATAAAATTGTATGTAAATAATCACTGTCTGCAAGGACATGTAGATATCTAATGTGAAGATCTTTATATAAGAATATTTTAAAAAATTAGGACCGGTCGTTAGTGGTGTCGTAGCTTAGTTGGCTACAGCGTCCGGTGTAGGTGCTTAACCATAGGGATGTAGGTTCCAGCTTTCCAGGGATCGATTTTTTCTTTCGCTATTTATAGCTTGAAAATGTTTCTTCTTACTAGATACTATTTTAAATGCGAATGTTTGGATGCATGGATATTTTTTACTCAATAACGCCAGAACGGCTGAATAGATCTGGATGAAATTTGCCAGAAAGATCGATTTTATAGTCTAGAATACTAGCTAGCTACTTTTTATCCAGGTTGGTCCCAAAAATAAATAAACGCCCAAAGTTGACTTTTGCGCTAACTAGTGCTGAGCAGTGTGGCAGTGCTAATTCGTAACTCATAAGCATTTCAGTTATCTACAAATGTTAAGAAGGAAAAAGTTTTATTTTGTAACAAGACAAGAACTGGGTTAAATTCTTTTTCTGTAAGTAGGTACAGGTATAGGACATTTGTAAGTATTTTGTAAATAGAATTATTTACCTATTATTCTAGAAGATTATTTCCGAATTGATAAGAAAAATATTAACCCGCTAGTTAATATTTTTCTCTTAGGGTAACACCCAGGTAAAACTTAATCAATACAACAAATAAAAACATTGTATTCACTCCCATCATCCGCTTCCACATTTATTTCTTTATTCTTAATGCCTTACAACAATAGTAGTTTTAACTAACATTTAACGTAAAAATATTTAACATCGTTTATACAGGATATTTACAAAAGTACAAATTAACTTATAGAAGATAATGAAGTAGAGTAATGTGGTTAATATACATCTGAGGTTCAAATGGTGTAAGAGACGTGGGGGCCTGTGTCGTAGGCTTTTTGAGGCACAACGTACAGGGGCCAAATTAGCCACTAGGTAAATCACAATATTTACCGAAAGTGGCTATTTTGACGACACGTTTGGCGGAGTGGCTGAGCGATCGGCATCCCCACACGGAGTAAATATTTGTATAATCTACTACGGTAGTCGTTCCAGGTCTGGGCGTTTGTGTATATGAGAATTTGTGTTTGTAAACGCTCCCACGGTACAGGAGAAAATCCTAGTCGGGCAACGTTTTTTTTTAAAAACATATGATTCCAACGTGCCTTATTTCCCAGTCTATAGTCACCTTGCATTTTTCGTACACTTGGAAGTCACCTTATACTTGACATCGAAAGTGGTCAGTTGTAGCTCCTTGATGTAATTAGACGCATTACATAACTTTATTGGAACTATTTGTGGAGAATACCAAATCACTGAGACAGTGGTACAATACAGTACAGTAGGTACTTAGTGCAATACTTGTGATTTGTAATTAACAGAGAAGAAACGATATACCTAACTGTCATTTGCCTAATAGTTTTGGCGTAGTGTCATAAGCATTTACCCAGTATCGAGGTAGACTAAGTTAACATGCCCTGTGACGTGGTAAAGAATATCCCCCCCTATTCATAAAAATATATTCCAATATTGATCACTTTATGAAGCCAGGAAATCGAGTATAGTCCCCTCGACCTCATACATTTTCCAAAACTTCACTGTACTGTTCTCTTGTGATACTAACATTTATAAGTTAAAAAAATTAATACTAGTAAGTACATGGACTAACGTCAAAGGGAGTCGGATATCGGATTTCATTTAATTGGTAGATCTGCTTGTACGAGATTCACATTAGTGTCTTGAATTTTTTTTATTCTTGATGTAAATTTTTAGTATTGAAACATTAAGGGCTGACAGAATTGATAGTTAACAGGCTAGTTTTAATTTAATGCTAGACAGTGGGCGTACTATTTATAGCGAGTTATGACGTCAACAGCCACACAAATTCATCAATCTCAATTTCCACCAACTTTATTAGCCGATTTTTTCAGAGTACGAATTATGATTTTTAAATAAATCTCGGTCAACTGCCCTATTAACTGCAAAAAGTGAACAACCTCATATCAGTCGCGAAAAGTAAATTCTTAGTAAGAGGAAAGCCGCAGCAAGTAATAATGACCTCGACTTAATATTTGAATTGACAATAATAGACACTAGCGCAATTATTATAATATTTCCTTCGGTGGTGTCTTGGCATTTTTCTTGTCACCAAATTTCCTTTAGTGGAGACCCGTCTGATAGAATAATTATTATTTAAAGGGAATCCGGCAAGAATGTATTTGTAATGACAAACTTGAGGTCTAGTACGAGGGTAGCAGTGAGATCCGAACGAAACGCTTTAAGTCCGCTTTTATCATGCGTACCGCCGAAATGTGGAATGCGCTTCCCCGATAGATATAATCCAAGTGTCTTTAAATCACGAGTGAATCGGTTTCTTCTAGGCAAGCGCGCTCCATCGTAGAATCGCTTAACATGAGGTGAACTGGTGGTCAAGCGTAAGCCTATCTCGAATAAAAAAAAATATAACTAGGTGTCAAGTCTGGTACACGTGCAGTCTAGATAGTGGTACGTCCCGCTACGTTTGATTACAGAACCTTTGACATGGAACGATTATAATCGCGATTCTGAGAAGGCACATGTTTTCTAAGTAATTCCGTGACACGTTTTATGAGAAAATTACATAAATAATACATAAATAAACATATAAATACTAACTAATTTGATACAAAAATTAAAAGTAACTGTTAGCTAGGTATTGGACATAATATTTTATTCTTACGCTAATTTTCTAAAATCTTATCAATAAAAATAAATAAACTTGATAATATTTCTACTGTACAAATTTCTTGACTTACGGATCGATATTATCCGAGACCGAGATTCAGAGACTAGTCCAACTAATACTTCTAAAAATATGTCAAATACTGAATTTAGACATGATGTGGAAGCATAAGTTTAATTCAACTTATTTAGATAATTCTCATCATCTCACCTAAAACCTGAATCTACCTGCTGCTGAGTATAGCCCTCTCTTTGCTTATGCCACATTTTCGGGTCCTGTGCTAATCTTTTAGTTAATTAATTATGCTAATTTAGTTAATAAAACTCAGTCTTCTACTAGTCCCAAGCGCGACTGCTACGCGCTTGGGACTAGTACATAACACTTAGCTGGTCCTGGGTTCGATTCCCAGGTCCAGTCTAAGTGTTATGGGGTTTTTCTATGAAATTTTCAGTAGCGCTAGGAGTTTGGATTTGTGCCCAATTAATGACAATAGGCTCGCCTCTTATTACATAGGACTTAAGACATACAGCAAATTGTGTGTGAGTAACACACCTCTGTCTAACTCTTCAGGGAATACAGACCGTGATAATGTTTATCTTAGGTTATTTAGTTATTTATTAGTTAAGTTTTTGACTCGTCTCTGAATCTTATCGCTCTTATCGTCTCTAATCTTTGAGTCGAATAATTCTTATTATTTTCTTTTTTTGTAAGACATTTCGAGTTTTAAATTTATCTATTTAAATCTGTTACTTAACTCTTAGCGAAGAAGTATCACTGAACGAGATAACGATTATGACGAAGACCGGTGGTTCTCACCTCGTATAATAAATTAAAAACATAACTATAAATAAACCAGAATTACGACATTTTTGGCATATAAATATTTCAAGATTGAAAATAATTAACATAAGTAATTTTATATACCTATTCAGATAATTATTACTATGCCGTTTTGGCCAAACCACTAGTACGCTACAGTACGGGTCCCATTTAATTTTATCAAACATTTTTAACATCGATTTAGATTTAATTAAGACATTAACCTACACTGACCTCGTTCGTCTCGTTGTACCAGTGACATCTGTAATACCTAGAGTATCCTAGAGTATCCATCATGGAGCTTCTTGTTGTTTTTTTCCATAGGATCTTTTCGAAACTGTGCAACTTAGGTCTTAAAAACTCATAAATGACTGTAGAAGCAGCTTCGTCAAACATTTTTATTTCATTTCGTGCATGACTCATGGACTCACTAATCAGAATTGGTCATATAAATAGTTATTATGTGATACGGATTAAATAAAATGTTATGTAAGTATATACTGATTTCTGACACTTACGCGAACAGTAGATATTGATATAAAGCTACCTACATTTTTCGATCTTGGGGATATATTTATCTTATTAACACATTAAAAACCAAGTTTTATTTCAAGTTTTTACCCAAGTTTAGTTATTTCCATTGCATAAATAAAATGTTCAATACGACCCTAGACGGTGACAATAGGCATGCTGCGTCCACAACAGAAACAGTAATAGATAAGTCATTTGATTTTCCTTCGTTACTGTTGACACAATTATTAGCCTGAACCTCATTTTCAATAAATGTGCAACTTCTTGTGATATCGAAATGTCAAATATTGACAGATGACGTTTACCAACGTCAACTAGCGCACAGATTATATATTTACAAATGTCAACTACACAGATACCCGTAACACTGAAATTATATTTTTTAAACAAGTCGAAGCGGAAATTGTAAGAAATGCTCAATCTGAGTTTTATGTATAATAGAAAAATATGAGATAAGTGTAAATATTAACAACCCCCGTATTAATAAAAAAATATAATATATACTTCTCATAGCTTTAATCAATGTTTTGTCTTGTTTTGACACGTGATATTTTGTGACAGAGAAAAGAAGACAAAACGTATTAAAACTACAAGAAGTTTCTAGGAAGTTTTGTATTTTAATAACGAAGTAAGTTTTTTATAATCAGTCCTGTATTACTCACGGAAACTGGAATATTTCAATAAAGCAGAATCCTATCAGTATAGCCCCTTCTCTATTATTGGTATACCTAGCGTATACCTATCTATAAAACGAATATATTTATATATATTAATTTATTAAAGGCCGGAATCTATAACCTATCTCTCGATTATGTAATTTCCCTACTGGAGATCAAAATTTGACATAAGCTCCATAAAAGTAATGTCAAATTTCGATCTTCAATAGGCAACATAATCAATGTATAGTTTATTAATTCAGGTTGTAAGACACATTCGTGTTTTGGGTCCAGGCGTCTAAAATAAATAAATTACCTTTGATGGATTAATGATTAGGTAATCAACATTCCTTCCTTATTTCCTTGTCTTTCGAAATAAAGCAAATATTATATCCGAAATTACGGTTATACAAAAATGATTCGTTTTTCGAGTTGTCTTTACCCAGTGTAAAGAGTTTATTATAAAAGCAACCACCATTTTATATTAACAGCGTTAATTTTAAAATTTACACTTATCTCAAAAGTAAACATCTTGAAGATCAATTCTGGTAATTAGGAAATGATCAAAATATAGTGGTCATCTAGTTGCAGTGGGCCTTTGCGTCAATGTTCTGTCTAATGAGATCAAAGATTGATGCAAATCTATATAATACAAATGTATATTTATGAGTTTAGAATCGGACCTATATTATAAACATTTTTAATTTCCAGAATTTGTCTTCTGCATATGAACCTCAAAGACATATTACATTGCATAACAATTATATATTATTTTGTTAATATACCATCAAAGTCATGTGATGGTTTACTAATAATTCTTCAACATTTTTAATACATTTATGATAACAACTGAGGTTCATTGCGCAAAGAAAAAGAAAAAATGACAAATTCAGTTTTTAATTTGCAACATATAAGGAATAATCAGTCTTGGAAGACAATGAAGTTCCTTTCGTATGGATAATAACAAAATACATGTGTCATGAATCAGGCAAAGCCGAATCAAGCTTGAGTTAAGGCTCCGGCAGAGCTTGGATTGCCCACAAAAACGTAATACCAAAATAAATCGTAATCCAACACAATTTTATATCAAATTGTGTTATTATTCAGATTTGGATACCGTTAATCTAGGTTCCTACTAGGGTTGGCGATCTGAGATCGATTAATCGAAAAATTGATGATCCCGGCCCAAAAGATCGATTTTTTTTAATCGATATACAGTACTGAATCGATCTAGTTAATCGCTATTTCAGCCTTGAAAATCGCCATTCGTTTTTTCGTTTTGGTAAAAACCATAAAATTAATTACAATTAGTTGACTGTATCCGTAATATTACGGTGTAGCCGATTAAAGGGCTAATTACTCAAAAACTCGCGAAATGGCTATATGCTCAGTTTCCTTCGCCTCCATTCAATAAAAAAAAGTTGTTTGTAGTCTATGACTTTTTGTATTTGTTGATTGATATTGCGTCATTCAATTGAATTAAAGTGAATTGAAATGAAGCATTGGGAACTTTCAAGTTCTCATAAAATACATTTTGAAAATAAATATCTTTCATACCTGATCTGACTTTGATATGGTAATAAAAATAATTGTTATTATCATATTCCCTGAACTAAAATAAAAAAGACGTGTGGCACTCGGGGACTGCCGCGGTAAAGCTATTGCATAGCGTTTTTTATCAACTTATGTAATACAACCAATGCCACCTAAGGGCGGGTTGCTGAACTAAAGAGACAAGCGTGTTAGGTTTTTTTCGTTACGGAATTTCTGGATTCGGTCCCCACGCTCAAGGCCCGCGATAGAAGCTATGCAATAGCTTAAAAAAACTGATTTTACTGATACGAGATCATTTATTATGGTATCTTTCTTGTTTTTCATAAAATGGATTTATATTTACATTAGAAACGTTTAAATTTTTTTTTTTTTAGAAATCGATCTTTTAGACCTCGTTTTTTTTGTGATTCGATACATCAGCTTACAATTCAAATCGATTTAAAAATCGATCTCGTTCGGAAAGAATCACCATCCCTACCGTACCAATTCGTCTACTACCTACTACTTTACTGGAAATAAGCAGTCGGAAATTTGATTCAAACTTGGAAAAGTTATCAATAAATATTTAATATAATATTTTGGACGAAATGGTAGAGAAATGGAATTACGATTAATTTTGGTATTACATTACGTTTGTTTGGAAAATTCGGTCCGCCGGCCACTTAACCTTTGACCGCCACGTCAAAACAGAAAAACCGTGCCCTCGGCGCCAAGCTTCCGAATTTTCTATAGAAATGTCGTCCAGTCGCGTCGGTGGCGTGCTGGGCATATTTTGGTTTGTCGTCTATACACGACTGTGGCGGTCAAAAAGTTAAGCTGTCTGCCCACTGTATGTAGTTTCATACAGTTCGATCGTCATAACTGTGCGTGCATGAAGTTGTCCACAAGTGGTTTTGCAGTTATTAATATAAATTCGCGGTGTAAAGACAGTTGGGGCTCGTAAATGTCTTGCATTCGTGATTACTGGCCTCACTATTTTGAATTTTCTTTTTAATATAACACCTATACCGAATAAATCTGACACATCAAAATGTATAATTCTCATGTAGTTGCTGAGAAATAAACAAAGTAAACAACATAACATAACATACCATCACGCCTGTATTCCCCGAAGGGGTAGGCAGAGGCTTACTTAATGTACACCCACAGTTGGCCGGTATGTTTAGGTCCCATGTAATAGAGGGCGAGCCTATTGCCATTAACCGGGCACAAATCCAGACGCCGAGCTGCTACTGAGAATTTCATAGAAAAACTCAATAACATTTTGCTCGACCTGGGGATCGAACCCAGGACCTCTAGCGTAGCAGTCGCGCTCGGGACCACCAGACTAATGAGGCAGTCAACAATTTAATTTAAAACAAAGTTGTGAAGATTAATATTGTAATCATGTTTTATAAAAGGTATCCATGGAGTTTTCAAACCGTGCAACTAGTTTGGACTTTTAAAAAAGTAAACTTTTTAATGGTCTAATTGAAATAAAACATTTTGATTTTGACTTTGAACGGCCAACATCAGACACGCACAGTTATTTGACCGATCTATGCTATGAACGTAGTCGTATCTTCACATGGAAATAAATCATCATTATCATGATGATGATGCTGGAAATAATTATTCTTATGAAACAGCACCACTAGACCGTTCCGTATAGAATTTGTTGATACGTTCGTACACTCCGTCATAAGACGATCATGGTGTGCTACGAGATAGTGAGCATACAGCTTAAAAACGGAACTACTAAAAAAATATTCACATCATAATAATAAAGTGTTTATCTTGTTTTTATATAAATTTTGATAAATTAACTCTTAATAAAAATGACAAATTTTTTTGAACGTAGGTGTTATATTTTTGAAGAATTTTTAAGTATGTACCGAACAAAAAGCAAAATTTTTAAATACAATCATGTTTCGTTATCCACAAAGTTTTTCCTAGGTATATTTCAGTGCTTTTAAATCGAGGCGAGGCGTGGCTTGGATGGGCGTGAATTGAAAACTCGCTGACCCCTTCACACCGAAGGGATTGTAAAAAAGTAATTAATACTCTATTGTGGCCGCAGTAAAGTTCAATATTGTACTAATCAATTTTCAACTAGCACTTCCTCGCGCATCTACATCCTCTACACCAAAGACGGGCGGGATGTCGAGAGAAATGTTGCCAAACAAATTTCAATTCTCGCCCAGCCCACTCATGCCTGGTGTCGCCGGCCTAAACCACTTTAAAGGGTGACTCCCTTCATTTTAAAACAGATTTCATTTTATACTTTAAAAATCTTATCGATAAAGATTTGAATCACATTTAAAGTCCAATACAAAGAGAAAATCTGAAAGGAACTTCTTCATTAAATTGAAAAATAGATCTTTTTATCTACATTGGTACACTTTTGTACAGTACGGACTAGACGTGAGTACAGTCGAGGTCAAAAGCGTTAATATATTCTCCAACAATATTATTTATATCTATAACTAAGAGTTTTGACGCGATTTAAATACATTTAAGACTTAAAAAAAATACCTACTTTATGAGAGTACAAAATCACAAATCATATTTACTTAATATTAATTCTAGGTACATAATGGATTACACTGATCTACTATACACATTAGCTATTAACACAACACTTGTGACCGCGGCTGTACACTGAATACATTTATTTATTTGCAAGAGTGTTTTTACATACTTCAATTAGCTCCATTAGTTGTGAGAATTTTGAGCACGCCTCCTGAAGCATGTTTCTGAAAAAAAAATACACATACATTGCATTTTATCTGTATGCTCTTCAATCAACATCCTTTGACAAGCTTCTGAAGACCATAGATTATGATTATGACAAACCAAAAATATCTGAAACAGTATTTGTAATAATGTAACTGCTTACTAAAATTATGTATATACACTAAGATAATATTTTTTCTATTGTAGTAAGATAACAAACAAGCACTCGAGCCGCCTGATCGTAAGCTTCAATCGCAGCCCCTAGACTAGCAACAACAGTAATATATAGGGAATATGCATGTCTTTTTTATATTTTTAATTAATAGTTTACATTATTACTTAAAGCATCGTAAAAAATATTTCTTTGACAAAAAAAATAATATTTTATCATAAAAATAAACAAAAATGTGGCATGGATTATCATTATTTAGCAATAAAGATTACAAATAAAAATATTTTACTCAAAAATTGAATCTTATGCATATTCCCTGGGAAGTTGACAGGTGTTTGATTTATTAAAAATAACAAGCTTAGTGAAAAATTTAATTCAAATTCGTATTCTTAAAAAAATATTTAACATAACATAACATACCATCACGCCTGTATTCCCCGAAGGGTTGGGCAGAGGCGTACTAATGTACACCCACAGTTCGCCGGTATGTTTAGGTCCCATGTAATAGGGGGCGAGCCTATTGCCATTAACCGGGCACAAATCCAGACTCCGAGCTGCTATTGAGAATTTCATAGAAAAACCCAATAACACTTTGCTCGACCTGGGGATCGAACCCAGGACCTCTAGCGTAGCAGTCGCGCTTGGGACCACTAGACTAATGAGGCAGGCAGCAGCAAAAAAATATTTTTACTCGGCTAATATATAAAAGTTCCAAGATGTAAGTATTTAAAGGGTTTTGCTTTATCCCTTTCTCGCAAAACGAGTGTTAGTATAGCATTTGTACAGTATAGTACCAGAGATTGGAATACATAGAGTATATTTACCTACCCCTGTTGGAGAAAGGCGTGAGTGTATGTATGTATTTACCTAAAGCTCGAGGAAGTAAATAACATAGCGTTGATAATACCTCCTCTAAAATCCCGTAATCGTAATCATGAGGATTAAATCCCGGGAATAATTGAAGAATCATACTATGTTTGTAGCGGTGCTAAATCATAATAAGTTATGCATCTAATATGATTCTTCAATATCATAATTTAGTTTCTTCATTCCGGAATTTTAGAGGGGGTATTATCCACTCTATGTTATTTACTTCCTCGAGCTTTAGGTAAATATATTCTACCTATTCCGATAATCCTGCGCACCCAAAACAGTATAATTATCGAGTTTCGTACCTGCATTTGGTACAGAACACGGCCAGCCTGCTTTTGTTGACGTACTCGTTGTCCATACAGATGAGCGCTAAGCTGTCTCTGAACGCTCGCTCCAAGTCTTCCACGCTTGAATCCAGCGTCTCCGCACTTAACACCCTGCATGAAAAACATATTATTGACTTTATGAAATGGTTTCTGAAGTGTACTATACAGACAAAATTAGTGTGCGCGTCTGTAATTACCCGCAAGTGGTTTGCCAGTGAAAAATGTATATAAATAAAAAAATTGTCACCGAAATGTATCTACGCGCATATCTTCCGAGCAACTCTGCATCAAATTGGATAATTTTTTTTTGTTGTGTTCGTTATCGTCAAGACAGGTTTTTTTTATGTGATAGGAGGGCAAACGAGCAGACAGATCACCTGATGGTAAGCGATTACCGCCGCCCATGGACACCCGCAACACCAGAGGAGTCACGAGCGCGTTGCCGACCTTTTAAAAGGGAATTGGGCCTCCGGTAACCTCACTCACTCGGCGAAACACAACGTAAGCGTTGTTTAACGCCGGTTTTCTGTGGGGCCGTGGTATCACTCCGGTCGAGCCGGCCCATTCGTGCCGAAGCATGGCTCTCCCACGTAAGAAGTTGTTTGTAGAAAATATTTCTTTTTTTCATTCACTGGAAAAGTCTGGCTAATTCGGATAAAAAATTTGGTATATGTTTCGCATTCGAGATTATTGTCCTGCCGAATTTGGATATTTTTGCACAGACACTCGTTTTAGTGAATTTACCTGATCAGCCGTTCGAGACGGGTAATTACAGACACGCACGCTTATTTTGACCAATTTGTATAGACCGATCACGTCTCTCGGAGAAACGACAACTGTAGGAAAAAACTAGTTCTCAAGAGTCCGGCGGACCGAATTTCTCTTACAAACGTAATACCGAAATAAATCGTAATCCAGACAATATCAAATTATGTTATTATTAGGATTTGGATACCTATAATCATAGGTTCCTACTCTACCATTTTGTCAGAAATACTTTACTGGAAATAAATGTAAGCAAATGCAACTTTTAATAACTTTACTTTTTTAATTAATAATTTGGAACGAAATTCCGGTCTTTTATTTCCAGTGAAGTAGTAGTAGACGAAATAGTACCGTAGGAATCTAGATTAACTGTATCCAAATCCGAATAATAATATAATTTGATAGAGTATTGTCTGCATTATGTTTTATTTCGGTATTACGTTTTTGTGGGCAATTCAAGCTCCGCCGGACCCTTAAATCGTAATGCGTACACCTGTATATACCTACACTATAAAAGAAGCAAGCTTCACAGTTCGCGCTTTAGATGACCCGTATTCTGTCGCTATACGAGTGATGATTGAGTACTACTGTACAGCTTGAAATGTTATCAAACAAAAGACTGTAGGTCTGGCTTTCGATGAGTTAGTATGACTGCTTCTAGGCAAGCGTAGTGACGACTTGCGAATGGTAGTTAGCAGCGACTGGATGAGAAGAGCTGAAGATCGGGCTCTGTGGCGTTTATTGAGAGACCTACGATGTATACAGGCGGATAATATCAGCCTACGATGAATACAGGCTGATAATATCAGGCTACGGTGTAGCCTACGGTGAATTCATGCTGATATCAGGCTAAGATATAGCCTACAATGAATACAGGCTGAAAATATCAGACTACTACTAGACTGTCTGACCTTCACCTTCTCTCATCCAGTCGCTGCCAGCTGCCTCCTGCAAACCGTCACTACGCTTGCCTAGAAGCGGTCTCTACTTAACTCATCGAATAGCAGGATACACAGGATGGTGATGGTAAACTCCCTCACCCTTTGATAGCGAGCGCGAAGGCGGTGATCTGGTTGGTGAAGAGCGTCAGTTTGGAGGTGAGAGCATCCAGCGGCTCATCGCCCGGCCACTTGTCCTCGATGTTGTGTGATACACCCAGCCGAGAACATAGCTTGGCACTGAAAAATAATAATACTGTCTATACAAGCATTCAGTTTAGCTAAGAAACTAATACGTGGGAGAGCCATGCTTCGGCACGAATGGGCCGGCTCGACCGGAGTGATACCACGGCCTTACAGAAAACCGGCGTTAAACAACGCTTACGTTGTGGTTCGCCGAGTGAGTGAGGTTGCCGGAGGCCCAATCCCCTTTTAAAAGCCGGGCAACGCACTTGTGACTCCTCTGGTGTTGCGGGTGTCCATGGGCGGCGGTAATCGCTTACCATCAGGCGATCCGTCAGCTCATTTGTCCCCCTATCCCATAAAAAAAATATCTGAACAGCCTCTGTAAATTTGGCTGGTCATTGAAAAATAACCCTGTATAATCTAATTAGTTTAAATACTCACCAAAAACTCGACATCACAGTCCAGACATTTTCGAAGGCGTCTATGACCATCATTTCCCCGTGTTTCTCGTCTTCAGCATCACAGGAGCGGTCGTTCAGCAGCCGCTCCACCGTGATCTTGGCGAGCTCCATGTACTCCGGTATGATCTGACATTTCTTCGCCACTTCCAGACATAGGTCTTTGAAGTTGGAAACCTCAGATTCTGATAAGGATTTTGAATCTAGAACAAGCCGAAAAATGGTAGTGTTTTTTTATTGAAATATTGCCACACACAAAAATTAAATCGGTGCGAATCATGATTACAGGCAGTCGGTTGACTAATTCAAGGAGAATTAGTCAATAGACCACCATAGTGTTTGTCATTGTATCGATAATCGATAAATTAAACTACCTGTTGACCACAATTTCTTTCGTCCCAAAAGGACTATTTACTTATTTTTTAAGACATAAGGTAGCCTATATCATTCCACAGGATCAGGCAATCTATCTCCTAGCCAAATTTTATCGAAATCTGTTCAGCAGTTAAGGGTCCGGCGGAGCGTGAATTGCCCACAAAAACGTAATACCGAAATAAATCGTAACCCAGACAATATTCTATCAAATTATGTTATTATTCGGATTTAGATACTGTTAATCTAGGTTCCTACGGTCCTATTTCGTCTGCTACTACTTCACTGAAAATAAAAGACCGGAAAATCGTTCCAAACTTGGTAAAGTTACCAAAAATTGCATTCGCTTACAATTATTTCCAGTGAAGTATTTTGGACGAAATGGTAGAGTAGGAACCTACATTAACGGTATCGGAATCCGATTAATAACAGAATTTTATCTAATTGTGTTTGAATTACGGTTTATTTCGGTATTACGTTTGTGAGAGAAATTCGGTCCGCCGGACTCTTAAGCGTAAAATGATAACAGATAAACAGAATTACTCTTACATTTACGGTATTAAATATGGATTATAGTTACTAGAGGTGTATGTATACCCACCATTATTTACCAGAGATCTTCAGAGACCTTAGATTTACCTTTGCTATCAACAGAAGTCAGTGCGGTTTTCAAATCTGTGATGAGATGCTGTATTCTTGGGAACACTTCATTGAACACCGCTATCCAGTGTTTGAGCAAACATTGGAGCACATCGTCTAACGTCCAGGGTGGTGCTTTGAATAACACGTGTTGCCATAAATTGTTGTATTTCGCACGCATTTCGTTCTGTGAAAAAATATGTTTTTTTTTTATGGGATAGGAGGGCAAACGAGCAGACGGATCGCCTGATGGTAAGCGATTACCGCCGCCCATGGACACCCGCAACACCAGAGGAGTCACGAGCGCGTTGCCGACCTTTTAAAAGGGTATTGAGCCTCCGGTAACCTCACTCACTCGGCGAAACACAACGTAAGCGTTGTTTAACGCCGGTTTTCTGTGAGGCCGTGGTATCACTCCGGTCGATCCGACCCATTCGTGCCGAAGCATGGCTCTCCCACGTAAAAAAGTTTCATGAGGGATTCGTGGTTTAGTAATCTACTCTACTGATCAATCGATCCGCAAGGTTAAGCTGATCTTGCTGCCGTAAGTATATGGATGGGTGACCATTCTTAACACATTGGTTCCGGTTGTGACTCTCATTAGTAGCCCGGTGTTAATAGGTTGTGAGCCTATTGCCATTAACCAGGCACAAATTCCAAACTTCGAGCTGCTATTGAGAATTTAATAGAAAAACCCACTAACACTTTGCTCAAACTGAGAATCAAACCCAGGACCTCTAGTGTAGCAGTCGCGCTCAGGACCACTAAGCTAATGAAGTAGTCATGTCATTAATGTTATTTTTATAAATTTCCTACACAGTAAATAACATACCATCACGAATCGAATCGAACCCAGGACCTCAAGCGATACAGTAATATTGCTACAAAAACTACAAATACCTCTAAAATATTCGCTAGTAGCTGATATATAGTGGCTTGGTAATGCTTGAGGTTATCAAATACATCTGGATCAGTCTCCTGTGGCGTTGACACCAGTAGACCCTTCAGCTCAGCCAGACCTATGCTCTTGATGTTGTTTATCACCGCCTTGCTGCACAGGATCTTGTCGTTTGATAATAGGATCTGTGAAAGCGAGACATAGTAATAGATGTATAAAGAAAGAAAGAAAGAAAGAAAGAAACATTTATTCAGCTACAAGCGAGACAAGTACAAAGAAAAACTTACTATAAGAAAAAACAGAAACAAAACAAAAAAATATATATATAAATAAGAAAAAAAAAGTACTGCCTCACGGTTGCGCTGAAAGGGATCTGGCTATATAAGTAGGTATTTGACTGGTGTCTGAATTTATTGAAAGCTAGCGGCCCGCCCGCGGTTTCACCCACGTTGCCCCGTTCCTAAGAGTCGTAGCGCGATGTTAAATAGCTCAAAACCTTCCTCATGAATCACTCCGTCCATTAGTGAAAACCACATGAAAATCCATTCAGTAGTTTTTGAGTTTATAGCGAATAAACAGACAAGCACGCGGCAGCGGACTTTGTTTAATCATACCTATTTAAGAATATCAAGTCTAATGAAAATTGGATATAAATATTATTCGTATTCTGAAAAAAAAAAAATAACAAATCATTTAGAGTTCTAAGATATAAACTCTGTCCTTTTCCGACAAAACAAGCGTAAGTATAGAATTTGTACGGCGCATTGGTTTGTGACGTCACAAACCACTAGCGTGCTACTGGTTTGTGACGTCACAAACCAGTAGCACGCTAGTGTGTCTATCATAAAATTAGAATACTTAAAATTTATGTATTTGAACCATTTTTGTTGATCGGCACTATTTATATAAAGATATATATGGAGCCTTAAAAATATATAATCAACTATCCTACTATCCTATTGTAATCTGTAGGATAACTAGGGTGGTTTCTCTGGTCCGTATGGCATCGAAGTTAATACTCAAGCATTATTTTAATTAGCTAGCCTTCTTTCTAATACAATTTTAGAAATGGTGAGCTCACACAAGCGTTGGTAATACTATGCATGATGACTAGGACATATCCTAACTAAGTCTTGTTACATGCAGTGTTGATGACATTAGGGCAGTCTTTCTCAAAGTGGGCGATAACGCTCCCTTATGGGCACTAGAAGGGGGGCGTTAAAGGCCCCAGAGAAAATGGTGGGTATTAAAGAAATTTAAGAGATGGTAGTAAAAAAATTTGGCGCTAAATTTATTCTCAAAGTAAACGATAAACTAAATAAGTTTGAGAAGCTCTGCATTAGAATAAGTCTTACCACAGATTTCCCCCTCTCGGCTTGTTGGAGCGCGCAATTGAGGATCTCATCGTCGGGGGACTCGCACGGGTATATGTGCGAGTTGGCGTCCCGCAGCGGCTGACCTGAACAAAGTCGCAGTCCACAGATGAGTTTCTTAATTAATGTATAAAGATACACATTTTGGTGAAAGAAATAGTCAGACCAGGATTCGAATCTTTAGCCACTAAGCTACCGAAACTGTCTGTGATGTCGAAATACTCTTACAATCTTAAACAATTTTGTATGGGATTTTAGAAGAAAGGATAACCAACTGTGTATGAGAAGTGTCCGTCAAAATGCGTTAAATTACGGTGTCGCTACAGTAGCCACAGGGAAAATTTACGCCCCATTGAACAACTTTTTACCACATAAACTTTCCCATTATTGTTCAATTATTATAAAGATTTTTATAACATTTAACAATCAAAAATCACTAAACGTATCATTTAAAGGTAAAGGGTGGTACGAACACTCCAGAAGAGGTACGTGGCGATGTTCACATGCCTCACGACACGAGCGGTACATTTAGAAATAGCAGGTTCTATCAGTACAGATTACCTTTGCCTATGCTACCGCCATTTTAGTGGGTTCCTGAACTATTATTTACACAAACATTCTGGACACTTTTGCGACGTGTCCCCCATCTGAGTTGGTTCTCCTTTCTTCTACACTCCATAATTTTGTAGTTTCCCTTTGCGCCGCGTGTCGTGCAGTGCAGTCCAGAAATTCTTAATAGCAGCTTAGTATTAGTACCTACTTTGATTTGTTTTTACTGTCGAACTATGGGTGAACATCAGTACATTTATGCCCTTCGAGGATAACAGGCATTTTTTCCTAGATCGAAGTCGATTTTAATTTGTCAGAATCTAATTATTAAAACTGATAAGATACCTTACCTCGTATCCTGCTATTCTCAGGTATGGACTTGTAGAGGTAGTCCATGGCTGACTTGGCGCGCTTCCATATCGCGCCATTACAATTATTGTTATCCTTTAACCGGTCCAGCTCGTTAACAACACGCCATGGAACTAGCAGCGTCGGCTGCTCTGTGTATCCTGAAAGGAACTGACGTTACTATGACTTGGTGCAGGGATGATAAACGATGAATTCCATCCTCATCACACAAGGCCCAAGATGGTGGCGCGGTAGGTGTTGCGGAGCCCCACTCAAGTGGATTGGTAGCTGGAGGATTATAACAGTCCCCTCTATTGCGCAGGAGACTGCAATGGCGATCTGCCAATGCTGGGGTCGCGAATAAATGAAACGTCCCATTAACCCAGCAAAAAGTGGTGAGGCGAAACACCCGTGTGGTTTTAGTCGGTAGGTCACCCACTCTGGGTGGATCATGGTGGTGTCCATAAGGATTTCCACACGCACAAAAAAAAGGGATGATAAACGACACGTTGTAAAAACACCTCTCGTGTGCAGCAACTAGGTGTAATTTAGCATGTAGGAAAATTCTTGTAAGATAATAAACGTTACAGAATTTTTTTATTTTTTTTTAAAGACGTTGCTCCACACTAGCATTTTCTCCTGTATCGTGGGTGCGTTTACAAACACAAATTCTCACAAACACAAACACCCAGACCCGGAACAACTACCTGCAGATCATACAAATATTTGCTCCGTGTGGGGATCGAACCCACAACACGTTGCGCAGAAGCCGATCGCTCAACCGCTACGCAAAACGTGTCGTCATTAATTATTAATTCAGTGAAGCTTGTTATGGCACAAGTATGATAGTTATTGCATTCTGACTGCAATATGTTACATAATGGGTTAACTTAAGTAAACAACAAAAAAACATAATTATCATTTAAATGTATGGAAATATAATACTTTTGGTCAATAAATCTTATTCTTATTCTTAAGTTTTTTTAAATAGTATTTGTTCGAGAAGAAGTGAACTCTATTTATTTGATTAAATAATTAAATCCGGAAACACTTTAGACAACCAGAACACGGAATCAACAGGGTAGTTTCGGGGTCTGCCACCTTTAAATATATCTATTTTAAATTTGTTCATCTTATAATATAAAAATGAATCGCAAAATGTGTTGGTAAGCGCATAACTCAACAACGCCTGGACCAATTTGGCCAATTCTTTTTTTTTAAATGTTCGTTGAAGTTCAAGGATGGTTTTTACGGCGAGAAAAATTCGAATAATTGCCGGAAAAACCCTAAAAACAGCCCTTTTCTTTTTCCCATACAAACGATTTCTAACTAAAACTCAGAGTCAATTTGAGCTTTATTGCTATTGCATAAAGTTAATATTAAATTACAAGCACTCATTGTTATCTAAGCAATGTAGGTGTGTTCCTAACGTCAAAGAGTCAATCTTTTTGACAGGACGAAGTCTGTCGGGTCCGTTAGTGTAAAATATAATATTTTATGCAAGTGAATAAAATTTTTACTTTAAGCTAGTGTTTTTTGTGAGCGTAGCCTATAAAAATAGTAATAAAAACCACTGGTCCTGAGCGCGACTGCTATTCTTAAAATCCTGGGTTTTATTCCCAGGTCGAGCTCAGGGTTTGGGATTGGTGTCCAATTAATGGCAATAGGCTGTGGTTTTACATTTGTATGACTCTGCTTAACCTTTTGGGGAATACAGGCGTGATGGTATGTTATGTTATAAACTCATAGTTACCTTTAATATTAGAATTAAGGACATCCTTGATAATATCCAACTCATGTATAAAAATATTTGTATCCACAACTAAAACCACTTGGCTAGTAATGTTATCTTTTGTACAACTCACTAGAGGTGCTACTTGCTTTATCTGAAACATAAAAGATTAAATACAATACTAATTATGGAGTTACGTAACACGGTAAGTACCAGGGCACCAACTTCAGCCTGGCCATGTATTTTTCTGGCTGATCATGATCAGTCAAAATCATGTAAGCCACACCCCTAGCTATAATATATATTATAGCTACCACACATGGAGACGATGCTATAATATATATTTTGCCTTCATTTCATAGACGGGTCCGCCTATACCATAATATATATACTAACATGAAATAAAACAAATTACGGTATAGTTTGGTGACGTCACAGAAATATATATCATAGCTGCGTGTGCGGTCGCTCGAAAATTAGTATAGAAAATATATTGTAATATGCCTAGCTATAATTTATATTAATATATATTATAGCTAGGCATATTACAATATATTAATAATTTATATTAATATATATTATAGCTAAGTGTGTGACGGGCTTTATCTAAGATAGACTACTAAGCAGTACTTTTTGAACATAATTTTTACATAAATACCCCCCAAAACGCCCGCCCTTCACCGCCTCCTAGTGTTTTAGCTGGGAAGAAGAGACGGCGCAACAAACTCGACAACAACAATTTCTGTGTGTTAAGTTACCTAGGCGTTAAATTACATAACAACAAAATTTTAATTTTTGTTTGGGGTACATGTACATCATTAATTTTTCATTGCTACATGTAAGCAGACCTTATATTATACCGAAGTTAATACTCTAGCATTATGTATCTATACATATAACGTGCTTCGCCTGAATGAGTGACTGTCCTGAGAGACCCGAGTAGATCCCTGAAACTTAGAGGTTTGTCCTTTGTATGACGTACGCATCCGATAAGTAAGGATTATCCGAAATTCTACCCCTAAGGTGGTGAAAGTTTGTATGAGTCTGTCATTTTTTAGCGGGTGAAACCGCAGGGTACAACTAGTAATAAATAAGACTAGCAAGGCTCCTCCATAAAAAAAATTTAGAAATAGTGAACTTGCTCACACCTACTATGATAATACTATGCATGATAACTAGGTCCTACCAGACGATTCAGTCGATAGCACATATTATTACCCACCCCTAAACTAATCACAGGGGTTCCCAATTAATTTCATTCCGCAGCCCACATACATGTTTAGTATTTTGTCTCAGCAGCCTAACCTATCCAGCTGGTCGAAATAGATAGGTATCATGATACTAATTGATCGCTTCACGATTCACGGCGCCGTACTTCACTTTCTACGGCGCACCAAGGCGCCGCGGCACACACTTTAGGAACCCGTGAACTGTGGGATCTAATTATTGAATCACAATCTGGTCATGGCTGCGGCGAATGTCACAAATCCCATAGCCGTGACTATAGGGCAAGGGAAGGTAACTACGGCGTTTAGTCAATACAAGTCCGAGCTTGGACTATTATACCACTTGAGTCGCAAGCTCAAGCCTTATAGTCCAAGCTTTCAACGCTCGTGAGACTTGAGCCCTTGAGCGTTGAACGCTCGTGAGACTTGAGCCCTTGAGCGTTGAACGCTCGAGTCTTCAAGACTCATGAGCGTCGACTCAGTTCTCGTGTCTCAGCCCCAGCACTCGTTTTTACAACACTAGTCACGTCCCCAGGTGACACATAAGTCATGAGGATTTTACGTAGGTACTGCAAAAAAGGCTAATTACTAGGTATCTCCATGATTAAAGCTATTTTTTTAAGTCCCCTCCCGCACTAGGATACAAGCTCTGTGTAGCAGAGGGCCTTTACAAACATATAATTAACGGACACAAAGTACGGTAAGACACGAATCGGCCATGAACACATAAATATTTGCCTCAGGTAGAAATCAAACCTACGCAACGGTAGTAGCGAGGTGACAAATTTACCCCCTACTCCAAATGCAAAGTTAATTATAAGAATTGAACCTGGTTTTTCAGGCTGAAGAAAAATTATATAGTATTGTTACAATAGATCTATATTTAGCCTACAAAGGTGAGGGTCACATCATTCTTTGAATATATTTTTTTGTACTTATAAAAGATAATCATCAAACTCAGAAGTCAATTGAATAAGAGGGCCAAAAATATAACCTTGCTTGGAAATTTATACTCTAGGCCTAAAGAAATTTAGTCCTTTTCCTAATGACAATATTTTTAAGGTCCTATTTATTTTGTGGTATAGAGAATTTAATAGAGATAAAACCAGTTTGCTTACAGATTTTCTCATGTATCTGTTTGTAGTCTCAGAAAAGTTTGTTTATATCAGATTAGTTTTTGTCAAAAAAGTGTGTTAACAATGGTCTAAACTGCCCCATAACCATGGCACCAAACCAAATGCACTGTCAGAATAAGATGATAAATCTAGGTTATTTTACTGATTATGCTAGATAAATAAACAATCTAATTATAACAAAAAAAAATCTAAATAACAAACCTCCTTACAATCCACATCCATGGCTTCACTTGTATATTTCTCTTCCTTGCTATTACTTTGATTTAGATTCAGACTATTGTTTAATAATACAGGTTCGCTCTCCAATTCCATCATGTCATTTCCCAAACTAGTCCGTAAAGCTTCCATTCGTTCACTTGCTGATGAGAAAGTCTTAACAATTCCATCCTTACACACAGCCACTTTAGTCAGCTTTGATTTAATAGCTGACACAAGCTTGCTAGCCTCTGAAAACTGAGGTGGTGTGGCCGGGTGTTTCATATACGGATATTCAGAAGTCTGATTACATATTCCATGTTCAATATCCGCAAATGTGTCTTTCGGCTTTGTTTTATCACAGTATTCTTCAGGCAGCTGAGCCTTCATTGAAGAAATAATTTTATTTGCCGCAAAGAACTGAGATGGTGATGGTATTGACTGTAAGCTGTCACTGCTTGGTGACTGTGAGGTTGTGCATTTACTTTCATTCACAACAGGACTTTTATTTTCAGTTTTGACTATTTTTGTTTCTGTTGGGGCTGGTTTGGGGCTGATTTTGTGTTTGGATTTGTTTGGTGATTTGTCATTGCTATTGCTGCTGTCATCATGTGCCTCTGCAGATAACCGCAGTCTTAGCTGTGAAAGTCTTTGATTTGCTGCATTTTTAATCGGTGGTGTCTTCTTTTGAGGTGTGTCTTTTGAAGCTGGGGTGGGTTTTTGTGGTGACTCATGTTTAGCTTTATGCTTCGATGGGGTTGCAATTTCTGTACAAAATAATGGAGGAATCATTATGTATATTGTGCCCTGCAATCCCCATAACTTGACTCTGATATTACATTAAAATTAAAATTGATGCAAAAGAATCCAAATTGTATTCAGATAGCTTTTATAATTCTACAATCAATATATCAATTTTTATAAGATACAGTTCTCCCCATCATAAGATATAATATTCTAATCTTACCTCCTATACTCTGTAACCTCTAATTGCAAAGTAAACAATGTTTGGTTAATTACATTTCACATCATTATTATAATTTTGGTCTCATTGGGTCATTTTTCAAGAGAAGAGCTTAAGTAAAAGCTCATGCTGCCTTATAAATTAAGTAAAAAAACATGACACACAGCAACACAATCATAGCCTATGATTTCAAACTATCAAAGGTTAAAACACTTATCAATATTGCACTTAAAGAATCTACTTGTATATTACTCAAAAGATAAATACAAGGATTTTGCTATGGCATAGTTCAGAGTAAATAAAAATAAGTGCTTAAACAAATATTGCATTCAAGCATCACAAATGTACTGACTTACAATGCCCAATCCATTTTTAAATATTACATTGTCATGTTTATATAAAATATGGATTTATTTAGCCAAATCAGAAGAGTTTATACTAATAAAGGCCACTTCTATGCATATGAAAATTACAGTTATGGAGCAGCAAATAAGAATAAATAATACACAATCTTACTTTCCAACAAAAATGTAGGTAGTTTTATATTTCAAAATTTGTAATTTAACAGCCTGCATCTAATTTTTGAATGCCTCCTTGAATTTGAAATACTGAAATGATATCTTATTACCTGCCATGTTCTAACTTACACAAATATGTTAATCATGACATACCCTTTTTGTGTTTCTTTTTAGAAGAATCCTGGCTTTCATGGCTATCGCTTTTTCTCTTTAAATTGTTCTTCTGTGTTTCTTCTTTTTTACTCTTTTCCCTGTTTACTTTCTCTTTTTTGTTTTTTTGCTTCCTATCAGACTTTTCGTTAGCCTTGAAATTCAAGAAAATTTAGAATATTATCATAGGATCCTACGATAAATAATAGATTGCAGTATCCAAAAATTTACCCATATTAATTTAGATTCAGTTTCATACTAATAATCTACAAGCAAACGATAAAAATTATGAAATTCACCTGTGGTTGGGTCCATGAAGATTTTCCAGTCCTCTTGTTAAAATAATACTTTCTGCCAGGATTAGACTTAGACGTGCAAAGTACCCAGCCATCAGATAATTTCATGACTCCCTTTTTATCAGAACTCATGATGAATTACCGAAGCAAATAAATAAAATATAATTTAACACATCACAAAACGAAAATCCAGATATTTATTTGACAAATCAATTTGAGTTTTCTCTATGATTTTACTTGAAATCCAAACGCCCGTTTACATAGACAAATTGGACTGTATTACTTAAGGAGCAGAATTACATTTCTTTTGAATAACATAGTAAACAAGCTGATACCAAAGAGAATAAGAGCAACTTTTTAAAACAAGGGTTGTTCGTATTATTGTTATTAACGTTAGAAATTATATATTTAAATATTCCAGAGCGAAATGCTAGTTGATTCCAGAAATACTCCCTAGACTTGATATACAGTTTATACTCCTCTATTCAAAGACTTAACGAATGTTTGACCTAGGGGTATCCATTGAGTTACATAATGGAAGCGCCCCATTCTTCTATATCCTTTTAACTGTCAGGTAACTGATTAAGCCAGGAGTTCCCAAAGTGTACACCGCGGCGCCCCGGGCCGTAGAAAATGAAAGAGGGCGCCGTGAAGTGTCTTTTTACCATTCTCTTCATTCAACTAGTATCATTGTACATACATATCTATTTCGACCAGCTAGATAGGTTAGGGTGAAAAATATTGGGAACCCCTGGAATAAGCGCAAGACCTCAAACACGTCAATTAGATTAAAGTCATAATTATATTAACGAAACCCTAAAGTTATTTTGAGACACGTAAGCATTTTTTTTAATATTATGCCGTCTAAACGCAAAACTTGTGGTTGTGGCCGTATTATAGTGGTACTCACAATGACTACGACATCGGCGCGCGCAAGTACACAATAAGGATTTGTGCAAATAGAATTCAGTTTCCATACTTCGACCCACTGATAGATCAGGGAGCCATAATTTTAGGTAGGTATTTTCATCTTTGATGTACGAATCAACACATATTAAAAACTGCGATACCTGGTGTTCTTCTTCTTTATGCTATCCAGTGGACTGCCCAAAAAAAAGAGTGTAATGTTTTTAGGATTTAAACTAGATTAACAAATAGGATATCGGTATTTTATATTTTCCCAATATCAATAATTTTTATACTTATTTAATTTCAACTCTCTTTCTATTCTAAACAGACGTATTGTCCCAAATAAAATTGCCTGCAATGCATTTGCCTTTTTCTGACCCTCCAAAAAATTGATATAAATCATACATACATACACACACTCACGTAGTGGGCTTTACTGGCATTTCGGGGAATGTAATAATTCGTGCCTCTTAGTGTAATGTACCTACTTAACCCCTCGTCTAGGCCTCGGTTTTTACGTGGGAAAGCGACCGGAGTGATACCAAGGCCTCACAGAAAACCGGCGTCAAACAACGCTTACGTTGTGTTTCACCGAGTGAGTGGAGTTACTGGAGGCCCAATCCCCTTTTAAAAGGCGGGCAACGCACCTGTGCCTCCTCTGGTGTTCGGGTGTCCATGGGCGGCGGTAATCGCTCACCATCAGGCGATCCGTCTGCTCGTTTGTACCCCTATCCCATGAAAAATTGGGATAAGGGGACTTGCTACCTGTAGGCTATTAAAATTTTGCCGCCCCTACCGACTTCTACAATTCGATTTATGCAGCTGGTGTGTTTTAGGCCTAGATGCGGATAAAGATTTTAAATTACCACATTAAGAAAGTCTTGATATGATGCATAGACACATGCGATTGCAAATGGTTAGTGGCATTTGCCGGCAGCAACTGTGACCCTGATATTGCTGTGATTGGTTTTTGAAAGACCACGTGCGTGAATCGAATCAAGCATGCAAGCATGCGTAATAACTTCGTACGCGCACCATTATTAATAAATATATCGTACAGTAGTACCATATGTTTATGGGGACGGTAAATTATGGGAACGTTTTTATCTCTCGTTCCCGCGCCGAAGCCAAACGTGACTACGCAAATTGTAGAGGAAATATCTTAGTGGTTAAACATAATATGTATTACCTACATGTTGAATTGAGGAACTATAATAATAATAAGTATATACATTTAAGTATAATTAAATATGAATCTTTTAATTTTTGTAATCTAAGATATTTAAAAAATGTTGGCCCCAAAGTTGCCCTAGGCTCCAGCCTACTGGTAAATCCACCACTTATTGCGTCATTGAGCAAGTTTCCCTTTCAGAGGGCCCATTGCGGTCTATTACATCCAGGATTACATCAAAGTAAAAAATAAAACCATCCCGGTCTTGGGCAGCTTGCATCCATCCGCTATCAGCAACTTGCGCTCCTCCGTTCAGCAGTGGCCGGCAATAGGCTGATTGATTGATTGAAAAAATAAAAGTGACAGCTGACAGATGTCATTGTTTTATTGTATTTTAAAGTCATGTTGTTATGTCATGTCAGCCTCAGCTGGACCAATAACCTCGAATCTTCTGAAAGAATTTTTAATAAAAATAGTAACAATTATGGAAAAAATTATAAAATTTAGTACCACTATACGAAATAATTGGAAAAAGTCAGTTTTGGGTGCCATCGCTTTGTATTACGGGGCTTTGACAGCAAAAGAGAAATATGAGTATGTGAACTTTACGAATGTAACAAAACTCACATAATTTTAATAATTAATGTTTGTGGCTTAGTTATTCTCTCAACTGTTTATTATGATTGCAGCTGAAGTCTAAAATTATTAATTAGGCTTAAGCTAACATAAGTTCATTACATGTTCTGATATATTATATTACAGTTTGTCATTGATTTCCCGGATTTTGGAAAAAAAAAGTATTAATAAATTTCCTTTATAGGATCAATTTGCTCATGCGAGCAGCGTGCAAGGAGGCGTCAAAATATGGTGATTACCCTATTTATATGGACCAAAATCCTACCCTAGTGACGGTTATCCTCAACCCTGTCGCAAATAAAAGAAAGGCGAAGCAAGACTTTGAAAAATATTGCGAACCGCTCCTGCATTTGGCTGGGCTGCAGGTGGATGTTATACAAACGTCTTGCGAGGGCAATGCTAAAGAATTAGTTGAGCGCTTGAAGGGGACAGAAGCTATTGTGGTAGCTGGAGGGGATGGGACCCTGTCTGAAAGTGTTACAGGTATGCTATGTATTACTGTGGTTTTTGGGATTGAACAATTAGTATGTATAATGAAAAACATCAATCAAATCATTGCATCCACTGCTTCATAAATACTTATATCACTATTTCAAAAACTCATTTATATTACAGGTCTACTACGGAGAAATGATGATGCAAACCGTTTCCCCCTTGGTATTCTACCTCTAGGACAGACAAATACTATTGGAAACAGCCTATTTCCTAGAGGGGAAGGTGTAGAAAGAGTAAAGCAACTTATTGAAGCCTCAATGGCCATCATTAAAGGCAACACAGTGTGGAAAGATGCTATGAAAATAGAACCCATAGTACCAGAAGAAGATATAGCAGGAAAGCCAATTTTTGCATTGTGCTCTCTAGAATGGGGAGCCTTTAGAGATGTGCTGGCTAAAAAAAATAAGTACTGGATGTATGGGTCTTTCAGAGAATATGCTTCTTTCATATTTAATGGGTATAGGGAATCTTTGAACTGGCATTGCAAAGGCACAATCAAATATAGCCCCCCATGTGATGGATGCAGTAATTGTTTGAAAAAACGACCAGAAACAAAAAGGAAATGGTCATTTTTCATTCCCCCTACGCACCATGCACATAAAGATCCTGCAAATATTGTCAACACACGATGTGAGACATCTAACGATCTTTGTTTCCAGACAAGTGAGTTCAGGATTGCAACCCCAAACATTCAGAAATGCTCGAGTACTCCTGCCTTGAGTATAGGCATTGGGAAATATAAATATTCATATATTGATTTTGTGTCTGATGGTTGGGATCGGGTAACCAATGGCAGTATTTCAGGGCCTATTCTTGCAAGATCTGTGATGCTGTTTCCTAATGAGCTCTTGAATACGACAGTGATTGATATTGACAGGGAGGAATATGAAGCAAAACCCATCAAAATAACGCTTCTGCCAAAAGTTGTTAAATTATTCTGTAAATAAATATATTTATTATAATATACAATATATTCGGTTACCTCAACAATGTTTCTCATTTAGATTCTCTTTGCTGTCATGTAAAAAAAATGCAGATAATGAGCTGCAGGCCGATTATTTCTTCAATTTTTATTGTGAATATACAATGAAACACCAAATTTGTTATACACAAGACCCTTTAATAAAAATCTTGCGTAAAGAAATATTTTTATCAAAACTATGATTTCGTCACATTTATTAAATAGCAGTTTTGTCAGTCAAAGACATAGAGCTGAATCTTTTTACAACACATTTTGTCTGGCATATTCCCAAACAAAGATGGCAGCTGTAACGTGCACGTTCAGTGATCTGACGAATCCTTGCTGTGGGATCTCGACGCAGTGGTCCATTAGAGGTAGCAAGTCGCAGGGAACACCCTCTTTTTCATGTCTGAAATGGAGTCATTCATATTACTGATGTTAATATTTTAAGCAGGCAGCTCCACACAGCACCATCTGTGCGGAGCGGCACAATGCACTTATTCTCTTTGTGTCATTAGTGACTGATGCACGAGACTTTAGATTTTTGAAATACATCACAACTGCAATAGTGCCGATATGTCTTTAGTTTCATTTCGTAAGCATCGCAATTCGGAACGCATAAATTTTCGCATGTGTTAAGAAAATACCGTTTTAACTTACCCAAGCAATAATAGTGTTTTCTTGGGAAACTTAAACGCCTGTAATTTGGAGCTAGTGGAGGTCTGTTCTGCGGCCACGACGGAGTAGCCTTCCCCTTTTTTCCGCATTAGGTACTCTTTAAGAGGGCGGCCTGGACGCACCTCCTCGACGTTGATCCAGCGTTCTGCTGACACGCTACAATGGAAGGTTAATACTCGTATAAAGTTTGAGGATTATTATAGCTGTCAGTAGAAAGTCTGACAGTAGGCTCTAAATATTGTGACTTTAACTTGGTCACTACAACGCGCAAACCTGCGGGCCAGCATATTACTTCTGACCGCCAATGCCCTACGTTCCCTTTCTATGTCAACTTGGTCGTCAAGGCCCTCAGTAACGTAATGTCCGAGGTATTTGAACTGTTGTACCCGCTTCAGTTCAGTACCATTCAGCTTTATCGCAGGCACATTTGATGGACACTTACCGGAGGCCTTGAAGACCATGTACTCACTCTTCTTACAATTATATATTAAACCCTGCTTATGGCTATATGTTTCACATATGGCTAGCAGCTGTCTCATTGCGCTTACAGTTGGGGTCAGCAGCACCATGTCATCAGCGTAGCTAAAGTTATTCATACATACATTGTCGACCCAGCATCCTACTCGTGTGCTGCTGAGCCCAACTATAAGCTCATTCACGTACAAGTTGAAGAGCTTGGGAGAACTTAAACCACCTTGTCTCACCCCGCAATCCAACCTGTACGTGTCGGAGAAGCTGTTCGCCCATCTTACATAATTTTTCTGGTTTTGGTACCAGTAATGAAAAATCCGTTGCACCTGTGTAGGCACGCCAGTTCTCTTGAGTTTCTCCCATAATACATCATATGACACGAGGTCAAACGCTTTGGAGAGGTCAAGAAAGCATGCATACACAGGTGTACTTCGGTCCGTATAGTATTGAACAGTGTGCTTGAGACTCAGAATTGCGCTTTCAGTAGAAAGTCCAGCGTGAAAACCGAACTGTGCGTCATGAATGTTAAGGTGTTTGTCAAGTTCTGCGTCAAGCACACCGTCCAACACCTTAGCCACCACGGTTGCTAAGGAAATTGGCCGAAAGTTATTCTTATCGGACAGATCACCCGTTTTATTTTTGACAATCGGTACAACAACCGTTTTCATAAGGTCCATGGGCAGGTACGAGTGATTCAGACATAAAGTGAAGAACATCGCTAGCACACGTGGCAGATGGACTCCAGCGTACTTCAGATGCTCGATACTGAGCCCATCATGACCCGGTGACTTGCCCCTAGACATACTACTCACAATTTTACGCACTTGTTTAGCTGACACATTATACAAGTCACCGGTCATGGTAGACCCAGGATCTGCAGATGATGGACCCAGCGGCGATTTCGTAGCAAAATGTTCTCTAAACAGTTCGGCTATATTTCTACTATCACTCGCCCCGCCCACGCTCACAGGGAGACCAGACTTATGGTTTAGGGAGTTAGTCGCTTTCCAAAAGTCACTAAAATTCTTAGATGCACGACATTCTGAGATGATTTCCATTTTTAACTGTTCTTTATTATTTTGACACCATTTTAGTCTATTCTTAAATAATTTACGACTTTCATACATTTCCTCATAAACTGTACCAGATCGTGGCCTATCCTGAGAAACCCAGTATAGAAACTTACTCCTGGCCTCCATGTGTGCTTCACATACATATTTATTCCAACCTGTCACATGCCTTTCCTTCCTACGCACGCGAGGCTGACTATCACATGTGTTAAAAGCTGAGTCTGTAAGTGTCGTTATTATATCGTTATATATTTTATCTAAATTATATCTATGTTTCTTACAATTACAAATATTATAACTACATTGCCTTAATTCAACCGGAAAATCTATTAATTTAAGTTTACTATTGCACATTTTAGTATAGTTTTTTATCTGTTCCTTAGTTCTATAGCCCCAAACAGCTTTATTTTTTCTATTGTTACTACTGGAACTGTCTTTACATATAATTGCACTTAATTCACATTCAATGACTAGTGGCAAATGGTCTGACCAAAACGTGTCATATTTTATAAATATATTTTTAATAGTATGCCTAGCAGAATGACTAGTAACACAGTGATCGAGCCATCTCATACACCCATGAGCATCGCTAATAAACGTGTAGTTATTTGATACACTTCCTAGTATATCCATGTCTGCACAGGTCCATTGTTGGTCCATACACAAACTAACTAGTTCGTTACCGAATAATTCGCCCGGATGAGCATTAAAATCTCCTAACACGTAGATAGCTTCAATTGAATAGTTTTCAACTATAGCACATACCTCGCCAAAGCACGTCGTAAAATCATCCAAATTGTCTACTGAATTCGTTGGCATATATACACTAAACATAAGAAACGCACGGTTATTCATCGACACTTTAATTGCACTGATACGCGGATTGTTGCACTTTATAACAGTCACTTCTTTGTACAAACTTTTCCGCCACATTATTGCCACACCTCCGTAAGGTCGCCCTCTAAATACACCATCCGAAATATCCATCGCTGACGTGCCGGTGTACGAAAAATCCTGGTCAATAGTACCCAGTACCGGAATATCATACGGGAATAGCCATGTCTCTTGTAAACATATGATATCCGCGTAGCAACACAATTTTCTAACACAATCAATCGATCTTTTGATTGACTTACAGTTGAAACTGACAAAATTAGATGTAATTTTCGTATTTGTTTGTATATCCATTATATATTATTATTTTGGCTCAATTCTGTAATCCTGTTATTACTATTAGCATAATCATTAGCTTTATTCATGTAAACAAAGCGCCTAAAGGACACGCCTTCTGGCCATAGGCTATCATTTAAAAACATTGCGAGCTTGTGTTGTGGTACAAAGATTTTAAAGGCATTATAATTTCTTTCTTTTTTCATCATAATTTTCTTAATCGATACTGAGGTCTGTGTCTTAGATAATATGTAATCTGCAATGTCACTGTTAGTCACCTCTTTATCGACACGAGATATAAATAATGGAATATTCAGTTCCGCGGCTTTAAATTTCGTTTCTGATTCCGAAACAGCTTTCCCTTTACTTCCTGCAAACCTGTATCTTGGCTTCTTATTTTGTACAATTTTCCATTCATTCTTTTCCTCTTTATCTGGTTGTGCTTTTCCGCTATCGCTCATCGCTTGTGGTAAAGACCGCGCCGAGGGACTGATGCGCTCAGAACCCTCGCGCCTGCGATGTACCTGTGTCGAAACTGCAGTGGGGGCATCCATGTGCATCATAGTTTGTGAGAAAGAGACTGAGTGATTGATAAGACCACGCTCTGGACTCTTGAGCCTGCGATTTACCTGTGTCGAAACTACAGAGGGGGCCTCCACGTGCGTATTACTTTGTGAGAAAGAGACGGAGTGATTCATACTTTCCGCGAGCGACAAGGATGGAGAATCATCGCGTCGCTCACTTCCCGCCAACGACTGCGTTACGTCGTTTTGCTTATCTGTATTGTAAGGTAGATCTGTTATTGCAGATTGCAAAGTATCTAATGTTTGATATTTGCACCGATCAATTTGCTGTTTCAAGTCTTCTAACTGTTTAGTAGTCACATAGCATTCCTTAATAATCTTTAGATCGTTTTGCAACAACAATATATCCTTTAACAGTTTACTTGCATCCAGATGATCAAATGATATTGGTGGTAATTTATGCAGTTCCCGAGCAACAAATATGGGTACTTCTTCCGGATCTGTTTCTTTAAATAATGTTATTATATCGGCAAGATCTCTCTGAGATTTTCCTTCTCTTTTACGCGAAATTTTGCGTCTTGTAGTAGTGATCGAGTCAAAAAGCAAATTCTTTGCCGCTTCGATCTCTTCTTCCGAAAAGCTGGTGACACACAATCTCATTAAGCTTTCCTCATCCATTACGTCCATTTTATTTTGAACGTAAGCTAACACCTCACATATCACAATATTACAGTTGTTACACTTAATTACTTTCGAGTTCGACGTCATTTTCCTTGCGTGAAAATTAAATTAAATTAAATTAAATTAATCTCCATTAAATTGACAGCGTTTTGTTAATCTTTTAATGTATTTGTTTTATTTAAGTATGGACTTGGTCTGAAATAAAGATTTATTATTATTATTATTATAACGTAATGAGACTTAGGCAGAGTATATGTTATGTTATAGTTCGCCGAATTTTTTAGATATGTGCCATGAAGGGTAATTTTCATTTCACTGCTAGACCTGGGAATTGAACCCAGAATTGGAGTTCTGACACAGCAGCCGTTTGCGACTACTAGAGCAATGAAGCAGAGAATACTGTGTGAAATCTAAATGAATTAACCTCTAGTGGTCTGGATTCCAGACCAGATTGGAAGTCTGGACAGCCCTGTCAAGGCCTGTCATAGTCAATCCCATAACCGAGAGTAGTGGTCTACAAAGCAGCTAGATCATCAATGGTAAAGTACGGATGGCAAAAAAAAATCCTTGAATAAGTATTAATAATAAATAGGTACCCATGCGTATGTTGGCGGTTGACTAATTTTGGACCTCAATAATAATAACTTTAATAAACTTTTACTACATTTTTTTACAAACAGCACATATTTAGAGTTACACTTGGAAAATCTTATAAATAGTTTTACCAAAGGCTAACCAAATATTGTATAAATAAAACAGTAAAACTAACGGTGCACGGGAAACTGATTCAACTTAAATTTTAAGATGCGACCTGAACTAGGTTTATTCAAACATTGTGGTTTGGTTACCTGAGTCCTTGAAACTGCTTGTCCTGCAAATGTCGGAGGCTGTCCACGACGTATGTCTGCACTCCGAACACTTCGCTGGTTCTCGCCATGCCGCCCAAGTTCGGTAGCTTGTCGATCAACGACGCTACCACTATCAACTGGCTTGGGCATTCCCTCTGCAGAAAAATAATATTTATCATCATTATATCAGCCAATAGAAGTCCACATCTGAACAAAGGCCTCCCCCAAAAACTTCCACAAGGACCGGTTATATGCCGCCTGCATCCAACGACTCCCAGCGACCTTTACCAGGTCGTCCATCCATCTCATTTGAGGACCCACACTGAGCTTTCCGGTGCGTGGTTACCACTCGAGAATCATTCTTTTCCAGAGGCCGTCAGTTCCACGAGCTATGTTCCTCGCCCACTGCCAATTAAGTTTGCTAATCTTTTGTCAAAGCAAAATGTCGGCAACTTAGTTCTTCTACAGATCGAAGGCCGTAGCCAGGAATTCGTGGGGTTCATGCTCTAGACAAGAGACAAGGATTAATGGGGGGGGGGGCGGATTCAAACTTCGAAACCCCTACCTCATGCATATTCCCTGAAGGCTTAGTTCGTTGATATATGTTATGGCTAGCTGGTCTTGCTGGCGTCTATATGCTGCGGATGCCGCTTACCATCAGGCGGCCCGTATGCTCGTGTGTCATCTTAGATCTTATACAATACGAATGAGTAACAAGGTATGTTAAGGTGGTTTGGCATGTAGATTAACAAAGATTGGTGAAACGAGTATACATGGTCAGAACGGATGGAAGAGTTAGAAGGGGCCGACCTCGGCGAATGTACCACAACCAAATTGCGGACGTTCTCAAAAAAGGTCAGGTAAGAGCACCCTAAACCGACGATCATGCAGGAGGAGATTAATGGCGTGTGCCACGATCGTAGCAAGTGGGAATCTATAGTCTCTGCCTACCCCAATGGGAGACAGGCGTGAAAATATGTATGTAAATACATACATACCTTCTTCTCAACATCGTATACATTGACATCGCTCATATTCCGCCAAGGAATGTACTTCTTCTGAATAGTTCCCATGGACTCAGAATCTTCAATAACTTTACTATTGACACATTTATTCATTTCCAATTCAATAAACTGATTATCTGGCTTTCTACAATACTTCCATTCATTGATAAAATCATTACCAACACAGCCTCTGCTTATACTCTCAGAGATATCTTTCATAATATTCTTTATAAAAACGATATCAACCTTTTCATTATTGTCTATGTCACAAAACCTCGGCAGCAAATAGTAAACGAAGTACGGACTTAGATTGGCTATGATATCAAAGTCATTGCTAAAATAATCGCTACTAAGCTTCAAAAAGTTCTTGTCGCTGTTACTCTCAGTGAATGTTTTCTCAATTATTTCAATGGTGTATTGGTATTTAGTTGTTTTATTTGCCAGTTTATAAAGTATTGTGGCTAAGTATTGCGCGTTAAGCCTAATATTGAACAACTGGCCCATGGTATGGGATAGCAGGAAGTCCAGAACGAAGTTATATTCCTCTTCAGTGTAGGTATGGTTGGATATCTTATGCTTTAACAGCCAATACACTATAAAGAATTGCGATGTCAGCGGTACATTCTTTGATTTCAAAATCTGTAGCATTTGTTCATTTAAATTGGTTTTCTGGAAATTAATACGATAATTATTTGGTGTAGACTTTTTTTTATTACGGGGGGAAACCTTTAAAATGTGATCGGTCTTCGGGGATTAGACCGGGGAGTTCGGAAGTTTTTCGGAGTTCTTTACCCACTAAAACCACCACAGTGGCCATCATTAGCACTGTGTTCTCTTAAGAACTCCCCTGTCCAACGTCCGTTCGGGCTCATCACTGGAGACACTGTAAAGGGATCTCCCCTGTGTGAGGACTTCACTGTGCGTATTCTCTGGAGCCACACGATGGACGAATTTGGTGTAGTCTAGCTGATGCAACATACCCTATTTTAGATGCATGCAAGATGTAGTTCTGGCTATGTGTAACTATATTAGATGTTATTTGACAAATTTATGCCTTATTCCAAAAAGCGTATAATAATCTTCACTAATAACATAACATAATCAACCCATCACATTGTACCACTGCTGGGCACGGGTCTCCTCTCAGAAATAGAGGGATTAGGCTATAGTCCACCACACTGGCCTAATGCGGGTTGGCAGACTTCACACCTCGATGAGAAAATCTCGCAGGCATGCAGGTTTCCTCACGATGTTTTCCTTCACCATTTAAGTGCGTGATAATTAACTATTAATACGCACATGGCTTCGAAAAGTCAGAGGTGCGTGCCTAGCATTCGAACTCGAGACCTTTGACTTGGCAGTCCTATGGTCATATCACTAGGCTATCACTGCTTCTTCACTAATGACAGCATAAAAAAAATATATGTGTGTTAACTTTAGTTGTAAGTGTTTTAACACATAAAATATCCACTTAGTCCATGTCCCCAATGCTCCAGACCAACACGCGAGTGACACCCCCTGGTGTTGCAAGCGTCCATAGGCTACGGTAACCGCTTACCTGCAGGCGGGCCGTACGCTTGTTTGCCACCTTAGTAGTATACAAAAAAATTGCCGTCTTTTCAAAGAGTATTGGTGTTGGACCGTCTCTTTGCTAGAACGATGGACGCACTTATGCGGTTAAATAATAATAATATAATAATTTATTTATTGTCTCAAAAGATACATACAAAAATAACACATGAGTTATAACAATCATAACATTTACAGTACTTAACATTTGGTTGACCACTGATACCCAAAGTAAGATTTAACTTGTGGTATGGGTACCAGGGCTCTCGTTATAAAATGCGTATATAAAGTTAGTTTACGTGAAAGTGTAGTGCATCGTCGTCTTGAATGCTTATGCATGTGCTGAATTTCGATGGTAAGGATAGATTACATATATTACATATATATATATATATATAATTATGTTTATGTCATATTCATAAAATATATAATTATAATAGTATATATTCTTAAATTTATATTTATATCTTATTAATAAATATATATTTCTGTGTGTGAATATGTAGGTGTGTGTATGTGTGTGTATGTGTATGTGTGTGTATGTGAGTGAGGTATGCATTTTGGATTATAGTATACTTAGTTTAATCAAATTTTCTGTATCTTCATAAGATTTGGACAAGAGCCATATGGTTACTTTTTTCTTGCATTGTGATCTAGTTAATGGATAGATGTTGCAAAATTTATTGGCAATATTATATAAATGACAGCTTACAACATTGTGGTTGCGCGCTGCTAGTGCACTTCTAAAACTTTGGGCTTGGCAGACCTTATGTGCAAGGCGCTTTTTTGTGACTTGAGTGTCATATATTAGACAAGCATGTTTTCTGCAGATTGTTTCAAGCACAAAAAGCTGTCTGACTGTAAGCAGTTTACAGTCGTGGTATAATTGGGCAGTCGAATATCTAAAGGGTTTAAATGTCATAACCTTAAGGACTGCTCTTTGTGCTCGCTCTAAGGTCAGAAGATGCGATTTCACAGCTCCACCCCAGACAGATATACAATATGTCAATATAGATTGACATAGTGCATAATAAACTAATTTTCGGGTGTCAAAGTCAGCTGAGTACCGTAATTTTTTGAAGATGAATATCAGCTTGCGAACGCGGCCAGTAATATTAGTCAGATGGTATTTCCATGAGATGAGATTATCAATGTATACTCCCAGATACCTTGTGTGGGTGGATCTCAGTATAGTTGGGCAGTCGCAGGTATTTGTGGATATGCATGTTGAGCAAGTATGCGCTCTTATATTGAATGTTTCCATAGATGGTTGGGTTATAGCTGTCTTTGAGAACGTGATGTATGTAGTTTTATTGAGGTTAAGAGTTAGTAGATTGTTTGATAGCCATTGCATTACATGACTAAGAGCGCATTCTGCACGAGCAAATACTTCGGGCCAGTTATTGCCACGGACAAGTATTGCAGTATCGTCTGCGTAGGTAATGATAGAAGAAAAGGGAAGAGACAGGGTGCACAAGGAGTTTATGTAGAGTAAGAATAGGGTTGGACCAAGGATCGATCCCTGAGGGACGCCGAAAAGGAGGGGTACGCTGCCACTAACAGTGTCATCTATTTTTACACACTGTGTCCTATGAGAAAGATAGTCTTCAAAGATTCGAAGTGCAGATCCGCGGATGCCCATTCTATCCATTTTTAGTAAGAGATGAGGAACAGAGACAGTGTCAAACGCTTTGGTGAGATCGAGAAAAATTGACAGGCATTTTTGTCCATTATCAAGGCTGTCTACTATTTCATTAACTAGAGAAGCTACTGCATCTTCAGTCGACTTTCCCTCTCTAAAACCAAATTGATTCGGCGCTAAAATATTGTTTTTCTTTAAAAAGCCTTTTAGGCGGTTGTTTAGTACCTTCTCTAGGATTTTGGACAGCGCAGGCAGGACAGATATGGGCCTGTAATTACTGACACTGTCTCTGTTTCCATTCTTAAAGATGGGATGCACAACGGCCTTTTTAAAAGATTTGGGGAAAATCCCTTCTGCCATTGAAATATTGCAAATGTGGGTTATTATTGGTACCAGGGTATTTGAGCACTTTTGCAATAAATGAGCAGGAATTGCATCCCACCCGACAGCAGCATCCCTACGCAAACCTCGAATAATTAACTCAACTTCAGACTCATCCGTTGGCAGGAGAACAAAAGAAGTAGCATTGATGTCATCATTCAGCAATTGATTATTTTGTATATTGTGGCTAATTTGTAATGCTAAGTCACTACCGATGCGAGAAAAGTACTCATTGACTCGGTTTACAGATGTCAAATTATCTTTGTCTGTATTTAATAATTCAACAGGGGTTTTTTTTATGGAATCCGTGTTAGCAATGTGCTTAATTATTTTCCAAGTAGAGCGTGGGTTATTTCGTGCTTTACGTAGTTCATTATTCTCGTAGTTATGTTTTAATCTTTTTAATAATTTATTGCAGAAGTTGCGGTATCTGAGATAGGTTACTTTAAGGGTATAATTATCAGGATTAGTTTTAAGCTGTTTACTCATGGAGTCTCGATTTCGTATACATCTAAGCAATCCTTTAGTGATCCAGGGTTTGAAAATTACTTGTTTAGATGGTGTGTGCATAATTCTAGAGTACTTTTGTATTAATGACCCAACAATTGTTATCAACATCTCAGTTGCAGTGTTAGGATCAGATGTATTTAATATTTGCGAGAAGTCTGTGTTCGAAACATCCGCGTTAATAGAATAATAATCTACTTTGACAAAGTGAGTTTTGCGTTTGTTTGGTCTTAATAACGTTTCCATACTAAAGAGCACTGGTGCATGGTCTGTGATACTAGAATCAATTATTAGTGTGATGGCTTTGAGATTAGATTTCAATAAGACATGATCCAAACAACTTTTGTCACGGGTAGGCAGATTGTGCGTTGGTAAAAGTCCATGTGATGCCGTTAGATTAAGATAATCGTTCGCATTACTGTTCAACTCAGTCGGAATGATATTAATATTAATATCTCCGATTAGAACCAGATTTTTATAGCTACTTAAGGATGCAAGTGTATTTTCTAAGCCATATAAAAAACTGTCAATATTACGGTTACAGGGTGGTCGATACAAGGCAACTATGGCCATATTTAAGGACTCAATTTTACAAACTAAGCAATTTGCGTCCTGTATGTGCGATTCTATGACGATATGTATAATTGATGTCATTACAAAAATAATTACACCATCGTTTTGATTTATATTTTTTACCGTATGATAACCAGCATAACCACTTATAGATGGTTGGGTAGACGCTTTGCTCAGCCAACATTCGGATAAGACTATGATTTCAGGAAGGATAGATAAATTATTCAAGAATACAATAAATTCATCAAAATTGTGGTTTACGCTGCGTATATTAACATGCAATATGTTCACTAGATTAGAATTATTATTTAAGAGCCCACTACATTGTTCTGGTTAAGCAATTTTAGCAGGGTGATCTTGAAGAAACTGACCTGAGTATAAAAATACAGCGAAACAAACCACTCTATGCAAATCCTCACACTCGGTTGATGAGGCAGCTTCACCAATAAATCCAAGCACCAATTCAAGATATTGTCCAAATCACCACTTTTTATCACCAACATTAATATATGCTGTAATGCAGTCTGTAGTATTCTATGCAGATGAGAATTGCCATGGTACCGCTGTTTATTTTTAAAATTGTTGTCTATTCGGATGGTAATGAAGTTGATGATCATTCGAAGAGTTTCTATATCGTGGATATTATATAAAGTAGCTATGGATAAGTACTGGATTTCGTAGTTGAAGTGGATGTCGATACTGGAATTAAAAATATTGGACTTTAATTTAAGTAAAAAAGGTTGGACCCAGTAAATATCAGATCACTGATCTCCATAATACTCTATTATTAGGAATATAGTATTATGGAGGTCACTGTATCAGATAAGAAGTAGGTATACGAGAATACGAAAAGAGAGGTATTCTCACTCACAACTGCAGCTGCCCGTCTGGGGAAGTACCTCCACCATGCAGAAAATGGTAGTCAAATAACATAGCTCCGTGCTATGTTGTGTTCTTAAAGGTGAACAAAGTCGCCAGAGCTCCGCGAGGAAACGTAGTGTTGGCAGTGGGGGGGGGACTGGTGATGTATTGTTACCGCCGCTGTCATGCATGGCAGCATGTCTCCTATGCTGCCAGCCCAACTATTCCTTAAGGTCAGCAACGAGCGAGTAATACCCCTGGAGTTGGAAGCGTCTTTAGGCCATGGTAACCGCTTACTTGTTATGTTAATTTGCCACCTTAGTGGTATAAAAAAAATCGTAGCAAGTGGCGATCAATAGTTTATGCCTACCCTTGTGGGAGAAAGGCGTGAGTATATGAATGTATAAGATAAATTCATGTCGGATATCTACGAATCCCATCAAAAATAACCTAATCTAAGGTAGCGAATCTAGAAGTCACAACATTCCCTCCCAATAACAATTTATTTTGACATTAGTTGTATGGACCTATCGCTTCCCGGCAAAAAAAGTGTCATAACGCAAAAACAGCTCTAATAAGTGTTATGACACTGTTTGCCGGAAAGCGCTATGTCAAAATCCTATCTCTCGTAAGCAAATCTACTGACAGATTTGATATTGGGAGTTGGCACCGGCCCTTATTATATTTTTTGCGTTACTTCAACTAAATAAAACAAAAAGTAGATTTAATAATTATAAGAAAATTAAAAAATATTAGTGTATAATACTCACCTTTCTTTATTAATTCCATATTTAGGGTTCTGTAGAACTTCTAAAGTGACATTATCAGCAATTCTGAAACAAAGCATGCATAGCGCTTGAAATAGTCACCTCGCCACTACACTTAAACCGCGAATCATGGGATACGTGCCCGTTTGGGTCCGTATAGCAATAGGCTCGCTCCCTATTATATACCGATACTGGTGAACTGTACATCAGTACATCTTCGCCTAACCCTTCAGGAAATACTGGGGTGAATTAAATAAAAAAACAATGATGGGCATATCAATATCTAAAAAGAAAGCAGAGAGAGACCGAAAAAGATGAAAGTTCGGATAAACATATCAACACCGGCAATATCAAATACTGTAAGAGACAAAACACTATGTCTCTTACATGAATGATCACCTGTGTGATGAACTGATGATACGAAAGCCTTTATGTCATTGACATAAAGTTCAAATTCAACAACATTAATGAGTTATCAAATAGAACATCTATGTACGAGTATATTTATGAATTTTATTGCAGATCATTTATATTTTCGGGAGCTTATTAATGTGTAAGGGACTAAATTATTTACAAAACTGGCATATATTTTTTTGTCAAAAATCATTCTTGGCAGTCCGGAAATGTATACCTTACAGGACATTTTTTTAACTATAGAGATAAATTTCAAGTATACAGATCGATAGAGCAGAAAATACCGAATCCAATGATATTATTGGATCCAATTGTTATGTTTTATCTTTAACTTTATTTATTTTTACTTGATTTTTATTTTGATGACATCATTTTAATTGATGGTTTTGTGATAATCGATTTTTTATTGTATTTTATTTTTATATTATTTTATTCAATTTGTAATTATTATGAGTCTTTGTTACTCGAGAATAAATAAATAATAATACTAATTACTCATTTTGGCCAAAATGTCCCATAATTATGTTAATTAATACTTCTGGTGTTGATATGATTAATTTTAGAACTAGAAATAATATCCCACCTCCGATCCTTTCTTGGCACGGGACAGTAAAGTAGAATTTCACACAAAACATAAATTAAATGCCCATAATCCTTTACATCTTTGCTGTTTAACTTCTTGATCAAATAATACAATGGATTCGTCTTCACTGGCCCATATTCAATTATCTTGTTACAATATGAAATTACTATGTTGTTATACATTGATTCCTTTAGGAGAGTATCTTGTGTTATAAGCTCTACAAACTCTTCAATGCAAGGTGAATACTGATTATTTGATTTCAGCTCTTCTATTTCATTCCATACTCTGTTTATGAATGGAATCATATTGAATTTAGTTTCATGGTTAGTTAGAGGTTTGATAATTTTGTTGATTATTTTAAGGATCCATTTCAAACACCCATACCCTCCACATTCTAACACATTTTCAATGTAATCTATTACTTCTTTATGACATGAATCTAAGCCTTTCTCTTCTTTGATTAGAAGGCAGATTATTGCACAAGATTTTTCATAGAACACATTTTTCGACCTACCCACACTTTCATTTAGAGAGTCTCGAAATTCAAAGTTAGAAATTAAATCCAAAAATCTTTTTAAATTGAGCATTTCATGCCTATAACTTTCCATCATCACCGAATTTTCTAATAGCACCTTTAATGTAAATATGCTAAGGACTGCTTTATCTAACTCAGGCTTATCCTTTAAGAATAATATAGCTGTCTTATAAAGCTGTAGTAATACCACTCCTAAATCTTTATCTACAACTTTATCTACAAATTCAAATTCATGTTTTTCAAACAGAGCTGTAACATCTTCTATAGTCAAACTTGCTTCACTTGAAAATAGACTAAGTATGAATTGTAATATGGTCTTCTTTTCTCTAGCAATTAGGTCATGAATATTATGTAGAGAGGAGTTCTTATCTCTTGTTTTGTTTAACAAATGTACTAAAAATATTGCCTCATTTACATATTCCTTTTTATCTGAGTACTGTCTGTTTAAACTTTCTTGTATTTGTTTAAGTTTTTTATTGATTATATCAATAAATATGCCTATGTCTTCTTCATGATGACATAAGTACAATTTGATGAAGTCTATATTATTATAATGTTCTGACATAGTTTTAAGATTGCTCAGTTTTTCTTCATTGTTTAGCGACATTGATTTGACTACAGAAGTAAAAGGATTCTCTTGTGATAATGTGTCAATGTTTATAACAGAATAAATGCTTGCTATATCATTCCAATTCATGTTAATACCACAATTTTTGATGAAATAGATTACATTAATTTGCACCGCTTTTCTTAATACCACATTATTGCAAGGTATTTTTAAAATATCAATAATTATTTTTGGCGCATCATTATTTTCGATAGACAGACCATTTATTTTCAAATTAGCCAGAATATCAGTCAAATGATAAAATGGTATGGGTGACCACTTTATATGAGGAATAGTTTTAAAAATTTCTGTAAATGAATGTGGATCTTTAAGTAAATCTTTAAGTTTTACTTTAAGATCTTTATAATTTGAATTTGGATCATAAACATTTACGTCATTTAAGGCTTCAAGTAATGTTTGAGCTTCCAATTGATTCCTTATCTTTGTTTTAAGTCTGTACTCAAGACATTTTAGTCTGACTTGAGTGTTATCATGTTGAAGGCCCATTTTAAATGCGCAATTCATCCAACAATCTCCAATATCTATGCTTTCAAATAGCCTTAATGATGGCAGCACTATGTTACCTTGTTTCTCCTCCAAACTGTCTATCAGCACAAAGAAATTATCCCACATATTTTTCAGATCATTTGAATTCCTTTTCCATTGAAAAATTGTATGATTTATGGATTTTACACTGACATCTTTTTCTGTGTATACAACACAATCTATAGCCTTTTTAGATAGGTAAACAGCTAATTTTCTACCAGACCCATCATTAGAAGTCATGCCATATAATACAATATCCCAAAAATTATACTGAAACATAATATTGGATGCAAATTTACTATCCCCTTTTGCATTTGGGGTAGGCAGGTAGTAATCTGAGAGGCAGCTGAGTACTTTCAGAGCATCATCTTTTTTATCCCCTTTAAAATTTTGGACATAAGCCCAAATTCTATCTAGAATATTGTACCCAATTACTCCATCCACAAATCTGGGTACTATGTTTGTCAAAAAATATATTTTGAGTGTTTCATCTGTGGAATCAAGTATCTTTTCTAATGGTGTCTCTAAGAAAAGAAGGGATATCTGTACTCTTTTTTTTAAAGTAGCATCAAGGATACTTTCTGTTGCTTTCAAAGTTAGTAAAGTTTGTATAGATGTATCATTATCTATAGCACTTGATGTCTGTGTTTCTGATTGGAATATAATATTAGATAATATTTGTTGTAGCAAATGCTCCGCTTTACTGTCAATTTTGCTTGGATTGAGGCAGAGTACAATATTGATGATTTTGCACACATAATCAACATTATCGACAGTCACATCCTTCAGTAATTTAACGACAAAGTTAAATTCTTCATCGTTTTCACAATCCGTACCTTCTTGGATATTTATAAGAATTTTGTACTGCAATAGCTGAATAGCACTTTTCAAATGTTTAATAAAATATTTACTTTTTAGCATGAGTTGTTTCAAAGGCCTATCTATGACTTCTTCGTCTAATTCCAATAGGTCAAAAAAGGATAATAAATCTATTTGATTATCCATTATTTCCAATGCAATTTCACTTGAATTATTCATATTTTCGTATGTACTTAATCAGAAAATGAAATGAAATCAATTTTCCTAATAATTACTGTACTCTTTGAAATCAATGAAATGCAATGTTGATCCATGTACGAAAACAACTGTTTCTGACAGTGACATTGTGTTAATGTCACAGACTACAAGAGATATTAGATGTCACAATTTGTTGTTTTCGTACATGATAAACTGTTGACCAAGTTTAAAAATATGGATTTTTTTAAGAACATTCGCCTGAAGATTAAAATAAGACCTATATAATATGCCACCCATATCAAATAAGGTTGCTAGCGTAAAATAAAACGTTGCAAATATGTTTGTAATTAATACTTCTAATTATAAAATGTTTTGGTCCTTAAACACAGCCATCGAAGTTGTAATAGACATCAATATTTTCTGATTATATAAAGTTATATTCTTTCTGTATATAGTACGTAATGTATAATGATGAACCTTTGTCTTACATTTACCCTGGTTTAGAATATTAAAATACTGGAATCATTGTTACCGTCCAGTCAAACAAATTTTTTATTGACTTTGCCAAACGTTCTTAGATTTTCAAAATTTTAAATATTCTTTTTATAATTTAGCTTAGTATACGATCTCATCAGAAATACCTAGAAGTATTTGGTATCCGACTTCAAACATAATTTTTCACGGATAGGTACATTATTGGGGTATTTTATACTGCGCACTATATCCTTATAAATATTCCATCATCTTAAACAATAGGGAATATGCATGTATTTTTAATCAACAGTTTACATTATTATAGCACGGTAAAAACTATTTCTTTGGCAAAAATATTAATAACATAACATAATATTATATCATAAAAATAAATATTCAAAACTGCAATTAGATACGGGAGATTTAAACGCCGCCATATTGGTCGCGTGTACTGTGACGTCAGTTTCCGAAAAAACAGTCATTGCTTAATCGTTTTTAAAATGTATAGACCGTTTTATCCAATCAGTAATCTATATTTTTATGTTTACTAACTAATTCGAACATGGAAGAGGATTGAAATCAATTTTATACCTACCTAGTAATTACAAACTGAAATGTTTACGGTGACGTCATGAGAGCGTCACAATGTAGATTATTAGTCTTTGTCGTAAGTTCCGTTTTGATCTGTTAAATATGCCGCACACTTTTTCTATTAAAAAAAAAAATCTTGCTGGAAAAGCGATTATGTAAAAAATATGGCATGGATATAATTCTTTAGCAATAAAGATTACAAATAAAAATATTTTACTCAAAGAATCTTATGCATATTCCCTATTCAGCAATAGCCTTTTAAAATAATGTAGCGAAGAGCCATTTCTCACGTAGTAGCGTAGATCGCAATATCGCTTAACATCAGGCAAACTGGCGTTCATGCGTAAGCCTATCAAGATTACAAAAAAAGAGCCATAATTGCTCATAATTTGTATGATTGGCTCAAGTGAATTATGGTACGACATGACACGACTATAGAAGATCCACGGCAAACATCTTGAGCACAAAAAAGAGATGTCCAGAACAATGATGTAAGACAAGCCGTTCGTTTCATTATTTGTTCAAATTATTTGCCCGCTCAGTTGAAGAAACAGTACCTACCAGTCTGATGGTTTTAATTAAAAATTGAAATCTGATGGAGTTAGAGAGCGAGTTCAAATGCTGGCAACACTGATATTGCCATGCCATTTGATTTTAAAATAATAATTTCTGTCAATTTTATTGAGTTTCTACCTTGGTTTCTGCTCTACAAGGTGTTGTAACCTGTTGTATGTAATAATTGTTATTGTTGTGGTTCTGAGGTTTTCTCGGCTGAACGCCTTGATAAATTTTTATACATAACAATAAAATGAGGAGGTTTTCATGTTTATTAACGATTTGAACTCTAAAACTATAAAAATATTTTTTTAGGCTGACAACCTCATTATTTTTATCCTTGTTCTTGTTGCCAAAATCGCTAAAATTTAGTAAAAAAATCCACCATTGAATAGGTACCTACCTAAGTCCGTTTCAGTTTATTCATAAAATTAACTATTTAAATTAGCTGGAATTCTATTGCGTTGCATTTTTCATCTTCAAGATTTCCATAGATTCATTGTAGAATATAATTTCAACGTAAGCAACGATGGAAGATAATTCTTCGAGCGATGACGAAATTCCGTATTCTCCCAAGAGCCCTAAATTGGGTGGAAAAAAACTGAAACTGAATGATGGCAGTTCGCAGGATAGTTTCAAAGAAACAGGTAAAATTTTGTCTAGTATTCCCGAACTTAAAAAAATTGTGACGTAAAAACTTCGTGTCCATTTTGATTGTTTTTTTTAGTTGGGTCGTCAAGTAAAGATGAGAATGTGGACAGTGGAGTGTCTGCAGACAAATCTGAGAGTACCAGCAGTGACGACCGCGGTGCTGGTGCGATGGAGGGGCCTTCCAACGAGGTCGTGGACGCGGCTCCCTCGGGGAGCAATGTTCGGGCCATCCTGCTGAATTTACGACGTCCGCGATGGGGTAGGAACTACAGGAAGAGAAAGACTCCCGACAGGGACACAGATAGCAATGGTTCTTCCAGAGATTCAGATGATTTGTCTGTAGATGAAACTCTTCCTAATACGAGGAGAACTGAAAGTAATTCAGAAACGGAGAGTGATGATTTGAGGAGGTTGGCCGATTTCCTTAGTCCAGATTCTGATGGTTCTCACAGTGGGTAAGTTGTTGGGTCATTATACACAATTTTTTCTTTGGGGAACGTTTCTCCCAATCACTAACAATAATGCACCTAATTTCTAAATTCTTGGTCCATTTTTAAAATTGAATGACACTATATAATAATTGTGTACAGGGTAATTGGAAAAATACCAGAAACCAATCAGAACCATAACACTCACTTTGTATCATGATATTATACTATGGTTGTTTTATGACTTAATAATTTGGAACTTTTATTTTTTTCATACAAAAATATGAAGATAAATAAATAAAACCATGAAAGTTGTAGAACATACATTATTTAGTTATCACTATAATTTAGTGGCTATTATTTTTTCAATAATCCTGTATCTGTCTTAGTCATTTTGATGTCAACCAAATACATATACATATAACTAGCAATTGCTTTGTCATATCCAGTCTGGACATGACAAAGAGAGGAAAGAAATCAAATTAGGATTACAATTTCTATATGAAACTGTTCCCAGTCATCATAATCTTAATTGCAGGAATCTCTACTGAGTGTTTTGGTAAATGATGATGCCTGCCTGTTATAATACGGTATTTGACAAATCATATTCTGAAAAAATAATTTAAATTGGTTAATATAGTTCAAAGATATAAGCATTTAAAATTTTTGGTGGGGATTGAGAGGAGATGCTTTGTCCCTTTCCCCCAAATGAGTGTTAGTATTGGATTTGTATGGCACATTGGTTTGTAACCTCATAAACAAGTATAGCACATTCTCTGGCATAAAATTAAAATGCTTGTAACTTCCTTATTTTTGAGCCGATTTTAATTTTGTTCTCGTTGACGGGTTCTATTTATGGTAAACATTTGCATAAGACTAAAAAAAATAATCAGTCAAATAGCCTATTATGTCAAAATTCATACATTCCACATAATTAAGTTTCATAAAGTACCAGCATTATTATAAACAGGTGTTGTACTAATAAAATATTTGTTCCTGTGTTTGTATTGGAATCATTTATGGTTTTAACCTATTATAATTGATAACCCATAACCCTGTAAATGATAAAGCTGATGAACAGTAGTAATAGTTTTATAATATGTAAAAACATCTGAAGATCATTTTTGATATAATTCGCCTTGCATAATTATAACTTAGTCAAACTGAAATTATTTTATTGATAAAAGACCATTGCAAACAAATAACTATTGCTACAAGAAGTAAAAAGTTATCTGATAAAGGTTTTTTTTGTATCTTCTTGTTAATGTATTATATTATCTAAACTTTTGTTTGTTATGTTTTAATTCGAAAACCATGCAACCAATTTTTACAATTTTTCACCGTTAGAAAGCTACATTTTCACCGAGTAATATAGGCTATATTTATATCCAGAAATAATTAGGGATCCCTACTAAAACTTGAATAATGTAACCCAAGGTGTAAAAATAAATGTCCTAAAATGCCTTTTATCATATGCGCTGTAAAAACTATTGATTATAGAACAAAAAAAATTACTACAATGTAAAAAAAATATCTTTACCTGCCTTTACTATTAAAATTTTTGATTATGAAGAATGAATTTTTGCACAGCTTATTGAACCCGTATGGTATTAATCTATATCTAAATAAATGTGTTTGTTAGAACAGAAATTTAATACACTCTATATAGTTTAAACAAATATCTTAGAAGATATCGCAATATAAAAATATTCGCGCGACAAAATAATTACGCGCGCGGCAGTCATGCGGTCCAGCCGTCGCGTCGCAATGTAGGTTCGTGGGGATTCTGGCCTAAGTATTTATAATCTATCTATCTATACTTATAATAAATCTGTAGAGAGGTCAATTCTGTACATGAAATATATTTCCAAAATAACTATCAGCGGGTGATTAGTGATCGATACTGACGCCAAAAATGCAATCAGTAAAATTTTTGTCTGTCTGTCTGTATGTTCGTTATAGAAACAAAAACCACTCGACGGATTTCGACGAAACTTGGTACAATTGTTCTTCATACTCCTGGGCAGGTTATAGTATACTTTTCATCACGCTACGATCAATAGGAGCAGAGCAGTGAAGGGAAATGTTGGGAAAATGAGTGATTCATGAGAAAGGTTTCAAGCTATAAAACATCACGCTACAACCCTTAGGAACGGGGCAACGCAGGTGAAACCGCGGGCGAAGAACTAGGGAACAAAGTAACTATTCCACGCGGACGAAGTCGCTGGCAAAAGCTAGTCTATACTATAATAATATTATAATGAGATCTGCGTTTTTGTGTGTTTGTAACGAATAAACTCAAAAACTACGGGACTGATTTTAAAAATTCTTTCACAATTAGAATGCTACATTATCCCTCAGTAACATAGGCTTTATTTATTACTAGAAAAAATTAGGGATCCTGACTAAAACTTCAAATGTCACCTGTACAAAGCCGGGACAGGCCCCTAGTAATAAATATTTCCTTATTGTGTATAAATTGATTAATTAATTAATTAATTAATTAATAATTACTGCAGGCAGAAAAGGGAAAAACAAAAGAAAATAAATAAATAGTTCCTTATTGTATATAATAATGTGGTCATTGGCCATTCTGCAGTACTGTTTGATATTTGTCTCAGTTTTAAAGTCATATTAATAACTAGCGACCCGCCCGCTGTTTCACCCGCGTTGCCCCATTCCTAAGAATCGTAGCGTAATGTTAAATAGCTTAAAACCTTCCTCTTGAATAATTTCGTCTATTAAAAAAAACCGCATCAAAATCCGTTGCGTAGTTTTAAAGATCTAAGCATACATATGGACAGACAGACAGCAGGAAGTGACTTTGTTTTATACTATGTAGTGATGATCCAACCAAAAATAATAGCCCATTAAAATTATGATGGTCTTTGTCACATTAAAATTTATGTTTACTCCAAAAATGCTTATTTAAGAGGTAGGCCAAAAATCTGTATTATTTGATTTTGTGATAAGTTAGATTCTTGCACTTTAAAAAAATCAATAAATCTTTAATAGCATAAGATTAAGTAACGACATTAAACATTGTGTTTATTATTTTGCATTATCTGTCAGTTTCAGTAGTTATCTATCTATGAACAGTACAGTCAAAACATAAAAAAAATTGTGGTAATTTATTCAACAGATCGTCAAGTTCATCAGACAGTAATGACAGTTATGAGTCAGATAATTTGATAGACATTCAGTCAGGAGACACAGATTCAGATGATGAACGGCCACTGAACAGGAGTACTGAAGACAAGGATGAGAATGGGGAAACTAAGGGCAAGCTACCCAGTGTGCTGCTTAAGACTAGACCTAAACACAGTTACTTGCTACTTAGAGGTAAATGTTAATCAATTAATTTTATATCATAAAAAAAAATATTAGCTAGCTGGTTACCAGTTGGTCTCAGGGCATATGCCTCCTTATTTCCTACTACCTTCCACACATCACGGTTTAAAGCTTTTTGGCCTATTTAAAAAAAAAAAATTTGATGTTTGTATGTTTGGCCTCTATGCATTGCTAAACCATTCATCCTATTGTGATGAAATGTTGGCGAGTTGTTGAGTGCGTGCCTGAGAAGGTTTATGACAAAAAAATGATAAAAAGAGGCATTGCAACACATGCCCGGGGACAACTAGTATTATAATAAAAATGTTATGTGTAAACATTAACATTTTCTACAGTACCTAAACCTTTTTGGTGCGTAGATAAGCTTAAAGTACTTACTGTAATTTCAATAACAATTATAATAATAGTTGTTGCCGCCAATGGTCTAATAGCGAAGAGCCTAGACTCACTCCTGTGGAGCCTGTCGTTAGGCAGCTGGGTTAAGGGCCTGATACAGAAAGCGGTACTCCTGGATACGGCGCGTATTGTTAGGACGTTCCTTTCTCTGGGGCCCTGACTACCGGTAGCATGGATCCTGCTCCCGATACCGATTGGCTACAATTTTTTTATATTTTCAAATGTTTTTCTTATTTTCATAAAAATATTTAAAAATGTATACAAATAAGTAAAATTAATAAATGGATGGAATAATAATAATAATATTATTAAGATTTTTCTGGAACTGTGGATGTGTTTTTAGATAATAATCTTGTCAGTTTTTTTTGTGTCGTTATTGAAATAGGTACCAATTTTCAGCTTCTGCAAATTCTGCGTGTTTATACTTGACACTTTGACACAATATTTTGTTGACAGAAATAATAAATCGTGAGATGGGGCTGACATTTCCGTGCGGCAAGACCGCGAAAGACGATGTTATGTTCGAGCGCCGGTTCTACGGATCACTACACGCGATCTACAGAATGAAGAAACTCCACCATCTCAACAAACACAAGGGCTGCGTTAATTCCATAAATTTTCATCCAGAAGGTAAGAAATACTTATATGTCATAGTAGAAGAATGATGTGATAAGTTAAAGAGAATCATTCCACAATGCCTCGCGGCAACGTCATGACTAATGTCACGATCAGGGTTGCCATTGATTGACATCTTCAATACAACCGAGTAAGTGAAAAAGTCTATCTTGCTCGGATAATTATTTACACATTGTGGTAACTTATAAAACAATGACGTCGACTTGAGGCAATCACGTGACCTAGCGGTAACGGGAAGGGAATACCTGGTGTAACACATTATTCTTCTACAATGCTATTTATGATCTCATCTCATGGAAAATATAAAAAATACATTACTTACTATTGGAAAATTACTAGTGGTTGCGACGCCAACCTATAAAACAATAATATAATTAACACTTAGAGCCCAAATACAATTTAAGAAGTTGGTGCGAGTGGCCCATAATTAGGAAACCCACAACGATGCATGCATTAACAGCATACATAACTGAACCATTTTTGAAAAACTATTGCAATTTGGTTCATTTTTGGTCATAGCTTTCATTTGATCATGGCTGGAAATAAATATATAAAACTCACTTTCTTTTCTTTTATATAAGTAGGAATCTAACTAGATACCAACCTTCACACCTGTTTTCTATGTAAGGCTACAGACTTGAGGGTTGGCACAGTCGAGTGGAAATGTAGAATGACATATTATGTAGATTTCGAGAAAAAGACTTCTTGGCTTAGTTACATGTACACATCATAATTGATAGCTGGTAGTATGCCAGGCCCAGCAGGCTTACTCTTGAAAACAATACAATACCAATCCAAACGTGATCCGATTCCAATGTCAATTTGGCTGTCGGGCGATTTCGTACTCTTGAGCACAAATCCGTTACCCTTGTATCGGCATCCCTGATTGGCCAATGGTTGGGTCTTTTCCCAATCCTATTTAGTTCACTCAATATTGAAACAATTTGGCGCTAGTCTCGGATTCAAGAGTACGAAACTTGACGAAACGACACAATTCCAATGTCGATATATCGGAATTGAGTTCAAGAGTAAGCCGTCATAGAACTGGTCATAGAATTGCTAATTGGTACGAGCCGAATGAAAGCCGAATATTGTTATATTCGGCTATATAAAGCAGTAATTGCTTCGGGTCGCCTTTGCAGTGCAACATACTTATTTAGTTAAGATATTACTGAGTGTACTGATTTTACATCACACACATATTTACTATTCATATTGTGAAGGCCGAATATTCATCTTTTTGACTTGATATTAAAAACTTGTTCTTTCTAGGGCACCTCCTAGCGTCAGGGTCGGACGACACGAACGTAGTGGTATGGGACTGGGCCCGCAATACAGCAATACAGACGATCAAGACAGGCCACAAGTCCAATGTGTTTCAGAGCAAGTTCCTATACCTAAATGCTAGGAGTCAGTTAAATATTGTCACATGCGCCCGGGATGGACAGGTGAGTTGACAGCAATCGTAATTTTTCCCAAAAAGATAGGATATTCATTTTACTAGCCATTTACCATATTATTATTGTTATTGGCTTCAAGACCAACCTTCAAAATGCAGCTGATTTTCTGTATTTTGCACAAAGCAACAGCTATCAGACTTCCACAATTTAATTTCTGGGCAATACCGACATCCTAATAGCCTGGTGGTCTCGCTTTTTGCATTTCTAGCTACTGCTAAGGGTTGTCATAGGTGTTAATGTGACAACGGAGACCGACGGCTTTTACGGGGTAGTCACTCAAACACCCACCTGTGTTAGATGTGTTTACAAATAATAATAATATAATTATTTGCTACTAAAAACTAACCCCGGAAAGTATTTAGGACTTACGCTAGAAGTCAGTTTGAACTGGAAGGCACATATTGAGAAATTACGAAACATAATCTCACTAATAGGAGTATTAAGATGTACAGCTCCATGCCACCCACGTCAAATTCGTTATATCGTATACAATTCTATGGTAAAATCTCACATAGACTACTTGATAGAAGTGTGTGGAAGTGCAGCTAAGTCGAACTTAAGAATGTTACAGAACGCGCAAAATAAAATTATCAAAGTGCTATTTAACTATAATTTTTCGACATCTACAAACATAATATACAAAGAAACGAAAATTATTAACAAAAAACAATCATCCAAATATTATACATGCATATTAATAAATCTAAACAAGGGTATTCACACAACTCACGTTCTCTAACAAAATTAGTATTACTAAACATTTAACAAGGCAAGCAAATGACATATTGTTACGAGCACTTAGATAAAACCATGGAAAAAATTCAATAGTTTATGCAAGAACAGAATTATACAATAAATTACCAAAATTTATTAAAGGCATAAATTCTTTGACTTTATTAAAAAATCATTAAAGAACCACATTTTAAAAGATTTTTCTTAAATTATTTTTTGTATCCTGAATGTACCTGGATCTGCCTGAATCTACTTGAAATAAGTAATTCAGATGCCTATTGTTGTGTGTATGTTCTGTAGTTAACGGTTTCTTATTTTAGTTTATATTCAATATTTTGTTTTCTCAATAAGTGAATGTATATTCTTGTGAGAAATAAACTTCTTAGACCATATTTATTATTTGAAAATAAATAAATTCTAATGCCGCCTGTACACGCTCGTCTCGTCTTATCGCTTCGCGTGACTCGATACGAGAGCACCTGGCCTGAGAGGCTTGAAAGGCCTGTACATACCGAGTACACGGTGTACTAGGCCTGTACAGGCAGGCCTCATCTCGTTTTCAAACGAGAAGGCGAATCATGACCGCGAGACACGATGCGACGAGGTACCATGTACAAACTCGTGTTCGGCCTGTCTCGACTAGGGATTGCAATCCCATAGCTCATTAAATCCCACAATCATTCTTAAAATAATATTACAAAATCGAATTGAAAGTACAGGTTTTTGTTTAAAAAATCAACTTTTATTCGACACGTCATATAGTTATTTTGTGTGATGTGACGTGTGCGGGGCAGGTGCGCCTGCTGCAGTGCCACCCCAGCGGCGGCGCGGCGGCGGCGCGGCGGCGGCTGGCTGCGCACGCGCGCGCCGCGCACAAGCTGCACGTCAGCGCCGCCGCGCCGCACCTCGTGCTGTCCGCCGGCGAGGACGGGCTCGTCATGCAGTGCGACGTCAGAGCCGAACACGCCTCCAGGTAATCTACCAGGTATCTAGTTGCCCCACACTATCAACTTCTCCTATATCGTGAGTTCGTTTACAAACACAAATCCTCACATACACAAACGCCCAGAACCGGAACGACTTACCTGTAAATCATACAAATATTTGCTCCATATGAGCATCGAATCCACATTACGTTGCGGAGTAGCTGATGACTCAGCCGCTATGCCAAACGTTTCTTCAATGTGTCGTCGTTATTATAAAATAAACTTTCCCGACGCATCTGTCTGTCTGTTCACTTTAAATTTAAAAACTACTGAACGGATTTTCATGTGATTTTCAGTAATGGACGGAGTGATTCATGAGGAAGGTTTTAAACTATTTAATGCTACGACTTTTAGGAACGTTAGTTAGATAGTTAGTTATTTATAAATATTATTTAACATAAATTGTTAACTCCATTTTTTCTTCAATTTCTGTTAAGTCCATTGTTGAGAGTCACTCCTGTACAAAAATTTCTGGATTCAATTTTCTAGTCGAGCAGTGTTATTGGGTTTTTATATATAAATCTCAGTAGCAACTCACGAGTTTGGATTTGTGCCTGTTTAACGGGAACAGGCTAACTGTGGGTGTACACTACTACACTTCTGCATAATCCTTCGGAGGGGAATACAGGCGTAATAATATGTTATCTATAAAGACGAGCCGACTAATCGGCGCTAAGGTGGCCGACTAGTGGGCAACATCGAACATTGGTTTCGGCCCTAGACTTGGAGAATGGACTGAATGTTTCCATCCAACTGTAAAAAAGTAAATATAGAAAAGTGTAAGAAAGTCGAGGCGAACGTGCGGCCAATATTTGTATTTTCCTTGAGTTTTGATTGGTCCACGTCAGCCTTGCAGTACTACAGAATCTGTATAATCGGGAACGTTGATTTCGGTCCACTAGTCGCTCCACTCGTCATGCGTTCGTGTTTTGACAAGTTTATTTTGTTTACGTTATAGTGATTTACTTGCTACTTGAAATATTAAACTTAAAGTAAATAATGTTAGTTTATTTTTGATTTCCAGTATGTCGTAAAGTTCCGAATATTCGGTATCTTTTGCCGAATATAAGTGGCCGGATAATCAGCTTTCCCGACTAGTCAGTCCATCTATAGTTATAAAGTGATTTTGGTGAAGGAAAAAGAAAACTAAACTGCGTCTTCTGGTTAGGTTAGGTTAGACCAGACGTTATGGCCTCTAAGCTACCGGGAGTCCCACCCGTCAGACCAAATTTGCCTTCACATTGTGAATGTAGGTTTTAAGGTGACGTATCTCTAGTTATGTTATTGTTAGATTGTAAGTTGTGTAGGACGTTGGACGTTGTCAGGTTGTAGAGGTAGCAGGTGGTTGCAGGCTGTTCCAGGTGAAGGAGCACGGCGTGATTGTGCCGCTGTACAGCGTGAGCGGGCACCCGCTGAGCGCGCGCGACCTGGTGGTGGCGGGCCGCGACAAGTTCGTGCGCCTCTACGACACGCGCCGCGCCGCCAAGCCCGTCGCGCAGTACTGCCCCGCCTTCTTCAACGACCACTCCGTAAGACATACCAGCCTCGCTACACATCACCACACGTACACTGTACACTACGCTCAAAAAAATTACGCGTCTGAAGTTATCTACCAATAAAATATAATCAGCATCAATTCCAGCAGCAATTACATCAGCCTGCAGGGCCTGCAAAAGTAAAATTGAGAGCAAGGAACACCTTCTGTGTATATGCGATTTAATGGCTAAAAAGCGAATGCGCCTCTTGGGTAGGGTTATCCAAAACCAGAGTACTACAGACTCATATCCCCAGGCCTCATTATAAAGTGCATGCAAGAGCTATTTGAAGAACTGGGTGAAGATGAGGAATAGGTATCGAGGGGAAGCACAAAAGATCCCATTGGGTCGAAGTACACTGAGGCCTTGCTGCCTCGGCCCCATATAAGATAAGATCTATAATAAAAAAAAAGAACCTGCTTAACTAACTGACTGACTGACCTATCAACGCACAGCGTAGGAACTGCAGGAGCTAGATCCCAAAAAGTTTGCCTGCTAGCTCCTTCTGAATTGTAGACAAGCACTAAGAAAGAATTTTCGGATTTTCTCATTTTATTGGTGGAATGATGGTGGTGGATGGTGGTGAATAAAAGCTTAAGCATCATTTTAGGTCGCGAGTAAAATCGTAAAATCAGGGCACAGCTAGTTATATTATACAATTGGTTTTACAGTGGTGAATCTAGAAGTACTTATAAAATCTGTCAACACAGCCAAAACTACAGTCTAAAAAGCTGAAATTTGGAACATAGGTTTACTTTATAATAGAAATTTCAAATTTAAGGGTGTTAAATGTTTGTATGGAAATATTTGCTCTTTAGAGTTAGAAACACGAACATTTTAATTACTGAGAATAAATAAATCATGACGTGTTTCACGATTTTTCTATTTTAAGCTGGAGAAACGGTGCGTGAAAGTTTGTAAGGTCATAACGGGTGTTTTTAAGACAGGAACCTGAAAATTGGTATAGTCGCCACTCCAATAAATAATGGCGTATTACAGTGAAAGTTCAACATCATTCTAGGTTGCCAGTGAAATCGCGGGGATCAGTTACTTTTTATATAGAAACTCGGTGTCGAGACAGTTGGGGTTGTACATGTTCCCCAATTGTGATTCTTGTCCTTACCAATATTTTTGCATAAAAACACTTAAATAAGTGATTCAACCTTCGCGGCTGTCCGCAACGGCTTACTTCACACGCGCACAGTTACTCCGACTTTACTGTCTATCAGCCAACTCCATATCTAGCCATTTTGAAAAAAAAAATCCCGTGCACACGGTGGTGTTGGCTTTTAGTAATCTATCTATATATATAAAACTCAAAGGTGACTGACTGACATACTGATCTATCAACGCACAGCCCAAACCACTGGAGGGATCGGGCTGAAATTTAGCATGCAGGTAGATGTTATGACGTAGGCATCCGCTAAGAAAGGATTTTGATAAATTCTACCCCCAAGGGGATAAAATAGGTGATGAAAGTTCATATGGAAGAAAGTAACTATTCCACGCGGAGGAAGTCGCGGGCAAAAGCTTTATAATATAAAAGAAGAACCTGTCTGACTGACGTATCAACGCACAGCCGAAACTACAGGAGCTAGCTTCATGCTGGTTCTTTATGCATAGTAGACGAGCACTAAGGCAGAATTTTTGGAAATTCAACCCCTAAGGTGGTGAAAAGGGGGATGAAAGTTTGTTTAACAGTCCACACTCACTACCATGCGTTTGACATACACTCACACATAAATACATATTTAATAAACGATGACATCGTCAAGATATGTACAGCTGTCATTCGCTGTTGATATTTTCACAATTGTTTTTTTTTTTCTTTATAAATTAGAATTAACACATTTTATGATATGAAACCTCCATGGTGTATGTATAGTGGGCAGAGTATATTTTAGAAACGAAAATCACCTAGGTACGCAGGCAAAGTAGCGCACGGGAACTCTAGTTAAGTAATATAAATATGACGGGATAAAATCCATAAAAAGAAGTTTTATTTCATTTTTTTTTGTTTTTACGATTAGAGATACGATTTCGACTTTATAAAAAGGACGATGCTAGTGGTTGATCAGCGTAGGTAAGCACTGGTATAGCAGCCGAGGCTGCAAGCAAATATAACCCTTACGGTGGCTAGATATGGCGTTGGCCGATAATACATGTGATTCTTAAAAACTCTATTTCATTTAATTTGATTGAATTTTATCAAATTCTAGGGCAACGTGAAGAAAAAAGTGCGGCTCTCAATGATGCACCTAACGTGCGCCGTGTTCAACCACAACGGCACGGAGATCCTAGGCTCGTACAACGACGAGGATATTTACTTGTTTGACACCAAAAACGATGTTTATGACAAGTAAGTTAACTTTTTGACTGCCATAAGTTAAATAATCGGTGACCCTCTCGAGGGTGGATACAATGGTTTTTAAGGAAGGGTTAGGCAGAGGTTTGCCGGTACCCTTTAAATAAACGGTCCCTCTCAAGGGTCGATTCAGAGGTGGCATAACGCGTAGACGACGTGGGCCAGCGCCTACGGTCTACGGTCGGATCCATCGTGGTCCTAGGGAGCGTTTATGCATTAGTTAAAAGCTACCAGATGGCCTCGCAAAATGTGTATTGCCTACATCAATTTATTTTAGATCTTGCCCCGCCACTGGGTCAATTCTATGGTTTTTCTAAAAACACCATCACGCTTGTATTCCCCGATGAGTAAGGCAGACATATACACCTATAGTTTGCTGGTATGTTTAGCTCCCATGTAATAGGGGGTGAGCCTATTCCTTGTAACCACGTGCGAATCTAAACTCCGAGCTGCTACTGAGAAATTTCACCTTAATACAATAAAAAAAAAACACTGTTAGTTTTATTTAGAATATTTTTCGGAATTCCAGGGACAACACAAGCGATTTAAAAGAAGGTTTCACGCATCGATACAGCGGTCACCGTAACAGTGCCACGTTCAAGGGCGTCGCGTTCTTCGGGCCAAAGAGCGAGTTTGTGGTGTCGGGCTCCGACTGCTCCTACATATACATGTGGGACAAGAAAACGGAGTCTATCGTGCAGTGGCTGCAAGGCGACATGAACGGCGTTGTAAGTATTACGTTATAAGTACAATCGGCAATACAGTTAGGTATACAGGAAGACATTTTTACTAAGTTATTTTAGTTAAGGAAAAATTCGATTGCGGGTAGGATTCGCACCTGCGTCTTCTGGTTAGATACGACCTCTAAGCCACCGCGAGTCCCACCCGCCAGATCGAAAATTGCCTTCATATTCTGAATTTACGTAATAAAGTAATTTTATAATCTTAGCATCAGTAAAAAGACATTTTTACTAGTCCATAATTATTTTAAACTGACGACAGTAGACGTAGCGGCTGAGGGATCGGCTTCTACGCCACGTGTTGTGGGTTTGATCACCACACGACGTTTGTGTATGTGAGGTTGTGTTGCTGTGTATGTGTGGTTAATGCACCCACAATACAGGAGAATATCCTAGTGAGGGGCAACATTTTTTTTTAAATATTAACTACATAGATATCGCTGGAATGTCCAAACGGACGACCTCTGAGAACAGAACAAAAATCTCAGAGAATCATAGTCACTTAAAATCCAGAGTGTGAGTTTTACAATGTAGGGTAATACTATATACAGGCCTTTTGTAGAAAGGGCTTTTGTCAGCTTTGAGTTAACCTGTTCTAATTGTTGGCACGCATACATATAGCTCAAAATATGAAAATTCGCTAATGGCGTTAATATTGGTTTTTTGCGCTTCCAGGTCAATTGTATAGAGGCTCATCCCCGGTGTCCAGTGCTGGCGACCAGCGGCCTGGACAAAGACGTTAAGATCTGGATACCTAGGAGTCAAAACGATCCCTCTTACGATGGATTAGAAAGAGTAAGCATATAGTTTTACTTGTTTTAGTATAACCATCTGTAGACTAATATATAAATATATGTTTATCAAGATCAGTCTGAAAGAATACCTTAATTATGGTTGAAAGCACCAAGAAGTTCATGTTTAGGAAACCAGTATTGCCCAGTAATTGGGTTACAAGTGACGTCAGTTAGTAGAGTAAATGGCGAGTTTAGCTACATCTGGATAAACTAGAAGCATCAACATCATAGTTAGGAAAGGAGATGATCGGATTTCAGTATCAAAATCGCTAATTTAGGGTTGAAGTTTAATGTCAAATAATGCCATTAGCGTATATACGATGAAATATCTTGTAGTTTCATTCGGTAAGATTCCGACATTATCCTTCCTTTTCTGGGGGGGGGGGGGGGGTACAAGCAGTAGAGCTGATGATCAAACTGAATCAAAAGAAGTAGACAAATGAATGTATAGAGAAAAAAACACGGAACTACGGATTTTGTCGAGTTATAATACCATTATTCGACGTATCGGACCCTTTGCCCTTTGCCCGCGACTTCGTCTACATGGACATAAGAATTGAGTCCGACCTAGAAAAAGGATTACAAGTACAACACAAGTAGCCTATGTATTATTCCAGACTATAATCTGTCTCTGTACCAAATTTTGTCCACATCCTGTTCAGCCGTTCTAGTGTGAAAGAGTAACAAACATCCCATACATCCTCACAAACTTTCACATTTATAATATTATAGTAGGATGTCTAATATTCGTGTAAATGGGAATTCAGATTTCTGGGATTCCAGGAATTAGTATTAAGTATGTATTAACACAAACATATAATAACACTATGATAATTGTAATAAAATATCTGACTACAACATAAAACTAGAAAAAGTTTGACTCAATATGTTACGTCGGTGAGAGTGCAATACCGCGTAACTAACTCTTTGCTGTAAGGTCTTAAATAACAAGATTAAATAACATTGAAAATTAGGCCTTACAGCAAAGTGTTAGTTACGCGGTATTTCACTCTCACCGACGAATAATCTAATTTAAAATATAATGATGTTAAATCCTACTCTGGGGTACGCCAAAGCAGTATTTAACAAGATTATATTCTTCGAGATTACAAGCATGACTTTTTGGTATGAACATTATCTATCAACTTTACTATCGTAAGAGCTAACTGAACGAGATAAGATACTATGGTGATAAGTGATAAATATAATCCAACTGGATAGTTGTGACTAGACTCATGATTTCGGCTGTAATGTTGGGTATGTAACGGACATGACCTGAAATAATAAATTGATATCGAGACTGAAGTATACTACACTAGCTTCTGCCCGCGACTTTGTCTGCGTGGAGTTCAGGATTGGGTCCGTCCTGGATAAACCGCCAGTTCGCCTGATGTTAAGCGTCACTGTAATCTACGATGGGGCGCGCTTGCCTAGAAGAAACCGATTCGCTCATAATTTAAAAACACGATACATATTATACACGATACTATACATAGAAAAAAAAATCAAGAATCTCAGACGCCTAAGATGCCTAATTTTAATTTCTCAATAACTTCCGATATCAATTCTAATTTGTTAACATATCTGCGAAGCCAATTTGAATCCTTATTCAATGGCCATTGCTATAAGCAGAAAAGTATCAAAATCCCATAATATTAAATGTAGTAAAAAAGTAGCAACACCTGAGGTCATAGAACTCTGCTGCCGAGTTCTTCTGTGTTGGTACCACTGCATTGCCAAATATTGCACTGCAGTACCAGCGCATTATTTATTGCTTAACTAAGCAATAATGTGCTAACATTTTTGTGTTCCAGTTTGAAGGATAATGTAGCAAGTGAAATTACTGGGCAAATGAGACTGTGTTTTCCAGATGACGACGCCCGATTACACTGTTGCTAGCGTCTGTAATTATATGAAATAATAACTAATACATTATCACGAAATTCCAGGTGGTACGTGAAAACAGTGTGTCGCAGCTCAGAAGTCCTCTCTTCAACGATTTTTTACCTACACTATATAGCGCATGGCGGGGAGAAAATCGACTATTTTCCGACGAAGATAGTGTCCCGCCTCTAGGAGGCAATATCGAGTTCGATGGAAATGTATGCACTACCTTCTAGAGACAGGATTAGCCAAGATTAGATTTAAAGGCAGCATGTTACGTTGGTTTGTTTTTGTTGATTTTTTTTTGTTAAATTTGATGATTGCAGTTGGTTAGTGATGTAAGATTTTGTAGTGAAATTAAATAATTTGGGGCTTGTTTAAACCAATGATTGTTTAAAGAAATAATGGAAGATTGAAATGCTCTATTACGACTAGACCATTCATACATAAATGTATGTACCTAATTACTGGCATAATGTTTAAAATTCTAATAATAAAAGTATACGCATATTGAAGTTCTATTTCTGTATATTGGATAAATCATACAATACGTGAATGCTGAGCTGGCATTGTCCTCTACACATCTAAATTTTGTGGTTATTCTCGTTCCCAGACTGAACAGCTTGTTTTTCACATTTGTGTGATTGTGTCTCAGATCTGTTGGACCTAAACTAATCTGGTCCGATTTGGACAAACACATTATTAGGTTTTATTTATAGTAAAATTAGGCAAAAAGTGATGTTACGCTTAATTATATCTAGTTAGCAAATGCAATCCATATCTATACCATCCACATCCTTTAGTAAAATATATTATTGGTTTTTTTTTAATAGGAATTAGGGCGAAAACAGACACGTGGTATCGCGAAAATGGTGTAAAATGAGACCAGGTGGTGGAGTGAAGTCCTAGGTTTCCATGTGCTATTAAGTTGAAATGTCCCCGGCAAAAGGCAAACAGGTACCTGGTATATGGTCCTAAAACCTACATTGCAGTACATCTCTGCCTAACCTTTCAGGGAATACAGGGGTGATCATAAGTTATTTTTGAATGTTGCGTATGCTTACGAAGTCTGTTTTCGCCTTCACGTATTTTTGTTGTTGTTAATGTTAATGAATGAATACTCGCTGCATTTAAATCTAAACTTATTATAATATTTAACTAGGCGCTAAAGTTTCTCTTCTCACTACTTTTTCATCTACGTTTAGTTAAAATATTGTAAATGCCAAACATACACATGTAATATTAGTTGTGTTTTAATAGTCCAGGGACGCTTGTGGTTTTTGAATATAAAAAAGTTGTATATAAAAAGTTATTTATTGTAACATCGTTAATATAATTTTTACGGACACTAAAAATTATAATATGTATCTGATTTAATGGGGTATTCGTAGAACCGGCTCGAAAACATTGGCAAGGCTTATTGACTGATTTTTATTGCCACTTGCACTGCAGAAAGTCTTTAATTGTAAGAGCTAGAAGGTTCTCGAAATCCCTAGGTCACTGCAACGTTCAAATATCTGACGAGTCTTTAGACAAAAGCGTCACTTTAACAAACCAATATTTTTATATTTATTCTTAGATTGCATCGTTTTTTTCTATAGTTTACCTAAAATTTTTGAATTTCGCGCCTAAATTGCATGATTGCCAGTAGCAAATATTCAATACTGGCAATTTATTAATCATCACAATTGTTTGGATAAAGGTCATGTGTAATCTCCGCACGTATTACGGGATGCGGCTGACGCAACTATGACTGGTGTGTTAGTCATGATGTATTTAAAATATCTCTACAAATGACCTGTACTATGTATTTATTAGATTTAGTGCATGCTTTAGTTTGTTTTTCGTTACGGTCCTAGATCTGGGCCTATGTATAGGCCCGAATAATCTCAAGGCTGTGCACCAGACATACTGATATTAATATTAGGTATATATCTATAAATAATCTGTTATAAAAAAGAACGGTTTACTATTGTGACAAAACATAACTATATATATATTTAGATAAAGTTTATAAGATCAGCCATTTGTTTACCAGAAGTAAGTTTTTAAAGATAGATAAGAATAGCCATTACGAATGTCTATATACATTCTTTTACAAGCCAAAAATATATGAAAATCAATTTAAATGTTGTGCATAAATATATACAAACTTAAAACGATGTTTGATTAGGATTATCAATCAATTTGTAAAAAAGGACCTTGAATTATAAAGCAAATTGAGTCATTTTCTGGAAAAATAAAGTTGGTATGGTTGGTAGGTTGAATACTAGATGTATTCTACATAATGAGGTCGACCTATCCGATCGACATTTATCGTTCCGTTATAGTGTACTTTGTTATAAATAACGTTATGAAACATTAAAGTTATAGGAACTATTAGTAAAAGGTAGTTACAGTTGTTAATAATTTCTTCGAAAAGTATCGGCATTGCTTGCCTATTATTCTTAAATTATAATGAGAACCGCAAGTGTCCCATAGTTTTGAAATTGTAAAGGTAAAACAATTTTATATTACCTATATAAATAATATTATGTATATGCCTGTGATATACTGATTTGATGGATATTTTTGATTCATAAATTAGAAAATATTTGTTTTGTAATTAGTTTTGAAAAAAAAAATCGTAAGCTAGTGGAGGTACCAGATAGTTAACTAACGAAATTTCGCATTTTATGTGAATAAGTATAAATACTTACATTAAAAAAAACATCTAAGTGTACATTTTAAAAAGTTTTTTCTTCTATAACTTCAATATAGATAAGCACTAAAGTAATGTTCTAAAAAGATCTAGTTTAATCTAATATGGCCGAAAAGTACGCTAGTCTGTATCTGAATCGATCTATAGTACCTACGATTGCTCATGCAACAGAATTCCCGCTTTTTTAACAATATCTGCCATGTAATCAAATTCTAGTATAACTTCGTACATCTGTAGGGTAGACAGAAATCTACCGGTCTTTTATAAATCAGTTCGTTGGTGTTTTGTGCTAAGTAGGTATAAGCCTTTTAAAATGTTATGTCTATGATGAGTACAATGAATCACTGAAAGTATAATGGATTGGAAAGTAGGTAGGTATAGCAAAGGAGAGAGTCAATTAAGAATAAAAACAAAATTGAGCCTCGATTTGAAGGCAGCTAGGTTAATGCTTTTATTATTCAAGGATTCTAACTACCTATATAGCACATGCACACATCTATCTCCACATTTTAAAAATAAAAATAACATCTGGTGGATTTCTTGTTTTAATAATGTCTAAATAAATACTACTTCAGCATCTTGGAACTCATGAGCAGGAAAAAATGTCAATTTGACTGGATAAAGTGTAACAAAACAACTTGTTTGAATAAGTAACAAGTTGTTGTTTGTGAAACATATTGGTTTACAGATAATATTGTAAATAACAATACTCCCGTTATGTGTGTCTAAAATATGTACCTCTACGGGATTTATAATTTTATTACCTACGTTTTTTGCTGTTTTCCACCGCTCATATAGGTCATACGATTATATTTTAGTTTGAGTGTATTTTATTTATCTTTTATTATCGCCTCCTAATGTGTGGGGTAAAAAATGTAAGGTTAGTCCCAATGTGTAAATAAATGATGATTTTAAATAAGTTCTCGTTATTTTGATTGATTAGCATTAAAATAGCAATAATAGGTTACCAAACCTCGAATGGACGACTTTTTATGGCAGCCTTGACCCATCCCAGTGGATACAAAAAAAAATTTTTTTTTTTTCAGTATTGCAAGTATGTAGTTACTAAACGACGGTCCGTCCATGGACACATTAATTTTCAAGTTTCAAAAAGTGAGTTTGTAAGTATTTCAAAGTAGGAATATTTGTCTGATAATACTTGCTGAATACATACCTACGACTAGAAAATCCTAAAATCAATAACAACCTCACGCTTCTTCAGAAAGAGAACTCTGGTGATTTCGAATCGGTACCTTATTGCTTTTATTGAGGCAAATATATTTTAAAGAACATCCCAATCTTGTACAATTTCCTATTATACAATTTTGCAGAATGCAGACAAAACAAATTAGCAATGGTTGTACAAATTTTATCATTGTAAACTTTTTATTTTCCCGCTTTTGTTTGATAGCTTGTCAGCGCTCCCTTATGTCGAGATTTGGAACTAACTGAAGCCGACGCGGTCTTATTTTGTAACATTTCTCTTAAACAAAATCATTATGAGCGAAAAAAAATTATTAAACAAGATCGAAATTAGTTTTAACACCGATTTAACTCTTTATGTGTTACCTTTAGGGCATAATGATGGAATTATAATTCAACATTTTTGTCCACATGCTAGTCATAGCTTGTTTAATGGCGGACTCTTTTAACCAATCGGCATCGAAGCGTGCAGAAGCCCGCGCCATCTTCGTTTTCAAACTCATCGGGCCGCTTCGCTCACTCGCTCAGTCAGTCAGTCGCGCGTCGGATCCGGGCAGCCGTACAACTTAATTTACTAATTCTAGTAATTAACACCAAAATCAGAACAATCATGAGCACCAATGAAAATAACAGTGAAGTGGCCGTCGACAAGGTCGGTGATGAGAAGAAGGGAGACGCTAAAAGTGACCTAAAAGGAGCCAAAAGGGCAGCAGAGGTGAGTGCACATGTCAAACAAATGTATTCGTTATAATCGCTCGCCATTTTATTGAACGATAGTCTAAAGGCTGCATTACACAAATTTACTTATTTTATATTAGCTCTATACTTCATTCCACGTGGTTAATAGAAATTCTATAAGAGTAGGCATGGAAACGATGCTCGAATCGTACCGGCGTATTTTTGGATGTCATTTCTGTCGAGTTATGCATTTTAGCGTGTGTGGGGAAATCGATGAGCCAATGACACGATTTTATAAGAAGTATTATGGATATAATCAAAGGCGTGATATATTCGAGGACCTTTAACTTTTTAGCTTTTGTTTACTCGTTTTCGATACAGAGGCATGACCTTGGCAAAAAAAAAACATGGCGCGGGAACGTACGCTGTCCTCATTGATGTGGTTAATATAGAAAAAGGTACGCATATAGTTGTTGAATGCCCACTCGGAGTTCATTATTGATTATATTGCGTGTAAATGGTTATTTTAGACTTTCTCAGGGTTTACGTTCATCGTAGCGTGACGCTAGTTGGATCAGTAACATGGCCGGCGCGAATGTCAGTGTTTGAGTCGGATGGACTATCACAACCGCCGCGAAACTGTTCGACTCGCGTTATCTACTCCTATTAAATTCTGATTATTATCCAATGCAACATGCATGTCTACCATGAGTTAGTTACGTTTCAGCTATTTGCACAACTGTTATTATATTTCGGCGCTTACACTGAAAAGTAGCTAGTCAATGACCCGGCATTATTTGCATGTAGGTGTATATAATAGTATAGGTATTCTTTGTTCTAGTACCACTTGTTCATAGCAAACAGTCATAATAACATTTATCGACTGCACAAATTGAAGTGGAATTAAGATTTCACTAGAAATGGGAATGTTTTATTATTATCTTTCGCCTAGACTGGGTTACGTACGCCAACATGAACGCATGGCGGTTATAGTTTGATACAGGATAAGCATTGTATAGGTTAACCTTATAGTAATTCACACATTTGAAACGTGTATGATAATAAACGACCGACGCTACGGTACTCGTATCGTTATTATTTAGACGGTTTTTAGTTGATTCTTGTGTATACGGCGTCGCTTTGCGATCGGTTAGGTAGGTATGCGCGGTGACCGCGTTCCGCTCAACTTTGCCACGGGAAAAAGGGCCGTATGACGCCGGCCCCGCTTTACGTCGCTCTTTCCCCCACACAACAACTAATGACCCACGCTTCTTTATCGTTACGTATCTTTGTCACCTGCGTTTCATTATTATGCAGGTAACTTGCATCGTTTTCCCACAAAATCATTAATAAGATCTCTTGTTGCATTCAAAATTGAAATAATATTGGCTAATGGCCAGTTATTACTTCTTGGTTGATCTTGAATACGTCAAGGCACAGTACACTGTCGTATTTGACACGTAAACAATTAAAATCACGGGGACCCGCCAATAATTTATTACGATTTTAGGAGAAAACCACAGAAGCGAAAAAGGCGCGAAAGGAGGAGAATGGCGGAGGTGGCGAGGACGAGCCACATAGTGAAGAAGAAGACTTAGAAGGAGAGGGCGAGGGTGAAGAAGATGACGATGAAGAAGTGGAAGGTGAAGATGATGAAGAAATAACTGGAGAGGGAGAGGACGACGATCTCGACGGTGAAGGTATGTTGTAGCGCTCAGCGTTTTAATACATCTAATTCGCTTAGGCGTGATAATCACGGCAGTTTAGCTTCTAGAGTCGCAATATGTTTTAGCGTGTAATCATAAGCTAAACATTGCACTTGCATAAACACACGAGCCAGTGAGGTTATCATTTATTTTTGCCGCCTTTATAATACCTATTGAATTTAGATATTAAAGGTTGATAATCATTCCATCTTTTATTTGTCTCCAAACTTACGAAAAATTGCTAAAATTTACGAGCGTTTAAAAGCTACGTTCGATTGTTTGTTCGTACCTACGATGCTGATATCACGTGTTTGTTGTTACAGATGAGGAGGTGGAAGAGGAGCTACTCGGCGAGGAGGAGGAAGAGGATGCGTAATACGTCTCGTGCCTCTTTATGGACAATGTCACAGTGATGTGTTAGTGCTCGTGACGCCCCGGACTGGCGCGGCCTCGCTTCGCCTCAACTGTCCACACACAGCGACAGCCCCAACTACAGGACACTAACAACAGTTGGGAACATGCGGGGCCGACAACGCTCCCACCTAAAACGGGTGCAAGTTCTATTTAAATGACAAATGTAATTAATTAAGTCAAATTCAATGCAGATTTTCATTTTTTTACATTATTTAAGTTCGGTACTGAAAGCTGTATCTTTACTTTTCGGCTCGATAATGAGCGTGTAATTAATTATTAAGACTTAGTAGAATGCTGTTGAATTTTGTCATGAAATGTACAAATGTGTTTTTCGGAAGTAAACTTTATTCTAAGTGAAATCCGCTCTGTATTCTAGGTTTACCTGTGAGCCCGTTGAATGGTGAAGTTGTGATATTTTTCTATGCAGTAGGAACCTGTCCGTTACTAAAATATAGAAATAAGCCAGATTTGGCGCGTTAGAGTAAATAAGCTATAAGTCACAAAGCTCAATTCTTCATTTTCTTGTTGTTGATGAGAGTTTGTGTGTACATACTTAGCATAAGTGAAGCCTGTGATTTTTATAATCGGTAATGTAACATAGTGTGAACGTTGCAGTCAGGTTAATCGTATTCTTTAATTATATACCATACATCTACAGTCGCGTTTCGATTGCACAATCGTTTCCTCGTTTGACTCGTTCGCGTATTGGATCGAGTGGTAAAGTACCTATGACGAAATAAAACTTAGAAAATTAGTCAATAAGTGATAGTATTGGGACAGATCGGTAACATCCAGGGCTACCGAGTCTGGACGAGGATGCGCTACCTTGAGCCGTCGTCTACCGCCGCACGACACGCGGTCGTATTCCACGCGTCAGTTTACTGGAAAAACATCACAATTTTACCATTATCTCGCGCCCATCGCGCACCGGCCGCCCGCTCTCTGTACGACCGATAAAGAGAGCGCGACGGTCGCCGCGCTGCGATAGCGAATTACTAAATAATATCAAACCGGCCTGTAATTTTTGTCCATAACTGTTAAATAGGATAGGACCTCCAGCTCGGTCCTCCAGTGTCTCAAGTGTGGAATAAGAGATTCCTAGGTTAAAGTGATTTAGTATGTAGGATGTACGTCATTTTTTATGAAAGGACGCCACAGGCGGGGCGGGGCGGCGGCGCGTGGTGGCCGCGCGTGGCCTCGTTCGATTTGCCGGCGGCGGCTCTCCGCGCCGCGCCCGCTCGCCGTGCCCCCGCACCACGACGCGGCGACGCGCTCTCTCGCGTGGAAAATCACCCGTTGTACGCTATACATTGCTACTCGGGCTCACCACTGACTCGCCAGCGATGTATTCGTACCGCCCGCCTAGACGCTGTCGTCACAAGAGCGTTTTTGATACTTCTTGTTGAATCCGTTTTCACTTCGTTCAGTCTTTCGCGGGGCGTCGGTAAGCAGACACCTAGTTGAGATGACTTATCATATTCATGCAGCCGGCCCCCGTTGGAGACTGCGAGATGTTTTGAGAAGCATTTAGCTAATTGTTCCGTTGGCGATCGAATACCAAAGGGAACAAAGATGTTTTCATTAGAGAAAATTGACATGGAAATCAATAAAATTATCTTATGAGTAAATCTAATTGTCCCGCCTTTTCATTTTTTTGTGGTAAGAGAATGAGCTGTCGCATATTTGTACTATGTACGACTTATGTGAATACCTTAGTACGATTTTATTTATTTGTGATGTTGAACACTATTGATTTTCTACAATGGACGAAATGTAAATACAACCGATTTTAAGTAAAACGTTATTTTGTTTTTAAGCTTATTTATTTGTCCCACGGTATCGGAGTGAATATTCCCGAACATGAAATTCTCAATTTTCAAGAACCGATTACAATATCTAATGAATCACTATAATAAGATAGCGTTATAAAAATAAATATGGCGCATGTCTTGAAGCGCACTTGTTTGGGCGGTGTTCATACTGTAGCAAATGCATTGAGTTCAGGATATCAATTTTGTTCTTCCGAAGTGAATAAATTATCGCCGGGGGTGTGTTCAAATGTCTGTGTTCCCCTTTCAAAAATCTCCCCTTTCCTTCGGCCTGTAGGGTCGATCTCCCCCTATTTTCGGTTGGTAGAAATAGGTTGAAATGTTTTCATAGATGTAATTACCTAGTACCTACTCTTCAGTTAAATACTACATCTGTGATATTGCTTATAATATAGGTATATAGGTATCTTGCAAATCAAAAGGGAGCCGTGCCAAAATGAGATTCGCAAAATATAATACCTAACAAAACTTGCTTTGAGAGTGCCTATCATATCTTAAGGTAGGTATAGGTAAGTTTATAAACGTAGGCATCCGGCATGGAGATAACGGTACCTAGCCATCGTTTGTGAATACAGCCTTATAACTGTGGGAACGTTCTACTGGCGTCATCTAACGAGCGGCATTTAAAAAAAAACTCGGGTTTATGTTAGATGGCGGCACTTGTTACGAAGGTCACGTTTTTTGTACCAGTCAAAATAATAGATGGCGCTGGTAAGATAAATTTGGCGCCAATTTTTAACTTTGCGTGTAAGACAAAACCTGATTAAAATGTTTAATAAATTGAATGTAGCTATTCTTTGTAACACATGTTCCTGCAAATAATTGTCTATTTCTATCTGAATGACCTTAATATTTCTACTTAGGTTTCCAAAAAGTAAAGTAATTAAACCGACCGATGTTTTCTTCGTCTCAGCGCATGATGTCCTTTTCTCCAAATGTCCTTTCTCATATGGTCCTTTTCTCGATCAACAATCAATATTTCGATTTCAACAAAGTACCTATACCTACTTACATTTTTGATTGGTTGATTCATTGATTGATTGAAATAGATTCTTACATACTTACGGTAATCTTTTATATTAGTTTAATTAAGCAGGTAAGTACATTCTGAGTTAATATCTTGAAACTGACACTTGAATACACTGACTTCGAACACTAATACATTACGATGAACATACAAACAAAAATATGTAACAAAAAACACGGTAGGCCTTAAATACATTACATACTTGACACGCGAATCTATGTTCTAAGTACAATTTCTAAAATAGAAGCAAACTTTACCTTCTCTTCCTCTTTGATTTGACACCAATAGACTCTTTGTTTGACACAAAAATTTCTGTCTTTCAGTTTCAGAGGATTGGAAGCTGTCATGTGTCAAATTTAAATATTCTCGTTGTTGCCATATTTATTTAATTAAGAATGATTAACGATAGTACCTATAAGAATGCTGATTTTCTAAGATCACTTTTCTCTACATAAACAACTACTTTTTATTTTATTTCAATTTATTTGTAATAAGATCAGTGTGTTTGATACAAGTTTGAGAGTTTTGTTTATAGTTATTGTAGCATCTAGCCTGTGCTTAGAGCGTTTTGGTAAGTATACATAAACTCCTACCTCTATAGCTCTTAGAGCCAGTGGTAATCTGATATAATGGGTTAATAGGACCGAGGAGACTGACTAGTTGTTATATAGTTATTAAAATAAATATTTACCTAATATTTTTTATTGCATTTTTATTCAAATTTGCATAAAATGTTTTATAACAAAAAAAACTTGCACCTTTGTCACAGAAGAGCACAGTTTATAATTTTTTTTTTAAATATACATTGCCCCGCACTAGGATTTTCTCCTGTATCGTGGGTACGTTTACAAACACAAATTCTCACATACACAAATGCCCAGACCCGGAACAACTACCTGTAGATCATACAAATATTTGCTCCGTGTGGGGATCGAACACACAACACGTGACGCAGAAGCCGATCGCTCAGCCGCTACGCCAAACGTGTCGTCAAAAGTTTACTAAATATGTACCTAGTTAGGTACCTACCTACTTGTTACATTTAATATTTATTACACTAGCTGTTGCCCGCAGTTTCACTCGCGTCCCACAAAGATTAACGTACTCTAAGTCTATATCGTCGTCGTACGCTGCCAACAAGACAACAAAATGGTAAACTCTGTAGGTACCTACTCAGCAAAATTTAGAAACACCGTAGTCCTTATAAATATACATAATAATTATAAATAATGATAACATCTGTAACAAGTTGAGTAATGTTGGACCAAACATTTGTGACAGATGTTCGATTTGGATTTGGTTCGGCGCTGCGGCGCAGACCGCAGCACAGCAGAAGCCGTACCTACAATAATTTTAGTGCGTTTTACGCTGTGAGAGAGGGTTTACGTCTTTATATTACTCGTCCTTGTGAAGTGCGTTCACTTTTCGTCAATACATTTTAAATTAAACTGACCTTTGTGTAGCGGCTTTTATTGACAAATTAACAAAAATATAGTTTAGTCTCCGACCGTGAAACTTGCTGGTCAATAAAAGTATTTTGTGGAAAAATGTGATTTATGGATGTGTAAAAGTTACAAACTTTTCCCTACCTACCCATAAAAGGTAAATAAAATAGTTTTTTTTAAACAATATGCTATACACTTTTTTTAATAATATATTAAACTATAAACTTTAAAATTGGTAAGGTGATAAAAATATACCGATAACTTTGTCCTATTTTAATTAATGATTATTTGTTGTAGTTATTTAGTTGGAAGGGACTTCTGTGCCTATTTAATTTATTTTACTTATGTACATAGTAATATTTTTATTTACGCAGACGCATAGGTTATAGGTTTCGATCCTAATTTTAGTTGTATTGTTAATCTATACTTATAATAAATCTGTAGAGAGGTCAATTCTGTACATGAAATATATTTCCAAAATAATAACTATCAGCGGGTGATTAGTGATCGATACTGACGCCAAAAATGCAATCAGTAAAATTTTTGTCTGTCTGTCCGTCTGTCTGTCTGTATGTTCGTTATAGAAACAAAAACCACTCGACGGATTTCAACGAAACTTGGTACAATTGTTCTTCATACTCCTGGGCAGGTTATAGTATACCAATTTACCATTCAGTTTGATACCTAGGTTTCAACCGCGCTGCTCCGTTCCTAAGAGGCTTAGCGTGATTTTATATAGCCTATAACCTTTCTCGATAAATGGACTATCCAACACAAAAGTATTTTCTCAATTCGAACCAGTAGTTCCTGAAGTTAGCGCGTTTTAACAAACAAACTCTTCAGCTTTATAATATTAGTATAGTAATTAATCTATTTAACTAATGAGGGCTAGGTATCGTTTTTAAGCTCATCAGATGTCGCCACTGGTGAGTAAGGTCCTCAAACTTTTAAAGTTTGTTATTACGCGCGTGAAATTATTAATAGGTACATTAAATCATATTTAATACCTTTAAATCGTACCGCCAAAATATCGGGCATATCGCAGAGATACGTAGACCGGTCTACGTATTCTTTTGTTCGGAAAAAACGAGGACATAAGTTTCCAAAATACCTATAAAACTGTCACAAAACACTAACATGCATTGACCCGTAACTCATATTTGCCCTAATTAATCTTAGATATTGAAAAATGTTCACGAAATTATTATAATTAGTAATAAACCAGCGTAACCCTCTCAAAAACAGTGTAATTTGACATTTTGTAGACCTCACTCTACACTAGCGTCTCTAGCGGCGAATTCACACGAGGTCGCGGTAGCCCTCATTATATTTGTCTCATTGTGTTGCTGTTCAAATAAAATAAACGTTTCATTTCATTCTTTAAAACGAGAATGAATTGTACCTAGTCATAACCTTGTTCTCCTGAAATTAAATGGATATGTACCCCACATAGGGAGCGGGGAGCACTAAAAGTTCTCGGCCTGTGTGTAGGTATAAAAAAGAACAGTGACAACAATTTATTTTTCTATGTATCCATCCTCTATTTCAATAAGCAAAAGCCATCTAGCTATAAAAAATCCCAAACCATTGACTTGTAAAAGTACCTCTACGATCTACTTGCAGAATAAAGAGTTATCATTTCATTTCAATTAGTACACTTATTACAACGTGAGATCAGTATCTCTATACTTACCTTTATAATAATATTAATTATACAGACTCTTTGGGGTCAAAATAATCCCTTAAGGTACTACAGTTTTGAACTTATCAGCGGTGCTAAAATATCCGGGCTGTATGGAGGATGATCTGTTCGAAGCCAAGACTCGTCACTTGCACTATTCGCTGTGTGCATAGGTGCATTGTCGTGCCGCAAACACACTCCCTTTACGTTTCTCGCGAATTATTTGCCTGAGAGTTGTCGCGTTTACAGTAAATAGTAGGTATTATTAAGTAATCGCTTCCGGATAACGCAGTGTAGGACGACTTCTAGCGAGATGGTCGGACGACCTAGTGATGGTCGCTGGGAGTCGTTGGATGCAGGTGCCATGTAACCGGTCCCTGTAGGAATCTTTTAGGGAGGGCTTTTTTCAGCAGTAGACTTCTATTGGCTGATATCCCCATCCACTGACTCCCACTTAATTTTATTATACTTTAGTGTGGGCATGAACACAGGCATGAATTACGTAATATGGTGTATGCCTTTTAAAAAATTAGGCTGTAAGCAGGTTGAGAGTGCGTCGTGAGAGACGAGCATGTTCATAATATTATCGTCACTCACACAGGCCCTTTTAAAGTTTTAACCATCAATGAGACATAATGTCTGCTGCTTTTGTCCAATCCAGCATCCTTTCTGTACGGAAATCGGATGGAAAGAAAGACTACTAGTCATACAAACGCATCACGCGTATATTATGGATGTTCACGACCTCGCACCGTGAAGAGCTAATTGTATAGGACCCCGGTTGACTGCATAACTTGTCTGGCAACCCAATCTATTACTAATAATATTGTTTACGCCTTCCTTTGTTTTCAGTTTATCGAAATAATGTCGTTATCAGATGTTGGCTAGATAATCAATTTATGTTGACAAAGAAAATGGGGCTGGAATTATTATCGTAATGTAGGTATATCAAAATCAATATTTACTTATTATTCTCATGTTTATGATAGGGTAGTTGACTGGTCCTATTTGATTTATTAAAAACAACGGGCTAAGTAAAAAATATATTTAAGTAATTATAATTTGTATACTCAATAATTTAAATCAAATGACAAAATCCGAAGCGAGTGTTAACTGTTAGTATAGATTTTGTATTTCGCCTACAATCTTAGATCATTTGAGGTCATAGTAGGTATTTTATTCTAAAATTAAATTCTTAAAACTTCCTTACTTTTGAATAGATTTTGATTTTGTTTTTGTTGATCAGCTCTATTTACGGTTATCTTTTTTATAAGGTCGTAAAAAATAACCAGTTAAACTAGTCTCAAGAACCTTATATCCTACTCTAAAAGGTTCTTGAATAGCCTAGTACAATATCTTCCTATGGTGTTACTTCAACGAAAGTCAAATAAATCCAAACAGCTTTGATCGATTCCTCTTCTACTTCTTTTTTGTTTCGATAACCAGAAATAACAAAAGACAATCCGGACATTCCATTTATTTTACCAGAAGTTAAGGACCGGACTCAAATGCCAACGGAGCAAGAAGATTAAGTTCACTTCATAAGTTGATCCTCATAATATTAGAAATTATCTACTTATATAAACAAAAGTTCTAAATCAAGACCTTCAGAAAATGTAATAATGTACTTCAGAAAATGTAGTAATACCTATATGGCGACGGTTATTCCTGTTTTCTTATACCTACATGTAGGTACGTGAGCAGCTGCCGTAGCTGGGTTAGTTACAGGATTAAGTCAGATTCTTATCAGGCTAAAACGACGGGCTGTTCCTATGTATGGTCTAAACTACAAAGAAATCAGAAGGAATATTTCTATAAATCATTGTTCGAAAACATTTTCCAATTATATCTCGCGCTTAATTGTACATCTTATAAATATAACCCATCTTGTTATTTATGCGCAATTCCACAAGGTCCCTAATTCCTGCTCTGAACTTCTTCCTTATTATTCGGATGACTATGCTATCACGTGGACAAGGCACTAGAAATAGTGTGCGTTCACATGACTAGAATAATTAATGAAATGCATCTAGTTTAGTCGGAGTTTTCTCACAAAATCTTCCTTCCCCTTTCAACTAGAGATGCAAACAGTTTGTAACTTTGTATGTAAGCCCACAAGTGATTAGTGTGTAGTGCGTGTTGAGCTCTAACGGTGAAGGAGAATAACGGAAGGAAGCCGCCAACTGTCGATAAAAAATCCAATGACAATAAAAACCGCACTGAACAATACACAGACACGCAAAGAAGCCTGTATTGGAGTCTTGATTAGAAAGAAATAAAATGTATTGGGACAAAAAAATGAGACCATGAAACACCAGAAATTGGAACTTGAGGGTATAATTTTTTTTTCTGTATTTTAAGTCTGCTCGGGTCTATGACCACGGTCTACTACCACTTGACACCTAGACCTTGATTTACATTTGTTAGAGGTATTGCCTAGTAATGGTGTACTAATGACAGGAACATGATTCTTATTTTACACTAGCTGACCAAAATGCTAAGTGGCCTTGAAACGTCAGTTGCAGATTGCATTGCAATACATATTCGTAAGCTTTCGTTTTAGAAATGACAAAACATTAAAAAATACTACATACCAATATCAATAAAATACTATATAAGTATACTTAATATAATTTACTTAACTTCATTATTCTAGTAGGTCTACAGTACAGTCAGTCTTAGGAGAATACAATTCCTCACTGCCATTTAGATAGGCATGTCTCAAGAGGTGAGAAAATATCTGACTTGTTCGGTGGTAAGATCTCTTGAAGTGTGACTGGCTAGCGACCACCCTTACCGAGTCTGTCGTAATCACCTTGGTATGTGTTTGGATTATTGCGGGAGAGAGCCAGTTCCTCGGTAGTTTCGGTTGTCGCGACTCCGGCAGTCTGCAGTCCGTAGGGTCTCGGCAACGCATCAGCAACTCCTCTGATGTTGCAGGTGTTCTCGGGAGGCGATGACTAGGCGTTTGCCGACATAAATAATAAAATAAGAAGTAGGTACGTATTACAAGACTTTAGGTCTGCCAGGGTCCGGCGGAGGCTGAATTGCTCACAAAAACGTAATACCAAAATAATTCGTAATCTAAACAATATTTTATGAAATTCTTCGCATTCCGATTCGCATTCGGATTCGGATTCGCATACCGTTAAGCTAGGCTCCTACCGTATCATTTTGTTAACTTCTACTTCACTGGAAATAAACGACCGAAAAATCGTTCCAAACTTGGTAAAAATATCAAAAATTGCATTTGCTTACATTTATTTCCATTGAAGTATTTAGGACGAAATGGTATTTTGTAGGAACCTAGATTATGGGTATCGAAATTCGAATAATAACACAATTTGATTTAATTGTGATTGAATTACGATTTATTTTGGTATTACGTTTGTATGGGAAATTCGGTCCGACGGACTCATAATATTATGCATTATTAGTCAATAGATAGACACCAGCTAATTTAAGTAAGTAAGTAAGTACCTATCTTTAATATTTAAGCGGAATGTAAGGTTATTGCATGTTACCTATTGGTTTCAAGCAAAAAGGTCGAATTAGAACGGTTCGTATGGTTATGTTAATTTAACTCTGGCGTGGTGTTAAATAGTCTCTGATAACCTTGTGATAAATTTAGATACAGATGTAGTAACTTCTTGAATAGTAATTATTTTGAGCTTATCATAACCAGCTTACCTATAGTTGGCAGTTGTGGGCCACTGGTGGGCAGTTTGGTTGTCTCCTCTCAGGGTCAGAGGGATTAAGGTTCACTTTCGCATGTGTCCGTAGTCTCAGAAGGACTTAAAACTGCACTTGCCTTCCTCAGCCACATAGTTATAGTAGCCTGCCGCCTCTCTAGCTAGCAGACGATTCATGCGGATATTCCGCACAACAGAAAAAAGTCGGTGATGGTGTGTCATACATTATACCAACAATATAAGTACTACTTATATGGCGTATTTGCATAAATGTCTGCGTCATTTGGCCAAAGGAAAATTTTACAACTGGAAAACTACTGGAATTGAGCTTAAACACCTCATATGGCACCGAGGCAGCAAGCTCAGTGCACTTCGATCTTATGTGTTAAGCTTAAACATACAGTAGAATTCATTTAAAGATGCCAATATTTGTGAAGATGCGATGTTAAATTCCAACGATGAGACTATACGGAACCGCGATAGACCAGTGTTGTGAACTATGATTTTTACCCCTCTATGGTCCGTGAAGCCAAAGATTAATTATTTATTTCTGCCTGGGCGTGACAATGCCTCTGTGATACCCCACAATGGAAAACGATAATCAGTTTTAAAGAAAACCATTTTTTCGGGTGCGCATAACACCAAAATTTCATTGTAATCGGATGACCAAATAAACAAGTACCTACCTAGTTACTACCTATCATTTTCATCATCTGCATATATTCGTCCACTGCTGGACATAGGCCTCCACAAAGTGAACACCACAAAGTCCAATCTTCGGTTTGCCTCATTCAGTCACTGCCAGCTGCTTTCCGCAGTCGTCTCTCCACTTGGCGGGCGCCCTATGCTACGTTTGCCTAGCTAGATGCGGTCTCCACTCGAGAACTCGTTTGCTCCAGCGTTCGTAGATTCTCCGACAGATGTGACAAGCTTATTGCCATTCATCTTGTTAGTCCTTTAGGCTATGTCGGTAACTTTAGTTCTCGGGTTTTTAGTACTTAGGTAGGTAGTCGTTTTCATACGTTAGATATTCTGTATTTAGGTGCCTATGTTAAACAGAGAGAGCCCGCATAGCCGTCCAGATATTATATTACGGCAAGTTTCTAACGTTGCAAACATCTGTTCCGATTTTCCAACTAGCTCTAGGTAATAATTGTGAAGACTAGTGATGTGCTGTTTAAAATTGCACGCAGTTATCGATTATTTAAGTCCCTTTATGTATATCGAATGTACACACACAGTCATATTTCCCACACCACTGCTTGTAAATAATCATATATAATATATGCTTGGTTTTTGCATAACAGTTAATTGATAAAACTGTGTCAATATAATTCAACTACTTAATTTATTTAAATAAATATAAAATTTTATCAATTTTATGCTGACCTTTGCGATCTTACGGCATCTATTAGACAGCAAATCCATTGTCTTCAAGTCCATTATGTCACTAATTCTATAGTAGGTACCTGTTCAAGTAAAACTTATAGTGTAGGTATAGTTCACAATTTTTGACATATTGCTAAGTTATCAAATAACCAATCAGTGGCATACTGACAATGAGAAAAATATTTAGTACTTTGTTGTGTTAATAAAGACATCACGTCTTTTCACCATTATGATTGGTAAGCTGGCAAGCATTGCTGATAAACGCGGCTGTTAGCGTGCGTGAGTTGCTGAGATCAAATCCCAAGGCGGGCAGTGTTATTGGGTTTGCTATGAAATTCTTAGTAGCAGCTCGTAATTTGAATTTATGCTCAGTTATTATGGAAAAAAAAATGTAGAACCCAAAAACACTCACTCACTTACAAAACTTGATACTTTTTTTTTTAACACCCGTTAACATTGTGGAGCGCAATAAACGAATTGAGTATTGATTATAGTAGGTACTCTACCCAAACCTTTTTTATTGTAATATTAATTTGTCGATATCGATAAAACTCTTTTACTCCAAAGACGCCATGGTGAGGGACAACACTAGTTGCGGTGTAGTTGCAGTGCTGATGGCCCGGTGTTATGAAAGTGCATTTGTGCTAGGTACTCTTCTATCTTATCAACTCTCGCTAATAGAGTACTTGAACGGTGTTTAATTTGTTCAAAATACATATTGAAAAATGATATTTTTGAACCGATTTTATTTTTATTTCGTTGTGCGGCTCATTGATCTAAAATCTATCTTTGCCACCTCTTTGCTAGATCATTAAAAGATTTGAGCGCATGGACATATTTCTGAAAACCAGATACAAAATTAAATCTCGTTACAGTTGCCTTGAAAAACTCTTAAAAACTGCACGCAAGTGTGTCAGCGCACATTCCAATTATTTTAGTTCTGCTTACGACCCTGAGGTGAACTAGTTGCGTACACACAACAACGCGTCAAGCTATACTACAAATAAAAATCACCTTTATTGCGACGGAATACGGGCGGTCCAAAGGGAAACGGTTTAGCTTGGTGTGTTGTCATGTGTACATATCTAATTCATAAAACTAAAATAAAGTATATTATGTAGTACCTAGTTATGTAAGTCTAAGTTTTTCAAAAAGAAAAATTAACACAGTAATTCTTACGTACCTACCTACTGGTAGGTAACAGTGATTTCTACTTTCAGTAATCAATTAGCAATATTAGCATATATATACATATATACTTCATAGAGACTATATTATCAATGTTCACTATATAAAAAATATGTGGCCCGCCCCGTCTAAATGTACACATATTATAAATGTATAACATACCATCACGTCTGTATTCCCCGAAGGGGTAGGCAGAGGCGTACTAATGTACACCCACAGTTCGCCGGTATGTTTAGGTCCCATGTAATAGGGGTCGAGCCTATTGCCATTAACCGGGCACAAATCCAGACTCCGAGCTGCTACAGAGAATTTCATAGAAAACTCAATAACACTTTGCTCGACCTGGGGATCGAACCCAGGACCTCTAGCGTAGCAGTCGCGCTTGGGACCACTTGACCACGAGGCAGTCTATATAAATGTATAACATAATACAATTTTATTATCCTGTTCTTCTGGAATAATGTACCTTTCAAATAATGAAAGAATATTTCTAATAGGCGCAGTGGTTTCCGAGATTACCTACCCTCCACATATAAACAAACATACAAAGTATCGGGAACAAAACCCTTTTCTCATCCGATAAGAAGTAGGTACTTAAGATAATTATTAATCTTGATAGAATATGTACATATTACAGGTATAAATATATTTTAAAAATAATATTTCTTTATTATAAATATATTCTCCTTCACAGTGTAGAGGCATCCATCACTCATTTTTATGTAAGTAAACCCTCTATTTATAATTCATCATTATTTAGGGGCGTAAAACAAAGAAAAGTCTTCTCTTTAGCCCTTCAGATATGCTCACGCGCAGTGGACATTTTCATTACAATACATTGGCTTGTTACTCTGTTTACATGTTGGGAAACGCATTAACGACGGTAAAGCAGGTGAAATTGTGAAATAATGACAACTTGCACGACACTCGAGGAAATTTACGATTTATTAATATTTGTTGCTTGGTGCCACTGAATTTTTAAATGTATATTTACTTACACGAAATTCGTAGAGTGACTAGACTTCAAGCATCGAAGACATGCCGTTAAATTGTGATACGTCGTGGTACCTGCACGTACTTCATGTATTGTTGATTGTCTTCGGGTTCAAGTTCAAGGGATGGCTGCGTAGACTGTCTGTGACCTGTGTGTACTTTTGTTGACGGCGTTGTTATATATCATCCGCCCGCTCTGTGTCATCGTGAAGGGAGGATGTTTCCTATGTCCTCTGGCCTGAGTATATTATGTAGGTATCATAAACTCATTATTTATTTATCATTTCATTAATATTTTGTGCTGTAGTTTAGCCACGGATATCTTGAAAGCAGACATACTACTTGTACCTACTCACTTTTGCAATAATTTTAGAAGTGTGCAACATTTTTTTATTTTGCTGAGCATGAGGAAATGCGTAGACTGCAGATCCCTATTGACATACACAGTTGACATTCCTCATCATCATCGTTACCATCCCATTTACTGTCCCACAGCTTGGCACGGGTCTTCTCTCTGAATGAGAGGGGTGGATAGTCCCCAACCCTTGATTTACCTAATATTATTTAGATAACTTTACAATTTTCATATATTCGTAGGAATTAAATCCTGCGTTGACAGGATTTAATGCTATGCTTCCGTCAAAACCAGTTTTAAATTTTACATCATTTTAATATGACATCAATATAAGTAAAGTGTCAGCTGTTTAATATTCTGAGGAAGTAACACGACCTCGTTTCTTGACTAGGTATCTGGTTGGTGTGACTGTCCTGTCCATGCTCATCTTGGCGGAAGCCGGAAAACATCGAACCTAACAGAAAACTAGTTTGTAGGTAGTACCTATGTATATATGTATAACTTTGATATCTAATGCTGTTCCCGTGTGGTATCTCTTATATAAAGTTAGGTATTCATATAGCTGCTATGGTTCTTTCCTCAAAAGGCCATTTCAGACATTACCCTACATCGTACCACTCACTTATAAGTGTTCTTTCATGTCTGGACTTTAAAAGAGACCATGATTCTCTGAGTTTGTTTCGGTGTTTCTTCTCAGAGGTCGTCAGTTAGGAAATGCCGAAGCCATCTAGCTAAAAAAAAAACCCAAACCATGACATGTAAAAGTATCTCTAAAGATCTACTTGCAGAATAAATAATTTCATTTCATTTCATTTCATTTCATTTCATTTCATTTCATTTCATTTCATTTCATTTCATTTCATTTCATTTCATTCATTGTTGCATTTTTTTTCAATTCTGCATCGAAAATGTATTCACTAAATAGGAAGTACAGTCAGCGCCAAAAGTCGCTGAACACGATGCAATCTGACCTGAGAAGTTAGTACCTTAACTTCTCAGGTCAGAATTTTTTGGTTAGTAATGATGTAAAAACGTTTTGAAGATTGCATCGTGTTCAGCGACTTTTGGCGCTGACTGTACTTTTCGAACGATAATATTAGAAGGCGCTCTTCAATTTATATTACTTAGTCTTTCCAAGAAAAAACTAATCGGAAAACATTTTAGTTTTGTAGCGTTGTCATGTCACCCCTCACTACTTTTTTACGTTACAAACGCAAAGGGTCTCGCCGGGTTTCCATGTTTATGAAATCTGCACTGGCGTCTTTTTTGACAATGGTGCTTTATTATGTTGCTAGTCGTTACACATTAATTTTAGAGCACCCCTAGCTTCATTCGTTTTCGGAAAGTATGGGTTGCAACCCCAAAGATCAAAATATTTTTTCCACGAAACTATAATAGATGTTCGAATGAAACCAACACGACACAAAAGCAACTAACTACTTAGTTAATTAGATTTAGATTACATATTTTTTCATAAGTTTTCAATTAAATATAAAAAACACTGCTCGACATCTTAATATGGTTCTAGGCTCTTTACTTGAATAGTGAATGTAACATGAGGTTGTCAAGATTAGGTAGGTACCTACGAGTAAAGTGCCTTTGAAAAGTTGTTTGTTGGAAAAAGTTAATTGAATCTGAAGTTTATTACCTTGACTGAGGTAATAATGTTAATTATAGGTGTACCTATCTTAACAATTGATAACCTTAATGTACTGTCTGAACTCATAAAGTTCATCAACACAACAACAACTTGTTTTCTTTTAACTGTGTTTAAATAAAAATTTTGCATGTGTATCAAATATAGGTGCTTAATCAATGAGCTCTTATCGCAACTGCTTGAAATTAACAATCATTAGGTAATTAAGTCGTAATTAAGTGAATTGTGAACAGTGTCGGCCTTTCCATTCGAAAAAATATCAAGTGGTAAAATTGCCTTGAAAGTTAGACAAGTATCAAATATTTTATCATTAACTCAACAATCATGTTCATTAATTAATTGATGAAATAGGAGTACTAGAAAGGTTACATTTAGCAGTTCCTGTGGATATCATATTTCGATATCATAGGATCTCCTTCGCAAATTTCTAAGCTTGATTCATTAAAGTAACCCTATCGGGTTAAAAAAGCTCCGAAGAGCCGACAAGAACTAAAGGCTAAGTTGCAACAGCTTATTCACAAGCATTATATGGAAATAACTTTGTGTGAGAATTTGGTTTTGAAAGGTGACCAATTATTATACGACCTTGACCTTGATCTGTTTAAAGTAAGTAGGTAGATGTTACATACTACCTTTAGCTATGAAACAATTCGATTAATTAAAGATTCAAAGAATCAAAGATTTATTGCATGCCAAGTGTATTTAAATTGGTGTTACATGTTTTAGATCTTATTACTTAGCGGCCTTTTATAAGCATTGCAATATACTTACATTGATATCTATTCATCTATAAGCATATCTATCTATTAAATATTATTGTTGAAGTATATATTTATTATTTTAGCATCAAATTATCCGTATTGGTATAATTACACAAAAGACTGGCAGGTACTTACTTTAAAATAAAGCCAGCCATCCCAGTTGGGATGTCAAAATAATTACACCATCAAAAAGATGCATGACAGATACGCCTTTGGAACTATTTCAGAACACTAGAGCACTGTTTGATACAAAACAACAAGTTGTATACAATACAGTATATTTGTGACTTGTATGTACTCAATTAGATAATCTTATCTTATTTGAATGTAGGGAATATAGGTAACCATAATTATAAATGTCCGCACTGCGCCAAGCGCCTAATTGTTTTGGTCGCGTAGTGCAGACATTGTGTGTTTATATGTAAAACTGAATTATTAAACTAATGAGGTGTTAGCCTGGCACTTGACATCTTAATGGCGGCCAGAGCATTACTCGTATTAAGATGTTGACATCTTAATAATGCTCTGGCACTTGAGTACCAGGCTAATAATCAGAATTGTTATCAAGCAAGAGCCTTATAATTATCGAGTCATTGTCAAAAATAAAAGCTTTTTTCTTTTTCATTCTACTTCTCTTTCGCGAAGACTTCGAATTAATTTATCCTAAGAATTTACCTTGAAGCGGACACTCCACTTCATTTGATTTCACACCAATTAGAATTTCATTCGGCGTCCTAGTAAAATCGGTCAGTGACCTCACATAGATCATTGTCATAACTGCAGCGATTTCTAGTCTTATCGTCACGTTCTAGACCTATGCGAGTAAGGTTGTTTATCGATGTAATACCTGTACAGTTCCGTGTGTAAGGTCAATGATTCCTATGGGTGTTTTATAGTCCTCTGCGTGACTATTTTCCTTAATTAACACGAGTTAACCGAACCAATAACAATTATGAAATAACACTTGTCGTTTCAGACGACTTTTCTGAATAGGGATGATTATTTCTAAAATGGCACTAACGACATACTTAATTGCGAATTCTATAAAGATATTTCTTTTTAATCGAAACGATATTGAGGCAGGCAAGACCTCTACATGGTATCAGAAATTATGTACAACGAGTAACCTACTTGAGACACACATGACATAGGTAACCTGTAAGGTACACCATGGAACGGCACTTGTTGTGTGTGGGTTGCAATGATTTTCAAATGTTATCATTAGTTTAGTTTTAATTTACTCCATGAAAACGGGACATCTGCTCATATACGCTATAGTAGGTATAACGTGATTATACTGAGCAGTCTTGTATGTACCTAGTATTTCATTTTTTTTCTAATAACCCCTGAATAAATTCCAAATTTAAAAAATATATTCCATCATAAATCTTTTATTTTACGGGTTCCTGCTGTTTTTTAAAAACTTTTAAATTCTAACAGCCTGGATCTATGTTTTTTTTTTCAGCCTGTATATTCCTTATTATCTTTTCAATATATTTTTTTGTTATTTACAAAAAAATAAATGTCGGTCGATGTCATTTCATTACACTCAGTTTTACTAATATTTGCTCCGCTATCGTAAGTAAGATCATCATTCAGTTAACGTACAAGATAATTGCCGGTTGTTTAATTGTTTTTTTTTGTTGTTTTGTTAGAGCACGATTATAATTTGATAATAGTGCGTATCGCTTCCGTTTGGATAATGTTTACTTTCTTTATTTTCTGTGCAAGTGAGGATTTATAAACTTCATCTTTTACGCCTTTCTTGTCAAATGTCCTCTCTTTTACTCATTAAAAGTAAGTAAGTATATAATTGGTTTCGCTGGGTCCAAAGGAGCATCAGCCGTCTGACCTCCCATTTGACCTATTTTGTTTACGGAAATCGGCATTTCTCATTGTGTAGAGGGTGCCTTATCTTTGGCACGGCAAAATATTAACGTTAAGGGTCCGGCGGAGCTTGAATTGCCCACAAAAACGTAATACCGAAATAAATCGTAATCTAGACAATATTCTATCAAATTATGTTATCATTCGGATTTAGATACTGTTAATCTTGGTTCCTACGATCCTATTTCATCTACTACTACTTCACTGAAAATAATAGACCGGAAAATCGTTCAAAACTTGGTAAAGTTATCAAAAATTGCATTAGCTTACATTTATTTCCAGTGAACTATTTTGGACGAAATGGTCGAGTAGGAACCTAGATTAACAGTTTCGGAATCCAAATAATAACAGAATTTCATTAAATTGTATTTGAATTACGATTTATTTCGGTATTACGTTTGTAAGAGAAATTCGGTCCGGACTCTTAATTACTTAAATAGGTAATTTTTGTAAGTATTACCTACCTACTTTTTTTTTAATAATTAAGTAGTAAGGTACAATGGTTCGACATCAATTAAAAAATTAGTTTGACGTTTAAGTTAAATGTATTGTTAACACACTTTATTTCATTTACCGAATGTGAATTCATTAAAATGCCTTTAACCTAATTTGAATCATTCCGATTTGAACCATTCCTTATTTCATTGAGATCTACTATCGTGGACCCCCATTTATATCTCGTGGAACCCCGAATTATTTTACAAATTGAGTCGTAAAAATGTTAGACGTAAAAATAAGCATAGTCTATGGAAATAACCAGTAAGCAACTAGCAGGTGTACCGTGTAATTTTTTATCCTATTCTGACACAAATCACGTTGCGCGGAAGATCCGATTGCCAATGACATTGATCTGCGCGGCCGAGCGCGTGAGTCGAATCCCGATTGACTTGGGCTGGTAAGTAGATAAACTCATTAACCTTTGGTTAAACACTCAGAAATCTATATCTATACTTATAATAAATCTGTAGAGAGGTCAATTCTGTACATGAAATATATTTCCAAAATAACTATCAGCGGGTGATTAGTGATCGATACTGATGCCAAAAATGCAATCAGTAAAATTTTTGTCTGTCTGTCTGTCTGTCTGTCTGTCTGTATGTTCGTTATAGAAACAAAAACCACTCGACGGATTTCAACGAAACTTGGTACAATTGTTCTTCATACTCCTGGGCAGGTTATAGTATACTTTTCATCACGCTACGATCAATAGGAGCAGAGCAGTGAAGGGAAATGTTGGGAAAACAGGAGAACTTACTCCATTTTTTAAGCTTCCGTCGCGTGTGCAGCCTTAATGGTTAAAGCTACACAGAAATCATGTATGACGGAAATGTTCTCCTTAAAATTATATAAAAAATATTCCACGACAGCAAATGTCTATCTTTTATGGTTGACTCACAATAACACGTGTAACTCCCGATAGCTTAGCAGTTCGGAGCTTTCTGATTATATTTGTCTACTCTTACGTTAAGTGACTGACTGACTGACATAGTGATCTATCAACGCACAGCCCAAACCACAGGTTATAGTATACTTTTCATCACGCTACGATCAATAGGAGCAGAGCAGTGAAGGGAAATGTTGGGAAAATGAGTGATTCATGGGAAAGGTTTCAAGCTATCAATGTATATATCATCACGCTACAACCCTTAGGAACGGGGCAACGCAGGTGAAACCACGGGCGAAGAACTAGGGAACAAAGTAACTTTTCCACGCGGACGAAGTGGCTGGCAAAAGCTAGTTCGAAATAAATTAAATTTTTCATTGGGATTGTAATGTAATAAGACTAATGGAAGTGTTCGTTGACGTTTAGTTATTCCGATAGACGTAATAAATCGTTGTGAATGTAATTTGACAACAAATGTCAATGTTTAGCACTTGTTGTCTGCCAGTGCTAAACATTTAATTTGATAGCACAATGTGTGGAGTGAGTATATAATATTTTGTCTTAGCAATGTCTAGTCCGGTGTAGAGGGTTTGTTCTCAAGGGAAACAGGAAAACAGCATGAGTAGCGAACTAGATGACGGATGACCTAAGTTGCTGGGAATCGTTGGATACAGACGCCATGTAACCGATAATTATGGAGATCTATTGGACACCTTTGTTTTGTTTTTTTAGATTAACATAATGATGATATTTAATAATTTTTATTTGGTTTCCTGATTGTACTATACGTCAATACACTTAAATCTTTGGGCCAAAGTAGCCTTAAAATAAATGATTTATTATTATTCGATTCATTTGTTAATTTTACTTATTTGTATACATTTTTAAATATTTTTATAAAACTAAGAAAAACATTTAAATATTTGAAAAAATAGAAGCCCACCGGTATCAGGAGCAGGGTCCCAGCTACCGGTGGTCAGGGCCCCAGAGAGAGAAACCTCCTAACAATGCGGGCCGTGTTCAGAAGTACTACTTTCTGTATCAAGCCCTTGATAGAGCCATTCAATCAAGCTTTCAAGAGGTTATTATTATTATTATTAAATGATTATAGGTACTTAGCGTCGTTTACTTTCAGATGATGATGAGCACTGCATGGCTGGTGCTTGCGTGTGCGACTGCTGCGCACGCGCTGCGCGTCGGCGTCGGCATCGCTGACGTCACCGGTCCACCCGCTGAGATCGCGTTTGTAAGTAGTAAGAGATGATATTTTTTTTATGGGATAGGAGGGCAAACGAGCAGACGGAGCGCCTGATGGGAAGCGATTACCGCCGCCCGTGTACACCCGCAACACCATAGGAGTCACAAGTGCGTTGCCGACCTTTTAAAAGGGGATTGGGCCTCCGGTAACCTCACTCACTCGGCGAAACACAACGTAAGCGTTGTTTGAGTCTTCGTGTTGAGCCGTCCCATTCGTGCCGATGCATGGCTCTCCCACGTAAGACCTAAGATAAATTACCTTTTTTAGAGAAATACGTGGCAATTGATATTCAGCTTCTTGCTATCGAAAGGGAGGTACCCTTTACTACATTACACGCGGACTCATAGTCCAGATATAGTTACTTGACGACACCTTTGGCGTAGCGGCTGAGCAATCGGCTCCTGCGCCACGTGGTCTGGTTTCGATCCCCGCACGGAACATATATGTTCTGTGTGTCTGGGCGTTTATGTATATGAAACCACCCACAATACAGGAGAAAATCCTAGTGTGGGGCAATGATTTAAAAAAAAAAACTAGGGACAGCTGGCGACCGTTAAGGCATCCGGAGAGCTAGACATAAAATACTATCATTATGGGACCTAAAACATATCTACCATCGAACTGCACTGCCTTATCCTGCGGGGAATAAAGGAGCGATGGCACGATATGTTTTGAAATAAAATAACCTGTTTAACAATGTTGATGTTCTGATTCTGACCTTACATCATACTTTTCGCCTTATTAAAGTGAACTTGACACACTCAACAAATGTTATGTTAACCTCTAAACTCTTTTTATATAAAAAAATAAATGGTTGTATCATTGAAAAAGTAATTTATGTACATTCACATTTACAAAAAAATATCAGTATTGTATTGATATTTGACTGCCTCATTAGTCTAGTGGTCCCAAGCGCGACCTAGAGGTCCTGGGTTCGATCCCAAGGTCGAGCAAAGTTATTGAGTTTCTATGAAATTCTGGATTTGTGCCCGGTTAATGGCTATAGGCTCGCCCCCTATAACTGAGGGTTAACCCTAGAACTGTGGGTGTACATTAAGTACGCCTCTGCCTAACCCTTCGGGGAATACAGGCGTGATGGTATGTTATCAATATTGTAATTCTTTTTTCGGTATTTATTTATTTAGCTTTTTAAAAATGAGTAAGTACACTGTATTGATTTGTATGTTGAATTGCTAATAACATGCCTATTTCATTGCTATCTATCTATTCAGGCTATTCAGCCTCTACTGAGTGAAGGCCTCTTCCGTATTCCGCTATTGTTGTTGATCTTTTGTAAGTCGCAAACACTGATTCCCCGCTGCCCTCACAATATCGTCCGACTATCGGGCTGGTGGTCTGCCCTGCGATTAGAGATGGGTTTATGCCAGGGCATTTATTTTTTTTGCCCAAAATGCCTGGGCAGATACATCTATACCTGCGATTGTTCTCATTCCTCGGCTACCATTCTCTTGCCAGCTGCCCTGACCACCCCAACTTAAGTCTCGCGATCCGTAGGTATGCGTAGATCTTCGACCTTTGTTCGACGTCTAATCTCGACGTTTGGTATTCGATCTAACAGATGTATTCCAAGCATGGTATGCTCCATGGCTCTTTGAGCAATTCTTATAGCGTACATGTGCTCCTTTGTAAGCGCCCATGTTTTAGATCCATAAATGAGAATGCGAAGCCATTGATTACCTAAACATCGTCTTATGACACTGCAGGACATTTGACTTGAACACATCTTCCAGATGCCCAAAAGTTATTGCTCAACGGCTTTTGTCAATCCCCCCATTTCTTAAAGAAGAATACTACATGTACTATTAGCTGTAACAAAACGATTAGCCTTATAGAATAGTTATTTTTCTTAGCTTTATTCCACCTCCTTGGCGACCTCAGTGACCTGCAGAACAGAGGACGTGACAATGGCTTAGTTAACCAGACTTACAGGTCATTATGGAAAGGAAACTCACGTTTAAGGTCGAGCTAATAGCCTACAGTATCCAAGCATACAATGCGCCATACGAGTCAGGGGTGCGCTGTTTCACACTTGGTCGGGTTTCGCATCAATTCAATCAATCAATTACTGCGCAGTTGAACCTTACTACTTTTTAACACGCAAGTGTGACTATGTTTTAATACTGTTAAAATAATAAAAACAGGTGATAGGACTCTGTTGAGCTCGACTGGGGTAGTACCACAACATTGTCAAATATTCTGCATTAAAGTGCTCCGGTTGTCATTATAGTGTTCCGGTTTGAAGGGCAATGTAAGCCAGTGAAATTACTGGGCATAATATGACAGATGCCTCAAGATGACAACTAATTTAACTACTGGTGTTACTGGCGTCTGCTACGGTTGTTGCTAACCATTAGGCGGCTTGTCTGCTTATTTATCATCTGATTACTTGATGAAAAAATGGTGCTCTAGAAAAAAAATCCCTTGGCGGTGGGCGAAAGTTTAAGAACCTGTATTCTTGAAGTATTAAGCTCCAGAGGAGTAATATGCAAATTATCACGCAGGCTCACGCTACGCAAATTATCTCCTTGCTTCGTCATTCAGGCTCCGGCTTTGAACAAGTTTCAAGCAGGATTTTCTCCATCCTCTTATTGCGTAGTAAGCAGGTATACCAGTTGTTACAATTGTATGAAATCGTGCGTCAGACTGGATAATTATTGCAATTAAAAGATCGGTAGGACGTAGTATTGGCGAAGAGGGCCTTGAAGTGAACCAACGGCGACTGCAATAGGTACCGTTATTATGAATTCGATAAGGGATAATGAACTTTATGTGGTCGCGGTGCAAATAAAAACAAATTGAATTTGATAACTAGCATGAGACATTATCATGACATTCATTGGCCTGGGTCCATGGGCGAGATGAGGGGGGATCACGCACCACTCGTGTGTACCTCGTATTCAGAAAATGTCAAAGCTCAGACCAATAAAAATATAGTAGTTAAGTACTTAATTGTACAATAACAATGCCATAATAACGTCCTGTGTGGCTGTTGAAAGGTAAACAGATAAAAGTGCAACACTGACCACATAACTGGGGCACTGCTCTCAACAGTCTCAAGGTTATGCATGAGTCATGCTGATTCGAACATAATAAGACTCAACACCACAAAATAAATATGACAAGACTGACAAACAAAACTGAAGTGGGATTAGTAATACGTATCATGATTCACGTATCATCATTCACGATGTTAACATACCATCACGCCTGTATTCCCTTAAGGGTTAAGCAGAAGCGTACTTAATTTACACATACAGTTCGCTTGGTATGTTTAGGTCTCATGTTATAGAGGGCGAGCCTATAGTCATTAACCGAGCACAAATCCAGACTCCGAGCTGCTACTGAGAATTTCACATTGGGTATTCGTGCTACTCTAGAGGTCCTGAGTTTGATCGTACGCAGTCACGCTTTGGACCCCTAGATTAATGAGGCAGTCAGATGAGATTTACGATGTTATCATTCGAATTACCTAGTGGCTAGTGGTTCTAACTACGCTGATCAAAATCAGTCAAATATTTATTTGCAGACTAGTGAAGTGTGCAAAAATGACGAATTTTTGTAGCCAAGTACTTACGTTGGTACTTATATGACGTAGTGTACATAGTCGAGTACTTTTACTTATCCATCATGCCTATATTCCCCGAACGGTTAGGCAGAGGCGAACTAATGTGCACCCACACTTCTAATGTGCCCAGCAAGCCACGGTCAAGACTGGGTGACAGATTTCTGTAGGAAATCCAAAAGCTTGGTGCTGAGGGCACGTTTTTTCTGTTTTTTCTGTTTGGGTCAATCCAATAAACATCTTTAAAAAGGTTTCATTCAAAGTTTATCAATGAGTAAAAACCCCCCATTAAATACTTTGCACAAAAAACAATATTTACAACAACTGTTGCTCCCATTGTGTACTTGGCCTATATATAGGGCCAAATACACAATGGGAGCAACCGTCCGAAGAAATTTCTGGATTTTCCATTAGTAGACCGTACGCACGGCTATACCTATACCTACATATTGATTGATTCCAGTATAAGCTAATCGGTCATTGTGCGGGAAACCTTTATAATACGAGACTAGCTTCTACTGGATTTGTATAGCTTGATCTGTAGCCTGTGTATAATAATCGTTGTAAACTTCCAAGGTCAACGAGCGCTGTAGCGGCGAGACGGTTGATGCAACGGTTGTTTTTTGACCTGTCACCCGTCACACAATGCGGTCATTGTGACTCTTATTTTATTAACATAACATAAATATAACATAATGTCACACTTGTATTCCTTGTTGGGTTAGGCGAGGGGGATTGGAGAATGGGTTAGGAGAAATATCCGCGGATCACATTATCATTTTTTCTCGGTGTGAATAAAACTCACGATACTCGGCGCACTGGTAGTGGTGAGCTGACCGCTAATTCAGAGGTGCAGTAAAATTCACAGCAGCTGCCCAATTGGAATTTTTGTTCCGTTGTAAATGGCAATACCCTTGAATGATTGGATTTTGATCTAAAAACGCAACACTGTATCGTGAATTCCTGTTTGTACAACAGTATTATGTAGTTACCGCTGCATAACCTTTTGTGACATAGTCCAGTCGTAAACGTGACTGTATGTTATTTGTATTGAATAAACTGTTGTGTGCGTTGACATAATTCTGAATGTAACTTGTTATTTGCTTTGTTATGTTTGCTTAGTCATAATATTATTCTGCTTATATTGGCACCTTTGATCTATATACCTTTTTTTATATTCGTGATAGGCTTACGCCTAACGCCAGTTCGCCTCATGTTAAGCGATACTGCGATCTACGATGGAGCGCGCTTGCCTAGAAGAAACCGATTGACTCGTGATTTAAAGACACTCAGATTATATCTATCAGGGAAGATCCACTCGGGAAGCGCGTACATATACATACATATTATGCCTGATATACCTAGCTAGCATAACGATTAACGAACGATTAAAGTGTCCATTTCTCAAAATAAGCGGCCGTGTAAGGGATCCTTCCACATATAAAAATATATGGGATATGGGAACTTAGGAGTTAGAACTGGTTAGGAGCTATACCCGCCCCACGCTGCCCAAGTTATAATAAGGCGAAAGAGTATTTGAAATCATAATTAAATATATAAAATTTCCTTGACTTAAAATAATTTCTCGTTACATTACGCACAGGAAGAGAGACTTCCGTTTATTTGTATAAAAAAATGTCATGCATTAATTAGCAATTTAATTATTTCGAAATTATGTTTTCGCCTTTTTATTTTAATTATAAAGTCGTCTAATTAAATCTTACTTTCTTGATCAAGTGTCTATACTTAACTATATTATGACTTGAAGTATGCTTCGTTTTATCCATGTGCGCTGTTTGGTATAACAATGATCCGGGTTTTATTAAACATAACAGTATGGTGAGATACTTGGTGGAATGTGACAGTAGCCCCCCCACCCTTGCTAGGCAGGTCTTTGACAGTCTTCCCACAAAACATCTCTATGTTTATAAACTTCTTCGTCACTTTCTAGGACGGAAATCCAAGTATGTGCCAAGTCTGTTATGTCATTAATGGAAAGAGTACATTGATAAACACTTGATTTAGGTTCTGCCATCCCCAAATTTTTTTTTTATAAGGGAGAATAGTGATAAAATGTACTTCTATTACGAAGACTTCAACAGACGAGAAGGTTTTCAATCCGCTGTTTTCTTCCTATGCTCCTTATAGCTCTCTGGATTAAAAAATTGGGTACCTATCTCTGGAATTGAAAGAGGACTGCGCCATGTTGGACCTTAGTTTTATGAGACTTCAAAATCAATCAGCCTTTTTTTGTAAACAACATAATTAGACGTTCGTTGCATCAAGAAAACACTTTCTTAATTTCTTTTTTAATTCTAGATGGGTTATGCGCAATTGGAACAGCGCGGATATGGCATTCACCTGCGCCAGTTCTCCAGGGCGTTCATTCTTGAAGATGGCAGCGGCGACAGTACGCAGAGGCTGGTCTTCGTCTCTGTTGACGCTGCCATGATGGGCCATGGTGTAAGGAAAGAGGTCAGTGGTATTCTAGAGTGGCGATGAGTGTTGTTATACAGAAACGATGCGTTCCTAAATAGCTCACAAAACGCTTAGTTTAGCAACAAACGTTTAGTTTGTTTAAGTGGAGAAAAAATCAATGTCATGAATGAATGAATGAAAAAACCTGAAATATTATGGGCGATGCCTGTTTACCCTCATTGGAGAAAAAACTTTTCTTCCATAAAGAATTGTTGTTTTAAACAATAGTTTAATATCCACTGCGTTATCAGACAGAAATACAAGATGGCAAGACATAAAGTAAAAGACATATATGAGCACATACATACATACGCTTTATATAGGGTAGGAATTTCACAATGAATCGTTCCGACCGCGACCGTCGCCAGATGAGGCGGCAGTATATATCGGAATGGTACTGGTAGTGAGTGATAGATAGACTTATAAACTCGAAAGCTTATAAACTTCTTATAATATGTTTTGTCTTCTTTTCCCTGTCGGAGAATATCACGTGTCAAAACAAGACAAAACATAATTATTGTTATGAATAAGGGGGTAAGACTATACATTCCTTCTCCTGTCCAGTAGTCAGAGTACCTACTAGAACTCGCGATCACGTTCATTCTCCTAATCACCTGTCACATTCCAGGTGATCAAACGTCTCCAGAAGCGTTACGGCGAGTTGTACGGGGAGCACAATGTCATCATCAGCGGGACCCACACGCACTCCACGCCTGGAGGGTTCCTCATGGATTTCCTTTTCGACCTCCCGATCCTTGGCTTCGTAAAGGAGACGTATACGGCCTATATTCTTGGGATTTATAGGGTAAGGCACAAAGGCAATTTTTTTTTTATTAATCTAGCAAGACGATGATTCCTTCACAGTTAGAAGAGGAAGAACTATTTACCTACTGAACACAGGACACATAACCTTCTAATGTACTTGCTATTTTCCAGAGCATAGTGATAGCACACAGCAGGTTGACAGAGGCACGCATGCTGTATGGCGAGGCTGAACTACTGGACGCCAACATCAACCGCTCTCCCACTTCGTACCTGCGAAACCCGCCCGAAGAGAGAGCGAGGTGATCATTGTCATCCTAGTTTTTCCTCTAACTAGATGCGGCTGAAAATCAGTATTTTACGCAAAGTGAGAGAGGGCAATTCTCTTATAACAATACGAGCTTGAAATTTTGTCCAAGTTGAGTGTGGGACTTGATCCCCAAAGTGTGCTTCCTGATCATCAATACTATAATTTTGTTGGCAGTTCAGCAGGTGTCCCGTATGGGTTTGATTTGGTAGTATCTTGATAAAGGAGACTGTCGGATGTCCACTAGCATTTACAGTAGTAAATAGTAGTAACTATTTAGGGTTACTATCATAAAAGACCGACTACTGTCGCAGATATAATATAGCCGCAAAAATAATAATAATCATCATGATATCAGCCAAAGGACGTCTACTGCTGACAAGGACCAATTATATGCCGACTGCGTCTAACGACTCCCAGTGACCTTCATAAGGTCGTCCAACCAAATAATAGCTGCTTTTTAACAGACCTTTTCTATGGCTACCGAAAATGCTGTGGTCAACAAAAAACCTCTAGATTCATTCACACAGAGAAAGAGACCAAGAACGGAAGAAAGAAAACGCATTAATATCAGTAAGGGAACACACAACATTTTAAATCCACAAGTCTTTACCAGGTATAATTACGACACCGACAAGACTTTATCCCAGATCCGCTTCGTGACTCCGGAGAACAAGATCCTTGGGGTGATTAATTGGTTCGCGGTGCACCCCACCAGCATGAACAACACCAACAGGCTGGTCTCGTCAGACAACGTGGGGTATGCCTCGGTACTGATGGAGAAAGCTCTCAACGGGAATACCACGCTGCCTGGCAAGGTAAGAATGATTTGGTGATATTGTTGCAAATGTAAATACTTTCTTAGTTAAAACGTTTTTTACGTGGGAGAGCCATGCTTCGGCACGAACGGGCCGGCTTGACCGAAGTGATAGGCCTCACAGAAAACCGGCGTTAAACAACGCTTACGTTGTGTTTCGCCGAGTGAGTGAGGTTACCGGAGGCCCAATCCCCTTTTAAAAGGCGGGCAATGCACTTGTGACTCCTCTGGTGTTGCGGGTGTCCATGGGCGGCGGTAATCGCCTACCATCAGGCAATCAGTCTTCTCGTTTGCCCTTCTATCCCATAAAAAAAATGACTTCAGACATTCTGATGTATGGTATAATACGTCATGTCTGGTACGGTACAGCTAATGAGAAAAACTAGTGAGGAATACTTTTCCTCTGACCTAAACTAAGTAGTTAGGTAGGTATACATATGTGCTGATAAAATAATTGTAGAACAATTTTGAGGAATTTCCCGTGAAAATATTGTTCAACTTCCTCCATTTTTTCCTTTTCCAAGCAGCTTTAAAACTCAAGACTCAGCTTTAAAACCCTTGTAAGGTCAGCAACGTTAATCTTTGATGCTACAGTAACGAAAATTCTTCGTAGGTTTACCAAGAGTTTATGTTATTAAGAGCGCCCCTGGCGGTCACGTAACTCGTAAGGGAATAATATTATAGTAAACGAAGTTATCAATGAATCGTGGCACTATCTCTGATTCCTGTTAGAAGCGGTTACCACTAACGATCGACACCAGAAGCCCGGTGTCGATCGTTAGTGGTAACCGCTTCTGATTTGGTATACCGTGGAGAGATCTATCATAAAAACATCTCCACATTACATTTATATCCAGGGCAGCATAGTCTGCGCATTCGCCTCCACAAACTTGGGTGACGTATCTCCGAACACGCGAGGTCCTCACTGCGAGTTCTCAGGTGCAAAGTGCGACCAGGAGTCGCTGCTGTGTAAACTGCCGAAGGAGAGGTGCTTCGCTTCGGGACCTGGCCGCGATATGTTCGAAAGCACCAGGATCATCGCAACTAAGATGTTCCAAACGGCGATGGTAAGTCAATTCTCCATTACATTGCTATAAAAGTTCTCAAGTTTATCAGGAAAAGGTTCAAGAGTCCGGTGGAGCTAGCCCTTTGTGAAAGGACTTGATGTGTTGTCCTTCAAACCAAAGGGAGGATTTTCCGACCAGGGGCTGTATTATGACATGTTAACGCCATCATTTTTAAGTTGTAAGAAAGAGATGAGGCTATTTAATATGTAGAGCGGCATCACTTTCTCACAACGTAAAAATGATGGCGTTAACATGTCATAATACGGTTCCTGGCGGGTGTATTACCTGGCGAGCCACGGCCCGATTGTTGATGTCGGGTTCCTATAAAAGAGCAATTTGCGTTGCAAATGTTGTTTGCGCGATTCAGAACTTGCTGTGTTGAGTTTCGTATAAGGCACGATAGATGTCACTACACCTTTTTAGCAGTCAATCCTTAAATGCCTCAAATCGGGATCTCAAGACCTACAGTTTTCAAAGGCCTCGTTGAGAATATTGCTCTAAGCTTACGATTTTAACATAAACAATTTCATTATTATGCTCAAAGTTACGCTTAAGTTAGTAATACCTAGGTATATGTATAAAAATAAGTTACTATTGATATGAAAAGATAAAAGAGTTCGAAGGCGCCGACCTTGGCGAACGTACCACAACCAAATTGCGGACTTTCTCTCGACGATCATGCATGAGAAGATTAGATAATTAACGCAGATGAACCGAAAGTGGAGTGGCAGGATCGTAGTAAGTGGAAATCTCTGCCTACCCCAATGGGAGGGCGTGAAAATCTCTATATATGTATATATAAAAAGAAGAAGCTACGAGATCGTCCATTTTCGTTTCTGGTTGACGGGAGAAAGGCTCATTAACAATTTTATCAATTAATGTCGTGTATTTTCTAGAATCTTGTGAACCAACCGGGTGAGGATCTGACTGGTCCCGTTGGCATTATGCACCAGTATGTCAACATGCCCGAGCAGGAGGTCTCACCTTTCGATCCAGTTTCGGAGACCTTTAATACTGTGAGTACTTACATCTCATAAAATTTCACCAATAAACTGCAATTTCAAAATTTGCGTTATTTCTATTAAGTTACTGCCTCATTAGTTTAATGGTCCCAGGCTATCCATGGTGACTCGTTTGCCGACATAATCAATAAAAAAAATATAAGGTACTTAATAATCGTACACTATCTATGTATTTCTTACCTTCCAGAGTGTGAAAGTATCTGGTTGTCTGCCGGCGATGGGCTACAGCTTCGCGGCGGGCACGACGGATGGGCCGGGCGCGTTCGACTTCAAGCAGGGCACCACCACGTCTAACCCGCTGTGGAACGCCGTGCGGGACTTTATCGCAGAGCCCACCAAGGAGGACGTCAAGTGTCAGGCGCCGAAGCCTATCCTACTTGCGACGGGACGGGTAAGTTTTTTTTATTCTTTTTTTTATACCACTAAGGTGCCAAACAAGCTTACGGCCCGCCTGATGGTAAGCAGTTACCGTAGCCTATGGACGTCTGCAACAACTGAGGTGTCGCTCGCGCGTTGCCGACCCTGTAAAAACCTTTTCACTCCTTTTTAAAGGACCCCAAGCTGTAGTCTTTTGGGAAAACCTCGGCAGATAGCTCATTCCACAGACTGATTCTACGTAGGATGAAGTTTCTCTGGAACCGTACAGTACGCGATGATAGTTGTTCTAAGGTGATGATGGGGATTAATTCGCAGCCGATGGCGAGAGGTGCGATGATAAAAATAATCCAAAATCCGATATATATAAGTAATTATTATAATTTGATATATAGTTGTATAATTTCAAAATCAGGATCCTAGAATAGCTTAAAGTATTACCCGTACGCTATAAGTTGAGACCTGAGCGCAGTGACGCCACAGAGGCGGACTTGTACAGTGCACAAAAACAAATTCAAAAGCACAACAAACCTTCGCCCTGATTTGGTCTACTTACACTATTTTTTACGATTTATTTTGGTATTACCTTTGTATGGGCAATTCGGTCTTGTTACAGGCAAAATTCCCGTACGAGTGGCAACCTAAAATAGTGTCCTGTTCCGTTGCCCGTATTGGAGGGTTCTTCCTGGCAGCTGTCCCTGGAGAGTTCACCACCATGTCAGGCAGGAGGTTGCGGAACATCATCGCGAAGACTGCTCCTGATGCCAAGAAAGTGGTGATCGCTGGTCTGTCCAATATCTACTCGGATTACATTGCTACTCCTGAAGAGTATCAGGTAAGGTATTATTTAGGTCTATTTAAACGTTATAAGTAATTAAAAAAATTCGAATTTAATAGGTAATCGAGGTTAGTGTACAATCTTTTATCTTCTTTGGCAATGAATTCCGAGGATTTTTTGGCAAGCTAGACATTAATTTATTATTTGTACAAAGTGGTCAAAAGTCGCCTTTTATATCATATATCACTAAGGTGGCAAACAAGCATATGGCCCGCCTGATGGTAAGTGGTTACGTTAAGTACCGTACTCGCGCGTTGCCGACCCTGTAAATTAAGGAAGAATAGTTGGGCTGGCAGCATAGGAGACAATAGCGTGATGCTTATCCTATCTGCCAACACAACGCTTCCTCGCGGAGCTCTGGCGACCTTGCTCACCGTTGGGAACACAACTTACCCCTTTCTTCTTAAATAGGCCTATTCAGTTATAAGCGATATTCGCTAACTCTTTGGGTAGTGAAAAATACCGAGCGGTACTATGTGTCTATGGTGTATGTATGTATGAAATATTGCGCCAAGAGCGATCAGAGGCAGTCTCTTTTTGCTCCCTTTGCAAAACAAGTTCTGCCGGACGGCGGGCGAGAATTCGCTACCCCATTGCGGTAGCTATATCCGTTCAACATTAAGAATACCGGATACATCAACCTATTCATACGGTTTTCGGTCGTAAGTATAACAATGACGTTCCATTTCTCACTGATGGAGCGGTATTTCATATTTGCTATGCTCGTTTCCGCAGGCGCAGAGATATGAAGCAGCTTCCACGATCTACGGACCGCACACACTGGACATCTACTTGAATAAATACGTCGAATTGACTAATGCACTCATCTCGGTTAGTATAGCAAAAAAATCTTATTGTTTTAATAGATATAACCTGTGGTTTTTACGGTATTAGAGAGGGATAGTTGTAACACGATAAATATGCCGTCGAGAAAATCCGTCAGGCGTGCAGGTTTCTTCACGATGTTTTCATTAGCGAGTGATAATTATAGGATAACGATATTGCCTAACTTAGATATGAAACTCAGGACATAGTTGTTTATTGGACATCGCGCTTGTAGCTACTGCAATAACATGTTATAAGTTCGTTATTGAATATTATAAAATCAACTTGTTATATAAGTTTGATAACGATTATTATAAAATTGTGTGTAGAAGCGAGGTGTATTGCCCCTCAGCCCTCTGACCAGGCGAGTGTTTTGCCTGGCGGGCCACGGCCCAACGGTGCATGTCTGGCGTTTGTATATATTCAAGTTGCGTTGCAAATTTCACTTGCGCGATTCAGAATTTGACCGTCTAGTTTGTATGCAACGCGGTAGATGTCGCTACAACAGATTTTTTTATACTAGGGTACGAAGTTGTCGGGCGGACCCGACCCCCCAGACCTAAGCGGCCACCTGATATCGCTGGTGCCGCCGGTGCTGTGGGACTCCGCGCCCTGGAGACACGAGTTCGGAGACTGTGTAAAGCAACCCCAGAAGCAATACAGTTACGGAGACGTCGTTGTAGCACAGTTTGTAAGTACAACTGGTTGGATGTTATGTAACTCAATACACTATGTTAAAAAACCCTGTCCGAGCCGAAAGGGCTGATAGGTGATCCCAATCACATCACTTAATATATTAAGAAATATTAAATATTCATAAAAGTAAACATATAATCTTTATATATATAACTAGTGGACCCAGCAGACGTTGTCCTGCCCTGAAAATAACCCAAAACTCGATTGCAGCGCCACCTACCGGGTCCAATTGTGAATCTAAACCATTCCCAGATCCCCTTGAACACACACAAAAAATTTCATCAAAATCGGTCCAGTCGTTTGAGAGAAGTTCAGTCACATACACACTCACAGAAGAATTATATATATAAAGATTCTTCTGTGAGTGTGTATGTCACTGAACTTCTCTCAAACGACTGGACCGATTTTGATGAAATTTTTTGTGTGTGTTCAAGGGGATCTGGGAATGGTTTAGATCAAACGACTGGACCGATTTTGATGAAATTTTTTGTGTGTGTTCAAGGGGATCTGGGAATGGTTTTGTCCGCTGTCCGCTGTATTTCGCTTTATACGTAGCGAAGCACGTACCGGGCCGCTAGTAAACATATAAATATTAATGAAGTTTAAAATTCAAGGTCGTCGTGCCCAAATTGCCATAATTACCCGAAAAATGTTATAAAACCAATTTTTTAAATGTTATAAAACCAATTTTTTAAATGTTATAAAACCATCATAGGCCTTTTACCAGTAGTAGTAAGTAGTTTCCTCGTTTTAAATATTTTATTCAAGGTCGTCGTGCCCAAATTGCCATAATTACCCGAAAAATGTTATAAAACCAATTTTTTAAATGTTATAAAACCATCATAGGCTTTTTACCAGTAGTAGTAAGTAGTTTCCTCGTTTTAAATATTTTTTTAGGGAATATTTTTCTTGTAAATTGCAAATGATTACACGAATAGCACCGGATCTCAATACCTAACAATACCTTCACGGGTCGGACAACCCTATGACGATTATATGTCAGGGAATTATCTTATAAATAAATGCAAAAAAGGAGTGGGAACTAGTGGGGGCCTTCAGGATCGCGGGGCCCTGGGCTTTTGTTCATCATGCCCAATAAAAAAGTGGGGCCTGCTGACGCCAAGGGTGCCGTACCACTCATCGTTATAATATCCTAAGGTTCTATGACAAATGAAACAACAGATATGCAAACCACTGTTTGTCTTTAGGTGTCGGGACACCCTCGCAACAGCATCCGTCATGAGCGCTGGTACGCCGCGGTGGAACGACTTGAATCTGAAGAAGATGATGCATGGACAGTCATCGCTACTGATGCGGACTGGGAAACCAAGTATGTGGTCTTGAGAGGATGGGGAATATACTAGTCTATCCGTTGGTTTAACTAACTGGTATATACATTTTATCATTGCTAGATAACTTTTATCTGTGGAATAAAATTGACATTTGAAATGTGTCAAATATATCGAATAACTGTCAAAAATTTTAATTTCTCCGATAAAGCTATCTGGCGACGGAAAAATCGGCCCTAGATGATAAATGATATTTATTTCTGTAAAAATATCTTGTAAAGACACTTTTTTAAGTCAATGTTTTAATTATTTTAAACTAGCATTTTCTATCTGACGACCTCTGAGCAGAAACGCCGATACAAACACAAAGAAATATGGTTTTAAAGTCCAGACATAGTAGTAGCAATATGTGTTGCTAGCTATGCAAGGCAATGTCTGAAATGGCCTTTTTGAAGAAAGAGCTATAGCGGCTTTGAGTAGACTATTCCCAGCTGACGATAACAGGACGATGGAGAAAAAATTGAGAATTTGGTCTAGCTAGGGTATGTATGTATTTAGCGGAGCAAGAGCTGAAATAAGACTATAGGAGTAGCGACTGAGCGATCGTCTTTTGCGCTACGGCTTGTGGGTTCGGTTTCACACGGAACAAATATTTGTATGATCTACAGATGTACTAATTTGTAAAAGCATCCACGATACAGGAGAAAATCCTATTGTGGGGCAACGTTATAAAAATAAAAACAGCCACTTTATATGAATCAATGATTTATGGATCCTCAATGGGCTGTGGAGGGGCGAGGATTGTTGCCCCTCACACCAAAGGGAGGATCCTCCGACCAGGCACGTGTTACACCTGGCGGGCTACGGCCCAACGATTAATTTCGGGCGCTTGTATATATCCAAATTATATATACAACCGCCCGAAATAAAAAAAATAATATATAGCTGCAGACTTCACTAGTGCGATTCAGGATTCTAGTTTGTATGCAGTGCGGTAGATGTCGTTACAGGGCCATAATTTTCCAGTATAAAGCGCTTATTATCATAATTCTTTTGGGCCCAAGTTCCAAATGCCTTGTCTGTACCGGGCCTAACACCTGTTATTTTCTAGGTTCACCTGGATCCGTGACTCAAAGGTAATGGGCACTAGTCGCGTGGAGATCGAGTGGGAGATCCCTGTGGGCACTCCTCCAGGAGTTTACAGAATCCACCACTTCGGGAACTACAAATACGTACTCGGAGGAATCTATCCTTACCAAGGGTTTACGGATAGCTTCGAGGTGGCTTAGGAAGCAGCTTTCCTTTGCATAGTCATCTGTCAGGATCAGATTGGAGCCTCCGAGATAGAAGCCAGTGCACCAAAGCATAGCGTTCGTTAGACCTGAACTAAAAATGGCGGTTGTTCACATATTGCTGCACCACTTACACTAGTCTTGTTGCCATATTATCTGTCTCTTTTCTTCGTTGGAAAAAGAATTTGTAAAAGGGGATAGCATATGCAAGTGGCCGCCTTTTAAATATCCATCGTCTATACGCTAAGGTTACAAATTATATCTTTTGGTATAAAATCTTGGATTTTAAGCCATTTACATGCTGTAACGGATGTTTTATAAGTATAAGTGAAGTGTATGTTAAACTTTTTTAATGTTTGTTGTAATTTTTATAATGAGTTGTCAGAAGATTTAAGTTCTTGCCCTCTTGGGAACAATAAAATGCCTCTATGAAATGAAAACTGCTTACCAAAAGGTAATTAATGTGAGATTAAAAAAGAAATTGGTCTTCATGTGGCACATTGTAAACGATAAAAGTCAGTACTCATAAAATATAGCATACGTTTTAGGAAAATGCTCAAGTCAGACAATGTAATAAAAATTAATTTCGTTTAATTTTTATTACATTGTCTGACTTGAGCAGCTTGAACTGATGACTTCAAATATCTTAATTACTCCCACTTCAGTACCTGACTTGGGTCATTTCTCTAGGGGAGGGTTGAGTCAATTTACGACGTGGGGCTCGGAAGTCAAAATTTCAATATTTACGGAGCTTGGCTCCACCTGGAAGAACGGCCCATTCCTTCCTCAGAAAGAAGGCCCAAATTTTTTGGCCCAATTGGATTTCAATTTCGCGCGTTTTCTTGCTTCTTTTTTTTTCTACAAGGTGCCAAGATCACGTAGATTTTGTACTATTCCATTCAATATTTACTAAAAGTAAATAAGTCTATTTTGCTTTGAATATTTTCAATGCAAAGCATGGCCATAAATGAGATAAATATATATATATATATATATATATATATATATATTAGTTATAAGATAACACGTATACATAAAATATCTACTTATACTATTTAAAAAATATCAAACACATTATCTAGAATATAATTTCTAATGCATAGAAGATTTTAAGCTTTGTCAATAGGTATCAACATACAGTATAATTATTTTCTCTACAAGTAGCGACATCTATATAATCTGTTGCTATAATATGTGCCTTGCTTAACTACCTATATCTATAAGCGTGTTAGTTTTTAGCTTTTTGTGTATAAGTATAATACTAGTGTATTATTTTAAACCAAAGTGAAATTGTTAGAAATATAATCTCGTGTCGATACAAGCAAAAGGGGTTTTCTTTAGAACCTATGCGTGTGTTCCCACTGAACTGGTGAAAAGACGTGTCCTATTACACGTTGACTAGATTTGATGGATTTATTTAAATACTGAACCGTGAAAAATAATTTTAATTGGCTAATAAAGTTCTTGAAACATAGGTTGCATTACACTTTCGTCTACCATACTAATTCAGTGGAAACACACCCTAATACGAGCAGGCTTATTTTTGTAAAATACTTCATTAAAGACTTAGCTTTATACTATAATACCTGTGGTCTCTATATTTTGAAATTATATGAAGCTTTGAAGCTTCAACTTTATTAGCATTGTGGTTTTATAAAATATTTAAAAAAATAGTTATTAAGGTATAGTCTAGTCCTTAATTCTATCTTTATATAGGTACTATGGTTTGAAGTGAATATTTAACAGAACGCATAAACAACTGTGTTGAAGTATCTATGGGTTGTTTTGCTGGCTCTTTTCCTTAAGACCAACTTAAGACCCATTATTTGTAACCGTGCAAATAGTTTTTGACAGTTAAACCAAAAAAGATCATCTTCTTAAACTACGTTTAACTTGATAAGCGCAAGACCTCAAACAGGTGGATTAGAATATCGAGTCATAATTATAATAACAAAACCCGAAAGTCATTTTGAGACATCATGTAAGCATAATTGTTTTCAGAAATTAGTTATATCAGTACAGTTATAAAAAGAAGTAATTCAAACTCAAACCTACTTACAGAGAGATGATTATGGAAAACCTTTTATTTACTTATTATTTTTATTATTATTACCTGAATGATTATCTTGATTTTTTTTCAATTGATTGGCAACACTAACTACGGCACACTACTATCGACTTATGTATCGTGAAAGCACATTTATGATCACTATGCGAATTACTGTATTATAATCTGTGTGTTTTTTAGTCTATGTTATTTGTTTTTAGTTATTAACATGCCTTGGTGGTCACACGAAATTTATTGATATAGACTAAGACGTATAGCATAAGTGATAGGTAGAATAAAAAAATATATTAGCTTGATAAAAACCAAGGATTATTCGATAATCTGCTTTGAATGGGGCCAAGTTTAGATTATAAGATAATGTAATCATCTCAGTAAGTAAAACACTATACCTAGATTATAACTATAATAGATATTTTTGTTTTAAATTAATTTCATACAACAATTTAAAATGTTTTTCAGGAATTATTAACATTTTAATTTTACTTTTATTTTACTTTTTTTTTAATTTTAATATATGGCTAGCAGAGCAGAAGAAGCAGTGATAGCCTAGTGGTATGACCGTTGGACTGCCAAGTCAAAGGTCTCGAGTTCGAACCCAAGGCACGCACCTCTGATTTTTCGAAGTCATGTACGTATTAATAGTTAATTATCACGCGCTTAAACGGTGAAGGAAAACATCGTGAGGAAACCTGCATGCCTGAGAGATTTTCTCGATGGCGTGTGAAGTCTGCCAACCCGCACTAGGCCAGCGTGGTGGACTATAGCCTAATCCCTCTCATTCTGAGAGGAGACCCGTGCCCAGCAGTGGGACAATATAATGGGTTGATTATGTTATGTTTATATGGCTAGCAGATTATAAACTATAAATACCTATATTATAATTATAAAACTTATTTATTTTTGGAACTGAATTAGCTATGTGCGTAGATGTGTTTGTTGTGCCAATTTTATATTAAATATTTAAAAACGACCTAATGTTTATTAATTTTAATTCTATCATTCATTACCTGCTAAAATTACCTAGGTATATAATATTTAAATATTTTTTTACGTGGGAGAGCCATGCTTCGTCACGAATGGGCCGGCTCGACCGGAGTGATACCACGGCCTCACAGAAAACCGGTGTTAAACAACGCTTACGTTGTGTTTCGCCGAGTGAGTGAGGTTACCGGAGGCCCAATCCCCTTTTAAAAGATCGGAAACGCAATCGTGACTCTTCTGGTGTTGCGGGTGTCCATGGGCGGCGGTAATCGCTTACCATCAGATCAGTCTGCTCGTTTGCCCTTCTATCCCATAAAAAAAAACATATTTAAAATTTAGCGAATTTTCCTCCAAAATGGATGAAATGAATTCACTGAAAACCCTGCCATCTTTTCAAACAAGCATGCAACCTACTTGACTGTGAGCGGTAACCCTAGCCTATTAAAGTTAAGTACTCTTATAATGTTCTCCAACCAAATTATTTTGTTTCCCATCAAAAAACCAACATGATGCAATCTTGATGGATTAACGTCACAAATTATCGGAATAAACTTAAAATTATATAATATTTTTTATTTCAAAAGAAATTATCTTCTCCAAATTTTTGCTTTATCAGATACGGAGCTAATATGTTTGTAATTAGCATGGATTATAATTGATAACCCCTGCACTGGTAGGTAGATATACCACACGTGAATTGTGGCGCGCGTGTTTGCCATACGCGCACCTTGAGAAGCGAAGAGCCTTTGAATGGGTGGATCCTTTCAAAGGCTCTTGTCTGAAAGGCGCGATTACTGGACCAATGCCTTTCGGGGTCAATGCAAATAATTATAATCTTTAATCTCATAGCCCCGAACGTAAGGCACGAGAAGGAAAGTACGGTAGAGTATAGTCAGTTTCCGGACAACTCATTATGAGTCCGGCGGACCGAATTTCTCTTATAAACGTAATACCGAAATAAATCGTAATTCAAACACAATTTAATTAAATTCTGATATTACTTCCGATACCATTAATCTAGGTTCCACGCTACCATTTTGTTCAAAATACTTAACTGAAAATAAATGTAAGGGAATGCAATTTTTGATAAATTTACAAAGTTTTGAACGATTTTCCAATCTTTTATGTACAGTGAAGTAGTAATATACGAAATAGTATAGTAGGAACCTAGATTAACGACTAACGAATATTGTCTGGATTACGATTTATTTCGGTATTACGTTTTTGTGGGCAATTAAAGCTCCGCCGGACCCTTAAGTTTTTAAGGGTCGCCGCTGCGCCGCTTCTTCTTCCCAACAGAAACACTAGGAGGCGGTGAAGGGTGGGTGTTTTGTACTGTCTATAATGTAAAAAATACATTAAAACGTACTACCTAGTAGTTATGTTAACTTCAATTTAATGATCATCGATTCTACAAAACTTCCTTCCAAGACTGGACTGGAGTTCCAAGTCAAAGGTCTCAAGTTCGAATCCAAGACACACCTCTGATTTTTCGTAGTCACGCGGTGAAGGAAAACATCGTGAGGAAACCTGCATGCCTGAGAGATTCTCTCGACGGCGTGTTAAGTCTGCCAACCCGCATTTGGCTAGCGTGGTGGACTATAGCCTAATCCCTCTCATTCTGAGAGGAGACCCGTGCCCAGCAGTGGGACAATGTAAGCGTTCATTATGTATAACGATCAGAATTATCATTTCATTTTCAGATCCCATTTCGAAGTAATTTTTATCATGAACACTAACAAAATATTTCAGATAATTTTGTTTAATCGATAATGCGTTATCGGATTATTTTGATCCGTTAATTAATATTATTATAACATTATCATTTTACATTTTTGGTTTTTGATTTGAATGGAATGGTGCGTGTTATTGAAGTTAGCTTTTAATAAAAATATTTATTATATTGTGGTCGAGTTATCTATTAATACAGTGAGTACTTTGAAATATATATTTTTTTTGTGGGATAGCAGGGCAAACAAGCGGACGGATCGCCTGATGGTAAGCGATTACCGTCACCCATGGACACCCGCAACACTAGACCTTTTAAAAGGGGATTGGGCCTCCGGTAACCTCACTCACTCGGCGAAACACAACGTAAGCGTTGTTTCACGCCGGTTTTCTGTGATGCCGTGGTATCACTCCGGTCGAGCCGGCCCATTCGTACCGAAGCATGGCTCTCCCACGTAAAAAATATTTATGAGAGGTAGGGCATAGTGGCCACTATGCTTAGCGTTTGTGGACTATGTGAAAGCCTTCGATTCGATTGCAACTTGGGCGGTGCTGCAATCTCTGCAGCGGTGCCACATCGACTACCGGTATATCGAAGTGTTGAAGTGCTTATACAAAAACGCCACCATGTCGGTCCAAGTACAAGAACAGTACACGGGGGCGATTCCCTTGCAGAGAGGTGTTAGACAAGGGGATGTTATTTCCTCAAAACTGTTTATCTCTGCAATGGAAGATGCCTTCAAGCTTCTGAAGTGGAAAGGATTCGGATTAACATTAATGGCGAGTATATCACTCACCTTCGATTTGCCGACGATATCGTGGTCATGGCAGAACTTCGACAGAGTTTCCAACAGGTGCGTCATAGAATGAACATGGGTAAGACAAAAGTCATGTCAAACGCCCATGTCGTACCCATCCTAATATCCGTTGGCAACTCTGTTCTCGAAATTGTTAACGAATACGTCTATCTGGGACAAACCGTTCAGTTCGGTAGGTTCAACTTCGAGAAAGAGGTCCCTCGTCGAATTCGACTCGGCTGGGCAGCGTTCGGGAAACTTCGCAACGTCTTTTCGTCGACAATACCGCAGTGCCTTAAAACAAAAGTCTTTAACCAGTGTGTGTTACCAGTGACGACTTATGGCATAGAGACGTGATCGCTCACTATGGATCTGATAAGAAAGCTCAAGGTCACTCAGCGAGCTATGAAGCGATCTATGCTTCTTTACGCGATCGAATCAGAAATGAGGAGATCCGTAAAAGAACTAAAGTTGCCGACATAGCTCGAAGGATTAGCAAACTTAAGTGGCAGTGTGCGGGGCACATAGCTCGTAGAACTGACGGCCGCTGGGGTAGAAAGGTTCTCGAGTGGAGACCACGCACCAGAAAGCGCAGTCTTCTATGATAAGATGGACGGACCACCTGGTAAACGTCGCTGGGAGTCATTGGATGCAGGCGGCATATAACCGGTCCCTGTGGAAGTCTTTGGGGGAGGCCTTTGTTCAGCAGTGGACTTTTTTGGCTGATATGATGATGATGAGGGCATACTGGAATATAATAATTCCACTCTCAATTGGAGTTGCTCGACAGGGGCAGTACCTCCACCTTACCGAAAATCGTAGCCAAATAACATAGCTTCGTGCTATGTTGTTTTCCAAACGGTAAGCAAGGTCGCCAGAGCTCCGCGAGGATGCGTTGTCTTGGCAGTGTGGGGGACCGGTGGTGATTTGTTACCGTCGCTGTGACGCATGGCAGCATTTCTCCCAACTATTTATTCTTGATTAACAGGGTCGGCAAAGCGTGAGTAATCCCCCTGGTGTTGCAAGAGTCCATAGGCTACGGTAACCGCTTGTCATCAGGCGGGCCGTATGCTTGTTTGCCGCCTAAGTGGACTAAAAAATAAATTATTTTTGACGATTATTGACCATATTATGATACTTTTTCGTTAAAAATAAAACAAAAGAGTGTTGGATTCGTACAATATAATCGTTATTTGTTTTATCTTTTATTGTTGTCTAGAATACGTTTGACCCTATGTTTCAAGGGCATTAGTTGCTGAGCATCTTGGGTTCTATTCTTAGGTAACACAAATTGTTATTGTGATTGTCTATGAAATTCGCAATTGGATTTTTCGCAGTTTGGATTTATACACGATTATTCGTAGATCATAGGGGTCATACCTCCCTATGATCTACGCTTCTCAATGCGACAATAACTCTGTCTGTTTGTTACCTTTTCACATCTAGACCGCTGAACCAGTTTTTTTAATATAGAATTAGAATGTACGTTGAAAAAGCTCGTAGGCTGCCTTTTGTCTGAAAAAGTCAATTGGGATTGGGAGCAACAGTTAGCATCATATCTGTGATTTTAGGGGTGTTACACATGTCATTATATGATTTAATAATTCTACATAGATACAATGGCGATAACGCTGACTGCTAAGCTAGTGATAACCGTAGTCGTTCTGGGCGTCGTGGGAGGCATGACAGCCACAATAATCCTAGTAGTCAACGACGCCAACGACCAGCACGAACAAACCACGACTACTACGAGTTCTACGACTACTACGACTACGAATGTGCCCGAAACCGCGACTGAATCGACCGAGCCGCCGTATGAGGAGACACAGCTGCCGTATCAAGTGGGCGTCGGTATAGCTGATATGACTGGACCAATTGTGGACATAACGTTCGTAAGTTTTATATTGTATTAATTATATCAGGTAATTGTTAGAGTTCGAATAGGGTTACACATCTGGAGAATGTACGTGAAGGCTTGCGAGCTGCACGCGTGGATTACGTAGTGCGATCTGTTCGCGCCCTATTGCTGCGCCTAGGGTTGCCATTTGTTTGGGTTTCCCCGGATTTGTCATAAGAGGGTGTCCGGGGAGCGTCCGTGTGCGGTTTCATTAGTAGTCCGGATTTAAAGGTTTTTAAGTCACCTCTTTTAAGTATTTAACGTGCGACACGCACGCCGAGCCACGCACCCCGTCCATTCCGGGTTTGCATCTCCAAAATCCGGGGTTTTCAGGTTTCTTGTCCTAGTTACCAAATTTTAGAGATGGCAATCTTACCTGCGCTAGCGCTGTCTGTAAGCCTCACTATACACTTCACGCGCAGTAACTGCACATACCTATACAGTACATTCATTCCATTTGGCCAAATGTATACTCACCCTTACAATGTAGAGCAAATAAATAGAAAGAGTTTCTACACCTTATAACTTATACAAGATAGGTATTTTGATTATCGAGATCTGTCTAAAGTATCCATCTTATATTGTGTGGCAGCGGGTACCACGGTCTGATTGCTGCAGCAGTTCCATTCTCAATGTTGAAGTCACATTGATGCCTAATACAACTCGGTCATCAAATTTTAGCTCTTCATCGTGTTAAACACAAAGTCGATTATCGGAAAGCAAAATACTTCTTTTAAATACGCCAATCGAGTGGTCTCGATAATTTTTTTCTATATTGTTATCACTAAGTTTCTACTTATACTTAGTATCTAACCCTCAAATGTTTTTAGATGGGTTACGCAGAAGTGGGGCAAAGTGGTCGTGGGTTACACCTGCGTCAGTTCGCCAGGTCATTTATATTCGTGAAGGGAGACACCAGGATCGTGCTGGTCACTGCTGAGGTTCAAGCTGTCGGCATTGCTGTTAGGCGAGAGGTAAGGGAAGACAAAGATGACGATTAATAACATAACTATGACGCCTGTATTCCCCGAAGACTTAGGCTTGCTTGTACTAATGTACATTCACACTTCGCCGGTATGTTTAGGTCCCATGTAATAGGAGGCGAACCTATTACCATTACCAAGACCAAGCTCCAAGCTCATACTTAGTATTTCATACAGTAACCCAATAACACATTGCTTGATCTGGGAATTGAACTCCGGACCTATAGCGTAGCAGTGACGCTCAAGACCATTAGGCTAATGACGCAGTTAAAACATTGATATTGAATTCTATTAGTTCATCCCTCAGAAAGAAACCTGATTTTATTTTTACAACATCCCTGGATAAATGGGTGTTTAAACACCCATTTATCCAGGTTGTTGAGTTGTAACCTATCCAACCCCAACTATTCTAGGTGGTGAAGAATCTCCAAGAGTTGTACGGTGATATGTACACGTTGAGGAACGTGATAGTCACCGGCACGCACACACACAGCGGCCCAGGAGGTCACCTGGTGGACTTCCTGCTTGACGTCAGCATCCTCGGATTCTCTCAAGAGACCTTCAATGCTTACGTTAATGGACTCACCAGGGTAAGAACTGATGAATGCAAATTAACTATCAATGCGTTATCACCATCATTAGCAATACTGTGTTACTGCTGGGCATTGCTTTCAGGATGAGATGGGTTGGGCTATAGTCCATTACGCTAGCCTACTGCAGGTTTGTTAACTACACGGCATTGAGGAATCTTTTAGCCTTAGGTTTCCTCACGATGATCTCCAGCAAGTGATACATGCATTATGAGGATACCTCGAAAATATTTTGTAACATGCTATCGTGTTTTCCTTTTATGGGATTCTAGAAATTTTTTTTTTCAATCATATGTAACCTTAAAACTATGTTCAAAGAAATATATTGATAGGTTATCACTGCTTTTTTGCACCAATGCGTATGCAGCACAAGAATACTGTTCCATTCATGGTGTCCTCATTACATCCTTTCAGAGTATAGTCCGCGCTCATGAGAATATGGTGCCTGCTCGCTTATTCTTCGGCCAAACGCGAGTAGCCAATGCTCATAGGAATAGATCACCGTACTCCTATGAAAACAACCCATCCGAGGAGAGAGCACGGTAAGTGTCGCAGCGCTGTGTTGTAAAGAGAATTACCAAATCAATGAAGTTGATCGCTTTCTTGTCTATTAAAAAAGTTAGAGATATTGAGAGAAAGCTCCAGTCCTTATTTAGTAGATCTTTACCTGTTACAAAGACTTGATTCCTCGAGATAGGCTTGACCTAGTGTGGAGGTCACAGGAAACATATTTTCTCAATACCACACCTAACACCTATGCTTATAATGTTTCAATAAATATATAAGTACTAAAATATCATTTAAAATCCACATCTTTCTGCAGTTTCCGCTGACAAATACCGAGAAACTGTAATTAAATGATAGTCTCATGACGGACACATCATAATTATCCTTGCAGTTATGACAGCAATACAGACGACATTCTAACTCAAGTGAAGATACTGAAGGCTGATGGTAGCCTCCACGGTGTGCTGAACTGGTTCGCTGTGCATACGACCAGCATGAACATGACCAACCAATTGGTCTCCTCAGACAACCTAGGGTACGCGGCGCTCAGGCTGGAGAAGGAGCTGAACCCTGAGAGTTTACCTGGCAAGGTTAGTACTTAAACGTTATATGAAGCTTCTGTAGAAAAGCGTCTGGGGAAGTAGGTAGGTATCATAAGGAAAAAATATTACTGGAATTAATATTACCTGGAAGCCGCATATACAACAAATTAGAGCAAAATGATCAAAATTCTCGTATGCTTTTCGCGAAATAAAGAAGACAACAGATCTCAACACTGCGATTGCCGCCTACTATGCGTATGCGCATTCTTGGCTCAGTTACGGCATTATCCTATGGGGAAGTAGTACCGACGCACCTAGCTTGTTTATACTTCAAAAGAAACTGATAAGGATCTTAGTAAACATAGAACAAACGGAAAGCTGTAAGGAACACTTCCAACAACACAAAATCTTAACATTACCCTGCATGTACATCTTTGAATTATGTAAATTAATTCGTAAATACCCAGACTCATACGCTAGACGCCAAGATAAACAAACAAAATATACATTACGTCATAGAAATAGACTAAACCTACCAACCTCTAATCTAAGCATGCACTCATCTAGTCCGTACGTGATGTCAATAAAAATATATAATAAACTACCACAATATCTTAAAGATGAACAAATATACAATCTATTTACTAAAAAATCTAAATTTATTTCTAATAAATAAATCCTACTATAATATAAATGAATATTTAAATGATAAAACAATTACATAATATAATATAATAAAATAAAACGTTACCCAATTAACGAATTCTAATAATATTAATTCTAATAATATCATATAAATAAAATATACCTATAAATAAAACACCTAAAATATTAATCTTATTAATTATTTTATTAAATACTACGAAATAACTATAATAATATAAATAGCAAAAATAATACAAACTTATAATATTACAAAGTATATATTATATACACAGTCATAAACACAAGTTCCTCCTCTCTTCTACATTTGCCGTGCCTGACAAGGCCCACACATGTTTCTTCTTATTCAGAAATGCGGGCAGAATTTGAACCAGAAGCCGCAGGTTCGAATCCTACCCGCAGTCGAATTTTTCCTTCCCTAAAATAACTACGTAGTAGAATTCCAGAAAAACCGAAATTTCTCTTCTTCTTTTATCTTAATGAAAATGAAAAGCACTTGAGAACGGCTGCACTAATTTGGATATATTTTTATATTATTTGAGTTCGTCATAGTCCGAGTAAGGTATCAGGGACAAAAAAAAATCTTTTCCGGAAATTCAGGGACTCTGAAAGTGTTTTTTTATGTGCTTTTTGTATTATGAACTCAAGACGAACAACGTCTGCAGGGAGCTAGTTAAGAATGATACTTAGTAACTATAAAATTCTCGTTCCAGCCCGACATAGTAGCAGGATTCTTCTCGTCCAACCTGGGTGACGTGTCTCCGAACACTCGTGATGCTCGCTGCGAGTTCTCGGGCGCTCCGTGTGACAACCAGTTCCTGATCTGCGCTGCCCAGGAGCGGTGTTTCGCTGAAGGACCTGGCGAAGACATGTTTGAGAGCACCAAGATAATTGGTACTGCTGTGTTTGAAGGAGCGTGGGTATGTATATTTCTACTTTATCTACAATATAATCATAGTTCTTTTTGTACTTCCATACCATGCATTCCCCGAACAGTTACAGGTGTGCTAATATACTTACAATCAGAATTCACCAGTATATTTAGGTCCTATGTAATAGGGGACGAGCCTATTGCCAGTAACCGGGCACAAATCTAAACTCCGAGTTACTACTGAGAATTTCATAACCTAATAATACTTTGCTCGATTTGGAAATCGAAATCAGGATCTCTCTTAATTAATCAGGAGCTTAGCAGTTGTACTTAGGACCACTACACTATTGAAGCAGTTAATCTTCTTCTTCTTCTTTGAATGAGAAGGTTATCTTTTTTTTTATGGAATAGGAGGGCAAACGAGCAGACGGCTCGCCTGATGGTAAGCGATTACCGCGGCCCATGGACATCCGCAACACCATAGGAGTCACAAGTGCGTTGCCGACCTTTTAAAAGGGGATTGGGCCTCCGGTAACCTCACTCACTCGGCGAAACACAACGTAAGCGTTGTTTAACACCGGTTTTCTGTGAGGCCGTGGGATCACTCCGCTCGAGCCGGCCCATTCGTGCCGAAGCATGGCTCTCCCACGTAAAAAAATCTTATCATATTTACAAAAGTCTCTTGCAGACGCAGACGTGACATGAAAATTCTATAAAGTTCAAGTTCAAATGTTTTTATTTCAAATAAGCTTTTACAAGCGTTTATGAAACGTTAAGATTCTAGTTGCACGGTTCCAAAAGGTTGATCCTATGGAGAAGAATCCGGCAAGAAACTCCATGGTTATATGGTATAGGTAATTCATCTGTATGTTTTTGGGACTAATATTATTATTAAATTTGCAGGAGGCACTGAATTCCCAAAGCGAAGAGTTGACAGGCGACCTGGCTGTTGTCCATCAGTTTGTGGAGATGCCTGAGGAAGTGGTCGCCAAATACGACCCTCTGGCGCAGACCTTCAACCCTGTAAGTCCTGTTCTACTATTTTTTTTAAGATTCTGACTGCATGAAAGGCGTACCAAATGCTGTCAATCATGCAAAAATCCAAACACCGATTTTATTTGACAACAGAGATATATTGAGAACTTCAAAACCTAATAACAGATTGCTCGACCTGAGAATTGAAACTTTGACCTCTCAGTCAGTAGCCATGGTCGCGACCACTAACTACCACAAACTACATACGTACATATGCAAATGTTAAACAAAGAGTTTTCTTCTTCCAGGATGAACCAGTTCAAGGTTGTGTTCCCGCTATGGGCTACAGCTTCGCATCAGGAACTGTAGATGGCGCTAATACACTTAACATAACGCAGGTACTTACGAATTATATTTTTATCATGGTAATGACCTGGCCGCCCTCTACCACTAAGGATAAGATGGTTAAGGCTCCAAACGTCTTCCTTCCTTTGAATCGTTCCGGATAGCTTAAGGGGTCCCCCAAAGAGAAATCTTGGCTACAGCTTAAGGGGTCGGGTGAAGTAAATTCTTGGATGATTTAAGGGCTGCCGCGAAGTGAATTCTAGGCTGCAGCTTAAGGGGTTCCCTGAAGTGATTTTTTTGCCTGCGGCTTTGTCCATCAGGCAAACGCCAAGCTATGTTAAAAATTAAAAAGTGCTTGAAATGCGAACATATATTGTGTTGAACAAATCACTAATATCTTATTTTGAAACGCAGGGCACGATAGAAGGCAACCCTTTGCTGGATCTGATCAGTGGCGTAGTGGCGGAGCCTACCGAGGAAGACGTGGAGTGCCATGCGCCCAAACCTATCCTACTGGCTACTGGACGGGTTCGTATGTTCTTTTTTTAATTCGTAATGGGCTTACGCTTGACCGCCAGTTCGCCTAATGTAATTAAAATTAGAATAATTCTAAATCAATACATCTCATTCATCATCTATCATTATATCAGCCCATCTTCATTATCAGCATTGCTGGACGTAGGCCTCCCCCAATATCAGCCCAAAGAAGTCAATTTCTGAATGAAGGCGACTCCCATAGAATACGTCAGTTCGATTGATGTTAAGCAATACTGCGATCTATTGCGATAGAGCGCGCTTGCCTACTGAAGAAACTGATTCACTTGTGACTTAAATAAATTAATTATATTGTATTTGTGATTCAATAAAAGTAGGCCGCCAATTTATACCCCAAGGTCGTCTGTCCATCTCACTGAAGGCTGTCCTATCCTATGCTACATTTTTCGGTAATTAGTCTCCACTTAGTTTTGCTCCAGTAGCCATCAGTAGGTGCTCAATATGTAGAACTCCAAATAATCACCATAATTGCAGGCCAACTTCCCTCTGCCGTGGCACCCTCGCATCGTGTCAGTGTCCCTCATCTGGCTCGGAGACCTGGTGATCCTGGGTGTGCCCGGAGAGCCCACGACCATGGCAGGACGCCGCATGAAGTCCGTGGTTGCCAACGTCATGGAACGCAATGGCTTCGAACCCCGAGTGGTCGTGTCCGGTCTGACTAATGAATACATACATTATGTCTCTACTTTTGAAGAATACCAGGTGAGATATTTTAATTAATGCTTTTTGTTACTACTACCCTTTTTACTCAATAATAGTGTAATAGGGGATGGTCGAACATTTGTACTAAACTGTACCATGACATGTATGATGGCTGAAGAGAGAGGGATACCGCTCTACACATTAATCATCCCTTTTTAACAACCCCAACTCATTCTGGCTCTGGACCAGAAAAATGAGTAACAACTTTATTTTAAACTAGCCTTGTTTCAAACCTCCCGACCGATGAACTGACTGATAGCAGACATCGGACGGTTCTCAGTTTTGGTGATAAAATATCCTTGGTGATACTCCAATATCGCGTTTAATAAAACAACAAAAGTATTTAATAAGGTCTAACTTTGAATAATAAATTGGAAAATTAGGCCATACAGCAGTGTTGGTTACGCAGTATTTTACTATCTATCACCGACGATATGTTATTACACTGTGTCGCATTTAGCTGTGACAGTTAGCCATACTTGATGAACTACAGAAATATTAGTCTAACATTTATCATTATTACCAGGTACAAAGATACGAAGCAGCATCCACTATATACGGACCGAACACCCTCGACATACTCTTGAACAAGTTCAGTCAGTTCACCACGGCCGCTATCGAGGTATGTACCAATACAATCGTAATTTGAGTCTTATTTGAAACCTATGAAAGATCATTTTAATATTATTAATTTACAACGAATAGGGGTATAAATAAAATTTTCTTGCATTTAAATGTATATCTTTGGGAACGTTTCGCATGCGTTAATGCAAAAATATAATAAAAAGTAACTATTCAAACATTATAATTTATTTTTCAATTTTTTAAGAATACAAGCCATATGCTTTGGAGGTCCGTTAGAGTTCGCAGACTTTACACATTTTTTAGAATATTGTGTTTAAATACTTACCTTACTAATGAAAGTCCTCTGTCCTTAGGGTGGCGACGTGCCCTCAGGTCCAGAGCCCGAAGATCACCGCGACCGTACTCTGTCCCTGATCACGCCCGTGGTTTTCGACGGCTCCCCGATTGGCAGAAACTTCGGCGACTGTCTCGAGCAGCCGCCGCAGCAGGTGCGGAGAGGAGACATCGTCAGCGCTACTTTCGTAAGTCACTGAACATTCTTCATTTCTGTTTTGTCAACGTTTTAATGATCTTAATTTCTTGGATTAATTAAGATTGGCAGGTCCAGATTTAGGGGACTTGGAAGGCATCCGGGTCTACAGACCCCAGGGTCTCTTTTCGAAGTTTTTTTCTGAAGTCTCTTGTGTGGATGCCCAGGCCTGGGCCAGACCTCGGAAAAAAACTTTCAAATTCCGTCGAGTAAACACTAGTAAATTAAATAATAATTAATAACTTACGATTGGACAAAAATGATTTCAGGGAAATCGTCAATTCCTCTAAAAAAATTGATCATTATATTTGGAAAATAATTAGGGGGCCTCCACTCCTTTGTTGCTCCAGGGCCTCCAAACCTCTTAATCCGGCCCTGAAGATTGGTGTTGTAGCCGCTTAAATACATAGTTGGGTATTTGTACACAGTTTTTGTATTAAAAACCACTGCAAAACCATTTGCGGATGGTTTCAGGTGCTAACTGTACTTGAAGTAATTATGTATGTAGTCTATTCGCATGGTCCAGAGGAGAGTTCAGCTATTTTTATAATTGTCGGTTGGACCTAAATGAGTCCAGCTATTGCTGCAGCTATTAATTCAAATAAAAGTCTCAATCGGCTGATGTAATGTTGGTTCCAGGTCGCAGCTAACCCTCGCAATGATCTGAAGCAAGAGGAGAGCCACGCAGTGGTGGAAAGGTTTGAGCTGACCGAGTGGGTGGTTTACGCTACCGATGCCGACTGGGACACTAGGTAGGTATACCATTAGACAAGTCTGGATAGTCTACGAAGTCTGTGGTGAGAGATCTTTCTCCTGTTACATGAAAATTGTTATTGCTGACACAATCAAGCAGAGAAAGATTTTTTATAACATTAAAAAATAATTAGAATCTGCAGATAAAGTAGGTATATTTAATTTTATGATGATAAACTTTATCTACTTTACTCTTGAATTTGGTTAGCTGAGTTGATGAAGTTTATGTTGATGTTCTGGGTGAAATAAAGTAAGAGTAAGCGTCAAGTTCAAACTTCAGATATTTCGATTTTAATTATGTAAGTGTTGGAGAGGATGGAATGGCACACATTTGGGAAGGCCTACCTCCAGCAGTGGACTAGTATAAGATGATGATGATAGCATATAATTGATATAACATCCATCATATCATCACGCCTGATTCCTTTAATATTCTGAATTTTCCTGAGCGCGACTACTACGCTAGAGGTCCTGGTTTCAATTTCTAGATCGACCAAAGAGCTATTAGGTTTTCCTATGAAATTCTCAGTAACAGCTCAGAGTTAGGGATTCGTGCCCGGTTAATGACAATAGGCTCGCCCCCTATTACATGGGACCTAAACATATCGGCGAACTGTGGATGTACATTACGCCTTTGCCTAATCCTTCGGGGAAATACAGGCGTGGTAGTATTCTTTGTTTTTAATTTAGGTTTATGTGGGAGCGTGTGTCAACGATTACGGGGACCAGCCGAGTGACCTTCCAGTGGAGAGTGCCCGAGGACGCCATCTTTGCGTCATATCGCATCGTGTACCACGGAGCGGCACGAGGACTCTTAGGCACTGTCACACCCTTCCAAGGAGCCAGCAACAGCTTCCGAGTATATTGACCAATCGAAACTGAGAAGTCACCAAAAATTATTTGAATTAAGAAATAATAGAGAAGAAGAAGAAATAATAGAAAAGTGATTCCTTTAGAACAGTGGCTACAAACCCTTTTTTTGACCAGGGACCACACTGTGCCACAATGTTTAAGTAAAATTGGACAATCTGAAATTAAATTTTAATGAAATCTTTAAAACTTATGTAGAAAGAAGAACATATTTTAGCTCTTGTACACCATTGGGTGGAAACCACTGTTTTAGAAGGTTTGAAACCAGTAGCCTTAGCACGAACAACTTGCGAAAAAGTATTCGTATCGTCACGATAGAGGCGCTGGTCCAAATCTCATACAAATTGGTCTCCATGACGATGCTAAGGCTACTGTTCAGTAGCCTTAGCACGAACAACTTGCGAAAAAGTATTCGTATCGTCATGGAGACCAATTTGTATGAGATATGGACCAGCGCCTCTATCGTGACGATACGAATACTTTTTCGCAATTTGTTCGTGCTAAGGCTACAGTAGTGAGTATTGAAATGATATTAACTAATATGATATTAAGTAATTATTACACCCAGAGTTCACTGGTATGTTTTGCTATTTTAGATTTATTAGATAGGAAGGTATTAGTTAAATTATAATACTTTCTTGTACGCGTTTGAACTATGATCCTAATTTCAGTCATCTGCGCATACGTTAAGCCAGTGTTGATAGATTGAAAAGTTTTTGGATCTCTTTTCCGGCAGTTAAAAAATTGTGTATATTATGTACTGCCTCATTAGTCTAATGGTCCCAAGCGCGACTGCTACGCTAGAGGTCCTGGGTTCGATCCCCAGGTCGAGCAAAGTGTTATTGGGTTTTTCTATGAAATTCTCAGTAGCAGCTCGGAGTCTGGATTTGCCCCGGTTAATGGCAATAGGCTCGTCCCCTATTACATGGGACCTAAACATACCGGCGAACTGTGGGTGTACATTAGTACGTCTCTGCCTAACCCTTCGGGGAATATATGTATAAATAAATGATCATGTATATTTAATGAAATTAGCATGTAAGTAACCTACTATTATTGATATTATACATGTGTTTAAATATTTGTGATTATTATAAAATGGTAAATTCAATTAATATTGTCTCAATGTCGTTTATTATGTAAGTGTTGTCTCGTTATGAATTAAATAATTCAGAAGTCGTTTATACCTACTTACATGGTCTTTTGATATTAAAATAAAAAATAAAAAAAGATAAATGTTACTTATTTATTTTTTACAAGGTATGCAGTCTTTTATTTACCTACTCCATGAAATAATATTTAGTCATCTTAAAAGATTTCGGTTTTTTTATTTCAATTAAATAAAGCTGTACTTTTGAATTATCGAATACTAGTTGCACAATTCTAAACCGTGGATCTAATTGAAAATTTCGGGCAAGACACTCAATTATTTTTTAATTTTTCTTACATATTGTCGACATTATGCCGTGGTTATTAGATTTTCCTGGGAATATAACGATAGCGACCATTAGGCGATCCCATATTTTGCAGTCTTATGATGAGGTAACGCCAGGGGGCTTACTCTTGAACTCAATTCCGATACATCGACATTGGAATTGTGCTGTTTCGTCAAGTTTACTCTTGAACCCGAGACTAGCGCCAAATTGTTTCAATATTGCGCGGTGTTTGAGTGAACTAAATAGAATTGGGAAACGACCCAACCATTGGCCAATCAGGGATGCCGATACAAGGTTAACGGATTTGTGCTCAAGAGTACGAAATCGCCCGACAGCCAAATTGACATTGGAATCGGATCACGTTTCGATTGGTATTGTATTGTTTTCAAGAGTAAGCCTGCTGGTTTCCCCGTGTGGGGACGGGTTAGAATACAGTTCCTCACTGCCTTTCAGATAGGCATCTCGTAAGAGGCGTGAAAATATCTGACTTGCTCGGTGGTAGGACCTCTTGGGGTCTGATTGGCTGGCGACCACCCTTACGTCGGAGACTGTCGTAAAGTACCTTGGTGTGTGTTTCGACTTTTGCGCGTGAGAGCCAGTTCCCCCTCGGTTGCTGCGGCTCTGGCAGTCTGCAGCCCGTAGGGGCTCTTATGGGTCGGCAACGCATCAGCAATTCCTTAGTGTTGCAGGTGTCCATGGGCGGCTATGACTACTTACCACCAGGTGGCTCGTCTGCTCGTTTGCCGAAATACTTAATAAATAAAATAAAAAAACGCTCGCATGCATGAAGTATTCGTATTCATCAATATTTCATGCTAGCACGGTTTACTCAAGGTTTTCTTATTCTTTTGTAGGTATTTAAATAAATCATGTCGAATTACAATGTATGGCTGCATTAAGAACTACATTACTTTTGACATGCGTCATTATAATATGAAAAAGCCTTATCTGCCACAATATTATTGTACCTTATTTGCTCGAGCGTGAGGTATATTTTCATCTGAATTTGCAGCCATTTGTGGTTATAGCCAGTTAAATATAGTCACAAATAGCTTTGCTTTACAATCGCAACAAGCAGTTTCCTTTTAGAATAAAACTCGCGTCCGGCTAAAGCTATTTGCGATGAAACTACTACAGCTACTCCGAAATGAAAAATCTGAAGAAATAAAGATATCGATATTTTGTTACGTGGGAGAGCCATGCTTCGGCACGAATGGGCCGGCTCGACCGGAGTGATACCACGGCCTCACAGAAAACCGGCGTTAAATAACGCTTACGTTGTGTTTCGCCGAGTGAGTGAGGTTACCGGAGGCCCAATCCTCTTTTAAAAGGTCGGCAACGCATTTGTGACTCTTCTGGTGTTGCGGGTGTCCATGGGCGGCGGTAATCGCTTACCATCAGGTGATCCGTCTGCTCGTTTACCCTCCTATCCCATAAAAAAAATATATAGAACACAGAATCCTTACTAATATTATAAACGTGAAAGTGTGAGTATGGATGTATAAATGTATGGATGTTTGTTACTCTTTCACGCCAGAACGGCTGAACGGATCTGGATGAAATTTGGTACACAGTTATATTATAGCCGGGAATAACACATAAGTTATTTTTTATCAAGGTCGGGCTGAATCCTGAAGTCCACGTAGACAAAGTCGCGGGGAGAAGCTAGTGAGCAATAAGTATGTAAAATGGCTAGTGACGTCTGTTATAACTGATAACCGATTCAACTGATCCATCGGTTGTGTTTGTGGTTCATACTATGAATCATCAAAGTGCCCTTCTAGCTCCCCAGACGTGTATTGACTGGAATGAAAATTACGTACTGGCAACATTTTTTGTATCTATAGGTACCCCCGTTCCATCGATGGTGGTGTGTTAAGTCAGACTCTGCAGACTAAAATTGTCCAAATTGCATTGTTGGCGTGTATTTGTGGTGTTGATGTATATTTGCAAATAAAAATGATTTGATTTGATTTGTGTTTTGGCTAGATAGAACTCGGGTTGTGCCTTGGCTCTCGCACTAATGACGACAGGTTTTGATAAAAAGAGTCAATTAAAAATTTTATGTATGGCTAATTCGTCCACTCAAAGGCACTACGCTTCTTTCTTTAAAGGGCATTTCAGACGCGTGCCGATTTGTGTTTCAAACTTAACCCATAAAAATATCATTTTGTCTTTACTTTGCGATCAAGATGGCGACACCCATGGATGGAAGTTCTCAATATACAATTTATTAATATTTTTTTGTACAGATAAGTATGATAAAAAATGGAATAAAACATTTTCTTATCCAATTTTGCCGCTGCGCACTTAAGTACATAGCGATAATGTTTATGCTTTAGCGATAAGATAAATAAAATAAATTGTTGTTTTTGAAATTAGAATGAACCAATAACATGAATTAAACGCACCAATAACAAATAGTTTATAATTAAAAAAAAATATATGTAAGCGTAAGCCATAAAATTTCATAATTAGAATTGACGCTAAATTGCAATTAAAAAAAAGAATTCTTTACAAAAACGACGTCGATGGTATGTAGCTATTTTTATTCAGAATATATTTTTATTGGCCTATTCAATAGCAATAGCTTAGCTATCCTATACTCAACTAGTCTTACTAACAACAGAGCAAGACGTACTGGTCTGAAGTTGCAAAACACAAGTGAAGTTAGTCATTTGAAACGATATTAGCGATTTAACCGCGAAATGAGTTGCATTGCCGCATACATTAACAGTTTCTCTCAAAAGTTCTTTAAAAAACAGGCGATGAAATTAAATCCTAGTTGTTAGGTGGTTGTAATACGGAGGGGGGTCTGTGTATTGTACTTTTTCTTCGGGTTCAGTGATAAGTCAGGGGTCGTTAGCGTTGTTGTGATAATGATATCTCTTATGTAATTGTTTGGCAGTTGTTTTAGTGTGATAGCGTAAGCTGTCTGTTATCGTGAGTTGTGTTGGTTGAAGATTTAAGGTAAGTCGTGTAATGAATAATTATTGAGGAATTAAAATAGTTGTTTGATTATCCACTTATGTTTTTATTTGCGAGCCAATCTGTGTAGGTAAATCTAAAAAGCAAGGTTACGATTAGATGAATAAAGCGATATTATTTTTACATTACTCTCATTATTTACTGCCCAAATGCTGGGTACGGGTTTCCACTTCTTGTGAGAAGGGATAGGCCTAAATAGGCTGCAGTCCACTGTGCTATCCTAATATCTCAATGCGTGTTGGCATTTGGCAGATTTCACAAACCGTCGAGAAAATGTTGCATGAATGTTTTAATTATATATATATATTTTTTGTGGCCAGTATCATTACCATTGTGACAATGGTCGCTCAATAACTTTTATGCATAATAATAAATATGTATAATTAATAATTATATAAATAGGCTAGGCAATATAGGCAGAGGTGTAGGTACTAAACACATGATTTTTAAAACTTAGTGGTTCGTGCTTTGGATTCGAATTGGAAACCTTTAGACATGTCTAACTATTTGTCTGATTGTATTGTCTGGTTGTCTACTCTACGGTCATATAATATAATGTTAAGCTATCACTGCTTTTCATAATTATACTAGTGGCCTGGTACGTGCTTCGCTACGTATAAAGTGAAATAATAAAAACATTTAATTGGAACATCAAATTCATCATTTGTTACAAAAAATGTGATAAATGAAGAACCGCTCGACCGATTTAGTGCAAACTTCACATAAACCATCTACTAAATAGTCCGAACAAAGCCTAAACATTTGGTTTGGATAGGTGGCATAACGAAAAGTGGCATTGATTTTTATATATATTGATGATGATGATGGTGATGATTATTCTAGTATGTAAGTACGTTCAAACGAAGTAACTGCGTCTCGGAAGCTGTAGATACGCAAATGGTTGCGTAGTGCTAAAATTCACGATAAAAACGTAGAACGTGGTCATGAATGTTTATTATTCGCGATTATTGACCTTACTGAATTGCCTCATTAGCCTAGTGGTCCTGAGCGCAACTGTCACACTAGAGGTCCTAGGTTCGATTCCCAGATCGAGCAAAATGTTATTGGGTTTTTCTATGAAATTCTCAGTGGTGACTCGGAGTTTGAAAATTGTGCCCGGTTAATGGCAATTGGCTCGCCTGATGTTAAGCGATTCTGCGATCTACGGTGGAGCGCGCTTGCCTAGAAGAAACCGATTCACTCGTGATTTAAAGACACCCAGATTATATCTATCGGGGAAGACCTACTCGGGAAGCGCATTCCACATTTCAGCGGTATGCATGATAAAAGTGGTTATCATGCATACGTGTTACGTTACATACCTAAGTAACACGTATGCATGATACATTGTAATTCAAACACAATTTAAACAAATTCGGATTGGATTCCGATACCGTTAATCTAGGTTCCTACTATAAACTTTCGTCCAAAATACTTCCCTGGAAATAAATATAAGCGAATGCCATTTTTGATAACTTTATCAAGTTTGGAACGATTTTCCGGTATTTTATTTCTAGTGAAGTAGTAGTAGACAAAATAGAAGGTACCGTTGGAATCCAGATTAACGGTATCAAATTCCGAACATTATCATAATTTGATAGAATATTGTCTGGATTTATTTTGGTATTACGTTTTTGTGTCCAATTCAAGCTCCGCCGGACCCTTATACCGTTTCGTTCAGGTTTTTGGAATGTCCACCATGAATCGATTTATTTCGGGGGTACTTAAGTATTTCAGATCTTCTCGTTTTTTGTACAGATGACGTCGAAGAGACAAGTGACAAAGAAGATAATAAATTCTACAGAGACATGCGTGGATGACAACCTGCGCGGCGTGGTGGCCATCTACCCGTCCCTGCAGCTGCATCCCAAGCACAGGGTCATCACTGTCAGACAGAAGGTACGAGACCGTCGGTTGGCGAACCAATAGTTATACACGATGGTATGGATGTCCATAGTGTTAAGGGCAAGGTCGTAGCTTGGAATACATTCAAGAATTTGTAATTGTTTCCTAGATAATTTCATTTAAACTCGAACTAATACTTGTGAATGTTGGTCAGCCCGTAATTGGTTTGTGTATAAGACGGAGGCCACATAATTGTAAATCATACGTGTTGTATACATAAGCTGTGGGAAAACCTTAATAAATTAATACATAAAGAATTCATTACGAGCTCTGAACCAGAGACTGGAATTAAAACCTCTATCATGGCATACTGTACGGTTCTAGAGGAACTTTATCCCACGTACAATCAGGCTGAATAAACTACCTGCCAAGGCTTTCCCAAAAAATTTAAAAGGTTTTTACAGGGTTAGCATCGCGCGAGTGACGCCGCTGGTGTTGTAGATGTCCATAGGGTACGGTAACTGCCATCAGGCGGTCCGTAAGATTGTTTGCCACCTCAGTGGTATAAAAAATAATAATTTCGGAGATGGAGAAGGCTGAAAGTCTTTTACCTATAAATAAACGACATTCGGCCTTTGTCAATTTATGTTGTTGATTTGTATCTGTGCCATATTTATAAGGATATGGCTATGGTGGTGATACTGATCACGATTATATAAAAAATAAATACAAAACAAAACGTAGTTAAAAAAAGGGAGGGAAAACGACGATGATGCTGAAGCTGCTGGTCTTCGAAGGCGGCGCTGATGTTCTCCTCTTCTCGGGGCCCTCAGTGTGGATACACTGGTATCACGTCGGGACTGTGTTGCGGTGAGAGTCTTGACTCGTGGACACCGGCGCTGACATCTCCGTGTTGGCCGCTACAAATAAAATAAAAATCAGCAAGCGCCTACCGATTGTATGCAGCAAACAATACACCAATCGATACTTGGTGATCTTAACCTTTTTTCGCCATATGTATCAATTGGGGTATAGTTTGGCCTTCGGCGCAGCATTCTTTGGAAATTCGTCGTGGCGGACGTCAAATCCTCAATTTTGGGAGCCGATTTTCTATGTCACTTCAAGTTGCTAGTCGACCTCCACAAAAAGAAGTTCGTCGATAACATTGCCGACTTATCGATCGACGCTTTTAAAGTTGCAACAAATGAAGAAACAGTGCATGTCATCAGCTCTGATCAAGTATATTATGACATCTTGAAGCGTGAGCCCTGAGGTGCTTCGACCCATGTCCTTGAAAACACCAGCGAAACATGACGTCGTTCACCGTATTGAAACGAATTGTCCCCCGCTTTTGGCTCGAGCTCGGCCATTGCCACCTGACAAATACAAGGCTGCAAAGGAAGAATTTCATGTAGGAACTGGGCCTATGCAGGCCTTCAAATAGTCCATGGGCAAGCCCGCTGCACGTTGTGAAAAAGAAGGATGGAGGTCCACAGGTATGCGGTGACTACCGAAGATTAAACGCAGTTACTACAACTTACGTACTTACTTAGTAAGTTAAATACACCCGCTTTAATGTGTCGAACGGTTACGGTATTTTTTCTTTTAGTAGATTTAAAAAAAAACGAAGCATATTTTTATTTTTTCATTTTTTGCCCTAAAATATGGGACGGATACAAATTAAAAGCTTAGGCCGCACAACGTTTAAGTGAGGAGGATATCGTTCTACACATTCAATACCGTTGTCCCTTTCTCACAAGTTCTGATTGCGTACGGGCCTGTTTCGCTTGCTCAGTGTATCATACCATCTTACACAAGTAGATATTTATATTTCGGTGTAAGTACACCTTAATTTTAGATTTTGATTTTTAGAGATTAGATTTAGATTTCAGATCTTAACATTTTTCAGAGCGACACTGGCCGAGTGGCTATTCTTGGAGGTGGTGGTTCGGGTCATGAACCTTTTGCAGCCGGTAAGATATTTTTGTTTCTACCTTTGCTAGCCTATTCGCAAGGGTGCAGAGAATAAATGCGAATATACATCAGGCGTACCTATTAGAAAATTGAGTTGAGATCCTTCAGAAGCCAGATTTATTTTTGGGCAGTAGATTTATTTGGTACATAGGTACATTGTATTTGATCTTTCTTTTAATAGTTACATCAGACAAATGTGTTTGGTGAATATACTCTAGGTATTTGCAAAATTCCATGAAAATATCTGAATATACTTATGGTACTGTGGTAAAATAAAAGGGTGTTGTGCATCAGGTTTCGTTGGATCTGGTCTGCTGGATGGAGCCGTTGCTGGTGGTGTGTTCGCGTCTCCACCTACAGGCCACGTTCTCTATGCGATAGCGCAGTTATACAAATACAATTCAGGTAAATCGAGTTTTTCTGAAAAAGTCTTAACATTATTGGGCCGAGCAAATTATTATTTGTAAATATATTCTTGCTTTTAGCCTAGTTTCAATGACGACTCAAAGCGAAAACTTGTATCTACTTTATAAGCTAAAATTTTGGAAGGTAGGTACCTGTGAGTAAGTTAACGTAGGCCTACGTTCTGCCTCATTAGCCTAGGGGTCCTAAGCGCGACTGTGCTTGAGATCCTGGTCCTGGGTTCAATTCCCAGGTCGAGCAAGGCAATAACACTGTGAAATTCTCAGTAGCAACTCGGAATTTATGCCCGGTTAATGGCAATAGGCTCACCGCTTATTACATGGGACCTAAACATGCCGCCGAACTGTGGGTGCACATTAGTACCTACCTACGCTTGTACCTAACCCTTTGGGGAATACAGGTGTGGTGGTATGCCATCCTGTGATTTATTCATTCACAATTGAACAGTTTAATTTTATCAATGATAATATAATAATAACAGTAGATTATACTTACAGTTACATGCAATAATAATAAAAAGATAGGTAGGTCCCTTAGGGGTGGAATTTATCAAAATCCTTTCTTAGAGGATGCTTACGTCATAGTAGCTATATGCATGCAAAGTCTCAGCCCGATCGGTTTAAAATTGACAAAGTTTCATACAAACTTTCATCCCCTATTTTATCCCCTTGGGGGTAGAATTTATCAAAATCCTTTCTTAGCGGATGCCTACGTCATAACATCTACCTGCATGCCAAATTTCAGCCCGATCCCTCTAGTGGTTTGGGCTGTGCGTTGATAGATCACTATGTCAGTCAGTCAGTCACCTTTGAGTTATATATATATTAAGATTGTGGTACTTTACAGGTGGGGTTCTGGTGATTATTGGAAACTACACTGGAGACAGATTAAACTTCGGCAAGGCCATAGAAAAAGCTAAGATTTCGGGAATCAAGGTTAGTTTAACAATAATAACAATTAATAGGTATTATATATTGTTTCTAACTACGTATTATTGGAACTTAAGTTAGAATTAGTTTTCACATACCTAGTGACAACACAAATTGACAACATTTCAAAATTATTACGCCACCAAAACAAAAATACGGGTTCTTTGTTTTCGTATCCAGACTTCCAAAATATTTTTATTTATTTTTTATACTTCTCTATTTCGGAGGAAATAATAATAATAAAACGTGTGATGACGTCACTTATACGGCGGAAACTGAGAAAATTGCAATTTTGTCGAAATAATAGTAAATCAACAACCATTATGTCAACAACGAAATAAATAGGTAATGATAAGATAAGAATAATTTTTAGATGCCAAAATGTCCTAAAACAAGTTTTTGAAAGGTCAGAAAAATTACGTCATTACATGACGATTTTTCTCTGACGTCTTGGACGTCATTTAGCACTTACGTCTGTTTAGAATAGAAAGAACTTCAAAGTCGTTTTATTTGAAACTAGATCGACAAATAGGATACCTACCCGTCCTATTTTTCGATCTAGTTTTAAATAAAATTATAATATATGGGTGTTAATAAAATTAAATGTTGTCAATTACAATAGGTATTTGGATATGTTGAGTATAAAACTATTTACTACAAACCCGTATTATATTTTTAGTATTTTTTTTTATAAACAACCGTTCGGACTTGGTTTGAATCTTTGGACCACCGTTGGCACTATCAACATTATTCTAAGATAAAAATAAATTACATATACTTAGACTGCCTCATTGGTCTAGTGGTCCCAAGCGCGACTGCTACACTAGAGGTCCCGGGTTCAAACCCCAGGTCGAGCAAAGTGTTATTGGGTTTTTCTATGAAATACTCAGTAGCAGCTCGGAGTCTGGATTTGTGCCCGGTGAATGGCTATACGCTCGCCCCCTATAACATGGGACCTCAACATACCAGCGAACTGTAGGTGTAAGTACCCCTCTGCCTAACCCTTCGGGGAATACAGGCGTGATGGTATATACTTAAATTATTATTTTCTCCACAGGTTGAAGGTATCATAGTAGGTGAAGATGTTGCTTCCAGTAAGAACAAGACTGGTGGTCGCAGCATGGTCGGAGAGGTGCTGTTTTACAAGGTAGCCTACGGAGTACTAAGTTTATGAGCTTATACTTTTCCCAAAGTGAAACGAACTAAATACCTACCTTAGCCATTCCGGAGTTTTGAGTATGTTTCCTTAACTTACGACTATCACTACATAGTATAAAACAAAGTCGCTGTCGCTGTCTGTCCGTCCCTATGTATGCTTAAATCTTTAAAACTATGCAACGGATTTTGAAGCGTTTTTTTAATAGATAGAGTAATTCAAGAGGAAGCTTTTAAGCTATTTAACATTACGCTACGGCCCTGTTTGTTACTCAATTACGCCAGAATATCTGAATGGATCTAGATAAAATTTTACACAGAGATGGATAGTAGTTTGGAATAGCACATAAACAATTTTTATCCAGGTCGACCCCAATTTTGAAGTCCACGCAGACGAAGTCACAGGCAGAAGCTACTTCTAAAAAAAGTTATTACTTATTGTCTGGTTACATATTGTCAGAGCTTGACAACGCCGTTATCCTCTTCCTCAAGTGAATTCTTGCCAACGGCCTTGGTGGTAGGCAAATCCTACAAAAACCAGAATTTGCTACGATTTTTAAATAGGTACCAACCTACCTATTTCTTTTGTTTCTTCCATGTTCATAGGTATTCGCGTACAGGCGTTCATAGGTATTCCGCGCGCTGGTCGCGAATACTACGCAGTTGACCAACTAAGTTTTTGCATAATAATCCGGAAAGCAACATAATCGATGCATGGCGTCTCTGCCAATATTATCTAAATGACAAATAAATGATTCTAATTTGAGTTTGTTTCAATATTTATTCTCGAAATAAAGAAATACTAAAACGAATTCAGAGAATCGTGGTCTCTTAAGGTCCAGATAGGAGCAGAAACTATTTTCAGCGTGAGTTTACCTACTATGTAGGCCCGGTCTAACTGGTCTATCCATTCTTAAAAATATCTAAGCTATTGACTCACGTGTGGTGTTGTGTCTTCAGATATGTGGGGCATTGGCAGCGAGGGGCTACGACCTGGCAACTATCCGCAACATGGCGGTGGAGGCCAACGAGCACATGGCTACCTTGGGTGTCTGTCTAAACGCCTGTTCATTACCTGGTATGTCTCAGTAGAATATATTACATAAATACCATACCATCACGCCTGTATTCCCTAAAGGGTTAGACAGAGGCGTACTAACGTAAATCCATAGATTTTCGTTATGTTTAGGTCCCATGTAATAGCGGGCGAGCCTATCGCCATTAACCGGGCGCAAATCCAAACTCCGAGCTGCTATTGAACTTTTTATAGATATATCCAATAGTATTTTTGGTCGACCTGGGAATCCAAACCAGGACCTCTAGCTTAGCAGTCGCGCTTAGGAACACTGACTAACGAGGTTCAAGGCTGGGAGTGGAAGCCTCGACTTGTAAGGCTGTAATGTTTTTTTTTTTAAATGGGCTTGCTCTTGGCAAAGATGAGATGAGGACTACGTTGGAGCAAACACGCCCAGAAGATGCCTGTTCACCCTACTTTTGCACAGATAAAGAATTTAAAAAATAAAATTCGGGTTGTACGTACCTAGTCGGAAATACAGACGCAGGGAGCGTTTCCACTCCTTGACTGTGCGCATTATAAAAGATGTTATGTAGCGTTGTGTGCGAATATGTGGAATACCAACCAGGTATGGATTATATCCTGCGGTACGTCTGGACCACCGATGGTAGAATGTTTGCCCAATGCCAGCCTAAGTCGCTAGTGGTGGTGATGCAGAAAATCTTCATGGATCTTGTAGAGTATGTCGTACTTCTATCGACTGAAAACCCCACTCTCCTCCTTTGGCCTATGGTTGTGCTATGGGACACGAGATCACATTCGCGAAGAACCCGACAGATTGCAGACGTGCCTTGCTAGTTAAAATAATGATATAATACCAGTTTCAAGTTTTAGTCTTGTCTTTTACAAGCAAAAAATGACTATTTATTCTTTCTCAAGGAAAACAATGTTTTTTTGTATTTGTCCCTTTCAATCATCATATTCAAGTACCTATTAACCTACGGACTAGAGTACTAGACGTGATTTTTTTTTATCTCGTGTGGGAATCCTCATGAATACCCACCCAATTATGTCGGACTGTCGGACACTGACGGTGGCCATTTTCCGCACATTATGAGGTGGGGCTCCCAGTAATGACCTATTTTTACGTCCCTTTGGTAAATACAGAAGCTCGTCAGCAGGTTGATGCTGTCTACGCAAACTGCGCCTCACGTCCAGCTAAATTTCTTTATTTTATCCATCATCCTCCGAGACTTGTCCTAATTATGTTGGGCCAATTTCGCTTGAATATATTTTTTTTTACAACTTGACTGCCTCATTAGTCTAGTGGTCCCAAGCGCGACTGCTACACTAGAGGTCCTGGGTTCGATCCCCAGGTCGAGCAAAGTGTTATTGGGTTTTTCTATGAAATTCTCAGTAACAGCTCGGAGTCTGGATTTGTGCCCGGTGAATGGCTATAGGTTCGCCCCCTATAACATGAGACCTAAACATACCGGCGAACTGTGGGTGTACATTAAGTACGCCTCTGCCTAACCCTTCGGGGAATACAGGCGTGATGGTATGTTATGTTATGTTATATTTTTTTTAAGTGGGGGCTCTTTTTAGCTACTTCCAGTGAATAAAACTATCAGGATATTCTAATTTCGATTCTACTTTTTTTTTGTGTGTGTGTATGTTATGCGATATCTTCGTCGAGTATGAACCGATTTCTCTTTTAGATGCTGTTGTCTGAAAAACGGTTTTGAAGGGATATGATAAGCTAGATACCGGTTTTCTTTTCCTAACAAGTTATATACAAGTTATAATACACATATATAATGTGAATATTTATTCATCAGGTCAACCGCCCCTGTTCGAAATAGCTCATGATGAGATAGAACTTGGTGCTGGGGTGCACGGAGAAGCCGGCATCGCCAAGGTGAAGATGGGCACCGCTAAGGAAGTGGTCGCCCTGGTCATCGATCAGGTTCGTATTCAACAATTTCTATAACCACCCGCTCCGGTACCTAAACATTTCCTTTAATACTACCTAATATTATCACTTTTTTCAAAATCAATTCTTAATTAGAACCCCAAGTCATTCTTTAGTACTTTTACATCTTTTACTAGAGAGATCTCTAGGAAGCCTGATCTGGGGAGATAAAAAGCCCAAATTAAAAATATTCCTCAAATCAATTCATATTTATTTTAAAACCCCAATTTTGTAATGTTAATCATATTAAGATTTCCAAAAAGAAGCAATTTTGCGCTGCTGTTTACGCAAGCTTGGAAAAGATAATGCCCGCTTTTTAAATTGTTATTGCTTCCATTATCTGTATTATGTAAATGGCATTCCTGGGTATATTCTAGATATATTAGGTACTTAATTCTGATATCCTCCTCAATTGCTAACATACGAGAATATGTTCCATTTACTTCCAGTGGAAACTTTTGGGTAATGTTTCCAGATAATTCCACAATTAAAGTTGGTTGCTGGCGACAGAGTAGTTGTGACGATCAACAACCTGGGCGGAGCCTCTATCTTTGAGATGAACATCATCAGCGCTGTGACCAAAGAATATTTAGGTGAGTATGAGATTCAATTGCACATATCTACAAACAACTAAATCCGTACTTAATTAATATTATGAACGTGAACATTTGTGAGTATGGATGTACGGATGTTTGTTACTCTTTCACGCCACAACGACTGAACGGATTTGGAAATTTGTCACAGAGATAGATCATAGTCTGGAATAACACGTACATTACTTTTTATCCCGGTTGGACCCAATTCTGAAGCCCATGTAGACAAAGACGCAGGCAGGAGCTAGTAGGTAAAATAGTTTAACTGTTTGGAGTCGGTCTTCATGTTTTATTAACTTTTAGCATCCTGGCCATATCTTATCTTATCTTGTATAGGGCCGCGGCAGCAATGCCACAGTGCACTTCGACCCAATGGGATCTTTTGTGCTTCCCTTAGATGCCTATGACTCATCCCCGCCCAGTACTTCAAACAGCTCTTCCATGAGCTATCCTGGCCATAAGTACGATGACGTTTGTGTAGGCAGTGTGGGGACCAGTGGTGTTTTGTTACCGCCGCTGTCATGCATGGCAGAATGTCTCCTATACTGCCAGCCCAACTGTTCATCCTTAATTTACAGTGTCGGCAACGCGCAAGTGATCCCCCTGGTGTTGCAAGCGTCCATTGGCTACGGTAACCGCGGTACCATTAAGCGGGCCGTATGCTTGTATGGTATAAAAAAATCATATTTCAATAAAAAATTGAAAAAAATGTAGTTATGTAGCTACAAAACACTCTCTTCAATTTAATACGTGAAATCAGTCGGGATGTTATCTTCTATCTATATACTTATAATAAATCTGTAGAGAGGTCAATTCTGTACATGAAATATATTTCCAAAATATGTAACTATCAGCGCGTGATTAGTGATCGATACTGACGCCAAAAATGCAATCAGTAAAATTTTTGTCTGTCTGTATGTTCGTTATAGAAACAAAAACCACTCGACGGATTTCAACGAAACTTGGTACAATTGTTCTTCATACTCCTGGGCAGGTTATAGTATACTTTTCATCACGCTACGATCAATAGGAGCAGAGCAGTGAAGGGAAATGTTGGGAAAATGAGTGATTCATGAGAAAGGTTTCAAGCTATAAAACATCACGCTACAACCCATAGGAACTTGGCAACGCAGGTGAAACCGCGGGCGAAGAACTAGGGAACAAAGTAACTATTCCACGCGGACGAAGTCGCTGGCAACAGCTGGTACATAATATTTTAACAGTAAGTGAACTGTTTATCAATTCCACAGAAAATAAAAAAATCTCAGTGGAGCGCATTTTCTCCGGACACCTCAAGACTTCGTTAGAGATGCACGGCTTCCAGATCTGTTTGCTGAACCTCACGAATGAAAGGGGGGACTTGTGGTTGGATCTGCTCGACGTACCCACCGAGTCCGCCTTATGGACGGGGAGCCAGCTGTCTGTGAAGACGGGAGAGGAACATGGCGATGATGATACCTTGTTACAGACTGATGGAAGAAAGGTAAGCCCACGAATTTGACATCTATCTCTGGACCAACGGAACATGTTGTTTATCCAGATGACAGAGACTAGGGTAGTTGACTGGAGTTTGATTTGTTAAAAATAACGGGCTTGGAGAAAAATAGAAGTAAATTCGTATACTGAAAAAAATTATTAAATTTAACTAATAAGTTTAAGCGTTTTAAAATTTGGGTTTCCCCCCAGGTAGCAGATGATCTATGAGGATTTTCAACAGCACAAAAAAGGGTGTGAAATAAGTGAAATCATCTTTAGATTTTTTCTTTAGTCTTTAAGATAATTTTACAAGTCCAATGTTTATCCATCACGGAGTTACGGTAGTCTTATGAATTTATGTTGTGTCCATGGTGCAGGCTGCGTCAGGTCCATCCCTATCACCCAAAGAGCAGGAGTTATTCCGTAGCAGTTTGCTAGCCGCCGCTGAGTACCTGACCAAGAGTGAGGCTCTGCTCAACAGACTGGACTCAGGCTGCGGCGACGGAGATTGCGGGATAACACTTAAGAAATTAGGACATGGTGAGTTAGGAAATTGTTGGGTACCTACTTACTATCATCATCATCAACTGACATCATAGACACGTCATCATCAATCTAATAATGTGCGGGATTAGTTCAAGAGTTCCCAAAGTGGTCTATCGTCTAGGGTTCGACAACGACCTACAAGGGGTCCATGTTAGCGGGAAAAAAATAGGGATCCATGAGATGTTAATGGGTAGGTATATGGTATCAATTTGCAAAAAATTTAAATCGGGCAAACAGGAAGTCTACCTAAAATCGGAACACATGCGAAGTGGTCGACAACATAAAATGATTTGGGGACCTCTGGGTTAGTTCATACCACCATGCTGGCATAATGCGGGTTGACAGACTTCACGCTTCGTCGAGAAAATCTCTCTGTCATGCAAGTTTTTTTACGATGTTTTCCTTCACCGTTTATGCGTTAGTCCATGGTGTACTAAAATAAATAAAAAAAAATACGATAAGATAGGTGGACTATTTAAAGAGGTTGAAAAACCATTTTTGCGTAGGAGACACTCAGGACTAATCCAAACGCAACACATGCTTCGTGGAAATCAGCAGTTTAAAAATGTTATGTTTTAATATAAAGCTTACTAGCAATGTGGGTCGCACATTACTAGCATTCTTGTTAATCCCTCGTGCTAAGCTAAAATGCTTGTGTTACGAGTGGGTTCACGTCGTTAGTGCAATGGGTGGATTTCGAACCGGCAACCACATGATTGTCCGACGCCTTAGTCATTATGCTACCGCCGCTTCAAATTAATCTAGTTTTATAGCGATTCAGTCATATCTCAAGACTGCATCAGTGGAATATCCGTCCAGCGTGTTATGGGACCTGTCAGAGATCGCGGAGACTGACATGGGCGGCACGTCCGGAGGGATCTACAGTTTAGGCCTCTCCGCTGCTTCACAGGCCATGGCAAAGTAAGTGGCAAATACTATCAATAGTTTGCACCTTACCATTATCAAAGCGTACAGTGGTATAGGTAAGTTTCTTCTTTTTTCGTTTTTGATCGTTAAACGATTTGATTTACTTATGTGCATATTTATGACTAGCTGCGTACCTATAATATCTGTATATTTATAGCTGTCCTACCTATCTAGTTACCCGCGAGATGTTCTCGTTTTTTGTCCCACCTATGGGAATTTCCTATTCCCATGATCCTATCTTAGTGCTCACATAAGTTGTAGGAGTTTCTGTGCAAAATGTCATGCTTCTAGGTCTGTCAGAAAAGTGGCAAGGATTAAGCTCTTCTTCTTCTCAGACGTATAGTCTTGGCGGAGTACCTACCTAGTCGTGGTCATGCATGGGGGTCGTTGCACGACCTTTCTTATTTTCTCCCGCTATCTCTCTGTAACCGAGGCATTCCGAACGCACAGATTTAGGGTAAAAAACAACCACCTACTTAGTAAAGGTATAGAAAAATGTTGTGGGGGGGGGGGCAATTTCTCTGGTACTCTAGGATGGACGGACAACTTCTTTTTGATGTAGTGTAGCTAAAACTACCTACTTTAATTGTTTTAGTGCTCAATCAAACGATGCCGCGTCATGGTTGGCGGCGTGGGAGAGTGGTATGCAAGCCATTTCAAAGTATGGCGGAGCTGAACCTGGCGATAGAACCATGGTAATTTACTTACATAGTCGTAACATAGATACTATTACATATGTAAGTATGTGTTCAACTACATGTGTATGTGTAACACTAGGCATGGAAATGATTGCTACTTTTCATTTGATGAAATTTTGATTATTTTTCACAGCCATGCCATGAAATATGAATTTAAAAAAGAAATATGAGCAGATGACGTAGATCTATGTATAATGAAGTCGTGAACAAAATGCGATTGCGATGCGATTGAGTGGGCTATGTACAAAACGGCGCAGGTGTGACGTATGAAAAATGTTTTTTCACATGCTATCTGCGAAACGTTCCACCATATATTACAGTACGCGCGACATAAATTGGCCGGACTGAAGTTAGCTGTTTGTCAGTTTTTGGTTGCGCAGTACACAATTTTTAACGTAAACAATCCACTGCGCATTAAATCGGCGAACTTCACTCCGGCCAACTTATGCCGCGCGTACTGTACTATACTCTTTACCTACCTATATTATATGGGTAGTTAGTGCAGAGAAAGGTTCGTGACAAAAAAAGAGGCTCTGCAACGCATACCGGGGGAAAGTAGTTTATAAAAATACTATTGGTAATAAACTACTTAATATTTTCTATCTGCAGCTGGACACGTTACACACTGCAGCCAAGGCGTTTAAACAGAACTTGAACGCTGACCTGAAAGTGTTGTTAAAGAAGACTTCTGAAGCCGCTGACATCGGGGCAAAGGCTACAGCCAACATGGTAGCGAGGTAACATTTCTGTAATCTATTTCATCCATGATACTCCATCTTAAATATTATAGGAGTCCTACGTATTTGTTATGGCAACACTCGACTTTGGTAGGTCTCCAATTCCACGTCAAATAGGATCGGTAAAGGTTGTCTGGTAGATTACGTATCTACCTTTTGACCGTCACAGTCATGTTTTTTTTTATACCACTAAGGTGGCAAACAAGCATACGGCCCGCCTGATGGCAAGCGGTTACCGTAGCCTATATACTCTACATGGTTTATAGGTATCACTCGCCGACCACTGTAAATTAAGGATGAATAGTTGGGTTGGCAGCTGGCAGCATAGGAGTCATGCTGCCCGGCGGTAACAAAACACCACCGGTCCCGCACACTGCCAACCGACCTTTCTGGCGACCTCGCTCACCGTTAGGAACACAACATAGCACGGAACTATATTATTTGGCTACGATTTTCTGCAAGGTCTCCACCTGGGGAAGTACCTCCGTACTTCCCTAGTCCGGCACCTCCAATTGTGAGTGGAATTATTCGATTCCACTATGCCCTACGACAAACCAAAAAGTGCCCAGCACGGTCACGACTGGGCGACAGATTTTTATGAATGAATTCGGAGCTTGGCGCCGACGGCACGCATTTTCTGTTTTGACGTGGCAAAGGGTTAATAGCGATAAGACAGCCATTGTACCCTTATAAAAAATATTCTATTTTATTCTAAAGTTAGGCTATTGGACTCCAAACAAAAAAAAAACATAGTCAATACTCCAAACAAAAAAAATATAGTAGTAAAAAAAAATATAGTCGGTCCCATTTCATTATCAAAGGTGTGACCTTGGATAAAGGTCCTTTAATTAAGTCCTTAAAATAAGGGTTGGCATGTTTATCAGTATGGTGTATATTGTCAGGGCGGGCCGCGCCTCGTACGTGGCGAGCGACTACGTCACCGACGAGGACGCCGGCGCCCGCGCCGCCGCTGTGTGGCTGCAGGCTCTGCTCAACTCTATACTCAGTCAAATATAATTGTATTATAATATAATCACTGTAATTTATTTTATAAATCTGTTTGTGGTCATAAAAAAAACAATACGTAGGTAAGTAATTATTTTGTTTTATGGTAATACTGAAAGTTCATTCTCCACTAGATGGCGTTGTGGTCTACAGTTTGCACGAATAAAACATATCGTCGTCTGACCCGCACTACACAAATTGTTTGATAATTTGTTCGAATTTTTTAGCAAATTATTCCGTATAAACATAAATGCATAGATATATTATTATAATAGTAATTTAGAGGGTATAGAAGTAATCTTTGGAATTACTAATGACTTAATTTTGAAAATTCTTTTACTGATGTACTATCAGCCAACTCCATATCTAGCCAATTTGAAAACAAAATCCCGTGCACACAGTGATGTTGGCTTTTAGGAATTAAATCATATAAATATGACGGGATAAAATCCATAAAAAGCAGTTTAATTTCAATATTTTTCTTTTTATAACGATTTGATAAGATATCGACTTCATAAAAAGGACGATGCTATTGGTTAATATGCGTAGGTAAGGACTGGTATAGTAGCCGAGGCTGCAAGCAAATATAGCCCTTACGGTGGCTAGATATGGCGTTGGCCGATAGTACATATAGTTACATAATTATATGTATAAGTACTTATTTGTGATAACATCCACGCGAAGTTACGGGCGAAAACTAGTCTTATAATGAGACCACCCCAATCTCCAATTAAATCGTGTGAACAGGCCAAAAAAACAAACCAAAAAATCAACAAATTGTTCTTTAATGATCACAGTGGCAACATCTGGTCTAATTGAACTAATATTATATTTAATTATTATTTATTAGTGTTATAAATTCATGTATACTCCTACAGATATACGCATCTTTACGCTTTGTAAACTAGTGAGGTAATGAGGTAAAGGATATTTGATTGCTTATTTAGTAGTAGTTAATGTGGTCACCGTTGTGGCAACGTGTCGTGAGTTCGACACGTACTCGAGGCAAATATTTGTGTGAAATACTTTATGTCTGATTGTGGAGAATTATTTGCATATTCTGTTTATAGTTGATGACTACCAGTTTTTTTTTATGGGATAGTGGGGCAAACGAACAGACGGAACGCCTGATGGTAAGCGATTACCGCCGCCCATGGACACCCGCAACACCAGAGGAGTCACAAGTGCGTTGCCGGCCTTTTAAAAGGGGGTTGGGCCTCCGGCAACCTCACTCACTCGGCGAAACACAACTTAACGTTGTTTGACGCCGGTTTTCTGTGAGGCCACTCCGATCGAGTCGGCCCATTCGTGCCGAAGCATGGCTCTCCCACGTAAAAAATGTCATGTGTTATCAAAAGTGTACCATGAAGTGTTATTGATCATTTTCAGGTTGTTAGAAAGGGATGGCGCTATTTACTGTGTAGAGCCATCCCTCTCTTTCAATCGCAAAATAATCGCAGTAACACCACATGGTACGGGTAGCTCAGGGTGCGCAAGAGGCGTATATCAAGGCGCAATTGTCTATGCCTAGGGTTGATAAACGCTAGAAGTCCCACTCTGTCGTTTTCTCTATGTCCATCTCCGACAACTTCTCCTGCAGCAGGAGTGCTGACATGTCATCTGGAAAAAAGTTGGGGGGAGTTTCTATTACATATTATAGAATTTTTCCTGCAATTTCGCCGCCTGATGGGATATATTCTATGATATATCGCATCACGTCCATCCCTAGATGACTATGTGTGACTGACGGATCAACGCACAGCCTAAACCGCTGATCGTAGAGACCTGAAACTTGGAGGGTGTGTTCTTTGTATGACTTAGGCAACCGATAACAAAGGATTTTCCGAAATTCTAACCCTAAGGGGGTGAAAAGGGAGGTGAAAGGTTGTATGAAATTTCGCCATTTTTTAGCCGGTGAAGCCGCAGGACACAGCTAGTTAAAAATAACAGCCTTAGTGAGAAAACAGATGGTCATGCATGAGGAGATTCATGAACGTAGATGAAGCGAAAGTGGTGTGCCAGGATCGTAGCAAGTGGAAATCGATAGTCTCTGCCACCTCAATGGGAGACAGGCGTGCAAATATGTAGGTATATAAAAAGTGTGGTAGGACTTGTATGGCGCAGTGTGTTGTGACGTCACAATACTCTATAGTTATCACTGCTGTTATACAATGACTATAAATTGCTCTCATTTTGATTCCAGTCTTCCATAAGTCTTTTAAAAATGAGATTTGCAAGTAAAGGAAATTGTCACGCTTTGACCTTGAATGAATACAAATGCCATGAACTCACTGGGGTCAGGTTTGATGGGCTTGACTCGACCGATCAGGCCCGGCAGGTAGTCAGTCTTCCTAATCTGCTTGAAGAACGGGTGATTTAGCAGTTGAGTCGCTGATGGTCGCTTCTCTGGATCTCTGCATGTGTCAGAGAGAATAGCATTAAGTAATATTACCAGGCTTCATTCAATAAAAATCTAGGTATGATTATGGAGACTAATTTTTAAAATACCATCACGCCTGTATTCCCCGAAAGGATGGGCAGAGGTGTACTAATGTATACCCACAGTTCATTGGTATGATTAGGTCTGATATAATAGGGGACGAGCCTATTGCCATTAACCGGGCACAAATCCTAAACTCCGAGCTGCTACTTAGAATTTCATAGGAAATACCAATAACACTGCTCGACCTGGGAATCGAACCCAAGACAAGGACGTAGCGGTCGCGCTCACAACCATTGGACTTACAAGATCAATTCTGATAGTATACTTACTGATGAAAAAAAATAGGGAATAAATATAATGACCACCAAATTTAGTTAATTGATCACCAAAAAATTGGTTTAGGTTAGGTTAGAACTTATTTTGGTAATCATTTAGTATTTTTGGCAATATAAAGTGATTTTTTTTTCGAAACATTTTATTAGATTTGGTGGTTAGTTAAACATAAGCCAAAAAAATATATTAATACTCTATGCACTATGTTTGTTTGTTTTACTATAAAGGCAGAATAGTATTCAGCTGTTTGTGTCCAGCTTGGTTATAAATTAGATACGCTCCTACTTTAATGTTGTAATTTCATAACTTATTAAATACTAGTGACACGGCCGCGGTTTCACCCGCGTTGCCCCATTCCTAAGAGTCGTAGCGTAATATTAAATAGCTTAAAACCATCTTATTAAAAAAACCTGCATCAAAGACAAAATCCGTTGCGTAGTTTTAAAGATCTTAGCATACATAGGGACAGACAGACAGACAGCGGGAAGCGACTTTGTTTTATACTATGTTGTGATTGAAGACTTATTTTAGTGAAGGAAAAATTCCACTGTGGGCAGGATTCGAAGCTGTGTCTTCTGGTTTAATGCGCCAGACGCTATGACCACCTCTCCTTCGCTAAAATAACTTTATAATCTTAGCATGGAAAATGCAAAAAAAAGAAATACCTACAAAAATATAATTCAGAATGGGAAGCGTTTAGATCCTATTAACTTTTTAAATGATTAAGTGTAATTCTGTATCCTTAATAAATTGAATGATACAAATGGGATGTACCTCTGCAGCGCCATCTCGCTGAGGTGGTGGAAGGTGTCGGAGAGCTTCCGGGCCGCGTACACGTGGCGCAGGCGCGTCGCCGCGTCCGCGCTGTCGCCCACGCCGCTGTCCGCGTTGTACAAGCCTGCCGGGCGCACTCACTGACACTACTGACCTCACTGCACTTACTGTCCCGATAACAAATCCCTCGACAGATTTGCTTACTACATATAGGATTTTGACATTAATTGTACCGTGCGAGAGCCATGCTTCGGGATAAATGGGCACGCTCGACCGGAGTGATACCATGGCCTCACAGAAAACCGGCGTGAAAGTTCCTTACGTTGTGTTTCGCCGAGTGAGTGAGGTTACTGGAGGTCCAATCCCCTTTTAAAACGCAGATGTCTGAATTAATGCGAATGTTCCTCTGATGCTGATGCAAATATCCGCAACACCCCTAGTCTGTACCTATGGCCAAAGCCATGCCAGCCAAGGTAATGGAGATTAACGGATCTCGATGACCGTACAGCTATCAGTTTGTCAAAAATCGACGGATAATGAAAGCTTGGTAAGGTTTTATGGTAATACTCACTCTTCATCTCGGTATCATCAAGGCAGGGCTCGGGGAAGGTGGAGCAGTCGAGCAGCTGCGGCCGGCTACCACGGACCTTCTCTGTGAACATCAGCGTGGTCGGCACCTCCGCGAACGGCACCGCGCCGTTGGCTAACTCGCAGCAGAGCACGCCCAGGGAATAGATGTCTGATTTTTCGTCGTAGCCTTTGAGATTCTGGAAGAGAAGCGACGTAATAAGAAACACCGTTTATATGTTATTTTGGGAGGCTTCTATGTCGTTATAGGACGCCGGAAAAATCCCAAATGATTTCTCTCATGAAATTATATACAATGGATTGGTTTATTAGAAAAACCATTCCATCCATTACATTGGATGAAATAGTTCTTCCGATGTAAATGAGCATAAAACTGTTTTAATAGCATTTGTAAAATTTTACGGAAGTGTTCCCTAGGCAGAAACTGCCATCTTTTCTATTAGTATTTTTCTGAACAGAGTTCGAGTAGGATGCCAGGCAGGGTCTCCGCCTTTGAAGGGTCATAGTCAATCATGGTCATGGCGAAAGTCACGAATCGCATGGCCGTGAATATAGGGTATGAGAAGCCAAGTGCGGTGTTAACTGGGCACAAGTCCGACATACTGTGCCACCTTCAAGATGGCACGAAATCCATGAAGACTTTCCGCACTCCCAAAAAAAGGTTTAATCCATATGAGGTAAGTATTGTGGTGAGTATAGACCTATATTTGACATTTCAAAAGTACCTTCCTGAAATAATGTCCTAATAAAACTGTAGAGTGTTGTAGTGTAGGTGTAGGTACCTGTTCTAGCAGCTCGGGGCTGAGCCACATGAGGTTGGTGTTGTCGTGGTCGGGCGGCGGCAGCTGGTGCAGCGTGCGCTGGCGCCGGCCGCGCAGCACCAGCGACGCGGCGCTGCGCAGCCCCGACAAGCGCACGCCGCCGTCCGCGCCCACCAACACGTGGCTCGCACGAACACTCCTAAATAACAAAAATGACCATCAATGGACGTGGGGCGTTTGGGGGTTGAACCCGTGCCCAAAACAACTACCTAGTTTAAAATAAAAATTCCTGTCTGCAGCTCTGGCACTATTTAAAAATCTAAAACATTGACTCGATTGAAGATCTAGTACAGAAAAAAAACATTAATGTTTGTAATGTAAAGTGTAAAGTTCATCCATAACTAATGTAATCTATACAAATTATAGTTCTACAGGGCGAAATATAGTCATTTATGATTACGAGTATAAACAATAATGGTGGTATACCTACAATTTTAAATTGAACTGAACTTTAAGTTACTATGTATCAGGCTCGTTGTGGATGCAACATTTTTTAATCTGTAATAATTTTGACATCCCCGGATGCGTATGCGCCTATAATAATTTTGACATCCGCGGATGCCGATGCTATTTCAGGATTTTTTAACATATTTCAAGTTTAACTACATAAATAAATGAAAATGAAAAAAAACAAAGCCTTAATCTTATAATCGGCATTATTTTACAGCAAGTTAACAGCATCCGAGATCACACTGGACTCAAAGTTGTACATTGATGTTCATATAGATAATATTATTAATAAAGCCTATCAGATGTATCGTTTCGTCATGATATCCCCTTACGCCTTTAAACGCCCAGCCACATTTTCACTTCTGTATAAAACTTTAATTCGTTCTGAGCTAGAATACGCAGTTCCGATTTGGTGTTCTCTTTATGACAAATACACAAAACGGATTGATATGGTCCAGAAAAAGTTCTTGCGATCCATGAACTACAACATTTTTTTCATTCCAAAGTGTCATATTCTGAATTATTAAAACGATATAAACTATTGAGCTTGGAATCTCGACGCATCCTACTTATGGCCATGATGCTACATGGCATATGTAATAATAAGTTCGACTGCATTCATTTATTACCAGTTGTTTGTGCTATATTGTACCCAGAATATCAAAGTGGCGTGAGGTGCGCGTCCCGGTTGTTCCAGATCATAAAGTGCAGAACTAATGCCCGGGCACCTCTCCACCGCCTGCTGAAAACTTATTCTAATAGATCTGGACATATTCACATCTCGCACATTAAATTTAATCAAATGGTAATTGAGTTGCTTAGTACGTGATAGTAGGCTATTAAATAATAACCCAAATTGCTTCATTTGAAATCACGCAAATTTGTTTTTTATTTTAATGATTATGTGGCAGATATTAGTGTGGGTTACATGTTTACCTAGTTTTGTTTCAAAAATTATGTAATACTTTTGTGAAATATGTAACCATTTTATGTCCCAATAAAGAAAAATAAAAATAAAATGAACCCCTGCTTATATAATAATGATAACAAATAGGCAGTTTACATTTATGTAAGTTATATAAATGTTTTTTACCGTAAGATCTTTTTATGTTATGTTGTATATATTATTTATTTAATCATATTTCGAGAAAAAATTTAAAATAGTTTTTAGACTTACTTATTAGCATTTTGTGTCAAGTTTTTTATTTAAAGATTCTGTTATTAAATAAATTAAAATATTGGTCAATAATAATATATAGTAATATTGCAGCCTTTTTACTTATAAATCGGCAAAAGCTCTGCCTCTATTGATTTGGATGTGGATGCAGATGTCAGAATTAATGTGCAAATATCTGCAACACTCCTACTATGTATAATAACATGGGAGCTTAAGGCATTTCATGGGGGTTTGAGAAACCTAATGGCCATAAGCTACAAGTTGATTTTATTATTTTTACTTACCTATGAATATACAATTGTTTGTGCAAATACTGTAGAGCCTGCAGTGTATCCCTTAATACAATGGCACAGGCAAGTTCAGAAAGCCCCTCTTGAAAGTATCTGTCCAAGATGTCCCGACAAGAGCCGAAGGTCATGAGAGGAGACACCACATACAGCTCCCGGCCATGAACAAAGGATGTCAGGTATGGCAGTATATTTACATGCTGCAGCTCTTTCCGTGTAAGAATGTCTTGCTGAAAGAGAGATAACATTTAGGCAAATTACTTGACCAATGAATGAAAGGGATGACCTATGCACTGTCACACATCAGTGTTTTAGCCATCTCTTTCTTCTTTCTAGATGTTTGCTGGGTTTTGTAGGTGAGTAAAATTAAATGTTTAGTCTGTAATTGCAGTTGAGAAAACTATTTACACTCTCTAATCAGACACATTACATAGAAGATTGAAGGTTGAATATGATAATTGATTGTATTCATTTTTTAGACAATTATAATTAATTTTAAAGCAATTGGTATTGGTAACATTAAAGCTTATAATATGTATAGGTTTAAATACTACTACTAGACTTTAAAACTGACTGTGATTCTTTGAGTTTTTTTCAGGGGTTCTTCTCAGAGGTTGTCAGAAGACATGACAATATTTAGTATTTTAAAATTTTTAAATCTTGATCTAAGAGGTGTCTTTAAAAGATTTATTTACATAAATAAATATAATTTATACTCTACAGTAACTGGTCAGTGTACCACAATTATGACAAAATTTATATCTACTATTGTAAGTAGGTACTTATATATTTAATATCTGATAAGGTTAAGGTATGGGTGCCCTTTAGAAGCCCTTGATTGACCTAGAAACTGAAATACATAAATGTTAAAAAAATATATAGGAAATATAGCGTTCGTTTAAGGTGAGCTGAAACTTCTTTGGGCGTTACGCATCAGAAAGAGGAGAGAAACATATAAATACGATTGTTTTACTAGGTAATGTTTTGTACCTGTATCAAACTGGCGTTTTCCTTCGTTTTGTCAACAAAATACCTTTTGATGGCGACATTTTGATTGCTCGGCTTGTACAGGGCTGAGTAAACAACCGCTACGCCTCCGCAACACTCTGTTATTATCGAAGTTAGCTGATAGTCATTGATATCAGGGTTGAACATTTTATTTCGATAGAAAATTCTAAGCAAAATTTGTAAACAACAATAATCTAACACTCCCTTTGTCAACAACACATAATGATAAGTTTTATAATTTAAAAATTGTATTTATTAAAATGACTGTGTTGTATTAAAGTAAATATTTCACAAAATAAAATCGGTCAATGTTTTTATTGTTTGACAATAGTTGCGCTCCAGATAACTGAACCACGTTAGGATTATGTTTTGTAGCATGATACATATATTTTGAACACGATCGATTTTTATTTTAATAATATATTGAAATTTAATATTATTAAAATAAAAGAAGTTATTTATTATTTAAAGACATTAATTATTAACTAGAATGTTAGGCCATGTAAGAAGTTACTTTGAAAGTAATACACTTATTTTTGAAATATTACACTATTTACATCAAACATTTTTTTAATGTACCATACGTAGTGTAGTGTAGTTATTGTGATTTTATTAGGTACTGGAACGCTCCCGGTAAGTTTTGACAGCTGACAAATCGTTGTAGGGTAGCCAATAAGAAAATCTGATTTCTTCGATACTGCAGAAGGATTATTTTGTTCTACCCTCAGTTTAGTTTTAATCTCCTGTTTTAAAGTATTTCAAACCTGTTGATGTTTGTAAAAATATTTTAAAGTAATTAGATCCTGTTGTTGTTTGTAAAAATGTTTGGGACTGGTTATGGACTCTGAGACTTAATACAAAATTGAACGAGTGACGGTTAAACTGTGGGTTCGAGATTTACGAAATGGGTTCTTTCCGCAAGAAAGGATTGGGATATCAGAATGAGGTAAGTTCTTGTTGGTACAAATCTCTAGCAGTAGGAGGGCACGATAGTGCGTCCGCCAAGACGCGATAAAAAACCCAGCGCAGTACCTACAGTTGGTCCTTTTCTCTAAGCAATTCCGATCGATAATGTATGACCAATCCTTGCTGTGTCCGTGTTTTCTTTAATATTTCATTTTGTTTACGGGGCGACTTTGAATTCATTAACATCCTTTTAGCTTAATTTTACATTATACTTCTATACATCTATACTTATAATAAATCTGTAGAGAGGTCAATTCTGTACATGAAATATATTTCCAAAATAACTATCAGCGGGTGATTAGTGATCGATACTGACGCCAAAAATGCAATCAGTAAAATTTTTGTCTGTCTGTCTGTCTGTCTGTATGTTCGTTATAGAAACAAAAACCACTCGAGGGATTTCAACGAAACTTGGTACAATTGTTCTTCATACTCCTGGGCAGGTTATAGTATACTTTTCATCACGTTACGATCAATAGGAGCAGAGAGGTGAAGGGAAATGTTGGGAAAATGAGTGATTCATGAGAAAGGTTTCAAGCTATAAAACATCACGCTACAACCTTAGGAACGGGGCAACGCAGGTGGAACCGCGGGCGAAGAACTAGGGAACAAAGTAACTATTCCACGCGGACGAAGTCGCTGGCAAAAGCTAGTCAGTTTTATATGTGTAGATGTGTAATACGTTACTTTGTGAGTTTGTTAGTATATAGGGTTAATATTAGGAACGAATGATTCTATTCAATTTTTTTAAAATATTAATTAAAAAATTTTTGAATAGAATCATAATAGGTAAGTACCTCTACATAAAGACAGTTATTCCCAAATGATACATAAGCAGTTATTTCAAGATTGCACCTTTGGTATAACGGTTAAGGTGGTCACCTTGTCAGTACAGTGTGTTGTGGGTTCAATTTCCACTCAAGGCAAACATTTGTGCGTTCCACAAATATTTGTTTCGAGTCTCTGTGTACTTTGGGTCCGTTAATTATATGTTTGTAAAGTCAGTTGTATTGCTAGAGGTTTAACCTACAGGACGCCCGAAATAATAATGGGCGTCTGAAGTTACACGTAATTTGGTTTTGCCGTGAATATAAGTAAAAACTCGGTGTAAAGACAGTTGAGGTCTTTCGCATTCGTAATTATTATCCTTACTGATTTCCATATTATTAATTTTAGAGCTGCGCGGTTGTTCGGAACGGCAAACTTCAGACGCGCACTGTTATAAGGCGCTTGTACGACCGCCGACGATGAACGAAAAGCGAGTAGAGCTAGACACTAGAAACGAGTTGGCGAGCAGCGGAAGCGAGTGGGAAATTTCCATAGTTCCGATTACTCGCGCGATTACTCCCAACGAGAAAAGAGCGATGTGAAAGTTTGTTCCAAGTAACTATGGATGAGTTTTTTATTGAATATGTCCGACAATATCCCTTTCTTTGGGACACAAAACTGAATTCATAACAACATTTTTTTTCTAAAAAGTTTACTAGCAATGTGGGTCGCACATTACTAGTATTCTTGTTAACCCCTCGTGCTAAGCTAAATGCTTGTGTTACGAATGGGTTCACGTCGGTAGTGCAATGGGTGGGGTTCAAACCGACAACCACATAATCGCAAGTCCGACGCTCTAGCCATTAGGCTATCGCCGCTTATTTTAACCCTCGGCGTGAGTTCTGTAGCCTTAGCACGAACAACTTGCGAAAAAGTATTCGTATCGTCACGATAGAGGCGCTGGTCCATATCTCATACAAATTGGTCTCCATGACGATACGAATACTTTTTCGCAAGTTGTTCGTGCTAAGGCTACTGACTGCCTAGCGAGTATCGCTGAGCAAGTATCGCTGAGCGAGTATTATCTTTGATAGCTCTTGTCGCTCAGTGACAAAAGAATCCTCGTCGGAAGTGTAAACAGTCAGGGTCAGCTATTAATATGTGCATCTCTTTTGTTTACACGGAATGTATATCTGTTGTACGTTTCTTGAGCGAGAAAATAGCCGATAGTAAGTCGCTTCCTCGCCGGCGGTGGAACAACTGCCTTACGGGAGTACAATCTGGTGCATGTTTCATTTCGGTACGCCGTCTAGTAACCGAGTTATACCTATCTAGTAAGTAAATCCTTTTGGGATGCGAGTGAAACAGCAACAGCTATTGTAGGTATGACGATGACTGATATAGGCAGGTATGCGTACCGTCAGTTAGGACAGGTCAAATCAAAGCTGCTATGGCTCTTTCTTCAAAAGGCCTGTTCAGATATTGCCCAACATCATAACACTCACATCATATCTGATAAAACTACTACTTCTGGCTGGACTTTAAGAGATCATCATTCTCTGAGTTTGTTTGGGCATTTCTTTTCAGAGGTCGTCAGTTGAAATGCCGGCGCCATCTAGGTAAAATAATTTAAAACATCGACTTGTAAAAGTATTCTTAAGGGATCTATTTACAGAGATAAATATTATTTCATTTCAGGTATAAAAGCGAGATTGTTTTCTGAGACTTTTGCAATATTTGAAATATTAAAATAAACTAGTGTTAGGATTTTACCGCGTCAAACTGTCACATTAACAAGTCCCGACGTTTCGGAATCTCCCGTAAACGGGTTTTATTTTTATAAAAGCGGAATGTCACTTAAGTAATCACGAAGTCTCAAAAACAATAAAGACAATCTTGGTATGTAGGTAAGTTGCTTAATAAAGTGTAGAAATCTGCTAAGAAAAGAATTGTGTAAATTCCCACGGGAGTTTGGCAAACACGAAACCAATGCGGGTAGCACCCCGAGGAATAGCTACTTTATTTATAAAGTCAACTTCCATCGTATTTCGTCTTTACATTTCGGTTTGGGGAAGTGCAATGTCCTGTCGGAACTACGAAAAATTCTCGGAGTAAAAATTTAAAGGCACGCAATGTGACTGCAGTGCGGTTCAACAAAAATGTCTAGGCAGTAGGTACACACTATATTACGGGTAAACAGCTCCATGTGACGATCTTGGGAGCTTGCTAGCAAATACGACCCTAGGTTTTGCGATATACGTGGGTAGAATACTTGATTTTTTACGTAGACTGTACAATGTACATAATTTATGTTTATACTGCAGCGCTATATTTTAAAAGTACCAAAATAACGTCCAATTTTTTTATCTGATAGGTAACTTAGTAGATTTCAAAAAAATATAGGACTTTATTCAGGCAAAAAAAACTTAAAAAATCATCATCATCAATCCAATACAATTATTGTCCTGTTGTTAGTCACGGGTCTCCTCTCTAAATGAGAGGAATTAGGCTATAGTCCACCGTGCTAGCGTAATGTGGGTTGGCAGACTACACACGCCGTCAAGGAAATTTCTTATTTTATGGGATAGGGGGCAAGCGAGCAGACAGATCGCCTGATGGTAAGTGATTACCGCCGCCCATGGACACCTTCAACACCGGAGGAGTCGCAAAGTGCGTTGCCGGCCTTTTTAAAAAGGGGCTTGAGCCTCCGGTTTCCTCACTCACTCAGCGAAACACAACGTAGGTAAGCGTTGTTGCCGCGGCTGTGGTATAACTCCGGTCGAGCCAGCGTGGCGGTCTCCTCACGATGTTTTCATTTACTCTGAACGTGTCCAAGTGTTCATCACCATCTTGGAAGCCACTGTCACAATTTATTTGGGGTTGACCGTCAACCCCGTCAACCGTTGACATAGCATGTCCTGTTAGCCGTCACCTCATCATTCACTCCCTTTTCCATTGTAACATGCTTAACACAATCCATCTTTTCTTTGCATGTCTTACCGTTCCGTTCCGACCCTTGTTTTGGTATTTTTGATATGGATATGATATGGCGACCTTTTCTTAACAATGGAACGATATAAACGGTTGTACAGTACCCCCGAGATAACGCGCGTGTGATGTAAGCTGTTGCGAACAACCGCACAGGTCAAATAACTTTGTTACGTGTTCTTATGGTAAAATATAGAAACCAGTAAGGGCAATATTCAGGAATGCGAAACAATTACGTCTTTAAGACTTTTTTTTAATGCTTACTAGCTACCTGGGTCGCACATTACTAGTATTCTTGTTAATCCCTCGTGCTAAGCTAAATGCTTGTGTTACGAGTGGGTTCACTAATGGGCAGGGTTCGAACCGCCAACCACATGATCGTAAGTCCGTTCCGGTGAAACACTAACTGAATCTAAATAATGTTTACTCAAATTATACACCTGAAAATGACCACCGAGAAATTTAGAAAAATCGCGTCACGTTCACGATAAGTCATACATTACACAAATATCATCCGAATATCGCGTTTCTGCATGACACTTCAAGGTTATTATGGTTTATTTTTACCCTTTACCACGACTTTACGTACCTAATATCAGTTTACGGTTCTTGTATTTGTTGAAAATATCGTTTTAAACGAATATCGAGATACACCTATCAGGCAAGTTATGCTTGCAAAAGCGGCGGCGGAAAGGGAGAGAGAATTATCCACCTCTCTTCCGTTCCGCAGCAGTCACACCGTGCGCTGCGCGCTCCAGCGCACGGTGAAACAGATCTCCAGTAACCTCCATGAGCTGTGGCCTGTGGGCAGCTGACTTGGGGAGTCCACCACCCGACCAGACAATGGTCCCAGTAGGCGGCGCGCGCCTTCCAGTAGGAAGCTAGGAGAGGCCTCGCGGTTTGATAGGATCCGTTGGGTGCATAGGACCATAACTTGTCGTGATCGTGTTGAATGCCATGAATCTTATGGCCATGGCTATAGGGCAAGGGGAACTAAGTGTGTTTTTTTGATGCACTCAATATACGCAATAAGCCAGCAATTTTGGGTCAATTTTGGTAAGAAGGATGCCATGTATTGAACTTAAATTGCAGATTCTTGCCCTATATCCCTGTAAACTCTGAGTCGTTACTGAGAGGTTTACTGAAAAATCTGGAAATCTAATCTAAGACCTAGCCGTCATGTCACTAGATCAGGTGCGTTTATGCATCCAGAGCCAGACCAATGAGGTAATGTATTCTCTATTAAAGAGTTTCTGACAGATTTATATCTCTGCAGGGCAAACATTACAGAGCTAATGCTGCATTTTTAACCGCCATCAAAAAAGGAGGAGTTTCTATACTCGAAGCATGGCTCTCTCACGAAAAACATTTTATGTATGTTCATGTACATATTTTCGTCGGTTGGGGACCGATTCCAATAATTATTTTTTATATGAAAGAGTAGATATACTCTCAAGGTGGTCCCATTCAAATTTAGTGAAGATCTGATCACAAAATGACAATAAAACGTACTGGACGAATAAATTAAAACATCGTCTAGGTACTTACGTAAAATTCTACTCGCTACTCAAAATGTTGAAATAAAATAACTTTTAACGAAAATGAAAACAGTTTCGGAATACGGTGCCTTCGATTTGGTGAGTTATTTCAATCGGATCCCTTGATCTGATCCCCTGCTGGTTATAATTGATTTAATTCCTGTCTGATACACTGTAAACTTTGTAATTCCAGTCTGATCCCCTTACTCTTTTTGACAGGTAAGTACAGTCAAGAGAAAAACATTTGTACATCTAAAAAATATTTGTTTTTATTTGTTTAGAATCGTCACAGGCTATCAGGCATTTAGTCTTGATTGATTGGCTACTTCGGAATCGTTAGACAATGGCCGAGATGATAATAATGTAGCAGAATGCACACCCAGAATATTACAGGTAAAATAGGTTTAGGTACTAAGCGAAGTCTTCTTGCAGAAACGAGACGTTTTAATCATAAAAACGCTCTCCGGTTATGATCCAGGAAAAGTTGGTTAATTTTAATAATATCAGGGAGAAGTTAAAACATTTTAAAATAAAGTATTATAAAGTTAACTACCTTTTTACTTATTAGTCTAGTGGTCTCAAGCGCGACTTCTACAAGAGGTTCTGGGTTCGTAAGTCGAGTAAAGTGTTACTGAGATTTTCTGTGAAAATTCTCAGAAGAAGCTCGGAGTTTAGATTGGGAAATAGGCTCGCCCCCTATTACGTAGGACCAAAACATTCTGGGGAACTGTGTGTGTACATTAGTACACCTCTGCTTAACCCTTCGGACGAGTAAAGTATGATGTTGATTATTGATTATTATAAGGTTATGTAAGATATATTTATTTTAATTTAAAAATTCTATATTTTTTAATTTATTTATTCTATATTTATTTTTTTGCACGCAAAATCCGTTTTGTCGTGGAGTTGCAGAAAATAGCCCGGTATACCAAGCTATATTTAGCAAAAATATGTTTAAATCGACAGTTAAAGTAATGCATAACACGAAAGAAACACGGTTTTGCTGCATTGAACTGGACTAACGAAGTGTAGATACAATTAGCACACTTAAAGCTTCTTAATTGCAACGTGTATTACACACTTAATATTAAACTGTTTATTGATTCCGCCACGCCATTTATTAGACCTATTTTAGCAAAGAATCATAAGAATTCGTCTTATGCAGCGTGTGGGTGAACATTTAGTTAGCATTGCCAAAAAGTAGTCCGCCCGCCCAGAAATATCGGCATCGGCCATCCCGCACCAACGGACGGCATGCAAAAATTTACAATCCACTCAATAAAAAGTCGTAATTCCTATATATACATATACTGGCTATACCTACTTATATGTATACATCTCGGATACGCTTTATACGCGATGTACTCACTGCTATATAAAACCGGGGAGAGAGCCAAATTCTAAATATAAATGTGGCCGAATAGAGCCGAACGCCTCCGAATCCGCCCGCCCGCCTCAGTCCAACGCTAACTGCCGCTCCGACATTCCCAAACCATCGCAACCGAACGCGCGGTAACGAAACGTTCACTTGGTAAGGTCACACCGTATACGGCATTCGACGGTACACACGAAAAATTTTCAAATTCCTAATTTGGAACGCGTCCGTGAAAAATACAAAATCCAGTGAATTTGAATACTCTAATATCGGTGTTTGAAGTGACAGTGTTGTGGACATTTGAACGTTGTTCTCTGTTACCGGTAACGTAGTGATTATACTATAGTTTTCAGTTTTTTAAACTGTTTGAGATTTAACGTTTTACTAACAGCGGTTTACCCGGCGACTCGCTTATCGCTCTGGAAGCGAGAGTATTGAGTTTCAATATGTCCGCCTGCCTGTTCCAAAATTATTTTCTCCGTCATTCCTTGTGTGTTGCTTATCGATGTGATTTTTGCTTCATTTTTTGTTAATTGCACCGGTCGCTTTCTAACCTCTAAATTTGTTGTTAACTACTCTTGTTTTGATTGCATGTGTAGAAATGTAAAATTTAATGCATTTCTTCCAATATGGGTGTGCTCTTCCCCGCATTGCGCCTAAGTACCTTATAGGTTACTCGGGACGCCGGTCTGAGTCTATAGTCTAGACACAACGGAGGCTGACCGTATTGATTTTTCCCTCCCAGCATCTTGTTGATTTGTTATGTATCTCTTCTTCCTATTAAGTTCTCATTTCTTTTAGAAAAAGCGAAGCGAAATGATGGATGTACAGCATGGTGTTTTTCCTTCTTCAACTTGATTAATATTTAGAGCATTTATTAAAAGTACTTAGCATATCAACTAAGCATTTTCTGGTATCAGTGTCAATGAAGATCTCCTAATTGATGGAATGGTATCTAACGTCTTATTCTGCTTAATGTATGTCTGTGTTTATGCTTTAAAAAAGTGTACGTGGCTCGAGATAAGTCTGCGAAGAAAAATATGTCAGTCGTACATACGCATTTGATTTGACTTTTAATTTAAGAAATAAAGATTTTCTTTAAATCATTACCTACTTTTAAAATTAAAAGTGATTCAGAGGCACCCAATGATAAAATGAAACTTGACATAATATGACGTAATAATATTATATATATTTATAACCAACATTACAAATTAATTTATGTATGTATAAACCGACCATTTAATTAATGGAAGAAATAATTTAAATTATAAAAATAAATATTTTTGTTTGTTTGTACGTCCTATGATTCTATATTATTATTTTATTAGATTACGGTGAAACTTGTTAAGTGCGCGCTCACAAAGGCTTTTGACAAAGAATACCCATAGAAAATGAGATTGTGTACGTAGACTTCCGTACATTTTAAATATTAATTGCAATTTTAGGTTATTTTGACAGCACGTTTCGCGTAGTGGCTGCGCTTTCGGCTTCAGCGCCACGAGCTGTAAGTTCGAACCCCGCTCTAAACAAATATTTGTGTCACCTACATACAGGCAGGGTTTAGGCTTGTGTATATGAAAAAAATGTGTATGTAAATGCACACAGGATACTGGAGACATACAACCTTTACCGAAGTGTATTGGGTTTTCCTACAAAAATCCCCGTAATAACTTGGAGGTTGAATTCGTGCCCGGTTAATAAATCGGAATAGGCTCCCCACATACAGGAAATATGGGTATACATTAGTACACCTCTGCCTAACCCTTTGGGGAATACAGGCGTGGTAGAAAGGTAATAAAAGTACGAAATTGGTTTCTCTCTTCACCTTGTGATCGTACCGAAGCATCAAGACATTTATGTTGTGTATTGTAAAACAAACAGAGCTTGTTAAAAAACACATCCTCACAGAAGTTTGAAGATCCATTAGAATGTCGTAAAGCGGTCTTTGATCACTTTATGTGCGTTTTAGTTAAACGTCAAGTTTATTTCGGTACCTTAGTGTCTTGTAAATGATCCCTCAGTAATAAGTTTTATGGGTAGTATTCAAAAGTTGTTAAATTACGTAAGTTTTTCTCGTCAAACATAATAGAAATATGTTAATGTAGTATCACGCCCGTATGGGTAAGTCAGAAGAGTAGGGGTTCGAACATTATAATTTAACAAATCATTCTTCTCATCATTGTAGTTCTCTCTTTCATAGTTCAGATTGTTTTTATTCTTGTCTTATTGCTTGATGACAGTGGTGTAGTTTAAGTTTTCATTATCTTAATTGTAGTTTTAAACATCTGTATTCTTAACTTTGGGATGAAGTTAATGACGTTCTAATATTTTTCAAATACTCGTATTCACCTAGTACTTATAGCTGATGTACATCCAGTACAGCTAAATGGAGCTGGCATGTTTAGTGCCCATGCAATACGGGGCGAACCTATTGCCATTAACCAGGCGGGAAATCCAAACTCCAAGCTGCTTCTGAGAGTTTCATAGAAAAACCCAATAACACTGCTCGACGGGTTCAAATTAAGAGCTTCACTCGACACCTTCAAGTTAAGAGTTAGAAAGCTTCAAATTAAGTGCCGAAGTGGATCGTTATACCGAAATAAATCTTAATTCAAACACAATTTAATCAAATTTAATATTCGTGTAAAACTGGTGTCATATCTAGGTATGTAAAAAAACTCCAAGAATTGCTCCAACACGTTAAGGATCCGGCGGACGATTCATTGCCGTTACAATCGTAATACCAAAATAAATCGTAATTCAAACACAATTTAATCAAATTGACTTACTATTCAGATTCCGATACCGTTAATCTAGGTTCCTACGCTGCCATTTCGTCCAAAACACTTCACTGGAAATAAATGTAAGCAAATGCAATTTTTGATATCTTCACGAAGTTTGGAACGATTTTCCTTTCTTTTATTTCCAGTGAAGTAGTTGCAGACGAAATAGTACGATGGAACCTAGATTAATAGTATCCAAATCCGAATATTAACATAATTTGATAAAATATTGTCTGGATTATGATTTATTTTTGTATTACGTTTTTGTGGGCAATTCAAGCTTCGCCGGACCCTTATGAATCTATGTGTTTTAGAGACACGCAAAATTTAAAGAAACTATTCCACTTGGTACAAGTCAACGGGCCTAGCTACGACGTTTTTGGCTTAACAAATGTAGAGTGGATACAATTGTATTACCTATAACTTTTCAGTTTTTCAGTTCACCACGTGTCTTTTCATTTTGATAGGCGTCGCCAAGCCGGTAGTCACGCGAATTTGCTATTACGGTCGCTTTTTTAGGCTGTTTCTTTCATGTTACTGTCTCGATATTCTTCACTGAAAAAGTCGAGAAAATTCTAAGATGCATACTAATATCATAATTTCTTTTATCATAATGGCTTATTAAAGTAATTGAGAATGTGTGGTTCTCTCACGGCGTTGGAGAAAATCCTAGTAGCAATGTTTGAAAGTTATTTTAAAATGTTTATTTTTGACTTATTTTTATGGAATAGGAGGGCAAACGAGCAGACGGATCCCCTGATGGTAAGCGATTACCGCCGCCTATGGGCACCCACAAGTAGCAAGGCGGTACCAACACCTCCAACACCGTGACTCCTAAGTCACAAGTGCGTTACCGACCATTTAAAAGGGGATTGGGCCTCCGGTAACCTCACTTACTCGGCGAAACACAACGTAAGCGTTGTTTAACGCCGGTGACAGCGTACAAGAGTAAGAAGAGTTATGAATGGAAAGGAATTGTAACTACTTACATATAATTATTGCATTCTTTTTAACCCCCGAAGAAAAAAAGGGGTGTTATAAGATTGTAGTGTGTATCTGTGTGTCTGTATGTTCTATAGTAGCGCCCAAATGAATGAACCGATTTTGATTCAGTTTTTTGTTTGAACAGTTACTTGATCGAGAGTGTTCTTAGCTATGATTTAAGAAAATCTGGCTAGCCGTTTAAGATTATCACCTCCTTTCTGGTTCATGAAGGGATGGGCGCAACTTCCACAGGTCTGATCGTCTTGAAATTTGGTATCCTGTTACTTCAATGATATTGCAAGAACATGTCATGATGCTGCGGGGGTATCTTATATTTTAAATTTAATGTTATCATTATAAAATCATTGTGGAAATTTTGTCAATTCTTTTGTATAATATCGATAATTAGATAAAATAGATAATTCTGGGGAAGTGTATGCAACACTTCTCCAGAATAATTAGTGCTTATTATCGCGTGTCAAGGTTGCATCAGTCATTAGATCATTTGCGATTCGAGTGTAATGAGTGTTTATGACGAGCAACCCAAAATAAACGAGGCGCCAACGTAGTGTGATTACGATAATCATACTGCGAACTGATTTGGACTTAGAGACTTCGTTTTCTGGAAATAGTGGTAAGCGATAGTCATGACTATCATCATAAATATATCAGCCAACTGGCGACCACTCGCACTGCTCCGTTCCTAAGAGGCGTAGCGTGATGATAGCCCCTATAACTTTTCTCAATAAATGGACTATCCAATAAAAAAAGAATTTTCAAAATCGGTTTAGTAGATCCAGAGATCCTCTACAACCTCACAAACTTTACCTCTTTATAATATTAGTATAGATAAATAGAAGTCCACTGCTGAACAAAGGCCTCCCCCAAAGACTTCCATAAGGACCGGTTATATACCGCCTGCATACATCGACTCCCGATCTTTACCAGGTCATCCGTCCATCTCGTTGGAGATCGTCTCAAACTGCGCTTTCCAGTGTGTGGTCTCCACTCGAGAACTTTCTGCCGCAGCGGCTGTCAGTCCTACGAGATATCTGCCCCTCCCACTGCCACATAAGCTTGCTAATCCTTTGAGCTATGGCGGCAACTTCACTCTCCAACGGATCTCCTAATTTCTCATTCGATCGCGTAAAGAAATGCCAAGCATAGCTCGCTGAGTGACCTTGAGCTTTCTTATGAGATCCATAGTGAGCGACTACGTCTCTGCCATAAGTCATCACTGGTAACACTGGACTGGGTGATGATGTATTTACTATTTCTAATAAATCAAAAATAGAATGAAACACCTATGAGTGTGCGACCCAATTCTCTGTGGTTTTGTTTGGACTGCACCAATATTATATATCATCGGCATGAATTCAGTTTAGCCTCTGATGAATTAGATTAGATCAATAATATGATTCTGAGTATTAGTATGGACGATGCCAAAGGTATGAGGAAGATACCAATAGACAATTCGTCATAGATTTTGAAGATTTGTAAGGGAAAATTACTAGTATTCAATGATAAAAGATATCCATTTCTGTAAATATCTTTCAAAGACACTTTCAAGTATTTGTGTTTGGATTTTTTAGTTAGTAATTACTACTTATGCACCGACATTTCCTAATTGACTATCTCCGAGAAGAAATGCGGAAATAAAACTCGGAGAATCATGGTCTCTTTTAAGGTCCAGAAATAGTAGTAGCAAATATGTTAGCCATGTTTGTTTGTGGCTATAGAATCTACCATTGCGACCTTGGTCGGTCTATTACAATGCAGGGCAATTTCTGAAATGGCCTTTTGAAGAAAGAGCCACAGTGGATTTGAGTAGTTATACTAGTCCCATTTGATGGCATGCATGCATCAGTCATTGTGTGGCTGGACCATATTATAGAAAGCTGAATAACCCGTCGCACGACAATGTCAGGTCGCAGAAACATTTACGTAAGTCACATAAAATTCTTAAAAATATAAACAGACCCTTCTGGCACGTTTGGCAACCGCAAGTCAAATTAATAGTACGAATGAATATTCTAACATTATTTAACAAATCATTCTTCTCATTATAGTAATTCTCTCTTTCATAGTTCAGATTATTTTTATTCTTATCGTATTGCTTGACGACAGTGGTGTAGTTTAAGTTTTCATTATCATAATTGTAGTTTTAAACATCTGCATTCTTAACTTTGGGATGAAAGTAAATGACGTTTTATGTTTCTATGACGTCTAATGTTTTTTAAATATTCACCCGTCTCTTTATCAGATTAAAATATAAGTTATTAGGCTATGAACTAATTTGGTGTGTTATTGTAAAGCTGTGTCTTATGAGACTGAATATTGGTTTCGGTAATCCGTTCTCGTCATAACTGGAATGTTTAAATGAAATATTGTATTATAAATGCGCTCCACACACCACTATCACATTTATTTGGTACAACTGGGTCAGTTTTACTAAAATAACCGTTGAAATAATCACGATTTACGTTAAAGTTTTAATTATTATGTTTTGAAGGTTCAGTTCATTTTTAAATGAAGTTCAGTAGCTTGGCCTACGCTCTGGCAGACTGCCAAGCTACTAGTAACAAGCGCATTGGGCACCACACTGTCACGGATGAAAAATGTGTGTTCTAAACTTCTGATGTCAGTGCAGATGGATTATGCTGTTTGATCGTAATCAAGATGATTTTTCAATACGTCTTCATAACATTTCTAAAGATTTGTTTCTATAATATTTTCGTCTTCATATATCAATCAAATTAATTGGTTTTTCTTTGATTGCCTTATTAGTACTAGTTGTAAAAGTGACTACTGTGACCAGCGTTACGTTTTTCTGTAAAATTCTCACAGAAAAACACTGCCCATTGGTTATATAAGTTAAACACTATTGGCACAGTGGCCGTACCTGGTTCAATTCCGGGTCTGGCTGGTTGTGTATTTGAGGATTTGTGTTTGTGAATGTGGGAGAATATTCTAGTGTGAATAAAAATACAGACATATTATAATTATGGTTTTCATTGTCACAAAGTAGCATAGTCACCATAGATATTAAAGACAAGAGAAATGACGACGAAAGAGTCAAAACTTACATTTGCGATTTAAAAAATGATTTAAATATTCGGTTCGTTATAAGTGATAAAGATTATGTTTCTAATTATTCTTTCCACTGAAGTGGCAAACAAGCTTACGGCCCGCCTGATGGTAAACAATTACCGTAGCCTATGGACGACTGCAACACCAGAAGTGTCGCTTGCGCGTTGCTGACCCTCGTCATGATTATGTGATTTTTACGGTATCAAAGTCAAAAAGTTATATTTCAATAAGACTCATTATTAGAGGTACCTGGTACTCTGAACTATGTGCATAATTTCAAATAGTGTATCTTATAAAGAAGAACCAGCAAGAAACTGTATAACTATATAATATAATATATATCCTATGATAAAATTGTATCTGGCTGAAAATAATATAAGGGGTTTTTTTATGAGCCAGCCAACACAATTATTTTCCAGATTGTTACGTATCTGTAATGTTACAGTACTAGCATTATCTGACCGTGATGATCGATTGAAACGCTTTTTTTTTATGGGATAGGAGGGCAAACGAGCAGACGTATCATCTGATGGACACCCGCAACACCATAGGAGTCACAAGTGCGCTGCCGACCTTTTAAAATAGGATTGGGCCTCCGGTAACCTCACTCACTCGGCGAAACACAACGTAAGCGTTGTTTAGCGCCGGTTTTCTGTGAGGCCGTGGTATCACTCCGGTCGAGCAGGCCCATTCGTGCCGAAGCATGGCTCTCCCACGTAAGAAATATTATTTGTGAATGTAAAGATTTTACGGAATTCGTTGTAAGCTTGCCTGATGAACATAGAGCCATAAAAATATAGGTCACGCGTGCAAAAAATATAATAAAACAATCTTGCAATAAATCCTCATTAGCAAACCAGTGTTGAGTGTAATAAAAATAAAATTTAACAACATTTATTTTTCCGAGAATACGCGTGTAAAAAAAATAAAATTCTTTTTGATCTCTGACCTGTTGCTGTAAAGTTTTATGCAATCATTGTGCGAGATGTAAGATGTACGGGTGATTCAGTAGGCTGTCAAGTCAGTGACCTACTAACCCTGTGATTTATATACTCATACATACCATCACGCCTGTATTCCCCGAAGGGTTCGGCAGTGTACCAATTTACATCTACAGTTCGCCGGTATGTAGTAGCAGGCGAGCCTATTGCCATTAACTGGGCACAAATTCCAACTCTGAGCTGTCAGCTGCTACTGAGAATTTCATAAAAAAAAACCAATAACACTTTGCTCTACTTGGGAATCGAACTCAGGACCATTAGATTAATAAGCGAGTTTTAATGATATTGGTGCAAGTTGTCAGTTTGCTACGGGAGCCTTGCGCGAGTGAGATTCGCGCTTGACCGTCTTTACTTAATTTTTAATTCAAAATCTAAGCTGCTAGCTAACATTTTACATAAAGACCCAATAATCGCTCGACTTGGGAATCGTATACAGGGCTTCTAGCGTAGCGGTCACTTTGAGGACCACTAGACTAATTATTATCTTCCTTTAAAACATCAAATCTTAAATAACTTTTTACCAAGTACGTCGTAAGACATGAAAATTTGTTACATATGAATCGGTTAAGTTTAGATATTTTTCATATTTGACTGCCTCATTAAGTGGTCCTAAGCGTGACTGCTACGCTAGAGGTCCTGGGTTCAATCCCCAGGTCGATCAAAGTGTTATTGGGTTTTTCTATGAAATTCTCAGTAGCAGCTCGGAGTCTGGATTTGTGCCCAGTTAATGCCAATAGGCTCGCCCCCCATTACATGGGACCTAAACATACCCGGCGAACTGTGGGCGTGCATTAGTGTGCCTCTGCCTAACCCGAATTAAAATCTCGAAGCGACGATAGATGTATGTTGTTTTTGAAATTTCAACAATGGGCAAGAAAATTACCAGTGTTAAAAGTTAAAATTGCTATTGTGTTACGTCAGAAAAACGTAATAAAGTTAAAAGAAAAGATACAGAATTAGCCATACATCATGAACTAGATAGGATTTTGGTTCTAATTCCGTCGATTATATCATTGAAACATCGCTGCCAACACACCAGTGTATTGACTCCAGCTGAGATTGACACGGTGATCTAGAAACTAGGACGTTTTAAAGTCTAAAAAAAATTTGATTTTAGACCTGTCAGAAATAAGGAAATGAATTGGATGAAATAATACTTAGATTTTTTTTTATATGTTAGGAGGGCAAACGAGCAGACGGATCGCCTGATGGTAAGCGATAACCGCCGCCCATGGACACCCGCAACGCCAGAGGAGTCACGAGTGCGTTGCCGACCTTTTAAAAGGGGATTGGGCCTCCGGTAACCTCACTCACTCGGCGAAACACAACGTAAGCGTTGTTTAACGCCGGGTTTCTGTGAGGCCGTTGTATCACTTCGTGCCGAAGCATGGCTCTCCCACGTAAAACCAGTTTATTAATCTCGACTGAATTAGATCTAGGTACACTAGTACCTAGATCTCTGACTCTTAGGTACGCGAATATTAGACATTGAAATAAAGATACTTTTTACGTCTTAATGATGTCCAACAGCTCAGTCTACCCGTGATCATGGATGCTGTAAAGGATCCGAAATTAAATAACATCAATATAACGCGATGATTTCAGATCTGCCAGAAATAAGGAAAGAAATTGGATGAAAGAATTCTAACTAAAAATAGTCTAACTTGGACATTTACTTTCAATGTCCACAAATCCTGTTATCACAAAATTGTGCCAGTGAATATATATCACCAGTTTAAAAGGCTAGGTATCCATGAAGAATTAAAAGCAGAATCCTTGCCGGATTCATCTCCATAGGATTAAGTTTTTGGTACCGTGCAACTAATCTCATAACGCTTCATAAATTCTTGTAATAAGGTTAGTTATTTGAAAACAATTCATTTGATTTTATTTAAGACTAGCTATTGCCCGCAGTTTCTCTCACGTCCCAAAAAGATTAACGTAGATAAAATAAGTCCGATTCTAGGCGGCGTATGAAGATGAAACATGCACCAGATTTTAAGTTAAGGGTCCGGCGGAGCGTGAATTGCCCACAAAAACGTAATACCGTAATAAATCGTAATCCAGACAATATTCTATCAAATTATGTTATTATTCGGATTTAGATACTTAACAGTATCTAGGTTCCTACGATCCTATTTCGCTTGCTACTACTTCACTGAAAATAAAAGACCGGAAAATCGTTCCAAACTTGGTAAAGTTATCAAAAATTGCATTCGCTTACAATTATTACCATTGAAGTATTTTGGACGAAATGGTAACGTAGGAACCTAGATTAACGGTATCGAAATCCGAATAATAACAGAATTTGATCAAATTGTGTTTGAATTACTATTTATTTCGGTATTACGTTTGTGAGAGAAATTCGGTCCTCCGGACTCTTAACACTCTTCACCTCTAGGAATACATCGGTGAAAACTGCATCTAATTCAATTCAGTAGTTTTTGCGTGTTGCGCGTACAAACATACAGACAGACAGACAAAAATTCTAAAAATTGATATTTTCCCTTCTGATGCTCTAATAAAGACCCCTATTTTAGTTTTTCTTTAATATCTTTAACGTACAGACATCGGCCTGTTACAATTTTAATAAAGGTATAGATATGTATTAGAAAATACTTCTGACAAGGCATTCATTGCATTTGGTGGTATTCGAGGTATAATATAATATAGAAACCCTCATATTAATATCATAAATGCGAAAGCAACTCTATTTGTTTGTTAACTTAACACGCCTAAACTGCTGAATGCATTTCAATATTTAGTATGAGCTCCATAGCTTCTGCATATGCCGATGCTGACAGGGAACCGGTGTATGTCCCTAACTCCCTGTCTTCAAATTTGTTGAAGGGTGTGAGTAATCGTATAGGTAAAATGTAATGTTAAGAAAAAAAAATTGAGTCTTTTATGGACGTCACTGAAATTGCGACCAGCAATTAGTTGTCAAAGTATGATCTGAAAAATCTATTTCTTTATACCGTGTTTTATTGAATTTTAAAAAAGTTGACTCCAGTCTACACTCCATGACCTACCATAGCAAGCTGCTGTATTCGCTTTGATAATATTTATCGGATTTTCGTATGAAATATATCATAAACACTATTGATTATATTTTTTTGTAACTTTGATGGGTGCCCACGCGCACGCCTACAGCATTTTTATAAATGTTAACATAACATTCTTGATTTACCGAGCTCCTGTTTCATGGGTGAAATGTTTTTGAGTTTATTTTTGTTAATTTGTCAAATCTATAAATAGGTAAATTTTAAAAAATGCTTTCAATATATAACTTTTTTTTTAAATCTCCTTGGTCCATGACGGGATCGATAAATTATGAAAATGTAACGAGTTTAAGTTAAGCTTCGACGAGATAATTAATATGACTTCATAAAAATACTATTCCAAAGCCTGTAATCGCCTGAAGCCCTATTTTAAATAATAAATATGTCATAAAATCCAAAAAGTAAATTTATGTTAATAGCTAATGGACTATGAATGTATAAACATAGACAGGGCCCATTATATTGGAGTCACCTGTCGCCATCGATCATTCAAATTATTTCTAACATGCCATAACAATCGTTGGCATGTTTCTCCAGCTTCTTACATAAGGGGTCTTCACGTTGGCACGGTTGGAGGCCGGCCAGACCCCGTGCATTGCCCAAAGAGTAATTTTTTTGACGTACGCCCGTCTGGCCGGCGGCCATCTTTGACGCCATCTTTGCGTAAGTTCGTTGACTATTTTGTTATGCAAAACGTTTTATTGATCTGAGAGATCTGTATTTATGTTCGTAAAACAATACGAAAATTAAGATAGTGACTAGGCAATGACATTATATAGTTAATAAGAGACACGCTATCATGCTTCAAACGCGAATACTGTGGTCAATGTGTAATTTGTAGTGTGACGGTTGACCGACCTAAGGTGTAGAAGTGTGCTTGACAGCGCTATTGACAACAATAAATTTTAGTTTTATTTATATGTGCCGTCTTGTGCTGCGATACTGCACAAATTATCATACTAAAGTAAGAAAAGAGCATGGAGTATCTTATCACAAGTAAGATATTAAATTCTTAGCTTGCGTACAATTTATTTTATTTTCTTCGTTGCAAATAAAATTTAAAATGAAAGAAAGAGTCAGCGTGTGCCTTATTAGTATGAGAGAAAGGGACCCAATACTTTTCACACGTCACTACATACGGACAAACTAGGACATATCAAATGTGTTGTTATATAAGACAACTGCTTAGTGCTATTTCTTTTTATTTTAGACTGCCTATATCTATGCTCGCGCTCATAAGGAAAGCCTAAAATGTTTAGTTTTATAGGTATGGATGGACATGTAGCGCGACTCAATTTTATATGACATTTACTATGAACATGGCGTATCTAATAGTATTATAACATTGTGATTAGGTAAGTAACATAACACTTTTTTGAATAAATAGTTATTACCGAAAACAGATCAAACATTTTGAATAGGTAGGAACTCCTTAAAATTAGGCACGTAAAAAGAAGTACAAGAGTTATAAAATAAAATAAATCCGACTGCCAAAGAAGATAGACACCAAATGACCAAAGAATATAAAACAAAATTCTTCCACTACATGAGATAAAGCTGAGCGCCACCCCTTTTTTTGCGGAGATAAGACACATTATGTATTTGTATTGTATTATATTGTGTAATTTTTTTGTTTACTTTTATCATTATTTTATACAAAGACTTTGCAAGGAATAAATAGTTTTCCTTTCTTTTTTTGTCTTTCTTTCTAGATTGGTCATCTCTTTTCCATCCATATTGGCGGTTTTTTAAAAATTAACTTTTTATTATTTTAAACTATTTGGTTTTTGATTTATCTACCTACCCAGTCTCAAAATTTAGACGAATCTAACCTCTCCTCTCAAGCTCCGAATCCTCTCAATCTAAAATAAAAACATAATATAATAAAACCCTTTACGCTACATACAGAGTGTGACAAAAAATATACATACCTACATATACTCGAAAAATATAACCCTTCTTCTACAGCTACAGGTTATACTTGTGTAGCTAGTATCGTTTTTACTTTTGTTTTTACCATTTTATGTTTTTTCGTTACAAAATGGACATTTTATACACTTTGTAACCCTTCTTCTGGCGCATTTAGGTTAAAATTTAAGCTATCAGAAATATTTTTCGTATTTGGAATAACCGTTTCACGTCCAGTCAGAAGATTTTCGCCCGTGTTCTAGTTTCTGCGTTGTCATTGAGAGCGTTGTTTCTAAACACTTTTTTCATTCCCCCTGACATTGGCACGTGTCCAATATAATTTATTAAACGGTAATGTCTTTCAAAATATCACCATTGCAGTGTGCAACCGACGTCAAGTTCCTTAAGCTTGATTATTTATAAACATTAGCTAATGTTTAACCAACTTCAAAAAAAGGTTCTATGTTCGTCTGTATGTACAGTGGCAATCAGGGCCGTCTTTAACCCATTGGAGGCCTTGGGCCCTTAGGATAATGGGGCCCCAGTGTCAATGTTATGTCAGGGGACTATTTTTTTTAAACAAATGCAAAAAAAAACAAAGCAGTGGGTACTAGGGGGGGCCCTATGGATCGCGGGGCCCTGGGCATTTGCCCATAGAGCTCAATGGAAAAGAGGGGCCTGGTGGCAATCTCACAATGCAATAGCTTGACGTTTAGTTTGACTTACGACCTTCTATTCATTGTCGTTAACAAGTAACAGGCACTGGTTGTATCGAGATAATATTAGTAAAGATGTTCACTTAAATTTTCGTCAATAATTGTGTGGATTGATTTAAAAAAATCTTTTTTATATGAAAGCGTAGGTACTATACCTACGAGGTGTTCCCATTTAAATTTGGTTAAGAGTCCGGCGGACCGAATTTCTCTTACAAACGTAATACCGAAATAAATCGTAATTCAAATTACAATTTAATCAAGTTCTGCTATTATTCGGATTCCGATACCGGTAATCCAGGTTCCTACGTTGCTATTTTGTTCAAAATACTTAACTGAAAATAAATGTAAGCGAATGCAATTTTTCATAACTTTACCAAGTTTGGAACTATTTTTCGGTCTTTTATTTCCAGTGAAGTAGTAGTAGACGAAATAATAACATAATTTGATAGAATATTGTCTGGATTGCGATTTATTTCGGTATTACGTTTATGTGGGAAATTCAAGCTCCGCCGGAGCCTTAAGATCTGTTTACAAAATTTAGAACAAAACAACAATAACTCGTACCGTTGGAATAAACTATAACATCGTCAACCTATCAGAAAATTAATTTCTAATGTAAAACCCACTACCCAATGTAAATCCTTCAAAAACTTTGAAATAACCTATAAAAATAATAATATTTTTTTTTAAGCTATTGCATAGCCTTGCTCGCGGGCCTTGAGCATGGGGACCGAATTCCGTAACGAAAAAAACCTAACACGCTTGTCTCTTTAGTTCAGCAACCCGCCTTTAGGTGGCATTGGTTGTATTACATAAGTTGATAAAAAACGCTATGCAATAGCTTTACCGCGGCAGTCCCCGAGTGCCACACGTCTTTTTTTTTCTAACAAGCTTACTAGTAATGTGGGTCGCACATTACTAGTATTCTTGTTAACCCCTCGTGCTACGCTAAATGCTTGTATTACGAGTGGGTTCACGTCGGTAGTGCAATGGGTGGAACCGGTGACCACATTATCGCAAGTCCTTCGCCGTAGCCATTAGGCTACCGCCGCTTCTAAATTATTAGAATTAATTATTATTATTATTTATTTATTTTCAGACAAAGTCCATATTACAATATTATTTATTAAGTATAATTGATAGATGGAGGCATGAGGGGGAGGCCTTTGCCCAGCAGTGGGACACACCAGGCTAATTATAGTCATAGTCAAATATAATTATTATGTTATTATAATAATATTAGGTACCTACTCATGACATACGCAAAACAGTTTCGGAAGTCGGTGTTGAAAACAAAGAACCGACCAAATCGTAGGCATCGACTTTCGAAACTGTTTTGAACATGAGAAACATTATTTTTATAGGTTTTTGAAGGCTGTTTTATTTTATGTAAAAAGTTATTTTTATTACTTACTTTACAACTTGATTTGTTTGACGAAGTCCCAGCGTACGCGACATGGGGCTTGTTCCCAAGTGCCTTTTTAAAAAGAAAAATAAAATATCTGCGCGGTTCACATGCAAGAAGCCCAAAAGGGCTACTCGAATTATATGCTCGATTCTGGATCTTGTTTGTGCTTTCCATCTCGTTAGTCAGTAGTCGTAAGCTCGATTGTTACGCTAGAAATTTTGTCTTAAGTTCCCAAGCCAAGCAGTGTCGTTGGGATTTTCTATAAAATTCTCAGTAGCTGTTCGTAGTTTAGATTTGTGACTCGCCCCTGTATAGGACCTAAACATACCGACAAACTATGGGCGTACTATACATTAGTATACCTCTGCCTAACTCTTCCATGTGGAATGGGAAGACTAGCATCAAGTTAACAATGTAAAATACAAACAATTCCGCAAATAAAAAAAATGTTTGCAGTTGCTAGGTACCTAGTGTCGCGTGATTTTTTGTGACGATTCTCAATGTCCAGTCTTTAGCTTCATAGCTGAGCGACACATACACATGTAATCGTTTTTTGCCTTGTTTTCACTCCAAACACACTTGTATAACATTTGGCAAGAGGTAAATTGACGTTCTGAAAATTCTTACAGCGACCTCGAACCACTGCACCGACATTCCAACATTATCACGATTCAATAAATACACTTAAGAAGCCATTTGTACCTAATAAAAGTATTGGGGCATCTGTTTCGTATATTGCGGTGTAAATGTGGGTCTTAACCCCTTCCGAAGACGCTAAAATAGATTTGAGAATACGAACAGGAATAGATTTGAAGCGAGCCCTTTAGTTTATAGTTAATCTATTTAGTTAATGTTAAAAGACGAAGTGTGTATTGGAATCTAGCTATATGTCTTTGTTTGTATATTTCAATAATAACGGGCTTAGGTAGATACTTTATTTCAGACTCATTCAAGACCCTTTTCCCAGTTTTTTCATTAATTCATCATTATTATGTTTTGCTATGATGATCAATTTGGCATCGGTAAATGAATCCAAAAAGTTGTAGGTGCATGTTCTTCCTCCCAATTATTCCATATTCTATTTTAGATTACCATGAATGGTATACGATTGGCCAGTACTCTTGGCTCTAATTTATCTCTGCTTTCCCGTAGAATAAATATAATTTCGCTAAGTTTCAACTATTAAAACTTGCTTGTTCTAACCGATGTTTCTCTGTTGTTGCAGCGATGCACATGGTGGCGTGACACCGGGTTGACGTGAATCAATCCGCGAGATGTCGCAGCCGCCGGGGCGTGGTCGCGCGCGGCCCCCAGGTCCCGCCTCCCCCCTCAACTACCGTCCCCCCTCACCATGGGCTCCCAGCCCGCCTCCGCTCATTTCAGGACCCAGGCACTCCACAGCCATCGTAACACCACCGCCAGTCCATCCATCTCCAAAACCGTTTCGACCTCTGCACTCCCCTCACAATTTACGACAGCATTCGCCATCACCTAGTTCTCATTTTTCCATCTCTCCTTATCCAATGTCGCCTATATTGGGACAAAGCCCTGAGTACTATTACTCGTCGCCTTACGAGCCGGTTCGGGAGTATGATTACGCGGGAGTGCCGCTGGAGCCGCCTCCGCCGCCGCGGCCCATGATATATGAAGAAGATGAAGAGGAACGAGGTCCCTCTACAGCGGAGATCATAGCTCAGCAGTCACAAGAAGGCTACGTGGATGAAAAGCTAGCGGAGTATCAGGCGACGATTCAATTATTGCAAGGTGAGTGGGAGAAATAATATCATGGCTGAAACGTTTTAATCTTAGTTCTAGTTAACGATTTAATCCAAGAAACTTTCGAGGATTAAGAAAGAGTATTGCGAAAATTTTGAAAATAAACGCTAAACGAGGTTACGTGGCTGCATAACAAAAGAACTTCATAGTAAAATTGAAAATGATGACATTTTTATGCTCTTTTAATGTTCTCAGCAGTTTTGGCCTTTATGATTCATTAATTCTTAAGAATGATGTAATTATATCTAGTATTATTAGTTTTAGGAAGTAATCATCTTTAAACTTGAAGCATGACATGACCGATGTTGTGCAGTTTTGACTGATTAATATAAATATAGCAAAGAATAAGAATGCCATAGAAGGTAGTAAATGAAATTTTGAAACAGACACTATATTTTTTGTTTACTTGTGCGTTCACGGTTATTTTTTTGCTTATTGAAGATATCAAACTGTCAAATAATCTTATGGAAAATTAATTGGAACGTGACTAGTCATGAGTTTTACAGGTATTACGATTTTATTCTAAATGATACCAAACAAAGCGGCATCTGGAATAATATTATTGAGAAAAACTAAGTGTCATAAGTACTGAAACGAAATTAGATCTCTGCTCGTATTTCCGATTTCTTCAAAATCCCCAAACACGTCAGTCCATTCCATCGTTGTGCTCTAAACAGGTGGGTTTATGCAATATGGAATAATTTTAGAACTAGTTCCTAATTCTGGAACAATACGGATATTCGAGAGCGTGTGATTCAAAGCTTAACAATGTCTGGTCTAGGAAGTTGGAATGCTTGAACGTGATGGATGTTTCGTGACGTGTATGGTATTTTTATCATCAGTTATGAAACGATCGCTGTAACTATGACTTGTAATGAGAAGTGTTCAGACTGAGCTTTTGTCGTTCTTGTGTTTGGTGGTAGTTGTAATTATAATATTGTTTAAATTTTCCTGATTAACTACTACTCTTACCGATTCTTAAATGCTATCATCATCATCATCATCAACATCACCATCAGAATGAGAGCGGCTAGGCTATATTACACCATATTTGTTTACTGCGGGTTGGTAGACTTCACACGCCGCGCCGTCGAGAAAATCTCGCAGGCAAGCAGGTTTCTCCATGATGTTTTCCTTCGTTGTGAGTGCAGTCCAACTGTCCTGTACTATTTAGTATTGTTATTTAAGATACGTATACTACTAGGCTATCACAGTTTTATGCAGTTTTATGTTCACAGTCTTATCATTATTATATTTAGCTCTTAAAGTTTGATAAAAAATTTGAAATCCGAAATTTTTCCTGCATTTTGTAATGTCATTATCTTCGTTTTTAATTTGTTTTGACGTTACGAAACAGGAATTAGCTGCAATTTTCTTTTTGTTTACTTCTGGACTTTCTCTTACGTTCTTGTAGATTTCTTCACATTGCAAAAATTCACCGGTTGCTGCCAAATTGCAGGCAACAAACAAATTGCATTTACATAAACAAACAGATTGGGCTATATTTACTGTTTGACCAGATTTTGTGACGTTAGTCACTTGCTCGTTACGGTTTGAATCATTGCACGTTGGGATGGAGACAAGGACGTATTTATATGTGTGATTATTTTGTGAGATATTGATCTCATTTTGCTTTAATTAGGCTTAAAATGGTATCATTAAGAAGTTAAGTTATGGCTCCAATTCTGACGAACACGTCGCGAGAGTTTTGGTGATATTATCCTGAAGCAAAATTATACTTAGAAAAAAAAAATTAGTATTTTGGGAATTCACCCGGGTTATTGATATTTACCATTAAAATAAAAAAATCGTTCCGAGAAGTAGTAATTAGTTTTGAGGGCAGTAACTAAGTCTTTAGCTTCTGTGCCACTGGTTGTATGTTTGATTCCCGCAAAGAACATATATATCTGTGCCTTTAGGTGATTGTGTATATTTGAGATTGAATGTTTGTAAACACAACAAAGACATGGAAAGATTCTAGTGTTGTTAAAATTCTTTTATAAAGTAAAAGAGGAAGCTTGGTATTACTAGATAAAAAAATGATATTTTATTGATACTAGCCATCATTATTCATATATATATATACACTCACGCTCTTTTCCCATAGGCATAAGTAGAAACTACAGAATGCCACCTGCTATGATTCTTGCACACCTCTTTTGTTTCATCTACATACATAAATCCTATCATGCACACACGCCGGTTGCGAGTACTACACACCTGACCTTTTTGAAGACTCTCACCGATCTTATCATTATCGACTTTTTTATTAACTAGCGACCCATCCGTGGTTCCACCCGCGTTGCCCCAATCCTAAGAGTCGTAGCGTAATGTTAAATAGTTTAATACCTTCCTCTTGAATCATTCTAACTATTAATAAAAACCGTATCAAAATCCGTTTCTTAGTTTTAAAGATCTAAGCATACATAGGGACGGACAGACAGCGGGAAGCGACTTTGTTTTATATTAAGTAGTGATAATAATAATCTTCCGTCCGTGCTAATCTAAAACCCGGCAAATTAATGAGCCGAGATGTTAAATAAATATAAACTTTAAAATAATAATAATAATTCATTTTATTTTTCTCATTACAATATACAGTTGACAACAAACAGTACGGTAGTTTGGAGAAAGAACTATCATGGACGATAGTCCGGAGAAAGAACTAATCATATAATATTAATATACATATATAATAATCAAAACATCACGTTAATTAAATTCATCAATCAATTCGGTGTATTTAATCATTTTTCCCTGTATTGAAACAAAATTAAATGGGACACAGTACACAAAATTTTCCCGAAGCGAAATCTTTATCATAATTTAATATTTTCTTCCACGTAAGTGCCATTAATGTTTCGCCAACACGTCTTGTTGGGCGATCATGTGGAAAATTGAACACTCACAAATTGCTTTCATGTACGTCACTACGCCCACGGACTCACACCCGTGGTAGGGCCTCTTGATGGCTTCTCATGGCCTAAGATAATGTGTTATGACGTGTAAAAGTCGAAGGCTCTAAGTTATTGAACATGGTTTTCAGTGGCGATATATTTTTGTTTACCCTAAAAACATACCATCACGCTTATATTCCAAAAGGGTTAGGCAGAGGTGTAGGTACTAATGTACATCCACAGTTCGCTGGTATGTTTAGGTCCCATGTAATAGAGGGCGAGCCTATTGCCATTAACAGGACACAGATCTCAAATTTTGATCTGCTACTGAGAATTTTATAGAAAAACCCAATAACACTTTGCTCGACCTGTCAATCGAGCCCAGACCTTTTAGAGTAGCAGTCTCGCTCAGGACCACTTGGCTAATGAGGAAGTTTGTTTACCCTGTTTGATTCTAATTGAAATTAAACAGGATAAATAAAGCTCATAATTGGAGCTGCCCAACTGGGGAAGTACCTCCACCTTGCAGAAAATCGTAGCCAAATAACATAGCTACGTGCTATGTTGTGTTCCTAACGGTGAGCAAGGTCGCCAGAGCTCCGCGAGAAAGCGTTGTGTTGGCAGATAGGATACATGGTCTCCTATGCTGCCAGACCAACTATTCCTCCTAGATTTACAGAGTCGGCAACGCGCGAGTGATTCTCCTGGTGTTGTAACCGCTTTATATAAAAAGTATAAAAAGATAAAACTTGACTTTCTTTAAAGGAAGACAACACTTATTTAAAGCTTTTTTGATCACCGGTACCTATATATAATGTTACGGAAAGGGACAAAGTGATGCAATATTGCTTTAATTCATTACTTGTTATGGAAAGGATTTTGTTTCCATGGAAACATCAATTATACCTACCTATTTTTATTTTCGATCAATTTACCTGGTTATGGCCTCGCATATCACTAACCTATCAAATTTCTTCAGAAGCTTTTATAGGCAACAGTCACGCTATGTTTTAGGATATGTTTAACGTTTCTCCCTTCATTCAAAGATTGATTGATGTTTGTTTATATTTACCAACAAGCTGCTGTTACCCGCAGTTTCACTCACGTCCCAAAAAGATTAACTATAGGTTCGATTCTAGGCGGCGTATCAAGATGAAACATGCACCAGATTGTAAGTTAGACTTTTAGCAATACACCAATGAAAACTGCATCCAATTCAATGCAGTAGTGTTTTGGTGATGCGCGTACAAACATACAGACAGACAATCAGACCGACAGACAGACAAAAAATCTAAAAATTGTTATTTTGGTTTCTGTTGCTCTAATAAAGACTCCCCATATTCGTTTTTCTTTAATATCTATTATGCACAGACATCGGCCTGTTACAATTTTATTATAGGTATAGATAATTTATTACATAAAATTTTGTTTATACAAGGTGATTTGTGTGACACCAATGATACTGAAGGAGAGTGCTTGGTACTCGATTCTCGTTATAATCTAAATATATATAAAACTCAAAGGTGACTGACTGACTGACTGACATAGTGATCTATCAACGCACAGCCCAAACCACTAGAGGGATTCTGCTGAAATTTGGCATGCAGGTAGATGTTATGACTTAGGTATCCGCTAAGAAAGGATTTTGATAAATTCTACCCCCAAGGGGATAAAATAGGGGATGAAAGTTTATATGAAACTTTGTCAATTTTAAACCGATCGGACTGAGACTTTGCATGCATATAGCTACTATGACGTAGGCATCCCCTAAGAAAGGATTTTGATAAATTCCACCCCTAAGGGGATAATAATTAATAAATTTCGACCTATGTAGGGGTGATATAGGGGATGAAAGTTCATATGGAACAAAGTAACTATTCCACGCGGACGAAGTTGCGGGCAAAAAGCTAGTTATGTAATAAAATTAGGTACATCATTTTTGACCAAATTTCCCTATAAATAAATGAAGTGTGGATGCTTCATCATCAAAGGCCTGCTGCCCCGTTAGCACGTGGCGAAGTTTTGGCGTAAACAATAGCTCGGTAGCTAATCCATGTTGATAGCGCAGCACGTGCGTCCGCGCTATGTCCATGCGTCGCGTAATTACTTAATTACATAACTCTCGGTTAAGTTTACTTAGTAGTCAATTAATATTTATTTTTAACTAGCGACCCGCCCGCGGTTTCACTCGCGTTGTCCCATTCCTAAGACTCGCAGCGTAATGTTAAATAGCTTAAAACCTTCCTCTTGATTCACTCTATCTATTAAAAAAAAACCGCTTCAAAATCCGTTGCGTAGTTTTACAGATTTAAGCATACATAGGGACGTACAGACAGCGACAGCGACTTTGTTTAATACTATGATAGTGATAGTGATGTTATTTATTATCTTCATATATATGATCGCTAAACATCACGTCAACAATGTCCTCGAGTATCGTTAGTGTTCGACCAGTCACCCTGTATTGTATCATAGGCGGATTAGTTAAGTGAATTTGTCAAGGATTGAAAATATAGCCCATAAAGATAGAGCTAATAAAATATCCGATGACATGTATTTTGCAGACAGAGCTAAATCGTCCACGTTCTATAACTAGATAGTTAGTGAAGTTATAGAGTTTGGTGGTATGCCAAAAGCGATAATTTCTGAGGCGGTGTAGTGCATGGACACCGCGTCAATCACTATTGGGGACATGTGTGTTACTGTCAATCATGATGCAGCTTCGTTAAATGTGAAATAGTTTCGTCTGCTTCGTGAACTGTAGACACATGCGTCAGTTTACGCCCTGTTTCAATTTCAGGTTGAGTTTTTAAATTACGGGCAACATTAAGTTAAACTATCTCCATTGTAAGATCGATTACTAGCCTTCAATGTTAACATAACATACCATCATGCCTGTATTCTCCGAAGGGTTAGGCAGAAGCGTATTTAATGTACACCCACAGTTCGCCTGGTTTGTTTAGGTCCCATGTTATAGGGGCGAGCCTATAGCCATTAACGATATGGGGATCGAACCCAGGACCTCTAGCGTAGCAGTCGCGCTTGGGACCACTAGACTAAAGAGGCAGTCTACAATGTTATAAATCATATAATGATGATTGATAAATATTGTAAAACATCATCGTCAATTCTTTATGTATTTTGTGCTTATTAGATCTCTATAAGTTTATTCTATCACTACTGTAGCAGTCCGTAGGGGCTCTTAAAGATCGGCAACGCATCAGCAACTCCTCTGGTGTTGCAGGTGACCATGGGCGACGATGACTACTTACCTCCAGATGGCTCGTCAGCTCGTGTGCCGACTTAATCCATAAAAAACTGTAAACATGTGAAATTGGCTTAATCTGGCATGCGTTAGTCGTTTATTTTATCTATTATAGCGAATGGTATGCCAATATCAATAAATAATTGACCAGTATCATCACCCATAAAATCATCTCCATTCGATAAACTAAATTCATGTAGGTTGCATGCTTTAACCGAAACAGTATATAATATTACGTCTTATAATTATAGTCTGTCGATTTTGTTGAGTGGGGCGTTGCATGCACATAGAAACAAATATACATTGTAATACCCACAGCACTTTCTTAAAAGTCTATTCCAGTCCAGTCTATTGCCCAATTCCAGACGTTGCCCAACATTCACATAATGTGTACCAAGTTACCTTAACTTTAAAAGAGAACGTGATATTTTAATTTGTTGATTTTCTTATCAGTTTTCAAGTCTTACAAAAGTCCTTATAAAAGTGTCTTTACGGATCTATTATCAAAAATACTCGTAAATATGATTTGAGTAGGTACCTACTTTTATAATAATATCATTGCTAAAATAATACTTTAAAGTACATAGTAAAATCTTAACGAGTATTAAAGTACCGTATCTTTTCAGTTGGCACTAACATGAGGGTATTCCTCGAAACGCACCTATGAACTTTTAAATCAAATTAAAAAGTTTATAATTTTATTTCTCGAAGCGCACCCGGCGGTCAAAGTGTCAATAGAGATGTGTAATAACTATCGGAAGATAACGACAAGCACTTTATTTTAATAGATTTCACACTACAACAATTAAATGTAACTGGACACTCCACGTAATAAATTCCAACCCAATAACATCTTAATCTTTCCTTTTATCAACGAATATCCTTTATGCTAGGTATACCATTGCAAGGTATAGCATGGTCGTCAAAACAAACATTGCTAATGTAACGTGCACTTGCATGTAACACTGAACCTGTGAGATCATCCACCTTGCGGGATCCGTGAGTGAATGACGAACGCTTCCCGTGTTACGACATTTCTATTCTAATTCACGTATCGTTTGGAGTTGGTCTATATAGGTGCGTTGGCAAGGTCGCAATCGGATGTTATGTTCTTTTAGGTTTGTTACTAAGTATTGTTTTAGTTCATGACGAGCAGCTTCCGTACTTATTAACCTATATTTGCAAGGAAAAGTACAAATTTATAGAAAATCTAGCGTTAGGACAGTCTCATTTATTTACCATACACTTTTGCGCTTGCGCTTCCCGAGTGAAACTTCCTCGATAGGTTTAATCTGGGTGTCTTTAAATCACGAGTGAATCGGTTTCTTCTAGGCAAGCGCGCTCCATCGCAGATCGCAGTATCGCTTACATCAGGCGAACTAGCGGTCAAGCGTAAGCCTATCATGAATAAAAAAAAACATAAATGACCTATCCTTCACTTGATTTATAGTAATATGTTTGTCTCTGTTACATTATACAGTTACTTATCATTGAGATCATCGTCATAATAAGCTTGATCGCCTTTCATATTTGGCACTCAATTTTCTTTAAGCTGTCTTTCTGGCAAATGGATTTTATCATCATCAAAACAAGTGTCTGATGTAACAATGGCATTGCTTGTCTCTTTCATTACGATCATGCGTTATTTTTAACTGCAGTGCAGGAAGTGTGAACATTAATCATTGACCTTACAGAAACTGATTCATAATTAGATGCGTGTGTACTTAATTAACGGATGTGTGCCAAAATGCTTATGAGTTTCACATAATTGCTATAACTTTATGTAAAGACTTGCATATAATATTATGATCCTTTGAAAGGGTGAAAAGATTTCTGGCAAATATTTTTTAATTTGCCATTACGTCTGGATTCTCCGAAAGGTTGCTGGTATGCTTGGTCCCATATAATAGCCTCACAAGTCCGAACTCTGAGATGCTATTGAGAATTTCATAGAAAAACTCAATAACACTGCTCGACCTGGGAAGACATGTATGTCTCATGATTTAATTTGAAACTATTTAGGATTTGATTCGAATGTTAAAATCTTATCTTTTTACGTCACCGAAACTGAAAATAAAACAATTGATATTGGGTTTACCTAAGGTTTGTTGTTACTAAGAAGTTGTCTAATATTGTGAAGCTGGATCGAAGTCATAGGATCAGATGTAATCTGCTTACGTAGAAAGTTTAGAATATAAATATATATAGAGTAAACCTATATTCTAAGATGTAAAAGCCTAGTAAAAGGTAGGTAGAAAATAAATTAACACTAAATTGGGGTATCGTTCCATTTATTAAAAACGTACTCGTATACAACTTCGCATCTGATAAACGAACGAAATAAAGAAGGAAGATTTATTTCAATTTAAGTAGGTATATATCTATTCAGATTGAGATTACTTTTCTGATTAGTGTTAGTTCAATTTTCAAAATGCTGTTTGATATTGAATTGGTTTCGATAAAAAAAGAAAAGATGGTGAGGCTAGGTTAGTTCTAGTTAATTGTTTTCCACGAAAAATAGCTAAATCTTTTCATTTATCGCTTGCAGACAAGCTTAATATTTCCAAATATTACTGAAATCATTAAAATTTTATTGCTTATTGGGGTACTGGGAAGATTTATTTGAATCATTTCCTCGTCTGGCAGAAGCGACGGCGCCGGCGCCCCTCAATTTTAAACGCTGCGCCACCCTCTGTCTCCTGGCTGACGGCCAGCTTGTCTCCTCTTTCATAACTTCGTTCAGTGCTTACAAAGTTTCATCTGAAACTATTGCAACTGTTAGTACTTGTAGTACCTATTGGAGTTTACATAATAGTCTGTGTATCACTGTATTAATATCATTTACTTCTATTGTATTTCTTAACAAATTTTCAATTGCCACAAATCTTTGAAATACTTTTTCTACTTCGTTCTCTTCTTCTAACAAATTAACAGAATAATTAATAAAGAACAATTAGTTTTATTTATTATTTCACAAATTGGCATCACCTAGCCGACTTTTATTTACTACTGAACTCTTCTCATCAATCTTAAAGCTGAATTCTGTTACCTCTGCCATCATTTGTTATAAATTCTCGAATATCATCATAAATTATAGTCATGCGCAATTTGGCTTCAAATATATCCGTCTCAGCATCTCTTACAGCTGATTCTAGTCTAGTCTTATCGTCATCCACCCCCGCACTAATCCCACTGACGTCATCAGTTAATCGTTTATAAGACACGCGGAAAGTGTTAGAAAATTCGAGGTCGATGCACGGCTCGTTATTAGTCTTTCGTTTAATTTCTATTATTGTATGTTTTATCTATCATAAGATGTATTTCTAGATGCTATGTCTATGTGATTAGCTTGTTTGTCGTTGTCGTCTAGCAGAAATTGGCTTAGATCTGCGGATTCACTCGTGTCATTATTTTTATTGCTTCTGTTAATATTAGCATAGCTTAGAAACGTGTTCATCGCAGTTTTGAGCCGCAAATGATTGCCGATTTAGTGTTATATATTTTTTTATAATTGACGCCTTAATTAATGCATTTTAATCCATGACACTACAATGCTTTTAGATCCATTGTCTTTTAGGTTTATTGTAGTTAACAATGAGGGCAAGTAAATTAGTGCCAAAATCCAGCACAAACTGTGGCACATTGTGGCTGGTTAGTTCTATTTCAGAGATCTCGTCACATGTTGTAAATGTGGGTTGTGAAGTTTAGTTTAAATAGAAATGAGTTAATTACGACTTCCTACAAACGAGTAGAGTATTCCAGGATAGTGACATATTTTTTACAAATTGGTTTTTTTATACCACTAAGGTGGCAAAACAATCATACGGCCCGCTTGATGGTAAGCGGTTACCGTAGCCTATGGACGCTTGCAATACCTGGGGTATCACTCGCGCGTTGCTGACCCTGTAAATTAAGGAGGAATAGTTGGGCTGGCAGCATAGGAGACATGCTGCCATGCATGACAGCGGTGGTAACAAAACACAACCGGTCCTTCCACTGCCAACACAAAGTATCTTCGCGGTGCTCTGGCGACCTTGCTCACCGTTAGGAACACTACATAGCACGGAGCTATGTTATTTGGCTACGATTTTGATTGAAAAGGTCCAAAAGACAATAGAGTTTATTAGCTGAAAAACGTACCTATCTAGCTTTGGGGTCATTGTGAATGTAATCACGAGTCCCATAGGTCCAATAAAGCAAAGAAAGTCATAAATAATGTTTCTAATCAGTACGCGTTCGACCTCACCACCGGCGGACTGTGGATTTTCCGCACCATTACCCCGTGTGAGGACGAGTTAGAAGACAATTCCTCACGGCCTTCGGTGGTAAGACCTCATGGGGTTTGACTGGCTGGCGACCACCCTTACGTCGTAGTCTGTCGTAAAGCACCTTGTGAACAGGGAACTGACTAGCTGGATTAACAATAGATTGAAGAGTATTAATAATTTCTGTGCATGTGCTAAAATAAAATAAAATAATTGAAAAGACATCTATGCTTTTGAATCGAAGGTTTTAATGAAAATTACTTATAGGTACGTGGATGTACCTTTTTTTGTTTTACGGACAATGGAACCTGGAATTATGGGTCTCGTACCTAGGTTTAAGACAGAGATTTTTTCTAAGTTGATGCTAATGTTCAAAATTTTGAAAACTGGCTATAACGCTAATTTTCTATTTGCTGATTCATCCAAATCTATCAATTTCTTCTATTATATTACCCGAGTAGAACTAAGAAATATCTCCTCATAATATTTGTCGTGCTTGTTATGAATTTCGTCGCGGCTATAAAGCGGAGGCATTTCAAGATTTCAACAATGTTTGGCCAACATTTGTCACGTGTCATTACTAGTTATTTCTGCGTGACCTAAATGAATCTGTGACTATGAATGAACGACTTCCAAGAACTCTCACACTGTTTATAATTGGAATTTGCCAAAGGTCTAACAGGTCATGTGTATCTGGCAATAGTTGTATTGTATTTAGGGAGGTGATACAATTGGTATAATCTATTATTCACGATTGTGTCAGTAGGGTGAGCTCTAAAAATAAGTGTTTGTGGCGCTTCAAGCTGCGAAACGCATTCGTAATGCGCTTTTTCGGATTATGGCAAAAGTAAGTATATTTCTACATATAAGTTTTATCATAGCTTTTGTTTAAAATAATTTTAAGTAGATATCTACATCCTTGCTAATATTATAAACGCGAAAGTTTGTATGTATGGATGTTTGTTACTCTCTCACGCCAGAACAGCCGAACGGATCTGGATAAAATTTGGCACACATATAGATTATAGCGTGGAATAACACATAGGCTACTTTTTATCCAGGTCGGACCCAATCCTGAAGTCCACGCAGACAAAGTCGGGGGCAGAAGCTGGTAACAATATAAATGATACTGTATGGAATGCATTGAACGCTGTAAAGGAACCGAAACGTGGGGTAAATATAACGCGATAAAATCCGTAATTAAACTAGTTTTGTTTCAGTAGATAAAAACCGGATAAGTGCAAGACATACTCGAACATTTAGGTTACATGCTGCTTGCACCAATAACATTAACATAACATATCATCACGCCTGTATTCCCTGAAGGGTTAGGCAGAGGCGTACTTAATGTACACCCACAGTTCGCCGGTATGTTTAGGTCACATGTTATAGGGGGCGTGTAGTTTCCAATAACATTAACGTTATTGGAAATTCTGCTACCTAAAGTAAGTACCTAAATGGACGTATTTGGGTGAATATTTGCAAAAAAAAATTGAACATCATTACCATCATCCCAAAGTTAAGAGTGCTTAACTAGTGGTGTAGTGAACATTGGTCCTTCGAGCCGGATCATTAAAATTACAATTATGATAATGAAAACTTAAACTACACCGCTGTCGTCAAGCAATAAGACAAGAATAAAAACAATCTGAACTATGAAAGAGATAACTACTGTGACAAGAATGATTTGTTAAATAATGTTCAAATGTTCACTCATTTTTGTTTTGCATCAACATAGAAGATTGATTTTTTTACAACTTCAATGGGATATAGACCTTAGTACCTATTTGTTATTAATTTCAACTATTTATATTTAGTACGCGTTCTGAGAAAAAGGATGTTGACAGACCGACAAATATTATATAAATTAAGGACTTGTAAAGACCTCTGCTACAAAGAGCTTATTCCCTAGTAGAGAGTATAGTAGAAATAATAATTATTCAGTAACAAGAAAGAAGTCAGAGGTTTTAACTCTAATTTGAGAACTTTTTTATGGGATAGGGGGCAAACGAGCAGACGGATCGCCTGATGGTAAGCGATCACCGCCGCCCATGGACACCCGCAACACCAGAGGAGACACAATTGCGTTGCCGGCCTTTTAAAAGGTAACATCACTTACTCGGCAAAACACAACGTAAGCGTTGTTTAACGCCGGTTTTCTGTGAGACCGTGGTATCACTCCGGTCGAGCTGGCCCATTCGTACCGAAGCATAGTCTCTCACAAAAAAAAACCTACGACTTTCTAGTCCAGGGTCATATCACTACAATATAGGTACCGAATACACCCCATAACATCGAGTTAATAAAATCAATTGCTTTTCATCTTCTACTCAAAGACACAACAAGGTATAAATCTCAGCAATATGGGCCCGTAGGCGTTTATAACTGCGCCGCACCAATAAATACAGTCGTAATGATATGCCCCACTAATGTTTTCGCAGTAAATGTTCAAATAAATGCTTTTGCGCGTGAGAGTCAGTTCCCGCTTCGGTTGCTGCGGCTCAGCCAGTCTGCAGTCCGTAGGGGCTCGGCAATGCATCATCAGCATATTTATTCTGCAAGTAGATCTTTAGAGATACTTTTACATGTCAATGGTTTGGGTTTTTTTAGCTAGATGGCTTCGGCATTTCCTAACTGACGACCTCTGAGAAGAAACACCGAAACAAACTCAGAGAATCATGGTCTCTTTTAAAGTCCAGACATGGAAGAACACTTATATGAGAGTGGTACGATGTAGGGTAATGTCTGAAATGGCCTTTTGAGGAAAGAACCATAGCAGCTTTGAGTAGAGTGGTGTTGCAGGTGTCCATGGGTGGCGATTAAAACTAGCTTATATTTTTCTATTCTTGAAGTTGTCAATCAAGTATACTAGCAGCCTGATGGTAAACGGTAACAGCACCCTGTAGATGCTAGTAACAAATTCTTTACCAATCATCCTTAGGATATTAAGTTTGAACATGTTCAAATTAGGATGAATTATTTTTTATATTTGTAAATCAAAATATCTAGGAGTCTCTTGTCTTTACTATTTCGTTACCTATACTTAGTCATGTTTTTGGGCCCCATGTAATAGGAAGCGAGTCTTTGTCAAAAACCTGGGACAAATCCAAAACCAATAACACTTTCCTTGGCCTGGGAATCAAACTCAAGATTTCGTGCTCCACTAGACCAACCAGGCAGTCATTAGTGAGTGATAAATGCAGTTTAATGTTTGAACTAAATGTTATTTCTGTATTCAAAATGATCACCAATTATATTTGATAATCTCGTTAGGATATCCACAACCCATCTAACACTTCTATAATTCTTCCAAAGCGACTTTAACACCTAATCCGCAACCAACAAAGCATAAATTTGTACGTACGCGACATCCTAAGCCCACTGCACACGTCCAGTTGAATTTATACCTACTTATAGATGAGGATGTTTTATAAATAAAGTTATTTATATAGAAAAGTATCGTCAGCAACGACGCCTACGCTGGTGAGTCTATTTATAAGAATTACTATAATGTTGCTATCTAGATCGTGTTGTCATGGCTTTGTGATTATGTCTGAGCTTTGATATTATTCGTTTTCACAGTAGCTAACAAGAATATCTACACTTCTATTACTTCTATACTATTCACTACATAATTTATAACTCCAGAGATTATCTCCGAAACGAATCATTCGATTCTAAAATTGTTACACAATCATAATGTACACTAGCTGTACCTCGCTGTTTCATCCGCTAAAAATGGTGGACTTTAATACAAACTTTCACCCCCTTAGGGGCGTCATACAAAGAACACTCCCTCCAAGTTTCAAGTCTGTACGATCAGCGTTTTAGGCTGTGCGTTGATCCGTCAGTCAGTCATTCAGGACAAAGCATTTTATACGTATAGATACATTATCTCCGAGTGCTATAGGCTATTAATTACATAAGTATTGTGTGTTATAGAAAACTGTGATATGACCTGCCGTGTTTTATGGATCAGAATGTTGGGCTATAAAAGGGATACATGGACGTCAACTGCATGCAGCTGAGATGAGAATGCTGCGAGGAATGCTTGGGGTTACAAAAATGGTCAGGTTATGGAATGAGTATGTAAGAGGCAGTTTGAAATTGGCGCCGGTTATAGAAAAGCTGTGCAGTAACCGTTTGTCGTGGTATGGGCGTGTAATGCGCAGGAGTGAAGAGCATGTTACCAGAAAGGTTTTGAGCATGAACGAGGATAGATATAAGGGTAGGGGGAGACCAAAGAAAAGATGGATGGACTGTGTGAGAGTTGATATGGCTACAAAGGAAGCGAATGATAAGATGACGGCTGATAGAGATGTATGGAAGAAAAAGCCGACCCCGAGTAACCTGGGATATAAACAGGAAGATGATGATGAGAAATCCGCTTAGAATTAGCATTTTTTGTTTGCGCTGCCTAAATGGAGTAAGATAAGACGGGTAAAGGTGATAGCGTTATATGCGTCAATGATAAATGATTTATTTCTGTAAATAAATCCTTTAAAGACACTTTTACAAGTCAATATTTTATTTTTTTTGGATGGTTTTTAGATGGTACCGGCATTATAGCTGATGACCTCTGGGAAGAAACACTAACTTTGAGAATTATTGCCTCTTTTAAAGGATAGACAGTATTAGTATTGATGAGTGTACTAAAACGTCATGAGGAAACCTGAAAGCCCGAAAGATAGACGGCGAGTCAAGTCTGCCTAACAGTGGGACAGAAAATCAGTCGAATATTATAATTGGAAGATTAGAACACTAGAGTAAAGAGGAACATAAAATACACAGCAATAACAGTTTCGGAAGTCGGTGCCTTTGATTTGATCGGATCTTTTGATTTCGCCACCGACTTCCGAAACTGTTTCGCACATGACATTATTTTTTATATTTTTGAAGGCGGTTTTACTTTTTTCAAATATATTTTATTTCAACATTCTGAGTAGCGAATAGAATTTTACGTATATCTAGACGACGATATCATTTACTCGGTCGTCACGTGTTATTGTCATTTTGTTCTAAGCAGAATGACAATAGCACGTGACTATTTGTGATCAGATCCGAGAGCATGCTTCGACACGAATGGGCCGGCTCGACCGGAGTGATACCACGGCCTCACAGAAAACCGGCGTTAAACAACGCTTACGTTGTGTTTCGCCGAGTGAGTGAGGTTACCGGAGGCCCATCGGAGCCTCAATCTTTTAAAAGGTCGGCAACGCACTTGTGACTCCTCTTCTGGTCTTGCGGGTGTCCATGGGCGGCGGTAATCGCTTACCATCAGGTGATCCGTCTGCTCGTTTACCCTCCTATCCCAAAAAAAAAGGTCTTGACCAAATTTTTATGGGACCACCGCTGAAGTATGACCTACCGATCAAAAAACGAATCATCAAAATCGATTCCTAAAAAACATAATAGTCGAATTGAGAACCCCTCCTTTTTGAAGTCGGTTAAAAATGAACAATAAACTCGTGTAAAGATCGCAACATTTTACAAGTATTTATAGGCAGACGCCTACGAATCTGCCTACGGACTTCATACTAACCCATTTTTCATGGCCCAATCTTACAAGATGTATATGTTAGTAAAACGTTTTTTTTTTCTTTTATTTTCAAACCTATTGAGAATTCCTAGAATGTCTTATCCTTGGTTTACATAAAGGTCGCTGCTGACTCGTGTGACGGCGATTTTGTTTCTCCGAAATGAGCACAGGAGATCTTAACATAACATAACATACAATCACCTCCGTATTCCCCGGAGGGTTAAGCAGAGATGTACTAATGTATACCCATAGTTCATCGGAATCTTTAGGTCTCACGTAATATTGCCATTAACCAAATCCAAACTATCATGCGTATCGCTGAAATGTGGAGTGCGCTTCCCGAGTGGGTCTTCCCAGATAGATATAATCTGGGTATCTTTAAATCACGAGTGCACTGGTTTCTTCACGCAGTGAACTAGCGTGAGCCTATCAGGAATAAAGAAAACCCCGAGCTGCTAATAAACATTTCATAGAAAAACCTAATAACACTGCTCAACCTGGTAATCGAACCAAGGACCAACTAGACTATTGAGGAGTTACAATATCACAAGTGTTACTCACTACATAGTATAAATAAAACAAAGTCGCTGTCTCGTTAGGTCGGTCTGTTTCTAAAGAATATGTACCTACAATACTAATATTAGACATTAGTAGGTACAGTATCCTCTCTTTCTTTACAACCCAGAAGTTTACATAGGTCACGTATACCTATATGCCACGAAAATAGGAAATATACTTAATTCAATATGCATTCAAATTGCAAAACTTTTTAATCACAGAGAGAATTTGCATTTGCGTATGCGCATTTTCTCAAAATACATGAGCCGTAAGCAACGCATCACTTCACAAAGCAATTCTAAATTCAAATGGTTCGACTATAGACAAAATAGATCCAAGTGATTCTGTTTTAGTATTTGTTCGTGAAACAGAGCTGGCCTCAACCTTACTTCACTGACGAAAATAAACCATCACACGTCCGCTGCTAATCTGTCGCTAATTCTTTGGTTTAGACTTGCCAAATGTATTATTAGAACGATAACCTGTCTCTCGCAGCACCTGATCGGTCCACTTTCATTATCTGATGGATTTCTGTATCTAAGAAAACCTAGAAATGACTTTCTAGCCCCTAGGCTCTAATATAGCCTCAAGAATTCTTTAAGAGAAGAGCTTTTTCAGTCATGCTTATTTCGGGCTGCTTTCTCTCAGTGTGTTGTAAATACACTAGTCCTGGTACCTAGCCCATGGTCTTTTTAAGTTCTGCGGTTTATATCTTAAGAGGCATCTCAAGCGTTTGAATAAAGACTATTTGGTTTAAAACTCGCTAAGTATATGCTGCAGACGCCATACTCATACGAAGCATTTAAAGTATTTGAGCAGAGACAGACATGATTAGCAGACATTATTACTCAATAAATGTATATAGTGAAAGAAAAGATTTTATTATTATTTATGTTTTATGGTATAGGAGGGCAAACAAGCTGACGGATCGCCTGATGGTAAACGATTACCACCGCCCATGGACACCCGCAAAACCAGAGGAGTCAATAGTGCGTTGTCGACCTTTTAAAAGGGGATTGGGCCTCCGGTAACCTCACTCACTCGGCGAAACACAACGTAATCGTTGTTTAACGCCCGTTTTCTGTGTAAATTATATTTATATTTTGAAAGATGTTTTAGCATACGATAATGAAGCCGCATCAGCTGTCTGAACGCGATAAACTCTAAATCTACCGAACTGATTTTGATACGGTTTGCGCCAAGTGACGGAGTGATTCATGGCGATAGTTATAGGCTATTTAAAATGACATTATGACCCTTAAAAACGAGATAAAGTGGGTGAAACAGCTGGTACAGCTAATGCCACATATAATAAAAATAACTGCCTCATTAGTCTAGTGGTCCCAAGCGCGACTGCTACGCTAGAGGTCCTGGGTTCGATCCCCAGGTCGAGCAGTGTTATTGAGTTTTCCTATTAAATTCTCAGTAGCAGCTCGGCGTCTGGATTTGTTGCCCGGTTAATGGCAATAGGCTCGCCCCCTATTACATGGGACCTAAACATACCAGGCGAACTGTGGGTGTACATAAGTACGTCTCTGCCTAACCCTTCGGGGAATACAGGCGTGATGGTATGTTATGTTAATAATAATAACTATGATTAATAACATCATCATATCACCTAAAAGACGTCCACTTCTGAAGAAAGGTCTCCCCAAAGACTTCCACAAGGACTGGTTAAATCAAGAACTTTTCTGCCCTAGCGGCTATCAGTTAGCGGCTATGAGCTATGTGCCCCACCCACTACCACTTAAGCTTGTCATGATTATTAAATGATGTCCTTTGAAGTACTAGTGATTGAGTATTTAGTCAGAAACATCTAACAAAGTTGACGAGACATAAAATATCTGTATTATAAAATTGCGTCAATCGCACTAACCTTTGGAGTTTGTAAACAATTAATCTGACTATAGAATCTACTACTGCGTATAGATATCTTGAAGTCTTTAATTAGTCAGTTATAATTAACATATAAATAATAACATGACCAACATGTATCAACGAGGGTTAGGCAGAGGTGTACTATTGTATACCCACAGTTTGCTTGTTTTTAGACTACAGGTAATTTGCGAGTCTATTGCCTATATTTAAACGGTCACAAATCCAAAATCGAATAACACTGCTCGACCTGAGAATTGAATCCAGGACTTTACACTTAGTAGTTGCATTTGCTATCACTAGATCAGAATAGAATTACTTAGTAAGTTTGTTACTATAGCGAATTTTTGAGCAAATTTGAAGCATTTTTGAGCAAATTTTTGAGCAAAAATAAACTATTTAGACATGTTCCGAGATCATAAACCGAATATATATGCCCACACGTGCAATTTTATGTAACTTTATGATCTGTTAGCAGGTTATTTTATGGCTACTCAGATTTTAACTGCCTCATTGGCCTACTGTTCCTGAGCGTGACGGCTACACTAGAGGTCCTGGGTTGGATTCCCAGGTCGAGCAGTGTCATTGGATTTTCTATGCAATTCTCAGTAGCAGCTCGGAGTTTGGGATTTATGCCCGGTTAATAGGCTCGCCCCCTATTACATGCTTCTGACTAACCCTTCGGGGAATACAGGCGTAATGGTATGTTATGTAATGCGATCATCTGTGAAACTGTTTCTTTCCTAATTCTTCATATTCTTCCTAACCTAAACTTTTATATCCTTTCCAACTTGAGAAACCTGCCGAACCGAGGCCACCCCCCCGTAAAGGCAGGTTTTATGCTGGTTATATGCATATATAGGGACTCTTCGACTCCCAGTTACCCTTTAACCAGATCGTGGGTTCATCTGCGTTCCATCCACTTATTCTACGAGTTATGGTTAATTTCTAATAAAAAAATTCTTTTAAATTCTATCCAACATAAATGGAAAAAAGTATTTTCTGACAGCTGTCATTTATCTACGATTTCTACCACAGATTTTCATGACTAACAAATGTCAATAGCCACCGAGCAGTCGTGTTGAGGTCAATGTCCCTGTTCTCAGTTATTCTAAAATAGCACTTTCATAGGAAACTTGGGGAGAATGCGGTCACAGTGATGAGTGACGGTCGACGGTCAAAACTGTTGGACGGTTTTATTATGTTTGTTTAACAATGAATAGCAGATAATTGGCCGTTTACCCTGATGATTGTCTATTTTCTTCCCGTGACAGTTATGCACGTCATTGGCACCCGTTGACGTCATCGTTTGATTATGATACCACGATGTTTGAATGAATGAGCCGAGCAAGATGCACTTTTTTACTAACTTGCCGCTTTATTAGTGGAATTTCCAATTAGTAATTTTATACAGATTACTTTTTACCTAAGTAGATAGTAAGCAATTTATTTTATATTCATGATGAATTAAAATTTTCTTTATGGGTATCGAAGCTGTCAAACGGCGACACTGATCATGAAATATGTGACGTCGCTGAGTTCCAACGCGGGAAGACAATACCTAGGGCTTCGGGGTTCGGCGAAGCTTGAATTGCCTACAAAAACGTAATACGAAAAGAAATCGTAATCTAAACAATATTTATTTCAAATTGTGTTATTATTCGGATTCAGATACCGTTAATCTAGGTTCCTACCGTACCATTCCGTCTACTACTACTTCATTGGAATTAAACGGCCGAAATATCGTTCCAAACTTGGCAAAGTTATCAAGAATTGCATTCGCTTACATTAATTTCCAGTGAAGTATTTTGGACCAAACGACAGAGTAGGAACTTAGAGTAACGGTATCCGAATCCGAATAACAACGATTTATTTGTAGGAAATTCGGTACGGCGGACTCACGCCACATTTTATCTACAAAAATGCGTTCAATGCAGTGCTAGCCTGTGGATCTTTATGTCCCAGCGGTACAATGTCATGACATAAAGTATCTAGATATAGTTTATAAGGTCAAGGTCAACTCGTTTACATATAAACGCACGACTAAACCTTTTACGAGCTGGTTAGCCTTGGTAGATGCAGGTTGATGTCATCCGCACAGGAATCCTACATGCATACCTACATTTTATGATATTTTTGTCCAACCAACAGTCCATCTCGGATATTTAAAGCTTTGACTATATAGAAACTTAACACATAACTTAAAATACTATCACACCTGTATTCCCCGAAGGTTTAGCCAGAGGTGTACAAATGTACACCCACAGTTCGCCGGTATGTTTCGGTCCCTGGCGAGCTTGTTCTCATTAAACGGGAACAAATCGAAACTCCGAGCTACTACTGAGAATTTCATAAAAAAACCAAATAACATTTTGGTCAACCTGGGAATCGAACCCAACATCTCTAGCGTAGCAGTCTCGCTTAAGAGCACTAGGTTATTGAGGCAGTTGAGATGATAACAACTTATTTTTTGCAAAAGGCACAGACAATAGGTACAAGATTTCTTAGAGCTTCCGTAGCAATAGGCAGGTACATATACTTATAGGAATCAGGAGGACATAATACTTAGTACAAGTAACATTTAGGAGAGGTAGGGCATAGTGCAATCGAATAATTTCACTCACAACTGGAGCTGCCCGACTGGGGAAATACCTCCACCTTGCAGAAAATCGTAGCCAAATAACATAGCTCCGTGCTATGTTGTGTTCCTAACGGTAAGCAAAGTCGCCAGAGCTCCGCGGGGAAGCGATGTGTTGGCAGTGGGAGGACCGGTGGTGTTTTGTTACCGCTGCTGTTATGCATGGCAGCATGTCTTCAACTATTCCTCCTTAATTTACAGGGTCGGCAACGCGCGAGTGATACCCCTGGTGTTGCAAGCGTCCATAGGCTACGGTAACCCCTTGCCATCAGGCGGGCCGTATGATTGTTTTCCACCTTAGTGGTATAAAAAAAATACAAAGGAGTTTCAAACTGCCCCATTAGTCTTAATTATATTACTAAGCGCGACTGTTATGATAGAGGTTACTGGGTCGAGCAGGGTTTTTAGAATTTTCTATGACATGGGACCTAAACATACCGGCGAACTCGGATAACAGGAAACATACAACGCGGATATAAACGAATCGCTAACATCAATGATACAATGGCTACAAAATAATAATTTAAACATCAATCTGGACAAAACAAATATTATACACTTTACGCAAAGAGGAGCCACTATGTCCAACCTAAATACACACTATGATAACAAAAATATTAATAAAGTCGATAGTGCAAAATTTCTAGGTATAATAATAGACAAAAAATTAGACTGGAAAGCACATACAGAAACATTAACAAAAAAAATTAGTAATTCTTCCTATGCAATTCATAAATTAGTACCAGTAATTAGCGTCGATGCCCTTCTTACAGCATATCATGGATTAGTTTCTTCCAGTCTCAGATATGGCGTTATCTTTTGGGGTAATTCTACCAATAGGGAACTCGTATTTAAAGCTCAGAAGCGATGTGTAAGGACAATGTTTAAACTAAAAGTTACAGACAGTTGTAAACCGTATTTTAGGAAATATAAAATTTTAACACTCCCTTCCCTTTACATTTTAGAAAGTGCCATATTTGTAAAGGGTAACCAAAATTTATTTGCACGCATGTCTGACGTAGTCTTACGTAATAGACGCGATAAAAATAAACTTTGTCTACACACATCAAAGACAACTCTAATGCACAATAGCATATTTTGCATGGCCCCCAAAATCTTCAATAAAATTCCTAAGCTCTGGAAGGAACAAAATAATAAAATGTTTAAAAATAAATTAAATAAATTCCTAGCAGGCAAAGCTTATTATAATATTGACGAGTTCTTAAATGATAAAATTGACGGCTGATTTTACTGAATGATTCTGGAATAAATATAATGTAATAATAATGAATTGATTGATCTATGTTAATGTTATTTAATAAAATTAGTCATAATAATGTGTTTGTTTTAAATTAATAATGATAAATTTGTAGTAAAACAATATTATTTGAACATTTTGTACGCCGCAAAGGCTAAACATGACGATCTCAAAAACGATGTAACATCTTATGCCTATGTGTGTATACTCATGTTTTAACAAATAAAATTATCTTTATCTTATCTTTATCTTTAACTCTGGGTCTACATTACCTATGCGTAACTCTTCGGAGAAAAAGGTCTTGATAGTATGTTAAAGGAGTTCCTTAGCAATACACATCTACAATTATTGCTCAACTCATTTAATCAGGAACAATCAAGGTGCCATGAATTAATTTTTTCGATAGGGTCCGAGCTCTGGTCCAGAGACACAATACATTTATGAGATACCTCTGGATTACAGACAATTAGTACCAACTTTAAAACTAGCTATTTCGGGGGGTTTCATCCGTTTAGAATACGTTATTACTTAAACGTGATTATTGTTACTACGGTAAATGTAATAAAATAACATTTAAGATAACACCGACTTCCGAAACTTTCGCACGTAACATTATTTTTTCTACTGGTTTCTGACACTTACGTGAATATTAGACATTGAAATAAAACTACTTTTTACGGATTTTATCACGTTATGTTGATATTATTTGATTCCCGACGTTTCGGATCTCGGTCGATCGGTTTAACATTTTCTTAAAAGTTATTTTATTTCAACATTTTGAGTAGCGAGTAGAATTTTACGTGTACCTAGACGACGTTATCATTTACTCAATCGTTACGTGTTATTATAATTTTGTTCTAAATTTTGTGATCAGATCTTGACCAAATTTTTATGGGACCACCTCTGAAGTATGACACTACCGATGAAAAAAAATAATCATCAAAAACGATTCATAATTAACGGAATAAGAACGAGAGTCTGAGAACCTTTTTGATGTCGGTTAAATACTATGTGAGTATTGACTATGAGTTTTAGTAGACTAAAACTAAAATATTATGGTATTAAACGATGTTAGTAGAATAATGTTGGTTGATAGTTTATCGCATGAAAATTAGTAGTGTACATGTACATGTACTGAATATTTATTGGCTGGCGCATGCAACATTGAGGTCAACAAACTGTAATATTGATAGCTACTTAGCTAATAGGTATTTCATTTTAGTTAATTTTCTTTTGCTAAGTTTTTTAATTTTTTTTTGTAAATGTTTCATCATCATCATCAGCCTATATTCGTCCACTGCTGGACTTCGGCTTTCCTCATCCAGTCAAGCTGCCTTCAAGCTGCCTTCCGCAAGTCGTCACTCCATCTGACCGGCGGGCGCCCTACACTACGTTTGCCTAGACGCGGTCTCCACTCGAGAACTCGTTTACTCCAGCGTTTGTCGGTTCTCCGACAGATGTGACCGGCACAAATTATAAATGTTTACCACGCGTTAATGCCAAATATAATTAAAATTACGGCGGATGGCACCCCGCCTCGTTGGCAGACACGGTCCCTGGGTTCGATACCTAGGTGGAGCAAAAGTTGGTATATTGGGGTCGGCTTTCAGTCTGCGGCCAGATGTGGCTGAATATCAATATTTTACACGAACCCAATTTCTGGGCAATAGCGATATCCGGAGGGTAGATTGGTTGTCAAGCTTTTTTGGGCTTCTGACTAGTTACTTCTAAGAATTGTCATAGATGTTCGCATGACAATCGGGACCGACGGCTTTACGTGTTCTATGAGGCATGGACGGGTCTCGATGTGTTAAGAATGGCCACCACAGACTGATCGCAGCGAGCGCGGCTTAACCTTGCAGATCAGAGTTGATCGACTTCGTTAGGAATGTAAATATATATTATGAATAGCGAGATACTGTTTATAAAAATCAAAATATTTTGACCAGTTTTCAGCTTTTTATAAATGTAGATGCAGTCTGAAATCCATCAATGCGTCGTTAAACCAGCCCAGACTAAACGTCCCGCTTTTACATAAAACATTACACTCTAGAGTTCATCGCGGTCGGTTAAAAATAACTTTTAACTTTCCATGCGCTATGTGGGTAACAAAGTACTTTATCTATAGACCATTTTATTTATTGGATCAGGACCACTAGGTTCTAAGCACAACTGCTACGCTAGATGTCCTGGGTTCGATTCCCATGTCGAGTAAAGTGTTATCCGGTTTTTTAATGAAATTCTCAATAGCAACTCGGAGTTTGGAATTTGTGACTATTCAAACCATACTGGCGAACTGGAGGTGTACGTTAATACACCTCTGCCTTACCATTTGGGGAATACAGCCGCGATGGTATGTATGATGTTTGGATTTTATATTACAGAAGAAGATGTAACTCGTAGAAACTCATAGTAGTTTAGTTGATTTAATAGAAAACTGGATCAACGGAAACAAACATTTCACTATTACTAATTACCTTGTTGAAATAAACTCACCATACACATTTCCAGTAAATCCTGCTTATCCCCTGCGTATCGGTAGCTTGTTTCCAGACGAACGTGACTGTTAGCCGACCCGAGATCACGCGTCGTTCTGAAATGAAATACCTGGCAACAAATGTTGCTTTGCCTATGTTTGAAATTATATTTTAGTGGCTAATATTTAGCTGCCTAATTGATCTATTGCTATGCTAGAGGTCCTGGCAATAATGCCATTCACAGGGCATAAATCCAGACTCCGAGCTGCTACTGAAAATTTCATAGAAAAACCAAATAACGCCTGGACCAATTTGGCCAATTCTTTTTTTTAAATGTTCGTTGAAGTTCAAGGATGGTTTTTACGGCGAGAAAAATTCGAATAATTGCCGGAAAAACCCTAAAAACAGCCCTTTTCTTTTTCCCATACAAACGATTTCTAACTAAAACGTAGAGTCAATTTGAGCTTTATTGCTATTGCTAAAAGTTCATATTAGGTGTGTTCCTAACGTCAAAGAGTCAATCTTTTTGACAGGACGAAGTCTGTCGGGTCCGCTAGTTAGATATATTATTAGATGTATATTGTACAGTACTTTATATAGCTTCAAAGATTTAAACACTAAGTCTACAGCGTCTGTAGCTTGACCTAGCTCGAACAATACCAGCTCAGATTTCTAACGTACCTTTCTCGTCAGACCGGTTCGGCTATCTGCATTGTCTAGCTCTGGACGCACCGCTTACCTATACGTAGGCGTTAAGATATCCCTGTCCTTTATTGTAAATATAAAGTAAGATGGGACGTGGAAATAAATCTACTTTTTACGGATTTTATTGCGTTATATTAATGTTATTTAATTACCGACGTTTCGGATCCACTTATTTTTTTATTTTAGGTGATATACTTATGCTTAACCGCCAGTTCGCCTAATGTTATTAGACAAAATAATTTGGCCAGATCGTTTTTAAAATGTTTTATGGGATAGGAGGACAATCAAGCAGATGGATCGCCTGATGGTAAGCGATTCCGCGCCCATGGACACCCGCAACACCAGAGGAGTCACAAGTGCGTTGCCCGCCTTTTAAAAGGGGATTGGGCCTCCGGTAACCTCACTCACTCGGCGAAACACAACGCAAGCGTTGTTTGACCCTGGTTTTCTGTGAGGCATCATCATGACTGCGGTCGAGCCGGCCCATTCGTGCCGAAGGATGGCTCTTCCACGTTAAATTTTTCCCGTTTTTTTTTGTTTTATTAGGGATCCCTAATTTTTTCTAGTAATAAATGTAGCCTATGTTACTCAGGGATAATGTAGCATTCTAATGGTGAAAGAATTTTTAAAATCGGTCTTGTAGTTTTTGAGTTTATTCGTTACAAACATACAAAAATAGCGGAGTAGTGATAGCCTAGTGGTATGACCGTTGCACTGCCCAGTCAAAGGTCTCGAGTTCGAACCCAAGGCACGCACCTCTGACTTTTCGAAGTCATGTGCGTATTAACAGTTAATTATCACGCGCTTAAACGGTGAAGGAAAACATCGTGAGGAAACCTGCATGCCTGAGAGATTTTCCCGACGAAGTGTCAAGTCTGCCAACCCGCACTAGGCCAGCGTGGTGGACTATAGCCAAATCCCTCTCATTTGAGAGGAGACCCGTGCCCAGCAGTGGGACAATATAATGGGTTGATTATGTTATGTTATGTATACAAAAATAGATACAAATCTTTCCTCTTTATAATATTAGTGTAGATGTTGATTTCACATGTTTGTATATATATGTACTCAAAGCATTACATACATATACCTATAGTATGATGAGATAACTAGTGAAAGTCTAGCTCATTAACAAGGTTCCTAGGCACAAAGCTCTTAGAATAATTCATGTACTCGTATCAGGTGACTTAATGCAATTGTCTTTCCGTTTCCTATAAGGTGCGATGATCTTAGACTGGTCTGCTTTACTGCACAGAATCTGTCACGTAAGGCATCGTTTCCCAAGCATTATAGTTCCATGACCTACTTATCATAATCAACCCATAAACTGTCCTACTGCTGGGTACGGGTCTCCTCTCAGAATGAGAGGGATCAGGCTATAGATAGTCCACCTAGCTGGCCTAATGTGGGTTGCCAGACTTCACTTACCGTTGAGAAAATCAATCAGGAATGTGGGTTTCCTCACAATGTTTTCCTTCACCATTTACGGGTCCGGCAGAGCCTGAATTGCCCACAAAAAAGTTTTACCAAAGTCAATCGTAATTTAAACAATATATTTTATCAAATCGTTTTATTTATCGGATTTGAATACCGTTAATCCAGGTTTCTACCGTACCATTTCGTTTACTACTACTTCACTGGAAATCAGAAGCGATCGGAAAATAGTTTCAAACTTGGAAAAGTTCTCAAGAATTACATTTGCTTACATTTATTACCAGTGAAGTATTTTGGACGAAATGGTAGAGTAAGAGCCTAGATTATCGGTATTACGATTTACGTTTGTATGGGCAATCGGTCCGCCGGACTCTTAAACGATACGCACATGATTTCGAAAAGTCAGAAGTGAGAGATTCGATGTTGAGACCTTTGACTTGAAAGTCCAATTGGTTACCATCATTATTATATCAACCTATAGAAGTCCACTGCTGAACAAAGGCCTCCCCAAAAGACTTCCACAGGGACCGGTTATATGCCGCCTGCATCCATCGAATCCCAGAGACCTTTAACAGGTCGTCCGTCTATATCGTTGGAGGTCTTCCCACGCTGCGCTTTCCGGTGCGCACCAATTGGTCATATCAGTAGGTTATCACTGCTCAGAATGCGACCCACTAAATAACCAAAAAGAAGCAAAAAATGGCCGCGATAATGCTAGTCTGTAACATAAAAAAAAACTGATTTTTGGGCTCCGAGTCTCTTAATATATTGGATGAAATAGCGTGTCCCATTCTTCACCGAGACCACACACCGAAACTTGGGATACCAGTGAATAAATAAATAAATTACGCGTCTTAATATAATCTGGTTTCAAGTTCCTGCGCGAGCGTTGATCTCGATCCCGCGCGAAAGTTTCATCTGGTATTGTGTCGCCGAATCGGGTCGCCGTAGTGTTGTACTTGAATGAGTACAGCACTTGTTTGTGAATGCCGGTTGTTGGTGCCTAAGTTGGTGCCAATGTTTGCGAAAAGAGGTAAAATGTACCGGGTACAATTAACTTTTTGGAGAACGGAAACCGTCAAATGTTCTGTTGGATATATTTACAGAACTGATGGTCCGACACTGAGCAAATTTTTATTGGACTCGTATTTTGGAAGGCAGTTAAAAAGAGATGTGCAAAATTATTTCTCAAACAATAAAGCTATACGCGGTCATAATTATTTGAAAAAAATATGTCAGAGGAATTAAGAATCTACAGCTTTTTTTGGAGCCTGTGTAACGATTTCAAATTAATGAAATACAAACTCACATTTTTCACTGGCCGCTCAAGGAACAAACTTCAATCAATCAATCAATCAAATCAGCCTATTGCCGAATTTATTGCCTATTAGGAACAAACTTGGTATTTTGTAAATCATGTTCAAGCCTTTACCCCCCAAAATGTTAGGCAGAGGCGTATTCATATGCACCGACGACTGTTCCAGTATTTTTTTAAGGTCCCATGTAAGACTCACTCAAGAATTTCCCTGTTGGAAAAACCCAATTACACTCTCCTCCACCTACTTGAATCCAGGAATAAAGCTCTGCAGTCGCACGTTGTACAACAACTTAGTACATAAATATACGAAGCTAGGTACGAAGTCGGTACGACACAGACAAAACGTCACCTTGTGTTATACTCTAAACCGGACGGACCGGGTAATCGTACCGTAGGAACCTAGATTAATGGTATCCAAATCCGAATAATAACATAATTTGATAGAATATTGTCTGGATTATGATTTATTTCGGAATTACGTTTTTGTGGGCAATTCAAACTCCGCCGGACCCTTAAATGAGCTTCAGTATGGTATCTACCTATATTGGTTATTCTAAGCTATACTGCAAACTAGGTGAACGCACCACTCGCCTCATAGATTTCGCTCCTTCTAATAAAATATTCCACTGAACTGTAATTTTTTTTTGGAAGGGGTGAATCTTAGGGTCGCTTATTACGAGCCTAAACTTCGACTACCAAGTTTTCTGTCTCTGTATCAATTTACTGGTGTATATACTACGTCTAATGGCATCAAGACCGCCTATATAATAATTTTGTTCTGAATTAAGTATTAAATAATTCAATAATACACTTGTTTTTTTTTTCAGGTATGAAAATGTATCTCTGGCAATATATGTAAGTACCAAGGCGTGTTTTTTGAGAACCTACTTAATAAAGTTTAGTGAAATTCTAATTGAAACTACACTCACATACTGTTCGATGGGGCATTATCGTAAGAACTTTGCTTAAAAACGTGCAACTATATATTTAAAACTCATAAAAATCAACCTTAAAATTATTTGTTTACAGTACAAAATGCTTTGAAAATTGGACAAGAAAACTTAGTTTAATTTTGCACAAACAAACATAGTTCTAAAGCTTAAGTGATAAAGTTTAAATTGTTTTGTAGAAAGTAGAAGAAAAGTTGGCACAGGAAAAGTTCAAAGACCTCGAGTATGCCAAGCGGGTGCGCGGCCTACCTAGGACGAACTTTTTGGAATTTCTTCACATTTTTTATGAGTGCATGCGGTATGCAGCCTGCTTCAAATTAGCTATTATTTATTACTGCTGATATTTACTGCACAATTTCATGGAACAGGATATTTTTTCAGCATTTTGAAAAGTATTATTTATTCGTTTTGAAGTTGTAGTAGGTACTTTTTTTTTTGGTTTAAAAAAAAAACGTTGCCCCTCACTAGGATTTTCTCCTGTATCGTGGGTGCGTTTACAAACACAAATTCTCACATACACAAACGCCCAGACTCGGAACAACTACCAGTAGATAAACAGAACAAATATTGTTACGCAGAAGCCGATCGCTCAGCCGCTACGCTAAACGTGTCCTCAAATTATTATTTTTTTTTCGTCATTTAATGTTTTTATTCTCTTCACATAGAGAGATACTATTAAGACAAAGTGTTAGTCTTGATTTCTTTCTTAAATAATTGTTGTAAAACTGAAAGTTAATTAAATTCAAGCTTTGTCCAGAGGTTTTCATGCCACAAAAAACAAATTATTTTCAATTGAATTATAATAATTACGTACCATCACGCCTGTAAATATTCCTCGTAGGGTTAGGCAGAGGTGTAGATACCTACCTAATGATGTACACCCATAATTCGCCGTTAGGTTTAGATTTAGGTCCCATGTAATAGGGGGCGAGCCTATTGCAATTAACGGGGCACAAATCTCAACTCCGAGCTGCTACTGAGAATTTTATAGAAAAATTCAATAACACTTTGCTCTACCTCGGAATCTAACTCAGGACCTCTAGCGTGGCAGTCGCGCTGGGGACCACTAGACTAATAATAGGTAATAAAATAAAAATCTTTTATTGTCAGACACAAAGGCCCATAGCATGAAGCAGTCCATTACTATTATTATTTCTTTTCTTTTAATTATTCGGCGTAAGGAATTCGCACCCGCTGTATAAAATCTCAATTGCAAATACTTAGCACATACTATGCATAATTATGTAGTGTTTTATTTACATCGGTTAGCTTACCATCATTGAGGTCTAATAATAGCTATCGGCCATGAATATTACAAACGGGATGGATGTTAGGAGATTACAATAATCTGTTTCCAATAAATATGACTGAGTTCATGAATAAAATATGTACGTAGTCATGTCATTGCTTTGATATTGTAATTAATTGTCAATTACAGAGTTGATTGATGTAACAATAGATGTAAGTAATGTATTGTTACTGTAAAAGTTCATCATCATATCAGCCTATTTCCGTCCAATGCTGAGCGCCAACCATCCTGGTGATAAAATGATAACGTCGTCTAGGTATACGTAAAACTTTACCCGCTACCTAGATACTATAAATGTTGATATAAAATGACTAATAAGAAAAAGTAAATCCGCCTTCAAAAACATAAATAAAAAATAATGTTATGTGCGAAACAGTTTCGGAAGTCGGTGGCGAAATCAAAAGATCCGATCAAATCAAAGCCACCGACTTCCGAAATTGTTACACATAATATTATTTTTGATTTATGAAGGTGGTTATCTTTTTGTGATTTTTTTGCATTTTCCATGCTAAGATTATTAAGTTATTTAATAGTAAAGGAAAAAATTCAATCGCGGGCAGGATTCGAACCTGCGTCTTCTGGTTTGATATACCAGACGCTCTGACCTCTAAGCCACCGCGAACCCTACCCGCATAATTGAAATTTTGCCTTCACATTCTGAATTTACGTCATAAGGTGACGTTTGGTGACATCTATGAGAGGCAAGTTACCTTACCTCTCAACCGACACGACTTACTTTACAGTCAGTTCAGTATCGTACGATGCCACCCTACCTTTTAACTATCTTTTTTCACAAAAATCACAAAAAGATAGTTAAAAGGTAGGGTGGCATCGTACGATACTGAACTGACTGTAAAGTCCTGCTCGCGATTGAATTTTTTCCTTTACTATTAAATAACTTATGAAGGTGGTTTTACTTTTTCTTAATTATTATAGGTAATACTAGTTTCTGCCCGCGACATTGTCTGCCTGGATTTTAGAATTGGGTCCGAGCTGAATAAAAAGTAGGCTATGTGTTATTCCAGACAATTTATCTCTGTGCCAAATTTTATCCAGATCCATTCATCATTACAAACATCCATACATCCTCGCAAACTCACATTTATAATATGGGGATAAAAATAATGACCACCAAATTTAGTAAATTGATCACCAAAATACTTACCAAAATGGTTTATCCATTTTGGTAAGTATTTTGGTGATGGTCTCAAAAAATTAGGTTTAGGTTAGAACTTATTTTGGTGATCATTTACTATTTTTGGCAATATAAAGTGTTTTTTTGCCACAACATTTTACTAGATCTGGTGGTTAGTTAAACATAAGCCTTATAATATTACTAGCTTCTGCCCGCGACTTCGTCTGCGTGGACTTCAGAATTGGATTCGACCTGGATAAAAAGCATATTCCAGACTATAATCTATCTCTGTAGCAAATTTCATAAAGATCCGTGTCAAATAAAGTGTCGAAGGGATTTCCATAGTAACATATTTTTTTATTAAACGTTGCCCCACACTAGAATTTTCACCTGTATCGTGGGTGCGTTTACAAACACAAATTCTCACATACACAAACGCCCAGACCCGGAACAACTGCCTGTAGATCATACAAATATTTGCTCCGTGTGGAGATCGAACCCACAACACATGGCGCAGAAGCCGATCGCTCAACCGCTACGCCAATCGTGTCGTCAAAATTGTCCAACAAATGACAATATGGCAGTGCACGTCAAATAATTACGTGCTAGCAGAGCCAAATTTTTGATACCTTGGGTTAAATTATTTAAAATACTTTCGTAGGGATCTCTAATTAAAAAAAAATACAGCCTATGTTACTCGCTGATAATGTAGCTTTCTGCGCTACCGACGTGAACCCACTCGTAACACATGCATTTAGCTTAGCACGAGGGGTTAACAAGAATACTAGTAATAAGCGACCCAAATTACTAGTAATCTTTAAAAAAAAACAAAATAAAGAAAATTAATCCAGTGGTCCTAAGAGGGTCTTAAAGTGGTCCTTAGTTCCATTCCCGGATCGAGCATTGTTATTGGGTTTTTCTATGAAATTCTCAGTAGCAGCTCGGAGTTTGGGATTTGTACCCGGTGGGTATTCATAAGTACGCCTCTGCCTAACCTTTTGCGGAATACGCCTGTATTGAATCCAGTGATAGTATGTTGTGTAATAACAAACATGAGTAAGCAGCAATTACTCATGCAACGCTCAAGTGGAACTAACACATTCACTAGTCACAATGAACCAATTTGACAATTAGGATGCCAACAAATGGGTCACAGTCTACTGCGTTGGAGGTCGCCAATCAAGGGCACAGGGCTTTGGCCCTTTAGCACCCGACAGGGACGGAATATTGATGCGCTGGAACGTGTAAGAGAGACGCGCGAGTGATTGTATCAGCTGATTTTAGTCAGTAGGGCCTTAGAAGCTTGTAACGGAGTTTAGTTATGGTTGGCGATCTTGAACACCCCTTTCGACGATAGCATCAATGGGTTAATTTAAATGTTCTAAGTACAGTTAGGAAATTAGAAAGTCCGATGTAGAAAGATTGTAGCGGAGAGATATGTTTCAGGGCTTAAGGTCTGCATTCCAACCTCGGTTGGTTAGGTACATGTGACCTAAAAACTTAGGTACCGAGAAACTGCGGGTTTGTGGCAGTACCTATGTCTGGCTTTAACCTTTCGAGGAAAAGGCAAACTGCCAAGCTATATAATCGCTATTGCGACGGAATACGGGCGGTCTAAGGCAAACTGCTTACCTTGATGTTTCGCTGTGTGTACTTTACAATTAATTGGTAGATTCAATATACTTTTTAATTGCCTACTTCAGAATTGGGATATATCTATCTACATCTATATCTACCTAGATAAAATGTAACCTATGTGTTATTCCGGACTATAATCTATCTCTGTGCCAAATTTGAAAGAGTAACAAACATCTATACATACAAACTTTTGCGTTTATAATATTAAAGTAAGGATATTGTAGTATTGTTGTTCCTTACCTTTTATGTATACCTTCTATATTATACCGACACGTTTGGCTTAGTAGCTGAGCGATCGGCTGGAGCGCCACGGGTTGTGGGTTTGATCACCGCACAGAACAAAAGCGCCCCCACGATAATTATAGTGTGAGGCAACGTTTTTCTTACAAAAAAGAACAAAGAAAAAAGGTACTCGTATATAGGTATACTAGAGTTCCCGTGCGGAGCTTTGCATACGTACTTAGATAATCTTCGCTTCTAAAATATACGGTATATTTCAGATTATCTAAGTACGTACAACGCCCACTGTATCTACACCATGGAGGTTTCATATCATAAAATGTGTTAAGTCTAATGTCAAATTGTCAAAATGTCAACAGCGAATGACAGCTGTACTATGGAATCAATAAGTTATTAAATATGTTTAAGTGTGTGTGGTATGACAAACGCATGGTAATGTGTGCGGACTATTATACAAACTTTTACCGCACTTTTCACCACCTTAGGGGTTGAATTTACAAAAATCCTTTCTTAGTGCTCGTCTACAGTGCAAAAGGAACCAGCATGCAAACTTTCAAGGATCTAGCTCCTGTAGTTTCGGCTGTGTTGATACGTCAGTCAGTCAGTCCGTCAGTCAGGTTCTTCGTTTATATATATAGATTATTTAATGTAATACTCGCTTAGCCAGCGGCTTCGCTCATGTTGGATATACCTAAGAAAGTATCTAATAATAAAAAGTGCCTAAAAGTTGTCAGCTCATAACCTATCTGTACCTACACAGATTTCATAGAATTCCTTCAAGTAGATCTTGAGTTACAAACGGACATAAAGACAGACAACAATTCAGAAAATTACTAGGCTTTAGTTTTGCTCCTTCACTTATTTTTCAAATTATTTAGCAATTACAGACACGATATTTCTATAGACTTATAACTACTTAAGGGTCCGGCGGAGCTTGAATTGTCCACAAAAACGTAATACCAAAATAAATCGTAATCTAAATATAATTTTATCAAATTTTGTCATTATTCGGATTTGGATACTAGATATGTTCCTGCTGTACCAATTCGTCTACTACTACTTCACTGCAAAAAAACAGCCGGAAATTAGTTTCAAACGTGGTAAAGTTATCAATAATTAAATTCGCTTACATTTATTTCCAGTGAAGTATTTTGGACGAAATGGTAGAGTTGGAACCTTGTCTAAAGGTATTTATCTGAATCCGAATAATAAAACAGTTTGATTAAATTGTATTTGAATTACGATTAATTTTGGTAATACGTTTGTATGGAATATTCGGTCCGCCGGACTCTTAACTGTTTATAATCAAGTAATATTCGTCTCTATTAAGTCGCTGCAAAATTCATTTTAAGATGCCTACCTAATGAATGGCTTGTAATATGAGTCAAGTTTGTCCCACAAACCTTTTGGCATTAAACTACGGATAATTCGAAACTGTCTCGGTGACTTAGTGAAGCTGCCTCAGGCGAGGCTCTCATAAATTTAATGCTAATAACTCGTATCATGCCATAGAACGTAGCTTGCTATCGCAGTTAGCTTTTCTTTGATTTAATTTTATTGTGTGACATATTTTTTGTTGATTGTATTATGTTGATGGAATTCGTTTAATTTTGAATATGAAATAATTTTTTTTATTCTTGATAGGCTTACGCTTGACCGCCAGTTCGCCTGATGTTAAGCGACACTGCGATCTACGATGGAGCGCGCTTGCCTAGAAGATACCGATTTTCTTATGTCAAAAATAAAATATATGATAATGACAGTAAAATAAATTTAGGTAATATAATATTAGAATATATATGGCAGAGGTGTATTATTGTACACCCACAGTTTGTCAGTATGTTAAGGTCCCATGTAGGTAATAGGGGGCGAACAAATTCCCATTAACCGGTCACAAATCCCAGACTCCGAGCTGTTATTGAGAATTCCATAGAAAAACCCAAAAACACTGCTCCACCTGAGAATCGAACCAAGGACCTCTAGCGTAGCAGTCGCGCTTAGGATCACTAGGCTAAAGAGGCAGTTTTATATTACATTTAAATTCGTATTTACGAGTAAAGTCATTATAAAATGAAAAAAAAAAATAACCTAAATCAATGTTCTCTACACCAACATCTAATGTAGATGTTGGTGTAGAGAACATTTACATATTCTTATAATTTTCTACAAAATGAAATACAACCTTATCAAAATTCGGTTAAACCTGTCACCACGTTACGTTGTAAGCTACACCGATACGATCACGACACGACAACGCCGGTGTCCCGTTCTATACGAACATGGGGCTCCGTGACTGCGCCACATTACTACATAAACCAAGTTCAACGGACTACCTAAAAGAACATGGCTCCTACTTCTATTACTGAATTACTACGGTTGTACACGAATCTTCTTACTGCATAAGTACGACCCGCTCGCGGTTTCACCTGCGCTGCTTCGTTCCTAAGAGGCGTAGCGTGATGTTATATAGCCTATGTTATTCAGTGATAACGTAGCTTTCTAACGGCAAAAGAATTTTTGAAATCGGTCCAGTACTTTTTGAGCCAATTCGTTGCAAACATACTTACATACAAATCTTTCCTCTTTTTAATATTAGTATAGATAAATCAAAGGGTCGATATTTCCGTCGCCAGATAACCATAACGAAGGAATAAATTCGAATTTCGACAGTTTTTCAATACACACTTTGCCTAACGTCAATTTTATTCCTCAGTTGACGACTCGTTTGGCATAGCGGCTGAGCGATCGGCTTCTGCGCCAACGTGTTGTGAGATCGATTCCCACAGGGAGCAAATATTTGTATGATCTACAGATAGTGGTTCCGGGTCTGTGTATTTGTGAATTTGTGTTTGTAAGCGCACCTACGATACAGGAGAAAATCCTAGTGTGGGGCAACGTTTTTTTTAAAAACAATTTAAAAAATATCTTAACGATTGAAAATCGACTCTAAATATTTTAGATTTATCTCCTGCTGTGTTTGGAATACTAGATATATTAAGTTTGAAGAAAAAAATCAAAAGCACTATTCAATGCAAAATGTTAAAATTATTGCTAATTTTGTATTTAGTATATAACATACCATTAGGTACGCTGGTATTCCCCAAGGTATAAGGTGTTTAGGTCCCATGTAATAAGGGGCGAGCCTATTACCATTAACCAGGCAGAAATCTACATATAACCTTGTATAATATGTTTGTATAGAAATACTGAGACTTTCATAGAAAAACCAAAGAACACTTTGCTTGACCTTGATATCGAACCTAGGACCTCTAGCATAGCTGTCGAGCGTAGAACCACATGTTTTCTATATTTACTTTTCTGAATATACTAGAGGTGTATGAATGTCACCCGTGATGGTCTTGCTATTAAAAATTCTTTGGAAATTTCACAAAATCTCTCCTTGCTCAACGATGTTATAATAAGAAACGCATGTGCAATATTTTATGCTCCCAGACCTTGTTATTTTTGAATTTAAATTTGATAAAAAATTTAACAGTGTTGCTTTCTGACCTCTTGAAAAAAATGCTGTTGTAGTTACCTAAATGGTTTATATTATCTTGTGCAGTTATACAAAGTTCGTTAAAATAAACGCACGTTATCATTTTTATACAGAAGCATAATAAACGATAAGTTGATAACATCTAAAATATCTAAAATATCTTACATAATTACTGGTGAACTAATCGCGTTACGTCACCTTTATTATCGTCTACGAGTATAGATAACACAATGATACGTACCTATACTACAATTAAACCAAAAATAGTTTATATACAAGTGATAGTAACCTAGTTTATGTATGGTATCATCATTTTCCTGTTTATTTTCTACATACATACATATCAAAAATGAATTTTAGTGTTGTTAAGTAGTATTATTTCCGCTTCTATATGCGTCAAATTTTCTACATCCAAAATTTTCCGGATTTCTAAAGCCTCTCATGATTTGAAAGCACCTCAAAGCTCGCTGTCATCGTCTAGGCGATGTCTACAACCACACGTGGAATCGCATAGCGCATGCGCAAAGTCAAACCTCCAACTTAACGGCTAGTATCGAGCGAGCCTCCGTGCGGAGAGGTCATGTCGCAATGTCGGACGGCCGCGACTCCCCGTCGCAAAGCGGTCTTCGGGACCGTGTCCATTTCTTTGAGAAAGTATGGAGTGGACAATCTAGTAATGACACAGTGGATGCAACTACTGATGTAAGCGAAATAGAGAGACGTATAGAGCAGCGCAAGCGGCGCCCAGAGTCGCCGAAAATCGAAGTTAAACTTAAACATACCCGTGATACGGAATCCCCAACAAAGACTTTTGAATCTTCTTTCCCTAACTTGAAGTTGAGACATGTGGAACCCGCTGAGGAGCTGGAAAAGTTCGAGCGTCAGGTTGAGGAGGGCGACCTGGCTGCCGGCGTCCACTTCGTCAAATTCGAGCGGGTAGTTAAGAGGACTGTGACCGAGACTCGGAGTGAGGAGCGGGCGGAATCACCCCAGCATGAGTGGTACTCGGAGTATAAGCAGCAGACCTGGCAATCTGGTCCCAGGAAGGAATACTTGAGGAGCAAATCGGAATATGACTCACACATCGCAGAAATACGCGGTAAGTTAAGGCTCTGAAAGTAACTGACGCATTTTGGCGAAAATCTGTATTCGTATATATTTTACCGAATATTTGTTCTCTCTTCGTTATCTCTTTATTTATTATTATGACAATCATACTGCATTTTACTCATTTTTTTATTGGAGGTCTTATTATGTTCTTGAACAACCAGCAAATGTCATAAGTACACTTTGGCCTTGACAATCGACGGTTGTAAACAACTTAATTTCGTATTCTAATTTTAGTTCGGCGTATTTGTGAACAAAATGGATAGATTCTTTATTTATGACTGTTTTGGTATAAATGACATCATTGCCAACGTTCCTTAATTTGTACATTGAATATTTTTTTATGCAAACTTGGTCAATTAAAGTTTCTTAATTGCTATTTTGATTAGATAAGATAATACTGAATTTTCAAGTGCCCTTTGTATTATAATCTTAGTAGATAGTTGTTTTACCGCGTCTCTAAATGGACTTTGGTTCGTTGCACAGCATGAAAATGTTATACCAAATAACTATTAGGTATCAAAGTATTTTCTCGATGATCAATTCATCACTAGCCAAACTAATTTTATTGGTTGAATGGTATTATTTTCTCACGAATTCACTGGTGTAATACCTACCTTCTCTATAACTATTATTTTATCCTTGAACATTATTAGTACCGGTTTATCTGTATCCTTAGTTATAGTTTGACAAATAGGATCGCTATTTTTATTTAAACGAATATTTAACCACTAGATTCTAATCAGAATATCAAATAGCCATTATATCCTTTTAGCTGATAAATATTTTATGTGGTCTGAGTGACTGTAATACCGAGTAGCAGTATTAAATCTATCGAATTTCGTAATGTTCGAGTCATTGCGATCTTTATTGGTATCGATTGATAGGTCATCTAAAAGTTGTTTGTCATGACTAGTTCTGATACTATCAGGCAGACTTTTGTTGCGTCACTTTTACTCTACAGCTGGAAAATTATGAGGCAATGAAACAATGGCATCTTTGGAGCAGTACATCCGAAAATCTTATCTGAAACTATTTTAGAGTTTCAAAAGCCTGCTTCTGTTATACTTTGAATGAATGTTTTTCCTTCCTTACAATTTAATTGCCGGTGCCATTTAGTTAAAAATTGTAAAATGATGACTTATAAAATTTAAAAGATATACACAGAAATAAATATCATTTATATGAGCATCAACCCTACCGCCACTTTTGCTGGATATAGCAGCTGATGTATTATTCTTTTTACCTAGAATAGTCAGCCTTGTTAGCTTATTACTCACTCTGTTGGTTTAGACGCGTGAATAAGTAATTTGTCTTGCTTAAAAAGAAAAAAACAATGCACTTACTTTGTGACAGTGAATCACCATTACGAAGACGACTTAGAAACTAATTGTGTGTCAGCAAACGTTTTAGTGAAACTAATTAGGCATGTTTAATGGAAGTTCAAGGTTTTAATGTCGGAGTTAGCTGGAAGCCTTAAGACACTTAAGAATATTCTATGTTTGTAGCTTTTTTCAAGGGGCATTTTGTACTTTATAGGGATTATTAGAACGTTTTTTTGGTTTTGTATTCTGCTGAAGTACAATTTTATGGTTTTTTTCTCACTGCTGGACAAAGGCCTCACGTAACTCCTTCCTCTCCAATTTGCGCGACATTCGGCCCTGCTTGCCTCGCAAATATATCGTTGTGACAACGTAGTCGCAGCCGACCTTGACAGCATACATATCCACTATCAGGCGTCCAGTTGGTGACAACAACAGATATATTAGGTAGACTATTACTACCAATATTCAGACGGGAAACTACGAGTGCATTCTGTAATTGCGAGTAAAAATTATCCTTATTATGCTACAGGCAGAATTTATAAAAAAAAACAACTGGTCTGACACTCCTTATACCTACTACGCTTCCTTTATCCGTAGGATGGCAAATTTCTGGTTTTACAAGACGTCTTGTGTCTTGTGTAGTGCCTACGCAATCTTAAGAATAGAAACCTGATTTTTGCAGTATGATGTTACTTGTATCAGTTACGTGTTTGCGTTTAACTTACTTAAACGTAAGTTTATTATTGTCTTCTCATTCTTAGAATGGGATTAATTATGTTGGCGTAGATTGCTATTCCTCTGGGATGGTCGCACACCAATTATTCTGCCGCTATGAAATAATGTTTAAGTTGGAGGGAAGTAGCCAGTAAAATTGGGCATATGAGAGCTGAGGTCTCAAGATAACACCGCACTAGTGATACTACTGGTGTTGCTAGCATCTATAGGCTGCGGTTGCCGCTTACCATCAGGCGCCCCGTAAGCTTGTTTATCATCTCATTGTGATAAAAAAGATTGAGGTAGGTAACAGTCTCGTTCAAGGCATGGACCACTTCTCAGAATGAGTTGGGTTAGGCAGATTTCAAAACAGCTGGGGTCGCGAAGGAATGAAACCCTACTCCCGTAACCCCAGCAAAAAGTGGTGAGGCGAAACACCCTTGTGGTTTTAGTCGGTAGGTCACCCACCCTGGGTGGAGTCTGTGTAAGTCCATGAGGATTTTCACACGCAAAAAAGGGCTGATTTAAAATACAACTTCATCAATGATCCGTTTCTAATATGTAGACATTATCTTGACAAGCATAGGCCATTGCTTCCGAAACTGGTTCTCCACCTTTCAAATTGTATTAATAGCCTGGTGTCTAGATTTATGCCTGTCAAACAGACAGACTTTCGCCAGTGCCTCGATATTTACTGCATCATTTAGTCCAGTTTCTCTTTCATTAAATTCGTCTCGGATTATGTTGCAATTAGTTATACTTTGGATACATCAATCTTCATTGTTTGCGGTGTATTGTCTTATTCTGAGAATATTTAACTTACTCGTAAGTGTAGAGCATAAGTAATTTTCGGTTCTTAAATAATTTTAAGAACCGTTTCTTGAAGTTGAGTTCAGTTAAGAAGATTTTGTTATACTTATTGGCAAACTAATATAGCTTTAGTAGTTTTTTCTGAAAATATTTTTGCCCTACACGACTTTTTCCGTACTGTGACCCTTGACACATGCCGGTGACTTCAATTGACACCATAAATAACACATAAATTCTTTCTTCGTTTAATTTAATTAATGAGAAAATAAAACATTAGAGCGTTTATTAATACGTCGGATAATACCTTCTTTTTCTCTAATTAAAAAAAAAACAACATAAACTTATGTTGAGCACCTCTTTTGTGATAATTTGTCCAACTTGTTGCTTATCCATTTCTTCAATTGTTATTCACGATGTGGTTGTGACTTGTTGCTCCTGCATTTTCTACGTTCAAGGTTTACTATTGTGACTTACAGCTTGTATTACACACTTATTTTCTTTTGATAGTTATAGTTTCTTTAAAATTTGCTTTCATGTCAACAACCGACACACATAATTATTTACCAATAACATTCTCGATATTTTCCATATCAGTATAGATATGGTTATATCAATCAATTTGAAATTTCAATGCTAGGGTGGTAGAGATTAAATTCCTTTGCGATGCGTTGGTTCTAAATCTACTGCTTTATCTTATCTTGCAGTTTTTTTAAGTATTAGCGAAGCGATAAATATTGCCCTTGCCATCTAATTATTTCGGTCTTGGTTGCAAATATTTTTGTTGATATGAAATTTCTGCAAGAAAATGTTTGCAAATTACCCACAAAAACTTTGCAGGTAAAAATTATGTGATTTTTAAGATTAATAAGCAATTTTAAATTATACAGTAGCTATTGCCCGCGGTTTCATTCGCACTTCATAGGACTTTTTGATACAAGAATTGTTTCTGTCCGTCTCCAAGGTCCAATCTATCTCTGTAACATATCAGATTATGTTCAGCGGTTTAAGCGTCAACACGTAAAAAACTTGCTTGGACTATAACCTAACCCCTTTTAACCTGTGAGGAGACCCGTGTCCAGCAGTAAATATTGATGATGACGACGTAACAAACAGACAGACAGGATTACTTTCGTATTTATAATATTAGATTAGTATGGATACATTTTTTTTTTGCTTCAGAGATTTTAATTTATTTACTTGGCAAATGTGGTAATCTACCTTAACGAAATTGTGTATTGAAAATAACATAACAATGAAGTTTAATTTCACTATGGGTTACAGAGGTCAGATGGCAATCTCTCTACTTAATACCAGTTACCATTTGCTTTTGCTAATGAGCTCACGTCTAATCCCTTAATACAAATCGGGGCCTTATAACCCACGTTCAGGAAATGCTAAGATAGCAATTGTGCTGTTCCTTGTGCGTTTGGCCTGCTAATACAGCCATATACCTAATGTCTGCTGCAGCAGCTTTGCAGAGTTTCAAAGGTACAAATTTTCAAGTTATTTGTTATGTGCAACTGTGCTATTAGCCTAGTGGTAGTAACCACGCCTACTAGGCTAGAGATCCTGGTAAAGTGGTCCAGTCCGAGTAAATTGTTATTGCTTTTTAAAATGAAAATTTTAATAGCAGCTCGTAGTTTGGATTTGTTCTCGGTTAACATGGGACCTAAATATAGCGGTTTAGGTTTTTAAGCGGTTAAGGTTCAAAAAACGTGTGATGACGTCCCTTATACGGCGGAAACTGAGAATATCTAAATTTTGTCAAAATAATAGTAAATCAACAACGACATAGGTAATGTAAGGTTATGAATAATTATGACAGATGTCAAACTGACATAAGATACGTTTTTTAAGGGTCAGAAAAAATTACGTCGCGTAACATGACGTAATTTTTTCTGACCCGTTTAACCGTACAAATGGCACTTACGTCTGTTTAGAATAGGAAAACTTCAAAGTCGAAAATAAATATGAAAATGATTGAATATCAGGAAAATAAAAAATACGGGTATACTATATTTCGATCTAGTTTCAATTAAAAATATAATATATCGATGTTAAAAAATGGCAATTTGGATAGTAGTACAACGTCTGGTGGATCAGCTAGTCTCATAATATACTTTTGTATAAGACAGATAAAGCCTTAAGAGTCCGGCGGACCGAATTTTTCTTACAAACGTTATACCGAAATAAATCTTAATTCAAATAGAATTTAATCAAATTGTGTTATTATTCGATACCGTTAATCTAGGTTCCAACGCTGCCATTTCGTTCAAAATACTTCACTGGAAATAAATGTAAGCAAATGCAATTTTTGATAATTTTAACAAGTTTGGAATGAGTTTCCGGTTTTTTATTTCCAGTGAAGTAGTATTATATTTAGACAACATTCAAACATGGAGAAAGTTAAAACGAAAATGGCCCCGAGTGCCCGGCGTGCCTTAAATGGAACAGGGGTGCGAAGAATCCCCGGGCGGAAAAGTAGATGTAAACAACGCGAATTAAAGATTGGAACTTGGAACGTAAGGAGTTTGAGTCCAGGTAAAGTACACAATGTATGCAAGGAGATGAATAGGCTTAATATCGATGTGCTGGGATTGAGTGACGTAAGGTGGAAGGGAAGTGGTCGACATAACATGGACGAAAATCATGTTTTGTATTACTCGGGTTCAGTACATTCTTCCAATTTGCATGGTGTAGGCGTAGTAGTTAATACCAAGAACCTCAGGACCACGATGGAGTTCATCCCTCAGTCTAATAGAACCATGATGCTTCAATTCCAGGCTAAGCCAAGAAACATTAACTTAATACAGGTTTATGCCCCAATTAGAGACTCGCCACAGGAAGACATCGATCAATTCTATAAAGAAGTAGAACAACTTCTTAAAATAACAAAAAAGCATGACATAAACATTTTTATGGGGGATCTAAATGCTAAAGTGGGAGAAGGCGAAGTCCTGGGAGTTGTAGGCAAACACGGCCTGGGAGAAAGAAATGATAGGGGTGATTTACTAGTGCAATTTTGCCAGGAAAACGAGATAGTGATCATGAATACTTTCTTTCAACTACCACCGCGACGACTGTACACCTGGACATCTCCTAAACATACACCTCAACATATAATCAGAAATCAAATTGATTTTATAATGATCAATAACCGATTTAAAAACTCCTTAAAGAGCGTCAAAACATACCCTGGTGCTGATGTAAGAACAGATCATAATCCTGTTGTTGGTGTCTTATCTTGTCAGCTAAAGACAGTTAAAAAGAAGACTAATTTCTCAAAACTGAACATTAGAAAGCTAGCTGATGAAGATATAAGACCCAAAGTTTCAGATAAGATCAATGAGTGGGCACTTAACACCAAGCAAAAGGCAACAAAATCAATTGACGAGATTTGGTTGAAGCTCAGAAATGTTATAACAGCAGTCAACTGCACCTACCTAAAAGCCACCTTTTCTCCAAAGCAAGAATGGATGACAGATAAAATATTTAACCTCATGGAAGAACGAAGACTCTTTAAGAACATTAATATCACACAGTACAATGACATTGACAAACAGATTAGAAGAGAAATTCGATATGCTCGTGGTCAATGGTACCTAGATAAGTGCAAATATGTAGAGAGACTCTACGAAAAACATGACGCATTCAACTTGCATAAGGAAATCAGATCTATGCTTGGCACTCCTGGGCGGACTGATAGACTCGTGGATGAGATGGGTCTTCCCATACTTGACATTCAGAAAAAGAAACAGATGTGGGAGCGATATGTAAAGTCTATGTTTGCAGATGATTCCCGAACCTCTATAACAACAACTAACATCCTTGAGGGGTACCCTATACTAAAAGAAGAGGTATGGAATACTTTACATAAAGCCAAAATCGGAAAAGCTGCAGGACCAGATGGCATCCACATTGAGGTACTGAAACTTCTGACGGAAGACCATATTGATGCCCTGGTTGAGTTAATGAATCTTGTGTACGAAACAGGGGAGATACCTAAAGATTGGTTGAAGTCAACCTTTGTCACCCTACCGAAAAAGAAAAATGCTAAGAAATGTGAGGAATATAGAACCATAAGCCTGATGAGCCAAGTACTTAAAATATTTCTTAGCATCATACATGAACGCATTAAGACTAAGTGTGATGAGCAGCTTTCAGACACCCAATTTGGATTCAGACCTGGAGTGGGTACGAGAGAGGCTCTTTTTGCAATACAAGTGTTAGTACAAAAATGTAAAGACATGCAACAAGATGTTTATCTGTGCTTCATCGACTACGAGAAGGCGTTCGATAGAGTATTACATGATCGAATTATCACGCTTTTGGCAGACATCGGATTGGATAGCAGAGACATCAGAATTATTCAAAACTTGTATTGGAATCAAAGAGCAACTGTTCGTGTAGACGGTGAAGAATCTGAAGAGGTTGAAATAAAAAGGGGGGTCCGTCAGGGATGTGTCTTGTCTCCTACACTCTTCAATGTTTATTCGGAGGCTATTATGACTGAAGCGTTAGAAGATCTGGACTGTGGTGTCAAAATTAATGGACAATTAATTAATAACCTCAGATATGCAGATGACACCGTGCTCATAGCATCATCGGAGCAAGAGCTACAGTTGATAGTTGACAGGGTGAATGTGTGTAGTGAGCGGGCGGGCCTTAGGTTGAATGTAGCAAAAACAAAGGTCATGGTCGTTTCAGCCAAACCGCAATATTCAGACACGTGTATTTCTGCTAATGGGCACACACTTGAGAGAGTACAGAAGTACAAATACCTTGGTACGTGGTTAAATGCATCTTGGGATAGTGAGCAGGAAATAAAGACCCGTATCGAAATCGCTCGCAGCTCTTTTGACAGGATGAGGCGTGTTCTCTGCAATCGTAACCTCAAACTTCCTTTGCGCATTAGAATGCTCCGCTGTTACATCTGGCCCGTCCTTTTATACGGATGTGAGGCTTGGACGATCAAAGAAGACCTCAGGAAACGTGTAGAGGCGTTTGAAATGTGGGCATATAGACGGATGCTTGCTATAAGCTGGACTCAAAAGGTCACGAATGAGGAAGTTCTCCGACGAGTAAAGCAGAGCCGTGAGATTTTGAAAACCGTCAAACAAAGAAAAGTTGCCTACTTAGGACATGTAATAAGACATGAAAGGTACGAGTTGCTGCAGCTTATTATGATGGGAAAAATCGCAGGCAAAAGACGTGTCGGTCGGAGGAAGAAGTCATGGCTGCGTAACATCAGGGAGTGGACAGGAATAGCGAGTGCTGCCGAACTGTTTCGCCTCGCTAGAGACAGAAATGAATTTGCTAAATTGACCGCCAACCTTCGCTAGTCGGAGAGGCACTAAGAGAGAGAGAGTATTATATGAAATAGTACCGTAAGACCCTAGATTAACGTTATCCAAATCCGAATAATAACATAGTTTGATAGAATATTGTATGGATTACGATTTATTTCGGTATTACGTTTTTGTGAGCAATTCAAGCTCCGCCGGACCCTTAAATTGTTTGTTTGACGTAAACATCTTCTTTTATTTTTATTATCTTTCTTCAATAGTTTATTAATATTTATTTTATTGATATTATAATACCTCCATAAGTTATTTATTCAACGTTTCCGAGAAAGTCTCAGATAAAATTGTTGCGGATGACCGAATAGCTTCGTGACGTCACACAGCATGTGTAATCGCGTATTATAATTGGAGTGATGTCATTCACGTAGTAAATTAGCACTGAGCTGAATAACAACTACCACTGGTATAAACTTTGTGTTAAACATCCGTTGGGTGTATTTAAAAGTCAATGCGTTAGCTAGTTAACTTTTTAGATTGAACGAAACGAAGATGGACACCGTCCCTTAAGGACTTGGGGACAAAAGGTCGTGCGTTCAAATGATTCGTGTCGATGTTACATTTAAAATTACAGATTGTAAAGAGGACTAAATCAGACAATTGGACTAGGAGTTACTGTTTCATAATAAAATTGACAGAGACATCATTGAAAATTACTCTGATTGTGAATATCATGGTAAAAATTATCAGGAGAGTTATAGAAAGCTATTCCATAAAAAAAACAGGATACCAAATTTCAAATCAAACAGACTTGTGGAAACTGTTCACACTCTTTCATGAACCAGAAAATAACTGATAATCTTCAAACGGCTTGCAAGATTTTCTTAAATCATAGCTAAGAACACCCTCGATCAAGTCAACTTTCAAACAAAACAACGGAACCAAAGTCCGTCCATTTGCTTGGGAGCTGCGATGCAATGCACACGTTTGGCGTAGCGGCTGAGCGATCGGCTTCTGCGTCACGTGTTGTTGGTTCGATCCCCACACGGAGAAATATTTGTATGATCTACAGGTAGTTGTTCTGGGTCCGGGCGTTTGTGTATGTGAGAATTTGTGTTTGTAAACGCACCCACGATACAGGAGAAAATCCTAGTGTGGGGCAACTTTAAAAAAAAAATAATTGCAGACACAGATAGGTACACACATTAAACTTAGGTGTGAAATATGAAAGTTCAGTTGTGAAGAAGATAATCTTTATCAGATATATTCAAAGAACTTTAGTCTTTTGCACTACGCAATTACGCATATGACACACGTAGAAGTTTCACATTCATTTGAAGCAAAACAATATAGAATGTCAACAAAACATACTGGAGCTAAGATAACGAGTTCTATATATATCTTCCGTTAATTACTGCCTGCTGATTACAGATGCTAATGTGAAGTCTAATTAGGGTCGGTCAAAAATAACCTTATCAACTTTAATAATTAACTTTACCTGATGAGAATTCCTGTACTGACGAAATGAAGAAACTTATTACGTCATGGCGTTTTGGATAGAGAATACATACCATAAACAAACTCACCATCACGTCTGTATCCCCGAAGGGTTAGGCAGAGGTGTACAAATGTATACCCACAGTTCGCCGGTATGTTTAAGTCCCATCTAATAGGGATGGACACAAATCTAGACTCCGAGTTGTTACTGAGATTTTCATAGAAAAACTTAATAAAACTTCACTCGACCTGGAGATCGAACTTAGGACCTTTAGTGTGTCGCGCTCAGGACTACTAGGCTAAAGAGGCAGTCTAAAATCTAATATTTTTTTTTTTTTAAAGTTTGCCCCACACTAGGATTTTCTCCTGTATCGTGGGTGCGTTTACAAACACAAATTCTCACAAACACAAACACCCAGACCCGGAACAACTACCTGCAGATCATATAAATATTTGCTCCGTGTGGGGATCGAACCCACAACACGTTGCGCAGAAGCCGATTGCTCAGCCGCTACGCCAAACGTGTCGTCATATAATATAACAACCATTAGCCTCCTGACAAAGTTTTTCCTCTCGTGTCTCCATATTATCTCAATCTTGTGCTAATTGTACGGAATTTGCATTAAAACTATCAACATCGTTTCGCCGTCTCTTTATTGGTTAACACGGACGCTGCGTATCGGTCTTAGGGCTCCATTTCGTATTTTAGTCGATCATCGGACATACGTCAGACATGGCCAGTCCATGTCTACATAAGCTTAAAATATTAAACTTAAAATATTAATATTACACTTAAAATAAATTTTTATTACTAAAACTGATGGAATTCTAGTCTATAAAAACACTGAAAAATCGGATTGTACCTACATTCTGATAGCAATGAACATTTCACGCAGTTCAATTAGAATCGAGCAGATCAATTCAATTAAGTTAATTGAACCTAATGGTAGTGTTTCTATTAAGTTTATTTGACTAGCTTTAAAAGTTACTGGTTGTGTAGCGTTTAATCGAGACCCAATTCCCTTAACTGCTTATTGGATGAGTTAGTTTTGCTGAATTATTAGTTGCCTTTTAAAAGTTCTTTTTGATTCTGAGAGGTTAACAGTTAATTAACCTTTTCACTGCTATGTCAAAAGAAAAGAAGCGTGCCCTCGGCCTCATGCTCCGAATTTCCTATAGAAGTCTGTCACCCAGTCGCGACCGTGTCGTGTAGGGCACATTTTGGTTTGACGTCCATACATGACTGTGGTGGTTAAAAGGTTAAAAATTATCGTGTATAATATGAACATTGGCTTGGTATTGCACTCCACCATTAACAGCGAAGGTGTGCGCTTGCACACGCGGTTGTAAGATTTAGTTCACGGTCCAACCTAACTTTACTTATAATTTTGATTCTACGTATAATTGAGGTTATCGGAGTATTTAAAAAGACTTTTATATTGAAGCTTGGATTATATTTATGATATAATAATGTCAGAAAGCCGGCGCACTCATATCCTCGTCCCACGCTGCGCATGCACATAAAACATGCACATTTTCTGCTTTTATTTTATTAAGAGTTCCAGTGTGACCAGATAGCTGACTGTTTTTTTAACATTATTTTTGTATTTGAAACTGGTCATTTTATGGAACAATTTAAAAAGAGAATGATTTTATGGAATAATTTCTCTATAGTCTGATATATTATACCCTAAATATATATTTTTTTCTATTCAACGGTTTAGGCATGAAACGGTAACTAGCAGACAGACAGACAGAGTTACTTTCGCATTTATAATATCAGTATGGATAACTGCGTAATTATGAGAATCGAACCTTATAACATAAAATATATCAAGTGAATTTGTTACATGTCTAAGAAGTATTTTATCTAAATGGCAGTGTATAAAAACAGGCGATACTAAATCTAAAAAGTGACCACCACTTACAGCTAAAAGGTTCTAAAATACAAGTGGTCACTGTCGTCGCCACAAATTCGCCATCACGTGTAATGTCCCATTTAGGTCTGGAGACGGGTGTTGACTAGTGAAGCGTATCTAGTATCGCTCAACCGCAACTATCGGTGCATTGGCTCCGCTCACGGGCGCTCACGACTGTAAACTTGAATATGTGATGTGGTGTGACGTTTAAGTACCGCAGTTCCAAGTAATATGCGAATACAAGGTGATATTCTGTCCTTTACTTAAAGAAAATGGTATTGGAATAGTTAGTTTCAACAAGAAAGGTGTGTAGTAGAGGAATTTTAAAAGAACCGCGAGGCCAAGGGGATGTTGATGAGGAGATTGACCGTGCTCGTGGCGAATGTCACAAATCTCATAGCTGTAACTATAGAGAAAAGGAATGCAAGTCTCTACTGTTTAAAAAAAACCAAAAGGAATTTTCCGTACTATAAAAAATGATGGAGGGATAGAGAAAAGAAAATAGACATAGATTGTAATTGACAATATGATTGATGGAAGCGAAAAATGAGTTGACAGCTGACAGGAATGGAATAAAGGACATGCTGCACCGGCCCCAAATAATGGGACTAAGTAGGTATTTTTTTATACCACTAAGGTGACAAACAGGCATACGGCCTGCTTGATGGTAAGCGGTTACCGTAGCCCATGTACGCTTGCAATACCAAGGGTGCGTTGCCAACCCTGTAAATCAAGGAGGAATATATTGGGCTAGCAGCATAGGAGACAATAGCGTGATGCTTATCCTATGTGCCAACACAACGCTTCGTCGCGGAGCTATGTTAATTGGCTACGATTTTCTGCAAGGAGGTACTTCCCCAGTCGGGTAGCTCCAATTGTGAGTGGAATTATTCGATTCCACTATGCCCCATGTCTTTTAAGTAGTACCTCTCAGGTAGTGGTATTGAACAACTTTCCTTAATAGTAGAAACTAGAAAATTTTAGCACGAGGACAACATGGCAATTTCTTATTATTATCTTGCATCGTACTCGTACGTGCGTGATAAGTCCAGGTTAAATACAAGAGAGCCTTCTCTAATTTTTAATATTCAATTTCAATTCCGCATCAGAAAATTACGTCGCGTTGGTACATATTAAAAGTCTTTACGTTGGCCAAACAATGGCACAGTATAATAAATATGTATATGATAATATTGTTAAAAATGCAAATAACCAAGCGCTAACTTCATGCTTAGGATATGAATTGACATCTAATGAGCTATTTTCAAAAGGCCGTCTTGTAAAGAGACTATAATTTTGGCTAATATGCCTATATTTATGTCATAACCATGTTAGAATGCGGCGACATAACCGTGCGTATCTGGAGTTAGCCATTTTGGAAAGCTGGGCAGGTAAAATCACTTAAATAAGTGTTTTTGAGCAAACATATCGAATCAGTGCGCTTCCCGAGCGGGTCTTCCCCGATAGATATAATTTGGGTGTCTTTAAATCACGAGTGAATCGGTTTCTACTAGGTAAGCGCGCTCCATCGTAAATCTCATTGTCGCTTAAGGGTCCGGCGGAACTTGAATTGCCTACAAAAACGTAATACTTACATAGAGTAAAAACCTAGATTATAGGTATCCAAATCCGAATAATAACTTAGTTTGATAGAATATTGTCTGGATTACGATTTATTTCGGTATAATGTTTGTAAGCGAAATTCGGTCCGCTGGACTCTTAACATCAGGCGAACTGGAGGTCAAGCGGAAGCCTATCAAGAATTAAAAAAAAACAGTAAGGGCAATAATCTCGAATACGAAACAGTTAGGACCTCAAGTGTTTTACGTTTTTATATTAAAATTTACCGTACTGTAATATCGGCTGCAAGTAGTTTTACTGTGTCCAGTCGTGTGTATGTAATATACAGAGTTCGAAACAGTATTTACTTGACATTCGTGCTCTTAGACTCTGTTTGCGTATTCTATTAGACTTAAAAAAATAGCTTAATGGAAAAGCCTTACATAACCTGGTGTATAGAAAAGAACGCAAGATCGATGACATTTTTCTATTTTTTTTACTATTTATCCCGATAATCTACATTCCACGCCAAAACTTCGTTTAACTCAACGACAGTAAGTCGTAAAAAAGTAAATCCATCTTCAAAAGCATAAACATTAATGTTATGTGCGAAACAGTTTCGGAAGTCGGTGCCTTTGATTTGATAGGATTTTTTGATTTCGTCACCGACATGTTTTTGATGGCGGTTTTACTTATTTTTAAAAGTTATTTGTTTCACTTGACTGCCTCATTAGTCTAGTGGTCCCAAGCGCGACTGCTAAGCTAGAGTTCCTGGGTTCGATCCCCAGGTCGAGCAAAGTGTTATTGAGTTTTTTTTTATGAAATTCTCAGTAGCAGTTCGGAGTCTGGATTTGTGCCCGGTTAATGGCAATAGGCTCGCCCCCTATTACATGGGACCTAAACATACCAGGCGAACTGTGGGTGTACATTAGTACGCCTATGCCTAACCTTTCGGGGAGGACAGGCGTGATGGTATGTTATGTTATGTGTTTATTTGTTGCAACATTTTTAGTAGCGAGTAAAGTTTTACGTATACCTAGACGACGTTATCATTTTATCATTTATTCGGCCGTTGTGTTATAGTCATTTTGTTCTAAATTTTATGATCAGATCTTGACTAAATTTTTATGGGACTCTGAAGTATGACCTTATGATTAAAAAAAAATTTCATCAAAATCGGCTCATAATTGAAGAAAAAATCGCGTAACAAACATAGGTATAGTCGAATTGAGAACCTCCTCCTTTTTGAAGTCGGTTGATTAGAACTAATAATGTTAGTAGTGTATGTTAATTAAAAATATATATGTAGGAAACCAGTATATATGTAGGTGCCTACATACTCGTATAACATAACAAATATTATAAACTTAAAATAAATGATTATACACACACATAATATACTTATTTCTATAAACAAATATTTTAAAGATTTTTAAAAGATCGGTCTAGTCGGCATAGTTTCATAGTTCTCAATAGAAAGAATGACGACACGATTGGCGTAGCGGTTGAGCGATCGGCTTCTGCGTCACGTGTTGTGGGTTCGATCCCCACACGGAGCTAATTTTTGTATGATCTACTGGTAGTAATTCCGGGTCTGGGCGTTTGTGTATGTGAGAATTTGTTTTTGTAAATGCACCCACGATACAGGAGAAAATCCTAGTGCGGGGCAACGTTTTTTTTTAAAGAATATTTTTTCTGACACATTCCTAGTACGGTCATGGTATGATAATTATGGTGTACTGGGCAGACTCCATTATGGGGATTTTATAGTGTTCTGAGCTGAATTAAATTTTGTTTTACTTAGATCGGCAGTCTTCATCACGTAGAACGGAATATAACAATAGTAAACACGTGCTATTTATAGCTTTATTGCTTGTCTGCCAAGAGTAATAACTTAAGCAATTTATTGTATTTACGTCTTCACTAATTAAGTAGTTTTTAATGGTTAGTAGAACGACTCAATTGACGCAGTGTTCGAAAAATCGGCTGCTGCGCTAAGAGTCGCGGTTATGATTCCGGCACGAAACAAATTTACTGCTTTGACGGTATGTTAAGCGTAGTGGCAGAGCAGTCGGTTTCAGCTATAAGAGCCACGGGTTTGATTCCTAAACGAAACAAATAGTTACCTATATGATCACCATGTATTTCTGGTTTCGCAATTTGTCCATTTGAAACATCCAGAGCCATTTTGGCGTGATTGAGTAACAAAAACCGTGCGAACTTTTCGCATATATAATAGCAGTAAGAGTAAGTAGAAATAGTAAGGGCAGAGATACAAATCAAACTAGTTCACAACAAAGTATTCTAACTACAAATCAAACAAACTCGTATTACGCTTGATACCGATCTGCCAGTAGGCTAGGAGTACGCATGCGTTAATGAAGTGATGTCATCCTGCGCGTGATTAACTAACTAGCGGTTATCACATGACCTTTACATCATTTATACTGACAGTAAAAATAAAGGTGATCTGTCTTTGGGAAAAATACATTACACATATTTGAATATTGAGTTTGAGTGGATGCATAATACAGACGAAAGTCTGGATAAACTGATTGTGGTTGGGAACACCGAAGGCAGAAGATCGCGCGGTCGTTCACCAACTAGATGGACCGGTCAATGGAAAGACTCGTCGTCCTCCAATGTCCACACGGTGGTAAAAGACGCGCTTGACAGAAACCGGTGGAGACAGATCATCCGTGCCAGATGCAATCCTGATACTGATCATGATCCTCAGACATGAGGGACCGATCCAAGAGAGAGAGAGAGATAATACAGATGTGAAGTTAGATTTTGCCCCATAAATGTGGAGTACGCACCACGACTCATTTGTTATTATATTAATTTAAATAAATACTTAGCGTTAATAAATTACGTCAACGAATTCCATGACTTTTTGACTCCCTTCCTAGTGTGACGTCACATTTAATAATGATCTTTTAAGGTTTTCGTTTACATTTAAGCTTTGCATTTTAATAATTTAGATTTTTACATGTGATATCACAAAGCTGTTGACCCCCATTTACCCCTTGTCACACTTCTCTTCTCGATAAACTGACGTCACACTGTGACGTTATTTATGGATGGCCCTTTATGAAAAATAGTCTGAAAGTTTCAGACTTTCAGAGATAAAAAGTGAGACTGTTGAAGTCTCACTTTACACACACACACACAGTAAAACATATTTTTTAATAAATCTTGTCATTATTAACAGAACAAATATTTGTAAGGCCTATAGAGGCTTTCTAGTATCAGGATTTAAAAAAAACATAAAAAAACATGGCGGCTTGTTTCAAAATCAGAAGCGGATAAACTACATAACCTGAAGCCCTTCTGTATCGATCCAATGACTCATACCAATGCCCATAGGGTTTTTACCACCATCCCTACCCAAAAAACCTTGTAAATAATAAATTTTGAATGATAGGTTTACACCTGTAATTATAGTGGGTTTATAAAATCTATACGTAGGGGAGAGCCATGCTTCGGCACGAATGGGCCGGCTCGACCGGAGTGATACCACGGCCTCACAGAAAACCGGCGTCAAACAACGCTTACGTTGTGTTTCGCCGAGTGAGTGAGGTTACCGGAGGCCCAATCCCCTTTTAAAAGGCGGGCAACGCACTCGTGACTCCTCTGGTGTTGCGGGTGTCCATGGGCGGCGGTAATCGCTTACCATCAGCCGATCCGTCTGCTCGTTTGTCCCCCTATCCCATAAAAAAAGGTACCTGTATTTATAGTGGGTGTATAAATAATAGTGAGTGAGTTTGTCCCTAATAGCCAGTTTTAAGTGAAAGGTATCAGTCAAAATGATTTACGAAGACCATTGTCGTCATCGGCAAGCTTGCCATAAAAATAAAGTATTTTTTATGGCAATTCCTTTACTTACCATCACGCCTGTATTCCCCGAAGGGTTCGGCAGAGGTGTACTATTATACACCCATATTATACAATGAATGAAATTTTCAGTAGCGGCTCGGAGTTTGGATTTGTGCCCGGTTATTGGCAAATAGGCTCATAATATATGGGACTGAAACATAACGAACCTAGATTAATCAGTGTTTTTCAATAATACCTACTGTGTGATTTAGATACGAGGAAAACTATGAATCGAACATTACTAAAACACAATTATCTTACCAATAAATTCAAGTCCCGTATATTTGTATACGTAAACATTGAAACAGATTAGTTTTTCACAACAAAACAATTTGTATTAGGCCATGTCCTTGTAACAGTTACAATAACGCGGGTAACTCCAAACATATTTATAGAACAGTAAGGTATACATTTTAATTTAGTTTTGAACAGATGTGACTTCGTTTTTGAAAGTATTTATTTAACATAACATACCATGACGCTGTATTCTCCGAAGGGTTAGGCAGAGGTATACTAATGTACACGCATAGTTCGCCGGTATGTTTAGGTCTAACGTAATAGCGGGCGAGCCTACTGCCATTCAGCCTACTGCCGAAGCCATCTAAAGCTAAAAAAACAAAAAAAACCCAAACCATTGACAGGTAAAAGTATCTCTAAAGATCTACTTGCAGAATAAATAATTTCATTTTATTTCAATTTCGTTTCGTTTCATTTCATTTCATTTTAACAGGCAAAAATGACTCCGAGCTGTTACTGCGAATTTCATAGAAAAACCCAATAACATTTTACTAGACCTGGGAACCGTATCTAGGATCTCTAGCGTAGCAGTCCCACTTGAAACTACTAGACAAATGAGACAGCTACATTTAAAATACTTGTTCCTAATTCGATCTGGAAAAGAACGGCTGCAAGTAATACGGAAGCCAATAATTCAGTCACTCTGCCATCGAATCTATCTTCCGACATTGTAAGAAGGCACCTCAATAAATTTCCCCGTCAATTACTATCTACATAAGCTAACAACGTGGGTGATATTGCCTTACTTAGACAGACATAGAAATTGTCGGACGTTATCTAGACGTCCAACTAAGGTAAATCGCCAATAAATACATTAGTTTGACAGTGAAACTTCACTTTGTCGGTAGAAATTAACCAGAAATTGTAGTCTTTAGTATTTTCTTATAATAAAAGCATACCATCACGCCTGTATTCTCCAATGGGTTTGGCAGACACGTACTGCATTTTGGCCGGTATATTTAGAAGCATGAAATACAGGGTCGAGGCTATTGCCATTAACTGGGCACAAATTCCAAACTCCGAACTGCCACTGAGAATTTCATAAAAAAAACCAATAACACTTCGCTCTACCTGGGAATCGAACTCGAGACCGCTAGACTAATGAGGGAGTCTTAATGATATTGGTGCAAGTAGTCAGTTTGCTACGGAAGCCTTGGAGCGCCAGTGAGACTCAAACTTGTCCGGTCTTTTTTACGTCAGTCGCCCAATAAGTAACTTCTATATTTGGCCTTAAGCCACATATCAACCACGTAACTTAGGACTGATTGCTGGTTGCAAAATATAAGAACCATTCGAATTAGTTATGTTACTGAATAATTCATTAACGACTGCGGATTTATTAAGGTGTGCCTCAATCCCTCTTCTTCGTTATCTTTTGTTATAAACCATCAAATTTTCTTCAAAATCGGTCGAGCTATTGTCGAGTTTTTGCGAGACTGACGCATGGCAATTGATTTTTATTTAAGTAGATTCTGATTGCCAACTTACAAATTTTTAAGGAAACCTATCTTAAAAGTAGATAAACTCATCTTTGACGAGGTGTATTGATGTACACCCACATTTTGCTAGTATTTTTTTAGTCCCGTTTAGTAATGGAGAGAGCAGATCTGAGCTGCTTGCTACTGAGAATTTCTAATAGAAAACCCCATAATACCTTGCTCGACCTGGGAATTGAACCCAGGAGTCAGGACCCCAACATCGTTCCCATATATATTAAGGTCGGCTTCAAGTCTATCCAGGCGCATCTAACAATATTTTACACGAAGCGACTGTCATCAGACCTCAACAACCTAATTTGTGGACAATATCGATAGCTGGCTAGGAGGATAAGCATACATACTTACATAGTCTTACATAACATATCATCACGCCTGTGTCATTTAGTTTCAATGACCTCAAATGTATAGTGTAACAAGGATATACCCCGGGATCCCGGGATTGTAAAATTGTCGAGTGTATTCGAGTGGCGCGGAGTTGCGAAAATGCTACAATTACATTACATACAAACGTCGGGAAGTAAATAATAATAATACAACGCGTAAAAAATAGTTTTATTTCAATGCTACAATTAGTTTTTGTTACATATCTTACATTAATACTCGCGTAAGTATTAATGTAAGATATGTAACAAAAACATAAAATATAATGTTATGTGCGAAACAGTTTCGGAAGTCGGTGCCTTTGATTTGATCGGATCTTTTGATTTCGCCACCGACTTCCGAAACTGTTTCGCACATAACATTATTTTTTTATGTTTTTGGAGGCGGTATTATTTTACGAAAATCACAAAAGTTTAAAAACAGTTTACCCAGTACTACCGAGTCGACTATTCTATGATTAAAAGCTAGCTGTGTATGTATAGTTTAAAAAAATATTGACACTTTTGGGGTATAGATTTGTAAATTATATGTCGTTATTATTTGATCGAATGTGAATCTTTAAAATCCCGGGATTTTAGAAAAGAAGGTATCTTAAGTGTTTCACGTTATGCCCCGATCGAAAAATCCCACGAAATGGAGTGCCATGATCGGGGTAGGTAGTGACCTACGCCGATCATTGCTAATGAAGCAGTTCTTATTACTTACATAGTCCTATTTTTTTTATTAAGTACCTAGTTTTGGCTACGTAACGATTATATGGTGAGTCCTTAACACGCCTAGTTCTTATGAATACCTATTTTAGTAGGTCATAAATTCATAAATAGAGGCAGGTTGTCGGTTCACGGTCTGCGGCCACCGTCAATTGGTGCACATGACTCATATTTCTCGCACAGAAACATGTACCTGCATTAATGTAATATATTCATCCTATTGTTTTCAAGCCCGGCTCTGATTACAGAAATGATAAACCAATTGCTAGGGTTATACATAGGTAGACAACATTAAAAATAATTGGACCTCCCCGAGGAAACCGCTTGGTGAATGGTTTTTTTATACTTACCATCATTTGTTTTATTTCCCAGCCTTTTTTTTTTCATTATGTTGGGGTTGGCACCAGTTCACCCAAATGTAGCTTACCGGTGGCGGAGGAATGAAACCTCGTGTGCTTTTAGTCGGTAGGTCACCCACTCTGGGTGGAGTTCGACACACCCCGTCGCCTACCCCGGGCGGCGGAACTCCATGAGGATCAAATACGCAAAAAAACTTACCTCATTGAATCGCGTTAGAGTCCTGGGATACAAGAATTAGGCTGCGTTTGCTCTCTTTACGAGAAAAAGTGATTTAAACTAACTAACTATTAACTAATTCGGCTAAGTACCAGCTCGAGGCGTTAGAATCCGTCGATAACCGTGCCAAAAAGCTCATTGGCAACGACTCCCTTGTCCGGGCTAAACTCCAAAGTCTGGAACATCGCCGCAAAGTTGCTAGCTTATCGGTTTTTTATCGGATACATTTCGGAGAGTGTGCATCAGATCTCCACGATCTTATTCCCCCTAGCCCTTTCTACTATCGAACGACCAGAAGCACGAAAAAGCGACATCGATTCATGGTCGACATTCCAAAAACCCGAACGGAACGCTTTAAGTCCACTTTTATCATGCGTACCGCTGGATGTGGAATGCGCTTCCCGAGTGGGTCTTTCCCGATAAATATAATCTAGGTGTCTAAATCCGGAGTGAATCGGTTTCTTCTAGAAACTAAACTATCACAGTATCGCTTAACATCAGGCGGTCAAGCGGAAGCCTATCACGATTTTAAAAAAAACATCTCCGTACCACTTTTTACCGAACGACTAATGTCATTGATGTAACCTTTCACAATGAATTTATAATTCCATCACCATGGAAACTATAAGTAACAAACAAGTATTGTAGTTAGGTAGGTATATATCTTTATATGTTTATACATAAAACAGTTTCTTGCCCCATTTACGTGCTGTGATAAGCCGTGAACTGAAAACATTGTGCAATCAACCAATCTTGAGTGCAAACCGTTTAAAAAATTTATACAAATGTTATCGAGGATGACATTAGGTAACTTAACTTAATTTTCGAGAATTTTATTCAATACTCAATATTTAATTGCATTCCATAATGTTGATACAGATGTGTTAAATATAAAAGGAGTAATTATGACCCTGTCGGGCACAGCGTAGCACTTCAGTAGGAGAGAGGAGGAAAGTGCTTAATTGTTTATTTATTAACACATACCATTACGTCTTTATTGCATGAACGGTAAGGCAGAGATGTATTAATTTACACCCATAGTTTACCGGTTGTTTAGGTCCCATAAAGGAAGGAAGCCTATTGCCATTAACCAGGCACAAATCCAAACTCTGCGGAGTCTGTGCTACTGAAAAACTCAATAAACCGTTACTCGACATGTGAAGTGAATCATGTCCGTCAGATTAATGAGGTAGTCGACAAAAGATTGAAACCGGTAAGGGCTTACTAACTTCAGGCCGAGCAAATGCTGGCGAAACGATCTGAATGCTTTTCACGACAACTAGACAGAAACACAAATAGAGAGGTGTGGAATGATCCGGGTGGGGGGACTTTTTCCCACAGAGGGATAGTACATACCATCACGCCTGTATACCCCGAAGGGTTAGGCAAAGGCGTACTGTACTCCCATAGTTCGCCGGTATGTTTAGGTCCCATATAATAGGCGAGCCTATTGCCATTAACCGGGTACAAATTCCAAACCCCGAGCTACTACTGAGAATTTCATAGAAAAATCATGACCTGGGAATCGACACGAAGGACCTCAAGCGTAGCAGTCGCGCTCAGGACCATTAGGCTAATGAAGCAGTGGGATAGCATAGATTAAAATAAACTTTCTGAACTTTTGAAACCCTACAACTACTTTGGACTTTTAAGAAGTGCATATTTCAGTGTTCTAATTGAAGTTCCTAAAACATTTTGATTTTGACTTGCTTTTTTGTCACACAATGATTACAGTAGCAGTCATTACGTCTGTCAAAAAAGTAAGTCAAAATCAAAATTTAAAATTTCAATTATACTTATAGGCTAAAATACTCAACCACCGGCCGTTAGAGTAAAACAGGTATATTACGTGTTTAGGTATAATTCAGTAGTTAAATGAACCACACAATTACATAGCGTCCATGACCTTGGGTTCCGCGTCGACTGTTCGCGTTTTAATAGTTTTTTTAACCATTATAACCCAGACTTGCGTGGGAGTCGATCTATAGCAGATAAAACGGATCAGCATGAGTTAAAAACCTTGCTATGGTAAATTGAGCGTTTCATAGATTTAGTTTTGTGTAGATTTGAAGAAGGTTCCTAATGTTGAAGTAAGATTACGTTTTACGGATTTTATTGCGTTGTATTGTATTTTTTTTAAAAGCTCTCTAGTAATGTGGGTTACATTACTAGAAAGCTTTTAGCAATATGGTAATCGAAGCAGTGGGTATTATGACGTACTACAGGTCTTCCGTTAGTCCGCCAACTAATGAGGCGGTTAGAGAATCGCTCTTAATCACATTCATTGTAATTAGAGCGAATTTCTGACTTCAAATTCTCCTCGCCATTATCATGTTTTTTTTATCCACCTTCTGTATCAGTCTCAAATCATATGCGAATCGAGTAAAATAATTGGTTCGACGTTAAAGGAAATCATCTTAACTTGACCTTTTATGGACTGTTTCATAGAATGCAATTTATGTTTACCAAACTTGACTTGCTCGATGGTAGGATCTTTTGAAGTCTGACTGGCTGGCTACCACCCTTACGTCGGAGTCTGTCGTAAAGCACCTTGGTATGTGTTTTGACTTTTGCATGTAAAAGTCAGTTCCCTTCAGTGGCTGCGGCTCTGGCAGTGTGCAGTCCATAGGGGCTCTAGGGGTCGGCAACGCACCAACAACTTCTCTGGTGTTGCAGGTGTCCATGGGCGACGATGACTACTTACCACCAGGTGGTTCGTCAGCTCGTTTGCCGACTTAATCCATAAAAAAAACATATCGAAATCCGTTCAACGGTTTAGGCTTGAAAACTTAACAAACAAACTCATCTTGACTCTATTTGGAGTATTTCTCAGGATGCAATCTATCTTCTTGCTTGGAAAATATACAAACAGATAAACAAGGTTACATACTTTTGCATTTTTATTAGCTGTTTTTAGTGACGATATCAAAAATATTTTTAAAGTTAAAGAAACATTGAATACTATCGATGCATTGAAAGTCAATACTTTTTCGAGGAAAGTTAAAATAATATCAATTTGTTGATTTTGAAGTTTCGTCACGTTTTTAATTTCAAGGCTAAGAATATAATTCGATGGAAGAAACCTACATCGATTACCAAGAAACGCAATATGTATTAATAAGTTTTGTTATTGATACAATTAGTGACACTGAAATCAAGGTCAAGCAAATTTGCAGCTATTGAAAAGTATGCGTAAAAATGCATTCCATATTTCTAATATTAGATTTCAATATGAATGAAATGTGTGTACCTAATTGCCTCATTAGTCTAGTAGTTCTAATCGCAACTGCTACGCAAAAGGTCTTGGGTTCGATTCCTAGGTGGCAAAGTGTTATTGGGTTTTTCTATGAAATTTTCAGCAATAGGTTACATGGGACCTAAATATACCCACAAATTGTGGATGTACAGTAAACGCTCAAAAGTCCATGAGCACGCTAAGGATTACATTGCTATGAACAGTACGAGCGAGCTCGATACAGCCAGTGCGTGTCACTTGTTAACGACAATGAATAGAAGATCGTAAGTCAAACTAAACGTCATTGCGCTATGGACTTTTGGTCGCCACTGTACATTAGTACACCTCTACCTAACCTTTCGGGGAATACAGGCGTGATGATGAGAAATGTTTATTGCAATAATTAAACCCTCGTAATAAACTTAATAATAATCTTTCGTTTGAGAATGATTTCGCTAAGTATTTATTATTCCGTTTTTATAAAATAAACGTTGTTCACCTTTTACCATTATATCACCAGTAGGTATATTTACTAGATCCTTAGCTAGCTTGAACATTATTATCTTCTAGAAGTGAATAAAGAAAAAAAATATCTGAAATTCTCTCGAACTCTCATAGGTCCAAGTATATCTCCTTGCGGTAACCCGAAATTCGATAAACCTCTCTGACCTTCAAACGACAACACTGACACCATCCTTACTAATATTATAAACGTGAAAGTTTGTGAGTATGGATTAATTTTAGGAAACCTTACAGATAAAGTAAAAGATTATACAAAATATGGCCAATTATAAGTTTCCACGTGTAGTAAATGTCTATGAATGATTGTTACTCTTCCACGCCAGAACGGCTGAATGAAATTTGGCACAGAGATAGATTATAGTCTGGAATAACACATAGGCTACTTTTTATCCAGGTCGGACCCAATCTTGAAGTCCACGCAGACAAAGTCGCCGGTAGAACCTAATACAACATACTATTACGTCCATAATACATAAAACATCATCCCAAGCTTGCCATTTCACTCTCACTCATGTTTTATCCTTGTCGTCCGTTAGGGTGACCTCACTGCACTTGCGCAACCAACCGGTCCAACTATGTACGATGATCAAATGACATTTTATTGCCTTGTTTTTTTTGCGAATGATACTGTAGTCCTCCATAGATTATTTTTGGCAATAAATTGATTTTCATTATCATTTCTATTTGATAAAAATAAGACTACTTCTATACTTCTGCGTTTTTTGTATATTGAATACAAGTTTGACCACTATTTATTAAGATACAGATACTTTTATTAAACTAACTTGCTAGCTGGCTTGCTAGCTTTGATTCCATCTCAAGTTATATTGATTAAAGAAATAGATACTTAGAATTGTATACGTGGTAAGTACTTGAAATAATTTATATAATACAGGGTATATTATTCTCGATAGAAATGGTGTAAGTAATATTTTTTGATCAATTTAAATACTTCCAAAGGCACTTTAAAATCGATAGATAAATCTCAGTGCTTCATAGAATCGTTTGCTTTTTTTTTACTGAAGGCGCTTACGAAATACTTGAAGTATGACGCTATTAACTATAATTGATGATCATTAGTGACACACTTATCAAATGTTTAGTCTCTCAGATGTAAAATACGAAAAAAAAAACATGATTGTTGGCATTTTAAGGAAAAAGATGCAAGTTGCATGAAGTTATTATATATATAGCTATCTAAACCAATGAAGTAAATTTTATTACTGGAATTGACTTATCGTGCCTTTAAAAACAGTGTTTCTTTCATTCCTTAATATAAGTGAAGGTAGTAAGTATCTGTTTAGCTAAGTAAGTACATGGCTACTAGAGTGCCATCACAATTATTTCTATATCCGAGTTCCAACTAGAAAAACCTGATTTAGATAAAACCTCAGCCATTAAATAAATGGCTTTAAAATTTACTAAACACGATTCGGAATCAATAATATTGCGTGCGCCTACGCAAGCCTTATCCTTAAAAAATACACCAAGAATAACATCATTGTTACAAAAGAAACCTTTACTCGAAGCAGTTAAGGTTGAATTCGGTGTGATTTCGAAATTTCAACCTTAAAAGTCCAGACGCTCTGTGGCTGGAATTCAAAATGGAAGATAAAAGTGGAATGTTGCGCTATCTGTGCTCTTGCGCATTGTGCATAATGTTGTTTAAGGATAATGCAGCTATTTATATAATCTATTGGTGTAACGAAATGTTAACAAGCCATTGTATGTAAGTGCTTATGTTTAAAATTTTATATGACTATATGGTTTTATCGTGATTAATATTTGTTGATGGGTATATTGGGAGTTTTTTTAATGGGTTAGACAGAAAATTATGTGTAAAAAATATAAGTAAAAAAAAATGTATAAAGAAAGATATGTATGTATACATTATGATATTGTGGCATATTCAAACAGAAATCTTGCTATATCAAATGACATATGTAAATCCATTAGCTCTTTGAAAAGATAAGGTGAAGAGGTCATGGTTTTTACCTAGGTTTAGTTTCTATAATAGACTTTGCGTAGACTGGATTTCTAGGAACACAAAAAATTAAAGTCCAACCCTATACCTTCGCAAGTGCTAGCTTCAGAGAAAACCAAAGAGAGTACAAATTTATTGCCTTTGTAGAAGACGTAGTATCTTGTTTACTATTTATTAAAATATACTCTTAGCATATAAGTACCTACATACATTATGTAGTAGGTACTCGTAGGTACATATCACTGACGAAAGCGACCTAATTACCTATTAATAAAAAAAAATAACCAAGCAAAATGAGCAGTATGTATCTAGGTATACATACAAGTCAGCGTTGCACATGTATGTACCTTGAATAAATTTGTAAACAACTTAATAAAACAAGATGCAACGGAAATGGCGATGTGATTAGTTTTCCTCCTGTGGCTTGTCTTTGATGATCAGTTTGACATTGCTTTAAGTATATTGACTTACATTCAATGTTTTTGCTTTTTATTCATCTTGATCAGGATCTATATTTAGGTCAAATATGGCCAAATAATCACTCAGTTTTAAGGTCTCGTATTGTCTCTGTCCCTTTTTTCTAGAGAATAAAGTACCTACCTTATTGCCAGTCGCACGGAATATGCCTGAGAGCTATAAATTGGAACATGAAAGACCTTTCGAAGGGTTATCTTCCTCTAATCCTGCTGAACGTTCTTTTTTTTTGAGAAGCTGTTTGTAGTTGGTACCAGTCCGACCCTGCTGCTCCAGATGGCAGACGATCCATGATTTCCGTACTATATAGGAAAGGCTTTTGCGTTACAGTGGAATAGTGCATCATAGCAATAAAAATTTAGTTTTTTCTATGAAGATTCTTACAAAGAGCTAGATTGACCTGGTTCGCAGGACTACAATCTAAAAGGCTGTCGTTTTTATTGACCTAGTCGAAGAGTCGTGTGTCGGTTATTTTATACGATGTTAATGCATTACGTAAATGTTCACTTACCTTGATGACCTCATGGCGTCTGTCATTCAAATTTTATAACGACCGAAATTAAACTCTATCTGTACCCACACATAGTATGTTTTGGAGTGTGAACTCTGATATATTCGGATGTCGAGCTGAATTCCAAATTAAAATTTGCAATATCACAAGGAATTTATTAAATCAGCTTATAAATATGTATTTAGTCTTTTTCCGTCATCGTTTATTTAATATACGTTGACAGAAAAAGACTAAAAGAATACATATTTTAATAAACTTCATTTATTAACGACTACCTACAGTATTTGTTTTATTTATTTTTATTATTTAACCTGACAAATCCAAACCCCTACTGAGAATTTAATAGAAAACCCAATAACACTGCAATAACCGTTTATCATGCATATTCGATCTGGGAATCGAGTTCCTAAAACACGTCACATAGCAGCCATGCTTGTGATCAATAGAACCTTCCCTTCCTATTGTGTCGGCGCGATCCCGATGATAATCTGACAATCTTCAAACCGACAATCTTTCTTCAACGCGACTTGGGCGTCTACGTGAACCTAAACTTGATTGACAAACTACAGTTAAATGCGTAGGAGTCATTCTCAGACACGTCTTGCGGATCATTGTCGTTACCAACGGAAAACGGGTTTGCATTAGAACCGGGGCTGGATTTAAATTGTGCGATTTATGAAGATACTTACAACAATTAAGGTTAATATGGTTATTTCTGTAAATACATAATTCCGAGAACCAAAAATATAGCTTTATATTTATACAGAGATTCGTACCTTAGAGCTTTGTAACTATTATTATTATACCTTCATATCATCACGCCTGTATTACCCGAACGGCTAGGCAGAGGTGCACCGGTATGTTTAGGTCTCATGTAACAGAAGGCGAGCCTATTGACATTAACCGGGCACAAATCCAGACTCCGAGCTGCCACTGAGGCTTTCATAGAAAGACCCAATAACACTGCTCGACATGGGGATTGAACCCAGGACCTCTAGCGTAGCAGTCGCGCTTGGGACCACTAGACTAATGAGGCAGTCAAATATTATTGTAATCTAGATTTTAATACCCAAAATTTAAATCAGAATTAATAATTTGAAGAGATTCCATAATTATATTATCCTTTTGATAAAGTCATGGTGAAATTCGCACTACCGTATTTTGAAGAAGGAAAATAAAATTGGATAATCATTGGAAGGGAAATACTAAAGAAGAAAAGGATGAATTATATAAGGCTATTATTAATAGGAAAGATAGAAAGAATGAAGGTAGAAAGCGTAATTATGCGTTAAATGCGTAAATTTCCGGAAAATGCGGATATGCATCCACATTTGACGAATCTCGGAAGGACTGTTAGTCTCAGTAGTGATAATGTACTCATGTTGGACTGGACTGTTAGTCACATAATATTTTTTTTATTTTTGCCGATTTGCCACTGCTATCTTGATAGAGCTGTAAATCAGACCCAATAATAAACCCAGGAGTTCACTGGGAGAAGCTTAAGGTCACTAGTGACGGATATAGTCTTATAATGAAGAATGAATAATTATAAGACTATTTCATATATCAAGTCTAAGATAAGATGCATATCAATTTACCAAAACACAATGTTATCTACGTTTTTCTAATACAAATATTATCAGATAAAGAGGCGACCTTTCTAAACGAAGCGATTACATAATCTGTCTGCAAATCTTATCTATATTGTTTGTGGCATAACTATACTATGTATGTACAATATATCTATACTAATTATATATTATTAATACACGGATTAGACGAAGAAATTCTCTGAAAAGAATAAGTAATCGTTTAGTTTTCAAGTCTTGGAATAAAACTACTTTTTACGGATTTTAACGCATTATACTTAATGATATTACTTTTTTTTATATACCACAGAGGTGGCAAACAAGCTTACGACCCGCCTGATGGTAAGCAGTTACCGTAGCTTATGGATGTCTGCAATAACTGAGGTGTCGCTCGCGCATTGCCGACCCTGTAAAAAATCATTTCACTTTTTTTTAAGAACTACATGCTGTAGTCTTTTGGGAATTAATTCCCGACGCTTTGGATCATGTGGTTGCCGGTTCAAAACCCACCCATTGCACTATCGACGTGAACCCACTCGTAACACAAGCGTTTAGCTTAGCACGAGGGGTTAACAAATACTAGTAATGTGCGACCCACATTGCTAGTACCTAAGCATTTAAAATAAAATCAATAGAAAGATGTAATGAGATGTATTGTGCTATTATATACATCTTTACATTATAGCTGCCGTATGTAAAGTGCTTTAGGTATTGCTTAGCGATTGTTAGCGAATCCTGTTACTGTACCTACCATGTCATATATTTGTTTCTCTGTGTAGGCATGATTGATATTCCTTACTGGTTTAAGAATGAATGAAAATTGTGTATTGTCTCCGTCGGTTGTGTTGTGTTGTCGGTTGTAGGCGGAGTGATGTATGTTATTACCATTGTGCTGTTTAGTTCCGTTATTTGAAGTTTTGTATAGAAAATTAATATTGTTGTGATGGATGTACCACTTTCAAGACATAAGATCTTCTTCTGTGAAGATGTATGAATGTGAAGGAAGCAAAAGTAGTATGCATGAGTATGGATGTATGTTTTACGTGGGAGAGCCATGCTTCGGCACGAATGGGCCGGATCGACCGGGGTGATACCACGGCCTCTTGTGACTCCTCTTCTGGTGTTGCGGGTGTCCACGGTAATCGCTCACCTATCCGTCCGCTCGTTTGCCCACCTATCCCATAAAAAAAAAATTAATAACAATATGTCAACATTAGTAACTACCATGCTTAAACATGGCGTCTTAATAACACAATTTGCCCTATCGATCGTATTCCGTTGCAATAACTTTGATTTTTTAAGTGAAACTGTATATAACATGCGTGTACCACTAAATTAACACATAACAAAATTAACATAAAAAGCCAATTGGATAATCGTTTAGAAATTGCGTTAAACTAGAATCATAATCAATTATGATCAAGGCAAAATCACATCAAAAATTATACTTGGTCAAGGCTAAATACATTGGTAAGCTCTTAAAACTACTAGAGCCTAGCTGCGTAAGTTCTTAGGTTCGATTCACTAGCAAAATGTTAAATGTGTTTTACATTATAAAATTCTCAGTAGCTGCTTAGAATTTGGATTTACCTATGTATTTTTTTTTATTCGTGAGAGGTTTACGCTTGACCGCTAGTGCGACACTGCGATCTACGATGAAGCGCGCTTGCATAGAAGAAACCGATTCACTCGTTATGTAAAGACACCTAGATAGCGTTGCCAGGCGTCCAGATAAAGCCAGACATAGGTAGGCTTTTTGATTGCGTATCCGGCAAAATAAACAGTGTCCGGCTTGTCCGGCTTTTGATAGGCTTTTTACATTCCGCAACCCTACACCCAGATTATATCTATCGGGGAAGACCTACCTGGGAAGCGCAAGCGCAGCGCGTTATGTCCGGTTAATAGGTGCCCTAATTACATAAGCATAAAATATAGGTAAACTGAGTGTACAATCGTGTATTTCACAGAAGCTCTTCGGTGAAAGGTTGATTGATGATATATTAACTGAGAAAACAATAGATGTCACCACATTGACAACTCTCTTTAAAATTCTCAAGAACTGAGCGTCATAACATCACATCATCACCTATTTAAGAAGAAGGTTTGATTCATCTTGGAGGTCGCTTTAGATATTCTACGAAGTGTCACAACGTAAACATAAATATTGTGCGAGATTTATATTGGTACTGTCAAACGAAGACTTCGTACTTACCTAAGGTGAACGCACACTTATTTATTTATAAAAACTTCTTACATATTCTTCTTCTTCTCTTACAATAAAATGGTAGGTACATAAGGCGGATTTAATGCCTTACTGCATTCTGTAGTCTCTCAGTCAAAATTTGGGTCAAATATAGAATCATGTATTAAGGTAAGGTAGTACATACACAAATACATTCTAAACAAATATATTATACAAGCGACCCGTTCGCGGTTTAACCCGTGCTGCTCCGTTTCTAAAAGTCATAGCGTTATGTTATATAGCCTATAACCTTCCTCGATAAATGGACTATCCAGCACTAAAAGAATTTTCAAAATCGGTTCAGTAGATTCAGAGATTACCCTCTACAACCTCACAACCTTTACCTCTTTATAATATTAGTAGAGATTTAATAATACTTATCGGAGCCGAAGAAAGTGAAGGAGTCGAATGTATCGAATTTTAGAATCATTTGGATGAAATTCTTTGAAACTTCGCACTTACCCGCACCAAATCGGACAAATCGCCGAAGAATTCAGAAAGTACCTACCTACCTAAATCGTTCGATCGAAGCAATCGATTCATTCGGCGCGGACAATTGTGCGATCACCTTTAAGGCAGACATCAGATCATAAATATTGATGTTTGACAGCTTGACGACCGCTTCTTATGTATTTACATACAAGTATGCGAGTATTCACGCCTTGTAACTCATAGAGATAGGCAGAAACTAAAAAATAGGTAGGTACCATTTGCTAGAAATAAATTAACCTTATGGATGCTGATAGTGACGATAAAGAACGAATTGTTCCTGTAACAATAATAAATATCCTATTGAACCTTAATTGCTGTTTGTATAAGAAATCCGGCATTCTCACTACTAAAAATAAAACATGAAACATTAAGATTAGAAGAAAATTACAAAATTGACTGTAGCGGCGGTAGCTTAATGGCTGGGGCGTCGGACATCCGATCGTGTGGTTGCCGGTTCGAAACACACCCATTGCACTACCGACGTGAACCCACTCGTAACACAAGCATTTAGCTTAGCACGAGGGGTTAACAAGAATACTAGTAATGAGCGACCCACATTGTAGTAAGTAAGCTTTAAAAAAATATATCGACATCTGGCACATAAGCGAATATTAGTGAAATAAAATCACTTTACAGATTTTATCGCGGTACTTGCCTACATTTATATAGTTAAATCCCGACAATATAATATAATATAATATAATACAATAGACGCTGTAAAGGATCCGAAATGTCGGGATTTAAGGGTATTACATTGCCCAATGACCTTGAGGACTTAGTCTTTGTGATAGTATTTGTTAGTAACAGGCATTGCGGGGGTGCTTCACGCGTGGTGCTAGTGAGGTTTCGGGTATTTCTTTATTATTTCAAAATATTCAAAGAAATAAGAAAATAAAAACAATACAAATTTTTAATTACGTCATTATGATTTATTTGGTATAAAATTCATGACTAACTAACTATTAAGCCGTTAAAGAGAAAAAATACAAATTAGGTTAAAAAAGGCCTATTTACTTCAATTATTATCCAAAATGTGATGGCCTTAAGTATAACATATATTTTTTATATGGAAAACGCACATAAGGATTCCACTAGAAACTTCCTTAAAGCTAGGGTGTTTTTTGGATTAAAGCGATGTAATGCCTTTAATAATGAAAATATAACACTATTAAATTCGTAATGGTTTTATTTCAATATATCCATCAACGGTTTTCAAATAACCGTGTATGCAAAGAAAGAATCCAACTAAAATCGTTTAAAAAGCGTCTCCAATAAAATACAACATAAACATAAAATACCGAAACAAGTTTTTGTAACGATTCACAATTTGGGCTGGTTGCTATACAAAAAATGTCCTTGAAATTAAACCTGTTGCAGCATTTTTATATGATTTCTTGTCTTGTGCATGACAAACTAGTATGATATATTTAGATTCCAAATGTAGTTTTTTTATGGGATAGGAGGGCAAACGAGCAGACGGATCGCCTGATGGTAAGCGATTACGGCCCCCCATGGACACCCGCAACACCAGAGGAGTCACAAGTGCATGGCCGACCTTTTAAAAGAGGATTGGGCCTCCGGTAACCTCTCTCACTCGGCGAAACACAACGTAAGCGTTGTTTGACGCCGGTTTTCTGTGAGGCCGTGGTATCACTCCGGTCGAGCCGGCCCATTCGTGCCGAAGCATGGCTCTCCCACGTAAAAAAAGTAGTAAAGGAGTCATTTAACTAGGATTTTATATGAAGCTGGCTGGTCCGGCAGACGTTGTCCTACCTTGGAAATAAAAACAAATCCTAGAACCAGCCCTATCGCAGCGCCATCTACCGGTTCCAATTGTGAATCTAAACCATTTAGGGACCCAAATTTCATGTGACCCAAACCAGTCCAGCTGTTCAGGAGGAGTTCAGTAACAAGTACAAAAGAATTATAATTATATAAAGATTCGTCATTAAAGCTGATTCTAGAGACACTTAAGATTAACAGTTTCGGATGCATAATATCTGATTAGTAAATTCAATCATATTGAAATCCAACCACTTTCATTAAATCCTGTGGTTTCAGATTCTTTACAGTGTTCATGGTAACAGATAGATCGAGGTGTTCGGTAAATTACCAACAGCTATCTATCATCTACCAATTATTTTCTATTTCAGTGTCTCATAAAAAGACTCTCATAAAATTTACTTTTTTTTATGGATTAAGTCGGCAAACGAGCTGACGAGCCACCCGATGGTAAGTAGTCATCGTCGCCCATGGACATCTGCAACACCAAAGGAGTTGCTGATGCGTTGCCGACCCTTAAGAGACCTCTACGGACTGCAGACTGCCAGAGCCGCAGCAACCGAGGGGAACTGGATCTTCCGTGCAAAAGTCGAAAAACACACCAAGATGCTTTACGACAGATTTGACGTAAGGTTGGTCGTCAGCCAGTCCCAAGACCCCAAGAGGTCCTACCACCGAGCAGAACTTGATAGGCATAGATACAGACTTAATAACAAATGTTTTTTTTTATGGGATAAGAGGGCAAACGAGCTGGCGGCTTACCTGATGGTAAGCGATTATCGCCGCCCTTGGACACCCGCAACACCATAGGAGTCACAAGTGCGTTGTCGACCTTTTAAAAGGGGATTGGGCCTGCGGTAACCTCACTCACTCGGCGAAACACAACGTAAGCGTTATTTGACGCCGGTTTTCTGTGAGGCCGTGGTATCACTCCGGTCGAGCCGGCGCATTCGTGCCGAAGCATGGCTCTCCCACGTAATACAAATGTGACAGGCAGTCTTGATGACGGATGTGAAACCTAAATCTATCAATCATCTACTATTTTATAAACCCTTTCAATCAACTCACAGAAATTTTTGACGTTTAAAGATACAATTGAATCAACTAAGGCTGATATCCGTGTAGCCAATGATGTAATAAGCGTCAACGACCGTCAAGGGCCGTGTAGTCAAGGTTCGTCTGACAAAAAATAAATTGTGCCAGCGTGCCAACGCATGATAAACGGTAATCTCCAGACACTGTTGTTAATTACACCACTGTGGGGCTCATTACTGTTTTTACTATCATTAATAATAACGCCCACGATTTTGATGGCAATAAAACCAAGCACTGATTGAATTAATATCATATTCCTTAACAAAACAGAGTTCAATTTAGGTTACTGTATTGATTATCTATATGATTGAAAGTTGAGAGTAATTTTAGGTAGTTTCTTGGATAGTTGTATAGATAGAATGACTGACTTTATTTATTGAACTCAGTTTTATGAATTTGAAACAAAATTACAGTGTTCCACTTATTACTGCAAAGCATTTTCCTTTATCTTGATTCTAATTTATGCAATACCATGTTCATATGAAAAATATTGATATTTCCTTGCCACAGTAAGGTTGCGATGATCTCAAGTTGAAGGAAGATCCTTTTATTCAATACCAAGGTTTACCTGTAAATTACTTTACCTGTTTTAAATTCTGCATTCAGTTTTTCGAATTCGCGAATTGCATATTTACGTTTCAAGTACTCTTTTTTTTCCTGAGTAAATGATTCTGATTCATCAATTTCCATTCTAAATTTATAGACATGGATTCCATCTTCTCCAGTAGTTCAGAATGAATGGTATGGCTTTCCACAACCATTATTTTTTTATGGAATAGGTGGGCAAACGAGCAGACAGATCGCCTGATGGTAAGCGATTACCGCCGCCCATAGACACCCGCAACACCAGAGGAGACAAGAGTGCGTTGCCGACCTTTTAAAAGGGGATTGGGCCTCCGGTAACCTCACTCGCTCGGCGAAACACAACGTAAGCGTTGTTTAACAGCGGTTTTCTGTGAGGCCGTGGTATCACTCCGGTCGAGCCGGCCCATTAGTGCCGAAGCATGGCTCTCCCACGTAAAAATATTTCTGAACTGTTACAGTTTCTTGTTTAAAAGAAAGGAAAACTAACTAACCAACAAACTATTATTACATATATTATGTCAATTGAAGTACCTACTTCTTAAGTATCTATAGATACAATTGTAGAGTAACAGCAAGTAAAATGATCTAAACGGCTTTTCCATTCGTTCAGAAAAAGCTGGAAGAAAACTTAAAGAGTGTTTGACTTTTATAATTTCTGTATAAAATCTAAACAAGATTTCGAAACTCAATAAATTTATCACAAACACTCAAGTGCAGAGTAATATTAATAAGTTCTGTCAAGCCGTTGCGTGCCAAGGTTGCCATCAGATCATCGTCTTGTGGTCAGCTGGTTTATATGTCTTTTTATTTATTTATTACGTCCATCAGAAGGTCTAGTGACATATTAAAGGTATTTTTATAATTAAGATATTAAGAGTCCGGCGGACCAAATTTCTCTTACAAACATAATACCGAAATAAATCGTAATTCAAACACAATTTAATCAAATTGTGTAATTATTCGGATTTCGATACCGTTAATCTAGATTCCTACGTACGTTTGCAATGGAATGCAATTTTTGATAAAATTATCAAGTTTGGAACGATTTTCCAATTTTTTATTTCCAGTGAAGTAGTAGTAGACGAAATGGTAGTGTAGGAACCTAGATTAACGGTATCCAAATTTGAATAATAACACAATTTGATAGAATATTGTCTGGATTACGATTTATTTCCGTATTACGTTTTTGTGGGCAATTCAAGCTCCGCCAGACCCTTAAAATGTTTGTTTATCCCCCTTAATTGGATACTTAAGTCCCCAAAGTTGAGTTGGCCAGCATAACAGACCATAGTCTATTATGCTGGCCAGCTCAACTTTGGGGACTTCAAACACACCAAAGAAAATTTCTAAGACATGCAGCTTTCTTTGTGATATTTTCCCTTGACGTTTAATGATTTAAATCCAAATACTCAGTCAGAAAGTCATATGTATATACTCGTAGTATATAACATCTAATTTCCATTTTCAGGTTGCCATTGTTTTCAGTCAAGACTGAAAGAAAGAAAAAATGTTTATTTAGCCCATATGGAGGCATTGCAAACAAAAAATAAATAACACAAAAAAAAACTAAAATAGAAATAACTAAAAATTATGCAAAAGTTTAAAAATTAAACATATTTTCTAATATACCTATATATAAATACAGCGAATTGGAAAAAAATGCAGAACAGAATTTAATATTGCCAGCCCTAAAATTTAGTTTTGGTATTGAATTCGCGCTAAATTGTTGATTATGTAAAAAGTTTACAACTGCATGCATCCTCTTTTGGATCAGTTAAATACTGCAACCTATACATGCTACTTTATCGCTATTAACGACCTTAAGTCACCTGTCATAACCACGATAGAGAAAGACATAGAAATAGCATCTTCTCGCGGCGTGTTTACATCTGTCGACCTTGGCATCGATTCGTTTTCGTCTGTTAGTAAACGTGCAGACACATCGAACCTCTTTTCATTTTCATTTCGCGCTTAAAACTTTTTTTTTATTACGGTTAGTGAGATGTTAACAGTTTATTCATCCAGGGCTGTCTGGGATGGACAGACAGCTGGCTGTTATTATTTACGTTTGTTTGGAGTTTTCGGGTGTGGACAAAATAAAGTACATATTTTTTAAATCATGTAGGAATATGGAGACATTTTTAGATAGATTTCAATTATTATTGCTACTAATTGATGCTTTATTAAAAAAAAAGCGAACTGGCATATTTTTCCAGGAACCTAGAATCTAATTGTCGCGTGTCTCCCAAACTAGGTGAAACCTGTAACTTGGGAGGAGATAACATACCATCACGCGTGTATTCCCCGAAGGGTTAAGCAGAAGCGTACTTAATGTAAACCCACAGTTCGCCGGTATGTTTAAGTCTATGACAGTTAATTAATTAATAACATACCATCACGCTTGTATTCCCCATAGTGTTTGGTAAAACGTACACACCCAATTTGCCGGTATGTTTAGGTCCCATATTATAGGGGGCGAGCCTATAGCCATTAATCGGGCACAAATCCAATGTTTATTAATATTATGTATATATTTTTATTTAAGGATTATATTATATACGTATATATATATATTATGTTTAATACATTTGCATATTTATGTAAAAGTTATATTGAATTAGCCTTAATATTAAGCCTTTTCTTCGCGTACCTTAATACATGTTTCTCTACTTGACCCAAAGGTTGACTGGTAGAGAATGCCATATGGAATAAATCCGCCTTGTGTACCATTTCTTTTGTACATACAAGTTTAAATAAATAAATAAATCCAGACTCCGAGCCGCTACTGAGAATTTCATAGAAAAACCCAATAACACTGCTCGACCTGGGGATCGAACCCAGGACCTCTAGTATAGCAGTCGCGCTTGGGACCACTACACTAATGAGGCAGTCTTGGGAGGATTTATCTATATATTACATGGGACCTAAACTAATAATATTGTTTCTCTTTACTGTGAACACACTCTAACACAATATAATGTTGTAAATATTGAATTACCACGTTCACCTTACCTTGTCGAAGAAATACATTACAGTCTGTTGAAAAATGTGGACTTAATGATAGTTTTACGAAAATTAACCTTGGACACTGAGACAAAATTACAGACTCTGAGGTTCACTTGTGTGGACTCTGAGGTTCACACTTTTTCTAAATTTATTCAAAAAAGCTATGTATTACGGTCGTGTCGACAGGGCCATGGCCGCCATGTCTGCCCATAGATAGTGCGACTATTACTAATGATCGCAGTAATGGGGGGTGACGTCATACGGCGCCCGCCACAATGTCAAATGGCTTACGTGACTTTGCGTAAGCACTTCGCATAACTTAACTAAAGATATTATTTAACAATATCAGTAAACAACCATTAAATGTTAAAAAAAGGAGTGGTTTTTTGTTTAATTCTTGATAGGCTAGTGATGATATGGCCTTTAGACTGCTAGTGAATCGAATTTAGAATCTAAGGCATGCATCTCTGACTTTTTGGAATCATATGTGTATTAATAATAAATTACTAATTCATTATAAAGCTGAAGAGTTTGTATCTTTGTTTGAACGCGCTAATCTCAGGAACTACTGGTTGTAATTGAATAATTATTTTTGTGTTGGATAGTCTATTTATCGTTGAAGGTTATAGGCTATATAACATCACGCTATGACCAATAGGAATGGAGCAGTGAAACCGCAGGCGGGTCGCTAGAATCTAAGAAAACCCGTGTGAGGACGGGTTAGAATTCAGTACCTTACTGCCATTCAGATAGGCATCTTGTAAGAGCCGAGATAAAAGTCTGTCGTAAAGCACCTTAGTGTGCAGGTGTCCATGGGCGGCGGTGTCTACTTACTATCAGGTGGCTCGTCCGTGCGTTTGCTGACGTAATCAATAAAATATGAAAGTTTATCAGGTGCCTCATTACTGCCTCATTAATCTAGTGGTCCCAAGCGCGACTGCTACGCTAGAGGTATCGAACCCAGGTCGAGCAAAGTGTTATTGGGTTTTTCTATGATATTCTCAGTAGCAGCTCGGAGTCTGGATTTGTGCCCGGTTAATGGCAATAGGCTCGCCCCCTATTACATGGCACCTAAACATTCCGGCGAACTGTGGGTGTACATTAGTATCCCTCTTCCTAATCCTCCGTGGAATACAAGCGTGATGGTATGTAGATCCATAATTATTCCCGCTCGTTCAGTCGCGTTCCGTGTTTATTGTGCTAGCCAGCAACAATTCGTAGTTCGTACAGAACCAGAGATTACCAATACATCGCGAATGACGAAGTACTAAATTAATGACGTACTAGTCAGTGTCGGGAATTAATTTCTAATAGCACTTAGTATATGTATTACAAAAGCCTAGAGGAGACCCGTACTCAGCATTGGGACAGTACTTAAACATGTTGATGATAAACCATTAACCGTAGCAAGACACCGCTCTTTGAGGGACTCCTGCGAACTCTGGACCTCAGGCTGTTACGGTCGTAGTGAATGTCAGGAATCCCATGGCCACAGATAATATAATACTAGTACCCATAGCCTTGACTATACAGCAAGGTAAGGTACCTATGGTATAGTCGCTAAGAGTCCGACGTACCCTACGTGAGCACACTTCTGCAGAACTCCCCTCTGGGAATATATTATACTTACTTTCAAAAATTTTAAAGGTTGTTTAATACCCAGCATGAAAATTACGTACTTGTGTAGACATGAATGGAAATAATTTTTATCGATAATATCGTTGACATAAATAAAATAATGCCTTTTAGATAAGCATTTGGTTCACCCGTAAAATTATCGTGCACGCGATCACCGTCATTAAATTGATCATAAAAATATAGGGCTGCTTCAAAAGAATATAGACGTGTAGGTAAACAACAAGGTTATTACGTTAACTTGAGACGTAACCACTGACTTGATCTGGGAATTGAACACACGATCTCGTACTCACCACTAGTAATTGCGACTAATAAATTATAATGAAGTAGTCTAAGACGCTAGCAGGTTAATTTATTTTTCGATAATTAGTGCTAAGCTATGATAAATGATATTTTATTTCTGTAAATAGATCCTTTATGAATACTTTTACAAATCTTTTTTTTTAATTTTTATAACTAGATGGCGCCGGCATTTCCTAACTGACGACCTCTGAGAAGAAATGCCGAAACAAACTCAGAGAATCATGGTCTCTTTTAAAGTCCAGACAGTAGTCGTAGTATTATCAGATCTGATGTGAGTGTTACGATGTAGGGCAATATCTGAACAGGCCTGTTGAAGAAAGAGCCCTAGCAGCTTTGAGTTGACCTATCCTGACTGACGGCACGCATACAACAGTCATCGTGTAGCTCGACCATTATTTAGGGAGCTGAACGACCCGTCGCACGATGATACCTGATCAGTAAGACATGTGCGTAGGTATGACCTGAGCATTCCTTGTGATTTACAAGATAATATTGCCTTTTTAATGAAGTAGCTTACCAGAAGACGAGGTTTAGAAGCAATAGACTAACGTGTGCTGTTCATAATAATAAAAACATTTTTTTACAAGATAACAAAAAGCATAGAGCTGTCTAATATTAAGCGGCAACTGTAGCCTTTAATGAGATGTTAGCAACATCAGTGGGATCACCCGTACGTAGTGCGTCGCCATCTTAAGAGTCCGGCGGACCGAATTTCTCATACAAAAATAATCGTAATTCAAACACAATTTAATCAAATTCTATTATTATTCGGATTCCGATACCGTTAATCTAGGTTCCTACTCTACCATTTCGTCCAAAATACTTCACTGGAAATAAATGCAAGCGAATGCAATTTTTGATAACTTTACCAAGTTTGAAACGATTTTCCGGTCTTTTATTTCCAGTGAAGTAGGTAGTAGTAGACGAAATAGTATCGTAGGAATCTAGATTAACGGTATCCAAATCCGAATAATAACAATTTGATAGAATATTGTCTGGCTAGCAGTGGTAGCCTAGTGGTATGACCGTTGGACTGCCAAGTCAAAGGTCTCGAGGTCGAATCCAAGGCACGCACCTCTGACTTTTCGAAATCATGTGCGTATTAAATAGTTAATTATCACGCGCTTCAACGGTGAAGGAAAACATCGTGCGGAAACCTGCATACCTGAGAGATTTTCTCGTTGGCGTGTGAAGTCTGCCAACCCACACTAGGCCAGCGTGGTGGACTATACCCTAATCCCTCTCATTCCGAGAGGAGACCCGTGCCCAGCAGTGGGACAGTATAATGGGTCGATTATGTTATTGTCTGGATTACGATTTATTTCGGTATTACGTTTTTGTGCGCAATTCAAGCTCTGCCGGACCCTTAAGACATCAATTGAAGTCTGTTTTGCCCATCATCATTATCCACAGCCTGACTGCACCCACTCCCTCCCTCAGTTTGTGCCATCCTCTCATTTATTCAATGCCCAGTAATTTTACTAGCTACATTGCCCTTGAAAATGCAACATAATAACGTTAATACATTATCGGCAGAAATAATTTTCTCTTTTATTAGAAAACTAATTCTGATTTTAGATTTATATATTTAGAAAGAAAGATTTATTCAGGGACAGTAAAGACAAGTACATTTATTCTGCAAATAAACTAATAAAAACTAAAAAATATATAATAATAATATAAGATTTTCCTGACGCTGGTTTTCAACCAGACTCCTAATGTTGCACGGCCGTAAATCCAGTTTTTTTTTATTCGTGATAGGCTTACGCTTGACCTAGTACCTTGATAAATGTAAAAAAATATAATAATACGACAATATACTGGAAAAATTATAATAAAATAAATGAATTTAAACATAGTTACATAAATTATCAACCCTGATTCAATAGAAGATGGGCCATTGGCCGTGACTGGTCGTGCCATGCGTGCATGCCTCCGAGTCACAAGTGACAGGCCGATATGCGTGACGGATAATTGACGGAAAGCCTCTAGGGTTCCCGTTACCCGTGGAAATGCGTTTACGGGAAATTGTTTAGATCTATTAAAGGAGTTTTTACTACTTTCTGTACTGTTGACGTATAATGTCAATTTTGTTTTACGAATTATCTAATGATTTGTTGGTTTTTCACCAGCATGTTTGTTTTGTTTTATCTTTTACTAAGTAGCTGCTACCTGCGACTTCGTCCGCGTTGTTTTTTTAAATAAATGGTAGGATAAGTTACCTTTTTTCTAAAAAAACAACTCGAGATACATTTACTACTTTCACATTTAGAATCATTAGTTCTATGGATAATTTAGTAATAGCGCATAATGTTTCAGTTACAATTTTTTTGTTACAAACGTGACTTCTCCAGATTGACACTTAATGCCTTATTGGTCTAGAGATTACAAACACGGCATTTGAGTATAAGGTCTTGGGTCAGATCCTTGGGTCGAACAGACTAAAAAACCTCCGAAAATTAGTTTATTTCCCCAGGAAATAAAATTGGGCTCGTTCAATTAATTTAGTTAACCAAATCAACAAATAGTTAACTAACAACTATGTAAATAAACGAAACCATAATTAACTACAGATAGCGTTACGTTTATAAATACACGTATAACGGTTTTGCCTTTACTGTAAGAATCTATCAACATCCTTAAGCGCGCAATATCCAAATATTTGCTTTACAGGGCAGAGTCTATGAACTCATAAACTAGAAATAGAAACCTGATAATTTCACTGTTTGTGTATACATTTTGTCTATGTTTTGGTGCAGTTAATAACTAAGGTAATGTCATGCTTGTGAGTAGGTGCTGTTTGTAGGCTATTCTTCCATGCCACGGCAACTCTATTTCTTTACCTGTTTAGAAGGGAATTCATCATCTGAGTCTAATATTAGTATCTACCTAGATAAAAAAAAAATTTTTACGTGGGAGAGCCATGTTTCGTCACGAATGGGCCGCCTCGACCGGAGTGATACCACGGCCTCACAGAAAACCGGCGTTAAACAACGCTTAAGTTGTGTTTCGCCATGTGAGTGAGGTGAGACTGGAGGCCCAATCCCCTTTAAAAGCTCAGCAACACACTCGTGACTCCTCTGGTGTTGCGGGTGTCCATTGGCGGCAGTAATCGCTTACCATCAGGCGATCCGTCTGATCCTTGCCCTCCTATTCCATAAAAAAAAAACTTCGGTCTCTGGAGGCTAGATGACTAAATATTTTTTTGATCCGTCAGTTAGATTATAAATAAATAATCTAACTGACTTTTATTTAACTAACAAAAAATTATACAGGTGATCTCCGGGACTTTGATGCTCTTTATATTTGCCAATTCTTATTATTTTGATAAAGCAAAAATAATCTAATATATAATCTAACTGACGAACCGAACATAATATCTTTTTAAAACAGTCATCATCCCTATTGTTTATGTGTATTAATATTTTTTGTGAAAGAAATATTCGATCACAGTCTATGGACTTTGGGCTTAGTAAATGGTGCTAAACATCGAAATGTAATAATAGGTATCAATACGATTATGACGTGATATAATTCAAAACGTAATAATTTACTTTGTCGAACCATTCATTTTCTATTCTATCTCCCAATTTAGAATATCTTTATTTAGATATTATATAACAACTATTTATGTAGACAACAAATAATATATCTAGATTATGTTTACTGTTATCGTGCATATCCTTAGAGCAGTGAACTTGGCAGGCTGAGCCGTCTGCGCTAGAGAAAGTGACTCACTCTATTGTGGTGTAGTTAGGTCATACGCTCCGTGCCAAATCCGGCAATCGGCTCTCTTTAGTCTGCTGCCAAAAGCATTTATGGTCGTCTCAGCTATTCTTGTTATGCGTTTGATCTTTCTTTTTCTTAATTGAATTGAATTCTGCCATGATTGAACTTTTCTTTCACAAAATGTTTAGGTATTAAACTCAGGTTTTGTCTTTGAGGACCAGAGTTCTTGATAAACGACATGTAAAGTACGGCAGATTCCTGATTATGCAAAAGATATAAATATGTACTGAGTTCATAATTATAGAAATAAAATAAGTAACTACCTAATTGTAAATTATAAGCGTAATTTTAATGAGTCCTATGGAATTAATATTAAATATTTATTTTCTCTTGTTACAGATGAACAGGAAAGAGTACAGAAGAAAACGTTTGTCAATTGGATTAATTCACATTTATCGAAGGTAAGAATTTTCATCATAGAAAGAAATGTCAGCATTGTAACTAACTGTTGTCCGTGATCTTAAGGATTATTTACTATTTTTCATAGGGTCCTTGCAAATTTTTTCGAAATCTGTAAAGCAGTTTAGACGTGAAAAGGTAACAGAAAAAAATACTTAAGTACTTTTGAATTTGTTATACTTATAACTATGGATGAAATTCGTTCCTAACAGTCTCAATGAATACGACATTGCGTTTTAAATCTTGCAATGATCTTTCATCAAATATCACCAATCATTATTTATTTATTTAGGACTCCTAGAGGATTTCACTATGAGTGTAGGAAGTAACTTTACATTAGTCACCAACACAGAGATCCATGAAGCTCTGAGCATAAGAAGCGTTAAGGAAGAGTTAAAACTAACGGGAACCAAATATAAAACACAGCTGGAAAACCATCCTAATGACTTGGCTACTGAGTTAGCAACTATCAGCTACACTAAACGAATGAAACGCTATGATATGTAAAAGCTTTGGTGGCAGATGGTGAAGGATGAGGTGTTTCCTACTGAGGAGCCTTGGACACGCTCAGAATGACACGAAACCAATCTACTTATAGTTTGGGACTGATTGCAGACAAGCATTCAAGCGGCGGTAGCTTAATGGCTAGGGCCCGGACTTGCGGTTGCCGGTTCGAAACCCACTCATTGCACTACCGTCGAGAACCCACTCGTAACACAAGCATTTAGCTTAGTACTAGGGGTTAACAAGAATACTAGTAATGTGCTACTCACATTTTTTTTACAAAAAAAAGTACTTACTACTGGTGTTATAACAGTTATCTAGTCCACAGAGTTAGGGTATATTGTGACTTTAATGAGAAAGGTCTAGGCAACTTTGACAATATGACATTATAGTTTGAGAAAGCCCTTTCATTCGGATAGCTACCTACACAGAGGAAAAGGTCAGGTCAAAGTTCAAACTCAGGAGCCGTTTTGGTTAGCCAGAGTGAATTCTTTTGAAGACTGTAACATAATACATTACTATTACTTCTTCTTACTATCTTATCAGTAGAAAATAAAGGCTTTTCCTTTTTATTTTGATTTACATGTCCCTTTGCATTAACATTTGGAAGAGTATAAGGAAATCGCTACGTGCACGGCGTTTTCCGTAGCGTGCAATATATGGTCGTATAGTTTGTCTATTATAAACTTGACTCCTGACTTAAAGGTCATTCCATATCCACATACTCGTAATACATATTGGCCAATCTTTCACTGCAACACACTTATAGAATAAGCTATATAAGAAGGCCTCATTAGGCTAGTCTAGAATGTAGACAGGGTATACAATAGAATAGAATATTCTTTATTGGACACCAAAAACTTTTTTTTTTATGGGATAGGAGGGCAAACGGGCAGACGGATCGCCTGATGGTAAGCAATTACCGCCGCCCATAGACACCCGCAACACCAGAGGAGTCAAGAGTGCGTTGCCGACCTTTTAAAAGGAGATTGGGCCTCCGGTAACCTCACTCACTCGGCGAAACACAACATAAGCGTTGTTTAACGCTGGTTTTCTGTGAGGCCGTGGTATCACTCCGGTCGAGCCGGCCCATTCGTGCCGAAGCATGGCTCTCCCACGTAAAAACTAATGTAAAGTACAATTTTATAAATCATATAATGGTACAATGGCGGCCTTATCGCTAAAAGCGATCTCTTACAGACAACCTATAATTGAAGGTTTCTCAATAATCTTATACTTTCTTTTGATAAGCGGTCCTAAGCTCTCAGAATTTTAGTAACTTTTACTTTGTAAACTCATGAGTCTAGTGGTCGCGTCTGCAACTCTAGAGGTTCTGAGTAGTGCATTAGTAGATCAGAGCTTCAAAGTTGGATTTCTGGTCGGTTGATAGCAATAGGCTTGTCCTCTATTACATGGGACTTAAGCATATCGACAAACTGCGTACATTAGTACGCCTCTGTCTAGCCCTTCAAGGAATATAGGCGTGATGGTATATTATGTTATATATTTATTAATTGTGCATCTCTTTCAGCGCATACCGCCACTGCGTATCGATGACCTAATTTACGACCTGCGCGATGGAACAAAACTGTTGGCGCTGCTTGAAGTGTTGTCTGGGGAGAAGCTGGTGAGTACCCTACCCAATATAAAATACCTGTAGAACTCGCTGTACCCTGCGGTTCCACCCGCCTTGGCCCTTTCTAAAAATCGTAGTTTGATGATAAATACCCTATAACCTTCCTCATAAAATACTCAGTCCATTACTGGTTTATGACACTTACGCGATTATTCGATATTGAAATAAAACTAAAATCCGTAATCCGAGTTTAATTCCCGACGTTTCGGATCCTTTACAACATCATTTTTAGCATATTTAACAAAAATGAAAGGTAGCTGTTAGTAATTGCAACATTAAGATGTCCAACAACTTAGTCTTAGACCATAGATGCTGTAAAGGAGCCGAAATATCGGGAATTAATTAATATCAATACAACGCGATAAAATCCGTAAAAAATCACAAGATAATCGAGATCCAAAACTGTTATGTTTTTCTACCAACAGCCTATGGAGCGCGGCCGAGTCCTTCGACGCCCGCACTTTCTATCGAACGCCAACACTGCCCTACGCTTCCTGGCTGGCAAGAGGATCAAGCTGGTGAACATCAACGCTGCCGACCTGGTGGACGGCCGGCCGGCAGTCGTGCTCGGCCTCATCTGGACCATTATTCTATACTTCCAGGTAGGAACGCGCTCTTCTTGGTTAGCGTTTGCACAGAGAGCCGCCATAGCGTCAATAAATTGGTTTACTTTCCCTAAGGTCGATAATAAATTAATCAGTTTATTATACTGATTACCATAACAGTGGTACACAGAAAAATAATATCCATAGATTAGACAATAGCAAGGTATTTTTCGCTCGGAGAACCGTTGTGACACGGCACTTTTCAGAAATTGATTATGATATCTCATTAATCTTAGAATACCTCAAAGCTCAGAATTACCTTTTTCGAAAATGGTTGCCATTGTATTTCTAGAATTTGAATTTGTTAAAATCATAGGCACAATATACTTAGAAACTGTAGCATAGCTTATTTACATTCATTTTACATTCTTTTACTTCTTCCGATTAAAAAGTGAAGTGTTGGTGCGGTTAATCTGCATCCATCTTGAATTTAATTCCGATATCAAAGAACGGGCGAAAGAACACGATGATCAAATTGCTTTCTCTAAGTATTCCATTACCGATAGACATTCAAAAATCTCTAATTGCAATGGAAAGTAAATCTAAGTCGTCATTCTTAAATTTCACTATTGTGGCTCACTGCTCATTGACTCAGCACCGTGTGGTAACCGAAATAGATTTCAATTAGGATAGAACTTCCACAGTAATGCGTAGGTAGAATTAAATAGCTACACTTTCAAAAAGTCTTACTACAATAATTGTAAATCTAATAGGATCATCAACGTTTATACAATCTGAATCAATGATCTCATCTTATTTATTTTTATTATCACTATGATCATTAACATCTTGGTCGTTTACTACTTCGGGTATATTTAGTTAATTAATAACAGTCTGCTTCATTGAATCAGCCCTTGATCAATAAGTATCTCCCATATTTGATTTATTTTCATCTTCCATACATTGTCATTCATGGTATGGATTTGAATTTATATTCTAAATTGTTACTTTGTTTTAGAAAATTAACAGCCAATAGCAGACTATTAGATCATTCTACCAGTATATAGATAGTGCTCTAAATTTTAGTTCAAGTATTATTTGTCCTTTATCAACTACTTGTTAAGATATTTCTGTTTAACTGTCTCTTTTAACTGAAGTAGTTGCACTATCTTGTAATCTAATATTACTTTGGATTTTATTTATATTCAATACCTACCATTAAAATGAGGATGAGCAATATTATTTAAATTTGTATAATTAGATTTTTCACTAAATCTAAGATATAAGAATACTTTGATTACTTTGAATCACAGTCTGTTCTCATTTTAATTGGCTTGAACTAATTTTGTTTGCGCAAGCTTCGCTCAATGTATTGGACCCACAGGATAGAGGACCGAAGGTGGGTAATGGCATCACAGCTTCTAAAGTAGTCAGGTCTCTTGGCATATTTTTATTGTTATTTTAAGAATATACTAGTAGTTTGTATATCCACAGAAATATTCACCAAAATCGTTTTTGCTGTATTCATGAAAGTATTCTTCCATAATTATCTAGATTATTTATTCGCTTTGCTTACTCTGTGAATAGGTTTATTATAATTATCTGGTTTTGTATTAATTATATTTATTGTTATTTATTATTATATTTTCCTCATAATAAATATATGTATTAACATTCCTATTTAATTTTTTCTGAAGCCAGAGACCTGTGACTACAAAGTACTGCTATTGGTTGACCAAATTGGTATAATTAGACTAAAGTCACAGAGATCACCATTAGAATCACAAATCACATTATCATCAATAATTATATTTGTTGTAATGTTTTTAAATCAATTAGGTATACGTAGATTGAGCGTGGGAGTAAGTAAAATTTTTAGAGATTACTTAATGATTTTTACGACTGGCACTACTTTTGCCTTTGGGCTGTATTAGCGTATGTATTATTTATCGTTTTATTTAGATAAACTCTTAACCGGAATTGATAATTGCATGGCATTCAATGGATGGTTTGAGTTAGGATCAAAAGAAAATATCCTATTCTGTCAATCCTAAGTGTTATCAAGTTTTGTTTAAAGAATTTATTTGAAATATTGTCAGCATTAGTAGCGCCAGTTAATATATTCATCTATGTAAATCGACATTTTGTTTTGCAGCGGCAGCCATTATCATTAAATCATATTTCATTAAAACAGGTTGTGTATTCGGGGTCATATCACGCTATTTTTTCATCATACAGCAAGTAGGTCAGCTTTTAAGCAAAGATCTAGAATTTAGATGTTGTTTAGTGAAATGTGCTTTTACACAACATCATCCTCATCACACTCACATTATAACATCACATACTTGATTGAATGAAAAACGTAATCAATCATGTCGAGATACATAAAAACGTATCGATTATTTAAACCTATTTCCGAAATTGATAACTTTTCCAATGTAAAAATGCGTATCTTTATATGCTCTATTTCCCAATGAGTGAAATATCCAAGATTTTATCCAAGATCTTCAAAGTAAACAATATAATAAAGTCAGGTCTCGCAATTTTTCCGTTTTGTTTTCCATCACACTCCCCAGTTTTCTCTTCTAATTATATAATTGCTGTAAAATCATCAGATTGAGGAGAACAGCCGGGCTCTAGAGTACCTGGGAGGGTCTCGATGTGCGTCTGTCATGTCGCATGAGTCGGGTGCGGCCACCCCGACTCAGCGCGCCGAGGACAAGTGGAAACAAGGCGCCAAGAAGACCCTGCTCCAGTGGGTCGCCAACGCGCTACCGAAGTAAGTGTTGTGGGATTTGAGGAGGTTCTTTTCTGTTTTCAAAACCGACTTGAAAATCTCAAATTATGTTGGTTTCCTACTAAAATTATTATATATATACCTAAATTATAAAAATAACTGTTAACTTTCCTTTAGTGGTTTATAATTCGGGATACAATTTGATCTTTCTAACGTAAATGAACACTGCCATGATTCAAATCAATTCTGTTTCGAAATCAGAATATATTCAAAGGGGATGCCGATGCAACGTGCTAGTTGCGTTTATTTCATTAACTGATTTTTATAATATCTATGTTGTTATTGGCTAAATAAGCGTCATTACACTGATTCATAATGCAGTGAAATTAAAGTTATCCATTAGACGTATGTTAGCTAATGGTCTTTTTATAGTCTCTACTTAGCTAGTATCCCATAATTAATTTCTAATCAATCCATCATTCATAGCAATTAGTAAACTGAAATTAACGGTCATTCTACACGCATTAAAACTTTTTAGAACTTGATACTGAAACAGTGAGTTATTATGCTATTTAGATTGATTTGAACATAACATAACATACCATTACGCCGCATTCCCTGAAGGGTTAGGCAGAGGCGTACTAAATGTAAGCCCACAGTTATGTTTAGTTATGTTATCGCCGGTATGTTTAGGTCCCATGTTATAGCTTATAGCCATTAACCGGGCACAAATCCAGACTCCGAGCTGCTACTGAGAATTTCATAGTAAAACCTAATAACACTTTGCTCGACCTGGGGATCGAACCGATCGAAAAGGACTTGCAATGTAGCAGCTGCGCTTGGGATCACTAGACTAATGAGGCAGTCATTAAAGTTTGATTTGAAATTTAATAAATATATTTTTTTTTTAAGAATTCTCAGTACCTAACCAAAAACTTTTTAAAATCAACCCCCTAATCACGAGAATGGTTAGATCTCTGAAAATAAAAGAATGCTGAGGCGTATAGGTAATGAATTTCATTGTACCGTGAATAAAATTGACGTCAATGGCGTCAGTTGCAATGACGACCGTAACAGATATTAGTTTCATCATTAATTTAGCCAAACGTTGCCAAGTGCCTCGAAGGCATCCATTGGCCTAATTTTAATGCAGTTATAATAATTTGCCCTCATTATTGATGGCAGATGAAATAAATTCTTTCAGAAAATTCATATTTTCTGGGTAGTTGATATTTTTATACATTGTCGTAAATTCCCTTTTTCTAAGGCAACGGGCAACATCGAACTCTCTAAAATTTATATACATGGTATTACTTAAATACTTTTGTACGATTAGCAACAAAGGTCGCTAAACACAGCCAAGCTTACAAAATATGACAGTACCAAAACTTTTTATAACATTCTAATTATCTAACATGGGCTGAATTTCTATCTGCTGGTTTGAAGATGTTTTAGCGTTTTAAAGTTTGCATCGTGTTCAGTGCCTTTTGTTGCCGATTATACAATTGCATCATCATAGGTAGTATCCTAGTAGGTGTTATTTGAGAAAGTACGTACAAAAGTTCACAATATTTATTTTATAATATAACGTACCTGATTTTTCTTTAATTTATTCAACGATACCAATTTCCCCACAGGGACTCAAACATCCAAGTAACAGATTTCGGTCCATCTTGGCGCGATGGTATCGCATTCCTCGCTATCATCGACGCCATTAAAGCGAACCTGATTAACCTGGCAGAGATGAAGAGGAAGACCAATCGACAACGTTTGGAACACGCGTTCGACGTCGCAGAAACCGCCCTCGGCATTGCAAGGTTGTTGGATGCTGAGGACGTGGACGTGGATAAGCCTGATGAAAGGTCCATCATGACATATGTAGCCCAGTTCCTGCATAAATATCCTGAACCCAAAGTAAGTGTCAAGTTCAGCATTTACATAATGTAAGATGTAATTTCACTGCTGAACTAAATACTTCAAAGCTCTTTCTTTGTGTAGCTATCTACAGCATGTTCTGAAACAAAAATTATATTAGATAGTCTAAAATTTAATCTCAAGGGACTTCACCATATTTACATAATAGTTACCATGACTGATATACTTCTAAGGTGAACGACAACGTGATTGCAATGAATCATTGGCGAATAATTCATCAACAGTACCTATAAGCATTGTTCTGATTAGATCTGCTTTAAACTTTGTTTTAACAAGTGTTCGTATTTAAGTACTAAGGTTTGTTTTTTCAACAGACGACAGGACCGGATGCAGTAGCGGCAGTGCAAGAGGAGTACGAATCTCTTAGAATGTGGCTGACGGAGCGCGTCACCACAGTTCAAAGACAATACGACTCGCGAACGCTCTCGCGACATTACGAAGACTACGTGCGGGCCGAGAACGACCGTCTCGCACGAGAACCTATCTACCAGAAACTAGAGAAACTCATGTACACGCAAAGCCTTGTAGCGATCGCGCCAAAGTCCTGGCGCGAATTGGTGTCCCTGTGGATAGAATTAGAAAGACTGCACAGAAGATGGTTGTGGCTCTTAGACTCTGATCTCCCCGGAGACTTCAGAAACGTCGGCGAGTGGTTAGCGAGGGCCGAATATCTTTTATACTTTGACGAAATCCCCACTAGCTTAGATGAAAGGACTGCTGCCATAATCAGCGAGAAATTAGAGGAACACAGCGGTTTCTTTGCAGGACTACCGGATGTTATCGACAGATTCGAGGCGGCATTAAGATCACCGGACGCCGCAAGGATCCCAGGTGAAAGAATTCAAGACATGAAAGAGCGACTTGAGACTGTAAGTCGAAGAGCGCCACAAAGGAAAGCCAGATTAAAGTACTTGGAGCACAAATGTTGTATTGTTGCCTTCACAGAACTGACGAAAGCCAAGCTTGCCGCGTGGACCGGCAAGTACGGTCGTATCGACCACGTACGTGCCTTATTAGAAGATTATGATAATTTCGTGACTAAGAATAAGATTTTCCAGGAATTCGATAGAGCTTACGTTGATATTAAGCAAGTAGCGGAGGAATATAAGAGGGTTTGTGAAGTAGATAGGACTGAAGCTAGAGATATTGATACGTTTTTGAAAGATGTCTCCGAAACGTGGAGGCGCGTAGCTTCGGATGTGAGGTGCGCGAGGAGTGTGCTAGAAGAAGTGATCGCACACTGGGAGCGGTGGAACACTTTAGCTGATGACTTTACCACTTGGCTAGACAAAGCGCAGCATATGCTGCGAGTATCGGAAGATGAGAGACTCGAGTTTTTCCAAGACTTGACGGTCTGGAAAGAGAAGCACCAACTGTTGGGTGATGCAGCAGGATTCCTGGCTGCGACATCCTCAGAAGAGATCAGTCAGGAAGTGAAGAGGAAATATGTGGAGATCACTGAGCGCTGGGAACGTGTCTGGGAAGAAGCTGAAAGGTAAGTTAAAGAATCATTTTTGTTCCGGCTAAGTCGGTCTATTGCGTGAAGTGTATGTTATTTTTTATCACTAAATAATTCAAATCTGTTCTCAGAACTGAACCTATTCGATAATAAAATGATTTAAATATAGGTAGATCTTATGTCCCAGTGTCAAAATACTATTCGATTACTACTGCAAACGGCATAATGTTCTTCGATTACACGATACACTTCAGCAAAAGTAGGAAACTATATGAAAATGATACATTATCTATTCAAATGTATAGAGCAATGAACTTATGCAATATACACGTGTTGTAATTTCTTTAAACTTTGAATATTTATCTCTTGATATTAGGTACGTTCGTGGTGGTGATGCTCTACGCAACCGTCGCGAACTGGCATCGGGGGTCAATGCATTGGACTCCTGGCTGGCCGCGGCTGAAAACCTCCTGAACAGACAACCAAGGGCCAACACCGTGGACATACAAGCCTACATCGACCACCTGCTGCAGCTCAGCTCAGAGATAGAACACCACGAGGAGCTGTTCAAGACTATTAGCAGGTTTGTTACCTATGCTATTCCAGAGATGGCGTGATGTCGAAAAGAATAAGCTCTTAAACCTATTTAGAGGTAAAAATTATTGAGGGTAATGCTTTGGGCATGGAAAAAGGATGGTTAGAAAAGGTAGTGTAAAAGGTGGTTTATGATAAAAGAATGGATGAAGGGAGAATAAAAAGAAACATATAGAGCTGGAATTAGTAGATATTAATATTGTTAGGGGCCGTAAAAAAGTACGTTGTCTAATTTATGTCTATTTAAGTAGATACTTATTGACCCTTGAGCTTCCCAGTGACGTTTTAAACTTCGTCTTTTTTTTCTAGAACGTTCCAAAACGCGATCGCCGAGATGCCTCGCGACGAGGTGGAAGCTAACATGACGAAGCTCAAACAACAGAAGGAGGCGTTGGTCCGCGTGAGAGCTACAGTGCCGGTCAAGCTGCATCAATACCGACAGCTGCTGGTCCAGCATGAGTCGCTGGAGAGCGGACAGAAGGAGATAGGATCCTGGCTGGACAAGGCCGAGGAGGCGCTCAGGACTGGAGGAGAAACCAGGCGGTAAGACTCAAGAGACAGCCATCTATAACTATATTTTTAGCGTCCTTATGGAAGATACGGCACCCAATTGATATTTATTATTCAAGCTTTGTTCACTAACAATTATGGTCAAAAAATTGATGTCCTGACCTGTCCAAATTTCAAATAATCAGTCCGGGATTGACTTGAAAATTTTACTACCGTTACGAGAATCGAACCCGACACACGGGGTTCGATTCTCATTCGTGCCAAGAAATTATGTGTTCCACAGATATTTGTTTTGAGTCTGGTTATACTTTGTGTCCATTAATTGTATGTGAAGTCCCCGGCAACACAGGGCTAGTTCTCTAGGCTCGTTTTCAGAGCCTTCTCATTTAAACAAAAGACATCCCATTGAAAAATCACTTGCAGTTATGTATTACAAAATTTCCCAATTTAGATGATGTTGTTTAATCTCTTTTGCAGTGAAATAATCTCAGAGCGTTACGAAATCCATCGCACGTTCTTTTCGAGGACCACGTACTACCGCTCCATGCTGGAGAGCAAGAACAAGGTGTTCCAGAATATTGTGAAGTCAGCCGACACTGACAGGAGCGCTGACGTCACGGAACAAGTTAGACTCATGAGGGACCTTAATGAGAGGTGAGATCACCTGTGTCTGTAGTCCATAATTATGATACAAAAATTTCGTAGAAAATGATACTATTTGAAAGATCATATTATGTAATGTGATTTTAACTGTCTCTAAAAAGGTAAATAATATTCTCAATTCCACAGAAACTTCAGATATTAATTTAAATAAATTTTAAATAAAATAAATATTTTTTAGATCGTGATCGTCCTCTTTTCATCATCATCATAATATTGGCTGGTATCAGTTCGTATTCCTCATCCATTTCAGCGATAAATTTGATAAAAGTGATGATAGTAATACTCACCTACTTATTTTTATTAACATCAACGATAGGGTCCATGTTAGTAAGGAGTGATAAAACGACAGTCAGCAAGATGTTGGGCACTAACTACTCAAAATGGGCTGGGTTATATTGTATACCGTCATGGAAGCTGTACATACTGAAACCTACCTGCTGAATAAACAAAATTTTCTCCAAAAGGTTCGCTCACGTGTCATCGGAGGCCACTCGTCGCGAGGCCGAGCTCCAGCGCCTCGTCCGTGCCTGGGAGGACTTTGACACCAAGAAGCGCACCGTTGAGGAGTGGGCCTCCCGCGCTGAGGCCTTGCTCGCTGACAACAGAGTGGACTCCAAGCAGGCGGTTGACTTCCACAAGAGATTCTTCCAGGGAGCCGACGAGAGAGCTGTTTCGGAACTTGTCAGATCCGGACGAGAGCTCATTGAGGTAAGTTACTTCTTTTCTACTTTTATATTTTTCTGTAGATATCTTTGTAGCGATATAGTCACTTTGCTGTCTAGCAATAACTATAACAATGCCACAACGCTTTATTATCTCTGGCAATATCATCTACCTCCATGGAGAATGCAGGGGGCTTTACGATCAGGCATTGTAGGCTTTTGTTGGAAGGTATTAAGAGTTCGTTGAATGAAACAGCCATATCAAATTGATGAGACCGACTTTTATAATGACTGTATGGCGTACTCTGTGGCGTAAATTTTCAAAAATTTAATCGTCGAACTTTTTTAGGGTATACACTGTTCGTCACACTTTTCTGATAACGTTGAGGGCCCTATCATTTAATCCATCTGAACCATCCAGTTTATTCTATTTCCAAATTAATCTCTTCTCCCACTTCAGCTGGTGAGTGAAGAGGACCGTCCCCGCGTGGTCGCAGCAGTAGAGCAGCTGCAGCAGCGCTGGCGCTCTCTATTGGACAAGGCGCCGCCGCACCTCATGCGCCTCGAATTTCGTCTCGATGAAGCCGTGTTCATGCACTGCATCAAAGACATTGAGAAGGAAATCGTATATGAAGAACAGGTATGTTTAATTGTTTAAATAGTTTATGATGTGCATAATTTTATAGCTAGCTATCTGTTGTAGTCATAGATGTGTTCTTCAGTAAAACCCATGAGTTCATCAATCATACAGTGTATGTATAACTACATACATAAAAATACATATTTTCACGCCTGTCTTCTATTGGCGAAGGCAGAAACTATAGATTTCCACTTGCTTTCGATTCATTTAAGTTCATTGTATAGTAAACAATAAAAAAATACAATACTTAAACCGAAATACATACACAGCCAGGTATTCAATAAGAAAATACAACATTGTCTTTAGCTAATTAAACATGACCTTCTCAGGCGTACAACCAAAGCGACGATGCAGATGGCATCCTCATCCGTAACGAGGAGTACTTCCGCAATCAGGGCAAGATCATGCAAGTGGAACACTGTCTCCAGAACTTGCACAAGATCGCATCCAGTTACACCCAACAGACTTCAGACACGACCTTGGAGGAATCCGTCAGGAAATGTGAACAAATGTGGGAGTCTACCGTACAAAGGGTAGAGCATTTCAGACAACAGTTGCAAAGAATTCCTGCAAAGTGGGACGCCTATAGAGACAAGTTCAGGGAAATGGAGAGGTGGATGGACCATGTGGACAAGACTATGGACAGCATCGTGAGAGAAGTGGACTCGGCTGAGGCGTTTGAGAGGGAGAAGACTATCTTCCAGGTAAGCTTAGAATAATACAACTTTAGAAAATGTAGGTTTGAAAAATTATTATTTATTAATTCCCAATTTGAGTGTGATTTTATAATAGACTAGCTGTACTCCGCGGTTTCACCCGCTAAAAAATGATGGACTTTCATACAAACTTTCACCCCCCTTTTCACCACTTTAGGAGTTGAATTTCCAAAAACCCTTTCTTATCGTATGCCTACGTATACAAAGACCACACCCTCCAAGTTTCAGGTCTCTATAATAAGCAGTTTAGGCTGTGCGTTAATCCGTCAGTCAGTCATTCAGGTCAAAGCATTTCATATGTATAGATATTTTATCATTATATTGTCATAAATATTAATAGTTCCATATCTTCCTCTTATGCTTTCTTTGGAAACAAATAGTTGAGGGAACTAATGGTAAATATTATTTCATCAAAATAATATGTGTTATGTTTTGTTATATCTTAAAAAAAATAAAGCCCTAGTAATTAGATAAACTTGTTTTAAGAAATATATTCGACTCTTATTTCTAGAATATCTGCCGCGAAGCCGACAAGAAACGTGAAGATATGAAATGGCTAGTCCAAACACTAGACATGCTCACAAACCACTGCTCAGAAGGAGAAGCCCAAGAGGAACAAATTAAACTAGAAAACCTCATCGCGAGGTACAAGAACCTAATACCGACCATCGAGATCACGATGATAAAGACTGAGACCTACACAAGATGCTACACATACCGCAGAGAGGTCCATGAGGTCATTTGTGTACTGGAGAGTGCTAAAGAGCAAGCCATGGTTGTACCAGAGCCTCAGTCACTTCAACACGTTGAGCAATTAGTTCTTGAACAACAGGCCGCAGTGCAGAAGCTCGATCGCCACCGACCTTCAGTCATGTCCATGCTGCAAAGAGGCAAGGACCTCATCAAGGACGCCAACGCACCTGCTTTCGTCAGGGAGGATGTTAGAAACCTTGAGACTGGCTGGAACACCGCCTACGAGACTTCTACCGACCGCCTTCATAAATTACGTGACACACAGAAGGTCTGGTCGAACTACGAGTATCAAAAAGATGGGCTTTTGTCAGACCTCGACAAGTATGAGAGCTACGTCGTTCACCCAGGCCTTGAACTCGGAGTAACCAATATTGGCCGTGAACTCCAAGAAACGAAGATTATAAAGACTGATATAGAAAAAGCCAAGTCTGAAAGACTGCCCCAGTTACAACAGGCGTACTCTGAACTGCGTACACTTACAGCAGACAAGCCCAAACCTGTCATTGAAAAAGATCTGGAAACTATCGAACGCAAATTAGTTAGGGTACAAGATGAAGTAGACTCTAAAGTTGTTCATTTAGAGAAGTTCAATGAGGAATGGGTTAAAATTGAACACAAATTGGAACACGTCAGAGAATGGATTAAGAAGGAAAGTCCAGTGTTGATCCAACAAATACGGTCAGAGAACATCACGCCAGAAGAAAGAGTAGTAAAATCACAAGCTTTACAAAAGGTTATTGCTGAAAAACTCGAGACGATTCGAGGTGTTGCTGACCAGGGTACTAAATTAGCAGTAGAACACCGCGTTCAAGATGCCAACAGATTAAAAGGTGAAGTCGCCTTATTAGAAAAAATGATGGCTGACCTCCAGAGATCTACCGAACACCAGACCAAGGTAGTCGAACACGACTTAGCAACCTATCAGAAGTACCAGAAGGGTGTTTCTGAAATTAAACCGTGGATTGAAGAAGCCGAATTGAAGTTGGGCAATGTCCCGAAACCTACAACTTTACCAGAAGCACAACAATTGCAACAGCAATCTAGAGCTCTGATTACTGACTGTGATAAACAACTAATGAACTTGCAAATTCTGTCCAGTGTTAGTCATCAACTGTCAGGAAAGACAAGTGCTCCCGATGAAGTGGACGCTATCCATTCACGGTGGGCAGTGGTTCACGATTTGGCTGACCAGTGGAACAACAAACTAGAAAAACTCGTCACTAACTGGGAAAACTTTGAACGTGAAGCTGAAAAACTAGAATCTTGGATTGAGAATGGCGAAAAGCTGCTAAGCAGCAGAAGCGTATCTGTTGACTCGCCACAAGTTGAAAAATTGGACAGAGAGTTGAATAAACTCAAGTCCTTCGGAAACGAAATTTCACAACAACAAGCTAAAATTATCAGTCTATCACAAACCTGTGATAATATCTGCCATAACATACAACCTGAAGGTGCCACCTTGCTGAAGAACAAAGTGTCAGACATCAAACAACGTACTAACGATCTGGCTGAGACAGTCAGGTCCAGAGTCAATGAGCTCTCCGACAAGATCATCGTTAGACAAGAATTCATGACTAAACTGCACAACTTCGATAACTGGATCACTGACTTCAGGAGAAAGACTGAGAGCTATGATCAGATTGGCGCCGATAAAGTGGAACCTACCCTACAGTCAATGCATGTTCTTTTACAAGAACATGCGGCTAAAGCACCTGAATTCACTGATATTTACAACGAAATTAAAAATATGACCCTTGCTTCACATCCTGATGAGTCACGTTCACTGAGTGAGACCTATTCCAATATTGCCGAGCATTATCAGATCATTGAAAGCAACATACAACAAAACAAAGGAGTCCTACAGAAGTGGTCTGACCTACTAAATTGGTACGAGGAATCTAAACAACAACTAAACCACATACAGTACCAGATCGAAGGCCCAAAACTTACGCCAGAAAGCTACGAAATTTTAAGACAAGAACTTGTAAATGTAATCACCAAAATACCTGAATGGAAAAGTAATGTAGCTCTATTAGATGGGCCATCCAGAGTCAAGGTCACTGATCAGAATACCGGTCGAATTATGTCTCCTACCAGTATAGTTAAGGAGATCGAGATGAAGGCAGAAGGTTTATTAAACCAAGTAACCAATAAGCGAGATTTAGTCCAAAAGGTAGGCGCCAGGTGGGACAAATTTAACTTACAACACAACGCTTTATCTGAAGTTTTACATAATGTACAAACCGTTCTTAACGATATGGCTCAGAAACCCGTACCTTTAACAGAAGCCACAATCCAGGATATGACCGAACAATTGGACAAACTAGATGCAGAAATGAAAGAAAAACAGTCTATTCGGAAGGAACTTAGAGAAGAGGGTCTTCACTTGATGAGAGAAGACCAACCGAACATGGGTACAATTCAGAATGCCCTATCTACCGCTGACAATAACTGGGACCAAGTTGTGAATGCTGTTCGTGACACCAAAAACAAGTACATCTTACTATCTTCAACACTCCATGAGTTGAAAAACTTCACAGTAGCTTTTGATAGAGAAATGAGTAGGGCTGAGCAGCTTTACAACGATTGCAAAGATGCTCCTAACGATTACATCCAAACTGGTCAGGCTTTGGAAAAGGCGAAGAAATCTTATGAAATTCTCAAGAGGTCTAAAGGCTTACTAGACCAAATGGATGTGATTAAGCAATCAGTACTTAAACAGGCATCGACATTAGGAGGATTTGATACTAGTCCGCTAGAAGAAGCCTTCTTAACATCTCAAACACACTGGGAGAAGGTGAATGATGCTGTTATCAAGAGAATACAAGACTTAGAATCTCAACTAATTGTTTGGAGACAGATTGACGATACAAAGAATCAAGTAATTACTTGGCTCAGTGAAACTGGCCAAAACTTAGCCAATGCTTGTGATAATTTAGAAATCAGATTTGGACAAAGTCACCTTACCAAATACAAGGAAGAACTGCCCATATACACAGGTCTTAAGAACAGTATCAAAGCAAAATGTGAACAAATTACAAACTTGAACAAGAGTATCCCAGTTGGTCAGGTGTCTTCGATCATCGACTACTTAGACAAGGAGTTTGCCGCTCTTCAGTCGCTTGCTGATAACTTAGAGAGTGCAGTATCATCACTGGGAACAAAGGAAAATAAATTGAAGGACCACATCAAACGCCTTTCAGATAATGTTAGCAAAATCCGCGATGATATCATTAAGTGCGATGACATGACCGGCGATAATGCAAAGATTCTTGATCGTTTGAAGAAGTGTCAGGCCTGCAAAGCTGAGCTACAGAACTTGAGTGACGAAATTGATAATTTGTCAGAAAATGTCTCAGAAATGAATGATAACTACCCAGGTTTCTATGAATCATTAGTACCAAAAGAACTAAGTACTTTACAAAAACGATTTGAGAGTGTTTTAGTACACGCAAACAAAACTGAAATCACTTTGTTGACGTTCTTGCAAAAACTTTTTACTGATAAGTTAGCTACGTTCAATAGAAATCTAAAGATATTAGATGATAAGACAAGATGGTGCATGCCTGATGTCACCAGTGATAAATACAACTTAGAAGTCAAGAGCGCTGCTCTCGTAGAGGTAGAAAATGGTATTGCTGACTGTAAAAATAAAGTAACAGAATTAAAAGAAGCTCGTGATATATTAAAAGTAGTCGCAGAGCCTGCTTGTGCTCAGGAAGCTGCACAACAAACTGAAAAAGCTCAGAAAAACCTTGATGTTCTTAATGCTAACTGCGAGGAAATCAAAAACAGACTTAAAGAAAACATCGACGCTTGGCAAGAATATGAAGTATTGTTAGAAAATATCTCAGAGTGGTTGAAAGACAAAGAGAACAAAGTAAGACAAGAAGCCGCTAACTTACTTAACTTAGACGAAATTGACACTAAAATTGCCGAGGTCGAAAAACTTAATCAAGAAACAAAGGACTATGGTGGAGAGGTTAGCAAACTTACAGAAATTGGAGAAAAGATCTTATCTCGTAACCCAGACTCTCGAGTTTTACAACACATCAATCATTTGGTGTCTAGATACCAGACCGTAGGGAAGTTTATGGATAGCCATCTTAATAGACTCAAAGATTTGAAAGACAACAAAGGAAAATATGATAAATCTATTGCTGAATTCAAGAATTGGCTTCAGGATGCCAACAACAAGATTAAGGACTTGGCTGTCATGAGTAAACACGCTAAACCGTCAGCGGCTGATCTTGCACAAGTAAAAAAACTTAATGAAAACAAAGATGTTGGTCAGAGGCTTCTCAATAACGCCATCGAATCTGGTGAAGCTCTATTCAGTGGCATCACCCCTGAATGTCGTGAGCAAGTGAGAAATGAACTAAGAGCCCTCAGAGATTACTTTGAAGATTCTGTGGATTCACTCAACAATGTAATTAAAGACATCGAAACGACAATCAACAAGAGATCATCATTTGATGACACATTTAATCAGGTTCAAAAATGGATTAGTGATAAAGAAAAAGAACTTGGCGAGTTCAAACTTTGCCCCACATTACCCGAAAAGAAGGCCCAGCTTCATGCTAACAAGATTTTGCACCAAGAGGTTGAATTACACCAATCCATGCTTTCACAATTAACTGAGAAGATCAAGCTGATGCCTGATGAAGAAGCAGAAAAGAGCCTTTCTAAAACAATTGAGAGATACAGAGATATGTCTAAGGAACTCGAGAAAAGAATCGCAACATGCGAAACGCACGTTGCCGTTCACGAGAAATACGTACAAATGTTTGAAGACGTTCGAGACCGTCTTAATCATATTGTTGCTGAAAACAGCATGCTGAATTACGGAGCTGTTACCCAGAAAGATGACGTAGACGCCAAGATAGCTGCCATCGAAAAAGTAACATTGAAGGCAAAAGATATCCAGAATGCACTTGGCGGTCTGAAGTCACAATTAGATAACGTAATAGAATCAACAAGTCCCAACGGACACCCAGTACTCATCAGCGAGTATGAACAACTCAAAGTTACATGGGACCAATTAGCAACACAATGCAAAGATCAAGACAAGAAACTTAAAGATACACTAAAACAATGGACTGAAAGTCAGAAGACATTAGATGAGCTTGAAGAATGGTTAAAGGTTAAAGAAAATCAAGTCAGAGATCAGAGTCTTAAGAGCAATTTGGAAGCTAAGATTGCTCACCTACAGAAGGTTAAGGAGATCTTAGGTGAACTTAATTCAAGAAGCGCTGATTTTGCTGCGTTGACTGATACTAAGCAAAACGTAGCCACTGAATCTGAACTAACAAATAAAACATCAAAGTTGGCAACCAGATACCACACACTTAACAATCTTGTGAATGAGATCATCTCGAAGTATGAAGTTTTCGTATCAGAGCACCAGACATTTGAAAATGAATATAACAATATGGAAAATTGGCTCATGGGTATGCTCGGTGAGCTGCAAGATCTGAATGAAATTGTTGGAGACTATGCTGTCCTACAAGAAAAACAAAACAAAGCTAAAGAACTTTATGAGACTAGAAACAAAAAGACTCCGGCGTTTGAAGAATTTTTAAGTTTAGGTGAAAAACTCTACACACATACTAGTCCCGATGGCAGAGAAGTAATTCGGCAAAAGATTCGTAAAATAAGAACACTGTGGGACAGTTTCGGAGACAGTTTCCAAGAAACTGTCAACAAGTTAGATCAATGTCTCCTACAGTTCTCAGACTTTAGTCTTGCTCAAGAACAACTAACAAAATGGCTCAAAGATGTGGAAAGGGCAATGCAGCGTCACACTGAATTGAAGGCTTCTCTTGAAGAGAAGAAGGCGCAATTGCAAAACCATAAGATTATGCATCAAGAGATTATGACCCATCAACAACTGGTTGAATCTGTTTGTGATAAAGCTCAACAGTTAGTTGATCAGACACATGATGCTTCTTTGAACGTGTATTTGCAATCTATAAAACAGCTGTTCCAAAACATTGTAACCAAATCCCAAAATCTACAAGACAATTTGGAAGACTGTGTGAAGAGACACGAAGACCTGGTACGTCTAATTCAACAGTACAAAGAATGGCTCGGCTCACAATCTGAGAAACTACTTGATATTGAAAATGCAACCGGTGAAAAACCTGAAATAATAAGGAAACTGCAGTCTGCCATAGCTTTGAAGGATATTGAAAAGATTGGTTCAACAAAATTAGATGAAATAAGAGCAGTTTTCTCAAATGTGAGTAAGAGTACTTCTGAAGCTGGTAATAATGCTATTAAAGCTGAAATAGACAATTTGCATGACCAGTTGCGTAACGCTGTTGAAAATATTAGTACTTCCGAACAGAAACTTAAACACACATTAGAGATTTGGAACAAGTTCGATTCTTCAATAGAATCTATTACTGAATGGCTTAAAGACATGGAATCAAAATGCCGAGATCAAAGTCTATGCTCTACCCTCAAAGACAAAGAAGCTCAATTACAAAGATATGTTGATCTTAGAAACAATATTAATACGAAAGAGAAAGAAATCGATGCTTTTGTAGATGAATCTCATAGTCTTATCCAACTTAGCGGCACCGAACGTCTTAAGCCTCTTGTTACTCAAGTCAGTAGCCGTTATCAGCAGTTGCATCTCATCTCCAAGGAAATTGTAAACCACTGGTCAGAACTAGTAGCTGATCATAGAAAATATGCGCAGTTACGTAATGAATTCGATACATGGCTCAAGCCATTGGAAGAGCAACTATCTCAGATGGTGACTAAAGAAGACAAGCTAAGCATCGAAAGTAAAGGTAACAAACTTCAAGTGTTCTTGATGGAGAGAGAAAATGGGGAACACAAGATTGGAATATTAAACACAGCTGGTGACAAAGTATTACCTGAAACAGCTGCAAATGGCAGAGAACATATTCGCGCTGAAATAAGAGCGCTTAGAGAGAGATGGGACAAACTAAATGATACTATCCTTCAACAACAGAAAGAATACGAGTCTCAAACATTGCAATGGTCAAGCTACCAAGACGTTCTACAGCAAACTTTGTCATGGTTAGATGAGAAGGAGAAAATCGTAGACGCTGAGGAAAAGGCTGTTCTGAACTCAGCTCAAGAAATCAAGTCCAAATTATTAAAGAATAAGACATTGCTACAAGAAATCTATTCACACAAAAGAGTAATAGAAACAGTCACTGAAAAGGCAAAGAGTGTATCTGCCACCCTTCATTCAGGAAAAGAAGAAAGCGACGAAATGACTGCTATTATAAAATCAGTGTGGGACAGATACAATGCTCTGACAAACAGGTTGACTGGTATCATTGATAAACACGAAAGTACATTTGATATCTACCAACAATTCGCTGATCAACAAAAGTCCCTGCAAGATTATCAGAAGCACCTTTGGGATCGCCTTCATCTGCTATCAGATTTCAGCGGCAATAAAGCTGCATTGCAAAGCAAATTGGCTAAGATCCAAGAACTCTTAGATGCAATTCCAACTGGAAACAATAAATTGAAGATGCTATCAGACTTGATTGAGAAAAATAATACAAGACTCTCTCCTAGAGGTAAAGACGGGATGTCCAGAGAGTTGAGTCTTCTCCGAGCCGATTTGGAGAAATTTACTGCTACAGTTCATGACGTTAAACGTGGAATAGAAGACAAGATACAACAATGGATCGAATTTGATAGTGCTAACGATCGTCTCCAACACTGGTTGAGTGACACCGAGATGAGCTTGAAGACCTACACTCCTAAAGCCACCTTGGAAGAGAAAGTTGATCAACTGAACAAATATCAGGTAAGATTTTTTTAAGGTTAATTTTTATCATCTTCTTGACTTTTTTAAACTCCTTATTTAAATAATTAATTTTAAACAGGATTTAAGTAGAGCGATTGATAATCACGAAAATGATTTGAGTGCAGTCATTACTTTGGGCGAAGCCTTGGATCAAGTAAGAGTTGATGAAAGGAATAAACATCTTTTATCGTCAGCACCGTAGGAAATAGCCTAATTTTCAGTAGTTTCTAATTCACGAATATAATATTAATAGAATCCTAACAATAAAAGTATATTTTATATTTACATACTCGTATGTTGTGTATGGTCTCCAATACTTCAAGTTTTGACTTTAATTCTTTTTATATTTTTACTAATATAGAGGCGTTGGTTATTGATAATTCTAATGCTGACAAACATTTAAAAGGTCTAACTATCTCAATGGCGGTACTAATGGTAGCTGTCGTAGTTCAGTTTAAACATAATTCTTGTTTTATATTTCTACATCAAATTAATTGTAATTAATTTTCAGGCTATCTTGGCTAACCTGAAGAAGACGGAAAATGATGTTGACAAATTGACCGATGAATTCAGTGATCTTATTGAAAACTGTAACGATACTAGGATCACCATGAACCTGCAACAAATGACGTCACGATTCCAATCAGTACAATCGACTGCTAAAGAGCTTGTTAAAAAATGCGAACAAGCTGTCAATGATCATAACGCCTATCAAGAGAAGTACAATCAATGCAGTGATTGGTTGAAAGCGGCGCAACATAAATTCGATGAATGTAAAGAAAACTTATCTAACACTCCAGAAGGCATAAGTGCCAAGCGAGAAAGCCTTAACGACTTACTCAGTCAGAGACGTAACGCTACACTTCTTGTTAATAATACATTTGAACTTGGAGAGAAACTCTATCCCTCTACATCACCTGAAGGCAAAGAAATAATCGAACAACAACTCCACGATATCCAACAAGCCATTGACAACTTGTACGATAATATCACTAAAGCTGAAAGAGACCTTGATTCAGAACTTAACAAATGGTCCTCGTTTGAAGACAACCTTAAGACCGTACAGCAGTGGTTGACTACCGCTGAAAAGAATCTCCCTAAAGAGATTGAACTCAAGGCCACTTTAGACGAGAAGCGCAATCAACTAAACGTATACAGAAATTTCTTACAAGACGCTATCACACATCAACAAGACATAGCGAATTTGGAATCTCGTGCTCAAACTCTGCCTGATATTAGTAAAGATATATCTAAAGAAATTAAACAACTTAAGCAAAGACACGATACTATTTTAGCTAGAGCAAAATCCTTCGTTGAACAATACGAAGCCATTGTAAATAATCACCAACAATACACTAAGGCAGTGAAGGATTTGGAAGAATGGGTTGAAGCTACACATAACACAGCCCAATTGTGGGGTGACGTCAACCTTGAACGTGTTGCGTTGAGCAGCAACTGCGAAAAACTCAAGTCTCTACAACTGAACCTTCCCGAAGAGAAGAACCGTATTGACAAAATACGTTCTCTTGGAGAAAAGGTTTTGCCAGGAACTATAAGTAACGGACAAGCTAATATCAGAAACCAGATTGACGCCTCCCATCAAGAATGGGAAGGCCTTGTATCTTTCATCAATAAGACTATCGAGTCCATGGAAAACAAGATCCAACAATGGAATGAATATGAAAACATGAAGGATCAATGTTTAGCATGGATCAGAAATACAGACAACCAAATCCATGCTGTTGACCTCAAAGCAACTTTACCAGAGAAACAAGAACAATTCAACAAGTTCCAGGAGCTACAAGGTGAAGTGCGTGCTAAAGAACTTGAAATTGATAACATTACTGAGAAGGCTCAGCACTTACACACTGGCGTATTTGGACCACGTGCATCACAGATATCAGATCTCTCAGTGAAGTATCAAAGTTTGTCTCAAAAGGTTAAAGATCTGACGAATAGATGGCAACAGTATGTCAAGACTCATCAAGAATTTGCTAGCAATGTCACAGAATGCTCACAATGGATAGAAGAGTTAAGAGACAAACTGGACTTTTGCGCTGACTTGAGCTCCTGCTCCCAGGATGACCTGGAAACTAAATTAGTATTGATTCAAAACTTGTTACTTACTAAAGATGAAGGTTTCACTAAGGTCCAGTCACTTGTTGAACTGGCACAAAACGTTATGGCTAATACTGCACCAGCGGGTCACGATGCTATCAACAATTCTTTAGTTGCCTTACAGGAGCAATGGTCTGCATTATTGTCTCGAATGATTGAAACCAAGAACATGCTAGACGACTCAGTGACCAAATGGGCTGGATTTCTTGAGCAGATACAGCTTATTGAAAAGAGTAACACATATCTAGAGAACATGTTAGCCGAACTAACACCATATGAGACATCTATGTCTGATAAGAGGGCACAGCTTGAAAAACTTAAAGAGGTAGAAGAAAAAGCCCGCTGTGATCGTTTAGAAGTAGATACGCTGAAGGCTAAAGCAGCTGAAATGATCGCAAGTGGTCAACAAAACCAGGCGGCATCAAAAGCTCAAGAAACTTTAAGCAAATTCGACAATCTGTATGACAAAATCAAGAAACTGCTTGCTGATCGTGAGGAACAATACAAAGACCACAGACTTTACAAAGAAGCTCACGATGAGTTGATCCAATGGCTAAGTAGAGCTCGAGAAAAGGTGCCTTCATTAAAATCAAAACCATTGAGCGATAAACTGGCAATTGAAAATTCTGTAGCGCCTCTTGATGCTTTGATCAACAAACAAGCTCAAGGAGAATTGTTGTTAGAACATCTGCAACACACAGGTGAGGTTGTCCTAGCTAGTACATCACCAGAAGGCCAGGCAATCATTAAGAATGAAATGAAGGCATTGAAAGAAAGCTTTGACGATCTATTCAATGAAATCAAACAACAGAAGAGTCAATTGGAAGATACAGTAAACCAGTGGCGAGAATACAAAGATGAGTACGAGAGATTATCTGATTGGTTGCAACAGAAAGAGATACTGATTAAAAACCAAAAACTTACCTTACTGGGAACTGCTAAAGAAAAGGGTGGTCAAGTCAATGAAGTAAAGGAAATAGTCGATCAGCTAAACAAGGGTAAGGCGGACATTGATAAGTTCAACGCTTCAGCTGCTGGTCTTCTAGCTTCCCACTTAGATACCTATGTCAATAACCAGTTACGCCACCTTAACTCCAGGTATCAAGTACTAGTAAACATGGCTAATGATGTGCTGAAAAAGGTTGAGACGAACTACGAACAGCATCAGACCTATGATGACAACTATATGAAGACCAAAAAATGGATCGATGACGCTTGGGAAATTACTCGTAGTGGCAGCGAAGCTGGCAGTAATAGCAGCAAGGAAGCGCTACAGAAGCGTCTAGAACAGATCGAGGACTTGCTTAAACGTCGCGAAGAAGGTCAAAATCTGGTTCATGCCACTGTCAACAGCGGTGAAAAAGTTCTTAGAAATACAAGGTCTGATGGCAAAGACAAGATTAATACCGAACTCAAAGAATTGCAAAATGAATGGGACCGCCTTGTGAAGAAGATGAGCACAGCCAAAGTTCACCTGGAGACAGCCTTGCTTCAATGGGCTGACTACAGTTCAAGTTATTCACAACTTCAACAATGGATATCAGACAGAGAAGCAAAACTCCAAGAAGTGTGTGAACAGAAAGTCGCCAAATCCAAAAAGGGTCAAGACCGTCTTGCCGGACTTACTGCCGGTCTTAGTCTGCCCGAGAGGAAAGCCACACTCCGTCAAACAAACAATATTGTGCAAGATATCGTTTCGTTTGAACCTATGATTCAGTCTGTAACTTCTAAGGCTTCAGAACTTATGCAACAGGCTCCGGCGTCTGAGATCACCAGCAAATACGAGACTCTATCTAAACAAGCTAAGGACTTGTATGAGAAACAGAGAGAGACTGTAGAACAACATCAAGCTTTCATTGATGCTGGTGCAGACTTCGTCCAATGGATTAGAGCTGCCAAAGAAAGATTAGGAAAGTGCTCTGATGCAACTGGCGATAAGGAATCGTTGAGCAGTAAGATTTCACAACTCAAAGTTTTGGAAAGTGAACTGCCCGAAGGTCAAGCTAAGCTGCAGAAGGCTCTGGAACAGGGTGAGATATCCTGCGGCTTGGCTGATGATGAAGACAGAGAGGAAATTGAAGAAGAAGTAGCTCTAATGCAAGAGGAATACGATACCTATGTGTAAGTGTCTTTTATTATCTAACAATTATTTTATAAATTTCAATATACACAGCATTCCAACCTGATATACCTCTATGATGGTTATCTTTTTCTTTTTAAAATACGTCCACATATTTATTTATTTATTATATTTTAACAGTGAACAGCTAAACAACACCAAAGCTCTGATAGAAGGAGGTATCGTTAAGTGGACAGAATACGAAGAGCAATACAAGGAAGCCTTAGATTGGTTGTCGAAGACTGAGAAATTAGTGCAATCCTTCAATAAACTACAAAATAATTTGGAACAGAAAAAGGTCGTTCTTGAGGAGTTCCAGGTAAATATTTTTTCCTATCATCGTATTTCTTTTAATCAATTTATCATGTCTTTCATATATCACTTCATCATTACATTATTTAAATTAATGTAATGATAAACCCATGTATTTATTTCAATTTGAACTTACGAATACATGTTTGTTTCAATTTTCAATATTCATACTTTAAAATTTTTCAATCAACCAACCAAAGGAAATTTCATAATGCGAAGTAATTTTCATTATTGCGAAGCTTGTTTACAGATTAAATAGAAGGTTTAATAAATAACATCTCTAAGTTTTATTTGTCTTTGCTGTAAAAAACCGAATTCTACCATATTTCAACAACATTATTCTTCTAGGGACACCTCCAAATGCTTTTCGATTGGCAAGCAGAGCTTGACAAACTGAACGTCCGCGCTCAGACTTTACTGGAAACATGTGCAGACACCAGGATCTCTAACGGCATTACCCAACTCACCACCAAGTATAATGCCTTGCTGTCATTAGCCAAGGAGGTTATGAAGAGACTTGAACTCCACTACCAGGTAAAACCTATAGATTCAGTCTAGGGAAGCTATTCACTTAGGATGTCCAATGTAAATCACATTGGATTCATAATCTCAATCTTCTTAAGTTTATGTAATGTTATTTAAATGACACAATGGCATTAGCTTCACCTTGTACATCGGTATAGTAAAAAACATTAATGATAAACAACAAAAATGCATAAGAAATATATATTTAGTATATTTTTTAAAATTTTAGGAACACCAACAACACAACGCTCTGTACGGTGAATGCCAAGATTGGCTTGATAGAACTCGAGAGAAACTTAACCAGTGCGCTGAAATACCTAACAACCTACCTGAAGTGAATAGCAAACTGAACACAGTGAAACTGCTCCGTCAATCCTTGGAGCAAGGTCAGAATAAACTAAGATACCTTCTAGAACTCAAAGAGAAGGTTATCATGAATACTGAACAGACGGGGGCGGCTAAGATACAGGAAGACACTGATAATCTGAAGCAGGAGTTTGATAAACTGATAGCTGATCTACAAGACGTCAGGAATAAGTTGACGAATAGAGCGTCACAGTTTGATGATATTTCCAAGGTGAGTAAATTTGAATCATGCGAATATTTATATATCTGTTACATGTCTGTCTAGCCAAAATAGTATGGCTAATTATTTTCTTTATTTCAGATTCACAAACTCCTAGTAGAATGGTTAGATGATATAGACCAAAAGATCCAATCAGATGACTCTCTTCTACAAGATCTATCGGAGAAGAAGGCTAAATTGGAGAAATTCAAAACATTTAACAGAGACATTGACTCCCACAATGATTTAGTCAAGAAGTTGAATGAGAAACTACGGGAAGATGCGTCGCTTAAATCTAAAGGTATCGAGGATACGCTAAAGCGATATGATGATATCAGGAAGACTGTCAATGAAATGATTGCTGTAAGTATCACTGATCGTAAAATATCAGCAAAAAAGTTTCGATGGAATCTTTATTTTTATTTCAAAAGTAGCTTAAATCGTAGTTTATTTACACAGTCGTGACGTATAAATAGTAATACCAAATTGAATTCTATATAACAATTTTATCACTATTTTTTTATTGTAGAAACTGGAAGACTACGTGAACTCCCACATTCAATATAAAGAGTCGTACGACAACTTCTACGACTGGATCAGAAACTGCAAAATCGAAATCCAGCAGTGTTCTGATTCACACGGTGAGAAGGACTCCGTGCAGAAGAAACTGCAGAAAGTCAACAAAATAATTGAATCCTTGCCTAAAGGTGAAGCATTATTACAAAAGGCTATAAGCCTCAGTAATGCCGTACTTGAAACTACTGGCAATGAAGGAAAAGACAACATTAACCAAGAAATAAAGCAGTTGAAGATTGAATGGGAGAATCTGCAACAGATTTGTAAAGATACCAAGAAGTTGTTGGAGAAATGTTTGTCGGCATGGTCGGACTACTTGGAGACATCAGAGAAGATGACAAAGTGGGTGAAAGAGTTTGATAACAAGTTGAAAACCGTTCAGAAGGTAGATAAGATAACGCCTGAACATCTTGACAAGTGTCGCGTAAGTACTTACTTTAATAAATAATAAAATTAGGGTTATATTGAAGTAAAATATTAATATACATACATGTGTAATTTTACAGGAACTTCTGTCTGAGGCTTTAGGACATAAACATGTCTTAGAAGAACTTAACGATAGATGCGAGAACCTGATGGAACAGAGTGCTTGCGCCTGGGTCCGCGATAAAACAGTTAACCTTCAAACAGAATACACAACCTTGCTCACTAAGATTCAAGGCCTAGTCTCCAATGGCGAGAAGAATCTCTCGGACCACACTGAGTTTATCAAAGCAAAGGAAGATCTCCAGCAATGGTTAGAGACAGCTCATGGCACAGTCCAAGATTCCATTGGAGTCGGTGATATCGAAACCACGAAAGACAAACTGGAGACTATCAAACTAGTGAGCAACAGAATGACTGAAGGTCATCACTTACTCGTCGTCCTACAAGAAGCATTTAAGAAAGCTCTCAATAACACGCCACCAGAGGAACAAGATGGCCTCCGCAATGACGTCAAAGTTTTACAAGAGAGCTGGGATCAACTAAAGATAGATCTCAACTCCATCACTGCTCAGCTCAAAGCTGCTATCGGTAAGTGGGAGGACTTCGAAGACTCTAAAAAGAAGATGGATCAATGGATCAAGGACACCGAACAAAACTTGGACAAGGTTCCACAAACTGGCGGCGAATTAGGAGAAATGAAGACTCTTCTGGAAAAATATAAGCATATTGAAGACGAGATTGATAACAAAAAACCAGAATTGGATAGGCTTAAGAGCGAAGCCGCTGAACTTAGTTCATGGGCAAAGAAACCAGCCATCAAAGAGTCAGTCACAGAAATCGAAAAGAAATGCAAAGCACTACGCGCTAAATGCGCCGCTAAGAAAGCCGAACTCGAATCTGAGATCAAGGACTACAATAACTACCACCAGTCTCTACAAGACACAGAGAAATGGCTCCTCCAGATCTCATTCCAACTCATGGCCCACAACTCCTTGTACATTGCCAATAGAGAGCAGACTGAGGAGCAACTAGCTCAACATGCAGTCCTTCTTGACGATATTCAGAAATACAGATCAACATTAGATGAATTAGAAGGTAAAGGACAAGCTCAGATTGAACGCTACGAAGCTACAACGCCATCAATCCGAGAGACTGTTGGTAAACAGCTGAAGAATGTTAATGACAGTCATAAGAGTTTGTTGGCTACTGCTCTTCAGATTGAGCGTCGCCTTAGAGAAGGGCTCGCGAAGTTCAAGGAGTATGAAGATACGCTGGAGAGTATTCTGAACAACTTGGATGAAATGGAGCCAGCTATTACGGAGCTTGATGTGCCCGTTGATGGACTTTCTCATGGACGTGAACTGCTGGATAAGGCTAGGGTGAGTATTCTTACCTTATTTTGCAATTGCATACTGGTTGAAAATAATAAAGTTCTATATATTTAGTCATGTAAAGCTATGTTTCCATAAGACCTTAGTATAATATTTTGACTTCACTGTCATACCAACAGCAATCTGGTCCTTTAGCTTTACAGCTTCAATACTACGTTTGGTTATACTAATAGATAGAGTAGGTATTACGTTATACCAGAGTATCTATACGAGTATCTAACACCCCACTTATATGAAAAATAACATTATATTTCTTACGTACAGGCTCTCCACAACCGCCTTCAAACCGAGAAGAGCCGCCTTTCTGCAGCCGTAGCAGCATGCTCGGCGGCCGCAGCTTCCGTGTCCCGTCCATCTTCTCCAGCTGACACGGCACCTCTGCCTATTCCACCAAGGGAGCTCCACGTTCGCGCCCGCCTCGAGGACCTCATAGATCAGGTACTGAAAGCTTCCACCAATATACTCTCTTCCGAAGTGTTGACGTCGTTTTGAAATGCAGTTGACTGACAGGACGAGCTGTGTCAGTTGTGTGGCAATTGAATGTTATCGGACGAATCGTGTTGCATTGAGACATAGTCTTAGGGTCACTTGAACCAAATTGTTAAATACAATTTAAACATAATTAAGAAGTTAGTGCAAGTGAGCCTTATTGTCTGAACTACTTCTATAGATTTTATAGGATTAAATATAATAAATAATTCATGGCATGTCCATGTGTGCCTCAACGGACTATGATATATTTTAAGTAGGTAGCATATGCCTTTATAAGGTTGTAGATATAAGCTAATCAATCAAAAAAGGTCGAAAAAAATAATAAAATACCTATAATTTACAAAAAACTAAGTACACAACAGAAAAAGGAAATTATAATACAACACTAGGCAACGCTAGACAGAAAATCAATCTGAGCTATACTTAAGAAGTTTACTTTCACGAAATAGGAAACAAGTATTACATTCTATTGACATGAAGATGTCATGATAAGTTCTATTCGATCGATTCGATTGGACTGTATTTCCTTCTGCTCATGACGTATTGAAACCAACTGTAGCCTTAGCACGAACAACTTGCGAAAAAGTATTCGTATCGTCACGATAGAGGCGCTGGTCCAAATCTCATACAAATTGGTCTCCATGACGATACGAATACTTTTTCGCAAGTTGTTCGTGCTAAGGCTACAGATCTGTCTGTATTTAATAGAGTCACTATAGACAAAAAATCAAATACAATGCAACGCGAATCGTCTTTGCTTATAGAAACCCAATGATATGCAAATAATTTATAATAAATTTATGCTTATAAGTTTGCCAGGTCGACAAAACGAACAGAACCAACGTTTCAATGTAAGATAAGATCTCCCAATGTATTAAATATAAAATAGTTAACAATTTGGTAGATAGCCAGTAGTTAGACAATAATAATATGTAAAGGCTTTATCGTTGGCAATGTAACTTTTGCGCACCTGGTTTTGTCTGAGTCGAGGTTATTCTGATATTTTTTTTAACGTTTAGGCTGACTTTAAAATTCTACGATTTCAATTTAAATTAGGTTCCAAATTTATAGCATTCTACGGTAGAATTTATTAGAAAACTAATTTAGGAGTCCGGCGACCCGAATTTTCCATATAAACGTAATACTAAAATTATCGTAATTCCAATACAATTTAATCAAACTGTGTTATTATTCGGATTCAGATACCTTTTATCTAGGTCCCTACTCTACCATTTCGGCCAAATACTTCACTGGAAATAAATGTAAGCGAATTTAATTATTGATAACTTTACCACGTTTGGAACGAATTTCCGGCCGTTTATTTCCAGTGAAGTAGTAGTAGACGAATTGGTATAGTAGGAACCTAGATTAACGGTACCCAAACCCGAATAATGACACAAGTTGATAAAATTGTGTTTGGATTACGATTTATTTCGGTATTACGTTTTTGTAGACAATTCAAGTTCCGCCGGAGCCTTAAGGCAAAGGAAAAATGTGCTAGATAATTTTAATAAGGTCACATATAATACTATAATTAGGTATACTACATTATATATATATTTTTTGCTTCTAATTAAATGTAATACATACTTAATAATGATGTAGATATTACTAAATCTACAATCATAATTCGCATAGCAATGTTAATTAATAGCAGCATTACAAATTGCTATCCAAATTTCAGGCGCAATATAAAATTTATAGCCATTTATTGAGAATTTATTCACACAGAATGAAAATAATAATTACATAAGTAATTCTCCCTAAATAAATGAGTGGTACGAGTAAAACATTCAACTCTGTCATACTTTCTGACATCATAATCGAGTGACGTCTACAAGTAGGCAAAATTTCTGACTCGTATGACACTAACTTGAAGGCAAATCATAAACAGCTTTAACCAAATTATATATGTATATATCATGAGTAATCTCGAATCAGACAATGAAAAAATTGCACTGTTTGTTAAAGTACAACAGGCACGAATAACATGAATCACTTAGCTACTTGACATATAATATCACGAGAAAGAAGTTGAATCGAATGCTTCTGCTAGGTCACATTTGTACCATGAAAAGACAGAGAAAATATTAAGAATAATATTGCAATGGACGTTTGTTTTAGATAAATGTTATGAGTCGCTAAAGAAATAGGTAAGGTGTTCTAATTGTGAAAATGCCTTGTGATTTAAAGACTCCTTATTGCAAAAGATAATAGAAACACTCTGGTCTTAAAAATGCTCCGTCTGTTTTTGTGGTATGAGAAAGTAATGAAGATGGATATAATTTTAATTCAAACTAAATAAGTATCTTTTATAATATGAAAAAAATATTTAACTTTTTAAATAATTTAAAATTGGTCAGGAAAGTGCATTTTTAGTATGAGCAACAACAGCTAATCTAATTACGAATTATAAAAATTTCGCCAGACTGTTTCGCAAGTAAAATCACATTTTAGTGTTTATGCCAATTATATTAATATTTCGTAGACTTATATTGTACGAATTAATTGGCTGAAGTTAGATTAAAAGTCTGTAACATAATTATTATTTTCGATTTTATTTAAATCTAATTTTATTCCTACGAGCAGATCCTATACATCAATCTCGCATGTGAAACTCTGTCCTTTTTATATTTTCTCTGTCTACTCAATAACAAATTAATAACTACGTACATACTAACACGCACTGTGTGTTTTGATGTCTGTGTGTCACGCATGGTTTGTTTATAGAAACATGTGACTGAAGTAGAGAGCGCGCCGCGCATTGACATAATACTTAAACATCTCGAGGCACCAGAGTTTGGGCAAAAGCTTTCGACTTTCGAAACCAAGGTAAGGAGATGCTTGTTTCACATAATATAACAATTGCACTTTAGACCCCTTTTCAAGGCCAGTCAATAAACTTAATACTTACCAATTAGTCAATTGTCTTTCAATGTATCCAAATTCCAAATGAACATAATTATCCTTTATCTAAGTATAATGTGTACGCTATCTTACTTCAAAATACTTACATTTTATCCAAAAGCACGGTGGTAAGAATAACGGCAGTTATTCATAAATTCTCATAATCACCCCCTAACAAAAATAAGCACAAAATATAGGTACATAGTATCATTGTGTTCATAATAGCGCTTCTTTGTAATTTGCATCTTCACTATATCAGATTAAATAATGTTTTTAGCGATTGTGAAACACTCTAGTGTAGGTAGGTACTATAGATTTCCTCGGATAAACATTCTTCAGATAAACTTAGTTACACATCATTTATAAACAGGTACAAAGTCACTTGGAGGAGTTAGGAGATGCCGTCCATGGCATGGAAGAGGCCATGAAACAAGTCCTAGAGATCCAGGAATGGATCGCGGTCCATACTGCGCTTGCCCGTGACTGGCTTTCTAATCCATCAAAGTTGAGGCCAGAGGCCGCGAAGCAAGACATGGCCGCCATGAATGATGCGCTTGCCTCTCTTAGTGAGAAGAGGAACAGACTGCTTACTGAAATACCTACTGAAGGTAAGTACATAGTTTTAGTACCTCTAATATGTACAAGGTCAGGTTAATTTCGACTACCTAACGAAAATATTTATATTGTCGAATTAATAGTGTAATTGTAAACCATGGCTTATCATTATGCAGGACTTGAAGACGAGATAAACCTAGAAGAAGAGCTAGACAACCTAGAGCAAGCCATACTTAAGGCCATGGAAAGAGAGAAGGGCAACCAAGCAATCATCGACGCCTTCCGTAACAAATGCCAAGAAATTCACGACTGGTTTGATTCCACACTCAAGAAGATGTGTCTAGCTGACAAGGGTTCTGGTCTACCATGCCCACAGAAGCTCAGCGCCCTGAAGGAACTGTCATCTGAATTTGGTCAAGCTGGCAAAGACAAGGTGGACAGCATTAAGGCTGTTGGATCACAAGTTATCAACATCGTCAGCAATTTGGAGTCTCAACAGGTGGAAGAGCAAGTAAGTTATTTTATATATAAAAAAATTACCATGCAAACGTTAGGAGTAACCTCAGCGTAAAATTATCTACTAAACCAATGGCCAAACTGAACATTATAACATTTTACTTTTAGTTTTATTACAAAAAGCTGTTTACATGAACATTTTAGATAATGATAAAATGTATACCAATGAGCTAAATATCGATTTGTTTTTATAGATGAAATCAGTAGAGCGAAGATACAACGACATTGCTAAGCGCATCCAACGCAAATTGCAAATGATTGAAATCACGTACAAAGCTATTGATGGAACCAAGAGTGAAGTCAATGCCCAGAACGAATGGATGCAGAAGGAAATTGATAACATCCTTCACCCTGAACCTCTTGGTTACGAAAGCAAATCTGTCAAAGAACGACAGAAGAAAGTTGCTAACCTTCTTAAGGAAACAGATGGTAAGAAGACTGTCATCGACTCATTGGAAAAGAAGGTAAGCAATATCCAAGCAGAACTAGAACCTTCTGAACAGATGCAACTAGAATCAGAATTATCTGAACTGTCTTCCAAGCAAAAGCAACTAGCTTCACTTATCAAACAAGAAATTGAAAGATTAGGTACAAGCGCCGAAGACAGGAAGAAACTGGAGAATGACATCGAAAAGGCAAAGAACTGGCTTAAAACTAAACTTGCCGAGATTAAGAAACTTGGTGGCCCAGTACCACTCGAAGCTGCTAAAGTTGAAAAAGACATTGCAGTGCATAAAAAACACCAGACCGAATTGTCTGACTTCTACAATGATACACTGACTGAAGTAATGCGTCAAGGCAATGCTGTATCAAAGGATTGTTCTCCCGAAGACAGGGCTAAGCTACAAGCTATTCTTGAAAACTTGAACAAGTCCTACACATCAGCGAAGGTCGACATAGACGATAAACTTGCAGCACTCAACAAACGCTTACAAGGGAGAAACGAATTTGAATCTGAAGTTGCTAAATGCCAGAGCTGGTTGAATGAAGCCGAAGTAGCTGCTACTCCTGAACTACGTACTACCAGCCTTCAACTTTTGGAAGAACAGCTCGCAAAGTTCGAAAAACTTAGCAAAGAAGCAGAAGATGTCGAAAAGAACATCGGCAAAATTAAGGACAAATCGAAAGATATCATGGACTCACTGTCCGATTCAAACAAACTACAACTGAAGGAACAAGTCAATGTTTTGTCTGATAGATTTGCTAGAATTAAAGCTATTATCAATGATAAGAAGGGCATTCTACTCAAACACATCAAGGAGTATAAGGATGCTGCAGCCAAGATTGCTGCTGCACTTGAATTTTTGAACGAAATTCAAAACAAATTGAAGACTTTAAACAAACCTATAGGAAGCAAAGTAGAGGATGTTCAGCCGATCATACAAGCGTATGAGTCTATCTTAGCTGACCTGAAGAAAAACAAGGCAATGCTCAACGAACTTCAAGGCGGTAACTTACACGACCTTCAGGATATATTGACGCAACAAGATGATCTAATGAGTACAATTGAGGACCAAATATCAAAACTCAAACAGCTCCTGCTTTTGAGGGAACAGTTCTTTGCTTTAGTGAAAGAAATTGAAGAATTCATCTCCAAATACACCGACCTCACTTCCGAAATTGAGAAATCCAATGATTCCTTGGATGATAAAATTAAGCGTTATGATGATATCATCGTCAAAATCCAAGGTTGTGAAGCTTTACTTGCCACAACAACAGATAAAGGCCAGCAGATCGCTGCTGAAGGCACTGTTATTGACAGAAACAATATAACAGAACTACTACAGTCATTGAAACAACAGCTTCTAACATTGAGAAGAACTGTCGAAGCCAAGCGTCAGGAACATGAGAGAGCCGCTGCTGAACATAAGAAACTCGGTGCAGATCTTTCAGACATTCTACAATGGCTACACGATAACGAAGCTGCTGTACATTCACGACCACTTCTGAACAGAGACATCACTAGTGTCGACAAGAAAATCACAGAGCACACAACACTTGTTAAGAACATTCAATCGTATTTAGACAAACTTACGAAAATAACTGATGTAATAAAGAATGACGATGGAGTTCCCAGCACGTTACTTGAAATGATGTCTGAAGGCAATTCTCTGAAGACATCTTTACCAGCAGAGTTAGCCAATAGAGAAAAATACTTACAAGACAACAAGAAATACAGACAGCAATACCTACAACTTGTCGAGAAACTGAACATCTGGGTCAACGAAGCGACTATACGTCTGGATATGGGCAAAAATGGTACCGATTTTGAGAACATAGAATCTGATCTAGAAGAACACAAATCCTTCTTTAATACGTCCGAACCTTCAATGAAAGATCTTGTTGGAAAGCGGATGCAAGATATTGTAGACAAAATCTGGCCATCTCTGGCAGCTTCCGAGCAAGAAGAACTGTCCAAAGATCACCAGAAACACAACCAGCTGCTCAAGAACACTCTCAACTCTGCAAAGTCTCGTCAAGCCCAACTGGAACAAGATTTGGAGATCTGGAAGGACTTCTGCCAACTCGTGGACAAGATTAAAGCAATTTTGGACAAAAACGATATCCAGGACGAGCCGGTGACGTCAGTGGATGAGCTGAGACTGCATCTGGAGAAACTGAATCATGCGAAGAATGACCTTGAGGTGAGTGAATATATCATAGCAACATCAGACTTGTCTAGTTACGCGCGATAGTACACATGATTTAATTAGCAATGTAAATGAAATTCAAGGTAATATCCTCTGCGTATGATTAAATAGATATCTGGGCTATGAGTCAAAGGCAGCATGTATTATTTATGAATAATCAATGAATATTCAAAATTTCGAGAACTTTGACTCAGGTCTACAAAACGCAGTCGCTATGCAAGTCTGAATACTTATGTCTACATATTAGTTAAATCGCATGTTTTTCTTTGTGAGTCGGTTGGCTGATTACCCACTTTGTTTGAGTACATACTGATTGTCAAGTTTGTCGTCGAAACCAGATTTTATGCGTCATCAATTATCAGTAAATATTGCGTATGTAGGTGTTGTTAATATTTTTGGGATTTCAATGTACCAAACTAATTTCCGTGTTGGGGAAACTCATTTTTATTTGCTGCTTTGAAGTATATTGTTCTAATTTTAGACCGTATGTCTGACATGAGCGTGAATAAATCGTTCAATTTCGATCAATTTAGATTATAAACGCGTTTTCAAGTGGTCTCGTGAGTCACTGTCTGAAATTATTGGTTAGGGGGTTTCCACACTTCCCTAGATGTACTATGCAACTAAGATTGATAATGGTTTGAATATGCACTATTACCGGGGAAGTCCCTAACATCATTTCTACCAAATGTTGTTCTAAAGGAGTACTGTAGTTTATTTTAATATAACTCGCGCTCTCAGATAAAGATATAAAGCATTATTGTAATTTATTATTACAATGTTCTCCATAATTAGATCATTCGGTCGCCACTAGATGTCAATAAGTAGCACAGGCAACGGTTATTAAAAATAATATCTCACGTAAAGCATTCACAGTGCTTAATAGAAAAACTATTTACCAATAGTGCGATAAAAGTATACTGGCTCGCCGCTTGATGAATAAATTCCATACTAATTGAGGTATTATAATTTTAAATGGAGTCAGAACTGCTTGAATGTAATGTAATGATGCCTTCGGTTTTTGTTGGATATCATTGTTTGTTTTTTTTTAAGTAAATAGCGCGTGCAAGGAGTGCAAATATTCATTCGTGCTATCTGTAGCGGGCCTGTCATAGATATAAAAAAAATACAGTTGAAATGACACAATTAAAATTCTAGCGGTGATTTTTATTTGTATTTACTTTTGAACATCTTTAGATTAGGCGTATAAATATAAAAAAATGGGTATATAGTATAAGTAAAGTAATGAAATTCAGGATTTAGACAATGAAAAGAGAAAATTATAACAAAAGTTAGCTTAACAAAAACCGCGATACATTCCGTAAAAGTACCTACTTACTTAGTTCTTTTTCATTGGAAAAATGATGACGAAAGGATAAAAAGTAATACAGAGTAATTAAACAATGATATAAATTTCCAAGAAACCGTTGACAATATTTGCACTTCCAAGTACTCAAAAGAAGTTTGTATTACTTGTCATTAGTTGTAGTGTGCAAAAAGGAATATTCTATATTTTTATCGCAAGATAAATTTCTTTGTGAAATGAGGTAGATATAGTCATATAATGTGCCTTGCCCTTATCAGTTATGTCATAATAACAAGTATGTCACAGTTTTACAGTCGATATCCTGGTGTGTCGATAAAATGATAAACTGTTAGTACAATTAGGTAAAGATATTTTCTACATTTCTGTCATGTCACTATTACACATTTAAAGTCCCTACAAGAACCTCTAATTTATATTTTTTACATAATAATTTTAAAAATAGGTACTATAATATTATAAAGTACGCGTTAAACAAATTCCCTACCTATTTTTTATATAAATTAGCAAAAAATATTGCCAAAAATAAACATGCTCGTAATCTGCATTTTCTTTAATCCTTAGATAAACAAAATACAATGGTTTAGAAATATTATACAATAACATTTATATTAAATGTATTTTTAATTACCTATATATAATCTAAAACCGTCTTATTAAGAACACCAGTACATATACAACTCATAAATTCTCTTTTCTTACCTAATTTGGTTAGAAACTTCTTAGTTTTATGCAACCCGTGTTATACCGCACTTGGTGGTCGCTCTTATTTTTAGTTTACGAGTAGGTTAATGCACTTGATTTCAAGGCCTATTGTTGTGGATTTAAGGCAATGTTGCTAAAATGACCGACGCGCGACGTGATAATATCCAACAGCGACATGCAAATATTTTCTGATATTTTTTTCACATAATCTTATGAGTAATTAAAGCAATTAATGCAATATATCTGTATCATTATTCATTTATGTGTATATTTTTTATAATTATTAATATATAATTTTAAATATTTATTTTTTAAATCAAACTATGTTAAGCTTAGGTTTCCATCTCATTCATTTTCATTAACTAGTACATATTGACAGATTTACGTATCGCGCCTGACATTTGCCGGTTATATATATACATCTGTTTCCATGGAAAAATTAAATAAAATAATACAGGCAGATAAAGCTGACGCGATCGGTTATTGTAAAAAGTTAATAATAAATTCACAACACGAACTTGACTCTTATGGAGAGCTATAAAAATATATGGAAGGACAAGGACAGAATTCTTTAAAATGAGTTTCATGTACTCTTAACTTTATGTGACGTAATAAATATAATATAATAACAAAAACGAATGCGGTATTGAATATTATGCGAATATAGGTACAGAACTGTAGACAATTAAAATACAATCTTAATTTCATGGTGATTTGTAATATTATGAAAATTTTAAGGTAGGTACATATACACAAATATTTTTTTTGTTATAAAAATACCTATGAAATGTTTGGCACAATATTTTTTCATGAACTAGTTTCACGAAGTTTTTCATGAACTTATTGCATTAGAAGAATTTTTTTTTTTAATTTGAAAATATAATTTCAAAAATAAAAATAACCGCTAAGCCTAATAAAAATAAAGCTTCCATACTTACTACTAACTACTTGCATTAATATCATTAACATTACTGAAGTGCATAATCTGTGAAAGTACCGAATTATCGAAATATGATACATAAATGGCTGTTATTTTTTTGTTGCTTGATATTTTTACAGTTTCTAGGGATCGTAAACAATATATTTTTTTCTTTTTTAAAATAAAATGAAATGATATTTATATATTTATTTCTGTCAATAGATCTGTTAAAGATACTTTTACATGTCAATTTTGTAAGTACTAGATGATGTCGGCATTTCCTAGCTGACGACCTCTGAGAAGAAACACCGAAATAAAATCCGAGAATTATGGTCTTTTTTGAAGTCCAGACATAAAAGTATATGTGAGTGATACAATGTAGGGCAGTGTCTGAAATGACGTTTTAAAGAAAGATCAATAGCGCGATCAATAGCTTTGAGTAGACCAGTCTCATCCGCATGCATCAGTCACTGTGTAGCTCAGCTATATTATAGGGAGCTCAACAATTCATCACACGAAGATACCAGATCGGCGGAAAATTTGCGTTTTTAAAAATTTGATAACTCCACGCATTCCTGAAAAAAAGGATCTTATCAGATAGATATACAGACAGACAAATGAACAGACAAACGGATAGATGGGCAATGAAATGATCCTTTAAGGTTCTTGAATCCTAAAATTTATTGACATCTTACGCTACAGCTTACACTAGATATTTGCAGCAAGATTCAGTGTCATCATTTCCCGAATTCTTTAAATTCCACTGGGCACATTTGTGAATTGTAATTATAAACCTACGTATCATTATTCATATATCATAATTAATAACCATTAGTTAAATTATTTTCTTATCGGAACTTGTCACAAAGTGCCAAACTCCCAATGGCAGATTGCACAACACTTATGACTTCACCATCTTCGCCTTAACCGAGTGATGTCACGGAGCGAGCCGGGCCGCGCGCTCGCCAGTCTGTGACTGCATAGCACCGCAATGAGAACTGTACATAAACATACAACTTATTGCTTTGCTTTCATATCGTGCAAGTGTTATAACCACGTGCCCACTTAGTTCACTACCAAATTTTAGCATTTCACTATTATTTTTAATTCTAGTCAGTAAGTAGGTATTAAAAATTCCGCGAAAAAGGAAGGTAAGTTTGTGATACAGCCTTAATATTGTTAATTTCGCATTGTTTTGTTGTTGTTTTCCAAGTGTCAAGTTCAAGGTCACGATCGGTCGGCTCAGTGTTTTCACTTTCCTAGTTTCATGCTAATTTGTAACTAACTTTTATTATTACTTTGTTTGATATGATTCTGAGCTGTAAGTTTAAGTCTTGTGTATAAAGTGTTTGAGTTTTTTTTCTTGAAACGTGATCTCACGGCTATTATCGTTTGCACGGCGAGTTTATACACCAACGCACTGGTTGAGGCCTTTTTCAGTAAAAACATTAAACTGTTGAGTTAAAATATTATCACTTATGTATCTGTTATTATACCTTATACGATGCCACAGTAATTATTTCTAAATGTCTTATGTTTTTCTTTATCTTTTGACAAATTGAAAACGAGTTTCAAATAATATTCCATGAAAGTCGTGAAACCATAAAAATAAATGTGTACATACTGTACATTATAGGCGTCCCGATAAACATGAGGTGACCTTGAAGGTCAAGGCCGAATTATCGATTCGTCGCGTTATGTAATTTATCGGTTGTCAGTACCATTGAAAACACGCTACTTTAATGCCGATTAATCGATAGTAAAAAAAAAATATATATTTTACGGTATGAAGACAAGACAAACCCATCCATTGCAATACATTGTGAATTCATGACATATAAACTTATGAGACCATGATTATTTGAGTTTGTTTTAGAGTATTTTACATATGAGATTATTTAAGCCTCCGTAGCTAGAAAATGTCTGCACCCTTGAGAGTTAAAAAAATTAAAACATTGACTGCTAAAATATAAACAGACTCAATAACATTTATTTACTTTTACTTTATATTTTCCTCGAAATACATTTTTTTAAATTATTTTAACACAGTCTTAAGGTCTCAACTCACGAGACTGTCCCATAATTGGTAAGGTCGACTGACTCATTTGTGAATATTATCCCACGTTTTGGCCCAACGGCCATGGAACTCCGAGTTAATATTTTAAACGTCGCTCATTACGTCATTGCTTTAAATTCAAGGGAAGTCACTACTTCAATGGGCGCCGGAACATAAAGACTTGCGAGAACCCTGTTAATGTTAAAAGTCTAAATTACTACATGCAAAATAGGACTATACGAATTAGGGGCTAATTTGATCGTGATTGCTTAGGCACCAGTTTCGAATCCTAATAGGACCTCTTAATCCATACAATGTACATATAATGTACTTTCGCAAAGCATTCGATTCTATGTTGTATTAAAAAAACAAAAGACCCATTTGTAGCTTCTAAATCAAACAGATAGGTAGGTAATAAAATAGCTCGTGTAAATGGGCATTTATACCTGAATGAAGTTATCAAAAATGTTATATAGCAAATCCAATTTGTATAAACTATATTGTACGTAATTGAAATGCAAAGGAATTTAATATAAGCGGCATATTCTCGTTCATTTGCAAATTTATTTAACGAGCATGAGGGGTCAATAACCCCGTGCAATGCAAGTTTCATATAATGGAACCGTTGTATTATAGAGACAGGACGGAGTTCTCAGCATCCTGATATCGATACGAATTGTAACAGTGAAAGTTAATAGTGTAGTTTACTTTCACAACAGTCATCTTGAAATGCAATAAGTAATTTTTTGCGCCGTTAACTTTCATAATACTTGCTTCCACGCAAAGGTCGTCTGAAAGACATCGCCGAATTGCAATGGACTGCAACATTGTAGGTATAACTACATTTACTCGTAACACAACAGCTGTTCTATGAAACCATTTGCATGCATATAATAAAACAGTTTTAGCTCTATGGCGGAAGGATCTATATCTATAATAAAATTGTAACAGGCCGATGTCTGTACATTATAGATATCTATTATAGAAAAACTAATATGGGGGGGTCTTTATTAGAGCAACGAGAGCCAAAATAACAATTTTTTGAATTTTTGTCTGTGATTGTACGCACATCAAGCAAAAACTATTGCATGAAATTGAATGCAGTCTTAGTTTAGAGATCTAACTTAAAATCTGGTGCATGTTTCATCTTGATACGCCGCCTAGAATCGGACTTATAGTATGTTAATCTTCTTGGGACGCGAGTGAAACTGCAGCCAAACATTTTCGAAATAAAAATTTATTAAAGTAGGTAAATATTATATTTAGTCCTCATTTCAACCTGTTCCTAGTAATTCAAGTGATTGATTTAGTACAGCATGACTTATAGATAGATATCACCGAAAATTATCTCGAGAATCTCAATGACTTTTCCTAATAAACAGAAATAAAAATATATTTGATAATTTGATTCTCGCTTTCAATATCATTCACCGACTAGGCGGTTTACCTAGGGTAGGGGGAGGTAGATTTTAACCTTATGTGTATGATCAGGATGATAATAAATATCGTCTGGCTTCAGGGAGGCAAGATATTTTTTTTAATAGTTCCGGTATCAGCTTATAGGTAAACATCTCCCGATAAATTAGGTAAAATTATGCTTTTTTCTTACTTCCTTCAATGAAACTCTTATCAAACTTGCTCTCGCGCAGAAATATCGCCACATAACAATGTTCTATATTTTCATAATCTAATCTTAGTTTTAATCAGTATAATGTAAATATAGCGACGTAGAATGTAGGCTGCGCAGGCGCTGCAGTCTTGTGGCTAACGTTTTTTCTCATCGGCTATAAATAGACACAATGAGCCGAGGTGTCAAGGACGGGCACCTTGGTGACTTGGACATTATGTTGAGGATACTGTATGTCCAATTTGAAATAAGTATCTAGTAGGTATGTTGATTTACATTTTTGATTTCTTATAACTACCTACATAAATTAATTTTATAATAGCAATTCGTACGCAGCTTCGCTTGCGTAAATGTTCCCGACTTTTATAATGGATTTAAAAAATCTACAACCCTTGTCCTGACAATGACGAACACAACAATAAAATAATTATGCAATTCGGTGGATTTGTCCGGAAGTTATGCGCGCATATACATTTCGGCGATTCATGTTTATTTACATAAATATAGATATCTTCGGGTTTAACTGGGGCTAAATTCTAGTAGCACCTATCAAGCAAGCATTCCTCAGTCAGATTTAATATTACTGTTAATCGTGCACCGAACACAATATCTAATTGTCGGGCTTTCTAAAATTACCTATTCCAAACTTAAGTCATTTTAAATTAGGTATTTTCGGAATATTAGACGATTGGCTCGCCATAGGGGGTTAGACTAGTTCGCAGGCTAATAGTTAACATGGGACCACTGCGTTTCCTTTCTTCCTGTTCTTTCCAAGACTGTCTAAAAGAGATTTCCTTGATCAATAAAACCACCCGTTCTATTTACACTAACCTTTGTATCAATTCTTTCTCGCTATTGTGTTTTGGGTGTGCAATATCTGCGGACAGTAAGTACATCAGTACACCGCTGCCTAAACTTTATGGGCATACGGCTTGATGGTATATGTTATTGTGATCATTCGAAATGGGCGGTTCAGTAATTATTACTGATACATTTTCAAAGGTAACTTTATTTATCTAAATTTTCCATAAAATAAATGCCAACAATTTGAATTGAATTATATCGGTAATTATTATCACTCTTACATCATTACTTATTTCCTATTAATTATTCTACATTACACACAATTTATTGTTAACATTTCTTAAAGTTACATTTATTGTCATTGAATTGAATTAATCATCGAAGATTATTAAATATCAGATTCATTACATAAACTTTCAGTACATATTAGTAGGAAACAATATCTGAGTGGCATAGCGTCTGTTATCAAGTACTCCTTATCAGTCATCAGTATGCAGCTCTGATAACATTGTAAACACATGTGGTTTCTCGCCATTATGTTGGAATCGAGACTGTTCAAGCGATCACTTTCTATTTTTCATTACATACGAACAGCTTACATAATCAGCTAGTTAGCTGAAAGTTCAGTTTAAATGCTTAAGTTCAATCAAAGTCCTTTCGGGGTCTGGTTTTCACATAAACCGATTCAATAAAAATTTTGACATGTAAAAGTATCTCTAAAGATCTATTTGCAGAATAAAATATCATTTCATTTCATTTCAAACACGATGGAAGAGCTGGGTAGCCAGGTAGACCAACCATGTTAGGTTTTCTAGATTTTTATGACACGCGTTCCTTCCCAGTATCTAGAGAGGAATCTTTGTATTTTTATCTATCTTCCCACGAGTGAAATTTCCGATAACCAATGAGTATGCACGTACAACTGCGAAGCAATTTTTTTTAAGCTTACTAGTAATGTGGGACACACATTACTAGTATTCTTGTTAATCCCTCGTGCTAAGGTAAATGTTTGTTCAGGTTGGTAGTGCAATGGGTGGGTTTCGAACCGGCAAACACATGATCGCAAGTCCGACGCCCTAGCCATTAGGCTACCGCCGCTTCATTGTTGCTTGTTATCTCTGTAAGAGAAAAAGCTTCTTCCCTCAGGAAAATTACTAACTTTATGTTTAACTCCTACAGTAAATTGAAGCAAGATCATAATATAAATGCAACGGATGTAATTTGAACTCTCGACTCTCAATAGCAAGTCATTGCCTCATTGTGACTTGATTCATACATGAAATTGAATGCTATAGTATTTTCAACAGCTTTAGTTATTTTAGTAGCACATCGAGAACCCTCCGTGCCTTAGAGAGCACGTTTACTCTCGGTCTTGGTGGTCATATGATCATATATAAAACAATGATTAATTGTAGCCAGAAAGCAAAAAGGCTAACTAGCCGTTTATCCTTAATTAGTGTTACTCAGAAATAGGCGAATCGTAAAATGCTGATATTCAGATACATCTGGTAAGATCACCTAAAACTGGCGTGAAACAACGCTTACGTTGTATTTCGCCGAGTGAGTGAAGATACTGGAGGCCCCATCCCCTTATAAAAGGCCGGCAAAGCACTTGTGACTCCTCTGGTGTAGCGTGTGTCCATGGGCGGCGGTAATCGCTTACCATCAAGCGATCGGTCGGCTCTCTTCCTATCCCATAAAAAAAATTCAACTAACTTCAGCACAGTCTAAAAACTTGAAGCTTTTCGCAGAAGTAGATAAGCTCTAGAAAATTAAATACAGGCCTTATCTAATTCAAAGCTTGCGTATTGAGAGTTACCATTCAGACAAAGTCACGGACAAAAGCAAGTCATACATTGTAATAACCGTTTATGCTGAGTTCAAATAAAAATATAACCAGTGTTTATTGTCAACAAGGCGATAACATAGTAGAGCCTGCATTCTGCATTTCAAAAACAAGATGATGTCAGATCCGGTGACCATAGCATTCACAATGACACTATTAATCCTGGTCGTTTTAAAACTTATGACAAGGTCATAGAACATAGTTGCAATACAATAAAAAACTATAATATATATTTGCAATAAAGTCACTTTGACACTTCCAAAGTACACAAGCAAAACGATAACTATACTAACTTTGAAAGTTAAAATAAAAAAAAGGGTATAAAATATTCAAACAACAATTTTATTGACTGCCTCATTAGTCTAGTGGTCCCAAGTGAGACTGCTACACTAGAGGTCCTGGGTTCGATCCCCAGGTCGAGCAAAGTGTTATTGGGTTTTTCTATGAAATTCTCATTAGCAGCTCGGAGTCTGGATTTCTGCCCGGTTAATGGCTATAGGCTCGCCCCCTATAACATGGGACCTAAACATACCGGCGAACTGTGGGTGTACATTAAGTACACCTCTGCCTAACCCTTCGGGGAATACAGGCGTGATGGTATGTTATGTTTAAAATATTCAAACGATGAAAAACATAACTTGTTTATCTTAGATTTTTATTTTTTCATCATCAGTTTTCGTATTTATGTAGCTACTATTTCACAGTCAAGAAATTTAGTTTTTTATCAACAACACACTTTGTATTTAAGTACCAAAACATCTCAAGTTAACAAAGAACAAGCATAAAATATACTTAACAAACATTTGTATTAGGGATTAAATTATAACCACTGCACGACTTGATTGCTTGAATATTTTTTTAGGGTCTTATTCTTATGTCTTATTCATTGACTGCCTGGTTAGTCTAGTGGCCCAGCGCGACTGCTACGCTAGAGGTCCTGGGCTCGATTCCCAGGTCGAGCAGTGTTATGAGTTTGGACTTGTGCCCGGTCGCCCCCTATTATATGGGACCTAAACATATCGGCAAACTATGGGTGTAGATCTCTGCCTCACCCTTCAGGGAATACAGGCGTGATGGTGTCTATGTATGTCTTATACGTCGTAGTTGTAACAGCTCTTTATATCACAAGGTTAAGGAAAACTGAAACTTATGCTTTTTTAAATGTTGCTGCATTATGCTGAGATAGGGACATTTTAGGGTTACTGCAATAATTTGTTATTTTGGAAAATATGTATTCTGTGCGAGTCTGAAACAAAAATATTTCTTTCTTTCTAAATTTCAGCTTTTCTGATTTTTTGACTGCGTTCTCTAGTGCGATGCCTTAAGCTGTGTAGCTGTAATAGCCTGTACGTTACGAATTACACTTACGAGTACCCGTAATAACCAAAAGTAATAATGACTTACTTGTAATATTTACTTTCTTTTCATAATGCATTTAGGTCCGGAACCAGTTTGTAAGTATGAAACGTGAATTGCAATATATATTGGGTAATCAGCCAGTCGTGTGTGTAACCAACAATTTCTTGATGTCAGTGCTATGAATGTGGAATGAAAAAAAAAATGTTTCTTATCGGCAACTTCCTGAATGAAGCCACAAAATCTGATATTTGAAAATCGAAGTCAAATCTTGGGAGTCATTGACCACTTTTGGTGAATAACAGCTTATTCGGAGAAATTTCTCACTAAGTATACCTCCAGTAAAAGAGATGAACTCTCACCGTAAGAAAACCCTATACAATGCGAGGTCAACTTATACTAGACTAGTTTGCATGTAGACCTTAGTAATACCCCTTAGTAATTCTAGACCCTATATGTAATACTGGGTTTAGTGGTGCAGTGATACCAATGATGATCTAGTTCTTCAATCTCTATATTAGGCTGATGAAAGAGACTGTAGTTTATCGATTAATATGTTTTTTGAATATCTTGTCCATATTCTCGTAAATATCCTTGTCCTATTTCATCATATCATCAGATTTCAATTTTGGTTGTAGGGATTTCGCTCATACTAACAAGCACTCCAAATCCTTATTTACGAGAATATAGATAAAAATTATATTATTTTGCCCTGTGAAATAGAAAGGACCATATTAAACTCTTCTCATCATCGTCCTATCTATAGCAGTCTATTGCTGGACATAGGATTCTCCGATTATTGCCACTGAATCCAATTTTTGGTGTCTCGCCGAAAATGGCTTTATTCAGGAATTTGCATGTCATAAAAAAGTTTGACCAAAATGTTCAGATCTAAAATATTTTCTGTTGATGCATTCCTCTTTCTCTTATCTCCAACTGACCTAGTGTACCCTATATCTTCAGAATCAACAGCCGCTCTTGGACGTGGTCCGGGAGCGGGCTCGCGAGCTCTCTTCTGGCGCTGATGCTGCCAGTGGAGAGAGGGTCGAGCAAAGAACCCGGGAACTCGCTGACAGATGGAACGTGGCATGCGAAGGTATGTACCTAAAGCGTGGTGAACATTATTAAGCGTATTCCCATTTACAAAGACAGTCAATTTCCCTAGTCGTTCTTCATGTTCTGGGTTTAAATTTCCTTTATATAAAATAATCATTAAAGGTTAAAATAAAGAAATAATTTCAATTCCACATCTAAATTACTAGTAGTAGGGCAAAAAGATACTACTACCTATCCAAGCATAATAATGTATGAAAAACAGCTCGATGTTTCCAACAAATAACCATAAACCATATACTCAACACAATCATTCTCTCTGTCATCTTGAAGAGAAACATTATCATCAGTAACTGTGGATTTACTAATGACGTCAAATTTAGTTTTAAAAGGAACAGCTAAGACAATTATTTATTTTCTTTTCCACCCTCTTTCAAAGGTCTCGCCAAGCGTGCTGCGACAGCAGACCAGCAGCTCCATCGCTGGAACCAGCTGCTGGATGTCCAGAGGAGTCTGGCAGCCGCCATCACGGCCGCATCTGACCGCTTGAGGCAGCTAGACGCCAACCCAAGCACCCGCCGGCGAGCAGTCGACACCAGACACGCCTTACAGGTTAGTCTTGATACAATACTAGCTAAGTTTATCGCAGCTAATTAACCTCTATACTCTAACTATGGTTTAGAGTAGTTATTGTTTTGTCTGTCTGACCAACTGCCACTGACAATCAAGTATTTTAGTCAATCACTGATCTCCATATTACAAGTGTTTCAAACTTTATTGTTGTTTGTTAAACAGATTTTTAACAATACTTTTCAAACTTTTTACACAGATAATAATTTAGAGTTGTCATTCTAATGATAGAACACTATCTAGTTGAGCTATAGAAATCAATATTTATTTACTGAACTGTTTATGAAAAATAACGTAAAATATTGTTGGCAAAACATAATTACGATGCCAACCATCGCAATTTGTACTTAATAAATGTATAGCTTTATAAACATAATAATTATTTTATTTGAAAGTTTAAATTACTGATATCATGGACTTTCAGTACCTTATTTAAACTTTTAAAATAGGTAATTTGTAAAGTCATATAGCAGTAAAATAAGAACCTTAGTTTTATGCATTCATTCTTCGCATTAAGAACTAAGATGATAAGACATTACGGGATTCCATTAAAGAACCTCCACGAGTAAAGATATCCTAATAAACGTGCATCCTTTACCTCGTTATCAACCTACTGAGGTATTTATGCTGCGGCGTGAACTATATTGTCATGTCATACCTACCATCTCGATAAAAAAAGAAAAATGTGACGATGATTAAGTTGAAATTAAAGATAAAAAAATATTCAAAATGCTTGGTCGGAAGTAGTTTTCAATAAAAGTCTTCTTCCCTCCCAGGAACTTCAAAACGAAGTGTCAAGTCTCGAAGACACCCGAGACGAGTTATTAGAACACGCTGACTTCGTCGTCAATATCCTGAAGCCACACTCCAAAGACGCCGCCAATGAGACCGAGAGAAACGTCAAAGAGCTCGTAGAAGCTTACGAGAAGTAAGTTGTGTTTATGTGACACTGTGTATTTCTTTAATCTTAAGTATGTGTGTATTCCCTTTCTGCTTCTCTAACTGTTTGAAGATTAGCTATCCAATTTAGACAGAAAGGTGGAGTTTGCTATAGGTAGAAAGCAGGTAAGTGATATGTGTTGGTTTAAAGCTTACTTGCATTTCTATTGATAGTTCGAAATTCAGATTATTGTCAGGACACTGAAGTGACTATGATATAGCTACAAAGGAAGTGAATGAAGAGGTGACAGCTGATAGAGATGTATGGAAGAAAAATACATATTGCGATAATCACAAGTAATCGTGATAAGAGCAGGAGAATGATGACATTGAAGGAAAAGGAAAATATTATTCCTTTCAATAGCAAACATTAAGTATCGATTGATCCTAGATCTAAATTAATTAGCTAAGGTAACAGTCTTTCTCATCAGGTTGCAATATTAGTTGACATACATTTATTATCAATAAATATTGTTGTGTATAGATATAATAAAGTTATTATTCATCAGACATAGTGCACAAGTGAAAAAATAGTGACTAGTGACTATGACCTGCTATATAGTTACCTATATTTTTTTTTAATACCACTAAGGTGGCAAACAAGCATACGGCCCGCCTGATGGTAAGCGGTTACCGCAGCCTATGGACGCTTGCAACACCAGGGGTATCACTTGCGCACTGCCGACCCTGTAAATAAAGGAGGAATAGTTGGGCTGGCAGCATAGTAGACAATAGCGTGATGCTTATCCTATCTGCCAACACAACGCTTCCTCGCGGAGCTTTGGCGATCTTGCTCACCGTTAGGAACACAACATAACACGGAGCTATGTTATTTGGCTACGATTTTCTGTAAGGTGGAGGTACTTCCCCAGTCGGACAACTCCAATTGTGAGTGGAATGTTTTGATTCCACTATGCCCTACCTCTCTTAATTTATTCAGAATATAGGCAACAATAATCAGAGCAATAGAGAACTGAATAATCAGAGAATCATAGCAATATGTCCATTATTGATAATGACACTTTACTCTACTGCAAATGGTTTATAAACGCAATGAGCTTTAAACCAATACATTATGCTTTTGGATATTTTCAGCATTACATCATCAAAGGTAAGTAATTTTAAACATTAATCTATGTTTTTCGATTCTAATTCTGTGTGTCCACGTTAGGTGCCAAAACCAACAGTAAATGCATTAAACATTGTTTATGGACGCGTGCAAAATTGATGGTTAAACTGTGACTTTGTAATATAAGATTCGCAGGAAAACATTAAAAGTAAACCTTGGGATACAAATAGATATAATTTTTAACTATGGAGCCGAGATTTTGTTAAAAACCGTAATTTGGAGTGCAGTGGCATCCCAAACGAGTACCAACTTAGGAGTATCCGAAGTAAAATTCAAATGCGGAGCGGCGATTTTCAATTTGTTAAAATGCGCGTTATTTGGGATCTTTTTTTTTATTGGTGATCTTATAAATACTACGAAATTTGGAAAATTATAATATTCGTAGCATTATACGAGTATACTCCAATCGTTCATCGATTGGAGTTAACATAACATTGCCAACTTACCTACAACAAATCGAGTTTATCTAGACTAGATATAACACTAGTTGCTTATGTGTCAACATAATTGGCTTTGTGTTGGTCGATTGACGAGTCAATTCAGAGAAATAAGTAGGTTAAGTTATAACGCTGGTAGGCTTAGAACACTTACAGGATTAAAAATCGATATTACCGATGTCAGAATGTATAGAAAAGTTGAATTTTTAGACATTAACAGAATTATAAGAATGACTCCAGCTAGTACCTAATTATAAATAAACTCTTGCTCGTTATGTTACCCGTGCGATATACATATATGTATATAGATCAAGAAACCTAACTGCTAAAGTTCAAGTTATTTGGCTTCATCGTTTCTAAGATTTCGTAATTTGTTACTGTAGCAGGTTACTTTTATATAGCTACTTTTATTCAAAATTTTGTCTTGCAATATCAATTATAATATCGACGATAGCAGGGTGAATATTTGAAAAACAATATTCGTCATTACCTTCATCCCAAAGTTAAGAATGCAGATAATTAACACAAAGTATAATATTATGGTAATGACTTTAACTATACCCCTGTCGTCAAGCATTAAGACAAGAATTAAAACAATCTGAACTATGCAAGAGAGAACTACTATGATGAGAAGAATGATTTGTTATATTATTGTTCAAATATTCACCCATACCAGCAGTCTGTAGCGTAATTAGTATGTTAGATAATGATCTATTCTCTTTAATGCAATAAATAAGTTTAGTACTTACAACTTATGTTGAAGTTTACTCAAACGGGTTGTATCTGTATTCAGCTTCGACGCTTTTGTCCGACAAATTGGATATAAGGAGCCTTTTGAACAACACGTTTCTCAACAGTTAAGTGCAGATACCGCTATGTGGGAGTCGTAAAATTCCTTGTACGTAGGCATTTCTTTGGGGATTGGAAAGGTAAGACAACTTTTGAAACAATTGCCAGAATATTGGCAGGTTGAGGTACCGATGTTTCTTTCAAAGTGTTTCAACGGTGGATTAGTATCAAAACTTTTTTGGGAATAGCTAGGCAGGTAATGAATAATTATAAGCAAGTCGTTTTGAAGACCTGTATTGAAATTAAATGTTCATGTTTTATTCCATAAACTAGACTGCATCTTATAAATATGTCGTTTTGTATTCGTTGATATTCGATTTTTAACGTGGCAGAGCCATGCTTCGGCGCGAATGAGCCGGCTCGATCGGAGTGATATCACGGCCTCACAGAAAACCGGCGTCAAACAACGCTTAAGTTGTCTTTCGCGGAGTGAGTGAGGTTACCGGAGGCCCAATCCCCTTTTAAAAGGCGGGCAACGCACTTGTGACTTCTCTGGTGTTCAGTTTACCGGTGGTGAAAGAATGAACGAAATTGAATGAACTTAAGTAATGTAGGTAATATGCAAACTTTTATTTTAAATTTAATAACTTGTCTTATAAACGTGATATACATTATCAAACATTGTAGAAGTTTGTCAGAGGAAATAAAATGACAAAAAAAGTAAAATTACATGATTTTTAAAAGTTTTATTCAAATTAAACCATTTTTATCATTCGTTCTTTACGCAAAAGCGTTCACTACCCCAGCACTATTAGTTTCAGTATGGCATCATTATTTTTCTTTAAACTATCAAGTTACTGAATACAATTAAATAATGTCGAAGTACAGACACCGCTGGTGTCTTAAAAACGTATTATTAATTATTTTAACATCTCCGCCTCAATCCACTTTTATAGTTTTCAAAGAAATTGCAGAATATTTATTCTCATAACAAGATTTAAATAGGTCAGTAGGTAGCGTTATGTAATGCAAACAAAAATATAGGTATTTCACTTTCTTTACAAATTTTTCGTAACGCGTTCTTTTTCAAAAGCTGTGGTCTTTTACTGAATATTATAAAAAACCTTATCTCGGAAACTAGGCCAGTTTGCTGTTGAACCTGCCAATGAATTCCGGAAGAAATCTTCTGGCATGGCATCAACTAGCTGACAGCCTGGCGCTCCTGTATTCAAAACAAAAATATTTGTATTTTCTTCAACAGAAACACTTTTGATTATCAACCTTCTTACTTCATGTCAAGATTTAGAATCATTTGCTTTAATTTCATCATCAACTGAAATAGCTAGTTGAAAAAGTGTTGGCGTCTAACATTCTGGTTCGTTAGTTTTATGTTTGGCAACTTTTTTTTGGTATTTGTTTCTTGTGTTGAAATTTTGATGGATAACTTTTACGTATTGTAAGTAATTAGTCGTGTAACTGGGTTTGCATTTTCATCTTATTGAGACTGTAGGCAGCATTTAATAAAGATAAAATAGCGTTTATTTCGTATAGTTTAGGTACCTCACGTTTCACAAATATAGCTCTACCAGGGTTTATTGGAAGTTAGACGATATCGTCTTTGGTATATTATTTATGGAAAGTCCTGTAGAAGTCAACTGATAGAGGACTTTCCTTAAATTACATCATGCATAACATGCCGAGATACTAAAAGAGAGATACTAAAAGGGCAATTAAAAAGCAGCGTTTTTTATCAACTTATGTAATACAACCAATGCCACCTAAAGGCGGGTTGCTGAACTAAAGAGACAAGCGTGTTAGGTTTTATTCGTTACGGAATTTCTGGATTCGGTCCCCACGCTCAAGGCCCGCGATAGAAGCTGTGCAATAGCTTAAAAAAAATTAGCTAATAAAAAAGATAAGTCTATCGATAAAAGTTACCATTCATGATGCTCTGTTTTTATTCCAAATTGCACGCAGCACGTAGAGAATCTACAATTTAAAAATAAGAATCTTTACAATACTTTCAGATCAAAGTTCAATTTCATTTTCTCAGCATTAAATTATTTTATAAACATTGTCAAGCATGATCAACTGCATCGCAAAATCATATTTACCACTCATACACGTTAAAAGAAACCTTATTACATGACAGTTAAAGCCAAAATAAAAGTGTCTAAAATGCTCAGGTATTGCCAAATTCTTTCTGCTGATAGCGAAAATAATTTCAAGCTAAATTGGACGTTCACTTCTTTCATTTAAAGAAGATTGATGTTAATTATTTTGGTAATGTTATTGGTAATACTTATACGTATTTAGCGAAGACAGTATATGGGGTAGTCAAGGGCGATAGTACATTATTCAAATTCAATTTAATTGGCAACAACAACGGAGTCTTGCATTTACAACGCAATTAGGTATAGAGGCGAGAAAATATAAAGTTTCATGCAAAAACAAATATTAGTTGTACAGCAGAATCTTTACCATAATTATGTAATAGGTACTGTTTTCAGCTAACATGCAAAATTATCTTATCAAAGCTTATCCGTTGCAGGATTATCCAACATATTTTGTTAACATTAATTTGGCGGTGACAAGTGTGAATTATATGCAAAATATTATAGTATATCGCTTGGTATATGCATTGACATTCATTTAAAACCAGACAGTAATAAGAAGGACAAGCTAATAAGAAAAATGATAAGTAGCGTGAGAGATTTGTAGAAAAACGTAAGAAATTTATTGAATAAAAAATTTAGATGACAGAGTTGCGTGTTACTGAGGGTAACACATACGTAAGTAATACGTAAAAATACTCAAATAGTTAATTATAATTCCTTAAAAACTTCTCTGAAATAATAAAACTGAAAAATGTAGAATAGTTAAATTCTAAATGTCGCCATTAGAACGTCAGACATTATATATAATATACATTATTTTTATTACAACAATTTTCATAAAATTATTACGCCTAGAAATCATTAATCTATTTCTATATGCATCTAAATCCTAACACACACTCTCTCACTGAAAGACAACGCACAGCCTAAACCGCTGATCGTAGAGACTTAAAAGTTGGAGAATGTACCTATTTGTCTGGATGGATAGTGGTGTACTAAGAAAGATTTTTTCCAAATTCAACCCTTATATACGAGTAATATACCCTTGCATACCCTTATAGTGCGCATTAGGGGAGGCCTACGACCATCAGTGGACTAGTATAAGCTGATGATGATGATGATGGTGATGATACGAGTAATATTCCCTTAGACAAATTGTCATGCCACTACTTTTGGGGGATAAATAATAAATGATTTAGTTCTAAATCCGTATACTTACGTAAATGTACCTAAGTAATAGTCCTTCTGGGAGCAAGTAAAACCGCAGGCAACAGCTAGTTATATATAAAAGTGAAAGACGACCTAATCAGACAGATAAAAAAAAACCACCAAGATTCTGTATATGAAAATGATGTAAGTAATAAAACAATATAAATATTGCTACAAACAACTATAGCAAGAGCCCCAGACAAATTAAAAATAAAGCAGAATTTTTACAAGCGCAAATATAAGAAAACCATGTCACCATGACCACATGTTTCTTGCACCAATAATATCTCGCTGATTTTACGTGTTATAATTGGAGCGGGAACTGAGAAACATACATAAAAATAAATCATTTTCAGCAAAAAAATATTACTTACATACACATCAAATATTCATAGAATACACATGCCGGAAAAAACAAACAAAATAACATAGAATTGTAAAACCCACTGGCCCCTTACAAAAATTCGCGTTACGCAATCAATGACACAGGATCTTAAAATTACTTCGCTTTTGCAAAAATAATCTCACTGCTATCATAGACTTAATGTGTCAAAGAATAGAGTACATTTTGCGTATTCGCACGCACCGTCTTGAACTATGACATCATCGCTTGCTAAGAAATCTCTGAGATTATTAAAATAACCCTTAGATTCAAGTGAAGTGACGTCATTAGCTTATTTAGTGGCTGGGACGATTAGTTACTGTCTAAACTTACATTTTCCTATACGTATAACATTCCGTACGTTTTTAAAAGTAACGTAATTTCTAAAACTGGCGTGCAAAGAGCTTTATTGAGCTGTGCTTGCGTTCGTAGTGATTATTCCAGGTGATTTCCAAACCTCCTAGAGTTAATCATATTTTCTGATTTCAGAATCTAATACAATACCATTTCAATATTTTTTTATGATACTGTATTAGAAATCAGAATGTATGAATAAATTATGTATCAATAGTTGAAAAAACCTCCGTATTATTTTATTTACATTAGCTGTTACAGTTTCATCTCTATGAGTATTTCAGCTCCTACAGCTGTAATTCCAACAATGTCTCAATAAACTACCTCGGTATCTGCAACAGCGAACATTTTAAGCCTGTTTTTCACATGACTTTGACCTTGCTACTACAAATAACGAGATTTACTGAGCATAGCGTCTTGATGGATGGAGCGAACAGCTTGCAACCTTGATTCGCCTGCTTCATGTGACTTTGTTAGCTGATGTCATGGTTTTAATTGTGTCTAGACGGGGATTTTTAGGTTTACATATTATGCAGTTTTGCCAAATGGGCAAAATTTGCAGTATCTGTAGGGTGAAGTTATTTTAATTCATCACAATAGTTTAATGGTATACCTATATGTATTCATTGCACAGTTTGCATTATGAATGATAAACACAGAAATATTCATCTATCTATCCATCGCGTGCACCAAGATACTCGTCCTTATAGAAAAGACTTTTTTGGACTTAAGCAAAATAGTTTTTTTTTATATTACGTAATACATGATTCTAATGTAAATTCATCCTTCAAGGTTTAAGAGTTCAAGTTATTTATATTTAACATCAAGCTCTCCATTCTTTGCATTCTACGCATCAGCAAAATCACAAGCGTTTCACACACAAGATGTATTTTTATCGCGTGAGCCAAGTATAGCAAAAACATCGCAAACTGCATCAATAACCAGTAAAGTATAAGGAGTGACAAGTCCAAAGACCGTGGCCCAGTATAACACTTCAATAATTAATAATTTATTGCAAATTGAATCGGATCTCCTTCCACATGGGACCTAATTGGTGTAAGAGAGCTGTATAAGAATTGAATATTGCAATTTACCACATGGCGCGAGATAACGTCATCCACAAACCTACGTAGTTAGTAGTAGAAGCAATATAAGTACCTACTTGGTTGATCATTGGCATTACTTAGAAATAGTTTACTTTTCCCCACTAAAAGTAAAGGGCTTTTTGCACGTAAATGATGCATTTTGGTGTTTAACTCTGATGGTAGAGTAAATATTCTAAGCAGTGTCGACTGTTTCTTTAAATTTAAAAGTGTTTTATACTGTTGAAAGTATTAAAAAATATAGCTCTAGATTTGTTCTAAAATATTTTCTAGTAAAATTGCCTGACGACGTAATTTTCTATTCAGTAAAATATGCATTTTTCCTTGATATTACAACGTTATGGGAACAAAAACATCTGTTTACTTATACTGTCAGACTCAGGCGTCCCCTTCCAACGGCTACACCATTCTGTCTTGAATATATAATGCTATAATGACCGCATTTGGCTGGCCTACACGGTTTTATGGCCAAGTAATAACTGCCCTAGACTGGAAAATAGCCCTGTAAATGTACTTGAGAGACAGCTAGACATAATATTTTTGTTTTATTAAAGTTGATTCACACAATATATTTTTCAGTATTGATGCAATTTAGAGCCTATTTATACTCTGCCAAGTATATGTATCATTATTTTTGTGGCAAATAAAAATAGGTTGCCCGGCAAATTATTGCGTACAGTCTTTCGTACTAGTGACTAATTGAATCCCTACAAATTATTCAAGGTCGATTAACCAAATGGTTAATCGACCTTGAATTTACCACTGGTTTTTAAGAAACATCTTTCTATCATCGTCATACAAATTCGAATTCGCGTTTAAGGTGACAAAAATATTCAGACCAAAGTTTCTTATAAGTTTAACATTAAACAGTTTGAACACCATAAAAAGTATAAGGTCCGCTTTCCATACCATAGAGCCGCCTAGTTGCCTCAGTCGAATGCACATTGAAGGCGTTAACCGTACCCTCAGCTCGAGGGTTATGGTCCGTGGAGCGCGCGTGCCAATCTCCCGGCACCACCGCCAACACAGTTTGGCAACATTGCCATTAGCTGGGTCATTGACTTATTATCGCCATGTCCGTTTGTCAACCACATAATATACATCCCCGTATATAAGTGGTAGAACTTCCGCGTTATTTATTTTAGGATTTGTCTGTTTATTTTCAGAGATTAATATGTTCAGTGCCTACAAACTCGACTAAGCTATGAGAGCGATGACAGGAGGCTCAAATAGCCGTCTTTTATTATGGGTCCGGACGACCAAATTGCCCGTGCAAACGTAATCCTTACTAGTATTATAAACGTGAAAATTTGTGAGTATGGATGTATGGATGTTTGTTGCTCTTTCACGCCAGAACGGCTGAACGGATCTGGATGAAATCTGGCACAGAGACAGATTATAGTCTGGAATAACACAGCTTACTTTTTATCCATGTCGGACACAATTCTGATGTCCACGCAGACAAAGTCGCTTGCAGAAGCTAGCACCAAAATAAAACGACACTCAAACAGAATTTCATAAAATTGTCATAATATTCCGATTCGGATACCAATCATCTATTTATCTATAAGTAGTTTAAACTCATAGGCAAGTCTTATATTGTCTCTGCTTCAAATAAATTATTTCTATTTTTTTTTTTCTTCTTTTTTAAAATACGTTGCCCCACGCTAGGATTTTCTCCTGGATCGTGGGTGCGTTTACAACCATAAATTCTCACATACACAAACGCCCAGACCCGGAACAACTACTTGTAGATCATACAAATATTTGCTCCGTGTGGGGATCGAACCCACAACACGTGGCGCAGAAGCCGATCGCTCAACTGCTACGCCAATCGTGTCATCTATTAAAGGAAAAGAACCGGCAAGAAACTCAATAGATACTAAGTCACAATAATTGTTCGTTACAATTTAGTTTCATTGAAAATTATGCAATTTGATGTAAAAGTTGCCTTCTAAAAGGATAAAAACGAAAACTAATCACTAACCATGGCCTAAAGGGTACCTAACCGACTCTTTTAGTATTATTTACAACAACAATACATATACAAGTGAGTTATTGAAAACAAAAAAGATAACTTTTAATCGACTGCAAGTGAACTTAAAACAGGAAATGTAACATAACGATTACTCCGCCGAACGTTTTGTAGTTATATTTAACTACAAAATATAATGTGGTTAATAATGCGAAGTACTGTAACAATGTGTTGTCAAGGAAATAGCGATGACATAACTCTTTCAATACATAGTAAATAGGTACATAAATTGTGTATTGACGCATATCGACATGGTTTATATTATTACGCGTGTATTACCCGAAGGAGTGTACAGAGTTTTTTTTTTATGGGATAGGAGGGCAAACGAGCAGACGAGTCGCCTGATGGTAAGCGATTACCGCCGCCCATGGACACCCGCAACACCATAGGAGTCACAACTGCGTTGCCGACCTTTTAAAAGGGGATTGGGCCTCCGGTAATCTCACTCACTCGGCGAAACACAACGTAAGCGTTGTTTAACGCCGGTTTTCTGTGAAGCCACGTCACTCCGGTCGAGCCGGCCCATTCGTGCCGAAGCATGACTCTCCCACGTAAAGCATGGCTCTCCCACGTAAATGTTCAATGTTCATCGGTACGTTCTAGATGTCATAGATTGGGAACAAATGCTAACTCTGAGACCTAAACATACCGACGAACTGTGCTGCCTAACCCTTCGGGGACTACAGGCGCGATGGTTATGTCTGAATCCAATCTCTCAGCTGCTACTGTAAATATTCAAAGTACCTAATGAATTGTAATGAAATGACATTTTCAGTGCCAAATGGAATGAAGCAATCATTATTTGATATTGAGTGATTCTGTAGCTAGACATGTTTTAAAAAAAAAACTTGCATATACCTACCTCGTCTCGTACGGTACGGGGGTGGGGGAGCTTCATGCATTATGCACCCTCAAAGCGAACCTTCAACATACCGTGTTGATACGAGTGCGTGCCTATTTGTAAGCGATACAGGGGAAAACCCTGGAGTACCAGGTGATTAACCTTGAAATTTTTGAACTGTATTGAATAGGGGAAAATAAACTGAATTTGTTAAGAAAAAAATATACTTAGTGAAGTGTTTCTGCTCTGCGTCATTTTGCCACTATTGACCTGGGTCTAGTTTTGGATGATTGTTCTTGTTAAGCTCTAGAAGTGAGCTTTTACTTAAAACATGTATCGTAGTTTCTCCGCACATTCAGACTGGAATAGAATCAATCAGAGAACAAGAATCGCGGCCGAAACGCCCTACGTCATGCCCTTTTGTACGCCAATATCGTACTTACGCGAATTAATACAAAGTTCAATTTTCTCCGAAACAAAAGCCAGACAATCGGCAGGGCATGGGGGAGACGTGTAATCGTTATTCAAACTGGCAGACTAGTACGAGTATTTCCGAGCTTACTGCGCATGCGAGCGATCGCAGCGCTTAATAGGTCACGGCCTCACAGTCTGCACTGGAAGCCGGCTAAAGGGATATACTTAGAACGATACGCCATTTTAGCAACAAGAAAATACATTCGCTCCATTATAAAAGTTAATACGTCGCTATGAAAGTGTACCTCTGTGAAATTGTGTGTTGCGAAACGAGTGCCCAAGACAATCGCACGGTCCCCTTCCGCGAACCAGAAACTCGTGGACCGGTCCGAAAATAATCGACGCACATCGTTTTTACAGTATCGAAACGAATTTTTATGCTATAAGGAGACTGGGACGTGCCTACGTCGCCGCGCGGCTGCGACATTATACGATTTTATTTGAATTATGTGATACAAATGTGACTGTGCCTACGTGTACCGGTGCGCGATGACTCACCCTCACAATAGTGATTCTGCGGATTGGGAACACTGTCCCATGGGATCTTTTATACTATTATAACTGTGTATGTATGTGTTTCCATTTCAAAGTGGCTACATTGTGTATTCGTCGGAATAAAACCGGGCCAGAGTCGGCCGGCCGTGCCGCATGCGGTGGCGGTCATCATTCACTGCGATTATTCTTGCGTTACAGTGTAGGCCGCTTCCGTTTTGTAAGCAACGTTCATGGCGCGTTCGACACTAACGAACACAATTTAGTTGGCATATGGCAACCGGCCGTTCGAAGGTCGCGTGGCTCGCGTCACCCTAGTATAAGGTAAACGCGGTCGGGCGTGTGCGTGCAAAACGTAAACACTGGCCGGCGAATGCACCAAAAAAACTCGCGCGCTATGATGTCACCGTGCAAACATTAGAGCGTGGAATTTAAAATTAGATGCGTCCAGCGAATCTATCGAGAACGGTTCATTGAGCGACGGGCGGGCGACGCGAGCGGAGCGCCGCGAGCGAACGAGCACGAACGACGAGGTAGCGCACCGGCGCCGCGGCGACCTTGCACCGTCACGGGCGCAGCGTCACGCCGCGCCGTCGGATTATTTTCGTCGCGTTTTGGCACCTACACCTCACTCGCGCTCCCTAAACCACAATCCCGTGCTGTACGTTATGAACTGCACGCTTTAATATTGCTTTTATTTTTCAGATTGCGACAGACTCTTGCGGCGCGGCTTACTGAGATCGACGACATTGTGTCCGAATTCGATCGCGTGTCGGAGAGAATCGACGAGCTCCGGCAGCAAATAGAAGTGTTAACAGCGAAAGTCAGAACTTTCTACGTGTTTGGAGAGGACGAAGCGAATAACGTGCGCACGCTGAACAAGGAAGTTTCGGATTTGGTGGAGCGTACAAAGAATTTCACGGAGGAGAGCAGGAAGCGCTACGGAGGATCGGCACCAGCGGACATTGCCCAGGAGTTGTCTTCCTTAGAATTATCCTCTGAGGCATTAGCAGCAGCTATGGAAGAAAAGGAGAGGGAATGGAAACGTGCGCGCACGGCTCGCTCCGAATATGCAAGCGATGTTGAGGACGTGCAGGCGTGGGTGCGCGCCGCTGAACTGATTGCAAGAGACCGCACCCTGGCGCCTGAACAATACAAAGAGCGTCTAGTTGCGACCAGATCCGAAGTGCCGAACGTAGCTGACCGCGTTGAGAGGTTGACGCGTAACGCACGTGCTATAGTAGAAGGCAGCCGCGACGCTGGAGAAAGACAATTAGTACAGTCTACAGTGACTGCACTGTCGGAACAGTTTGCAGCAGTGTGCAGTGAGTTAGAAGCGCGGCAAGCCGCCGTGGAAGACGCCTGCGACGCGGTCGCTCGATTCCTCACACTACTTGAGAAAGTCCTACTTTGGGTTGAGACACAGCGTGCATTCCTTGCGCGGCCACTCCCTTTGGCTGACTTGCAGGAGGCACAACAGAAACAGACTGAATATGGGGTACACGTATAAATACAACCAGCGATAAAATTGTGTGTATTGTGTGTGTATTTTTACTAAATTTATTTATTTTTACAGAACGCGCTCAAGAGCTGTAAGCAGCAAGCCAAGAATTTAGCGGATATGGCTAAAGAAATAGAGGCAATCGAAAGGGTAACGAGCCCTGGAGACTTGCCGTCTAGGCTAGAAGCAGCAGAGAATGCGACTGTCGACGTGGAAAAGAAATTAGCGAAGACAGTCAGTACTACTGATTAAAAATACACAGGGTTGTAAGCACACTCGAACCGATAAATAATGTTTTTATATTTTTCAGAACGGTCTACTACAGGAACTAGCGGAAGAATGGGAGCGATGTGAAAAAAAATTAAAGGACGTCGGGCACTGGCTCGATGCGACCGCAAGAACACTAGAGGCACCCCAGAATGCAAAGAAACCGCTTAGGGATCGCCTCGCCCTGAGAGAAAAATTAATAAACGATATCTCCACGCAAAAAACGAAGATCTCATATGCAGTGGAAAAACTCAACGTGAGTTGTCAGCATCGTGTTGATATCGATTTGAATGTGTAGATTTACAGGAGCGGTGAAGCGCGAAGGTGGTGACTCGTGATAACGGATTTCATGTCGGCAGGTGCATTTCGGTCCGGATGGCGTGGCGGCGCAGTCAGTCGGGCCGGAGGGCGTGGAGGCGGCGGCACGCGAGCTGTCCTCGGCGCTGGATGCGCTGGCGCAGCAGACGGCCGCGCAGGCCGCGCAGTTGTCGCGCGCACTGGCGCAGGTGGACGCCTACTGCGCCGACGTGGCTGAGTTGCGCGCGCAGCTGCTGCAGGCCGAGCAGCAGCTGCGTCACGCTGCGCAGCCCAACTACAGCCCGCGCGAGCCCGAGCGCGCGCACCGCCAGCAACAGGTAAGCACCGTCACATACGGCTCGACCCGCACTGATCCCCGCGAGTAGGTGGCTAGCGAGTATTCTAGTTTTGTTTATCCGACCTGGAGGCTCTCAGGGCGACCGGGCAGGTGGCGGGCACGCTTCATCTCACCTCGCGGGCGCTCCGGCGCCCGTTTCGACGCTCGATCATCTTTTATTTATCTTTTGTTTTCTTTTTGTCACCCTCCTCCTCACCCTCCCCGCTACTAACACGTCGAACTGATATCCTCCGCTAGGAATATCGTGAGCGCGTCAAGTCGCTCCAGAGCAAGATTCAGGCGCGTAATGAACGCGTCAAGCTACTGGTGCAGCGCGGTAGTCCCGACGCCGAGCCGCTGCGAGACGCGTAGATCGCGATCTAACCGCGTTTAGTTTTTAAGTTAATTCCTTGTCATCTCGTCCCTGTAATTTTTTTAAGCATAATAATACGAAACGTTAAAATATACGAGACGCATCGCAGCCACCGTCGTTTCCTTTCGCTCAACCTCTCATCACGTCCGTTCGCTCGTCTGAGAGACACCCTTGTAAATTATGTGTTTGTCCGTACTTGCGTATCAGGAGGTCGCCCGGCGAATCGAAGAGCTGACCGGAGCGATCTACGCGCTGGACCCGTACTTCGTGATGCCGGCGACCGACGAGCACGCCGCCACTCTGTCCATGCTCGTGTCGAGTGCGGCGCACGCACGCAGTAACAGGCGCGCGCGCTCGCCCGAGCGGCGAGAGCGCGCGCGCCTGGCCCCGCCCACCGTCGCGCCCGCCCGGGCCCGCTCGCCCTGCTGGGCGCCGGGTGGCATCACCTACGCCGAGATAGTCAAGGGCTCCGGCTCGCGCTCTAGCTCCCGTGGCTCTCGCGCGCGCAGCGCACACCCCGACGAGCACGACCGGGACCGAACCTCGCCCTCCCCGCCCGAATCGGACGACGACGCCCGAAACGAAAACGTGGAAGTGCTCGCGGAACCGTGTGTGCTCAGTGAGAGAGTTGATGAAGACGCAGTGTCGCAAAGTGACACCCGTGTTTGCCAGTCTATCAGTGTCAGTGAGCCTTATGGCGGTGACGTTAACGTTTACTATGATGACTTAGTACCGCGCCCGGAACCGGAGCTGGTTCCTGAATATTATGCGGAACCCCCAGTGGAGTACCGGGAGATGCCCATCGATGTGCCCGCATCCGTGTATCTGGAATCACCCGAACCCTTAAGGAACGTACCCGATCAATCATTGATGGAACCACCTCCAGTAGAATTTGAGAGGGTTCCCAGTCCAATACCAAAACAACGCTCGCACGAACTATCTTATGCGGAAATATTAGCACTCGGGCTACGGAAGCAGCCCCGTACTCATAGCGTTACGTCCTTACCGAAACCACAGGTAGCACATGTTGAGCTGGTTAAGGAGATCGTAGTAGAATGCGTTGAGAGATCTCCACCGATTCAGCAACATGAATCGAAAGTTGAGAAGATTGAGCCGCCGAGGCTCAAACCAGATAGACCAGAAAGACCGGACAAAACAGTTAGATTAGAAAGGCCTGACAAGTCTGAACGTCCAACTCCTAGGAGCAGGTCAAGAGACATGCCTAAACAGAGACGCGGACCAGAGAAGCGCCCTACAAAAGCGCATGATATTCAAACGATGAAAAAGAAAAAGACCATGAAAAAGGTCATTGAAGTCCAAGACTTTGATGAACCTGACCAATCGATCGAAGTTGAATTAACACCTATCAGGGATACCTCAGTTAAACCTCTGGCTGGAGAGCAAGCTGTAGAGACTTATAGCAAAGAAGTAGTCAAAAAGTTACAACACAGTGCTACAGTTGTGGAGACTGTCACTGAGATTGTCACGGAAGACTCTCAGCCTGAAACGAATGAGGATGTCGAACCCAAAAGATCAAAGAAGAAGCAAAAGTCTAAGAAACCTAAATCGTCTGAAGATGAAATACAAAAAGCTCTCAAAGAAATAGAAGAACTAGACAGAAGTAAAAAAAAGAAATCGAAAGAGTCTCGTGATAAGAGTAAAGACAGTATCACCGAGATAACAACATTTCACACTCCGAAGGAACCTAAAGGTGATGATATCAAAATGGTATACGTTCAAGAAACAGATGCACACACTAAATCTAAGAAAAAGAAAACTCTCAAAGAATCGCCTTCTAAAACAAGCGATATTAATACAGAGTTTATTACTGTTGAGTCTACGACTCCACTTGAAGTTATAAAGAAAGAAACTAAGCCGAAGAAAAAGAAGAGCCAAAAGCAATCTTCTTTAGATAAACCTGAGAAAACAGGGCATAGTTCTACCAATAGTTTTACTGACGTCACCCGTATTGTTGACTCTAGTAAGAGTAAATCAATAGTAGGTGAAACACAATTTGAGGCTGCTCTTAAGCCTGTTTCACAAGTTCATTTAGAATTTCTCACTCAATCCCAAGTTCTAGATAAAGAACAGGCGATATCATCGTTGGGGCAGGCTATAGAAAAAGAGATTAACATTTTAGATGAAATTCCGAAAGAAAATTCTGCTGGAGTTACTTCTAAGATAGACTCTAATGTAACACATGATATTGAATTTAAAGAAGAATTAACAGGGACGAAAGATACTTCTGTAGAGACCAAATGCGAACAGCATGTTGATTATGGCAATAAAAATATACTTGGTGATACAGTGACAAAAATACTGTTACAGAATATTAGTGAAGATCAAAATGTGCAAGAAGAAACACCGGAAAATCTAGAATTAACTTCTATAACAGATATAGTGCCATCGTTAACAGAACAAAAAGATATTGAACAGAAGCAAGATATTGAAGAAGGCACTGAAACTAAAGAAATTGAATTACTAACAGTCCAAGATCAAACTGTTAATCAGGAAGAGTTAACACAAACAGAAGAAATAAATAAAAAGTCTAAAAATAAAAAGAAATCTCATAAAAGTAAACCAAAAACTGATTCAGAGTTTACTTCAGATTTGATTGCCAGCGAATCTAAAGAGAAACAGCTGATACCGATACTAACAGATAAAACGCAACCACATAGTGGCGTTCATCCAGAACGAACAGAGGTAGTGAAGTTAGAACAATTAAAAGTTGACGAAATACATTCTGAACAAGTAGAATTGGGATCAATGAAATCAGAGCATTTTCAGTCAGAATGTGTTCAAGAGGAACCACTGTGGTTCGTACAAGAGCAAGCCGAGCTTGAACAGACAGGATTTATATCTTTAGAATCTGTAGAAACAAATCAGGGTCGACAAGATATGGTACAGATTGAAAACTTGATGTTGGAATCTTCTAAAACAACTTCTAAACAACTGCAACAAGAACACGAGCCTATGCTGATAGAACCTGTACAAACTGACCAAATTCTCTTACAGTCTGGCAAAATAATTGATAAAGTCAAAACAGATGAACCTTCAAATAAAATAAAGAAAAAGAAGAAACAAAAGAAACAGGAAATGACGCCAGAACCTGTAGTTCTTGAAGCTACAGAAACTGTTGAAATAATTGACGAAGACGTAAAGGCTATAGACCCCGTTGTAGAAGAAATACCAAACATAGTAGAGCAAGTTGAAGAACAAAAGCCATCAAAGAAAAAGAAATCTAAGAAGACTAAACGTGGCGATGTTAAAGAAGATATAGTTCAAATGACAGGTAATGAACAAAAAGAAATTGTATCTATTACTGAAGAAAGTGCAATAGTTTCTCTAAAAATTGAAGAACCTAAACCACAAGAGGATTGTAAGCGATCCAAAAAGAAATCAAAATCAAAACCAGAAATCAATGTAAAAGAAACTTCAGTTGAACCTGAATTGCCTATACCTGAACCACCATTGGAAGAAATAAAAACAGATGAATATCCTTTCGAAGAAGTAAAATCAAATAAAAAGAAAAAATCTAAAAAACAAAAAATTGACGACGATGATATTGATATGGCTTTAAAGGAAATTGAACGATCTGAAGGTTCTAAAAAGAAACCAAAGGAAAAGACTCCAAAACCTAAAGGAAAACAAGAACAGTCAAAACCAGTTATCATTGATCAAGAAGTGGAACACTTGGAATTTTTGTCTAAGAAGACTGATTACGATACTGTACCTGATGAAGAAGATATGGAGAACATTCAACCAATTGAACATATTGATTGGAACGTTATGATAGAAGAAGAAGAAGGTGTAACCGAAACAACTTTTGAACCCATCAGTCAGCCCGATTCTGACCTAACTATTGCGGAAACAGCACATGTTGCTAATCAAGTGACCATATTACAAGAAACGACAAATATGTTACTAGAAATGGAACGTAATATTGGATCTTCAATAGAAAAAGCTATTCTTCCTGAGAAGTCTTCTGAAGTTATTTCTGAAAGTTTCAGTGATATAAAGATAGAAAACTTAGAAGACCAAATACCGGTCGCAAGTAGTGATAATGAACAGAATAACAATGACAAATTCTTCTCACCCGATACATTGAAAGAAGGATCGTACAACATCGTTGAAGAGATAACTCATTATGAACCTATAACTCAAGATGTTGAAACCCGTACTATTTATCTGATAACACACGAAGAAAAGAAATTACCTCCTATCAGAACTGTTAAAGTATTTAGTAGTAAGAGTAACTCGTTGGAAGAACCTCAACCTATTGAAGATTATGTAGTTTTAAGTGAAGAAACGATGACTAACAAAATCACTGATGAAATGTCTTCCACTAGTGTTAGTGATAATGTTTTAGATAGTAAGGTTATTACAGATCAATCATCATCACAACAAGAACATATATTAGATTCTGTTAGTAATCTTACTAAAACTGTTGCAGAACCTGTTGAATCTTTACTTCAATATGAACTTAGACAAGCGTCTAGCCAATCACTAGACATTGTAGAGGATAATATTGTTACCAGTGTATCCACAGAAAAACTGGGCATGGTAACAACACAAATTATACCGAACGTTGTTACATCTACTTCCGAAGTAATAATGAAAGATACTATCGAAAAACCTGTTGAACGGAATGTACATGTTGGAGAAATCGATTTGACACATGACTTCGTACATGACCAAAAACCAAAGCAGATACAAGAGCAGACTGAACCTGAAATCATCAAACCTCAAAGTTCAAATATTGTATCAATGTATGAACCTGAAAAACCGTTGACTGAAGAAAACTTAAGTGAAATTCTTGAGGAAGCTATTTTTGGCTCAGTGCAAGATCGTAACAGAGCACCAACTGAAAAGAAAACTAAGGACAAACATTTTAATATTCCCTATCAAGAGTTAGTTAATGAAATCAAGTCATACTCACAGAATTTGGACACTTATACGTTAGATTATGATTATACTCAATTAATGTTAGGACAACGAAATTCTAACATTTCACAAGATAACAACGTTATTAAAGAAGACCTTAAATTGGTCGATAATTCTGACATGACAGAACTTCATGAATCGAATCTCGAATGTTATGGAATCGTATCTAAACCAGAGCCTAAAAAAGTTTCTCCAGTGAGAGAAGAAGCACCACGGGTCGACTATCAAGAAGTAAAGGACGCTGAATTACTCCTTGTTACTCAAGTTTCTAAACCAGTCATTGAACCGCCTCCAGGAACGCCTAAAATCTTAACCAAGGAAGAAACGTCGAGAAGTGATATTACAATAAAACATGACGAAAACACTTCGTTTATAAGTGCTGACACAAAAGTCGAATTCAATATTGATGCAGAAACGAAACCTAAGGATCAACCTTCTTCTGTTACTTCTGGATTAGAAATCCAAGAAATGAAACTAGCAAGTGATGACATTTTATCTAAAACTTTAAAATCCCTAATTCCATGTTTAGTTGACGAGGAAGGTCCTAGAATAAGTTACCATGAAATAAAGGACGCTGAAGTCATTTTAGCGAGTCTTGTTTCTAAACAACCAGCTGAAATATTAACAATCGCAAGTAAAGAAACAGTTTCGCCTTTGCGTGTCTCTGAAACTGTTTACAAAACTGAAGATTCGAGTGAGGCTCAAAATGCCTTAGAAGAACAAGATATTCTTAAAGTTAAAAATATTGATAAAATTTCTCCCATCAAAGAAGAAGCACCGAGGATTAGCTACCAAGAAATCAAAGAAGCTGAAATAATTTTAGCATCTCATATAAAATCTAGAGAAGAAACTAAGGGCATAAATATTGAACCTAAAACACCAGATACCTTAGTGAGTCAAGTATCAGACGAAATAGTACTAAGTGCTGAAGAAAGTCTTTTAAAGGCTCCAGGTATACCTTCAAATATAGCATGTAAAACTGTCATTGAACATACTGATGGTTTAATAACATCTGAGAGCACGGTATTAAAACACGCCGATAAACTAATAGCACACACGGTTAATGAAGAGGAGCCCATTTATATTGAAGAAAGTAAATCTGAAATTGAAAAACTACCAAAATCTGATTTTAAAATAGAATTCTTACGCGAAGAGACGCCTCGCCATAGCTATCATGAGATTTTTGACGCCGAGAAACGGTTAGCTATGGCACGTAAGGCTGATAAATCTGAAATAGTCGAGGCTGTCACCGTGCGAGTTGCTGAGAAAAAATTACCATCACATGAGCGAGAACTAGAGGTCACAAAAACGTTAGATGTATCTAATAAAGTAAATGAAACTATCATGACACTAAGAGACACACACCCAACTGAAGTCACTAATGAACTACTTACCCTAAGCCATCAAGACATATCTGATGCTGAAATACTTGAAGCGTCTCGGGTCAGTTATCACGAAATTTGTGATGCTGAATGCCTATTGGCTAAAATTGTAACTAAATCTAGGGAAACAAGTAAGGAACCTTCTGTGTCAAAAAATGTAAAACAAGAACGGGTTATTCAAAAAGAAACCGAAACTGAACCGAAAGCTATAGGCGTTAATGTCGCTATCGACTCAATACCAATAACGGAACAAAGAGATGGACATCATGTAACTCATAATGACAGTTTTAATATTAATGATCAAATAGAAAGTCCAGTTATTGGAAATGTACTACAAGTTGCTCCGGAACCAGTACCAATAATACAAACTATCTATGAATTGCCAAGATTCAGTTATCATGAATTAAGTGATGCTGAAAGTTTACTTGCATCTACTCGAGTTTCTCTTCAAGAACCTGAAATATCTGTAGATTTCAGTCCAGCAATAGAAACTGCATCAACCAGCTTAGTTGAATCAGTCGTAGAAAAAGGTGCTGGGATGACCGAAGACAGAGAAAAACAAAAGTCACCAATTAAAGAAATTGTATTTGAATTTCTGCAGCACAGTTATCAGGATATTCAAGATGCTGAACGTGTATTGGCATCTAGTAAATTAAGTGAAGTTTCCGAGATTTCCAAAAATGAGTCACAAAAACTAAGTGACGAAAAATCATTGGACTGTAATATTACTTGTGAAACAACAAAAGAAATATTACCCAAAAGTGTAACTGATAAACAAATAAATGAAACTGAATCGAAACAAAGCATAGAATTTAATAAAAATGAAATTATTGCCCCAGAACAGGTTCAAGATAAAAACAATATAGAAGAGGTCATTTCTCCAGTTTCAAAAGCACGCTTAGAAAATATTGAACTTTCATTTGAAGTTGATGATCTTAGTAATACGCCTGTATCGGTAGTTTACGGTAATGTTGAGGATGCCACGCCTACGGTAGAAGTAAAAACTCCAGTTTTTGATAACCAACATCAACAAGTTAGCACGGCTGAGGTTTCAGAAAATAAAGATGATTTAAGCGAAAGCAGAGTTGATGACATTTCTCCAAATGAAATTCTAGATACTCAAGACGAACCAATGTCATTTGAAGATGATACATTTGAAATAATTGATCATGATGAAGTGACAGAAATGTTTGCTGATGCGGAAAATACCAAAACTAAAAGAACAGAAACAAAAAATCCCGATGCTGAATCTAAACTAATTCAAGAAACCGGTATCATTACAGAAATTCCATCAGCAATCACTGATATTCCTGCGGAACATCAGCGTTCTATAACTCCCGAAACTAAAGACGACCTTACTTTGGTTCAAGATCTAATCACAGAAGCTCTATCGGAACATGATTCACCAGCTTTTATCAAAATTAAACCAGCTTATGAAACTTTCGTGATTGATGATATAAATGAAAGTCTTGTGCCAGTGGTATTCGGTGATATTAAGGACATTGAAAATTCTATTAAATACACTAAACAAGAACTGTTGTTAAAAACTGAGGATCCTAAACCCAAAAAACCTAGCAGTGTGGAAAAAGAAATAGTTGAGGAAGCCGTGGTAGGTGAAGGATTTGCTTCTCCTCTGGAAGATGTAGAAATCGTTGGAACAACTGAAGATTTTACTATTCCTCGTGGCAGTGAATTTATAGATGTAGGGCCTTCAACAGATTTGGAGCTCGATGCCAAGCCCAACACTATCTCGGCGGAGTTTATACAAACTGACGTTTTAGAATCGGTGATAAATTTTTCTGAATCAGATTTCAGTAAAAAACCAGATATGGGTACGCGCGAACCTGCGGACACAAATGCGAAAACTGTAGTTCCAACTGATATTAGGGAAACACAACTAACCAAAACGGAACCTGTTAGCCGTTTAGAGAAATCTCCCATACATAGCTTGCATGATCTCCTTCCTGAAATTGATTCCATTCCTGAATTTAAACCCTCTTATTCGAACACTGTATTGTATTCTAAATTGTCGGCTGATGCACCTGAGTTTACACCCTCTTACATGTATCAGACTATTACTACAGTGTCTGACAGTAGTTCTGAGGTAGTTGGCGATGCACCTGCACAAATTAATATGGAAGAAGAAATTATTGAAGTCCTTAAGGAAGAGGCACCAACAACACCACAAATTTCTTATTCATCAGTACTGCAAACTAAGAAGGACAATTCAGAAACCGTAGCACTAACTCCAGCCACAGGTACTACTAGCTCCGTCGATAAAGTTATTTCGGAGCCAAAAGTCCCTGCTGAAGAAGCGTATGAAGAACTTGCTGAAAATAAACAAAAGAAAAGTAAAAAGAAAAAGAAGAAGGAAAAAGAAAAAGACGATAAAAAGGAAATATCACCTGAAATTGTGCCAACACTAGAAACTCCACTATCTGTACCTGAACTATCTCCAGTTTTGCCAGAACCAGTCAATGTGTGGGTCAAAGCTGCTGAAGAAGGAAAATCTTACGCTGATGTCTTGGCCGAAGGTTTGACTCACGAACATAAAGAGCTTATACAGTTCGTTACGGAGAAGCCAAAAGAAAGGGAAATAATGCAAAATCGGCCAGAGAACCCTCAAGAAACTGAGAAAATGGTTAAAGCAGCAGTGATACCAGCAGTACCAGAGTTTCATGAAGGACAGACAAAAGAGATAATTTCAGAAAGTGATAGCAATATTGGATCTTGGGCTAAGATAGTAGCTAAACGCTCATCTCCAGAGAGACTACAGAAAGATGAAGCATCACAACCAGAGCCAGCACACGTTGTTATTAAACCAAATCCTCCAGTAATTCTTGTGGATGAATCTGCCTACGACCATCATAAATCTGAAGTAGACGTCGATGCTGATGGATTTATTACTGTTGATAGGAGTAGAAGGTCTAGATCCAAATCTAGAGATGCTAGATCACAATCAAGTGTATCACAAAAACGAGAAACACGTGAAAAGTCAGAGAACAGATTTGAACCATTGACTACCACTCTTAAACCAGACGATGCTGAGTCCACACAAAGCCTTTCAGAGGACGAAAAACCGATAAAAAAATCAAGCAGAAAAAGTCGCTCTTCGAAATCTAGGGAAAAAGAAATTAAACCTAAAGTTAATGTGGTGGTTCTTAGCACATCTGATGAAGACAAACAGCCTCCAAAGAAAGATAAAAAGAAACGATCGTCTAAGTCAAAAGATAAAGATATCAAATCAGTGGACGGAAAGCCAGAATTACATAAAGAAGTTAAAATTGTAGATTCACCAATGGTGGAAGAGATAGATGAAGCAGTCATTTCTACAATAGCTCAATCGGAGCCAAAAAAGAAAAATAAAAAGAAGAAAAGAGATAAGAAACCTGTCGAAGTAACTGAGGGTGCAGAAAGTTCAACTCCTGTAGAAGGAATCACGTCTTCTGAACAAGAAATGATAACAGAACCTAAACTGCCTATAAAATCACAGCAAAAGAATATTGACACTCCTATTTCAACACCCGAATCTATTCAAACACCTATAAAAGATAGAGTTTTCTCTGAAGCTCAGTTCTGGAAAATGGATCCCAGTATGGATTTATCTGAAATTATATCTGTAGAAATACAGCAAACACCCACAGAAACATTCAATATTAAAATTAAAGATGAAAAGGTGCCAGTTGTCGATAGTTCTATACAATCTATCGACATTTCTAAAACCGGTAAGTCAATTGAATCTGCTACTCGACTGATCACAGAAGAAATATCAGCTATTGAATCTCAGAGACAGGAGCATGAGTGTACAATTGCAGAAGATCAATCGCTCGAGAGTAAAATGGCTGACTTACAAAGGGAGATTGAGGAAATGTTATTGCCTGAAAACGATTCTTCGTTGCTTAGCGATGATTCACCCAAAGAACTAACTGATACCCAAACTTCCATTGAATATCAGTATGACGAATTACTGGATAATATGACTCCATCGCTGGCGACTCCAGAACCTGATAGCTTAGAGCCTAAGTCAGCTGAGGAACCAGCAGTGCCTGCAGTACTTTTACAAGATAAAAGATCTAAGCACGATGAAGAACTAGACGATAAACACATTAGCATGAGCATGATTGACTCATTACTAGATGATACTGAACCCTTGTCCATGACGGAAACTCACTCCTTAGAACACTCTGAAGACTTCCAAGTTACTCAAGAAGAGGAAACTCCTAGAGATTTTAGTAAACTGGATACACAAATAATTACTAATATTACTCTGTCAGAAAAACCTGTTTCTCTATTGAAAGAAATTCCAGACGCTTTGATTAAGCAAACAGAAGTTGGACAAGATAAAAATGTTTCTGAAAACAAAGAAATACCTACCGACACTAAAGTTGATAAAATATCAGGGGGATCAGCTTCTTCACCAGAACCAATTAGACCTGTTTTTGAAAAAGAAAGTAATCAACCATATAAGTTAGAAAGATCTCAGGTAAACAGTGAAATCGCAGATAAAGCAACAACACAAATTACGGAATTCATTCAGTCGGAGAAAAACTATGAAACTTTCACACCAGATGTGGCTCAAAAAACTACTCCGGGAAATGAAATAACGGAGAACAACACAGTTAAAACTCAAGTAGTCTCCTTTATTGAAGCAGAAAAAATACAGGATGAACCAGTTCTACGAGATGAATCAAAAGTGTCATCCGAATCGAAAAATGTATCAAAACACACTACAGAAACTAGCACGGTCAAAGAAACTGTTAGACACGATTTTGCATCTGATGTCCCACTTTCTAACATTGATACCACTACTAACAATCTCACAAACCTTAAAGCGGATAGTTTCTGGACGGACAAACACAATATTGATGATGCGGAATTACTATTAATAAAACGTAAATCTGTAGAAAAAACTATTTCACCTTTAAATACACATGAACCAAATATAGACGAAGGCATTAGCGTCGAAGAAAATATTATCAATGACAGTTCTTTCTGGACCGATAAACACATATACCACGACGCTGAATGCCAATATTTCCTTTCATTGGCCAATAAAATTAAAACACCTACTGTTGACACCACGGAAATCAAAATTAAAGACCAAAATGATAAGGATCGAGATCAGGGCGGTAGCTCTGGTCACTCTTCTGAAGGTGAAGATCCTAAAGAATCATATGGTTCGCCTTATGATCCCGACTACATATCCATGGATCTTCCCGGTGGTATATGTAGTTGGAAAGACAAATCATCGTACTTGAGCGTCGAAACTCCTGTAGTTGATGACGTTGTGGACAAATCTGTCACTAGGGAGGATATACTAACCACCCTACCTATAGCACCAGCCCCATCCTCATCCAAACAGGAGCCGGAGGAGACACCCCAGAGGACAGCAAAGGTGACTGACCCACAGTCGTATTGTACGATTTTTAAATATATACTTTATGTTTGGCATGATATAATTACTAAATTCTTAATTTCACATATTACGAAGCTCTGTATTGTGATGTATTTAGCCACGCCGCAGCTCGTCTTGTAGTGCCATATTTTGGCGTGCACTGTAAATTTTACAGTAGTATATAGTGACGCATTTGATTAGTCGTTAATTTTTTTATTGTGTGGTTATAAATCTAGTCAACTCTAGTCAGATTTGAATTTTTCTAGTCTTTGTCAATCATCAGATTTTTTATTGCAATAAACTTTAAAATAACGTGCATTGTTTTATTTACACGTAAATGATATGATAGTTTTATTATCAATGATCAGGTGATTACCCCCGTCAAAATTTGGCTACTACGAGACGATAGACTGTCGCCGCTTAAATTTAAAAAAATATTTATAGAAAAATATTTATAGTGTCTATATTTGGGCTTTGAAAGTGGATGAAAATGTAACGCAGAACAAACAAGACTGCAAAAACTGCAGTATTAATAATTTAAACAAAGAACTTTGACAGTCTGCAGTTAAATTTAAAAGTTTTGCTAAGGTCAGTCATATTTTTTGGTATATTTGAATTTCAGTAGTTTAGTTTTCCAACACCCATTAAACCAAAATTTTATTGAATGGCGTTTTATGTTATTATAACTGTTGGGTTTTGGATTTATTATGAAAAGTATTATTAGCATCCACGCATTCTAATTTTAACCAGAATTTATCGTGGATTATCCTTATTACGAGTGCTCTGTACCGAATCTATTCCAAACACATAACGGTGTGAATATCACCCGCTTCAACACACTGCTATTGACAACAAAACTAACGTGAATGTTTATATGTAATAAGGAGATTTAATTGTTTTCTACTGCGGGTTTTCAAATTTTTGCAAACAATAATTTTGCTGGCGAAGATTTTTTCTCGTTTAAAATTAAAAATAAAACAATTAAATCCTCCTTATTTACAATTTTTTCCTAAATTGAACCAAATTTTCATTACAATTTTCGTCTTGTTGGAATGTTTATTTGTATTGTTTAAATTCTATAATTTTACGCGTTTACGGTACAGGACACTTGGTCTAGACTGACCACATTTTTTCCTTCCTTGTCTGCAGACTTATATTTCTATCGCATGTCATGCCAACATTGATGTTATGAACTAATTTGTTTTTATATTTTTGTTGTATTGTGTTCCTAACCTATTTATAGTCCATTGGAATGACTACGTGGACTGTTTTTCCCTTTAAATATTTCAGATGATATGGAATCTAAAGTTTTGAAAATTAAAGACAAAGATTCTTTTGGAGATTTACATGTTGAATAAATATTGAACCTGAACTGAATTATTTATATTCCAAACTAAAATATAACGTAAATACATTATTTGAGTTAATTTTGTCTCTGCGCTCAATATCCAAAATAGAAACCGTACATAATTTGGAGCTTTGTTCGTAGTAAATGCCTACATTCATTTCCTCAAGTATGCGAACCCGTAATTTATAATTTGGCTGATATCCAAAACTGGTTCAGAGATGTGTATAATCTTGATTTACATCCTATGTGAAATTGTAATGTATTGCCGTTTAACATTTAATATTTCTACAGGATGCATCCGTTGATTGATTATTTTATTAATATTCTATCTGTAATGTCGCGTGAACTGTTTTTAAGGTACAATTGTTGCATAAATTTTGTCTTTAATTTTATATTGAAAAAATAATAATAAATTTAAATCAACAAAACTTTAAATTCCATATCACTGTTGTACAAAAGTGTGACTTGCTAATAAAAGTGTGTGTTCTCAGGATGAATTATCTAACGATATAGAAACTCTGCTAGAAGAAATAAGAGATGTACAAACGCGCTTATCGGACCTGCCTGACGAGAGTCTGGAAGCCATGGAGGAAGGTCTCAGGGTAAGTCTTCGCTGTATATACGCCATTGATCAAGAATAACAGACCCAAACTCCTACTGACGTAGATGCCGTTAAATTTAGATTTGCTATCTTGAAATACATATTGGTATACACTAGAAGTCAAATGAATCTTCATACAAAATTGCCCGAATTTCTGCCTTATAAACAAAACTAGAATTCAGTTGAGTTAAAAAAAGCGCAACATATCATCAGCTGTTTATTCCGCGCAAATCGTAGGAGGTGACTGAGGGAAGTAGGTTACTGTGACTCTCGTAAATGATAAACAGTAATGTCTTATTTCTTTGCTTTTTAAAGTTGTTATATAATTATAATTTACTAAATATATAACTGAACCTAGGATGTTAGATGGGCCTTCCCCTCATCTATCTCGATTTTATACAATTACACCCATTATAAATATTAAAGTATTCGCCAACTCTTTTACGTTTCGCGACGATGCCTATCAGTTCTTCATTTTGAACTTCAAAAGATTAATTTTTATTAAATATTTATTTATTTATTATTGTGGTACTTCACAATAAAGTTCATTATTACATTTTCTCCCAGGTAATAGGTTACAGTGAAGATGTCACTTAGGAATCCGGCAGACTGAATTTCTTTTACAAACGTAATTCCGAAATAAATCGTAATTGAAACACAATTTAGTCAAATTGTGTTATTATTCGGATTCCGATACCGTTAAACTAGGTTCCTAATCCAAAATACTTCACTGGAAATAAATGAAAGCGAATGCAATTTTTGATAAAATTACCAAGTTTTGAACGTTTCCAACCTTTTATGTCCACTGAAGTAGTAATAGACGAAATAGTACAGTAGGAACCTAGATTGACGGTATCTAACTCCGAATAATAACATAACTTGGTAGAATATTGTCCGGATTACGATTGTACGATGTACATAATTATCAGGCTAATAAAATAAAATAACATGCAAATATTCGATTTGATTATGTAGAACTGTATTATTTAGTAAATGGTATTAGTAAATATTATGTAATGTCCAGAGAATGTATGATGCTTTTGTAAAGTTTTTAAGTATAGTTTTAGTATTTTTACTTTCTTAAATTAAAGCGTGACTGATAGGTGCAACATTTTTATAACAGACATTATGGTTCTGTCATCTCCCAACAATGGTGCGGCCTTGGCAATGAGTTAGTCCATATATTGTGATGTTTCACCAAATGATGTCACCTGCACGTTACGACATAGAGTTAATAATAATGTTAGTGTTTGGCTTCTCGCAGGGCACTAGTAAGTGAACGAACGCAGTGCAGTCGATACAAATACGAATTATTCGAATGAAAATTATTTTACGATGGAATCGATTTAATCGATTGTTTTTCGTGAAGTGTTTTAAGTGATAGTGGCTTTATTTTTAACAGGTATTTGATTTGGTTACTTATTTACGAGTACGTGCACTTAGGTTGGGGTGTTAATTATAAATAATTTCTGATAAATCAAGCGGTGGTAACTGAATGGGTTCTATTTTGCCAACAAGTTTTTAAAAACTATCAACAGTCTTATAATTACCTAAGTATATCAAAAACAATAACTTAACTAAACTATGAAAATACATTAATTACAAGTAATCACCGTAATCGTCAAGACAGGCAAGAGTAAAGCATTGGTAACAAGGCCATCCTGGCTACTAAGAGGAAAACAGTATATCAATCCTCCTGTAAGGATTTATTGCAATAGCAATTCTCCTTTGGTTATCAACTGTAATGATCTCTGGATAATATCCTATAATGATTTATTTACGTAGTCCTATTCAAAAATATCTTTTGATACATGAAGTGATTCAAAGATTACCTACACATTTAACATCAACTGTATTATGCCTTAATAGAACATTCAACCCCGGCCCATTATAATGTACCTACCTTTTATTCAATCCTCTTTGGGTTTAGGTATTGTAACCCAATCAACTGTAACCAGTTACGTTTTATTTATTATTGACTTAATCAGCCTATTTGTTGCAGTCATCTAGACTTGAATGGAATGACTCACTTGTCTGACTTTTGACCTGAAAAATTCAGCCTTCAATTTGTTTGGTCTGATGTTAGATAAGCAAGGTTGGCGTTTGCTCTGTTGCTTATGACATTTTTTGTAGTACACATCTTGTTTACCTTCCCACGCAAGTTGTAAGAATATAGTGAGTGAGATTGCTATTTACGATAACAATCCGCGTGTCATCAATGTAAATAAGGGACCGACGATATATTTTCAAAAATTGCCAAAATCGAACATAATACTCGTATTATTTGGAATATCTATCGGTCACAGAAGGCTTTTTCTGAGTTAATGGATGCAAAGCTTTAGTTCAACTAAATATTGAAACTAAAAACTACTTTTGGTTTTTTTAATTAATGTGCTATTTAGTATTTAGAGATATATTTAGTAGTACTATCTAAACTCATTGCGACAGACCTCCTTAATTTATACATTTTGTAAACAAAATGTATCATGTTTTGAAATTCAATAATAAAGTCAACATGATCAAAGTACTTGTAAAATTCATTGAAGTATTTCCAAAAGATATAAAATCATCTGATTCGTTCTATTTAGCCATGACGCCATATGACGCCATGCCATAGTGCCCGTCATTTCTAAAAACAACATTACGAATTCAGTTTTACGCTATTACGTATCTTCAAAGATACCTCACCGTGGAATATATTCTTGTTATTCATAATGAAAAGAAAAACAAATTAACCTCATACATAGGTATTTTATAATCATTAATGTACCTACGTTTTTAAAAAAACCTATGCCAAAGTGCTTATACTAAAATTACTGAACCAGTACACAAAGGAATCATCCATAATATCCAGAACAGGGTTTAGGGGATCATCACCCAAATCTGCTCACCTACTTCTGAATTTAAGCCTTCTTTAGTTTGTAACATCACGACTTTGGATCTGAACTCGTCCGTTTCACCTTAAATCTCCAAGCGTGAACATCTTCATCTTCAAATTAATATTTTTAACTGGCCATTAAACTAAAATGTTCTTTTATAACGTAATGTCTCATTAAAATTTACTAGGTTTAGGTGCTTTATGTAGGTACAATAGAAAATAGAACACAGATTTAGAATGATTCATTTCAAGCGTATTTCTTACAATTTGCAATGATGCATAGGTACGACTTTCAAATGTCCTGCTGTAAGGTCGCGTCATCACATCGATTTTTTAGAATCATGACTTATTAACTGATACCATTATTTCAAGTAATATTTTTTATCATCTAACTAAAGAATTGCTATAATGAAAAAGCAGCAATATATTTTAGAACTAATTTCTAATTAAATTCTCGTTTTATTATATTAATTGTGTCTTTTTAAAAGTTAAGCATATCTTTACGGCTATGATCTAATTCATGCTGTACCCATCCCATAGAGAGTCAATCAGAGCGACAGGTTTGTGTTTAAATTTTATTCATCCATGACATGAGTTGTATGAGTAACAACATGTTTTCCAGCTCACATCACAGTTATATTTAGATTGTTTACTAAGAAAACAATGTCGCCATGTTTATTTTTGTTTTATCTCTATTTAATTAGTGTGTGCGATGCACTTTGCCGTGATAAATTGTTGCGTCAAAATATTCACACCTCTGCTTTGCAACAACGTTTACCCACTTATATTTAATGCTTCTTAATCCTCTGAGATCATTTATGAACTATTCATACCCGTCAAAGTATTCATTTATCTTCGCTAACGCCCTGTTAGTGCCACCTGCCGCCACTTTCTGGCTTTATAAACATATTAGTTATTTTCATTTTTAACACACGTTATATTCGGTAATAAAAACGACTACTAGGTACTTTACTTGAAAAACGATATAGGTCACGTACCTGATAATTCACAAAGAAGTTAATAAGTTTAATCACTCAGCTTTAAAAGTGTCTAATCGTGATGAATTTAACATGTCTAAGTTACTCTTAACTTACTTGCGTACTTCAACCTTCCAGGAGGGTATAACAGTTCTAGTTAAGTGCGAAGAAGCAGCAGATATCCTGGAGACGAAGATCATGGAATACCGACAGGAGCAGGAGGTGCAGTCGCTGCTGAAGGAACTGATGGTCATGAAGGCCAGGATTGTGAAGCTATTGACGCAGGCCCGCGAAGGCATTAACATCATCCAGGTAAGAAAGGTAACTTAATCAAAATATATTTTTGTAAATGGTACTAACCGATTTGGTAAATATTATGTATTGTGGTCTTATATAATTTTTTATTATAAATATAAATAGCACTAACACTATAGTCACTATAATATAAAACAATTAGTTAGGAATATAACCTAGTTTTTAGTTTGCAAGCTATTCTGGGTTTATGTTTTAATGAAGCTTGAATGTGTTGCATAAACCTATTTATTCTAGCTCCACTTCCAAACACTATCTTTGTTGACCCCCCTTGTGCAACACAATGGTTTTCTATCGATGCGGCATTCAAACCAATACTGCCTGACTGAAGATATTTTTGAATAAGTTAAATTATATTTAAATTACAATTTTCAGGACGCCAAAGTGGAGATGGCTCGTCAAGCAAAGGAAGTCGAAGAACAAAGAGAGAAAATTGCCAAGCTGGATAGGTGGCTTGAAGCCATTAACAACGGCCTCAAGGAATCCACCTTACAGTCGGAAATGTTGACAGAAGACGATATTATAAAATATATTGAAGTTTACGAACGGTACATTAGAGAGTATGAAGAGTATGAGATTATACTGAAGTCGATAACTGTGATAAGTCAAGATGAATCTAGTCAGTCTTTGAGGATGAAATTGAATGCAATGCAGAAGGCGTTAGAGGAAACCAAGCATCTAGTCATTATTGAGATAGAAAGGTTAAGGCAAGTACTGCTGCACATGAGATCAGCACCAGAAGTCGCTGAAGACGACATCTCACAAACAGATAGGACAATCGACTCAACGTCGATGCCAGAAGAAGTTGTTACACCTAGAGAGAGTGAAACTATCAAGAAAGAAAAATTGCCGTCAGAAAAAGTGCCATCAATAAAACAACCTTCAGAGGAAAGCGTTAAAGCCACAACAGTACAAGAGAGTAATCCTAGTCATGAAAAGCCCGAACCAGTCCAAATTGTAAAAGAAACTGTGGCAATCGATACTCAGACAGGCAAAAGTCTCATGTCAGAGCCTCCGTCTATGGCAGACAAGTCCGTAATATGTCAACCTGAGATTATAGCCACTCACGACGTATCCATTACTTGCGCTCCACCTACAGAAATAGCCATACAAACTAGTGAACCAAAATCCGAAGCACATGAAATTCTTGAAAATATTCAAGTCCGACAGACGATTTCTGACGGCCATGAAACTATTGAAATTGCCAGTCGACCGGTTATGAGAGAACAAAAAATTGATGAGAAATCTCTGCTTGTTGATGCAAATTATAGAGATGATAACTTTAGAAAAGATTCACAATTAAACATTACACATAGCCTACCACAATCATTCGAGACAGTTATGGTAGAACCTGATGAAACAACCACGGAAGTTGTGGTGGACGCCGATGGCACTAAGAGAATCATCGTGAAGAAGGTCAGAAAGACCCTGGTCACGAGACAGCAGATACTACAAAGCCAACAACAAGAATCTCACATATTATCAGGTGACATCCCACACGATCAAGCTTACTCTCAAATAGCAATCAGGGATGAGAAAGAAGGTACATCTACTACTTTAGAAGATGGTGGCGTACAACATATCCAATACCAAACTTATGGAGGCCAGATTATATCTAGCGTGCCTGGAGGTGACGTAACTATTCAAGAATTTACATCTAAACCTGACATGATGATTACTTTAGAGAAGGATATGAAACCGGAAGAGATACTCTTACTGGCCGAAGGACAGGAACTCCCTCAAGTTCAGACATCAACATCAAGTGTGACGGCTGTTGTTCAGCAGGTCACAAAAAGAATAATCAAGACTCGAAGGCGTATCATCCGACGCGTCGTTATTATTGACGGGAAAGAACACGTAACTGAAGAAGTAATTGAAGAACCTGATAATGTTGAAGTTATTGAGGAACAAATCCCAAGGGTTTCTATTAATGTGAGAGAAAGAGGTGATGTTCCACCCACAGTAGTGGAGGGCGATGATGATGATGATAGATGTACTCACCCAGCGCTTCATCCTCGCAAGGATGATGAATCATCAAGAGATGATAAACCAAGAGATAACCTGACAAGTAAAGACAAGCCAGATGACCAGCCACAAGAAGGGAAGTCTCATGAGAAGCCAGGAGATGATAATAAATACAGTGAGCCTATATACGCTCCAGGTGAGCTTACTCAGGCACAACAATTAGAGAAGATGATGGAAGATTTTATCCAGAAGGAAAGTGGCAATCATCATACACGTATCGTAAAATCTGAAACTGTGATACGCTCTTCACAAGAACGAGAAAGCACACCTATAAATACCGTAACAGTCTCGGAGTCATTTGAAGTCCTTCCTGACGATAGTATGCAAACCCAAGAACCTGATGAAACTACTTACATTGTACAAGAACCGCACGAAGGTCAAGCCGTACTCCGAACTGAAGGTGTGCAACATTCAACATTTGAAACTTCTTCTACAAATGTTGCTACTGTTGTACAGAAAATCACTAGAAAGATTACAAGAACAAGAAGAAGAATCATCAAGCATATACAAATTATTGATGGTAAAGAACATGTTACTGAAGAGGTAATTGAGGAACCAGATGATGTAGAAGTAATTGAAGAAGAACCTAGAGTATCACATAGCATCCAAAGCGAAGGTATCAAGACCAAACGCATCAGAATAATTAAACAAGTACAAATAATAGACGGTAAAGAACATGTTACTGAACAAATTGTGGAAGAACCAGACGATGAATACGTTCCAGACTCGACTATGACTGCTGACATTGATGTAAAATTAAGCAAGGTTGATGTATTGGAAGCTATACAAGAGGATGATAAGGGTGATTTACCGGTGATGCCTCAATCTAAAACAGTACCTACTCAAAAAGATACTACTATTCTTGATGTAACTAAGACTTTGATCGATAGTGAGATCGGCCATTCTGCTGTCTCCCTATCACCAACAAAGAAACCTGTCGATAAGCAAATTATTCAGAATGTTACTCAAGAACAGATTCCTGATTCTGTTAAAGAAGCAAAAGACCATCCTGATGCTGTAGTCCAAGTTATCAACGAAACCGTACAGAGTATGGAACCCGAAGTTACCGTGACATTGTCTGAATTTCAGGATGGGTCAAAATCAACTAAAGTTACTACATCTATGACAACTGAAATTTCAATTATTCAAGATAACGAGGTCCCAGTCAAGGATGTCAAAATCACCAAATCAACTAGCCCTGATGTGACAGTAATTACTAAGACAGCTACTGTAACTGAACCGACTAATCAACATGTTGTGATGGTAACATCAACCTCTGCTTCAGAAATAACACTTCCTGAAATCACAGAAAGAGACACTATATCTGTTATTGGCTCAACTGAATTGAAACCTTCGAAATCTAGCAAAGATGATGAACCTAAGAATGTTAAATATTTAGCACAAGATAAGAGCCAAGAAACTGATGCAGTGATGCAAACTATCCAGGAAACTATCCAATCCACTGAACCTGCAATTACAATTACCACCAAAACAACAAAAACAAGCAATATGTCTGATTTTACGAGTGAAAAACCAACTATTACTGAAACTATCACTAAAACTGTAGTAACCGAGATTCCTGAAACAAATGGAATAAAGGATATGACCCTCATCGATGCGACAATGAGTTTTATCGGCAGTGAAATGGATCATTCTACGATTTCAAAAATACCGGCCTCACCTATTAAACTACATATGAAACCTAATGAAATGAAAGCGGACGCAACCAAAGAAACTGTGGTTTTTAAAGAACCTGAAGCAAGAAAACTAGTAGGCACAGAACCACTTAAGTCAGAAGAAATAAAACCTAAAATGACTGTAGAAGTAAAAATGACCGAACAGAGTTTATCTTTTAAGGATACTTCATTCCCTGAAGGCGCAGAAACCATTACTGAGCAACCAACAACAATTAGTAAAACAGTTCACTCACAAAAAGAAAGTCTTCTAGATATCACTAAAGGTTTTATTGGCACTGAGATTGACGATTCAGCTATCGACAAAGCTTCAGAACAACCTAAAAATAAAGAACTTATTTCTGGAACAGCAGAAAAACATGAAGCACCAGTAATTCAAAAGTTAATAAATATTAAACCTGACGAACCAATATCTACGAAACCGGAGAAAGAATTAACTACGGATACGATGATTAGTGAAACTAAACCTTTAGTCAAAGAAGCAGTGGTCCCCAAAGTACCTGAAACAGTAATAATAGTCAAAGAAACAATTGAATTTGAGCCTCAAACTGCCATCACAACAGAAGACATTATTGAAGCTAATCCCGAGACAGCACAGGCAGTTGAAGTGACCGATGTAGCTCCTGCAAGTTCTGCTAGCGAATTTCCCAAAGATACGGGTCTTTTGGATCTTACAAAGAGCTTTATCAGTAGTGAGATGGACCATACGGTTATTTCTAAAATTCCTGCAGTTAAGTTAGAGTCACCAAATATGAATGTTGAAGGTATAAACGTTCCAAAAACACCGGAGTCTTTGACTCAAGAGAACATTTTTGATATTGTTACTGAAGAAGCCACAACAAAACCAATAAAACAAGTTGATTTGACTGAATTCAAGGAACCATCAGAGGCAACACCAGAAGTGCTCATAAAAGAAAAGAATATTGTAGACAAAGCTAAGACACCTTCTCCTGAAAAACATTTAACATTGGAGTCGAAACCTGAAAATGATGAATTAATCACAAAAGAAATTAAGGAACAAAAAGACATAACACAAATTAACATTTTAGAACTAACTAAAGAACTTTTGGACAAAGAGAGCATTCATGCTGGTACTATCGATTCACCTGCCAAAATCGAAGAAAAGCCAGAAGTTAAAGCCTCGGCTATTCCAGAAAATACCTCTCAGACTAATATCGGTCAAGTGATTCAAGCATCTACAGAACCTATCCAACCCACCCAATCCCAAGATCATCTGCGATACGATGACAAACCATCAACAGTTTCTATTGCTATCAAAGAAGAGCACTTGCCTGAAAAGAATGAAGAAGTTTTTTCTGTTTCTGAGCCTAGAGAACTAATATTAAAGGAGTCTGACATAGACGAACAACAGCCTATCTTAGTTTCTAAAATAGTTGAACCAATAACTGAGAGAGAAGACGATTTCTTTACTGAAACACTTCAACCTAAAATCGGAGTGGTCGCTTTAACTAAAGAACTTATTATCCAAGAAGGCTCCGAAAAGTATGAAAAAGTTCCCGAAATTATTAATACAGGTATTGAAAAGATAGTGAGCCAAATAACTACAGAAATAGCACCAACTCAATCTACGATTGAAGTAGAACCATTAAAAGTAGGAACTGTTATTTCTGAATCGGACGTTAATAAAGTCCCTGAGGCACCAGAAATGTCTTACATAAGACAGTATGAGCCCCAAGTCCAAGGTTCTTCTGATAGTGTCAACAAACTACTAATGGCGTTTGGCCAACCGGAAAAACAAGATGTTCCATCACAAACATCAGACTCCGTTGGTCTTGCACAATCATTACCAAGTAGACCTGATACTAAGTACGAGGTCGCCATGCTTCTACAATCAGAACGTCAAGATACTGATATGCGAGGCTTTAAATCAGACCCTCAAGTTACACAAACTGACAAACATGAGCAAACAGTTGATATTTCTTTGTCACTAACAAAAACTCAAGAACCAAAAAAAGTTGAACCTAAAGTACAATTCGACTTAAAGGTTGAAGATTTTGAAAAAGAACCGATAGTTGTTAAGAAAGATATTGAAGTTATTCTGCCAAGCGAAATTAAGATCACTAAAGAAAAAGCTAAAATTCCAGTGGTTGATACAGTTACAGAGCAACCACAAACAGAAGTCATGCCGCCAGAATCAGCAAAAGAACATAAGAAAAGCAAAAAAAAGAAGAAGCATAAGGCCGGTTCCACAACTAGTGAGTCTACTGAAATTGAAACTGATAAGAGTATCGCAGATACTGACAGTTCGTCTCTTAGCCACTATGTGGAGTTACCTAAATCACCTCCACGCGAATCTCCTACACCCACTGAAGAAGTACTAGAACCAGCGGTACAAGAAATTTCGACTTCATCGATCATTGCAATTAAATCTCCTGAGCCTGTCGTAGAAAATCTACAGGAACCTGAAAAAGAAATAACACCTGACCTTTTTGTTATTAAAGAACAAGAAAAACCTGTTTCTGCAGTCAGTGAAACCGAATTTGATGACTCGTTTGTTGAAACTGAATCACTCACAATTTCTGAAGAACGGGGATACGAAGCCGAAGATATTTCTATGGGACCACTAGCAACGCCTGATAAGAAAAAGAAGCATAAAAAACGAAAGCCTCGTGGAGTAAGTGAGGAAACTGTTTATCCTATAATAGCTACGACTGAAACTGATGATACGACAGTCACCACACCAGTCGAAATGCTCGAACATGTTAAAAAAGGTAAAGATAAGAAACGCAAGAAGAAGACTCCTGCTGAGCCAGTAAAATCCATCTCAGAACCTGAGATAGAACTAGAAACAGAAGTTGAACCAGTGCCAGAGGTTAAGCCAGAAAGTCCGAAACTAGGAACTGAAATAGAAGCTTCATCTCCTAAAGAGGAATCATATCATACCATCAGTGAAACTTCTGATATCACTACAGTTAAAATTGTTGAAGAATGCGTCCAAAGCAGTCCAGAGTCTGCCGAGAGGGAAGTTGGAACTATTCTGAAATTCCCTGTCCCAGTTGTTGAAGAAATCGCTACTCAGGAATACTCTATCCAGACTTCTCCTGAGGAGCCTGAACCTATTGAAGAAATATCAAGACCAGAAACATCTGATATTGAACTGCAGACGACACCTACATCTATGAGTGAGGTTATAACGCAAACAACGCCAATAGAAGATAAAGAAGCACACACGCAAACTTTCGAAGAAGTCACTACTGTCGTAGAAAAGATAATGTCAGATACGGAAATACAAACAAGCCGATCAGAATCTCCAGAACCGATTGTCCAGCTCGAAGCGACAACTCAGGTTATCCCACATGATATAAGTACACCAGAAGAAAAGTTTTCACAGACTTCACCAGTTGTCGAAGAGCCAGTAGTAGTAGAAGAAAAATCAGCGTCACCCGAAATTGTAACAGAATCACGAGAAATACAGACATCTCCATTGCCTGTAGTACAAAAAGATGAAAAGGCTACCGAAGTACTTGTAGAGACAACTGAAACCGACATTCAGACTATTAAGCAGGAGATAACAGAACAAGGCACTTCAACTAGTCCTGTTAAAGAGAAAGACTTAACAGAAATGGGTATGCAGACGCCGGAAGTTCCACTCATCAGTACTTTCACTCAGTCTGATGAACCTGAGCCAGAGCCTGTAAAAGAGGTTGAACCTGTACCTATAGAAGTTCCTTCTCTACCTTCACTTGAAATCAAGAAAGAAGTCATTACAGTTGATAGTATACAACAAACAACACCAAGAGAAGAGGATGTTCCTAAACTTGAACTTAAAGATGTAGTAACTGTAGAAACTTCACAGCAGACTACTCCTCGAGAACCGGAATCAGTACCGGAAATACCACAGGTGCTTGAAGTACCATCACCACCAGTGGAACAGGAGCCACCATTACCATCATCTCCACCAGAACCTGAACCTACGTCTGTTGAACCGACAAAGGAGGTCATAACAGTGGACAGCACACAACAAACTTCTCCGAGAGAATCACCAGTAGAATTGCCCCTCGTACCAATTCCAGTTCAAGATGTAAAGAGGAGAGAGATCATTACGATTGATAGCACCCAGCAAACATCACCCAGGGAATATTCTGAAGATTCTATTTCTACATCTACGGACGAGCCTTATGAAGTTCACTTAAGAGCTCAGATCTCCATTCCACGAGCGACAACTGAATTTATTGAAAGTGAACGCTCGTTTGAAGAACCTCCGCAGTCTATTTTAGGTGACAAATATAAACAGAAAAAGAAGAAACCTAAGAAGAAAACTGAATCACCTCACTTGCAGTCTCCTGAGAGTCTCTCTGATCCAATAAATACCGAGCTGTCTATGTCTGTGACACCAACTAGCGAAGACGTGTCACTTAAAGATGCATCTTCGATAGATGAGGGAATTTCGCAGCTTGCCAGCCCAATGATGCCTAAACAAACGCAACACAAATTGACGTATTCTGATGTTGTACAAAGATCAAAATCGAAATCTCCATCTCCTAGTAAGACTATCCTTCCTCAAAAATCTGAGAAAGCTAGGTTACTGGACACTCTTGAAAAGCGAACACAGTTTGTAACGGAACCACAAAAGACCATACCCGATGACTCTATGACTATTGCTTTGCTAGAGCCGTCAGTCGAAAAATCATATAACCTTGTTGTCAACAAAGAATTAGATGAAGTGAAGAATGCAATTGAAAGCAATGATCCAACAAGAACAGAGAGAAGTATTATCATAGTTATAGAAACAATTTCAATTTGGTTGGAAGAAATACAATACAAGATTCAGAGAGAGACTGTAAGCGGCTTGAGGTCAACGGAAGAAACTGAACGTCTTAAGTCACTTAAAAAGCAAGTTCAAGACCTTAAGCACATTATTGAAGTCACTGAAGTGAATGAGGAAATCATTACTTTGATCGAAACATTAACGCGTCAAGTGGACGCGGTTAATACTTTGAGTAGTCAAAGCTCGGTCAAAGTAAAAGAAGTAGAGAGAGAATGGATCAAATTCTTAGAAGACACAGACAAACTCAGTGACTCCGTAGAGGTAATCAAGAACACCTTAGATGATGTCATATTATCGGAAATACCAACGCAACAGAAATTAGAGAGACTGGATAAAATTGAAACGAGTAACTTGGACAATTTCGAAACTATCAGAAAAATGTTTAAAAGGTGTCGCAGTCTCATCGAAGCGAACCCTAAAAGGGAGTGTCCATCTAAACTGTACAACGCTGATGACGACACTAAGCAAGTGGAGAATACCATTAACACAGAAAGGGACCGACTGTTACAACTGGCATCTTTAGCTGAAGAATACGAACAAACTCTACAAGACTTTGGTCAGATTACTGACGTGGCAGAAGCTTTACTTGACGGCAAAATTATTGTATCAGATTTGGATCATCTGCACGAAGAAATTCAAAAACACAGAAAATTCTTTGTAAATTTGAGCCATTGCAGAGCTATTCTTGAGTCGTTAGAAGATAACCTAGATAGTGAAACAAGGGCGAAGTATTCATCTTTGCATAATTCTCTGCATGAGAGAGCAACAGTTATCATTGACAGGGCGGCGAGCCGAGCTCAACAAATGACACTGGCTGCATCAAGGTGGTCCCTACTTCAACATGGCATGAAAGAAGAGCAGCAATGGCTCGTTGTTGCTCAACAGCGAGTACCAGACTTGAGTAATGTAACTTCAAGAGACCACGAACAGTACATTAACTTGTATCAGTCAATAAGTCTAGATGTGTCCCATCATTATGCGAAGATGTTGCGACTCCTATCCATTACTGAAAGCCTCCAAAACTTGATAGTATGCTCTGGCTTAGAAACTGAGTGTTCTGTAGCACTCGACACGCTGTTGAAGTTACAGGAGGACGTGGACTCCAGGTTGACAAGACTGACTGCTTTCAAAGAAAACTGGGTGACATATGACCTTCTTATCGACAGGATAGAAGGATGGATGAAAGTTGCTAACAGAGAACTGGAGTTTATCACCCCAGAAAACATAACTACCACAGGGAACCTTAGAAGATTCTGGGAATTAAAAGCACAGCATGAAGTTCACAATAACCTCAAGAACGAATCAGGTGTCCAATTTGAAAAAGCACTTGAGATCCTTCCCGTCTCCGATGAAATGGTGCAGCGACAATTCTTCTCAAAGATCGAAGACAGATGGAGTGATTTAGCGTCCAAGATTGGCAATATTCACTCAACGGCTATACAAAATATCTCAGACCGTGATGTGTCTTCAGGAGAAAAACTCAACATTCTCGAAGAAGAGCTAAGAGAACTTCGTGCGTCTCTGGACAGCCTTAAAGGCGTGATCAAGAGCGAAGATGAGCTGAACCTGTACATTGAAAGATTGCAAGTTATGACTGGCCGTATTGACAGGATACAGAATGAATTAGGGAGGTTAAGTTTACTACCTACTGCTGAATCCGAGCGCCTTGGTGCTTTGTTGACGCAGTCGGGCATTCTCGACGACCAAATTTCCGAGGAGCTGGAACGAAGCATGCTGTTGAAGGAGAAGATAGTGCAAGTTCAGGCTGGTATTCTGCGATGCCAGAAGAGTCAACGACGAGCTCGTTTGACTTTAGAAGAATGCGAAGCTGCGGAAAGACTAGGTAGCGATGTAGTTGAAAGGGCGTCGGAGAACTGTGACAAGCTTATTGAAGAACTGTCGTCACAATGGCGAGATATCCTAGCATTGAGACAGGCACTGCATACGCTGCCGACTAGCCTCCGTGTTGTCGTGTCGCCTACGGGCGTCGAAAAAGACATCTCTGCTCTGCAGGTAATTAATTACTCTTATTGATTTCATTTTATTTCAATCTTTCACTTAGATTTTATTTTGATTCTTTAACAAGAATATATATTTTTTAATATTTATCAAACATGACACAAAAAATTAAGACAATTTTTAAATAAAAACAAAAAAATTGTCAACTATTTTTATGGCATTTAAATAAGTACTAGATTCTGATCAAATTATAGCTGAAATGATTATTCTCTAATATTTCGAATGTAAAAATCTCTTCAAGTCTTTTAAACATGCTTTTGACTTGCAGGAAACGCACGCGGAACTCGAAGCTGCTTGCAGCGAGTTGAGCAGTCGACTTCGCGCCAAACTTCACCTGTGGCGTCGCTTTGAACGCCAGTTGGAATTGGTGCAGGGCGCCGTGAGAGAGGCTGACTACATGGTGGAGTTGCTCACTGTGCAGGGTCAAGTAGACTATGACAGGCTGCTGAAAGCTACCGAGAAGTTAGAGGTGAGTGAGGCTCGAAAACTGTATTCAGTTTGCAAGGTTTGAATGTTTCATATTTATACGCAATATTTATCCTTGACAGCATGCACATAGCGTTTTGAATCAGTTATACTGTTCTATCTAAATAATATATATATACATAGTTCTCATGAGTTAATGTTTAGTGGTTTGGACGTGTTACGTCTACGAACAAATTATTGACAGAATGAGACAAAAACAAACGAAATCTATTGTCAGTGTACCCCGGGGCTCTTTATGTGCTTTGCTGAATTAAACATTTTGTAGAATATGTTTTTGTAAATAAAAAACCACAATGTTTGGTAAAATATTCCTTTTTTATTTTATAATAACATCGTAGATCGCAAAAGCACAAAATGAGTTTAGGAGGAGCTCCAAATACTTTTCTGTAGTATTGCCTAAGCGATTCATGAAATAATCTCTAACATCTTCTCTCGCAGACCCTGAGCCAGTCGCTCTCTCGTCGCAGTGGTGAGCTAGTTGGTGAGCTGACGGCCGCTGCTGCCCCCCTGGAAGCCTCCACCGAGCCCTCCGTCGCAGCCAGCCTAAGGAGAGAGTTGGATGACGCCGCTACGGCGTACGAACATACCTGCTCTAATCTCAACCAGCTGTGCGATAAGTGAGTATATAAAAGTATATGCTTCTAGAGTTCTAGCTTTAATGACTGCACTTATGGCGTAGCGGTCATCTCGCTACTACCATTGTGCCGCGTATCGTTTCCTCGATTCCCACCCGAGGCAAATATTATATTATATCTTAAAGAGAAAAGGTCTGCTGGAAGAGATTTCTTAACATATAAGCCTTTATACTTAGTTGTCCTAAGTTATTTATTTAACTTTGTATTGTTAAGTGTGCATAAATTAGTAAATAAATAAATAACCTTCCTCAAGAATTGGCTATCAAATGCAGATACATTTTTTTAAATTCTACTGGTAGTTCCAGAGATCAAACAGATCTTCAGTTTACAGATTAGACACCGCGGTTTTACCCGCTTTGTCACGATCTTAAGGGACACAGCGTGATGTTAAATAGCCTATAAGCTTCCTCATGAATGACCCTGTCCATTGGTGAAAACTGTATAAAAATCCGTTGAGTAGTTTTTGAGTGTATCGCGTACACACCGACAGACACGGCTGGGGACTTTGTTTTGTAATATCTACTGATATTTGACTTTGATTGAGTAAACCCTGAGTTGATTATATCCTTCACCATTAAAAAAAATAAAGCTAGCCGTCATCAACTATCCTCTTTTCTGTCAGGTATCACAAAGCTGTGGAGTTATGGAAGCGCTACCGTGACGCAGCGGCTGCAGTGCGCGCCTTCGCGGACTTCCAGGAGGCCCGCCTGCACGCGCTGCGCCCTGACGACGCGCCTAACACTGCACAAGTAAGTCCTGTCATGTCTGTGTATATGTCGCAGCTGGACTGCTGCAGATAAGCCATCCTGTTTATCTAGTTTTGTCAAACAATTATAAACGCTGGATATTGTACAGCTGTCATACATAACGGAGACTTAAAACAGCGAATTAAGGGTCCGGCGGAGCTTGAATTGCCCACAAAAACGTAATACCGAAATAAATCGAAATACCGAAATAATCCAGACCATATTCTATGAAATTATGTCATTATTCGGATTTGGATACCGTTAATCTAGGTTCCTACGGTACTATTTCGTCTACTACTACTTCACTGGAAATAAAAAATTGGAAAATCGTTCCAAACTTGGTAATTTCATCAAAAATTGCATTTGCTTACATTTATTTTCAGTGAAGTATTTTGGACGAAATAGTAACGTAGGAACCTAGATTAACGGTATCGGAATCCGAATAATAACAAAATTTGATTAAATTATGTTCGAATTGCGAATTATTTCGGTATTACATTTGTAAGAGAAATTCGGTCCGCCGGACTCTTAAGCAATCCAACTGCAACATATAATAAGATATAATAGGGTACCTACATTTAGAGACTTCACAAGTGATAATAAATATGTACACAGGGTGGAGACGACGTTTAGACATTAAATAAAACCACTCCAATTGCGGAAATACCTATTATGTACATGGTTTTGAAATAATACCAGATTAATAATGATTCTATTTCATTTATACATATAAAATGCTTTGTCTTGAATAACTGACTGACGGATCAACGCACAGCCTAAACCGCTGATCGTAAAGAGCTGAAACTCGGAGGGTGTGTTATTTGTATGACGTAGGCGTCCGATAAGAAAGGATTTTTGGAAATTCAACCCCTGGTGGTGAAAAGGGGGGTGAAAGATTGTATGAAAGTCCGTCATTTTTTAGCGGGTTAAACCGCGGAGTACATCTAGTTACATTATTAGCCTGTAGGTACAATGTCTTATGCATAATGGTCTTTTTTTATATCGTTTTAATATATCGTCGCATCAATTTAGGGCTCGTAAGTGGTACTGCGCTAGAGGTCCTGGGTTTGATTTCCAGGTTGGGTAATGTTATTGGGCTTTTCTATGAAATCTCAGTCACAGCTCGGAGTTTGGATTTATGCCCGATTAAGCAATAGGCTCGCTCCTTATTACCTAAACATATCGATGAACTGTGGGTGTAATGTATATAACAGTACACGTCTGCCGTACCCTTCGGAGAATACAGGCGTGATGGTATAATGTTATCATACAGACGACTCAATACTCAATTCGTTTATTGCACTCCACAATGTTAACAGGTGTTAAAAATAAATATAAAAGTATCAATCGTGGACCCTGTCGGGCTACAACAACATTAGGTTACCATTGATGATACAGGTTACAAAAAAATATTACTTCTATTTTCTTTTTCTATTTTCTATTTTTTTAGGCACCTACGCGCTTTTTCGCGTTCTCGCTGTTAAGCAAACAAGGTGTTAATAGTATGAACACGACCTTTGAAGTCCTCGTAACGGTACTCAGCTCTTTTATAATACGGGTTGTTATACCGCAATGACATTTACTTAAAAATATAAAACTAAGAACTGCTTACTGGATGGAAGTGGGATTGATTAGTCAGAACTTTTTTTGATAGGTTAAGTCATTGGGTTCAATGATGATTTACAGGTCCTACAGTGTTATTGAGCTTTTTTGTTTAGAGTTGTGCCCGATCAAAAGCAATAGGCTCGCCCTCTATTACATGGGACCTAAAAACACGTCACCGATAACCTGAGGGGACACATCAATACACTTCTGTCTAAACTGTCAAGGAATACAGTCGTAATAATAAATAAATTTTACTGGACTTGTATTTTAAGCTCTCAACTTAAGGATAACACAAGCTAAATACAAATAAATTAAAGCGAACAGGCATCGAACTCACGGTCGTGAGTGCCATGACTCACGCGAACTGACCGCACCTAACTTACCTTAATGGATTGAGGTCAATGCTCTCACTTCGTGAACATTTCAGTATTAAAATATTATCACGTTATATGTCTCTTCAGGGGTTTGGCAGTCATATAAACATATTTACGAAGCTCATGGTTGTTGCACTTCTTTAAATGGAAAATGCAATAAATGCAAAAAAAATATGCGCTATGGTAGTGATGTCGCTAGACTTGATTATTATCTATGTATAGAATAATATGCTACATATATCAAGAGAAACTCATTTGTGAAAATAACAGGTGAACTCATCAACTATATACTATACATATACTGTAATCACATGTTTACGGGGCTAGCCTATAGCCATTACCTAATCAAACTCTAATCCAAACTCAGAGCGGCTACTAAGAATTTTATAGAAAAACTCAATAAAATTTTGCTTGATCTGGTAATCGAACCCAGGGCCTCTAGCATAGCAGTCGCGTTTACACAACCACTAGACAAAATGGGGCAATCATAGATTTTTTTTTAATATCACTCTTCTCGATATTGGAGTCGAACCCAAGACATCAGTTGCTGCCGCAGTTACGACCACTATGCCAATGAAAGATTCATCAGAAAGTTAATAGGATCAACATAAACCTTCTTTGTAGGATGTTTTTTTTTGTAGATATAAGTAAATACTTACGTTGTCCCATACTACAATTTTCTCCTGTATCGTGGGTCCAAATATAAACACAAATTTTCACAAACCCAAACATCCAAACTCGGAACAATTACCTGTAAGTCATACAAATATTAGTTTCGTGCGGGGATCGAACCCACAAACCATGACGTAGGAGTCAATAGCTCAGCCACTACTACAAACGTGCTATCTCGCGGCGGCCATATTTGTATAACAGTCGCTTACCATCAAGTTTTTGTGTACTTTATAATACAATAATTAGTGAGTAGGCGTGTCGGATGGCCATTTTTTATTTACACAAAGAGGTCTATGCACTTAGCACAAACTTTTTGCAAATCTTCGTTTATAGATTCTAAAGTACAGTTAAGTAGTAATGAAAAAATCTGTAATCTGTAGCACTTTAACAGAATTTATAATCTGTTTAGAGATTCGTATTATCATGGATTGCAGAATTGTTTATTATACTTACGTATTATTAAACGTAAAGGTGTCAGCCAATTGCAGTTGTCTCTTACCTAATCAGCGCATTAGAATAAAGGGAGATATTTTTCAAACACTGCACAGACTACAACAAAACATGTATTTTTCAAAAAATAATTCTATACGTTATCATTTCAAAAATAAGACCTCTTTATAATATTTCGTTTCTCCATTATCCAATTGTTATCGATATTCGCACAGCACATCACTCGGCTAGTGATGGGGTGTACGACCGGAACTTGCCGCACATATCGAAGGTTGTCAGCTGCTGCCAAATATGATATCCATTTATTACGATAGGCTGATGTCATGCTGACATTGACGGGTCGACTGCGTTAGTGCGTCGATGTTTTGTGAGCGCTGTAAAGTAAGTCCGGAAGATTATTTTTAAATTAGTTTTTTTCTCCAAAAAAGGAACACTGTTGTTTAGGTATATTCAAACAAAGGCTGATTTTTTTTTAATCCGAAATTTATTTTAAGCCTAAATAGCTGATTTTTTTATTAAAAAAATTGCACTGATTTAAGTTATAATTAATGTACAGGGTTATCCGGAAAAGTACATACCCGTTACCAATGATGAATAATGAAGTAATTACATTTCTTCTACAACTTAAAATGGGTATTTATTATCTGAATTAAATTAAATTATTTTACTATATACACTATTTACATAAAATACATGAACGTAAAAAAAAGCTATATTATATAAATCTAAAAGACAGGCGTGACTAAGCGTCAAAGTATTCCTCGGTATCGCTGTCGTCCGGGAAGGTGCCCAGAAGAATGGCAGCAACCCAGGCGGTTGCCAACTTAAAATACTATTTAAAATTATTATATTAACATGTCGAGTCTAGAACTCCCTTGAGGACTGTTTATACGTAACCTTTACAAATAAGCTTGTAGACATGAATAATCATAAAATAACGCAATAAAAATATAATTGAAAAGTTAGTGACAGTTAATACCATTTTATTTCTAGATTGCTAAAAATATATAACACATTTTATTTATTCATAAAAAAAATTGCCGCTCTATAGGTAATTACATAATGGTGTTTACTCTTTCAATTTATTTCATTATCTGTAGCTGTTGGTTTTCCTATGTAAGTAAATAAATAAATAAATAATCTTGTTAGAAAAAAACAATTGTTCCGTCACCCAGGCAGGCATTATTATAATTATTAACGAAATCGGTGCCCGCCTGGGTGACGAATACTTAAGACGAGGCGATAGTTACTTTTAATTATGAAGTCAATATCTTGGTAATTAGCAGCTCTGAATATCTCAGTAAGCTTATTGTTTTGCGTACAAACAAGAGATAAATAAAATAAATGGGTGAATTCTGAGAAAGTATTGATGGTGGCTATCACAGGCAATTTATAACGGCGGCATAATGGCCGGAGTTCACACGCACTGTTGTCACACCAGTCCAAGTAGTTGATAAACAAAGTTACCATCAATGATTTTCCAGGTTTTTGGGAATGTCATTTTTATTTTCTGAAAATGTTTGTTTCACTGGCATAGTAATCTATTTGATAGTGATCGCACACACAGCTATTGGGTTTGATTTCCACGAGCAGTGTTATAGAAATTCTCTGTAGCAGATCGGAGTTCGAATTTATTTACATAGAACCTCAAAACATACCGGCGAACTGTGGATGTAACCAATGTAAGCACCCCGTAACTGAGTGCGCCTCTATTGCCATTAACCAGGCATAAATTCAGAATTCGATCTGCTATTGAGGATTTCACAGAAAAACCCAATATGATCCATGACCCATGATCTCACTGCTGGAGCAGGCAGTAAATTTTTATAAAAGACAAATTTTCAGTGTACTGATTTAATACTGATTTGATTTAATTTAATTTAATCCATTTACATTGTAGAAATGTTAAAGTAAAGACGATATGTAGGTAGGTATGTTTTTTATACATTTATACATTACGTGCGGTGTTTGAACCGCTACAGTTGCGAGTAACAGTTATCTAAATCGTAGAAACAGAATTTTAGAATATTAGGAATTTCAGTTAGATACTAGTATCGTGGGAACAGTAAGTTTATTTATCATCATCATTATAATTATCAGCTTATACTAGTCTGCTGCTGGACGTAGACCTCCCCCAATATGCTGCCTGAGTCTTAAGGTTACTCTCAAGACTAATTTAATTGCTCATTAGAAGATTTGCAAATTTTATGTTCATACTTTTTTATTATATTATGAAATTGAATAAAAGTTAGACATTAGGCAATTATAGTTATGCACTTGCTTAACAAATACACAATAATTTAATTTTTAACTTATAAAGATTTACTTAGGTTTAATAAAAAAGTACCTATAACCGAACATACCATCACGCCTGTATTCCCAGGATTAAACAGAGGCGTACTAATGTACACCCACTATTCGCCAGTATGTTTAGGTCCCATGTAATAGGGAGTGAGCATATATTGGCCAAAGTTAAAAAAATAATTATCCGGACACAAATTCCAAACTCCAATCTGCTACTGCGAATTTCATAGCAAAACCCAATAACTCTGCTCGACCTGGAAATCGAAACGAGCACCTCTAGCATAGCAGTCGCGCTCGGGATCACTAGGCTAATGAATTTAATTAAAATTACCTATACTAGGAATATATTCGCAAGTAGGTCCTATTTACAACAGTTGCATGATAAAAACAAATCCCGGAACATAAAAACTGAAAGCACTCACAAGTTTTGAGTGAAAACAAGTTCTGATAGAAAATCACTGAAACTACTGCTATTTAATAAAACTTTTTCAAATACCTAGTTTCCTTATCACACTTTAGAAGCGCCCAAAATTGGGTTTTATCGTCTGAAAATATTCGTCAGTGACCGTCATCGTACCACATAGTAGTGCAAAAACAATGATAAGGCAGGTTAATGAAGTGAAACTTATGAACAGTCACTTAAAATCGCGCTGATAACGTGTGTGATAATACGTACAGCCAACCACGGCCCAGTCGCTTCGCGGGCGTCCGCACCGAAAGACGTCTGCACCAAACGCGCGAACAAACGAACAAACTCGAATCATAACTCGAATAATCGAAAACCTCAAATCCGAAGTGACATAATCGATAACATCCAAGGTTACACACTCGAGTGAAACAATGCTTAAGTTGTCGACTATGCATAATTTCATTTGATCATTAGGCGATAAAAGCAACAACTGCATACAATGTCGACCTTGGAACGCGGCCGTGACTCCATTGTGAGCGATGTTCCAAATTTGGAAATTTGAATTCCGCATTCAAATTGAATTCAACAGTGATGCCACTGGCCGGTGCAGTTAGTAAAATGGCGGGAGTCGTATGTTTATTTTGAAAAAATAAATAATAACGAACAAAATACGGAAAGAACATAAATATTTATTTAATTAAATAAAAACTAACACTACCCTCAAATGTAAATAAAGTAATTAACATTGATAGTATTTATACGCACGCGCATAACGAATCGGTCAACATTCGATTTTTAATTATACTTTTTAATCTGTTTATCGTTACTAAACATAAACACAATAATGAGTGAAATAATAAGTCTAATTAACAATATAATTAAGTGTATTTAACGTACTAGTGCTGTGCTAAATCATTCATTTGTGCCATAATATTGTCGAACGCAAGATATGATCGTGTTTTTTAGTGTTGTGATAAGAAATATGTGTCAGGGGATCACACTGTGATTTATCTGCAACTATGTCACTTCAGGAGGTAAGATTGATTTAATCTGTGTTAAGTACCCTCCGTACTGATTTTCATTTGTATGTTCTCTAAAATAGACCAATGCTAGATTACGAAACATTTATAACTGTTGAGTATGTTATAAACTTACCTGCAGCTGCAGCATGACAAAAGTTGCTGTCGAGGAGTCGACATAACCATTAGGTTTCCATGTGAAGTAGAAAATTACCTTTTACTTTATTTAGTCATCTGCTTTGCCATTGTGATTATGCTGGACGTGTTGTATGAATTTTACGTGCTTAATCAATTAAATTTCATATTGATTGATCAATTGATTCCCTTTATCTATGCATCATAATCATAAATAACGCACAACATGGCTCATTTCATAATTAAAAAAAATAAGTTCTAATAAATTGAAATGAACTATTTAAAAAAAAAAAATATTAAAACGACCATCTTCGAATTTTGAATGCTGCCGTCCGTTTGGCAAAGGAATTAGCGTCATACAGTCTAGTCTCTAAATAAATTATTTATCAGTGGCTAGCGCAGTTTATACACGTTTAAATGCAAAGTTCATTGTAATCTGTGCAAATAGCATGCGGTGAGATCATCAAGCGAACAGGCCGAGGAAATACACGACAAAAATATCTGGTGTTATTATTTTAGTTAGGTATACCTAGCTATGTTCCTCTTAATATAATATTTAGAAAGGAAGTTGTGCCAAATGGGGAACGATAGTTCCGCTGATTGAAATGGGGCTACCCAATCCAAGTGGCCTGTTTTCTAGCGAAGGGTCAATTGTTTGTTTCATACGTTATATTATAATTTAGTAAGCTTAAATTTCGTACCTATTTTGAGGTCTTTTAGCATCCTGGGCAGGATATTTTTCCACCCCAACCCCTTTTAAATGCATTGATTTGATGCGTTGTGTATTCTCGTTGCTACCCGCCATATTTTTCCCAAAATACTTTGAGAATTTCCGAAGAAGGATCTCCCGTGCAAAATTTCTTTTTCACGTGGGAGAGCCATTCTTCGGCACGAATGGGCCGGCTTGACCGGAGTGATACCACGGCCTCACAGAAAACCGGCGTTAAACAACGCTTACGTTGTGTTTCGCCGAGTGAGTGAGGTTACCCGAGGCCTAATCCTCTTTTAAAAGGTCGGCAACGCACTTGTGACTCCTCTGGTGTTGCGGGTGTCCATGGGGGGCGGTAATCGCTTACCATCAGGTGATCCGTCTGCTCGTTTTCCCTCCTAACCCATAAAAAAAAAATTCTTGCTTCTTTGAAAACTTTACGTATTAGAACTTCTAGTATTATTTCTTCTGTAGTAGTATATAGTCTGTCAGTATTATTATCTACAGTTCTATTACCTAAGTACCTGCCTACCTATATTTAATTTTATTAACTAATTTAGTACTCCAAAAACTAGTAGGTAGGTAATAATAATAATAAATAAACGTAAGTAATGTGTGATAAAGTTATGTCATTGCTATAATTAAACATTTTCTTTTAGTCATATTTACGATTGCAACGAAAAGATAAAATACCTACGTTCTTATTACGAACTTTGCGTTTATTTATTAGAGCTGTTATTTATATTATGTACCTAAATCTGTGTTGTAATCTACATTAACGAGATTTACCTACCTAAACGCGTTACGTCATAAATAATCAACTGGGTTAAGGATCTCAATAGTGCATAAAAAGTGACAGGGATCATAATACTCAAGTGCTACGCTGCATTGAACAAGCAAAACACAAAATGTAAACAACGAAACGCACTTTACAATAATTATTTGTAAGCTGATTATCTGTGTGTTGTATCTGTTGTTTTTGTTTTGAACTTCACCTTCTTAAAATGATTTTATTGCAAAGTGGAGATGTTTATCTGTCAAATATATTAATAACTTACATAAAATACCATCATGCCCGTATTTCCTTCAGATATAGGCAGGAGTGTATCGTTAAGTACACCAGTGATGTAAAACTCATTATTAGGTACCATGTACTCATATAGCCAATAATATAGGAACAAATCTTAAATACAGTCAATGTGAAATTTCTGAAAGAGCTTTATTTCATTAAAAAGCATGACCATCCAGAGTTTCGTAACGATTGTTTTTCTATTGTGTCTGTTTTCCCAATAACAAATCCATCGATAGATTTACTAGCTTACTAGAGATAGGATTTTGACATTAGTTGTATGGACCTTACGTCAAAATCCTATCTCTAGTAAGGAAATCTACTGACTGATTTGTTATTAGGACCGGACGTTAATAGATTAATGCCCGAGCTGGGAATCTAAAACGGCAACCATGCTTGCGAAAACTAACCTATAAAGTAGTTTTGGAAATAACAATAAAATTAGATAGCACGTCTTAATTTTTAGATCATTTTAGAATCACGTAGGTACAGCTTTTTCACTTATTACTTTTTAATATGGCAAGACATGCAAGAAAACAGCCTTAGAAATAATTTACCCATAATTTGGAGCAATTAGTCCAAGTTTTGGTTAATTTGTCAGCGTTGACACACAAGGTCATGGTATGGCTTACAATTATATCTGCAACAGTAATTAGCATGTTTTTGTGGCCTGACTTGCAAGGACCGAAGTTTGTTTGAAAAAGATTGAATTTCAAAGAGTTTTTTTAATTGCGCTGGCAACATGACAAGAAAATATGTGAATGGGTGCTGTTATTCAATTAAAAAGTTGCCTAATTCTAGGGTGGGCTAGGTTTAAAATCAGAAATTATATCATTTAAATTTGTTAATTAGCGAACTTTCCGACGCCCAATCAAAATGCACCAATAAGTTTCATTTAGGTATTTCAGTATTTTTGGATGCGCTAATGGGTGCTTATTAAAACGACTGCCACGCTAGAGGTCCTGGGTGCGATTCCCAGATCGAGCAAAGTATTTTTGGGGTTTTATATGAAATTTTCTGTAAGAACAACTTGGAATTTACCATACAAACACCTACACACTTGCTTGAGACTTCAATTTAAAATTATTGTTTTTTTTTTCGGATTTGTGCCCGGTTAATAGTAATAGGCCCGCCCCCGCTCGCTATTTTATGGGACATAAATGTTTTGGTGAACTCTGATAATTAACCACCACCTTGCAGAAAATCGTAGCCAAATAACATAGCACCGAGCTATGTTGTGTTCCTAACAGTGAGCAAGGTCGCCAGAGTTCCGCGAGGATGCCTTGTGTTGACAGATAGGATAAGCATCACGCTATTGTCTCCTATGCTGCCGGCCCAACTATTGCTCCTTAATTTACGGGGTCGGTAATGCGCGAGTGATACCCCTGGTGTTGCAAGCGTCCATAAACGCTTACCATCAGGCGGGCGATACGCTTGTTTGCTACCTTAGTGGTATAAAAAAACCCTTAGAGAAATACAGGCGTCGTGGAATGGTATGTACTAAATAAAACGGCTTCTGCGCCACGTGTTGTGGGTTCGATCCCCGCACGAAGCAAATATTTGTATGATCTACAGGTAGTTGTTCCGGATCTGGGTGTTTTGTGTATGTGAGAATTTGTGTTTGTAAACGCACCCACAATACAGCAGAAAATCATAGAGTGGGGCCAAGTTTTTAAAAAAAAATGTTAACGTCACTACATTTGTTAGCCTTGTAAATAAGCAATTGATTTACCCAGGAAAATCTTTAGTAAATACACACGTTGCTAAAAACTATTCAAATTGAAGTTTCCAAAGTCAAACAAATAAAACATAATTAAAAACAAACGTTAGTAGCGATGCCATTGTGATTATCACTGCTAACTTGTCAAGGGCGAACTCTCCTCATTTTGTGGATAGAGCTAGCAATGAAATAGACGCGGCAGAAGAAATTAGAGCAAAATTATTTTAGGCTTTTAATTACCTAAGACTGCCTCATTAGTCTAGTGGTCCCAAGCGCGACTGCTATGCTAGAGGTCCTAGATTCGATCCCGTGGTCGAGCAAAGTGTTATTGGGTTTTTGTGTTGAACCCGGATAATGACAATTCTTCAAAACTTCTGAGCAGTCCCGCTTACGGCCATTAAATTCCGAAAACCCGAATTTATCATGCGTACCGTTGAAATGTGCAATGTAGAGTTGTTTCCTCGGTAGATATAACCTAGGTATCTTCACGAGTGAATCGGTTTCTTCTAGGAAAGCGCGCTTAACATTAAGCGAACTGGCAGTAAAGCGTAAGCCTATCAATCAATAAGGCCATTGAGTAACTTTAACTGTAATGTTAACTCATTGGATGTAAACCTACCCTTACCCTAGACTGAAGTCTTACGTCTATTGAGTTTTTATTTTTAAGCCTCTCACTCGCAAATCTGGCTACCAATAATCGTCTTTGCAATTTGTGTGGACTAAAATATAAAAATACGCCACAGCTACGAGTACTAAGCTAACTACTTTTAAGATAAGGATTATTCCTATTATCTTAAAAAAACGGTTCCGGGTTTTATCTGTAGACTTTTGGTTGTTTATTCTGATAACCGATAACTTTATTTGTTAACTAATTTATCGTTATTCAATTTACCTGAAATTGACAGATACCTTGAAATAAGTCCTACATTTTGTAATATTTATAGAACTATTTTGCATTAGTAATATTCTGAAGGTTAGGTATTCAATTTTAGTTTAGCGTTCAAGCTAGAATATTTCTAGCAACTTACTTAACATTAATTTTGATAAATTACACCTGTCATATGACCTAAAATCTATTTTATTTACCTTGCTAGTAAAAACATTTTTTTTATATTATATCTAGGTACTTATAATAATCGGTCTAGTGTTAATTATTGTATTATAGGTATTATGTATCTTATAATTAGTTTATAATAATAATAATAAAATTTTATTGGTTTCATTAGGTACAAAAAATATGTGCAGAATTTACATTTAACTTAATAAATATATGTAATTTATCACTTATAATGATAAATTGCAGAAGGTTTCTTAGGAGTCAGGTACTTATTAGGTATATTATGTCCGTAGCGATCAAGTATAAATAACATAATTATTTATTAGAATACACGTATAAATAACTAGTATCGTAGTTATTTATCATTATTCCCACTTTATCGATAAAAAATTCCATACTTATATATATTATATATATTTTATTACTTAGCCTGTTTTTCTACACGACTTTAATGGTATTAAAAACAGCCTATACTTGGTTGCTAATTTTGTGTTTAAGTCTGTCTGTTTGCGACTGATCTAGGTCGATTTTACCATTTTGGATAGTTAGCACAATTAGACATGTATGTAGGTACGCCACTGAATGCCAAACAACATCTTACAAAGCACCCGTTTTTAATTTTCAAGAACAAACAGGTAGATACTACGAAATAGCTTTGTTTTGCTAATAAGATATGTATATTGTTTGTGAGATATATATAGACTTAAATAATATATTTGATAGCACAAATGATGCAGTGACTGATTATCTGTTTCTATACTATGGGTGTCAGATTTAATTCCCGCGCGAAACAAATAAGTATTTCAAATAAATAATTTATTACAGTTAACACAACATTAACACAATTATTTATTACAGCCCATACTGCAACGCATTATTTAAATATATTATAAATAATAAATTAACCTGTGCTGGACACAGTATTTTTCTCTAAATAAGATTAGACTATAGTCCGCACACTATTACAAAAATATTCACTATTAAAAATCACTTCACGCTTACCAAGTACTATTTTTAAACGACACACTAAGTCGATACATAACTACTGGCCATATTTAGGCTCCATAAATAAATTCCTGTGCCTACGCGCAGTGCAATCCAATCGAGTTAATCCGTTGACCCGAACATTGCCGAATCACGACTCGATTGTAAATCGTCTGCAAGATGACGCAAGAGGCGCGAAAAGTAACGCCTCGCTATTGGCCGGTGCAGCGTTCTAATTTTGAGATTTATAAATAAACGTTGAAATCCTCCGAAGGCCATTTCTAAAATTGCAATTCTGTATTATTTGAGTAAACTCGTAGTTCAAATTTAAATCAGGAAACTTCAGGTTTTTACAGAAAAGTATTGCCTGGTTTTGTCCCCTGGAAATAATATATTGATAAGTCTTCTATTAAAAAAATCTCTTCTGTCGTAATAATAGAAGAAATACTTTCTTTACTGCTCACCAGTTGGCAACCAAGTTCTAGTTAACTATTGATAAAATGATAGAATATATACTTATACTACACTGTTCCTAGGCAAAAAGCCAGGAGTAACCACCTGCACAATGTTTATCTTGAATTAATGATACCTACCTATAATCAATAGATACTCATATAAATAACAGTGCCGACCAATGCGTCAGTTCTAGAAAAAGCTAAGTTTTCTCCCTACCATATGGGGAAGATACGCTGGCTATCAATATGCATTACCTTAATGTTATTTAGTATAAAAACTGAACTAACTTGTAATGCTTAAGAAGTTTTGTTGTTTGACACTTCACATAAAAACGTAGCTATCTACATCTTTATATGCCTTTATTAGTTTCTAGAAAATTGCTGTATTTTGATGTAGTTTTCGCAAAGAATTACGGACGACATATATCTGTAAGTATCTGTATCTCTGTCTCATATGTAAGCGGTGACATTATATTACTTAAAGTATTATGAAGGTAGTTAAAACTTACGGGTTAAAAAAATTAAAGTCGTAGATTGAGGAGTCTTATTTCATTCGATCTCGAATTAATTTAGGAATTTCTGAGAAGAAATACATGTTAACTGCCGCGATACATTAACTCGTGGACATAAAAACAAGTTAAAACGTAACTGTATTTAAATTATAATATGCTCCGTGCATTAAGATTATTTTTCATAATTGCACTGCTGAATGTTTATCTAACAGAGAAAGAAACTAACCACTAAGACCATAAGACCGTACGGTTTGTTTATGACACTACGTTTACATTGAAATCACCGTTTGGTGACTTTTTACTAATATTTCAATATCATAAATAAAAAAACAGAAATATAGTACTGGAAAACATAATTAACCCCAAAGAGAGTAAAGAGAATGTAAATTTTTGGGCGATACAAAATTGTGTAAATTTTACATTACCAACCTTACAAAAAATATACTCCCCTTGAACAATTAATTGAGCTATAAGGTTTATCAGTGTGCATATAAATGTGTTTTAATTAGCGTCTTACTCACAAACCGGTTTTAAGGATGCCATCATCGTTCAGATAATTATAACTGCGATGCATTGTCGGATTTCCGTCTGCAACGCGATTCACTGAAACTAAATAGATATGTTCATTTACAAAACAGTTTTGGGTTAGACATATTGGATTTGATGCTCTGTATTCTTTGATTGGTTATGTAGTACACTATTACTTCAAGCCCATTTCGTATGTTCTTGGACTCAATGTCCAATTTGACACCGGAACCTAACCAGCGGGAGAGCCATGCTTCGGCACGAATGGGCCGGTTCGACCGGAGTGATACCACGGCCTCACAGAAGACCGGCGTTAAACATCGCTTGCGTTGTGTTTCGCCGAGTGAGTGAGGTTACCGGAGGCCCAATCCCCTTTTAAAAGGTCGGCAACGCACTCGTGACTCCTCTGGTGTTGCGGGTGTCCATGGGTGGCGGTGATCGCCTACAATCAGGCGATCCGTCTGCTCGTTTGCCCTCCTATCCCATAAAAAAAAGAGGCAGTACCACAACGTGTTAACGCATTCATTTGTAGGTTGTGAGAAAGGGATGGCTATTTAATGTGTAGAGAGAGTAAAGGGATGCCCCTTTCTCTCAATTGCAATACCACGTATGATACTGTCTCAGGAGTTTAATGGATGGTAGCCGCTAACGTCTCCGTCAAATACGTTGTATGGAGAAACCTTTACTCATAGCGCTTCCAGTAGTCCTGAGGAACTACATTTTCTTTATAAACTACACTATGAGCCACTCCACTATAGGCACAAATTATAGCTATAAACTGTTAAACAAAACGTAAACAATATAATAAATATTTCCGTGAAAGTTTATAAGTGATTGAGTTACTTGTAGAAAATAGGGAAGTCACTGAATGAGTACTTTGTAGACACACTTTCTAATCTTCTTCGGTATTCTTGTGGCATGGAATAGGCTAATAGTAATTTGTTACGTGAGAGTCGTTCAGATAAATCTCAGTCACACTCATTTTAATAGGTATGTCACCTGCCTAGTTAACATAACTCCTCCCACGAAATAAGTTTTTAACGTGGAAGAGCCATGCTTCGGCACGAATGGGCCGGCTTGACTGGAGTGACACCACGGCCTCACAGAAAACCGGCGGCAAACATCGCTTACGTTGTGTTTCGTCGAGTGAGTGAGGTTACCGGAGGTCCAATCTCCTTTTAAAAGCGAAGCAAAAAACTTGTTCTGGTGTTGCGGGTGTTCCCCTATGCAATAAAAAAAGTAATTTCGTCTTCGCTTAAGCAGAAGCGAGATAACACTACGATAAAGTCATGTTACAGACCTGCATGTAGGTATGTATTAGTCCCTACGAGGAGTTAATAGGCGCGCCGGAGAGATCTCGTCTCGGTCTTGGTACACGTGCCTACATCAAACTATAAATTTCCAGTATAAGCTGACCTTGCATAGCTTCTCGTATATTGAGGGGCTAGCTTATACTGAATTTGTATAGCTTGATATGTAGCCATGTGACGGCAAATGGGGAGTTTTACCTTAAAATAAACATACTTTATTACAAAAAAAAATTCTGCGAATTAAATTCTTGCCAAGTCTATTGTTTCCTAAACCTGTTGTAAAACAGTGGAACGTCTTAATAGCGGGCGCGATACGCCGCCCTTGCGTTGTACTAACTTTGTGGCTCGGCCGGCACGCCGCACGCCAATCAATCAATATCACTTAGGTACACGTGCTAAAACAACCAGGTTTTGGTTGAACGTAGAAAAAAGAAATGATTTTTCTAGAGATCCTGGGTGCGATTTCCAAAGCATTATTGGGATTTTTTATAAAATTTTCAGAAGGTCGTTTGGATTAGGGGCTGCAATAGGGTCGCCCCACTCTTAGATAAATGGGACCTAAACATACCTATGTTGTTTTATGTCGAATTGTAGGAGTTAAGAGTTCAACGACGGAATATTGGGCCATTTCCTCTGAATGATACGATAAGAAAATTACAAGAACTCTTACACAATTCATCAAAGATTATACAGTTAATTCATTAAACTTTCTCTTTCAATTTCATTTATCAATAAAGATAAGTGTAATAATTTTAAAAGCTTTTACGACTGACTCAAGTATTTCAGTGCGGGTTAACCCTCGCATGCCTGTGTTGTTTCAAGAATGGCCGCCATTAGGCGAATTGGCTGCATATGCGAAAGGCTCGGCCGGGCCATTTATATTCGTGATACACTTAAATGTAATTTAGGACGAGCGATTAGTCATTAGTAATGATTAAGAGTAGGACTATTTAAATCTTTTGATTATAGGCTGAATTTAAGTAGGTTTTTAGTCATAGGATATTTCTGATACCGTATTTTGTTACCGTAGAATCTAATCTAATCCTAATCTGTCTTAATGAAAAACACTAACAGGATCTTAGTTTTTTTTTTTATTTCACATCTATTTACTTACAACTGTAATTACAGGCTTTTTTTACCTAACGCGATAGAGCAGTAACTACTGTGAGATAGAAGTACCTTTATGGTTCTCATATTCACAAAGCGTAAGACAGTAAAAGTATTTAGAGCTGGTGCTACATGTGACGGAGGTACCTGCTCAGGCGGATCAATAGATCCTAACAGCGTGCTGGGTTTTGTTGACTTTTACAACTCGGCTTGCCATGTCACGAAACGGGAACGGGAAGAAGAACGTCTTCCCGTTCCCTCTTCATCCCACCATGCAGAGAAGAAGTTTTCTATTCTTGGCCGTGCAACAATCCCCACGATTTTGAAGACGAATTAAATCCATAATCGTGACATTAGAAATATTCACGTAACGACAATTATTCATACGAATTTCGCCACACACATGACATACAATTTTGGCAATCATTACGATAATTCTCACGTTCGTCATCCAAATATCGTAGTGAAAGTATGAAAGTAATAATGAACTTGACGTAACGGATAGATCACTTTTACTGTTACCAGATTATGTATGAAAGTATTCGATGTATGTTTGTAAAAAAACGTGTAAAACGTTGTTATTGCCTAGTAAATACCTACTGAAAGAAATGTTCACTAGTTTTTTTTTATGGCAAGGATGCTGCTGCTGATGATGACAATTCAGCCAATAACGAAGTGAAATGGAAAAATATAAGACTAGACATCAGTTTAGAAAAGAATCAAGCAAGATATTTAGTCTGTAAATTTGATCAATGTCATCTCGCAAATTATCGCATTTAATTTTATTGAAAAGTAGGAGTACCTACCTACTTTTTGACAACTTTAGTGAGTTTAGTGTCTAGAAAAAAAACCCAAAAAAATGTGAAAATTGGATCTGGATTTGTCCATATTTTGTAAAGCTCATTTCATCATTGATCAATCTTTCCATAAAAACAGCATCGTCGACATAAAACTCATGAGCAGTGACAGGTTAAAATACACTTTCATAGTTTGGTAGGTACTCAAAACAGTAGGTACAAGTCCATCCATTTTATACCGATATTCCATAACATAAAAGGCAAAAGCAACTATTAATTACTTTGGTACTAATTAACGATCACATTCGCGCCTGTTTCCCGTATTTACCGCTTGATAACATACCTACCGAGCCACACCTCGAGTTTACCCTATTAATGTTTATGATTGACTGTTACCATCCGCGTCGGACATGTTTACAAGCATGATGTTTACTAAGGGACATAATATGTCCCTATCACATGTTGACGACACGAGTTGACATGGGGACAGTTGTCTCCCAGTGAATACGAGGCCTTCTCCCTAAACTGAAGGAACACAGCGACAAGGAACAAGTAACGAGAAGTTCTCAGACTTGTCACGCGACGTCGCTCTTCATCTCAACATGTGTTTCGGTTTTTTCTCCTCGTGAATACTAGGCTTTCGTACAACAATGCTATTGTTATAACAATAACTGTAAATTAATAGTTATTGTTTTAATAACGCGATTCGATTGACGCTATAGATGAGCGATTGGCTTCTTTGCTTCGAATCGCTTTGATTTCCATACGAAATCAATAACTGAAAGGCCCGTTTTAGCGTGGTTTTGCTCGTGTGATATGTGTCCAAAATAAAGAGAATTTTAGTTTGATTCATCGAGAAACATTTTTTTTTAAATTATTGCATAGGTATAAATTACTTAAAATTCCTTGTGTACCCACACGTGTGAATCCTGAAGCGGATCTTGAATACATACACGAAACGCATCTATTTCGATCGATATCGTGAAACAGCGCAGATGCGTTACGGATGTAATCTAACGCGCAGGAATGCAATGCGCACGCGCCGCCGTCGATCCAATGCCGAATTAACAACATCTGTGTATTGTAATTAATAAGTTGGGATCTCAAGAATTTTCTACCGATACTGAGATTATGTTGGCGTGAATATAAGATCAGATTATTTAATCAGTCATGCATCAAATTGCGATTACAATTTCTAACTTTTTTTCAAGAATTTCTAGAATGTTCAGAATGAATCTGAGGAAATGCCCGAGCCATTTGGTACTAAAAATATTAAAAAACATTGTCTTGTAAAAGTATCTTTAAAAGATCTATCCGTACTAAACTGTCTGTCTGTCTATCTATTACGTTTTCACACCTAAACGGCTGACTAGTTTGAAGATTTTGAACTTTGTTAAGTTCTCGGGACACAGGGCAATATCAAAATTCATGTCATTCAAGAACATGTAAATACTTATTACATACTTTATATTTACCAAAGCGACAATATTATCTAGGACAAGGTCTTGATTACACAATGTTTATCGCTTCCTCGTTGATAAACAGATTTCTTTATATAACTAGTCTATCAATGTTACTTTAAACGGATATTTTTAAACGAAATCCTCCAAATGAGACTTTATAGATGTCTTCGGATGATGTCATTGCTCAAGGATGGCACGTAGCTCAATAGGCTTCGGCGCTCCGGGTCGCGGATTCGATTCCATATACGCAACATATATCTATTTGTATACCTATCATAAAAAAAAACATACCAATACATATATATCCCCGATCAGGTTGACGAGTATGTTTTTACAGCCATTAACCGGGCACAAATACCAAAATAGAAGCTGTTACTGAGAATTTCATAAAAGACTCAATACTTTGCTTGACTTGAGACACGAACTCAGGGCATGACACTCAGAAGTCGATATTGCGTCCAATGAGGCTGTCACTTTAAATCCTAGTACCTATTCTTCAAAAATGTATGCCATTCAGTTTGGCTTGATCTAGTGCGCTTCCCGAGTGGGTCTTCCCTGATAAATATAATCTGGGTGTCTTTAAATCACAAGTGTATCAATAGCAAGTGCAACTTGGCAATCGCGCCCCATCGTAGATCGCAGTGTCGCTTAACTTCAGGCGAACTGGCGGTCAAGCGTAAACCTATCAAGAATCAAAACGAATTAATAATTTAAAATGATATGCTTGCAACAACAGAATGAAATGTGGAGAGAGAGATGGTATAATTTCTCGAATACAATGCAATACGCGACTGTCGGATGCCGGCTGCCGGCGTGCATTACACGCTCCATTAGATAGCTCTCTAAACGGACTAATTTCGAGTGTATATGAACAGTTTCCGTTGTCGGTGCAAGTTGCGAATGATAAGCGGTGAATGACATGCAATATCTACTGTATTTTCTGTCTTCTGGCACAACGGAAACAAACAACTGCCAGTTGGTATCTAAATCTTGTCCATAACCCGTGTAGTTTATACCTGACAACAGATAATTAAAAAGACGACTTTTAAATACAAACGAAATAAAAAATTACTAAAATGGGAAAAGTGGGTACCTAAGTACTTATTATGAAAGTCAAAGTCATAATGTTTTATTTCAATTACACTAAAATAGGTACTTTTGAAAAGTCAAAACTAGTCGCACGGTTCCAAAAAGTCGGTCTTATGGAGAAGAGCCGACAAGAAACTCCATAGATACTCTCTTAAAACGTGATTACAATATTAAGCTTTACAACTTTGTTTTAAATAGTTGCTGAGATTAATGCAGTTATATGTGTAAGATTTATTTATTACTATACTTATTAAAATAAAGAAGGATTGCCACAGCAAGTAGTAAGAGTCCGTGGAACTCACAAATAACTACTTCGAGTGGGAATCGAACTTACCACACTACCACCTTAACCGCTACGCCAAACGTGTTATCATACCATCACACCTGTATTGGCCGAAGGGTCAAGCAGAGACATACTAACTATCACCTGTATTTCGCCGATAATGTTTAAGTCCCATGTAAAATAGCGGGGAGTACAATCAATTTATATATTTGAATTCCTAATAGGACATTCGCATAGAGTCTGTACTTTGAAACTCCATTATAACTACCTATTGTGCAACACGCAAATTAACGGCAATAGAACGCGCGGGTCACGAGGTCTGACATCGATGCCTGTCCTACAGACCGACACATATCTACTAATTTGCTCATTATATATACCTACGTTGAGAAACAAACTTACTGGCTAGAATATTTTCGTCTGAATTTTAAACGCCGCCGCCGCGGCATTGTTGTTAATATAATAATACGAAAACCACTGACAATCATAAGTACTGCCTCACAGAAAACCGGCGTTAAACAATGCTTACGTCGTGTTTCGTCGAGTGAGTGAGGTTACCGGAGGCCCAATCCCCTTTTGGCCGGCAACGCCATTGTGACGCCTCTGGTGTTGCGGGTGTCCATGGGCGGCGGTAATCGCTTACCATCAGGCAATCCGTGTCCTCATTTGCATATCCCATAAAAAAAACAGTTACTGGTAGTCAGATGACCAATAAGCCTGACAACCGGTCTTCGAATATTAGTATTGCCCAGAATTGAATTTGAAAGAGATCTGACGGCAGTCGCATTTGCTGACCCCAACTTAGTTGGAAAAGACTAAGACGATGATGATAGACTTACAATCAGTCTTAACCCAGATCTCAAAGGAATGTTGTCAACTTTTCTGTCGTAAACATTGTTTATGACAAAAATACCATATTAATTTAAATATCCACAAAAATTTTACCATACTGTTTCTTGGTGACTCAAATCTGCTCTCTGCCATTCAAATGCGGTTATAAAGGTAGTAGTGCTTTACTGAAACAATGGTAGATTCTAAATTGCATCGTCGTGGATGACAGGCTGAAATGGGTTTGTTAAATGAATCGTACCACAGGCTGATAAACAAAAGCAATTTCGTTATCCTGACAAGGTTTATAACATTTGATTTCTCTGAATAGATTGTAATTTCTATAAATATGTTGGTACGGTAATAAATTCAACTAAAGCGATTATCATTGGTGTTATTAGTGTTAAAAAATATCGTTAGGTGAAACTGCGAATTGTTTAAAAGTAGGTTATAAGACATCCTTGTAAGTAACTAGTAAGTTATAATTGTTTATTACCACCTCTTGGGTAACTTTTATTTCTACTGTCAAAATTTTACTACTGATTATCCAGGCCTTGTCTCCGAGAGAGAAATTAAGCCGTAATGCGTAACACGATCCTAACGCGCATTATTTTTTATTCTCCTCCTTTCTTCATTTCTTTCAAGGAATTTCCATTGGTAGGTAATTTAGTGGATATATTTCACAGTTATTGACTGATTCTCTTCTCCTTCCCCAGGCATGCCTAGAACAAGAAGCTCGCGTGGCAGAGCTCAGGTCGCTGGCAGCGCGCGTGGCCGCGGAGACCGGCTCTCGTGCCCTGCAAGCCGACGCCGATGCACTGGCGCGGCGCCTGCAGCTGGTAGCGGGGGCTGTGCAGACGCTAGCCGACCTGGGCGAAGCACGGCAGCTGGCGAGGGCCAAGGCTCAGCACGCGAAGGAGAAGCTGTGTGATATGAGACAGGTTAGACCTTCGTAAGAAATCTTTAATAGATAAGAAGTCTTCGTAAGACATATTTAGAACGACCAATTTTTGATGGTATCTGACTGAATTTTGAGTTGACGTTTGTGGTAAAAAAGAAACACTCTCTTTTGATGTACGGAAAGTCCTCATTACAACGCAAATAGCAGCCATCTTTAAAAATTGCTCGTCGGTTTCGTATTCGACCATAATTATTTAGTGCCAAAAATAAAAAATATATCAAGTTAAGAGAGAGGCTATGTACTAAGAATTTTGCGTTGTAGAAGCAAAAAAAAGATAACCCACATTTAAATTGCCGTCCCTAATATTTACCTAACTGTTCTCCTCCATAGGCAGAATTATGTCAAGATTTAATAATTTTAAACTTATCTGTAGCAGACATAAACGCTTCATAAATTAAATCGTGTTGCATCGACCACCTCATGATAGATGAGTCACCGATAAACTACTAAAGGTCAATAGGTCTAGAATTTTATTGTTATAGATAAGGTAGCACTGTTCAAACAGTTACTGAGCAAAGAGATTTGTAATTGAATAACCTTGAAGGATACTTCATAATAAAAAAAATACTTACGTTGTTCTGTTTGCTTCCAAGAATCTTATATAAGGTTCTTATTTGCTTCTAAGCTGACATTGATAATTAAGGGTCCGGCGGAGCTTGAATTGGCCACAAAAACGTAATACCGAAATAAATCATAATCCAGACAATATTCTATCAAATAATGTTATTATTCGGATTTGGATACCGTTAATCTAGGTTTCTACGGTACTATTTCGTCTACTACTACTTTACTGGAGATAAAAGACCGAAAAATCGTTCCAAATGTGGTAAAGTTATCAAAAATTGCATTCGCTTACATTTATTTCCAGTGTAGTATTTTGGACGAAATGGTAAACCTAGATTAGCTGTATCGGAATCCGAATAATAACAGAATTTTATTTAATTATGTTTGAATAACGATTTATTTCAGTATTACGTTTATAAGAGAACTTTGGTCCGCCGAACTCTTAAGTCCACTAGACTAGACTAATAAATAATAGAGACTGATCCTATAACTTCTACAAGTTAATAAATTTACCTCAAAGTGTTATTGTTAATTACCAAAAAGAAGTTAAGAATCCGTTTCGTCTGTTTGTTTGGATATTAAATCATAATCGTACTTCTCGTGCATCAGCCATAGAATAATTTAATGATGACAGTTAAGCTCATTGGCATAATATCGCATTTCCTAAACCGATCGCATTCAGTCCATATTAGCTATCAGCTGGTCATAAAGGGTGCACGCGTGCGTTCATGAATTTATTATAAGTATAACGGCAGTATTGATTGTGCTGCACTTTGTACCAATAATATTAGTAACGTATAGATTTACTCGTATCGATTTTATTATTGTGTGGTTATAATAACTGAGTTGAAGTCAACTAAATAAATCCATTCGTCTTGAGATACAAACAGTTGATAAACATGTTGTTGCAGATAATATAAGACATCTAGGTCACTGACCCGCAAAATATTGAAGTGGTAGCGATCTTATTGATAAAATTGTAACCACCAGAAATCAATTGTCACGCGCAATTACCTAGATTCACAAGCGATTGATCACGAGACAGTATTGAACAATGGTTTGCAATACGTCTTTCTATGTTGTTTCTAGTTTACTTTTGGACTTATAGTGTTTCTGTAGGTATAGTATATAGGTTGTACATGTATACATAACAATATGTTTTAATTATGTTGTTCTTTTACAGGACCTTACCCCCGTACACGAAGATAGTGAAATAGTGGAAGATAAACTGATCGCGCTTCGAGACAACTTAATAGCACTCGGCAAGAGTGAAGCAGACATCGCCCCAGCGAAGGCTGAGCTCCCAGACATCGATCGAGACGTTTCAGATGAACACTCGATAGTAAGAATCCTGGAACTATGGCAGGCCATGTTCAGAGATACCTTCCTACACTACCATCGGCTGTCAACCGCGCTAGTCAGGTCTGGGGACGCAGCAACAGCTTTAAGACTATGGCACGAATATTTAATAGATCTGCAATCATTCTTATCTGGCTCAGTACCAGCTGACTACGAAAACCTCACAGAGCACCGTCGCTTATGCAGGGTACACAGAAACCTACTGACGTCACAAAGGTCCGTTTTAATTAACGAGAACAGAGAAACAAGGAACAGAGAATTGGCTGACAAGTTCGATACGCTGACAAACCTTCACAATGAGACATTAGCTAGAATCGTTGAAAGACACGATGAAGTATGCACTAGGATAGCAGCGTGGGATGATTACAGAGAAGTATACACAGAGCTATTGAGATGGCTCAAGGAAATGGAAAGAGAGAAGGAAAAGCTTCAACTCAGATACGTTCATATTAAGAGGATACAAAAAATACTGGCTAAGATACAGAATCTCTCAGACAAAGTCCCTGAAGGCAGGAGACAATCTGACAAATTGCTAAGTGACCTGAAGAAAGTTCTCGAATTCACTGAAGAGGCCTATGGAACATCTGTAAGAATGGAGTACGCTGGTATTGTCAAGAGAGTTGACAACTTACAGGCTAGTCTTGACACATGGAGAGATTTCTTAAATAGGATACTTGGCTTGATCAATGAATATGAAAATCTATCGAACAATGAACTTCACAAACTATACTCAAAGACTCAGGACGAAATAATGAACTATTCTGATGAAGATAGATTATCCAGGCCTCAACTTAAGAAATCAATCGACAGGTACTCAGACATGAGGACAAAGATAGTGAAGACTGAAACACAAATTGAAACCCTTAGCGTCATTCAGGAACAGCTAAAGGAATGCCTGAGTCCTCAGGATATTAGATTAGTGAACCAAAGGGTATGGCAGCTAAGACAACAGCGAGCCGACCTGGAACACCAACTGTCTATCATCATCCATAGACTACAAGAAAGGCTAGAAGTCTACTCAATATTTGACTCCCGTCTGCAACGATTTGTAGAATGGATCACCACACTCGAAACACGTCTTGAAACATCCAACCAAAGTACTGAAATCGGAGCTATCGATCCTCAAGACCTTATCAGGAGAATTAACTCTGAAGTTCAAGCAGAAACAGTTCTGAAAGAACGTGAATTCGAATGGCTCACCGAAACTGGTTCTACTCTAGTCGACCTATCTAAGAAAGATGAAAAATCTTACAGTAAGAGTACATCTAAACAACTTAAGGACATACAAGAGCGATGGCATAAAATGCAAGAGACTGGACGGTCAAGAATAGCAAAAATAAATGAACTCCTGGAGACCATATCTCAACTCGAAGAAAGGCTTACTGAAATTAGGTTAAAACTACATTCCATAGAATCTAACTTATCTGCGTCTGTTGTATTAGAACATCTAACGACTCGGGCTGTTGACGAAAAATTCAGAGATCGAGATGACATCCACAAGAGCATAGAAGACGAGAGCGGAGAAGTAGGGGAGACTCTGAATCTCTGCGAACTCGTGTTCAGCGACCCTGATGTCCTCAAAGGCAACTTTGATCTCCGCAACCTCCACACAGGCGTCGACATCGTCGAAAAGAAATGGAAGAACATCTGCGACATGTCAGAACAGCGAAAGAACTCGCTCAAAGAAATCCGTAAATCTGCAGAGTTAGCCAACTCTTTGCTACCGAAGATTGAGAAGAAACTCGACTCTATTGAAAGGAGAGTAGAGAAGATTGAAACTAGGAAGCAACGCGGCGAGCCCGAAGACGAGACCGTTTCTAAAGCTGTGATAAAGGACTTAGAAAGTTTAGAAGGAGACATCAAGCGGTTGGAAGATGCTTACAGCAGGATAGCTTCTGCCCGAGGGGTGGAGCTACGTGGAGCAGGTGCTGATGATGCAGCGCGACTTCGTGCGGCGGTACGTCGCTGGCAGCAGCTGCGCGGGCGCGTGGACGCGGCCGGCAAGGACGCGCATCGACAGTTCGTGGCGGCGCACGGCAAGGCCGTGGTGGCGCTGGCCGAGGCTGACGTCCGGCTGACGCGGGCACTGCATCTTGCGCCCGCGCCGCTTGACAAACTTGCCACCTTGAAAGAACTTGATGTAAGTGTTTCCCAACTCAGCTTCTCTCAATAATTTACTCTTATAAGAAAATGTAGACGCATTGATTACCTGAAAGCAAAGCTTTTTTTTTATTTTTTGTTATATTATGGTACACAAACATTAATAATAATATTGATCTTTAGTTTTAAATAATATAGGTATCCATTACTATAACATTTATTACATCATTTAATTTTTGTTATCATCTTCAGGGCGTCGAACAAGAACTCCTGGAATGTCAAGCGCTAGTGGAAGACGCAGACCGGTTGGCCGCGGCAGTGTCCACAGTGTCAGGAGTGTCCGACATGGTGTCGGAGTACCGCGCGCTCTACGCAGATGTGCGGACGCGACTAGACCTCGCACGAGCTGAGGTCGTTGGCGATGTCGATTCTGCTGTTCAGGTAATTTTAATGATCTTGGCTGACTAACTACATACCATGTTTGTATCTACTACAGCACACATAATGACACCTTCAAAATATATCATGATAATATTCTGTACTTGACACACGAGGACTAGCAGCATTCTTTTTTTTTACTCGGCTAAACACTACCTCAGGCTGTATGCGATTCGCAAAAAAACTGATATATGAATATTTTCACAGGTGGATACACTTAAATGGGAAACCGACGCCGCACTCCAAGTAGATACCCTCACTTCGAAGGAAACATACAGAGCTGAGCTAGCGACTGCCGTCAAAGAAACTTCGGAGGCTTTAGATGCACTCCGAGTATCCCTCCAAACACAACCCAACGAGAAGGCGAGCAGTGACGAACTTGCCACTGCCGCCAAAGATATTGCCAAAGCTGGTGCCAAACCTGGACAAACGCTAGAGCTGGCTAAACATCTCTCTGAGCTGCTTCTCACAGAATGCGATGCTACGGAAGATGAAGCCATGCTTAAAGAAGTAGAATCTCTATCCCTGACATACGAAGACCTGCTTAGCCAGGCGAAGAAACGGGAACTCCAAATAAACAACTTGAGGTGAGTTTTAATAAGTCAAATTGCACGCAATTATGGATCTTGTGAATCTGTAATTATGTGTGATTTTGACATTATCATTGATTTTGGTGTATTATCTTCACGATTTGAATCTAACGATCTTCTTTGGACATTTCATGTAGATGACGATGTATTGAAACGCTAGATGCTTTGGTATGATTACTTATTATTTTTCATTCTGAAAAACTTCTGACTGTTCAGTAGCCTTAGCACGAACAACTTGCGAAAAAGTATTCGTATCGTCACGATAGAGGCGCTGGTCCATATCTCATACAAATTGGTCTCCATGACGATGCTAAGGCTACTGTTCAGTAGCCTTAGCACGAACAACTTGCGAAAAAGTATTCGTATCGTCATGGAGACCAATTTGTATGAGATATGGACCAGCGCCTCTATCGTGACGATACGAATACTTTTTCGCAAGTTGTTCGTGCTAAGGCTACAGATCTTTGAATCATTGTACTCGTAAGCTATGAGACTATGCCCAATAACTTCTCAAATATTAAAAATGTTATTTGCTCTTAAAGTATTTTATTTAATGTCGCTTTAAATTTTAAATATGAAATCTTACAAAATTATCTTTTTAGGTACTATTCCAAATAATTATAAAGTATTTTTGCTCAACTGCTTGAAGCCTTGATCAATGCGTATGCGTATATATTTGAATATTATTTTGAAACCTTCGTGGTCTTTCAGGCCGATTGCCTTGCCTTGCATAATTGAATTTAACAAGAACTTAATTACTGCTATCCTCCTCTCCTATAGATATATATTTATATAATTATGATGTTTCCCGTGAATTTAATAAATGCATTTTTACTTTTGTATTTATTTTTACTATTCTACATTTAAGCCGTTTAGCTTAATGTGTCATTATATGAAATGTCCTTCTATTTAAGTCTTCAATGTTGTTATTTGATTATTGTTATATGGTAGCACTTATAGCACTGATTGGCATCTGGTGATGGGGCTTAAAGCTGTTCTTGAACAGTGGATTATCTATCGGTGACGTACAATTGGCACAACACACACCAAATTACAAATAAAAAGGACTAAAATATTTATACGGAGATTGGCGATGGTGTCCATCCTTTGATATTTGTGTGGCTGAATGTACCTACTTTATTTTTCTGCATTTATAATTACTGTATACCTACACGGTATATGTATCACTGATACGAGTTTATTTTCCTTATGAATATGATTTTAAAGTCAGTAGTTGTAAATAAAATAAAAGACTGATTATTATTTTAAGTTATTCAAAATGCCGTGGAGTGCACAGACTAGATGATAAAATATGGATACGCCATTTAATATTTACTAAAATATTACGTACTGTAATATCCAAGTAAACTATATACTATATATCTTTTGCCTTGGGTTTTTCTATGTAAAATCGTACCAGACAAAGAAAAACTTCTAGAATTTTACAAGTTCATAATTTTTTGCATTGTTGTCTACTTCAATTTTCATGAATAAATCTTTAATAAAAACACTAAAGATTTATTGAATTTTCTATAATATCTGAACACTGTAGCACTCGATGTATCACTATTAGGCCTCGTACACATTCGTGGCGTATCAGTTTTATCCCGGGTCGTGACACGTGTGTAACAGCTTCCTAACCCGGCATGCTCTAAACACATGCGTTTTTGGTCCTTTAGGTTGCCCCACTCAGCGTCGTACGCGCTCACGTGCGAACAGTGAGTACTGCTTACCTAATATATTTTGTAGTATTATATTCGTGTCGTTTCTGCTACTTTACATTTATAAAATTAAACTATGTTTGCCATATACAGGCTGTATTTTGTTGTTGAAATAGTAGTTTTATTGTAGTTAAGTAAATTAGACGATAACTTACTGACTGGGTCTGGATAATTAAAAAGTAAAATTAAGATTCAAATAGTCGATTTTTTTATCAAAATTGTAGAAGTATTTAGATAATTAACTTGTAATTGACATTATATATTGGGACATATCAGTATAATATTTAATACAAGCCTGTCTGTGGGATTTTTATAAGCATAACAAGTGTAGCAGGAATGCATACGACGTTGCATGATTATATTAATCAGTGTTATTAGTAGTTATTGAAATTAATTTCAATGTTCCACTTATTATTTGATCAATATACGCACTGCACTTCACACTGATTTACCTATAATAAGCTTTATATTTGGGCTATTTGATGTGTAGTTAGTTGTGTGTTGTTTGTTTTATTTAATTATATATTATGACCACATATTATATTATTCAAGTATATTTTGATAAAGATTTTTTATTTATTGGCTTGGATCTAGATGTTAAGGTGAAGTCATATTTCACATTTTTTAAATACAACAATAAAGTAACAGTTGAGATGTGATTTTTTTATGAATATTTATATGTAATACTTAATATTTGTCTTCTTGTGAGTGTCCTAAACTCCTAACTGAAAGTATATATTTACCTTAAAATTCAAAATATTGGTCATAGCGTGTGCATAGGCTTGGTCCTGAGCCCTGCTTTTTAACGCCATACGCAATCTATCACGATCTATCTCCCCAAAACAGTGAGTCCGGTCGGCTGACGTGTCCGCTGTGCTCGGAGCGCAACTGGAAGCAGCTGGACAATGACCTCTGGCGGCTGGAGCAGTGGCTGCAGTTTGCCGAGGCTACGGATGACGCACGCACCGGCCCGCCCGAACAATACGATGCGCTCGAAGATGTTATACAGGTGTGTGTACAGGCCATCAACATTATAATACGATTTGGGTGTTTAAAAGGTATTTCGTTTTTAAAGTGATGAATTGTTTAAATAAAATATTCACAATCGTCTCTCAGGACCACCGTGAATTTCTTTTGGATCTGGACTCGCACAAATCGATCGTGGTATCACTGAACGTGGTGGGCACGCACGTGGCGGCGCACGCTCGCTCTGCGGGGGCGGCCGAGCGCGTGCGCGCGCGCCTGGCCGCCGCCAACGCGCGCTGGGACGAGGCCTGCCGCCGCGCGCACGACTGGCAGGCCGCGCTGCAGCGGGCGCTGCTGCACAACCGGCAGTTCCACGACATCGTGGTCGAGCTGGTGGCGCAGCTGGCGGCCGCCGAGCGCGCCGTGCGGGGCCGCGAGCCGCTGCGCCTCGGCCGCGCGGCCGCCGACCTGCAGCGCGACTTCCGCCGCTTCGCCGAGCTGCGCGACGAGCTGCGCCGCGCCGAGCCGCGCGTGCTGGCGCTGCACGAGGCGGCCGCGCTGCTGGCGCCCGGCGCGGCGCCGCACGCGCGCCTGTCGGAGCTGCGCCTGCGCCTGCAGTCGCTGCGCAAGCTGTGCTCGGTGTACGCGCTGAAGCTGGGCGCGGCGCTGGCGCGTCGCCCCGCGCCCGCCGGCAGCGCGCATGCGCTCGCCGCCGCCGCTGCCACGCTCGCACCACAGGTACGTCATCAAACACTACTAACTATAACGGCTCCAACACACCCGTGCCACATTATATTAAACGTTAATCACTATGAGTACCATATACATAAAACTAAAGTGCCTATCGAATATACCTACGAAAATAAGAAAATAAATTATTATTAACAACTGACAACAATCCAACTAAAGTGCTAGTCACAAGTAACAGATACGACCACTAACAAAATATTTTTAGTGAGTACTATGTCGTGTAATAGAGTCGACAATATAATATTATAATTATTAAGTATGTAATATCAAACATTGTAACATTTATTTTGCCTTACACCATGCTTCACCCTGCCGCGAGCACAGTAAGAGGCAGACACAGCTTTGATTTTATTTAGAACACAAAATATAAAGTTTACTGACAACTCCCTACGAACATAGAAACCAATCCGAATAGTAATTGTTTAAACAATTCCAAGATAGTTGTATACATTTTGGAAAGCAAAGACTACACTGATTGTCCTCTAACAATTTTACTTAAATTAAAAATTACAATAGAAAAATAAGGTTTATAAAGATAATTTAGATAGATTACATTCTCAGTATGTCAGTGCAGCATTTGCTTTATACTGTAGGTTACCTACCACGTTGTAGTCGCTTTGCACCGTATGTTGACGTATTTTGTCATTCGTAGCTAATGGAGGAGGACGAGGAAGAGTTGTCGAGCTTGCAACTGCCGCCGCTCGACGAGACACAGTAAGTACACCGCGTAGTTAAGAAAAAGTAGCAGCAATACACTTTGTCTATACTAAAAATTAAATTTCAAAGAATTTTGGAACAACAGCGCGTACAGGAAACAAATAAAAGTCTGGAATTAACAGATTACAATTTACCTATTACATAAATCAGAAATAATGCATTCGAACTTAACCTTTTTATCAGAATCAATTATTACTAATTAGGAATAGGCAATAATTTATCCAATTGTTTTGTAAAGAAAAAGTGTATTTTCTGTTGCGAAACTAAAGTTTGTGCGCTTGAACACCTCTTATTTTGCATAACGTTTTCATGACTTAGCTTTTTCATTTATTATTATTCCCTTTTTTATTTATTTCTTTCCTAATTTTCAATATTATTTCACTCACTCCCATCTTTCCGGCTGGCCCACCACCTGAATTTTAACCACCAGAAAATCATTTTGTTTGAAGCTGTCTTTTCTCTGAACTTTTGACCCGAAATATCGAGGACGAAAATATAATTTATTTCTCTGAAAAGACAAAAATGTCATCACTTTCGGCTCCCAGACTGAAAACTAAGGCAAAAAATTGTGGCTACAAAGAACCAACAATTATCTGGTAAAAAACCCATAAAATTCCTAGATCAAAAATCAATAATTTTTACCTTCGGACCAAACTTTCAAAAATTCCGCTAAAAATTGTTTTAAAATGACTCCGGGGACCAAAAATTCTATACATTCTGGCTCAAAAGGTAAAAAAATTATAATATGCCCCCGACTCGAAGGACCCTGATAATATAATTTCCGACTCGAAAGACCACACTTTCAAGAAATATTCAAATACTAAATTAAACATTTCTGGTTTCAAGGACCAAACATCCTAAAATTATGTACCTTCGGCTCCAAATGTCTAAAAAATATATTTTCGGCTTTATGGATCAACCGTAATTTATCTTCCAATTCAAAGGACCAAACTTACAAAAACTTTACGACTCGAAGGATCAAGTCAAACATTTACATCTGGCTCCAAGGACCAAACATTCTAAAATTATTTACGTTCGGCCCCAAGGACCAAATGTCTAAAAATTATACTTTCGGCTCAAAGGACCAAACATCAAATTCTATACTTGCGCAAAGAACTAAGTCTAAAAATGTATAATAAAATGTTTGATTCGTTATCTCCACAGACCGGTAGTGGATGAAGAGGAGAGCGAGAGCGAGGAGGGCGCGCTGTTCGGCGGCATGGGGCGCGGGCTGCGCTTCGTGTGCCGCGTGGCGCGCGCGTCGCTGCCCTTCCAGGCGCTGCTGCTGCTGCTGCTGGGCGCCGCCGCGCTGGCGCCGCACGCCGCGCCCGGCTGCCGCGCGCGCGCGCCCGGCCTCGAGCCCGTGCTGCGCTACCCCGACGGGCCGCCGCCGCTCTGAGGCCCGCCCCGCCAAGCGCCCCGCCGCCCGAACCACCCCGACTAATATCGAACGTTATTTATCATGAAAATCCCTCCTAATATTTTCGACCGGGGTGCTGAAGGTTGTGGCGCGCGATCGACGAACACATTCCATCGAGCCGCCCGGCGCCGACATAATGTATCATTCGCATCAGCGCTACGTTACTTAATTATTAGCTAGTAAGGACTGTTTATAAAACGTCGAAAATAAAGCCTTTGCATTGATTCAAATTGTACTTTTATTTACATACTGCAATTATGTACACATTCTATTAAACAATTATTATGAAAACAGTACATTCACATATAAATCTGTCCATTTGTCACTATAAAAAGCCTAAACAACAGTAGGTACTTTTGGAGATTAACTACTTAAATAATCTTAACACTGATAATAATTATTGTAAGCGTACCTACTTATATTTTCTCTAATAGGCACAACTTCACAGTTCTGAAGTAAAAGCCCCTCATTATTTTAGCGTCAAACACACGAGTTAATATTAAAATCACACACACACACAATGAATATCTGACTATCTGACTACACTTGAATATCTGACTCGCCTGCAACAAAAATAAGAAATTTTAGGAAGTGTCTTAAGTCCCCTTCGGTCTCGTGCAGTTGTCCCCTGCACGGTATCCATAATAATTTATCAGTGATGAGAAAAAAATATATAGATAGATAGAAAAATATATAAAAACAGAAATATATAAATATAATTATAAAAAGTGGGACAAGCCATTCTCCAAACGTTCATAGCATCAGCCAGAAACGATACTTCAAAATCAACCAGAGAAGATCCTAAGATATCTCTGACTAACTTTTCGGTACTGTGGACTGAAGATATGAACGCGGATAAACTGATACTAGAAATGTTGCGGATACCGAGGCCACCCAAACGAATGGGGAGCGTGGCTTGTAACTAAGCTCAGTCATCCAGAGCCACATTTAAAATAGAAGAAATATAAATAAATATATCTTTATTTATATTTTTAGAAATAAAATTTAGATGTTATATGGATAGCAAGCAGCATTACAGACGGAAGGAGTTCTTGGGTAGATACTTTTTTATGCACTGTAATCCATTGTAACCCACTCACGCAGAACATTTGACATTAAGATTAGATTAGAACTTTGGATGACAAAAGAGGTAACTAATAACGACTCACTAGGACAGGTAGGGGTAGCTGGTCTTGGCGCGGATGTAGCGGTGCGTCCGGCGGTGCGAGCGGCGGTGTGCCCAGCCGGCGCAGTAGCTGCTGCCCGCGCCCGCGCCGCCGCCGCCCGTCCCGCCGCCCGCGCCCACGCTCGTGCTCGACCAACCCATCAAGTCCTCCCTGCTTGAACTGGTACGCTGCCGGATAAACAAAAAAGCACTCATTCCCAAACATAGCTACAGTACGCGAGAGTAATGCCTCTGGTATTGGTAACGACAATATTTATGCTGCGATTACCCCTTATCATAACACAAGCAATAAGACTGTTTACCTCGTAAATTATATACAAAATAGAAGTAGTTAATACCGGAGATACTATGAAGGCCTGAGTGTCACAGAGAAATTTTATCTTGCAACTCTCATTAATACGACCACATAACAAACCATCACGCCCGTACTGCCAGAAAATTAGGCAGAGGTGTACTAATGTTGTATAGCCACAGTTCGCCGGCAAGCACGCCATGAATAATAAAATATATATAATAATAAAATCACTGTTATTTAACAAGGCTGACGAAAACAATTGCTATAATAAAACGCTGTGTTTATACAACTGTACAAACAATATTAACATAGAAAGTCATAATTAAATGTTGCAGCTGGTGTCCTCGTAATACGTAATATCAAAGATTCACCTTGACTAATGTGTAAAGCTATAAAACCCAAAGATCAAGAAAGATGGACTCGGAGAAAAATGCAGTCGGAGGAAATAGGTCTTTGGAATTTAGGAGATTAGATAGGTGATTGGTCATCTTGGTTACCATAATTATCAGTCCCGTTATTAAAGTCTGGAAATTTGGAATTAAAAAACACATTTGGACCTCCAGCGAGAAGATCAGACGACCTGGTAAAGGTAGCTGGAAGTCATTTGTGGAAGGTGTACCGGTCCTTGTGGAAGTCATTGGGAGGTCTTTGTTCAGCAGAGGACCTCTTCTGGCTTATAGGTACCTATTATAATGACGATAGTGAGACTTGGATAGCTGGTGAAGTAGTTACCTGTGCGGGGGGCTGCACGGTAAGTTTTCCAAATATGACACCGCGGCCCGCGCCCGCGCAATCCCCGCGCAACACTGCCTCGCGCGCGCTCGTGCGCAACAACTGCGTCAGCACCACTATCAGGATCTACAATTTTATAATTGTATTTATAAAAAATGTAGCATGTAGAGATTCAAGATATTTTTCTTCACCGTTTAAGTGAAGCGCGAAGTGATACGCGCTTAAACGGTGAAGGAAAACATCTTAAGGAAACCTGCATGCCTGAGAGATTTTCTCGACGGCGTGTGAAGTCTGCCAACCCGCACTAGGCCAGCGTGGTGGACTATAGCCTAATCCCTCTCATTGAGAGTAGACCCGTGCCCAGCAGTGGGACAGTATAATGGGTTGTTTATGTTATGTATTATGTTTAAGTCATTGATAATGCATACGCCGAAAAGTTGAAAATGCTTGCATTGGATCGACTGTTTTTACATTGATGATGACGATAAGTGCGACAGTAAATGGGATGATTTATTTATTTATTCATTGTTGGAAACCAACAGCTATATATACAAAATTAACAATTAGCCTATGCTACATTAAGCCAATTACAACTTTTCACGGATAGTGATAGAATAACTGTGTAGAAATCTTAACGAACACGTGTAGACACAAAATACAAAGCGATTAATAGAATTAACAATAATGTTTTTCAATGTAATAACTAACGATACTATGGAGTTAATGGAAGAAGTCTAAGTTTAAACGATTACGTGCCACAACACTAGTAGTAGTGAATGGGTCAAATGAAAACTCATTACATAGTTTATTAAAGATTTTGCTCGCTCGCACTATAAATGAATGATGACGATCATCATCCCATTTACTGTCGCACTTCTGAGCACAGATACTCCTCTCCTCAGATTGAAAAGGGTTAAGCTATAGCCCACCACGCTAGCCTACTACGGCATCTTTAATGTTTGTAAATTAATGCGGCTACGCTGCATTCGAGCTCTTCTTGTCAAAGATAGTGACAGAAATTTCTATGACGATCACAGTTTATTAATGTAACAAGTAGGTATACCTGGAATAAAAACACGAGCATGTTGAAGCACTGCAGCGCGAGCAGGGCGCGCGTGAGCGGCGCGCGCACGGCCTCCACGCAGCCGCGCGTGTGCAGCGACGCCGACAACAGTGGAGACCCCTCCGACCACACCTCGCGCCACTCCGACTGCACAGTACACAGGCTCAACATATTTCACCGTTTGGGTACAGGTTAGAATATTGTTCTTCACTGCCATTCAGATAGGCACCTCGTGAGAGGCGAGAAGATATCCGACTTCCTCGGTAGCAAGATCTCTTGGGGTCTGACTGGCTGGCGACCACCCTTACGTCGGATTCTGTTGTAAAACACCTTGATGTGTTTCGAATTTTGCGATTGAGAGCCAGTTCTCCCTCGGTTACTGCGGCTCTGGCAGTCTGTGGGGCTCTTAAGGCTCGGCAACACATCAGCAACTCTTCTGGTCTAACAGGTGACCATGGGTGACGATGACTACTTACAACCAGGTGGCTCGTCAAAGCTTTTGCCGACTTGATCAATAAAAAAAACGCATTAGGGCTCCAGGGGACAATCGCAATAGATTTTGCATTGTGACTTGACAAGCTGTTCACACGTTATAATGTTAGATAACGTCGGTGATCAGGGAAAACCTAACCTAAACTAACATTTGACAAAATCTCCTGAAAAAATATTGTGAAGCTTTAACTCTACTGGGCCAAATATTCAACCGCTACTCAATTTTAAGATGGCGTGTAAGTTAAAACTACGCTGATCAATCTGTAAGATTAAGCACCACTAGCCGCGACCGATCTATGGATGGGTGCACATTCTTAACAAATCGACAACCTTTGCCTCGGAAAACACGTATAGCAAAAGATCCCGGTTAATTCTTTCAAGAGCTATAATCCCCCCCCCCCTTTCGGTGTTCCACGCACAATTGAACTTTATCAGATCGTGTTACCTGTTGTAGGGGATCATGATAGCAGGGTGCAAGGACACGCGGCGTGCAGCATGAATACGGAGACACGGGCGGCAGCACCTTGCCGTCTGCTCCCGCTAATCTAGAGCATAATGTACGGAGATAATTTTGCACATAAGAGTCAGTTCCCCTTGATTGCTGCGGCTCTGGCAAGCTGCATTCCGTAGGGGCGTTTAAGGGTCTGCAACGCATCAGCAACTCCTCTGGTGTTGCTGGTGTCCATGGGCGGCGATGAGTACTTACCACAGGACGGCTCGTCAGCTCGTTTGCTGACATAATCAAGAAAAAAAGATAACATACCATCACGCCTTTATTCCCCGAAGGGTTAGGCAGAGGCGTACTAATCCCACACCCACAGTTCGCCGGTATGTTTAGGTCCCATGTAATAGGGGGCGAGCCTATTGCCATTAATCAGGCACAAATCCAGACTCCGAGCTGCTACTGAGAATTTCATAGAAAAACTCAATAACACTTTGCTCGACCTGGGGATCGAACCCAGGACCTCTAGGGTAGCAGTCGCGCTTGGGACCACTAGACTACTGAGGCAGTCAGAAAAAAGATAATAATGATAAAGTAAGAGTATTGACACCACATAGGCAGCTGAAAATTCCAAGCCTCTCCGGTGACGCATGCTGGGAAGATACTGGCAAAATCGTGTATACCTACTTCCCTTTTAAATATATGTAAATTTTATGTATATACCTATATAATTATGTCGTACATTGCTGTAATTTTTGTACGTTTTATTTTAACCCCTTTATTCAAACAAATATCAAACGTCTTATAAACTTCTTATAGCTATAATACGTTTTTTTCTTCTTTTCCCTGTTACAGAATATTACGTGTCAAAAGAAGACAAAATACATACTTAGCTACATATAAGAAGTTTATAAGACGTTTTATATTTTTATAAAGAAGCGGGTAAGAGTTTAGTTTCATCTTATAATTAATGTACCTATTATGACCACCTACCTATCGCTTTCCCTTTTCTCGAGAAGTCCATCCAAAGTTCTTTGTAGCAGTTTACAAGTTATAAACCCGTTTTATGATTTATAACTTGTAAGCTTAATTACCTTTTTGTGTTTTTTTTTTGCATTTTCCATGCTAAGATTATTAAGTTATTTTTTTAGCAAAGGAAAAAACTCAATCGCGGGCAGGATTCGAACCTGCGTCTTCTGGTTTGATATACCAGACGCTCTGACCTCTAAGCCACCGCGAACCCTACCCGCATGATTGAAATTTTGCCTTCACATTCTGAATTTACGTCTTAAGGTGACGTTGATGATATCTATGAGAGGCAAGTTACCTTACTTCTCAACCGACACGACTTACTTTACAGTTGGTTCAGTGTTGTACGATGCCACCTTACGTGAAGACAAAATTTCAATCATGCGGGTAGGGTTTTAGGGTTTTTTTTGGTGTGCAATAAAGTAGGTATATTCTATCTATTTATTTACATAAAATCCAACAAAACCCAGCACACACTGACTCACACTGTAAATAATCCGCCTAGCTTGCTAGCACCAACATAATATGTTTGATCCGCTTCAAACAGTTAATTTTGCTGTGTTCCATGGTGTTTATGTGAGAAAAGGAATTTACTAGAATTGAGTACTCCATCTTAACCCTGTTTATGCTTGAAATGCGTCGCATTTTGAAGAATAGAAACGGAGAAGTTACCTGTCCACTCCGCCTGAAACGATCTACTTATGGAATAAGTTTCCTAATTTAGCCGTCTTTTCTTTTCGTGTCAACAGGTAAATAATTTTTGAGTAATGTGAATTCGACTCATTGGCATTAGGCATGACCGCGTAGAGATCGTCCCTGGAGCAGTTAATTTATACGTAGTAGGAATTTTTTTGGGAAACAAATTGGACTGAACCATTTAAATAAAAATGATGGACAAACTTACTTCATCACCAGGTCTGAGCCCTCGTTGAGGAAGTCCATATTGATCCAGGGTATCTCGTGCCAATCGGATGGCTTGTCTGCCCCACAGCAACTGAGCTCCACCTGATTTATTAAAAGTATCGATAAATAGAAGAATACTGAAAAGGGGTGAATGAGTGAAAGGTAATAGTGAAGGGTCGAAGAAAAAGTATCGAGCAAAAATAACTGTACGGAATTGGATGCGGTCTTCACAGATGTATTGACGAAATTCAATCTAAAGCATGTTTCTTAACGCCATCTAGAAGCCAAGTTATATCAAAGTTAAATAATACCTGCATTGTGTCCATGAGAGCTTTCCACGTAGGTTCCGTCAAGTACTGAGAGATGCCGATACGTAATGAAGACGATAGCTCCTTCATCAACGCCTGGAAACATTTTGTGCATTACTGCATACATCAGATACTGTAACCACTAATGAAGTGGCAAAAGTAGGCCACAACAGTAAGACGCAGCACTCTGCCGAGCGCACCAATTTTTGCAAGATCTGTACGGCTAAAAAGGCAACTTTTCACGAATCATAATAATGTTTCATTCACGCCTGTATTCACCCAAGGGAGAGGCAGAGGTGTTCTAATACACCCACAGTTCCAGCGAACTATATAATACATGGGACCTAAACATAGTGGCGTAAGTTTAGATCCCATGTAATAAGGAGCGAATCTATTGTTACTAACCGCTCGCTTAATTGAATTTGTGCTCACAAATCCAAAATCCGAACTACGACTGAGAATTTCATAGAAAAACTAGTAACACTTTGCTCGACGTGGGAATCGAATCCAGCACCTCTAGCATATCGCATTTATGACCATTAGACTAATGTTTCACATAAAAAAATGCTATGAAACTGCTATGCGTTCTAAATATAGGTACTTTCATTTCAAAGGACTTGCTTAATCTGACCCGATGAATCATAGTATGAATCACATCATTTAGAAACTTACTATGAATCTACTATGGGTTCTATAAAAATTGAATGTTAGATTAGAAGTAATTTTTTCTCCAAGTTGAGTCTTCCTCGATAGATATAATCTGGGTGTCTTTAAATCAGTTTCTTTTAGGCAAGCGCGCTCCATCGTAAATCACAGTGTCGCTTAACATCAGGTGAAGTGGCGGTCAGGCAAGCGTAAGCTTACCAAAAACAAAAAAAGAATAGTTATACTACTGCCCTACTATATGTAATGAAGTTCAGAGTCGGCACGAGAGATAAGATACATCACAAATCAACAATACCTTCAAGGTGCCCCTACAGGCTGCGTACACCAGCATCCCGTTAGCGGCGACCATGGTCCCGGTGACCAGCCACACGCTGCTGACGAGGGTTGCGCGCTTCCAGTGCGGACACTTTAGGAGCAAGGCTATAAGGCGCAGCCCGCCTGTGTAGTGCAGCTTCATGCCGTACGCTTGGAACAGTATCAAGCCGTAGAGAAGTAGGACAGTTACCTGGAATGTAAAACATAAGGCCTACGCAGACCGGGACGGAATGGCAGAAGATTTTGCCACCGGTCAGCGCACACTAGCTACTTAGATACTGTAGCATTCCGACGGTCTACCAAAACATCCCGCGGCGCGGCGGCGTGCCGTGGCATATCTACCGCAGTGCGCTGCGGCATCCCCTCACGGGTACCCGGTGTCTTGAATCGGTTTCTTCTAGGCAAACGCGCTCCATAGTGGATCGTAGTGTCGCTTAACATCAGGCGAACTGGCAGTCAAGTAGGTACTTAAGTGTAAGCCTACCAATAATTAAAAAAAACCAGGGTTATCATACCGCGTGTTATGTGTTATGCTTAAAATGTATTCAGGCGTACCGTCGCGATGCGCGTAATTAAGGTATACCTATTAAAATGCGGGTAGTCATAAAATCTTACCAGTCAAGCACTCATGCCTTTCTTACCTTATGGATGTGCTTGAGCAGCAGCATGACCCTGAGGCTAGTGTTGTAGCAGAAGATGACCATGCACAGCGACACCACGAGCTGGGCGATCAGCAGCGCGCGCAGCACCCCCGCCAGCCGCGCGCGCCCGTCTCTACTGAACGTGAACACGCCCCACGCCATCCAACATTTTGTTGGAGCATACTAGCTGCCTCTGTCACAAAAATACAGAAAAATATTGTATAGTAGGTAGGAGCGTACAAAAAATGATGATGACATATTTTTCTCCATAAGACCCACTATTTGGAACTGGGTACCTACTTACCTGTTTTTTACAATTTTAATCTGCCTGTAACAATGATCTATTTGAAATAAAACATTTCACTTCTCGAGTATTATGACATCATTTGTATCCACCTCCATACAAATACAGAATAACGACCACTACCCACACTGGTATTATCTAGTTTAAAAAATTTAAATATTGACATGTAAACAAATATGTATTTTTTTTAATATTTTTACAATATATTTTTATCTACCGCACCCCACTTTCTGAGAATCGCCTGAGGGTATTTCTAGAGGGGCCAATTAAAAGGATCTAATATTGTTAAAAAAAAATATAAGTTGCAACCTACAACCCATTTAGGATTTCTTTTGCAACATGATGACACTTATTTCACTTGCACAAAGATAAATCTCAAACCTAAAACAACATTAAGCCATACGATTAATTGCTCCGAGCGGAAATCGAAAAAGTACAACTAGGTATTTACATTGCTAATAGGGTATTAAACTCATTTTTGAAGTGTCTCAATTCGATTTTTTTTTTGCAGATACGACAGTTTCAAACTTCGCGCTTAAATTTGACAAAAAAAAATACGAAAACGCTGGCCCTATCGGACGCCATACTGCTCTGTGGTTATGACGTCAGTTGGCTGTGTAAACATATTTATTCTTGGTAAATTAGTGTCTCCCTTTGCGAGCCGTCTTCCATGGTATTATTTCAATAAAAATTACATTGGTTACGAAAATAATATAAGTACAAAGCCTTTATACGCTGATCAGATGACACTTTTTCGTTTAGTTTACGCAGCCGTAAGACGTAGGTATTATCATGCCGTACTATTTTTCATAGTGTTCTAAAACAGATAAAAAAAACTGAAAACTTTGAATTGAATTTTAAAATGTAATGTTCAACCATTATTACCTACCCAAAAGGCTGGAACTGTATATTTGTATTCAAGAAAATAATTGTAGTAGTATTATATGAATATTATACCTACCTTAATGATAGAATATTTATCATGATGAAAAGAATTACTTAGACTTATTTCATTATTTATTTGTGTACCGAAATCCAATACTTACCATGAAAACAATATCCTTAAAGTGATATTGACTGATCTGCTCTGCATCGACTTGCGACCGCGACTACTAACTAAATTAGTAATTACTAATCTCTATAATCGAGATATCTCGAGACATCTTCATAAACGAATGATTTCATTAGTATATCTCATAATCGCCCACCGCTAATTGTCAATAATCACAGACTCATTAGTCTAGTGGTCCCAAGCGCGACTGCTACGCTAGAGGTCGTGGGTTTGATCCCCAGGTCGAGCAATGGTATTGGGTTTTTCTGTGAAAATCTCAGTAGCAGCTCGGAGTCTGGATTTGCGCCCGGTTAATGTATGTAAACCTACCGGCGAACTGTGGGTGTACATTAAGTACGCCTCTACCTAAGCCCTCAGGGAATACAGGCGTGATGGTATAGTATGTCAATAATCACCTGTGAAATAACATTACACTGTAATCACAAATTCGCGTGCCAACTTTGGTGATAAGTAGGTAGGTACTTAGAACAAAATCCCACGGTCTATCTTGACCGATGCTCTCGCAGTTCTGCACACAACAAATCGCGCTTCAAAATATCACACGAATATAAACTAAAATAAACTAACTAAATATTACTTAGAACTTCAAAGAAACTGTTAATGTAAACTTGACTTCATAAACCTAATAAAGCATGATAAGTTTAAATTTAACGATTTTTCACAACAATTCGGGGCAGGTAAATGACAACAGACATGCGTCACGGTGACATCTGTCAATATAGACCATAGACTTTTTTAGTTTTCAAAAAGGCAAATAAATCGAGGTTAGTTGTGAAAATACAAGTCTATGAAAACTTAAACTATTTATCTACACCAACTCCACTTGGAAATGCACTTTGGAAAAACTGTAGGGAATGTATACCTATATTGAGCCTATGATGTAGATAAGTAAACCTCATGAATTAACTTCATTGATTCTGTGCAAGACCAGGGCCCAAGTCCACTATTTTATTGTGTCTAAATCGCCATTCAATTACTAAAAAATTGTTGATTGCTTTGCCTTCAAAAACTATCATTACGTCATTTAGTCAAAGTCAAATCTTTTGAATTGTCAAAACGAGTGCCACTGGACGACTATTCTAATACAATTGGTTTGAAAACATCTGCCCCTCTAGACCCCTAACTTAAAAAAAATTCAATGAGAAGAATATACATGTAGGTACATTTACACCAATAGAAAACAACCCAACACCCCCTAAACCATCCCTAAATACACTCAACACAGAGCATTGTTACCAAGCAAAGTTTAATCAATATTGTATTTCGAACTCTTTACACTCATCAAAGCTGCTTGCTATAAAACCTCAATAAATAAAATACATGCAAAACAAAACAAATATCAGAAAAGGCGGGAACATTTCAAAATTTATGTCATTCTATTGTTTTCTTCGGAAAACATAGATTGTCAATGAATTGAAATATAATAAGTTTCTCATTAATTATTGTCTCAATTAAGTCATTTTTAGTTTAATTAGTGTAGTTTGGTGATTAACGCCAATATGGCGGCAGCTGGAGACACAAAGAAAAAGCGTCCTAAAATCGCTTGGAGCGACGACTTAAGTCATGACTCGGAAGAAGACAGAGGTACGTACCAAATATTTTTTTTATTTAGTATCTGATCTTGTAGTTGCAAGCTTCATGTAACGATTAGCATTAATAATATAATTAAGTAGGTACTAGGTACCTATGTACTACTTTTCTAGATATCTATTTTCTTTCAAAAGAAGTCCCTGAATTTCTTTCTTTCACATTACAGAACGTGAGCGCCTCCTTCAGCTGGAAAAGGAGCTGGCTGAAACTCCTGTTAAACCAATATACGAGCCCGAAGAGATAAAGAAACTGGTGGGTTATATTATGAAGATGACCACTCTCTACGACCTTCGCGAACACGACTGGACAGACGACGCTAAGCAAGCCATCGAAGAATGGTTCCTGGAGCCGAAGAACTTAGTCCTCTCCGTATACTTCAAAGGAGATAAGTTGAAAGCCAGCAGCGATATTCCTACCTCCCCTGTTTACGATTTGACCTACTTCATAAGACCTCCGGACTTCATTTTCAAGGCTGAAACGTTTCATGATGACATTATATTCGGGACGTTCGTTTATTCTATAGAAGCTAATGTGATTAACATGCTGGAGAATGTGTATGCTCCTTATTTCTTTGCGGTAAATACGTGGCCTGACAGTAAGTATCGAAATATTGGTATAATTTACGAATTTATTTTGAACTGCCTCATTAGCCTAGTAGTCCTTAGCGCGAGTGCTACGTTATAGCTCCTGGGTTCGATTCCCATGTCGAGCAGTGTCATTGGGTTTTTCTATGAAATTCTCATTAGCAGCTCGGAGTTTGGAATTTGTGCCTGGTTAATGGCAATAGGCTTGCACCTAATTACATGGTACGTAAATATGTATATCGGTGAACTGTGGGTGTACATTAGTCCTTACAGCTCTGCCTAACCCTTCGGGGAATACAGGCGTGATGGTACGGTATGCGCCAAATATAATAAATTGCTAACATCGTTACACTTGTCAGCCTTATAAATAAGCAATTAATTTAACCCAGGAAAATCTTTCCATAATCAAATATTAAAAACACATGTTGCTAAAAACCATTCCCCCTATTACTTACACAGGACCTAAACATATTGGCGAACTGAAATAGATCGTAACAACCAAAGCCGCCAAATAGTTCACAACACGTCTTTGTTACAGTTGGAAAAAAGTCTTGTTGCAAACTCATCGCTGGATAATATTTACTTAATTTTTAATTTATTTTAAAAAGATAGGTATCACTGGCAGTATAGACTAAGCCTTGTGTCGCGCCTCGCGACATCTCGGCCTCGACTTTACTTACACCCAAAATTGATTTTTTTAAAGCTTATTTGCAATGTGGATCGCACACATTACTTTCTTGTTAACCCCTCGTTAACTAAATGCTTGTGTTACGAGTGGGTTCACGTCGATAGTGCAATGGGTGGGTTTCGAACCAGCAACCACATGATCGCAAGTCCGACGTATAATATCTGTGGATCATTCAAATGTTTTTCTCGAGCGGCAATCAAACCCACGACACTCAGCGTAACATAATTATGTACGCCAAAAGTCCGGTCATATTATGACTATCGTTCTAAAATTCCTCAAGACCTAAACACACAATTATTTTTTAAATTAACAATAACATTACATAAAAAAGTAAAATCAGAACTTTAGCGATAAAATGGTTCCTTTCAGGTGTCAAAAGCGAGTTCTGCACTCACATCCACACATTTCTTGCTAAGCTAACCGATATGTACTACAAGATGTTAGGCTTAACTGTCTTATACATACCCCGAGAGGGACAAAACTTGTCTTTTGAGAAGGCCAGTGCTGATCGAGAGCTGGTTAAGAGGCTCGAAGGTGTTGTGGTCTACTGGACCCATCAGATTAAGTCATGTTTAGAAGATCAGGCGTTCGTGGCCTCGCAAAAAGAGCTACTGTGTCCTAGTGACGAATATGACTTCTGGATTTATCGACGTAAGTCAATTTTAGTAGCTAATTCAAAAATATAGTTAGAGCCCCCTTGAATTTACCGAATTGTTGTATCCACCTTGGATCATAAAGGAGCATTTAAAGCATAAATTAACTATAATTTTACCTATTTCACAGATGAAAACCTCAATGCTTTACTTCACCAACTAAAAAATCCAGCAGTGAAGCACATTACCAAGATCCTGGTCACCACCCACTCTACATTCATACATCAGTTCCAATCCCTTTGCGAGGAAATCGTCCAAAAGATCGGCGAGGCGACCTCCAATATAGAGTACTTGCAGATCATCAAGCAACCTTGCGCTGTCCTGGAATGCGTAGTGGACCCCGACGAGATAGCCAAACATATACCTCAAATAATAAACTTGTTTAGGTTCATATGGATGGAGTCTCCTACATATAACTCCGAGACGCGGATCACGAATTTGTTCAAAGCCTTGAGTAATCAAATTATAATTTTATGCCGAAACTATATCAAGCTGGATGAACTATTCGATGGTCATACCATTAAGGCATTAGGAGAATTCAGCAAATGTATAGACTGCTGCAAGAAGTACAGGGAGATTTACGACGTTATGGCAGAGGCCCATAATGAAGTGAACCCTGGAAGCTGGGAGTTAGATACAGGGTCCATCTTCAATTACATCGACTCATTCATACAAAGGTGCTTCGATATGCTCGATGTCTGTAACTGCATGATCATTTTCGGGAGGTAAGTGCAGACAGACCTACTATCTACGTATAATGAAAAATATCTTGTGGGCCCTATTTAACAATGATCGTATCATGATCTACATTCTCTACTAATTATTCTAATGTGAAAATAGCATAATAGGTATGTACCTATTATGCTATATTCACAGAGCACCAAACTGGCAGTCTGAAAATTTCTCGAAAATCATTACCCTTCCTTTTTCGTAGTCGGGTAATAAAGCGTGCCCAACATACGCGCGCGAAGTATTTGTACCTATATTATTAGGTAGGTACTTCGTAAGCCAGTACATAAAAAAATGTCTTACATAATAGGCTATTATGTAAGATAGTTTAAGTATTCCTAATAATTTTTCTTCGCGTCGCTCTTTCTTTAGCGTTCGATTTTCTATTTCTCTGTTCCAATGACCACTCTACCTTAAGATCAAAGGATGAGGTTTTATTGTCAAATAACTGGTTATAATACATGCAACACCTCTACTTATTATGGAGCTCCGTGTCGTCGCCCGTGGTCGCCGCATCCGCAGTCACGTCTCCGGGCACTGGTGTTGCTGTTGTTGTTGTTTTTCATCATGTCGTGCACAGATGCGGCGTCGCAGAGCATCTCGCTGATGGTCACGTGCGTCACAGACAGCATGTCTACGCTAAACTACACTCAGTCACTCTTTTGATAATTACCAGGATTGACGAGCTAGAAGTAGTAAAAAAACCGTGCTTCGGTGGTGCTCGGGGAGACCAGTTCGAAGCTAAGTGCGAGAAGATTGAGCGCATGTTCTTCGCAGCGCTGCTCGACGTGAAGGGAGTTGGTAACACTATCCTGGACGTGCAGGCTCCCTCTTGGTACGACGACATACTCGCTTTTAGGAGCGTCATTAAGGATATCGAGGTGAGATAATAAATTGAGGCGAAGGTAATAAGTTGAGCGTCAAATGTAACAACTGTTTCATCATCTATCGCCTATTTATTGTCGTACTGCTTGGTATATGCTCGGCATTGGATTTGACTATAGACTTACTACTTGAAATTCTAAAAAAAATAATTTTAATTGGCTAATAAAGTTCCAAGATATATATGCATTGCAAGTTTTGGGGGGGGGGGGGTGAGAGGGGAAGCTTTGCCCCTTTCCCGCAAAACGAGTGTTAGTATAAGATTTGTATGGCACAATGCGTTGTGACGTCACAATTCTATATAGTGCGTTCTCTGTCTAGCATAAATTTAGAATGCTTATAACTTCCATAAATTTGAATTGATTTTAGTTTGTTTTTGTTGATGGGCTCTAATAATTTATGATAAACATTTTCATGAGGACATTTTGTACTACTAATGCCATTCTCTGCGCAGATAATAATAGAGAACTTAGTAGACACGGTATTTGAAGGCGTCAACCACGTGGAAGAGGCGGTCGTCGCTCTCTTCTCGCTCAACAACTACTCCAAAAGAAAGAACCTCAAACGAGTGTTCAAAAGGAAGACTGCTGAGGTAAGCTTCGACAAACAAAATACCTCAAACATCCATTTAAAAAAAGACTTTGTTACTGTACATATTTATCGAGATAAAATCCGTAAACCGATTTTATTTTAATATGTCCAATATTCGCGTGAGTCTCAGAACTCAATACAAACTAAGTAATTCAATTGTAGTACAGTCGTAAAGACATGCTTTTTGTCGACCTTATCCGTAACGTAGCTTATGGAATGGTTTAATTTAAATGCATTTATGTATCTCACCTCTCCGTTATCACATTTTTTTTTTGTTTGTTGCGATACCCTGGCTACAGATGAGATTTACAATTGAATCATGCAATTAATTAAGCAATCGAACCTCAAACCTGGATCAAAGCTGCTCATCAGCTTAATAAAAGACATAAGGTACAGAGTATACTTGAGCATGCTAATCTGTCTCGTATCTCTATGAATATGGAGAGACAAAATTGTACCTATAAGCCAAAAAAGGTATGCAATTCTTAAAATCCTATTAGCTGGGCTAAAAAGGTCACTTTCATGAATCTTAGTACCTATTATACACATTCAAAAATGGTCGAGGAGTTATCATAGGTTCATCAAGAAAAACAGCTCAAGTACTAGGTACCACGTAATGCAGGTTTTTTGGTTGCAACCCAAGAATGCTAATATGATGCAAACTACTGCATGCAACGCAATGTTCAGGTGTGGGCGATGTTCAGCGAGGAGGTACAGGAGTCGAAGAAGGACATGGTGTCTACACGCAGTCACTACCCGGCCGACATGCCCTCGTTCGCGGGCAGGGCCGCCGTACTCAAGATGAGGAAAAACAGGCTGATGTATCTCAAGAAGGTAACTTTGTTTCATATATGTTACTGTGAATAAAGTAGGAAATGTGATGTAGGTTTAGGCGGCTATAGAAATAATTATTCTTGCAATAGGGAGCAACGCTGTGGCGCGAAGGTCATCAAAAACATATCTACAATTAACGGACACACACAAAGTACCTACACCCAGCCTCGAAACAATAACATTCATGGAATACACAAGTATTTGCCTCAGTTAGAAATCGAATCCACGACACGCGGAATAACGGTAGCGGTCCCAACTGTTATAGTTAAAATATAACTCTAGTTTAACGTTTACAAGTTTTTAATGTGACGTGTGTGCAACGCTGGAATGAAGTATGGAGCGAGGGCTATCTTCTGTATTTATACCTATAGTAAAATTGTGAGTGTGAGAACTATAGAATCTAATTGAGGCACTTTTCAAAAATGAATGTAATTTCCTCCTCTAAACACATTACTATTGGATAATTTTTATCTTGAACAGATAATGACAGATGCGTCCGCATGGCTGCTGCCGTGCAGCAACTCTGAAGACGTCATCATGCACGTCAACAGGCTCATGGGAGCCATAGACGTCGCCATCAGAGAGCTCTGGATATCATGGACGGTGAGTCACAGTCATATCCTTACAAATAATAATATCAAATTCTTTTATACGCTACCTATCACTTTCCTGTTTGAATACGGCCAGTATTACTTAGCAATAATAAGGACTTAAGGTCGAATTTCGCTCATACTAACAAGAGATCTTAATATAATGGTGTTACAATACGAACTTCAAAATTTTTTAATGTCGGCTCTTTTGGACTGGAAATTCATCAGCAACTCCTCCAGTTTTGCAGGTGTCCCTATGCGACAATTGTCACTTTAAGGCTCCGGCTTGAATTGCCTACAAAAACGTAATACCGAAATAAATCGTAATCCAGACAATATTCTATCAAATTATGTTATTATTCAGATTTGTATACCATTAATCTAGGTTTCTACGATACCATTTCGTCTACTACTACTTCACTGGAAATAAAAGACCGAAAAATCGATCCAAACTTGGTAAAGTTATCAAAAATTGCATTCGCTTACATTTATTTCCAGTGAAGTATTTTGGACGAAATGGTATCGTAGGAACCTAGATTCCGGATTCCGATACCGTTAATCCGAATAATAACAGAATTTGTTTAAATTGTGTTTGAATTAGGATTTATTTCAGAATTATATTAATATTATGTTCTTTTATAGTTATTTATGTACTTGTCTTTGCTATTCGCTGAATAAATTGTTTCTTTCTTTCTTTCTTTCAATTACGTTTGTAAGAGAAAATCGGTCCGCCGGACTATTAAGGTGTGTCGTCAGGTTGTTTTCCAACGTCAAAATATAGTAACAAAAAAAGGAATATACCGAGGTACATAATAGGCTGAACTTCATTCAACTCTTGTTGCCTATTGCATACTCCGTAATCTTGCAAAGGTCGCCCAATACCTGGATTATTTCCTATTTTTTTGTAAGCGTATTTACAAACACAAAATCTCACATGCACTAACATTCAAACACAAAATAATTGAAAAAATGTGAATAATTAGTTTATTTATGTATCTAAAAAAAGCACAACTTGGACGAGAAATGTGGAGCTGGGCTCAACAAGACTCTGATGAGGAAGAGCGCCGAGAATGTCGGGCTTCTGGAATGTAACATCGACGTGTAAGTAGAGAATTCTTATCATAAAAAAAAAACATTTATGCTGAGAAGCAACTAAATTCTGATGCTGTTATAAAAGTCTACACTAGTATTTTCCAAACTATGGCTCGCGAGCGAATATTGGATGGGCCCTGAAAAATTAATAATTTAACCTTTTGACCGCCAGTCATGTGTAAACAACAAACCAAAATATGTCCAACACGTCGTGGACACGATTAGGTGACAGATTTCTAAAGGAAATTCGATGCTTGGCACTGAGGATACGCTTTTTCTGTTTCGACGTGGCGATAAAAGGGCAGCAGCGCTTGCTACTAGAACAATGGGATAGATCTTTTAAAATAGACTATGATTTTCTGAATGTCTGTCTGAAGACTGCCTCATTAGGCTAGTGGTCCTGAACGCGACTGCCACGCTAGAGGTCCTGGGTTCGATTCCCAAGGTCGAGCAGTGTTATTGGGTTTTTCTATGTAAACATTTTCTCAGTAGCCCTATTTTATGGGACCTAAACATACCGGCGCACTGTGGGTGTACATTTAGTAGGTACGCTTCTGCCTAACCCTTCGGGGAATACAGGTGTGATGGAATGTTATGATTCTTTGATTTTTTTCGGATTCTTGCTAAAGAAAGCTTAGTCAACATTTATTAACACGCTAAACCACCAACCCGGCGACACAGCCCGGCAACTCAAACTTGCACATAAGGTAACAGTTGCCGGGTTGTATTGGTGGTGGTTTAAACGCCCTACGCGTTTAAAAACATTACCTACTTTAAGTTTTATCTGCCTACTTTTATATTAACGAAAAACTAATAGGTAAATAAATACCTTGGTACTGACGATAGCAAAATATTGATTCAATTTAGAAATATTCTGGAGCTGTGCCGGGAAGCTGCCCAATGGGAAAACTTAGGTATGGACATACCGGTCCATGCTTTTCAGGTAATTAATAGGAGATATTTTAAAATAATATGAGCTATAGGAGCCAAAACAATTAATTTAAAAAATGTTTGCCTGTCTGTATGTTTGTACACGCATTACGCAAAAACTGCAACACGAAATTAGATGCAGTTTTCATAGTAGTATTGATGGAGTTCTAACTTAAAATCTAGTGCATTTTTCATCTTGTGACGCCACCTGAAAATCGAGTTAAAGACGAAATCGAATTATATTATACTAACCCTAAAGAACTGAGTAGCGACCAGAGTCAATTTCTTAATATGTTTACTTAAATCGTAAAAATTAATCCAGGTGTTCATGAAGAGTAAGACAGTGTTTTACGTGTATGAAAGCGTGTTGGCCGTTGTAAAAGGATACAATAAGATCCTGGACTCATTGTCCGATGAGGAAAGACTGCTCTTCAAACCTCTGATCTTGGTAAGTGAAACTTTTATTCATGGATTATTCTGTGCCGACTCGCAGAGGCGCTCTGGCACTCTGGTTTTATAATACTTCCAGAAACAAATGCTAAGCTAGGCTAGGCTTTAAGGCTAGACACAATAAATCATTATTAAGTAAAATCATTTTTAATAATAATTATAATTATTCTAATATCACATGATTAAATGGAAAATTCAGAATGTTTACACCTCAGTTGAAAGATAATGACTTCCACATCAAATATCTGTGTTATACAAAAATAAATACCATCCCTCTTCTACAGAAATAAACAATGAAACAGGTACAATTATAAATTAAATATTAAACGATAATACATAATTTAACAATCATTACAAATTAAGCAACGCAAGTTATTCTATTGTAAACATAAATCTAAATGCTCATTCATTTCGTCCGCTTCTACCATTTGCATACAGCATGGGCAGGGTGTCTTCGTGCCAGTTGCATTCATTGTCATTGTCTCATCAAAAGCATCATCATCATCATCTTCTATTACTATAGTCGTGTTATTAGAATAGCTTGTACTAGCACCTTCGTCAGGAATTGTGGTGTTATTTCCAAAGAAAACTAAACACTCATCTAAATGTTCTTCAACTGATTTGTCGAATTTATTGCCACAGCATGGACAGATTTGATCAAACACTTCATTACTTGTTCCGGACTCAGGTTTGATTTTTACATCTTCTTGTTCTGTTTTAACTTTAGTTGGCATATAATCACCTCTGTCTTTTGTTATGAAACTAATTGTATTCCTCCTTTTGTCATTGATTGATGTTTTAAATGATTCTGTAATCTGTTTATCATTTTCTTCTTTTATTACTTTAGGTTTAGAGATGATTTCGTCAATATTAATACTTTGTAATGAAGCTTGTGATTCAGTCTTTCTTTTACTTTTAGCTGTATTTATGGAATTATCATTCATATTATAATGAGTCAAATCGACAGTATTATTATTAAGACTATTTGGTTTACCACTAAATGCAGGTATTGGTGGTATCACACCAATTTGATCTCTGATCTTTGTTCTATCTATATTACTTTGACTAGGCTTAATTTCTTGAACACTTTCAATGTTATCTTTACTTAGTTTGTCAATAATATCTCTATTCAAACATTCATCTAAATGTCTATTGATTTCTTCATCGCTAAATTTAGCACAACAGATAGGACAATCAACTAGCTCTACTTTCATATTAACTGCAACTAACTTTGTGTTATTGGTTGATTGAGTTAATTTATAATCTTCACCATATAAGTCTTTCAATACTGATGTTGCTTTAAAGTAATCATCTATCTTCTTTATTTTCATAGGAGGAGATTGTAAGTTAGTGGGTTCAGCTTTATGTTTATTTGGATTGGAAATTCCGACTTTACTGGCCGGTTTGGTAACTAAAGGACTTAAATTATTAACAGGCTCTCTATTAGTTATAATAGGTATCTGTTTGTTAGCCCATATGTTTCTTACAGTTTCTGTCACAACTGTAGAACCAGATCTACAATTTCCATTATTTATTGTATTACCACTTCCGGTAAAAACAGGTATTACCTGTTTAGGAGACTTAGGTGCTGTAGGGTTGAAAACAGCTCCCTTTTTGGTAATTACGAGGATGCTTGAATTATTTGTCTTAGTTTTAGTGTTAGCCTTAACATTACTGGAATCTTTTAATATGGGTTTGATGGAAATGGTTCCATTATTACAAGTATTGGGGACATTGTTTATAGTTTTAATGTTATTGGTTATGTATTTTGTGATATCTGCATTAGGCTTAGCGCTAGTATTTTTCTTGCCTTTAGTTTTTTGTTGTATTTCTGGTTCCTTTATTTTGACAAAGGTGCCTCCACATTTTCTCATGTGGTCTTTCCACCAGAAATCATTGGGTCCCGGTGCCTTGTTCATAGAACGTCGAACAATACCAAAATGTGGTCTCCTAGTCTGACATGGACCATCACAGCGCCACCAATGTGTCTGGTACAACTCCACCTGAAAATTTATTGTTAAAAAAATCTTTTTTAATTAATAATAATATAATAATATAATATATTTATTTAAATTAATTAAATATATTATAATATATTTATTAAATTTAATTGTTCCATACAAAGCAATACACATATACTAGATTTCAATTTCTCAGTTTCCTATCATATTGACATCAACCTATGATTGAAAATCTTCCATTGTTATGATGATTCCATAAGAATCTGAACACCCTATAACAGTTGATTTTGCTATTAAAGTTGTTCTACTTTTAGGGGGTTTCAGGTCTGTTCCAGAAAACATGTATAGACAAAGTAAAACATCTGGCTTATAACAGAACTCATCATTTACGTACGAGTATAACTGATAAATGTAGCAATAAGCTAGCTACGCAATAACAAGGACTGTTCAAAGCTGACCAAAATTGAAACACATTAGTTATGATAATTCAGCAAAGGTACCTTCTTTGCTGAATTATCATAACTAATGTGTTTCAATTTTGGTATAGCCTTTTTAAGGAAAAAAAATAAGATTTTGCATTGTGTCTATGTATAATTTGATACTTCATGTGTGCAGAAGGCAGGAGATGTTCGTGTTAGTAAAATTTTGACATGCTTACCTCATCATGGAAACTGTGGTAAATGCTAATATTCAGGCCTGCAGTCTTGTTAATCCTGTGCATATGTGCTTGGAAGTTTGGCCCATGGCCATCCCTGTCCTGATCCCTGTTTGTGACAAACAGGAATGCATGTATCATCTCATGCAGCAAGGTCTCAATTAAGTCTTTGCGAGGCCGCAGTTTCAGGAGAGGTTCACTCAGTGCTATGTCACAAAGGCCACCTCTGCCTTCATAACTGAAAATAAAATAGCCTTATGGATATCTATATACAAGAAAATTTGAGTAAATGTAAGTGGTGAAGGTTTTAATAGACATGGGTCCTGTTTAAAATGTTTTTAATTCAACAGATAGTACTAAGATGATTGGTAATCAATGCCTTTTATCTTTTATTCTGAAGGCTGCAATAAGTACTGGCCCATATTATAGGGATTCCATAATCAACTCTGTCCATTTTGACTCAAATGAAACCTAAAAGGGTGGACTAAAAAAAAACTTTTTCGTTTAAGGTTTTTTTCTAAGTAAGACAACAAATAATCGTTAGTCACCCTAGCACATACTTACGAGCACACTCCAGCACATGAATACATTCTTTTACTCCACCTCACAACGGCTCTACTCGCTAATTTGGTCCAGAAGAACAATTTATCAAAATGAATAAACAATGTATGAACATTTGGTGTAGGGTCAATCAGTTCTAACTCAGGGTCACCTAGGTTCATTTTCCGTATAGACTTTAAAGAAAATTAATAAAATCATAAGCGAATAATTTTAAGAAAAACTACTTCTAAAATAATTACAAATTGGAAAATATTATTCTAAAATTCAAATTTGTCAACTCAGAATGACAGTGACAAATCACTGAGTGTCACTGACAGATACGTTTAGTTTAATTATGTTTCTATTGCCAGTTTTACCAAGTTAAATAAGTTTTTACTTTTTATTTCATGCAGTGATTTTTATCATTTTATTTTTTATATTTTTTTCTTCTTATCTTAAATACCGTATTTGCATGTACCTGCACCGACAAAATAAGTAGAATTTAAATGTATAATATGCGTTTACGACTGTTTATGACGTTTTAAATTGCCAATTAATGAGTCATTTTACTAAATGGTATAATTTATGTTAAGGCTTGTGAGAAAAAAGTACAACCAGGAATAACGAAACTAACCTGGACCTCGACAATGTCCGATGCGTATATCGCAGACTGTGTGATGCAAATAGGAGAAGTAAGTATAATGTGATTTTTTTTCTAATTTTAATACACAATGTGTTAAGAAAACCCTGTCCGTCCTGTGAAGGTATCTAGCCACATAACGAAATCCGGTTCTATTTGTATAGATATTTTCAATTTACAAGAAAAAAGAATCCCGGAATACAAAAAAACTAAGAAACAGAAAGTGCGATACTTACGGTGGCAGCGACACCGTCCTTGGGTGCAAAACATAATGGTTAAAAAAACATTTTAGTTATTTACTGAATTTTGGAGTATTTGTGGCCAAATTGCCTAGATGACCTTGAATTTAACTTAAATTAGGTTTAGGTATGTTTACTTTCATGAATATTTAATGTTTCTTATTTTATTTGGTGATGTGATTGTGATACCTATATGCCCCTTTCGGATCGACCAGGGTTTTTTTTTAACAAAGTATAGATCCCTGAAATTTAACAAAATAAGTATTACAGCAGTGATAGCCTAGTGGTATGACCGTTGGACTACCAAGTCAAAAGTATCGAGTTCGAATCCAAGGCACGCACCTCTGACTTTTCAAAGTCATGTGCTTATTAATAATTAATTATCACGCGCTTGCAGGCTTCCTCACGATATTTTCCTTCACCGTTTTTAGGAAAATATCGTGAGGAAACCTGCATGCTTGAGTGATTTTCTCAATGGCGTGTGAAGTCTTCCAAGCCGCACTAGGCCAGCGTGGTCGACTGCCTAATCCCTCTCTTTTTGAGAAAAGAACCATGCCCACTACTGGGACAGTATAATGAGTTGATTGTGTATTACTTATTTTCCAGCTCCAAGATTTTTTAACTACATACAAAAGTTGTAATGTCAATTTAGTAAAAATAATGGAAAAAATATGTGACACACCATTTATTGAATTTGATATTTACAATGTTTTCGACATAAAAGTTCTGCGAGCTAAAATTCGGAAAATGGAAGGTACAGCTATGGAGGCTGTATTAGATATGTACAGAGTGATAGTAATTTATCTTGTTATTGTCTATGAAGGCTTTGAACCATTTATAACACAGGTAAGTTATTCTCACGTTCAGTTATTTGTGGTCGTAAGCGCGACTGCTACGCTAGAGGTTTTGGGTTTGATTCATAGGTTGAGCAAACTGATATTTGGCTTTCTATAAAATTCTCAGTAACAGTTTGTAGTTCGGACTTTGAATTTGTGTTTTTTGATTTGCTCCCCATTAAGTATATGGGACCTAAAGATACCGGCGAACTGTGTGTGTATCGGTGTAAATTAGTACACCTCTGCCTATTACCCTTTGGGAAATACAGGCGTAATTGTATATTATGTTTATTTTAATAACTGATAAATTATAGACGAAATAAAACATTTATTACTTTATTAAAGATGGCAGAACATTGGGTTAAATACGTTAGAAGATTCGATCAACTTTTGGAAGATGCTTTAAGACTAAGTATCAAATCGACCATGCAAAACATGTATAAGTGTGTACACGGAGATGGTAAGTATTCAAAGGGGAAGTCTTGCATTTGATTTTTTGTTGGTCTTTGTAATTGTATTTGTTATTCTCACAAAATACAAATTTAATCCAGATACAATATAAAATGAGTATGTAGGCAGAAATCTTATATTTATTAAAAACTAGCTTTTGCCAGCGACTTCGTCCGCGTGGAATAGTTACTTTGTTTCCTAGTTCTTCGCCCGTGGTTTCACCTGCGTTGCCCCGTTCTTAAGGGTTGTAGCGTGATGATATATACATTGATAGCTTGAAACCTTTCCCATGAATCACTCATTTTCCCAACATTTCCCTTCACTGCTCTGCTCCTATTGATCGTAGCGTGATGAAAAGTATACTATAACCTGTGGTTTGGGCTGTGCGTTGATAGATCATTATGTAAGTCAGTCAGTCACCTAACGTAAGAGTAGACAAATATAAGAAAGAAAGCTCCGAACTGCTAAGCTATCGGGAGTTACACGTGTTATTGTGAGTCAACCATAAAAGATAGACATTTGCTGTCGTGGAATATTTTTTATATAATTTTAAGGAGAACATTTCCGTCATACATGATTTCTGTGTAGCTTTAACCATTAAGGCTGCACACGCGACGGAAGCTTAAAAAATGGAGTAAGTTCTCCTGTTTTCCCAACATTTCCCTTCACTGCTCTGCTCCTATTGATCGTAGCGTGATGAAAAGTATACTATAACCTGTCCAGGAGTATGAAGAACAATTGTACCAAGTTTCGTTGAAATCCGTCGAGTGGTTTTTGTTTCTATAACGAACATACAGACAGACAGACAGACAGACAGACAGACAGACAGACAGACAAAAATTTTACTGATTGCATTTTTGGCATCAGTATCGATCACTAATCACCCGCTGATAGTTATTTTGGAAATATATTTCATGTACAGAATTGACCTCTCTACAGATTTATTATAAGTATAGATAATTAAAACGCACGATGCATATTAAATTTAATATGAATATAACAAAGCCATTATGTACAAATTAAAAATCTAACAAAAATCTAACTTCAAGCACTGAATGTTTCTATTAAAACGCACGATGCATATTAAATTTAATATGAATATAACAAAGCCATTATGTACAAATTAAAAATCTAACAAAAATCTAACTTCAAGCACTGAATGTTTCTATTCAACTTAAAAAACATTTAAAAGAATCAATTATATTTTTATATTACTTATCGACCATAGTCGAATAGCTTTAGGTATATTAATAGGTAAGAAAATTGTAACAGTTATGTATGACTAAAACAACCCCATGCCTTCCCGTATTTTTTTTAATGTGATAGTAGGGCAAACGAGCAAGCGACTACCGCCGCCCATAGACACCCGCAACACCAGAGGAGTCACGACTGCTTTCCGACCTTTTAAAAGGGAATTGGGCCTCCAGTAACCTCACTCACTCGGCGAAACACAACGTAAACGTTGTTTAACGCCGTAGTCGAATAGCTTTAGGTATATTAATAGGTAAGAAAATATATATATATTAATAGACACCCGCAACACCAGAGGAGTCACGAGCGCTTTGCCGACCTTTTAAAAGGGAATTGGGCCTCCAGTAACCTCACTCACTCGGCGAAACACAACGTAAACGTTGTTTAACGCCGGTTTTCTGTGAGGTCGTGGTATCACTCCGGTCGAGCCGGCCCATTCGTGCCGAAGCATGGCTCTCCCACGTATCCTCTTATGAAATAAATATAAAAATATAAGTGAAAGTTATATATTGCGAGTGTTGGATTTTTATGTGCATTAAACCGCAGGTACCATGGCCCCGTCACCTTTAATAAAAATGAATCTCTACCTTACTGGAAAAAACATCACATATATACCCACAAAGCACGATATCGAAGAAACGTTTTCGACAGTTCTTGAAGAAATAGTTTATATTATGAGTACTATTCCTCGTTTGTATGAAAAGTTCTCACTGCCTACAGGAGGATTGAAGAAGTTTTATCAAGCTATAGAAGCAGACCAGGATTGTAATAAACTCCAGAAATTGATAAATGATGGTGAATTTCGTTTGTTTTATTTGTGTTTGTTTGTTTGCACATTAAGTATAATTATGACATATAAGTTTATGAAATATTTTACCCCTGATTATGAAAAATGTTTCAGAAATTGACTACAATATCAAACTAGTAATTGAGCACCTAACAATGTGGGATCCTTATATGCATATCTGGACTATAGACAAGGAAAAGTTTTTGCATACTTACAGAGCAGAGAAGCATACTGCCGAAGAATTTGATAATTTAATTATTAATTATAATAATCTTGCTAATTCTATTCAAATACAAGAAACAGTTAACCAAGTAAGTTCAATAATATTACTTTTTTGAAAGAGAATCCCAAACAATACTAAATTAAAATCTTAAAACTATCACCATGGTTTTTGTATATTTAGACTTCACTATTTAATTTTCTTCCTGAGTGTGTTGTCCCCGATAGATATAATCTGAGTGTTTTTAAATCACGAGTGAATTGGTTTCTTCTAGGCAAGCGCGCTCTATCGTAGATCACAGTGTCGCTTAACATCAGGCGAAATGGCGGTCAAGCCTATCATGAATTAAAAAAACTATTCGAGGGGATCCAAATAACTTTTTATTGAAATGTTACTAAAACGCAGTTTTAATGAATTTGATTTCAGATTCATTTCATTACCCTAAATTCAAGCGAGTTGAAAAAATCTATTATATCACACTGCATTGTTTGGCAAACTAAGCTGGGAGAACTTTTGAGAACCATTACAGAGGCTGATATTGACGTTGTATATAATTACGTAGAAAAGAGTATCGAAGAAGCTTTGAAGGTCTGTGAAAAATATTATACTCGATAATATTTTTTGTCCAGTAAGACGAAGTTGTTACCCGGAAAACCAGTCAGTAAAAATCGTATTATTTCCTTTGCATTTGATGTTTCATCGTCTTGGCCCACAGACTTTTTTATCTTTTTTATTTCTATCTTACAGAGAGATTCACTCTAACAGGTAAACTAAACTAGACGACAGAATTTAGAAACAAAGGCTTTGATAACTTGAAAGTAAGTAGCTACATACGAATGGAAATAATAACTAATTGCATTTTAGGTACCAACTGATTTAAAGGAGCTACAAGAGTCCATAGAAACTTACGATCGTTTACTATCAGAATTGGCTCGGGTTGAAAAAACATTTCCTCCAATAACTGATCAAATGTTGACCTTAGGTAAGAGAATTTAAACTAAATGAATACTAACAAAAATAAATATCGTTGTGTACCGCAAAAATGCTCTAAATTTTAAAATTTAAATTTTAAGACTTTTTTTTCTTTTTTAATTTTTCTTTGTAACAATTGTTGATATTCGATTTATTTATGAATAGATCCTAATTGATTTTTAAAATTACAGCGAAATTCGAAGTCGAATTAAGTACTGATATGACGACTCGTCATGAAAATATACCCGTTCTTTGGTCAGAATACCTAGGTGTGTTAGAAGAAGCTAAAAAAAATCTTGAAGCGAATAAAGAAAAATTCAAGACTGGTTTACTTGATCAAGCAGAAGTATGTTAATTTTCGATAATTATGATAATAATTATTATTATTCACACTGAAACTGCCTCATTAGTCTAGTGGTCTCAAGCGTGACTGCTACGCTAGAAGTTCTGGGTTCGATCCCCAGGTCGAACAAACTGTTATTGGGTTTTTTTATGAAATTTTCAGTTGCAGTTCGGAGTCTGAATTTGTGTCCGTTTAATGGCAATAGGCTGGCGCCCTATTACATGGGACCTAAACATACCGGCGAACTGAGGGTGTACATTAGTACACCTCTGCCTAACCCTTCGGGGAATATAGGCGTGATGGTATGTTATGTTATTCCCATTATGTTTCAAGTTATTCGGAATTTCGGAATAATTAACAATCCTACTTTATTATCATCGAAAGACTAATAAACCTAACCTAACCCAACCTTTTACCACTTTCCTCTACACTTCCACCAAGGTGTTCAAAGAAGCAGCTAAAGAGTTTTGCGAAGATTTTTATAAGACTGCTCCAGTTACCTCTGACATAACTGGCAAAGAAGCACTAGCACAGTTGAAAGCTTTTAGAGAACAACTCAATGCTTTACGAGCACAAGAACAACAGATACGTGATGGTCTTGCTGTGTTTAATTTAACGTAAATAGCTTTTTAATATATTATTCACTATCGATTAAAATGAGTCATCATCATAGTTCAACTAGGATAATGTTTCCGTTGATCGTTACATAAAGTTTAGCCTCTATACTAACAGTGGCTGCACTTTGGTAAACTAGCGAAAGAGTAAATATTTCAGATTGAACGAAACAAATACACATACTACCTACATATTATATGTTTTATTAACAGGCAATAATCGTGATTGCTTTTAGTACACCAGTGAATCTGGATCTTCTGAAAATGGAGAAGGAATTGGAGAAGCTGGAGGAAGTCTGGGGTTTGGTAAACCAATGGGAAGAATCCTGGGAAAAATATAAAACTCAAACGTTCTGGGAAATGGAAACCGACTTGATGGAAGAGAATGTGATGTTTTTGTTCAGGTAACATCGCTCTGGTTTCGAGATTTTTCTTAATTTATAGGCAAACAAGCATTTGCATTGAAAAAGAAACAACTTCATATTTTGATGTATAATTAATTATAGTTATGATATTATCCCTAACGTTTTTTCGTTATTTTTTTCAGAAATTTCAATCGACTTTCACGCCAGTTAAAGGATAAAGGTTGGGAAATAATAGAAACAACTAGAATTAAAGTTGATGCGTTTCGGCGAACACTACCTCTTATTGGCGACTTAAAGAATCCTTGCATGAGGGAGAGGCACTGGGATAGAATAAAAGCGCTTATGGGAGTGTAAGTTATCATTTTAATTTGTGTAAATTAAGATAGCTAATGATTATTATTTGTATATTCTCGCAATAAATATTAATTTATCCTTTGAAAATGATTTAGTGAATAATTATCTAAAGTGTAACCTAAGTATAAGTAACATGTTAACTTGGGCACTAAAATAATATTTCAATAAATAATAAGATAAAATTGCATGCATCTACAAATAATTATTTTATCCCCTCCAATAACAGTGGCGATAGGCAAAAGTTTCTCAGCAGGTAATATGTATCAACCTAAAATGTTTTGGACTTATCAAGAAGGTATCTTATCATAGGGCTAGTTGTCTAAACTGTCCAGTTTACCAAACCAGCGGTTTTAGTCCTATCCGCTGTTGATTTTTTTTTTACAAACAATGTATAGCTATAACATCATTGGATAAGTTATCTTAAATGGACTAGACGCCACTGATCCCAATTCACTACTTTCCTTTTACACCTTTACCCTTTACTTAATACGTATACAGAGATTTTGATCAAAATTCTGAAGACTTCAAATTAGAATTGATAGTGCGACTGAACTTCCAAGCCTATGCTGAAGAAATTGCAGAAATATCGAATGCTGCTACTATGGAATTAAATATTGAAAACGGTCTCAAAGCCATTAGAGAGGTGTGGAAAAACACGACTTATGAGATGCAGCCCCACAAGGGAGAGATGTACAAGATTAAGAATGTTGATGACGTTATGCAGGTTCGTTCCAAAACTAAACTGGATTGTTATTTACGTACGTACGTGGTATTTTAATTATACAATAACCACATTAGGTAACTACCTATAGTTACCTAATGAAAATCTCTTTTGAATTGCTTAGTTTCTTGAAGATCACCAAGTTCAACTCTCGTCAATGAAATCGACGAAATATGTAGAGCCGTTCATAAAAGAAGTAGATTATTGGGAGAAATCTTTAGGTTATGTTGCAGAGTGTATTGAAGTAAGCATATTAATGATTATTTATTAAACACTATTATTTTCATTATAAACATGATTACTTGAACATAGTTTACTTATTTGTGACAGATATCATTACAAGTCCAACGTCGATATCTTTACCTGGAAACAATTTTTAGTGGTGAAGATATCAGAAAGCAATTGCCAGCCGAAGTTCTAATATTTGATGCATTAACGGCTGATTGGCAAGAAGTTACAGCAAGGTGAGCTTTATAATAGATGACTTGAACAATTATTTAAATAGCTAAAGCTTGGCTAAAGTGGCCGACATATTTAATCGGAAGGACGCAGATTTGATTTCTGGCTAAGATCGTATACGAGGTTTCGTTTTTTCTGTTGAAGTATGGGTGAGTATTGAATAATAATATATAATATAATATCCTTTTTTGATAGCATGCATGCAGGAAAAAATGCCATAGAAGCTTGTTTGTACAAACCTGCACCATATCTATTTAATAAATTAAACCAAATGGTGGATAACTTGGATGGAATTCTCCGAGCTCTAGAAAAATATCTTGAGACGAAACGGCAACTGTTTCCGAGATTTTATTTTATATCCAATGATGATTTACTTGAAATTCTTGGTAATTCTAAAAGGCCGTCGTTAATTCAAGTTCATTTGAAGAAATTATTTGATAATGTAAATAGAATAAGGATTGACAAGGTAATAAATTAAGGATTTTCCATGTAAATTATAAATTACCTAATATTGTGTTACGTAAGGGATGTTTTTTCAGAGTGCCGACAGTTATAATATCGTGGGGCCGGTTTATATTTGGTAGAAATTATTACCGATTTAGTAACAACATTTACACGTTCCGCGATATCAGCAATAATTTTCCGAATTCCGATTTTCCTTTCTGACAAACAGTGACAGTGTCACTGTGTCAATGACAATGAATGTCAATGTCAATGACTCAATGTCAAATCACTATCAAATCAAAATAATCACGTTTGTTTTTTTAGTTAGTGTTTTCTAATTAAATATTTCGCTACATAATTTTTTGAGTGCGTCTTGCAAAATGGAAGAAATCTTGGGTAATTGTCACTTTGTACCAATGAGTACGATGGTAAATATTGTCACATTATACCTATTTGATAGCTTAGTCTTATTTTATCTTTAGAAACGTTCAATAAATGCCTGTAGTTTTTGCCATTAATAATAAGCCGTATATTTCTTGTCACTAATTTCGCACTCTTGTTCTGTAAGCATGCAAGGAACAATTCCCAAGTTTAAGTGCATGATTCCTCTTCCGTGGAACACCATACTAGCTTAAATCTTGATGGTCACTGTTGGTTACAATATTGCAGTGCAACAATACCTTTACAGTGTGTTTTGTAAACAATACCTTTACCTTCCTGTCAGGAAGTAATACTCATTTCATTTCATTAATTAATCTGTTTAGTTAAAACGATTTTTCGAAGATTTCTTTATAACCGCTTGTGTTGAATTTATGCGACACATATTTCCATGCCCCTACCACTCTTCCTTCACTTATTTATAATTTTTTTAATGATTTGTAGCCTGTGCTAGGGGCACGGCAATTGATTTTTAGCCAAGTGCTTAAAAAAAATAAAAGCTTTATAATAATGTGGATCGCACATTACTAGTATTCTTGTTATCAGAACATTACATAGGATTGATTATTTATTTATATTCATAGATTTTTTAGTAGATAATTATTATGATAATAAATAATAATTTGGTTTTCAGAAAAAAGTAATAGAATTGATGGAAACACAGAACTATGACCCCATAAAAATATATTGCAAGAGAAATTTAGTGAAACTCCAACAAAGTCGAACTAATGTTAAATACCAGGAGAGGGGCCTACGAACATTTAAGTCTATGTACAGGATGGCTTGCTGTAAGGCTATTTATTCACACAACTGGGGTAAACTTCTGTATTTACTGAAAAAGTTCCCACCATGGGAGCATAACTGGAAAAATGGTAATGAGGCTTCACTGTATGTTAGAGTGAGTATTTTTTATGAACCTACACTGACACACAGATCAAGTAAAAGAGCCTGGAGCCCAAGTTTACTATTTTAATTGGGATACTTTTACAAGTTCAATGTTTTATATTTTTTTAAGCCAACATTTCATAACTGACAACCTCTGACAAGAAACACCAAAATAAACTTGGAGAATTGTGGTCTCTTTTAAAGACACCAGATAATATGATAATATCCTAATTTTGTTTTCTTTATTTTCAGGCTCTAGTAATCCTCCTGATGTATCACCCTAGTTCTCAAGCTAAAGGGCTACTGAATGACTACCTACACTTAGTCTGGTCATGTCGCTCTGATGAAGACAAGAAAGCTGTGCTGAAGATCATGCTGACCTTACCTGAGAGGATACATGGAGTTACATATAGCCAATTTGTAAATTCTAAGGAGTAATATTTCTGAAAATTAGATCTAAAAAGTGAAGAATAAGAAGAATTATAGGAAATGCATATAAAAAAGTAGGGCCTGGCAAACATTGTCTTGCCCTGTAAATAAAAAAAAATCGTCAAACACAACAATGATTCAATATCATACCAGCAGCTTAAAAGGAACTCGGACAATGCACACGATGCCATCTACTGACCTTACCCAAACAGCATACAACGCCATGTTCATTTGTGTCCGTGTTTTATTTCTGTCAAATCTGTCAATCCATTCCCAATAAAAAATGTATGAGGAAACAATTTTCTTTTTAGTGAATTTTTTCGATGTTCTTATAGTTCTGTTATTCGTAGAGACAAAATCAAAAATTCAAAAACCATGAAAATTGGTTTATCAGTTCTCTAGTTATAAGTACTGTTCTAATAGTTATTCTGCTAATCGGGGTAGAGACAAAATCAAAAATTAAAAAGCCATGTAAATTGGTCTAGCAGTTCTCGAGTTATAAGTATTGTAACAAACCTGACTTTGTTTTATAGATATAGATGTAAATAGAGTCTGTAAGAATTTAAAGGAAGTCCATTGTTATTGATATTCTTGGTGATTATTCACTTCTCACCCTTATTCTTATTGTTATTGGTTTCCTTGTGTCATGCATGAGTGTCCTGACTGGGCTATCACTATTTACTAAGTATAAATTTGAGTAGACATTATGTAATTAGCCAATATTTTAATGGCTTTTTTAATTTAAAATGATGTTAAAAATAAAATTATCAATGATACGACGGCTACGCTAGAGGTCCTGGGTTCGATCCCCAGGTCGAGCAAAGTGTTATTGGGTTTTTCTATGAAATTCTCAGTAGCAGCTCGGAGTCTGGATTTGTGCCCGGTTAATGGCAATAGGCTCGCCCCCTATTACATGGGACCTAAACATACCGGCGAACTGTGGGTGTACATTAGTACACCTCTGCCTAACCCTTCGGGGAATACAGGCGTGATGGTATGTTATGTTATGTTACCTAATTAGTAAAATCAGTTTGCCATTTACAAGATAATACATAGCTCTGTAGGTATAATAAGTAATATGTAAGTATATAGCACATTATTTACATTGTGATATTATGATAAAATATTGTTTAAGCGTGTTGAATGTGTGGTAGGAAGATTTGTTTTATATTCTTACTTAATCAAAATATATGATCTTAAACAATATCTTAATTCTATTCATTTTAAAATAGTTTTAAGCGTAATAATTATTTTAAAAATAAGTTTATTACAATTCATGTGTATAAAAACTAAAACCCGACTATGGAAAAAAGTGAAAAGCATGAAACAAGTAAATATTGGGTACAGCGGTGTCAGGCTATAGCTGTGTATACGCATGCCGGCCGTATTTTTTGCTTAAATAGCTAACTAGCAATGTGGGTCGCACAATAAGTACTAGTATTCTTGTTAATCCCTCGTGCTAAGCTAAAATGCTTGTGTTACGAGTAGGTTCACGTCGGTAGTGCAATGGGTGGGTTTCGAACCGGCAATCACATGATCGCAAGTCCGTCGCCCTAGACATATTATACGTATGTTGGCAGCGACAGGTCATATCGGCATACGACCACGGTTAATCACACTTTTTTCCATACCATCAATAAAGTATAGGTAGTAAAGGTACGCTTTTCAAATCTGTTTAGCCATCGGTTAGTTCAGCTTAGCAGTGACTATTAGATAATACTGTTGCCTAGTACTCGTACATCCTTTTCATAATCGCCTTTTACACATAGATAAACTACATTTCAGAACGCTGTAGGCCTGCCAGTAGCAAAGGCCATGACGTCAGAAGACGGAGAATGCATCGAATGGAAGTATAACTTGATACTGGACGGGCCTGCTGAAGTGTGGCTCCTTGGACTGGAACATACCATGCGGATTGTGCTTAGAGATGTGAGATGTTAAGACTATTGTACACATAGTTACTTAAGAGCGGTAGGGCAAGTGTGTGTGGAATCGAATAATTCCACTCACAATTGGACCTTGCGAAAAAACGTTGCCAAATAACATAGCTTCGTGTTATGTTGTGTTCCTAATGGTGAGCAAGGTCGCCGGGGCAGTGGGTGGGGTTGTTTTGTTACCATCGCTGTCATGTATACGTCAGCATGTCTCCTATGCTGCCAGCCCAACTATTCCACTTTACAGGGTAGGCAACGTGCGAGTGATAACCCTGGTGTTGCAAGCATCCATAGCGGCTTAACCGCTTACCATCAGGCGTGCCGGACGCTTGTTTGCCACCTTAGGGGTATAAAAAAAGTAAGACATTGTAGTTAAGGACGCGACTAAACGAATAGTTTCCAAATTAATTGGGACCCGAAAGGAGTATGATGTAAATAGTTAGTTGTGAAGATATTGTGTAGGTAGGTACTAAAGGACACTAACACTACTATTGTGGCATAACGAAGGGCGAGTCTTCTGGTATAAGCTGATCTCACATTGTAGTATAGGCTTTTCGTACACCTACTTAGAAGTTGCTTTAGTAGGTACCTACATTAGAATAGTATGGCGCGTTGTGTAGTCGTGTGTCCGTAATACAGTGATTCGTCAAAGTGGCTAAGCGAGCGTGAGCGTTTGAGCATTCCTAAGCGTTTGAGCGTTCCTAAGCGTTTGAGCGTTCCTAAGCGTTTGAGCGTTCCTAAGCGTTTGAGCATTCCTAAGCGGCTAGTGTAGGTCAGTGTTGTTTAAGATGTACAATAAAGATTGGTATTCTTTTAACAATTTCGATTTTACACATCCACCGTTTTCGGCGAGCTAATTAGCTTGTTCAAATTCTCTTCGACAATCAACGCCGAACGCTCTCGTTGAGTAAAATCGACAACAGTGTTGGGCATCAAACAATTATAATTTCAATCAATAAACAACATAATATTAAGCCTGTATTCCCCGAAGGGTTAGGTAGAGGCGTACTAATGTACCTAGACCCACAGTTTCTCGTTATGTTTAGGTCCCATGTAATAGAGGGCAAGCCTATTGCCACTAACTGGCCGCAAATCTAGACTCCAAGCTGCTACTGAGAATTTCATAGAAAAACCTTATAACACTGCACGACCTGGGACTCGAAAGGTCTTGGACCTTTAGCGAAGCAGTCTCGCTTGGAACTGCTAGACCAATGAGGCAGTCAGGTTTCTGGGATATTTCCAAAGAAAATATGCAAAGTTGCTCACTAATACTGGGTCTGCCAATTTTTGTACTAAATATTGTATACCTATATACCTATCACCACCTATTGTAATAGTTGGAAGACAACAAGACCGTCAAAAGACAAACCGAGTTACATTAACGACAATTTGGTTTTCTAGCAATTAATATTGACGAGGGCAGCATTACGAAAGTGTCGTTACCAAAGGGAGCAATGGATCAACGACTGGCCTGGTCAATTGGGCATCACTTCCAGTAAGGTAGGTAACTAAATTGCATTATTACAATCACAAAAAAAACTAAAGGCAAATCTTAAAGGGTAGGTCGTTTATGTACGCTAGAAAATAAAAGGGCCTAAAATAGAGCCCTGTAGAAAACTCATTTTAACTACAGACCCTGGAGATGTGACTCCATACCAACCTTTTGATGCCTCTACAAAAGATAGGAAGACACAAGCTCTTAAGATAATCCTCATATCGTAGTAGTCCAATATACTGATAAGCGTGTTTGTTACCTACCTGGCTTAAGGTATAGCACTTTAAATATAGATCCAGTGGACCTCCGACTGCACTCGTACTCTCTGTCGCTGTGAGATCATGAAAGAGAAGAAACCTCTAAAGAAACTGCGCAAGAAGCAGAACCAGATCCTCACTACTCTTCAGATGATGTCTCGCAAAGAGATCTCCAAGATCCTGCGCGCCAAAGTCAACGCGTTATGTGTCATTGAGATACACTCCAGAGATACGGTAGATAGGATGTATAAGATGGGTGAGTGCCTCTATAAATATTACCTACCTATATATCTACTGACGCACAGGGGAAAACAGAATGTCGGACAACCTTCAACGAGATGGACGGACGACCTACTTCTTCACTAGGTCGTCCGTCCGCAAGGAATTTGTGCAGGTGGAATGTACCTAATCGGTCCTTATGGCTTTGAGGGCGGCCTTTGTTCAGCAATGGACGTCTTTTGGCTGATATGATGATATATGTACTAGGAGATCACGGATGGCTCTTAAAATGGCGTACGCGTAGCGGATGTGGGCCCTATTTATTGGCACCGATGATCACAACTGTTTTTTGTTTAAATTCTTTCGACATTTTCCAGTGGTTTGTAGTGTCTAAAAAACAGAATCTGACGATTCCACCCGCCATGCCATTTTGACGCATACCAATTTCTAGGTTGTATGAACGTTACCGCTTTTGAGTGGTTCTCTCAACTGAAGTTCTACTGGGACCGCGAGCGCGAAGATTGCTACATCAAACAGACGAACACTAACTCCATTTATACATATGAGTACATAGGCAACTCTGGACGGCTCGTCATTACCCCGCTGACTGACAGGTGACTCAGAATTTCAAATAAAATTAACACTGCACCTTCTAATGCATGGTCAAACTTTAATTTACCATTGCAATACCACTTGCGGATAACTTCATTCTGTTTCGTCGGTGTTTTAGGTACCCACTTACTTGTGGATGTTTATGTGTGCTTGATTAATTTTGTTTTAATGTCTCAATGGGAAAAATGAGCTTATTCATTCATAATACTTATAAGGCAGGTAAGGTACCTACTTAAATAGTCACTCATTCTTCATTCAAACATTCTTCATTCGAGGCGAAGTAGGGGCAACATCTGCCACGCAGTGCTGGATTTAGACAGCGCAGGGGCAATATGAATCATAGCATCAAGAGACCCTTGGTTTGCTGAGGACATACAAAATAAAACAAGCATAGGTTTTAGGTACAAAATAACGTTCGTGATTAAGGATAATTATGATATCTAATTAATATTACTTAGTACTTACCTACATACATTTCATGTTCGTTAAAGTGAGGTGATTCAGACGTACTTACCCCATAATTGTGTTTGAAGTTATCCTTATGGTATTTTCAAAAGATCGAGCTGAAGCATATAGTGATCAACTTCTCAGATGCTACATAACCCTAACGACTGCACTGCACCTGTTCCGCGGTGGGAGTCCCCAGGGCCCCGCTGGCACCGGCAAGACTGAGACCGTTAAGGACCTGGGCAGAGCGCTGGCCAGATGGGTGGTCGTCACCAACTGTTCTGATGGACTCGACTACAAGTCCATGGCCAAATGCTTTGCTGGTACTTAATTCAATCATTTCATCGAAGGGTTATGCATTTACCTACTATCTCCCCCATAGTTGTGTTCTAACAGATTAATTTGTTTGAACGCATACGGTTCTAACAATATCTAAGATTACAGTAACATTGATACGAAATAAATATTTATTAATTCCATTGCAAGACACGCCTCTTGAGATCAGCAGGATTTTTAGTTTGTGCATGTCATCAATGCATTGAATAATATATTGAGATGGGACCGGAATGCACACGCATGGCAGCTGTCTCCATACCGTTATGCCGCGAACAAATTGCGTGCATGCTGCTTTATGTACATATATTAGGCATGCGTAGACACTGAATCACGGATTACTGGGTGACCTAGTATCTATTGTATAACATAGTTCCAGGGCCCGATCTACAGGGTCAAGCCGGGCAAATGCCCAAATGAAGGGCGGCCAAAATTGAGGGGTTGGGCGGTAGTACGGAGTTTTTTTAAAACTTACTAGCAATATGGGTCACACATTATCTACTAGTATTCTTTGTTAACCCCTCTTACTAAACTAAATGCTTGTGTTGAGAGTGCGTTCCCGTCGGTAGTGCAATGGGTGGGTTTCGAGTCGACAACCAGGACTTGCGATCAGTTTTTAATTTTCTTCTAAGTTCAAACTCTTATAAAAATTACCATGCTTAGCACCTCCACAAAAAATATTTCTTAAGTTTTACGTACATTACATCCATGCTTCCCACAGTGTTAAAGGCGGCCAAACTAGGCCTTGCAAATATAATTCTCTGAACTTCTAGGTATCGCACAAAGTGGCTGCTGGGGTTGCTTCGACGAGTTTAACCGCATCAACATCGAAGTGTTGTCGGTGGTGGCGCAGCAGATCCTTGCGGTGCTGCTGGCGCTATCGCTGTTCCAGAAGAGGTTCATGTTCGAGGGCTCCGATATCAAGCTGGACCCAAACTGCGGGATATTTATCACTATGAACCCTGGGTGAGTGCATCTTATAATTTCTGATGACTTTTATTGTTGATTATATTGTAACGTCTAATAAGCTATTGAGAACAAACGTTTCCATGAACAGGTGTGTGAACAAATCTCAGATTTGGTACATAGGCTTCCCTCCAAAATCAAAGTAAAAAAACATTTATTCAGCATACTTCAAGTCAAGAAAAAAAGAACGCTGCACTTATCAAGAGCTCCAATAGAGCCTTTTGAAATGTCAAATCCAAAAATTGTGGAAAATATATGGCTAGGTCATCGTAACTTCTTTACCAACTCAATCCGCGTCATTCACGCATTTAGGACTATCCCCAATTACTCAGAACAATTAATATGTATAAGCTTATCCTTTCTGCATGTATGCCCTGTACTATTAGATGATTATACTAGGTTTTCTTTCTCCACAGTTACGCGGGCCGAACAGAGTTGCCAGACAATCTGAAGTCGATGTTCCGTCCTATCGCCATGTGTGTGCCAGACTCTCTCATCATTGCGGAAAATACGCTCTTCTCTGACGGGTTTACCGCTTATAAAGTTAACGCTAAGAAGGTAAAACTTACTTTATTGTTGTTAAGTTGCCTTTTGCCTGGCATTCAATTTCATGCAATCGTTTTTTTCATGATTCTTGATATACGCTTGACCGCTAGTTCGCCTGATGTTAAGCGACACTGCAATTTACGACGGAGCACGCTTGTCAAGAATAAACTGATTTACTCGATACCCAGATTATATTATCTCTGGAAGCGCATTGCACATTTCAGCGGTACGCATGATAAAATTGGATTTAAAGCGCAGAAATTACCCATCATATACCACATTTTAAGTTAGACCTTCCACCATTACCAATACGGCTTAAATTACGATTATGCTTAGTTACGTAAATAACACATACCATCACGCCTGTGTACTGTAAATAGTATACCTCTGCTTAGGCAGAGTTCTGCCCATATGTTTTGGTCCCGTGTAATAGGTGGCTCCGAGCTACTATTTGGAATTTTAAAAACCTAATAAAATTTTGCTTGACCTAGTAATCTAACCCAGGACCTTTAGCGTAGCATTCGCGTTTAGGATCACATAACTAATGAGGCAAACTATCGAATGGGGAATTCAATTATTTCAGGTTTGAACGAGAATTTTTCGCTACAATGACAATTTGTCCCCAGCTTAAACGTGTCGTTTAATTCTAGGTATTTACGTTATATCAGCTGGCTATGCAGCAGCTGTCGAAACAGGACCATTACGACTTCGGGCTGCGGTCCATGGTAGCGCTGCTCCGATATGCGGGCGTCAAGAGGAGGGCCTACCCTAATCTGCCTGAACAAGAGGTACAGTGCGAGTGGTAGTTTTAACGCTAATTGAAATTACTTATTGATGGGATTCTGTTCGTTCAGGAATTGGTTACTTATGCAATAAAAATGAAATATTATATTTATTAAAGCTAGCTGATTGGTTTAGACATGCAAACCATCACGCCTGCATTCCCGAAGGTTAGGCACTGGTGTACTAATGTACGCCAATAGTTTGCCGATATGTTTAGGTCCCATGTTACAATCGGTACACCGACCGGGCAAAAATCCAAAATCTGAGCTGCTATTGAGAATTTCATGAAAAACCCGGTAGGGCTCGATCTGGGTATCCGGCAACAGCTACGCTAGATATCCTGGATATCTAGCGTAGCTGTTGCGTCTAGGACCACTAGACTAATAAGGCAGTAAATTATATTTATTTTTGTAAATAGATCTTTTAAGGATACTTATGGATTAGAGATTCAGCACCAAATGTTCTTAGATGGTGATCCTAGCGATGCGGGACATGAATGTAGCTCGACTGACCGCCAAGGACGTGCCGCTGTTTGACGGCATCATGCAGGACATCTTCCCCGACGTGGAGATCCCCACCCTGGACTACGAAATGCTGGAGACGGCCATCACTGCGGAGATGAGGCTCGTCGGCCTTCAACCCGTGAAGGCAGCTCTGCATAAAGTTATACAGACTTACGAGACGAAGGTGAGGTGTTATTGTTGTAACATACCATCACGCCTGTATTCCCCGAGAGGTTAGGCAGAAGCTTACTAATGTACATCTACAGTTCGCCGGTATGTTTAAGTCCCATGTAATAGGGAGCGAACCAATTGCCATTAACCGGGCACAAATTCCAAACTCCGAGCTGCTACTGAAAATTTCATAGAAAAACCCCATAACACTGCTCGACCTGTGAATCGAATTCTAGCGTAGCAGTCCCGCTCAGGACCCCTAGGCTAACGAGGCAATTTATTGTTGTGTAGTTTTATAATAATTTATATGACGTTAGTTACATTGTAAAGAAAAGAGAGTTAAGCAATTTATTCCTTGCAAAACAAAATGAGACTAATTACGTATAAAATAACATGCATGCTATACCAAACACATTGCAATCAACAGCTCAGTCCACATGGAACAATATTAACTGCGCAACACAATCCCGTCACCTGCACCTCTACACCTCTCTGATGCCAAGCGACTACACAATTCGACGGTTGGAAAGGGAATGCCTTGTTGCTAACCTTGTTCAATAATCAATAAGAGTTACTTGAATGATTACTAAAATAACATAACTTCCGGTGGCAATGTCAATATAACTATTATTTTATTTACGTAATTGTTAATTATTATCATTATTAAGAATGTCGTAACACGTAACATACAAATATTAATAGATGAAGATAACAAATTAAAATAATAAAGAAAGACAAACAAATTACACAAAATGTTATCGAATTATAAGTCAGGAATTTCAATTGGTATAGTAACATTAACACTGGTCAATCGCTAACCTGCGGTTTTCCGGTTAAGTACACCAGACGCTTTAGCCAACTATATGCTTATATAGTTGGCTATATAAATAGTTATATATAGTATATATATAGTTGGTTGGCTCGGTAGCTTTACCGAGACCACTAATACTGTAGAGTATATTCGAGGCTATAAAAAGGGGTTTGATTTTCGTATGAAGCGTGGTCCTCCTCCCGAGCGCCAATAAAAAAAATGTGGTTAGTGGCCACTCCTAAAAATTTCAAATCAATTACAGACATCAATACCAACAAGAAATGTCTCTATACAAAATCTTATAAAGAGTCAAGTTTCCAAGATATAAGCAATCAAAGTTTTTAAGACAACGATTCCGGAAGTACCGATAAACCTAAGGAACATTTTAGAAAAATGAATTATGTACATCATTGTATTTGGAATATTACGCTCCATCGAATGGTATACTTGAAATTACTCTATCGTTAAAAAACTGTCCATATGGTATCTACATATTTTCGATTTATGGCAAATTAAAAAAGCCAAAGTAGAGCGCCGTGATTAAATCAGATTCCTTTGTTTTTGTGAACTTGCAAGTCAAAATAATATTTGAAATCAATTCACACATCCTTAACAGTACAACTTTGATAGCTTTTATATTGGAAAAGTGACGCTTTACATAAAATATGTAGGTATCTGATATTTTTTGTTTATATTAATGTCAGCTATCGAAATATATAGGTCATATTACTGGCCGCATTAAAAAAAAAAAATGGCGGACGCCACATAAGCCCAAAATCTTTAAACCCCTTTATATCTTTTTTGTTCATATCTGTTACAATTTTACAATGAAACAGATGTCTGTAAATTATGGATATTCAAGAAAAACTAATATGGGGGTCTTTATTCGAGCAATAGAAGCCAAAACAATTTTTTTTAGAATTATTGTCTGCCTGTCTATCTGTAAAAACTACTGCATGAAATTGGATGCTGTTTTAACCGTCGTATTACTGGAGGCCTAACTTAAAATCTCGTGCATACTTCATCTTGATACGCCCGTATAGAAGCTGTGTTAAATGTACTAAATGTTTTTGAGAAGTTAGTGAATGGGCAGGTAGCAGCTAGTGCCACATATAATCGATTTTTTATGTTGCATGCGAATATAAACTTTAATTGCTGTAAAGACACTTCAATTTCATTTACCGCATATAAATTGTGCCCCGACTTCGCCGTACGGTGTAAATCGAACTTAATGAAACAAAAATGGTTTAGAACTCTCGCCACTCGAGCATTCTCCTCGGCGACACCAACACAGCCAAGTCAACGTCGTGGAAGATGTTGGCGGCGACCCTGACGCGGCTGCACAACGAGAAGCAGCCCGGCTTCGAGGTCGTGCACCCCTTCCCTATGAATCCCAAAGCGCTGACGTTGGGTGAACTGTACGGGGAGTATAACTTGGCTACCGGCGAATGGAAGGATGGAGTCCTGTCGTCTATTATGAGGACCACCTGTCAAGGTATTTGGTATTCTAGTTATCTTGCCTCGTACTTGTATACTTATGTTTTATTTCAATTATTATTAAACCAATATTACAATTACTTTTGAATTGTCAAAAACTAGGTGCACAGATCCAAATAGTGGGTCTTATGGAGAAGAACCGGCAAGAAACTCATTAGAGACCCCCTTAAATAAAAATTATAACATGTTATTTTTACAAATTTGTTCTTATACTGTGTGAGGATCATTTATTTACATAATATGGTGGTACCATTCATAAATAAACAGAAATTACAGAAAAAATCGTAACTGCCAAAATAAATATTATTGCGGCACAACACAGTTTATCGGTCGTTTATCAATTACAGGTGCTTGTGGATTTGTCATCATCATCCTTGTTAGCTGATTAGATAATATTACTATACTTATGCGTTTGATGGATACTGTCTTTTAGATGAGTCACCGGAAATGAAGTGGATAATATTTGACGGCCCAGTTGACGCCATATGGATAGAGAATCTCAATTCTGTGATGGATGACAACAAACTGCTTACTCTCGTCAACAGTGAGAGAATATCTATGCCAGCTCAGGTAAGGCAACGTTAACGTTAACTTAGAGACCGCTTGTAATTAATTTTGCATTTATATCTAACACCCAGTGGGTAAAATTTTCTTCTTAATGAATTTAAGACGATTATGATGATGATGATTTAGGTTAATGTTCTTGGTTTTGGGTAATGCTTCAGAAACTATTTCAAAAGAACCGATAGGCACGTACAAATTTTCAGTTCCCAATGTTCTTTTGGCAAACCCAGAATAAGGTGACAGGTCAAGCTTGACTCATATTGCTAGAATTCGATGGACAAGGCCTTCAGCGGGGAGAAATAGAAGTAGTAAAGGGAGGCCTTTGCCCTGAAATTGGACCACCACGCCATAAACAAACCGTTATTACTTTACTCTATCACTGAGGCAGTCATCAGTAGGTATCGCAGTCAAGTAAATTAGATATATCTACTATAATAGTTCCATAGGTTAACTGGTAGATAATGCCATATGCCATTATATTCGCCATTGTGCTAATATTGTGTATAGAAGTATATATAAATATCCTTAAATTTGGGAGTGTTAACATCCATTCAGGTGACGTTATTAATCGAGACCCTGGACCTGGCGGTGGCGTCACCAGCCACGGTGTCTCGTAACGGCATGGTATACAATGACTATAAAGATTGGGGCTGGTGGCCCTACGTCAATTCCTGGCTCGAAACCATCGAAAGTCCGGAGTATAGGGAGCTGGTAAGAACAGATTTATTCATATCTAGCTGTCCCCGACGTTGCAATACCAAACCTTAGATTTTGGATTGCACAGAGGACAAACATACAATTTATTTTTCATTTATACATATAGATGGTTTTACTATAGAAAAAATAGTAATAATTATTTTACTTAAAATCATAAATACTGCATACAAATACCAATAATAAAAGGAAGAAATAAAAAGAAACAATATTGGTTGCATTAGATACAGTACTCCCGAAATAACGGCGCATGTCTGAAGTGAGTCGTTGCGCACAGGTCAAAATAACTTAAAAGTGTTCTTATGCAATAATATCGAAATCAGTAAGGACAGTATTCACGAATGCGAAACAATTACGAGCCCAACTGTCTTTACTCAGAGTTTTTATATTAAAATTTATTACGGGATAACCACTTGCAGATAACTTGAGACTTGCGCTGTTATTTCAGTGGTACTGTGCATAATGCACGTTTCGGGATTATTATTTCAGTGGCACTTATGAGTTGCTCAGGTGGTGTCACCTATCAACTAGACAGAGAATAAGTAAATGTTTGAATGCACCCCTCGTATGAGTTGTTGATGGTTGTGACTGGTGTTGCGTCAGCTGCGGCGGTACTTCCTGACGATCCTGACGCCGGTGCTGGAGCTGAAGCGGCTGCATCTGTCGGAGGGCGCCAGCGTGCGCGGCCAGGAGCTGACGGGCGTGCGCGGGCTGTGCCGCCTGCTGGCGCTGCAGCCCGAGCCGCAGCCGCCGCAGCCCGACGAGGAACAGGACCTCGAGGGACTCGCCAAGATGAGATTCCTCTTCGCGTCAGTTCTTAATGATATACGCATTAAACACGCTCCTTGAATGGCTCTGCGCTAGTAATAAAAAGGAACATTACCTTTTTGTATTTTCTAGGCGTCTAGTATTACCATGTTGTGTTTTCTAGTCCTCTAGAAATATTGCTAGATTAATTTCTTAGTAGGTATGCCTTCACACTAGGCCCTTGTCCATCGTGTAAGTACTCGCGTAGGCCTCGCATAGATACCGCGTAGATACAACTCATACGCTGCGATTACGCCTAAACCACAACTTATTACGTCATGTTATGGGAGCCCTTCATCGTTAGCGACCTCTGGCGTAGGCAAGGAGCCACAGAATACCTTTGTTATTATCATTTTTAATTGACTCTTATTAGTATTTGAAAACTAGTCTAGAAGGTATTTAAACTATTTAAAACAACTCCGTAAACCTACCCGCACAATATATAGATGATATGAACCATACATCGGATTGCTGCGATATGTGTTATGATGCAGTATGATCTGGTCGGTGTGCGCGACTCTGGAGGACGAGCCGCGCCGCAAGCTGGACAACTGGATCCGGGAGCACGAGGGCATTTTCCCGCTCAAGGACACTGTCTACGACTACTACGTGGACGAGAGATTGCACCAGTTCAAACCCTGGGAAGAAAAGCTGCCTGACAACTGGAGATTCAACCCTATGTTAGTACTGTCGCCAATTCGGAGATAGGTCTATTACTATTTTTTTAGAAATAAACATTCTTGGAATTATTTATTTTTGTTTAACATGTACATAGGTAGTATATCTTCCCTTGCAATATAATTATTCTTTCTTCATCTTGAGAGGAAAGCCTGACTGCCTTATTATTACCATAGAACCGTCATATAATATTACTGAGCAGAATCATGGTAAGTATGTGGTCCCTCCAGCTCCGGGTTCCACAACATCCTGGTGCCGACGGTCGAGTTCATCCGCGTGCAGATCCTGGCGCTCGACATGCTGAAGGCGGGTCACGGAGTGCTCGTGGGAGGGCCCACCGGCACCGGCAAGACCTACCTCATACAGGGCACGTTGGCCAACCTCGACCCTACCAGGTAACAAAAACTTCTAGCATTTATCATTACAATGTGGCTGCATAATTTATGTAAATTTTCGCGGTTTGGAACTTTGTCTAAACTCGCATAGTTTAGGATTTCTACTAAGTATACGATGACTTCATTGTCCATCTATTTGTTTGGCGGTCTATCAAGACCCTTTTTGTCTAATCTTTGACGGTTAATTATTTAGACTGTTGACCCGCTGTATTGATAAATGCAAAACGTTCGTGCATTTGCGGGTTTTAAAGTTTAGCTATTATGAAAAACTCGTTCAGCTTTTTTTACATAACGCAGCTGTTTTGTAAATCAAATAGCGGCTCGTACCTATAACAGCGAATTATACAATACAACTGCTTCCCTTGTATCACAGGTACAGTACCCAAGTCATCAACATGTCTGCCCAGACCACGGCGGCTAACGTGCAGGACATCATCGAGTCTCGCCTCGAGAAGAGGACCAAAGGGAATTACGTGCCGGCTGGAGGTAATATTACTGTTCTGTTTCACGAGCTGACGAGCCACCTGGTGGTACTTACCACCAGGTGGCTCGTCAGCTCGTGAAACACTCGTGGTGTTGCAGGTTTCGATGGACCACGATGACTACTTAGTCATCGTGGTCCATCGAAACCTGCAACACCAGAGGAGTTGCTGATGCCTTGCCGTCCCTTTAGAGGTCCTATGGACTGCAGACTGCCAGAGCCACAGCAACCGAGGGGCACTCACGCACAAAAGTCTAAACACATCAAGGTGATATACGACAGACTCCGAAGTAAGGGTGGTCGCCAGCCAGTCAGACCACAAGAGGTCCTATCACCGAGCAAGTCAGATTTTTCTCGCCTCTTACGAGATGCCTATTTGAGTGGTAGTGAGGAAGAGTATTCTGACCGTCCCCACATGGGAAAAACTTCTTCTGCTATACCCAACATTCACATCCATACATAATTCGTGTTTCGGTCTCATGCGTCATACATAATACGTCATTTCACCCTACAGGCAAGAAAATGATAGCATTCATGGATGATATCAACATGCCAGTTCGTGACTACTACGGGTCGCAGCCACCTCTAGAGCTTATAAGACTATGGCACGACTACGGGTACTGGTTCGACAGAGCCAAGCAGTGGCGCAAGAATGTCAAGGTAATATTATTTTATGCTGTGTTGTTTGACAAAATAGACGACGATATGATGACGATAACAAGGAAGATGATGAAGTTATTTTAGTAAAGGAAAAATTCAATCGCGGGCAAAATTAGAACCTGCGTCTTCTGGTTTGATATACCAGACGCTCTGACCACTAAGCCACCGCGAACCTCACCCGCCTGATTGAAATTTGCGTTCACATTCTGAGTTTACGTCATAAGGTGACGTTGGCGATATCTACGCAACGTCACCTTATGATGTAAATTAAAAAAACTTTATAATCTAAAATAAAACTTCATAATCTTAGCATGGAAAATGCAAAAAAATCACAAAAAGAAGGAAGATGATAATACTTGGGAGTATAATATATGGTTAGCGTTATTTTTTCTGGTGACAATAAAGAATACTCGATCTATTTATCTAAGTATTTTAGGAGTGTTTGTAAAATGTTTGTCGTTAGAACAGTGTGTGGCCCTGCACATTGGTCAATAATGATGTAGTGGGTGTGGGCAGAACATGGTGCTGTGCGGGGCGGCGGGCCCGCCGGGCGGGGCGCGCTCGCCGCTGCCGGCGCGGCTGCTGTCGTGCTTCCACGCCTTCTTCCTGCCGCCGCCCACGCAACAACAGCTCATCAAGATCTTCGGCACCATGCTGGGCCAGCACCTGCAGGACTTCGACGAGGAGACCAAATCTGTTGGTCAGATTACATTCAATAACTGCTGAATACAATCTTCTCGTTAATATATTGAAATTCTCACTTTCTTCAATATCTCTTTCAGTCTTTCCTTTGAAGAAACTGAACCACAAAGATCAAATCTGAGTTACATATGTATGCTGAAAAATTGTTTCGCCAATGCTAAAATCATTAGCCTAGTGAAAAAAAATGTTTGGATCCTATTCTGATGGTCCTAAGCGCAACTGCTACGCTCGAGGTTCGATGTCCATTGTTATTGGATCTATGAAATTCTCAGTAGCAGCTCGGAATTCTGATTTGTGGCTGGGTTACCTTACATGTACATTAATACACCTCTGCCTAACCCTTCGCATGGATGTTATAAAAATGACACAATAGATACTATTGATGCGCTAATAAAACGCACGACCACCTCTATTAATATTTGTAAAACCAGGTTTAATATTTCTGATAGAAATAATAACGACGTTGTTTCCAAAACAGGCAAAACCGTATTGATAGCTTCGATAGACATGTTCAACAACATAGTAGCCAAGCTGCTGCCGACCCCCAGCAAGATGCACTACCTGTTCAACTTGAGGGACATCTCCAAGATATTCCAAGTACGTATGTTATACTTATTTCTTTTTAAAAATTGCCCCACACGAGTTCTCACATACAATTACCTATAGCCATCTTACTAATATTATAAACGTGAAAGTTTGTGAATGGATGGATGTATGGATGTTTGTTACTCTTTCAAGCCAGAACGGCTGAACGGATTTGGATGAAATTTGGCACATAAATAGATTATAGCCTGGACTAACACATAGGCTACCAGGTCCAGGTTTTTATCCAGGTCAGACCCAATCCTGAAGTCTACGTAGACAAAGTCGTGGATAGAATAAATTATCACGTGTCAAAACAAGACAAAACAACCTATAGGACGCACCTGTATAAGACATTTTCAGACGTTTTATATTATCTATTATCTTATAAATATAAAAATTAATTGCTGTTCGTTAGTCTCGCTAAAAATCGAGAACGGCTGGACCGATTTGGCTAATTTTGGTCTTGAATTATTTGTGGAAGTCCAGAGAAGGTTTAAAAGGTGAATAAATATGAAAATGCTCGGAATTAAATAAAATCAACAATGAGGCAGAACGAAGTCTGCCGGGTCAGCTAGTCTATACTTATAATAAATCTGTAGAGAGGTCAATTCTGTACATGAAATATATTTCCAAAATAACTATCAGCGGGTTATTAGTGATCGATACTGACGCCAAAAATGCAATCAGTAAAATTTTTGTCTGTCTGTCTGTCTGTATGTTCGTTATAGAAACAAAAACCACTCGAGGGATTTCAACGAAACTTGGTACAATTGTTCTTCATACTCCTGGGCAGGTTATAGTATACTTTTCATCACGCTACGATCAATAGGAGCAGAGCAGTGAAGGGAAATGTTGGGAAAATGAGTGATTCATGAGAAAGGTTTCAAGCTATAAAACATCACGCTACAACCCTTAGGAACGGGGCAACGCAGGTGAAACCGCGGGCGAAGAACTAGGGAACAAAGTAACTATTCCACGCGGACGAAGTCGCTGGCAAAAGCTAGTTATGAATAAATGTCGCTAGGAGTTGTTAGATGCAGGCTGCATATAACCGATCCTTGTGAAAGCCTCTGGGGAGGCCTTTGTTCAGCAATGGACTTCTATTGACTTATTGCAATAAAATAAGGTCCAAATTATAGCAAATTCCACGTCATCGTGTATATTTTGTTTTACCTCAGGGTCTGCTGCGAAGTAATAAAGACTATACGAATACGAAGGCTCGGTTCCTGCGACTGTGGATACACGAGTGCTTCAGAGTGTTCTGTGACAGACTCACTGAAGAAAAGTTAGTTAATAATTTGAATGCGATTTTATTTATACTTGAAGAGCTTAGTACAGTTCAAACTAAATTATTGTACGTGTCTGAAGTTGGTAAGGAGAATAATCATGAATCTTGCTTCTTTATGGAATTTTAAATTAATACGTTTATACAAGACTGAAGACTGCCTCATTAGTCTAGTGGTCCGAAGCGCGACTGCTACGCTAGAGGTCCTGGGTTCGATCCCCAGGTCGAGCAGTGTTACTGGGTTTTTCTATGAAATTCTCAGTAGCAGCTCGGAGTCAGGATTTGTACCCTGGTAATGGCAATAGGCTCGCCCCTTATTACATGGGACCTGTTTACTTTTTTAACTAAATAGAAGAATAACACGAGACAAAAATAGTTGGGCTAGTAAGTAATTTATTTTATTTTCATCATTAATTTAAATATTCCTTATTGGTATCGAAGCTGTCAGTCAACGGCAACATTGATCGTTAAATTCGTGAGTTTCGTGACGTCACTGTGTTTTTTTTTTTCGGGAATGGGGTGTAAGCAAATCTTGACCTGCCATGGTATATACCTAATAGGTATTGGTTGGGTAAATATGTTTGTTAAGTCTGTAGTGGTGTCTTATTTCACACGCCACCAGCCGTCGAAAACGTCTCTCAGGAAAGGTTTCCTTCACAGTTTAAACGAGTCACGTAGAATTTAATGATCGCACAACAAGACCAATTTCGTGTCAAAATTTTGATACAATCAGTAAAGAACTTTTGGATGTTTTAGATATAGATTTTATACGAGAAAAGTTAATTTGACAGATCCAGACAGTATCTCTAGTGGAGAAACATAAAAATTTATTTTCAACCATAAAAAAACTCATTCAACCAAAGGTGTCATAGTGTCACATAGACATGTGACCCTTTATGGTTTATCAGGGACCGCGACTGGTTCATGAACCACGTGGGCGACATGCTGGGCAAGCACTTCGAGCTGACGTTCCACGCGCTCTGCCCGACCAAGAGTCCGCCGCTGTTCGGTCACTTCCTCAACCCCTACGAGGTCTACGACGACATGAATGACCCCGAAGCGCTGCGCAAGTAAGTGTAGTAATCATAGAAGAGATGTGTGATGTCAGCACCTCTTATTTCTACTACAATCTAATAATGGCAATTACACAGGAGTATAGATGGCTTCACTAGGAGAGGCCTTCGTCCAGCAGTGAACGAATATAGGTTGATGATGGTGATGATGATAGATGGGTTTCGGCCCAGGCATTTTGGGCGAAATTGGGCGAAAAAATAAATGCCTTCGCATAAACCCATCTCTACTCAGGCGCCCACTATTTAATATAGGTACAAAAATGTTTTGTTAAATATTTACAATTGCAGGATATCGATGTAACGCTATTACATCCTTAAAATATTAGGTTTATGTATTTGCTTTCGCGCTCTGGCAACACAGTAAACTCGCTGTACACAGTAACTGACCAAAAGTGCGTTTAACCTGTCAAGGAACAATAGGGTAGTCGACAAGTGTTGGATTTATAAAAAATATCAGGCTTAGTGAAAAATGAAAAGAAAATTTAGAAAAAATATTTTGAATCGGCTAATAAACTTCTAAGAAAGAAAGGCTAATAAACTTCTTAGAAACCAGTATAAACTTCTAAGAAACATAGTGTTTAAGGTTTTTGGTGGGGATTGAGATGCTCTGTCCACGCTCACAAAACGATTACAATCCAATTTACACTCTGTCTACCATAAAATTAAAATATACGTAACTTCACTTCCTAATTTTACCGATTATAATCTAGTTCTTGTTGATATGCTCTATTTGTTTCCTCGCCTGTCCGATAATGTAAGGCGAAATCGCCGCGATAACGTTAAACTTTGTGTTCACCCGGCTAAAACAGCGTTGCTACATAAAAGTGTAGTATGCAAGGCTCCATTAATTTATAACAAAATTCCAAATGATATAAAACACTTAAATAGAGACAAATTTAAGAAAACATAAAAAAAAACTGACACAGAAGAACTATTATAATGTTGACGACTTCCTCAATGATAAATCTCTATGAGTGAATATGCAATGATAGTATTTAGAAAGTATTGTTATTATGCGCCATAAAAATATTCAGTCAACCAACCTATTAGCACACAACAGAAAAACAATAATTGTTACGACCTTCTGGAGGGTCACCGTTCTTGACGATGATGTTTTCTTTGTCCAGATACATAACGAATCAGATGGATGAGTACAACAGCTGCCCTGGCGTGGTGAAGATGGACCTGGTGCTGTTCAAGGACGCGATCGAGCACGTCTGCCGCATCGTGCGGGTCATCTCGCAGCCCAGGGGGAACATGCTCTGCGTTGGCATTGGTCTGTTCCTCGTTGTACTCAGACTCTGACTCAGTGGTTCTCAATCAGTGGTCTGATAGGCTTACGCTTGATCACCAGTTCGCCTAATGTTAAGCGACACTGCGATCTACGATGGAGCGCGCTTGCCTAGAAGAAACCGATTCACTCGTGATTTAAAGACACCCAGATTATATCTATCGGGGAAGACCCACTGGGAAGCACATTCCACATTTCAGCGGTACGCATGATAAAAGTGAACTTAAAGCATTTCGTTCGGCTTTTTGGAATGTACACCATGAATCGATATCGCTTTCGATATGGTCCGCGAAAGATCTAAAAATCTTTTACTTAAACATTATGGTCCCTGCTACCAACAAATAAATCAAAGTGGTCCCTGGTAGAAAAGGTTAGGAAACACTGTTGTAAGTTGTTTTTGTGTAGATAATCGTTATGAATCGTCCGCCGCTATGGAACGTGTGTCATTATCGAAATGTGATCCTAAGGCTCCAACAATCCCGATGTTTGGGACTTAAATTCGTTTTATTTTGTAATACCCTCCAAAACTCTCATCATTTTTTCATTCATTTTTAAGGTCAGTGTTTGTTTTCAGTTCATTTTGTTTAGATGACTTCAAAAGATGCCGATGAGTCTATAAAGATGATTTTTTAATTAATGTTTTGATTTATAATTTGCAATTTATTTTCCGGGCAATACCGAAATCTTAAAATCTGCCATTTCGTCTTGTTTTTCGGGCTTTTGATTACGACTAACGATTTTTTATGATAAGTCTTCGTATAATAACTATGATCGAGAGCTTTAAAGTGCTCTCCTAGGCAGCATGGTGGGGTCGTCCATCCAACGACTGGCTGCGGCAAGCGGTCTCATCCTTACAGATCGATTGATCAGCGTTACTGAGGCACATGCTCGCTCCAATTCAATTCAATCGTGCGAATATAGATCGCATTTGTCGTGTTGGTACAATATTACCTAATGATCATTTCTCCGTTATAGGTGGTTCTGGACGAACATGCTTGACTCGAGTTGCGACGTACATCTGCGAGTACATCTCGTTCACAGTGGTTGTTACCAAGACCTATGGAGTCAAGGACTTCAGAGAAGACCTGAAGGTAAGCATGTTTCATGGTGGTCTTTGCCTTGCAATATGGAACATTGGCGTTGACAGTATTGCCACAATGAATTTTTTTTAATAGAGACGATCTTATTCCCCCTTGCCCTTTCCGCTACCAGACGACCAGAAGCACGAAAAAGCGACATCGTTTCACATTTGGTGGATATTACAAAAACCCGAACGTAATGCTTTAAGTCCACTTTTATCATGCGTACCGCTGAAATGTGGAATACCGCTTCCCGAGGGGATCTTGCCTGATAAATATAATCTGGGTGTCTTTAAATCACGAGTGAATCGGTTTCATCTAGGCAAGCGTGCTCCATCGTAGATAACATTGTCGCTTAGCATCAGGCGAACTGGCGGTCAAGCGTAAGCCTATCAAGAATAAAAAAAGAGACTTTACAAGAAAATTACTATCAGTTACATATTCCTTATACAAGTATACAAGAAATGTAAAAATTGCGATGATAAATTGAAAAATGTCTGGTAGAAAATGCTACATAGCATTATGTCTACTTTGTGTGCTATTGTTGAATATAGAAGTATAAATTAATAAGTAAATAAACCTCCTTTCGAGAAGTTAAACGTCATACAATGGTTATGATAATTAATTTATAGCTTCTGCCGCGCTTTGTCTGCGTGGACATCAGGATTGGGTCCGACCTGGATAAAAATTAGCCTAGGTGTTGGTGTGTATTCCAGACTATAATCTATCTCTATGCCGAATTTAAGCCAGATACGTTCAGCCGTTCTGGCGTGAAAGAGTAACAAACATCCATACATCCGCATATCCATACATCCATACTCACAAACTTTCACGTTTATAATATTAGTAAGGAAGTAAGGATTAATAAAAGTTTTTTTTTGAAGATTAATAAAAGCTCTGCTACACTAGGGTTTTTGGTATCGTGGGTACGTTTACAAACACAAATTATTACATACCAAGACAAACACTTATAAACTGTACAAATACCTGAAATATTTGTTAGGTAGGTACGTATTTCGAACTCAAAACATGGCGTAAAAATCGATCGTCCAGCCACTAAGCCATCGCAGAGTCAATGATCAAGTTTATACTCGTCCACCACCAGCTCCTGTACACGGGCTGCGGCGTGGACAACAAGAAGACCACATTCATATTCTCGGACACCCAGATCGCCGAAGAGACGTTCACGGAGATCATTAACAACTTGCTGAGCAGCGGAGAGGTCACCAACCTGTACAAACCTGATGAGTTTGAAGATGTATGCACGGTTTACTCTATACTTTTACACCGTACTTGACCTTAGATTATTGTCTAGATATAAGTGATATAGTAAATATACCTAAGCAGTACCTACAATAAAATCTGCTAAAATTTTAAGTGAACCTATTCCCCTTCAAGTAATAAATTTCAGACATGACTATAGATGGGTTTCTGCTCGGGCATTTTGGATAAAAATATAAATGCTTTGACATAATCCTATCTATATAGATGGGTTTCTGCCGGAGCATTTTGGGTAAAAAAATAAATACTCTGACATAATCCTATCTATATAGATGGGTTTCTGCCCGGGCATTTTGGGTAAAAAATAAATGCTCTGACATAATCCTATCTATATAGATGAGGTTCTGCCCGGGCATTTTGGGTAAAAAATAAATGCTCTGACATAATCCTATCTATATAGATGAGGTTCTGCCCGGGCATTTTGGGTAAAAAATAAATGCTCTGACATAATCCTATCTATATAGATGGGTTTCTGCCCGGGCATTTTGGGTAAAAAAATAAATGCTCTGACAATCCTATCTATATAGATGGGTTTCTTGCCGGGCATTTTGGGTAAAAAAATAAATGCTCTGACATGTTTCTGCCCGGGCATTTTGGGTAAAAAAATAAATGCTCTGACATGTTTCTGCCCGGGCATTTTGGGTAAAAAAATAAATGCCCTAAATAAACGCATGATGAATTTATCTCAATGAATTGCGTTAGGGACCTGGGCTACAAGAACAATACATTGTCGTGTGTAGAGATGGGTTTATGCCAGGGCATTTATTTTTTTCGCCCAATTTTGCCGAAAATAGAACACTTTTTTAAAATACAGTACAGGTACAGGACAGCGTATGTATGTTCAGCTAGGATAACATAAATTCCTCTTGATTGCTTCATAGTACCTATATCTTTATTTGAACAGATAAAAAGCGCCTTGGAGAAACCGATGAAAGCTGCGAACTTGATGCAGACGAACGAAGTAGTGTACTTGTTCCTAGTGGACAGGGTCAAAAGCAATCTGCACATCGTGCTCTGCTTCAGCCCTATCGGCGAAGAGTTTAGGTAGTATCACCATTTTAATAGAATCATCATTATTATCACCGCCTCAATATCCTATTGTAATATGGTTCTATTTTGCCGTTTGGAGCACTAACACTTCTCACCGTTAAGTCAAATATCAGTAGAGTGAGTATATTGGGTTCTGTAACTGCCATAATAGCTTACTGGCCCTGAGCGCGACTGCTATGCTAGAGCTCCTGTATAACATTCTTAGTGACAGCTCGGAGTTTGGAATTTGTGCACGGTTCATGGTTCGCCCCCTATTACATGGAACCTAAATACCTATACGGGGAAACTGTGGGTGTACATTAGTTCGTCTCTGCTCAACCCTTTCGGGGAATTCAGGCGTGAATACAGCGTGGTATTGGTGGTAATTCTGGCAGTTCGCACAGTTTGATTGTGATAATGATTATAACAACACAACAATTTATAGATCTTTGTGGATCTCAATGACATTAAAGCTATCTCACAGTTCACGATTGCTATGCTAGAGGTCCTGGGTTTCAATTCCCAGGTCGTGTAAAGTGTTCTTGGGTCTTTTCTATGAAATTCTCAGTAGCTCAGACTCAGATTATGTGCCCGGTTAATGGCAATAGGCTCGACCTAAAACATACCGGGGAACCGTGGATGTACATTAGTACACCTCTGCCTAACCCTTCAGGCAATATAGGCGTAATGGTATGTGTATGTAAATACTGTTGATCGCAGGAACCGCATCCGTCAATATCCGGCGCTGATCAACGCGACCACGACAAACTGGTTCCTGGAGTGGCCGCGCGAGGCGTTGCTGGAGGTGGCCTACAAGTTCCTGCACGACGTCGAGTTGCTCGCCTCCATCACTGGACCGAGGGTAACCGCACCATGGATTGAGCTATGGAACATATTAATTTACCTCCAGAAATCGTGTCTAAACTATCACATCAGTCATTAGAAGATGGCACTGTAACTTCCATATTATACATATAATCAGGCTGTGCAATGAGTTACCTGCCGACGTTTTCGGTCGAAAACTGTCTGGTGTTGCAGACGTCCATAGGCTACGGTAACTGCTTACCATCAGGCGGGCCGTAAGCTTGGTGGCCTCATCACTGGTTAAAAAAAAACTTGATTGGCAGCGTGGGCAGAATTCATATATATATTCAAGAAAGAAGAGTTTGTGTGGAGTGTGCGCTTATTACTTTATTTACATACCCATTTATTTATTTTTTATAAAATGCAACACATCTAGCAAAAGTCACGTGAGTTGAACAAATTAGCTGGTGGGCTCGGTTGATCGTGCTTATAAGCTTTGAAGGTTGTAGAAGAAATTTGTTCGCGAATGGCTTGACCCCAACCATACCCATGGTTGAAAAAATGTAGAAAACTATAGAAAGTTGATAGGAATTGCATGATGTACCAATCGTCTTCTCTTCCAGATCCGTAGGATGGAGTCTTTGATCGAGAGCCGCGAGGACATCCTGCGAGCGTCCGTGGCGTCCATCATGTCGCTCATCCACTCATCAGTCGGCAAGTACTCTGTCAAGATGTGGCAGGAGATGAGGAGGACCAACTACGTCACGCCCACCAATTACCTGGAGCTCGTGGCTGGGTACAAAGAGTAAGTCTGTATGTCTTAGTCGACGCGGCAGCCCTGAATTCTATGTGCATTGAAGCTCACTTTAAGGGCCATTCAGATATTAACGTGCTAGTTACCGCTATGAGCAAGCAATATATCGCACTGCAGGATAACATCCCTACCTGGTTGATATTCCACATATACGCACACAGCGCTACAAATTAACTTTTATGTCTCCGATCATTGTTAAAACTTAAATCAACAGACAGTTGCGCGCCTTATTTTAAGTTACATAAAATCTTGACACTTCCCTGTATCTATATTTTCGAAGTAGCTATGTTTGTCAAGCAAAATCCATCTCGTTTTGAGCGCATGGCTGTTGTATTACCAAGGAATAGGCGTGACAACAGCAAATTATGTCCAGTATCATCATGTCGAACCACTTTAATGCGTAAGAGTGCGTTTCTTGCATGGCCCCCATTATTTACAATAAATTACCGAGTAGTTGGAAAGCTTTAAATACAGCACAATTTAAGAGTAGATTGCGGAAATTTTTGGTAGATAAAACGTACACAGTACGTAGTACAGTGTAACTGAGTTCCTATCGGAGAAAAATATTGGTTAATTAGTGACATCTTGATTTTAGAAATGTTGGTATACGATGTTCTTCATTTGATTTCTGACATTTTGATTTTGGAATTGTAATAATAATGATAATAGTAATAATAATGAACCCCCTCTGGGACAAGCGTTACCTCATCATGAGACTAACGTCAAACTAGAGGGTAGATTAGAATCGCTTTTTACAAACCTTAGACAATAAAACAAAAAATGTGTCATAAGGTCTAATGAAAAGCGCACAAACCGCAGGGCAGCTTGTGGCGAGCTGATGGTGAGTGGCGACACTGCGGTCCTTATTGCTCCAGAGAGTCGGTCAGGGCCTCGTCTCTAGTTTGCCCGTGTTGGGTAGCTAGAGTGGAAACCCAAGAGCACCCGCAGGACTCTCAACTCTGTCTTGCCTTAATTGGCCGGCCAGAGGGGGGCTGCTAGAGCTATATGCTCGGGGGTGGAAGTGTCTAATGGCGTAATAGCGGGGAAACCCAATCCGGGTCTTTTCGAGACTCGCGACGGTGAAACCGGGGCCGCACCTCTCTACACCCTTAGCCGCTCACACTGCTGTTGCCGCCTTCTGCCTGAACTGGCAGTTGTTTGGGGGGCCCAGCTAGTGAGGTGGCAAGTCACCGTCTGCCATCCCTATGGATGTCTATTCAAGGCTCAAGGCAGACGCCGTTTTCTTCCGGCAATAGAAGTTATCGGTCCACCTAACACCCACATCCATAATCCATTTTTAATTTCCATATTTTACAATAGTCCTGCAGCCGCCCGAAATACTTCATGGCTGTACTCCCATAGTGCAGTTGTGGAGTGTCCCGGGTGTATGCCCCATCCCATATTAGATCAAAGTTCTCCAAGGGGCCTCTGCGCGTTGGACCTGTGTCCCCCCGCAAGCCTTCCAAAGGACCGGATGTCTTCCTCACGGGAGGCATGCCGTGTAATCCAAAAAGGAGATACAAATAATAATGACAAGTTAAATGATGTAATGTTAATGGTATGATATATGTGATAGTAATGACATGATATTTAATCTTATGATACTAATTTATATCCCCCTTGTAATACAAACATATATTTTTAATTAAGTTGATGAGTTAAGAACTTTATAATAGTATTTATAAATTGATCTAAATAAGTGTAATAATAGTGATATAAATAATTTCAAATATTTGCATGCCGATTGGTAAAATGTGGCTGAGCTAAATGTAATCTTAAGAACTTATTATGTATTACCCATATTTGCAAAATAAAATTCTATTCTATTTTATTCTATTCTATACTGCCAAGGAATGGAACACCCTTCCTGCATCTATTCCCGAATCTATTCAAAAGTAGGGTGAACAAGCATCTTTTGGGTGTATTCGCTCCACCGTCGATCTCATCTGTGCCGCGGAGGCAAGATTGAGGTTAAGAGCAAGCCCATTTTTAATTAAAAATAATATTCGGTCAGATATTTGTATGACTATTCGCGGCTAGATCAGAAATAATATGTCATAGGTACTTCTAAGCGAAACAAGTTAAAAAAAAATGGCTACTTATAGCGGTAGTGAATATAATGTAAATCTGATCAGGCCTTTACAATTTCACCTAGAACATTACGACTAAGGTGTTCATTTATCTTACTGATAGAGACTGATCCCAACGATGCGATATTTCACATGAAACAAAATATTGGATGTGTTCCATCAGGATGTTGAAAGCGAAGCGTTTCGAGGTCGCACTCCAGGCTAACAAACTGCGCAATGGACTCGGCAAGGTCGAGGAGACCACCCGCCTCGTGGGGCAGATGTCCGAGGAACTAGCCGAGGCACAGGTACCTATCTACATTCTATAATTTACTTTTATCATGCCTACTTAAGAGTCCGGCGGACCGAATTTCTCTTATAAACGTAATCAAATTCTATTATTACGTTACCATTTCGTCCAAAATACTTCACTGGAAATAAATATAAGCGAATGCAGTTTTTGATAACTTTACCAAGTTTGGAATGATTTTCCGGTCTTGCATTTCCAGTAAAGTAAAATAGTACCATAGGAACCTAGATAACGGCATCCAAATCTGATTAATAACGTAATTTGATAGAATATTGTCTGGATTACGATGTATTTCGGTATCACGTTTTTGTGGGCAATTCAAGCTCCGCCGGACCCTTAAAATGTTTGTTTATCCCCCTTAATAGGATACTTAAGTCCTCAAATTTATTTATATTTATTTAGTTATTATTTAATCAAATTCTATTATTATTCGGATTCCGATACCGTTAATCTAGGTTCTTACGTTACCATTTCGTCCAAAATACTTCACTGGAAATAAATATAAGCGAATGCAGTTTTTGATAACTTTACCAAGTTTGGAACGATTTTCCGGTCTTGCATTTCCAGTGAAGTAAAATAGTACCATAGGAACCTAGATTAACGGCATCCAAATCCGATTAATAACGTAATTTGATAGAATATTGTCTGGATTACGATGTATTTCTGTATCACGTTTTTGTGGGCAATTCAAGCTCCGCCGGACCCTTGAGTAGGCAAATATTTCAATGTCCTGATGATAGTGTCGTTGTGTGTCGGGTCGTTCTATTCTCTACAATATGGTTGAGTCGAACCACACGTCATGCTCGTGGTTCAAAACAAAATTGAAAAGGTTATTAATAATTATTGTTATAATGTGTTTTCAAAAGGATTGACTATGATTTTTCTTGCTGGCTCTTCTCTATACAGGTGCACAGTTTTAACTTTTCAAGAGCACCTATTATAATGGCCTAATTGATTAATAATTAATCGAATTGCTTGTTTTTCATCTTAAAAAACTTGGTCCCTTAATTTCTAGATCCAAGTCGGCTTATACACGGAACAATGTATAGAATACATGGGGGTGATCAACGTTCAACAACGCAATGCCGATGAACAACAGCGCAGCGTCGCAGCCAGGAGCAAGAAGACCATGGAAGAGGAGGTCCAGTGCAAGAAGCTAGCCGACGCGGCCATGAGGGACCTGGCCGCTGCCATGCCGGCGCTGGAGGAGGCTATCAAGGTGAGGGCTGGGTAAGACCAGATGTTTTCAGTGTCAAGGTTTGATTGACATTTGGAAAAGAGGAGCTGATTGATTTAGAAATGGACTAATTACAAGTAGAATACCTGTTGCCTGTTTTCACTCGGATACCAAGGATTTTTTGAGATAAAAGGTAGCCTATGTGTTTCTCCAAGGTTTAATATATCTCTACATTCATAAAAATCGGTTTCGCGGCTTATTTATTTATTAATGTTAGGTAAACAAACAGCTTTTAGTACTCTTAATAATAAATAGTTTACCATATTTAAAACTTAAGCCTATAGTTTCCGCCTATGAACACAAACGAAACACGAGCAATCTAATAAGAAATAGAGAAAAAAATTTTTAGCTAATTAATCCATTAAGTTCAATAAAGATTATTAATATTATACATACATACATAAGCTTACGATGTGCTTTGGAAGAAGCTTCGGAGCACCAGTTTGCCAGCGGAAACATGCTTTGTTTTTGAGTATTGGTACAACAATCAGATAAATTATGTAAAATGGGCTAGGGAGCTTTCTGCCGCATACAGGTTGGAATGCGGAGTGAGGCAGGGGGGGGGTATGCTCACCGAAGCTCTTCAACTTGTATGTAAATGAGCTGATAGAGGGCCTTAGTAGTATGCAGACGGGCTGTTCAATTGACGGTGTTACCGTCAATAATTTAACCTACGCGGACGATATGGTACTGCTGGCGCCCTCTGTCAGCTCTATCAGGAAGCTCTTAGGGTTCTGTGAAGTGTACGCCTTAAGTCATGGCTTACGCTATAACGTAAAGAAGAGCGAGTATATGGTGTTTTCGAAGGCTAGAAAGGGACCTGGTTATGTCCCTCAATTGCTGCTAAACGGTATTCCTCTCAGCAGGGTTAAACAGTTTAGGTACTTGGGACATATTGTCTGCGAGGACCTATGTGATGGGGCAGATATGGATAGGGAGCGTAGAGCGTTGACGGTAAGAGCGAATATGCTGTCCAGAAGATTCGCGTCTTGCTCATATGAAGCAAAAATTACACTTTTTAAAGCCTACTGCCAGTCATTCTACTGCAGTAGCTTGTGGACAGCATACACTCAAAAGTCCCTCAACGCTCTGCGTATTCAGTATAACAACGCATTCAGGGTGCTGATGCGGCTCCCACGGTTCTGCAGTGCAACCTCCATGTTCGCAGAAGCGCGCACTGATGGTTTTGCGGCTATCATGCGAAAAAAGGTGGACTCACTACTAAGCAGAATACGTGCGAGTAGCAACAGCATACTGAAAGCTATCACGGATAACTTTAGCTGTCCAATTCTGTGTCATCATGTTAGGGTGCTAGTAGAATGATTAATAATTAGTAATAATGCAATAATTATGCAATAATAATAAGATAATTGTATTCATATATGTTTGTTTTATGTATTATACTAAATCTTAATGTAACTGTTATCTATAAATTTTAATTATACCTATGGATCTAGCGTCTGAAATAAAATTATATTTCATTTCATTTGATTTGATAAGCAACCCATTATACTGTCCCACTGCTGGGCACGGGTCTCCTCTCAGAATGAGAGGGATTAGGCTATAGTCCACCACGCTGGCCTAGTGCGGGTTGGCAGTCTTCACACGCCATCGAGAAAATCTCTCAGGCATGCAGGTTTCCTCACGATGTTTTCCTTCACCGTTTAAGCGCGTGATAATTAACTATTTAATACGCTCATGACTTCGAAAAGTCAGGGGGGCGTGCCTTGGATTCGAACTCGAGACCTTTAATTAACAATAATTTTATGTTAAAGCATGAGAACGTAACAAAAGCTAGAGTTTGTTTTCTTTCAAAATTGGTAAATACCTTAACATTGCAGTTGGTCAAAAATAAAACATTTGAATTTTCGTCATTATTATATTATTATATCTACTTTGTGCTCAGGCTCTGGATGCGCTGAACAAGAAGGACATCACTGAAGTGAAGTCCTACGCCAAGCCGCCGCAGAAGGTCGAGATGGTGTTGGAGGCCGTACTCATATTCTTACAAGTAATCATATATTATCTAGTTAGTCTAGTTGTCCCCAGTGCGACTGCTACGTTAGACGTTCTGGGTTCTATCGCCAGGTCTAGCAAAGTGTTATTGGGTTTTACTATGAATTTCGCAGTAGCAGCTCGGAGTCTGGATTTGTGCCCGATTAATGGCAATAGGCTCGCCCCCTATTACATGGGACCTCAACATACCGGCGAACTGTGGGTGTACATTAGTACGCCTCTGCCTAATACAGAGAATACAGGCGTGATGGTATGTTATGTTATGGTACTTGTCAGAAAGAGCCGACATGGGCGGAGGCCAAGCGTCAGCTGGGCGACCAGTACTTCCTGGACCGGCTGCGCGACTTCGACAAGGACAACATCTCGGACAAGACGCTGAAGAAGATCAGCACGTACACCGTGAAGCCGGACTTCGACCCCGAGATCGTCGGCACCGTGTCCGCCGCCGCCAAGTCGCTGTGCCTCTGGGTACGAGCCATGGAGAAGTACGGCAAGATCTACAAGTGAGTACCATTCTTATACGAGATTCACTACTTACACGACCATTCCACATAAGATCGCAATTTCTTTGATTTCTAATAGGGTATTATCATCTATCAAAATAATATGATCAGATCAGACTGCCTCATTAGTCTAGTGGTCCCAAGTGCGACTGCCACACTAAAGGTCCTGGGTTCGATCCCCAGGTCGAGCAAAGTGTTATTGGGTTTTTCTATGAAATTCTCAGTAGCAGTTCGGAGTCTGGATTTGTGCCCGGTTAATGGCTATAGGCTCGCCCCCTATAACATGGGACTTAAACAAACCGGCGAACTGCGGGTGTACATTAAGTACGCCTCTGCCTAACCCTTCGGGGAATACAGGCGTGATGGTATGTTATGTTATGTTATGATCAGATTACTGTACTTCAAGATAGAGAATGTGTATCGGCTAACTTCGTGTTTCCAAAGATAACCGACACATATAGGCCGTATAATGATATAGAGCTGCTCTTACAAATAACCTGAGGTGCAAATATTACATCAAAACAAAACACGATGAAAGGTTATACAGCTCTGTATAGTTTTACAAAACGGTAGCGCAATTACTTCCTGCTTTCAATACTGTCTGCAACTGACTGATTAGTGACACCGGGCGCACCGCTCGCATGTTTTGCAACTAATTTGCTTTTCTTAGAAATGACGTTGACATGTTGAAATTGTACATGATTTTTAGGGCCAAATTACTTTTTTTAATTGTCTTTGTTATGTTAGACGATTGTTTCACATGTTTATCGATGTCCTTTATTTATCTTGAAGTACTGTATGTTATTTATATAGTTTTTATCGAATTATTTATTCGTATTTAAATGCGAATACAATACTTTTTTCTTGTAGAAACCTAAGATGTTGATTTATTTTTTATTTGAAAATTAAAATCGAAGTTTTATTACCTGTATGTCACGTGACCAAATACGCCGACCATCATTTTTTTCACCATTGAAATACAGTCATGATGGTATGTTATGTTAAAACTACAAGTTGTTGATCAGAATCGTTAAGCCAAAGAAGGAGCGTCTAGAAGAGGCGCTAGAGTCCCTGCGCATGAAACAGCAGATTTTGGCCGAGGCCCGCGCTAAGTTACGCGAACTCAGCGAGATGATAGCGCGGCTGCAGAAGGAATATGATGAGAAGGTGGCGCAGAAGGAGGAGCTGGAGCGAAGGTCGCGGATGTTGCAGCTTAAGCTCGAAAGAGCCGAGGCTCTGATCACGGGATTATCAGGTACGATAGAATCCATTTCAGAATCTCTATTCACCCGTCTGGGGACAGGTTAGAATACTGTTCCTCACTGCTTTTCAGATAAGCATCCCGTAAGAGGCGTGAACATATCTGACTTGCTCGGTGGTAGAACCTCTTGGGGTCTGACTGGCTGGCGACCACGCTTACGTCGGAGTCTGTCGTAAAGCACCGCAGTGTGTGTTTCGACTTTTGCACGTAAGAGCCAGTTCCCTCTCGGTTGCTGAGGGTCTGGCAGTCTGCAGTCTATAGAGGCACTTAAGAGTCGGCAACGCATCAACAACTCCTCTGATGTCCTTGGGCGACAATAGTTACTTACCACCAGGTGGCTGGTCAGCTCGTTTGACCTGACTTAATCCATAAAAAAATCTTTTTTAGGGAAAATGTAATCCAAATACACTATACACTGTTTGTGTACTTCTCAGATTGAAATGGATTAGCCGCATTAGTCGCCTTTAATCTCATGACTTGCCGCAGGCACTAATTTTTACAGAAATAGTTAATTGACAGATAATAAGCTCATTTTATGTTCATATTGTTCATTGTCCTATGAAAATTTGGTGTAGGTACCGCGAAAGCCTAAAACAGAAAACATTGAGCTTCCGAAAAGTCGTTATTTTTCCGGCATCTGGTTCTTTGTCTGAAAAGTCCACCACGCTAGCCTAATGGAGGTTGGTAATTTTCACAGAAGACTTGAATGCAAACTCGAGGTTATGCGCGATAGTATTAGTTTTATAGAATATGTGAATTCAATACACAAACAACATTGTTAGATTAAGTACTTACTATAATTTTTGTAGATATCTAATCTAGATTAAGAATTCAGATAGGCTAAAAAATCTCTATTACTCTTAGGTGAGAAGGAACGCTGGGAGATGACAGTGGAGCGTTTAGACAAGGAGTTTGACAACCTGCCCGGCGACTGTCTGATCGCGACCGGCTTCGTCGCGTACCTCGGCCCCTTCATCTCCGAGTACAGGGAGTCACTCATGGAGGACTGGTTCCTGGAGGTAAGCAGTCAATATAAGTACATACAACTGTCTAATACTTCCACGTAATGCGGTTTTTTTACAATCAACTCGAATGCGTCAGTCTTGCACGAAAATCAGGTTTCTGAAGTTAGTCTTATATTTTTTTTTATTATTAAATTGCGGCTATAGTATCACTGCGACCGCTGTCGGTCTATTGTGATCGCCACTGGTTGAGTTAGAGTTCACCGCTGAATCCTGCAGCTATTATGAACTTGAGGGGTTACAACTAGCCGGGCGACTCATAAGATACTATTACTTAGCGTGCTTGGCATTATTATTGTTATTATTAGAATATAACAGTCTTGTCGGTACTGGTTTCTAACACTTAAGTAATATCAATTCAATGCTATAAAATCCGCAAAAGGTTATTTCAAAGTCTTGACAGTGTTTTTCCAATTCTTATTAGGATAAGCTTATTAATAATTAAACAAAAAGCTTGACCACCAGTTCGCCAGATGTTAAGTGACACTGCGATTTACGATGGAGCGTGTGTCTAGAAGAAACCAATTAACTCGTGATTTAAAGACACCCAGGTTATATCTATCGGGGGAATATCGCTCCCCGAGTGGGTCTCGGGGAGCGCATTCCACGTTTCAGCAGTACGCATCATAAAAGTGGACTTAAAGCGTTTCGTTCGGGTTTTGTTTCCGGTTTTCCAATAATGTGAAAAAATTAGTTCTTTTTCTATTATTACGTTTTGCCTAGGTCTGTAACGAATCTCTGCCGGTGACCATGGATCTTAGTATGAGGAAGTTCTTGCTAGACGATGCCACGCTTAGGGATTGGAACTACATGGGTCTGCCTGGTAAGACACATTCTTGTGTAGGCTTAATAGTTTAGTACTTACCTACTTAGACTTTTTACGTTCATAAAGTAATGAACTGACAACATTTCATATTTTCAACACCCATATATTATAATTTTATTTGAAACTAGATCGGATTTGAAAATAGGATACTTTCCCGTGTTTTTTATTTTCCCGATAATCAATCATTTTCATATTTATTTTCTACTTTCAAGTGCCTTCTATTCTAAATAGACGTGAGTGCCAACTGGCGTAATTTTTCTGACCCTTAGAAACATTATCCTATTTTATTTTGGCATCTATCTTAATTATTCATAGCCTCATCACATATTTTCTAGCTTTCTCACGGAAAAATAATTTTTCAACTACTACAACTATTATTTCGACAAAAGTTCAATTTTCGCAGTTTGCCATATAAGTGACGTCATCACACGTTTTTAGATGTTATTAAATGTTGTTATATTTGTTTTTCTCCGAAATAAAGAAATATAAAAAAATTAATAAAAATGTTTTAGAACTCGGAATAGGACAACAAAGAAACGTTATTTTTGTTTTAGTGGCTTAAGAGTCCGGCGGACCGAATGTCTCTTACAAACGTAGTACCGAAATAAATCGTAACTCAAACACAATTTAATCAAATTCTGATATTTTTAGGATTACGATACCGTTAATCTAGGTTCCTACGTTACCATTTAATCCAAAATACTTCCCTGGAAAGAAATGTAAGCGAATGCAATTTTTGATAACTTTACCAAGTTTGAAACGATTTTCCGGTCTTTTATTTCCCGTGAAGTAGTAGTAGACGAAATAGTACCGTAGGAACCTAGATTAACAGTATCCACATCAGAATAATAAAATAATTTGATAGAATATTGTCTGGATTACGATTTATATCGGTATTACGTTTTTATGGGCAATTCACGCCCCGCCGGAGCCAGCAGGCGAACTGGCGGTCAAGCGTAAGCCTATCACGTGCCTATATAAAAAATAACAATTTTGAAATGTTGTAAATTGGTCTGAACCTAGTTTTATAACATACCATCGCGCCTGTATTCCCCAAAGGGTAAGTTAGAAGTGTACTAATGTACATCGATAGTTCCTGAGCCTATTGCCTTTAACCGGGCACAAATTCCAAACTCCGAGCTGCTACTGCGAATTTCATAGAAAAACCCAATGACACTAAACTTTTGCTTAACCTGGAAATCGAACCCAGCACCTCTAGCGTTGAGGCTGTTAGTATATAGTACTTAGTCCATATAAATAGATATGTGTAATGTTGTTGTTTAGACGACAACTTTAGTGCTGAGAATGGCATCATAGTGGTCCGCGCCACGCGCTGGCCGCTGGCTGTCGACCCTCAGGGACAGGCCCTCATCTGGATCTCCCACCTCGAGGAAAAGAACGGCATACAGGTGAGAAGTCTGTATGACTTGGTAGATGTGCTGTAATCCCACTTAGTAGCAATTTAGGAATATCATAATTTTCTTATCTAGTTCATCAGCTTTTAGACGAGACGTTTGATGTAACGACTGAGCGATCGGCTTCTGCACCACGTTGGGGGTTCAACACGGAGCAAATATTTATATAACCAACAGATAGTTGTTGCGGGTCTGGGCCTTTGAGTTTGTGTTTGTAAAAAACCCACGATACAGTAGAAAATTCTAGTGTGGGGAAACCTGTATTTCAAAAAAACTGTGTAAGACAAACCAACAGACTGACAAAAATACCTAAAATGACAGAAATGCATTGTGTTACGTACCTACTTATTCCCAAAAGTTTTCAAAGTAAAAATCGTGCAATTTCAATGCAGTCAATGTTTGCATTATACCTACAAATAAAATAACATATCATACCATCACGGCTGTATTCCCCGAAGGGTGAGGCAGAGGCGTACTTAATGTACACCCACAGTTCGCCGGTATGTTTAAGTCCCATGTTATAAGGGGCGAGCCTATAGCCATTAACCGGGCACAAATCCAGACTCCGAACTGCTACTGAGAATTTCATAGAAAAACCCAATAACACTTTGCTCGACCTGGGGATCGAACCCAGGACCTCTAGTGTAGCAGTCGCACTTGGGACCACTAGACTAATGAGGCAGTCATACAACACAAATAAAATACAATGATAGTTATCAATTACCAAGAAAACAGTATCTGTCGACGTCAATTGACGTCGTCGGTGTCGTGGGCACTTTTCTCCTGACACGATATTTCGTTCAAAAAGTTAATAATCCTAGGTATCAGCTAAAGGTGTCTACACACCAAAGCCTAGGCTCGGCGGCTCGTTGTGCCGCCGGCTTTGATCTTGTTTCAAAATGAGGCCGCCGGCCTTGCCCGGCGGGTTGTGCCGCCGTGCGGCGTGTGGCGGCTTTGGTGTGTAGACACCTTCAACCGCTAAAGTAGGTACTGCTGCACTAGTAAGCGATCCAGATCATACCTACACCAAGACTTTGACAAGACGTATGGTGCTTATGAGCGAAGACCTATTGGTAATTGGCTATCTGTTGTGTATGCTCATTTATTGGAAAAGCTGTTGGTTTTCCACCAGAAATACATAAAATAAAATAAAGACAAATATTATAATAATAGGGTATTTTACCCTATATAAGAAAATATAATATTGAGATAGCTGAGGTCAAAAGCAGTCGGAAAATCTTGGTTTTCGTTCATAAAATAACAAAATGAGTTTTAAAATTCAATGCATGTTTTCAGTTTTTTTATCTGTTTTTAAACACCATGAAATAGTATCCGCCATGTTAATACGTCATAAGGCTGTGTAAACTAAACTAAAAACTGCCAACTGATCAACTTTTGTAATTTTATTGTTTACACAGGCAACTGACGTCATAACCACAGAGTATGGCGTCCACTGCGTCCAGCGTTTTCGTCAAATGATGCGCGAAATTTGAAAATATAAAATTTAAATGCATTTTTTCTGGTAGTTATGGATGGAATAAAAATGTTGTCTTTTTAGTGGTTTGATTAGCTCTATAGAATCTATCTTTTTGTGATTTTTTTTGCATTTTCCATGCTAAGATTATTAAATTATTTAATAGTAAAGGAAGGAAAGAAGACGCAGGTTCGAATCCTGCCCGCGATTGAATTTTTTCCTTTACTATTAAATAATCTATAGAATCTAATTGAGGCACTTATTGATACCTACGCTACTGTGTTATTAAAAGTATTGAGGTGAAATATAATATACATACATACACTCACGCCTTTCTCCCACAGGGGTGGGCAGAAACTAAAGACTGCCACTTACTACGATTCTTGCATACTTGTTTTGCTTCTTCCATATTCATTTCATTCCATTTCATTCTCATACATATAATATAATAATATTGATATAAAAACTACATGTTTGGCGTAGTGGCTGAGCGATCGGTTTTTGCGCCACGTGTTGTGGGTTCGATCCCCACAAGGAGCAAATACTTGTATGATATGGTTGTTATTCCGGGTCTGGGCGCTTGTGTATGTGACAATTTGTGTTTGTAAATATCCACGATACAGGGGAAAAACCTCGTGTGGGGCAACGTTTCAATATAAAAAAAGAAAAGAATAATAATAATTACCAGGTCGTAGACTTCGGACAACCGAACTACTTGAAGATAATGGAAAATTGCCTGAGTAGTGGCAAGCCTATCATCATCCAGAACGTGGGCGAAGTATTAGATCCATCCATCGCGCCGATTCTGGAGAAAGCCGTCGTGACCATCGGCAACTCGAAGGTCATCAAGTTTAATGACAAGATGGTTTCTTACCACCCTGACTTTCATCTTTACCTGACAACCAAGCTTGGTAAGCTAAAGAATATAATTTATAATTAAGAAAGAATTGAAGCAGCGGTAGGCGGTAGCTTAATGGCTAGGGCGTCGGAATTGCGATCATGTGGTTGCCGGATCGAAACCCGCCCATTGCACTACCGACGTGAACCCACTCGTAACACAAGCACTTTGCTTAGCAAGAGGGGTTAACAAGAATACTAGTAATGTGCGACCCACATTGTTTGTAAGCTTTTTGCTTTTTAAAGCTATACATGCATTCCTCGTATCATGGCAATTTTAATTTTTTTTAGTTAAATTTATGGACACGCATCCATGCATTAAAATTAATAATAGTGTCGATTCATTATATTAGGCCTCAAATATGTTCAAATTTGATCTTATAAAATAAAATGACGCTTATGTGCCATCTAGCGGGAAAACAGTTAGATATTTGTACAAAATCGAAACGATTTTCGAGTAAATATGAGACTATCCCACTCAATGAAAATAGAAATCGTCTATAGTGCTGGTGTTGGACCACAAGGGACACCAACAAGTGTGACGTAAATGAATTAGTAAAGGATTTCAATTCGCCTCAGTAGACCAATTATAATATGAATCTGTTCCATGATTAATAAATATGGTGATGTTTAACGTAATACCTATATTACATTAAACATCACGGTCCTTACCAGGTGTTATTGCGATACATAGTCTTACGATTGAGAGGGATGCTACACATTAAATAGTGCCATAACATTCTCACAACCCAGAAATGATCGCATTAAGAGTCCGGCGGACCGAATTTCCCATACAAAAGTAATACCAAAATAAATCGTAATTCAAACGCAATTCAATCAAATTGTGTTATTATTCCGATTCAGATAATGTTGATTTAGGTTCTTACACTACCATTTCGTCCAAAATACTTCACTGGAAATAAATGTAAGCGAATATCTACTTTGCAAAATTTTTCGGGTCGTTTATTTCCAATGAAGTAATGGTGGATGGTAGGAACCTAGATTAACGGTATCCGAATCCGAATAATAACACAATTTGATAAAATATTGTTTGGATTACGATTTGTTTTGGTACCAGCTTCTACCGCGTGAACTTGAGAATTGGATCCGACCTGGATAAAAAGTATAATGTGCTATTCCAAACTAGGTATATTCTATCTCTGTACCAAATTTCATCCAGATCCGTTCGCCCGTTCTGGCGTGAAAGAGTAGGTTTGTTACCTACGGGCGAACGCAGCAATACATCCATACTCACAAAACTTTCACGTTTATAATATTAGTAGGAAGTAGGATTACGTTTTGTGGGCAAATCAGGCTTCGCCGGACCCTTTACTCGTTGTGTTACGGCCTCAGGAAACCCTGTGTACACTCCGGAGACATTGACGAAAACGACTATGGTGAACTTTGCCGTGAAGGAGCAAGGGCTGACGGCACAGCTGCTGGGCATCGTGGTGCGCAAGGAGCGGCCGCAGCTCGAGCAGATGAAGGACACGCTCGTGCTGTCCATCGCACACAACAAGAAAGTGCTCGTAAGTGGACTATCTTCTCTGTTTCTTTTTGTTCGATTATACACTAGCTGTTGCCCGCAGTTTCAATCACGTCCCAAAAAGATTAACATACTTTATGTCGGATTCTAGGCGGCGTATGAAGATGAAACATGCACCACATTTTAATAATTACTCAGGCCTCTAGCAATATGAAAAGAGCATTCATTTCCATGCAGTAGTTTTTGATTAAGACAAAAATTCTAAAAATTGTTATTTTGGCTTCTGTTGCTCTAATAAAGACATCCCATATTAGTTTTCAATATCTATAACTAACGGACCCGGAAAACGTTATCTTACCTTGTATCATCATCTTCCTTGTCCCAATCTAATTGTGGTCGGCGCAGCATGTTTTCTTCCATATAATGTACAGACATCAGCCTGTTACAATCTTATTTCATGTACAAATATAGATTGAATGTAATGTAGTTACAGTCATATCTCGTTTGTGTGCAGCTGATTATATGTTTCTTTCTTTATAAGTGATTCACACTATAACGCAAACTTGATTGTATAAGAAAATTTAAAGGAGGTACTTATGAAAAGTCCAAACTACAATATTATGCTTCAGTTTACAATTTTGATTTCGATATTTGTTGAGAAAATTATTAGTTTAAACAGAAAAAGAAATGCCATAGAAAGTAATAGCCGCCAATAGACAGCTTCGTTGCATGACGCGATCATCCTCTGATGGCAAAGTAACCCCTTGAAATATTTTTTTTATTAATCAGCAATGTCCGAATCGTCTGTACCTTCCCTCATCAGGTTGACTTAGAGAACGACCTCCTCCGCATCATGTACGAGTCACAGGTGCCTCTTCTAGAGAACGAGGAGTTGTTCATCACGCTGCAGACGTCGCAGCGTACTTCTCTCGACGTCAAGGAGGCGCTCATCACCTCGCAGGTCACTGAGAAGGAGATCGACACTGCTAGGGCGGTAAGTATCCAAAACTGTTAAATTTCTTCAATATTTTTCAATTTAATCTCCAGGTGATAGAGTTTATTATCCATTGGGGAAACATTGGGGAAATATGTCATTTAAAAAAAATATAATTAATAATAATCTATACTTATAATAAATCTGTAGAGAGGTCAATTCTGTACATGAAATATATTTCCAAAATAACTATCAGCGGGTGAATAGTGATCGATACTTACGCCAAAAATGCAATCAGTAAAATTTTTGTCTGTCTGTCTGTATGTTCGTTATAGAAACAAAAACCACTCGACGGATTTCAACGAAACTTGGTACAATTGTTCTTCATACTCCTGGGCAGGTTATAGTATACTTTTCATCACGTTACGATCAATAGGAGCAGAGCAGTGAAGGGAAATGTTGGGAAAATGAGTGATTCATGAGAAAGGTTTCAAGCTATACAACATCACGCTACAACCCTTAGGAACGCAGGTGAATCCGCGGGTGAAGAACTAGGGAACAAAGTAACCATTCCACGCGGACGAAGTCGCTGGCAAAAGCTAGTCTTCTATACTTATAATAACTCTGTAGAGAGGTCAATTCTGTACATGAAATATATTTCCAAAATAACTATCAGCGGGTGATTAGTGATCGATACTGACGCCAAAAATGCAATCAGTAAAATTTTTGTCTGTCTGTATGTTCGTTATAGAAACAAAAACCACTGGACGGATTTCAACGAAACTTGGTACAATTGTTCTTCATACTCCTGGGCAGGTTATAGTATACTTTTCATCACGCTACGATCAATAGGAGCAGAGCAGTGAAGGGAAATGTTGGGAAAATTAGTGATTCATGAGAAAGGTTTCAAGCTATACAACATCACGCTTCAACCCTTAGGAACGCAGGTGAATCCGCGGGCGAAGAACTAGGGAACAAAGTAACCATTCCACGCGGACGAAGTCGCTGGCAAAAGCTAGTAATAAATAAATGTCTAAAGATTTTCCTTCACTATTTTATTACCTGTTTGGCAGTGTCCGAATCGTTCATACTATCGGAATATCAAAATGAATCAGAATTCAAACATACTTTTATTAAATTTTAATAATATTCGAAAGCTATTTTGTCTTTTACGAAAGGAATTTAACCAAATGTAGGTAATTCTCGATATTTTGTTGCATTACATTCCATCACGTCTGTATCTTCCCGATTCTTACACCTACATACGCATTTTTAGGTCATGTGTAATCAGCTAGGAGTTTTGAGTTTGGGATTTGTATCCGGTTAATGGGAAATGACCTAAAATTTCGGTGAACTGTGGGTTATGTGGATGACTTTGCCTAGCCCTTCGGGGAATACAGGCGTGATGGTATGTAAACTATACGTAACACAGCACTGTTGTTGTGTTAGGGCTACGTGCCGGTGGCGGTGCGCGCGTCGGTGTTGTTCTTCGCGCTGAACGACCTGTCGCGCATCGACCCCATGTACCAGTTCTCGCTGGACGCCTACATCGACCTCTTCACATACTCCATCGACCGCAGCCCCAAGGCGGGCGAGCTGGAGGACCGGATCAACAACCTCAATGAGTTCCACACTTATGCTGTTTATAAGTTAGTATTATAAAATCTACCACACCTCGGAGATTCCATAGAAATGCTCCGACTTTGATGCCTACTACATAAGCGACATAACGTTGGTATTCGCGCAATATGTCCGTATGGTACAGAAATATACATATGTGTGTGGTCTGGTTTAGCAGAAAACCCTTTAAAATCCAGTTGAAAACCAGCGCCAGGCAAGTCACCGGTGATCTGGCATTTAGATGACCTGGACCTATTTGACACAGCCGTTAGGCACACATTTTTTTCTTTTATTCTAGCTGGTTCAATTTTTTATTTCATTGTGTGCAGTGTCCGTGACTGTGTCAATAAACCCTTTTTCTTTTTATTCTTTCCATCCCTGAGTGAAACTTGCAGTTTATACCTACTGTGGTTTAAAGGTGAATTCTAAAGAACAAACCATTGCTTGGATAACTCACCTAGTGGTGATCACAATATGCAGATTACATTTGAACAGCTTAGAAGTCAAGTTATCCATCTGACATTTTATAAGTTTCGAGATAATAAGCAAAATAATATGATAATTATGAAATGTATTACACTCAATTTTGCCCAAAATGTTACATCACAGTTCCAGTTTATCTATCTAAAAAATAGATATCTTACTGATTGCAGTATTTTATGTACTTATGAGAAAAGGTTCATTTGTACAATGGCGTAAATTTACAAATTCTTATTTATTTCTTCACATTAAACAGGAATACCTGTCGAGCTCTATTCGAGCGACACAAGCTGCTACTATCCTTCCATATAGTGTCCCGTATACTGTTTCAAATGGGCAAGATGAGTCGCAATGAATACTTATTCCTTTTGAAAGGCGGAGTGGTTTTGGATAGATCAGAACAGCCGGATAATCCAACCAGTAAGTCCTAATTCCCTTAAACTAGGTCCCCCCTACTGAACATAGATATAATTTAGTGAAACTGCTGGAAACATTCAATTTTCATAGGAATTCGTATGACAGTTCGATCTTATGGTTTAATGTGCTCTCTGGGGCACTTAAGTTTATGGGAAAAAAGTTGCTTCACCATAGCTAGAAGACGTTCTGATTTCTGAGATTTACGCGAATATTATTGTTGATTTTATCGCGTTATATTTTTTTTTTCATATGGCTAATTTCTCACATCGCATAAAGTAATGTGAGAATCACGACATACAACGGCGTCTAGTATTGAAATAAAACCAGTATACGGATTTTATCGCTTATTTACATTACAAAATCCCAACGTTTTGGACTCTTTACGGTCACTCTGGCCGTGTAAAGAGTCCGAAACGTTGGGATATGAGAAAATGGCGAGACAAATTATTAATTTGGTGGTGGTACAGATTGGATGCCGGACGAGTGCTGGGACAACATCACCGAGTTGGACAAGCTGCCGGGCTTCCACGGCATCGTGGACGTGTTCGAGACGCTCAGCAAGGAGTGGAAGGAGTGGTACCTGCACCCTGAGCCGGAGACACAGCCGCTCATCGGTAAGTGCAGCGCCTAATGGTCACTTCGAACATCTCAGTACTTTGATTTCTTTTTGTTGAAGACTTACCCCTTAAATTCATAAAAATATTAAGCTTCTTATAACTATGGCATGTTTTGTCTTGTTGACACGTGATATTCTGTGCCAGGGAAAAGAAGACGAAACAAATTATAGGTATAAAGAGTTTATTGTGTCGCTACAAGACGTTTTATATTTTTATGAAAATTTCACCATATTGCTAAAAGATAAATAACTTTCAACATCCTGTTATCGCATTCGCACTCTTGTACTTAAAGAATGTAATACCCCTTATTTTAAAAACCCCTTATTTTATAATATCTTTTGAACTTGACCTTTTATACCATCACTCCTGTATTCCGCGAGGGTTATTGCAAAGATAAAGTCAAAATGTTTTATTTGAATTAGATCCCTGTATAGGTACTTTTGCCAAGTCAAAACTCGGTTTAGATTCTATCTAGATTTAATTTTAGCATAAAAAATGTCTACGTATCTAATTGTTCTCTCTGTGCCCAGCAATGGGACACTTAATAGCGTGAATAATAGTAATGCACGGCATGGTTGGTGGCAGGTGAATGGAACGACATCTGCAGCGACTTCCAGAAGATCTTGTTTATCCGGTCGCTGCGCGTGGACCGCGTGTCGGCGTGCATCACCACGTTCATCATCAACGTGCTGGGCCCGCGCTACGTCGAGCCGCCCGTGCTCGACATCAAGGTGCCTACTCATATGTAGCTCAAATCTGTAGCCACCAATTCATTTTCATTCATTCGACCTTTGGACCAGAGATAAGGATTTTTTTGCGGAAGTTGGACCACATGGGTTCGACTTGTGGACCGAGAACAGGAATTAATTTACGGCCGGTCTCAGTGTCACATCTGCATGCCCTTCTTTTCTGTTGGCCACTATGAACAAGTGCCCAGGGCCCCGCGATCCATGGGGGCCCCTTATGTTACACGCATTTTGTTTTTTTTTGCATTTGCTTATGTAATACTCCCCTGATATATCATTGTCATAGGGACCCCCATTATCCTAAAGTAACCAAAGGCCTCCAATAGGTTACAAACGGCTTTGCACATCTGTCGATACATTTGCTTACTAGAGACCTTTGTATGGACCTTATGTGAAGATCCTATCTCTAGTAAGTAAATCTATCGACATAAAATATCCGATTTTATATTGGGACTGGTGGTTAATGGGGTGGGGGTTCTAGCTCTGGATCAGAGACAAAGTGGTTAACTTACATGCCTACTGCCATAAGGTACCTCCTACTGAACATTTTATAGAATAATCCAATAATACTGTTCGGCTTGGGAAAGGAAAGTATGCTCAGCAGCCGCTACGAATAATAGGCAATCCCTCACAACTGCCGTATTATAATGTAACCTATATGTGTGGCATGGTGTGTATGGTGGTGTACATATGTGGCAGGCTGCGTGGGAGGAGTCGACGTGGAAGACGTCGCTGCTGTTCGTGCTGTCGCCGGGCGTGGACCCGACGGCGGCGCTGATCCAGCTGTCGCAGGACGTCAAGATGTTCGACCGGTTCGCGTCGCTCAGCCTCGGCCAGGGCCAGGCGCCCACCGCCACGAAGTATGCCATGAGCTCTCGACCTCGTATCTACTGTAATAAACACCTCACCATATACGTGTTTGTGTGTTTTCCTTCCATGTTTCGCGACAACCGAACTTACAAGATGATGCTACCAAGAATTTTGTAAGAAGGGTAAAATAAATACCACGAGAATGCAGTTCAAATCAAAACATTCAAATTATAACTATATATGATTGTAATTATTATAATTATATATAATATACCTGTAACTGTACTCGCAGCAGTCTATCCTCGGTGTTATTCCAACAAAATAATTAACTATGCTTGTCTGTACTGATGTGACACTATGTAAAAAGAGTTCAAATCGTGAAATCGTAACTTCAGCCACAATTACAGTTGTTGAAATAAAACTACTTTTTAGGTATGCATTGTATTGATATTATTTACATACAGTTACTTCGTCGGAGCTGTACTTAGGTTGACCTAATTTTTCCCAATGCTGTAGAAAAGTTCTAAAATCCCATCTTAGTACATACTCACCTGCATAATAAAGAACTTACTAACTTTTGACGACACGTTTGACGTAGTGGCTGAGCGATAGGCTTCTGCGCCACGTGTTGCGGTTTCGATCCCCACACGGAGCAAATATTTGTATCATCTACAGGTAGTTGTTCCTTGGTGTTTGTGTATGTGAGAATTTTGAACAGAGAGAGAGAATTGTGTTTGTAAACGTAACCATGATACAGGAAAATATCCTAGTGTGGGGCAACGTTATTTTTTAAGTATAATAATTAAATATCAGTTTGAGCTGTGCATTATTTGACAGTGAATCAAAGATAAAACTTCACAGGATGTTGTCTCACGGTATGAAGGAAGGCGGCTGGGTGTTCCTCGCCAATTGTCATCTAGCCTGCGAGTGGCTCGGCTCCTTACGGGGCCTGGACAACCCCAAGATACATCCGCGCTTCCGCCTCTGGCTCTCCTCCATGCCCGACGACAAGTTCCCTCTCGGAATGCTGCAGAGAAGCATCAAAATGACTACAGAACCGCCACAGGTAAAGAGAAACTGTTGTTTCACGCACCATTACCTTGATATAGGGTGATACTTAGGTATAGTTAAATAATAATTATTTCTGTAAAAAGATCTTTAAAAGAAACTATCGACTTTGGTCCAACTTTGACATTCAATGTTCACACATCCTCATATCGCAATATTGTACCAGTGAAGATTGTAACACCATTTATTTTAAAAGAGTGTCCATGGAGTTTCTTGCCGGATTCTTCTCCATAGGATCAACCTTTTGGAACCGTGCAACTAGAACCATAACGTTTCATAAATGCTTGTAAAAGCTTATTTGAAATAAAAACATTTGAACTTGAACACTTTTACAAGTCTGTGTTATTTTTTTAAAACAATATTGTGCTAGCATTTCCTTATCTGACGACGTTCTGAGAAGAAGCACCGAAATAAACTTCGAGAATCATGGTCTCTTTTATAGTCCATACATAGTAGTAGCATTATGTGACTGTGTGAGTGTTACAATGAAGGGCAATGTCTGAGATGGCCTTTTGACGAAAAAGCCACAGCTATAGCGGCTTTGAGTAGACTAGTCCCGGCTGACAGCATGCATGCATTAATCATGACTTTATTAGACGATTAAAATCATTTTGTTCAAATTACGAATTTCATTATATTGAGTCGGAATTGCATCAGCAACCCTAGTGTTGCAGGTGTCCATTTACGGACGACGATGACTACTTACTCGTCTGCTTGTTTGCTATAAAATATTTTTTTCCTAAAGCCTGCTATTTAAAGAAATCATACACCAGTCTACTCTATTGACGACTCTGAGTTTGTTTATGCCACTAAGGTGGCAAACAAACATACGGCCCTTCTGATTGTAAGCGTTTACCGTATGGACGCTTACAACACTAGGGGGTATCACTCGCGCGTTGCCGACCCTGTAAATTAAGGAGGAATAGTTGGGCTGGCAGCATAGGAGACAAGAAGCGTGTTGCTTATAGTTTTTTGATTTTGATTTTTTTTCTCCGATATGAAGATTTTTTTTTTTAATATTATGTTTTGGATCTCAGGATAGGAAAGTAAAGAAATAGTATTTTTGTTTTCGTGGGTGGTCAATTGTGGGTGGAATTACTCGATTCCACTATTCCCTAAAAAATGAGTACGTCTTAGGGATTGAATTTTTAAAACTTGGTTGTATATATGTGAACTGTCATACACAGGGCCTGAAGGGTAACCTGGTACGTCTGTTCGCGAATATCAACGAGGACAAGTTTGACGAGGCGACGCCGATGTACCGGCGGCTGTTGTTCTGCGTGTCGTTCTTCCACTGCACGCTCATCGCGCGCAAACGCTTCCGACAGCTCGGATACAACGCCGTCTACAGCTTCAACGACGCAGACTTTGATGTCAGTTTCATCTCTATACACAATTAATACAACATATCATCACACCTGTATTCTCCGAAGGGTTAGGCAGAGGTGTCCTATTGTCCTGCCAGTCAATGCCAAAACGTTATTATATAACTTATCACTAATCATTGATAATTTAGGCAGATATAAGATTAAAACAAGATATTAAGACTGCCTCATTAATCTAGTAGTCCCAAGCGCGACTGCTACGCATGTATTCCCCGAAGGGTTATGCAAAGGTGTACTAATGTACACCAACAGTTCGCAGGTATGTTGAGGCCCCATGTGTAGGGGGCGATACCTCGAAATGAATTCTTATTTCTGGTTCAGAACTTGAGGACAAAAGTGCCCACGTTAGTCCCTCTAGACCAAAAAATGGTATTTAAATTAAAATAAAACTATTTTTAACGGATTTTATCGCGTTGTATTGGTATTATTTGATTCCCGACCTCAGTCCGAAACGTTAGGAATCAAATAATATCAATACAACAATATACCTATATCAATACATAAAATCCGTTAAAAGTAGTTTTATTTCAATGTCTAATATTCGCGTATGTGTCAGAAACCAGAACGGTACCTACACCTGAAAACCATACTACCTTCCAATATACCTACAATTACATGCTTAAATGGCGTTCTTACATATAGCAATTGTGAGCACAATTACAAGCAATCAAATATCTTTTTCTTTCTTTCCTCTTAAGCACGTTCACGGTCAATACCCAATTTTAATTGGTATGTCAGTCATGTCAAGATATATCAGTAATCCCCTTCATCATATCAGCCTATTGCCGTTCACTGCTGAACGTAGGCCTACCCCAAAGAGCGCCAACCATCCCGGTCTTGGGCAGCTCGCATCCATCCGCTGCCAGTAAGCCCCATGTTGATCATGATGATCATGGTCAGGTGTCAGACAACCTTCTGGCGAACTACCTGGAGGAGTACGAGGAGGTGCCGTGGGACGCGCTGCGGTACTTGTTCGCCATCATCAACTACGGCGGGCACATCACCGACGACTGGGACAAGCGGGTGCTTATCGCTTACATCAACCAGTTCTTCAACGAGGAGGCTTTGGATACCCCCTTCTACAGGTTTGATTTTGTTGTATTTAAATGACCAGCCACCATATTCTGTAAAAAATGTCTGATAGTTTCCGAAGACGCATGCTATTCTGTTGCCTTTTAGGGTAAAATATACTGCCCTATTTTCGCTTGAGTATTTATATAGATATTGAAACCAATCGGTTCGTGGTTGAAAAGATTTCTGGCTGGGCCACTATTGTATGACAACCAAAGCACCTAGCGGTAGTCTTTTAGAGCCCAAAATTTGTCGTTAATTATTGGAAATTAATCGCTAAATTACAGAATTGGTCGGTCTGTAGATCAAAAGTTATAAGTGTAGTTCAAGGGCCCATTCAGTAAACTGGCTGGGCCACCACTATATCTCGAGAACCAAAGCACCTAGCGGAATCTTGCGCCTAGAATTAGTAGTTAATTAGTTGAAATTAGTCGCTAAATCATAGAATTCTATAATTCTATGATTTTTTATTCTGTGTGCAGCAAGAAAGTCTCTTTTCTGGCTGGGCCCCCGGACTACATTTATAATTTTTAAACCACGGACCGACTAATGCCCATATTTCACGACAAATCTCGACGAATTCCCTCTTTAATCAGAATTTAAATCGGTGATGATGGCCCAGACAGAAAAAGCCACGCGTTTTTTTAACATAGTGGTTATTAAATTATTATTGGTATCCTCAACAACTTTAAGATTAAAATAATAATAATAAGTAGTGGTGGTGTAAGCAGCGTAGTGACATTGTAGTGACATTGTAGGGTGCGCATTGCAGGTTGTCGTCGATCCCGGCGTACCACATCCCGCGCGACGGCAGCCTGGAGTCGTACCGCGACTTCCTGGACCTGCTGCCCGCCTCCGAGCGCGCCGAGTCCGTGGGCCAGCACGCCTCCGCCGACGTCGCCACGCTCGCGCAGGTACAACCCTCTACTACCTCTTTACTCACGATCACTACGGAAACTATTACAGCGTTTATCACTCGCTAAAACTGTGTTATGGAACACTGAGTCATAGGGTATATACTGTTCTCATTACAATGAAAGAAAAGTTAGTTATTTAGGCCTTAACGGGACTTCATAAAAGCAGTGGATTGTATAAAAATAGGTATAATTCTGTAGTAACATTAAATCTGCAAAAACAATTACTTTCTCTCTCTCTCTCTCCTCTCTCCTCTCTCCTCTTTCTCCCTCTCTCTCTCTCCTCTTTCTCCCTCTCTCTCTCTCCTCTTTCTCCCTCTCTCTCTCTCTCTCCTCTTTCTCCCTCTCTCTCTCTCTCTACATTGTACATGCGGTATCTAGCGCTAGCACAAGCTAACAAAATAGCCCGAAGAAAAGCCCGAGTTATAACGGTCCCGTTTCTTTGTACGGTATAACGTATCTTTTAATAATATCTGTGCTGAAGGTAAGTAAGATCCCAGAATAACATATCGCACCGATTTCCACTATATACGTATATCAACGCAACAGAATGTGAACTATGCTACTTTACTACTATGTAATAAATTAATTATCGTTTTAGTGGCTTGCAAATATTTTACTGGATCTATGAATTTGCATTTTTTATGGATTAAGTCGGCAAACGATATGACGAACCACCTGATGGTAAGTAGTCATCGTCGTCCATGAAAACCTGCATCACTAGAGGAGTTGCTAATGCGTTGTAGACCCTTGAGAGCCCGTACGAACTGCAGACTGCCAGATACGTGCAAAAGACAAAACACACACCGCAGTGCTTTACGACAGAATCCGACGTAAGGGTGGTCGCCAGCCAGTCAAACCCCAAGAGGTCCTACCACCGAGCATGTCAATTATTTACACACCTTTTACGGGATGCCTATCTGAAAGGCAGTGCGGAACAGTATTCTAACCCGTCCCCACACGGGGCAGATACTTAAATGTCATATTAATGTTTGCAAAAATACCCTCATTTACAAGAGCAATAATTTGGGCAAGAATTTTTAGAAAATGATACAGATATTTAGCAATTTAAATAAATGGTATTGTAACAGGATGCTTTGATCATGTGCTCGACGCTGTTCGCACTCGCGAGCACCGGCGGAGGCGGCGCCGGCGGCGGCGAGGATCAGAAGGTACCAATATTTATTTTCTTTATAAAAAAAAACATTGCCCCACACTAGGATTTTCCCCTGTATCGTGGGTGCCTTTACAAACACAAATTCTCACATACACAAACGTCCAGACCCGGAACAACTACCTGTAGATCATACAAATATTTGCTCCGTGTGGGGATCGAACCCACAACACATGACGCAGAAGCCGATCGCTCAGCCGCTACGCCAAACGTGTCGTATATATCTTTATTATACCATATTATTAGCTACTTTTAACTAATTTACACCCATAGTGAATGTGAATCGGTTTTTCCTAGGCAAGCGCGCTCCATCGTATATCGCAGTGTCGCTCAACATCAGGCGAACTGGCGTAAGCCTATCACGAATTAAAAAAAACGTACTCGTACTGGCTTAAATCCCACTTGCATTTTTTACCCGACTACGAAAAAAGGAAGGGTAATGAGTTAAGCACTCTATGTATGTATATAATGTATGTATCGTATGGATGTTCGATCCTAGCTCAAAAACTACTCATCAGATTTTAACAAATGTGTCGATTGATTCGTCTTTGCAGTAAGAGTGTCATAGGCAATTTTTTTTTAAACGTGACAATACAGCCGGCAAAACACAAAAAAAATAGAGACTGCAAGCAAGCAGGGACTGCAAAAAATAAAAGTACCCACTCGATTTTAACAAATCAGGTGTCGTAAGATTAGTCTTGATACCCAGAGTATTGTGGTACATGTACAGAGTATGTGGTATTACAGGAAATAGAAATAGTAAACACTGAACGATTGAAAAGTTTACCTGTTGGTACTTTGTTACTACTAGCGCCATCTCTGTAAAACGAAGAACGGGTTATTAGTCGGCTTTTAGTTTTTTAAGCTTTCGTTTTATTATAAAGTACGGAATATCCTCATAGATCACCTGCCACTTGGGGAGGCGGTAGGATATGAACGACGACAGGGCCTTTGCTCTGTTCATAGGTGGATGAGCTAGCTCAAGAGATGCTGTCTAAACTACCAAGCAAGATAGACATGGAGACCACAGAGCGTATGATGGGCCCCGAGATCGTGATGCCCATGTGCGTCTCGCTGCTGCAGGAGATCGGGTACTTCAACGTACTTATCAACAATATCACAGCAGGACTCAAGGTAAGCCGGTGCACGTCAACACACACACACATGGGTTATTTAAAAAAAAGTGTATTTTCGTTGTGAGTCGCAAATTACTAGTATTCTTGTTAACCCCTCGTACTAAGCTAAATGCTTGTGTTACGAGTGGGTTCTCGACGGTAGTGCAATGAGTGGGTTTCGGACCGGCAACCACATGATCGCAAGTCCGAAGCCCTAGTCATTAGGTTACCGCCGCTAGGTGATTCTTTGATGGCATACCATAATGTACAATGAGGTGGTGTAATACAAGCAAGAACCATTATGGATCAAGACTTTAAATAAGCATTTAAAGTTTTTGATGGGGATAAGAACTTTAGTCAGTTTAAATTATTTTTTAAGAATGCAAAATGTATTCAATTAAATTATATTTTTCACTCTAATCACTTTAAGAGTCCGCCGGACCGAATTTCTCTTACATACGGAATACCGAAATAAATCGTAATTCAAACACAATTTAATCAAATTCTGTTATTATTCAGATTCTGATACCGTTAATCTAGGTTCCTACGTTGCCATTTCGTCTAAAATACTTCACTGGAAATAAATTTAAGCGAATGCAATTTTTGATAACTTTACCAAGTTTGGAACGATTTTCCGGTCTTTTTTTCCAGTGAAGTAGTAGTAGACGAAATAGTACCGTAGGAACCTAGATTAACGGTATACAAATCCGAGTAATGGCACAATTTGTTAGAATATTGTCTGGATTACGATTTATTTTGGTATTACGTTTTTGTGGGCAATTCAAGCTCCACTGGACCCTTAAGCAAAATTATTCTCAGATACGAATTAACCACTTTTCTTCTAGATGTTTGTTCTACTCTGAATTCAAATCGCTATGACTGTTTCTAGCTAGCCTCATATTTTAATAAAACCTCATTGCTCCAAAGTCCACAGTAACCATTTACTTGTAATTAATTAAGGGTCCAGCGGAACGAATTGCCCATACAAACTTAATATAAAAATAAATCGTAATTTTAATAATAAATCAAACATTGTATTATTCGGATGTGGATACCGTTAATCTAGGCCCCTGCTCTCTCATTTCGACCAAAGTATTTCACTGGAAATAAATATGAGCGAATGTAATATGTAATTTAATTGTAATTGAAACGACAGCGTGGTCGGCCCAGACGGAGGTGGCGCGATAAACTGGACTCTTACGATAGAGATTGGGTGGCTAAACCACAGAAAAAGCGATTTGGAAGGAGGGAAGGGAGGCCTTTTCCTAGCAGTGGGACTACATGGGCTAGAAAAAAAATTAATTCTTGATAACTTTATCAAGTTTCGAACGGTTTCCTGGTCGTTTATTTCTAGTGAAGTAGTAGTAGACAAAATGATAGGGTAGGAACCTAGATTAACAGTATCCGAATCCAAATAATAACACAATTTGACCAAGTTTGTTTGAATTGCGATTTATTTTGGTATTAGGTATATTTTTGTGGGCAATTCAGCCTTCGCCAGACAAGAGTCTGGCGTAGGTAGCAAGAAAGTAAAAGTGATTGCAAATATACATGATGACGAGTGCTTTGTGCTGCAGGAGCTTCGTCGTGCGATTGAAGGTCTGGTGGTGATGTCTGAGATGCTGGAGATCATGTACACTTGTATCTTTGAAGGGAGGACACCCAGCTTCTGGCTCAGAGGTAAAGTCATCTGTACATTCCTATAATTACTTATTGAAATTGTTACAGACTGATGTCTGTACATCTTTATATACACTATGTTAAGAAAACCCCGTCCGATCTAAAAGGTAGGTATCACAATGACATCACCAAATAAAATAGGAAACATTAAATATTCGTGATAGTAAACATATTAATGTAGTTTAAAATTCAGGAGTGTCGTGGCAAAATTATCGAATTTTCCTCAAAATCGACCAAATTTTTATAATGTGATAGAACCATAATCGTTCTTAGTATCTTTGGGACCCAGCGACGATGTCACTGCCACCTTAGGTGTTTGCGTTGACATTTAAGTTTTCTCGTTTTGTAACATTTATTTTGGTAGATTTTTTAGTCAAAACGATTATCTATACTTATAATAAATCTGTAGAGAGGTAAATTCTGTACATGAAATATATTTCCAAAATAACTATCAGCGGGTGATCAGTGATCGATACTGACGCCAAAAATGCAATCAGTAAAATTTTTGTCTGTCTGTCTGTCTGTATGTTCGTTATAGAAACAAAAACCACTCGACGGATTTCAACGAAACTTGGTACAATTGTTCTTCATACTCCTGGGCAGGTTATAGTATACTTTTCATCACGCTACGATCAATAGGAGCAGAGCAGTGAAGGGAAATGTTGGGAAAATGAGTGATTCATGAGAAAGGTTTCAAGCTATAAAACATCACGCTACAACCCTTAGGAACGGGGCAACGCAGGTGAAACCGCGGGCGAAGAACTAGGGAACAAAGTAACTATTCCACGCGGACGAAGTCGCTGGCAAAAGCTAGTATTAATAAAACATCGAAAAATTGCCGAAAAAACATTATGAGGAAAACTGATTTTGTCATGCATTTTGTATCGAGAACGGATTGACTGATATCACAGAAATAAAATACGGGGAGCTGACTGAAACTGCGGGCAACAGCTAGTTATAGACTAATGGGGGTCTTTATTACAGGAACAATATTGTAGGTACGTTTGTACAGCATCCTTTCCAGATTAGCAACTGTCTTTATTTTTGAGTGTTATAAATAAGTCATGATTGTTCCGTAGCTAGAGGCATCGTCCGCAGTTTTACTCGGACTTGGGATGGCTATAAAGTATGTGGCTTTAAAAAAAGTTAAAAGCTAGAGACTGCTCGGTTTATCTACATGCACGCAAAGATAGCATGTATTACATGTGTTAATCTTTTTCATAATATCTAGCCGTGTGTTATTGAATAACTCTCGAAACCCCTGTGTTCGCCAACCCTTTCTCTGTGTGAAATACATAGGTCAATACGTTGAATACAGGTCGACCGTCGATGAAGCCGCTGGGCGCGTGGTGCCGCGAGCTGTTCCTGCGCGGCGCGCACCTGCAGGGCTGGGCCAACGCGCCGCGTGCGCCGCCCACGCTCTGCTGGCTGCCCGCCTTCGTGGCGCCCACCGGCTTCCTCACCGCCGTCATGCAGGTAACCCTAGCTACACCTGCAGGGCTGGGCCAACGCGCCGCGTGCGCCGCCCACGCTCTGCTGGCTGCCCGCCTTCGTGGCGCCCACCGGCTTCCTCACCGCCGTCATGCAGGTAACCCTAGCTACACCTGCAGGGCTGGGCCAACGCGCCGCGTGCGCCGCCCACGCTCTGCTGGCTGCCCGCCTTCGTGGCGCCCACCGGCTTCCTCACCGCCGTCATGCAGGTAACCCTAGCTACACCTGCAGGGCTGGGCCAACGCGCCGCGTGCGCCGCCCACGCTCTGCTGGCTGCCCGCCTTCGTGGCGCCCACCGGCTTCCTCACCGCCGTCATGCAGGTAACCCTAGCTACACCTGCAGGGCTGGGCCAACGCGCCGCGTGCGCCGCCCACGCTCTGCTGGCTGCCCGCCTTCGTGGCGCCCACCGGCTTCCTCACCGCCGTCATGCAGGTAACCCTAGCTACACCTGCAGGGCTGGGCCAACGCGCCGCGTGCGCCGCCCACGCTCTGCTGGCTGCCCGCCTTCGTGGCGCCCACCGGCTTCCTCACCGCCGTCATGCAGGTAACCCTAGCTACACCTGCAGGGCTGGGCCAACGCGCCGCGTGCGCCGCCCACGCTCTGCTGGCTGCCCGCCTTCGTGGCGCCCACCGGCTTCCTCACCGCCGTCATGCAGGTAACCCTAGCTACACCTGCAGGGCTGGGCCAACGCGCCGCGTGCGCCGCCCACGCTCTGCTGGCTGCCCGCCTTCGTGGCGCCCACCGGCTTCCTCACCGCCGTCATGCAGGTAACCCTAGCTACACCTGCAGGGCTGGGCCAACGCGCCGCGTGCGCCGCCCACGCTCTGCTGGCTGCCCGCCTTCGTGGCGCCCACCGGCTTCCTCACCGCCGTCATGCAGGTAACCCTAGCTACACCTGCAGGGCTGGGCCAACGCGCCGCGTGCGCCGCCCACGCTCTGCTGGCTGCCCGCCTTCGTGGCGCCCACCGGCTTCCTCACCGCCGTCATGCAGGTAACCCTAGCTACACCTGCAGGGCTGGGCCAACGCGCCGCGTGCGCCGCCCACGCTCTGCTGGCTGCCCGCCTTCGTGGCGCCCACAGGCTTCCTCACCGCCGTCATGCAGGTAACCCTAGCTACACCTGCAGGGCTGGGCCAACGCGCCGCGTGCGCCGCCCACGCTCTGCTGGCTGCCCGCCTTCGTGGCGCCCACCGGCTTCCTCACCGCCGTCATGCAGGTAACCCTAGCTACACCTGCAGGGCTGGGCCAACGCGCCGCGTGCGCCGCCCACGCTCTGCTGGCTGCCCGCCTTCGTGGCGCCCACCGGCTTCCTCACCGCCGTCATGCAGGTAACCCTAGCTACACCTGCAGGGCTGGGCCAACGCGCCGCGTGCGCCGCCCACGCTCTGCTGGCTGCCCGCCTTCGTGGCGCCCACCGGCTTCCTCACCGCCGTCATGCAGGTAACCCTAGCTACACCAGGTGGCCCAGCCCTGCAGCCTGCCGCCCACGCTCTGCTGGCTGCCCAGCCAAACATGCGGTTAGATGACCAGTCAGAAACAAATATTTTATAGCCCTTACTTCACAATCGTAAGCGATAGGTTCCAATTTGACATTGTGATGTGTTGCAGACGACAGCGCGTGGTGAGAGCTGGCCCATCGACACGCTGTGCTGGGAGTTCACCGTCATACCGCTGGAGGAGGCCGGCTTCGTGCGCCCGCCAAGGGATGGAGGCGTTTACATCAGGTATTCATATTCAAGGTACTTTCTCGGCTCTATGTTTACCTGCAAGACTAGCCCTCTGTTCCAATCCATTGAAGACAATTGAGTATTCTTAACCACTATAAATAAATTTGCTACTTTAAGGATTTTACCGCGTTATATTTATATTATTACGTCACAATGTTTCAAGACTCCGAGTGACCATGGACGCAGTTAATAGTCCGAAATATAAATACAACCCAATAAATACAAACCAACACTCATAATTTGCCTAGATATTGGAGTTTGATTCAGTATATTTAAGTTCTGTGAGTCCAGTCGTGCATTTTTAAAATAAAGTAAGAAAAATGTTGACACTACCGCAGCAGCAATTGAAGAAACAATTGGAAGGACCTAAGTTTTACGCAGATTCGCCTTAAAATGGTAATGATTATCTTCACCTCGATAGTTGTTAATAATCACGTTATTTCGTATCCTCTGAAAACGGGATTTAAATCACCCCGCTGGATAGATATGAGTTCTAGTTCTGACGCTGGTTGTTTGGTTGGTCCTTTAGAGGGCAATACCTGGAGGGTGCCTCTTGGTTTCGCAAGGAGGGTCACCTGCAGGAGCCACTGCCGATGCAGCTAGTGTTCCCAATGTCGCCAATACACTTCAAGCCCATCAGGATCACTGGCAAGCGTTTGCGCAGTAAGTATACCTTTTCAAAATCGCCTGTATTTAGAGACACTGTTGCTGTTCCAATTGTAATCAAATGAAAATGAAACTATACTTGGGTTATGTCGGGATATGTCTGAGGATTTTATCTGGAACGCGTCACATATTCGGAAAACAAGAGTGAAACAACGCTTACGTTGTGTTTCGCCGAGTGAGTGAGGTTACCGGAGGCCTAATCCCCTTTTAAAAAGGCGGGCAACGCACTTGTGACTCCTATGGTGTTGCGGGTGTCCATGGGTGGCGGTAATCGCTTACCATCAGGCGATGCGTCGGCTCGTTTGCCCCCTATCCCATAAAAAAACAGATATCTGTGTTAGTGTAATTTTAGACAAAGGTGCTAAGCCATAATTGAGTATAATATAGGCTCGCCCTGTAATGCTCTCTAACTAACTAATGAGGAAACGAGACAGTTAAGTTTTTAGGTCACAGGCCTGATAAAGTTATAGTTGTATATAATGAGATGTTTTATGAAATTCTCAGTAACAGCTCGGAGTTTGGGATTTGTGCCCGGTTAATGGCAATAGGGTCGCCCCCTATTACATCGAACCTAAATATACCGGCGAACTATGGGTGTACATTTAGTACGCCTAAACCTTCGGGGAATACTGGCGTGATGGTATTCTGCAATTCATTAGTTTACATCACAGCTCGGGACTTTTTCCACTGACAATCAAATACAGTTCTTGTCTAATTCAAATATAGTTCAAAATCATCTATCTTCTGCGTAATGAGTCCGGCGGACCGAATTTCTCTTACAAACGTAATACCGAAATAAATCGTAATTCAAACACAATTTAATCAAATTCTTTTATTATTCGGATTTCGATACCGTTAATCTAGGTTCCTTCTTTACCATTTCGACCAAAATACTTCACTGGAAATAAATATAGGCGAATGCAATTTTTGATAACTTTACCAAGTTTGGAACGATTTTCCGGTTTTTCCAGTGAATTAATAGTAGACGAAATACCGTAGGAACCTAGATTAACGGTATCCATATTCGAATAATAACATAATTTGATAGAATATTGTCTGGATTACGATTTATTTCGGTATTACGTTTTTGTGGGCAATTCAAGCGCTACCGGAACCTTAATTGTCATTGGATAAATACTGGAGCGAATGATACGTATCTGCGTTGAGGGTAATGGGTTGTTGTTTTATTTTTGTTGTTGTTGTTCCTCCTCCGCGCAGACCGGTACGTGTGTCCGTGCTACTACTACCCGCTGCGCATGGGCGCCTTCGTGGTGGCCGTGGACCTGCCGGCCGGCAAGGAGTCCTCCGACTTCTGGGTCAAGCGCGGCACCGCCATGCTCTGCACTCTGGCCGCTTAGCCAGTAAGCCGTCACTATCTTACTTCATATTATACTACATAATATTTATATCGTGGCTTTTTAATTTTCTGCCGTGAAACACCGCAGTGGGATACACAATATAAAACGCGAAATTAGCTGTCCAGAGCACCATGACAAATGTAGGTATATCATAATATCACGTGTTTTGTTATATTGCAATTGAAATGAAATGAAATGATATTTGAAATGAAATGATATTTAACAGTGGATTAATTCTGTTGTGGATATTAGTAATTCACATAATATCACTGCAATTACTTTATTTTTTGAAAAGGTTGCGATACAAATTCTCTATAATTTAGTCCAAATCTGAATGAAAGTATCCAAATAGGTATTTCTCTATCATAAAGTAGACGCCAGTTGAATTATTATTAAGACAAGTTCACACTTCTACAAGTGGGAACGAACCGATCGGATCGTTGCCGTCTATTTCCATGAACACCGGCTCACTGTTAAGGTTGCAGGAACAGTAACACTTCCCTCTAGGAGTCTCGTCTTCTATCATCAGCATCTTTAGACCCAGGTCAGCTCCAATTGCTTGTTGCAGCGCTGTGGAAGACAATCCATTGAGATAAAATTATTCAGCAGATAGGTTGGGCAACAGGTACAGGCATTGGCCGTAAACATATACGTTTATACTTTATATCCTATATCGTTATATCAGCGGCAGCGCCGGTAGAGGTCGCCCTAGAAGGACTTACGCCGATCTTATTGGTGAAATCCTTCAAAAAGGTCAGGTGCGTAGCACTCGCAGCCGGCGTGTATATACTCGTATGAGAAGATGTATGAAAGTGGAAGAAGCGAAAGAAGTATGCAAGAATCGTAGCAAGTGGCAGTCTATAGTTTCTGCCTACCCCTGTGGGAGAAAGGCGTGAGTGTATGTATGTATGTATGTATGTATGTATCCTATATTGTAATAAATAATAGAATAGTCGTCGTGACATCTCTAAATAGGTACCTACAACTTCTAAACACCAATAATTAAGAACAACTAAGATAAATATTAACAACAGAATTTCTTTATTTTCGATTATGTGTCCATGTGGGAACAGTAGGTAATATAGGTAGGTAAACCTAGATGGAACTGTGCGTAATTTATGAAAATGTAAGTAAGCACTAATTTTGAATATATAAAAAAGTTGACGCGAACAGTTAGAATACTTCAGTGCTCTTACCTGAGCTAAGAAGATCCGCCGCTTCTTCTGTGCAGCTTACAGTTGCCTGTAATTAAAAACACGTTCAGACGCGCAACAGAAATACATCATCGTGAAAATTTCAACTGTCTTAACTATCACGGTTCATGAGACAGCCTGGTGACAGACGGACAGACAGGCAGACGGACGGACGGACAGCGCAGTCTTAGTAATAGGGACCCGTTTTACCCTTTGGGTACGGAACCCTAAAAATGATGTTTGTACCTACTGATTAATTTGACGTACCTAACTAAATGTTTTGATTCTGGCTTCTCGATCCATCTAAGTAGGTACCTATACGTTGTAGGTATCTCATAAAGTACCTAACTAACCAACCAATTAAAAAATATTTCCAATATTATTTAGTAATTAAGTAGTAGCTACATACCTATATCTCTTTAAAGATTTAGTATAACAATACACTAGAACATAAAAATAAATCTAAAATATTTATGCGGTGTACCTAATTATTTGTAAAAAATAACAAGGGTACCAACCATTAACAAGATCACAAACGTACACAAGAATGCAGGCGTTTTTAAAAGTTTAAATGCCATTTCGAATATCTGTTAAAAATTGTAAGTGCGTATAGGTACTTAGCTTAATACGAAAACTACAAAATTAGTATAATTCACTTGAAATACATTCACTCCACTACACTGTTAATATCTACTGTTCCTACAGCTAAATAAATAAGTTCTCAGGTTAGCGTAATCTGTGTATTTTTGAACACCTGTGTTAGCATTTGACGTACTAAGTAGTTTACTAAGAATTTAAATTGAACACTGAAATATTAAATGCGTAATTAATATTTACAATAACCCCCGCAGCATCAAGACTTTTTTTTTTGTTTTTTTTTTAAAAAACGTTGCCCCACACTAGGATTTTCTCCTGTAACGTGGGTGCGTTTACAAACACAAATATTCACAAACACAAACACCCAGACCCGGAACAACTGCCTGCAGATCATACAAATATTTGCTCCGTGTGGGGATCGAACCCACAACACGTTGCGCAGAAGCCGATCGCTCAGCCGCTACGCCAAACGTGTCGTCGAGTGGTTATCATGTTCTTGCAATACCATTAAAGTAACAGGATACCTACCAAATTTCAAATCGATCAGGCCTGTGAAAGTTGTTCACATCCTTTCATGAACCAGACAAGAGCTGATATCTAAATAATCTTTAAACGTTTGGTCCGATTTTCTTAAATCATAGCTAAGAACACTCTCGGTCAAGTCACCTTTCAGACAAAAAAATAAATAAAACTCATTCGAAATCTGTCCAATCATTGGTCCCTTTCTTATCTTAGAGTCTTATTACAGGCTGCAGGCAGCCAAATTGTATTCAAATTTTAGAATAAAAGAGACCATACGTTTGAAGTGTTGTACATTAGAGGAAAATTACCAGGACTGCATTACGTTATATTTTTACGTACTTACCTTATACCTTTTCGGGCTATCGTCATCCTAAGTATAATTTCGATCTCACTAATGATCCCATGGACTTAAAACACGCAGATATATGCATCAGCAACTCCTCTGGTGCTGCAGGTGTCTATTGGCGACGATGACTACTTAGGTACTTACTTGGCTCGTACAACTGAGACAGCCTCTAGAATTTTCACGGTGTAGGGAACATCCTAAAAACTTGACTGATCCGTCTGACTAACTGATTTAAATATAACACGATAGAATCCGTAGTGTATTATTTATATGTCCAATATTCGCGTAAGTCTCAGAACGCAGTATCCTAAAAACTTATTTACAAGCACAAATCTCAAATCAGTGAATTGCCCAGACTCTGCGTTCCAAGTTGTAAGTTTGCATAGGTAAATAAAAATGTACTCACGATTACGGAAACCAACAACAGCACGAAGGTCTTCATATTAAAAGTTTTAAGTAATTATTGATGTAAATATTTAAATTAGGTGTTTGATTGGGATTGAGACAGTGTCTCTATAACCCGGTGCTGAAGAACTTGTGCCTTTCATCGCAGAGTGTGGCCATTTATGTCGACCGAATTGGATGCTTCTGTACGAGCATCTGCGCAAATATCCAAATATCGTACAAAAGAAGTAGTAGCGTAGTTTAACTGTCTCGTTAGCCTAGCGGTCCTGAGCGCGACTGCTACGCTAGAGCTCCTTCCTAGGCTTGATTCCCGGGTTGAGCAGTGTTATTTTGTATTGTTTTTTCCTATGAAATTCTCAGTAGCAGCTCGGATTTTGGGATTTGGGTAAATGGCAATAGGCCCTATACATGAGAGCTAAACATACCGGCGAACTGTGGGTGTACATTTGTACGCCTCTGCACTCTGCCTAAACCTTCGGGGAATACAAGCGTGATGTTATGTTATGTTAAATAGTTTAAACATCTGAATAACAGCGAAAAACCTCGTTAACGATGGCCTGATCAGCATATTTACGTGGCTGGCCGACTATAGCAGCTCATGACCGAGAAAGGTGGAAGAAAAGGATGGAAGCCTTCTTATCTTCATAAGTATAATGTACCTTTCCTTGCGAGACCTGACCAGTCTGACCACCCCGGTAGCTTGGACCCTGTCCCCAATAACCGGTGGACTATTAATAAGTATTATAAAATGTTTTTAATTTGCTTTCCCTTTTCTTTTCAAAATATTTTAAAGCTAGTTGATGGCCGCGACTATGTTCGCGTGGACTTCATGACTTCACCGTAGGTATTATTATAATTATAACTACGAAAGTAATGATGTTTGTTACTCAGTCACACCTAAACGGCTGAATGGATTTCAGCTGAACAATTTTAACCAACTTTAGCTGATCTCTTCGATTTCCACATAAGATGTTCCAGATCATCGATTTTTAACATCGTATTTGTAAACTCATGTTTATGCAAATTCATTTTACTTTATCTTAATACCGTAACAGAAAATGCTCATCAGGTTGAACAACTTCTGCTAAGGCGTCATTTTTATATTTCTTATAGTTTAGCTGGGCCATTATGGTTCTGAATCAGGTGTTACAGATCTTCAATTTTTATATCTCAACAGAAAATGCTCATCAGGCTGAACAGCTTTTGTTAAGGCGTCATTTCTTTATTTCAAGTTTAGCTGGACTCTTATGGTCCTTCATCAGATGTTGCAGTGCCCAAAATCAATTATACCCTATATGTAACTACATTTTACGGATTTCATCGCGTTGTATTGATATTATTTAATTCCCGACGATTCGGATCCTTTATAGCATCCATGGTCACGGGTACACTAAGTTGTTGGACGTCTTAATGTTATAATGAATAGTTTTATTTGAATGTCTAATATTCACGTATGTGTCAGAAACCAGTATTAATAGCTTCAAAACAAAAAATGTTTCGTTCGAATCCATCCAGTATTTGCGGAGATTAGCGTGTACAAACAGACAGTTTTTTAAAAATTCTATTATTATGTCACCATCGCCCAATTTTTTTTTGTATTTATTTACTGACATTTTTTTATTATAATTATTATGTATAATATGTGAAATAATATAGGTAGATGTAATCAAATATGTTACAGCCTTACACCTGCTCCGTTCCGTCGTGAGTAAAAATAATAAACGAATGAAATATAATAATAATGACCCAGTTGGATCAAAATATTTTCCATTATGTGTTAGATCGCCTTAACATTGCAACTTTATAGGCAGTAGTAGGTACCTATTTTTATTTTGCTCTAAAATTAAATATGGTTATGCTAATTATTATAATTAAATGAGTGTTACCTAACTACTAATATAATTGCCATGAAAATTTAAGTTGCGTTAATTTTAAAATAAATCAATAGCCATACGTTACGAGTACATAGGTAGGTACTTTACGAACATGTATTTTGCACATTACCCAGGTATCCGGGTAAGTTACATTCCTTGGATGTAATTATGTAATACTGCATTATGAATCATAATAAAACACCATACATAACATGCAAATTTTTATTTTCAATAGACTGGGATTCTAATTCAACACAATTTTATCTGTGAATATATATATACAGATTTCTACACAATTTAGCGCATGTTTATCAAGACAAATTATTAGTGCCAGCGATCCCACGCAGGTCGTATGCGTCTGTCTCCATGAAGACGGCATCATTGTCGAGGCTGCATGAGCAGAAGCACTTCCTTTAAGAAGTTCTGTCTTTCTCCAGCAGCATCCTTTGACTCAGGTCACCTCCCTCCCATTACTTTATGCCGCAGGCCTGTGAAAGAAGTATCTGTGAGCTAAACTTTTTTTTGGCGAGAGTGACGGTAGGTACCTACCTAAGTACTTATGCAACGTGCTCAAATAGCCAAAACGTTTAATAATCCAGAAAATGTGTGTAGTAACTTCACGGTAAATGTAGTCTAGGCCTATACTGGCCAATGAACTAATATAATATAGTAGGTTGCGCTCCGGCAAAACGATTAGCCAGTCAGGTGTATAGCGAGGCAGATCAACGACATCTAATACTTATAAATGCTGTGTCGTCGCTTGGAGTCTCCTATACCGCTCCTCACGCCAGTACACCTAATGTTCTGGCGAAATAACCGTACGTATCAGAAGTTGTACGGAAGTGGTTGTGCATCGGTGAATGCCAACGAGGTCTTTATCAATTCCAATTTTGTCTGCGTGGCCGTTCCAAACGGCAAACTTCGGAGAAGCACTGTTATTCCGTCATACAACGGTACGTAACGTACATACAGTAGATAGAGAGGCACGCATAATAGAAAGAATTGTTTGAGACATATATATTATTATATTATCACTAGCTGTTTCCCGTGGTTCACTCGCAACCTAGTGACGTTATGTTTAAGTAACTCTACTAACAATATATAGCCTACGTTACTCAGTGACAATGAAGCATTCCATTAGTGAAAGAATTTTTTGAATCATCCAATAGTTTTAGAGTTTAATTATTAATATAGATATAAAACAAAATTACAGTTATTTTCTCTGAAGTACCTATACATAGATAATATAGCTAGGTATATTGTTCTTTATCATAGTTAGCTATTTTATCTCTCGTATTGAATTTATTTCGTATTGCTGCGGTCTCAGGATATTATGGTGCTCTATAATGATAACAACATTCTTAGAAAATAACCTAAATACCTACCCTGTGGGCAATCAATACCTACTAATAATTATCTAAGTACTCTATATTGTACAGCAATATATCATCTGCACTGTAGACAAAACAATTTATAGCTAATACCTACTTATTCATTTTAATAAAATGTTCACATACCTATGGGTTATACACGATGACACCGTCAAGCTTCCTATTTCTGTCTTCATAAGTTTTGAAGATACAAGAAATCTGGACTCTTGACTTTATTTCTTCTTATCGGTACGTATTCATTTCTTCTACTAACTCAAGTAAGTAGCTTAATTGTCCGAGGTTCGAGATGATGTTGATAATATTTTTATTTCATGGCACCGTCACTGCTGCTGGCATAAGGCTGACAGAGTCCACGCAGTTTCACGTTGCCAGATAAAGCATACGAATTTTGTCACTCAACGTATCAAGACGTATATAGAGTAGCTGACAAATAAGGTGTGTTGATCCCTGACACATTTGCTTGCACACTGTATGTATGGTGGCGTAAAGAAATATGTCACCGCAGATGTCTTCTGCACATAACCAAAGATGTTTGTTTGCAATTCTGAATCATCCGCGCACAGTGGTACAGTGTAAGTTTTTTTCAATTTACAAAATAAATTCTTTTGATCTTAAATTTTCTGAATATTTTCAATCATCCTCTGATTCAGATCGAAGACGTTATGTAAGTAATTCAAGCAATTATGTTATTATAAAAAAATGCGCTAAATGTATACAGATCTTAATCAAATAAGTAAACTAAATAGGTATTCCACAAAAGCCATTTCGTTTAACCCACGATTACAGTTGATCTTCATGCGTTCATAAAGAGACGTTCTATGCTTCAAAAATATTTGTGATATGCCGTCAATGTAAAGTAAGTCGTAGAACTCACGGTGTTCTTAGGTTTCAGGCTGTATATTTTAGATGTACTGCGTGATTTATCGTGGGCTTTCATTACGTTTAATATAATTACTTGTCTGAGTCTGTAGTGGCGGTACTATTTGCACTGGTATCATTACTTGAGTCCTTGCCAGAACTGTTATCACTGTCATTAGTAGAAGCAGTACTTGAGTTGCTGCCAGAACTACTATCAGTAGAATTACTATCTTTACTTGAGTCGCTGCTAGAATGATTTCCCAATTTTACATCGATCAATTTCCCCTCTTCCAAGAGGGAAACTTTACCTATAAAAGGTCCCAGAGACAAACCTAAACCAACTATAGGGCTACGCTTCTTTCTTCCTACGCTCGCAGTAATATCTATAACGAAAGATAATTTTATATTTTAAAATAGCGTCAGACAAAACTTATTTATGGCCATGCATCATTCATAATAATCTCTTCTCGATATATAAGATCTAGTTTACTGGCCAGTAAATTTTGAGTTGAGCTAAATAAACATGGTCGTCATTATAGTAAGGAGTGGACAGTTCTACGCTCAGGCATAACTTCGATATAATTAATATAGGGAAGGTTTTTTTCTAACAAAATGATTCACTTACCAAGAAGGGTAACATTTTTCAAAGGTGATTCGAATGCGCAGGTGACAGCTGCCTGAAATGAAATAAAAAGATTAATCACAAGTGGTTGTTGAGTATCTTTTGTCTTTCAAGTCGAAGAGTCTCTTATATATGTTCAAATCTTGACAAAGTACCTAGTAAAATTGTCAGAAAAATGCAACTGAGATACGTGCTGTGGATCTTTGCTAGTTAGGTACTCAATTTGTGCAAGTTTTGATTCTCTACCTAATTTGCCTGATGCTTCAATCCTGCCCACGGACTGAGTCAGAAAAATTATGCCACCACGCCTGTATTGCCCAAAGGATTAGAGAGCTTTACTATTTTACCATTACGATTTACCTTATATAATTACCTAAAAATGGTATTAAAAATGATTTGAAAAAATATATATCTAGCTTAGTGGTATGGCCGTTGGACTGCCGAGTCAAAGTTCTCGAGTTCGAATCTAAGGCACGCACGTCTGACTTAAATTATCACACGCTTAAACGGTGAACGAAAACATCGTGAGAAACCTGCATGCCTGAGAGATTTTCTCGACGGTGTGTGAAGTCTGCCAACCCGCACAAGGCCAGCCTGGTAGACCCGTGCTCAGCAGTGGGACAGTATAATGGGTTAAATATTATGTTATGTAAGTATATTTGAAAAAAATAATAGATGGAGTTTGCTGCAAACAAGCAATGATGTAGTTTCAACTTGGTGACGATTACATCGAACATTATTAGGTTTTTATAATATAGGTAATTGATAACCATGAGGTACTTAAGATATCAATAACAATGTCGGTAGGTACTTACGAATGCAACAACCAATAACAGGATGAAGGTCTTCATTTTGAAAATTATTGATAAGTTTTAGTGTAGTTTTTAAAATATTTATTTGGGCTCCAGACAGTGTCTCTATAACCCAGTCTTGAAAAACTTGTGCATTTCCTCACGAACTACGGGCTTTTATATCGACCGAATATTTGAATAGTTGAAATATATTCCAGCACCTGAGCAAAGAGTATCGAAAAAAAAAAAATGACTTCAAACAAGAATGACTGATGCATCCCGGTGTTGCAGAACACACAGTATTTTCTAGAACGATTAACCATCTACATTCATTTAAGGCTCAGATCTTTTTTTTTTTTCAAATTAAATCCAGTTTTTAAAACTTTATTATTCCATTTATTTATTTAATACTGTAACTTATTTAAGTATTTAATTATGGGCTTGTTCTTGACCTCAATCTTGCCTCCGGGGCAAAGATGAGGTGGAGGATGACGGTGGAGCGAGCATACCCAGAAGTTGCCTGATATTTTTTTATAAAAATAACAACAAAAACATCTTAAAATATTAAAAATAATTATCCAGTATCGGGAACGGAATCGTTCCGTTTGGAAAAATATTTTTCGTCAAATTTTCCGTCCCAAAAAACTTATCGCACTACTCGTAGTTTCATTTCCCAAAAGAATCTTTAGCAAATTTATATTTCGCATTTTAATCACTTGGTCAAATATTAATTTGAAATATACATTAAGCAAATGCTTTATTTTGTAAATTATAAAAGTGGGTTAGGTTAGGTTAGAACTGTGACCCCAACAGAGCCGCCGGAATTGCTTTGTATAATAATATAATTATTATAGAAGTTTTTACCTGTAAATTATTTGTCCAAGGTGAAACAAACATCCATGCAGCAGTATATTTTCAAAATGGTATTGCTACAGACGAGTGATTCCTCTGCATCCTTTTGAATTTAGACATAAGTAAATTACATAATATGCAATATTTTGGAAAGAGCATGTTAACCTTATTTGACTACATAATACTTGGTAAAATGAAAACATTGCCATGTAATTACCTGTTAAACAATAAATTTAAAAACCTCTCTTTTTGTTTGTTTTTTGCATTTTTCATGCTAATGTATAATTTTTTTTATTGAAGGAAAAATTCAACTGCGTGCGGGATTAGAACCTGCGTCTTCTGGTTCAGCACACCAGACGCTATGATCAACTAAGCCACCGCGAGTTCTACCCACCAGATCGAAAATTGCCTTAACATTCAGAATTGGTCTCTAAAGTGACGTTAGTACCTAACATTTATAGAAAAGCAAGTTACTTTGCTTCTCCACCGATATGACACAGTTAGTGTACCTAATAAAATGTAAATAAATGAAAAACCCGAACGAAACGCTTTAAGTCCACTTTTATCATACGTACCGCTGAAATATGGAATGCACTTTCCGAGTGGGCCTTCCCTGACAGATATAATCTGAGTGTCGGAATCGGTTTCTTCTAGGCAAGCGCGCTCCATCGTAGATCGCAGTATCGCTTAACATCAGGCGAACTGGCGGTCAAGCGTAAGCCTATCACGAATTAATATTTTTCACGATATTGTTTTTTAAATTATTCTTATTATCATAATAGATATAATGAATATATTTATATTTATATTGTTAAATGTTGGCATGTAGGTACTGTTTAATTGTAATACATAGTTGTATACCTAAAGGGCGGGACATTATCCGAACGCAAAATTTTCAATAACATTTGTATTAACTATGTGTCTACCTATGATCCACAATAAAGAATTTGATCATGATGAATCATAGTCTCTTTCATACTCACAGGCATAGCCTTAATTTTTATATAATAGGGTATAAACTATTTATTTAATAAAATATATACTACACTTGAATAAATACGGACGTATACGGTTGACATTGAGAAATATTAAATTTATGGCTATTATTTTATTCATTATAAAATGGTACAGAGAAGGGTACTGTGTGAAAAAAAAATTGGGACATATTAAAAATTATTTATTATTTACAACTTAATAATACCCAATTATCTTCCATCATCAATTATTGATACAAAAATATTATGCTGAAAATACCTATTTGATTTTCTAAAACTGCTAGACATATTAATATGTTGGGCTACAACCATAAAATTCTAGCCTACAAACCATGCCATCTAAAGCAGATTTTAAAACGAGGAACTATTTTTATTCTTTGTCAAAATGTTGATATTTTCTCGTATTACAATTAGTGGGTACGAAAGGCTGCTAAAGTTAATAAATATCTCTAAGTACAAGACTTATACAGAACAATGCGGTATATGATGGTAAATACTCTCATAATAAAATAACTTTTAAATTTCTAAAATATCTTGAGCTGATACATGTGTCATTTCAAACAGAAGTGCCGAGATCCCTTTAGTTTTAAGTACTACGGAACTATTCGATCTAAGTATATGAGTAGTAGCTATCCTGAGTTGCTAAAATTATGACTATATTGCATAAGTCGGTCTATTTCTACTACACGAATTAAGACGAACTTTGGAAGAGTGTAGGTACACACGGCGACACAACAGGCTATACAGTTTGCTCTTTGGACCGCCCGAATTCCGTCTCCATAGCGCTGATTATTGTAGTTCTAGATATTTGTTGGAAGTTGCCATTTCTAAAAAAAATTGTAGAATTATTACTCATAAAAATGCGCATACAATTTGGAATATTCCAAATTATCTCTTTGTGATTTTTTTTCCAAATTATGTTCACTGTCGGTGTTCTAAATTAAATACATTATAGGATGTCATGTTGTCAAACCTAAAATTCCATGATTTTTATTCTAAAAATATTCACAAAATTACAGTAAAATCATAAATTATTAAGGTATTCTAGTTTCTAGAAACGATTATCATTGCATTCTTACCGAAAAAGTTTTCAAAAGTGACGTTTCGTTCCCGTATCCTGGCAGCAGAAATGTCAAAAAGGCACCCTCTTTTTTGTACTGACTGGCTTCTTAAATTATGACGAGTTTAGAGCAAAAATAGATATCTGGGTATTTCAAGTTACCTGCAGTATTCCAAATATGCTGCAGTTCCTCTAATGTAACTGTATAGCGTGACGTGTTGTCGTGTGTAGGTCACTCTTCCCACGTGACCATTGATAGGTATAGAATAAAAATTCTAGAAAAGTCAAATAACCTCTAACCAAATAAAAATTAGCTACATAAGTATCTAAGATATTTACGAATTGTGTAGACTTGCAGAGCAGATAGGTACTTATAACAAATTAAGCTCGTTTACAATTAAAAGTCATGTGCTTAGACCATTCATTGGTTCAATGGTCTAAGATCCTGTGTCATACCTTTGTTTTATACCATAAAAATAAGTCGTGTACTCGTGTACTTATAAATCTAGCGAACTGGCTCAATACATTCATTGCCTGTTTGGCTCTTAAAATAACAGCCTTACTGCGGACATAGTACCTTAGTACCTACTTTGGACTTGTGAATGTATTCGACAAAACTAATCATTTCTGTTAAATACATAACTTAAAATGTCAAACAAAAAGTTGGTAGTTACTTATGAGCCTATAGATACTGTAATTAAGGTTGCTAAAAATTAATAGTAGGTAGGTACCTAATATCTATACGACTCACTAGTACTAGAAAAGCGAATTTTAATTATGCATTTAATACAACTTATCTGTAGCATGCATAGCCGATATCCATGGGCCACATAATTTTGTTCACTTTCGTTGGCAAAAAAGGAACATAATTTCACTTCATGCGTGTCCAATGTCAATCAAATATACGATATTTACTCAGTTTGTATGGCACAAAAAATATTCTACTTTAATACATAATGCATAATAATTTATATGCAGTCTCTTTAATTACTTCACTTGCACAAATAGGGGACTATTTAAATTGTAATGTAAATAGCGGAAATTATTGTGTTATAAGAAGACCTCGCAATACTTTCCGCCAAAATAATTTAGTATTTAATATAAATTCAGGAAAGAAGATCATAAAAAACTCTTACAAGTAGATCTGTGTCTTTGAGGTGAAGACTTCCGTTCTTGAATACAATAGCTTAAGCCTCTAGCTGTGCCTTTAGAAGTAAACATTTTACCGGTTAAACCACAATTCCTGTCATACGTGTCAAATTTAAAAACCCAAATACCAATACCTAATGATTTTAAATTATAATCAGGTGAAGACAAGAGCTGGTAGGGTTTATTTTTGTACCAGAAAAACCTTAAAGACCACAGGTCCCAATTGTGAGATCCAACACTTGTAAATCCCCCTAACTGTTTGTAAAAAACCATAAAATCCCTATAAACGATCATGTCAAATTTCCTCACACCACCATCGTTTTCTCCTGATATCTGCCTCGAGAATGGAACCTCATTCGCCTATACCGTCGCACAGGACATTTGCCCAGAGCCCTGTCATAGGCCCCGTATTCGCACGATGGGGGGTTGCAGTCCCCTCTGGCTACGCAGACCCTGTCTCGCAGGCCGAAGTGCTCCCTCCCTTTGGCGAGGTACTGGCAGTCCCGTCGGCGGCCACCATCCGGCCAGTCACACACGCATGAACAGGGCTCACTCTCTGTCATGCTCGCCAAGAATAAAGCTGGACAAGTGCATCTGTAATTTTAAGTTCTTTTTAGATATTTCACGTTGTTATTAACATGGCTGAGATTTAATGTAAAATTTTTTGTGACTGAAGATCTCATATAATTTAAAAAAAAAGCTACTAGCAATATGGGTCGAACATTACTAGTATTCTTGTTAACCCCTCGTAATAAGCTAAATGCTTGTGTTACGAGGAGGGGGTTCACGTTGGTAGTGCAATGGGTGGGTTTCGAACCGGCATCCACATAATCACAAGTCTGACGGCCTAACCATTAGGCTACCGCCGCTTAAAATTTACTCTTATCATATCTATGTTACGTGTAGGTAAGTATAATTAAATTTCTGTTCAAACAATAGATTAAGTTTTTCACCTGCGCAGCTGAGGAGGTGCAGTAGGCTCCTCATCCTTTTCCAAGTTGGGTTCTTCCGTCGGCGCCCTCCAGTCATTCTGACTTTCCACCAGAGCTCTACGCGAGGGTCTTTCCAGTTCCTCCTGGCTGTCTCCATAGCTTGGTTTCTCGACCCTGGCCGTGAAAGTCATCTGCAGCGTATCACGGGAGACGCAAGCGCATTGCGTGTGGTTGAAAAACTGCATTCTAACCACGTTCATTTGCCCGTTCGCCTTGTGGAGCTGGAAGTGGGTAAATACTTTTGTTAAAAACAAACTATTTGTCATCATCACCCGCGATTTTTCCCATCATTTAAGGCTCTCAGAAGGCTTTATGCTCAATCTTTGCGTGAACATACTTACATAGAATGGAAGGACCACAGTTTTTCCGTCTATGGGGGCGCACACCTCGCTCTCGTTAACGCAGCAGCCGGAGTCAGGAGCGCAGCGATGCAGACGCACGCACGGCGGTAGATACCTACACGTGGAAGCAACATTCAGATTAATAATAGCCTAATACTGTGCAAATTCTCGCCCCCTATTACATTGGACCTAACATAGAGACCTAACATAGAGACCTAAACATAGGTAAGAACCGGTGAACATTACACCCCGACACAGGTCTGACGACCTAATGTAATGCTGTTTACTGTGGATATTCTTTTAGTTTTATGAGAATTCAGTATGATATAATACAAGCTAGGTACATAAGCTGTAACTAAAACAGACCATCAAAACATTCCTCCGCATCGTTAACAAACCTATCCAGAAGATTGGCATTGCCACGAAATAATACTATATACATTTCGCGGACTTTCAGACATCTCTCAAGCCATCCTGACACATATCTGCGTTTCTCTAACCAAAGGATAGGTCAGCCTTTAGATCACATCAAGATCGTAGTACAAGCATTTAAGCAATGCCTTAAAAGCGTCACTCAGACCCCATAGCCCCAGTATTTATACGTTATCAAGTCAACCTTTACAATAAAATATCTTAAAGGTATGTATAATATCTTAGGAAAACTGATTGTGCATTTCATAGCACTGACCATAGGGTCCAATTTATGGCATTCACGATTGAATTTGCCGCGAAATCAATAGCTGATTGTCAACGTTCATTTGCTTAATATTGATATTATACGTCACCTGGTGTCGGCGGCCGGGGCAAGCTGCCTGACGGTCAGCCAGCGAGGTTGCGGGTGGAGACACTTGCCGGTTTGTAGAAGGTTGCTCATGCTGCGCATTGCGGCCCGCCGAAGAGCCGTGCGCTCAACTGGGGTTAATGCTGGAATGACAGGTTTTTCACTATTATCCCGGTGGATTTTAGGACCAAGAAAAAATTGGTCTTTGTTTGACTATGTCAGTTTTGTATTATTTGGATTCGATTGTGGTACCTACAGGCGCTAAATAAGTAAATTTTCAAGTATGTTATTAATTTCGTTTTGTATATTGCATTGAGCAGGCTTAAGTGTCCGTCGAGCATAGGTATACGAAGGGAAAGCGTTGCAGACATAATACTCAATGCATAGTGAGAAGGGAATCCTGTATAAAATATCCAAGCACAAGACCGTTCAGAGCTAGCTAGAGAGGAATTCATTTCTGGAGTTCTAGCAATGGATCGCAGACAAGTAACAGCTTTAAGGGTCCAGCGGACGCTGAATTGCCCGTAAAAACGTAATACCTAAATAAATCGTAATTCAAATATAATTTCATCAAATCGTGTTATTATTCGGATTCCGATAGCGTTAATCTAGGTTCCTACACTACTATTTCGTCTACTACTATGTACTTCATTGGAAATAAACGAACGAAAAACCGGTCAAAACTTCATAAAGTTATCAAAAATTACATTTACTTACAATAATTATATCCAATGAATGTAGGATGGGAACTTACATTAAGGATATTCGAATCCAAATAATAACACAATTTGCTTTCATTCTATTTGAATTACGATTTATTTTGGTATTGTATTTGTACGGGAAATTCGGTCCGCCGGACACTTAAACTAGCTTAGTGCAGTGATAGCCTAGTGATATGAACAATGGACTGCCAAGTCAAAGGTTTCGAGTTCGAATCCAAGACCTTCCTCAGGCCCTCAGACCTCAGCTCTGACTTTTTGAAGTCATGTATTTGAAGTCACCTATTGATAGTTAATTATTTGTTAAACTTAACGATGAAGGAAAGCATAGTGAGGAAACCTGCATGCCGGAGTAATTTTCTCGACGGCATGTGAAGTCTGCCAACCCACATTAGGCTAGCGTGTTGGACTATAGCCTAATCCCTCTCATTCTGAGAGGATACCCGTGGCCAGCAGAGGGTCATTATGATGGGTTGATTAATTATGTGACTAGTTAATAGACAGTAGTCGTACCTACTAGATAGTAGTAGTAGATAGTAACCATATAAAAAATAACAAGGTACTTACGATCTTCAAGAATCCTGGGCCGCGCGTTTGTAGCGGCAATAGACTCCGCAGCTGACACCACCGTCTTAACCGTTTCCGTCTTGGTGAAAGCGGAGGGCGAGACACCGAGGGTCTTGGTCTTAGGTGCTAAAGTGGAGCTGGTGTCGGTCAAGACGTCAGAGTCCCAGTCGTCGTTGCCGTCCATCGCATAGTCAGGTTCCATCAGGTCGTGTAGGTCCTGGAAATGAGCAGGGAACCGCATTACTTTAAACTTCCGATAAGAGAATGACTTGAGAGTGAGACGGGGCTGTAGCGTTCCTCCATTTAAAAGGATCTACCACTGACGTCGAAAGCAATACTTTTTTAGCTTTTCCCAACACTATTTTCTCCTGTATCGTGGGTTAACAAATTCTCACATACACAAACGCCCAAACCCGGAACAACTACTTGTAGATCATCGAAATAAATCATTTCAAAGTTTGATTAGAAAACCAGCGTCGGACAGCGTCTGTCTGTCTGGCATATTGCTGAAATGGACCATAACAATGCAGCCGTGAGACACACAATTGGTTACCATCTTTGTTTTTTTGTAACTTCTATGTAGGTATCTACTGTGCGCTTTCATGTATGTGCTAAATAAATTTTATTCTTTCTTTCTTTCTTTAAGAACTGAGGTTCTTAGATTGCAAGAAAACTAGTCGATTCCCATGGACATTTATTATTAGCATTGAAACCCAGCCATACCATCTTTCATTTTACATTTTATAATTGCTTAAAATTCTCTCTACAAAAAGTACTGTGGAGCGGCGTATGTTGGGGTTTCTCCACAAGATCCTGCCGAGCCTGTAGGTGTGTACCTAGTCATGTACTAATTATTCATGTTTTCTGTATCCGTATGTCACTGCTAGGGTGTCAACTGAAAACTAGCGCTGGGTATTAATTACGCCCAGCATAATTCTGAGCTCACAACCCATTCGGGGCAAGCATGCCGACAGCACACCCTGGTGACCTTGTTCTATTTGTTAATTTTTTCATTTTATCTGTGTGTTGTACCATGTCTCTATAAGAGTGTTATTCTTTCTTTTTTTCTTTTACCAACTGCTGAGAATCTTAGATACTTACTTGTTCACCCGATATATGATAATTATTATGATGATTATTATACTTGATGATGATGATTATTATACTTCTTCTTTATCTTTACATAGTATAAAACAAAGTCGCTGTCGCTGTCTGTCCGTCCCTATGTATGCTTAAATTTTTAAAACTACGCAACGGATTTTGAAGCGGTTTTTTTAATAGATAGAGTTTGTTTTTTTTAGAAAACGTTGCCCCAAATAGGATTTTCTCCTGTATCGTGGGTGCGTTTACAATCACAAATTCTCACATACACAAACGCCCAGACCCGGAACAACTACCTGTAGATCATACAAATATTTGCTCCGTGTGGGGATCGAACCCACAACACGTGGCACAGAAGCCGATTGCTCAACCGCTACGCCAATCGTGTCGTCATCAGAGTGATTTAAGACGAAGGTTTTAAGCTATTTAACATTACGCTACGACTCTTAGGAATGGGGCAACGCGGGTGAAACCGCGGGCGGGTCGCTAGTGTAATAATAAAAACGTAATGAAAATTCCTAGACTTTCCCTCTCAAGACCGATATTTATCGGTATTTGAAAGTCGTCACACCCATGCAGAGCTGTAGTAACAGCTTAGCACCAATCCTACTATTGGGACTTACCGACGTAAACCTTAAGTCATGACGTAGGTAAACAACGATTCCGTAGCTATACAACGATTCTGAACACCAAAAACATTTTATGCAATAATTATTGCGCCGAGACTTACTTTTATTTTATTCAAAAGAAAAAAGTAAAATTAACACCCTAATACAATGACATTATATAGTATTATATCATTGCCCTAATACGAAATTGCTGATTAAGTGCAGAGAATAGACACCAATTTTCATTTTCTTTAAGTACTTTTCTTGAGCGTAGACCGGTGTGCTTAGCGGCCGTAGGCACAGCTGAGTTTTTCTCTAGCAGTTGCCACCTAAACAAATCGACCTTATTACAGCACCATCCTACAAGGGCCTTATTACTAGTACTTAAGTCCCAATTCTAACGTTAACGACTCTAGAAGCCAGCATTGTATACAGACATTATTACTTACTTAGCAATTACATATAACTAAATAAATCTAAAGCGCAATTTGTTCTGTAAAACATGAACATTATAACGAGTCTTAGTTCGCATAAATGCATACAATTTGCTGAATGAAGCCATAAATGGCGCCGTGTTTAATAAAGTAATAAATATATCTGTCAATTTGTAAAGTCACACAGTTTTCACATGCATTGACCTAGTTATCAGAGTAGCTAAATAAATTGTGTGCAGACTGCCATTTACCGAGTTATACTGACATTTCTATGCAACGACATGAAACGAATGAGGCCATTAATATTAGCGGGTAGTTTGTAAGTTGTTATTTTTTCACCGTGGGAGAGCCACGAATGGGCCGGCCGACTGGTCGACCGGAGTGATACGACGGCCTCACAGAAAACCGGCGTGAAACAACGCTTACGTTGTGTTTCGCCGAGTGACTGAGGATACCAGAGGCCCAATGCCCCTTTAAAAGGCCGGCAACGCACTTGTGAATCCTCTGGTGTTGCGGGTATCCATCGGTGGCGGTAATCGCTTACCATCAGGCGATTCGTCTGCTCGTTGACTCCCTATCCCATAAAAAACTAAGCAATGACGGCTGACGGCCTCCTCTAACTCGGGCTTCGGCTTAGGGCATTGCTGCGGGGACATCTAGGGACGGCTGGATCTGGGTTAGATTATTTAGGGGAGAATAGCGTGCACGCCTTCGTTCAAAATACCGACTTCTTATGATGTACATACCTAATTATGCATTACGAAATAAAATTTACGTAAGTGTGGTGTGAATCCGGCATTACATTAAAATTAAGTTCGATGTTAAGCTATGGTATAAGAGCACGCACCAGTCAGTGCTTGGGAATGCAACACGCGGGCTCAAACCCGCTACCCAGAATAGAACCAGTATTTATAGTGGCCATCTGTTTCTTTTTACTGTACGCCGACGAGGCAATCGATATACATACGTGGGTATATAGATTGATTACTTCAAAGAAAATAAAATAACCACCCAATCTTTGATCTTTGGAAAGTTTTGAAGAGCATCTATAAATGGTTTGTGAGGTAGCCTTATTTCTTTTAATTAAGAACATTATCAGTTCACTCACCTCACTGCCTCATTAGTCTAGTGGTCCCAAGCGCGACTGCTACGCTAGAGGTCCTGGGTTCGATCCCCAGGTCGAGCAAAGTGTTATTTGGTTTTTCTATGAAATTCTCAGTAGCAGCTCGGAGTCTGGATTTGGGCCCGGTTAATGGCAATAGGCGCGCCCCCTATTACATGGGACCTAAACATACCGGCGAACTGTGGGTGTAGGTACTTACATTAGTACGCCTCTGCCTAACCCTTCGGGGAATACAGGCGTGATGGTATGTTATGTTATGTCATTATCAGTTCACTTAAAATAAGATCAAATGTCGCGGGCAGAAGCTGGCATCTAATACCTATGTATAGGTACCTAATAATAACATGAATTAGTATTATCATTACCTGTATTTTTATAAAAACCGCTGAAGTTTTAATAAAGTCAGGTCAAGAGTTCGGCGGACCGAATTTCTCTTACAAACGTAATACCGAAATAAATCGTAATTCAAACACAATTTAGTCAAATTCTGTCATAATAAGGATTCCGATACCGTTAATCTAGGTTCCTACTTTACCATTTCTTCCAAAATACTTCACTGGAAATAAATGTAAGCGAATGTAATTTCTGATAACCAAGTTTGGATCGATTTTCCGGTCTTTTATTTCCAGTGAAGTAGTAATAGACGAAATATTACCGTAGGAACCTAGATTAACGGTATCCAAATCCGAATAATAACATAATTTCATAGAATATTTTCTGGATTACGATTTATTTTGGTACGTATTATGTTTTTGTAGGCAGTTCACGCTCCGCCGGAACCTACGTACGTAGCAAATGGAAATCCATAGTCTCTGTCTACCCCAAAGGGAGATAGGCGTGAAAATATCTGTGTAAATAATGTGAGTGACGTGTCGCTTCTATGTAGGAGTAAATTTATCGCCGTGCCGGAACCTATCCTCAATATAACGAGGTTAGGTTCAAACAAAACCTAGGTAGGTATTTGTCAACAATAGGTTACTAACTTATGTAAGGAGAGCAGTTACAGACGGCGGCAATTGTTACTACATGAGTGTACTTCGGTACATATCTAGTTAAATCTACAGTACCCCCCAGATAGGGTTGCCAACTCTTTGTCGGTCAAAAGTAGTAGTTCTAAAATTATTACCATAAAAAAATAGTAGATAACGAAAAGATAAAAAAAAATAGTAAGTTCCAAAATATGTACCTTTATTAATAATTTTTATTTTTAAGGAATGCCTCATAGCTATTATTACACTTTAATTGAAATTTGAAATGATTGAATTTTGAATTGATGTCTTTAAAATATAGTAGTTTTGCCTACTATATTTTTTTTACAAATATAGTATTCGGGCCGCTAATACAGTAGGATACTATATTATATACTTAGTAGGATTGACAACCCTATCCCCAGATAACAGCGCGCGTGTGAAATTAGCCGTTGCGACAGGTCCAATAACTTAAATAACTTAAATAAGTAAATTCAAATTTCATGTGATTTTTCGCAGTTTGTAGGTCTTCAAGTTCTAGATTCATGGCAGTTGTAATTGCGACATTAACTATACAACATTCACAACTGAGAACTAAAACCTTTACTTATAAACCCTTATCAAGCCAAAAACTTCGCGCAATCTGTGTAAATGGTCAAAATTGACATTTTACACTACTTTTAGCTACAATAATGATTTTTAAGCAATGGTTTTAGATAAAAATTGTGAATTTTGTATAGTTAATGTCGCAATTACCATTACCATGAATGCAGAACTTATTATAGACCTACAAACTGCGAAAAACCACTCGAAATTTGAATTTGGCGGGCTCAGGTGAACGATTCCACGTCACCAATTCAACGTCACCTTATGACGTAAATTCAGAATGTGAAGTTAAATTTCAATCGGGCGGGTGGCTTATCAATATCTATACTCACGATATTTTAGAGCATTTTGAGGTGTATTTTTATAAGTTTCAATACTTAGGTACTTTAAAATATCGTAGGTATCAATTAAAAAATGTAAGTAAATTTTCAGAGTTTGTTAGCTGATTTTTCTTTCTAATGAGGTGCAATGTTGCTTATGCGAAGTGTTGTACATTTTATATTGCACTAGCTTCCGCCCGCGACTTTGTCTGCGTGGACTTCAGAGTTGGGTCCGACCTGAATAAAAAGTAGCTTATGTGTTATTCCAGACTATAATCTATCTCTGTGCCAAATTTCATCCAGATCTGTACAGCCTTTCTGGCGATAAAGAGTAACAAACATATTAGTAAGGATAGTTTTATAAAACCGTAGCTAAAATAACATTTAATTTGGCATCACTGGCTTGGCACGCAACACCCGCGTCCAATCCAGTCTACAGTGTAAAGCCGAGCATACTTACGTCTTCAAAATTACTCACAAATGATTACGAATCACTACACCTAATTCCATTCCTATTACTTTAGTACTAAGGTCGTTAATAGCTTGTAGTATTAGCAACTAATTTCACCGCGATTACCTCTGAATCGTATACTTCCGCTGCACCTGGCTGTTTCGAAGAAAGGTTTAATAACACATTTGGTATGCTGAATTGTTTATATGCCTTGTAAAAGTCAGACAGAATTCTAGGTAGTCATAAATCCTACTGATACGCGTAATGTTTAAGAATACCTATGTTAACTGGAAGCTCCTATGACTATAAATTATTAGTATCCTACCATCCGTAGGGAAAACAGGTAAATTTTACCGTTGTTTACGAATCCATTACTTGATTAAGCGTTGCACCACTTGCTATTAAGGTCAGTGTACAACAGTAGCCCACTCTCAAACACTGCAATGATTCATTCTGCGAGTTATCTTATCACCAAACACCTCGCTAACCCGCTTCTCAATTGATTTACGAGATGATAAACACATTGTTAGCGCCTGGTAACCGTGTTCTGTTCTGGCTTCTGGAATGTTGAAGCTACTAGAATACTAGGTGGAAACTACAACTAATGAAACTTTTTTTTTTATGGACGTGAGCTGTTGATTCAGGGAATTTATACAGCGTAACCGAAATTGGTGAAGAAGCACCGAATGCTTCCAGCTAGGAGCGACTTACAAATTAAGCAACAGCAGCTAAGAGCGTCCCCTAACGGCATTCGAACTTCGGCTTAGGGCGTTGCTGGGACGGAAAGCTAGGGACGGCTGGATCTGGGTTAGATTAGATTATTAAATTTGGGGACGAATAAAAGCTACTTTTTTTAGCTTTTTATTTTGGACTCGCACATATCCTACACATTTTAGAACACTTATCATATAAATACAGCAATCTTGCGCGAGGTCAAAAAAGGCCCGTATCTCAGTATATAGCTGCGACATAAAAATAATCATAATGGCATAGTGCGAGGCGTTCATTATTAGGAGTGCAGGTTTATTAACTCACTAGTTACAATTGTATGGAAAATCGTTTTGTGTCCATAAGTATAAGTAGCATTTGTGATCAATCGATGAATTTCCGATCCATGAATTTCCCTCTTTTGAAACAGACCGACAATCTTTCTTCGAATAAAGGTTCCTGTATCATGCTAATGTACCAAGATGCGCATAATTACAACAAGACGAACTGGTCGCAAAATTGCGCACAATCTAGTTTTTCTCGTGGTAGTTTTTGCGATGCATTCCTCGATGACTGATCATCACATCGGCCGTAAGAAAACTGGATCGGTGAGCATGGGCAACGATTCGGGATGATGTTCTGACCTAAGTAAAGAAGGCGCTTTTTGCTGGACAATTCTTAACAAAAAAAAAACAATTATATAGTGTAACGATAATATGAATAATGGTCTTGAGTTAGAATCCAGAGCACGTACCACGAGTTTTTCTGATTAGATGTGTAATTAAAAAATGAAAAAATAACATCATGGGGAAACGAGGAAACCTGCATGCCTGCCCGGCGTATGATGTCTGCCAACGCACACCAGTCCAGAGTAGTGGACTATAGCGTTCTCCTCTCCTCTCCTCCTAAACTTCTCTTAGACTGCAGTATTATTATTAGGTACATGTTTGTTCAACAAACCGCTGTTGGGAATGAAAGGAATCCGGTACCTACGTTACAATCACATCACACTCCGCAATTGTCGCTTACGTCTTATTATTGAGACAGTGTAATGACCACAGAGAATTTTAATAGACCAATAAAAGCTGCAAACGCCACATGTGAGCACAGATTCCGAGACCAAAATCTAGCTGATATAATACCAGTAAGTACTAGGGTTTGGCTTTGACTCGCATCACAAAGGAACTTTTGAGACAAAAAGGAGCCTATGTCCTTTTCCAAGGTCTAGTGTATTCTCATTACTATAATTCATGAAAAACGGATCACCCCTTTAGGCGTGACAGTTACTTTTCCATTTATAATATTTAGAGGTCCTGGACTGCGAATTTCATAGAAAATTCCAATAAGCAAAGTCGACCTGGAAATCTAATTTCCAGGTCGACTTTGCTTATTGGAATTTTCTATGAAATTCGCAGTACTTAGCATCTCGGAGTTTGGAATTTGTGCCCGGTTAATGGCAATATTCTCGCCCTATTACATGGAACCTAAACATACCGGCGAACTGTGGGTGTAGATTAGTACGCTTCTGCCTAACACTTTGGGAAATACAGGCGTAATGGTATGTTATATTATCATCATCATATCGGCCAAAAGACGTCCTCTGCTGAACAAAGGCTAAATTTATAATATCAGTAGAGATATACGCGTTCAAAAGATTAAATAATTCATGTCAGCCCTACGAGGTACATATTGATGACATCCCTGGCACCTTAGAGCTACCGGTAGTGAGCGATGATAGGTCGTTACTAGGTAATGTGCGGTCTGTGTGTCGCAGACTCGCAGCCGGCACACCGCGCCATAACCGCGAGATAAAATGAACTAGGCGAACTGGTTGGGTCTCCTCTTCTTGTTGTTCTGTTCATAAGATACGAGTACTTTTTAGGAAATTACTAACTAAGAAAAAAATACATAGAAACTCCTCCATTTTTAAGGTTCCGTATTTCAAAAGGAAAAAACGGAACCCTTCTGGGATCACTTTGTTGTCCGTCCGTCCGTCCGTCGGTCCTTCTGTCTGTCAAGTCCTTATTTCAGGATCACATGGAGGCATCGAGTTGAAATTAAAACCATATACTCTGGTCTATAGTTCCTTGAAGCCGTGAAAAAATCAAACTTCTAAGTTAACGTAAAAAAATATACGGCCGTTTATGCCGCAAGAAACGTATATTTCGACACTCTCAAGGGAATCAAAATTTATACGGTATTTTCCGTTGATTTATGAAATTTGGTAAGTAATACTGTCTTATACTACAAGGGAAAAATCGGAGACTATACATTTATAATCTTATCTTCTAATCGCTAAGAGTAATTTCTTACAGCATATCTTCCTTCTGTCTCATAAAATCCTCTAGTTTGGGAGTAAAACCGAGGGAAACAGATACATAGTAATTATATAAAAGCAATATTTTGCAATATTAAAGTTATATATTAAAAGTAGACAAAGAACTTGGTTTGCCAGTATTTTTAACCCGGTCGGGTTTTTCGTTTTATTGAATACATTATTGATGTAATAAATAATATACCCGCCCGATAAAAAATAAGTCTACAAATCCTATTTGTAGCTAGATAGGTTTATTAAGTACCTTTTAAGGCTTGAACTTTTGAGATTCTATATAGACCTAGTTTGGGCTGTACGTACCTACTTTCTTTCAGACCTTATAGGTACCTACTTATATAAAAACTTCGTACAAATCTTAAAAACATAAACAATATTATCTATACAAGTATTCGCCTAATGAACGGTCTGGTTTAGGGTCACGTGCGCAGGCGCAGCATGCCCATTCATTAAAAGAGCCGGGAGGTTATCACTATCAGTTTTACGTATTTACTTGTCGGTGCAGTCAGCCGGAGAATATTTGCATATTGAGGGGTTAAGAATATTGTAATCTATGTACGATTAATATCGTACATTGTCACAGAGAGCAGAAGGAATAAAGTGGCTTTGCGAATCTCTTAGCTGAAATATAGAGGAACGAACATAATGTGACTCGTTTATGTATCGATTTTTAGGGTTCCGTAACCAATGCGTAAAACGGGACCCTATTACTAAGAATCCGCTGTCTATCCGTCTGTCATCAGGCTGTTTCTCATGAACTGTGACACTTAAACAGTTGAAATTTTTACAGATGATATAATATGTCTGTTGCCGCTATGAAAACAAATACTAAAAAACACAATAAAATAAATATTTAAGGGGGCTCTCATACAACAGACATGATTATTGTGCTGTTTTTAAAGAATAGTACGTAAATTTTTCGCATTTGTGAGTATTGATCTCACTAATTTCGATATTTCTGGACCAAAACACTCCTAGGTACTTAATTATTTAGTTGAGTCAGCTATAATCACAATTACGGATTCGTTTCCCGAACAGAACAAGGAGATAATAGATATATGAAGGATCTATGAATAATTATTTTGGGTTTGGGAGTTAGTTTCAACACTAATATAGCAGTAATTTAAAATTACAAATCCATACATCATGGATCTAAGGATTTGAACGGACCATTTTGATCTGCGGTTAGTGTACTCAAACGAATACCACTGTCCAGCTTAGGATAAAATGAACAAATCCATTGCAAGTATGAAGTCATCAGAAATTAACTATACTCAAACTCGTTTCCCGACAAATAAACACAATAATAATCAGAAAATAACTGCGCGGCGTGTGCGCCGATCCATCAAAAACTTGTTCCTTTTACAGTTTTGTTCGACATTTTAATTGAAAAACGTTGTATCAATCGCTAAACCCGGCTTTATTTACGTCATGATTAATAAAATTAATTTTATACGTCAAATGACATTACTTATTGGTCGATTAAAAATACTGCTTTTCTGCAAAGAAGAGAAAATAAAAACTGTGCACTGAAATTAGCCAAGAAAAAATTAGAAAAATAATTAAGTGTTCTTATGCAAAAATATCGAAACCAATTAACATAACATACCATAACGCCTGTATTCCCCGAAGGGTTAGGCAGAGGCGTACTTAATGTACACCCACAGTTCGCCTGGTATGTTTAGGTCCCATGTTATAGGGAGCGAGCCTACAGCCAGACTCCGAGCTGCTACTGAGAATTTCATAGAAAACTCATTAACACTTTGCTCGATCTGGGGATCGAACCCAGGACCTCTAGCGTAGCAGTCGCGCTTGAGACCACTAGACTAATGATGCAGTCTCAGTCATATCAGTCATTAGGAAACCAGTAAGGACAATAATCACGAATGCGGAGAATTTAGGACCCCAACAGTCTTAACTCCGAGTTTGTATATTAAGAACTAACTGCTGTTGGCCGCAGTTTCACTCACATCCCAAAAAGATTAACTATAGGTTCGATTCTTGGTTTCGTATCAAGAAGAAACATGCAGCAGATTTTAAGTTAGACATCTAGCAATACATCGGTGAATACTGCATTCAATTCTATGGAGTAGTTTTGCGTGATGCGCGTACAAACATACAGATAGACAGACAATAAAGACCCCTCATATTCGTTTTTTTTTAGTATCTTCAATGTACAGACATCGGCCTCTTACAATGTTATTATAGGTATAGAATAGATGCTTAGATACTGCCTCATTAGTCTAGTGGTCCCAAGCGCGACTGCTACACTAGAGGTCCTGGGTTCGATCCCTAGGTCGAGCAAAGTGTTATTGGGTTTTTCTGTGAAATTCTCAGTAGCAGCTCGGAGTCTGGATTTGTGCCCGATGAATGACTGCGGCGAACTGTGGGTGTACATTAAGTACGCCTCCGCCTAACCCTTCGGGGAATACAGGCGTGATGGTATGTATGTATGTTATGTATGAATAGATTACCACTGCAAAACTAAGCACTTGTGGATAACTTCAGATGCGCACAATTATTTTGAGCGTGTACTGTATGAACTATATTTCCATTACTAGGAAAGAATAGATCGTAACTGATTCTTGGTTGTGGCTTTAAGACTAAGTGTCAGCTAATAAATCAGATACACTTGTCTTTTATACGCGATGACCTGCGCACACGCCGGGTGAGTGACGTCATCGTAATAAATAATATCAGTGTACTAAGTGAGAAAATTTTAATGATATAATCATTAAAATTGTATTGTGTTCAGGAGGAAATAGTATTTTAAATGGATATTCCACGGAGAACTCCACGGATATTTTGTTTTCGAGAGATGTTCATTACTTAATTAGCACAAAGTACACCCAGACACTGACAGTGACAGTACGAAAGATACCATCACGCCTGTATTACCCGAAAGATTAGGCAGAGGCGTACTACTAATGTGCACCCTTAGTTCGCCAGTATGTTCAGGTCCATGCAATAGGGGGCGCGCCTATTGCCATTAATCAGGCACAAATCCAAACACCGAGCTGCTGCTGAGAATTTCATAGAAAAACCCAATAATAATTTACTCGATCTGGGAATCAAAGCCAGGATCTCTAGCGTAGTAGTCACGCTTAGGGCCGCTAGGCTAATGAGGCAGTTACTATGGCGACACTATCCTTATTCCTTAACGCAGCTGACCGTATGTAGGCACATATTTAAAAAAAAGCTTGTTTTGTAAATATGGACAGCCCTAAGCGAAACCTTTTGACTACAGATTGCATAAAAGCTAATTACGAACATTATCATTATCATTAGAGGATGTGAGGTCAAATTGTCTATCAATCGTAAATATTATCAAGTGTTTAAAATAGTTATTGCTTTGATACTTACTGGACTTAGGGTGGACATTATAATGCATAGACCTCATCGTAGGTAGCCAGGGGTGATTCAAGATCGGCTATGCCTCCCCTGAACCTGACCCGCCATTACATTTAGCTCGCAATTAAATTTTATAGGTACCTAGGTATCTATTTTTAATATGTTTTATAAAATTAGGGCTTCTCAATTTGACGTGTAGGTACACATTACTGGATATCTTCGCCGATTCTGACCGATTTCGTTGCTTTTTTAACTGTTAGAATAATTATTCATAGTTGGACCCATATTTTAGTAGGTCTCACTGCAAAATGTTGGAGTAGTTCAGCCTAAAATGTTATTAATCCCGATGTTCCACTCATCCCAGAGCAGAAGCAGTTACTTTTTGGGTCCTTTACAGTCAGGGGTCTCCATCATAAAATCCCCCTGGGTCTTACTTTGGACATGTCATTTGTGAATAATTTTGAGTATAGGTAACTTGCCTAATTCGCTCTGACGGAGATGGAAAGGGTTGTAGAGGTGCAATGACATTTACTTATTATTACTAGCTTCTGTACGCGACTTCGCCTGCATTGACTTCAGAATTGGATCCAATCTAGATAAAAAGTACCGAACCTATGTGCTATTCCAGAGTATAATCTATCTCTGTATCAAATTTCATCTAGATCCGTTCAGCCGTTCTGACGTGATTAAGTAACAAACATCCATATTCATCACAAACTTTCACGTTTCTATTGTACATGAAAATATATAAGGCTGTCAACTCCTACTAGACCAGCGTGGCAGACTAATGGCTTCCCTGGCCCCTTTCATTAACGAAATACATATTTAAATATTCTCTTGTATTTTTTTTACTTTGAATAACAATTGTTAACATTAATTTGTAAGAAACTTGTAACCGGTTTCTAATAGCAAATCTGTCAGTAGATGTGCTTACTACTTATAATATACATATAATAGATAGTATTTTTACATAATTTATGTAATATCAAAATCTTATCTCTGGTAAACTTTACTGTCTGATTAGTCATAGAAATCGGCCGTTAATCAACAAAGAAACCTATCTCCCAAAGATACATGCTAGGTCAATGCTCGCTAAAAATATTTTTGTTCATACGTGACTCGTGCAAAGGGACAGAGAAAGGTAATCAGGCCCAGCAGTGAGATGCTGTGAATGATGAAAGAGGATAATGATATCTCGTGCCAAATCTGCTACTGTTAACTACTGCAGAGACGAGATAATGCGACGACATATTTTGTCACTGGCGTAAGTTGGCTTTAAAATCGTCATGGGTTTACACGCGAATCGCCCATGCCTTTCGTTGCTCTTTAAGGCTATGGGAATCGTGACGCCATTCTAACTGACCCTTTAAAACTGCGACCAGCGATTGCGACGAATTTCTTCAAGGTTAGGATCAGGACATCATTGCCTACTCCATTTGAACGATCCCTTATAATATTATTTACGGCCATTGGACAGTCATTTGACCTCATATCCTGGAACGATTATTATGACACTGCACGTCAAGCGTCAGTCTGTTTACCACATGATAGAGCTGTAACAATTTTATGTTCGGGAGACCTATAGCCGTTAAAACGTAGGAGAAAACGGCTATAAATTCTGTGGTAGACTAAGCATTCTGTGGGTAGGGCTTTTAAAAGTGAATATTTAAGTAAGAGGCATATACTCTCTAAATCATAATACATAGCAATAATTAATATATTGTAATTAAATTATAAGGTTATAATTTATTTATTTATTACGGTAAAAGAAACATACAGTGTTATAATTACGATAGAACAGGAAAAAATAATGTTAGCAATGTCACCAATTAAGATTCTAAAAATTAAATTGCACTCGACGGTAAGTTGCAGTTAAACCACATAACAAAGTTAAAAATAAAAATAAACTAATTTGGTATTGTAGCAGTTACAAGCTCGTATTATGAATCTATTTTTCCCGTATGAGGTTCTTTCAAAAGGAAAAATCAAAGATCTGAAAGAAGTGAAAGAAACGACGGTCAAAGAACTGAAGAAGTGAAGTGAGGATCAATTCCCAGGTCGGGCAAAGTGTTATTGGGTTTTTCTATGAAATTCTCAGTAACACCTCGGAATTTGGAATTTGTGCCCGGTTAATGGCAATAGGCTCGCCCCCTTTCAGATGGGACCTAAGCATACGGCGAACTGTGGGTGTACATTAAGTACGCCTCTGCCTAACCCTTCGGGGAATACAGGCGTGATAGTATGTTATTTTATGTTATTAAAAATTGCCTCATTAGCCTAGTGGTACTGAGCGCGACTGCTACGCTAGAGGATCAATTCCCAGGTCGGGCAAAGTGTTATTGGGTTTTTCTATGAAATTCTCAGTAACACCTCGGAATTTAGAATTTGTGCCCGGTTAATGACAATAGGCTCGCCCCCTTTCAGATGGCACCTAAACATACCGGCGAACTGTGGGTGTACATTAAGTACGCCTCTGCCTAACCCTGCGGGGAATACAGGCGTGATGGTATAAAGTAAATTCTTATAAAAATAATTTCTACTGTCGACGTCGTAAGCCCTGCAAACTAGTTAGTTATAGCTGTACCTTCTTACTAACTATATTTACGAATTATGTCACGTTTGTCTCACACTTCTGAGAAACTGAACTGTGTTTGTGGTGAACTATTTTAGATAATGTGGGTGCAAGTTAATAGCTAGTGAAATAAGAGAATTATTTATGTAAAGATGAAATGAACTGCCATTTAATAGGATTTAGGGAAATTCAAATAAAAATGTGAAGCTTGAGCATATCCCAGAACTCCTAGTACACACCATCACGCCTTTATTTCTCAAAGGTTTAGGCAGAGGTGCACTGCAGATATGCACCCAGCTCTTGCCGGAATGTTTTGGTCACATGTAATATGGGTAAACCCCGGTACAAACCCTAATTCCGAGCTTCCGAAAAACCCAATAACACTGCTTGGTAACCTGGTAGTCGAACTCAGGACCTCTAGCGTAACAGTCACGATTACGACCACTATGAGGCAGTTAACTCCCAGTAGCTAAATACAATCTTTATACGATTATAAATAACAGTTCAAGATTTAATTTCTTAATAAATTAAAATCGGTCACGCCACAGGAAGAGAACCCGGAACCTCGTGCAGATGTGCGCACGCGCCGCCAACTGTGCCAGCATTTAGGGCATGTTCCTATCAATAATGTACCGCGTATTGAAATGGTTATTGGCTATGAGGAAGTAAATGTTTAATGGAGTTTAATAATAATGTGCACGTGGCCATTGAGATATAAGGTCCTATTAGTTTGGGTGGTACTATAAGAATTTAAAAATGGTATTGGGGTTTTTCTAATCGAAGAACTGGGTAATTTGGATAAACCGGAGTATTTGACCCCGGATTTGCCTGGTGAAAAACACTAACAAGGTGTAAGACCACGTAATTGCGGGTAATAGGTACAGCATTTTGTGCTTGGATAAAAAAAAATATATTTATAGGGTATATATATTTCTTAAATAACCCTTTTGACGTGAAAAAAATGCCCTCTGTCTCTAACCAACCAACACACAAGTGTTCCTTTGCTACAAGTTTCAGTTTATGCATAGATAATGCCATAATTGCCATATTATTTATTGTTGATGCCAACAAAGTAACAATAGTTAAAATATTATGTTCTTCCAAGTTGAACAATAAACCGAAGATTTTATATCGCATTAAATTTGGTATTAAAGACATTATTCTTTTCTGATCATGACTAGTTTTAACATAACAAAACTACGAATGAAATAGGACTCAATAATATAGACTACCCTAACTATATTGTTTTAAAATCTTGTGGGAATTGGGAATTGCCTAAACGTGTTCGTACTCACCTATGTGAATTTATGTGAAGTTTTGCGTCAGACATTGTTAGTGTTGTCAAAAAATATAATGTATAAGTATCTTATTTAGTTTTAACCGACTTCGCTGTCTTATAAATCCTCGAGATTATTTCATTCAGCTAATAGAAATAATCAATCCCAATTTCAACATACAAACGTTGTTATTGCGTGATCCGAGTTCGTACGTAAGCGCCCCCTACCACTACCACTACATCACTTTTTGCAATAACCATAATTATCTTGTTTAATTTATATCGAACATTAAATGGGTTAAGGGTATGAGCGATTTATGTTTAATGATGACTGGTTAGTAATTTTAATGCTATCATAGACGCCAGAGGGCCAATAAACTATGAATTATATTTGCATCCTTGGATTATGACGTAATCATAAAGTTTATAGTCTAGGATCAATATATTAACAGCATACGGGGAAGAATGTAAGTACTGTCTCATTAGCATTGTCAGGTCAAATGTCAAATGTTTTATTTCAAATAAACCAATATTAAAGGTACTTTTGAATTGTCAAAACTAGGTGCACGGTTCCAAATAGTGGGTCTTATGGAGAAGAACCGGCAAGAAACTCCATAGTCCTGGATTTTATTCCCAAACCGAGCAGTGTTAGGTACTGGGTTTTTCTGTAAAATACTCTGTAGCAGCTCGGAGTTTGGATCTGTACCCGGTTTATGGCTATAGGCTCGCCACTTAAATACGTGTACATAAAGTAGCTAATAATAAAAATAATGGAGGGACCAACACCTAAGGAGGCTCTCATTGGGTTTCTTCTGGACGCGGCTTGCATTGTTAGGAGGTTTCTCCTAACAATCTGGGGCCCTGACCACTGGTAGCTTGGATCCTTTTTATATTTTTAGATGTATTTTTTTATTTTTATTAAAAGATTTAAAAATGTATAGGTACAAAAAGAAAAATTTATAAATGAATGGAAAAATAATAATAATATTTCATGGTTACGCTGACCATGATCTGTTCACGACCAAATGTCATGCGCATGGGCCATCACGCGTTGCCCATAAATAGGGCGGTGATTAATTACCTGTCATTACAGACTTATTAGCCGCAACTCCATCTACCTAGAATACACAGACTCCATTGGCGTTAGTGGTCAAATGATTGTCTCACTTGTTTAGAGGTTCTAGGTTCGATTGATTATATATTTCGTCAGGGCCGGATATAGAGGTTTGGAGGCCCTGAAGCAACAAAAGAGGAGGCCCACTGCCTCCTAATTATTTTCCAATTAGTTTTTTTCGAAATCTCTCTTGTGGGGGCCCCATTTCTGTGGAGGCCCTGGAACTGTCGCCCCGGGTGCCCCTAAATCCGGCCCTGTATTTAGTTTATTACATCTATTCGGTTCGATTGAGTAATTAGAACTGTCTTTCACCTGTGACAAAATTTTATTCTCAGGTCAAGCAAAGTGTTGTTCATTATAAGGAAATAAATCATAAATAAATCTTTGCGTCACACTAGTATTTTCTGCTGTAGCGTGGGTGCGTTTATATATTTACTCATACAATATACAGCCAGCTTATACAAATATTTGTTCCTTGCGGGAATCGAAGCCACAACCCGTAGCTCAAAAGTCGATCACTCAGCCAGGAGTTCGTCGGAGCTTGAAACAGCATCGGAGTTTTGATTTTTAACCAGGAGTTCAATTGTAGTAAGTAAACTCGACCTCTATAATAAGGTATAATAATTACATGGGACTAAATATACTGGCAACTTGTTAGACCCCAGCCTAACCTATTAGGGTATAAAGGCGTGATGGTATTTTATGTACATTTTAACAGGAACCGCGGCTATCGCCTAGTATTTAATTTGACACAATTACTGCGCTATTTAGGTGTGTCAGGCGCACGCGCCGCCGTCTGGCGCGACACGACCGGGCCGGCCATTTCATAGTTTTTGGAACAGATTCATACAAAGATTTAACAGTAACAAGATCAAAGAATGTCGCTTTTAAATATTTTTTGACTTTTAATTTATGCGCGGGCGTCGTATTTTTCATTAAAGGTAGTTTTAGAAGCGTGTAGCTCGATTCTCAGAGGGAATTCTGTTGCGTAATAGATCAAAGATGTTTCAAATGTTTTTGTATACACTAATGCGTGTCAAAATAGTTCACATTTTATTACTTAAATATTTTAAATTTTATTCGCTGGGATTTATAGTTTACGTTTACTTCGTCTGGGTTGCGATCGTTTTATACAATTCTATATTTTTAACATAACATACCATCATCACGCCTGTACTCCCCGAAGGGTTGGGCAGAGGCGTAGGTACTTAATGCACACCCACATTTCGCCGGTATTCTTAGGTTCCGAGCCATTAACCGCACACATCCAGACTCCGAGCTGCTACTGAGAATTTCATAGAAAAACCCAATAACACTTTGCTCGACTTGGGGATCAAACCCAGGACCTCTAGTGTAGCAGTCGCGCTTGGGATCACTAGACTAATGAGGAAGTCAAAAGTCTATATTTTTAACCGGCTTCAAAAAAGGAGGGGGTTTTATGTTCGTCTGTATGAATAATAAATAAAATATTTATTTATGTCTCCCATATAATAGATGTAATAAGAATAAAGTCTGACTGATTTCAATAATTCTTTTTTAGTATACGAAAAATTCCCAAGGTTGTCCTGGTGGTATTCAAATTTGGTCAAGATCTGATCACAAAATTTGGAACAATAACACCATACCCTTGTAATAAACGACGACATTGTCAACAGAAGTAAAATTATAGGTACTGTAAAGGTTGCCGCAAAGAGGTGACGTCTCATCCAGCTGGATGAGACGTCACCTCTTTACGGCGGAATTCTCTACCAACCAGCTGGTTGCAACCAGCGGGTTGGTTGAGAATTTTGTAAAAGGAATACACAGCAAATTTTATAAGTAGAATTGTTTTGAAAAGTGACGTGCAGAGAAAAAAATGTGAAATGGATTAATTCTTTAATTGACTGGTATTAAAATAATAATATTAAGGCGGATTTTTAAGCTATTGCATAGCTTATATCGCGGGCCTTGAGCGTGGGGACCGAATCCAGAAATTCCGTAACGAAAAAAACCTAACACGCTTGTCTCTTTAGTTCAGCAACCCGCCTTTAGGTGGCATTGGTTGTATTACATAAGTTGATAAAAACCGCTATGCAATAGCTTTACCGCGGCAGTCCCCGAGTGCCACACGTCTTTTTTTTCTTCTAAGGAGTGATCTCTGATCGTACCTGAGCTCATGCCTCCGACAGTACCTACTCGCCACTCAAAATTTAAAAAAAACAATACTAATACTAACAATAACAAAAATTAAAAGCTCCTTCAGAAACCTAAAATGAGCTAAATAATCATGTTAATATTATGCAAAACAGTTTCGGAAGTCGGTAGCGAAAACAAAAGATCCATCGAAGCCAGTAACATTTTTGGTTAGGGTTTTGAAAAATTAGTTTTTTATTACTAAATTTTAATTTACAACACTTACGTTTAATCCTATAATCATTACCTACTAAGTATTCAAAAATGTATCTAGAGTACCTAGTTATAAAGTTATAACTTAGATATTAGATAAACTCCATTAGGTACAATGTGTAGCATGCCTTAGAAATGTCTGTGAATCTTAAACATTATATTTTATGCATACATTTATCACTCGTCCATCTTTCCTAGTAAACTCGTAATTAAATAGTAAAGGCACACATAACCACTGCATAACATAAACAAGTAAAATAATTGCATACTAATACATAATACTACAGGGTGTTGTTTATTTCATAGGCAAAGTCCACTGACTAAATGATTAAGGGCATTACATCGCTCAAATCCAAAACACACTTATCTTTTTCATCCTTATGTGCGTTTGCCATATAAAAAATATATGTATAAAATTTTTATAAATTTGCTTAAAATTTTTATAAATTTGCCCCAATTTTGGATTATAATTGAAGCAAATAGGCCTTTTTTAACCTAATTTGTATTTTTCTCTTTAACGGCTTAATACTTAGTCATGAATTTTATACCAAAAAAAAATTTAATGACGTAATTAACAATTTGTATTGTTTTTATTTACTTATTTCTTTTAATATTTTGAAATAATAAAGAAATACCCCAAAACCTCACTAGCACCCCGCGTGAAGCACCCCCGCAATGCCTGTGACTACCAAATACTAGCACAAAAACTAAATTGGGCAATGTAATACCCTTAGATGATATTTATTTCTGTAAATAGATCATAATTTGATACTTTTACAAGTCAATGCTTTACATTTTTTTTAAACTAGTCGGCGCCGGGATTTCCTAACTGACGACCTATGAGAAGAAACACCGAAACAAACTCAGAGTATCATGGTCTTTTTTAAAGTCCAGACTAGACTAGGCTGACTATCAATGTCCAATCATAATAAAAAGAAAAACAAGTATCGATCTGGCGATCGAAGCGGCGCGCGGCGGTAGCCTAATGGCTAGGGTCGGTCTTGCGATCATGTGGTTGCCGGTTCGAAACCCACCCATTGCACTACCGACGTGGACCCACTCGTAACACAAGCATTTAACATAGCACGAGGGGTTAACAGGAATACTAGTAATGTGCAACCCACGTTGCTAGAAACCTTAAAAAAAATGTAACAGTCTATAGACATATTATAACTCCCACATTAGTCTAGTGGTCCTAAGCGTGACTGTTACCCTAGAGGTCCTTGGTTCGATTCCTAGGTAGGGCAGTGTTATAGGGCTTTTCTGGGAAATTATCAGTAGCAGCTCGGAGTTTGGAATAGCAATAGGCTCGTCCCATATTACATGGCACCTAAAAGGATTTAGTAATTTCTTATGTGATAGTAAAATACGAGATGCAGGTAGCACCCCGGGGCACAGCTAGTATGTTATATTATTATTATGTGGGAAAACAAACAGTTACACAAATTTCTTACTTGTGAAATAACTATAAATATGTAGCGAATATGTTTCTAAAGACTTAAGCTGCTTTAAAGCTGACTTAAGTAACGACTTAAATTTAAATATATTTTATAAATTTTTTAACCATTATTCTTATTACGACACAGATATCTACGCAATGTTTTAATTGTAAGGAATTAAAAAATCAACCTGTAGATATGTTTCATGGTAATGATTGAGGTAAATTGAACTAAAATGAAGCCAAATGATTGCGTTACTAGTTGGCATTTATTAGTGATAATAATTGTGTCAGTATACACGTACAATCTATACTTATAATAAATCTGTAGAGAGGTCAATTCTGTACATGAAATATATTTCCAAAATAACTATCAGCGGGTGATTAGTGATCGATACTGACGCCAAAAATGCAATCAGTAAAATTTTTGTCTGCCTGTATATTCGTTATAGAAACAAAAACACCTCGACGGATTTCAACAAAACTTGGTACAATCGTTCTTCATACTCCTGGGCAGGTTTTAGTATACTTTTCATCACGCTACGATCAATAGGAGCAGAGCAGTGAAGGGAAATGTTGGGAAAATGAGTGATTCATGAGAAAGGTTTCAAGCTATAAAACATCACGCTACAACCCTTAGGAACGGGGCAACGCAGGTGAAACCGCGGGCGAAGAACTAGGGAACAAAGTAACTATTCCAGCGGACGAAGTCGCTGGCAAAAGCTAGTATATAATAAATTAATTAATTTGATTGCTATACTAAACTGTATGTTTGTCCTCCGCGACACAAAGAAGTGCGGGAGGTGTCTTTTGAAAAATAATGTTATGTGAAGTATCTATGTAACTTATATACTAAGCTATAATCTAACGTATTATATATTTTTTTTTAAATCTGCCAAAGTATTTGGTATGTAGGCAACTAAAAGCATTTTAAATAAAATAATAAATATTTATTGGTACAAATACATACATCCATAGCGTAGGTACATTATCCATTTACTTAAATTATTGTATGTCACATAATTATACTGTAACTGTTTCCCAAACTAGGCTAATGCCTGTATTTTGGGAGTCAGTGTCCAGTCGGGAAATTATTACACAATAGCAATATAGGAAGGATTAATTAAAATTTCCATGCAATGTGTGTGAGGTGTGGTGTGGAGCTTTTATGTGTGTGGGGGGGGGGGGGGCAGTGTTTTAAATACACTATTATTTAATCTTTGTCAAAACACAGATTTAGTAAGCTGTATACCTATCTCCTTTGTCAACTGTATTTGAACTTTCATAATACATTATGCAAAAAGTAAACTAACATGCGCAACAAATCGAGACACTCCCTTAATTTGATTCGACAACCATTCTCGATATCTATGGTAATTTATTATAATTCTCTATATTACCCAAGCAATAACTATAGTATAAGTAGGTACCTTTCATATGAACGAAAAGTTTCATATTTGGTGCTAGGTATTGCCCGCGGGTTTACTCGCATCTCAAAGGACATTTTTTCTCTTTTAACTTTGCCTCAATTCATCATCATCTCTCTGCCACTGTCCCAATTTATTTGAGGTCGGCGCAGCAAATCCTTTTCTTCCATTCATCCCTATCAGCCGTCACCTCATCATTCCCTCCCTTTTCAACACAATCCATCCATCTTTCTTTGGTCTTCCTCTACTTCTCCGTCCCTCCACAATCATAATTACTATTCTTTTAGATAAATGCGTGTCATCCCTCCTCATCACATGCCCATACGAAGACAAAAGACAAACGATTCCCTTTCAACCATTTGGTCACTGGCGCTACTTTCGGACTTCCTCTAATATACACGAGTATGTATACACCACGAGTGTATATACGAGTATACAAATACCAAAATTCATCAACAAAAAAAAGATAAAGATAAACAGACAAACACATGGAAGACGACAAAAAGAATATTTTTTATGAGGAAACTTAAACTACATAGTATAAAACAAAGTCGCTGTCGCTGTCTGTCCGTCCCTATGTATGCTTAAATCTTTAAAACTACACAACGCATTTTGTTTTTTTTTTAATAGAAAGAGTGATATAAGAGGAAGGTTTTAAGCTATTTAACATTACGCTACGGCTCTTAGGAATGGGGCAACGCAGGTGAAACCGCGGGCGGGCCGCTAGTCATAGATAAATCGCTAGTACGGGTTAGTACTAGGGTTCTAAGAGACACGGACTACAGGAGGGTCGAAATCTTTATTCACTTTACCGACTCCGCAAATGTAAATAATATTAAACCAAAATCATTTTTTACATTACAAACACAATCAGCTTATGTTTACATTTACTGCAAGATCTGCGTGTGCGCAGTAAATCGATTCAAAGATAAATAGTTTATTTTTACTCGGCTTCTGGATATTGAAATAAAACTAGATTTACTGGTCATGCTTATAAAAAGCATACACTTTTTAACCCAGGTATGTATCGGCAGATCTGTGTGGCAGACGAACTAATTAAAAATGGTCGGTAATTCCAATTAAAAATAATATTTCATTAACGGCTCCAAAATTAATATAATTATTTTTTCATTTAGATACGCAGGTATTAATGTCAATGACCAGTTCGCGGTTCCAAATAAACGGTTCCAAATAACGAGTCTTACGGAGAAGAATCAGCAAGTAACTATAACTCCTCTTTCGTTTACAGTTTTGTTCTAGAATATACGAAGTGCTTTTAAAGACTTACTTTCATAAATTAATATCATTTCATCCGGTAACTGATTCCCGATAGGTCACCTGTGTTTTGAAGGTGGATATGGATAAGTTTAATTTATCCTGTTCCTTACTACATTGGAGTCGGTTTCCTCCAGGTTAACCAAATACAGCTTAATATTGAAAATTGTAGCTTCCTATAATTTAGCGTACATTTTCTTATTACCTTAAACCGAATGATGTATTAATTTTTTTAATTATTTTTAATTTTAATAAAACGTTGGAACTAGGATTTTCTCCTGTACCGTGGGCGCGTTACAAACACAAATTCTCACATACACAAACGCCCAGACCCGGAAACTGTAGATCATACAAATATTTGCTCCGTGTGGGGATCGAACTCACAACACGTGACGCAGAAGCCGATCGCTCAGCCGCTACGCCAAACGAAATGTATGTATGTCTTCTTAATTAAAATGATAGCGACCAGCCCGTGGTTTCACCCACGTTGCCCTGTTTTTTGGTTTTTCCGTGCAATTTTTTTTCTCCATAAAAACCTTCCCCAGTATTCAAGGAATAATTAAAAAAATACCCGAATTAGTCTTCGTGGTTCCGTTTCCGTCTTCGAGTTTTGTGCTTAGCAACAAATTTTGCGATTCATTTTTATTTATATAGATAAATATCTGGCAAAAGCCATTCTTAGTCTGATTTTTAAATACCATTAGCACAGTTAAGTTAAATATGTCATGTAGTCCAATATGTTATAAAGGAATTCTTCATATTCTTCTAGTTCTAGTTTCACGCATAAACTGCTAAACAGATTTAGATAAAATTAATTATGGCGATGGTAAGGACATAGATTGCATCTTGAGAAACGACATAAGGTACCTTTTGTCTCAAACTGTGTTGGCACCAGCTACATAGTATACTAGCTTCTGCTCGCGACTTTGTCCGCGTGGACTTCAGAATTGGGTCTGACCTGGATAAAAAGTAGTCTATGTGTTATTCCAGTAAATAATCTATCTCTGTACCAAATTTTATACAGATACATTCAGCCGTTCTGGCGTGGAAGAGTAACAAACATCTATAATACAAACTTTCGCGTTTTTATTATTAGTAAGGATATTATAATCTGTATTCTGTGGGCTCGGCCTAATTCCGTGTATCTCTTATCTTTTAATCATAATGCAGCTCATAATGTATTTGTTTGGTTTAACTTCACGTTATGATAAAACCATGACAGCGTAATCATTTCTGTTTTTAAGATTTTCTCCGCGTGCGTATAAAAACTAAAATTTTCAAAAACAGATCATACAAATATTTATTTGTTCCTTGCGGAGATCAAACACATATCCACAAGTTTACACCGCAGAGGGAGGAGGAGAGAGAGATCGCCAAATTACAACACCAATCGTGTCATCCCAATTTAAAATTGGTCTGGATTTTCACCTAGTTCATCTAGGCACAGGACCCATGGTTAGACAGACTCCGAACTGTTGTAAACCCTAATAACAATTTTACTTAAGTTATTTTAGTGAAGGAAAAATTCAATCGCAGGCAGGATTCGAACCTGCGTCTCCTGGTTGGATACACCAGACGCTCTGACCTCTAAGCGATCCAACCAGGAGACGCAGGTTCGAATCCTGCCCGCGATGAAATATTTCATTTACTAAAATAACTTTATAAAAATAGCATGGAAAATGCAAAAAAAACACAAAAAGATAATTTTACTTCATCTAAAAGTCCTCTATCTTCAGACCAATAGAGATTCAAAATGTAGTTTACTTAATTAAAGAACTATTACGAGTATATAATATACTAGCGGCCCGGTACGTGCTTCGCTACGTATAAAGCGAAATACAGCGGACAGCGGACAAAACCATTCCCAGATCCCCAATTTCATCAAAATCGGTCCAGTCGTTTGATCTAAACCATTCCCAGATCCCCTTGAACACACACAAAAAATTTCATCAAAATCGGTCCAGTCGTTTGAGAGAAGTTCAGTGACATACACACTCACAGAAGAATTATATATATAAAGATTGTATCTGCTGCCTCATTTATACATAGGTATATAACGCTAACTTGACCTACAACATTACAATCTTTTTGTTGTTTACGTAGGTATTTTAAAAGGTAGATAACTTCACTAAAGACCAAACAAGTTAAAGTAGGTAACAAACTTTTTGTCTCTAAACTCTTAATTCTGATAATGATTGTTTTAATGGCCAGATGGTGTATTAGCCTCGATGGACAAGATCTTTTGCCCTGTACCTAAGAAGGCTCTTGATGATCAGCGTAGTTAAAGGCTGGATGCAGTAATCAGGACCCTTTCTTTGGAGCCCTGCCTACCGGTAGCAGGGTCCCAACTCTGTTCCCTCTCAGTCTATAAATCTTTACTTTTTAAATAGCATTATTAACTTTAGGTGTAGGAGTAAGGGGGTTATAATATATCATTGAAGTATAAATTTATTGGTACTAGATCACGCCAATAGTCAATAATTATTATCAAAGCTTTTAAAATAAATAACAATGACGCGATACGTTTTTTTAAGAATACAGGCGATCAGCTTATAATGTTTACTTTATATGTGTTTTTTATGTTTGTTAGCATAAACTATATAAATAAATCTGTGTAAAGTATATACTTAAAAATATATTTTATCTATTACTTTTAGTACCTACTAACACTACTAACCTATAAATATAAATTAATAATTTTTAATTATTCAAATAAAAGGCTTGAAAAACTATTTACTTTTTAAAGCTTAAATACTTACTCAATTATAATAAACTTAATGCGCAGTCTGGTGTAAGTTTAATAATTATCAATATTTAATCAGCTTGAATTTAGCACAATTGCATACCACGACTTTGCTTATTGAATTATCTCCTACAAAAATTAAAGAGACTTGATCTACAAAGGGCACCTACCTCATCATCCTCATCCCCATACTCCTGGTCATTGACTTCTTCCCTCCGTTCCACCTTCATCCCCCGCAGGTCTTTCACCACCCCATCCAGCTGTTCCGTACTCAGTCCCCCCCAAGCTTTCATAGCAGTCAGCAACTCCTCATCTTCATCAGTAAGTTCCACTCGATCAGGCGAAAGTGAATTCAACCTGTCTAACTTTTCGTATAACCTTTCTTCGGATGACGGACCCAATTGTCGGTCGGGCGCGACGGTTAACCTTTCTAGTTTTTGATACAATTTATCGAAACGATTCGAAAACGGTGTGTCAGTGACGTGAGCGGTTCGGATGCGGTGCGTGAGAAGGATCACGAGCAGGGATAGACGCAGCATCGTGCGACCGCGGCGGAACGACGACTGACACATGGTGTCGGGCGCGCGTCTCGGGAATAGCTTAGGTGAACGCGCTCGTTGTAGGGATCCGAATTGCTTTTGATTTTTTCAATCATCCTGTGTCTACTTGTAATGCGGTTGACGTTAATTGATCTATATACACATTCATGTATTATTGCAATTATTATTTATACGTTGGGATTCCCCAACTCGAACGTGACCCCACATTATGAGGTTTTTTCTCATGTAATATTATTACATAGTATAAGAAAACAGCAATCAAATAGTTAAGTTACAAAAGTGGACATCATGAGGCATACATCGATTCCTTTTTCATTCTATGTATACATATAGAAATTGCAAGAACTCCTTCATAATAAAGATACCTAAATCTCGATGAATACAAAGAGTGACAACTACAATTTCCGTAATAAAATTGCATCTATGTTAAATGAAAAAGAGTGTGCCAAGAAATTTGCATAAAATAATAGAAGTGGGAGATATTGTAGAAGCTTGAATGAATGCAACGATATAATTATTGTTTGGAAGAGTTGAAAGGAAAAGGCACGATGGATGAGAACACAATTCGTATTGGTGGAGGTCGACAGAAGAATAAAGTCTACATAATTGAGAAAAGAGGATGAAATTGAAGTAGATAATAGAAGACTTTAAGCGGAAATGATGACTGAATATGCTAAATACTATAAAACAATAAAAGAAAGCCGTTGACAATTAATAATTATAATATCAACACTAGACGATCCTACTGGTCAGTAAGACTTATACCGGCTTGCTAAGGCTAGAGAAAGAAAGGAGAAGAATTTTATAACAAATACAGTGTGTAAGAGATGAAGCTGAGAAGATTCTTTTGGATCACGAGAATATTAAAGATCGATAGATGAACTATTTTTATTTAGCTGGTGAATAAGGAGAATAACTGCAGGTTAATGCGAATGCGAAACATTATTTGCGAATATAATCCTATGCTCCATTAGTCAGTGGGAATGAAGGAAAAAGTGCAGTAAATAAATTGAAGGATGGGGTAGTGGTAGGACCAGATGGTATACCAGTTGAAGTGTCCGCTGGCTTAATTATTTGGTGGTTGAATTAACCTGCTTAAAAAAGAAGTAGATACATAGATATATGTATTTGTAAGTAGGTATAAATATATGCATATACCTAATTAGCATCCAGACCAAGAATAAGTATCCGTATGCTACAAATATTTGTTCAATGTAGGGACTGCCTCATTAGTCTAGTGGTCCCAAGCGCGTCTGCTACGCTAGAGGTCCTGGGTTCGATCCCTAGGTCGAGCAAAGTGTTATTGGGGTTTTCTATGAAATTCTCAGTAGCAGCTCGGAGTCTGGATTTGTGCCCGTTTGATGGCAATAGGCTTGCCTCCTATTACATAAGACCTAAATATAGCGGCGAACTGTGGTTGTACATTATAGTACGCCTCTGCCTAACCCTTCGTGGAATATAGGCGTGATGGTATGTTATGTTAATTATTATTAAGCCTAACTCTACGATTACAAATGGCTTAATAACGTCATTAATCACTGTAGTAGTAATTATTATAATTAGTTTACAAATGCGTTATTTTTCTGTTTAACCTATTTTTGATTTATAATATTTATAAGACAGTAATTTACAGTACGTTTTATCTTAGTTTATGAAATATAATATACTGATACCTAATTGTACGTGTTTTAAGAGTTTGAACTTTATGCAATTGTTTAATGAGTTTATTTTTAAATGGTTTTTTTGTTAGACAGTTACTATCTGAATCTTTTACTTGTGTTTACCGCATGTTCAAGGTTAAGATGGAAATAATACAAAGATTTTTTTTGTTAAATTTGATGGCACGAATGGCAGAGCGGTTGAACTACGTCACTGGTTCGATTCCTGCGCGAAACCACTATTTGTATCGCCTACAACAACGACACCCGATGATGACACGAAAATCTTAATATAACAAAGCTTTATTACCTAAAATTAATTTTTGAAAATTAAAATCAACTTCAAGCTTTTTTTCGTCTAGTGTGGGAACTAAGTAGTATATACATAATATTTATATTTATATAGTTTAAAATAAAACCTTACATTTTCATTGTAAAAATATTATTTTTTTATAAATATTTAAAGATAAAATCTATCTGCCAAATCTATCTCTCCATATGAATGTAGTTGTAGGTACCTATTGGGAACTATCTCGATAGTAACATCTATCGGTATCTACATATGCGGGAACATACCTAAAATATAATAAAATATAATAATATATAATAAAATACATATATAGGGACACACAAATTGATAACCTCCTTTTTTTATTCCTGATAGGCTTACGCTTGACCGCCAGTTCGCCGGATGTTAAGCGAGCGGGCTTGCCTAGAAGAAACCGATTCACTTGTGATTTAAAGACGCCCAGATATATCTATCGGGGAAGACCCACTCGCGGAGCACATTCCATATTTCAGCGGTACGCATGATAAAAGTGGAGTTTCCTTTCTTTTTTGAAGTTGGTTAAAATATTCAATATGTACATGTTATCCAAAAACACATTTAACTATGCAATAATTTAATTTATATAATATACCTACTTTTTATGTAGTTTTACTGTTTCGCAAACACTAAGTTAATTATCTTAATTAATTTATAAAAAAAACTTTAACATTACCTAAATATTTAACATTATTGATCGCTCCTCCTCTTACTAATAAATTCCAAATTAACAGTCCATTACATCCATCAAAAATAAGGTTACCCAACAATATTTAGCGACCACCAGACAGACAACATTACCAAGTGCATTGTTTATATTCCAATGTAATCATCGTACAAATACGAAGAACAATGATCGAAATAAAACATTTCGTGTGCCCGACAATAGGGACTTTCACCTCACGGTACACCCTATTTATGTATACATCACGAATGCAATTCTGTCTCGTCGCTCATTCATACTTGTGTGTCTGGTTCCGTACTATTATTGTTTGAACTAGAATGTTCTACAGAACCCTAAAAAGGTCCTTTATGAAATTAACTAAATTGTTAATTGCATACGAATATTGAACGAGTTTAGGATCTTATACAAGAAATCAATTTTATTTTTATATAGGTAAATAAAAATTAATGTTTGTATGTTCTATATGCATTGCTAAACCATTCATCCTATTGCGACGAAACAGATGAGTTATTGTCTGGGAATGTTTGTCACGAAAAAATAACCAAAAAAGATAAAAGAGACATTGCAACGCATGCCGGGGGACTGCTAGTAAATTATAGATAGTAGGTATCATGTGTGAATTTTACACTAATACAGTCAGATTATTGTATAAGGAAAGTTGTATCCAGTATCTCACGATTACAAAACACTGTAAACACATTTGACGGTTACAAAATGTCAATATGAGCGCCACCAAAATAGCAGATGAACTAAAAATAAAGGATTAGACATAGCTGTAGCTATTTTTGACTTAACACTCGTACTGAAGGCATTTAATAGGATGATGTGATGTAATTTGTGTTAAAAAATATAGAGTAGGTACCTAAACATTTTTCCCACGATATGGATATGCCCATTTTACAAGTTTATTATAATATATGAAAATGAATAATATTTACTGTCGGAAAACTATGTTACATTATTGGATGAAGCCCCACACTAGGATTCCCTGGGTGAATATTCGAACATTATTTAACAAATCAAATGTTCAAATGTTTTTATTTCAAATAAGCTTTTACAAGCGTTTACGAAACGTTATGATTCTAGTTGCACGGTTTCAAAAGGTTCATATGGAGAAGAATCCGGCAAGAAGCTCTATGGACACTCTTTTAAAATATATGGTGTTACAATCTTCACTGGTACAATATTGCGATATCAGGATGATCAATCATTCTTCTCATCATAGTAGTTCTCTCTTCCATAATTCAGATTGTTTTTATTCTTGTCTTATTGCTTTACGGCAGTGGTGTAGTTTAAGTTTTCATTATCATAATTATATTTTAATCATCTGTACCTACTCTTAACTTTTCGGTGATGGTAATGACGTTAAATTTTTTTTTAATATTCACCCCCTGTGTTGCTGTGGGATCTAGGCTCTGTGTACCGTTTACAAAATTAGCATAAGGTAGTTTCTGAGTTTGTGAGGTTGTAGGGGTAATCTCTAGATATACTGAACAGATTTTGAAAATTATTTTTATATTGGATAGTCCATTTGTCGAGAAAAGTTATAGGCTACATAACATCACACTACGCCTCTTAGGAGCGTAGCAGCGCGGGTGAAATCGCGAGCGGGTCGCTAGTAATATTATAACATAATTCGCTACATTTTTTTTTAAAAGCTTACTAGCAATGTGGGCCGCGCATTACTAGTATTCTTGTTAACCCCAATGTTAAAGTCAATGCGGCTGCTATAGTTGTTAACTTGTTTATTACTAAGCTATTTTTAGTGACGGAAAAATTCAATCGCGGACAGGATTCGAACCTGCGTCTTCTGGTTAGATACACCAGACGCTCTGACCACTCTCACCGCGAGTCCCACACGCTAGATCGAAATTTGAATCCAGTCCGCGATTGAATTTTTCCTACACTAAAAATAACTTTATAATCTTAACATCGAAAATACAAAAAAGATGTTTATTAATAGTAAATAGATTAGCTACATCATTAGTGTAGTGGTCCTAAGCGCAACTGCTACACTCGAGGGTTCTATTCCCAGGTCGAGCAAAGGTATTGGGTTTTTCTATGAAATTCTCAATAGCAGCTCGGAGTTTGGTTTTGTGCCCGGTTAATGTAAATAGACTCGCTCCCTATTACATGGGAAATAAATAGTAGATAGCCCAGTGAAACGATCGGCCCACGACGTACATATGTGTAAGTTTTTCCGTAGGATTCTAACCCACGATACCGAACTACTGAACTAACAGACAAACACACGTGGCTACAGCATAATTCGTGACCAGTAATGTAATTAATAGATTTCAATACTCCTTATTTATAGCTTATGGGAACTATGAAATCATTTAGGAAGTCTAGAATTCTGGGAAACATATACAAAATAAAACTAGAACGAACTAATTAGGTCACGAATATTGGTATTATAGGTGTAGAAAGCTTTTTCTGGGACAGTCGAAAACTATCGCTCAAGAAATGAAACCATGACATGTTCGTCTGTAGTAGGTGTTGTGTGTGTGTATGTTTTTTTTTATGGGATAGGAGGGCAAACGAGCAGACGGATCGCCTGATGGTAAGCGATCACCGCCGCCCATGGACACCCGCAACACCTGAGGAGTCACGAGTGCGTTGCAGACCCTTTAAAAGGGGATTGGGCCTCCGGTAACCTCACTCACTCGGCGAAACACAACGCAAGCGATGTTTAACGCCGGTCTTCTATGAGGCCGTGGTATCACTCCGGTCGAACCGGCCCATTCGTACCGATGCATGGCTCTCCCACGTAAAAATGGGATGGGATATGGAATTTTATGGGATAGGGGGGCAAACGAGCAGACGGATCGCCTGATGGTAAGCGATTAGCGCCGCCTATGGACACCCGAGGAGTCACAAGTGCGTTGCCGCCCTTTTAAAAGAGGACTGGGCCTCCGGTATCCTCACTCACTTGACGAAACACAACGTAAGCGTTGTTTGACGCCGGTTTTCTGTGAGACCGTGGTATCACTCCGGTAGAGCCGGCCCTTTCGTGCCTAATCATAGCTCTACCACGGTAAAAAATGTACCTATATTTTGGTCAATTGTGGACTGATTTCAAAAATTATTTTTTTACTAGCTTTTGCCAGCGACTTCGTCCGCGTGGAAAAGTTACTTTGTTCCCTAGTTTTTCGCCCGCGGTTTCACCTGCGTTGCCCCGTTCCTAAGGGTTGTAGCGTGATGTTTTATAGCTTGAAACCATTCTCATGAGTCACTCATTTTCCCAACATTTCCCTTCACTGCTCTGCTCCTATTGATCGTAGCGTGATGAAAAGTATACTATAACCTGCCCAGGAGTACGAAGAACAATTGTACCAAGTTTCGTTGAAATCCGTCGAGTGGTTTTTGTTTCTATAACGAACATACAGACAGACAGACAGACACACAGACCGACAAAAATTTTACTGATTGCATTTTTGGCGTCAGTATCGATCACTAATCACCCGCTGATAGTTATTTTGGAAATATATTTCATGTACAGAATTGACCTCTCTACAGATTTATTATAAGTATGATTTTGATTGAAAGAGTGTATCCTCCGAGTCATATGCCGGCTGTACAGGTTCGTCTCATCTCGTGTCATCGCCTTGCGTGTCTGTAGTCTTTTAAAGGCTCGATACAAGAGCCCAGCCATTTTAACCCGACTTCAAAAAGTTCTCAATACGACTGTATGTTTTTTTGTATGTTTGTTACGCGATTATTACGTCAATTATTATGAATCGATTGTGATGATTATTTTTTTGATCGGTAGGTCATACTTCAAACACGTAACCACCGATAAAATGATAAAATACTCGCCACTTAAAATGTTGAAATAAAATAACTATTAAGAAAAAGTAAAACCGCCTTGATAAACATATGGTGGCGAAATCAAAAGACCCATTCAGATCATAGGCACCGACTTCCGAAACTGTTTCACACATAACATGTATACCATATATATTATAAAGCTGAAGAGTTTGTTTGTTTGAACGCGCTACGAGTAATCTCAGGAACATCTGGTTGAAATTGAAAAATTCTTTTTGTGTTGGAGTCCATTTACCGAGGAAGGCTATATAACATCACGCTATGTCTCTTAGGAATGGAGCAATGCGGGTGAAGCCGCGGGCGGGTCGCTAGTTATTTTATAAGTTTTTGTAAACAGTTTTACTTAAAAGATACTCGTTCTCGACCTGTCTCGTAGTGTTTCGACAAGCGTGTACAGTCGCCAACAGATATCATAGCTCATTCCAACTTCTAAATTGCAAATTAATATAATATAAGTAACAATAATATCTCGTACCGTTGAAATAAACTATGATATCGTCAACATAACTCAAAATTTAGAAACACATACATACGGTACGAGCCGCCTATAAAATCTTAAAAAAAATGTTACTCATCTGCAAAACAGTTTCGGAAGTCGGTGCCGAAAACAAAAGATCCGACCAAATCGAAGGCACCTTCTACTTACGAAACTGTTTTGCACATTCAGACTAACTTTATTTTTTAGGGTTTTTGAAAGCCGTTTTACTTTTGTAAATAGTTTTTCTTTATTTCACTTTTACTTCTTTCATCAACGGTTTATGAAGCATAAAAACAATGTCACCGGAAAGGTAGGTAAAAACCGTAACCCAATTGTTTACCTCAGACGGTTGACAAGGATCAGTGGAGATGGGGGAGAATCCATGCTGTTCATGGTAGCAGGGCATGGAGTTTATCATTGCTTCCTGCTGATCAATCAATGGGTTAAGCTATACTTGCCGCGGTTAATCCATTGGTGGATGATCATTCTGAACACAAGAAGACCCATCCGGTTCTCACATGTCTGGGAGAACCGTATATCTCGGTTGTCATAAGAACACCTATAATAATCCTCCGTTTTTTAATCGCTTGTGGAAATCCTCATGGATACCCAATGTTTATGGCAGACTTCTACCATCTAAAACCAAACAATGGCCATTTCCCGTAGATTGTGAGGTGTGGCTCCGAGATCTCCAAAGGGAACGCTACCGTGAGCCCTCCTAACAAACGAAATGTTAATCTTAGGATATCGATATTGCCCAGAAATTGGGTTGCGAAGGTCCGATGACAGTCACATCGTGTAAAATACTGACAGTACTGTTCAGTCGCACCTGGAGCCTGAACGCAAATAATAATGACGAAATATTGAAGAAGGGCCTCTTATGTAATCTAAAGGAAGTTATTTAGCTAGAATTATAGCTAGCGGAGACATCGCTCATACATACCATTCGAAACGGTCTGTTTCATAACATCACATAAAGAATAGTAATTAAGATGCTAATGTCGGAGGTCGGAAGCCATAAGAATCGTTAAGATATCACAGATCAACAGATGTATCCAGGAAGAAATTAATATCAGCATATGAGCAAAATAAGCATAGTCGTACACACTGCGACAAATCAAGCTATACAGTTTGCTCTTGGAAACTCATAACAGTAGTGATTTTGGGATGATGTGTTGTCTTGTGTATCTAATCCATAGCATACTAATATTATGCAAAAGTATGTAAGACCACCCTAACATCGTCGGTCGTAAAGCACCTTGGTGTGTGTTTCGACTTTGGCGCGTAAGAGCCAGTTCCCCCTCGGTTGCTGCGGCTCTGGCAGTTTGTAGTCCGTAGGGGCTCATAAGGGTCGATAACGCATCAGCAACTCTTCTGGTGTTGCAGTTGTCCATGGGCTACGATGACTACTTACCACCAGGCTCGTTAGCTCGTTTGCCGACTCAATCCATTAAAAAAGTATATTATGCAAATATCTACTTTATTACACTGTAATACTGTTGACTACCAGAAAATGCACGGCTTACCCTATTACCCGAAACAGCTACTCTGAAATCTCTCTGGTCCAGAGCTAAAAGAAATGTTTCCGGTAAAAATAAATCAAGTTTTTTTTTATTCGTGATAGGCTTACGCTTGGCCGCCAGTTCGCCTGATGTTAAGCGATACTGCGATCTACGATGGAGCGCGCTTGCCTAGAAGAAACCGATTCACTCGTGATTTAAAGACACCCAGATTATATTATATTATACGTAGCAATTATACCTTGATGTATCTTCTATGATCCACGGTGGGACGTCATAACAGTCAAGTGTCGCTAATGTCTACGTAAATGTCGCCAGGTCGAGTGAGCGACCCGAGGTCGGATGGTGAAACGACAAAGCTTTTTAAAAGCTGCCTGATTGTCACGAATGAACTTCGATAGGAGAAAGGAGGCGCGACGCGAATGCTTCATCACTTTACACGGTAAAATTTTCATTATTTCCGTGACATATAATAATAATATTCCATCTCGCCTGTTTAAGGGTAAGGCAGAAATGTAGGTACTGATGTACAACAGCAGGCACCCAGTGTATTAACCATAATTTCAGAGAATAACACTTTGCTAGAAATTAAATCCAAGATCTGACGTTCTACACCCATGCTGACCACTGTGCCTGGCTCGCTCCCTATTACGTAGGACCTTAAATAATACCGGCGAACTATTGGTGTACACACGAGAACTAGCAATTAGCTACACTACTAAAACACCACTATAACTTCGGAAGAAGCGGTCTGAAAGGCAAACTATCGGAGGACCGGAATCGATTCATGGTGGGCATTTCAAACCCCGAACGAAACGCTTTAAGAGTCCGGCCGACCGAATTTCTCTTACAAACGTAATACCGAAATAAATCGTAATTCAAACACAATTTAATCAAATTGTGTTATTATTCGGATTTGGATACCGTTAATCTAGGTTCCTACGTTACCATTTTGTCCAAAATACTTCACTGGAAATAAATGTAAGCAAATGCAATTTTAGATAAAATTACCAAGTTTGGAACGATTTTCCAATTTTTTATTTCCAGTAAAGTAGTAGTAGACGAAATGGTAGTGTAGGAACCTAGATTAACGGTATCCAAATCCGAATAATAACATAATTTGAAAGAATATTGTCTGGATTACGATTTATTTTGGTATTACATTTTTGTGGGCAATTCAAGCTCCGCCGGACCCTTAAGTCCACTTTCATCATGCGTACCGCTGAAATGTGAAATGCGCTTCCCGAGTGGGTCTTCCCCGATAAATATAATCTGGGTGTTTTTAAGTCGAGAATCGGTTTCTCTTTTTTTTTATGGGATAGGAGGGCAAACGAGCAGACGGATCGCCTGATGGTTAGCGATTACCGCCGCCCATGGACACCCGCAACACCAGAGAGTCACGAGCGCGTTGCCGACCTTTTAAAAGGGAATTGGGCCTCCGGTAACCTCACTCACTCGGCGAAACACAACGTAAGCGTTGTTTGACGCCGGTTTTCTGTGAGGCCGTGGTATCACTCCGGTCGAGCCGGCCCATTCGTGCCGAAGCATGACTCTCCCACGTAAAAATCTCTTCTCTTCTCTCTATATCTATGATATAGAGAGAAGAGAAGATGCTATCTATGATCTTATATCTTAAGATATAAGATCATAGATAGCAGTGTCGCTTAACATCAGGCGAACTGGCGATCAAGCGTAAGCCTATCAAGATAAAAAATAATTAAGCCCTCCGGGTTGTCAGACGTGATGTTATGTTATGTAGCATTGCTAAATACATCGCCATTAATACAAAGTCTTGCAATGAGTTCACTTTCAAAGAAATAAGCAACATTGTCGATGTTACATACGCGCACAGTTTTATAGAAATACTAAGAATTATTATTATGAGCACAAAGCGGTCAGTGTGCGGCGTTCTTTAGAAATTGTGGAGAAATTAAAAGTCATTTCTTGGTATGACGTTGACGTTTGAATATTGACTACGGTCTTCTTCTTCTTCTTATCGAAGCAACAGCAAACGGAAAGAGAAGAGTAAAAGAAAAGAAATTTAAGAGAGGTAGGGCATAGTGGAAACTAACAATTCCACCACAGTTGGAGCTGCTCGACTGGGGATGTATCTCCACCTTGCAGAAAATCTTAGCCAAATAACAACACAACATAGTGTGTTCCTAACGGTGAGCAAGGTCGCCAGATCTCCGCGAGGAAGCTTTGTATTGGCAGTAGGGGGGACCGGTGATGTTTTGTTACCGCCGCTGTCATGCATGGCAGCATGTCTCACCAGCCCAACTGTTTCTCCTTAATTTACAGGGTCGATAACACGCGAGTGATACCTTTGGTGTTGCAAGCGTCTATAGACTAGGGTAGCCGCTTACCATCAGGCGGGCCGTATGCTTGTTTGCCACTTCAGAGGTATATAAAAAAAAACTCATTGAAAACATGAAAATAGATGTGTCCAGTATTCCGCTACGTGCACGGCATTTTCTGTGGCGGTCATTAGGTCTTGATGGGTGCGGGTCTACATTTTACGCTTGCGATTGTCGCTCCGTAAGAGGAGCGTGTTCAAAACAATCCTAAAAAGAGTATCCGAGAATAACAATCCTGAATACATAATGTGGACTTGATTCACTGTAGGTGCTTCGTTCTATATCCTTCTTTTTCAAAGGTTAAATAGAGCTGTATTGCTGTACCTGTTCCCACAGTTTGCCGGAATCTTTTTAAATATCGATTAAGAGAGAGTGAGCCTATTTCTATTATCAAGGAACAGATCCATTCTTCCAGCGACTACTGCCAATTTTCTCACGTCAAAAATAACACTTTCATTGCCAGATTTAGAGTCCACTCTCACCGAAACGCATTTGCTTCTAGAGTCCATCCTCGCCCAAATATATTTTTTTAGCTTATTAACTTTTGCGTCAAATAAACTAAACTATTATGTTAACAACGTGTTTACTTTTTTATACGTAGACCTACAGCTGTTAGTATTCATATATTTGTTGCAATCCATAACTATACAGATGGTAAGAAAAATAGACAAAAACAATTACGGACCCTGTCGGGCACAGCAAAATTAATAAGTAGGAGAGAGGAGGAGCACTTTGATACTTAGCCATATTAATATTCATATAATTATAATTATAAATTATATTCAAATTTATTATTGTATAGTAACATACATACCATCACGCCTGTATTCCCCGAAGGGTTAGGCAGAGGCGTACTAATGTACACCCACAGTTCGCCGGTATGTTTAGGTCCCATGTAATAGGGGGCGAGCCTATTGCCATTAACCGGGCACAAATCCAGACTTCGAGCTGCTACTGAGAATTTCATAGAAAAACCTAATAACACTTTGCTCGACCTGGGGATCGAACCCAGGACCTCTAGCGTAGCAGTCGCGCTTGGGACCACTAGACTAATGAGGCAGTCAGTATTGTATAGTAGTAAGTTTATATTAATATCTGTAGTAAATTGTAATTTTTCTATTTATTTTAGTCATGCTTATTTAGTTTATTATAGTCATGCTGACCCGCACTCCAACTAGTTTTGAAGATCTCCCCATGCATACGTGACCAGATAGGCATAGTCACGCTGTTTATATTAGTGAAGATTTTTTACGAGACTGTATGGGAATAATCCAGGTCGCCGCTTTGAAATGACATGTGGATAAACAAAAGGGCCGCCATGCGGTGCCAAACTAAATGACATTTGTTTTTATTGGATTTATTCTGGATTTAGGAGAAGGCACAGTAGATATCGACGCTATTTCTAAGAGGATTATCCGCACATAAAAAAAACCCTGATAGATATGACCTGGGTGTCTTTAAATCACGAGTGAATCGGTTTTATCTAGGCAAGCGCGCTCCATCGTAGATCGCAGTCTCGAACGAACTGGCAGTCAAGCGTAAGCCTATCACGAATAAAAAAAATAGCTCGCGGTGGCTTAGAGGTCAGAGCGTCTGGTGTATCCAACCGGAGACGCAGGTTCGAATTCTGCCCGCGATTGAATTTTTCCTTTACTAAAATAATTTTATAATCTTAGCATGGAAAATGCAAAAAAAAACACAAAAAGATAAAAATGGTTAAAAATAAACCGGACAAGTGCGAGTTGGACTCGCCCACCGAGGGTCCCGTACAAATTTGTAGGTACATACTATAATATTTTTAAGTATTAATTACAAATGTATAGTCTTCAGATCTTTCCCTATATCTACTTATACTTTATTACTTGCCAAATTTCATAGTTCTCTATTCTTGTCTAAACTGTAGGTGGTCTAATACACGAATCATTAACTTAACAACTTAATGGGTTCAACAGGTCTAATCTGACCTGATTGGAATGCCACAATTTAGTCAGTTCATACCTACAGACCGAGGTCAGCCCGTGAGTATTACAATCTAAATTAAATTGTGTTCACTATAGGGCTTTGGTAGGTACAATCAAAAGCACATTAAGTTGCCATGAACTGTTTCCCCAATGGATAATAAACTCTATTATTTAGAGATTAAATTGATAATAAAGATTAGATTGCAGAAATTTGTCAGTTTTGAATACTATGTGCTGTTGACTGTACTTAGTTTAAATTTTAGCCAATCTATAGCAATATATATATTAAATCATTGTACCTACCTATCTGAAGATACAAGCCGCAGAGCTATATAGAGGCTCTTTGGCAGAGCTATATAGAGGCTCTTTGGCAGAGCTATATAGAGGCTCTTTGCGTATAAACGTTGTTCGAATTAGTTAGTAAACTTAAACATATAGATAACTGATTGGATAAAACGATCAATAAATTTTAAAACACTGCTTTAGGGGTGTAGGTAATGGATTGAAATAATGTCGAAATATAATTTAGATGTTTATATGTAGACACTAACAAGTTAAATTATAAGTAAATTTTTTCACTAAATAGAATTAGCATTTCCTAACTAACTACCTCTGTGCTGAGAAGAAACGTCAAAACAAACTAGTACCAGCATGGAATCATGAGGAAGAAAAGTGTTACAAAAGTCAACAAAACTCAATATATTTGGCAGTAGGATCTAATTGCACTGGTTAACCCCCTGACCGCCACGTCCAAACAGAAAAAACGTGCCATCGGCGCCATGCTCCGAATTCATCCTTAAAAATCTGTCACCCACTCGCTACCGTGGCGTGCTGGACACAAATTTGGTTTGTCGTCTGTAGGTACTACATGACTCTGGCGATCAAAAGGTTAACTAACCTCCTCACATTGAAGACTCCAAATAGTTTTACTGTGTTTATTCGAGTATATGTATAAAGGGCATTTACTTAAAGTGCCTGTTTCAACTCAGACCCTGTTCGTGTTTTCCGTCAGTCAAGACAAAGGGTCAAACGTATGCAAGTTAACCTAAAAAAACATGTCTCATACTCGTAGTTTCTAAAACATTGTCTCATTCATACAGGTACCAATTTAAATACATTCATGTCTATTCAAACAACGAGGCATGAATGACAATCGTCTTAAGTAAGTCTATGGTGTGGCACTCTGTCACGTGGCCAACACATGGCAAAGGTCGTCACCCTATACACCATCCTTCATATTACTACCATACAGACTCTTATTTTCAAAACTACTAAGTTCAGAATTGCTTAATTTGCGTGCAGAAAATTTGCTCCACGAAGGGCCTTAAACCGACTCCATTTGCGTATTCAAGGATCTTAAAACTTAAAAGATAGATGTCAGAATTGTTTGTTTTAAGTGTAACAATGTTTGGGCATAATCGGGAGACAGAAAGGCACATTGGGACAATGGGAATTATAATAAATCAGCGTAAAGTTTGAAATAATTAGTATGGTAAGTTCAGCCGTGCGCAGGCGGCATTCCGGCCTTAAACTAGACCCAGGAAGTCACGACATTATCTTGTGCGGTGCGTATGCTAATGATAATTGGCAGTGGTGTTTTAATTATGCAGCCAAATTCGTTGTGTGGTCTTTGGTAAAGAAAATGTCATTTTGACATTCCAAAAATTCCACAAATTTTTTTTAGCATTTAGTTTTATAGTTTAAATTAGCCCTCTCAATTAGCAATAGTTTTTGGGCTTTTTTTATACCACTAAGGTAAGCAAGACTACGGGGCGCCTGATGGTAAGCGGTTACCGTAGCCTATGGACGCTGACAACACCAGGGGTATCACTCGCGCGTTGCTGACCCTGTAAATTAAGGAGGAATAGTTGGGCTGGCAGCATAGGAGACATTCTGTCATGCATGACAGCGGCGGTAACAAAACTGACTGACTTTCGTTGCTTACTGTCCTAAGTAGGTATTTGTCTGTTGGAACCTAGGTGTGTTACTGCTGTGTCACTCTCGTTGTAGAACTCAATTCTTCGCAAGCCCAAAGAAATTCAAACTAAGGTAGCCCTAGGATGAGTCATCAGGTTTTAAGAAAATGTTGCTATGTTGAAATAAGCCTCCATTTAATAATATTTTTAAAAAAATCTTCATTATTAAATTTAGTTCTTGGTCTTGGTGTCAGGTGGGGGGAGGTGCAACTTTGCTGCCAACTCGTGGGGAACGTCCAGGTACGTCCTCTCGAGTCCCACAGTGAGGATCAGGGCCCGGAGACGGTCCACCTCCACATGGTCCCCCTCGCTTGACCAGACCGTCATTGAGGAGTTCAAGGACGAAGTCTCCCGAAGAAGGTCGAGAATTACTGGCTGGCTGTTTGCAGCGAGACCTGCACGGACCTAGAAAAAGTGGCAGTATAAAAAAAATTAGTATAAAAATCAGGGCACTTTATCTTGCTTCCTGAGATAGACAGTTCACAGATGGCATCAGGCCTTAAAAGTTCATCCTGGCCTATTTCGTGCTGCCAAATACTGGTTAGTAACGGCATACTTACAGGGAACGTGACAGTCTGATTAATATGATTTTCATTGATCATCCTCAGCATGGTGCCAATCTGTTCGCTTGTATACTCTCCCTCCGTGATGTTCCCACCATAATTGGTGGTCCACCCCACAGAGAGGACTGCACAGACATGCTTGGAACCGAGTTTGAGGAACTTGGCTGGATCCACCGGCTTTGTGGTAGCATCTACTGGTCCTGGCAGGATGTCTGCGTTCAGCCATATGGGAAGAGTCTGTAGAAGAAGTAGACTGTTATTATCATAGATGTCACATGAGAATTCAACCCGAGACCACTTCTTCAGAAGCTACGTTTACGACTACTAGACTACGAGATATTTTTTTTTAATGATTAAGTAGATTATTCATACATAACATACCATCACGCCTGTATTTCCCGGAGGGTTTGGCAGCAGCGTACTAATGTATACCCACAGTTCGCCGGTATGTTTAGGTCCCATTTATCCCAATAGGGGGCGAGCCTATTGCTATTAACCGGGCACAAATCCAGACTCCGAGCTGCTACTGATAATTTCATAGAAAAACCCAATAACACTGCTCGACTTGGGGATCGAACCCAGGACCTCTAGCGTAGCAGTCGCGCTTGGGACCACTAGACTCATTAGTCTAGTGGTCCCAAGCGCGACTGCTACGCGCGACTGCCTCATTAGGCAGTCATACATTTCAAGTAAAATACTGAATTGAGTTCTTTTTTATTTACGGTCTTATTCATAATTATTATATTATAAAACGTCCAATAAACCTCATATAGCTATAATATATTTTGTCTTATTTTCGCTGACACAAAATATCACGTGTCAAAACAAGACAAAACATATATTATTATAGCTACAAGAAGTTTTTGAGAGGTTTTATATTATTATAAATATAACCGTTAAAGTAATAATAAGTACTCAATCTCTACATCACCCTTATGTTGTCTGGCAGGAAATTCCTAATGGCCTTTATACCAACTGTATAAAGTACTAATTAATAAAAATGAAGATTGCGACCTTCAAAACAAATCGATGTGTTATCTTAAACCCGATCTCTGCAAGTTCACGACCAATGTACTGGAGATGAATTCTTGCTAAACTGACAAACAGACGGCCAGTCGGCTCACTCAGTCCGAAAGAGACGATTACACATGATAATGATACGCGGAAGACGATGCACATGTGCGTCGGCGCAAGTGGGTCTGTGTCCCACTAGAAACACCGACGCGATAGCTACTTATAGCATTGAAGATGTAGACAGATTATCCAAATGTTGTATATTGCCGAAGTCGAGGATTTTAAAGTCACAGAGACAGGAAGGAGACAAAACATTTATCGACTGCACTGCCACCATGATTATTAATCTTCTATCTATCTTCTTCTTCTATCTATACTTATAATAAATCTGTAGAGAGGTCAATTCTGTACATGAAATATATTTCCAAAATAACTATCAGCGGGTGATTAGTGATCGATACTGACGCCAAAAATGCAATCAGTAAAATTTTTGTCTGTCTGTCTGTCTGTATGTTCGTTATAGAAACAAAAACCACTCGACGGATTTCAACGAAACTTGGTATAATTGTTCTTCATACTCCTGGGCAGGTTATAGTATACTTTTCATCACGCTACGATCAATAGGAGCGGAGCACAATTAAAAAATGTTGCAAAAACGGGAAAATTATTTGATTATTTTGTTCTGGGAAGTGACATGGGTCGTTGATAAAGCGGGCGTAGCCGCTGGCGGAAGCTAGTACCTAATATAAGTTTTAAAATACTACTTGCTCTTATAATCTAACATTCTTTCAAAGTCGTCAAGATCACATATCTACTATTATGCCTGATAATCCCCGAAAGGTTAGATAGAAGCAAAGATAACATTCAATTTAAAATAAAAAAAAACACGGCAGCATCAAGACATGGTTATCATGTTCTTGCAATACCATTGAATCAACAGGATACCAAATTTCAAATCAATCAGACCTGTGGAAGTTGCTAACATCCATTAATGAACCAGAAAACAGCTGATAATCTTCAAACGGCTGGCCAGATTTTTTTAAGTCATAGTTAAGAACACTCTATCAAGTCACGTTTCAAACAAAAATACTAAATCAAAATCGGTCCAATTGGTTGGGCGCTACAATGCATCAGACAGATACACACGTTAAAATTATACCACCCCTCTTTTTACGTCGGAGGCTAATAATATAGCCAAGGCCGAGGTGTCGGTAGGTATTGATGTACACTCGCAGTTCGCCGTATGTTTAAGGTTTTATAATGTATAACTAGACTTCTCGTGCGCAGCTTTGCCTGTGTACTTAAATAATTTTCGTTTCTAAATAAACTGAGCCGACTGTACCTGCACCATGGAGGTTTCATTATCATAAAATGTGTTACGCTTACGTCTAATTTTTAAAGAAGAAAACCATTATCAAAATATCAACATCAAATGACAGCTGACGATAACGATGTAATCGTTTATTAAATACTAGCTTTTGCCAGCGACTTCGTCCGCGTGGAATAGTTACTTTGTTCCCTAGTTCTTCGCCCGCGGTTTCACCTGCGTTGCCCCGTTCCTAAGGGTTGTAGCGTGATGTTTTATAGCTTGAAACCTTTCTTATGAATCACTCATTTTCCCAACATTTCCCTTCACTGCTCTGCTCCTATTGATCGTAGCGTGATGAAAAGTATACTATAACCTGCCCAGAAGTATGAAGAACAATTGTACCAAGTTTCGTTGAAATCCGTCCAGTGGTTTTTGTTTCTATAACGAACATACAGACAGACAGACAGACAGACAGACAGACAGACAGACAAAAATTTTACTGATTGCATTTTTGGCGTCAGTATCGATCACTAATCACCCGCTGATAGTTATTTTGGAAATATATTTCATGTACAGAATTGACCTCTCCACAGATTTATTATAAGTATAGATGTATATGTGTGTGTGCGTATGTCAAGCGCATGGTAGTGTGTGCGGACTTTCATACAAACTTTCACCCCCCTTTTCACCACCTTAGGGGTTGAATTTCCAAAAATCCTTTCTTAGTGCTCGTCTACAGTGCAAAAGGAACCGGCATGCAAAGTTTCAGCGATCTAGCTTCTGTAGTTTCGGCTGTGCGTTGATACATCAGTCAGTAGGTCAGCCAGTCAAACAGTCTGTGGTAAACAGTACCGCACTGCTGGCCACAGAGCTCACAGAAAAAGCTAAATAAGTGCTGCAATCTCACAGCTTAGTGCGGCTGTCATTGGCAAAACAGACTTTTCCGGAATCGTAAAAACATAAAAAGGACATAAGATTGAATTATATTTTCACTGCCTCAAATATCTATCGCCAATCATGACCCTAGTTAGAACACTAACATGACCGTGAATCATTCTGATGATGAAGACATTTCTCTGATTGTTACCAATTGTCGTTAATTACTAACTACAGTTTAGAGCCGCGGTTTAAACCGTTGACATAATCCTCTTAATTGGTAGCTTGAATCGCTCCTGTTTAGGGATTGTTCCCAAACGATTGTTATTCTTCTGAGAACCTGACCTTAACCGCATTAATGGTTTTATTTTTATTTTTAACTAGCTTCTGAGCGCGTCTTCGTCTGCGTGGACTTCTGAATTAGGTCCTAAATGAGTAAAAAGTATCTTATGTGTTACTCTAAGCTATAAACTATATGTTTGTCAAATTTCATCCAAATCCATTCAGTCTTTTTGCATGATCGAGTAACAAACAAAACTTGACTTTTGCATTTATAATATTACTAGCTGCCCGCGACTTTGTCTGCGTGGACTTTCGAATTGGGTCCGACCTGGATAAAAAGTAGCCTATGTGTTATTCTAGACTATAATATATCTCTGTGCCAAATTTCATCCATATCCGTTGAGCCGTTCTGGCGTGAAAGAGTAACAAACATCCACACATCCATACACACAAACTTTCCCGTTTATAATATTAGTAAGTAAGGAAGTAAGGATAAGTAGGAGTCGTGTGTGTTTTTCACGTTTTCACCCACTAACTTTTATTCATGACGAGACTGTAATAAATTCAAACACATACTTAATATATGTCAAATTAAATAAAGATGTTACGAACATCAGTAATTCTTTGTTTGTGTGACTTAATTGATACGGCAAATTATGTGTGTAGATAATTCTAATTTGCACGCCGCAAGGGACACAATACGCTGTAACTAATTATAAGCCTTTATCATAGCATATTCAAGTATGTAATATTACGGTTATGAATAGGTAATACGAAAGTAACTCTGTCTGTACGTTTGTTTATTACGTTTTCGCACCAAAACCTCTGAACCAATTTTAATGAACTTTGGTGTAGAGATTGATTGGGCTTTGGAGAAGGACATAGGTTATCTTTTGTCTCAAAAAGTCCTGTGGAATGCGAGTAAAACCGCGGGAAACAGATGGTACTTCGTATATTCCAGGGGTGATTTTAATGTTGCTTTATTTTTTATTTTAAAAATGTTGCAACTTGTTTTTGAAGGCGGTTTTACTTTTAAGTTATTTATTTTAACATTTTTAGTAGCGAGTAAAATTTTACGTATACTAAACTAGACGACGATATCATTGTATCATTAACTCGGTCGTTACGTGTTATTGTAATTTTTTTCATTCTTTATTGACATGAATATGAATGATTTTTTTTTTCTAAATTTTGTGATCAGATTTTGACCAAATGTTTATGGTATCACCGCTGAAGTATGACCTACCGATCAAGAATCATCAAAATTGGTTCATAATTGACGAAATAATGGTGTAACACAAAAAAAAAACAAAGTCGAATTGAGAACCACCTCCTTTTTGAGGTCGGTTGAAAATATGTGGATGATTTTATTCATTCCTATGCACAAATAACCTAGCTGTTTATACATCAATATCTTGTGTAGGTAATTAATTAATAAAGAATTAATTTTACAAATTAATTCCCACGAGCAGGATACAAGTAATTAAACATGACACCTATAATATGCACATCTGCTAAATCTCTTATAGATCGCCGCCATTTTTTCAGGGGCTCTCAATCATGGGTAGTAACAAATGTTTGTTTCCCTAGCGGGCCGCGACACATGCGTGTTGTTATTGTGTAGCCCCGAAGTGAGCGATTAAATGATATTTATTTCTGTAAATAGATCTTTACATTACACGTCAATGTTATTTATTTTTAACCAAATGGCACCGGCATGCCATAATTGACCTATAAGAAGAAACACCAAAACAAACAGTTAAACAGTCCACCTTTGTTGTAATACATTATGGAAAGCAGTAAAATTCTGAATATTGAGTAAGTTTTTTTAATGTCTTTTTATTCAACTGACAAAGTTTAAACAGTGAATTAAAAAAACAATTAGCTACGTACACTATTAATCTTAGTGTATCTTGAGTTTAAATTCCTGCAAAAATACTGACTATAAAAAGTGCTTTCTTGTTATATTGAAAGAAGAAAGAAAGAAAAACCATTTATTCCTTGCGAAGAATAAAATAAGAGTTAAAAAAAATGAGTATAAAAAAAACATTAATATAATAAACGGAAACAAACAAATTAAACAATACAAATAGTGCGACTGATCTTCGCAAGGAAAAGGGGTGGCTCTCAGCTTTATGCTGCACTGCGTTACAAAATAAATACTTGCAGCGCTGATTTTCAGTGCCAACCAAGTGCCAACCTAATAAAAAAGGAAAAAAGTTACTGATTGATCTTGACGGCTGACGTCTCCCGATGGTGAAATGCGTGTCAAATTGAAAATAAATTTGTGTTTAATATAAAGATAATAAATAAATTCAGCTACATAATATCATATTTTGTGCTATTATAATTTTGCATAATTGTGTGTTTTTAAAAGGAATGTAGCGTAAATGTCAGGTACATCTATTGTGTATTCATTAATTAATGATAATCGTTTCTCAGAAGGTATTTAATATGCTACTAATATTATAAACGTGAAAGTTTGTAAGTATGTATGGATGTTTGTTACTCAGAACGGCTGAATGGATCTGGATGTAATTTGTTACAGAGATAGATTATAGTCTGCAATAGCACATATGCTACTTTTTATCCAAGTCGGACCCAATTCTGAAGTCCACGCGAAGAAATCGCAGGCAAAAGATAGTAGTTAATAATAATAAAGGTTTATGATTTCTTAAACAAAAGGTGTAATTGACTTTTTCACGACACGTTTGGCTTAGCGGGTCAGCGATCAGCTTCTGCGCCACGTGTTGTGGGTTCGATCCCCATACGGAGCAAATATTCTATATTGATGATCTACAGGTAGTTGTTCCGGGTCTGGGTGTTTGTGTATGTGAGAATTTGTGTTTGTAAGCGCACCCACGATGCAGGAGAAAAACCTAGTGTGTGGCAACGTTTTTATAAAAAAAATGTAACAGAACTTAAGTCTCTCTCACTCACTCTCTCTCTCACTCCAGTTTCCTTTCAAAGCTGCTTAAATGTTCGTTTTTACGTAAAACATAGAAAGCGGATTGTCTCCCCGCTGTCACTTATGGCCCCGCTAATCTTGTGGCCTCACCCTCACACAGACCGACCACACAAGATGTTGTTTTAAATTCCCGATCATTCACACGCTATGTCATTATTCTAATTAAGACGTCTGCAACTTACATGTTAAACAATAACTACCATTATACTAAAGTCATAGAGTTTACTTTTCTAAGGCTAGTCAAATAGTAGGCCCTTGTAACAAGTGTTCTAAAACCGACCTTAGCGATGTTATTATAAAATGTGTTGTTGTTTGCAGTTTAACATAGTGTGGGGAACACCATGGGACATGGTTTAGGTTATAACTAATTATAACAGATGACTAAATTGATTACTTCATACGTACCGATTATAACACTTATAAAAATATGGGATCAACAGTCATAGCAATTTGAATTGATTGGTTAATTTAAATCCTTCGATGCGCATACGCCAGCTGTGCTTTCTACAACAAAACAAAACGCTTCCTCGAGGTGCTCTGGCGACCTTGCTCACCGTTAGGAAGACAATATAGCACGGAGCTATGCTGTTTGGCTACGATTTTCTGTAAGGTGGAGGTCCCAGTCGAGCAGGTCCAATTGTGAATGGAATTATTCGATTCCACTATTTCCCTATACTTCCTACCTCTCTTAAGTTAGATTAGTTAGGTAACAGTTTGTCGCGGAGATATGAAATCTCGCTCCCTTAAAGAGGTTGCCACCCGGTATGTTTTTCAACCCGGCCGGCCTGGCCGCGCCGGGCGGGCCTGGCCGGGTTAATGTGTTACGGTGAAACCTTTAAAGTATTTTATGAAAATTTGCTTTAAGTAAATGGAGGAAAAATACAATGATTCAAGGTTACGGAATAATATTTATTTCAAACCAGCAAATCAACAATAATCAGTCTTAATCAGTCTCAAAATCACGAATTTTTAATACAGAATTAGTTAGTTTCGCTTATGAACGGAATAGTAACATTAGTGTTACTAATTAAGTTTAAGCAAACATTAGTATTCAGTAATTAAGTTTAGGATAGAAATGATCTTCCACGCGCTGATGAAATGCCTGGATTTAGAGGATTTCGAGAAAAAGTTTGCCATGCCATTTATACCGGGCCCGGTTTGCAATCTCTACTCCCGTAACCCCAGCAAAAAGCGGTGAGGCGAAACACCCGTGTAGTTTTAGTCGGTAGGTCAGCCACTGTGGCTGGAGTTCGACACCCACAGTGGCCCAGTTCCCCAGGCAGCGGAAGTCCATGAGAATTTCCGCAAGTAAAAAAGGTTATTTATCAATGAATTAAAAATCACCGGGTAATGTGTACTTTACCTGATAACGTCCGATTAACTCCTGGCTCTGTTCAAAAGCCTCTATCGACTTGAAGTCCAGTTTGGCTCCCTTCTTGCTGGTTGCATTCGCCAACTTCAAGTTATGCTGGGCTATGGTCTCCAGGAATTCTGACAGCGTGAGGTCCGAGCTGGTGGCGGGAGGATGGGCCATTATGGGGACGGGTGGCCCATCCTTGCCGATGACCGTGCCAATAACGATGTCCGCCTCCAACATGCAGACATTGCCTGTAAGATTGGTAGGTATAATGTTTTTTTTTAATAAAGACAAGTATCCTGCAATTCCTGCCCTAGGACAATATCCTCATTATCCTAGTGGTCCTGAGCGCGATAGCAGTGATCCTGGATTGGATTGCCAGTTCGAGCACGGCGTTATTGGGTTTTTCTATGAAATTCTTAATTGCAGAATTTGGGATTTGTCCCCAGTTAATGACATGGCTCCCTATTGTATGGGACCTAACCATACCAGCGAACTATGGGTGTACATTAGTACGCCTCTGCCTAACCCTTCGTGAAATATAGGCATGATGGTATGTATGTACATATTTAAATCAGTAAATAAATCTAATATAAGCATAATGCTGAGCTGGCAACCCATTCCGGGGACAAGCATTCCGACAGCACATCCTGGTAACCTTATTTTATTTGTCCATTTTTTATTTTATCTATGTGTCGTACGGACCTTGTCTCAATAAATGTGTTTTTCTTTCTGATATCAAAGGTTTTTTAAAGCGATAAGACTATGAGTTGAACGTTTTTCGTAATCATTACAGCATGAGCTTGAACTAAATACCATAGTTCATAGTTAATTGTCTGTCCTAGTTAACTATCCATCATAGTTAACTGTTAGTAAGTAGTTAGTAACTGTTGTTACAGTAAGTAGTAGTTAATTAATTAGTAGTTAATTCTGTAGTTTATTCCTAATAGCCGAAAAATTAACATTAAAAAAGAGGGAGACGAAAATTTAGCGCTTTCTGAATGTTTCTGATGTCCTACTTAATTTAAATGTGAATCGACTGCACTGCGTATTTCTCTTTAAACCTAATTCAGAATGAAACCAAATACTCAAATTGTGTAACAATATTTACGTTACAAGTCCCAGCAACTGCATTTTCATAAGCAATCCTATTTGCATATTGTTTAAGTGTAACAGTTTCAATTCATTCGCACTGTTCGCGAACGCAGTAACGCCCAATGGAGTGGCGATATGTGGCTACACGTAATCAAATATTATCGGGAAAGACATCTGAGTAAACATCGGTTTAACGTCATTGCTTAATTTCTCATTTTGGCGAAACACATCTGCACAAATACTGCTGCTCTGAAGCGATTGAACAATGGATCGGAGTATCTTTACAAATTACCCAGGGTGTCTTCCGTGTCTATAACTGTCTCTGTCTACGCATAATATTGCAACAATATTATTAGTTTTGACTTTCGAAATCTATAGGTGCGTCTATGCGAATATTCTATTTAAATGCAAAAGTAACTCGTCTATTGGTTTGTGTGTTACTTTTTCACTCTTAAATCGCACAACAGATTTCGATTAAATTTGGCAAGGAGATAAAATCCATCCTGAGGAAGGATCTCGACATTTTTGGGATGCGGAAAATCCTCATGGATCTACTGAGGAGACTCCTAACGACTAAAAACACTTGCCTTGGTGCCTCTCCAACCACTCTTCCATCACGACCATTACCACCACAACTCACGCCACATAATATATACGCCACGCCAAATAGTCCTCACGATCTTTGTGCGCTATCTAGTCGGGACCAAAACGTTTCGCATTCGAGATTATTCCAAACTCGAAACTAGCACTAGTAAGTACCTATTTTAATTACTTGATGTATCTTATTTATTACAATGTCGCCAGCAGGGCGTGAGTTTTGGAGGATAAATCCCCAACCCCGAAACAGCTAGTTTCAAATAAAGTTGTTTGGAACTATCTCTGGTATGAGAGAACTAGCTGCTCCCCGCGGTTTCACTTTCTAAAAATGAGCAAACCCGAAAACCCTTTCTTAGTGCTCGTCTACAGTGCAAAAGGAACCAGCATGCAAACTTGCTCCTGTAGTTTCGGCTGTGCGTTCATACGTCAGTCAGTCAGGCTCTTTTATATATACCTATACTTAGGTAGATTAGTAACAACTTTATTTAGTCTGGTGTGACATTCCCCCCCCCCTCCCCGTCCCTCTAAATTATTTAGTGTGATGTGACGTTCCATAGGAGAGGGCCCCTAAAGGAATTCCCCAGCTACGTCGGTGCAAAATATCAGTCAATACTATAATTGAGCATATCTATCAGCATAGATCTAGCAACACCGAGCTCTATTGACAGTTAGAAACATTCCATGTGCTTACTGTTCCGTGTTACATTTTTTTTTTTGCTCCGTGTTACAATGTACTTGTCAAGCCCAAATCTGTCATACGCCAATTGTTATAAATTGCTCTGTTCTATGAACTGGCAATGTTGGGAATAAGAGCTATTCCTGAAGGCGTGTGGAGCAAGTTATGCGCTGGTGAGACTTTTTTAATTTCCACACAAATATTTATCTTAATAATTGGGCTAAAGAACAATTAAGTAATTGTAACATTGATTTTTGTTATGTTTTCTATTCATAATTTCATACCTGATTAGGGAATCTGTTTTTTGATAATTCGTTTTTTTTATGGGTTAAGAAGGCAAACGAGCAGACGGTTCGCCTGATGAAAAACTCACCATAAATGTATAATTAATAAAATAACATAATAATGAGATCTTATTAATGATCTCATTGAATATAAGCGTACCGTCCTAACTAAAACCAGGTCAATCAAACCTATCTAATATAATTATAATGTACCTAGTATACCACACCTACACCAACACCACCTAGCTAAATAAATTAAATCATTCACTAGTAAAAGTCTATATCTACCTATAAAAAATCGAAATCAATATCATTTCATTTTAACGAAAAAAACACCGCTTATTCCTTTTAAATTACACCATAAACCAAGCTCCTAGGGTTGCCACACTTATTCGGATCACATTACTCTTGTACTAACTACTAACAACCGCTGCTCTCTATCTAACACTATAGATTTAAAAGGGACAAAAGATATTTTTTGTTCGATAGGTGGCGCAGTTGCTGGAATTCTCGGTAGCGGAATGTTGTTCTGATGGTAATTTTAACACATTAACTTTCGCATTTAATTTCATTTTAATTATGTTAAATTATTCGGTTTATTTTAACAACTTAAGCATCACTATAAATGTTTTTGTATAAATAAGACACACAACAAGTGTAGCTATACAAAAATCGCCGCTATTGCGACGAAATACAGGCGGTTTCTTAACGCAAACTATGCTTATTATAGATAAATATAAGTAAATAATTATATACATAATATGGCGACATCAATCTACATATAATACGTAATGTTTTGGTACATTAGCAGTTGTATAAAATAATAAGTCGTCTGACCACACGGTGGTTTACAGTTAACCAAAATTTCCGTATTTCCTTGATTACCTAAACTAAACCTACAACGATAATTTATTTATTTATTTATTTAAATATCAACGTCATCCTAACAGGTTTACTCCCAATGCGACAATGTTGTCATACGTTAAAATATAAAGAAATATTAAAAACAAAAGACCTTAAACACAATTAAACATTTAAACAAAATAAGGTTAGTTTTAACAATATTATATAACAAGTTTAGAAATAATAATAAAAATGTATATATAGGTACCTTTAAATACCTACCTATGCTGTCTCTTTATTATAAGTCAGACAGAACTAACAATGTCAATAGTCACCCTTACAAATTGCGCCAATGAACAATTAAAAACATCTATTCTCCCTCCAACCCTATTAATTATCTTTATAGCCCCAGAGGCTGGAGCATATTTGCCTAAATTAGTGCGGCCCGCGGGGACCTCAAATAGCCTCTGCCTTGCACCGAATCTTAACCTACTGTTTGGGACATTGGGACAATCAGCCTCAAAGACAGTAGGATAATGATCTTCCAACACCAAACAATGTCGTGTTTACTTCAAGGTAAAAAACATATATAGGTACTTAGGTAACTAGTATTTTTATTTTTTTGAAATAAGTAGTTAATCGATACTTACTCGATAAGGCCGCTTGCAAGTACGTCTTATTGTTGACGGCATGAGCCCAAGTAATTGTTGTTAAATTCTTCATTGGTTCTTCCTCACACCTCACCACGATGGCTGCAAAAGATCCAAATAATAAATGTTTCTACTTAAATAGTACCAATTTTTGGAAGATTTTTTTTACTGCTATAGTGGCAACACTAAAATATCATCATACTGATGTCATATTCTTGTCTGTGGAATAATTATTTGTCAGTGACTGTCATGCGTGACATTGTTCTTATCCCAGTACCAAAGAAAACAATAAAAAATGTAAGTACGTACTAGGAACTGATGAATACACGTAGATTAGACCATTATATTTCAATTACCTAAATACTTAGATTTCTCTTTCCAAAACTGGTTTTACACGTAAAATAATAATTATTCTAACCTTTAGTTCATTAACACGATTTTCTACACTTTGTTTACGTGACCTTGTACTGAATACGCATGCGCGAGTACGTGAAGTTGCCAGTTAATTATTATTTCTCACTAGGCAAGGGAAAAAATCTTAATAAGATAGTTTTCATTTTACACAAGACAAATAATCGTCAGCAATAAGATCAATAACAATAGGAAGGAAACTAATATTAAGGTCCTAATCAAATAGTTTAAGTAATTAAATATTTAAGTAGATTACTATTACAAATCCGAGTATTTTCAATTTCTCCATACTGGCCCCATACAGCCCCATACAAAATAAAGCACCTCCACAATTTGCAATCTAACATTGTTAATTGCACGGCGAATCCAAACAAAATCTATGAAAATGACTTAATCTTTTACAAATCGGGTGTTCATAAATGAAATTTCCAGTATATTTTGTTTAAATTCGTTGGATTGGATTGGATTCAAATAGTAGATTTATTATTGATTCCTTCGTTTTTGGTGTGCATTTAAAACTGTATACCTACTTATGTATGTGTACGTAGGTAAATGTGTATAAATGATATTCTGTCTATCTCGATTGCAATTAGATCTTTTTCATTTTTTTGATTATCTAGACTTACTTGATGAGTGTAAAAATTTATTGCATAGAACTTAGGTACTATACCTACAGTATAATAAATAAGGTATAAGAGATGCTGTTTTATGAGAAAGTACATTAACCGCTATAAGTTAACACATTAGCAGAAAACAATAAGTGTGTTAGTGTTGTCAACTCAGAAATGCGTTTGAAGTAAAAGATAACGGTCTATGGAGCGAATTAAACGATTCTGTCTTTGATCTTAGTAATGGAAAATGGGTGTTATTAGCCCCCATGGAATCAACAAGTAGGTACTTAACTATTATTGAATTCTTGGATTTCTTACGTTAAATTTTATAACGTTGGGTTGCTATAAGTTTGTATTTGAAACATGTTTTTCATTGCATTCGAAAATTCGTTCCGCCGAGTCAATGTTGTTTTTTTAACTAGATGGCACAGGCATTTTCTAACTCACGGCCTCTGAGACGGAACACCGACACAAACTTAGATGATCATGGTCTCTTTTACAGTCCAGACATAGTACTAAATATGTGAGTTACAACTTACAATGCTCTGGAATAGTCCTTGGAAGAAAGAGAGAGAGAGTTAGTTCCATCTGACGGCATGCATGCATCAGTCATTGTGTAGCTCGACCATAAGATAGGGAGCTAGACACCCACGATGATATCACGTCAGTGGAACATTTACGTAGGCTAGATATGTAGTATGGATGATATTACAGATAGAGATACTAATCTCTAACAAACAGCAGAATGGACTGTGTAAACCACGGTTGGGTGTCGTAACCACAGTTTACTCCAGTTTGTGGTTAGTCAGACACAAATCTGGTGTAAACGAGATCACTTTGATCTGCCAGACCGGAAGTTTCTCTCGTAACTGAGTCATTTCAACAGAATCGCGAAGGAATTGGGTTATCTTGGTAAAATATTGGCTTGCGTGTTATACACTTGATATTTGGTTGGTTTTCATTTTAAGTCGTACCTACGATTAAACGGTGACTAACATAGATACCATCACGCCTGTATTTTCCCCGTATATATCCCGAAGGGTTGGCAGAAGTGTACTAAATTACTAATGTATACATATACAGTTCGCCGGTATGTTTAAGTCCCATGTAACAGGGGGCAAGCCTATTGCCATTAACTGAGCCCAATTCCAAACTCCCGAGATGCTGCTGAGAATTTCATAGAAAAACCCAACTTGAGCAGAGAATCGAACCCAGGACCTCTAGCGTGGCAGTCGCGCTCAAGACCACTATGCTAATGAGGTAACAACAACAAGTAAGTTCATGCGTTGTTTCTAAAATTAGATTCCTTGATTATCTTGTAATAAAGGAAATGCGTCATATCTACTGAATCCATGTTTACTTATGTGTCTGTTTACAGATAAACTAATATATTTCGTTGCGAAATGTTTATATGAAGTTGATGGTAAAATTAAACCTGTCTTATTTCAAACTTCTTTAAATTACACACACCTTCGATTGTATAAAATGATTCTTAAGTTTTTTAGCGCCTTATGAAATTAATAAGCAACGTGTTTGTCGTTTTATTGCTATTCAAATGGAGTAGGAGCATATATTGATCACGACACGATTACATTGTTATCTAATGTTGCTATAATGATTATAATAAGTAATTTATAAATGAATTTAATTTATAATTATTTTTTTTAGGTACCACACATAGGTTCCCTCTTTTAGCTTAGCGTGGTTCTGTCTTTATCGTAATACCTACTAGCGGCCAGATCGCGGTTTCACCCGCGCTGCTCCGTTCCTAGAGGTGAAGCGTGATGTTATATACCCTATGTTACTTAGTGATAACGTAGCTTACTAACAGCAAAAGATTTGTTGAAATCGGTCCAGTAGTTTTTAAGTTTATTTGTTACATACGATAATACAAATCTTTCCTCTTTTTATTATTATGTATCTGATATAGATTTAAATTGTCTGGTGAGTTCTACATAATACTACTAGTTCTACATAATAGCCTACATAATATATCTGAATTCCCAAACAATTTCAAAAAGCGAAAATGTAATTATTTTTTTCACAAAAATAAATCATAGACAACATACCCGTAACGGCCAAAACGAGCAGACGAATCATTTTTTTAATATTTTTAATACACTCAAAGAGTTTTTATTGCGTATGTACTTCGTCTCGTGGCGCACCCGTCTTGTGGATGACTGGCGTACCCTGGCACCTGTTTATTATAAAATTGGCCAATCAAACTGACGACTTGATTGTTAGTAAAGTGGTTTTCGAGATGATACCAAGGACAGAAATGACGTTCCTAGGCGGGTTAGGAAGCGTTCATAGGGCAGTGGACACACCATCAGCAGTATGTGTCACGACATCTGATGTGAGAGAAGTGTACCTATGCGGCCATGGGACTCATCATTACCTACATTCACCACGACCCCATATTGTAAGACTACATAAGCCTGATCTTGACTTCAAGCGCCGTCAAGAATATCTCACCGGCATGCAGGTTCCTCATAATCATTAATTTAAAGTAATATTAGAAGAATGAATGAAGAGTTTGTTTGTTTGGTTGGTTGAACGCTCTAATCTCAGGAACTATTAGTTTGAATTGAAAAATTCTTTTTATGTTGGATATTCTATTTATCGAGCCTCTTAGGAACGGAGCAACGCGGGTAAAACCACGGACGGGTCGCTAGTTTGTTAATAGGCACATGTATTTGAAAAGTCACAGGTGCGTGGCTTGGCAGTCCAATGGTCACCATTAATCAAAGAGTATAGTAATATAATATAGGGCTATTCATTTATAAAGGAACTGATGACGAATGGGCTGACAGACGTCTCAATGCGCAGCTCAACGTAATAACTTCTTTATATGACCTAGACGTAGGTAGAAAAGTCAACATAACCGTTAGACAGAGTTAGTTATTTAAGTTAGGTAAAATTATTTACAATTTTCTTGCATTCTGCTATTTATGTAACAAAATCCTGTCCATTTTAATAAATCTATTATGGTGTACCTCCCTACTTATTTTTTTAGTAATTTGTATGAAAATGATCATAAAGCCAACCGACCAAGTTCTAGGTGTCGAGTTTAATTAAGCAACGCCCGGGGGTCGTTTTGATCTCCCCGGAGACTTAGTTATGAGAAAGAGGTGCGGATGAGAAAGATAGAACCTGTGATTTTAAATTGAAAATTAAAGTAAAAGATTGCGAATGGGCCCTTTAATTTTTAGAAAAACAAAGCAATTTAGTAGGTGACCCCTTCCCGAGGGCCAAGTGAAATGGGTGGCAGACAACTACCAGACCGCCGCCCAAGGCCCTTTATGCGGCGGGACAGATAATGAAACTTCGCCGTGGGCCACGGTTATTAAGCCCCCCGTCGCGACAAGGCGAGAACCCCTTGGGGGGTCGTGAGGAAACCTGGGTGCCTGGAAAATGTTCTCTAAATCATCTGAAGTCTGCCAACCCGCAGAAGGCCAGCGTGGTGTACTATAGCCTAATCCCTCTCACTGTGAGAAGAGACCGGTGCCCAGTAGTAGGTAAATAGATGTTCTAAAAAAATATTAAATTTATTGATTATCTTGATGATTTTTCTGCACTGATCGCAATTAAAATAAATTTAAAAAAGTATTGTGTGAAATCGTCCTATTTGTTATCTGTACGTGTCTGTATCTGATCGTATTTCAGGCGGCGTTTATCTCAATTTATCTGCTGGGCTTATTCAGTTTTCATTTGGACATTTTGCTAAACATTTCTGTAAGTAATATAAATTAATAAATCAAATCATTAAACATTTCTATTTTGATATTGAGAGGGATTACTTAGTAAATAACTGCCTCGTTAGCCTAGTGGTCCTAAGCGCGACTGCTAGGCTAGAGGTCCCGGGTTCAATTCCCAGGTCGAACAAAGTGTTATTGGGTTTCTCTATGAAACTCTCAGTAGCACTTCGGGGTTTGGGGATTCGTGGGGCCGTTTAATGGAATAGTCTCGCTCCCTACATAGGACCTAAACATACCGGCGAACTGTGGGTGTACATTAGCACACCTCTGCTTAATCATTCGCGACATACAGGCGTGATGGTATGTTATGTTACTTAGTAAATATTTCATTTATATACGGCTACATAAGCCTTAAAATCTCTTTTATGCCAGTTCGCAGCCAAACTTTCCTCGAACTGCTCTTATATCGTCGACTCATCTGACAACTTGTCGGCCAATTAGTCTCTTAGACAGGGGTCTAGGAACGCACTGTATTAGCGCTCTAATCCACCAGCTATCATCACGTCTTGTCAAGTGGCCTGCATAAAGTTTGAATCCCATATTGCGTGTAATCACATCCTCCAATATTTATAAAATAAAATGGCAAAACGAAACACTTCTTTCTACAGGGGTACGCAGAAACTCAGACCGCCACTAGCTTCGATTCTTACATAGGTACTTCTTTTGCTTCTTCCACATAATATACAGGCTGTCCGGTGGCGGATTTATGTTTTTATATCCGCAATGAAATTAAGCAAATCCAACCGAGCCTGTTGCAGCGCGTGGCACGTAATTCGGTGGATCGGTTTCAACAATGTGTGCATCTAAATGGACAGCATTTGGATGAAATCATTTTTTAAAAGGCTCAAGCAGAGGATATTTGTAAGAGATTGAGTACATCTGCTTACATGCTGCACAATTTGTCCAAAAAAGTGGACCTGTCTAGCGTGTTGGTTGCCTACCACGGACTAGTTATTTCTCCTCTAAGGTTCGGTGTAATATTCTGGGGCAACTGTAGCGAGAAGGCAAGTATTTTTAAAGCTCAAAAACGCTGCATCAGAGCTATGTTTGACCTAAAAGTAACTGACAGCTGTCTACCTATATTTCAGTCTCATAAATTGTTAACCTTCCCATGTCTTTATATATTGGAATTATGTATATTTGTTAAAACGAACTCACACCTGTTTACCACCTTGAAAGAAACTCGAAATAGAACAATAGGTATTAGATCCCAATATAAAAATCTTTTAAGCACGGGTGTTTTTAAAACTACACTTTTGAGGAAAAGTGTTATTTGTATGGCACCACTAGTTTATAATAAGTTACCGAATAATGTCAAGGAACAACCACTAACAAAATTTAAAAAGCATGTTACAGAACTACTATTGCACAAGTGTTATTATTCAGTACAAGAATTTTTAGATGATAAGTTATATTAATTAAAAAAAAAAAAAAAAATATGTAAATTTGATGATAAGTTTTATTAATTTTGGACGATGGGTTTTATTATTAAAAAATAAATAAAAAAATATGTAAATTTGCATACCAATTAAGGTAGAATGTACAAGGGACCTTAAAACTTTGTAACACCTAATAATTTGTACCTACACTCTTTGCAAAAAAAAAAAAAAAAAAAAAAAAAAAAAAAAAAAAAAAAAAAAAAAAAAAAAAAAAAAAGTAAAATCCGTCCATTATCCCTGCATTTATTGAGTTAATTAATAAAGCCATAAGCGTGTAAGTTTTTGTTTCATTAGCTTTTAAAAACATAAATCCGCCACCGTACACCCTGTATATCTTGTCATAGGTATACACGCGCCGGCTACTAGGTACTCACCTGACTCTTTTTTAAATCAAGAATCTGAATATACCTAAATTCAATGCGCAGGATTTGAACGGGCGACCGTTGATGGCAGGCGAGCATAACCAGTAATAACCAAATAGTTAAATAAAATAAAAATCTAGACAAAACCTGTACACGTGTATGATACACTCGTCATCGGATGATCTGATTGAGGCGTCAAATTTACTCTTTGTCGTTAACCAAGACATTTTGCACTTTATCTCACTTGTACTAGAGATCAGAGCAAGTGCATAGTAAGTCATCCGGTCTCGTGATTGGTCTAGATCTAGATGTATGTAGAGTCCCCGGATGAGGATGCAGGATGTGCTATTGTACTGCAGTTCTTGGACACAACTAGTAAACACTACGACGATGCTCGTCTGGTATCTATATTCATGTTAGATGTATTTTGAATGCGTAGGCACGTAAGTAATTGCGCGCGAAGTATTTTCTGAAATCGCTACCTCTGTCTTGAAAAGTTTTATTTATTTATTTTATTAGTTTACCAGCAGTTATCCATAACCTAGTGTCATTCTGCGCTTGCGCATATTGCTTGCACACAAACACAAAACACATGCATACATACAAGTACAAACTCACACTCATACACAAACATACTTAAATTTCCCCGACACACCTCATAAATAAAACTACAATGGGGGCAACCAAACAAACAAAAAAATTGTCTGTAATTTAATTACTATTATTTCTGCCTCATTTGCTACCATATAATTTTCCATTAAATTTCCGATTGACTTACCATAAACTGTATTAAAGATTAGGAAGGAACTAACTCCAGACACACAGGGATAACCTATCTTGGGAGCTATGGACTTATTTTAATCTATAAATTAGCTTTGGATGTCAATAAATTTGAATTTGAATTTAGATATTACACTAAAACATTAGTTAAAGAGGAGGACATGATATTAGGTAAACACCAAATGCATATAATGTTATGTAATTTAGGAAATAGCTATTGACAATGGCTACAAAAAAGGAAACAAATGTTACAAAACATAACATAGTACCTATCTCCAATTGGACAGTAATTAGTGGATCTGTTCTTAAATCGTACCAAATAAATATCGATCTGTTTACCGTAGTGATTGTAATTCTTATCTACTTAGCCATGAAATACGCGAGTTGGAGCCTAAAACTGACTATCAAAAAGGAGCACGTAGGAGCATAATTGTTTTTTTTGGATATTGATCATTATTTATTGAAAAAAAGTCTCTATACAAAAATAAATAATGCTCAAAATAATTGTACGCTTCTGAAGTTATCCGCAAGTGGTTTTGCAGTAGATAGTAAATGTTAATAGAAAAACTTGGTGTAAAGACAGTCGCGGTTGTAAATGTTTTGCATTCGTGATTATTGTCCTTACTGATTTCGTTATTTTTCCATAAGAACACTTAATTAAGTTACTTGATCTACGTATTTTATATGTCCTTGTATCGTCGTGCGACGGGTCGTTCAGCTCCCTAAATAATGGTTGAGCTACACGATGACTGATGTATGCGTACCGTCAGTTAGGACAGGTCAACTCAACTAGCTGCTATGGCTCTTTCTTCAAAAGGCCTGTTCAGATATTGCCCTACATCGTAACACTCACATCAGATCTGATAATACTACGACTACTGTCTGGACTTTAAAAGAGACCAAGATTCTCTGAGTTTGTTTCGGCATTTCTTCTCAGAGGTCGTCAGTTAGGAAATGCCGGCGCCATCTAGTTATAAAAATGAAAAAAAAAATACTTGTAAAAGTATTCATAAAGGATCTATTTACAGAAATAAAATATCATTTATCATTTATATCATATCATTTATCATTTACGGGACTGTTCGCAATGGCTAACTTCAGACGCGCACAATTACTTTGAGAGTACTGTAAGTAGCGCCAGCCCTTTTTCATTACGGTATGGCCTAATTAAGGTATCCTAAAACATTAACAATTAACTGTCTCATTTACCTAGTAGTCCTAAGCGCCACTGCTACTTACGCTAAAGGTATGGGTTCGGTTCCCAGGTCAAGCAAGTGTTAGGTATTAGGATTTTCTATGAATTTCTCAGTAACAGCTCTGCGTTTGAATTTGTGCCCGGTTAATGATAATAGGCTCAAATTATGCGTGAGTATGTCATTTTTACGTTTTCTGCCTGTAAACCCCCTATTACATGGGACCTAAACATACCTACCGGCGAGCTGTGAGTGTACATTAGTACACCTCTGCCTAACCCTTCAGGGTATATACCATTAAGGTATAAATGGTTTATTGATTTTGTGTGAATATTATAGCTTAGAATTCGAATTTTTAACTCTCTTTTTTAATCGACGATAAAACGAAGAAGGAATTCGATAATTAAGAATTAAGGCGGATCATTCACCTGAGCCCGCGAAATTCAAATTTAAAGTGATTTTTCGCAGTTTTTAGGTCTTTAACAAGTTTTAGATTCATGGTAGTAGTAATCGCGACATTAACTATACAACATTCACAACTGAGAAGTAAAACCTTTACTTGTAAATCCTTGTCGAGCCAAAAACTTGCCAAAAACTGTGTAATTGGTCAAAATTGATATTTTACACTACTTTTAGCTACAATAATGATTTTAAGGCAATGGTTTTAGTTAAACATTGTGAATTTTGTTTAGTTAATGTCGCAATTACTATTGCCATGAATTTAGAACTTATTATAGACCTACAAACTGCGAAAAACCACTTTAAATTTGAATTTGGCGGGCTCAGGTGAACGATCCGCCTTAAGGTAAGGAAATATGACGACACGTGCAATCCCCGCACGGAACTAACCTACAGGTAGTTGATCCGGGTCTGGGCATTTGTGTATGTGAGAATTTGTATTTATAAAAGCACCCGCAACTGTAGTATATGCTGTATAAAAGCACCCACAACTGTTGTAGTACTATTGTGTATTTAAGACTATTAAGTATTTAAGATTTTCTATGTTGTCTGATACCTAATTGTTTCTTGACATTAATGACTGCAAGCGTGGCCAGCCCAGATCCAGCTCAAATAAAATAAAAAACGGAAATGAAAGAAGCTACTTTCTTATAATTTTCAATACTATTTTTTGTACAAATATTAACACTATTCTCAATAAACACAAAGTACATACATTCGACAACATAATTACGATCATATCTTCACGACCACACACGACCACAATATTACTTTTACTAGAGAACATTATAGTAATTTCTTTTTAAATCCTTACTAATATTATAAACATGAAAGTTTGTGAGTATGTATGGATGTTTGTTACACTTTCACGCCAGAACGGCTGAACGGATCGGGATAAAATTTGGCACACAGATAGATTATAGCCTGGAATAACACAAAGGCTACTTTTTATCCAGGTCGGATCCAATCCTGAAGTCCAGGCAGACAAAGTCGCGGGCAGAAGCTAGTATTAACCATATATTTAAAATTTAAACGTGGGCATTTGATTGTATTTATGACCACTTATCGCACACTTATCTAATAACTAGCGACCCGCCTGCGGTTTCACCCTCGTTGTTCCATTCCTATTGGTCGTAGCGTAATGTAATGTCGCCTATAAACGTCCTCGATAAATGGACTATCCAACACAAAAATAATTTTTCAATTCCAACCAGTAGTTCCTGAGATTATCGCGTTCAAACAAACAAACAAACAAACTCTTCAGCTTAATAATATTAGTATCTATAGATCAAATTTATCAAGTTTTATGATTAGGTACAAGTCCGTTAAACTAAAAAAACTGTAATTGCAAGATAAAACAATAAAGGCTATGATTATGTTGTCACTTTCATTAAGTATGCGTTATGTAATTAATGTGTAATGTAAAAAAACTAATAATATTAAAGTTGGTCTAAGAAAAACCTAGCTTAAAAAGTAGCCCCATCTCTTTCTCTTATAAGACATTAGAAAGAGATGGATGTAATTTATTCCCTACATCATAGTTGTGACGAACAACGCCGATACACAGGTCTGACGTCATGTCTTGCTCGTGAATGGATGCTTTCTGATTTAATCAGCTCTCATTAGCTATAGTAATCTATTTTCTAGCTATTTATTATATTAACTGCCTCATTAGCCTAGTGGTCCTGAGCGTGACTGCTACGCTAGAGGTCCTGGGTTCGATTCCCAGGACGAGCATTAGATTTTTTTAGGGTTCCGTATCCAAAGGGTAAAACGGGACCTTATTACAAAGACTCCTCTGTCCATCCGTCTGTCTGTCTGTCAGTCTGTCACCAAGCTGTATCTCATGAATTGTGATAGTAAGACAGTTGAAAATTTCCCAGATGATGTATTTCTGTTGCCGCTATGGCAACAAATACTAAAAAACAGAATAAAATAAATATTTAAGGGGGCTCCCATAAAACAGACATGTTTTTTTTGCCGTTTTTATAGATAATGGTACGGAACCCTTTTTGCGCGAGTCTACGCGCACTTGGCCTTTTTTTAATTGTTGGTTCCGTGTGGTCGTTAATATTATTTCATTACTTACTTAGACTAGTTTTAAAAAAAATAATTAACATTTAATACTTAAAATATCTCCAATTTATTTTATCAAAAATATTCTACGAAAATATAGGTAAATTGTTAAAATATTTTTGCTAGATCGATAATATAAAAAATATACATATTTAAATATTATTTTGTACTTCTACATTTTAGAAGAAAATATTACAATAAAAATAATCATTATCAAAGTACCTTGGTAACCTTTCTCATGCCAAGATTTGTATTTATAACATTTGTACATGTACACAAAATACATTATTATTTAGGTACTCATAATTATGTCATGACTTGGAATGTTTTGGCAAAATCTGTAAATATCACAAAGGTAATTATTATGAGCTTTACTTTATAACCTAAATATACAATTTTGTTATTACTGGATCCCTAAAAACAATTAATTAGAAAATCGTTTTTAGAAAATCATACAAAGTTTCTTTGGTCTCAAATTAATTATACGTGCAACACTTAACTATGCTATATTCACTATTATTACTTATTTTATTACATTACATTATACATCACATATTACATTATTACACTACTTTACAATTATTTAGCACTAATTATAGTCCAGTGTGTTTTTCATACAAGGCGTCAATTACACAGGAATACAGTTCCGACGAAATGAGTTCTATGTGTCTGGCAGTGGCGTTGCCCTAGATGAGCACTATATCAACATATTTTTCCGCGGCCCCCCCGACAGTCGGTCGTTCATATAAGTGAATCCATTTAGGCATGATTTTTTTTATGTGATCAAATAATAAGTTATTACATTCATTTTTGAAAAGTGCCTTAATTAGATTCTATAGTGCTAATAAACCACTAAAAAATACACAACATTTTTATTTCATCGATAAGTGTCATAAGAATGCATTAAAAATATATATTTAAAATTTAGAAAACGCTGGACGCAGTGAACGCCATATTGCTCTGTGGTTATAACGTCACTTGGCTGTGTAAACAATAAAAGTATGAAGGCTAATCAGTTGATAGTTGACACTTTTTAGTTTAGTTTACACAGCCGTATGACGTAGTAACATAGCGGCTACTATTTCATGGTGTTTATAAACAGATTAAAAAAACTGAATTGAATATTAAAATTTATTTTGTTATTTTATGAACTAACATTTTCCGACTGCTTTTCTCAATAATATATGTTTTGATTTTTTTTATAACAACATACCATCACGCCTGTACCCCCCGAAGGGTTAGGCAGAAGCGTACTAATGTACACCCGCAGTTCGCCTGCTATGTTTAGGTCCCATGTAATAGGGGGCGAGCCTATTGCCATTAACCGGGCACAAATCCAGACTCCGAGCTGCTACTGAGAATTTCATAGAAAAACTCAATAACACTTTTTGAGCTTCTGACTACCACTAACTATTGTTGTTATAAGTGTTTTTATGATAATCGGGAACGACGGCTTTTCGTGCTCTCTGAGGCACGGAGGAGTCTCGGGTAATTAAGAACGGTAATCCATCCACAGACTGGCTACGGTAAGGCCGGCCAACGTAGCTTAACTTATCAGATCGGTTGATCAACTAAAGGTGCGTACAGATTAAGTAACATGTTGTAACTTATGTTGTATAACACGTCCACATTATGTTACATTGTTTTTCAATATTGTAACATATAACAATTATGTACATTGCACATTAGAATAACAATGCAATATAATCATGTTATATATGTCGTTTGTCGTTCTGCAGTGCTGTTCGCAATGTCAAGTTATATAAAATTATTGTAAATATTAATAACATGTTATTATAACACGTTTTATAACATTCAGTCTCCACATTACTAAAACATGTTATATAACAACGATTTATAACATGTTATGTTATATAATAAATGTCTGCACCATAAGTTATTACGATAAAAAACAAAACGGTTAAGGACAGTTGTGTTCGAAAGTGTTTCACATTCGTGATCATTGTCATTATTCATTACGATATTTTTTCTCGAAATCACTTTTTTTAGTAACATTACATGCGCGGTCGTTCACACGGCTAACAGACACGCACATAGGTATATTTCGTTGGAACTGTAATAAATAACCAGTGATCCGAAAAGAGAGAGATATTTTAGCTAACCTTGTTTAAAGAACAGAGACAATAGTGGAGAAATCCTTACGACAAATTTTTTTGGGGAAAACTGTCCCGGGATTCTGGACATCACTATCGTAAATTTAATAGTAATGTTATTAATATAGAAAACGATTGATTTTTATCTTTAATCCCTTAAATTCACACAAAACTAGCAGACACGGTTGTTATTATTTACGAAAAATATAAGACAATCTCCAATCTCTAATATTAAATGTGAAATAACTTTAATGACGTCGCAAAACCCGGGACAAATTTCCTAAAAAAAAAATTGTCGTAAGGAAGTCTCCATTTTTTGTCTCTGTTTGTTAGGTACTTAAACTTCAAAAAGTTTAGGCAAATTAGTTCACCTTTTTCCGATCACTAGTAGTAACACATCTTTGATAGTACTTAGGTATTATTATTCAAAATGTGGCTTAGGTTTAAATAACATATTGTTTTTAATTATCTGGGTAATACCTATTAATGGCACAGTATTTACCACAAATATTGCCTTAGTATAATAATACTATATTACAAAAAATACATTAACATCCATAGAAAAAGATTCCACACACTTTTTACACATAAATTAATACTTGTGGTAATAACTGTACCAGTTAAACTAACATGGTAATACAGAATAACACTAATTCAACATAAACACACATTTATCTACTTTCAATATCACAGGACATTCTAATGAAACATTATAGGTACTATACCAACTTGATACGGCAAATAAGTTACATTTTAGATCCGCTTCGAATTTTACCACCGTGGAGAAGACAAGCGTTCGTTGTGGACAAAAAAGTTATTACACTTCCGAAGAGAATATTCGCGACTAGTCCTGAAGACAACGAATCATTGAACGAATAGAAACAGAATGTATAGAAATAAGTATGAAAAATAATAGAATGGAAAATAAATTATTTTGTGGTCACTTAACTAGCGTCGAGACAATGACACAAGACGACATAGAAGTCGACATAATGAAATCGTGTCATGTCGCGCATATTGTCCTCTCTGAAGATAGAATTAGTCCAAACTCTTACTGTTATCATGGTTTCTGGACGGATATTGCGTAGGTAACCTACCTAATCATTGGTTTCTAATACAGACATGTAAACTATTCCATGTGGAAGGCTAGATGAAATTGATGATACTAATTCAAAACAACTTATAATAAATACATATCTAATTATTAGTTTTTATCAGGGACTTGTAGAGACATTGTAACACAATAGTTCTATTTTCATTACCATTCGTTATCGTAAAAAATGATCCTACTTATCCAGTTTCATTCTGGAGTCAAATTGCTTACAAAAATATAATTTTGATTAATATTTTCACCTTCAGGCGTCTTAAAAGACGCAGAATAAGTGTCAAATAAAGTTTCACATTTCTGAAACTTCAAACCTATTCATAGATCTAGCTTCCATCATATCTAAGATACAAATTAATATAACATTCATATAGGATTCAGCTTTAATTCAGCCTCGTCTGTCGGTTTTTCAAATGCCAGCAGCTCCTTTTTGTACTGTGGTCTTCTTGCCCAGCACGTTGCTATGGTGACGAGTACAGCGAACACGAGTGCTGCGCATGCGCACACGGTGCCGCCCCAGTCATAAATGGTGCGCACGAACCGAAGTTCGGCGATTATTTGATCGTCGATTTGTACTCTTTGTTCAACCCAGAATATTGGAAACAGCATTCTTGGTACGTCTTGATAAAGCCTGTTGATAACAAAATGGTAAATTAATAAGTAACTAAGAATTGTAACGCATTATACAATGTGTTAAGAAAACCCTGTCCTATAAAGGTATCGTTAGGTATCGATATCCGGTTCTAATTATAAATCGTTTTCACTTTTGATTTTAAAATATCCAAAATCCCGTACAACAGACAAGTTTTTATAGATAACGGTACAGATCCCTTCATGCGCGAGTCCGACTCGCACTTGGCCGGTTTTTTCCGATTACAGACACGACTGATAAAAAATACATAGGTAAGGTTAAAACTGTGAACGTACAATGGTCCAGAAACGAATTGTATGCATTATACAAAGAAGAAATGAAAGTTTTGATCGACATTATGATTCTTGTAAAGTGGAAACGTACCCCACGTTTGGACTCGGTTCTATGTAAACGTTGAGCTGGAATCTCGCCGCCACATCCAACGGAACACCTAGTTTCTGAAAATAAATATTTAGACTATTTAGTTGGGTCAGTGATTCCTAAACTTTTCTCGACTGCAACCCATCTCATAAAATAATGTGTAATGTAAAGAACCAATAATATAATAATATTAATAACTTCCTAATTCGGGACTCACTCGTTCCTGTCATGAAGAAAAACGGACATAACTATATGAATTAAGGAATGTCTATATTCATTTTTCAGGGCCCACCCAATATTCGCTCGCGACCCAGGGCTTAGGAAATGCTGAGTCAGATTATACCATGGGCAAACAAGCAAACGAGTCACCTGATGGTAAGTAGTCATCGCCGCCCATGGACAGGTGTCCATCAGTACTTAAATGTAAAATGTTGCATCTGCAACACCAGAGGAGTTGCTGCTGCTTTGCTCTTAAAATCCACTACGGACTGGAGACTGCCATAGGCGCAGCAAGAGAGAGGGGAAACCGGCTTTCACGTGAAAGTCGAACACATCAAGGTGCTTTACGAAAGACTCTGTTGTAAGGGTCGGCAGCTAATCAAACCCCAAGAGGTCCTACTATCGACCAAGTCAGATATTTCCTCGCCTCTTACGAGATGCTAATAAATGGCAGTGAAAATTTGTATTTTAAAACGGGTTAAAATTCTTTTAGTGAAGGAAAAATTAGACTGTGGGTAGGATTCGAACTTGCGTCTTCTCGTTTGATACATCAGACGCTATGACCAACTAATTAACAAAAAACCCAATCACGGTACTCGGCCTGGGAATCAAACCCAGTACCTCTAGCCTAGCAGTCGCGTTTAAGATCATTAGACTAGTGAAACAGGCATAACGTTTCATAAATGCTTGTGAAAGCTTATTTCAAATAAAAAACTTGAACTTTTTATTCTTAGTGAAACTGGAAAGATGTGCTTACAGGTTCAACAGCGAAGTAGAAGGAGTGTGCGTCTGGGTCGGGGCGCATGCCCTGCACGAGGTCGCGGAGCTGCGCGTCGCCGTGCAGGAAGTGCGGCAGCGACAGGAACGCCGGCGACCCGAACCGACATGCCGACACGTTCATCACGCCACTCCACGCGCACTCACCGTTGCAGAAACACGTGTTCGACGGAGATGATGACGCTGGAATATTTTTTTTTTTATGGATTAAGTCGGCAAACGAGCTGACGAGCCACATGAGGTAAGTAGTCATCATCGCCCACGGACACCTGCAATATCAGAGCCCCTACGGACTGCAGACTGCCAGAGCCGCAGCAACTGAGGGGGAACGGGCTCTTACGCGCAAAAGTCGAAACACCCACCAAGGTGCTGTAAGATAAGGGTGGTCGCCAGCTAGTCAGACCTCAAGAGGTCCTACCACCGAGCAAGTCAGATTTTTTCACGCCACGTACTGGATGCCTATCGGAAAGGCACTGAGGAACAGTATAAATAAAATATTTTTTTATTTTAAACTTATAAATTTTTTAATAGTCTATAATTATATCACTGAATTATGGAAAATCTCGGGTACCCATGATAAAATTTAATATTTATCATTTAAAATTTTTTATTTATTTATTTATTTGCATTTGCATAAAATGTGGTTAACAGGGTGTTAAGATAATTATTATAAAAGGTCAGTCACATTTTGCCATAATAAAATAGCATGAAAATTTCAATTATACACAATTAAAACATATTATTATTAATTTAGACACAACTGGTTTAAATTACCCATATAATTAGAATTACAACAAGACAGACTAGAATTTTGTATTCATGTGCTCATTAACAGTATAGAAACATTTGTCTGCTAGCCAACTATGTAAGCGAGACTTGAAAATGTTTGCCGAGAGGCTTTTATAACTTTCAGGCAACTTATTGTAGATCTTGATGGCCATAGTGTAAAAGTATTGGCGACGTTAGGCAACAATAAGCGTTCTGGATATCTCGTGTTAAAATTACAATGATCACTTCATTTATTATATAACTCCGGATGGGATTTTACAAAATTACAGCATTCTAATATAATTATATGAATGATGGCACAGTCAATAATTTTAAATTCTCAGTAGCAGCTCGGAGTTTGGATTTGTGCCCGGTTACCGACAATAGGTTCGCTCCCTATTACGTAGGACCTAAACTTATCGGTGAACTGTAGGTGCAACCCCAAGCGTGATGGTATGTTTATTTATTGCTATTAAAAGGTACACCAACAACTCATTTAAAAAAATTCAGAGGGGTAATATTCGTTACTTAGGTCCTCATGTCAGCTGACTTATTTGCATAGGCATGCACAACTTTTACAGTCAGACAATACTTATTTGACATTCTTATCCAGAATATTTGCATGCTACCAAGAAGAATAAAGTTTTAAAGACAAAAGAAATGGGCTATTATTTATATTTTTTTTATGGGATAGGATGGCACACGAGCATACGGGTCGCCTGATGGTAAGCCAATACCGCCACCCATGGACACCCGCAACACTAGAAGAGTCACAAGCGCGTGGCCGTCCTTTTAAAACGGGATTCGGCCTCCGGTAACCTCACTCACTTGGCGAAACACAACGTAAGCGTTGTTTGACGCCGGTTTGTGAGGACGTGGTATCACTCAATGATTGAATGACAAGATATTTAAACAAAACAAACTAACTTTTGTCAACTTGTGACTTGTTGCTCTTGCCAATGCGTAGGCGCTAACAATATCTTATTGGCTTAAATCCTTCAAAAAGGTCAGGTACATAGTACTCGTAGCCAGCGTGTATATATGAGAAGATGTATGAATGTGGAAGGAGCAAAAGAAGTATGTAAGAATCGTAGCAAGTGACGGTCTATAGTTTCTGCCTACTCCTGTGGGAGAAAGGCGTGAGTGTATGTATGTATGTTTATAGGAAACTGTATCGGCGTTACATTTACTCAAACCGACAAACGTCACCTTAAAACGTAAATCAACCAGATCGAAATTTGCCTTCACATTCTGAGTGAAGGCAAATTTCGATCTAGTGGATGGGACTCGCGGTGGTTTCGAGGCTAACCAGAAGACCCAGGTTCGAATCCTGCCCCCGGTCGAACTTTTCCTTCATTATAATAACTAAATTTACTCACAATTGTCAAAGCTAGTCTGCGTGAGCGCATACTTGTTGTACAGCAGGCCGTCCTGCTCGCCGCTGTCCACGAAGTCCATATTGACAGTCCTGCACAGGTCTGGCACGAACATGGTGAGCTGGGAGTCTTCCGTCAGGTTCCGAGGCATGAACTCCCCTGCGCTGCCTGACAGCTAACAAAGAAATATTTAATTAGTTATTTTTTATTATGTTTTGTACTAACGTATGCTAAACAATTTTTTTATGGGACGGGGACAAACGAGCACACGGATCACCTTACAGCGAGCGATTACAGCCACACAGGGACACCTGCAACACCAGAGGAGTCACAAACTTGGGCACATACCCCGGGCGGCAGTTTCAGGGGGCGAAAATCATAAAATAATATTTAAAATAAAGTAAAAGTTTCATTTACTTTATAATCTAACAACATAGTTGTAAGTATTAATAACCCTTTTGGGTCTTGGTTACTTGAATAAAGATATTCTATTTGTGGTTGTGATTTTTTTAAACAATTTATCTCGGACGCTGGTGGAAGAGGGCGCCACTATCAAGTTTATGCCCCAATTCGAAAAAAATGTAGATCCGGGACTGCGAGGACCGGACTTAGGGGATGTCATCCGAGGCTACAGCCCCAGGGCCTCCACAAAATAGGGGCCTCCACAATAGTCTTCGAAAAATACCTTACAAATTCGGGCGAGTACACACTAATAAATAAAATAATAACGTATGATGGGACAGAACTGTCTATCAAAGCTATACCTCCTGAGTATTGTGTCTTACTCCGCGAACTGGCTTTTAGCGAAATCATCAACGATTTTACATCAACAAATGTTCGGAAGATTCGATTCTTTAACACTAAAATTTAATTTCAGATAATTATATTCATATTATTTTTAAAAGAATTTACTTGGTTACACAATAAATTAATTATTTATCTATTGAAAAGCTCATCCGAAAAAAGCATTTATTTTAATTTAGAAAATAATAATTAGAAGCCAGGGAACCTCCACTCTTTTGTTACCCCAAGGCCTCTAAAACCTCTAAATCTGGCCCTGCCATCAGGCCTGTAATACCCGAAGGGTTAGGCAGAGGTGTACTATTTGTACACTCTCAGTTCGCCGGTATGTTTAGGTCTCACGTAATAGCGGGCGAGCCTATTGTCATTAACCAAGCACAAATCACAAACTCCGACCGAGCTGTTACTCGATAATTTCATTGAAAAATCCAATTATACTTTGCTCGACTTGGGAATTTTTTGGGACCACCAATTGGGACCACTAGACTAATGAGGCAGTCGTTTACTTATGATAGATTCCGGCAATTTGGCGATATCGCAATAAATTTATTCGTTTCCTAGCATATATTATAGCTTAAATTTTCTTTAATTATAATACCTTTTTTGAATACTGTAAACTGTAATTGACTATTTTTTATGAACTTCACGGTGTTGATTTCATAATTATCATGCTGATTTAAATTACTTATTTTGTATTAACCTTAAGTCATTAGTACATCCAGTTTATTAAGCATACAATTGTAACATTTTATGCTTAAGACTTCTCGTCTATTTATATTTATGAAGTAGCTTTGTTTGTTAGAAATAATCTTCAATTATTATGTTTTGTTTTGCATTTTCCATGCTAAGATTATAAAGTTATTTAGGTCGTCACCTTAAAGACGTAAATGTGAAGGCAAATTCCGACCTGGCGGGTGGGAGAAGGCTTATTTGGTCATAGCGTGTAGTATATTGAACCAAAAAATGCAGGTTCGAATTTATCCTTCACTATAATAACTTTATATTCCATATTGAATTCCGTGGTTGGTAGATTATTTCGTTTGAAGTTGACTACTACGACGCTAAAGGTCCTGGGTTCGATCCCCAGGTCGAGCAAAGTGTTATTGGGTTTTTCTATGAAGTTCTCAGTAGCAGCTCGGAGTCTGGATTTGTGCCTGGTTAATAGCAACAGGCTCGCCCCCTTTTACATGGGACCTAAACATACCGGCGAAATGTGGATGTACATTAGTACGCCTCTGCCTAACCCTTCAGGGAATACAGGCGTGATGGTATGTCATGTTGACGAAATAATGATAAACTCTGTGTATGTCCAGCTAAGACTTGCACTGCTACACAAAAGTATTGTACGAATGGGTCTAAACATTTATAACCAAATTCCAAAGGATATCAAACAACTAAATTCAAATTTATTTAAAATAAAACTAATAAAAATGTTGACCGAGAAATGTTATTAGGTATAATATTTTGACTTCCTTAATTATAAAAGTCCGCACATATAATTTTCCGTTCTTCCTTGCTTTTTATATCATAATCTGTTGAACAGATTTTTAGTACTCGTAGTATCTTAATGGCACAAAAGCTTAAGGCTGATCGTTCACCTGAGCCCGTGAAATTCAAATTTCATGTGATTTTTCGCAGTTTATAGGTAGTAATCGCGACATTAACTATACAACATTCACAACTGAGAACTAAAAGCATTATATAAAATTCCTTATTAAGCCAAAAACTTGTCAGAAACTGTGTCAATGGTCAAAATTGTCACTTTAACTGTTCCACGGTGCTACTGAGAATTTCATTGACACTTTGCTCGACCTAGCAATCGAACTCAGGGCCTCTAGAGTAGCAGTCGCGCTCGAGACTTTATAGGCTAACAAAGCAGTTTATATTAATTACCGAATGGCTTAATTGAAATTATTAATCATTACCCTTCCTTTTTTCGTAGTCGGGTAAGAAATCTAAAATTTCGAAATCTATCCCGATTTCGTATTGACACAATAATATTAGCACATTATTACATTATTTTATTCTGCTTAGCGGCAGAATATGGTGACATTAACTCAGTCTTGCCACCTGTAGTTATTACATATTATTGGTGCAGGGTAAAGGGAATCCCAAAGGAAACACAGTTGCGAGCCGACAGTAGCGAGGGAGCGCGAGCCGACAGCAGCTAGGGTGCGCGAGCCGTTACCGGCAGTTCGCTATAAAACCTTGTGAAGCACTGAACATCAGCTGAAATTATTCTTCAAGCAGTTGTTTTAATCTTTTGTTTTTAGATTCTATAATGTTCTGACGCACGCACTCGCCAGCCAGCCCGCGCCATATAGAATAATCTATCTGACAGTTGCCTGCCAGTGTGGCTGCAGAGTGCAGCGCGAGCCTCCCCCGCGACTGCAGCCCCTACTACCTACGCTTTGTCGTCACGCTCTCACTACTACGATTTATTATTAAAAACGATAAACACCTCTTTTATTGCCTAATTAAGGCGGATCGTTCAGCTGAGCCCGCGAAATTCAAATTTCAAATAATTTTTCGCAGTTTGTAGGTCTATAACAAGTTCTAGATTCATGGCAGTTGTAATTGCGACATTAACTATACAACATTCACAACTGAGAACTAAAACCTTTACTTATAAATCCTTATCAAGCCAAAAACTTGGCGCAATCTGTGTAATTGGTCAAAATTGACACTTTACACTACTTTTAGCTCCAATAATGATTTTTAAGCAATGGTTTTAGATATAAATTGTGAATTTTGTATAGTTAATGTCGCAATTACCATTACCATTAATGCAGAACTTATTATAGACCTACAAACTGCGAAAAATCACTTGAAATTTGAATTTCGCGAGCTCAGCTGAACGATCCGCCTTAACAAAAATAGACACACTAGGCGTTACATCAATGTGATATATATATGTATGTGTGTTACGCGTCGGCAATACATATTAATACGTAATAAGTGGTCTCGTAGTCGAAAATGTGACCGCTAAGCTAGACTTTCTGGGTGCGATGTCTTACAAGGTCGTAGGTAGATAAAAAGTTGTTCAGTGTTTTATACGGAACACATCAATTTTTAATAATAATATTGTCTAGACGCCTACTTAATTTTATTACTAAATATGTACTTAGTTCTGTCTTTCAAATGTATTCAAACATTAATTACATAACATTTTTTTAAATTTAATATAAATTAAGAACATATAAGCGTGAATTAATTAAATGTTTTAATAAAACATAAATTGTTGTTTCACCTTTACTTACCGAATCCGCGCTAAATATTTCGACAAAATTCTTTATTTTGTTTTTCTACCAAATTCTCAATAGTGTGTCCTAAAAACATACCGGCCAACCTATTTACATTACACTACCACCCCTGCATTCCCCAAAGGGTTAGGGAAAGGAGCAAGTACTAATCCTAATACTAAAACCCACAGTTCCCCGGTATGTTTAGGTCCCATGTAATAGGGGCGAGCTTGTTGCCATTAACCGGGCACTAATCCCCAACTCCTAGCTGCTACTGAGAATTTTATAGACACTGCTCGACCTGGGAATCGAACCCAGGACCTCTAGCATAGTAGTCGCACTCAGGACCAGTAGGCTAATGACGCAACTATTTTCTGCTTGACCCTTGACACTATACAGGCGTAATTATATATTATGTTATACCTTCGTATAGGTATGTTACGGTTTACTAGTGAATTTTCAATTTATTGCATTACTTACTTTGGAGCATTCCCCATCATAATAAGTGATGTGGTCCTCATAGTTCCACCTCAGGATCTGTCCTGGCAGGGTGCCGCTGACCTGCCCCGTAGTAACTTCCATGTAACCATCCGTCTCCAAGGAGTTGTTCCTCTGGAATAGCAATCATTTAAAGAGTCCGGCGGACCGAATTTCCCATACAAACGTAAAACCAAAATAAATTGTAATTCAAACACAATTTAATCAAAGTGTGTTATCATTCGGATGCCGATACCGTTAATCTAGGTTCCTACCCTACCATTTCGTCCAAAATACTTTACTAGAAATAAATGTAAGCGAATGCAATTCTTGATAACTTTACCAACTTTGGAATGAATTTTCGGTCGTTTATTTCCAGTGAAGTAGTTGTAGATGAAATGGTACGGTAGGAACCTAGATTAACGGTATCCGAAACCGAATAATAACACAGTTTTATAAAATATTGTTTGGATTTATTTTGATATTACATTTTTGTGAGCAATTCAAGCTGCGCCGGACCCTTAAAAACACTTTTACTATTAAATATGTATTTTAGAATTTTCGCGACCGAACTTCGAATAAACTGGGATCTCTGGACTCTTTTAAAGTCTACACATAGTAGTGTCAAGAATGAGTGTCACACTCACAATGCAAGGTCTTTCTTCGGCCTTTTTCCCGAACGGTCTACTAAAGATAAAGCCATAGCAGCTTTGAATAGATCATGCTTATATGAGGACACACACCTCAACAACCCGTCGCGATGTGATACTCTCAAAAAACATAAATCAAAAGCGTCTGTTCCACTAAAAGGAAAGGCCAACCTACCTTTTTTCCAAGTCTCTGTTTAATTTTTTCAGGTATAAAAGTACAATTAATATAATAATCCTAATTAACACTTTTTTTGTAAAATTATCATATTATTGTCGTTTAGATAACACTCAAAAACAATTTTAGAGACACTCGCCTAACAGACTAGAAATAATAAAATAAGATACTAGTCTAATTATATAATGAGAACAGAACCATAATTGCTACAGATAAAAAATCTGACAGACCGACAGGCAACGCAATGTATTAAAGTTTGCTCATGAGTTCCAGAAACAACCTTAGGTACTTTTATAAAAAAATATATGGGGTCATTGTTCTCATCATTATGTACAACTTTTACTATGGAACCAATGAAACCTTGAAATTCGAAAAAAAAAACAGTTGCATACATTTTTTAAGTTGAGTGAATGGAAGTATAATTGAACAACAAATGACATTTTATAGTTGAACTAGCTGACCCCCGGCATGCGTTGCAATGCCTTTTATATATATATATATATATATATTCATTATAAACCTTCCCAGGCACGCACAGAACAACTATTTAAAGTTTCATCGCAATAGGATAAATGGTTTAGCAATGCAAAGAGAAAAAACATACAAACATTCATTTTTATTTATATAGATGGATAAAAAGCTGACTACGTGAAAAGTTCAATATACGGATTTGTGGGTTTACAGCATCTCCGCCTAACTATTCCGCGAATATAGTCGTGATGTAGCTACGTACATATTATGTTTGCATGAAGTTTGATTTACCTACCTCATAGAACCACCCAAATCGGTCAACTGGCGGCGCTCCCCCCGTGGTGCTGGGCGGCAGACTCTTGGCTAGGTCCAGCAGTGGGTCCTCATACCCGTCGAACAGGAGTTCCCTGGCCAGCTTGGACACGGCAATTTGCTGGTTGAACATCGCCAGCCCCATGGACAGGCCCTTCTGCTGGAGGAATCCCCAAAACCGCGAGCGGTACACTGCTGACTGAAAAACAATAATAATATTGGACCTGTTATGGGTACCACAGAACAAAGAAATAACATACCTAACCAATCATGGACCCGTTATTTAAAAAATCTTCCATAAAAACCTTTTCGTGACAATTGTCAACAAAACAAAACAAAAACAGCCAAATCGGTCGAGTCGTTCTCAAGTGATGATCTTTCATACATGCGGCTATTGTTTTTAACCGACTTCAAAAAGGTGGAGATTCTCTATTCGACTGTATATTTTTTCATATACATAAATAGATCATAGATAGACTGATACAGACTGTTTTTTTTGTGTTAGTATAATATAATTCAGGACAAGGAATATATATATCAAGGAATATCTTTCATAATAATGAAAGATTTTTTTGAAAATCCACTGTAGAAGTCGGAAATGTGGATGGAAAAATTATGATCTCAAAATATAATTTATGTATACAAAGCTATGCACGGGTCGCTAGTTTCTCATAAATTCACGTCTCAAGTTTCCTCCAACTTGGCCATGACTCGGAGAAATTTCTTAAAGTAGGGAACAACAACAAAAAGTTGTTACGAGTGTTTGTTATTATTGCAAGCCAAAATTTTCCTCATAACAGTGAAACTGGAATATTTCATCATTATATTTTTTTGCAGAATAGCAGAATATCAGCGGCACGCGCGGCTAAACATCTAGCTATACATTTCCGATATATCCTGATCTCACATTTTACTGAAATCCTATACAATTCGACGTCAGCCTATATTAGAAAATTATAGCTAGAAGTTCACATACCCTAGAGTATCCATTGGATACAATAACAACACAAAGCTTCCATGGCTCTTTCTTGAAAAAATAATTCCTTCTATTTTAACTGAACTTCAAAATATAACGCTGGACTGGCATTTCGTAACTGACAACCTTTGAGAAGAAACACAGATAACAAACTCAGATAAACTTTTGAAATCCAGATGACTTTTATGTTATCTGGATTTTATGTAAATGTGAGTACGATGTAGGCTAGGTATACTACGTCTTTTAGCTTTTAACTGTCTGGTGGCTTCGAGATTTTTTTATGGGGCCTACGCAAATGTTCCGCCGATCTGGTATCGTCGTGTGACGGATTGTAGAGCTCCCTATAATATGGTCGAGCTACACAATGCCTGATGCATGCGTGCCGTCGGATGGGACTGGTCTACTCAAAGCCGCTATGGATCTTTCTTCAAAAGGCCATTTCAGACACTGCCCTGCATTGTATCACTCACATATTCTTACAGTATTATGTCTGGACTTCAAAAGAGACCATGATTCTCTGAGTTTGTTTCGGTGTTTCTTCTCAGAGGTCGTCAGCTAGGAAATGCCGACACCATCTAGTACTTAAAAAAAAAGACATGTAAAAGCATCCTTGAGAGATCTATTTACAGAAATAAATATCATTTCATCATTTCATTTCATTTCATGATACCTTAGGGATGAATTTTTGAATACAGAGCCATAGTAACTTTGAGTAGGCTATCCCGACAAACGGCAAACGTAGATCAGTCGTAGTTATAGCTCAACAATATTGTATCATTTTACGTGGGAGAGCCATGCTTCGGCACGAATGGGCCGTCTCGACCGTAGTGATACCACGGCCTCACAGAAAATCGGCGCGAAACAACGCTTACCGGTTACCGGAGGCCCAATCCCCTTATAAGAGGCCGGCAACGCACTTGTGACTCCTCTAGTGTTGCGGGTGTCCATAGGCGGCGGTAATCGCTTACCATCAGGCGATCAGTCTGCTTGTTTGCCCCCCTTATCCCAAAAAAAATCAGACACGGAAATATAAAAAACTGTATTCTTTGTTCTGTGGTATCGGAGACTGTTCCGCTCTCATTCTACATTACCATTCTATATCCCATTCCTAATCTACACTGTATCCTTACCAGAAGCGGTGCCATGACGTGTTATTATGTGAGACAGTGGTATGCCTAATTATATTTGCAGAAATATACATCATTTTATAGCGAATAAAATAATTTCTGGCGAAATTTATTATTCGGCGACTTGGTTGCAAAGTAATGTTTCTTCCTACTTAAATAAAACTTAATTAGGATTCATTGTAAATATAAAACTTCCGTGAAAAATTATTTATCTGATGATGAAAACCGCATCAAAATTGCGTGGTTGAGAAGGAATTAGCGGATATAAGACGGAAGCGGAAAACAACTTTATTTATACTACGTAGTGACTCACAGCAGCAATGACGTTGAGTGTGGTGATGTTGTCCTGCAGGGTCCCATTGGAAGCGGCCTCGTCGAAGTGCCAGCTCCTCAACGTGCGGTACGCCACGGTACCGTTGTGGTCGTGCCACGTCACGTTCACATGTCGCCGCCTCTCGCGGAAACGATATGGACCTATAAATGGTACCAGTTAGGACACAATTTTGTATTTTATTTTCATAACATAAAATACCATCAGGCTTGCATACCCTAGGGTTAGTTAAGAAGATTTTTAGGTACTGATGTACACCCAAAGTTCACTGGTATATTTTCTAGCCCATGGATTCCATTAAAATTAATGAATCATTGCGTTTTTATATCACACGCTTAATTATAGCAGATCCGAGTTTAGATTTTTGTTCGAAGAATAGCAATAGGCTTACCTCCTATTACATAGACCTAAAAAAAGCCATCTAGTTTTGATCCTGATCGAGCTGAAATATTAAATCAAGTCAGTTAGTCAAGATCTTATCACAAAATTTAGAACAAAATGACAATAACACGTAAATGATAAAATGATAACGTCGTCTAGGTATACTTGTAATTTTACCCACTACTAAAAATGTTGAAATAAAATAACTTTTAACAAAAAGCTTTTAAACCGCCTTCAAAAACGTAAGTTATTTTTGATAAATTAGTATGTGAGTGACTTTGGCGAGAATCGACTCACCCAACTGTTCTAAGGCCGGCTTCTCATCAGGGAACCTGTCGGAGTTGGTCCAGTTGAAGAAGTAGATATCGAAATACAGAGGCACTGTCGGCGCCACCCAGTTGTCGTATGCCTGAGAGTTTGGCTTCAGGGCCAGTTGCTGTAACAAAATAGTAAATACGTTATTAGGTATTATACAACGTGTCCGGTGTCACTGAATAAGGACGAAACCTCGAACTGGTTGATTAAAATATCGAGTCATAATTATAATAACGAATCCCGAAAGTCATTTTGTAACATTTAAGCATATCTTTTTCAAGAAATTAGTTATATCCGCTAAACGCAAAAATTGTGGCAACACAATAACAATTGGTGCCAATAGGTTTCACTTTTCCATACTTCGACCCATTGATGGATCAGGGATGGAAATTTGAGGTATTCATTGTTTTTTGAAAAATTTACACATATTAAAAACCACTGTAATCGATTCAATGGTTTATTCTGAACAAACTACTTTCAGGTCTTACGCTTATTCTGTTACAGGTTGTATAAAGAAAAGAAATAAAGAAAGAAAACTTCTTAATTGAGACGCACACATTACATATTGCATAAAAATACGTATAAGTCCCTATCTCAACATAACGCTGCGAGATTTTTAAAAAGTAAAGTGTTACCGCTAGGTTAGATAGGCTTAGGTGGTAGAACTGCATTCGCAAATATGCTGCTGCAAAGCAAGAATGGCGTCTTCATCGTCAACCCATTATTTTGTCCCACTGCTGGGCACGGGTCTTCTCTCAGAATAAAAGGATTAGGCTACAGTCCACCACGCTGGCCTAGCCCGGGTGTGCAGACGTCACACCCCGTCGAGAAAATCTCTCAGACATGTAGGTTTCCTTGCGATGTTTTCCTGAGCTATGTAGGGTCCGCCGGACCGAATTTCCGATATAAATTGTACTACCAAAATAAATTGTAATGCAAACAAAATTTAATCAAATTGTGTTAATATTCGCATACCGATAGGTACCGTTAAACTAGGTTCCTACCCTACCATTTCGTCCAAAATACTTCACTGGAAATAAATGTAAGCGGATGCAATTCTTGATAACTTTACCAAGTTTGGAACGATTTTCCGGCCGTTTATTTCCAGTGAAGTAGTAGTAGACGAAATAGTACCGTAGGATTACCTAGATTAACAGTATCCAAATCCGAATAACATAATTTGATAGAATATTGCCAGGATTACGATTTATTTTAGTATTACGTTTTTGTGGGCAATACAAGCTCCGCCGGACCCTTAGGCTGCAACGGTGACAAAGTGGAGAAAGATCTCGAGGTCGAATAAAAGGCATTTCGAAGCCACCTCTGACTTTGCGAAGTCACGTGGTAATGCGTATTAATAGTGAATTATCTCGCACTAATGGCATCTTAATTCACATAAAAAACAAGGAAGTGGACTAATTGAACAGACCTAGATCAGATTATCTAGATTAATATATCCTTTTGATATTTCGCTTTTTTATATTTGAAACCTAATTTGATTAGACAACTCAATCAACTTCATCGCAATGTTTCAATACTACTTTACAATATATTAAAAGACTACGATAATGATAAGAATGTGTGGCGTTATTAAGAAAAAGGAAAACCGACTTCAAAACCATATAAAATAATGTTATGTTTCGGAAGTCCATGTCTTTGATTTGATTGGATCTTTTGATTTCGCCACCGACTTCCGAAACTGTTTCGTACGTAACATTATTTTTTACTGTATTTTTTTTAAATATATTTTAACAAAATAACGCATTGGCTTCGGCTGTAATGTTATTATGTATATTTGAAATAAATAAATGTTTTTGAAGGCGGTTTTTACTTTTTCTTAAAAGTTATTTTAAATCAATTTTTAGTAGCGAGTAAAATTTTACGTATACCTAGCGACGTTATCATTTTATCATTTACTCGATCGTTACGTGTTATTTCTGAATTTTGTGATCAGATCTTGGCTAAACTTTTTATGGGACCATCTCTGAAGTATGACCTACCGATCAAAAAGAGAATCATCAAAATCGGTTCATAATAAACGGGCGATTATTCCGTTTATTATGAACCGATTTTGATGACAAACAAACATACAAAAAAACATACAGTCAAAATGAGAACCACCTTTTTGAAGTCAGTTAAAAATACGTAGGTATGCACTTGCCTCCCTGGAGTTATTTTGCGACCACACTCACTTCATTATAAATAATATTGTTTACCACAAATGTATACAAACAGTATCTGTAAACGTGTAACATTGTAGCTATTTTATAGTAATACGACCCGCTCGCGGTTTCACCCGCGCTGTCCGTTCCTAAGAGGCGTAGCGTGATGTTATATAGCCTATGTTACTCAGTGATAATGTAGCTTTCTAACGGCAAAATAATTTTTGAAATCAGTCCAGTACTTTTGGAGCCAATTCGTTACAAACATGTAAGTGTATGTAAGTAACATACAAATCTTTCCTCTTTATAATATTAGTATAGATTATTTATCGCCTATTACACATACCGACCTAAATGTACTGGCGAACTATAGGTGTACATTAGCACACCTCTTTCTAACTCTTCGGGGAATACAGGCGTGATGGTATGTTATGTTATTCTATTCCATAAAATACGTAATAAACAAAATCGTGAGCATTAATTATTATTAAGTAGGTTCATTTCAATTGAACTGTCACGTTTTTAAAATGAAATGCTAGACACGATACTATTACATTTTAATAGTCAATAAAGTTTATTAATTAATAACGATTATTAAACGTGGGGTAATCAATAGGCTGGTTGACTGATATTTTTTAATGATTTCATAACGAACAAAATAAAACAAAATTAAAATCGGTTCAAAAATAATGAAGTTAAAAGCCTTTTATTTTTATGCTAGATAGAGAGCGCACTAGCACGATATGACGTCAAACCGTGCATTTGCCATTCAAATTCTATACTTACATTCGTTTTACGGGTAAGGATAGAGCATCCACACTTGACTACCACCAAAATCTTTAAAAGCTTATATCTTAGAACGTTATGACCCTATTTAAATTATTTTTTCAGTCTAGGAATTATTTTAATAACATTTTTCAATAGGACCATTATATCATTATCAGCCTATATTCGTCCACTGCTGGACGTAGGCCTCTCCTAGAGTACGCGACAGAGCAGTTACCGCAACCTGCCTTCCGCAAGTCATCACTCCACCTGACCGGCGGCGGGCGTCCCTACGTTATTAATATTACTGTATGACAAATAAATTATGGGATAGGGAGACAAACAAGCCGACGGATCTCCTAATGGTAAACTACTACCGTCGCCCATGGACACCTGTAACACCAGAGGAGTCACAAGTGCGTGACCGGCCTTTTAAAAAGGGATTGGGCCTCCGGAATCCTCACTCACTCGGCGAAACACAACGTAGCGTTGTTTCACGCCGGTATTCTGTGAGACCGTGGTATCACTCCGGTCATTCATGCGCCGGAGCATGGCTCCCCCATGGTAAGATTCTCCAATTCTTCGAATTAAGTCATAAGCAATCGCACTAGACTAATTCTAGTGATCGAAAACGCGACAGCTACGCAGGAAGTCCTGGTTTCGATTCTCAGATCAAGCAGTGTTATTGGTTTTTCCAGTGAACCTGGTCAATGGTAGTAGGTTTCGGTAGGCTAGTGAACTCCGGTATACTATCAGCCTAACCCTTCAGGGAGTATTTTTTGAGCTATAACGGCAACTTTAGTTCTTCTACGGATCTCCTTATTTTTTATTCTCCGAAACTTTGGGTACTCAGACGACAGCACCGTTGTAGAGAGTTACACAGCCAGTGCACGGACCAGTGAACCAGAAATCCAGTCTCTAAGAGAGACCATGGTCGAGCAACTGAATTTGTCCCTTCAGACAGTCTTCGAATGGGACGACCGATTTGGTCAAATTCAACGCTGCTAAGACCCAAGCGTGTCTGTTTAAGAATTGATTATGAATTTGTACACCAGAAATGGAAGACATAAGAAACTTTTACTAACATGACCACATAATTGTACTATATTCTGACAAATGAATTCAACTTTCTGTCTTTCTTTCTTTCTGTACAGCCCGTTCCAACAGGCTCCTACTTTCCGAAATGTATCTGTGCCGATAACTGACCATGTTGAATTCTTGGGCGTTACTCTGACGTCAACTCTCAACTACGGCTCCTATATATAGAGTCCAAGGCTCAAGTAGCTGCCAGAAAGCTGGGTATCCTCTCGAAGGTGCGTCTTTACTTCACGCCGGAACCATTGCTCATATTATATCAAGCACAAGTTCGGTCGTGCATGGAGTACTGTTCGCACTTTTGGGATGGACCGGCTTAGTACCAGGTCCAGTCGTTGCAATCCGTCGAAAAACGCGCCAAGAAGCTCATTGGCACGACTCCCTAGTCCGGGCTAAACTCCATAGTCTGGATCAATCCCGCAAAGTTGCTAGCTTATCGGTTTTTTATCGGATACATTTCGGAGAGTGTGCATCAGATCTCCACGATCTTATTCCTCCTAGCCCTTTCAATTATCGGACGACCAGAAGCACGAAAAAGCGACATCGATTTATGGTGGACATTCCAAAAACCCAAACGAAACGTTTTAAGTCCACTTATATTGTGCGTACCGCTGAAATGTAGAATGCGCTTCCCCGATGTGTTTTTAAATCACGAGTGAATTGATTTCTTCTAGGCAAGCGCGCTCCATGTTAGATCGCAGTATCGCTTAATATCAGGCGAACTGGCGGTCAAGCGTAAGCCTATCACGAATAAAAAATCCCCACCCGACCCCCCCCGGCCCCACCGACCCGTCCGACATATATATAGATAGGAAAACGCTAGAATGGTAATTAAGTACCTATTTATATGTCAAGAAATATCAAAAGTCTACAATAGTTGGGTAAGATAGCTTTAGGTATAGTTTTTGTTTAGACATTTAAAAATTACCTTGGTAATTAAAATTATAATTAGTCTCGTCCCGCTCGAACAAGATGGCTACATTTTGGAAGGATATAGTTCTTAACAGTCAGGTATGTACATAATGCACAATTAATAAAAATGTAAATATCAAAGAATAATATTGTGTAATATTTAAATGAGTTAGAACTAGTTTTAGGCGAACTATAAAAACTTCTCGTGTGTTACAATCTCCCACTATTATGTTGCGCAATAAATAGGAATAACTATAGCGTATATACACTAGAAAAATTATTTTAAACTAGAGTTCCCGTGCGCAGCTTCGCTTGCGTACTTAGGTAATTTGTTCCCACTGTATCTACACCATGCAGGTTTCATATCATAAAAATGTGGTCAAATTTATACAGTAAAAAAACAATTGTCAAAGTGTCAACAGCGAATGACAGCGGTACATATCTTGACGATGTCATTGTTTATTAAATAAATATGTGTGTGTGTGAGGACTTCCATATCAACTTTTACCCCCCTTTTCACCATTTTAGGGTTGAATTTCTAAAAATCCTCTCTTAGTGCTGGTTTACAGTGCAAAATGAAACCAGCATTAAACTTTCAAGGATCTAGCTCCTGTAGTTTGGCTCTGTGTTGGTACGTCAGTCAGTCAGGTTCTTGTTTTATATGAGAAAATCCTAGTGCGGGCCAACGTTTTTTTTTTAAAAAAAAGAAAAGAGATCGAGCAAAGCATTATTGCAATTCTGTATGAAATTCTCAGAGCTAGAATTTGTGCCTGCTTAATGGCAATAGGCTTGCCTCGTATTACATGGGACCTAAATATACCGGCGAATGGGTGTACATTAGTGTGTACATCTACCTAACCTTTCGTTAAATACAGGCGTGATGGTTTGTCATAATTTACCAGTGTATTTTTATGTATTTACCTTCTTTAACAAATAGTCGGTAGTAAGGCAAGTGGTTTCGGCCATCCCGTTTAAAGTAAAATAAATGTCATGATGGTTGTCTTTAAAATATCAATGTATATTTATTGAAATACATATTACAATATATTGTCCATCTAATACAAACATGATGTAACCATTTGACTTCAGGTCATCGCAATTGAACTAGTGATTAAAAAGCTTATCCTATATTGATAAATTGTCATTCAAGGCAAAGAAACAGATGGCCTGCATATTGATTCTACCTCTTGACTTAATTAACTGCTGTGTTATTCGAAACCTTTCAATTGACAGATCAAACACTAGAATTAGAGAGACACATCAATTGGTTTGGAAACAAATGCCGCTCAAGGAATTGACGTCGTTATCCTTGTCAATTTTGAATTACTGACATAATCATGGTAAACAATTTCTATGCCAATTCTAGAACCTATACTACACCAGTTAATACTCTTTGGTATATTTTCTTCCAGTGAAAGCTGGGTCTAGGGTTGCCAGGCCCAAAAATGAAAAAGCCGGACAAAAAGAAACAAAAATAATAATATCATCGTGAATCGCTCGCGGGCTCTTTGGCGGGGCAGGGTTAACCAAAAGCTTAGGCATTGTATGTGTTAAGAAGACCCTATCCGACCTGTGGAGGTATTGTTAAGTATTGAGATTCGATTCTATATATTTATACTTAGTATAAGTAATCGTTTTCACTTTGCAAGTAAAAAAGAATACTTACCCTGAAAAAAAATATAATACCAGGAAACTGGAATGGCAACACACCGTCCTTGGGTAACAAACATACTAAAGCATATAATGCTTATGTCACATTTTAATAATTTGCTAGATTTTGGAGTAATTGCGGCAATTTGGGCACGACAATAGTGAATTTAAAACTTCTTAATAATTAAATTTTACTTAAACTTAACTTACTACTATTTTCGTTTATAAATAAATATTTCATGTTTGTGATTTTATTTGGTGATGATACCTGCATATCCGTGAGAATGTTACGTACTTTAATAAAAAAAATATATAAAAAAGGGTTTTTTTAACATAGTTTGTATGGCAAACTTTATGGGAGGCCTAATCCCAAGGGCAAGCTGATACAAATGTTATCGATGTCGACGATTAAAAAAATAAAGTTGATTGTACAAATTCAATTAAGTGGATAATAAATAACAACATAAACTTAATGCATGGAAATAAGATTTTAATAAAATAATTATGCAACTTTGTATTATAAAATATTGTTAGTAAGTATAAAGGCTATTTGTATTTGTATATTTGGGCGGACGTCTGTCTGTCTGTAAACATTCGGACACGACCGGTCAAAAGTCGGACTTCTGGCAACTGTTGTTGGATCACGTGATTGCTCCGCGTCGACGTCATCGTTTGATAATATCAAACATTATGTTACATACAATGCATTTTTACACCTACTTGCTTCTTTATTGATGCAATTTTTAATTGGTAATTTTATAATAGTGAAATTCATGACGAGCCGCCGGGAGTGATTGGTCGAAAGAAAATTTTCTGGGGTCGGAATTCATGAGAGTTTTAATTTCTAATAATAATTTTTGCTTATAATCTATCTAAGATAAAAAGATTGCATATTATTAAAAATGTTTTAATTCACTTCATAATATAATAAATATTTCATAATAAATTGCAATTTCTTCAGCAGAAACATTCAAGTTGTCGGATGAATTTTCGGGTATAATCTCGTTACTTTCATGATTATATTAGTACAGGTATTTCACGTAGGTTTTATAAAACTTTACTATAAATATTAGGTAGGTACTACAAAATGATAAAAGTACCAACTCGATGTGAAAATGTTCTCGACAACTGCCCATCACTAGTCCCAGGGGGGCATCGTGGAAAGAGGATGCCTGGCGTAAGACGTTATTTATTATTTTACCACGTGACAAAATCAGTCACCGGTTTTTTTATCTCTTAGGGCCAAAACACACGCTACTTTTAGCATCGACGATCTGCGATTTCGTTCACTGCATTTTATCGCCGTATTAAAATCGCGTGTTTTAGAGATTCTATCGATGCTGCATTGCGATATCGCGACTTTCTGCGTTCGGATGCATTATCGGAATTACGCGCGAAAGTAAGACGTGAACTGGCTACCTATTGATGTAACCAATACCTACCGCCTTCGATGCGATTAATATTTTCGCTTTATCAATAAAGCAAGCAGAAGTGCAGCTTCGAATTCATGAAAAGGGTGTAGCTTCGTTAAAATGCAACACTGAGTCGTACTCCACAGATGCAAAATCGATGTGAGCCGCTGTATTGAGCTTAAAAAAAAAAGCGACTCAATCGCCGCGTTTGGCGTTTTTAGATAAAACTTTTTACGTGGGAGAGCGGCACGAATGGGCCAGCTCGAGCGGAGTGATGCCACGGCCTCACAGAAAACCGGCGTTAAACAACGCTTACGTTGTGTTTCGCTGAGTGAGTGAGATTACCGGAGGCCCAATCCCCTTTTAAAAGGTCGGCAACGCACTTGTGACTCCTATGGTGTTGCGGGTGTCCATGGGCGGCGGTAATCGCTTACCATCAGGCGATCCGTCTGCTATTCTATAAAAAAAAGCGGTATGGAATGTTTGTTCGCTGCATTCACTGCTAAAAACGGCTAAATCGCCGATCGAAGATCGCCGATACTAAAAGTAGCTTGTCTGCTGTGGCCCTTAAGGTACCTAAGGCCATTTAATAAAATCCAATATTGATTTATCCATTTGGGCTTTCAAGAATTCGGGCTGCTACTAATAAGATTTCCTAACAAGAAATTCTAATTATGCCTTAACCGATCATTCAACCCGGACCACAAACTCGGTCAGGTAGTACTTGAGATCTGAGTAGGTGGAATCTGAGTACTTATTGAAAGAACACTGTCCACTGTATCACACTGTAACAGGAATATCGGCGTAGATGCATGTTGATAGGTAATCTCGCAGCATTACAACAACGCTATAACTGGTCGGTGATCAATGACATCGTAATTATAATTAAAATAATATTATACTTATCATTATCGGTGACAGAATGTCTGGTGAGAGCAGGCTGTCTTAATTAATTAAACTTTTATATCAATATATATAATACTAACTGTTACCTGCGGTTTTACTCAGGCACCACTACATTTGCGTAATTTTATGGACCTTTTTTGTTGTTGGTACGGAAAATACTCATGGATCGTCCGTACCAACTAAAAACCGTACATGACTTTCGTTGCCTTAAAGTCATGGCCATGGGATTCATGACATTCACCACGATCATGACAGACTGTGATCCAGCGTTCGATGGGTCCCTTCAAAGGCCGAGGCTTGGCCCGAATCCCACCCAGAGCAAGCGTGCCGAACGCGAAAAAACGTAGGTACTGAGATTGTATCCTGTATCGTGGGAGCTTTTACAAATACAAATTCTCACATACGCATACGCCTAGACTCGGAATAACTACCTGTAGGTCACACTAATATTTGCTCCGTGTGGGGATCGCACTCACAACACGTAGAACAGAAGACGATCTCTCAGCCGCTATGCTAAACGTGTCGTCAAACTCCTCTATACCCAGCAGTGGGACACAAAAGAGGTTAACATTAAAAAAATACATCCCTGAACAAAACAATAACGATCAACAAACTTATTTTTTCAAAATTCCTAATACATATTAAATCTCAAATAGATTAGAACCATAGAAACGCGCCCTAAGGGTCAACTTATATAACCGTTGCTAAGCAACCCGCTATCACGTTGTAACGTTGATAAAGGGCAGACGGACAAAAGCTAATAAGTATTTCAATTGAGTTGACGTTCTAAAGAGTTCACGTTGTAACGAGCTGTTACTTTATCAATTATTTTGTAACCTTTTCAAAAACGACGTTGTAATGAAAACTGAGGCTGATTTTATTTTTTTTATAGGAATTTGAAATTTTATAGAAGTTCCTGCCTATTCTATTCAATTCAAATTATTTACTTCATACAAATCATCCATACTACATCAAATTACTTGGTTAATCACAATTAGTCTAGGCTCAAACGTGGCTGTGAACGTTGAAATTTTAGGTTCGATTCCCATGTCGAGCAATTATTGCTTTTGCTCGGGGGCTTGTAATTTTTTTTATGAAATTCTCATTAGGTTTTGTACTGTGATACCTAGTGAGTGTCTCGCCCGTTACTACACGGGACCTAAATAAATACCAGTGAACTGTGGGTGTACATAAGTACATCTCCGTTTATAACTTCGGGAAAAATCTTATAGGCGTGATGATATACGTAGAGAAATTGAAAGTTATTAAGTAAGTTAAAGCTTTAATCAATATAATGCAATTAATTCATTTATATAATGTGTAATGCCTATATTGCTAGCTTGACCACTATTGTAAAAGCAAAAAAAGTCGTCACGAATGACCGGTATGTACTTATAATATTAATTGTAAATATACCTATACTCCATTTACTATAGAATATGACAAATAATAGCAAGATATCAAAGTCAAAGTCAAAATTAAAAAAAAATTGACAAATCGTCAAAAGTTTTGAAAAGTCAAAACTAGTTGCACGATTCCAAAAAAGTGGGTCTTATGGAGAAGAACCTGCAAAAACTCCATAAGTAGACACTCTTTTTAAAAAAAAAATATTACAATATTAAGCTTTACTCTTTGTTCCAAATAGTTGCTGAGAATTACACAGTTTGACGTAGGTTTAGGTATTCATTAGCCAAAAAAATCATTATCGACAGTTATTGTAATATATAGCTTAAACTGTTGTATATTAGAGTTTAAATTTATTCGTAAATCTTAAATAGACTACATTCATTTGCATTTACAAAATAAATGTAATATAAATACCTAGTTGTCTAACGTTAAAATGTAATAAATCTGGAGTAGGTATAGGTAGGTAGGTACTTGCTATAATAAGTTATACATAAGAAGCAAGCTACGTTATGATTCGATTGGTCTAGGTATGATACTGTATAACTTCCTAATTAGAACACTGTGAAGTGTGAGGATTGTGCAAATATTGATGTAGACATTTTTATAAATATTGTGCCCACGGTCTTAGCTTTCATGTCCTGCTGATGGTGGCATAAGTGGCGTTGTTCCGGGTCGTTTTATTTCCTACTAGAAATGACAATTATACAATTCCTTCCTTACAATATGGTTGAGTCGAACCATGCCGATACCCACGTCATGCTCATGAACGGGTACTGTCTGTTGGGGCTAGTCAGATCTTACGTGCTACGGCGTTCCGTTCTTTCCGTTCTTTTTAATCCATTTCTTTTTTAAGATTAACACTATATTGAATAAAACTTACACATCAAACTGCATAATTGACATAAGTTCAAAATTATTAAGCCACCTGATCAAAAATACTGTTTCTTTGTTTTCCTATCCAGAGTTCCGAAACAATTTTATTTATTTTTTATATTTCTTCATTTCGGAGAAAACAAAATTTAAAAAACGCGTGGATTTTACGGCGGAAACTGAGAAACAAGCATTTTTGTCGATATAATAGTAAATCAACAATGAAATAGGTCATGTAAAGTTATGAATAATTATGATAAATGCAAAATTGACATAAGAAAAAATTTGGAGGGTCAGGAAAATGACGTCTTATCATCGTTTAGCCCTTTTAACCGTACAAATGACGTCATTTGGCACTTAGTTTACATCCGATTAGAATAGAATGAAATTCAAAGTCAAAAACAAATATTAAAATTATTGAATATCGGGAAAATAAAAAATATGGGTATCCTATTTTTCGATCTAGTTTCAAATAAAATTATAATAATACGGGTGTTAAAAAACTGAAATGTTGTCAATTCTCAGCAACTATTTAAAACAAAGTTGTAAAGCTTAACATTGTAATCATGTTTTTAAAGAGTATCTATGGAGTTTTTACCGGCTGTTCTCCATAAGACCCACTTTTTGGAAACGGGCAAGTTCTGACTTTCAAAAGTACGACGAAGTAAGATTTCAATAATAATTCGCCCCGACATTGGCACAGTAAGTACAGATTACAATTGTAAGGCTTCGCTAAAGAACTTGGTGCTTAATTTAATCTCATTAACGGTTATTTGGTTAGTATGTTCTCTAATAACTGTAGATATTTAAAAAGAAAATAAAAGGAAACATTTTATTACTTAGGACCTAATAAAACATAGGTACCGGCGCCGGGGTGGCACGAATTCGGGGTTGAAAGTAGTATTACACATAGGGGTTGATTTTCCCCATCTAGGGAGACCCCTCCCCTTACCCCCCGAGTCTGCGGAATGATTTTTTAAATACGCGAAACAGAACGTTTTTTTGTGATTTTGAACTAACATACCATCACGCATGTATTGCCCGAAGGGTTAGGCAGAAGTGTAATAATGTTCACCCACCGTTCGCCAGTATGTTTAGGTCCCTTGTAATAGGGGGCGAGCCTATTGCCATTAACCGGTCACAAATCCAGACTCCAAGCTGCTACTGAGAGTTTTATAGAAAAACCCAATAACACTTTGCTCGACCCAGGACCTCTAGCGTAGCAGTCGCGCTTGGGACCACTAGACTAACGAGGCAGTCATTGAGAATTAAATAGGCTTATTCAGTCTATCAAAATATTACCAAACCCGAAATGGATTGGTTAGGTTCAATAATAATGTTTCAAAACAACACGGCCAACCCCGACTTGCTCGTGGTACTTATCTAAGACTGTTTTTTATAGCGCCAAAAATATTGCAAACCATAATTGCTAATAGGTATGAAAACTTTTGGTCAGTATTATGTTAGTACAAATTTCAAATACGATTTACGTCATGGTACCATTGGGAAGCCCTTTCATCCCTCCCCTTCCAACTCTCCCCAAATAAACCCCAAATTCGTGATAATCGATTCAAATGCTTTAATGCTTTTTTTCTTTTTAACTTTATAAAATAGTTCAAGATCTAATGCCTGTAAAATATATGCTTCAATTAAAATATTAATATTCTAATTCCATAATGAATGACATAAAAAACAAATATCATAGGATCAATTAATACATCATAATTATATTGTGTCCAATTGAAATATAATTATGTCTAATCTATATAATACTAATATTATAGAGGTAATGTTTGTGAGGTTGTAAAGGGATCTACTGAACCGATTTTGAAAATTCTTTTTGTGTTGGATAGTCCATTTATCGAGGAAGGTTATAGGCTATATAACATCACGCTACGCCTCTTGGAAACGGAGCAGCGTGGGTGAAACCGCGAGCGTGCCGCTAGTTAATAATAATATTTTTTGTTCCAACGTCATACGTTTCCCCACCCGGATGGACAGCATTCAAGTTTTGGGAAGCCTGTTTGTGTTATTTTAAGGTTAAATTATTGCTATGAGTTTTCATAATATTCCACTTCTACGCGTCATCTACTACATCCGTCCACATCTACACGTCTATGTATGTATAAATAAAAATGATTGGGATACCTATTAATTATTCGTTGCTAAGCGCATTATTTGAGAGCGGCTGGAGCAGTCTGGCATTTTCGGAATAGCTTCTAATAGGTTCGTTTTTTTTCACGTAAAGTTAAATTAACGTAAGTTGTCAAAACCGTCTTCGATTTTTGACAAGAATGTTATACATTTTTGGCAATTATGTCTATCAAATCTGTCAGTCCTAGTGCTTTTAGTTGGAAGGGCATTCTGTTATTGGATATAACATACTATCCACGCCTGTATTCCCCGAAGGAATAATCAGAGGTGTACCATTGTACATTGTATACACAATTTGCCGCCATGTTTTAGTCACCTGTAATATGGGGCGAGTCTCTTGGCCGCCATCTTTATAGTGTTCATAGTGTACCTACTTACAGAAGCTAGAACGGAGTCGAATATATTGGTCCACGCGAGTGCCGTGGCGAGTGCTGTGAGTGCCAGCAGGGCGCCGCTGCCCGCACCGACCCACAGCCAGCGCGGGGTGCGCCTGCGCATCTTAATCGGTAGCGGCGTCACTCTGAAACAATACCAATTTAGATGTAACATTGATTTATTGTTATTGAGGTTTTCTATGAAATTCTCAGTAGCATCTCGGAGTTTGGAATCATTCCCGATTCATAATAAAATGAGGAATACAGGCGTGAGCGTGAGTATGTTATGTTTTTTAAATATCAATTTACAGAAATAAATATAATTTTCCATTCAAGCAGTACTTAGTATGCATTATTGTCCGATTAAAGCCAATGCAACCAGATAGCAGAAAGTATACCTACTTAATAAAATCAAATTACGATAATATTGATAATGTACACCGATCTTTAATATAGGTACATAAATATCAACCAACTTTTTTTTTAATTCGTGATAGGCATACGCTTGACCGCCAGTTCGCCTGATGTTAAGCGATACTGTGATCTACGATGGAGCACGCTTGCCTAGAAGAAACCGATTCACTCGTGATTTAAAGACACCCAGATTATATCTATCAGGGAAGACCCACTCGGGAAGTGCATTCGATATTTCAGCTGGATTCTGGACTACTGGATTAATTGGATAATTAAACAATGTTCTCCGTAGGGTTGGACACACCCACAGTTCGCAATAGAATCCAAATCCCAAACTCCGATCTGCTACTGAGAATTTCATAGAAAACCCCAATAACACTTTGCTTGTAATGGTAATTGAACCCAGGACATCTTGCGTAGCAGTCGCGCTCAGGACCACTAGGCTAATGAGGCAGTTATTGTATGGAATGCATAAGTGTGTTTCACATATTTAATATTTGGCCTACACACAGCATGCAACAATCTTATTTCATTAAAGTTGAAAGAAACATAAAACTATATTATTCGACGACACGTTTGGCGTAGCGGCTGAGCGATCGGCTTCTGCGCCACGGAAGGATTCGATCTCCCCGCAAATATTTCTATGACCTACAGGTAGTTCTTCCGGGTCTGGATGTTTATGTATGTGAGAATTTGTGTTTGTAAACGCACCCATGATACAAGAGAAAAGTGAAACCTAATAAACCACATGAACGTGCCACTGCTACAGACAAATATAAAATAATAATATTAATAATTCGTTTTTTTAAACGTTGCAACACTAGGATTTTGTCCTGTATTGTGGGTGCCTTTACAAATACAAATTATCACATACACAAACGCCCAGACCCGGAACAACTACCTGTAGATCATACAGACATTTGTTCCGTACGGGGATCGCACCCACAACACGTAGCGTAGACATCAATCGTGTCATTACTATAATTATAGTATTTTAAAAAATAATGTCAGGGCTACATACGTTCCAAGTAAATTCGGACATCCATTGCTCATTGTCATAGTTCAAGATCACAATTAAATCTTATGTCACATACAAAATAATTATAAAAAATAGATCCAAAATGTTCACTGTATAATTTTAAATACAATACATAAATATTTTCTTGTACATTAAGCCTTATTTCAAAAACTGTATTGAAATGTAATTTTGATATAATAAAACGAAACGACTTGTGTACCCTTCGAGAGCTCGTAATAAACTGACACACTTATCAAGAGCTTAATGATAATTTGATAACGATGTTGTGATCACAACATCGACAACATATTCATTAACTAATTAGCATTGTAATTAGTTTTTTTTGTCTGGTGAGATGTTCTACATATTTCCTTTATTCATTCTTTCAATCATATTTTTTACATTTTTATAAAAAATATAAATTAAATGTATTGAAATATGGTTGTAAAATATAAAAAATAGTAACCCCCGGTGGATTACTATTCTCTCGGGAGCAGGATCCAAGCTACCGGTGGTTAGGGCCCCAGAGAGAGCAACTTAACAATACGGGCCATGTCTAGGAGTGCTGTCTGTATCAAGCCCTTGATCCAGCCATCCAAAGAGAGCCTCCGTGGGTGTTGGTCCATCCAGGCTACTTAGATTATAAAATATAATCATATTTTTAGAGTAAATTCTAGTAATCATATAACATTTGTTAAAATTCTAATGAAATGAAAAAGAAATAATAAACATTTTGAAACATTAGCAAGTGTTTGAGTATGAACCTCGAAATGCCCTAAACAAATGTGAGCATAAGTCATTGTCATAGGGAAAGAGAGAAAGCAAAATATTTAGGGTGCGGGACGATGTTGTTGGAGGTTACACACGGTTTTTGGATAGCAAATAATACCATAGAATAGGCTAGATGGCTAGAAAATGTTTTTGATCCGGCAGTTAGATTATAAAAATATAATGTAGGTACACATATTTTTCCATTTGTCAACCAAAAAATGACGGCGATACAGTGCTTTCAGGTTTCGCGTGACGTCACGGTATCGTATAATATCTACGAAATAGTGACGTCACAACCTCCCACTCCGGAACTTTGATGCTCTTTATGTTTGTCAATTCTCATTATTTTGATAAAGCAATAAATACGTGTCCGATATTTTTGGATAATCTAACTGACGGACCGAATGTAATGATTTTTTTAATGCAGTCTTCTTCCCTATTAGTATGTTTACAAATTTTGATATTCTGTCTATCTTTCTAGCATTGTCCCACTACAGTGCTAAAGCTTCCTTCATCCTTTTCCACACATCTCTTCTAGTGAGGGCTAGTCCAGTAGGAGTCCTACTTATCCCTTTATCTTCGCGTAGATTTACCGCGCTGAGGACTAGCGTAAAATGTGACCCACTTGGTAGTTCTGTTAGCCCTTAGCTAATCAGACATGCAGCACATGTGCGGTCCAATCCTATATTTAATGATAAATGATGTTATTTTAGTAAAGGAAAAATTCAATCGCGGGCAGAATTCGAACCTGCGTCTCCTGGTTGGATACACCAGACGCTCTGACCTCTAGGCCAACGCAAACCCCACCCGCCGGGCGATTGATGTTTTCCTTAAATAAAACAACTTTATAATCGTAGCATGGAAAATGCGAAAAAATCACAAAAAGATTATAAATGATATTTATTCCTGCAAATAGAAACTATTGCAAATCATTATTTATAAATTTTCTTGACACTAAGTTTAATAGATTATTTTCGAAATATTTTTTATTTGACAAGGAGCGCCTTCATCCTCTCTCCTATTAAAAATATCTTTGCTGTGCCCGACAGGGTCCATAATTGATCCAATGTTTAACATACATACCAACTAATGTACACATTATGGAATGCAATAAAGTATTGAGTATTGAGTATTGAGTATTGAAGACCTCTGAGAAGAAACACCAAAACAAATTCAGGGTATATTGGTCTCTTTTAAAATCTTACCGTTATAGATATTAATTATTATGACTGCCTCATTAATCTAATGGTTCTGGACGCTACTGCTACGCTAGAAATTCGATCCCAAGGTCGAGCAAATGTGTTATGTGTGTCGAGTTCGGAGTTTGGGATTTGTGCCCAGTTATTGGCAATAGGCTCGCCCTCCTATTACATGAGACTTAAAGATACCGGCGAATTGTGGGTGTACATAAGTATAACTCTGCCTAACCTTCAGGGAATACAGGCGTAATGGTATGTTGTTATGTTATTTATTATTATGTGAGTGTTACAATATAGGGCAATGTGTGAGATGGCCTTTTGAAGAAAGAGCCACAGCAGTTTCGAGTTGACCCATCCCGATAGATGGCAAGCATATACAGTACGCGCGACATAAATTGGCCGGACTGAAGTTAGCTGTTAGTCAGTTTTTGGTTGCGCAGTACACAATTTTTAACGTAAACAATCCACTGCGCATTAAAACGGCGAACTTCACTCCGGCCAACTTATGCCGCGTGTACTGTACCAGTCACCGTGTAGCTCAACCATATTGTAGGTAGCTCAAGGAGTGTAGCTGCCATCCGTGCAAATATTCATAGAATAAAAAAAAATTGATTTGATTCGCGTTTAGTATCAACGTCATAACCACATCATTTGATATAACTTGTTTATATGCATTTTATCTTTACGTAATTATTAATCATCAATTTATACGAGAGATATGGACGAGACGCATGGCGTAGCGCTGAGCGATCTGTTTCTGCGCCACGTGCTGTGGGTTCGATCCCCACACGGAGCTAATATTTGTGTGATTTACAGGTAGTTGTTCCGGGTCTGGGCGTTTGTGTATGTGAGAATTTGTGTTTGTAAACGCACCCACGATACAGGAGAAAATCCTAGTGTGGGGCAACGCTTTTAAAAAAGAAATATTACGCACCTAATCAATTTTATTACAACGAATAAACATTGATATATAATTCGTGTTATCAATAATATTATCATACGATATCTGCTGTCAGATTACTCCGGCCAAATGTTTCCGTAATCAAACGTAAACGAAAAACGAGTAAGTATTAATACTGTTCTTGCACTTTTGGAGAAAATACGTATCAACAACAGTGAAAGAAGAAAAAAAACGCTTATTTTAACCAGGTTACAAAAAATAGAAAAACAATAAAAAATATAACATAACATAACAATCAACCCATTATACTGTCCCACTGCTGGGCACGGGTCTCCTCTCAGAATGAGAGGGATTAGGCTATAGTCCACCACGCTGGCCTAGTGCGGGTTGGCAGACTTCACACGCCATCGAGAAAATCTCTCAGGCATGCAGGTTTTATCACGATGTTTTCCTTCACCGTTTAAGCGCGTGATAATTAACTATTTAATACGCACATGACTTCGAAAAGTCATGTGCGTATTAAATAGTAATAGTAGTAGTAGTAAATAAAAAATATACTAAAATAAAAAAAAAACAAGTGGCTTGAATAAATAACAAATATAATAATAATGTGTGACCCACACGGCTAGTAAGCTTTCTTAAAAAAAATGTACGTGTCGCATGATGGGGCTAAATGAGTCTCCAAATCAGCATAGTGTCAGCATAGTGTGCTTTACGCTGGTTTACATATGGAGCCCTTGTGCTCTACGGATTTCAAAACGTCAGACAGAACAGTGGTAAAAATTAGGTATAATTCTCCCAAAAACTAATTGCAGTCGACTGTGAAGGTCTTCTTTACCTTGAGACACCTCTAAACTATCTAAAAGAAGAAAGAAAAATATTGCAACAAATGCTCAAAGAAGAACTCGTTTTTAGACAATTTAATTAACGTCAGTCAAAAATCAACATAGTGAATGCAAAAAAGCTTTAATTAATTGGATAAAACAACTAACTTACGAGGAAACAGAAGCACTCTTAAATTATATTTCACAAAATAATATTTATTTATTTATTTATAAATAAATAAATAATACTCTTAAATCATATTTCACAAAATAATGCATGCATATACCCACACATTCCTCTATGTCTACCTATGTATTACACACATACACACACCTAATAAATACTTAAAATCAGACTTAGGTAACATTGTTAATTAGCTTTTTTGTTATTTTTAGTTTTTAACTTCTATGTTAATTGTTTCTTAGTATCGCATGGAAGAGCGGAGTCTCCTAACGCAGGCATTACTTGCTTAAAGGTCCGGCGGAGCTTGAATTGCCCACAAAAACGTAATACCGAAATAAATCGTAATCCAGACAATATTCTATCAAATTATGGTATTATTCGGATTTGGATACCGTTAATAAGTTCCAACGGCACCATTTCGTCTGCTACTACTTCACTGGAAATAAAAGACCGTAAAATAGTTTCAAACTTGGTAAAGTTATCTAAAATTGCATTCGCTTACAATTATTTCCAGTGAAATATTATGGACAAAATGGTAGAGTAGGAACCTAAATTAACGGTATCGGAATCTGAATTATTATTCAAAAAATTCAAAAAATATGTTTGAATTACAATTTATTCCGGTATTACGTTTGTAAGAGAAATTCGGTCTGCCGGACTCTTAAAGGGAGGCTCCAATCACCAATGTTTGTAAAACCATAATTCTTAAAGAATTATACTATTTTGTATTTTTTTATGGGATAGGAGGGCAAACAAGCAGACGGATCGCCTGACAGTAAGCGATTACCGCCGCCCATGGACACCCGTACCACCAGAGTCACAAGTGCGTTGCCGACCATGGGAATTGGGCCTCCGGTAACCTCACTCACTCGACGAAACACAACGTAAGCGTTGTTTGACGCCGGTTTTATGTGAGGCAGTGGTATCACTCCGATCGAGCCGGCCCAATCGTGCCGAACCATGACTCTCTCACGTAAGTCCAAAAATCATATAATTTCTGCCGCTGTTGCACAGCACACTCATAATATTCGATAAACAAACTAAAAATTGTAGTGATGTCATCCCTAAATCTGTATTTCCATTATAATAAATACTAGAATCCAATCGCGGGCAGGATTCGAACCTGCGTCTTCTGGTTTGATATACCAGACGCTCTGACCTCTAAGCCACCGCGAACCCTACCCGCAAGATTGAAATTTTGCCTTCACATTCTGAATTTACGTGATAAGGTAACGTTCGAATCCTGCCCGCGATTGAATTTTTTCCTTTACTAAAATATAACTTAATAATCTTAGCATGGAAAATGCAAAAAAAATCACAAAAAGATAATACTAGAATCGTTCAAATTGTTATTTGAACGATTCTAAATTAATTCTAGTGTGTGACAATCCATACCATCACGCATGTATTTCCCGAAGGTTTAGGCAAAATTGTATGGATAAGTCCCGTATAATAGGGACAAACCTATTGCCATTAACCAGGCACATATGAGTCTTATGTATGAAAAAACATAATGTGTTTATAATCGCAACAATAATACAATAAAAAATCAAAACGTTTAAAGAAACCGTTTCCAGCAAAAATGATAAGTACTACCTATAATAATAACGGCGGTAGCCTAATGGCTAGGGCGTCGGACTTGCGATCCCGTGGTTGTAGGTTTCAACCCCACCCATTGCACTACAGACGTGAACCCACTCGTAACACAAGCATTTAGCTTAGCACGAGGGGTTAACAAGAATACTAGTAATGTGCAACCCATATTATTAGGAAGCTTTATTTAAAATATATATATATATACTCTCGTATTTTTATTCGTATTCGTTTCAAGAAAGGTACATACTACGATCATCAATAAAAATAACTCTACGCTATTCAGTTTTACGCTACGACGTCACCTTTTGTGCTACGTATTTGCTACGAAATAATGCTACGAACAATAATAATGCTACGAACAATAATAATGCTACGACCAATAATAATGCTACGAACAATAATAATGCTACGAACAATAATAATGCTACGAACAATAATATTGCTACGAACAATAATAATGCCACGAACAATAATAATGCCACGAACAATAATAATGCTACGAACAATAATAATGCTACGAACAATAACAATGCTACGAACAATAATAATGCTACGAACAATAATAATGCTACGACCAATAATAATGCTACGAACAATAATAATGCTACGAACAATAATAATGCTACGAACAATAATAAAAATGCTTGAGACAGCCAGCCGTCAATTTACGCTACAAGGCTTACGACACGTAAACGCTACGAAGCTCTTGCTCCGGTCACCAATAAATATAACGTACCATCACGCCAGTAATCACCGAAGGGTTAAGCAGAGTCGTACTAATGTACACCGACAGTTCGCCGGTATGTTTTGTCCAAGTAATAGGGCGAGCTTAACCGGGCACAAATCTCAAACTTTCTCGACCTTTTATTTTTATTTATTTTTTTAATAAATATGTATTTTTAATATTATTATTAAGTCATGTCTATAAATACTATACTATTAAAGTTTCGCACGTCTGACGTCATCATGTCGATGCCGGCTATAGCTGAAAATCAGCGCCGTGGCTCTGCCTCGTGCATGAGACACTGCATTACGCTGAGCGATGGCCGTTTTTGCGTGGGTGTGACGCACGTCTTCCATAGGCTCCATATTGTGGTTATTTTAACTTTCCGTGCATCATGTCGACGTAAATAAAATAAATTTTCTTTCTTCTTCTTTACCTGGGAATTGGACCCGGGATCTCTAGCCTAACAGTCCCCTTTAGGATCACTAGACTAATGAAGCAGTTGAAAAGTTAATTATTCTCATATTTCCGATACAAAATATTACAAATATCAATGTTATGATCTAGAAACCCTGACACGGTAACCCGAGCGGGCTTACATAAGGACTCGCTGACCGCAACCGCGATCGATAGCAGTCACGTAACACAGACTTACGTACAGGACACAGACTATGTGTATCTGTGTGCTATTATTATCTTCTCTAGGGACTGATCTTCAAGATTAAGCTGCAAACGTTTTAAGATAAGAAAAAGTAAAACCGCCTTCAAAAACATAAAAATAATGTTATGTGCGAAACAGTTTCGGAAGTCGGTGCCTTTGATTTGATCGGATCTTTGATGTGACGTGAACCCACTAGTAACACAAGCATTTAGCTTAGCACGAGGGGTTAACAAGAATACTTGTAATGTGCGACCCACATTGCAATAAAAAATGCTTCTGGTTCAAGAAACTCCGACGAAATTAATTATGACATGACATGACGAAGTATGCAGATACAGTACATCTTATTATTGAAATGAAACTAACAGTTGATTTAAATCCTATTATTCTATCACTACATAATATAAAACAAAGTCGCTGTCGCTGTCTGTCCGTCCCTATATATGCTTAAATCTTTAAAACTACGCAACGGATTTTGAAGCGGTATTTTTTAATAGATAGAGTAATTCAAGAGGAAGGTTTTAAGCTATTTGAAATTACGCTACGGCGCTTAGGAATGGCGCAACGCGGATGAAACAGCGGGCGGGCCACTAGTTAATAAATAAATGACTGCCTTGTTAATCTAGTGGTTGCACGCGCGACTATTACGCTAGAGGTCCTGATTTCGATACCCAGGTCGAGCAAAGTGTTATTGAATTTTTGGGATTTGTGCCCGGTTAATGGCAACAGGCTCGCCTCCTATTACATGAGCCTAAACATACGTATGTGCGTACATTAGTACGCTTCTGCCTAACACTAACCATAAAAAAAACTTACTTGAACACAAAGATAAACAGCCTCTGGTAGCGCGAGGGAGATGTTTAACAACTATCTATACTGCAACTGCAATACAAGTCTACAGCTTGTCGGGAAAGCTTCTGGTACGCGGCGTCCAAATGTTGGAATAACATTCCTCCACCGACTAGCCCTGCGAACAATAAAAATAAAATTAAGTAAATATCTAAGATTATAAAGTTATTTTTGTGAAGGAAAAATTCGACTGTAGGTAGGATTCGAACCTGCGTCTTCTGGTTTGATACACCAGACGCTATGACCAACTAAGCCACCGTGAGTTCCACCAGACAGTTCGAAATTTGCCTTCACATTCTGACTTTATTAAAGTAATTTACTCTAACAAATTAGATAAAATAATATTAATTACTAATATTGACAAATAGTTCTAAAACTATCCAATGTTTGGCACCAAGACAGCGCCGATGAACCTTTAGCGTGTACAAACAGGGTTGCAAATGAAACCACAGTTGTGCTGAACTAACTGGCATCGGGTAATTTGCTCTATTTATGTTGTACAAAAATTTACACTTATAGTTTCCTGTGTAACGAAACCATATCGCGATCTAATTCGATCTTAACGCCATCTAGTTGTGAAAAACGAAACATTTGGTTCGTTTGAACTATTATAATAAATTAATATTATGTTTTGGTCTTGAACATACCGCCCACCAAGGACATTACTGAAGGAATGTCCTTCTTATACTATACTTAAGCCTAAATTTTTGTTGTAACAATAAGTTTGACCTTGACATTTATAAAATTATCTTAAAAATTGAATTAATATTTGGACTAATAAAACATTTGAACTAAAAACATTTGAACTAAGAAAACATTTGACCTAAGAAAACATTTGAACTAAAACAACATTTGACCTAAGAACTTAGTACTATAAAACTTAAGTTGCACTAACATCTTGCACACTGCAGTATTACATAAATCCCTTCATTTGGGAGAACAAAGAAATATCTTAAAATAATGTGTCAATAAAACAGTGTAAAAATTAAAAACACTGAATAAATTAAATTCATTGTTCTGAAACTGGTAAAATACACAATTTAGATGTTGGTCTTCTGATCGTAGAAGACTTTGTGCGTAATGTGACAACACGAGTGATATTATCATCACCGGGGTGTTTGTCTACCACGCGACCTAACAACCAACGACTTGGAGGTAAATCGTCTTCTTTTATCAAAACTATGTCCCCAATTTTTGGTTCTGGAACTCGAGAAGACCATTTATATCGGTTCATCAAGTTTGACAAGTATTCCTGTGACCAGCGTCTCCAAAACGATTGCAACATCCTTTGAACTAATTGCCATCGTGCTAAGTAATTTACATTTGAACTTTCATAATTGTTATCTGGTACATTGACTATCGGTTCTCCGATTAGAAAATGTCCAGGTGTTAGAGGCAACGGTTCACCAGGATCACTAATATTAATAACACTCATTGGCCTAGAATTTAAACAAGCTTCCACTTGATTAAGAAGCGTAGCCAGTTCCTCATACGTGAGTGTGACTTCACCTATAACTCGCTTCAAGTGGAATTTAGTGGACTTAACTGCAGCTTCCCAAAGTCCGCCGAAATTGGGGCTATGTGGGGGAATGAAGTGCCATTCAGTACCAGTTGCTTCTAACTGTTCTGCAATGGATGACTGTATAGACGCCAAGTGTTCTAATTCTCTAGAAGCACCCACAAAAGTAGTGCCATTGTCGCTCCACACCTTAGCACAGTGACCTCTCCTTGACACAAAACGTCTGAAGGCGGCTAAAAAAGCCAGAGTGCTCATATCGCTTACAACCTCCAAATGTATAGCTCGCGTGGACATACATATAAATAAACATATGTAGCCCTTGTACGAACGGTGTCCGCGACCCTTCGTTGTCCTAATGTTTATTGGTCCAGCATAGTCCACACCGCTGTGTAGGAATGGTCTAGCTGGAGAACACCTAACAAATGGCAGAGAACCCATCATTTGATTCTTAACGCTAGCTCTTTGTCTGACACATATTACACATTTGCGAACATGGCGTTTGACCAGACCTCTTACTCCTATAACCCAATAGGCTGTCCTCAAATAATTTAACATCAACTGAGGACCTCCGTGTAGAGTTGCATCGTGTGCATTCGCCACAATAAGGTAAGTCAGGTGACTAGAGTTGGGAAGCACTATCGGATGTTTTGTTTGTTCATCTAACTCTGCTTTCTCTAGTCTACCTCTAACTCTAATTATGCCCTTCGCGTCAAGATAGGGACAGAGTGATCTTAATTTGCTTGATTTTGACTGTAAATAGCCTTTGTCCTGTAATTGTATATATTCTGTTGTAAATATATCCATTTGAGTTTTCCTTATACAAGATTCTAGTGCTGCATCTAATTCTAACTTTTTTAAGTGTCCTGTACATCTTGTATTTGTTTGTAAGAATCTTCGACAGAATGCAATCACTCTAAGTAGCCTTTGTAGTTTAGAAAATCGTTCAAATATTGAACAATCTGGGACTACAGCTACGTGTATCTTCAATGACTCTTCTAAGTCGGTTTTTAAATTACTTGGACTTTCATACTTGATTGTTTTCTCCTTGAGAAATGGTGGTCCATAAAACCATAAATCATTATCTATAAAAGAACTTGGCAATACTCCCCTAGAGGCACAGTCTGCCGGGTTACATCTCGTGGAAACGTGAAACCACTGAGATGATTTTGTTGTGGTCAAGATTTCCGATGTTCGATTGGCCACAAATGTCTTCCATCTACTTGGGTGGCTGTTAATCCAAGCCAACACCACAGTAGAGTCGGTCCATGCTCTGCTTTTGTCCATAGGTATCTTCAAGACCTCAGCTGTATCCGCTAGAAGTTGTGACAGTAGCACTGCCGCACACAACTCCAATCTCGGAATACTAATTTGCTTTACCGGTGCTACTCTGGTCTTTGCCACTAACAATGACACGTGAACCTTGGAATTTAAGTCAGTGATTCTTAAGTAAATCACAGCGGAGTAGGCTGTTTTAGAAGCATCACTGAAACCATGAAGCTCGAGATCCTCGTTCGACCTTGTTCCAAGCCAACGTGGTATCCTCACCCTGGTAAGTAATACAAGTTCCTCACGATATGTACTCCACTCTTTGACTAATTCAGTATTTAGCTCCTCATCCCAGCTAACCCCTGCAAGCCATAACTTTTGAATGAACATCTTTGCTATAACCACACTAGGTGCTAACCATCCTAATGGGTCAAATAGTCGACCAATATCTGATATTATGGTTCTTTTAGTTACAGGTGCAGTCGTCGGCGGAGGGAGATTCACCGAGTACTGGAAGGTGTCATCGTTGCGGTTCCAGGTAAGTCCTAGGATTTTAATTGTACTATCTAGTTTAATTTCTAATTCACTTTCATCTTTGTGAATTGTTTTGTCCTTTTCATGTTTGTTCTTAATCATGTTGTCCTTTTTTTGATCTAGTTGGCCTATGTCTATGTACTCTATTTTCTTTATTTGTTCTAATATATCTCTACTGTTACTATTCCACTTTTGGAGTATAAAACCGCATTTTCCTAATAATCCTGTCATATGTTTATATATCTCCATACCTTGATCTACGTTGTTACATCCTGTCATCAAATCGTCCATGTAGAAACAGTTTAAGACGTTATCAGCAGCGAGTGGATAATTTTTGCCTTCATCGTATGCAACTTGATGTAAGGTTCTGACTGCTTGGAAAGGTGCGGATGCTGTTCCAAATGTCACTGTCATAAGCTCGTAATCTTTGATTTCATCCACAGGATTGTTTCGCCATAGTATGCGTTGGTACATCGTATCTTCGTCCGCAACTCTAACTTGTCGGTACATTTTAACAATGTCCGCTACAATACCTATGTAATGTACTCTCCATCTTAGAACAGTGTGTCGTAAATCAGCCTGCAATGTCGGTCCAATCATCAGCGTATCATTAAGTGACACTCCCTTGCTGTTCTTTTCAGATGCATTAAAAACAACACGAACCTTTGTAGTGGTTCTGTCTTCTTTTATGACGGCGTGATGTGGTAAGTAAACAGCTTCATTCTTTTTATCATCATATTCTTTTACTGGCCTCATATGTCCTAATTGTAAATATTCATTGATTACTTCTGTATATTTTGCTTTTAAATCTGTATTCTTGTTTAATCTTTTTTCTAATGATTTAAATCTTGTTTCAGCTATAGCACGTGAATTGCCAGCCTTACAAGGAGGATCTTCGTCACGGAAAGGTAACTTTACTATGTACCTACCGCTCTTGTCTCTCTTCGTAGTAGTACTATAGAACTCTTCGCATTTTTTCTCTTCTGGTGTAAGTATTTTCTTTGAATTAATTTGTTCTTCGATTTCCCAAAATTTCTTTAGGATATCATCATCTCTTACTTGTGCGTGCATCACGCTGAAATTATTAAATACATTATTACACTTTTCATTAGTTACAGGATCTGATGCACCTGACAGAATCCACCCTAAGGTAGTGCTCTGTGCAATCAGAGAACCAGAAGGACTCCTAAGAATACCTTCCCTAATGATAGCGCCGTAAACATCTGCACCCAATAGAATATCTATTTTATTAGGTGTGTTAAATTCCGGATCTGCCAGACGCAGACCGTTGATACTTATCCAATCAAAGTTAACTTTATTCAAGCTTCGCTCTGGTAAGTATGAGGTTATCTTACTTAATACGTAGGCATTAAGTTGTAGTTTAAAATCTTTATATACACATGATCGTATCATGAGTTGTACCATGTACCTTGCCATGGTTGACTTATCTTCTCCCAGCCCTGAAATAACTCCTTGAATAGGTATTTTTTTCAGGTTAAGAAATTGAACTGTGGCTTCTGTAATGAAACATGCCTGTGAACCTTGATCAATTAAGGCTCTGATGGTCTGATATTCACCTACTTTTGACTCGGCTTTTATTAGTGCTGTTGCTAATAAAACCTGTCTGAACTTGGGAATTCTACCTGTAGATAAGCACGATACCACTGGAGCAGCACTAGCAGAAGAGCTAGTACTATCTGTAGCAGGCTTTGTTGGTGAGTCTTGGCCTTTATTCTCAAACTCACTTTTAAGATGGAGTAAAGAATGATGGCGCTTTTGGCAAACTCTACAGGTGGTGAGTTTTTTACAATGATATACAGCGTGATTACTACCTAAACAGTTAAAACAAATCTTATTTTTTGCTACAAAATCACGTCTGCTACCTATAGGTTGTGCAGCGAATTTTTTGCAAAAGCAAAGTTTGTGAGCTTCTGAGCAGTATTCACAACGTATGCTAGATGAACTAGTTGCTAACATTGCTTTTGGAGAATAAGCATGTGAACCTTTATTGATCTCATAAGCTGAACCCTTTCTTGGATCCAGGCATTCTAAAGCGCGGAATCGATTTTCGATAAAAACCTTGAACTGAGTGAATGTAGGCAGATCGCTGTTGGAATCATTGCTGATGCTCAGCTCCCATTGTTTACGCGTATCAGGATCTAGCTTGAATGTCACTATGTGTAAAACAATGACATCCCATGTAGTCACATTGATCTGTAAATTAGATAAAGCGTTTAAACAATCGCTGGTAGTATCTAGCAATTCTTTTAGCGATGTACCAGATTCCATATGAAGACGTTTTTGACCAAATAATCTATTTAAAATACAATTGGTAAGGTACCTCTTATTGCTGTATCTCTTCACTAACTGAGCCCAGCATTGCGTGTAATTGGCATCAGTAATCGGAGTGTGCCTTATCAGTTGTTCCGGTTCACCGATCAGATGACCTTTTAAATAATGCAGCTTTTGCACATTATCTAAGGAATCATTTTTATGTACTAGTGATGTGAAAAGATCATGGAACGTTGTCCACTCTGCATACTTGCCTGAAAACTTCGGAATTTCTATTTTAGGCAATTTGACATGAGATGTCTTGGATGAACTTGCAGATGAACCAACTCCCTGTTGTATTGACACCTTTGGAACATTCAGTTTGTTTAACATAGTTTTAATTAAACATTTATACATAATATAATTATCTTCTGTAGTGTCATAAATATCTACTACAGTTTGACCTATTTCCTCTAATTTGTAACCTTGATAAAGTTTGTTCTTTGTATCTTTGAATAAACCCCAATCCTTTTCTAAAACTTCTTGTCGGGTTTCTAAATATTCTAAGGTCAATCTATCCTTAGGACTCTTTTTAAAATTAATTAATCCTTTATTGATGACACTGTGAAGGTCTTTTAAAACATTAATTAAACCTTCCATCGTTAATTATTGCAATTATAAAAAACGACAAAAAATAAGAAGTTAAATTAACAATGAAAATATAATATAAAAATTTCTAAGTGTAAAATTATTCTGAAAATTTTACAAGTGTTTTGGAAACTGCACTTTGGTGAAAATCGGGCATAGGTTCCCCGTTCCCCCGTTTTTCGTAAATTATTCTAAGTCCCTAATTAACTACACTAAACTAATACAAATTTTCTAAGTTAAAATTACTAACATGAAAATTATAACAAAGTCCAAATGTATCAGAAATTCTTCTATGTTAAACAGGTGGAATTAATAAAGCTCAAAATTGTTTGAATTTTTTCACATAAATAAAAGTCAATGTACTCACAATTCACACTTAACCAACTTAACTTGATGGTGGAACTCTTGAACTGTGTGCCGCCTTCTCCGACGTCACGTTGAACTGCTGACCGTGTTGCCGCCTTCTCCGGTTTCACGTTGAACTGGTTGAACTGCCTCCGCCGCCCGCCGTCGCTCGCTGCCGCGCCGCGTCGTGTGCACTCTTATTGCAGCGATCCACTGCGAGTAGCACGTAGAGGAAAGTGGACCAGCTTGGGACCACTTATCAAAAAGAAAGCCAAATTTCCCCGATCCGCTCGAATGACCAATGTTTGGCACCAAGACAGCGCCGATGAACCTTTAGCGTGTACAAACAGGGTTGCAAATGAAACCACAGTTGTGCTGAACTAACTGGCATCGGGTAATTTGCTCTATTTATGTTGTACAAAAATTTACACTTATAGTTTCCTGTGTAACGAAACCATATCGCGATCTAATTCGATCTTAACGCCATCTAGTTGTGAAAAACGAAACATTTGGTTCGTTTGAACTATTATAATAAATTAATATTATGTTTTGGTCTTGAACACTTATTGACCGATTACTTTTGTGACGTCATGAAAATGTTTAACCAGATACAATCCCCGTCCGACCCGTGAAGTTATTGTTAGGTTAGGTTAGGTTCTATTTATAACTATTTTATTTTTACTTTACAAGAAAAAAAATCCCGAAGAAAAAATTATTACACGAGGAAACTGAAATTGCATTAAGTAGGTAATTATGGTGGCAGTGACAGCCACCGTCTCTGGTTGCCAAATACTGAGGCATAGGATGTTTATTTTTTTAATTTGCTAGAATTTGGGGTCAATGCGGCAATTTGACAAAAAATTCGGCAAAAACAAATCTATATCATTTACCAGTAAAATGTGTTAGGTACATAATGGTGTTACAAGTGGTAGTAGAGACACACATCTTTGTCATATTATTGACATGCAAATAGTACATGAGTCATAATAGGTATGTCATTGTTTATATAATAATTATAATAAAATTGACATACATTACATAATTCGTTACAACACACAATTATCATTTATGATTACAATAATTTATTTCATTTACTGTATAAAAACGTTTATTTATAAGCCAGACCTTTAATTTTTTTAGAAATAAAGTGGTTTGGTGTTCCTTCAAGTTGCTTGGAATCGCATTATAAATCGCAATGTAAATGCTTATACATTTAAATTGAATGCTCGACAAGTTGTGACGTCAAGACTTAGGTTTTATGAGAAAATATTATTTCAATAACGAAGAAACGTCAAATAATATTTGAAAGTAGCATTAATGCAACACGAACATAGAGTTGATCGTCTGGTATAAACTCTCGTGGTAGAAAAACCTGTGATACGTCAGCTGGACCTGTAGACAGGTGTCAACATACCGTTCAAAGCTACTAACGTTAGTTTCTCCATTCTACTTGTTATTGGCTGAATTGTCGTCTTCGGCAAACATGTCATTAAAAAAAAAAAACAAACAAAATGTATGGACATTGACATTTAAGAACCCTCAATTTGTCGAAAGTTTACGTCACTCATTTATCGATGCGAACGGTAGATTGACACATGTCTACAGGTGCTGAACAACTAACACGCTGACAGAATAATAGTGACACAATGGAATCAATTTAAACATGGCACGAAAAAATTACCCTCTCAAGTTTCGTGCAGGCGGATAAAAGCGACATTCAACAGTTTTATGGAACTCCAACGTGTTTTCCCTATTAATGTGAAACCTCACAAGAGTCACCCACAAACTCTCAGAGACGGAACTTTTTTATTTGCCAAAATTTTTTACATCACGAGCTAGCAATCGAGGGTGGTACGATACAAATCTTTTGTTGATTTACACGAATTTTTTTATAGATTGAACTTTACTGGGTTTCCGAATTACACAATTGACTGTAAATAGCTGCTTTGACGTGAAACTTTCTAAGATGACGTATCTAACATACTATCACGCCTCTATTCCTCGAAGGGATAGGCAGAAGTGCACATGCACAGTTCGCCGGTAATGTTAAGAGGGCGAGCCATTGACCGGGCAAAAATCCAAACTCCGAGCTATTTCTACAAACCTGAGAAATTCAAAGAACAAACCAGATAACACTTTGCTCGACTTACACTTTGCTCGACTTATCGATCTCAGGACCTGCAACGTAGCAGTCGCACTTAAAACCACTAGACTAATGAGGGTATTATAATCAGACATACCTAATTCGCGTCTACACAAAAACATCGATAAGAAACTGATTGCATTATGATTTATTAGAAGATATAACTATGAAACTCTGTTTATGATATACTTACGTGTACTAATATTAATTTACTATTTGCATAAAATATTTCAGTAATACAATTTTACGATAACGGTAGAAATTGGGTCTAACGTTATACACGGTAATAGGTAACATTCATGATACCCAACTATTTTCGTTCTTATTCACCACGTTTCGGATCCTTTACAGCATTTATCAGTCTACCCGTGACCATGCCGTAAAGGATCCGAAACGTCGGCAATCAAATAATATTAATATAACGCGATAAAATCCGTAACAAGTAGTTTTATTTCAATGTATTATTCGCGTATGTGTCAGAAACCAGTATACAAAACGTTATTTTATTTTTAATAAGCATACGGCCCGCCTGATGTTATTTGTTAACCGGTTACCGTAGCCTATGAACGCTTGCAACACTTGGTATCACTCGCACGTTGTCGACCCTATAAATTAAGGAGGAATAATTGGGCTGGCAGCATAGGAGACAATCTGTCATGCATGACAGCAGTGGTAACAAAACACCACCGGTCCCGCACACTGCCAACACAACGCTTCCTCGCGGAGCTCTGTCGACCTTACTCACCATTAGGAACACAACATACATAGCGCGGACCACCCAAATAACTTAGCTATTTGGGTACGATTTTCTGCAAGGTGTAGGTACTTCCCCAGTAGGGCAGCTCCAATTGTGAGTGGAATTGTTCAATTCCACCATGCCCTACCTCTCTTAAAATGTTAAAAAACCCCGTGCGATCCAAAATGGGAATTTAGGTCAATCACATCACCAAATAAAATAAGAAACATTAAATATTCAATATTTCTTCATTTAAAATCTTAAAATGTTATACATTAGAAAACGTATTAATGAAGATTAAAATTTACGACAGTCGTGCCCAAATTGCACGATTACCGCAAAATCTAGCAAATTTTTAAAATTTTTATAGCACCACCATAGACTAATGTTTGGCACCAAGGAAAGTTGTCTCGGCCACTGTAAGTATTGCCACTTCAGGTTTTATAAAAAAAATATAAATAGAGAAATTATAATTATAAATAGAACCGGATCTCGATACCTAGCAATACCTTCAGGGTTTTCTTAACATATTGTAAGTAAGTAAAGTCTTGTCTTTCTGGTCTAAGTAGGTTACGACCCAATGCTGTCAGACACGCCAATTCACGAGGATTATCTAATCTGTTTGTAATTAATCTGCAAATCCCGCCCAATTAATCGATATTTGTTATAATTATCTCGTTGCCATACTGAAAAGATTGCCCGAATGTGGTAAATGATAAATAAGTTTTTTTTATGGGTTAAATACGAGCAGATGGATTGCCTGATTGTAAGTGATAACCGTCGCCCATGGACCCCCGCAACACCAGAGGAGTTACAAGTGCGTTGCTGGCGTTTTAAAAGGGGATTGGGCCACCGGTAACCTCACTCACTCGACGAAACGCAGGTTTTCTGTGAGGCCGTGGTATCACTCCGGTCGGGCAGGTCCATTCGTGCCGAAGCATGGGTCTGTGGCGTTCGCTCCCTGACGACCGTTAATTTAAATCCAACACCTACGTTCGCTTTTGTTTGTGCTGTACTTCTTTTCTAGACTTTCATGCCTGTATTCGCTTTCCTATCAGTTCTTAACCTATGTACTTTCTCTTCTGTGCTTTGTGACAATATAAATGTAACTTTGTGTTGTATTATCTCGTTTTCTTTGTCACTGCTTAACTTGCCTGCTAGTAACGGAACAAGACAATTCTACAGGTCTTCCACGTGTGGTCTACTTTAAAAAAAAAAACCTCAGAAACAAACTCAGAGAGTCGTGGTCTCTTTTAAAGTCCAGACAATAGTAGTGGTATTACAACTATATATAACATTATATGTGAGTGTTACGATGTAGGGCAATATCTGAACAGGCCTTTTAACGAAAGAGCCTTAGCAGCCTTGAGTTGACCTGTCCTGACTGGCGGCACGCATACAACAGTCATCGTGTAGCTCAACCATCATTAAGGGAGCTCAACGACCCGTCGCACGACGATACCAGATCAGCAAGACATTTGCGTAGGCCATGTAAAATACTCAAGACCGTCAGAAAAAAATTTAATATAAATCCTGTGTTTAAACTAGCCTACACAGTACTCACATTTACATTTATTACAACCTTATATTAATACTGCTACACTAGAGGTCCTGGGTTCGATCCCCAGGTCGAGCACAGTGTTATTGGGATTTTCTATGAAATTCTCAAGTAGCAGCTCGGAGTCTGGATTTGTGCCCGGTTAATGGCTATAGGCTCGCCCCCTATAACATGAGACCTAAACATACCGGCGAACTGTGGGTGTACATTAAGTACGCCTCTGCCTAACCCTTCGGGGAATACAGGCGTGATGGTATGTTATGTCTTATATTAATAAAATCAAAATAAAATTAATAAAATGCTGATAACATTTGAAAATTAAAGCATGTCAAAAGTTGTAAATGTCAACTGAATGTTATAATTGTCAGCTATTTATATATAATGTCAGCTAAGTAATAAACAATGTCAAATAAAATAATAGATTAAGATTCAAAGTCAAATACCTAATACTACTACTCTTACCGAATAATATGTTATTGACGTATCAATAACATAATATACGGGATATTTGGTGCATCGTTTGCCAAAAGGTCATTTGCTATCTCTTCAGGCCCCATAACTCGTTCCTTGTTACATCGGTTTTTACATTAACCAACTTAGACAGGGTTTATGCATTATTTACTTGAAAAAGTTTGAGAAATTATTTTATATACCTCCATCTTTATAGATGATGTTTATGCCATTGTCCTTTTTGTATTTTGCACACCGTTGGAAAGGGGACAAACTAGAGAACATTTTAAAAGAATTCGAAAATCGCGATCGCTTTTAGTTTTTTTTAGTGTCGCGTTATAAGTGTATTTTTTCTTTTTCCAAAACCTTTGTGAATTATTAAAAAAGGATTAGATTTTATTAGCAAGTAATTTTGGATTTCATAGAACCATACAAGAGTAAATATAATAACTTTTTTTAAATTGAAGCTTAAATGCAGAGTTCTGGTATTTTTCTAAATAAAAATTAAAAAGTTATAATAAAGAAACTAGTGTAACAAGGAACGAGTTATTGGGCCTGAAGAGATAGCAAATGACCTCTCTTTTCGGCCAGTCCCATTTGGCAAACAATGCACCAAACACCCTGTATAATCATCAACTCATATATTGTCCCACTGCTGTGCGCGGGTCTCGTGATTAGGCATGGAAATGATTTCTACTTTTCATTCATTCGTGTTCATTTATTGAAATTATGATTATTTTTACCGCAATTTCACATGCGAAATTTCGCAGCCTGCTACTTTAAGTCCCCAATGAATTTTCATTCAAAACCATTTAAATACACTTGCTATTTTGCTACATCCAATGAAATCGTGAACAAAATACGATTGAACTGTGATTTTGAGCAGGCTGGCGCGAAAAACGTGACGTGTGACGTATGAAAAATTATTTCATGTAATTTTTCACATGCTATCTGTGAAATGTTCCATGTCTACTGATGATTAGGAATTAAGCTATAGTTCACCACGCTGGCCGAATGCTGGTTAGCAGATGTCACACACCGTGCAGATGTCCTTACAATGTTTTACTTCACGAGTATGTACAGTATGTATGCACATCGTAACCACAAACTGTCAAATTTCCCCAATGAAACTGAAACTTTATTATTTGGAGATTAAAATGAAAATCGATTACGTATGTCCAATTGTCCACCCATTATGTAATACTTAAGACGTAAGTACATACTATGTTTGTTATATTTATAGAGTACTTGAGCCACGCGCCGCAAAATGCGCTTCTCATTGACCTTGACAGACAGACAAACATGTGTAGCACTGATTCATTATAATGTTTAATGATTCACGATCATCATTCTTGTATACAAACATGAGAGCAAACGAGTGACTGCTTATATCTCACGAAATTATATATTTAAAAAAAATTGAACAATCGTGAAGAACTATACGCTTAGGTAAGTATTTTAAAATTATATCAATAAAAAGTGAAGCTTAATATACCATCATGCTTGCATCCCTCGAAGGGTTAGGCAGAGGTGTACTAATGTACACCCATAGTTCGCCGGTATGTTAAGGTCCCATGAAATAGTAGGTGAGCTTATTTATTGCCATTCACCGGGCACAAATCAGAGGTGCTAGGTACTGAGAATTTCATAGAAAAACCTAATAATACTTTGCTTGACCTAGGAATTGAACCCAGTTCCAATGAAAACCTAGACTAATGAGGCAGTCAATAAAACAGTGAAATAAAATTAATAACAATAAATTAAAATTGAACATAACATACCATCAAGACAAATTTAGATTTGGCGGGTAAGACTCGCGGTGGTTTAGAGATCAGAGCGTCTGGTGTATTTAACCAGAAGACTCAGGTTCGAATCCTGCCCGCGATTGAATTTTTCCTTCACTAAAAAACACTTTATAATCTTAGCATGAATAATGCAAAAAAATCACAAAAAGATATAAAATATATTAGATTTTAATTAAAAACCTAATCTTTTCAATTTCGTTATCAGCTTGGGCTAATTTATATGTTATATTAATATAACGAGCCAGACAGCATTTATTATCTTGACTAGATAGCAGAAAATAAGTAATAATTATAAGTACCTAAATATAAATATATTCCTAATTATACCTACTTACCTAGTTTTCGAAACATTAAACTATACCTATTGCCTCTTTAGTCTAGTGGTCCCAAGCGCGACTGCTACGCTAGAGGTCCTGGGTTCGATCACAAGGTCGAGCAGTGTTATTGAGTATTCTATGTAATTCTCAGTAGCAGCTCGGAGTCCATATTTGTGCCCGGTTAATGGCTATAGGCTCACCTTATAACATGGGACCTAAACATACCAGGTGAACTGTGGGTGTACATTAAGTACGCCTCTGCCTAATTCGGGGAATACAGGCGTGATGGTATGTTATGTTAAACTATGTATGTACATCAAATCTTTAAAATGTTTATTCTTATAGGTACCATTAGTCATCCATTCGATATATTTTAGTTGGCCGTTTAAAAATAAAGTAAGTACCTATCTATTTTCATAAACAATGCGCGTGAGACACAAATGCGACTGTACTTTACTATAAATATACTATTAAAAACTATAATAATATTATAGTATAGTTATTATTATGAACACAGCTACACAATAAGAACATAAAATCCTTACTTCCTTATTTTTTAATAAAGGAAAAAATTCAATCGCGGGCAGGATTCGAACCTGCGTCTCCTGGTTGGATACACCGGTGGCTTAGAGGTCAGAGCGTCTAGTGTATCCAACTAGGAGACGAAGGTTCGAATCCTGCCCGCGATTGAATTTTTTCCTTTACTAAAAAATAACTTTATAATCTTAGCATAGAAAATGCAAAAAAAAAAACATCACAAATAGATCCTTACTTCCTTACTAATAACATAAACGTGAAAGTTTGTATGTATGGATGTTTGTTACTCTTTCACACCAGAACGGCTAAATGGTTCTGAATTCGGCACACAGATTATAGCCGGAAATAACACATAGGCTACTTTTATCCAGGTCTGACACAATCCTAGAAGTCTACGCAGACAAAGTCGCGGGCAAAAGCTAGTACTGAATAAATATATTATCTACATATTTTTTTATTATTTGCTTGCGGCTGCGACCGCAGTCGGTCCATTCTGATCGCCATAATATACAATATTTATATATATATAAAAGGAAAACCTGACTGACTGACTGACGTATCAACGCACAGCCGAAACTATAGGAGCTAGATCCCTGACAGTTTGCATGCTGGTTCCTTTTGCACTGTAAACGAGCACTAAGAAAGGATTTTTGGAAATTCTACCCCTAAGGTGGTGAAAAGAGGGTGAAAGTTTGTATGATAGTCCACACACGTTTGACATATTGACATTTGACGTATTGTTAGACATCGAGACCTACGTATATTTAAATAATATTTTTTTATAACATGTGGAAACTGAAATGGCAATACTTACGGTGGCAGCGACACCGTCCCTGGATGCCAAATTTATTAAGGCGTATGATGGTTTTATAACACTTAAAAAATTTGCTAGATTTTGGGGTAATTATGGCAACTTGGGTACGACGTTCTTGAATTTTAAACTTCATTATTAAGTTTATCTTCATGAAATTGTTTTTTATTTTATTTTTTTATGTAATTGGGATAGCAATATACCCCTTTCGGATCGGACTGGATTTTTTAACATAGTGTATATTCAGTAAAAATTCAAACATTCACATTTTCGCTAAAATATTGTACAGAATAAAATTGATTTATGCATCTAAGCGACAAAAGCGCAACATCTAAGATGTATATATTAACTATGCCATTTACTTATCATGTGAATTAAGATAAGTTTAAGATACAAAAATATAGTCGAACGATAGTTTACCACCTCTAAATCCTATAAATATCTATAATAATTAATAGCTATCCTATAAATTTATTTATTAATGCATCTAAACGAGACACATAGTTGGTATAATTAAGATAATATCATCCATCCATATGATCAAAATGCCAATTCATTATATGTTTATTTAAATTTAAAACAAACTTACAAATAATATAAAACTAAAATATAATCGAACGATAATTAAATTCATCCTAATCGCCACATCTTTTAAATACTGAACTGAAAACTATAAAATAAAGAACTTATTAGCTACTTCCGATTGTTTTACGATACTTACTCGTTAAAAAAATCGCGACCATAAATTATTTAACTACCTACATCACATTCATGTTATCGCAGATAAGTAAGTGTTATTTAAAACGATTCATTTAATGTCGACCGCACGTTTGGTGTAGATAGCGGTTATGGTGGTCATCTCTCCATGCGTTGCGCCACGTGTCGTGGCCTTGATCCCCACCCGAGACAAGTATTTGTGTTCCACGGATATTTTTTGTGAATTTGGATGTACTTTGTGTCTGTCTCCCGCGACATTTGTTCCCCAATAGGTACGGAAGCCGTCGGAAAAACCATGCAAAGAATCCAAACGGTGTCTTTTTATACTGTTTTTTTCTGAGATAAGAAATACCACTGCTGGATAGCAGGATATATTGGCAAAAGGTATTACTTGTCAAGAGTACTAGTAATCCTACCATTCTGCAATATATTTATTTATTCAATTGTGTGCTGAATGTTTGCGTAGACGTGGTCAAATTGCACCTCGCTAAAACCTAAATTAATAATCACCATCATTCCCCATGATGTTGCTAGTTGCGGCTGATTTAGTAAATTAAATAAATCAACAGTTATTAAAAAGTATTATCTAGATAATTATTCGCATACAATCCACTTTCACTTGAAAATATAATGTTTAATGACAGTAAAGTAGATGACTAAAAAATAAGTTTTAGACCAAACAAACCTAAGTCTATATAAATATTTTTTAAGAAGAAAACGCAGTGAAATAATACATAGCAATTCAAGCAATTACTGGGCAAGGGTCTCTTCTCAGTTTTAAAGGATTAGTGCCATTTATCAGATATAAATCCAAACTCCATATTGCGACTGAGAATTCCCTACAGAAAAATCCAATATCATATTGGTTGATTAACCTCACTCATCTCACTCTGCAGCAGCACTCTCGGCTTTTGCACCAATGAGGAAATTGATAAGGTGGATAGATATATATTTTTTTAATGCTTACTAACAATATGGGTCGCACATTACTAGTATTCATGTTAACCCCACGTGCTAAGCGTAAGGGTGGGTTTCGAACCGGCCACCGCATGATCGCCGCTACCGAGGCTACCGTCGCTTTTTAGTGTTTGAAATGATTTTAAGTTCTTTATAAATATACATTTTTACAGGTCAATTTTACATATTTTTAATACCGAAATTTTCAAACTGAAAAGAAACGCCGTGCACTGAAACAAAGTTAGAGAATCATGGTCTAAAGTAAACCAAATCATGCCTTCTTATCCTTTAGTTTAGAATACAAATTCTATGCAGGAACTCTACCAGCTGAACATACATTCGCATCCATTTCTAAAACAATGTAAACATACGCAGTCATACAAACTTCTCCTGTGATAATATAATGAATTAATTAAAATATTTGTTCTGCGGGAGTTCAAAAGTTCAGGCAAGTAATTATACAATAATAATTACATCATAAATTAATGTTTTATCTGTGTATGGCCGTGTATAAATATATAACAAGTGTATGAATCAAACGACTGAGGGTCGGCGATGCATAGTTGTGTTTGTCTGATATGACGCGCAGGGACGGATTCTATCGTGTCTTTAATACATAGATAGATAGGAGATTTATATAGAGATAGATAAGGGAGGATTTTTACGTGGGAGAGCCGTGCTTCGGCACGGATGAGCCGGCTCGACCGGAGTGATACCACGGCCTCACAGAAAACCGGCGTCAGACAACGCTTACGTTGTGTTTCGCCTAGTGAGTGAGTTCACCGGAGGCCCAATCCCCTTTTAAAAGGTCGGCAACGCACTTGTGACTCCTCTGGTGTTGCGGGTGTACATGGGCGGCGGTAATCGCTTACCATCAGGCGGTCCGTCTGCTCGTTTGCCCTGCTATCCCATGAAAAAAAAAGTAGTTTTAGTTATATAAGATTGATTCTAAGGTTCTATAAAGATATACCTATACCTACACAAATGATGGAGTAGGGTAAACTTGGTTGGCGCTCTTTCCACTGTCCACTGCTGAACGTAGGCATCCCCCATGCCTACGTTCAGCAGTGGACTGCAATAGGTTGTTAAGATGCAAATAATAATGACCTATTTAATAAATCGCAATAAAGTAGTTTTTTTTTATTTGTAGATAGATAGGTAGGCATTAAAGAAAGACCGATAACGGCAATGGGACTGTCAAATATTCTATTGATATTGCCAACCCAAATCAGGTCAGCGTGGTGGTCTATACCTCGTACTGAGAAATGGGTCGTTGGTGATATGATGAATTAATATTGTAAGCGTAGGTCACAATAAATATTAAAGGCTGCTTGTTTCTAAATAAGGCTTAACAATTATATTTTCAAGATAACAACGGACTATGGATCCTGTAAAGGGTCCGAAACATTGGGATTTTGTTAATGTAAATATAACTTTTAAATTTATCGCGATAAAATCCGTAAAAACTGGTTTCCGTAAAGTGGTTGATCACCACTGGGTGTTACTAGCGTCTATAGGCTGCAATTGGCGCTTACCATCAGGCAGCCCGTACGCTTGTTTGTCATTATAACATAACTTACAATTAGATTAGGTTAGGCGGTCGTATACAAATGTACAATCACAGTTCACTGGTATATTAGTCACTAGCCAGGTAGGTACAATTCCAAACTACAAGCCGCTACTGAGAATTTCATAGAAAAATCGAATAACACTGTTCGACCTAAGATTTAAGCCCAAGTACTCGTAGCAGTCGTGTTCCCGACCTCTAAATTAATGAGACAGTTAATGGTAGGTCATCTTAATATTATAACAAACAAACAAATATTATTCCTTAAAAAAAACGTTACACGCTATGAATTTCTCCCGTATCGTGAGAGCGTTCAAAAACACAAATTATCATAACATAACATAACATACCATCAAGCCTGTATTCCCCGAAGGCGGAGGCAGAGGCGTACTAATGTACAATGTTCGCCGGTATGTTTAGGCCCCATGTAATAGGGGGCGAGCTTATTGCCATTAACCGGGCACAAATCCAGAGACAGAGACTCCGAGCTGCTACTGAGAATTTCATAGAAAAACTCAATAACACTTTGCTCGACCTAGGGATCGAACCCAGGACCTCTAGCGTAGTAGTCGCGCTTGGGACCACTAGACTAATGAGGCAGTCAGACACAAATTATCACACATACAAATCCAGAACAACTATCTGTAGATCCGTGTGTAGATCATACAAATATTTGTTCCGTGCGGGCACAGATAATATAGTGCGGGGATCAAACCCACAACACTTACCGTAGAAGCCTGTTGCTCAGTCGCTATGCCATAAGTCAATCAAATCAAATCTTAATTTAATTTTTTTTTAAATGCTATCTAGCAATGTGGGTCGCACATTACTAAAAGAAAGAAAACATATTATTCTTATTAACCCCTCGTGCTAAGCTAAATGCTTGTGTTACGAGTGGGTTCACGTCGATAGTGCAATGGGTGGGGTTCGAACCTGCAACCACTTGATCGCAAGTCCGACGCCCTAGCCAATAAGCTATAGCCGCTTTAAAAAAAAATATTTATTATTTTTTAATTATTATTTATTATACAGTGTACAATTTATCAGGTATAATATATATAATTAGTGTCATATTATTGAATAAAACGAATGTACATAATTATTTATTATATGTGCAGATAAAAATATTTGAATAGATATGTAGCATCCTGCCTGATCTAGGTTTATACAAACCTGTGTTTCAGGCCATCACTTTACGTGGTTGGAATTAGATTGGAAAGTGCCGTCAATACACAAATTGGTCCGCAATTGACGAAGACATCGGTGAACATTTTTTTTATAGGACAGGAGGGCAAACGAGCAGAACGATCGCCTGATGGTAAGCGATTACGCCGCCCATGGACACCCGTAACACCACAGGAGTCACAAGTGCGTTGCCGACCTTTTAAAAAGGGATTGGGCCTCTGGTAACCTCACTCACTCGGCGAAACACAACGTAAGCGTTGTTTAACGCCGGTTTTCAGTGCCGTGGTATCACTCCGGTCGAGCCGGTCCATTAGTGCTGAAGCATGGCTCTCCCACGTAAAGCAACCGCAAAAAAGTCGGTAAAAAAATGACGTTTCGTCCCAAGTCCGTCCCGGCAGTTCTCGGGCTCACGCTCGCCGTGCCCGGATGCGGTCATTACCTACTTGTCAACCGTCATACGAATTCGTGATCGTTGACCGAGTACTTGATGGTAGCCTCCGGTACCACCGCTTTGGGCTATTTGAGTTCAACTGTACCTAAATTAATTTACTGGGAACATCTGCACTAGTGACGTGTTCTAACTTGCGGAACGTATTTCTTGTTAGAGATCTAAATAAATAAAAACATAAAAACATTAGAATTCCTCATTTTTTCATATATTTTCTGTCCATCCAAAGATTGTCTAGAAGTTTACTTTATTAGCTATAAGACCGTTATTGTACTCTAGATTGTTTTTTATAGATTAACTAGCTTTTAACGCGACTTCGTCCGCGCGGAATAGTTACTTTGTTCCATATGAACTTTCATCCCCTATTTTATCCCCTGGGGGGTAGAATTTATCAAAATCCTTTCTTAGCGGATGCCTACGTCATAATATCTACCTGCATGCCAAATTTCAGCCCCATCCCTCCAGTGGTTTGGGCTATGCGTTGATAGATCACTATGTCAGTCAGTCAGTCAGTCACCTTTGAATTTTATATATATTTAGATTCGGCAAACGAGCTGACGACCAACCTGGTAAAGTGATAAGTAGTTATAAGTAGTTATAAGTAAGGTGGTAAGGAGTGCTGATGGGTTGCCGATCTTTAAGAGCCCTACGGAGGGCAGACTGCCAAAGCTGTAGCAACCGAGGGGCAACTGGTTCTTATGCGCAAGAGTCGAAACACACAACAAGGTGCTTTACGGCAGACTCCGACTTAAGCCAGTCAGACCCCAAGAGATCCTACCACCGAGCAAATCAGATATTTTCTCGCCTCTTACGAGATGACTATCTTAAAGACATTGAGGAACAGTATTATAACCCGTCCCCACGGTGGGCTTTCTTTTGTTTCTTCCACATTCATACATCTTCTCATACATACGCGCCGGTTGCGAGTACTACTACCACACGGGGAATTTAAAATAATTATTTCTATATAAATGTTGAAGCTAGAATTCGTGTTACATTGCACGTCTCTCTTCCATGTAATCAGCACTTGCATTTGCATTGCATTTTTCTAGCGTTTTTTTTTTGTTTTTAAATCATCCATAACGTGCATGAACAAAAGAAAGCATGGCGCCTACGCACCCTAAAAGGATGTTTCAATTTACTCAGACAGACATACACATGATTCGTTTTATTAGAAGATTGCGCCAATCATGAGCTCGATGAAATATATGATGAACCTTGGTGAGTGTTACTATCTGGATAGCCTCACTTACTGACTTGAGTCAGGCTTCGAATGCTATTTACCTAGCAGTATTTCCGAAACTATGGGTTGCAAACGACTGGTGGGCACCACTGCTCTATAGGGTTATAACTTCTTTAAACCATACCATTACAGAAATAAACATCATTTATTTTAAAGTAGGTACCGTCATTTATTATTTTATTATTATTATAGATATCTACAGTGAACAAATGATGAGTCTGGTCATCATTTAGAGTACTTTTTATCGGGAGAAAGACAGAAACCAGTTATTTATAACAAACTTATAGCGTAGTAACAAAAGAATTCGCTGCATGTTTCTTTAGAAATGTTGTACAGGTAATTCACGTATTAAGAAATTAATTTTGACGTTGAAATGTAGCAACTGATTGGCATATAATTATAGTGTTAGTTTTTCAACGGACACGCAAGGAATTAGTTTGCACTAAATATCGACGATTGCTCAAAATTCATTCGTGTGGCAAAGAGTGATGCAACATCAGTTTTTTCAAAGAAGTCGTTTTCTTTCAACTGTCTAGGTACTTGAGACATAACCTCTTCATATATGAAAATTGGTAAAAATAGGAAGCAGTTCACTCTCGAATATTGAGTTATTTCGGTCACGTTATTCGTAAAGAACGCGATGGAGAAACTTGTTGTCCAGGGTAGGGTGGATGGCTCGAAATCCAGAGGACGCATTCGCACTTCGTCCTCCATTCTCGATTAGTCCCATTTGAAGTTGGTCCCATTCGCGGTGGACCAACCAGGTGAAAGCTCTAACGAAGTCACCCCTAAATCTGTGCGTTCGGAATGCCTCGGTTTGAGAGAGATGGCGGGAGACAGTAACAAAAAACCGTACAACGACCCCCATGACTACTCTGCCACATACGACTGAGAAGAAAAAAAAATAGGAAGTAACTATCAAATAACTTCAAATATATATCTATTTTGATTGATTGATAAGGCATGTTCTGAATAGATACTATCAAGTATCTATTGACTTAAGATTATTTCAATGTCAACAACATACCTACTGTAACTGAAGCGGGAGCGTGTACTTAATATTCAAAAAAAAAATTTTTACGAATTTGTTTTGCAGTAGTTGATGAACGCGGGCAGAAACTAGTTATTGAGATCATTGGGATATATCAACCTTAATTAGGTAATAGGTTATAATTAGGTAATAACCTCTCAGACAAGGGCACCACTCTCGGTGTGAAACGAGCCTTATATTGCCTTCCTGACGTATTGCTACAAATGCTACGCCGTAGTCATTCGGTTGCGAAGCGTGCGAACAAATCATCACATTCATTTATCACATTTTAAAAATTTGTTAGATATTGACGACAATAGGCTAGTTGACTGTTATTTTTAATGATCTCATAAAAAAATTGACCATAAATAGCGCCGAAAAACAAAAACTAAATCCAAATCTGTTCAAAATTAAGAAAGTTATAAGCATTTTAATTTAAACCGACGATCATGCATGAGGAGATCAATGAATGTAGATGAAGCGAAAGTGGTGTGCCAGGATCCTAGCAAGTGGAATGAATGAAGTCTAAAGTCTCTGCCTACCCAATGGGAGACAGGCGTGAAAATATGTAATTTTAATTTTATGCTGGACTGAGAGCCTACTATATCATGTTGTGACGTCAAACCGTGCGTGCGCCAAACAAAGTCTATACCGACATTTGTTTTGTGGGAAAGGGACAGAGCATCCCCACTTAATCCCCACCAGAAACTTTAAAAGCTTATATCTTAGAACTTTATGACCCGATTTATATATTTTTTTTCAGTCTAAGAATTATTTTTAAAGACATTTTTTTAACAGGACCATTATTTTTAATGAATCAAAGACCAGTCAACTACCCTATTTGGGCACGACAATCGTGAATTACACGTTCATATATATTTTTTTTATTTTTTTATTTGGTGATGTAATTGGGATACCCCTTTCGGATCGGATAGGGAATATTAACATAGTATATGTACAAACATTGTGCAATCAATAAATAAATACTTCTGGCATAACAAACCCGAACGAAATTAATTAGCATATGAAGTATTAACAATCTTATTTTGAATGAAACTGACAGTTGAATCAAACCTATTATGCTAATAAAAAATAAATAAGGAGATAATAATGAGATCCTTATCAGCTCTGACATCGTTGGATGTCTAGATAAAATATTATTATATTGCAGACTTGTTGGATAGCAATTTTTTTTTAATGTAGATAATATCTAAGATGACAAACCAGTATGTGGTGCGTCTCGTGGTAAACGGAAATCGCATCCTTTGGACGCTAGCAACACCAGTGGGATCAATCGAGCATTGGTGTACTCATCTATACTAATATTATAAACTTGAAGAGTTTGTTTGTTAATCGCTAATCTCAGGAAATACTGGTTGGAATTGAAAAATTATTTTTGTGTTGGATAGTCGAGGAAGGGTATTAACATCACGCTACGCCTCTTAGGACGACGGAGCAGCGCAGGTGAAACCGCTGGCGGGTCGCTACTGTTTGAATAAATGGACGGATTGTTTGAATTGTAACCTCAAATCCAAAAAATCCATCATTCTGTATTCCCCTAGGGTTAGTACACCTCTGCCTAACCCTTTGGGGAATACAAGCGTGATGATTATATGATGATTATACGATGATTATACGATTATATAACGATATGATTTTCAATAATAAAACACATACCATCACGCCTGTATTCCCCGAAGAATTAAGCAGGTGTACTATTGTACACCCACAGTTCGCCGGTATGTTTAGGTCCCATGTTATAGGGGGCGAGTCTATTGCCATTAACCGGGCACAAATCCAGACTCCGAGTTGCTACTAAGAATTTCATAGAAAATACTCAATAACACTTTGCTCGACCTGGGGATCGAAGCCAGGACCTCTAGCGTAGCAGTCGCGCTAGGGACCACTAGACAAATGAGGTAGTCTACTAATAATATAATTCATCAATACCTATATCATTTACAATAAATACAATCTGCAAAGGTTGCATTCATGCATCTATAATCGGTATTATTATTGGGTCATACCTAGTATTTTTTTTTTTATGGGATAGGAGGGATAACTATCAGACGGATCGCCTGATGGTAAGCGATTATCGCCGCCCATGGACACCCGCTACACCAGAGGAGTCACAAGTGTGTTGCCGATCTTTTAAAAGGGGATTGGGCCTCCGGTAACGTCACTTACTCGGCAAAACACAACGTAAGCGTTGTTTAACGCCGGTTTTCCATGAGGCCGTGGTATCACTCCGGTCGAGCCGGCCCATTCGTGCCGAAGCATGGCTCTCCCACGTAAAAATAATAAATACTACTATATCATAATAATAAAAATGTCACATTAAAATTGTAATTTCTCCTATGAACTGTGTTATTTTTCATAAATGTAGGTGGAACGGGTATTAAATCCATTCTATATTGTTATGATAGCTATAAATAATTCAATAATGCTGTGCTCTTTTATTTTATATTAGATATATTATAAATGTAGCAATTAGCATTTCAAATACTCTTGACATGTTGGTTGATCAATTTGATCATAATTGAAAACCGGATTGATTATGAGATCTTCAATGCACGTTTCTCAATCAAAATCAATAATTTAATAGGTTTAAGAACAACTTTATTTCTCATAAAGAATTGCATACATAATTCACTTACTGAGAAACAATGTATATTAAATTAAGATTAATATTTAGAGCGCACAACGTACATACGTAGATAGAAAATAACAAAACGAGAAAAAAAAATTATGTGGGTAATAACTTAAACGGTAAGAAACGATCGTAATTTAACCAAGCAGAACATGGATCCATGAATGTTTTTTGCCACTGGATGTGGCAATGATGGCATAGTCTGTTATCAAGAACTTTTCGTAATGTTATGATTTTATTATTTTATAGCTATTTTATTCTTTGTTTATTATTAAAATATATTTTAGTTTATAAAACATTTTAAGTATTGGATCTATTTGTTGTCGTTTAATTTAAGTAATTACTAATGTATATTTTTGGATTAGAGGTATATACTTAATCTATTTATTGTGTGTATTTTATTTATATGTAATTGTATCACTAATTAATATATATTTTTTTTCTTATTCCCTTATTTGTATGTGTTAATTGTGTAAATTTTTAGTAGCTTTTTGAACCGGGCGTAGCTTTTTTCTTCTTTTATTACTAATGGTAATTTATTGTAAATTTTAACACCCTCAAACTCCAAATTTTTTATAATACCTATCATATTTCTATTTAGTTATGTAAGTGATAGCCTAGTGGTATGACCGTTGGACTGCCAAGTCAAAGGTCTCGAGTTCGAACTCAAGGCTCGCACCTCTAACTTTTCGAAGTCATGTGTGTATTAATAGTTAATTATCACGCGCTTAAACGGTGAAGGAAAACATCGTGAGGAAACATGCATGCCTGAGATATTTTACCGACGGCGTGTGAAGTCTGCCAACCCGCACTAGGCCAGCGTAGCCGACTATAGCCTAATCCCTCTTATTTGAGAGGAGGCCCGTGCCCAGCAGTGAATATTGCCCATATTGCCCAATCCCCTTTTAAAATGCCGGCAACGCACTTGTGACTCCTCAGGTGTTGCGGGTGTCCACGGGCGGCGGTAATCGCTTACCATCAGGTGATCCGTCTGCTCGTTTGCCCTCCTATACCATAAAAAACCGGTGCGAAACAACGCTTACGCTGTGTTTCGCCGAGTGAGTGACGTTACCGGATGCCCAAACGGTTGCCCAATCCCCTTTTAAAATGCCGGCAACGCACTTGTGACTCCTCAGGTGTTGCGGGTGTCCATGGGCGGCGGTAATCGCTTACCATCAGGCGATCCGTCTGTCGTTTGCCCCCCTTTTCCCTTAAAAAAATGCCTAATATTCGCGTATCAGAAACCAAACTGTAATAGATGATCGTATGACAACTGCGACCAAAGGCTTACCGTGCTCTCAGAGGCATGGTAGGTGTCTCAATATGCTAATGATGATCACAGCTTAAATTTGCAGGTAGATTAATCAGTGTAGTTAGTACGTAGCCAAGAACCCCTTTCACTATCCCAATTTCTATTGAATTACAATCCATATAAATGACTTACTGACTTTCTATATCAGTAACCAGGTTAGCAAGATTTTTATGTATCAATTATTATGTAGGTACTCTGTGGACATACAGAATAGTTTTGTTTAAGCCCATCTCACACGTGATTATAATATTCTATCATTATAAATAATTAATGTCAAATTATATTAACCTTACATACATGCACACACTCATGCCTTTCTCCCACAGGGGTAGGCAAAAACTATAGATCGCTGCTTGTTACCATTCTTGCATACTTCTTTTGCTTCTTCCACATTCATACATCTTCTCATACATACACGCCGGTTGCCTTTAAGAAGACCTTTTAAAGAAAAAAGGAGGCTTATCTCCAGCAGTGGTATAATATAAGTTGATTAATTAACCTGTGGATGAGTGGTGTGTTGTGCCCATATTTATCGCGCATCCGGGTAATAATAAATAAAAAAAATATATAAAATATCATCAGGCAAGTCCGTAAAAAGAAGTTTAATTTGAATGTCTAATAATTACGAACAAATCAGAAACTAGAAGTCAAGCACAGATTAAATAAGATACTTACATACATTTAGATTTTAATAATATCTATATGCCTCATTAGCCTAGTGGTCCTAAGCGCGACTGCTACGCTAGACGTTCTGGGTTCGATTTCCAGTTCGAGCAGTTTTATTGGGCTTTTCTATGAAAATCTCAATAGCAACTCGGAGATTGGGATTTGTGCCCGGTTAATGGCAATAGTATCGCCCCTTATTACATGGGACATAAACATACCGTGCGTGATGGTATGTTATGTGTCTATAATTATATGTTAGCATAATTTATAAACACGTGACATAAATATTATTATAGACACGTGTGTGACGAGCTTTATGATAACAGAAGTTCAAGTTGTCTTGTCAAACCGGTCTTGTCAAACCATCTAACCACTAACGGTTAGGTCAAGAACCTTATATTATATGTTCTTGAGTAAGGTTAATTTATGGTTAGTTCAACAGTCGGCATACTTAGTTAAGAATGAGTTACATACAAAAAAGTCGGTCATTTACAGCTCAGCTGTTCATTGGCTTATTAGCCGAGACTATTCGTAAGCGTGTTCGCTGAATGAGAGGTCCAGGGTTCGATAGCTAGGTCAAGGAAAGTTTTTTCAGGTTTTTCAGTTAGGAAATTTTCTATCACAGCCCAGAGTTTTGATTAGTGCCCGGTTAACTGTGAACACCTCTGCTTACCTTTGGAGGAATACAGGCATGATAATAGTAGATATCATAATCATGTTTAAGGCTATTTTTTTTGTATATTTTTCGTGTGGGGACGGATTAGAGTGCTGTTCCTCACTGCCTTTCAGATAGGCATCCCGTAAGATGCGTGAAAATATCTGACTTGCTCGGTGGTAGGACCACTCGGGGTCTGACTGGCAGGCGACCACCCTTACATCGGAGTCTGTCGTAAAGCACCTTGGTGTCTGTTTCGAATTACTTGGACGTAAGAACCGGTTGCTACGGCTCTGGCAGTCTGCAGTCCGTAGGGGATCTTAAAGGTCGGCAACGCATCAGCAACCCCTCTGATGTGGCAGGCGTATATGGGCGACGATGACTACTTAAAAAAAGTCTCCATAAAATAAAAACTTGAGAGGTGTCAAGGCACACCCGGATGGAACGAAGTTCCTCAGACCTCATTAAGTCAGCTTTGTTTGGGGATGAACTCAAATCGCAAGAAGTAAAACCAAATCGACCGTTGAACTAATGGTTTATTGGAAGTTGACCTTCTTTTCGATTTTGGTTCATTTTAACTCAATATATAAATTTTGTACTGCGGGGGTCATTGAACGGCGGAGAATCTTAACACCGCCGTTCAGATTATGACGTCAACAGTACAGTGCCATCTATTAGACAAAATGCGTACTAAAAAAAGTGTCGTGACAACTTTTCGTAAGAATTTTTTCCGTCTAGCCCCCTATCACAACGCGCGATAAGGAACTTCGTTCCAAAAAACATGCTAAGATTAGGTATCTAATGATTCTATAGTGAAGGAAATATTTGAAAAAAAAACGTTTTACTCATATAGAATGTATTAAAAATAAATTATTGTAATGTTAAAAAGAAAAAGGGTTTATTGACACAGTCAAGGACACTGTTACTTATAATGTAACACTGTAATGTTAATTCATCTTTTGTGATTATAACATTTAATCGTACTTTTTATAAATAAATTTATTAATATTGTAAGCACAAAATTTTCAATAAAGTAAATATAAAAATCCACATAAGGTGCCGGGTTCCAAGTTAATAATCAAATCAAGTTCGAAGCCCCCATGAATCCACTGTGGTGCTGGGGTACCAAATGATGCTAGGACTCCCGCGCGGATTAATAGGTACCTGTACCTAAAGCTAGGTCCACACTATTAAAACCAAACCGCGTCTCTTTTATCAAAATTCTTGCACTCGTATGTCAATTCGCGCGTTATATCTGCGAGTTGCTTGCTACCGATATGACTTTTATAAGTAAATATCGAGTTTACTTTACTTTTAATGTGTCTGCACGCAAATTTTATGTGCAAATCCTTCGATCCAGTTTATTTTTAAATTGTACCTAGTAACTCTTGATATTTCCTTATAATTTACGTAAAAATAGGTAGGTACTGCTTGCAACTCAAGACGGCAATTGTTGGGTTTTTGCAAGATTTTTTTATTGTTTTTTTGTCGTTCCAAAACCTGCAGTACCTGATATTCATGTGACATATGGTTTAACAACTGTCCAACTCTAACACATAAATTATATACATCATTAAAACTAATGTAGAAAATAGGCTTAAACATTCGCGTATTTTTTTATCTTAAAAAAGTATTTTGTATTTTATTTTTTGTCTTTTGTATTTTGTTTTATAAGCCAAATAAAATTATCACGATTAAAAAAATATAAATAGTTACCTAGTTACACTAACTGCCTCATTAGATTAATGGTCAGAAGTGCTACTACTACTCTAGAGGCTTTGGGTTCGATTCCCAGCTCGATTGATTGGTTTTTCCTATAAAATTCGCTACTGAGAATTAGAGCTCACAGTTTGGATTTATTATTCCATTCATTTATTAATTTTACTTATTTGTAACTTCATTATTAAATACCTATTTTTTTAAAATAAGAATAACATTTACGTAATTATTTATAATATTTTTTTATTTCTTTTTAAAAAAAAAACGTTGCCCCACACTAGGATTTTCTCCTAATAATTATTAAATCTTTGTGCCCCCTTAGCTAACATGGGACCTAAACATACCGGGGTACAAATACACCTCTGCCTAACCCTTCGGTACATACAGGCGTGATAGTATTTGTGATGTATAATAGAAATAGTTAATTATCACGCGCTTAAACGGTGAAGGAAAACATTGTGAGGAAACCTGCATGCCTGAGAGATTTTCTCGATGGCATGTGAAGTCTGCCAACCCGCATGAGGCCAGCGTGGGGGACTATAGCCTAATCCCTCTCATTTTGAGAGGAGACCAGTGCCCAGCAGTGGGACAGTATAATGGGTTGATTAGGTTATAGTAGAAATACACATCGCTCGCTCGCTTTAGTTGGAAACTTCTAGAAAGGAGGAAGGTTCGACGCAAATGAAGTGGCCTACGTTATTTTTATTTGAATCGTCCATTAAGGAACTAAAATCGCAATTAAAAATGTGCGTTATACACTAACATTTATTGTTCATTATGCTTCCGGTTAAGCTCCAGATTAACCATGAATAATTTCAATTCTTTTCACTTCACTACGCATAAAAACTTGTTTTATAAACCTACGCATTTTTTCAACATCAATTCTATAGTTATATTTAATAGCTAAAACTGTATAATTATGCTTATCCAGGCTAGTAATGTTTCCGCTCAGTTATACTAAATTCCAATCCATTTGTAATCAGTTACTTATACTCGTGTGGGGATGGGTTAGAATACTGTTCCTCACTGCCTTTCAGATAGGCGTCCCGTAAAGAGGCATGAAATTATCTGACTTGCTTGCGGTGGCAGGACCTCTTAGGGTCTGACTGGCTGGCGACCACCCTTACGTCGGAGTCTGTCGTAAAGCACCTTGGTGTGTGTTTCGACTTTGGCGTGTAAGAGCCAGTTTCCCCTCGGTTGCTGCGGCTCTGATAGTTCACTGGGGGCTCTTAAGGGTCGGCAACGCATCAGCATCTCCTCTGGTGTTGCAGGTGTCCATGGGCGACGAAGACTACTTACTACCACCAGGTGGCTCGTCAGCTCCTTCTCCGACTTAATCCATAAAAAAAATCTTTTAAATAATTCTTTATAGTTTCGCTATCATTTAACATTTTATTCAATTCCACTGCAAATAAAAGGTCCTGAAAATCGTTCCAAACTTGGTAAAGTTATCAAAAATTGCATTAGGTTCCATTTATTTCCAGTGAAGTGTTTTGGACGAAATGGTAGAGTAGGAACCTAGATTAACGGTATCGGAATCCGAATAATAACAGATTTTGATTAAATTGTGTTTTAATTACGATTTATTTCGGTATTACGTTTGTAAGAGAAATTCGGTCCGCCGGACTCTTAAGAGTTGTTTCAATTGGGTGAATGTGTGTTTTTGAATTCCCGGTTCTTGCCCTGATTTCGATTCCCCCCAGAAACGAATTCTTCCCAACGGCCTCGCCAAACGCATACGTAAGTTACCGCTTGCGCACTTATACAAAATCATGTTAAAGTATAAGAACGATTAAAATAGACGGAATGATTAATTAATTGAATTTCAATTCAATGACTTTGAACTCAAGAACCGATACTATCGAATAAGTACCTACATAATGTAATTTGGCTTATCAAATACATACAATGACCCAATAATTAATAAATAACATAAACATAAGATACCATCACGCCTGTATTCCCCGAAGGGTTAGGCAAAGGCGTACTAATATACACCCATAGTTCTCCGGTATGTTTAGGTCCCATGTAATAGGGGGCGAGCCTATTGCCATTAACCAGGCACAAATCCAGACTCCGAGCTGCTACTGAGAATTTCATAAAAAAACCCAATAACACTGCTCGACCTGGGATCGAACCCAGGACCTCCAGCGTAGCAGTCGCGTTTGGGACCACTAGACTAATGAGGCAGTCTTAATTAATAAATAGTTTAATCGATTTAAGAACACACCGCCGAAATGCACAAGAGTCTTCTTTAAAAACATTAAAATTAATTTAAATAGCAAGTAATAATGGTTCAATTTGTAAAAAAGCGGCGGTAGCCTAATGGCTAGGGCATCGGCCTTGCATCAAGTGGTTGCCTGTTCAAAACCACCCCCTACCGATGTGAACCCACTCGTAACACAAGCTTAGCACGAGAGGTTAACAAGAATACTAGTAATGTGCGACCGACATTACTTGTAAGCTTTTTAAAAAAAAGCAAAAGCAAACTTTCTCTGCAATTGTTGGTAACATTTTGGCAAATTGCGTCCAAAACATGTGTTCATTATTTAACCGATGTTTTTTCGTCATTATACGAAGGTTTTAGTTCGTAGAACTGATGGTCGTTGGGGAAAACAGGTTCTCGAGTGGAGACCACGCACCGGAAAACGTAGAGTGGGACGACCTCCAACGAAATGGACGGACGACCTGGTGAAGGTCGCTGAGAGTTGTTGAATGCAGTCGGCATGTAACCGTTCCTTGTGGAACTCAATGGGGGAGGCATTTGTTCAGCAATGGAACTCTTTTAACAGATATGACGGGGATGTTGATGAATATACACACTGCACTGCACTGGATTTTCTATTCACTGGATTTTCTGGATTTTCTGGATTTTCCATGGGATCGGGAAAGAGATGATCATCTCTTTCCCGATCCCATGGAAAATCCTTAAAATTCAGAGTTCTCGTGTGTCACTGTAGTATGATTTTAGTTGGATTTTCCAATTATATTATGTTACGCTGTTCTATCACTTCTTTAGCCGACAGTACGCACGTGTTGTTTACTATCGAGTATAGACAATAGGGACATTAATCTGTTATTAATAAATAATAAAAACAAACCGGAAAACACTCGCTGATAGGCGTTATCCTTCAAACTGTGTTGGCCAAAGACATTATAATTGTTATGGAATTCAAAAACAGAATGCTGACATTATGCAATCAGGATATGAATAAGTGTTCCTATCCACAACAGATTTAATAATATTTTTAACGTCGGACGTATTAAATAACATACTGTCACACTGTACCTAACTACACTATAAACGACGCCGTGGGTTTGGTCAAATCGTCTTCCATTGCTTTATGGGTGATTTTAGAGTGCAACTGTAAAGCTTGAAGTTAACTTGGAAACAAATGCTGGAAACAATTTTGTTAGAAATGAGCAACGTATACAGTGGAAAAACCTAACTGTACTCATTTATAACGTAGTATTTAGAGACTCGTGCGCAACTTATGTTATGCCTGTTTATATTTTCGCATCTAAATTTTCAACTTTCGCGATGTATTTTCAAAAATCTTTCATACAATCCTTGTCCTGATAATTACGGAACCAAAAAAAAAAATATTTATATGTGGCTCAGTTTAATATTTTCCATGAAATACAGGCTTTCGAGATGAGATGTTGTGTCAATATTGCAAGTCAATCATTCGACGACTTTATGCAAGCACAATTATACGCTGGCTGAATTGATAAGATAAATGACGGTACAAAAAATGCGTAGTTACCTTGATTTTCTTTATTGGTCAAACGAGTAGACCAGCCTCCTGATAAACGGTGACGCTAGGCTAGCTGATACATTGCCGAGCTTCAAAAAACCCCTTAAACTGCAGACTACTAGATCCGTAGCAACTGAGGAATTGCGCTCTCACGGGCAAAAAAACAAAACACACACCAAGGTGGTTTACGACACACTCCGACGTAAGGGAAGTCGTCAGCCAGTCAGACCCCTAGAGGTTCTACCACCGAGCTAGTCAGATATTTTCTCGCCTCTTACGATGATCCGAATGAGAGTGAGGTCGGAGAAGAGTATTCTAACACGTGTATACATGATATAAAAAAGCAGGGACAGCTAAGTTATATAACTATTGGACTGCCAAGTTAGAGTTCCCGAGTGCGAATCTAAACCACTCTGAGTTTTCGCAATTATGTGCGAAAACTCACTGATCAATCAAGCAATCACTCACTTAAACGTTGTAAGAAAACATCGTGAGGAAACCTGAATGCTTGACCGATTTTCTCGATGACGTGTGATGTCTGTCAATCTGGAGTAAGCTAGCCAATGGACTATATTGTAACCCCTCTCATTCGGGAACATCCGTGTCCAGTAAGTATAATATTTGTATAATCAGCCGATACGACGACACGTTTGGCGTAGCGGCTGAGCGATCGGCTTCTACGCCACGGGTTGTGGGTTCGATCCCCACACGGAGCAAATATTTGTATGATCTACAGGTAGTTGTTCCGGGTCTGGGTGTTTGTGTATGTGAGAATTTGTGTTTGTAAACGCACCCACGACACAGGAGAAAATCCTAGTGGCAACGTTTTTTAAAAAAAATAAAAAAAATACAGCTTCTATGTTATTAAATAAAGGTTTTTATTACAAAAAATATTACAGTAGCACCATTATTTTGGATGGCATATTTTTAATATAGCAAAGTGGTCAGACCTTTTAGCTAACCAATATCGGAATGAACAGCAATTACTTTGAAGACATGACATGTAGATGTCTTGCGGCTAGAAGGTTGTAAAAGACATCGAATTAAATGTCACTTACGACTTTCTAGACTGAAAGACATATGGATACATGTCCTGTCATAAATCTTTAGGTATTTTATTCGAAATATCTTTTTTTTGTTCTTTTCATTATATCAAAAATATAACATACCATCACACCTGTATTCCCCGAAGAGCTAGGCAGTGGTGTAGGTACTAATGTATCCACTACACATACACATAAAGGTCCCATGTAAAAGGGGTCGAGCCCATTGCCATTATCCAGGCGCAAACCCAAACTACGAGCTAAAAAACGACTACTACTTTTGCTCAACCTCGGAATCGAACCCAAGAACGTTCACCAAGCAGCCGCGCTTGAGACCACTAGACTAGCGACTGCCTCGTTAAGTATAAACAAACATACTAAGATTGTTTACTAAACAGAACAAGTACCTAGGTAGGTAAACAAAAATAGAATATCGATGTTCTAAGCAAGGTTTATGTTAATACAGTTAAGTTATGTAGAGCCTACTAATAATTTTCCGGGTCTGAGTCACGCTGGCAAATTCATATAACGTTACACGTGTTACAAAAAACATAGAGGATGTCTGTCTTATCTTTATTGTCTTTGCTTTGCAATTTAAAAAAAAACAAACATAGCACGTTGTTACATCATATTTATCACCAAACTTTCCCTATGCGTTGCAATTACTCATTAGCCTGAGCTAAGCGCAACTGCTGCGCTTAAGGCGGATCGTTTACCTGAGCCCGCCAAATTCAAATTTCGAGTGGTTTTTCGCAGTTTGTAGGTCTATACTAAGTTCTACATTCATGGCAATAGTAATTGCGACATTAACTATACAAAATTCACATTTTTTATCTAAAACCAATGCTTAAAAATCATTATTGTAGCTAAAAGTAGTGTAAAATGTCAATTTTGACCAATTACACAGATTGCGCTAAGATTTTGTGATAAGAATTTATATGTAAAGGTTTTAGTTCTCAGTTGTGAATGTTGTATAGTTATTGTCGCAATGACAGCCATTCATCTAGAACTTGTTATAGACCTAAAAACTGCGAAAAACCACTTGAAATTTGAATTTCGCGGGCTCAGCTGAACGATCCGCCTTAAGGTCTTCAGTTCAATTCTCAGATCGAGCCATGCGTTATTGGGTTTTTCTTTCAAATTTTCAATAGCAATCTTTTTGTGATTTTTTGCATTTTCCATGCTAAAATTATAAAGTTATTTTATTCGAACCTGCGTCTTCTGGTTAGTTACACCAGACGCTATGACGTCTAAACCACCGCGAGTCCCACCCGCCAGATCGAAATTTGCCTTTACATTCTGAATTTACGTTTTAAGGTAACGTTAAGGTAACGCGGTGGTTTAGAGGTCAGAGCGTCTGGTGTATCTAACCAGAAGACGCAGGTTCGAATAAAATAACTTTATAATTTTAGCATGGAAAATGCAAAAAATCACAAAAAGATTGCTATTGAAAATTTGAAAGAAAAACCCAATAACGCATGGCTCGATCTGAGAATTGAACTGAAGACCTTAAGGCGGATCGTTCAGCTGAGCCCGCGAAATTCAAATTTCAAGTGGTTTTTCGCAGTTTTTAGGTCTATAACAAGTTCTAGATGAATGGCAGTCATTGCGACAATAACTATACAACATTCACAACTGAGAACTAAAACCTTTACATATAAATCCTTATCACAAAATCTTAGCGCAATCTGTGTAATTGGTCAAAATTGACATTTTACACTACTTTTAGCTACAATAATGATTTTTAAGCATTGGTTTTAGATAAAAAATGTGAATTTTGTATAGTTAATGTCGCAATTACTATTGCCATGAATGTAGAACTTAGTATAGACCTACAAACTGCGAAAAACCACTCGAAATTTGAATTTGGCGGGCTCAGGTAAACGATCCGCCTTAAGCGCAGCAGTTGCGCTTAGCTCAGGCTAATGAGTAATTGCAACGCATAGGGAAAGTTTGGTGATAAATATGATGTAACAACGTGCTATGTTTGTTTTTTTTTAAATTGCAAAGCAAAGACAATAAAGATAAGACAGACATCCTCTATGTTTTTTGTAACACGTGTAACGTTATATGAATTTGCCAGCGTGACTCAGACCCGGAAAATTATTAGTAGGCTCTACATAACTTAACTGTATTAACATAAACCTTGCTTAGAACATCGATATTCTATTTTTGTTTACCTACCTAGGTACTTGTTCTGTTTAGTAAACAATCTTAGTATGTTTGTTTATACTTAACGAGGCAGTCGCTAGTCTAGTGGTCTCAAGCGCGGCTGCTTGGTGAACGTTCTTGGGTTCGATTCCGAGGTTGAGCAAAAGTAGTAGTCGTTTTTTAGCTCGTAGTTTGGGTTTGCGCCTGGATAATGGCAATGGGCTCGACCCCTTTTACATGGGACCTTTATGTGTATGTGTAGTGGATACATTAGTACCTACACCACTGCCTAGCTCTTCGGGGAATACAGGTGTGATGGTATGTTATATTTTTGATATAATGAAAAGAACAAAAAAAAGATATTTCGAATAAAATACCTAAAGATTTATGACAGGACATGTATCCATATGTCTTTCAGTCTAGAAAGTCGTAAGTGACATTTAATTCGATGTCTTTTACAACCTTCTAGCCGCAAGACATCTACATGTCATGTCTTCAAAGTAATTGCTGTTCATTCCGATATTGGTTAGCTAAAAGGTCTGACCACTTTGCTATATTAAAAATATGCCATCCAAAATAATGGTGCTACTGTAATATTTTTTGTAATAAAAACCTTTATTTAATAACATAGAAGCTGTATTTTTTTTATTTTTTTTAAAAAACGTTGCCACTAGGATTTTCTCCTGTGTCGTGGGTGCGTTTACAAACACAAATTCTCACATACACAAACACCCAGACCCGGAACAACTACCTGTAGATCATACAAATATTTGCTCCGTGTGGGGATCGAACCCACAACCCGTGGCGTAGAAGCCGATCGCTCAGCCGCTACGCCAAACGTGTCGTCGTATCGGCTGATTATACAAATATTATACTTACTGGACACGGATGTTCCCGAATGAGAGGGGTTACAATATAGTCCATTGGCTAGCTTACTCCAGATTGACAGACATCACACGTCATCGAGAAAATCGGTCAAGCATTCAGGTTTCCTCACGATGTTTTCTTACAACGTTTAAGTGAGTGATTGCTTGATTGATCAGTGAGTTTTCGCACATAATTGCGAAAACTCAGAGTGGTTTAGATTCGCACTCGGGAACTCTAACTTGGCAGTCCAATAGTTATATAACTTAGCTGTCCCTGCTTTTTTATATCATGTATACACGTGTTAGAATACTCTTCTCCGACCTCACTCTCATTCGGATCATCGTAAGAGGCGAGAAAATATCTGACTAGCTCGGTGGTAGAACCTCTAGGGGTCTGACTGGCTGACGACTTCCCTTACGTCGGAGTGTGTCGTAAACCACCTTGGTGTGTGTTTTGTTTTTTTGCCCGTGAGAGCGCAATTCCTCAGTTGCTACGGATCTAGTAGTCTGCAGTTTAAGGGGTTTTTTGAAGCTCGGCAATGTATCAGCTAGCCTAGCGTCACCGCGTTACCTTAACGTTACCTTAAAACGTAAATTCAGAATGTAAAGGCAAATTTCGATCTGGCGGGTGGGACTCGCGGTGGTTTAGACGTCATAGCGTCTGGTGTAACTAACCAGAAGACGCAGGTTCGAATCCTGCCCGGTCGAATTTTTTCTTCACTAAAATAACTTTTCAATAGCAACTCGGAGTTGGATTTGTATCCAGTTAACGGAAATAGGACGCCTATTACCGGTGAACTGTCGGTGTACATTAGGACACATCTGATTAATCCTTCGGGGAATACAGGCGTGATGATACGTTATGTTAAGAAATAATAAGCTCGCTCACACACTATTTTATTTTTTATGGACAAACGAGCAGACGGATCGCCTGATGGTAAGCGATTATCGCCGCCCGCAACACCAGAGGAGTCACAAGTGCGTTGCCGACCTTTTAAAAGGGGAGGCCCTCCGGTAACCTCACTCACTCGGCGAAACACAACGTAAGCGTTGTTTGACGCCGGTTTTCTGTGAGGCCGTGGTATCACTCCGGTCGAGTCGACCCATTCGCGCCTAAGCATGGCTCTCCCACGTTAAAACTAAACTATGGACAAGTCTGGGACACTATAAAGCTAAATTAATATATCAAACCATTAAACTCAATGTCATATTAGTAGTAACTATTCATCAATTTGTCCCACACGTGGATATGTCTCGCTCGCCTCTGACAATCGATGTTGTGATATAATTGATAGCACATTGCACACTTTCCTAAATGGATAGATGACAACTGGAATTTAAAAAAGACACGAGTTATGTATTGAAAATCATTGTAAGAATTATTGTATTAGTGCAATCTCTCAAAACGATATTTCATACAAATATGACCGAAAATGAATGTGGAAGAAGCAAACGAAGTACCTAAGTTTGCAATTGACGGTCTGTAGACGTACCTATATAACATAACATACCATCACGCCTGTACTCCCCGAAGGGTTAGGCAGAGGCGTACTAATGTACACCCACAGTTCGCCGGTATGTTTAAGTCCCATGTAATAGGGGGCGAGCCTATTGTCATTAACCGGGCACAAATCCAGACTCAGAGCTGCTACTGAGAATTTCACAAAAAATCTCAATAACACTTTGCTCGACCTGGGGATCGAACCCAGGACCTCTAGCGTAGCAGAAGTGCTTGGAACTGTATACGTACGAACGTACCTATATATTTTTTATATAAGCAGACCACTTTATGACTGACTAAATCCCCCCCTATAAATAACTCGACCCCGTATGGGGGCAGGTTAGAAATTATATTAAAAATTATATTCTAAGTTAGAATATAATTCCTCACTGCCTTTCAGATACGCATCCCGTAAGGGGTGTGAAAATATCTGACTTGCTCGGTGGTAGGACCTCTAGGGGTCTGACTGGCTGAAAGATCCATACAGACGAACTTTCGCGTTTATAATATTAGTAAGGATATAAATAAAAAAAGCTTGTGAAAAGCAGTGCAACAGCAATTAAAAGCTGACAAAGCTGACCAGCCCCAACAGACAGCACCTGTTCACGAGCATGATGGGTATATAGTGTATAATTGTAACCTGAAATAATTTTAATTTGCATGCCCAAGGGACAGAAAATACTGTACCTAATTATAATCAAAACATACGTTAAAATAATTCGGGCAAATAAAAATATTCAAATAATAATATTAAATAATGGGAATTTAAATTTAACTTCCCCGACGAACGAATGAGAGGGGTTAAAATCAGAAGTTATTAGAATCTTTTTTTTTATGGGATAGGAGGGCAAACAAGCAGACGTATCGCCTGATGGTAAGCGATTACCGCCGCCCATGGACACCCACAACACCAGAGGAGTCACAAGTGCGTTGCGGACCTTTCAAAAGGGGAGGGCCTCCGGTAACCTCACTCACTCGGCGAAACACAACGTAAGCGTTGGTTAACGCCGGTTTTCTGTGAGGCCGTGGTGGTATCACTCCTGTCAAGCCGGCCCATTCGTGCCCAAGCATGGCTCTCCCACGTAAAAATATTAGAATTTATAAGACAACTAGCTAGCCATCGTGCACAGCTCCGCCTGCGTATATTTTCCTGTATAACTAACGAAAGAAAGAAATAAAGAACATATTTTATATTAACCTTGTCTTGACAATTGATAACATTCAATCGCGGGCAGGATTCGAACCTGCGTCTTCTGGTTTGATATACCAGACGCTCTGACCTCTAAGTGACCTCCTGCCCGCGATTGAATCCTTTACAAAAAAAAAAATAACTTAATAATCTTAGCATGGAAAATGCAAAAAAAAAATCACAAAAAGATAATTGATAACATTTTATTTTTTGAATACCCATACTATACCCATATTTTTATTTGAAACTAGATAGAAAAATAGAATACCCGTATTTATCTTTTTGTGACTTTTTTGCATTTTCCATGCTAAGATTGTTAAGTTATTTTTTAGTAAAGGAAAAAATTCAATCGCGGGCAGGATTCGAACCTGCGTCTTCTGGTTTCAGACGCTCTGACCTCTAAGCCACCGCGAACCCTACCCGCATGATTGAAATTTTGCCTTCACATTCTGAATTTACGTCATAAGGCGACGATACGACGATAATATTCAATCGTTTTCATATTTATTTTCGAGTTTGAAATTCTTCTTATTCTAAACAGGCGTAAGTACCAAATTACGTCATTTGTACGGTAAAAGGGGTGAAACGGAGACATGACGTCATTTTTCTGACCCTTAAAAAACTTGTCTTAGGTCAGTTTGCCATCTGACTATCACTGACTCGGAGTTTGGGATTTGTACCCGGTTAATGGCAATAGGCTCGCCCCCTATTAAATGTGACCTATGCCTGCGAAATGTGGATGTATATTATTACGTCTCTGCCTAACCCTCCGGGGAATACAGGCATAATGGTATGTATGTATCCTTAACCATTGCAGAAACGATTTGCCTTGAACATACACTAATTGAATGGCCGAAGGAACTCAAAACAAACCCATTGGCATAGCATTGAGGATAAGAATAAGAAAAATATTAAGAAAAATAAAAGCTTTAGATATATAACCGCCTTTAGTATTTTCCAGTCGGTAAGGATCTTTATCGTCCAGCAGTGGACGAATATAGGCTGATGATGATGAAGGATCTTTATCATCGGATATATTATATATTATCCTGTAAATAAATCAAATTGTATGAAGTGAATCGCAAAAATATACAATTCAAATCAAACTTCCTTATTAAATCTGTCTGTTTGTTTTGTTTTCACGCCTAAACCGGAGAACCAATTTTGATAAATGTTGGTATAGAGATAGATTAGATCTTGCAGAAGGACATAGGCTAGATTTAGTCTCATAAGTTCTTTGGGGTGCCAGTCAAACCGCGGACATCATCTAATCAATTTTAACCAGATGGAGTTTTTCTTTTGCCGTACTCGGAGACGAAATGCCAAAAGAAATTCTAACCAGAAATCCTGGAATTATGTTTTTTTTATACCACTAAGGTGGCAAATAAGTATACGGCCCGCCTGATGGTAAGCGGTTACCGTAACCTATGGACGCTTATAACACCAGGGGGGGACGCTTATAACACCATCACTCGTGCGTTGCCGACCCTGTAAATCACGGAGGAATAGTTGGGCTGGCAGCAAAGGAGACAATGCGTGATGCTTATCATATCTGCCAAAACAACGTTACCTCGAAGAGCTCTAGCGACCTTATATTAGGAACACAACATAGCACGGAGCCAAACATAGCTCCGTGTTAAGTGTCCCAGTCGGGCTACTCCAATTGTGAGTGGAATTATTCGATTCCACTATGCCCTACCTCTCCTAAAAGATACGCGATACGTGAGTGTTGAAAGAATGTTATCTAAAATGACTATATAACAGAGCAAACCATGGCGCCCGAAGTGCTATTTCATTTTATTTATTCGATTTCTCTTATCTATTTTTCCGTATTTGGAACCTAATAATCTGAAAGAAAAATATTTACTTAGATGCGGTAAAACAAGAAAAGGTATTTCTTTAAAACCTTCCAATAAAGTTTCATTAAATATACGTACCAAAAAGACTTTAGTTTTGAGAATTTTGAACTTTTAATAAAAATCGTCTCTTTTGTAAGTGACCGGAAATGACGTCCATAAGACCAATAAGACGTTTCCATGACCATTTTTTCATCAACAAGTGCCTTGAGATAATTATGGAAAACTTGAAAAGTTATATACATACATAATGTATAATATGTATATACATAATGTCAAACTATAATTTTCAACTCATTTGAGTTGAAAATTATGCAATCATTATCATTTTGCAATCCTTATCCTTATCTTAAATTTATTCTATGTTTATGGCTTTGTTTGCGTAGCTGATTTTTTACCCACGACGGATTGGAAAAGGTGTATGCGTTTAGGGTGAGATGTTGTTTGTTTGTGCCAACGAACGTTGCCAATTATCTCCAAGACGGTTTGAGCGATTGAGACGCGGTTTTCTGTAAAGGGTTCATAATTCATCAGTGATTGTCGTAAATAGGTAGGTACAACACAACAGAAACGTCATCTTGCAATTTTTACATTGATAGCGAAGAATTTAGCTATTTTGAAAAGTAACCATTGGAGTAAATTTCCTATTTAAATAAGTACATCTGTACTAGACTAGCACAAATAAAAAAATATAAAAAGTTAAGTATTAAGATTTAAAAAATATACTAAAGGGACTAAATAAGTTGAAATAATATTGTTATAGGGAGTAAATGGGGATATAATAATTTGAGAATTTGTTCCTAATGTATAGATCTAAATATAACGCGATAAAACCGTAAAGTGGCTTTATTTCAAGACAAAATAAGAAAAAATTAAGATAACTATGTTGTGAACCTTTCGTGGTGTAGATACAGTGGGCTCAGTATATTTTAGAAACTAAATAATTTCTAAAAATCATTTAAAAAATACGACGTCAGAGATACATAAAACATACAATTTCAACATTGTTAGAACTTCAAGAGTCACTTAGTTATCATATATTACGAGGTCCGTGGTGCTAAGGCTAAGAGCATTTCTGTTCAAGCATTGGTGATAGTCTAAAATTAATTTGGTAGTAACATAATTAATACGGATAAAAATAAATATGTATAACTTGGGTCAGCACTAAGATGCAGATTTGGGAAATCTCCATGGCATGGGGAATAAAGAGATTCTCGCGGATAACACCGCGGGTTTTAGGTAGTTCAAAATATATTTCCAATCTAATCTCAATATTAAGATATATACGGCGGAGCCTGAATTGGCGGCGAAAACGTAATACCAAAATAAATCGTTATCCAAACAATATTTTATCAAATTATGTTATTATTCGGATTCGGAAACCGTTAATCTAGGATCCTACCGTACCATTTCGTCTACTACTACTTCAATGGGAATAAACAACCCAAAAATAGTTCCAAAGTTGGCGTAAGTAACACAAAAAAATATAAAACAGCTTCCATTTCTATATATTTTTGGCCTTAATTCTATATATTTTAGTGAGCATCTTGTGGCTAAAATGTAAAAATAGCGTTGAAATACTATCTTGAAGCGACAGCTTTGCCAGAGGTTCTATCCCCAGGTCGATCAAAGTTTTATTGGGTTTCCTACGTAGTTCTCTCTGAATTGTGCCCGGTTAATGGCAATAGGCTCGCCCCTTATTACATGAGATCTAAACGGCGGCAGCTGAATGGCTAAGGCGACGGACTTACGATCATGTGGTTGCCGGTTCGAAACCCACCCATTAGACTACCGACGTGAACCCACTCGTAGCCCAAGCATATAGCTTAGCACAAGGTGTTAACAAGAATACTAGTAATGAGCGACCCACATTGCTAGTAAGCCTTAAAAAAATCCCTGAGGTCTGTAAGTATACATTAGTACGCCTCCCTCAAGCATACCGGCGGGGCATGGAATATTCAAAAGATGTTAATAATCATGTGTACTTTAAATAAACCCTTTTTGAATTGTTACATTGAAGTTGAGTACCCCTGTTTATGGTGATAATAATTCATAACAATCTCACCACAATTTCCATAGTCAGTGACACATCAGTGAAGAAAAAATAAATGAGTCGTAAGTGAGGAAGATTTTATTATACCTACGGACCAAAGGTTGTTTGAATCTGTCATCTTTACTAACATAAAGAGTTATATACTAACCCAGATGTGTGATTTCACAGCGAATTTGTTGGTCGAAGTTTAGCACATAATGACAAACAAAAATACTCAAGCAGGTTAACAACCACATATTATGGTCTGAGTGAATACACTCTGAGTTATTTTAGGACCTTATTCCAAAACCATTATTTTTTTGTAGGAGGAAGCGGCGGGGTATTTCGGACTCGTACCGACAAATGGCCAGTCCCAATATCAAATGCGTCGATAGCTTTTCTTACTAGATATAGAGAGAGATAGCAGACTATTTATTATTTTTAAAAATATTACAAAATGACAGCAAATATCAATTTTAATGTTGCATCCAAAATAAATCGTTTTAATCCACCTATACTTATACCTTATACCTCCTCTAACTACAGGCAGAATAGTTATTTAGTGCGTGCGAGTAGAAACTTTAATAATTGATGTAAGCAGCATGATAATGATCCCTTTGTATACAGTATTTCCTCAGCCTTAAGTTTTTCAAGTAATTCCATAAAAAAAAACGTCTTTATAGTGCTTGCGTTTTGATCACGCTTTTAATTTGCTTTAGTAATAGTTTTTCCCAATAGACGGGGTACTTCAAAAAGGGTGTGAAAAGATTTTTATAGTATCGGTAAAGCGCGAGTAGGCTACGGTAACCGATTGCCATCAGGCGGGCCGTATGCTTGTTTGCCACCTTAGTGGTATAAAAAAAAGTTTTTCTGTATCTATAAGTGAAGTGTTATTGGCTGTTTGTTAAACAAATTGCGGTTATTTAGTTTTTAATTAGCTGTTTGCAATAAATAAATAAATAAATTGATCGGACCTTGTGTCAAAATCTTGTCTCTAGTAAGCAAATCTACCGACTGATTTGTTATTGGGACCGGCCGTTAAGACTGTACTGTTTCCCTTCCTTTGCCCTAGTCTAGTGATGGCCGAGGGATTCGCAATATTTACCACCAAGGACTATAACAATATTCGAGTAGTTGTACTGCACCCCCATCATGATAGAAATTGAACTCTATCCTGTAATATTTCTATTGAGCCCCTAATTATATTATATCCATATTAATACCCAAAAATATTATAAACTAGCAACACTTCTGGGGGATTTAAAAAAAAACTTATAAACAAACTCTTTTTCGAATTACGAACACATCAAAATAAATCAGTCAAATCGCTCGAACCTGTTCTCAAGCGATGAACTTTCATACATTTATTCAAATATGTATAAATAAAAGGTGCGAAAGTCTGTCCGCTTGTTGGTTGGATTATATTGTGAACATTTTAAAATTACATTTAATTTGAAGGTACTTCGAAATTTTTCATCGATTTAACGTCGGCTAGTTTTAGTGTCATAATTGTTTATGATAAATTAATATATAATATATAATAATAAATTTATGATATGTACGTATGTTATTTGGGTCAATTTTCGGTCTCTATTCGATCTAACTTCGTCGCGTTTGACGTTATTGTTTTATTTTAGTTTATTTTTAGTCTAGTAAGCTGTGAAATATACTTATTGAAAATTATTAAGTTATCTTTTATCTATACCTCTATACTAATATTATAAAGAGGTAGTTTGGGAGGTTGTAGGGGGTAGTCTCTGGATCTACCGAACCGATTTTGATCATTCTTTTTGTGTTGGATAGTCCATTTATCGAGGAAGGTTATAAGATATAACATCACGCTATGCCTCTTAGGAATGGAGCAGCGCGGGTGAAACCGCGAGCGTGTCGTTAGTGTAAAAATAACATGGCTACTCGCCTGCCTATGTGTCAATTATGTAAAACAAAATACATGACTAACTCATACTAATAAGTTGATCCTAATATGTTGAACACTCCTAAGATGCCACACTTTTCGGGTAGATGGTACCTAGGTCCAAGAAACGAAACAAGAACGATTCATGGTGGACATTCCAAAATCCCGAACGAAACGCTTTAAGTCCACATTTACATGCGTCCCGCTGAAATGTGAAATGCGCTGCCCGAGTGGGTCTTCCCCGATTGATATAATCTGGGTGTCTTTAAATCACGAGTGAATCGATTTCTTCTAGACAAGTGCGCTCGCAAACTGGCGGTCAAGCGTAAGCCTATCACGAATAAAAAAAAGATGGTCCTTGGTTAAACACTTTCTTATTTGTTTCTCTGTATACACTTTATTGTTTTATTTTTACTTAAATTTTCTGACAACATGTATTGATAATGTGTGCTTACCTATGTTATCGCTAGATAAATTCAAAAATTTAATCAAATCATCATACGTTGTGTTATCGGGCACTTATGAATAATCATGCCCCTTCTATATCCGTAATGTTATTCAAATTCCTGTACATTTTAAAGTACTATTGCTATATCGGTAACAAAAATATGCCGAAATATACGAGTCATACTTTTATATTCCTAAAAAAAGTTACTAATTGAAATAAAACTACTTTTTACGGATTTCGTTCATTTCGGATCCTTTACAGCAGTCTATCCGTGACCATGGATGCTGTAAAGGATCCGAAACGTTGGGAATCAAATAATATCAATACAACGCGATAAAATCCGTAAAAAGTTATTTTATTTCAATGTCTAATATTCGCGTAAGTGTCAGAAACCAAAAGTTACTGAGTCAAAAGTTAAAGTAAGTAAAATCTTATATTTCAAATAAACCAATATTACAGGTACTTTTGAATTGTCAAAACTAGGTGCACAGATCCAAATAGTGGGACTTATGGAGAAGAACCGGCAGGAAACTCGTACATAGATACTCTTAGGAATGAAAATTATGACATTGTGGTTTTTTACAATTTTGTTAAGTATTATAATGTGAGACTCATGTAGCTTGATGTGCCGGATAATACCTAATATACTTAATTCAATAGACCACGATCACTTGCCTTCCAAAAGAGAAAAAAAAGGTCTAGAGCCGACCAGTATCGACAGACAGGCAGGTAACCGGCAAGCCCGTTATACATTATAAACGTCAGATAATAAAACGCGACATCACGAGCCCTTTTACGAGTATCTATTAGGTAAATCATTCATAATCTAACCCTTCGTTTGGACTTTTGATTTCTTATCCATACAATAAAACAGAGAATAATAATATACTGTTCACTATCAGCCACGTGTATGCCAATTATATCTATTACTCAAGTTCTTAGACTAAATAGGTACCTATAAACCAAACTGTACGATCAACTTGGGACCACTGGACTGCCTCATTAGTCTAGTGATCCCAAGCGTGACTGCTACGCTAGAGGTCCTGGGTTCGATCCCCAGGTCGAGCAAAGTGTTATTGGGTTTTTTTATGAAATTCTTAGTAGCAGCTCGGAGTCTGGATTTGTGCCCGGTTATGGCTCGCTCCCTATTACATGGGACTGAAACATACCGACGAACTGTGGGTGTACATTAGTACGCCTCTGCCTAACCCTTCGGGGAATACAGGCGTGATGGTAAGTACGGTCAACATCATGGTATCCAAAACTGTCAAATTTCTTCAATCGATTTTGATAAAATATAATGAAATATTATATTTAATCTCCAAATAATAGAGTTTATTATCCGTTGGGGAAAATTTGATAATTTGTGGTAACTTTATGTGCCAGACTGTACACATATGAAAATATAAACAAACTCACCTATCGAACTTCCGCACCAAATTTAAAAAAAGAATCGACCTTTTATTAGTCGACTTTCAAACGAGAACACAATTTTGTCCAACAATATCAGAAAAATAGTTTCTTTTTTTAAAAATAAATTGTTCTTAGAAGCACAGACACGTTACGATAATTCCGACATTCTTAGGAGCGAATACGCGTGCGTCCGCTACAGATTGTCAAATGTAACTGAGTAAATATACTATGTACTACAGATAAGTTTACAATAAGATATTGAACACATTGGATATACAATTGAATGATAACTAATAGAGTCTCATTGACGTACCAGCGAATAAATTTGTAGAATGATGCCGTAAATACATACAAATACCTATCTATTCTACCAATTCTATTTATCTATCCTATCCTTGATAAAACCTGCATTAATATTTCTCAAAAAAATTGCTCAACATATTTCAAACGAGTTTTTCAATCAATGAATAAAGATAAAGATATCTGGTTTATTTTCAATTAAATGTTTTTTATGTATGCAGGTATTTACATGTTCTAAGGCAGTGATGGCGAACCAATGGCACGCGTACCATCGTTGGCACTCGACAAAGTATTTTGGGCATGGGACTTTGGTAGTAATTTAGGCATGTAATCGAAACTCGTCTATCAGTATCAAGTTATTGGACAGAGAAAAGAGATTTCGCCACTGAGATACTTACCATAATTATGTAGAAGTCGTATGAAACTTGTGTTTAGTTCTACGACTGTTATCATTCTGAGGTTCTACGCTTGAGATTGTTTGACGGCACGTCATGACGTCATAAAACATTAGTATAGAAAGAAATTATTAAATGATATTAATTCCCGCCACTAGATGGCACTCGTATTTCCTAACTGACGAACTCTGAGAAGAAACACCGAAACAAACTCGGAGAATCATGGTGTCTCTGACATAGTGGCAAATATGTGAGTTACAATGTAAGAAATGTCGAAAATGGCCTTTTGAAGAAAGAGCCATAGATGCTTTGAGTAGACCAGTATCATCTGATGGCACACATGTATCAGTGATTGGGTAGCTCGGCCATGATCTAGGAAGCTAAACAACCCGTCGCACGATGATACCAGATCAGTAGAACATTTGCGTAAGCCAGATAAAAGTCTCAAAGTCGCCAGACCGCTTAAATCTGTGTATATCTGATTATCTAGCTTGCATAATATTCACATTTACCTAAATTTTCCTTTTAAATTAATTGAATACATTAAATTGAATGTTACAAAAAAATACAGTAGATACCTAATGTCACTGATAATATATAATATATAAATATACATAGTTTATATTAAAAAAAGGTAACTAGCAATGTTTGCCGCACATTACTAGTATTTTGTTAACCCCTCGTGCTAAACTAAATGCTTGTGTTACGAGAGGGTCATGTCGGTACCTAGTACAATGGGTGGGTTTCGAACCGGCAACCACGTGATCGCAATCCGACGCCTTAGCCACTCGGCTACCGTTGCTTTCAAATAAATAATAGTAGCTGTTGCCCGCAGTTTCACTCACGTCCCAAAAATATTTACCTACATATTATAAGTCCGATTCAAGGCGATGTATCATGATGAAATATGCACCAGATTTTAAGTTAGATCTCTAGCAATACATCGGTGAAAACTGCATTCAATTCCTGCAGTAGTTTTTGCGTGATGCGCGTACAAACATACAGACAGAATTTCTTAAAATTGATATTTTGGCTTCTGTTGCTCTAATAAAGACCTCAAATATTAGTTTTTCTTTAATATCTATAATGTACAGACATCGGCCTGTTACAATTTTATAGGTGGTATCGAATGTTTCGCGTCTGAAATGAAATGAAATGATTTATTCTGCAAGTAGATCTTTAGAGATACTTTTACATGACAACTGCTTATTTAAGCGACTAAGGTCACCGGTCAGAAGTCAAGTGAGACGAAATCGCTGGTTACTTAATAACATCTTCTGACCGCAACTTGGGTGCTAATGTACTGAAAAAGCATTGGCAAAAACAACTTTCCACTCTCCTTTCAGTACAGAATTTCTTTCGGCCCTACTTTCCTCGAATAATCTCATAAATCAGGCTCTAAGTCAACGCTGCAATCAAAATGTTTTATTTCATCATTCAAGTACTTTTCATTTTTTTTAAGTCAAAACCTAGTTACACAGTTCCAAAAAGTAGGTCTAATCGTATTGCAACCTGTGTTTTTTTGTGTGTTTTTGTTATAAAAGTTCTAGCGTAATTGCAATGTTACCAAAATGTATGAATACATTATGAATGTAATCCTTCAAAATTATACGGCTCGATTGTAGCAGAGGTCACGCAATTGGCCAAATTTCAAAATTATTCCACCACTACAACAAATAGATTCCTACACTTGTAATGTTTCGTTGTTTCCGTGTCATGAGTTCCTTCATTATATTTGTTCATAACATAACATGCCATTACGTCTGTATTCCCCGAAGGGTTAGGCAGAAGCGTACTAATGTACACCCACTGTTCGCCGATATGTTTAGGTTCCATAGGGGCCGAGCGTATTGCCACTAATCGGGCACAGATACCAAACTACGAACTGCTACTGAGAATTTCATAGGAAATACCCAATAACACTGTTCAACCTGGGAATCGAACCCAGGACTAGGACCTCTAGCGTATGGTGCACAAACGTGGTTCAGAAGTCCAAACTCAAAGTTGAGATCGAGTCCGGAACTCTGTACTGCGCTCCAAAACAAAAATTATCGACGTAGCTCGAAAAGCCGCAAAGCTTACCTATATTAATTAATAGGTTACTGTGGGCTTTTATTGCACAGAACTGGAGCCCTTAACAGTTAACCGAAGACGCGGCAGACCACGAAGGAGATGGCGGGATGACCTGGATGTCTTTCGAGGCAATTGGAAGGAAATAGGACAGCAACGAGAAATGTGGAAAAATGGGGAGAGGCCTTTGCTGAAGAGTGAGACAATACAGACTAATAAAAAGAAAGATGTCATAAAAAGATTATGTCATTCATTGTCATTGGAGCACTAATTTGATACCTCAGTTTGTTACAAATAAAATAGACAAGTTGGGAGCCTGCGGTAGGAGCTAAACCTTCATAGATCGATCTGCGCAATAGCCTTCTCATGAGAAGCTTGTAAACAAAACGTCACGAATCCGACACGTGTCTACACAATACAAAATAATATACTACCAAATATACTACATTGTATTTGTAGGAAATCAGATAAGATCATGATAACCTTTATCTGTTACATGCAAAATAAGAATGTAGGTGCGTCGTGTGATTTCTGAAGGCATGCATAGGCAGGCTTTAGCCATAGATACATTTTTTTTTTAAACGTTGCCCCACTCTAGGATTTTCTCCTGTATCGTGGGCGCGTTTACAAACACAAATTCTCACATACACAAACGCCCAGACCCGGAACAACTACCTGTAGATCATACAAATATTTGCTCCGTGTGGGGATCGAACCCACAACACGTGACGCAGAAGCCGATCGCTCAGCCGCTACGCCAAACGTGTCGTCAAATTTAGAAGCATACTAACTTAGGTAATATATAACTTATTTATTTGACACTTTTCGGTGGCTCATGCTTACTTTATTCGCTATTAGAATGCGAGTTTCAGACACTATTTGATTTAAATCGGTCATGGAAAATACATAAGTAAATTGTTCTTCATTTTAAAGAGATGGCTCCAGTAGTAGGTACCTAAAAAAATCCCAGCAAGTACCTACATTTTTCATTCGTCTAGTGTTTACTATATTGGATTTCCTGTAATATCATACTATGTACCGCACGATACTCTGTTATAATTTGTTAAAATCGAGTAAACTTTTAATTTTTTCGGTCCCTTTTTTATGGTTTGCTGGCTTTATTGTCAATTGCAAAATTCATTGCCTATGACACTCATATTGCAAAGACGAATCAATCAACACCTAATACGAGTATGTTAAAATCTGATGAGTAGTTTTTGACCTAGGATCGAACATCCATGCGATGCATAGACTGTTAAACTCATTAGGTACTCTTCCTTTGTTGGATAAAAAGACACTTCACTAGTACTACATCATGGTGCGTTACTTGTCCGCGTAAGTAACGGAACACCACTCCCTGTGGTGTGTGGTGCAGAAAACTAGTTGGCACTTGCACTATAAGCGCCTTGAAGTTGACGTTGTAGCGTGATTCCAATAGCTGTATTCTCGGTGGTTCATTAAGCCTTTGGCGCACGTACTCCACAACATCCTCCACCTTCATAGTGTAGAATAGGCTGGAAATGTACGCAGGAGTGTTCGGCAACGCGGCCCGTATGGTGGCCCGCTTGGGCCCCGCAGAAGCCGTGCCGCATCGGTTCTTGTTGGTTCGCTGACAAGAACCGCACACGTGAAACAAGTATGACCATGAACTGCCAAGTCATAGATCTCGAGTTCGCATCCAAGGCAAGCGTACCTCAGACGTTTTAAATTCATGCACTTTTTTGAAAAACATTGTAATAAAACTTTAATGGCTTTAATTTTCTCGACGGCGCGTGAAGTCTGCCTACCCGCAATAAACCAGCGCAGCGTGGTAAACTATTAGCTTAATGTTGCTCATTCTGTGAGGAGACCCGTGCCCAGCAGTAAAGACAGTAAATGGGTTGATCATAATGTAAACGCACGTGCGTATAATATTGAAGTTGACCTGTCCCAACTAGAGATGGGTTTCTGCCAGGGCATTAATTTTTTTCGCCCAATTTCGCCGAAAATGCCTGGGCAGTCCCAACTAACAGCACAAGCACGTATGCGTCAGTAATGAATAAAATGACCAGGAACACGGCGATACCTTTTATTCTGTCATGGACGATACCATTCAGTAGAATATTATCCATACCATCAAACTCACTCATTTTTTTTTAAATCTTACTAGCAATGTGGCTCGCACATTACTAGTATTCTTGTTAACCCCTCGTGCTAAGCTAAATGCTTGTGTTACGAGTGGGTTCACGTCGGTAGTGAAATGGGTGTGGTTCGAACCGGCAACCACATGATCGCAAGTCCGACGCCCTAGCCATTAGGCTACCGCCGCTAGTATAAAGTATTTCAATTGAACAGGTACTTTTGAAATGTCAAAACTACATGCACGGTTCCAAAGGGTAGGTCTTATGGAGAAGAGCCGGCAAGAAACTCCATAGATACTCTTTTAAATAGATAATTGATGTTTACATTTTTTTATATTGTGGAGTTTGAGTGATAAAAGTAAGTTCCCTCCAAAAGATAACATAACTGAATCCGGATTGACATGGCACGTAAGAGTTGACCAGACCCGACAGACAGCACCCGTTCACGAGCATGGCGTGTGTATCAGCGTTGTTCGACTCAACAGGGAATAAAACAACCCGACACACCACGCCACCATCAGCAGGACATTTAAGTGAGCATGAAATGAAATGAAATGAAATTATTTATTCTGCAAGTAGATCTTTAGAGATACTTTTACATGTCAATGGTTTGCGGTTTTTTTTTTTAGCTAGATGGCTTCGGCATTTCCTAACTGACGACCTCTGAGAAGAAACACCGAAACAAACTCAGAGAATCATGGTCTCTTTTAAAGTCCAGACATGGAAGAACACTTATATGTGAGTGGTACGATGTAGGGTAATGTCTGAAATGGCCTTTTGAGGAAAGAACCATTGCAGCTTTGAGTAGACCAGTCCCAACTGACGGCACGCATGCATCAGTCATCGTGTAGCTCAACCATAATTTAGGGAGCTCAACGACCTGTCGCACGACCATACCAGATCAGCAGCATGACAGCCTCTCACTACCAGATTTAACTATCCTCTAACTACCATCACGCTGGTATTCCCCTAAGGGTTAGGCAGAGTTAGGTATCTATATTATATTTATTTTGACTGCTCATTTACCCATCGTTTAGTCACCTCGCCACCACCTACCGTTTCTCCGTGTGTCGTGAGTTCAACCTACACTACCGACGAAATTACTGTGCCCGTCTGAAGTTGTCCGCAAGTGGTTTTGCAGTGGTTTATAACATAAAAACTTGGTATAAAGACAGTTAGGTTCGTTATTTTTCGCATTCACGAATGCCTAATTGCAATTGCCTATGTTCCTCACTGATTTCGATATTTTTGCACAAAAACGGCCGTTCGGAATGGCTAACTTCCGACACACACTGACCGTACTTTGTTTATGCAATTCACTGATATCAGTTTGAAGTATGGTTATCGGTTACTACTGTTTGTGAAGTACCTACGTAAGTATACGTAACACAGGGCATAAATGATGTTTATATTAAACTGCTATGCTAGAGGAGGACCTCTAGCGTAGCAGTTTAATAACACTGCTCGACCTGGGGTTATTGGGTTTTTCTATGAAATTTTCAGTAGCAGCTCGGAGTCTGGATTTGTGCCCGGTTAATGGGCTGTAATAGGCTCATGTAATTAACTTAAACTTAAACATTAGGACTTAAACATACCGGCGAACTGTGGGTGTACATTAGTACGCCTCTGCCTAACCCTTCGGGGAATACAGACGTGATGGTATTTCAATAAATATTGTCAAATACATCAAAATTTTCTATTTTAGCGCCCCAACTAGGACCAGATCCTCATACCGGAGTGACGTCATGTAGGTAGGTGATAAGGGCATGATACTTTGTTACAAAGATAAGCTATTTATAGGTACCTATTCCACTTACTTTATTTGGAATGTGTTATTTAGATAAGGTGTGTCGTTTGGAGTAAGACCAAGAAGAATGTCAAATCAAGTCAAGTAAACTAGAAATCAAATGTAGAAATGTACTTCAATCATTTAATTATTTTTTTTATATTAATTTTTTCGATTTAAAATCTTCAGAACCTTAATAATAGAAACCCAAGAGCGCCCGCAGGACTCTCAACTCTGTCTTGCCTTAATTGGCCGGCCAGAGGGGGGCTGCTAGAGCTATATGCTCGGGGGTGGAAGTGTCTAATGGCGTAATAGCGGGGAAACCCAATCCGGGTCTTTTCGAGACTCGCGACGGTGAAACCGGGGCCGCACCTCTCTACACCCTTAGCCGCTCACACCGCTGTTGCCGCCTTCTGCCTGTACTGGCAGTTGTTTGGGGGGCCCAGCTAGTGAGGTGGCAAGTCACCGTCTGCCATCCCTATGGATGTTTATTCAAGGCTCAAGGCAGACGCCGTTTTCTTCCGGCAATAGAAGTTATCGGTCCACCTAACACCCACATCCATAATCCAATCTTTAATTCAATTTCATTCCAATTTTTAATTTCCATATTTTACAATAGTCCTGCAGCCGCCCGGAATACTTCATGGCTGTACTCCCATAGTGCAGTTGTGGAGTGTCCCGGGTGTATGCCCCATCCCATATTAGATCAAAGTTCTCCAAGGGGCCTCTGCGCGTTGGACCTGTGTCCCGCAAGCCTTCTAAAGGACCGGATGTCTTCCTCACGGGAGGCATGCCGTGTAATCCAAAAAGGAGATACAAAATAATAATAATAATCTTACCCATATATTTTTTTATTCCTCCGCCTCAGTACAGGCTATTCGGAGAGTTCTCTTCTATGTTCAACCTAAGGGTATCAATACCGTTATATTTTGACTGACTGACAGACAACACCTAAGTTGAACCATTAGAAACTATTTGCACAGGATTTCCTTAGACGAAGCAATCGGGGTAGTCTCAGAACAATGTTATTAATGTTCCGTGGGGGTAGTGGTCACCTCACCACGGCCAGCGCCGCGACGTCGCCGCTGCCGTTGCGCCGAATGTGTTGGTTTCCCACCATACCATACCCCGAGACATGTACACATATACTAGACTTACCGTGCGCAGTTTAGCCTGCGTACTTAGATATAATTTTCGTTTCTAAATAAACTGAGCGCACTGTACCTTCACCGTGGAGTTTTCATATCATAAAATGTGTAAGTCTAATTTAAAAGGAAAAAAAACAATTGTCAAAATGTCAACAGCGAATGACAGCTGTACTAGTGACGTTTAATAATTAGATATATTTATTGACATTGGCAAAATAGTCTCCACCGACTCAATTGCCACGAAGACAATAGAAGAAGAAGGTATACTTATGTGTATGTATGTCAAACGGATGGTAGTGTGTGCGGACTTTCACCCCCTTTTCACCACCTTAGGGGTTGAATTTCCAAAAATCCTTTCGTAGTGCTCGTTTACAGTGCAAAAGGACCGAGCATGCAAACTTTCAGGGATCTAGCTCCTGTAGATTCGGCTGTGCGTTGATTCAATACGTTAGTCAGTCAGGTTCTTCTTTAATATATATAGACAGAAGATAGATATTTTTTTTAATGTTCCACGGATTTTTAGTTTGGAGTCTAGGTATACTTTATATCCGTTAATTGCAATGACATTATATAGTTAAATAGAGGTAGACACGTTATCATCTGTTGTTCTTCCATGAAGTTTATAATAGCACAATGCTAGCCATAAAGAAAATTCTTTTTAAGTATGTTGCCTAGCAACAACGTTTGTTAATATCAATCTTGTTTTTTCTCTTGTATTAGTTATTTTTACTTTATTAAAAATACTATGTCGATTTAGTGTTATAATTTATCGGAATAAATCCACTGATGATAAAATACTCTTATTTCGATTTACATAACAACAGGTTATGGGCCCAGCACGGGTAAAATAATTTATCTCTTGTTTAAAATTTTTCAATAAGGATGCAGTCTGTCCAAGCCGTTACCAGTTTTGAAAAACTGAAAGGCGAATGCAATTATGCAACATGGTCATTTGCTATGGAGATGTTTCTCACGGACTTGGATTTGTGGGAGTGCATAGACGAGGAATTTACGATGGACTCTGTGGAGGCGCAGAAGAAAAACGCCAAAGCAAGGAGTAAAATTTGCCTGATGTGCACTGAAAAGATTTACCCCAATGTCATGCATCTGAAAAATGCAAGGGAGACCTGGTTAGCACTGAAACGAGCCTATGCTGATGGTGGGCTACTTCGGCGGTTATATCTACTGAAGAAATTATTCAATGTTAAATTAACGGACTTTACTAATATGGAGGAGTACATAAGTGATATCCAGATGACAACCCAAGCATTGGCAGGCATTAACGCTGGTCTTGATGATGAATTTATCGGGATTATAATGCTGGCTGGATTGACAGATGAGTACAACTCATTAGTGTGCTCGAATGTTCTAATGACATTAGAACATTCGAGCACACCAATTACTTCTGAAAATGTTATTGCAGCGCTTTTAAAGGAGGGTTTAAGAAAAAACAAAGGCACTGATGAAGATTCAGCATTGGCAACCAAAAGTGATAACTCCAAAGTGGTGACCTGTCATTTATGCAAGAAGAAAGGTCATTATAAATGGCAATGTAAAAACAAGAAATCAGCTAAAGGCAACAAGAGCCATAGTGTGGCTCAAGTTGAAGCGAAGGACAGTAAAGAGCAAGCAGGTCTGATGACTTTGCTATCGATTTCTGATGGAAACGGTTGGATAATCGATTCTGGGGCTACATGTCACATGACATCAAATAAACACATACTAGAAAATAGTAAGGTCATTGAATCAAAGGTGGTGACAACTGCAAGCAATGACAAGATTGTTTCCAATTTAAAAGGGGATGTGTTTAACAAAGGACGTACTGTACGTTTTGAGGATGTTCTGATGCTTCCAGGCTTAATGGCAAATTTACTGTCAGTTAGTAAACTGTGTAGTAACAATTGTGTTGTTGTATTTGACAATAATTGTTGTAAAGTTTATAGGAAACAGGATATTACTTTAGCTGGTAATGTATTGTTAACAGCACCTCTAAAACAGGGTTTGTATGTTTTAGATAAAGAGTCAGCAATGGTAGTAACGTCTCCTCCAAATTCCTCAAATGCTTCTAGGGCTTTTAATTTGTGGCACAGAAGGTTAGGTCATCTGAGTGGACCCTTGATGGATAAGTTAAAGGGTTTGACACAGGGTATGTCTTATGGAGCAGTGAGCACGGAACCATGTGAAGGTTGCTGCAAGGGAAAAGGGTGCGTCAAGAAATTTCCAAAGAGGAAAGGTAAGAGAGCAAAGGAACTGCTCGAACTAGTGCATTCGGACTTAGCAGGCCCCATGGAAGTAGAGTCCTTAGGTGGCAATAGGTACTGCTTGATATTTGTGGATGACTTCAGTAGAAAGACATTTAGGTATCTATTAAGGTCAAAGACCGAAGTTTTAACTAAATTCAAAGAATTTAAGGCACTAGTTGAAAAACAAACAGGAAAAAAGATAAAAAAGTTTCGTAGCGATAATGGGACAGAGTACACTAATGGCCAGTTCCAGGAATTTTTAAAAATTCATGGTATCCAGCATCAGAGGTCTGTACCGCACACTCCTCAGCAGAACGGAGTGGCGGAGCGTACGATACGTACCTTCACTGAGAAGGCAAGATGTATGGTGCACGACGCTGGTCTGGATAAGAGGTTTTGGGGAGAAGCCATTGGATGTGCTGTGTATCTGAAGAACCGATCTCCAACTATGGCTCTGGTGGATAAAGTTCCTGAAGAAGCCTACACTGGAGAACGAGTCGACCTGTCGAATCTTAGAGTATTCGGGTCCCGGGCTCAGGTTCTGATAAAGGATCATAGTCGGAAGAAGTTTGATCCGAAAACGGTCTCAATGATAATGACTGGATATGCCACTAACCAGAAGGCGTATCGATTTATCAATTTAGATAAAAATCTAAGAGATGTTACTATCGCTCGAGACGCAACTTTTTTCGAGAATTTTCCTGTGAAGAAGGAACATGGAAGTTCTTCTGTTTTAAAAAAGGATTCTGTCGATGTATATGTACAGAATGAAAATATTCCTGTAGTAGATATAGATGTTCTAGGAGGTTCATCTAGTCAAACGATAGAATCGGAATCTGGAGAGCATTTTTATGACTCTGTTGATGTAGAAAGCCAGACGACAGACGATTTGCAAGAATTAGTGAACACAAATGATCCTGAACCTGCAAGTTCTATAGTAGAGCAAGATCCAGTGAACTCAATTGTTCCTGAACCTGCAAGTGATGTGGTTGATCCTGTAAATCGGCGATACCCACTTAGAGAAAGATGTCCAAAGCGAGAAAAGGACTTTATATATAACTTTAATATTGCTGATTTTCCTGATCCTGTATCGGTTCATGATGCCATGGAGCGCTCTGATAAAAGGTTGTGGTTGGAAGCCATGAATGATGAATACAATTCTCTGATGGTAAATAATACCTGGGAGTTGGTTGATCGACCGTTAAATGTAAACGTCGTTAAATCGAAATGGGTTTTTAAACTTAAGGTTGGAGCGGATGGCAGCGTTCAGCGCCATAAGGCCAGGCTGGTCGCTAAGGGCTATTCGCAAAAACCCGGTGAAGACTATTTCGAAACGTTTGCACCAGTAGTCAAGATGTCATCTATTCGCCTTTTACTAGCACTGGCAGCTGAAAAGAACCTAAGCATACATCATATTGATGTAACCACGGCTTTCCTTAATGGAGATTTACAGGAGGATATTTATATGGAGCAACCAGAATTTTTTATTCAAAAGGGGAAAGATCGTAAGATTTGCAAGCTTAAGAAGGCACTGTATGGTCTTAAGCAAGCCGCGCATTGTTGGAACAAAAAAATTCACTCTCATATATTAAACATGGGATTTACGCATTCCAAATATGATCAATGCGTCTATATTAAAAAAACTGAAAAGGTTTTTGTAGCCATTGCGCTATATGTAGATGATTTTTATATTTTTACCGATAAGGTTTCTGAAGCCCACATCGTGAAGCGACAGATTCAAAGTTCTTTTAAAATTAAAGATCTTGGAGAAGCACGTGAGTGTCTTGGGATGCGGATTGAGCGTACAGCAGATAAGCAACAGATCCAACTCTCACAGAAGACGTATATCGAGAAAATTCTAGAAAAATACGGAATGAAAGACTGTAAACCAGTAAGCACCCCTGTGGAAACAAATACTCATCTGAAGCCTGGACCGAAGAGTAATAAGAGTAATGATACACGCTACCAAGAAATTATAGGGTCACTTATGTATCTGGCATGTTGTACAAGACCAGATATATCGTTTGCAGTTACAATGTTATCACAATTTAATAATTGTAACGACTCTACTCATATGGCAGCAGTAAAACGTGTTTTGAGGTATTTAAAAGGGACATTGGAATTGTCTCTATGTTACAAAAAGTGTAACAAGCCTATGGTCGCTTATACAGATGCTGATTGGGGTAATGGGCCTGATGGGAAATCTTTCTCTGGCTATACTCTGATTTTGGGTGGTGCTGCTATTGCTTGGCAATCAAGGAAACAGCGATGTATTGCATTAAGTACTGCAGAAGCTGAGTACATTGCTATTTCTGAGGTTTCCAAAGAAGTAGTTTCCGTTAATGGTTTATATTCTGAACTGACTAACAAAATGGAGACTATTACAATTTTTAGTGATAGTCAAAGTGCTTGTAAGCTTGTGTACACTCCTGCAATTGGAAAACGTTCCAAGCATATCAACATTAGATATCATTTTGTTCGTGAGTTGGCAGAGCAAAGGGTAATCAGTATTAAATATTGTGAAACTGCTCTTATGCCTGCAGACATGTTAACAAAAGGAGTCACTAGGCAGAAACATCAGTTCTGTGCTAGACATTGTGGATTAAGTGGGAGTGTTGTTCTTCCATGAAGTTTATAATAGCACAATGCTAGCCATAAAGAAAATTCTTTTTAAGTATGTTGCCTAGCAACAACGTTTGTTAATATCAATCTTGTTTTTTCTCTTGTATTAGTTATTTTTACTTTATTAAAAATACTATGTCGATTTAGTGTTATAATTTATCGGAATAAATCCACTGATGATAAAATACTCTTATTTCAATTTACATAACAACATCATCCTTCAAATGCGAATATTGTTTCGTGGGCAACGTGTAATTTGTAGTGTCACATATTGCGATTGACCGACCTAAGGCGCAGAAGTGTGTTTGACAGCGCTATTGATAGCAATAAATTTTAATTTTATTTATATGTGCCATCTTGTGCTGCGATACTACATAAATTATTATACTAAAGTAAGAAAAGAGCATGTAGTATCTTATCACAAGTAAATTAATAAATTCTTAGCTTCCGTACAATTTATTTCATTTTTTTCGTTGCAAATAAAATTTAAAATGAAATAAAGAATCAGCACATGCCTTATTAGTATGAGAGAACGGGACCCAATACTTTTCATGTCACTCGTCACTAAATACGGACATACTGGACATATCAAGTATGTCATTTAAGACAACTGCTTAGTGCTATTTCTTTTCATCTTAGACTGCCTGTATCTATGCGCGCGCTCATTAGGAAAGCCTAAAATGTTTAGGATTATAAGTAAGGACATGTAGCGCGACTCAATTTTAAATGACATTTACTATGAACATGGCGTATCTAATAGTATTATAACATTGGTTAATTGTATGTTTGTGTAGACCCCCGCGATACAGAGCTTGCTTCCTAATGCAGTAGGTGGCTTATAAAAAAAAACGCGCTTATAATATTTAAATATTATTCATCATCATCAAAAAACCTGGCCGATCCGAAAGGGTCATATAGGGATTTTGGCAAATACCTACCTATGGATGGAGAGGGCAACAAGTTCATTGCGAGTAGTAAGTAGGTACTGTAGAGGTTGTCGCAATGAGGTGACATCTCATCAGACTGATTGATTTCAAATTTTATAAAAAGAATTAACAGTAAAGATTTGAAGCATAGAACTGTTGTAGTAGAGTTGCGAGTTTTATGTGGGAGAGCCATGCTTCGGCACGAATGGGCCGGCTCGACCGGAGGAGTGATAACACGGCCTCACAGAAAACCGGCGTCAAACAACGCTTACGTTGTGTTTCGCCGAGTGAGTGAGGTTACCGGAGGCCCAATCCCGTTTTAAAAGGTCGGCAACGCACTAGTGACTCCTCTGGTGTTGCGGGTGTCCATAGGCGGCGGTAATCGCTTACCATCAGGCGATCCGTCTGCTCGTTTGCCCTCCCATCCCGTAAAAAAAAAATTGTTTTGAAATTGAAGTACAGAAAAATTGTGAAATGAATTCTTTCATTAAGTATATTTAAAGTCTCTGTAAATCTGAATTTTCTTCAAGAATATCTGATCGTACCTGGCCTCACGCCTCCTAGAATACCTACCAATAAAGGAACATAGATTATACTTATGTAAAATAACTATTTGTGATGATAATTAATTTATAGTTATTAACAATGGTTATTAATCAATTTTCCTATTATATATGACATTTACTTTATTTTCCATAAAGATTTACCTTGACATTCTTCCTAATTGGATTTTTTTATGGAATAGAAATACATACACCGAGTATTATATTTTTAAGTGGAGCTGTTTTTTTTTTGCAAATATTATGCTATAATGAGGCTTACACGAGCTGGTTTGACATCTCCAGAGGTAAGACTGTGGCGACAGCGGAAGAGTTGCAAGACATGGTAACTTTAATGAATGAAGCATATAAGCTGAAGGGCATGACAATAAATGTTAGTAAGTCGAAAGTGATGATTTTTGAAAGAGAGGAAGAGTTTGGAACATGTGTTTAAGTTTGTTTTTTTGGGAAGTATGTTTACCAGGGATGGTAAGATTGATGCATATATGGAAAGGAGAGTGAATGCGGGAAATAAAGTGAATGGTGCGATGTATGCAGTGGGTGTTAAGAAGGCACGGTTGGCTATCTACAATGTTGAATATGCTGAGATGGTTTAGACATGTTGAGAGAATGAATGAAAGACGCTTAAGGAAAGGAATTTGAATATCAGGGGCATCGTTGGAAGACGTCGCCCTTGAAGAACGTACGACGATCTTATTGGTCTACTCGCAGTAGACCAATACTCGCAACCGGCGCGTATGTATGAGAAGATGTATGAATGTGGAAGAAGCAAAAGAAAGCCCCGTGTGGACACGGGTTAGAATACTGTTCCTCACACCTAAGCCTATAATTCAAGTAAGTATCAAATATTACTAGTGCTTGATTTATAAAGTTATCTAGCTTTTTCCCCGCGACTTCGTCCGCGTGGAATAGTTACTTTGTTCCATATGAACTTTCATCCCCTATTTTAACCCTTTGGGGGTAGAATTTATCAAAATCCTTCTTAGCGGATGCCTACGTCATAACTTCTACCTGCATGCCAAATTTCAGCCCGATCCCTCCAGTGGTTTGGGCTGTGCGTTGATAGATAACTATGTCAGTCAGTCACCTTTGAGTTTTATATATATTTAGATTATGGAAACTTATCTATTATAGTAAGAAATAACGCAAAATTATATGTAACGTTAAGTCTCGTGTAACATACATTAATCATAAAATCAACACAAAATAAAAGTGCAAACGTCTGTTATATATAGATATATATAATTCACTAAAATATATATCAACCTAGAGTTTGGTCCAATAAAATTATGAACAATAGGATCTAACTATTCAAAAATTCAAGTAAGTAGGTAGGTACACCTACTCACCTATCTAATTTATGAAAATTTATATCTGCACGTGTGTGGTTTTTATAAACAGAATTGTGCAATTTAAAAGCAGATATTAATTAGGTGGGTAGGTACTTAAGTATGCAAATTTTTCTTATAATTTTTATTTTTTGTAGATACGTAAGCAAAACAAATTATGCAAAGACGGCTTGAGAAGATAAAAAGGTAAATATTAAAATAAATTCAAAATAGCAAGTCAGATTTAACAAAATGTAAATAGGTGTCCTACTTGGTACTAACTAAAACAAAATTTTAAAACTATTTAATATTGTATAATTTCCTAATTAGAAAACTGTAAAGTGTGAGTATAGTGCAGATATTGATGTAGCAATCTGTATGAGTACTACATTTGACACATTGTGCCTGCGGTCTGAGCTTGTCATGCTCACTTAAATGTCCTGCTGATGGTAGCATTGTGTCGGCTCGTTATATTCCCTACAATATGGTTGAGTCGAACCACGCCGATACACACGTCATACTCGTGAACGGGTGTTGTCTGTCGGGGCCGGCTGGTCAGCTCTTACTTGCCGTGGCAATCCTTTTACTCGTATATGCTTATTTTATTAAATCTTAGCGACACATCAAGTGCATTCCTACCTAATTATTCTCATTTTCAGCAACTACCTATTTAAAACAAAGTTGTAAAGCTTACTATTTTAGCCCTGTTTTTTTTTTAAAAAAAGACGTAGACTATGGAGTTTCTTGCCGGCTCTTCTCCATAAGACCCACTTTTTGAAACCGCGAAACAAGTTTTCACTTCAAAAGTAGGTGCCTACGTACCTACCTATTTTAGTGGTCTAACTGAAGAAAACATTTTGACTTGTTCCTATATTTCTCGTAAACAATCGTTCCCTATCACTGTCATTATCGTAATCATAACTTGTAAGAATAAATAAGTAATTACGTATCGTACGTATTACGTACCTACATGGCGCGCCACGATAGTAGCGATAGCGTTAAGACACGTCGTGGAGGAGTCGCTAGAGAGGCCCTCATTTTAGGCTGACGCGGGATTATCGCGGGATTCGCAGAGGAATAACTACTCGCTTTTGTAACTCTAGCAAAAAATGTTTTAGAGTTTTAGTCGGTAGTTCACCCAGTAGATATGAGGTAAGTACGACACACCTCGTCGACTGCCCCGGGCGGGTGAAGTCCATAAGGATTTCCACACGCTAAAAAAAAGGGATCGCAGGATAAATGTTTCGGGGAGTACTTAACTGTGTCGCATACGCCGGGGGCCAACGCTTGGTTGCACATTATTTAGTGAGACTGTCTCGACAACAGCGCAGCACATTCTATTCTAGGGGTATGCCCAGCTTGCGCACTGCGCAAGCTTGTTTAGTTTTACTTTATTTATGTATGTATATTAGTTTTTGTTTTTCTAGTACTATTTGTATTAATTATATGTATAGGTTATTAGATTATAAATATATATTTATTATGTAATCTTTTATGTATGAGTTATGTTACGGATTTATCATTTAAGTATTCACTTAAATCGTAGTATTTAGTAGTATTTCTTTAGTGCTCTGATATCTGATCAATGTTCCTAACATAATTATTGCGTATCATGCTAAAGTTAAGAATAATATTTAATTTTAATTGACTGCCTCATTAGTGTAATGGTCCCATTCGCGACTGCTACGCTAGAGAATCAAATCATCATAATTATTTTCGTCTCGAAAATTAAAAAACAACTTACCTAATATACCATCACGCCTGTATTACCCGAAGGGTGAGGCAGAGGTGTACTAATGTACGTTTTAGGTCCCATGTAGGTAATAGGCGACTAGCGTATTGCCATTAACTGGGCACAAATCCAAATTCCAAACTGCTACTGATAATTTCATATCTAGAAAAACCCAATAATACTGCTTGACCTGGGGATCGAACCCAGGACCTCTAGCGGGCCACTAGACTAATGAGGCAGTAAAAAAACATATCGGACTCAATAATGTCTCGCCATAATTACTCATAAGTAATTAAATTACTCATTCCAAGCATGCTGGGAATCAGGCTAAGTGATAAAATCATATTATATATTCGGAGATACGACGCAAAACCAAAGTTTTTAGTTACAGATATAATAGAACATGGACGAATTACTTCAGAGGATGGAGCATGTGAGCCTTGAGTTTGGACTTTGGACTAAAGATCAACCGGAAAAAGACCATGGTGATGATTGTGGACCGCGTCAATAACAGCTCCCCTGGACTAACGCAACTAGCGTGTGAGGTTGTCTCATCCTACGTTTACTTGGGCGCATTAATTTATAATAATGGAGATTGCATGGAGGAGACTAAAAGACGTATGGTGATGACAAGGAATGCCATGGATAACCTGAGGAAGATATGGAGGAACCGAAAAATCACAAAGAATACAAAAATAAAACTTGTTCGTACACTTGTTTTCCCAATTTTTCTATATGCCGCCGAAACGTGGACCTTGCGAGAAATCGAAAAGAAAAAGGAAGACGCTCTGGAGACGAAGGTTAGGAGTATCATGGACCGAGTTCAGAACTAACGTCTCAATACTTGAAGAACTCAGCATCAAGGAGCGTCTATCATCAATCGTACAGAAGCGCATTTTGACATTCTTTGGCCACGTGTCGCGAAGAGATAAGGGATCCATCGAGCGACGGGTTGTGCAGGGCAGTGTTGACGGTACAAGACCTCGCGGTCGGTCACCAATGCGATGGACTGACCAAATCAAGAACGCAGTGGGTGGCCCCATAAGTGAATGTACCAGGATGACGGCCAACAGAGAGAGATGGCGGGACATCGGAAGGCGAATAACATCTGCGCCCAACTGATACCACTACTACATGACAGCCACGACCGCTCTGCCAAGAGCGAATCGGCTGAGAAGATAGACCACATGAAATGGAGCTGGACAGGACACATGCTAAGATGCAGAATAGGTAAATAAATGGAACAAACAAGTGACCCTAGAGATGGAAATAGAAGACAGGGGCGCACAAATACTTTTATTATTATTATTAATTAAATTACTCATAAGTAAGCAATTAGGAACTATATCTTATTACAGTTATCTATTACCTACCTACCTACTTAGTTAGGTAATCCTTCACACTGATGCATTTCACTTATCCAAAGATAGCGTGCATGCAGTAGCGCGATAGAGTGATAGATAACACTTTATTTTTAGGGTTCCGTATCTCAAAAGGAAAAACGGAATTCTTATAGAGTCACTTTGTTTTTCGTCCGTCTGTCTGTCAAAATCTCGGGAACGCGTGGAGGTATCGAGTTGAAATTAAAACCATACACTCAAGGCTACAGTCTCATGAAACTGTGAAACAATCAAACATCTACGTTAACTTCAAAAAAGATACGGCCATTTATGCCGCAAAGAACGTATATTTCGACACTCAAGGAAATCAAAATGTATAGGGTATTTTCCGTTGACCTAAAACTATGAATTTTGTGCAAGTCATACGGTTTTATATTACAAGTATATGGGAAAATCTGAAAACTATACATTTGTAATTAATTATGATATGTGCCTACAAATTTGTACGGAACCCTCGGTGGGCGAGTTCGACTCGCACTTGTCCGGTTTTTTATTTTATTGTAATTATGCAATTTTAGCAGCAATAGTGTTGGTTGGAGTAATGGCAATATGGCATATCCTTAGATGGCTGCGCACATGATGCCACAGTGAACTATATGGATTGCCAGGAGGGGGATGAGAACACTGACTCTCATGTAATGCCGAATAATATCTACCTACAGTGGCGGGTTGCGGTTGCTGGAACCACAAGGATTTCAGGAAACATGTAGGTAGGTACCTAGAGACTAGAGCTATTCTGTAAGTTTTCAAATAAAGACAGCTGAGATTAAGGTATCGTATACTCTAAAATTCGACATAGAATTTTAGAAAAACCCAATAACCCGTTGCTCGATTTTTTTTTGGACATGGTTTAATAACACTATGTTAAAAAACACCCGCTGATCTGAAAGGGGCTTATAAGTCTCCCAATCACATCACCAAATAAAATATGAAACATTAAATATTCATGAGAAAGTAAACATATAATTGAAGTATGTTCAATTTATTATGTAACTTCATATTATAATTATGTATTCTGTGCTGTGCACTAACAGGGTTTCATGTTGAATCAAAACTAGTTTATAACACCGAAATGTACACATGGAAGCAATAAATACTTTGACTTTGACTTTCAAGTTTAGAATTTAAGGTTATTGGGTTATTTTGTCCAAATTGCCACAATTACTTACCCCAACATTTTTAAAAATGTTATATAACCGTCATGGGCCTTATTATGTTTGGCACCCAAGGACGATGTCGCTGCCATCGATAGTATAGCCCTATCAGTTTTCTCATTAAAAAAATAATATTTCGGGGAATTTATTTTTTCTTGTACCAAGTAAATTGAAAATGATTATATAAATAGAACCGGATGTCGATACCTTCACGTTTCGGACAAGGTTTTCTTAACATATTGTATTTTTTTATGGATTAAGTCGGCAAACGAGCTGACGAGTCACCTGGTAAGTAGTCATCGTCGCCCACGGACACCGAACTTTGAGAGCCCCCCTACGGACTGCAGACTGCCAGAGCCGTAGCAACCGAGGTGAACTGGCTCTTACGTGCAAAAGTCGAAATACACACCAAGGTGCTTTACGACAGACTCCGACGTAAGGGTGGTCGCCAGCCAGTCAGACCGTAAGAGGTCCTACCACCGAGCACACGGAATATCCTCATGGATAGTCTGCCACCTGGGGAAGTAGCAGGGTACCGACTCTTACCTGCCTTCCTTTGCCGTACAGTCACGACCATGGGATTCATGACATTCACCACGACCATAACAAGCTGCGGTCCAGCATCTGGACCTCTTCAAAGGGCAGACTCGGGCTCGCATCCCACTCTTCTGCGCCCGCCTGCTGGGGCCATCGTCTGGTCGGGCGGCGGACTCCCCAAGTCAGCCGCCCGCTGGCCACAGCTCTTGGAGGCCGCAGGTCTGATTGCACCCTCCTTCGGTGCGTCTACTGTGGATTGAGAGAGAAGTGGACAATTCTCTCTCCCTTTCCGCCTCTTTTGCAATCATAACTTACTTGCAATAGGAGGCGGCGGCTTTCCACGCGCTCTCGCTCCCGGCCATGGAACGAATTACAGCCGGAAGCGAGAGGTACATATTGTTCGACTTGGCAATTGAATCCAAAACCTCTAGCGTAGCAGTCGCGCTTGGAACCACTGGTCTAATAAGGCAGTTTAATCATTAATTATAAATACCTACGTAAATGTAGTTTAAAGATCATTAGGTAATTTCATAAATATCCACTATCCTTACTAATACAGATCTGTTCAGCCGTTCCGGCGTGAAAGAGTAACAAACATCCATACATCCATAGGTACATACATACAAACTTTCGCGTTTATAATATTAGTAAGGATAATACTATCATAATATTTATTATTGAAACAAAAAATAACAGTAAATCCAGTTCCATTTTTATTGTTTGAACGGCTGAGATGTACAAAATTAATTACATAATCAACAATGTTTTTCAACCGTCATTAAAAAAATATTGTCAAAATGTGGAAATGGTAAACATTTTCATTTCTAAATATAATTATCTAAAAAAAGGTATTTAGTACATTATTTTCATTTTCCTATAAACAATTTATTATCACAATTAAAGAAAAATAAGTACATATATAATACATAATATCTTATAAAAAACGTAGCTTAATAAATAACAATAATTTCCTTATTTATAACAACATGGAAAACTGTGTCTGTCTGTATTATTTCCAGTGTAGAATAAATACAATACAACAAGTGGGACACAGCCAAATCCATAACATTTTATATAACTGTATTTATCTATTATTATTTATATATTTACGTATTATTTTTTTATTGGTTAAGGCGACAAACGAGTAGACGAGCCACCTGATGATAAGTAGTTATCGCCCCCTATGAACACCTAAGGAGTTGCTGATGCGTTACCGAGCCTTAAGAACCTCTACGGTCTGCAGACTGCCAGAACCGCAGCAACCGACAGGGCTCTCACACGCAAAAGTCGAAACACACACCAAGGTGCTTTCCGACTCTGACGTAAAGATGGTCGGCCATTCAGACCACAAAAAGTCCAACCACCAAGCATAAATCTTCAGAACCGATGCATGATGGCTTCAATGCTCATTACTACATATTTTTGAAGTTCATTTAGCTTTGCACATGGAGACTGGAAAGCATCACGGAAGTTTAATTTATAAGACAAAAGAATTGTGGTCAAAATCGATTAGTAAACAAAGATTTATACACAAACATTTATTTATTATGTTAAAAATACATAAACTCATATGTTAGCAGTGACTTTACAGAAAATAAAACGAATAATTTAAAAAAGGAGAGAACTTCCTTCAATCCGGCTCATAGTTTATTCTTTTAATTATATTTTTTCCCAATAACAATCGATTGCTGATCACTGCCAACCAACCAAATCAATGCCAACCTTGAGCAAGTCTGATATACTCTTAATATTTTATATAATAAATGAGAAAGCACATATGTCACTATAAATGGTAACTATAACATTATAAAAAATAAAAAAACATGGTCATTTCACGATTAATTCCAGAAAGTGCCAAAATAAAAAAGTTTTTAGTGAAAAAGTAGTGATGCCTTTTCTTAGAAATTAAATATTTGCATCTGGTCACCCCGTATAATCGATTATATAACGTTGTTAGAGGTTTTATTTTACATAAAGAATGTCTACACTAGGTATAGTAACGATTTACAAACCTAGATTTCGATATTATATAAATAAAATGCAAAAGTAATAATTCTATTTTTACCTACATTTTTTTTATTTACACTATCTATAGTATGAAATATATTAAAAACTAATAAAATATTAAAAAGTATTTATAATAAAACCTATGAATTAGAAATTATATATATCAACGTGAAAAATTGTATAAACATCTTTAATCATTTCATGAATTACAAATAAAGAGTAAAATACCCCTTAATTTTACAAATTGTTCATTATTTTATATCTGCAAAACATTTTTATTATAGCTTACAGCATTTTAAGGCACATATGGAATACAAATCAAGCATTATCTACGAATGCCCGTATACACAGACTGTTTATTTAAATACTAAGAAAAAGTCCCTGGGTTTTGGTTTACAAAAGATAATTTAAGCCAAGTCTACGCTAGTTTAGCTTAGACGTGGCTTAAATTTAATTTTTGTAGACACCAGACTAAAAATATATCCTTCTTAGACCATGTCTCTTTAAAGCTCTTTTTAATGGGTTGTGGTCTAAAAATCAGACTAGATATTTGGATGGACCTCATATATTTATACTGTCTCGTCATTAATACCCGTTGAGCGCTCGAGTCCCTGCAGGATTTGCTGAATTAAATAAACATCCTGTGTACCTTATATTTGGAACTTAAAATGGCAGTATACTACACGGGAAGCTCATAACACTAGATTAAGACTAATTATTATGACGTCAACAATCACTAGCTACACTAAAGCGTATTGTTACGGTGTTCTAGCACTCACTCAAACAAGCGTAGCGTCACAACCGTATCCAAGAGTTTATGTCGATTTTTCGGTCGATAAAACCTTTTCTTTTATATAGAAAAAAATCATTTCTGGCAACTCTTTCGTCGAAAGCATGGGAATGATAATTAATTTTCATTTGATGGTTTTTTTTTCCGTGATTTCAACTGTGATAAATTTTACAGCCAGCCAGAGACAGATTTTTTGTTTACATAATTTAATGTCACACTACACTCTGCGCTGTAGCATGGTGCGGGTGACAGTTGCCTCTATGACGTTGATTTAATTGTTTAATTTAATTTACTACAGTTACTAATGATTTAATTTACGAATGTGGTACAACTAAAATACTAAGTCATAATTTGTAATTCGCGGCAACCTTCAAGAGTGAAACGAAATTTTATGAAACTGTCACCCGCACCATGCTACAGCGCAAAAAGTATAGATCATTATAATAAAAAAATAATTTATAAATCAATTGCGTTACTATTTTAAATGTAGCAGATCCGTAAACAAAATGATTTCATTGAATTGTGATTTGTAGTAGATTGTGCGAAAAAGTAGCAGGTGTGACAAGAAAAATCGTTAGTTCATTTATTTTTTCATAAGCTATTTTGAAATGTTTCATGCCTAGTCTACAGTGATAATGCTACGCATGCTTATGTAGTGTTCATGTGTTAATTGACGTATGAAATAAGAGGTAAAGCTATAGCTGTGATCAAGTATTGGTAACAAGTAAATTTCTTTAGTTAATCGAAGTCAAAGTTCCACAACTCGCCGCTAGGGAATCTACTCGTCACCAATAGATTATTTATTCACGAACTGTCAAATACTTCGTCGAACATTTTGTCCATCCTAAATACTTATTCTTACTAAAACTGTAAATTGACTGAGATGTAAAAACATGTCATTTTTTTCTATAGAATAACACTTATTTTACACCCTGTGTATTTTTTTCTTCACTTATAATATTTCCTTGCCACTTTTAGTGGCAAAATTGTCATTTATTTACCAGTTAGTCGCCCACTAGGACTCCAGTGACGACGACTCGCCCAGTATCGGCGCAGTTTCCGGCGATTTCAGCAGCCTCCTTATTAATATTACTATACCTCCTATTAATAATCCTACGCCGATTACCTGAAAATATTAAAAAAAATACCATTTGAATCTTTATTCATGATAAAATAATATAACATAAAACACCAACACGCCTGAATTCCCCGAAAAATTAGACTCATGCACAGGTGTATAAATGTTTTAGCGTGAAAGCATTGATTTATTCTTCTTACGGCCGATTCTATATCAAATCTGTCGCTAGATTTGCTTACTAGAGATATGATTTTGACATTAGTTGTATGGATAATCGGTGGTAGGACCTGCTGGGGACTGGCTGGCGACCACCCTTACGCCGGGAGTCTGTTGTAAAGCACCGCAGTATGTGTTTCAACTTTTGCACGTAAGAGCCAGTTCCCCTTCGATCGCTGAGGGTCTGGCAGTCTGCAGTCCGTAGGGGCTCTTAAGGGTCGGCAACGCATCAGCAGCTTCTCTGGTGTTGCAGGTGTCCATGGGCGATGAGGCCTACTTACCGCCAGGTGGCTCGTCAGCTGTTTGCCGACTTAATCCATAAAAAAGGACCATATGTCAAAATCCTGTCTCTGATAGGTAAGTAAGTCTAATGATAGATTTGATATAGAATCCATTCGTTGTAGCTACACTCGTCACAGAGTGGTTGTGGCAGGGGTTATCTTCGTCATTACCACACCTTGGCTCTGAAGCTTTAGATAAAATTTATGATTTAGCCGGTAGCGGTATTTACGAGGTCGAAAATTGATCTTGATAGGTCCCCTAAGTACTTACGTTACTTACTTAAGTATGGCTATACTTAATACACGTAGAGTGCAGTACAGGACAGGACCTGCCCAATTAGAGACTAAATGAAGGTGTATGAAAGTAACCCACGATAAAAAAACATATGAACACGTGTTTAAAACATTTTGATAATAAAAACAAATCATCTTCATCCCTGTAATGCACACCCACCGTAATTCTAATGTAATCGGGGACGAGCCTATTGCCATTAAACGAGCACAAATCCAAACTCTGAGCTGGTACAGAGAATTTCATAGAAAAGCTCAATAACACTTTAATCGAGCCGAGAATCGAATCCCTCTAATATAGCCATTTCCATTCGGGTTTTCCGCTCTCTAAAATAGGTTACCCCATTAGGAACTGACTAATCAGAGCCGAATCAGAGAAATACTGATGACTCAACAGATAAATAGTTTCCTATTCTTTACAATTTTCGATTTCCGACACAGCGAATCGAATAAGCAAGCTGACCATAACTGTAGAAGAACCGACAACGGCTGGGGTAGACGTATTCTACAGTCGAGACGCCCTCCGGCAAGATGGAGTGATGATTTGCGAAAGGTTGCTGACGGAAGCAGGACGCGACAAGCCGAGGACAGGGTCACATAGCGCACATTGGGGAGGCCTACGTCCAGTAGTAATAATAATAAAGTATAGTATAATAATACGCTTTAGGGCTCTGATTAGTCAGTTCCTAATGGAGTGACCTGTGGATTTATCAGCAGGTGTATTGTAATACTGACAGTGAGCGCGTATAGTCCGTAGGGCACCCAGTAGCGCAGGCGCAGCGCGGAGCGGGCCAGCGCCGCGTACTCGGCCGTGGTGGACATCTCCTGCCGGAACCAGAACATCGGCACCAGCGTGTCCGCGTCCGGCAACGCGTTGTTTATGCTGTACAACAACACATTACACGAATTAGGCGTTTTTAGGGTTCCGTACCCAAAGGGTCCAAACGGCACCCTATCACTCACGGAGGTACCACGTCTGTCCGTCTGTCACAACATTTTGTTCCGAAGACTTTTTGTAGTTCCCATTGACTTGTGAACTTTAAATTTAGTGATAATGTTCATTATTACGTATATTTTACTAACAAATACAAATATATTGCTCGGTGGTAGGACCTCTTGGGGTCTGACTGGCTGGCGACCACCCTTACGTCGGAGTCTGTCGTAAAGCACCTTGGTGTGTGTTTTGACTTTTGCACGCAAAAGCCTGTTCCCCCTCGGTTAATGAGGCTCTGGTAGTCTGCAGTCCGTAGGGGCTCTTAAAGCTCGACAACGCATCAGCAGCTCCTCTGTTGTTGCAGGTGTCCATGGGCGACGATGACTACTTACCACCACCAGGTGGCTCGTCAGCTCGTTTGCCAAATTAATTCCATAAAAAAAAACAGAATTTGGTACAAAACCCTAAATGTGAAAAATCTGACACGCACTTGGATGATTTTTTAAAGTAGCACCGATTCTGCTGCTAATCAGCAAGCAATAAGTAAAAATTTATTATACATAGAGAAGCTCTATCTCTGTCTCTATCTCTGTAGGGTAGACACTATAAGCCCTATAACCGCATAAGCGCTATGGCTCAGGCCCCCCTAAAGAATCTGGATCCACCCCTAACAAATTATAAACGAAGCTTGATATTATCCTACTTACTTATTTTCTTTATTTATCAAAAAGACATTCACAAAAATAATATTACATAGTGCTTAAACCTCTTGGGTTTGAGTGTAGAACTTACAATTCCTCGTAAATGGTATAGATATTATAAATAATGGTGCTACTTTAATTTACAATCATTCAAAAACGTTCAAAAAAGTTACCAAAAAAATATTTTTTTGTAACTTATTCTGTTCTTACTGTATTTATGCATACTATTAATCATTAAAAATCAGTTAAATAACGTTTACAGGTTTATAAGTTATCCTTATCATAAACAAAGCTTGGACAATGTTCTGCTGTCATCAATCCATAATTTATTAGGACTTAGTATTACCCCTCCCCCGACGTCCTGGTATCGCCACTGTCTGTCTCTAAGCATATAAAATTGTACTCACGTAATTCCAGTTACGTGTCTAACTAGCAGGTTGATCTGGAGCTGCGCTCCAACCGCCAGCGGCATCCCCGTGAACATCTCCAAAGAGAGACGGAAGTTCATGTCTCTGTAAATGTAAGATACCACAGGTTAGGGCAGAAATAATTAAAATCAAAATTGTAGTTGTACTTCAAAATAAAGCTATAATGGTTACCCTAAATTCTGGTCACCTCATTGTGATAGAATCCCGTGCCCAGGAGTAGGACAGAATATGGGTTGATGATGATGATATTAAATTGGGTCTGGGAATCTGGGAATTGAACCCAGAAGCTATGCATAGCACTCGCACTAAGGACCACAAAACTAAAGAGGCAGTTTGATTTCAATGTCTTCATATTCACGTAAGAGTCAGGAATTAATATTTTCGAGCCTATCTGGTACAATTTACCATCTTGGCGGTTGACGTCTTTTCATCCTTATTGCTATCATTGAGATAAAACTGCCAAACTTAGCCACATGGGGCGCCACTAGCAGATTTAGTAAATATAAATATGGCCGCTATCATTTCAGTAATAATAATAAAAAGGTAATAATCATACAATTACTAAAGTTAATAAATATCTAATAATATAACTTTTGTAATATTTTTTGCAATGAGGTATTGTGATTTTTTTTTATAAATAACAAATAAAGACAATGTTGACATCATTTTTGTTTACTGAATGTGCTAGTGGTGCCCTCTGCGCCTACTTTTGCGTAATATTCCCTATTACGTGCATAAGGTTGAAAAGACTCAACAGCTAGGGAACTAAACTCTACAAAGTCTGTGTCCATAATGACCACGATTCGAAATCACGAATCAAACTCAGAGAGTCGTGGTCTCTTTCAAAGTCCAGACAGTAGTAGGGGAATTACAACTATGTATAACATTATAAGTGATTGTCACGATGTAGGGCAATATCAGAACAGGCCTTTTGAAGCAAGAGCCATAGCAGCCTTGAGTTGACCTGTCCTGACTGACGTCACACATACAACAGTCATCGTGTAGCTCAACCATCATTAGGGGAACTCGACGACCCGTCGCACGACGATACCAGATCAGCAAGACATTTGCGTAAGCCATGTAAAATACATACATAAACATAACATAATCAACCCATTATACTGTTCCACTGCTGGGCATGGGTCTCCTCTTAGAATGAGAGGGATTAGGCTATAGTCCACCACGCTGGCCTAGTGCGGGTTGGCAGATGTAAAATACAATGGGATATTACTGACTCGGTAGCGTTGAGGCCTTGGACCTTGCTGGCGTAGTGCGGGTCTGCGTGCAGGAAGTGCGGCAGCGACACGAAGGCGGGCGCGCCGAACCTACAATCCGAGACGTTGAGCGCGCCCGACGGCACGCACTCCTCGTCGCGGACTTCTGCGCAGTAACATGCCTGCAAAAGCCCACATGCATATCTTTCTCTTTATAAAACGATGGTAATATAGAAATGCGTTCCTTACGAAGTATGTGCGGTGTAACTCGGAATGATAGTTTAAGAAATAGTGTGTTAAGACAACGTTGCGGCTTAAAAGATGATGTAGTGATACGAATTGAGAAGAATATGTTGAGATGGTTTGAGCATGTCGAGACAATGGGTGAAAGGCGATTATGGAAAGGGATTTATAAAGCGAATGTCAGTGGAGCCGTCGGGACAGGATGCTCTAAAAAGACATACACCGACCTTATCGGTGAGATCTTGCAAAAAGGTAAGGTGCGTAGTACTCGCAATCGGCGCGTGTGTATGACAAAATGTATGAATGTCGATGAAGCAAAAGAAGTATGCAAGAATCGTAGCAAGTGGCGTTCTGTTGTTTTTATCTACTCCTGTGGGAAAAAGGCGTAAATGTATATATGTAGTCATGTCATATTATTTTTATTTTGAAAAAATAATAACGTTATCGTTTTTGTCCTTTTAAAATTTGGTATACAGTAAAAAACCTGAAACAAAATACTGCGGCTCTTTGAGCTTCCCAAAACTCGATATTTTTATCTGGCTCTTTGTCTAAAAGGTTTGCGGACCCCTGGCCTAATACACCCGCCCTTCAGGGAATACAGGCCTCATGGTATGTTATATTGTTATGTCGTGGATATGTTTGAACATCATCTTGTCTGATGAAAAGCGATAGCGGTAAAATACGCAGCATTTTAAAGAAAGTGGAGCAAAATTATTAGTTTCCATCGATGATTAAGCACACAGGAAGCAGATGATTGGCACAGAAGAGATTATCTTTAAGTCCCCAGGAATACAGTTTGACGTCGATGATGATTCACTTAAGAATAAAGAATAAAGAATAAAGAATAAAGAATAAAGAATAAAGAATAAAGAATAAAGAATAAAGAATAAAGAATAAAGAATAAAGAATAAAGAATAAAGAATAAAGAATAAAGAATAAAGAATAAAGAATAAAGAATAAAGAATAAAGAATAAAGAATAAAGAATAAAGAATAAAGAATAAAGAATAAAGAATAAAGAATAAAGAATAAAGAATAAAGAATAAAGAATAAAGAATAAAGAATAAAGAATAAAGAATAAAGAATAAAGAATAAAGAATAAAGAATAAAGAATAAAGAATAAAGAATAAAGAATAAAGAATAAAGAATAAAGAATAAAGAATAAAGAATAAAGAATAAAGAATAAAGAATAAAGAATAAAGAATAAAGAATAAAGAATAAAGAATAAAGAATAAAGAATAAAGAATAAAGAATAAAGAATAAAGAATAAAGAATAAAGAATAAAGAATAAAGAATAAAGAATAAAGAATAAAGAATAAAGAATAAAGAATAAAGAATAAAGAATAAAGAATAAAGAATAATAATAAGAATATTTGTATGATCTACAGGTAGTTGTTCCGGGTCTGGGTGTTTGTGTATGTGAGAATTTGTGTTTGTAAACGCACCCACGATGCAGGAGAAAATCCAAGTGTGGGGCAACGTTTAAAAAAAAAAAAAAAAAAGAATAAAGAATAAAGAGAGATGCGTACGTACCATACGCGGGTACTTATGTCCGTTATCGAACACGGAGTCGTTGGCGGCGTACTGCACGCCCGTGATGCCCTCCACCGTGACCTCCTTGTCTTTGGCCAAGATTAAGTACCTGTAGATGCGTAATAGAGCATGACTAATGTAACTGTTCAATATCTCAATCATACCGTTAATCAAAAATGACACCTTATCGAAATTTGCATGACATGCCTAAGGGATTTTTTTATACCACTAAGATGGCAAACAAGCATACGGCCCGCCTGATAGTAAGCGGTTACCGTAGCCTATAGACGCTTGCAAGGGTATCACTTGCGCGTTGCCGATCCTGTCAATTAAGGAGGAATAGTTGGACTGGCAGTATGCATGGCAGCGGCGGCAACAAAACCCCACCGGTCCTCCCCACTGCCAATATAACGCTTCCTCGCGAAGCTTTGGCGATCTTGCTCACCGTTAGGAACACAACATAGCATGGAGCTATGTTATTTGGCTAAGATTTTCTACAAGGTGGAGGTACTTTCCCAGTCGAAGAAGCTCCAATTGTGAGTGGAATTATTAGATTCCACTATGCCCTACCTCTCTTAAAATAATATTATTTATACGGATTTTTTTTTAAGGAACTAAGCTAGTCCTATTACTGGACAGTAACAGGTTGTTGAGGATTATTATATTAAACTATCGCCCCAAAAGTATAATTTACATACTATTTCTAACATATACCTAATTACATCCAGATTGGTTCAGCAGTTTAGATGTCAAAATGTTACAAAGAAAGTTACTTTCATATATTTGGATTGTATTGTTCTTTGATATACTGACGTGCATATATCCGATGCGAACACATAGACCTCTTGCTGGCCGAGCTCCGGCGCCCACAGTTCCCCGGTAGACCCCTTTACCTCTCCGCACTCCCCCCTGAAGTCTGTCCTGTTGGAGTACCGCCACTGCTGAATGTCCCCCAGCTTGGAGAAGTCTGCAGCCCCTGTGTTCATGTTGAAGGAGCCATCGAATTCTATGGATCCGTTGCGCTGTGGAGGAAGAAAATTATTTATTGGTGTTGGAGCCATAAATATTGGAGGATTTGCAGACCATATACACGTAGCTGCTGAGCGAGAGGTTAAGCATTTTCACGGCATCGCCACCCATGGCCACCTGCATCACCGGAGGAGTCGCTGATGCGTTAATGAGCCTTAAGAAGCCTTACGGACTGCAGACCACCGGAGCCACAGACGAGGAACTGGCTCTATCGCGCAAAAGTCGAAACACACATCAAAGTGCATTACAACAGACTCCGAGGTAATTTAAGGGACGCTATAAAATAGCTAAACAGCGTATACCTGGACCTTTTTAGGAAAAACCTAATGAGTATTCCGCCGTCTTGGGAAGCGGCGAGGCATGCCCGACTCAAAACTGAACTTCTTCACCCTATGGTCAAGGCGAAGAGATATGTGGTTGCATTCGCCACGACTGAAGTACACTTCTACACTTCTACCTAAAATTTGCGAAATACGTAATTCTGGGTACCCAGCCGCATTATTTTTATCTACACGTGACTCAGATGCTGTTGTTACAGTGTAAATCTAATTACCTACTGATATGTACAAGACTAAATCCAGGCTAAATTGATTAGGTACTTAATTATCATAATTAATTTGACAAGATAAGGTCATCCTTTTTATATCTACGTGATTATAACACGGTCAAAATATCTGCATGTATTAAGTAGTCGTTCCGAACGACCGCGCAAATAAAATCCCTTCAATTTTATTAGTGTTCTTGTGCAAAATATTGAAATTAGTACGAATATTCAAGGATGCAAAACATTACGATCCGTTTATACGAAGGTTTTATATTTAAAAGCAATGCAGGGAAGTTTGAATCTTATAACCTGCAAGGATTTTCATTAAATTAGGAATTTCTCATTAGTCTAGTGGCTGCACCATTAGTGTAGTGGTCCAAAATGCGACTGCAAATAAACAGGTTGTGTTATTGGATTTTTTATGAAATTCTCAATAGCAGCTCGGAAATTGGATTTGTGCCCGTCTCCCCATCGGCTCACCATCTATTAAATGTGACCTAAGCATAACGACAAACAATTATCTTTCTATGTAAGTATCGCGGTAATGAACTCGGTGTCCACATAATTTATCAACTGTACAGTACAATGATAATATGATAACACTGCACGTACTGTATTAAAAACTCGTATAATAATTAATGGACTAAATTTAGTTTTTGGCAGTCCAGTGAAGTGTATAATTTTTAATACTGTTAGGTACAATAAAATTCAAACAAACAGAATTATATTAACTATTGTATTTTTAGTTGTCAAAGAAACACCTAGGATCAATAAGGATAATTTTCTCTCTATAATAGAAGCTCTATCTGTGCTTACAGACTATGAGTGTCATGATATGATATGAGGCATCAGCCATATTCTCTCGATACTTGAGCTTAGGCCTACTTTCTGAGAGGACTGGGCAGGCCTCCATGCATGCCTAGAGCCAGTAGCGGATCCAGGATGGAACTCAGGAGCTCAAGTCAACAATGCATGTGGGTCCACCCCAGACAAGCCATAAATTAGACTTGATATTATCTTACTTTCTTATTATTAGCTCCTCACAAATCGACGTCCTGAATCCGCTACTGCCTACAACAGATATATATGCCATTCCCAGCCTTTGTTAGTAACGTGTGCATCGTTACATAATAGAGAAAGTTGCATATATGCACGTATGATCTATAAAGGAATTCTGCCGATCGTAACGCGCTGGTGATGCAATCGATTTACGATTGCATTCAATGTCTGAATTAGGAGAGGGAGGGAGAAATGTCAGGTAAACGAAGCGTGGAATTGATAATGAAACAAAGGAAATTAATTGTTCTATTTTGCTATCGTGTTGGTATGAGCTACACTACTTAATGAGTGAAAGTCTTGGTAAAATAATAGGTTAGCCGGTTGTCAGTGATGCTGATTGCCCCGACTATCAAAAGAATCATGGCCCCGACCGTATGGCAAGATAAAGAAATAGGGTTTTTAGTCTACGAGGACTACATTCACTGCCGCTGCCCCTGAGGGTGAAAGATTGTTTTTTAGTTTTTATTTTCCGCGTAGAACTCATTGGGTAGGTAAGTTTTGCTGGCGTCTATTAACTGTAATTGTCCCTTCGTAGTGGCTTGTCATGTTATCGCAATAAAAAAAGGAACGTTTAGTTTAGTTTAGTCGGAACGAAGGTTTTACGAAAGCCTCGCTGTGCACCGCGGTTTCACCCGCAGTTTCTCAATTGCTTTTTTTCTCGGTTTCAAAGGTTGGTAATGAGATGTTAAATAACCTCTATTTATTATACCTTCTTCAAGAATTAAATGCAAAAAGATTTTTTCTAATCCGACCGGTAGTGCCAGAAATTAGCGCGTTTAAACAAAGAAACTATTCAGCTTTTAAAATAAATGCATACATATAAATTCAACAAGGATAAACAATTTAAAGTAATTTTTATGTTTCTAAAAACATAATCATAATATTTTAATTTTTAATATCCGTAGTGTTGGAAATCCAATACAAAAGAATATCATTGATCTTATACCTATTTATAAGTCTAAGCATCAGTAAAAGTATAGTGTGTTCATTGTGGCGTGACAGTGAGGAGTCAGGCGACTCGTTATGTAACGATCACGCAATTTGCTGTTACCGCAAACATTTCAATGGTGTCACAATATTTGGCAATGCAGTGGTCCCAGCCGAATTCTACCAGTAGTGTCCTACATCCTTTAAAAAAAGTAAGAATAAAAAGTGAGAAATGATGGATCATAGAGCCAGGCGGGCCTTTAGAGTCATGGTCGTACATAAAGCGGAATCTGTTCGCCGATCTGATCGAATCTGCTGTCGTGAACAGTAAAATTCAGGAGAGATCCCTTTACAGTCTCCCCAGGGATGAGCCCGAACGAGCGTTGAGCAGGGGGGGTACTGGGGTGGTCTTTTAAGAGGACACAGTGCCCTCCTTCATGTGCTGATGGTGGCCACCGGAGTGGTTTTAGTGGGTAAAAATCCCACACTCTCCCGGTTTAATCCCCGAAGACCGGACGCCTTTTGTAGGTTTCCCCCGTAAACAAAAAAAAGGTCATGGTGATCTCAATATGAAAACTTAAATAAACTTGTACGTTACGCGTCAGACTCCGCAGTATCAGAGACGTAGTAATGATATTGTTTTACGTCAGTAATGGATGTAGTTTAATATTATTACCGCAGTTATACTCGTACATATAAAACAACAGCAAATTGCAAACTTATACCAACAATATTGCTTGTGAACCTTTTCATTTGTTTCTCAATTTATGTGCACAAAGAAAGGAAAAGTAAAGTTGACAGATAAGATATGAGAACACTATGTTGTTATCATTGTTGCTGGAAAATAAAATCTAAGCAAAGACATTATAAAGTCGAGATCTAATCTATTTTATTAATCTATATTTACATAATATGTGCTGTCTGACCTTTTAAAGGATTTTGCTTATACATCCGGCGCAAGAGCACCAGACTAGAATAACGACTAATTAAAAAACTTACTTTGGACTTAGTAATTAGGTTTCATAACAAAAAACCTATGTACTGTAAGTGTTAAAGCGTGTACGTTTAAATTTATAATAGGTACTTAAAATTTTTAATTACAAGGTCACTGGAATCTTTTGCCTACATTTTGGATTACAGATGCATACATATTTTGCTTGTTTGAATTGCGCAAAAATATCCAAAGTTTACTCATGCGAAACATAAAAAAAATACTGTACCTAATGTTAACTGCGCAGAAGAACCACAGAGAAAATTAACTGTTATTAAATTACATAAAATATACACGTTGTAATTTTATGTAAATTCGCACATTTCAGCTTAATTTACTTTGCTTTGATTTCCATGATATTGAAGTGACCGCCAATAAGGATCTACTGAAGGAAAAAGATTGTTAATATTCAGATAAGATATTTATTATTATAAAAATCTCTCGTAAAATGTAGAGTTTACCAAGGTACAGTCGCCAGCACATCAAGTAATCACAAACTGTCAAATTTCCCCAATGGATAATAAACTCTATTATTTGGAGATTAAATTGAAAAATGATCAAATTAATTTGTCAGTTTTGGATACCATGATGTGCTGTTGGCCATACAAGGTCAATGAGAGACACAACTGACTGACCTACACGAGCAAATAATTCCAATAAACTGATGAGCTCAGTAATTGAAGCGGCGGTAGCCTAATGGCTAGGGCGTCGGACTTGCAATCATGTGGTTGCAAGTTCGAACCCCACCCATTGCACTACCGACGTGAACCCACTCGAAACACAAGTATATATCACTATAGAATCTCATTGAGGCACTTTTCAAAAATCGGTGTAATTGGTTAATGTCCAGTGTTCTTCTACATCTTACACATGCGAACTACATCTAAGCATGTTTGCACTTTTTGTCGTATTATTTAAAACCGATATCAGTGCCTATAGACAGTATAAAGCCTAATTAAAGGCGACATTTTGACAAAACTAGATTAGATAATTATGTAAAAAATATAGTAAGTATAAATATTATAATAATATGAACATTAATTGTGAATGTACGGTCCACACATTGCAATACGAGTTGAGTTAGGGCCTAATATTATGTTTTGGAAATATTATAAAAGTAGCTTTCATTTTTTCTTTACTAATGTGGACGCTTGATGATGTTTTTACTATTTTCTTATCTTACACATAGTATAAATATTAATACTGATTGAGGTCTCTATTGAAGATTTAAAACTAGGAAGTCAAGCACACATAAACATAAACAATTCATCTAATATTAGTGTTATCACTGCAAGAGCGACAAAACAGGGTCAAAGTTGAAATGAATCACACTATGACAAATAAAGTGTTATTTATTTGCGACCGTCATACGACGCTCTTTGTCTGACCTGCATTTGAAATATATAATTAGTAGGTACTTAATGTTACAAAAAAAACACACAAAGAACTGCTAACACACAGAATCGCAATTGCTGCTAATTCGCAAACAAAATTTTGCTGCAGTTTAAGGTCTTCTGTTAAGAAATTCTCGGATTTTTTTTATGGCAAACTATGTGACGAGCCACCTGGTGGTAAGTAATCACGCCTCTTACGAGACGCCTATCTTAAAGGCAGTGAGGAACACTATTCTAGCCCGTCCCCACACAGGGAAAAATTACAGTAAAAAGTAAACGGATTTCAGTCTAACTTAAAAATACGACCATAGAGTGCCAAGGTCTGAAGTTTGAATTTCGGATAGCGGGTTCGGTGTCGCGGTTAAAATGGTCACCGCGCCCCGCCAAAAAATGCCGATGGAAGCGCGCGAGTGACTCACGTAAATAAAATTATCCATTGTTTTCTTTAATAACCAGCGTGTCAGGCTTTCAGGGCACTATCTCGGGGTAATTATGAATCTGTGTTCGGCTTTTCTATTTTTCGGCCAGGCAACCCTAGCTCCACAGATATTTGTTTCGAGTATGGCTATACCTTGGGTCCTTTAATTGTATATTTGTAAAGACCCCCACGACACGGGGCTGTTGTGTCTGTTTATCACTTGGCGTCGGTACGTCTACTGCATAGGTGGATAGATCCCTTAACCCCAGTCCGTCTGGAAGGAAACCCGAGACCAGCAATACAACTGTCACTTACTTTTCATAATGATAGCAAGGTGCACGTTAAAAATTAAAACGACTTTTGGCGAACGGAATACCGCACAAATATCGTCATAACATTAAATTAAAAAAAAACCTCCGCAGCATCAGATCATGATTACCATGTTCTTGCAATATCATTGGAAGTACGAAATACCGGCTATATACGGCCGGGATAAACGGCTGGCCAGATTTTCTTAAATCATAGCTAACAACACTCTCGATCAAGTCACCATTCAAACTAAAAAACGGTCCATTCGCTTGGGAGTTACGATGCAACAGACAGACACAGAGACACACAGATACACACGTAAAACGTATAACACCTATCTTTTTTGCGTCGGGTGTTAAAAACATCGGGGAATACAGTCGTGATGGTATATTATATTGTAAAATGTTGATGCATTCGCGTTAGTTGGACTTTGTGCCTCCGTTAGTTGTGTTAGTATTGATAAATAAATGGAGACAGCATTCAATTAGTCGTTATAGAATTTTATTTCTGCACAGTGTAGATACTGAATGGCAATTATTCAGAACAAAATTGATAAAAACAGTATTGTATTCAAAACTGCGATAATTTGTATTTAAAAATAAAACATAATATACAAACATGCCTGTGTTCCCCGATGCGTTAGGCTTAAACACAGTTCGCTGGTGTGCTTAAACTGCTGAACAGTTTAGGCATAAAAATATAACAGACAGACAGACGGGGCTACTTTCGCATAGAAGTAAGTATGGAAGGATAGAAGTTACGCACCTAATAAAATTTAAACGTACCTAAATTTAAAAATACCCGTTCTTTTCGAACTGCCCAATCCCCTTTTAAAAGGCCGGCAACGCACTTGTGACTCCTCTGGTGTTGCGGGTGTCCATGGGCGGCGGTGATCGCTTACCATCTGGCGATCCATCTGCTCGTTTGTCCCACTATCCCATAAAAAAAAACTAGAAAAGATCTGATAAACTTTAAATGGTTAGTCAGATTTTCTTAAATCATAGCTAAGGACATGTGGGGTTGCTGAGCAAAAGCACTGTTACGATAAGGTTTCGTAATGTAGTAATGAATATAGTATGTAAAAATGAAATTTTTTTTAAAGGTGGGAATACTGTCGGGAACCCGCAGTAGTCGCAATAAATCAGTTAGTTGGCATTCACACCTCGAGCGTTTCATTTCATATCTAACCACGTCAGTACCCCACAAACACTTTCGATCAAGTCACCTTTAAACTAGGAAAACAAAATCCAAATAGGTCCATTCGTTTGGGAGCTACGATGCAATAGACAGACACACAGATACACACGTTAAACTTCTCCCCTCTTTGTTGCGTCGGAGGTTAAAAACAGTCTTACTCACATCATAGAACCAGCCGAACTTGTCGTAGGGTATGTTGATGGGGAGGTCAGGGAAGTTGGCAGCGACGTCGAGGACTGGGTCGTCGATGCCCTCGAAGAGCCACGAAGACACGTTGGCCGTGAGGAACATGTTGCTGTGGTACAGACGCAGGAACACGTCCACTGGCACCTTCACCAGCAGCCTCTCGTTACGCATCACGTACGCCACCGTCTGCAGAAACAGAAAACCTTACTGATTTCTGAAACTTACGCGAATATTAGACACTAATTATTTCCCGGGGTTTCACTTAAAGTGACGTCGCGACCTAAAGTGACGTTTTGTTTAACTCGATGAACAATATAACCTATGTTACTCAGTAATACTGTAGATTTCCATAGGTGAAAGATTTCTTTTAATCGATTTAGAAGTTTTTGCGATTATCCATTACAATTGAAATAAACACTACGGATTTTATCGCGTTATTAAATTCCGACGTTTCGGATCCTTTGGAACCTTGGATGCTCAATAGTAAAACAGAAAAACTTTCAATTTAAATATAAATAGGCAAACTTACATATGTATGTATATTAAAGTCCATGTAATTGAGAGCGAGCCTATTGCCATTAACCGGGTATTTATCTTAATCAATCCCAAGCCCTCCAAGTGAATTCCTGCTTAAATTGTCTCTAATCCATGGCTCGATGCCCCGACTACACTGCTGGTGACTTGCTGGCTACGACCTTGTTGATGACCGTCGCTTTGAGTAAAAACTTTTGAATAAAAGATCCAGGAGCATCTATTAAAATCTGGTTAATTATGGAGCCGAAGTTAACATAGTATGGAACAGGAATGTTACGGATATGAAATTTCAGATCTAGATATAGATACGGATATTATATTAAAAATATATTTTATCGGTTTCGGTTTTGGTTCCGGATATGAAATTATTTCGGATTATCAGACTGTTTCGGATAGTTTTTTTCGGATAGGTTATTGATATTAGATTATTTAGGAATTGTAAAAGACAAAAGCATGACATTTACTTCGATCCTATCCACAACAATATTCGAAACGTTTTTATCGGATATGGTTATGGTTTCAGATTGATTTTTATTTCGGATATCCGATAGATTCGGTTACCGTTACGGAGCTCTATAACATACCCAGTATGGAAATGATGACGACTTAATAATAAATAGGCTAGTTATACATTTCTTACCGCTATGATGGGGTTGATGCTGGTGATGTTGTCGGTGAGCGAGCCGACGGACAGCTCCGGCTCGTAGTGCCACCAGCGCTGATTGTAGAAAGTCAGCGTGCTGTTCTCATTCCATGTCAGGTTCGTCTGTACAAGACACACATGGGCTTCATTACGATAGTTCCGTCCGTTATTACCGTGGTAAAGATTCAGCCAGCAGGATAATATTTGACGACACGTTTCCTGAAGCGGCTGAGCGATCGGCTTCTGCGCCACGTGTAGTTGTTCCGGGTCTTTTTATTTTTATGGGATAGGGGGACAAACAAGCAGACGGATCGCCTGATGGTGAGCGAATTTAATATGAATATGAGACCCAATAATACTGCACGACCTAGTCAGTACACATCTAAACCAGATTTTCCATTTCCATGCTTCGGCACGAATGGGCCGGCTCGACCGGAGTGATACCACCCACGGCCTCACAGAAAACCGGCGTCAAACAACGCTTACGTTGTGTTTCGCCGAGTGAGTGAGGTTACCGGAGGCCCGATCACCTTTTAAAAGGTCGGCAACGCACTTATGATTCCTCTGGTGTTGCAGGTGTCCATGGGCGGCGGTAATCGCTTATCATCAGGCGATCCGTCTGCTATTTTGCCCTCCAATCCCATAAAAAAGTACACTACATTAGCGTAGCAGTGCTAGTACTTTAGATAAAAAATGTGAGAAATATAAAAATATAGTAAACAAAACAGATTGTATAACAAAACAAGTGCCGTACGGCATACATAATGTATGTAACATGCTTCTCTACACCGACCAGTTAGTATTACGGAACATAACCAGGTTAATGAGTTTCGCTAGCTGGGTGTTAGCATACATAAATGTAGGGGTCAGTCACTTGCTTACTCTACTTTAGAGTTTGGAAATAATTATCTAATAGATTGATAGGAAAATTAAAAAGCAAAGCAAATTCAGAAGCAAAAACAGAGAAGCTAGGAGATATAGGGAGTTGAGAGTTACCACTAGAGTGGACATCGCTCTTGTCTACTCTAGTGGAAACACCCAATTCGCCAGACCTCCGGATCTGATTTAGCGTGATACTGCTAGTATAGTATCCTATAGCAGCTTGAAATGTCAGATAAAATGATCGAATGCATATTATTCTCCAATTTAAACACAAAAAATGCGTCATTAGCAAAGGTCAAAAGTACGCAAGACCAGGCTAAACGTTTCTAGTATAAGCTGACATCTCATTTTAACGAAAACCTACACAATGCGAGATCAACACTAACTGGACTTGTATAGCTTTACGTCTCGTCGTGCGTGGGTACCGACAATGAATATAAAACTCCATAATGACGTTGGTTACATACGACCAAATTTTGAAACAGCGCAACGTAACATAATGAATCATAAGATCCTTTACAACCTTAGGTATTAAACTTTGTTCTTTGTCTTCTAACGAATGACTACAAAAATATAATTAACACGAGCGCGACACGTGTTAGCAACATCATCATGTGCACAACATTAGCGATGCTAATTTGAACAGTCGTTTCGCGAGACATTTATCGAAATAAAAAAGATTTTACTAAGTTAATGTTTAAGTTTTTCTATTTCGTTATTGTTAGGAAAACGAGATATATCTTTACATTATAAAGTGAAATTATATCCGATAATTGCACCACACTTTTCTATACGATGGGCATTTTAGGAGACGTAACCCTAATTACGATTCTTGCTAAGAGTTAATTAAATAAAACAAGGACGAGCAGGGTGACTTTCTTAGCTGAGTACTCGTAATAACCACGTATATCAATCTATTTGTAAGATTAAGCTATCCTGGCTATGGTCATTCAGTGTATGGTTACCATTTTAGCAAATCAACACTTCTCCGTGTGTTGGAGACCACGTTAAGTCGTTGATCCCTGTGGTGATACGAACACCTACAATAATTGTTAATGGGATTTAGAGCCCGAAAAGCCTGACAAACCGGTTTTAGAGGTCTGATGACAGTCGCTTGGACTACGAGTATAACTGACATTCCGCCCCAACTGGTTAGACATAAAGCAACCCTGAAAATGGTAAAAGGCTTAAGATAGAGACGAGTTTTGTTGTTGGTACTGGCAACGCGAAAGATTTCGTAGGTTTTCAAAGCATGGTTATCACGATTTTTACTAAGTATGTAATAGGGATATACGCGTGGTTGTTGAAAGAAAATTTTCACGTCATCATTGGGCGCCCTAAAATTTCCACAGGAATAAATGTAAGTAGTCCACGAGGTGAGAGATTTGATTTGTATGTATGCGGTAACCTTCAAAGATAGAGTGAGGAACAGCGTGATAAGGGAGCGTGATGGTGTGTGCATGTAGAAAGGATGGGTGAACGGAGATTGACGAAACGAGTATACATGGAGTACGGATGGAAAAGTTAGAAGGGGTCTAAAGTACCACAACGTCCTAAAAAAAGGTCAGGTAATGATCACCTCAAAGCAACGATCATGCATGAGGAGGGAATTTGAGTATAGGGGTGTGAGATTGTGAAAAACAGTTGCATAGAGCAATCGGACATCAGTTATAATGGAAGCCAACTCAAACATAACAAAACAGGCAGGATATTCATGATAACACAACGATTAAATAAATAACGAACATAATTCTTTATGCTACTATCATTATAACGTCCACTCCCACTGATTACGTCGTCTGTTATAAATGCAGTTATACTATCCAGATGACAATAAGTGTCTGTTTATATCACAAATATTGTATTTTGAGGGTTCCGTACCTGAATAGGAAAAAATGGAACCGTGTCCGTCCGTCTGTCTGCCAAGACCCTTTATCTTGGGAACGCGTGGAGGTATCGATTTGAAATTAAAACGATATAGGTACTCAGGTCTACAGTCCCTTGAAGCTAACTTCTAAGTTACCGTTAAAAGATACGGCTGTTTATGCGTAAAAAACGTATATTTCGACACTCTCAAGGGAATCAAAATTTATAGGGTATTTTCCGTTGACTTAGAACAATGAAATTTGGCAAGTAATACCGTCTTACATTTGTAATTAAATCATAAAAACCAACAAATTTGTACGGAACCCACGATGGGCGAGTCCGACTCGCACTTGTCCGGTTTTTCAATATTCATACTCTGATAACAAGTGCATGCCTTAGTTTGTTGAACTGTGGGTGGAATACGAGCATAAGAGTGGGGCCTGTCAACTTAGCCTGAGTTGTGTTGATGGTCCTACATATTTTTACGCCTGTCTCACATTTGGGTAGGCAGAGACTATAGATCTACGTTCATTAGACAGAAGCGCACTAATGTATACTCACAGACTGCACGTTTAAAGCCCCATGTAATAGGGGGCGAGCCTATTGCCAATAACCGGGAAAAAAATTCAAACTCCGAGCTGAAACACGAATTTTATAGAAAACTTTTTTCTAATTCGAACTAGGAACCTAGGACGTTTAGCGTAGCAGTCAAGCTTAACTCCACTAAACTAACCAGGCACGCTGTAAGCAGGTGATATGACGTAATACAATAACAATTTCAATCCATATTCGGCGCTTATGGCAAGCAAGTGATAATGACCTTATCATGCCGCATATCGAAAATCCGCCCAAGATTTTACGATTGAAATACGATTATTATATTACGGCATAAGCATAACATCTATATATAATAAAGTAACCAGCTGTTGATCGCGGCTTCACTTGCATCCCAAAGGTTTTTGAGACAAAATGTAGCCTAGCTACTGGGGGCATTTCACGTCAAGCGGACAAGGAAATAAAAGTGAAGTGGTGAAATTTGTTTATATTCCGGTTAGTACGTAAATACGTAGGTACACACAATTTATTTTCGTGTGATGCTTATTTATCTAATTATGGGCTTCTGAAGACATGACCATTACTAGTCGGGTCGCACGCACATTACTAGTATTCTTGTTAACCCTCGTGCTAAGCTAAATATGCTTGTGTGAGTGGGTTCACGTCGGTAGTCAATGGGTGGGTTTCGAACCGGCAACCACATGATAGCAAGTCAAACGCCCTAGCCACTAGGCTATCGCCGCTTAAACAAAAAAATTGTACAAGTTTTTTTTTATTTCGTGATTTATACAATTTTACTATATACACAAGCCCTTCGAGTTCTTTTTCCACATATGCCTTCGCTTGTTGGAAGAAAAGCGTGAAGACTTTTAGGTTCCAGGTGTGGTACTAGCAGAAATAAAACGGAAAACGAAACGAAAATATCTTTCCTCATACATGGTCATGTCTTCAGAAGACCATAATTAGGCAAATAAGCATCACACGAAAACAAAATTGTATGTACGTATTTACGTTTATTAGTACTATAACTAACCGGAATATATATAAACTAGTGGACCCAGCAGACGTTGTCCTGCCCTGAAAATAACCCAAAACTCGATTGCAGCGCCACCTACCGGGTCCAATTGTGAATCTAAACCATTCCCAGATCCCCTTGAACACACACAAAAAATTTCATCAAAATCGGTCCAGTCGTTTGAGAGAAGTTCAGTCATATACACACTCACAGAAGAATTATATATATAAAGATTTCACCACCTCACTTTGTTTTCCTTGTCCGCTTGGCGTGAAATGCCCCTATGTCCTTCCCCAAGATCCAATTTGTCTCTATACAAAATAAAAACAAATATACTAACTAAAAATAAATAGAAACGAAAAATATATGTATATATATATTAATTACAAATGTATAGCTTTCATATTTTTCCCTATACTTGTAGTATAAGACGGTATTACTTGCCAACTCTCCACTAGTTCGGGCACTTTCCTTACTTAATGATCTTCTGACATCATCACCGGAGTGTGACTTGTTTGCAATAGGATCGATGGATGTGTGTCGGGAATGCTTAAATTTTGTGAGAAGATGGATAAGAGGTAAAATGTATCGTATTTTTTTATATGTATAGTACTAGTCTGTTTTGTGTATACCTATACTTATTTTTTTATTTTAAAACGTTGCCCCACACTAGGATTCTCCTGTATCGTGGGTGCGTTTACAAACACAAATTCTCACATACACAAACGCCCAGACCCGGAACAACTACCTGTAGATCATACAAATATTTCCTCCGTGTGGGGATCGAACCCACAACATGTGGCGCAGAAGCCGATCGCTCAACCGCTACGCCAATCGTGTCGTCATTTTATTATTGTAATTTTTTTAACGCTGCAGCGTTTTGGTGTAACTATAAAGTTGTATGTGTATACTTGTAAATAAATATATATCGTATAGAAATGCTTTAAAATGCGTAACTAAGTACTCTACTACTAACCAATTCGCTCATGCAGAATAGTGTCTAAGTACATTTCAGTTAATTTTATTTTAATTTAACAAATTCTAACCGGAACTACATATATTTCAAATTGAATTGCAAATCGATATTGATATGACAGCTAATAAAAAATTAAAATATGTACTTAAGTACAAATCGCTAATGACTTAGCACTAATTTATCATTGACGACACGAGAATTACATTGATAAGAATACGACCAAATAACTATTCTGTAGGCATTTATTTTCAACTGCATGATCCTATATTATATATTTTATAAAATATTTATTTTTCCCTAAAAGAAGATGGCGGAGAATACAAATGTCCCTCACCGCAGTCTGGATCTTCCCAGACTTCTTAACCCATGTTGAAAAATCAGGTGGTAGGATATAAAGATCCGCCTCGCTATGTTCCACCCGCTCATAAAGATCGACGCCAAACAGGTTTGCTATGTTCGTGGTGTGTATGCGAGAGAATGCCATAGCCAGGAATTAATTTCGAGGGGGTTCAAGGTATGCTTCGCGGGTGATGTCAACCCCCAAACCCACTACCCACGGCCATGACGTGAGAGCCAGAGCGCGGAAGGGAATTTCCTTGAATTACGTGCCCCATCTGAGACCCTGTTTGCATAAGACGTAGGTATTCTAGGCAACAATAAAATGCAGTCCTTTGAGCTGATACAGTAAAAGAGCACAATTGTGTTCCGCAAAAGAAATTAACCACTAAATACGCAACCCTACCTAGAAAAGTGACAACTGACAATACAACTATGAATCTGCGTCAACAAATTTTTCCACCATTTATTGTTACATAAACAAGGTTGATAGAAAATAACTAGATGGCCATTGCGTATTAATAATCTGCATGTAGATAAAGAAAGCTTATTGGTATTTGATTAATTAATCACCAGAGACGTTTGGGCCATATAAGGATAATTGAATGGCTTTATTGATTCGTGTGCTGTGAGCAATTGATGAGCAACGCTCTTCGTTCGAAAGCTTCTCATAAATTTTCTTTTGTCTTCTTAGAGAAGAGTAGAGACAGACGAAGGCAAATACTCATGGTAGCGCAGATTAGCTACCTTTTTGTTCGAAAATAGTCGAACTCGAAACTCAGATTCATTAAAACTAGGCCCAAAACCATTCACCGCGTTTTGATTGACGAACCTTACATAACATTTTAGACAGTTCTATGCGCTCAGACCATTTCTAGTTTAGTTTCAATCCTCTTGAACATAACAACTCACCTTCGTATGTGACTCCCTAAACACGTAAGGTCCCATCTGTACGACTTCTAACTTCTCCGCCGTCCTGGCAAGGATGTCGTTTACATTGCTGATGTTGAAGAAGTAGAATTCCAGGTGCATGGGGATGGGCGTCTCCCGCCATATGCTGAAAGACATCGAGTCTTCCGTTAAAGTCATCATCTGTAACAAAGAGGCTGTTTAGACACGAACAGTAGCAATTTTTTAGTATTTCGATACTATATGAGCGAACCAACTGGTCCCATAGTCCCATGTAACAATCACGCAATTCTTTGTTTCTAAACCTAATTGAATAAATAAACCTAATTCTAAACTATTTCTATATGAGAAATATGTATAATATTCCATGGCTCAAAACTACGCCATATTTTAAGGAATTGACGTGATTTTGAAGCAAAGAATTGATGATCGAATTGGCGGGCGGAATAGTGTGGTTTTGAGGCATCGTAATCAAGCCTATATCATGGAGGATTCAAGCCCCTTTGACAAAGGGGCTCGAAATTACAAAGAGCCTTTGTAAATGGTCGCCGAGGGACATCGACAATCGCACACACATACTGATGACTAACGTGAAATTGTCATACTCCGAATACAAACTTCGAAATTCAACAAAAAAAGGCAAATAGAATAAATGACTGCGCTGGTAGGTAGGCCGTTTTCCTATCGACGATGTCGTAGAAAAACGCGATAATATTATATTTTTGTGTATAGGTAAAAATATATAGGCTTACCTTCTGTAACTGCGAGATGAACAACGGTGGCCAGTACACCACCATGACGGCTCCTGTGACCACCATAAAGGCGCCAAAGCCTAGGAGGAGCCCGCTCTTTTTCCCCTGGGACACCATCTTGAATTATTAGATTACCTGTGAAAGACACAATGCTAGATCAAAGAAACTCACTGTTTCGAGCAATAAACGTAATATCCTTGAGGGACCAATAAGAGTTATACCTGTATCATCAGAAGCGAGAAAATAATAAGGACAGCAATACCTCAGAAAGCTTGGTGGAAAATTTAGAAACAAAACACCAGGTTTTGGCCAGATTATAATAAAAAATTACTGGGTAATTGAATTTATTAAACTAAAAAACAAAAAGATTAAAATCTGGTGTTTTGGTTTTTGCAGGTATCAGAAGTCTGCCAACCTGCACTAGGCTAACGGCGTGATTTTAAGCAGTGCACTGAAGTGGACTATAGCCTAAACTCTCTCTTTCTGAGAGGAGAGCTGATTATGATGAAGATGATGGTGCAGTCGTACAGTACCTGATGGGCCAATTTACAATGTGCCTCAATAATCTGTACCTGCCTATCAGTTTTCCTTATTGACCGTGAAACTAATAAACTTTATTGGCTCGTATGACGATACGATAGCGTATCTCTCCTATCTTCATTCATTATTTTACGGGTGTGACGGCCTTTCCACTGTAGATTACAATTTATAAGAACAGTGTAGCACTCCTCTCAGTAACGGAGCCTTTATATTCCCCTAACAAAATCAAACTTTATCTTATACAGAAACATACTATCGGTATCTCGTCAAATTGCAAAGTGGTTGATGACCGCGCATGTAAATTTCCTCACCCGTTTCCGAGTCAGTACCTTGAGGCCAGACCTCAAGGCTTCAAGCCCAAGAGTTCTGACAATTGACTGACTACCTACTCACTGTCATCCAACTACACTACACAACGTACCAATTTCGCAGTGATGACCGGAATTTCTAAGTCACTCTTCGATGTGTATGACTGGAGGACAGTCACCGAATATGAACCTAACCATAACAATTAGACCGACGGTTCTGGCTTCGAATATAGCTGGCTTTGCATTACACTGAAGGAGTTCGGGTGTGCCATAAAGGGCAAAGCATTTACACCCAAAGTTGTTATGATAGGTGTTCAAACTACTAGTGTACTTACTATGTGTAGTGTTCTGATAATGATATCCAAAATTCCAAACATTAGGCACTTACGAATAACGTTGTATTTCCATATTAATAAAAGTGTTGATATTTCCCGATAAGAGACATTAGCGGATAACTACGATAAGAATTATTTTAGCGTCATAATTTTGTTATCGAAACTTCTAGATCCTGGATTCCATACACAATGACGTCATCGACGTAATGGCGTCATCGATCGATGAGGTCTACATTAACAGTTTTCCTTCAGTTAAATTATATTCCATATCTTATTTTCAGTTTGCAACAGGTGTAATATACTCAGTAAACCGCTAGGTAGTTCGACGAACCAAAACGAAGCAGTTGTATCGGCTTATTTGGGTCCATACTTAATAAGTAGTTTTTTTTTTATATAATTTGTCTTTAAACGAGCAGACGAGCCAAATGATAGTAAGTTGTCATCTCCGCCCCGGAGTTGATGATGCATTGTCGAGCCTTAAGAACCCCTACGGATATTTTCTCGCTTTTCACAAGATGCCAATCTGAATGCCATTAAGGAATTGTGATCTAATCAGCAAAACAACTGTGAAAACCGTGCAGTAGATTTTGGTAGGGGTTTAGTAAGAGACAGACACCCTAATCTTCCCCCCCCCTTTTTGAGCTGTGTCTTAGCTAATAAGCGTTTTGGTACCTAATCTAAGAAATTATTATTCAATCTCACTACCACTGATTTAGACATTGTAGGTGCAAGGTATGATTAACTAGGCATTCGTTTTATCTTAATAACCCACAGCCAGATAGTATCAGTATTTGGGCATTAATTTTTTTTTTTTTCTTTTGTTTTCTGCACCATGGCAATCTGTCCTAGAACAATAAGCCACTATGTTGATCAACTTCGAGTCTGTTTTAGTCTTCTTTTTATGAGAGAGCTTCCATTGTCGTACGTAGCTCTGATCTCGCTGTTAAAATCTGGCGCTGAGACTAGGGATGTCACATCTCCTCAACCTCGTGTGCTGTTGTCCTCCTACTCCACTCAGAGCAAGGGCTAGCTCATTTGTGTGTTGTGCAAGTCTTTTCTGATATCTTAGGCTATGCTGGCTTATTTCCTGCTTGACTGTTAGTATATTGAGGTCCAGGTACATATATTTGTTGCTTATACTTTGGGGGATATTGAATATGTTTCTTAATGTTTTGCTCTGAAATCTTTTATTCTTTGGGCATTAATAAGATTATGTAACGTGTCTTTTTAGTTCGTTACATGGTAATAGTTTTTTTATTAAAAACCTTTGGTAATTCATTCGTTTTTTTAGTCTGTGGTAGATTATTTCGCAGGTACCCAGGTTGGCATGATTTATTAAGTTAAAAAAAGTCATCTGTCATCCGTCACGATTTGACAGATTCACTCTACGACCTTCTTCAGCCATGGCCTGAACGTTTTTTTAAACTTAGAATTAAATATTTTTAATCCGGCCTCATTTGGTGCAGGCTTCATTATAATGTAACCGTATTTTGATTGTTAAAGCCTTATGGCATAATTCCTTTGTTTTGGACCCATATTTTATCGGTAAGTCGAAGTTTTTATTAGCAATCGTTCATTGTACTTGCTCATATTTAAATTTTGTTTGATTTGGCTACAATCAGCTTTCGCTATTGTTCCAGGCTTAATTTAACCGAATTCACGCCTTGTGGTGATGAATCCCCGGTCTTGATTGTTGGAAAAACGGTAAGTTTTTGTGTTGGACGTGACCACGTTTTCGACATAATATGCTCGTTGTTTCCAAAGTTCTAATCCAGGCTTATTTTGTTACAGCCTCGGCGTTTTTTTTTTTATATACTTTATTTTTCCCTTATTTTTATACAATTTTATATGGGATTTAAATTCATTATTTCCAACCGGTTTTTTTCATATAACCGATAACTTTATAACTGGAACGTGCCGCTTCACGCCTTGCCGAGATGACAGCAGCTCCAATTAGTATTTAAATTTTATTAATTTTCATTTAGTTCGCAGAAACAGTATGTAGTTTTTTAATTATTAATTCATACTGATGCAATAATGACCAGACACAAAAAAATATTTATACCATGTGATGCATGTAGTTTAGTACCTATTAGATAACTTTAATTCTAAATTATTGTGCAACCTACGGGAAATAAAAGACAGGCAAAAGAGTGTAGTGTCTTTTATTGAAATCCTCCCACCGGCAGATTAAAAGTTCAGGATCAACCGATGGTTAGCTTTTCCGGTAGCATATTTTGTAGTGGTGAGCTCCTGGCGCCCGAGTTTCTTTTTGTATTGTATTATTATTTAATTTTGGAGCCCACTCATAGTATTCTTAATCCTATGTCTTGTTAAACACTCAACATATCCATATATATCCCCATTTTTCTTCTTTTTTTTTATTACAATTTGGCGCTTACGTTCAGGGACATGAAGTAGGTTTGCCTTGTATTGTTACTTGTTTTGGTACATTATTGCATCTAATATTTTGTTATTATATTGTTTACAAACCATTTTGTTTGTTACTTTGAAACTTTTATAGTAAATAACTTTAATTTACAACTTTGATATAATCTTGTAAACAATATAGCTATTGAACTTTATTGTATTTTGTTTGTAACTATTTGCTATTATAGCATATGTTTTTGTTTTTCTCTTTAGCAAAACCAACATAATTGTATGGTGTAGACCGTGTTTGTTATTTTACAAATCTTATAAACATAATTATTGAGGTGTAACTTTTAATAACATAATTTAATTACATTAAGTAAACATTGTTTTCAAAATATTTAAGGTTGGAACTTGTAAGTTATTATTGCATCTTTTCAATTTAAAAAAAAAAACAATTAATTATTCTTTTGAATAACTTTAGTTAAAACTTAAATATCACAAACATTTTTTTGAAATTATTTTAGTTTTTGTAACTTGTTTTGAAACTTTTTAGTTTTGCTTTGCTTTTTGATATTCTTACTTGCTATTCATCATGGATAAAGAAGTTCAGTTTCCTCCACTTTCTTTGTCTGAGGATAAACAAATTTCAGTTGATACTAGCATGGTTGCTAATGCTAATGCTGCTGGTATGGTTCAAGATATGATTAATTTGACCGAGGTGTGTGATCCTTTTGATCATAATGTTCAAGTTGCACATTCTTCTTCTGCTTTTGCTACAAATGCTTTACCTTCTTTTAATTCAATGAATGCTTTTGTTAATGAACATATTAAGAAAAATTTACCTTCTTTTACTAAATTGCCAGATTTAAAAAAGAGTAAAATTAGTTTTGATGGAAAGTCGTGTGTTAGAGAATTTATAACTCAAGTTGAGGAATATTTTTTGTATAAGAATTTTAATGAAATTTTGTTAGTGGGTTCTTTTTCTGACTTGCTTAGTGGTATTGCTCTCAAATGGTTTCGTACAGTTCGAATCCGTATTGCTTCTTGGCGTGAGCTAAAGCTTGCATTATTAAAGCGTTTTGATAAACCTCATTTTGATTACTTTTTGGAATATGACCTTCGCACTAGGGAACAAAAGCTTTCTGAATCTCTTCCAGATTTTATTACTGAGATTATGGACATGGCTAGTCGTCTTTCTTCTCCATTATTTGATGCAGTTTTAGTTAATATTATTAAACATAACATGTTACCTTTATATACACCTTTTATTTTTCATAGAAATATTGATTCAGTTGAACAATTTCTTGATCTTTCCAAAGAACTTGAAGTTGTTGTTAATAGAATACCTCTTAAAGATTCCATTAAATCTGATAGACCATTTGTGAAATCCAATGCAGTTTCAAGTAGTTTTATTTGTTTAAAGTGTAAAAAATCTGGACATCATTTTAAAAATTGCCCTGCTATACCGGGTGTAGTTTGTTTTAAATGTCAAAAGGTTGGAGTTACTTCCAAGAATTGTGACGTTTGTAATTTGGATAATGTAAACTCTAATGAGTCAAAAAACTGATTAGGCCACATCGAGCACCAGTTTTTGATAAAATTTCAAGTGTCTTGATGTCGAAAAAATTTACTTGTAGTCACAAACCTGATGATGTTTCTCGTAATAAAGAATTTAAAGATTGGTTAGATTATTTAAAAACATTTTTTAACATGTATAGGTCAGCACCTATCTTGTTTGTTAAACATAATGATACTAGACCTTATTTAGAATTTTCAGTTAATAACATTAAATTTTCAGGATTACTAGATAGTGGTTCTAATAGTAGTATTCTAGGTTCAAATATTCATAAACAATTTTTACTTTTAGGTTATAAAATTAAACCTGATTCTGGTTCTGCTTTTACAGCTGATGGTTCTTCACATCGAGTTATTGGAACAATGGAATTACCAATTACTTGTGATAAATTAACAAAAAATATTACATTCTTAATTATACCTAACTTTCAGTCACAAATCATTTTAGGATTTGATTTTTGGTTAAAGTTTGATTTAGCTAAAGACTTATGGAAAAATATTACCTTTGTTCGTTGTAATGAAACTCAAGTTTGTACAGTTACTTCTGCGAGCAAACTTTCTCCTTCTGAGAATCATAAATTAAAAGAAACTATCGCTCTTTTTGAAAATATTTCTTATGAAAGGAAAGGCTTAGGTCTTACTCATCTTGTTGAACATAAAATTAATGTTACTAGTGAACCATTTAAACATAAATATATACTCTCAGTAGTTGATGTTTTTACAAAATATTGCTGGTTATTTCCCATGATTATTGCTACTACTAAAATAATTTGTAAACTTTTTGAAAAGGAAATATTTCTTAAGTTTGGTTGTCCTAAAATAATAGTTTGTGATAATGGAACTCAATTTACCTCAAAACATTTTGTAGACTTTTTAAAAAGTTTTAATATTAATAAAATATTTTATAATACTTTATACACGCCTCAGAATAATCCTGTAGAACGTTATAATAAAACGGTCGAAACTTGCATTTCTTGTTTTGTAAAAGATGATCATAGAACTTGGTCTAAATTTTTACCTCATGTTCAATTAGCTTTAAATAATAGTGTAAATCTTGCTACAGATTTTACACCTAATTTTCTTATGTTTGGTAGAGAACTTATTTTTGATGCTTCTTTACATCATTTTAGTGATTCTATTAACAACTTAAATGAACTTGAAGTTGGCGATAGGAATAATTTTGCTACTTCTCTTAATTCACTTAGTGATATTTACGTGAAAGTTCAGGCTTATTTATTAAAAGCTTATAAGCGTAATGCCACTTATTATAACAAGGGTCGTAGGGTCATTTCTTTTGATGTGGGTGATGTAGTGTGGAGGAGAAGTTTCGTTCAATCTCATGCTCCTGCTTATTTTTCGGCAAAACTTGCTCCTAAGTTTGTTAAATGTGAAATTATAGAAAAAGTTTCCAATAATGTTTATGTATTGAAAGATTTGAATAAAGGTTCAGTAGGTCGTTATCATGTTAAAGATATAATTAAATTTTAATTATTTTTCGGTTTTTAGCTTTAGTCTTGACTTCGATGACATTGTAGAAGCCAGCTTTTATAAGAATGATGAATGAAAGGTTATAGCTGTTTGTGTGATGATAGTATGCGAGATAACTTCATATCAATTTATTGATTTCAAGTCTGAACTTTCTAAACTTTAACTTAGGTCATTTTGGTTAATATTTCAATTAGCTTCTTCCGCCCACGCAATATTTATATTTTCTACATCAAAAGATCTTATATTGTTTTTTGTTTATTTAATAAGATAGATGATATTGTCTTATACATATTATCTTCTTATATTTTTATTTCTCTTACTGGAGATTATACTATTTAGTCTTTTTCAGATTAAAATCTTAATAGGTATTTTGTAATTAAGATTTAATAATCTTTCTATTGTTTAAGTTAAGATAAAATCTTACTATTTTACTTAATTAAATAAGTATCGATTTTTAATTAACATATTTTATTTTAATTCTACATTTTAGAATTTTAGTTCATTATATTCAGTATATTCATAAGTTTCTCGGATATGACTTTTGAATTGCAATTTCAACTCGGACTTAACCTCTGAGGAGACGTCCTCATATTATCATATTTTCACATCTCTTTATGTTTTGCTTAGGGATATTCTACCGCCTTTGTTGTAGAATTCCTGATATTTTTTACGGGTCTTGGATTTTATTTCTCCTCGATTCCTTATTTTTTGCTATTGTGCTCGGGAGTTCGGTGATGTTGTGCCGATCACAATATGCATATTTTTTGTTCTTACTTTTGATGTTGTGCTCGGAAGTTCGGTGGTGTTGTGCCGATCACAATATGCAAGTATTTGTTGGTTTTCCTTTTTCTATTGTGTTCGGAAGTTCGGTGGTGTTGTGCCGATCACAATATGAATATTTTTACAGTTGCTTCGCTGTGGCTGCCTATTTTGAAAATGCTTGTGCTTGGAAGTTTGGTGGGGTTGAGCCAATCACAACATACATTCATTCATTCATTTATTTTCTGGTGGATTGTTCACATCCCTGATGTTGTTGATGTGAATGTTTCACGTCTTGTATCGTATACAAGATGTGTATCGGTTTTGTATTGTAGGAAGTTGTTAGTCAGTGGCGATGGTGCCTAACTGAACTCACAGAGGTAGATGTTATAGTTAGTCAGTGGCGATGGTGCCTAACTGAACTCACAGAGGTAGATGTTATAGTTAGTCAGTGGCGATGGTGCCTAACTGAACTCACAGGTGTAGGTAATGTTAGTCAGTGGCGATGGTGCCTAACTGATCTGTAAGGTGTTAGATTTTTGGGAGTTTTGCTTTTATATTTCAATTTCTGAAATTTATTTCCTTCTTTTTGGAATATTTTTGGACTTGGCGGATTTTTTCCTTGCAGTCTTATTCCAATATTTGGTTAGTTGGTGATGGTTATTAGTATTTCGGTACTATTATATTATTTTGAAATTTGTTTCATTTTTTTTTCATTTTGAGAATATTTGTTTTTCTCTTTGGTTTTATCTTTTCATTGCCTTAGTGCATAAAAGAAAGTTCCTTTCTTTTATTTTTTCGGGGAGGGATGTAATGTAACGTGTCTTTTTAGTTCGTTACATGGTAATAGTTTTTTTATTAAAAACCTTTGGTAATTCATTCGTTTTTTTTAGTCTGTGGTAGATTATTTCGCAGGTACCCAGGTTGGCATGATTTATTAAGTTAAAAAAAGTCATCTGTCATCCGTCACGATTTGACAGATTCACTCTACGACCTTCTTCAGCCATGGCCTGAACGTTTTTTTAAACTTAGAATTAAATATTTTTAATCCGGCCTCATTTGGTGCAGGCTTCATTATAATGTAACCGTATTTTGATTGTTAAAGCCTTATGGCATAATTCCTTTGTTTTGGACCCATATTTTATCGGTAAGTCGAAGTTTTTATTAGCAATCGTTCATTGTACTTGCTCATATTTAAATTTTGTTTGATTTGGCTACAATCAGCTTTCGCTATTGTTCCAGGCTTAATTTAACCGAATTCACGCCTTGTGGTGATGAATCCCCGGTCTTGATTGTTGGAAAAACGGTAAGTTTTTGTGTTGGACGTGACCACGTTTTCGACATAATATGCTCGTTGTTTCCAAAGTTCTAATCCAGGCTTATTTTGTTACAGCCTCGGCGTTTTTTTTTTTTTATATACTTTATTTTTCCCTTATTTTTATACAATTTTATATGGGATTTAAATTCATTATTTCCAACCGGTTTTTTTCATATAACCGATAACTTTATAACTGGAACGTGCCGCTTCACGCCTTGCCGAGATGACAGCAGCTCCAATTAGTATTTAAATTTTATTAATTTTCATTTAGTTCGCAGAAACAGTATGTAGTTTTTTAATTATTAATTCATACTGATGCAATAATGACCAGACACAAAAAAATATTTATACCATGTGATGCATGTAGTTTAGTACCTATTAGATAACTTTAATTCTAAATTATTGTGCAACCTACGGGAAATAAAAGACAGGCAAAAGAGTGTAGTGTCTTTTATTGAAATCCTCCCACCGGCAGATTAAAAGTTCAGGATCAACCGATGGTTAGCTTTTCCGGTAGCATATTTTGTAGTGGTGAGCTCCTGGCGCCCGAGTTTCTTTTTGTATTGTATTATTATTTAATTTTGGAGCCCACTCATAGTATTCTTAATCCTATGTCTTGTTAAACACTCAACATATCCATATATATCCCCATTTTTCTTCTTTTTTTTTATTACAATTATAATTTTGTGGACACTTAGACCTTTTTTTTGTTTACGGGAGAAACCTTCCAAAAGGCGTCCGGTCTTCAGGGATTACATTAGGGTGGGTGGGATGACCACTGGGGTAGAGTGTGAGTGGTGTTTGTAAACGCACCCATGATACAGGAGAAAATCCTAATGTGGGGCAACGTTTTTTTTTAATAAAAAATCTGTAGGAAATTATAATAGGGAGATTAAGTGCACTAGGTTACTATAATATAATTAGCGTAATAAATTAATGACTACTTACTTAATAGTTCTTTTTAGAATTAAAATTGTCCCACTAATTGGTTTCTTTTCTGTATACACATTTCTTCTTATTTAAATGTCTATTATGCAGCAAAAGCCCCTTGGATAGAAAGATCATGGCCCAAGTCTAAAATTGTATTGTGTCTAAATAGTCATTCAGTCAATTACTCTGTCAATCATTCTGTAACAATTTAATTTGTACCCTGGTCTGCTGTGCATGGTTGCATGTACACGGCTGCAAAGACAGGAATTCATTTGGGGGAGGTTTGAGCCAATAAGCATCAACTTTATATTTATTTATTTTATTTACCCTATAACCTCCACATCATAACAGAAAAAACATGCCTTCAGGACCAAGCTTCCGAATTTCCTATAGAAATCTGTCACCCAGTCATGACCATAGTGTGCTGGTCACATTTTGCTTTGTCGTCTATACACGACTGTGGCGCTCAAAAGGTTAAAAAAGAAAACAAAACAAAATGTTTTGGGGTTTCAACCCTAAAAACCTGTCTACAATCATGCATGGTTGTCGGAGTTTGAATGAGTGGTCAGCCACTGCCTATTATTATTCCACTAATAATAATAACTTGGCACTATCATTTTATTATGGTGAAAAACATTCCTTATCTTCAGGTCACAAAAGATCAACAAAGTGGATCACACATTAGAAAGATAAACTTAAAAGTTAACTTGCCCAGTAGTTTTCATTTGAAATCCTCAAATTTGTTCTTTACCACTATTTAAAAAATATATTATATTGCCCAGCAATGGGGTTCAAAAGATAAAAAAATTATTAAGTAGTTTTTTCCATGATGAGACTAGTACCATGGTTGTATTTTAATTCAATTCACAAACACACATAAATATTGTTCATGCTATTAGATTAAAAAGATAAATTAATGAGTAAGTAAACAATACAAATACTTATATTAGGTAGGTATGTATCTAAAGACTCATTTGTGCTTTGCTAACAAAAGATATTAAGAATTTAAAATTATTACATTTTCAGTATTATATATGTAAGTACATCAAATCAAATCAAATCGTTTATTTGTGATACATGGGTTACATAAAGGTGTTCATTATAATATAATTATATATTTAATTATTATGTTCATACCATGATCAGCCACTAGGGCACACAAATTATTAATTATTATATTGCAAAAATGATTGTAAAATTTTAATTCCATTGAAGATTAAATACTTAAATTTATTATTACTGTTAGTCATGCAGGATTTATACAAGACAATCAACATCAAATAAATTATCGTCAAGCAAACATGAGACATTAAAAGAGTCTAGGCGATAGAAAATCACCAATTGAGTAATAACAATTTTCTACAAGAAGTTGGAATAGTTTATTTTTAAAGACGTGAATACATATATTTCTTAATAAGGTATGACCTAGAATTACTAATAACTTTTATTTTAAATAATGCAGCCCAGTTTCGAGTTCAGTATAAGCAAAGATAAGAAGAGGAAATGGGTCAGTTCTGATAAAAAAAAAAATATAGCTATTAGCAAAATTACAATCAATTAACATTGAAACAGTAATAGTGGTTTATGAAGTACAATTTTGAATAAAATAAATCTTTAGATTTTTTTACTGAAGTTGTATATTAATTGAAATAATATTACTGCTGTAATTTAGGTATAGGTATGGCAATAATTTTAAAATTGATACCAAGATTAGTGTAATAAGAATAAATAATATTTTTTAACACTGACTTTGAAGTCAAAAATAACTATTTTGTTCATATTGATAACTTCAAACTGCGCTCAGTAGTGTCAATTACTATAACTTCATTACATTAGATAAGAACATTAATTTACTCACGTTTTGCAGTTGGTACAGTAAAAATCACTGGCTCACACTCGTTATTTGTGTTTATTCTTTTTATTACCGGCAGATAAACTCAATTAAAATCACGTTTATCACTTCTCAACATCATTGCAAGTTATTTAAAACAACACAATTATATTAGGTTTATTAGAGACGTCATAAAAAATAAAATTTGCATGATACTAAACTTGTAAAGTATGAACTAAACAAACATTTTTCGATTCCAATTTTCGAATAGAGTCGTCAGTCGTCAGTCGACTGTCAATTGATGACTGTCATGATTAGGTCATGATTATGTCAATGAATGACAAACAAATTGACAATCAATTTTATTGACAGTTGTAAGTAGTGTTGCATGTGTAAAAGTTGTATTTCTACCAGTCAGGATGCTCTCTTGCTTTATATCTTTTTTAATTTTTATCACATGGAACCTAAAATACCCTGAACATATCAGCATCACTATGATGTAAATTAGTACATCTCTGCCTAACCCTTCAGGGAATACAGGTGTGATGGTGTCTTTATTTAAATTTATAATATTATTATGTAAAAAGCGCAAAGCAATTGAATCCCACACGGAGCGAAGCGACAGTGTGGTCGGCCCAGACAGAGGTGGCATGATGAACTGGACTCTTACTAGAGATTGGGTGGCTAAAACTACAGACAGAGCGGTTTGAAAGGACGGAAGGGAGGCCTTTGCCCAGCAGTGGGACAAAATAGGCTAGGAAAAAAAGAAAAAATGTATTGTGCTGACTTCACGTAATAATTTCAAGTAAAACCTAACTAACAAAGTATTACTATACTCTTTGAGTAAAACTCATTACTTGGCTAAGTACTGTAGAACTGATGAGTATGTTTTCCATTTCTTCACACAAAGCTGTAAAGGTATCTATGAATAACTAGCGGCCCGTCCCGGCATCGCACGGGTGGACATAATTGAAGTTTTTGTAGGGATCCCTAGTTATAAATGTGGCCTATTTTATTCAGGGATAAGGGACCGGGATTAGGTCCCGTCTTTTTTGTGTTTATTCGTTAATCGTAACAATCAAACATATTATTATCTTTCCTCTTTATAATAATTCTTATGTTTAGATTATATTAAAGTTATAATTACTTTAGATATCTCTTACTGTTAAAATATACAATAAGACCTTGTACTTGTAAACATTATGGTGCAATAAATATTTTGAATTTGAATTTCCCGGAGGCTAGAATCCCCACGTAGGTACCTACCTACATTGCGACGCGACGGCGACAGCTGCAAGGCCCGGATCAAATAACTGCCGATAATTTGATCTGATAATTTTTATATTGCGATATCTTCTAAGATATTTGTTTAAACTATATAGAGTTAAGGGCACAAAATATATTCTATATTAAATTTCCGTTCTAACAAACAGATTTATTTAGTTATAGATTAATACCATACGGGTTAAATAAGTTTCGCAAAAATTCATTCTTTTTAATCTAAAATTTTAATAGTAAAAGCACTTATTGTGAGTTATTCGTCGGAGGTAAGAATATGCTATCGCGGACTTTTTTATAGATATGTTAATTATGTTCTTTAATATTGTAGTACATTATTTTGTTCTATCATCAATAGTTTTCGCAGCGCCTGCGATGAGACATTTTATGATTTTTTTAAATGAATCAACGAATTTGGTTGAATGTTTTTTTTTATGAGATAGGAGGACAATCGGGCAGACGGATCGCCTGATGGTAAGCGATTACCGCCGCCCATGGACACCCGCAACACCATAGGAGTCACAAGTGCGTTGCCGATCTGTTAAAAAGAGGATTGGGCCTCCGGTAACCTCTCACTCGGCGAAACACAACGTAAGCGCTGTTAACCACGCCAGAATGGTTGACGAATTCTGAATAAAAGGCAGAGTAGGATTTTGACTTACAGTACGCGCGGCATAAGTTGGCCGGAGTGGAGTTCGCCGTTTTAATGCGCAGTGGATTGTTTACGTTAAAAATTGTGTACTGCGCAACCAAAAACTGACAAACAGCTAACTTCACTCCGGCCAACTTATGCCGCGCGTACTGTAGGTCGGACCACTGATCTCTTTATTTCTTTAGTGTACTTAAAGAGGTCACTGGGTCGTACCCATTTCTGAAGTCCACGCAGACGAAGTCGCGAACAAGAGCTATCATAAAATAAATAACATTTCTTGCAGGAAGATGCCTATAGCTTTCTACTTTTTTTGCTATAGTCATTTATTTAGGCAGCCTGAGACAAGTCTGCAATAAAACAAAGATTGCCTACAATTTCTTTATTATTGAATAAATTACAAAAAATGCTATTAATGTAAATTTCATCATTCAGGCAGTATATCTGCATAAGGATATTCTTCAAATTAAGTAGGTATGCTAAAATAAAACCTAAACCTGAAAATCCAAACTGCATTAACTTACTGAAAAAGCATACTTTGGAATGGTCCACAAGCCTACAATTTGAGACAAGCATAATACGTAGTGAATGTTTCGCCTTTTGATATAGTAAATGAAAATTTAAAGGTTTTTTACGTCAAATAATAACATAAAAAGTGAATATTTTCAATTAACATTTCAAAGGATGAAGCAATCACCTTAATGAGTAAATCACAGTAAAAAAAGCGATGACTTTAAATACCTAATTAAGTTTCATTCGTTTGGTAGGCGAAAATCATTTTCAAAACAGTAACTCGATCTCCATTTTAAAGTATCCGAGATAACGAGACTCTGAACTCGTATCTGAATCAATTAAAAATCCTTATTAGTTCATAAGTTAGAACTGCTGGTATTGTTATTAAAAATATATGTATTTTGCTAGCTGAATTTTTTTTTTGACAAGTTACACATACAAACAAAATCACTGGATAAACATTGCCAGCAACGAAACAATACTTCTATATAGTAGTTTTTCTAATCGATTCAGACACTAATTGATATAATCCTAATCTCTATGGGAGGCGTTTGTAAACTAATGTATAGCGATAAGGCCAGATTCTAGAAGCTTCTGAATCTTTGCAGCGATATCTGGGTTCTTAAGATGGTCCTGTAGAGCCTGGGGATCTTGCTGCATCTGCTCGAGGATACAGCGCATCGCTGGGTCGCGGAGTATTTGTTGTACTTCCGGGTCCGCCATCGCACGCTTGCGAACCTGCATAAACAGCAATCAGTTATTATATTGCTGGAATAAAGGCTTGTACATTCGCGAGTACAAATATGTATGATATGTGTTGGCGACGACGCGTCACAAAAGTGATTCATATGTGTGTGAACAGTGACAGTTAAAAATAGACAAAGTTACAGACAGTAATTAAATACATATATGTATATAGTGAAATAGTAAAAATATAGTAAGAAACAGTGAATATTGTGATAACAGTGTAAATAAGTGCATTTTACGGTGTAAATGTACGTGCTGCGAACCTAAGTACAACCCAGGTCTTTGTAACACTAAATACAAATAGTAAACAATAAATCTGGGTCTGTGCCTGCATATTCGCACTATGTACAGTAATCGTAGAGCTGATATAATAAAAACAAAGTTATTAAAGTTGCATTTTTTACGATACTATAAGTTATGTACCTAAAATAGGTATACATCATATATTAATAAAGATAAATTTATTACCCCTGGGTAGCCTAGGAAATGCCCTAGCTATCGGCAGTTCAGACAGACAGTAGGTTAGTGTGCTGTGTGCGTGTGGCCTAACCCCTCTCACTCTGGGAGGAGACCCGTGTTCAACAGTGGGGACAGTAATGTGTTGCTAATGATTTTATTTAAAAATTGACCATAAAACGTGCATACATAGCTGACTGGAAACTCGACGTAGTATTCCTAGCAAGACGTGATGGGGGCTACAATTTTAGCTCTCATATTAATGCTCATATGTTCCAAGGGTACCCCCTTCGGTACGCCCATGGATATAAGCAGCAATGTACTAAATGGAAATAAAATTGTTAATAAAAATAGCCAAGAACGGTGAGCGGTTTTGCGGTCCTCGTTAAGGTAAAGTTCAGCCGTACGTTAGTAATAGCAAAATGTATGGCGATTGTAGACATCGGTTCTCCCGGAATTTCGCTAGAAGCAAGGAAGACAGGAACAGAACTGCTCACCGGGAATACTTCAGATGAAAATATTCGTGCGTTTTATTTACTACGGCTGCTGAAAACAGAACCCCTAAAAACCCTCAAGTTATTCTCGCGTCTATGCGGAGCCTATAGGTGCAGGACGTTAGCGTCTCGCTAGCCACACTCCGACAGACATATCCCGTGCACTGCGAGGTTACCGCCCGTCTGGCACAATATGTGTGATACCGTCACTTATACGGCGAAACTAAGAAAATTGAAATTTTGTCGAAATATTTTATTTTATTTGTTTGTAAGAATATTGTAGTCACAAGTTACAGTTTAAAATGTCCAAAATATTCTGCCGTTTGCACAAATCTTTACGTCATACATACTTAAAAACAGTAGAAGAATTGAATAATAATAAAACAATCACTAAGTGCTAGAGAAAGGAACAGTTGAGTTTTAATATATATATATAATGTGTGTTAAAAAAATAAAATATTGCCAATTGTTAGTTGGGGACTGTTGTATGGTTATTGTTTTAAAATGTTAAAGGTATAATTAATTTCTCCGCGAAGTACGGCTTTTATACATCCGTTTTATAACATATTCTTTCCACCGATTTAAACCAATTGTTACTACAAAACATACCTCCTCGGGATTGGAATTCAGTTGCGTGGAGCAAGCGCGGTAGCCCTCCAGCGCCTCAGCATTGCTTGGGTCCAACTCCAAAGCCTTTTGATACGCAGTGAGCGCTTTTGAGTGCTTCTGCATACCCTGTGAAGTCCAAAAGTAAATTTTAACTAGTTTTAATTTTTTTTTGCTAGCATGGTGCCCGTGTCCTTACAAGTGACTGGTAAATGCTTTTATAACTTTAAACTTCTACGCTACGGGTTGCGAGTATAGATGGGTTTCCACCCAGGCATTTTGGGCGAAAAAAATAAATGCCCTAGCATAAACCCATCTTAAGTTGCGAGTAGTCCTTTAAATTAACTTACAAGGCAAAGCTAGCAACTACCTACTGGTTCCGCGTTGCTTATGTATGGAGCCACAACCCAAATACGATGTCTTTTTTTTTCTGTAGGAAGCTAGAATGCTCAACCGGAATGAATGCACTCGTACTTTCGTAAGAATAAATAAAAATAATGTGGTGAAAAAACATTGAGGGAGGCCTACGTCCAGCAGTGGACTATTATAGGCTGATGATGATGATATTTTGACAAGATATAGATAAATAATATTTTACCTGAAGGATCTTTCCCTTCCGGATCCATCCTTTGATGAACTTGGGGTCGAGCTTGCAGCATTGATCGCAGTCTTTAAGTCCAAGGTCGAAGGCGGCCAGCTTGGTGTAGCAGGCGGCGCGGTTGGAGTACAGCTTCGGGTCGTCTGGGTTACGTTTGATGGCTTCAGTGTAGTGTTTCACTGCTGTGCTGTAATCTCCTGTAGGAATCATGGTCGTTTGTGAGAAATAAGTTTTATTTGAAGGTCTGACTCTGAAGTCAGACACACAATTGAAGAGTAGTTTTAGTATGTACCTATCCATTCTATGCCGTGCCCCAATGTGGTTGCTGCCACTGCTGTGGTTGGTGGCTACCAAACTTAAAGACTTATGTATATTTTCACATAAAGCAATAAAGAACTTATTTGTGTATATCGCTATAGCATATTTTGATAGTGCAGAAATAAAACACCCACCTTTCTTAAAGTAATCATTTCCAAGTTCCTTCTCCTGTTCAGCCTTCACGGGGTCTACGTAAGCCTTCTTCTCTTCCTCAGCTATCCGTCTCTCAACTTCACTCAGCAATGTCTTTATCTCCGGAGTACGGTGTTCAGACATCGACTTCTCAAAGTATGTTTTTGCTAACTTCCATTGCTCCATCTTTTTGTATGCATTACCTGGTGAATAGGAGAATTTAGGAACATTGGACTGAATAGGATGATCTAGGAACATTCTATTATTTGGAGATTAAATTGAGAATTGATTGAAGAAATTTGACAGTTCTCATACCATGACATGCAGTTGACCATAGTAAAGTCATTCCTATGATACAACAAGTAAAAGGTACAGTTCAGAAGTAGACACTGTAAACAATAGAATTAACAGATTCTATTGTTTACAAAGTCTCATTATGTCTCAATATACCAAAAAAAAACTTTAAGTAAGGATAGAAGACAGTCCTGTCAAATTAGTGCACTTGCTTGTTCAGGACAATAATATTCCATTCCATTATATTAGAGAGCTTTAACAGAAACAACGTCATATAATATACATAGATGGATCTAGTATTTTCTAGGAAAAAATCACCACACTATCCTCATTCATCAAAATGTTGTCAGAGGCTTGTTTATTTTGGCATTGCATTTGTTTATTTTTGTGGACCACAATATAACTTTATCTCATAAAATCTTCCGTAATATCATGCATTTATAATGGGCAAAGTACCAAAGCCAAAAATTTGAAGATTTGTTATGGCGTCATAATAAAATTAGCTTGTACTAATATTTATATTGAATTCTATTTCTCGCCAGCCAGAGACTCGGGTGAAATCCTTGGGAGAGGGCTTATTTGTTCCATGTTCTAGATTTTTTTAGCACTCAGCTTCCATTATAAAGTGACAATGATTTTTATAAAAATGAAGTTTGCAAATTCCTTAAAAGAAGATGACATGCACTAAGACGGAATTTAGAATTAAAAAGATTAGAAAGATTGGAATAAACTGGACAATTGAAAGTGGATGAGTGGAATCCCATACATGAAATACGGATGCTCCTGTGGCCACCCTGGCAACCTGAGGTTTTTGAAAATAGGGACTTATACTGTCAAATTTTTCGTGGTTAAACCTCTACTACATATCTTTATCAGGACTTGTAAATGTGAGTACATTGTAGCATAAGTGGACACCTAATTTTATATGTATACCCTGACGATGTGTGTTTTTCCACTTAATTTATTATTTTTGTAATACATAATGACATTCAGTTCTCGAATGCTGAGAACTTTCTTTTTCTATTATCGACATCGGTCGATCTTGGACATTAAATCAATGTCAGCACATCCTGTTATTGCACTATTGTACCTACTGGAAGATTATAATACAAATTATTTTAAAAGAGTGTCCATGGAGTTTCTTGCCGAATTGTTCTCCATAGGATCAACTTTTTTGCTTATTTGAAATAAAAAAATTGGAACTTGAACTTGAACCATAGTTGCATACTATGGTTCAAGTTCAAATGTGCACATAAGATATTAAATCATAACATTAAGCACCCAGTAAATTTAACAATATATTTTATTAAGCTACTAGGGCACTGGAAATTTTCCAATTTAAAAAAACCACACTTTCCTATTGCAGGCAGCGAATTCAAAATTCACGCTGGTCTGCCAATGAAGAAATGGCTAGGCAGCCATTAATATAACCCATAACAATATCCTGTCATAACACTATTATTTATGTATGAGGTGAACATTCATTATTAATTCATTAATTGGTACTATGATTACTTATTATTAATAAGTTGCTAAGTGGCTTTTCTTTAAAAAAATATATTATAATATATGATATAACACAAGTTGTGTTTGTAATACCTATTTATATATAAATAGGTATTTAGAACATGAATACTTGGACAATACCTATTGCATTTATGATGATCCTTAAAATTGTATTTGCAGCCATCTCAGAACGACTTGCACTTCCTTGTCTATATTATAAAAAATTGATAAGTAATAATAATCTGACTGCCTCATTAGTTTAGTGGTCCCAAGCGCGACTGCAATGCTAGAGGTCCTGGGTTTGATCCCTAGGTCGAGCAGTGTTATTGAGTTTTCTATGAAATTCTCAGTACCAGCTCGGAGATTGGATTTGTGCCTGGTTAATGGCAATAGGCTCGCCCCCGTCCTATTACATGGGACCTAAACATACCGGCGAACTATGAGTGTACATTAGTATTCCTCTGCCTAACCCTCCGGGGAATACAGGCGTGATGGTATGTTATGTATGTTAATAATAATTATGTCTACTCAACCACAACTAAATAAAAAAAAAACAACGTTATTATGTGGCTGCATATTAATTATTTGTTACTAGACTTTTTGTCATGTTCACATGAAGTACTAATAATAGTAAATCAAAGCAATCTATTTATAATTATATTGCTTTGATTTACTATAATATTTTTCCAGGGCATTGAACTTATACTTCATAGATAAAGGCCAACTACTCCGATCGATAGGTACAATTGTTGAGACAATGTTTCGGAATGTTCTGCTAATACGAAACTATGGTCGGGACGTAATTATGGGCCCTTGTTGAGCCTTAATGTGCAATGTGAGGTGACACAATTAGCATTGCAATAAAACTAAGGAAACCACATTTCAAGGTCCAAAAATATACAATAAATGAATAGAGTATATTTGGCTATCTAATGTTTTATCTAAACCATACTACTGTACACAACCACATTTCTATTTTGTTTAGGTCTCCTGTAATAGGGGGTGTGCCAAAATCTAAACTGAGCCACTACACAATTTCAAGAAAAACCCAATGACACTATATTATCATCTATATATATAAAACTGCACCACAAAATTTGTTACTAAGCAAAAACTCGAAGACGGCTGGACCAATTTGGGTATTTTTTTTTTTTTGAACACTAAGGCAGGTTTTTATGGAGAGAAAAATTGTAAAAATCGAACAAAAAAAAAGGCGAAACGAAATTCCCGGGGAAGCTAGTACTATAATAAGTAACAACTAATGGATGATAATAAATGCCTCGTCACCATGTCTATCTAAGAACTCATACATAACTGAATTTAAAAAAAAGCAATGACCTTACCAATCCTAGTAAATGCCTTGGCTATTAACTTGAAATCAGCTCTATTTTCTCTTCCAATATCAATAGCTTTTTCACATTCCTTAATACATTTCTCATATTCTTTCTGTTCAAAGTATACCGCTGCCATATTTGTATAAAAAGTAATATCTGTGGGATCACTGTCTATGGCCTTCTGGTAATGTTTCAGTGCATTTTCAAAGTCCTTCTTTTTATAGTAATCATTGCCTTGATCCTTTTCTAGTAAAGCCTGCCTTCTATTTTCTGGGAGGTCCTCATATTTTGGTCTTTCTGGTTCCTCCTTCTTTGGTGGTTCTGCATTCTTCGTCTCTGGTGCAGGTGGGTCAACATCCATTGGGATGTGAAGATCTAGACCAAGCATGATGCTGATTGTGGTAAGGACTCTTTTGTCTTCCATCTTAACACCAAGGTTTCGGACATCAAAGGGATTCTGTGCTATTTGCTGTGGATTTATTGAATTAAAATTAGAAAAAAATTATAGTGTTACACAACAACTTTTTATTAACACTTTCAACTTCTAAGTCAGATTTATCTGACAAAAAAGTATTATAGTGCTATGACCAATATATGCTAAGTACTGGACAAAGAAAGCATCCTAAGGCCACATTTTGCCATGTTGAAGTAGCCATTACTCACCAAATAAATTAAAAATGGAACAGATTTTTTATGAAATTACTGTCAAGTAATTAAATGAGAAGTTATTCAAGTTGGTGAAATTCAGCTTAAGTGTCACATTACCACCTAAAGATCTGAACATTTTCTGTCTGAAAATTTTGACTTAAGTAAAAAATATTGCTAACCATTTCAAATTCATACTGTAGAGTTACAAAAGTATGGGGCACCTAAAGATCAACTTTCTCTATCAAGTGATCAAGACACTGTATGTCTCTATACTTTAATGTATATCCATTAAATGAATAAATATACACAGTAATGTCTCCTTTAAATTACATATCAATTATACAAACAGAATAATATAATGTGACCCAATGAATGCAGACCTTTATTTAAATGCTTCATGTTAATTTATCCACTACAAAAGAAAATTATAATGATACCTAATTAAAATGGAAAGGTGACCAATGCAAAACCTAAAAAATCTCAAATGGGACACAAATACTATTATATGGAATGTACATAATATCATTCATATAAATTCTTTTTATGTTACAGATGAAAATAATTTAAAAACAACAAGTTGATCACAAGAAAGAAATGTTACTCACCTCAACCATTTTGACATATTCCGGATCATTCAGCCATTCCTTTGTCTGTGGGTTTGCTCTGAGCTTCTCAAACAACTGTTCTGTCTTTAACTTGAGTTCCACAGCTTGCTTCTTGACCTCAGCCAGACCGGAAGCAAGCTGTTCATTACCAGGCTCAAGTTCCAACCCCTTTTGGTAAGCTTCAATAGCCTCATCGTGTCGCCCTAAATATGCCAATGCTGACCCTTTGCGAGAGTACCCTTTGCTCCATGAAGGGTTCAGAGCGATGGTTTTGTTGGCATCCTCTAGGGCTGCGGTGTAGTTCTCATCTTTGGCATAAGCCGCCGACCGGTTACTGTACAGAACGTGGTTCTTCGGGTCTAAGGCTATAGCAGCCGTGTAAAACTTCACAGCCTCATCGAACTTCCCAGATGATAATGCCGCGTTACCCTTCTCCTTCAATTGATTCACCTAAAAATGATGCCCACGTTCTAAATAAGCTACTTCATTCAAAAATCTAATCGCAAAGCGTCCGAATAAATAACCTCATACCTGTTCCATGATTGTTTTCTGCTAACAATTGATAAAACCAAAGACGCACTTTTAATACAATATTAACTGCAAAATACTCTAGGTTCTCGCTTCACAATGCTCTATAATTCAATATTAATTTGTCCGTCGAGTTCAAACAAGCAACACGAAGTCTAGAAATGACACTTCAAATTCGAGAAAATTCTCGCCAAAACGCGATAAAGAGCTGCGTTCCAGATTCATTGTATCCATTTTGGTGCAACATGAGAATACCTAAATAAATAGCACTTTTTTACTCATGAAGCCTTGTATATAACGCTATCTCCCTCATATGTTAAATTAAAATGTCTTCCTATTGCATACTGTAATACATTAAATAAATGGAACGGAATTACGGAACATCAGTCAGGCCTCAGAAGAAAGACAGAGTCAGGCGAAGCGGCGAACCGAAAAGCGAAAACCGAACAACGAGCTTTTCAAAATAAAAATTAATTTTGATTTTAATACTAGTCTTTTTGGGACCTGAAGTGCTACATAACTCGCAAAAATTTTAAAAGCGTGTGGTCTGGAAGCTTTAATAGGCCGGCAGACCGAATATCTCTTACAAACGTAATACTGAAATAAATCGTAATTCAAACACAATTTAATCAAATTTTGTTATTTTCGGATTCCGATACCGTTAATCTAGATTCCTACTCTACCATTTCGTCCAAAATACTTCACAGAAAAATAAATATGCGGGAATGCAATTTTTGATAACATTACCAAGTTTGAAAATTGAAACGATTCTCCGGTCTTTTAAATCCAGTGAAGTAGTAGTAGACGAAATAGTACGGTAGTAACCGAGATTGGGGATATCCAAATCCGAATAATAACATAATTTAACTGGACTAGAGGAGAGTCGAAGGGCGCCGAATAGAATCGCATTTATTCTGGTGCGTCCATTACAGCTTGTCATTCTTGATTACAGCCGAATTGAATCGAAGTTTTCCTTTATCGGAACTCTGTATCAAAGCAACGTCGTGCGTGCGTGTTGAACTGCTCAGATTTTGACGAAGAAAGAGCAAAACATTTGAAAAAAGATCTTTAAGGCGGATCGTTCAGCTGAGCCCGCGAAATTCAAATTTCAAGTGATTTTTCGCAGTTTGTAGGTCTATGACAAGTTCCAGATTCATGGCAGTTGTAATTGCGACATTAACTATACAACACTCATGCACGTTTACGAATATATTTTAATGGTTAATGGAACACTTAATCAACAAATTAGCGTTTATATAAAATTGTCCTATATCAACAAACAACACGTATACGAGTATTATGTTCTATGACTGTGACATTACTCTGTACCACTGTAATTTTCTATCGTTTCTCTGTTGTTAAAGGCACAAAAATTATTTCATCTTTATTTTTATCTTGATTCATTACTCATTACAATGTTGATGAACTATTTACACCACGATTTCGTAGTGGTAAGCCCGGATATGCCATCTCAATAGACTAAATGCTCTAAGGTTCGTGGGAGAGCCATGCTTCCGCACGAATGGGCCGGCTTGACCCGGCCTCACAGGAAATCGGCATTAAACAACGCTTACGTTGTGTTTCGCCGAGTGAGTGAGGTTACCGGAGGTCCAATCCCCTGTTAAAAGGTCGGCAATGCACTTGGGACCCCTCTGACGTTGCGGGTGTCCATGGGCAGCGGTAATGGCTTACCATCAGGCGATCCATCTGCACGTTTGCCCTCATAACCCTTAAAAAAAGGTAATATGTTATTTATTTTAAGTTGGCAGCCGCAATTTAGATTTGCCCTAAATTCGACTACTACAGTTACTGCTTACAGCACTATGACACTACAGGCTACTCTCAAGTAACAACTTACTATAATCAGCATCTCTTAATATTTTGTGACTAACTAAAATGATGAAACTAGTTTAATATGATGACTTTAGGCGAGAAAATGTAAAGTGCACTTTGTCGGTTTTATATTATTTTCCAAAACTTGTGTTTCCCCGAAGTTTAATGTGTAATTATAGTGGATAGTTATCCATTAAGTGTTCGTGAACGTGTGCGAGTGTAGGCAAATGATATAAAATTGAAAATGGGGATAAATAATTTATCCCCATTAGAACAGTGGAAACTTCGTTATGGCTTCGATGGAGTTTATGAGTGAACACAAAAGTCACATTTTCAATTTTATATCATTTGCCTAAACTCGCACACGTTCACGAACACTTAATGGATAACTATCCACTATACTGTACTGTTCTAATGGGGATAAATTATTTATCCCCATTAGAACAGTGGAAACTTCGTTATGGCTTCGATGGAGTTTATGAGTGAACACAAAAGTCACATTTTCAATTTTATATCATTTGCATTTCAATTTTGGTAACTTGTTAACTACAAAAAAGACATATCCTAAAGGTCTGAGTTACCAGGTCAAAAAATTACTTAAAAAATAATTATACCAGTATTCTAAGTAGTCTGTGACTATATTTTTTATCTATGCAGTGCATTGAAAATGTCTCCCGAGATATTGTGTGTGACGATATAATTTTATTTTTGCAGATTTTTTCTTAGATAAATAACACAAAATAAAAATAAAAAAACCCACCGCAAGGCCGTGCGACTCGTGTAGATACAAATGGATCCATGACAGTTGAGTAGTAGTGTCCATGAAAGTGTCGCCGTAAATCATTTATTAGGACCGACGCTTGTCACGCTAATCATTATTTTGTAGTGCTCGTAATTGGTTCCTAGACGTTGTGGGGAATACCAAGTTGTGGTTAGGATCGATGGCGGCTTGAGTTTTCCGCGCTGTGATTATTGGCGGGAGGTGGGCTCCCTTCGGTGACTCATTCGCGGGCTGGTGCGAGTTGGTAATCATGGATACCGACGACGGCGAATCCTCGAGCAGTGGCCCTATGTCCAGCCTGAACAGCCTGTTCACATTTACGAGTCCCGCTGTCAAGAAGTTATTGGGATGGAAACAGGTAAGATTTTATTTGTCTCATGTTACTTTTCCCAAAAATGTTCAATGAATTTGATAATGTTCATAGTTTGAGGACTAAACTCTAAACTAGGTGTTATATCTGTATGAAACATAAGTGTACCTTCCTAAAACAAACTTATGTGTACCTACCTAAAACAGAGTGAACTGTTTCATTTTTATAAGTTGGTTTTAACACAAACCTATCCAGTATGTAATAATTATCAAGCACCATAGAAAATTAATTAATTTAAGGTAGCCTCACATTACTTGGTTAAATGTTGGTAAATACTCCCTGCGTAGCTATTAATCACCATATACTTAGATACAAACTATTGTACCGGTATTTTGAAGTGTTAAACAGTCATAATCAGGAAATTAAATGGTAAAACAAATTCAAATCTCATGTATTCATTAAACACAAACCTGTGGTCCTTTTAATGTGATATCTTAAAGAGAGAGAAATATATCAAGAATTTCTGCTTGTGTTAAATATACACTTGATCCATAATCAGTGTAGTATAGCCTAGCATAGCTTAAATCATTATTTTTCAAATATCAATGCAGACAGTTCCCAGAAAGATCTACCCTTCACTGTTTCGAACTATTTTTAGTCTTGGTTATGAACTTACCGATTGGCAAATGTTTTTAACATGGTATGAATTATTACCTATTGTGTTGAAGCAAATTATCAAATTAAAGCATATCAACACATCTTGAAGAGAATAGGGTTGTAGAGTATCTCAGTAATAGGTTGGCAATAGGCTTAATATAGGGGATATTACTAGACTTAAACATGCCAGCAAGTATACCTGTGCCTAACTCTTCAGAGATCACAGGTGTGCCATGTGGTATGTTATTACATAGTGGGGTTTAGTCTACCTCTGCTGTCCATTGTATTGATGTGACTTCTAAAGCATGAGAGAGAGGAGAGACATCACCAAAAAATGTGAATGTGAAGGCAAATTTCGACCTGATGGGTGGGACGTGTGGTGGCTTAGTTGGTTATAGCATCTGGTGTATTGAACCAGAAGGCGCAGCTTCGAATCCTGCCCACTCTTGAATTTTTCTTCACTAAAATAACTAGAGAGTTTATAAAAATAGGGAGTGATATAATATAAACCCACTATCTGTCACAGTTCATTAACCTGATATCAGCTTGATGTGATTATGGTCTTATCTCAATATTTATTTAATTAAACCAGTCAATTGGGAAAGTCTGTTCATATTGATGTTTGGCTGTAATCTAGCTGCTGATAAAAAAAATTAAGAATGTATTAATTTGAACTCAGTAAAAACCTTTTTAAAACTAGCTAGGTATAATAATGTCATTGAGTAAAATTATGTGATGGATGAATATTGCAAAAAGTTGTGAAATACAATTTCATGCTTACTAATATTTAATTTAAGTGTGTCTGCAGATTTTATCTCAAATTTTGACATGTTCATTTATCAACTGAATTAGTTGGCATAACTACATGGCTAATGTGATCATCAACATTATGAATTCACATCAGTATCAATAACCATTTATTCAAAATTGAAGGTTTTTTAAACTATTAAATTAATGATGCAACTCAATCAGCATGCAAAATGTCTACCCTTCATCACTTCCTAGTTTTTAATAAGTTAGTCTTACAATATAAGTATTATAATTAATAAATAACATTATAATCTGTACGACTGTTTGTTAAATTTTCACCCCTAAACCATTGAAACATTTGGACAAATTTTGGTATAGAGATAGATTGTACTTTTGAAAAGGACATAGGCTACCCTTGGCCAACAAACCATTAGCAACACGTAGTTTTTAATATAATTATAGAAAAAATAATAATCCAACCAACTGATGAATTAAAACCATCACACCTGTATTCCCTGAAGGGTTAGGCAGAGGTGTACTAATGTTCACCCATAGTTCGCCAGTATGTTTAGGTCCCATGTTATAGAGGGTGAGCCTACTGCCATTAACTAGGCACAGATCCCACAGTCTTAGCTGCTACTGAGAATTTCATAGAAATACCCAATAACACTTTGCTCAATCCGGGAATCGAACCCAGGACCACTAGCATAGCAGTCCCGCTCAGAACCACTACACTAATCAGGCATTTACTGACTGTTACTACAGTTGACTTATAAATTAGTATTGATAAAAGTATTTATTGATATTAAAAACCAGGTATTCTATAAATGCTTATACTTGCTTGCTCTGTTTATAATAATTGTTAAGGATTTTAATCTTGAGTCTGAAACAAATTTTCAAATCAACCTGGTTTAAGCATACCCAAAGAACTAGGCAAATAAAACAGTTAAGGTAAAAATAAACAACATGAGTCAGTCAGAAACTGAACAGTCAGTTATTTCCTAGAAATTGATGATTCATTATAGTGTTGTTTACTATCAAACAATCGATTTCATTTATCAATACTATAAATTTAGATTTGAGGAAAACTATGCATTTTTTTAATATGATCACCAGGGCACCAGGGAAGGGTGCATCTACTTGTGTTGCCCCTCCTAAAGCCACACGCTAAGATGTTTTCCATACCTGGCCAAATACCTCCTGTTTTAACCGACTTCAAAAATTGAGGAGATTCTATGTTTATCTGTATGTATTTTTTAAATGTAAGTAAGTATGTTCACCGATACTTTCGCCAGTGATGGACTGATTTCAAAAATTCTTTTTTGAAATCAGTCCATATCCCAGTAGTATACTCCCAGGGTGATCCCATTCAAATTTGATAAAGATTTGATGAAGATCTGATATCAAAATTTGGGACAAAATGACAATAATATGTACCGACCGAATAAATGAAGACATTGTCTAGGTACCTACGTAAAATTCTACTCCCCACTCAAAATGCTGAAATAAAATAACTTTTAACAAAAAGTAAAACCACCTTCAAAAACAAAAAAATAATCCTTACTTCCTTACTAATAATAGAAACGTGAAAGTTTGTGAGTATGTACGGATGTTTGTTACTCTTTCACGCCAGAACGGCTGAACGGATCTGGATAAAATTTGCCACACAGATAGATTATAGCCTGGAATAACACATACAACACATACTTTTTATCCAGGTCGGACCCAATTCTGAAGTCCACGTAGACAAAGTCGCGGGCAGAAGCTAGTAAAAAAATTATCTTATATGCAAAATAATAATAAATATAATATTATAGTAGTCGGAAGTCGGTGGCAAAAACAAAAGATCCGACTAAATCGAAGGCACCGACTTTCGAAACTGTTTTGCAGATAACATAATTTTTAATGTTTTTGAAGGCGGTTTTACTTTATGTTCAAAGTTATTTTATTACATACGTTCCACGCGATTTCACTCGCGTTTTAAAAAGGATTTACTAACTGTGACTCGGCTTCTAGGCAGACATTAAATAAAAAGGTTTTGTTTCTAGAGAATTGTTACTGCAGATTATTATTTTTTTTTATTGAAGCTGAAACAGTTTTTTCAGTCATTTTCTGGTTGAACTATCTGGCATCCTTTGCCATTTTCTTGTTATTTATTTATAATTTATCATTGGCAATCACCACCTATGGGACACTTGCATTGTTGCATTGTTGGCTCTTAAGATCCTTGTATGTAACACACTATTCTAATAAGGTGCATTCAAGCAGCTCCTTGATTTTGTTTAATCTTGTGAAAACTTGAGAGAATTCAATATCACAGTAATGCACTTAACATCAGTAGTCCATTACACAGTGTTGTGGAGACACTGCATGCTTAGAATGATTAATGATCAATGTGCCACTCTGCATAGTATCCTTCCTTTTGCGGAACTTAATGTTGATAAAAACTATTAGAACAGATTACTAATGTGCTGTATATTCTATATTCTATTAACCTTTTGCCTCATGTGATTAGTTTTAAAAGTATTTCTCAAGGAGATTGTTAGCAAATATAAATAAATTAGTAAATCTAGATTACAAAAAGTTTTAGATACTATAGGAGCCTAAAACATTTGGTATAATTTTGGTTATGCTTGATTTAATGATAATTGAACCCTTTTTATTACTTACCCAATTGGGTAGGTTAAAGATATAAGACTCATCTTTATACATAACATCACACCTGTATAGCCAGTTTTTATAAGTATATACCTGAACATTAGTTCTTAGCCCTGCATTGTCCCGGGTGGGTGAATTGAGGCTACATTTGTAACCTTTTTTTTGTATTGCCTATTTTTACTTTAATATGTTTTAACTTAGCTTAAATCAACTGCACATTTGATGATATAGTCTTTTATTACAATTTTTTTATATAAGTTACGACAATGTTTTGTGTGCATGCAGAGTTTACCTGTAAGTGATTGTTACACCTTATTCTGATTTGTTGCTTCTGTTTCATTTGCTTATACCGGTGTATACAATTGTTGGTGAACCAAAATAAATAAATTAAAATTAAAATTACCCAAAAGGTTAGGCAAAGATGTACTAATTAACACCCATAGTTTGCTGCTATGTTTAGGTCCCATATAATAGGGGTGAACCTGCTACTGCGAATTTCATAGAAAAACCCAATAACACGGCTCGACCTGAGACCACTGGAGTCTAGTGGTGACCTTCTAGAGGTGGTGGAGAACTTATAAGTATGAAAAATATAAATGTAAATCTCTTGAACATTATTATCTATTTTTTTACAGGGTGATGAAGAAGAGAAATGGGCGGAAAAGGCAGTGGACAGCCTGGTGAAGAAGCTAAAAAAACGGAAAGGCGCCATCGAGGAGTTAGAAAGAGCGCTTTCGTGCCCAGGCACGCCCTCGAAGTGTGTTACGATACCTAGGTCACTTGATGGCAGATTGCAGGTTGGTATCTGAAAAATCTCTACCTCACACTCTAATTCGTCATTACGGCATTTATTGCCCCACTGCTGGGTTTACGAGATTTCACTCTTCACCGACGATAATAGCCTTTCTTCTTATATAATTACTGTTATTGTATAATTATTGTTAGTTGAAACTCTAACATAAAACTCAAATATTCCAGGTATCACACCGCAAAGGCCTACCGCACGTGATATACTGTCGCGTGTGGCGCTGGCCCGACCTCCAGAGTCACCACGAGCTCAAACCTCTGGAGATCTGCCAGTATCCCTTCAGTGCGAAACAGAAGGAAGTGTGCATCAACCCCTACCACTACAAGAGAGTCGAGAGTCCCGTCCTCCCACCAGTGTTAGTACCCAGACATTCAGAGTTTGCCCCAGGTCACTCCTTACTACCCTTCCAAAGAACAGCGGAACCGTCAATGCCTCACAATGTCTCCTACTCAGGATCAGGGTTCCCTCCTTCAGCTAGTTCAGAGCTACCTGATACGCCGCCACCAGCGTACTCCCCACCTTCAGATGACTCGGAACCGCCCGGGGAAGTTGCGCCGGTTTCCTATCAAGAGCCTCTTTACTGGGCGTCAGTTGCTTACTACGAGCTGAACTGCCGTGTTGGCGAGGTGTTCCACTGTAACTCCCATTCAGTAGTGGTCGATGGGTTCACGGATCCATCAAATAATAGCGACAGGTTCTGTTTAGGACAGCTCAGTAATGTGAACAGGAATTCGACCATTGAGAACACTAGACGTCACATAGGGAAGGGGGTACATTTGTACTATGTCGGTGGCGAAGTGTACGCTGAATGTTTGTCGGACGCTGCTATCTTCGTACAGAGTCGCAACTGCAACCATCACCACGGCTTCCATCCTTCTACGGTGTGTAAAATACCTCCCGGGTGTTCGCTTAAAATCTTCAATAACAGAGAGTTCGCGCAACTGCTCTCCCAAAGTGTCAACCACGGTTTCGAAGCGGTTTACGAGTTGACTAAGATGTGTACGATTCGTATGTCGTTTGTGAAAGGCTGGGGGGCGGAGTACCATCGCCAGGATGTGACGTCCACGCCCTGTTGGATAGAAATCCACCTTCATGGACCGCTACAGTGGCTTGACAAAGTGCTAACACAGATGGGCTCCCCCCATAACGCCATTTCGTCCGTGTCTTAGCCGCGACGACCTACACTTGACAGCCCCCACCGTATTTTGGTATCCGGTATTAAAATTCTTTAATCTCAAAAATCATTTCAACCGTTGCATTTTGTATTTTATACGTGACAAAATATTTTTTATCGTTTTTCAATGTTTTGTGTTGTAATAAAGCCCCAATTGGCATTTTACAATTATGCAGCTCAAACCATGTGTCCAATTTATTGAATCGTATTTTGTAAGCGTATTATAATGAATAAAGACATTAAGGTTTACTATACTCGTCAATATAATTTATGACAAGGTATAAAAGATATTATTGGTGTAAATAATGAAGCTTAAAATCATTTTTTTGATAATTACTTGCACAAAAGTTTGTGTTCGCCATAAATTCGTTCGATATTGATGATATTATATTTAGCACATTATTATAAATATATTGTTAAGATAAGACATAAATATATATATATGTAAGATTCATATACTTTAAACGATTAGCTTAGATTTAGTTTTAATGCAATTTTTTATTTTAGCTAACATTTAAATCAATGTTGTGGCTCTTTGTATAAATGAAATTCAAATTCAAATTTTTATTCGTATAAATCTGGTTACATAGATCTTATAGTAATCAAACCTCTTTGCCATCACACATCAGTTCTGTTTAAAAATATTTTTTGGAAATGAACCATTCTGGGTTAGAAATCTACTCTATAAATTATTCATTATATTTATATTTATTAAACAGGTAAAGGTTATCTGATTATAATTGTTGCCAACCAACAAATACCTGCTAGCTAAATGTATCAACGCTTTGTAGATTACTTGTGACAATACAAAAAAAAGGGTAACCAGAAAATATTTGATTTGTCTGGGCACTACAAAATGAGCCACAACACCTCACTTGTCATAGATTAGTGGCAGATATGTGTTCTATATATACAGTAACTGTATTTATATATGTCAAATAACATGTTTTCGACTCGAAACTCGAATTTGAATGAAGTGAGAAAATATTGTAGATTTTATGAATGTAGTTGATGATTGATTTATTAAGGGAAACAAACAGGGTTTACGTGCATGCTGATGAGAGTAAGGTTAACAAGATGAGATATCGAAATTCGAGTCGAAAAGACTTATTTGACAATAATTTTGAATTGTGCCATCAAACATTTGACAAGAGTTTATTTTGTCTTGTGAATTGTAAAATCTGAATGTTACAATTTCAATATAAATCGTTTTGTTCGTAGTTATTTTGTATTGTAATTGTTTTATTTTAAAATAAAATTAATCTCTAAAGTTTGGAAAAAATCAAAGTTGGAAAATTTCAATGCAAAATTGTTATAAACGTTATAGTTTTTAGGGATGACAGTTGACTAAACAAGAATTAAAACCAAATCGAAGGGACATGGGCAGAGTAAAAAAGTGATTGATCTCAAAATATTAATAAGAAATGATTTAGTTCCTCAAAAAGAGTGACTGTTGCGTGTCCCAGTTGTAGTAGAGCAATTGATATAACGTATATATTTTCTATTCATAGATGGTGTTGACTAACGCTACTTTCATATAAACTTAGTTTTCAATCTTTAAGCTTTTACCCCACACAAAATTCAATTTACCCAAAGTTTAAAACAAGCCAGGGTAACTTATGTAGGAATGTTTTAGTTTGGTAAAAACTAGCTTCCCAATCACCAGCAAAGTTGTAAAACTATAAATAGAGTACAAAGGAGTAACAAAAATAAAAAAATATTCGAAGATTGGCGTTTCAGTAGCTCCTTCATCAGAAAATATTATACTAGAACTCCTTAGTTTTATAATATTTATTTGCACTAAAATAAAATAACATTAATCATAAAACATGTAAGAAATGTATCAATGACTGTCAGAATAAAGGGGTAATTCGCCTGATTACATTATTAAAGTATACAACCTAATCTTCTAATGTATCCTTTAATACAATACAATAGTAAGCTAAGCTGCTTGTAATGTAAAGTATTTCTTACGGATAACCTCAAGCCCGCAAAAATCTTAAACCCAAAAATATAAAAAAAAACTATTCATATTTCCGTATTAAACCGCGAAAATAAAAAAACGCGTTTATGTCGCATTTAAACGACCATACATTTTGAGCTGTATTCGTTTGTCGTAGGTACAAAATTGTGACCAAGGCATAAAAAATATATTAATATTGGTCAAAGTTACCCCAGCTACACCAAAGTTTCTGTAACTCAGTTTGATTGCGAAAATGCATGATACCTATATTAAGAAATTACAGCGTCAAAAACGTCGTTTTCATAAATATTGAAACGTGCCGTTAAAAACTTATGGCCTCTTGAATTGTGCCTAAATGTAGCATGTATAACCGTCCACTTGAATAGCTGTTTTTGTATGGATTGTGTCACTTGTTTTGTCGTCACGTGCCGTATAGGCAGATAGTTGGTAGAGGTCGTAAGGGATTTTACCGTTATTACCTTATTATTTTTCGAAGGGGTAATGGTGGTTAGCTTTGCTCTATGTGCCTGGTTGTATACTCATTAGTGAAGGTGTATGATCTTGTTGTTGATCAAACTTGTCTCTTTATGCGAACCGTGGCTGCTGACTCTGACGAAATTGTTATTATATTGGAACGAGGGTAATAATATAATTGAGACGTAACCTGCTGACTTAATTCATACAAAAGGCTTCTTTCGTATACAGTAACAAAAGTATACAATTCATATTTATTTATTTTACAAATTGTTATTTCATGTAAGTATATGACTTTAGCTTGTCATAAATACACGCAACTTTTTATATTATAGTGCCTTTTAAAACTTTGAACTTCGACGAATGCCTTATTATTTAATTATTACATGAGAATAGTATTCATATTATTATATTTGGAATTATCTATGATATTGCATTTTTGTTTTATTTTTTATATAATTTGACCATAATGATAATAATGCCTATTCATATAAATTAGTATAAATACCATTTGTATGCCTTATTTTTTAAAATCATTTTAATATTGTACGAGTTGTATAAAAAGTCGTTGGTGCAATCCTAATTTGATCACATTGAACAAAAGATTTGTCATAATGGAGTCGTTACATTATCGTATGATATAAATGTTATAATTAATGTAAGTAGAAGTGTTAGTGGTTCACAAATTCGTGTGATTTTCCTTGTCTCTTTAAATTCTTTTCCTTTGGTTATTTCTCCGCAGTTTGGAAAGTACAACCAAATGTAATTAATCCTATACATTATTTTGTGCATGAATTAAATTATACATTTTGACAAATACTACAGATTAAATGACTGATGAGGTTTACCCTACTACTTTTCATACAACCTCCTATATATGATGTCTGGTAAATGTCTGGTAAAAAACGTAGAAATACTGTAAACTTATTGCTGATGATATTGTATATTTAATACTAATTTTGGATTGATTGTACCGAATGATAGATCAAATGGTTTATAAAACCAGTGCTTAGACGTAATCTATCACAGATACTTATGAATATTCTAATTGATTGACTTGGCATTTTTAAGAACTGTTCACTACGCCGTACTACACCAGTAACCTAGCCAGTGCAAAAAATAAAATTCCTGTGAATTATTTTGAGAGAAACTCGTTTTAGTGTCTATAAGTAAACTATTTAATCCATATTTCAGTACGATTCGATCCAAATACACAAAAAATACTGATAATGGTTATATGTGCATCTGAAATGGTGTGATCTTTGTTATGTCAGAGTGAATTGTAAACGTGTACATAATGTTTTACGACGGTGTGGTTATTGTTATGTAGGTATTTTTGTTTTGCGCGTTTTGGATTTGACAGGATTTTCTTATTTACCCTTGTCAATGAAAACTTCTAAGGGTAAGCTGGACCATTCTTGATGATTATTTAAATCGGATAATTTGCTGTGTACAATAAATTGCGTAAATATACAGCGCCAAGGCATTTTGGCGTTTTCGTTTTATTTTTTGAATGATTTAATTTTACTTCATTATAATTTCATGCTACATACTTTCAATTTTTTATTTCAAAACGTGCACAATTTTAATGAAACGCCTTTGTATATTTTTGTATTGTAATACCACATATTGCGAATTACTAAGTTAGAATTTTTAAGGTTATAGAAGTTGTCAAATCCAAATCGTCATTGTCTGTTGAATTTAGGAAGATTTGTAAGTGTCGTTTTTTCGGATTTTTATGAAGTGAATTTGCGGGTTTTACAGCTCCTCGTTCACTACAGCGTAACATATTCTTATTTTTATGAAAGAACGCACAACTTCTATTAAAATCAATACTAATAGAATAAAAAATAATAAACACAGTATACAAATATCTATATACTATTATAATATTACAAATATCTAAAAACGTTAAGACATTTCTTTGTCATGGGCGGTGCATATGTCGCAGGCAATTTGTATGATTCATAACTGCGAGTGTTTTTAAAAGCGGACAACGCCGTTTGTAAAAAGCGGAATCATACAAATTGCATAAGACAGATACAACACCATATATTATGGAACCAGTGATCCGTAGCGTACAATCCACTTTATTATTTCTATATCAGATACAGTAGTAAAACAATTGGTCTAAGCACTGGCGGGTATAAGGCGATATAAATAGTTTTTTTGTATTCTTCATGACTGATTCATTTGTTATTAAAGATTAATGTGTGTTCGGGATCGGTTAGAATTAGAACATTTAGTACAAACGATCACGCACACAATTATTCTACTTCACCTGTAGATAAAACCATATTTCCTGATTTACACATTTCATGTTACGCCTCGGTGAGTAAGGAGCTTTATGTACAAAGCTGTGAATGTTTCCTTTCGCTCTATTTACTGTAAGATAGGTGTAAGCGCATAGAAACCATTGTTCATGTAATTTTTAGTATATTTTGTCTCTGTTTAGCAGTTAATAAAGTTTCTTTTATTGATATAATTATGTTGAATTTTATTTTTAATATCATTGATCCTTGTCTAGACCTTTAAAATACAAGTGACCTTACAAAGAAAAAAAAAAACTGAATCAAAATAGGTTTATTCAGTTGGGCGCTACGATGTAACAGACAGATACAATACAAACGCTTTTTGCGTCGGGTATTTGCCTTTTTTATGGATTAAGTCGGCAAACGATTTGACAAACCATCTGGTGGTAAGTAGTTATCGTCGCCCATGGCCATCAACACCAGACGAGTTGCTGATGCGTTGCCGACCCTAAGAGTCTACGAACTGCAAACTGCCAGAGCCACAGTAACCAAGGGTAACAGGCTCTTAAGTCGCAACACACACCAAGGTGCTTTACGACAGACTCCGACGTAAGAGTAGTCGCCAGCCAGTCAGACCCCAAGAGGTCCTACCACTTTATTTTTCGGGAATTAAAAAATAAAACATCTTCAAAAACTTTTGGCAGGTTGGTATGATTACCTGTACTTGTTTTATGCGATATCTAAAATGCTGCTTACACCATAACAATCTAATTTCGTCGCAACATAAGTATGTACCTAACTACTGTTGGAACCTAAAAACCGTGCCATTAAATCATACATAACGCTGGATGTGTAACAAGTGAAATAATGCAATTATCGGTTACCGTTTCGTATGCGTCTATGTCTCGAATACAAATGGTGGTGGTGTCATGGCCGCCCGCGCACGCGCCTTGCAGTAGTAATGTAGAGAAAATTTGGCGCGAAGTCCTCGAATTTTCTTAAATTAGATGTCGGTGTCGGTATCTATTGTTAATCTTACTTGATTGCCATATAAGGACATTTCTTGTTATGTGGAGATATTAGACAAGGTATTTGTTCTACAATTACCTGTATTTACCCGAGTACCTATCTAATTAAGTATTTTTACGTAGAGGAGGATTTCCTAGTTGTGTAATTCCGTTTTTTTTTCTAAAAGTTAGGTAATTGTTATTTTTTTCGATAACTTGAATGTTTTTGAGCATTCGAAGGGTATTGACATAGGTACCTATTGTCATTCATGGAATGATTACACTAATAATATGCCAATACCCAAGCCAATGATAAGAATAGATAGGTAGGTACAAAAAGTTCGCTCCACGCTTCTCTCTTTCAATGGAAGATTCACAATAAAGTTTGTCATGCTATGCTATATGATCTCCCGAGGATTGTTTGCGCACTTTTGATATTGTAATAATCAAGTGTGAAGCAGTTTATATGAAGTATGATTTATCTTTATTTTAGGATTTTAACAACTAATAGGAGTAATATCTAGGCATTTGGATTCAATAAAAAGTGTAGGTCGATCTATTCACAAACAAATAAGAAAGATTGTCCTTTGAGGATCGGACATGACCGGATGACAAAAAATCTTGATAAGAACCAGGTAAGTACCTAGGTACCTAAGTATTTACTTGAGCAATAGGCAACCTGCTAGCTTCATTGGAACAGTGCCCAGTGGATTGCGACAGATTAGCATTCTGCCTATGACATTGAATCCTAATGCCACAAAGACAATAAAACCAGTTGACTGTGGCCGAAAATGCGACAGCTGAGCGGGATGGAAGTTAGGTTACGATGGGTTAGATTCGTGTGTTGTGTTAAGTTTATTTTTATAAAATTCTCAGTAGGTAGCAACGAGGAGTTTGGATTTTTGCCCGGTCAACATCTTACTTAACTAAAGTAAATCCTGACGCATAAAAATCGTTAAATGAAATTAGTCACTCCGACACGGAAGTACTTTTACTGTCCTTGTGTCTACATGTATTAACTTTTTGTTTTATGGCAGGATAATGTATTCGTATTAAAATGTTTTTTATCTGAATTAACAATGGAGTAAAGTTATGTAGTTATTTATACCAATATTATATAAAGGTAAAGTTTGTGAGGTTGTAGGGGGTAATCTCTGGATCTACTGAACCGATTTTAACAATTCTTTTTGTGTTGGATAGTTCATTTATCGAGGAAGGTAATAAGCAATATAATATCACGCTACGCCTTTTAGGAACAGGGCAAGGCGGGTGAAACCGAGTGCGCGTTGCTAGTATTGAAATAAATCAATTTTTCACGAATTTCATATAGGTACCTATTACTAGTTGTCCCCCGGCATGCGTTGCAATGTTCCATTTCCTTTTTTTCGTCATAACCCAGGCACATTCCATTTCCATTCCCAGGCACGCAAACAACAACTCACCAAAGTTTCATCGCAATAGGATGAATGGTTTAGCAATGCATAGAGGACAAACAAACAAATGTTGATTTTTATTTATAAAATACATCATTCCCGAAGTTTCGAATCCTTAACCATAGTCATGGGTAGACTAAGTGGTTAGATACGTCTTAATGACAAAGTTACAAACAGCTACCTTACAATTTTGTTCCTTAGATTTGTTTCATTCAATAACAGATAAAATCCGTTAATGTTAATCCGTTCAATGACTAATATTCGCGTAAGTGTCAAAACCAGTAAAATTAGTCACGTCTAAAAAGCAAAACCATGCGAACAGTTTAAAAAGAGATCAACAGATTGTTTTATAACTACATCGTCACGGGCGCTTGCCTGCTTACCATGGAAACCACCGGAAGGATTATGGTTCTCGAATATGCGTAGGTAACTTCCGTAGTACATCGCTACGACTCCTTTATAGGAAGTGTAGGATCTATTACAGCTTCCTTCAAAGGTGACGGGAGCATCTACCGTAAAGAGCATTTTCATTAAAACCGATTTTATTAACCTCCGACGCAAAAAGAGGGGCGTTAAAGCAAAACATTGATTTGTTAAAGTGTGCTTCTCTTCCACAGATCCCTAAATATTATTTAATAGGTAGGTAGTTGTTTTTCAAATTCCTATTGTGGGTGTTTAACTGTTATCTACTGTTTATCTACAAATACTAATTCAGCAACGCTCGTAAGAATCACCGGTTTACAAAATACTTAATAGATTTTGCATTGTGTCTGAAATTAACCCTTCAAGTATTTACCTGTTTGTCACATGCACAAATATCCAAACATAAAAGTACCCGTAGGCCCAACAAATCTGATGTTGCATTGAAATTAAACGTATGACCCGTAGCTCAGCCACTGAAGCTGTCAGGGTCATAAATAATACGAATTGTAAAATAATAATTACCTATCTATGTTTTCTTAAATGATGTGTACCTACATATATCTAGATATAAATAAGTTTGTACATCTGTAGGTCGTTTGCCGCTTTGTAGAGTGGAACGGTTGACACCACTCACGCGCAATAACTTTACAGCTTACATATCCAAGTTAATTAATACGTTTATTTATTTAGTTTATAATTTTTAAGCGGCGGTAGCCTAATCGCCAGGGCGTCGCCGTCGGTCTTGCGATCAAGTGGTTGCCGGTTCGAAACCCACCCATTGCACTACCGACGTGAACCCACTCGTAACACAAGCAATTAGCTTAGCACGAGGGGTTATCAAGAATACTAGTAATGTCCTTTTTTTTATTTAAATAAGGTAAACTGGTATTAATTGTGTTGATAATTTCTTAGGCTATGTAGTTTTGTCTAATATGAGTGGTCCTTTCTCCCGAAGGTCACACATACCACTACTTTGTTCCGTACAGAAATTAAATCCGCGACCTAACGTAAAAACCAATACCGATGACCGACAGTCACTGAACGGCTGGTTCCAAGTTTGCTTATTCAAGATAGGATTTTGTCAAAATATCCATACTTACAAGACAAGATGTATGAATATTGAAGACGAAAAGATAGGTAATTTTCCGAAACATTTATTCCCAAGAAAGCATAATGATTAGAAGCAATATTATTCTACGCAATAACACGTTGTAACTGTAAGTAATAAATAAAAACCTGACACTGGAATGCGCGGGAGATGAAATCTGTCCTTTATGCGTGTGCACACATTACGGACACTTGCGGCGATCTTAGACGCGTTACTAGTCGGGGAGCTGTGTAACATATTGTTGATTATAAACACAGGCTAATTAAGTTTAAATGGACTTCATTACATCTGATTTAAATCTATAAATATTTAATTTTATCGGATCGGAGACTAAGATAAAGTTGGGTCGCTGAGTCAGCGTAGCACCTGAATTTTGAAGAGTTTGGGATGATAAGAAGCCAAATGAAAGATTTGTAAAAGGTTGCCATATTATCTATTGTGGGCACTGTGCTGTAACTATTGTACCTATAGTCTAGACAAAGGGTGCCCACAACTTCGGTAGAAGGATTTACATGCGTTCAAATTAGGCTCGTAAAAACCTTAGCCGAGTGCTAAAAATAATTTTGTTTCATTTTGTGAATAATAATTTTTAATACCTAGTTACATGACAATGTCTGTTCTTTCATAATAAAATATTTTCCTGTGACCTTCACGCTCAATTTCACTTACGTGTTGAACAGATTTCTAAATAATATACTGGCTACGCCTGCTTAGATAAGATAAGATAAGATAAGATTTATTATGTCAAAACATGAGTAGTACAATAAGACAAAAAGATTGTCTGCATGCATGATCACAAAAATAATTTTTACGTGGCTACATGTTTTGCCATTAATGGCGTACATAAAATATTTAGAGGCCAATAGCCTAAGCCAATAGACTAAGTAGGTAAAACGTTATTTTTTCTATTCGTAATTTGATACGTTATGAAGCTGCCTGTGTCAATTGTTAATGGTTCACTAGGCTCCTAGTTCACACTATTAATCAAACCCAAACCGACATGGCGGTACCTTGTTTATCAATAAAATAAATCCATGTATAGTCAAAGAAACTATGCGTGTCTGATGTTGACTTGTGTTTATGTGTTTTTATCGAAATTTGTTAGGAATGCGAAACATTTACGACTCTTATTACATTTATGGGGCGATATAACAATTTATAACTGCAAAACCACTTGCAGACAACTTCAGACACGCCCTTATCTAGACTGAACCGTACCCGTTTAGATGATTCTACAACAAAGTGAAATGGTTTTACGTGTGAGCAGCATGACCCTGCCATTGCTTTAAAAGCGAAAACCGATAGTTGATTTAAATCAATTGCACATTCACGCACGCTAGCTCCTACACTACATAGCTGTAAGGAGACTGGTCGTACTTGGCCTTGCTGGAAGCGTCTAGAACGAGTTGTGGGGGCTTCAAGGGACCGACTTATTTATAAGCTATACTTTTTATCTGTCAACATCAACAACAACATCTTGTAAGACAAGACAACTTCCTAAATTATTGATATACTAGCGGGCCCGGCAAACGTTGTCTTGCCCTGTATCATCATCTTCCTGCCCTTTATTTGTCGTCGGCGCAGCATGTCCTTTTCTTCCATTCATCACATTCCCATGTCTTGCCCTGTATATTATAAAAAATCGTAGAACCCGATTGCGGTGCCACCTACCGGCTCAAATTGTGAATCTAAACCATCCAGGAACCCAGTTAAACATACACAAAAAAAAAATCAAAATCACACCAGCAGCTTATGAGAAGTTCGGACAATGCACAGAACGCCATCTACTTACTGGCCTTGCCGAAACAGAAATCGACATCATGTTCATTCATGTCCGTGTTTTATTTCTGTCAAATCTGTCAATCCTTTCCCGAAACAATGTAGGTATGAGAAAATAAATTTTCATCATCATGTTTTTTTTTTTTGCGATGTTTTAATAGTTATTCTGCTATTCGGGGAGGAGACAAATTCAACAAACCAAATATCATAAAAATCGGTTCACTCGTTCTCGAGTTATACGTGTTGTAACAAACCCGACTTTGTTTTATTTAAATAAGATGACCCGGTGTACTTCGTATCACCTGTCATAGGTAACGATTTGAAAAAAATGGCTGAAAATTTTGATTTTCTACTCTGTATCGTTCTGACTGCAAGTCTGTTTTCCATGTTATGGTTCATGCAGTTATTCTATTACAGACTCGAATGTCAACAAATAAGGTGCCTATTTTTTTCGGTTTGCACCGGTTGCGCCATACCTATTAAAAATATTCAGATCTAAAAAAGTCTAGCAACACAAAATGTCATCAAATGTCTTTGAAAGGCTATCTTGAGTCGTTTGAAAAATACTCAAAACAGTTTTTTCTATGAAATAGCGATCATGTTCTTGACTACTGACTCCAGTCTGAATCCATTCTTCTAGGTCGCACCATATAGACGATAATTTTTAATAATTTTTTTTCTGCATTCCAGCAAAATAGTTTAAACACATTAAATACTCTTGCACCGTAGAAAAGGGAGGATCCTCCGACCGGACGGGTGTTTTGTCCGGTGGGCTACTGCCCGACAGTTCTTGTCGGATTTTACTATTTGGTCTTAAGTCGCAGATAAATCTGTTTGCGCGATGTAGGACTCGCGACTTAGTTCTTCCTTAATCGAGTAGATGGCGCTGTACTTGTAATGCCGCTACATGGGTAAAAATGTAAAATTAAATTATCCCACGGGAACATGATAAAAAATATCCTATGTCCTTCTCCTGGTTTTAAGCTACCTCCCTACCAATTTTCAGCCAAATCAGTTCAGCCGTTCTCGGGTTATAAATAGTGTAACTAACACAACTTTCTTTTATATATATAGACTAGCGGGCCCGGCAAACGTTGTCTTGTCCTGTATCATCATCTTCCTGCCCTTTATTTGTCGTCGGCGCAGCATGTCCTTTTCTTCCATTCATCACATTCCCATGTCTTGCCTTGTATATTAAAAAAAATCGTAGAACCCGAATGCGGTGCCACCTACCGGCTCAAATTGTGAATCTAAACCATCCAGGAACCCAATCAAAATCACACCAGCAGCTTATGAGAAGTTCGGATAATGCACAGAACGCCATCTACTTACTGGCCTTGCCGAAACAGAAATTGACATCATGTTCATTCATGTCCGTGTTTTATTTCTGTCAAATCTGTCAATCCGTTCCCGAAACAATGTAGGTACATAAGAGAAAATAAATTTTCATCATAATGTTTTTTTTCCCGATGTTTTAATAGTTATTCTGCTATTCGGGGAGGAGACAAATTCAACAAACCAAATATCATAAAAATCGGTTCACCCGTTCTCGAGTTATACGTGTTGTAACAAACCCGACTTTGTTTTATGTATTTATGTCGTAACGATTTGAAAAAAATGGCTGAAAATTTTGATTTTCTACTCTGTATCGTTCTGACTGCAAGTCTATTTTCCATGTTATGGTTCATGCAGTTATTCTATTACAGACTCGAATGTCAACAAATAAGGTGCTTATTTTTTTCGGTTTGCACCGGTTGCGCCATACCTATTAAAACAAATTCAGATCTAAAAAAGTCTAGCAACACAAAATGTCATCAAATGTCTTTGCAAGGCTATCTTGAGTCGTTTGAAAAATACTCAAAACAGTTTTTTCTATGAAATAGCTATCATGTTCTTGACTACTGACTCCAGTTTGAATCCATTCTTCTAGGTCGCACCAAATAGACGATTGACATCAATAATTTTTTTTCTGCATTCCAACAAAATAGTTTAAATACATTAAATAATTCTTTTCTATATGCACGATTTCAAACAATGACAACCATCATACTATGTGGCAACTATGACAACTATCAAAATAACAGTTTATATGGGTATAAGCAATGACATTATATAGTTAAATAGAGGGGTATAAGGGGTTTAGGAGTATGAAGCACAGAGAGTAAAGCGCTCCATGCACCGTAGAAAAGGGTCCTTTTCCACGGTGCATGGAGCGCTTGGTGTTTTGTCCGGTGGGCTACTGCCCGACAGTTCTTGTCGGATTTTACTATTTGATTTTATGTCGTGGAGAAATCTGTTTGCGCGATGTAGGACTCGCGAATTAGTTCTTCCTTAATCGAGTAGATGGCGCTGTACTTGTAATGCCGCTACATGGGTAAAAATGTAAAATTAAATTATCCCACGGGAACGTGATAAAAAATATCCTATGTCCTTCTCCTGGTTTTAACCTACCTCCCTACCAATTTTCAGCCAAATCAGTTCAGCCGTTCTTGAGTTATAAATAGTGTAACTAACACAACTTTCTTTTATATATATAGATTACTATTGATGTAATTTAGCACACCATGTTTTTTTTTTGAGATTATCTCAGAAGTTTTTGTAACAGCGTCGTAGTCTAGAGTCAGGAGCATTGCTAGACAAATGAGACTAAACAGCTGAGGTCTTGATATGACAACGCACAAATGACGCCATTGGTGTTGTTGGCACCTATTAAGCTGCGGTTACCGCCTACTAGTTATCAGGCGGCTCGAATGCTTGACTGCCTTTTAAGTCCTATAGTGTAAAACCTATTTTTTTTCCTGTAAATAAATGAAACATTAATAAAACTTTTTACCTACTCATCGTCATCAGCCTGTCTTCGTCTACTGTTGTATGAAGGCCTCTCCTAGTAAACGTCACAGAGCCCGATCCTCGGATTTCCTGATCCAGTCACAGCTACCTACCTTCCGAGGTCAAAAACTTGTTTCTTCCAGCAATTGTCAGTTCTCCAAGAAACGTGACGGGTCCCTTCAGCTTGATAATCCTTATCTATAAACTATCTCGGCAACTTTGGTTCTCTGATGGGTAATAGATATATCTATGTAAGTATTTATATGTCAATATATATTTTATAAAGTTCTTAAATGGATGTACCTAATCAAAATACTTTGATTAAAGTTATAGGTATAACTATGTAAATATTATATTAATTGTATTATATAATTGGATCGTTACAAGTTTATGAATAGAAGGAAGTTTTAGTTCATAATTCATAGATTTCGTATTAATGAATTTGGCAAAAGTTTTAAGCTACGTAGGTTCATTAAGGTGTGCCATAATTTACACATAATATCATGACTTGCTGATCACGCCAGTATCTCCGATGGGTTAGGCAGAGGTGTACAGTTCACCGGTATGTTTTACATAATAGGGCATGGCAAATAAGGGACGAGATTCAATAAGCTCATAAATATTATATAGCTCTGTTTCATAAAGGAAAAAAATAACAGTGCTCGACCTGGGAATCAAATCTAGGCCAGTGGGTCACAGTCTCTTCGTGTAGCATGGCACCCAGATCTAGCGAAGACCAATGATTTAAAGTTAATGTCTTAAAATTATGGTCTTTCTGGCATAAAACGGATCGTAATGTCATGATATGCTGACGCTTGACCGCCAGTTCGCCTGATGTTAAGCTACACTGCGATCTACGATGGAGCGCGCTAGGTCTTGTATTTTCTTTTTTTAAAAACGTGGTCCTGCACTAGAATATTCGCCTGTATTGTGGGTTCTTTCATAAATACAAATCTCAAACACGCCAAATCTCAAGACCCGGAACAAGAATCTTACAGATACATTGTTGTTCCGGGTCTGGATCATACAAATATTTGCTCCGTGCGGGGATTGAACCCACAACACAAGCCGATCACTCAGCCGCTACGCCGAACGTGTCGTCAAATTCTACCACGAGAGTGCTAGGTTCTATGCGGTAAACTAGAACAATGGGATTTTGATCTATATAATATCTAGCTATTGAACTTTTGAATGTACGGACTTGAAACGCAAAATTAGAACAACCTTTAAATGTTTATTACTATTTGAACCCTTAGGCAATCGACTATTTAACTTTATCTGTGTAGATTTATAAAATGTATTGACCGGCGACACAAAAAGTGGTTTTGTTTACGGACGTCCTGTAATAATTAGTCGTTCTAAGACGTATTATGGAGTTTTTCCACATGTAGCTCGTAGCTCCCAAACTGATGAACTTATTTCGATGCGGTTTGTGTTTGATATAATCACTGCAGACAACTCAAGATAATCAGCATAAAATATAGTTTTCATCGTTCTAGTTTTAAATGTTGATACCTAAGTGGAAAATAGAACCATACAAGATGAAAAATGTACCTAAAACAAACCCAAAAAATACCTAAATATGTAATTTGTCCTGCTGTCTATTACTTAAGAGGCACATAAATGTATGTACTTATTACTAGGTACTGATTATGTGATAGTTTTGCGTAATGACCTCAAGATACCTATGCGTTACTGATGTTACCTACTTAAAACCAAATACACATGTTTTAACAATAGGATCTGGCTTTGACCCCGTTTTGGAAATATGTACTTGGGTCTTGGCGCTTTTACAGGAAAATCCAGAGGTAATAATTGGAGTGAGGCCGGAAAATCAGTATGCAGGTCATGTCATAGGTACCTAAACATGCTCGATCTATCGTTGGGACATAAACTAACACAGAAAGCTTGATAAATCAACTTAATTTAGCGACTGAATTAATTGATGGTTTAAGTAAATCACTTTCTTAATTGATTTCATTGTGTATTTCATACTAAGTTATTCTTGTTCCAGATATGACAAGGTGGCCCCAACAGAGATGTTGTCCTTTGCTATCAGTGATACCTATCCAAAAAGGTAGGTAGTATCTAGTAGTAGTACCTACCACAACTTCTCTTTTTAGTTATGGTCAGATAGTTCAAAATAGAAAAGTGTTTTTTTTCTAAATTGAGATCTCAGAATATTAGTATCGAACCACCTTTTACTAGTAGGTATCATAACAGTATCTAGGAAAAGTGTTTTTATTTGAAAGTTCTTATTTATCTGGGTAGCCTGAATATAAATAAAAATCGTGTTTTATTTTACCATTATTTTAATACCCACGTCACTATGAAGTTATCGACACTAGAATAAAACCTGCAAGCTCATTTACACACAAAAAAAAACTAGATTAAATAACAAGCGTATTTCCTCCATGAATCATTAGTAAATGTGTCAACGTAAGCATAACTGACCGACGGGGGTGTTACGTTACGATAGGGCTCTGCGAGGAATAACAATATCAGACCAACCACTGTGGTAACTTAGCGACATTATAAATACAAGTGGCGGTGTAGCAAACGGCAGACGTGTGTAGTGAACGCTCGCCATAACGCGCGAGAAACGCGGGAAATTTGACAAGCAGCCATGTTGGTTTTGAAGGTGAGTTTGGTTAGATTTTGTGGCGGGAAAACTTTTGACGTTTATTTAAAGAGGCGGGAAATTTTTGATCGTTTAGAAAACTCGTTATTTAAACAATCAAATGTATTTTTTTCTGAAGTTGTGTTTTCAGTGCGAGCATTGGCTTTTTGTTGTAAAGTGTTTGTTATTGTTCGCGTTGTCATGTAATAGTGAGATAATAATACTTAACAAGCTGTGAATGATTGACTATTCAACGTTGGGATTGGAACCCATTGACCAATGCGTAAATGTGCTTTGACCTTTTATTGTTTGATACAGGTTCTGTTGTCGTACAATACCGACTTTTGGTATTCGAATTTTGAACCAAATAAGTTTTTCGAACTTGATCTGTTTTTTTTTATAAATTATGGATTGATCACAAAACAAAACAAAGGTACTTTACCTTAGTAAATAAACAAGTAGTAGGTAGGTACCTAAATAACGACTTTTGGTATTCGAATTTTGAACCAAATAAGTTTTTCGAACTTGATCTGTTTTTTTTTTATAAATTTTGGATTGATCACAAAACAAAACAAAGGTACTTTACCTTAGTAAATAAACAAGTAGTAGGTACCTAAATTACTTTCATTTAACCTCGTATGATTTCAAAATAATAATTAAATAATTAATTTAAAACATTTCTCAATTACCTCATAGTTTTTGCAATCAGTCTCTTTAATTTTAGAATTATCTGATTTCTATCTACAAATTATCATCTTAATACCCCTTACAACAGTAATTAGAGCTTTAGTTTTTATGTGAATTTCTCACGGGGCTGCATGGTATAATGTAATGTAACACTTAGTGCTTACGTTCGTCCATTAGCGCCCATGCGCAAGCGCAATGTGATCTATTTCTTAGAAAAGTTTAAGTGCTTTGTTCATTTATGTGTGCATTCTTTGCTTTTAAAGTTGATTAATTATTTTTGCTATCGATTTTTGCTCCGTGTCTTTCACATTGAAGATATTTTTCAACGAATTAGCTACTATCTGAAAATAGATCGTATTAAGCTCATTACGTTTTTATAAGATAAATTCAATAAACCAAATAAATCCATTTAGGGGTAAGGCTAACTTAATGTATCTTGTTGAATTGTTTATGAATGTTCTCCGGTCGAGAAAAGAGCAAAGCCATGTGGGGCTCTTACGGGCTATAAATCACATTGTACTGTAAATAATATTAAAGTTCGTCTTCTCGGATCATAATCATGAAAGAGTGATTTCTTATAAAGAATGTGAAGAACATATTATATCTAATGTCAAGGACTCTATCCAAATCCTTTTTAAGCCGAGATGGGGCCCATGTCCATATGATTAAGTAATAGGTAAGTGATAAGTGGGTTGAGTTATAAAATAAACCCTGCTGACTTGAATACCTCGTTTAAAACCTATTATAGTCTTGCCTGATAGAAAGCGCAAACGGGTACAGCTAAGATGAAGCACATAAGTACGTAATTCAAGTAAATACCCTGTCGTGCTCTTTCTCTCACATATATCACACACCACTGGACACAGTAGATACCTAAAACTGTATAACTGTGCGTGTCTGAAGCTAGCTGTTCCAATCGTCCACGCAGGTAAAATTATAGTAACAAATATAAGGACTAATCACGAATGCGAGACATTTACAACCCAACTGTCCTTAAGCTGGGTTACACTATGACACTATATACTTACATTCTGTGTATACACCGAGTGTCTTTGTGTGAGTGCGGCTGTCTCTTGTTTTCACACATAGACATTCGGTGTACAGTCTAAAGTGTCGTAGTCTATTCACCGAGTCTTTGTCCTAAAAGACTGCAAAGCCTGAAGCTTCAGGCATGTAAAGTTGCTTTGAATGTAGGTACTGTTTATTTAAGGGTGGTAACTAGTCGGTCGTGGTGAATGTCTAGAATCCGATGGACGTGACTAAATGGCAAGGGGAAGGAAAGTGCGGCTTTTTCAAGTTTTTTTTGTTACCTTAACTACGACTTGATGATCGCCTTGTAAGTAGGTACTAGATTAAAAGAATTCACAATATTTCAACTACGTAAGTTCCTACGGTAGGCACCATTATAACTACGCGAGCTGTTACATCTAGTACGATTTCTCAAACAATAATATTACTGTTCTCATAAAGTGGACAGCTTGATGGAATATTACAATGCACTGGTAGCAGGTTACACGTAAGGCTGTGTGCAGATGATCGCGATGTCAGGTGACGCTCAACCCAGATATAACAAATTATCGTCAAACAAAATTACGATAATAACTTAGGTGCTTTGCAGCGCAATCGTTCTTCATGAAAGACCTATTTGTTCTGAATCGCTGTCAGTTGTAATTATAATCTAATTAATATCCGTCTTAGTGTATTTTAGTCTTGACGAACTCTAATCTTTCGGAGAAAGCCGCATTACCTATACGCGCAGTGCATATCTAGGGAAACATTATGAAATATATAAGCTGAGCCCTAAGCAAATACTTTCTGCAGTTTATATCAAGTTTAGGGTTTAGCGGTGAACCCTAACATCAAATAATCAAAATCAGTATAACCGTTAAGGAGGATAAGAAGTTTGTACAAATGTTTAATTCAGATAACTTATTTTTTCGTTGGGCAATTATCTTTAGGTACAATAACTTATTAGAACCTTTTTGGTGTTAGCAAATTTCCTCCCAATTTTCGATAATATTGAGCGTAACATGTGGCGGGAATTAAAATACCTATGTAAACAGTGTGAAATCACGACTATCTGCACTCAGCCTAGAGGGAACTGATAAATAAACAAGTTTACGTAAATGCAAGAACAAGGCCAGAAAGTAAGTTAAAATTAAATTCTTATTGAGGCTCAATGTTTTCCGGATTTTGTACTGTTATCTAAGGCCATGCAATATTGAGCGATTCAAAGCTTTTATTGACTATAGGCTAACCATCCCTATCTGATAGAAGACTCGTGCTCAACAGTGGAACAGTAGCAAATAAAACTACTTTCGCATTACTTTACTAATATTATAAACGTGTAAGTTTGTCAATATGGATGTATGGATGTTTTTGTTACTTTTTCACGCCAGATGAAATTTGGCACAGAGATAGATTATAGTCTGGAATAACACATAGGATACTTTTTATCCAGGTCGGACCCAATTCTGAAGTCCACGCAGACAATGTCGCGAACAGAAGCTAGTGTAATATAAAATTGTATGATAGTGTGGATTTTATTAAATCAATTTGCCCAAACATATAATTGCTACACCAATACCAATAATGTTGGACAGGTTGATATTATTTCGCAAGTGGTTGTCAGTAGGAATGCAGGCACAAAGTACGTGGGCGCGGTTGTTACCACACTTAGATGATAGACTTGCTTTGATTGCTGCTCCAGACAAATAGATCGGTGAACTGCAGGCAAAGGCAACTACGAATTCTTCAAAATAGATCTAGATTTTAAGAGTTCCGAATAATGTATGAGCAGTTACCGTTGGCCTACCGGGAACGGGCCGAATTCAAGTCCAAGATTAGTCCAGTCCTGTCAAGGTCGCGGTGTTTGATGATGCGTCCCATGGAGCAAGGGAAGGCTAGTGCATTTTTTAGTCGATAGAAAAACAAATTATTCCTAACGAAAATAATAACACTAAGTATGACTAATATCATATTACAAGTACCTAACATAAAAAGTGCGTCTCATCCCCGCAAGGAATAGGGGTGGCCCTCAGTATTATGCTTAATTGCGTCACAAAATGCCTGCATAATAGCGCGGCGTTGATTTTCGGCACAAGTCCGACTTATCCTCGTCCTCCGCTGGTGGGGACGATCCATAAGTTCCAAGCTACAAATAAAGCCAGTCCAGCCTGAGATCCTTTTTTCTGCCAGATAACCTCAGACTTTTCTTTATTAGGTATTAGTTTCTATAACAGAAACTCTAACTATACGATGTTGGTGGGGTCGATATATTAGGTATCTAATTATGAAGAATAGTGCCAAATGTTTAGAGAGGTAGGGCATAGTGGAATCTAATAATTTCACTCACAATTGGAGCTGCTCGACTGGGGAAGTACCTCCACCTTGCAGAAAATCTTAGCCAAATAGCATAGCTCCATGCTATGTTGTGTTCCTAACGGTGAGCTAGATCGCCAGAGCTCCGCGAGAAAGCATTGTGTTAGCAGTGTGGGGGACCCGTGGTGTTTTGTTACCGCCGCTGTCATGCATGGCAGCATGTCCCCTATGCTGCCAGGCCAACTATTCCTCTTTAATTTACAGGGTCGGCAACGCGCGAGTGATACCCTTGGTATTGCAAGTGTCTATAGGCTACGGTAACCGCTTACCATCAGGCCGTATGCTTGTTTGCTACCTTAGAGGTATAAAAAAAAAATGTTTAGCTCTAGCGGACGTAATCGAGATCTATGGAATGTCCATGTTTTCTCACGATAGTTTTAATCCAAAGTAATGTGACGTATAATGACTAATAATCTATATTAATTATAGAGATTTCCTAATTATAATAACCTACTTCAAGGTTAGACAAAAACATCGAGGAAATATACAAAGGATAAACACGATAAATAAACCTGAACTTTTTGAGCTCCGATTTGCGAAATAACACCTAAGTAACATTTATTAATCAAAACCGAATAGAAGGCAAGGAAGTGGATGCTGAGTCACCGACAAACAAAACTAGGTAATTCTTGTCTTTATAAGGAATGCAATAAATAAATTATTTGTTTCTTGGAGAGACAAAGTCAGTATTCCCAAATGAAGACAGATTGAAATTGGCGTCAATTACCTACTGCACAAATAGGAGTAGTTAAAATATAATCTTATTTTAGGTTAGTCACGGACACAAATTTGGGATCATCATGAATCATCAGGTTGAAACCTAATGGCTAGGGCGTCGGACTTGCGATCATGTGGTGCCGATTCGAAACGCACCCATTTAACTACCGACGTGAACCCAGTCCAGACCCAGTAACACAAGCATTTAGCACTTAGCTTAGCACGAGGGGTTAACAAGAATACTAGTAAAGAGCGCACACAATCGTTAGTAAGTTTTAAAAAAAAACTTTCATTTACGATCCTTCCTCACTATTGTTAGTATTATAATTATCTTTGTTACACATACGACTAGAATATCTTGGTGCTCAGAAAAAAGAAATATGAAAAATAATTTGTGAGACAACAAGACACACACCAAAATACCTTTAAGCAATAGAGCCTAAGGTCTTTTGCATTTTGGTCCACAAGGTATCGTTTGCGATGTGTCAATCCCATTAGCACGCACATCAAATACTTCCTTTGTAAAATTTTCAAAAGTTGTACGTATATATTTCGCTGTATGATGCTTACATCGTTAGAATGCGTGGTAAAACTTATGAGTCTAAGCGTCCTAATGTGTCATCGTATGTAAAAGTCTTTAGGCCTTAACGACTTCCTAACCTCAAAATCTATATGCCAGAAACTGGTCATTACTATTCTATATACCAAGTAATCAGTATGCAAGTCTTGTGCCCACAAATAGATAACTTTGCAACGCAACCCACTTTGGTTTACGCAACAATTGTTTACAAAAACAATTGGGTTTTGTCCAACTTTTGTTTTAAATCAAGTTCAATTTTGACAGTTCTCTTTTGCATGACAGTAGTGGCTGAACAGGATTGACAATGTCACTCTTTTGTTTTAATTATCTGTGGCAAAAAAGGGCACAATACAATGTATTTAATAACACCTTTATTCCGATACTAGAGAATGAATCGCTTGTTTTATATGAGAAAGCGTTTTCCACGCTTTTATTATTACATACCGAATTGAAGTATTGTTACGGCCAATTCTAATAATTAGCTAAAAAGGTTTGTTAATTAGGATCCAGGTCTAAACTAAGTGTCACGCATGTTATATCACAGCAGTTTTTAATCCAGTCTATTCCGTTTTGTATTACCTACATTTAAGTGTGTTTTTCTAGTAAAATAACATGATTAGTTATGTCAAAATATCATTAAGTATCTTCGCAAAGATTATAGTATAGTTCTCCATTTGCTTCACTATAAATTAGGTAAAATTGCTTAAAATTAGGTAAAACAAACACCGAAACCCGGAACAACCTGTAGGCCTTAAAAATGCCAGTAAACCATTCGTGGCGTCAGTACCTATTTGAAATCATTACAAAATAATAATTTCATATAACTAAAAAATATTGTTAATTTTAAAAGTAGGTACTCTACAGACTAACATTTAAAATCTTTCTAGAAATCAAATTAAAATTCCGCACAGACACGCAATATTGGTCAGTCAGGCTTTATCAATAAAACAATCTACAATTGCTTAAGTTATTGTTTTGGACAAAGCAAGTGAAGGGGCGTACAAGTGGGTATTATCACAGACACGATGAATTTACGGAAACAGTAGAATTATTTAGTTAATTGTATGTTATTACTGTGCTACTATTTACTGATATTGGTCTTGATTTTGGAGCACACAGAATCAAAAAACTGCAATTCTGTTTTCTTTTACAATTTCATTAGAAGCAAACTTTTATGGTAAACCACTTCCATCTCAAAAGGTCCATCATTTCATCCATACATCCATCTCCACAGGTCCATCACTCCATCCATACATTCATGTAGATACACGGGTTTCCAATGCAATTTTGAAACCCGTGAATATGAAATTAATTAAAAATGAAAATGGGTAATTAGGCAGCTATAGTACCTATTAATTATAAAGCGTAACACTTCCTACTTACTAATAAAGAAAAAGATAATTACTAAAAAAAACCTTGGTTTAAAACAAAAAACAAATATTTTACGAGACCAAAATATGTATCTATATTTAATAATTTTTCTAATTGTTACTTACGACACTTAATAAGCAATTATTATTTAAAACCCATACGTACAAGGTTTGATTATAAGTACAAGTAACCGATCAAGAGCAATGATGTAAAAAACGACCTTATAATAGTTTTGTGTGCGCCAAAATTAGGCCGCGGTCGGACGGCAAGACGGCATTCAAATTACGTGCGACAGACATGTCGCGATTAAATAGTGGGTTGTTGTAATCGATTGAAGCGTAATCTGATTGTTGATATAACATCGATTGGTTCCATAGTAAAATCTAATTCACGAGCGGAGTGCTCATCTAGGGAAACTTATTTTAGGAAATAAAGGAGCGCACCCCTAACCAAATCCTGTAGTTTATAGTAGCCGTGAGGATTAGCGGTAATCTGTAACTCAATGAGTGGCGATCACAATAGACTGATTATGGACTTATCGAGTAGTATTATCTATAGATGAAAACAAAAAAAAATACATATACTTACATAAGTAAAATTCGGTAAAATATATTAAATTTTTACGTAATAATGGGCTTCAAAGGATATAATACCTAATGTAATATTTCGGCTTTGAGGTTTATTTTTCCACTTTACTTTTCAAAGCGAAAACATTGTTAGTTTATCATATGAAAATAATATTCAACCTTAGGATGGTAAAGCCGTAAGGATTATTATTTTCAAGCCGAAAAACTTTAAATCTTTTAACTCTGTTGAAACTTGACCTATCCGTAAGACAATTGAAACAATCCGTTTCGATAACATTTATGAGACAAAACACAATCACACTTATTAAATACTCGTATTCATTGAATCGTAGTAAACAAGTACCTACCTATATGCAAATGACACATATCAGAAACCAGACGAGGTAGGTGTCTAGATTGTCTCACAGTCTGTACACGCCCTTATACATCTCATTTACACGTGAACCAAACCGCATTCTTAGGCAGGTATGTAACATGAAATAATTATATCAGAATTAATGCGCCATAAGTTAGTTAGCTAGTTGTCACCTTGGTAATATCATCTGCAACAATGATTAATTAAAAGAGATCAATTGATTAACCACATAGAATGATGATACGAGTGGATTTTTTTTTTAAATCACAAGTAACGTACTACCATCGCACCCTTTTAGCACAGTGGTGAAATGATTAGCTTCTACGATTAGGGTTAGAATCGTGTTTCAAAAGTCTGTCTGCATACGCAGACAGCTTATAAAAATAACGGTAGGTACATATTAAAAAACCAAATAAATATCTGTTTGTTTTTCTGACTACTTTACAAGGTTTATATAAAAACACCTTTCCTTAACCTTTCGGGTAATACATGCGCTCACAACCCAGAGCGCTTTTGGAGGCAAAAGGTAGAGTTTAAGCCTATGTCTTTCTCTAGGGTCCAGCCTTTGTACCAAAATTCATCAAAATTGGTTCGGCCGTTTAGACGTGAAAACGTATCGTCTTCATCACGGTCTTTCGATATTCTCATATTTATAGCTATGGATACAGTCAAACTTTGTGTAATTAACTTACTTATTATTCTAGAATTAATTTGAATAATCGAGCTGAGCCGTTGTTATTGTAGGAAGTGCTACAGATTTGCTAAAGCCTACAAAATGTCCTGAATCTTATGTAAGCTCAAGATATATTGACATAGTTATGTAGCAGGCATCAATATTACTAGTTTGACGTGTCCTAACTGAGAGATTGAATAACTTATATCTTTAATTACATCTAGAGTACTATACACAGTATACACTAGAGTATTCTGTAAAGCCTAGCTTGTATAAATACACGCTACATTAGCGGCTGATGTCCTGGATATAATACCCAGTTTAGACAAAGTGTTATTAATATTCTTGAATCACATTTACATAATATGTACCAAAATGTAGTACCTACTGTTACCTATGTATGCATCCATTTTTCCATTGTGTTATACTGAAACTACTTAACATAGTGCTAAGATGCACGACTGCTATGATTTTAGTATTAGGTCTTACCTAGTTATTCCGGGCTATATTTCATCCGTTGTATTCGTACATAACTTATTGTATTTCCTGAAAAATTACATAATAACTATTTGCTTATGGCTCATTTGCAACTTTTTTATTAGTTTCAATACGATTTCATTTTAAGCTGAACTTTTTTTGTGTTCTATTCGGGAACTCTTTTCTACTTAATTATCTATTTATTAGCTGTAATCTTCAGTAGCAGTACATAAAGGACCTACCTACTTCTACTTAGCTGAAATCACTCTCAAAATACTAATATGTATCATGTCTAGATATGTAGACGGTGATTATATACATAGGTATGTTATACATAGAGCTTTTTCTGCAATGTCATGGCAGTGGCCGAAGTAGGCAAAACCACATGTTTTTTTTCTTTTGCGTCGGTAATTAATTCATTACGTGAGGCTATTTCGATCTATTGGTAGCCATTTTGTAAATTCAGATAAGTTAGCTACGTATTCTGTTAAGGAATTATTCTTAATATTTTTTATCGGAATCTTATTTATTTTTTGTCCTCCAGGACTTTAAAGGTAATCGAACCCGGAACTCCAAGGTTAAATTTGCTTGATTGCAGATCTTTATCCGCATGAAACGCATGTACTCGTAACTAACGGCCGGTTTCTATATCCTATCTGTCAGTAGATTTGCTTACTAGAGATAGGATTTTGACAGTAGCTGAATGGAGCTTATGTCAAAATTCTATCTCTGGTAAGCAAATCTACCGAAGGATTTGATTTAGAAACTGGCCGTTAAAAAGTGGTGAATATGAATTTTGAATGTGGAAGGACAGAGCTGTACAGGGAAACCAAGTAAAAGTTGGATGGATTGTGTTAAGGTCGATATGATAGGAAAGGGAATAAATGACAGGGATGAATGGGAAAAAGGACATCCTGTATTGACCCTTAAAAATGCTGCAGCTGTTTCATTTAAACATGCATTATTTCCTCTATTAAAATGTATGCAACAAAAATAGTAGTTTCTTTTTCGATATTTCAGGGTTGATCTTCTAGTGAAAGTTATTTATAATCATGAGCACATTTACAACCTCACCGCGTAATAAGTTGATAAACAATATATCCAGTAGGTACAAGCTCTCTCTACTCAGTGTAGGTGTAGATACGAAAAGCCTACAGTATGTAAGGTCAGCTTATAGGTACGTACTAAAAGTGTATTGACCGGTACTTATGTAGCCATATTACCTATGTCCGTGAATTATATTGTGATTTATCAAAAGTGGCGATTTTAGTTATCCCCTCTGGTGGGGCAGGCTGACTTCCCTATTTGAATGAAATTAACTGTTCGTTTCAATGCAACTTTATTTTTTATCATTACCTACATACTCTTTACCGTTCTAAAAGTAAGCATTTTAGGTAAAATTACATACATACTTACCACCTCTATTCCCTGAAGGGTTAGGCAGAGGTTGACTAATAAGTATGGTCCTAGCAGTCTCCTAGGCCTAGAGTCCTATGACATCTTTCAATTAAAATAATTCTCCAAAGGGTTAAGCAGAGGTGTACCTACATAATATGTAGGTAGGTACACCCGCAGTTCGCCGTTATGTTTTAGGTGCCATGTAATAGGGGGCGAGCCTAGTGCCATTAACCGGGCACAAATCCCAATCTTCGAGCTGCTATTGAGAATTTCATAGAAAAACCCCATAACACTTTGGTCGACTTTGGAATCAAACCCAAGACTCTTGACTAGCAGTCGCACTTGGGACAACTAGACTAAAATTAATTATCCATAAACTAAGCCAATTAAAAAATAAATCCAATTACCAAATCCAATTAATTGCAAGCAATATATAATATAAATATGTAAGTACCTATATAAAGTATTGCATGTCCGTGCTGACCACAAGGCTATGCCTAACTCAGGACATTCACTGGGCGTTACCGCGGCGGCTAAGTTTGTTGTTACATTATGAGTTTACCAGGAATTTGTGCGCAAGAATTGTATATTTAGAATTCGTGGAATTTTGTCACAATTTAATTAATGATTCTCTGGCATTGAGGCATCTACACACACGGTTGCAGCAAGGCTAATATAGGCTGGTAAATATTTGGATATGCCAAATTCCATAACATAAATTTATGGAATTTAAGTTCAAGATAATACGTTTACGTGGGAGAGCCATGCTTCGGGACGAATGGGCCGGCTTGACCGGAGTGATACAACGGCCTCACAGAAAGCCGGCGTTAAACAACGCTTACGTTGTGTTTCGTCGAGTGAGTGAGGTTACCGGAGGCCCAATCCCCTTTTAAAAGGTCGGCAACGCACTTGTGACTCTTGTAATCGCTTACCATCAGGCGATCCATCTGCTCGTTTGCCCTCCTATCCTATAAAAAATTTATAAATTCAAGGGACATACCGAAAAGAGACATTATTTTATTTTAGCAATCTCTAATTTTTAATTTATTATAAACTAGCGACCCGCCCGCGGTTTCACCCGCGTTACCCCATTCCTAAGAGTCGTAGCGTAATGTTAAATAGCTTAAAACCTTCCTCTTGAATCATTCTATTTATTAAAAAAACTTCTTCAAAATCCGTTGCGTAGTTTTAAAGATTTAATACATAGGGATGGACAGACAGCGACAGCGACTTTGTTTTATACTATGTAGCGATGTAACGTTGTATGAATAAACTTAATTAATGATATACATTTTTATAGAATGTTAAATTTAATCTCAGGTAGTGTTCAAACCTGCGTCCCTTAATATTGAAATCAGTTTCTACCTTTTCTCCATTTTATCTCAATTAAAAACCTAAACATAAACACAAAAGATTATAATTATCGTACAATATACAAAGACGCCCAATTACTCACAGCGTGACGAGCACGCAACAATTACGAAACAAGATAGAAACGAGACCGCTCCGACAAGATCAAGGGCACGTGCACAACTAACTGAAATAACTTAACGCTGTGCAGTTTTTTACTAACTTAAATTGTGTAATTTTAACCAAATTACACGGTTCGCAGAGTAAGTAGGAAAAAGATGTGGTTCTTTCATTTTATTTCCGAAGTCAAGTAGATTGTAGCTAGTTTGTTTTGTTACTTTTTGGGAACAGTTAATTGAGTCAATAGCTAACTAAATGTACGTTTTGTGTAATGAAATTGGGAAATACGAATTAAATGAAAAATATTTCTGCCATATTACATTAAAATGGTTTCAACAACCTAAGTAATACTACGTGGCTATATATACACTCACGCCTTTCTCCCACAGGGGTAGGAATAAACTATAGACCCGCCACTTGCTACGATTCTGGCATACTTCTTTTGCTTCTTCCACATTCATATATTTTCTCATACCGGTTGAGAGTACTACGCAATTTACCTTTTTGAAGGCTTTCGCCAATAAGATCGGCGTATGTCCTCCTAGGGCGACCTCTTCCGACGTTGTCGCTGACATTCGCCTTATAAATATCATTCATTCTCTCAACATGTCCAAACCGTCTCAGCATATTCTTTCCAATACGTGTCACTACATAATCTTTCAGCCCGCAACGTTGTCTTATCACACTGTTCCTCAATCTATCATTCGTGGTTACTATTTCGGACAAAGGATGATCTACCTATTATTTCTGGCCTTATTGTAAGCAGCTTAGAAAACCTCTATTATCTAATGTAATCTATTAGATTAAATTACTTATTCCTTTCTTCTTAGATTAATATAATTTTGTTGGCCCTAAAATAAACCCTGTGGCACTCCCAAAACGTTATAGCTTTATTTTACCCAAATTATTTTTTCCAGACACTGATCCTCTGCGCGGCGTGGCTGGCAGTCAGCTGCCAGGGTCCCAATGGCCCCACCACGACCCCAGTCCCCATCCTGAAGCAGATCAACCGGCAGAATGATGATGGTTCCTACAGCTATGGCTACGAAGCTGCTGATGGATCCTTCAAAATCGAGACCAAGTATCCCAATGGAGATGTAGCTGGGAAATACGGATACCTTGATGAGAATGGCAAGACCAGGGAGATTTCGTATGGTGCTAGCAGCCAAAGAGGCTTCGAGCCTGAAGGTAGGATTTTTTTTGTTTTAATTGTTTTGTTTTTTTGCCTTCCTCATTAGCGTAGTATTATTGAGTTGTTCTACGAAATGTTCAACAGCAATTCGGATTTTGGGATCTGTGCCCGGTTAATGGCAGTAGGCTCGCCGGCTGTTACATAGGACCTAAACATACCGGCGAATTGTGGGTGTACTTAAATTAGTACGCACCTGCCAAACCCTTCTCTTTGTTTTTATATCAATGTAAGCAAAATGAAGTATTACTATGGAGATGTTAATTAACGCGGCTAAAATAACAACGAAAATCATATCACTGGAGTCACTTATCTTTATGATATGATAGATTGCCTTATAGGTCTATTTTGTGTACTAGAACTTTGGATTTGTAAGGTTAACGTCAATAAGCATGCCCCAATTACATGGGACTTTTTTTAAATACCATATGTGTGTACCCTGTGTGTAAATTAGATGAAGATCGCCGAGAGGAAAACGCCAAGAGGCGTAATAGGATCCCCGTGCTGTAGGCCAGAAAATATCTGATTTGCTTAGTGGTAGAACCTCTTCTGACTGGCTGGCGATCACCCTTAGGTCGGATTCTGTCGTGAAGCACCTTGGTGTGTGTTTCGACTTTTGTGCGTTAGAGCCCCTTGGTTGCTGCGGCTCTGGCAGTTTGCGGTCCTTAAGGGCACATATGGGTCGGCAACGCATCAGCAACTCCTCTGGTGTTGCAGGTTTCCATGGGCGAAGATGACTAATTACCACCACAAAAAATAGGAGTAGAATTTTGTCATTAATAAATATCAATTTGGCGAACAATTATCTACTGTCCGGCAAGTAACATGAACAGTAGCGGCACACGCGCGGTGTAGCGGGGCCGGTTGCACCATAGCTCTCTAATTCACTGGTTGGGTAACCGATACATCAATGGTGTAATGCTGTCATGGTGGTCGGTAGTCAATTATTTGTCGTTTATGTCTTTATGTAATTAAAGATTTTTTTCTGAAGTAAACATTCTTATGTTGGCACTCCACGTATTTAAGGTTTTTTTTTTGTACCTTTAAGACGTAAATTCAAAATGTGAAGGCAAATTTCAATCAGGCGTGTGGGGTTCGCGGTGGCTTAGAGGTCAGAGCATCTGGTGTATACAACCAGAAGACGCAGGTTCGAATCCTGCCGGAGATTGAATTTTTCCTTCACTAAAAAAATAACTTTATAATAATAGCATAGAAAGTCACAAAAAGACGATAAACATAACATACGCCTGTATTTCCGAAGGCTTAGGCTTAGAGGTCCCTAAACTTTTTTTTCTTGTCGACCACTTGGCATTTCACTGTTTTGGGTAGACCCCGTTATCTAAATATTTTTTTTGCAAACCATACCCATTTATATTTCATGGATCCTTGTTTTTTCCTACTGACATGGACCCCTTATAGATCGTCGTCGACACCTGGGTATTACTGGCCTAGGCCAAAGGTGCACTAAAGTACACCCACACTTCGCCTGTACGTTTAGGTCCCATGTATCTCTTACATGGGACCTTATTGCTTATTGCCATTAACCAGGCACAAATCCAAACTCCGAGCTGCTGATAATTTTATAGAAATATCCAATAACACTGCTCGACCTAGGAATCGAACCCAGGGTCTCTAGCGCAACAGTAGCGCCGTAGTATGATCACTAGTCTTAGGAAGTTACGACGCGATAAACGTGTTTTTTATTTTTATAATAAATGCCCCAAACAAGGAAACCATAAGGTATTTTTTTGTAAAACTAAATAGTAAACGCTAAGTATTACAAATTGCTTTTTAACTGACATATTAAGTAATCCAATCTGTTTAGCGGGATTATCTAGTTATGTAGATTATTAGCGCGTGAAGGTTGGTGGCAGACGTGGGTTACTGTTGCGATACTGTTAAGTTTTCTCGTCCATTTTTGTTTAAATTGTTTTAATTAATTTAAAACGTTGCCACACTTCGGACACTCCATAGAGACGCACCGATTGTTCTAAGATTACATAAGTAAAGTCGGGCTGCCATAATAGCCATCTGCTTTATAATAATATAGAAATAGGTACTATGATGTGTCTTGTAGAAGTAAATGCATATTCATTAAAAGTGGCTTAATTAGCCTAGCAGTTCTCCAGAGTAGGTAATTGATACAGCATAAAATTCTTAAACATTTTACATTTACTTTGCAGGTCCCGGCATCATGGTGCCTCCCCCAACCTTGAACAACCAGAAGTCTCCCAACGCGCTCACCGACGGTCAGGAGGACGACGGTCAGTATCGCGAAGACCCTAGCATCTATGAAGACCCGAAGTACAACAGCCGCGCTCAGCCACGACCAGCCCCCATCCGGCAGTACCATCAGTCGGCTCAGCCAGCGCAGCCTGCCCCCATCAGGCAGTACCAACCTGCCCCTGCCCCCACCGCGGCTCCCGCTCCTCAATACCAACAACAGAGCCAGTTCAGATCGGCGCCTCTCTACTCCCAGCAAACAAGCCTGTTTAACCAAGGTCCGCAGCAGTTCCCCAGTCAAAACCAGGACTTCCGTCCTCAGAGCCAGGTGTATCATCAGCAGCCCCAGTTCTCCTACCAGGGGTACACTTCCCAGCCTTACCAGAACTTTCAGAGCCAGGGTTTCCAATCCCAACCTCAACCCCAGAGTTACCAACCTCAAACCTACCAACCCCAATACCAAAATCAAAACTACAACCCATTCTTTGGACACCCAGCTCAGAACTTTGACCCCAGCTCTGGGTCTTATACTATTAACTTTACTGGTAAGTAATAATGGGTTGTTGTTACTTTACCCTTTGAGGGTCTGTTAGTTGTAAAGTTAATGTTGGGGTAGACGGTTCATAGTGTGCAGATGTTCACTAAAATAAGTTGTGTGTGGAAATAATATTCATTAGAACGTTCCAGCATTAGAGTTATTCTGTGTTGAGATGTAAATATGAATTTGATTCAGCAATGTACAGTGTATTTTAAAGAAGATAATAGTAATAGATGCGTTAATGTTATATAAGTCAATAACGCTGCGTCGTGATTTCTCAGGCCATTTACATGAAAATTAATTGTGTATCGTACCAGTTCTTGAAAAATATGTTCTTCTTTTCTGAATATCAATTTTAAATACCAAAAATTACATTTCTCGCCTGCAAATATGTATCGTCTATCTATATTTACTTGTTTTTGTAATACTGGCTGAGTTTGAGAATAACCTAACCTAATCTAATAACACCTTTTCCTGATACAGACTGAAAAAAATCAATAAAATATTTTTATTTTCTATGATCAAAAATTAAAAAAAAATAATCCTGTTTTTCGACCCATTTTAATTATTAAAGTCTGTGCAGAAGCACGCAACAGATTTTGCCAGTGTTGTAAACACTTAAGTATTTTGTACAAAATATTGAATATTTAAGGGTAATTCCCAAAACGACGAACGACACCTTTTTATGCGATTTATTTTTTATTTTTAGTACTAGTCAAATTGTATCGGTATGTTTTTGTAAAATTTCGTAGGAAAAGCTTTAATTATATTGTGGCTAACAATATGAATTAAATAATTTATTTCTACTTTTCTGTTCTTAACTATAAGGTTATAAATATTTTTATCATAATAAGAAGATTGCACTCTTGAAACTTTTGACTTTGAACACGATGTTTTGGCTTTATAATAATACAGTTATCAGAAAGTGTTTATTTATGCTTTATTCTTACAAGTTAAAACGTTTTTCAAATATTTTGGCTTTAATTATTCAATATCGCTATCTTTTTCTCACAATACAACATCGGGTACCTTATAGAATATCTAAAGACACATCTAAAAAAAATTACGTTTTGTGTCAAAAGTTTCTCGTGTGTAGGTTCACTAATATTATATCTATTTATTTATATTTTATATATATATTATATTGCAATATAATTACATTATATTTATTTATTACATTATTTACACTTATCGGTATTCGGTACTTATTTCTATTGGCATACAAAATATTTTACCTATGTGTATTCATGATCATATTATCTTTAACCTAAGTATGTGATTTTGGTATGTTACAATTTATGTGGACATAAGGCTTCTAAGTGATGAATAAAATTGATGTTTGACAGATTTTGTATATAAAAATCGGCCCTTACGGTGTTAACTGTCAAAATTGCAAAATATGTAAATATTTACATCAACAATAGTTTTAACTGATATTAAATTTATCCATTAATTATTATAATAAATTATCATAAGGTAATGACAAAACAAATTACAAACTTAACTACTTTCAGGTTTAGTTGTTAGACTAATTTTTATATTATTTATTTTAAAATTCTCATTAGATACTACACCATTGTCCACTTCATGCTACACTAACAATTAACGTTTATTTTATTTTATAAATATTACAGTAAAACTGTCTATCTATTATTTATTCACAAACCTCAAGAAATACATTTTATGAGACTAAGCCTAAGGGAAAACAGTAGAAAGATAACTACATACTTACTTTCCCACAATGTCGAACTCGCGGGCTGAAACTACATCGTTACTAACCTATACTTTATATGTACCTATTTATATAGATAACATAATAATTTACCTATATTATAAGTAATTATTTCTAATCTGTACAATTTATTTTGGCAACACAATGAAATTTTGATTATAACTACCTACACAAAAATTTGAGTACCTATGAATATCTAATCATAATAAAAATGAAAATTAAATAAACTTTAAAGCGTCGTAAACTAGATGGCTGACCCAAAAAAAAACATTTTCCATTTTTATTAATATTATATTATTAGCCCGACATACTCTGACGCAAACGATCTATGAAGATATTCCGCACCATACACTGCGCATACGCTCACTGATTACAATAAGTTTTGAAGTATCTACCTAAGCTTAAACGAGTATACCTACAGTTTAAAAAAATATGCCGAAAATCCTCATAGCTCCCAAGCCAGAGTGTGTCAGATTCGTTCCAACCTTATTGTTGATATATGGTTTTTATAATTGCTGCCTTTATATTAACAATGCCTGAAATTAAAATGTTAGCAATTTACTTTCGGAGTAATTGCATATATTTTTTTTAAAAGAACAAGGATATGATTGCAAAATAGATGGGGTAATTATCAAAAAATAATTAATTAGTACATTTATAGCACAATGTTTCAAAATAAAAGTAGAAGGACACTAATCAAATTAATTTTAAATTAATTAGAACAATATAATAATATTTTTTGTGTATTGCGAAATAATTATTGTTGTAACATATTAACTCGTGTACAAATATAAATATGTCCATAATGTAATAAGTAATAATGAAATATATTATATTCAATAAACGAGCGATTGATTGCGCGCGCGCAGATTTCAAAATGGCTGCTGCTTGTGCAAAATAGTACGTGTACCGATTGTAAATATACGATTAAATAAAATGTTATGTAATAAATGGTTTGTTTCCTTTTATTGTCGCGGGGAAAGTGGACCAGTTACTTGTAAATAAAAGTATTTGATATGCGCAAGAGTGTATGGGAATTGGTTGATTGTGATTAACAGCACTTATGTGACGTTTTAAACGTAGCAAACGGAACCTCAATTTTTTGTTTCCTATTGTCACAATTGTTTTTGATATCAATACCAATCAAAGAAATTCTAATCATTAAAAATGCCTGGTCGTGCAGCGTCATCGAGCTCCATGAAAGATCTCACTTAATACCTACCAGCGAGAAGATCATGTTGCACCAATTTTTTTTTTCACTCAATATAAATAACGACAGTAACTTTTTTTCAAAACAAAACCTTCAGTAATTACTTCTTCTTTCAGTAAAAGTTTCATTGAATTTCTTCTTTCAAAACGAGAAAATCGTTCCACCACCTTACGCTGACCTTGTGTTCTTGTTCATAGTAGTGCAGACTTCATACATTATAGAGTTTCAGGAAAGTTTAAGTCAGTGCTACTGACTGAAACACTAACTGACAAAGCCCTGAAATCACTAAGAATGTCGTCAGTATCTTACTGACTCAATGTAAGTAAATCTGTACACATTATTTTGGGAAATATGATCGTAATTACTTTAAGGCGTTTACAAACCGGTAATTCAAGTACAGAGAGGAAATACCGTGGGCGGCATCTATATCCGCGAGCGAGCCGGCGGCCTTAGTCACTTGGTACCTACAATTAGCTGATTTGTCAAGCATATCTTTATAAAATTCTTCTGTAAGAATGTTTGTCACGTAACTCCTCCTTTTTTTTATGGGATAGGATGGCAAACGAACAGAGGATCGCCCGATGGTTAGCGATCACCGCCGCCCATGGACACCCGCAACACCAGAGGATGCACGAGTGCGTTGCCGACCTTTTAAAAGGGGCATTGGGCCTCCGGTAACCTCATTCACTCGGCGAAACACAGCGTAAGCGTTGTTTAACGCCTGTTTTCTGTGAGGCCGTGGTATCACTCCGGTCGAGCCGGCCCATTCGTGCCGAAGCATGGCTCTCCCACTTAAAAATCTCTCTCTCCTCTCTCCTTCATAAAATGCTGAAATTTTGTGTGCACCTATATTTGAGTGGGTCCGTGGATGGTTTGAAAATACAATTGGACCCGGTTGATGGCACTGGAATCGGGTTTTTTTTTATTTCAGGGCAGGACAACGTTTGTTGGTTCCGCTAGTTATTTTATAAAGATTTATAAATTAGCATGCGTAAGTTTGATGGCAGTCATGTAAAGTAGGTACTAATATTACCCGCAGTTTCACTTACGTCCCAAAAAGATTAACATACTATAAGTCCGATTCTATGCGATGTATCAAGATGAAACATGCACTAGATTTTTAGTTAGACCTCTAGCAATATATCGGTGAAAACTGCAATCCATTCTATGTAGCAGATTTTGCGTGATATGCGTACAAACATACAGACATACAGACAAAAAATCTAAAAATTGTAATTTTGGCTTCTGTTGCTGTAAAAAAGACCCATCTTATTAGTTTGTAAAATTTTATTAAAGGTATAGAAGGAAAAGGCTAAGATGATGTATCAAAAAAAGTATGTGTTTGCTACGTGATTATCAAACAGCATTATGTCCGCACTAGGCCAGCGTGGTGGATACCCTAATCCCTCTCATTCTGAGGGGAGACCCGTGCCCAGCAGTGGGACAGTATAATGGGTTGATTATGTTATAATGTCTATAAAAATCAAAAATAAATTGCTGTAAGGAAGATTTGATATCCTTTGGGGGCTTACTGAAAGGGGACTTATATAATTTATATATACTGCTTTAATATAAAAAAAAAACACTATCAATTCACGCCTGTATTCCTCGAAGGGTTAGGCAGAGGCGTACTAATATACACCTAAATTTCGCTGGTATGTTTAGGTCCCATGTAATACGGGGTGAGCCTTTTGCCATTACTCGGGCACGAATCTAAACTCTGAGCTGTTGCTGATAATTTCATAGGAGAACCCAATAGCACTGTTCCACTTGGGAATCGAATCCGGACCTGTAAAGTAACAGTCACGCTTAGGACTACTTTTAGGAGACTTATGAGGCAGTCCTTAATTATAAAACATTAGAAAATTTTTTACTTCTAGCCAGGATAAAAAGTAACTTATAGTACCTATCCTTTTCTAAGTAGAATTAACTATGTGCTAAGTTAATTAAGGTTATGTAATTGAGGGACAAGGTCTCAAACCAAAAAAACGCACTAGATTTATAATAATAATTATAAAATATGGATTTAGTAATTATTTCATAAAATTATATTCACTAAAACTGGAGCAAATTTGCGTCGGTATTTAATTGCGTCTCCCTTGCATAATGTTGTCAAAATGTCAAGTGTGAGTTGCAAGGTCTCCTCAAGTTACAACAAGTGATATGAGCTTGATACAATTTATAGAACAACCGCGTAATCGTAAGTAAGTTTAGAATTTTTATTACCCTGTTCAAATGTTAATTTTATTTAGGAGTTCTGATTGCGCTATGGTGCTAAAAATGCAGCATTGAGCAATTCTCTAGTGAGAATCATAATTATTATGAATTAGGTACTTTTTAAAACTATATTTACATTTTAAATGTATTTAAAGTTGGGGTTTCTAGTTAAACATGTAAGTGGAACAATACATTTTACTTTTTATAAAACGTAGATTTTTTTGTGGGTCAACTGCATTACACTACATTTTTATAGAGTCCTAAATAAGGCCTAAGTATTTAGGTCAATCGTGATACAGAGATATCCTTCATATTTATGTTACTTTAACAATAATTAATCTATTAAAAAAATATATTATTACATGCCTGCACGATACGTAAACACACATGCAAATACATTTGGCCTCAGTAAAAGGTTTAGATAGGCATAAATAGGCAATAGAACTAATCGGCTAACTGCTAAGGTCACCGAGACCTCCAAAATCGAGCAATGACTTGAAATAAATTCGTCGCGTAATGTCGACCACACCCTGTATGTGGCATAGAGTAGCGTGAGCACAGAGACTGTTATGAATCTAGCATGTTGTTGCCCGCAACTGTGTCTGTTTCTTTACCAACATCTAAAATTATTGATAGAAAGAAAAATATTCACTTTATAAATTGACACTTGTATATAAATTATAAGGATACAATATTAAAAATAATATAAAACATAATAAGCAAGTCTTAATTCCCAAGGCTGTATTTTATATTATATGTATAATATAGCCCCATTTGTCTAGTGGTCCCAAGCGAGACTGCTACGCTTGAGGTCCTGGGTTTGATCCCTAGGTCGAGCAGTGTTATTGGGTTTTTCTATGAAATTCTCAGTAGCAGCTCGGAGTCTGGATTTGTGCCCGGTTAATGGCTATAGGCACGCCCCCTATAACATGGGATTTAAACATACCTGCGAACTGCGGGTGTAGTATTAAGTACGCCTCTGCCTAACCATTCGGGGAATACAGGTGTGATGATATGTTACTGTCGATGTTTATAATATAGCTTGTGATATATATATAATTACGCCATCATCTCTTCATGTTCTTAAATTTTGGGGTACTGCCGCTGTCCATGTCGGGGCGATTCTCGAAACCGATAACAGAGTCATGTCAGAGATCTTAAAGGTTTATAGCAAAATCTAATAATTAGTACCTATTGTTTAAGTGCAACATTTCTTTCATCATTACTTATTTTTTAAATAAATCCAAAGATTAAATATTTTCTTTACGAGATCTTTGTTATCGATAACTTCTTAAATTAGACTTAGACTTAGACTTAGCATTTAATATCAATTTGTACTTATTTTATTAGTGTGTAATAAATAATTGTATTCTATGTTTATTTCAATCACTGATCCCCAAATCCCGCACTAATAAACACAGCCTCTGTTTCCAGACTACTCTGTCCCCAGTTAAATTAAAGCTCCACAAGTAATGAAATGTCACTTCCTCATATGAACCAGGTACCTAGCGTGTCGCTACGGTCATGTACCATATGTGTCCTTATTGACGTCCTCGGCTGTTCTACTTTTGTCAATACATCTTCGGTAATGTGATTCTAAATGTCACTTGCCTGAAGGGGATTACTTTGGCGGTTGTTCATGGCGTTTATGTTGTTGTTCCGGAAATTGTGTAATTTTAGAATCTTGGCTGGTTAGCTTAGTGGTCCTAAGCGCGAATCCTACGCACAGTGGGCAAACAGTGTTTTGGGTTTGTCTATGAAATTATCAGCAATAGCTCGGGGTTTGAATTTCTTCCCGGTTGATTGGGGAAAGCAGGCGTGATGGTCTGTTAATCTATTATGTTTGTGACTCTTGGTTGTACTTGAATTGTTATCATGGATGGATATAATAGAAGAAGGAGACCAAAGAATAGGGGGAGGGACCGCGTGAGAGATCAGAGAGATCATCTCTCACGCAGTCCCTCCATCATCCAGTCCAGCTAGAATATAAAAGAAGAGGATGATTAAATGACAAAAGTGTTATTGGGTTTTTCTGGAAAATTCTTAGTAGAAGTTCGGAGTTTACATTTGTGCCCGGTTAATGGCAATAGGCTGGACCCCTATTACATGGGACCTAAACATACCCGATGAACTGTGGGTGTACAATAGCACACCTCTGCCTAACCCTTCGGGGAATACAGGCATGATGGTCTAAATGATGTGTTGACGGCTGATCGAGATACCTACATTATTTAAAAAAACAACAATGTTTTTCATTAATATTATTTTTTCCATTTACGAAATTCTGCTAACTGTAAAGGATTTAATATATATTTTTTAATTGTTATTACAGTACCTTAAGAACAATGAATCGATTCATTAATTAATGGTAGATACACAGTTGTGCAACGCCTATATTTAATGTAAGTAGTCTATATAACTAGTATTTAAATGTCAGCTAAATTAGATCTAAGTAGTACAAAAACATTTCAAAATCGACCTCCGCGTATACATCCGTTTCTAGACGGCTAAATAAAAAAAAAACTTAAACTTTTATTAACTTTACATGTATATGTATATATTTATAGTTTTGTTGTGAGTTATTGTAAACACAATAACCGGTGTTTAATAAAAGTTACCGTTTCAGTCACTTGGTGATTTGTCCATTCGAGAATACTTTTTTTATACCGTGTGGACATTTTCATAGAGTAGAATGCCCATTGGTAGATACTATCTATATCGATACCTATAACAAAATTGTAACAATTGTCTGTGCATTAAAGATATTAAATAAAAACTAAGGAGGGTCTTTATTAGAGCAACAAAAGCAAAAAAAAATTGTGTCTGTCTGTTTGTACGCGCATCACGTAAAAAATACTGAATGGAATTGAATGCAGTTTTCACCGATGTATTGCTAGAGGTCTAACTTAAAATCTGGTGCATGTTTTATCTTGATAGGCTACCTAGTATCGGAATTATAGTATGTTAATGTTTTTGGGATGTGAGTGAAACTGCGAGCAACAGATAAATAAATAAAATCACAGCTTACCTATACTAGCTAGGCGGCATGTAATAGCTTATTGTAGAAATCTATTGGCTACTAAATCGCCATACTGACCAACTACCACAATGAAAACCATAATTGATTCGTGTAAAAAGAGACTTTCCATACATGGCTCAATGTGCTTTTTTATGGATTAAGTCAGCAAACGAGCTGACGAGCCACCTGGTGGTAAGTAGGCATCGTCGCCCACCTGCAACACCGGAGGAGTTGCTGATGCGTTGCCGACCCTTAAGAGGGTTAGCCCTTATGGGCTGCAGACTACCAGAGCCGCAGCAACGACAGACTCAGACGTAAGGTGGTCGTCAGCCAGTCAGACCCCAAGTGGTCCCACCACCGAGCATGTCAGATATATTCACGCCTCTTACGGGATGCCTATCTAAAAGGCAGTGAGGAACAGTATTCTAACCCGTCCCAACACGGGTGTTATGTTAACTTTCGTGTTTTATTACTTGGACCCCACAAATAACAAAGCATTCTATCACGCCTGTGCACCCCAAAGAAGGCAGAGGTGTACTAAAGTACATCCACAGTTCGCCGGTATGTTGATGTGCCAAGTACCTAAATGGGGGCGAGCATAGGCTCGCCGGGAATAGGTACAGGCGTGGTAGAGCTATTAACTGGGTACAAAGCTAAACTCCGAGCTGTTACTGAAAATTTTATGGACACACTTTGCTCGGCCTTGGAATTGAACTTCAGGATGTCTACGACAACTAGACAAATGAAGCAATGAGGGTTACCGTTTTTAATCTCACCAGCTGTCGCCAATAGCGAGTAAGGTATAGCTTTTAAAGTTTGTTATTACCCAAGCGCGTAAAAACATATTAATAAGTACATGAAATCATATTTAATATCTTTAAATCGTACCATAAAAATATCTATCATACCGCAGAGATATGTAGTCCTAGTCCCATTTTGTTCGGAAAAAAGGAGGACATACATTTCCGAAAAATAAAACTTTCACAAAACATTCATTGATCCGTAACTCATATTTGCCATCATTAATCTCAGATATTGCAAAATGTTCACTATACTATCCTAATTAGTAATAAACCTGCGAAGTCCACCCACAAACGGTGTAATTTGACATTTCAGAGAACAAATTCTACACTAACGCCTCTAGCCCTCATTTCTAACAAAATAATGAAGAAATTACGTGTTAATACTATTACAACATACAATGATAACACATAGTTATTCACTTTCATTAACATTAACTTACAGACGACATAACATAACTTAACTTAACCGTGACATACGTATGAAAGTGTTCGCAAGGTCATTTGGCAACTTCCTGGTAATGTCTGCAGCGGTAAGTTGGTAACTTGGGTTCAAACTGGTTTACAGTCGGTCACTTGCAGCTTAGTTAAAATGCAAGTGAAATGATTTGTAGCGCCATCTGGTAGGCGTGAGCGGTATTTGGTATTGTGTTACTTAGTCAAAATCTGGTGAAATGTGGAATAGTTGTAAAAACACTTCGCTTTTGGTGTCTGGGGGGGGGGCGGGGGCAGCCGTCCACCTGAACTAGCCACAGTCATTCTTCAACACTGTTGAATTTTCTAGGGAGAAGTTTTTAGGATGGGCAAAGAGGTTGCAGAGCTGCGGGAAGTAGAGATAATTTTAATTTTAAAGTAAAATATTTTAAATACGGCAGAATTTTTTTTTTTTTAAGAAGAACTCTGCTTCATGCGAAAAGAACTCTCATTTATTTAGTTCATTATCATCAAAGAGGTTTCCCAACACTACGCCCATTTGTTTGTTTATTACATGTTTTGTTCTTTAGTCCAATTCATTCCACTACTAGGCAAAAGCATTTCCCTCCATTCAAGCTGGTCGATCTGATCTAGCTATATTCAAAATTTCTCGCGGAGAGTCGAGGTCGCGACATGCGACAAAGCACAATAAAACTGTTTGGTGTCAATCTTACGTGACATAAGCTGAACAGGCGGATCATTAGATCCTAGCAACGAGCATTCCCAAGAAGGAACTTATGAGGAGATCAAAGTTTTGTATATTGCTCCTATGCTACGGTCAAATAAACTTTAATAGGTTTAGGTATATTCTAAGTTACAGTAATTGAAAATGGTCGAGATAGTTTAATGCGTTAACTGCCTGATTGCTGACCTTTGTCTGAAGAATGCAGGCCTGTCGAGGTGGGCTGGTTCTGTCTGCATGACGGCATTTTGTATGCAATTATTGATATCACTTGTCTGAACACTTTAAAGGGATTTTTAGTAGCATTTGGTTTTAAACAGAACTATAGTCCATAAGAGATTCGCCTATATTCCCCGAAGGCTTGTTGGTGTTGCTTTTAGGTCTCATAATATGTATAAGGCCAGCGAGACAAGCTCTCAGCTACTAATGACATTTTTTAAATAGAAAAACCCAACATTCGGAGTCAAAATTACGAAATTACTGCCAAGTTGGTGGTCGTCATCGCGACTGCTACGATTGGGGTCGATTAGGGTTCGATTCCCACGTCGAGCAGGTTAATATGGTTTTTCTATGAAATATTCTTCCTGGTACTCACTACTGGCTAGACTGTCCCCTTATTACATGGGACCTAAACATATCTGCGAACCGTGGGTTTACATTAGTACGCCTCTGGCAGGCCTACCTTTCGGCGTGCGTGATACAAGCGTGATGTTATGTTATGTTAATAAAATAAAAAAGATTTTCTGTGCAATTTCACAGATTGCAAGTGCAAACGCAACACAAACAAAAACCCTGATGGCCAGATATCTGACGTAACTTTTACCAGCATTTTAAACCATGATTGATGTCTGCCTATCAAGCTGTAGGTACCTATATAGTTAATGTAACGTAGCTAATGCTTCGCGAATATGTACTCGAAATCAATTTGTAATTATTATATCAAAACCAATTACGTTCTAATCTTGAGTTAAATAATAGGTTAACAATTCCGTGATGGCTGATAAAGAGGTTAATGTCTTTAGTAGAGAGCTGCGCATACGCCGCTATCTAGATTGGTATTGAATATCATTCTGTTCGTCAACAGGTATACCTAGTTTATATGTGTGATACAAAAACTTCATAGGTTTCTGATCATTTAAAAAAACATCCCCTAGCCTCATTCCTATAGTGGTGCGACTTGACGGCAAAAGTCCTGGGTTGGGTTCCCAGGTCGAGCAAAGTGTTATTGGGATTTTCAATTACATTTTCAGTAGCAGTGGAATTTGCACACTACACTGTTTTTAGTGGCGTTTTTTTAAAAAGCTTACTAGCGATGTGGGTTCCACATTACTAGTATTCTTTTTAACCCCTCGTGCTAAGCTAAATGCTTGTGTTACGAGTGGGTTCACGTCGGTAGTGCAATGCGTGGGTTTCGAACCAGCAACCACATGATCGCAAGTCCGATTCCCCAGCTATTTTTGGTACTGTTTTAGCAGCTTTTTATTTATCTATTTTTATTACTAAATCTTTACGAAACCTGGTATAGAAAAAGTAACGGTTTAATTTAAAAATCAAAGTACAATTTTGGTCCAGTACTGTTTCAGCGGATTTGGAAATGATACGACTACATCCAAATACAGTAAGATGACACGTATACATACATCTGTGCCAGCCATTCTGTCTTGAACTGGTAAAATTAATCAACAATTCGTTTTTTTCTCGATTTCTGTGCTAAATTGCATGATTGAGTATTCAGGGCTCGGCTGAAGCCCTGACAAGGTTGTTCAGGGCTGTTGTAACACAAACAATTCTTACAAAATAATAATTTGTCACTATCATCATTTTCATCATCGTATTGATGGTACAGGTTTTTGGGGTCGGCACGGCACATCTTTTTCTCCGCCGCTTCAATTCCCCGAAGGGTAAGGCAGAGGCGTACTAATGTACAACCACGGTTCGCCGCATGTTTAGATCCCACGTAATAGGGGGCAAGCCTATTGCCATTCACCGGGCACAAATTCCAAACTCCGTGCTGCTACTAGGAATTTCACAGAAAAACACTTTGCTCGACCTGGGAATCGAACCCAGGACCTCCAGCGTAGCAGTCGCGCTCAGGGCCGCTAGGCTAAAGAGGCAGTTACAAAACAAAATGAAGAATATAAATTAAAAAACGTCTATCGATATATAAGAAAGCCCTAAAAAGTTTTTATTTGTCACTGATTGAGTGCCACAGGTCACGTGCGCGGGCGCATCGCACCGTGCTACCTAAATCGTGCAGATTTTAACCGAGACACGAATACGCGACCCGAACTCTAATTGTGATGTACAGTGAGTGTCATTACTTTAAAATAACATGATATAAAATAGGATTAATACATGTATGGTTTAAAAAACCATGGTTTGGTTATGGTTATGGTTTACAAATTTAAATTTATTACAACTTTATCTTATGTATGGTTACAACTTTTAAAAAGCTCTGTGTCGACTATAGGCTGATGATGATAATGATGATGATGTGGCACCCATTACACAAGTTATGTCAATCTTAGATGGCGTGATTATTTTGAAACCTTAAATGTAGATTGGGTCTAAATAGCACAAGATCGACATAGATGGAGACATGAGGGGGAGGCATTTTCCCAGCAATGGTCATAACAGGCTAATCATAATAAAATGAAAGCACACAACTATTTGTGAATCACACAAAGATTTATCTCGGGTGTGAATCGAACCCACGACACTTGGCGCAACGGCAACAACGAGGTGACCTGCTATTACGGAACGTGGAGCCAAATGAGGCAGTAATATCCTTACAACGTGATAGTTAAACACAAGTTAAATGAAAGTAAATTGTATCAAGCGTGCGGCGGTAGCCTAATGGCTAGGGTGATGCACTTGCGATCATGTGCTCCGATTCGAAACCCATCCATTGCATATTTACATATTTATTTGCATATTTACATTATTATTCCATTTATTTATTATTTTAACTTATTTGTATATAAAAAATAGTAGCCCATCGGCATCGGGAGCAGGGTCCAAGCTACCGGTGGTCAGGGTCCCAGAGAGAGAAACCTCCTAACAATGCGGGCCGTGTCCAGAAGTAGTTACTACTTTCTGTATCAAACCCTTGATCCAACCACCTAATGAGAGCCTCCTTAGGTGTCGGTCGAGGCTCTTGGCTATTAAACCATTGGCAGACACAACGATTGGTACTATGATCGCCGCATCCACCCCCCACATGTCGACAACCTCATGTGCCAAATCAAGATACTTTATTTCTTTTTCGGCTTTGAAGAGGTTGGTGACGGTGATGTCAACAATCATTGCACGACGCTCTAATCGATCTATCACCACAATATCAGGCTTATTGGCAATAATAGTCCTGTCAGTGATGATAGACTGGTCCCAATACAATGTAGCATGACCATTTTCAAGAACTGGGTCGGGCACATACTTGTAGTACGGTACCTCCGATTCCACAAGATTGTATTTCAAGGCAAGTTGCTGATGGATAATCCTGGCTACCAGGTTATGTCTGTGCAAGTATTCGCCGTTAGCTAGACGCGAACACCCAGAGATAATATGTCGGATAGACTCTCCCGGCCGGTGGCATGCCCGACATATGTCAACCGTACCATCCTTCACGATAAATTTCCGGTAGTTGTTCGTCATCATAACTTCGTCCATAATTGCACAAACAAACCCTTCAGTTTCTCCAAACAGATCTCCGAAGCGTAACCAGGAAAAGGGTGCTAAGGGGTCTACACCAGGTTCATGAAGAGCCCTGTAATAGCGTCCGTGTAGCTCTTTGCCTTGACACACATTCCTACGATCGTTCGTACTAAGTACTACAGGTTTGCGCCAGTTCTCTTTAGCCATGGAGAGAGGGGTAAGTCCATTGTCCACTGCAACCACATCTCGGTGCATCCCCATTTTATTATTATTATTACTAACACTAGTTTGTAAGCTTGTAATTTTACTAACAATACATACATACATACACTCACGCCTTTCTCCCACAGGGGTAGGCAGCAACTATAGACTGCCACTTGCTACGATTCTTGCATACTTCTTTTGCTTCTTCCACATTCATACATCTTCTCATTCATACATATACATATACTAACAAATATGGATGTAATCGTATGATGAATCTAAAATAAATGATTTATTATTATATTAAATTATATTGCACTACCGACGTGAACCCACTCGTAACACAAATATTTAGCTTAGCACGAGGGGTTAACAAGAATACTAGTAATGTGCGACCCACGTTTCCCATAAACATTAAAAAAAAGAAAGCTTACTCTAGTTAAGAATTACTAGTGTGACACAATAAATATGCAATTAGGTGCAGCACCACAATATAGATCAGACAGGAAATAATGAGAACTTCCTAGTTGAGTAGACACCGTCATGAATATTTGTGAAAGTCAGTGTTGAGAATAAAATTGAAACAATGCTTTTTTTTATCAATTACAATTGAATTAATTTATTTATAACTATTGCCTCATTGGCCTAGTGGTACTGAGCGCGACTGCTATGCTAGGTGTCCTGGGTTCGATTCCCAGGTCGAGTAGTGTTATTGGGTTTTTCTATAAAATTGTCAGGTACAGCAGCTCGGAGCTTGGATCTGTGCCCGCTCAATGGCAATAGGCTCACCCTCTATTACATGGGACAGAATCATATCGGAACTGTGGGTGTAGGTATATCTCTTACTCTCCTAATGTTATCAACTGATTAATGTACATACTTTAGAAAATCTAGTTATTTAAAAAAAACAACAACACTGACTTGTAAATGTTTCCTTAACCCCTCAACTGGTTCTCACCTGCAAGCATCTCCCCCCTGGTAACCTCTGCCCGGATGATCCGGATATACCTGACTGGGAACATCCGGGTGCGTTCTTTCGAAGATTTCTTGTTAATTTTGTATGAATACCTATTAAAAGATATATATATTTAGATTTTTCATTATACGACGGCGACACTTTTGTGTAAAAAAATGGAAAAACAAATGTAGAACTCATACTGACTAAACACCGCAATTACTTTCTATAGCCCTATAGCCATGCCCTGGGATTCGTAATATTCGCTACGACCATGACGAGATAGGGATAGATAAAATAGATAGCTGTTCAATTTATATAGCGGCGGTAGCCTAATGGCTAGAGCATCGGACTTGCGATCATGCGGTTGCCGGTTCGAAAGCCACCCATTGCACTACCGACATGAAAGCACTCGTAACACAAACATTTAGCTTAGCACGAGGGGTTGACATGAATAATAGTAATTTGCGATCCACATAGCTAGTAAGCTTTAAAAAAAAGACTAGAAGTAGTAGGTAGACATATCCGTTAGGTCGACATTTCTAAGCAGACAGCTTTATCAGATATAACACCAATTCCGAGACATTTGTTTGAGATTTCTAGCTGAATTATGTTACGCCAAAACTTAAAGGTTATTTTTTTAATATCCAAGAAGCGAAGTCTCTAGTCTACCTCGTGAAGCATACAACCTTCAGGCTACAACGGAAGAAAGTCTTGCCACACCTCACACATCAATGTCGAGGCTACTAAGTTTACATCACCTACCTAAGTTCATACCGTTACCCGTTTTTTTTAAACACTTTGCCCCACACTATTATTATCTCCTGTATCGTTGGTCCAGTGCGTTTACAAACAGAAATTAATACACAAACGTCCAGAACCGGAATAACTGCCTGTAGATCATACAAATATTTGCTTCGTGTGGGGATCGAACTCATGACACGTGGCGCAGAAGCCGAACGCTCAGTCGCTACGTCAAACGTGTCGCCGTGTCGTGTTTCTCAAAGGGTTAGGCAGATGAATTGGGTATTAAAAGACTGTATGAAAGATGATGATTTTAAATAAAATGGGAATTAATGCCGAGATGTAGGACTACCTACTATCAGAACTCAGGAACCCAATTTCGGGGCAATACAAATATCCTAAAACTAAAAGTACACTAATTGTTTGGCACTTCAGCCTTCCTTCTTCTTTATAATTAAGAGACAATAATTATGTTAAGTAAGATACTATGTACCACCTATATATGTATATTTAGGGTATCTAAGAAATTGATAATTTATACATAGTTTCGTCGGCTTCTTTCTTTTCTTCTTTAAGGTCTAAATTACTTACGAAAACTACTTAACTTATTATTTTTAGAAGGAAAATATTAAAGTTGGGTAAATAATATAATTTGCCCAAAAACCATTCTTGGCAGTTCAAAAATATGTACCTTATGGATAACGATAGAGTAATTTCAAATATACCAGTTGATAGAGTCAGCCATTTTGAATACAACGATGTATGTTTATCAATAGTTCCGGTATCGTTTCCTTAAAATTAAAACTTTGTCATCGTGTAAGTCGGTGGCGAAAACAAAAGTCCAAACCAAATCGAAGGCACCGACTTCCGAAGCTGTCGTTTGAAGGCGGTTTTACTTTTTGTTATTTAAAGTTATTTTGTTTCGACGGTAGGTACTGTACGCAACATTACGAGTCAATCAATTAAATTTTCAATCAATCATTATTATTTTTGGAACAAAGTTCCTTATCGCGCGTTGTGACAGGGGGCTAGACGGAAAAAATTCTTACGAAAAGTTGTCACGACACTTTTTTTAGTACGCATTTTGTCTAATAGATGGCACTGTACTGTTGACGTCATAATCTGAACGGCGGTGTTAAGATTCTCCGCCGTTCAATGACCCCCGCAGTACAGAATTTATATATTGTGTTAAAATGAACTAAAACTAAAAGAAAGTCAAGTTCCAATAAACCATTAGTTCAACGGTCGATTTGGTTTTACTTCTTGCGATTTGAGTTCATCCCCAAACAAAGCTGACTTAATGAGGTCTGAGGAACTTCGTTCCATCCGGTTGTGCCTTGACACCTCTCAAGTTTTTTCCTGTAAACAGGTTTTTTAAATAAATAACTATAACGCGAGGGATAAAATCCGAAATAAAGTTAGCGACATACTTAGCTCAAAGGATTAGCAAGCTGAAGTGGCAATGGGTCGGTCACATCTGTCGGAGAACCGACAAACGCTGGAGTGAACCAGATCTCGAGTGGAGACAACGTCTAGGCAAACGTAGTGAAGGGCGCCCGCTGGCCAGGTAGAGTGACAACTTGCGGAAGGCAGCTGGCAGCGACTGGATGAAATGTCGCGTTAGAATACAGTTCCTCACTGCCATTCAGATAGGCATCTCGTAAGAAAAAATATCTGACTGACTTCTCGGTGGTAGGATCTCTGACTGGTTGGCGACCACCCTTATGTAGGAGTCTATCGTAAAGCACCGCGGTGTGTGTTTCGACTTTTGCGTGTAAGAGCCAGTTCCCCCTCGGTTGCTGCTATTCTGGCAGTCTGCAGTCCGTAGGGGCTCTTAAAGCTCGGCAACGCATCTGCAACTTCTATGGTGTTGCAGATGTCTATGGGCGACGATGACTACTTATCACGAGGTGGCTCGTCTGCTTGTTTGCCGACCTAATCAATAAAAAAAGATCGGGCTCTGTGGCGTTCACTAGAAGAGGGTTACGTCCAGCAGTGCACGAATATAGGCTGGTAATGATGATGAATATAACGCGATTAAATTCGCAAAAAGTAGATTAACTAATATCAAAATTAGGCCTAGTTTTCTAGCAATTAATTGAAACCGGACTATTTGGTGCTGCCGAGATGGACCGTATACATCCTCACAATTTCCATCCACAACTATGCCAATTGCATGGTCCCCACAACGTTACCGATACAGCCTAGCTGGTATTGGTACAGCTTTCGTGCCCACCCTAAACTAGTCTGGTACACAGACTAATAGAGTTCTGAGATGGATGTTAAAAACCACGGGGAAGAGAACCCAAGTTCAGCAATGGAATTAATACATATTTAGAACCTATAGCAGATCCTTAGCAAATTTATAATGGGACTCATATAACGATTCACTGAAAGTCTCGAAAAATTTCAAGGAACTACGCTAATGACGGAAGCGATCTTTTCACCACAGCATCTATGATTGTTTAAAGAGAATATGGTTCAAAGAACTACATGTAATACACAATTACATATATCGGTTATTCAATAGTGTCAATTAATATTTGCAAGCAACATTGTGACAACTAAATACTGTGCCCAAGGTTAAAGTGTGGATCAAATCTGCTTACCAAATAAATCTAACACAGAAGGTCAATGCCATAAATATTTTTTATTACAATAACACTAAAAATAGTTGGGTATTGTTTATTTTTTATGTGTTATAAAATCAATTTTAACTTTGTGGTCTACAGATGCAACATTGCGTTGGCGCATCGAACAAGAAAGGTTTTTTAATTCGTCGTTCTTTTTGCATTCAATGGAGCAGTAATTTTTATGTTTTGAACTAAACTTGACATGTTTTGATGTATGTTTGATTCCCATCACCCCTAAAATTGTAATATATAAAAATTCAGTGAAAGGTTTCGCCCCGTGGTTGATATATAAGAGCATTGCGCCCGCGCCGCGCCTCCGACTTGCCGACATGACACCGTTCACGCGATTGGTACGTTACATAGCTGATATAAAACATTTTTTTTTCAACAACAAAAGATAATGTAATCCAATTTGGGAAAAATTGGCATTTATTGACAATTCCATTGCTGGCTGGATAAAAAAAAGTAAAAAAAATGACATTTTAAAAGAATATTGCTTTGTTTTCTTTTGTCATGATTTTAGTCAAAATAGTTTAAAAAAAATTGCAGCAATGACTTTGTTTTATAAACCGTAGGTATGTTTATTTTTTTAAAACATATTTGTTGTTTTAAATGTTTGTCATGATTGTAGTTATATATTTTGTTTATGTTTTGTGTTAATTATTTAATTTCAGTGAGTGTTTATAGGATTTTACTGAGTAATTAAGTGAAAGTTAATTGCGGGTGACGTCGGGCAGTGCTGGTTCCTTTGTTATGCAGTTGATAACATTATATAGTGATGTGGTGATAATACTTCGCGTGTGTTACAAATAACGTGATCAAAGGTGAAAATATAGTTTCCTATTATGATCAGAAACATCAATCAATTCGTGCGTGAACTTGTAATTTTTAAAGGATTTTTTAGCTTTTCTGTCAACTCTATTAACTACTTACCGTGTGATAAAATCTTAGTGAAAAACTCTTTGGTAAAACATTACCAAATATGTAGCGCAACATTACAAAAGTTGCGCTACATATTTATAAAAAAAAATAAAGAATAATAATACGTGTTACTTATTCAAAAGTATTGACAAATTGAAATACGAGGTTAAGTGGTGGACTTATAGCTTAACCATTCTCATTCTATGAGCAAACCCGTGCCCAATAGTGGGACAATAAATGGGTACATGATTAAAGTATACTTTATACAGCATTATTCTGACCATAGAGTAACCTTACGGCTGGTCCCAATATCAAATCCGTCGATAGATTCGCTTACGAGAGATAGGATTTTTACATATGGTCCATACAAGTAATGTCAAAATCCTATCTCTAGTAAGCAAATCTATCGATGGATTTCATATTGGGTCCGGCCGTTACAGTGACGTCTCAAGATGACAGTCATCATCATCATCATCATTATCAGCCTATAGCAGTCCACTGCTGGACATAGACATCCCCAAATGTGCGCCATTTCACCCTGTCCTCGGCAGATGACAGTGCGCAAGTGATATCCATGGTGTTGCTGCCGCTTACCATCAGGCGTCTCGTATTCTCGTTAATTGTCATCTTGTTAAAACTTCTTCAAGTAATGTTACACTTTCGAAAAAAAAACTCGCTGCAGCTAAACAAGTGTCGTTAGATTTAGGTATTTTGTACCGAATGCGGTTGTCCTAGAGGTTTGTTCTAGTTTCTGATAGGAAATGTTCCAAGTGGTTTCGACTTGATTTCGAGGCTGTGCGTTACGTTACGAAATGTAAACTTGTAACGATAACAGACAATGGTAACTTGAGAGTAGAAACTAAGTTTACTTTTGTTTCAATAATTCAAGAAATTATTTAAGTTGAATAGTGTGAATGAAAAAAACATTCATATTTAAAAATAAATAGTCAATCAACATGTACACGTCTTATAATAAGGTCAAGTTTTATATTAAATTTGTACATTGTCGTGAGATAACGAGGTGTGCCTATTTCATCATAGACCCTGCACTAAACAATACCCGAATCGTGGGGTATCGTCAAATTAAACAAACAAAAAAACTATAAAAAATTCACAAAGAAGGTTTCACTTGGAACAATATCTACTTGATACACGACCTTTTTGAAGGTCAAGATTAGTTTAATAGACAAATTTACTATTAGAAAAATTAGGGCAGCATTATTAAGTATGAACATTTTTTTTATTAGGTAAGATTTTTTATCACGTTCCAAATTTTAATATTAAGATCTTAATTGAAAATAATAAAATACGTGTTAAGGCTACTACTCCCGTCCCTCACCACTCTCTTTTATTTACGCGTTACTAGGTTGCCATGCAAAATTGAAATTGCGGATAGAATATTTTATTTTGAAAATTTTACCTACCTATATTTTTTTCAAATGTAGTCTCTGAAAGATAGGTAGGTACCTAATTACTGGAAAAAAATCGGAACTTCATAAAACATTCTTCCTGTACGATACAAATTCTAACAAAAATATCTAATATTTCTTCAACATATCACAATTTTAATCGAACAATCGGTTGCAAAAAAGTTTTTTTACTCATTGCCGAAATACCAAAACAACTTCCATGTGATTCGTAACTGGAGTTATTATCAGTGCCAATAGTCATATTACGGGCAGCAATAAAGCCGTAAATTGATCTGTGACATACCAACAGGGTCTTGCGCCCGCGCAGTCTGCATTGTAGAAACATCTGCAGAAGGACCACGGTATCGTTAAGTGACGATAACAATATTTTAAATATTAATATTAAATGTAGTTTCTTTTTTCAAAGAAACTTCTGTGTGTGAATGTATTTGTGGGATATGTATGTATATGAATAACGGCTTTGATAATTTGATTACTCAATTAATTTGATAATTAAATGAATCAATGAATGAAATCTAAGAGGGTCGTTCTTGGAAGCCATTTCAGCTACCAATTGCTAGTAAAAAAAACTGATTGGGATTTTTTTAAATAAAATTCAATATATTCACGAATTTTGTTAAGGTCTAAGTTTTTTTATGTTATATATTCTTTTAGTAATAAAAGTAGAGTATTACTATTTGTCCATGAATCCCCATATATTTTGAAATTCATTTTTTTATGGGATAGAGGGGCAAACGATCAGACGGATTTGACGGCGGTTTTCTGTGAGGCCGTGGTATCACTCCGGTCGAGCTGGCCCATCCGTGCCGAAGCATGGCTCTCCCACGTATAAAAAAAATGTAATTTAGATTTTTTTTTCATTTTACTCTGTGCCGCTTATGTTGTTTTAAAAGGCACGTTTACAATCCAAAGTCAACTACGAAAGACGACTACGCGTACAGCGATTACGATCATGTAATTAAAATAACAAGCCACTGATTATATCAGCATAATGATAGTTCATACTATGAAAGTAGTTACAAGGAGAATGTCAATACGATTTTTTTTTAAAGATTACAGGTGTTTTCCTATTGTGTCTGCTAATTGTTCATTGACAGATTAAAGCATTTTTACAACGCGAAAAATAAATACAACATATAATTTAAATTATTATTCGATAAATTCATCTAAATTGTTATGATGAAAATAACAGACGTCTGTTAAATGTGATTTTTTTTGCATTTTCCATGCTAAGATTATAAAGTTATTAGACATAAATAGTGTTAAAAGATCAAGATAAGAAAAGATTTACCTAAATATCAATTGCCCAACATTATAAACTTATAGAAACACTTTTGTTTATTTTTATCTTGACATTATAAATTACATAAAATGTTCTGCACTGATTTAAAAGAAACCTTGACGCCAAAACAAAAAGCCAAGTCTCGATATATGCATTACATTTCCGCATGCTTTCTTTGCAACTGATAGTTAAACGCAACCAAATATCAAACTTATTTCTTGGTGACACGACTCACAATTGTGTAACCGTTCAGATATCTACCTACTGTAAGCTAGTCGCGAGGTTTCAATAAATATATTTTGAACCATATTCTCAAATGAGACAATCTAAAATTGCGTGTCAGTCTTTGCCTTCTCAAGGGCGTGGTCGACTTGTCGTACTGGATATTCTGCTCAGTGGCCAGTGAACGGGCCGTGGCCTCTAAAGCACTTTCCTAGCCCCTTTGTACCTTATTATAATTATTTATATTATAATAGTAGTCCACCTTTGTTTGAGGAAATAAAAAAAAACAGAAACGGTTAAGCGTGCAATGGATATAGGCGGGATTACGAATTGAAAATTCGTGCATGCAATTAATAAAAAAATGCTATGATTTTTTTGTGAATAATTCAATTGATTTCTATGTTGAATTTAATCAACCATGAAATAGTTCGTGAAATTATTCGCACTATTTAAGTTTTTTACTAAAATTGTTGAATGACTGGGTTTCGGTGAGATAGTGGTCAAATGCCGGCTTCTAGCTACGAGTGCGATTCTTGTACAGAAATAATATTTTATAGCCTACAGGAAATTGTATCGGGTGTGGTGTGAGTGTTTATAACAAAAAGTGTTTGTTAACGTTCCCACGATAGAGGAGCAAATCCTAGATAGCATTTAAAAGAAAAGGTTCTTTTTACTTTTTATGGCCTGTGTTGCTAAGTACTTGGATAGAACTAGTGAAGCCCGCATTCACCTAGTTTCAATCATATTATTTCATAATTCAAACACATAATTCACAGTCACCACGCTTATTTTTCGCAACAAGAACGTAACACGTTTATTTTATCACGCACCGTTTATTGTTACATTTTATATTCAAAAAACAATGAGTGTAATGTTTGTGTATTGTAGGTATAACCTCAGATTACCTAATAGTTACTTCGTAATGGTTCGTTGAAAAAATTCTCGAAATAAGTCACTACTCGTAAAAACATAGGTAGGTATAGACACAGATAGATAAAGAGAGGTAGGGCATAGTGGAATCTAAATATTCTACTCACAATTGGAGCTGTTCGACTGGGACAGTACCTCCACCTTGCAGATAATCTTAGCCAAATAACATAGCTCCATGCTATGTTGTGTTCCTAATGGTGAGCAAGGTCGCCAGAGCTCCGCGAGGAAGTGTTGTGTTGGCAGTGTGGGGGACCGATGATGTTTTGTTACCGCCGCTGTCATGCATGGCAGCATGTCTGCCAGCCCAACTATTCCTCCTTCATTTACAGGATCGGCAACGCGCGAGTGATACCCCTGGTAATGCAAGCGTCCATAGGCTACGGTAACCGGTTATCATCAGGCCGTATGATTGTTTGCCACCTTAGTGGTATAAAAAAAGAAAAACACCAAAATCTATAATTAATGGGTATTACAGGAATCGTTTTGGACCTCTACGGTCCGGAATTTTCAAATAACTTTTAAGTACCAAGTGAAATAGTTTGGAGAACACATTTGCACAATTTTTTTCAAAAGCTATCTCTCTTGCATAACTAAAATATTTTTACTACATGAACTAATTCCTGCGCATAATATCCTTTTTTCCAAAAATGTGGAAACCCTATAGTCATTATGAGATTTCTCAAATACCTGAGAGCTGAAAAATCAGACAAGCAGTGTAATATCGGTATTATTGATATCTGCTCTAGCCTACATTAGCATAGTATGGAAATCGCACATAGTTTATGTAAGGCAAGAAATAATAGCTTAATGATTAAAGCAGTTATCGTCATATTATACACTGTGTTAAGAAACCCTATCCAATCCGAAAGGGGCATAAAGTTCTCCTAATCACATCACAAAATATAATAAAAAAGCATTAAATATTCATGAAAGTAAACTTATTAATGAAACACGATTGTCATGACAACAATGCAGCAATTACGCCGAAATTTAGCAAATTTTTCAAATGATATAAAACCATCATCGGCCTTCATATGTTTTGCACCCAGGAAAGATGTCGCTGCCACCGTATTGCCATTCTAATTTCCTCGGTTTATAAAAAAAACCCGTTTTTTTTTACTTGTAAAAACGATTATATTAATAGAACCGGATCTCGATACCTCACAATACCTTCACGGGTCAGACAGGATTTTTATAACACATTGTATACAAACAGTATGTCATACAAGACAAAATAAGTTCTGTCATGTACATTTTGCAAGCCCGTGGTGCAACAATTGCACCTTATAGCTAATGTTGCCCAGTCAGACCTAAGTTTAGATCAAGACGTTGTGACAGAGTACTATTTGACATGTAAATCCATCAATGCGTGAACTTTCGTCACAGTCGTGTGGTCTAAGACATAAAATGCGGCGTGCCCATAATATTATAAGGCAATTGACAAATACACAACCACCCCTGTAGGAGGAACAGCAAAGGGACTGTCTGTACATGTATGTATCTATTGCTAAATTATGGTAGAGTCTAGTCCAAGCCGCTATGTCTCTTTCTCCTAAAGGTCATTTCAAACATTGAACTGCACTGTAACACGACTCTCAAAGATTCCATGAATAACTGAGTTTATTTCGACGTTTCTTCTCAAAGGTCGTCAATTAGGAAATCTACGCCATCGGTAACATATACCATCACGCCTGTATTCCTCAAAGGGTTAGGCAGGGGCGTACTAATGTACACCCACAGTTCGCCGGTATGTTTAGGTTCCATATAATAGGGGGCGAGCCTATTGCGATTAACCGGATTAACAAACCTAGACTACGAGCTGCTACTGAGAATTTCATAGAAAAACCCAATAACACTTTGGTCGACCTTTGGATCGACCCCAGGACCTCTAGCGTAGCGGTCACGCTTGGGACCACTAGACTAATGAGGCAGTCTCGCCATCGGTACTAAACAATTTAAAATATTGACTTGTTACTTTCTTTAAAAGATCTATTTACTGAAATAAATATCTATCATAATATATCAGCTAGATAAAAAAAACACAAGGTTATTAACACTCACACCCATAGAAAATGGCGGAATCTACTCACCGCCACGTGGTCCAATTCCTACGTATTCACTACTTTTGCTTCGTCCACGTACATGCATCATTATCCAATTCAAATCGCTTCCACCTTCAGATTCGGCCACCGGCCACAATTACCCCAATCTGACACATTACACTATACCTATTATAACAACTGCAAGTGTCAAGGACTATAATATTTCACAAGCAAGTAATTGAACTAGATATTTTAATTGATATGTTTCAATTCGTACTAGACATTTTATCGTTATTTATATAATTAAATATTATTTTATAAGAATTTTACGTCAGGTTGCGATTTCAAGTACAGTAAATTGCTTAATTAAGTGTTATAAATTAAGGATTTATTTCATAACATAAACATACCGTCATGTATTCTCCAGAGGGTTAGGCAGAGGAAACTAATACCTCAATTCACTGGTATGTTTTGGTCCCATGTAATAAAGGGCGAGCCTGTTGCCATTAACCGGGCCCAAATTTGAACTCCCTATTGCTACTGAAAATTTCACAGAAAAACCAATAATACTTTGCTCCTATTATATTATATATTTTCCTATTTCTGCAGGCGGTGCTGGCTCTAGTGGCGTGTGCGCACGCGCAGTATCAGGAGGAGCGCGCGCCGCGGTACATCGCGTCCGAGCCCAAGGCGCAGGCATCCACTCCCGTGCCAATCCTCAAGCAGATCAATAGGTACTTTCAAATTACATACATGCAAACCATCACACCTGTATTACTCGAATTTATTATTCGGGAATCACACGTGTGATGGTATGTCATGTTTTCTGAAAAAGATATTATAAAAAAGTTGACTTCCTTGATTCATTACTTAATACCTAGGTTTTTTAACAAATAGTGCGTTCAGAAAACCCTGTCCTGCCCCGTGAAGGTATTGTTAGGTATCGAGATCTGGTTCTATTTATTCATCATTTTGACTTTACAAGTAAAAAAATACCCCGAAAAAAAATATATAACGAGATAATTGAAATGGCAATACTTATTTAAATAACTAACATTAATATATAATAACACTAAATTTATTCGTTATTAAGTATATACTTTTTATTTTATATTATTATAATTATATTAATTTATTTCTGTATATGTTATCAGAAGATGATAGTGAATCATTCTACTCAGCCAATGAATCTGTTACTTCTCTTGATAATAGTTTTTGTTCTGTGACTGATACTCTTGGAGATAGTTTGCGTAAGCTTTTCAACCTACAAAACAACCGTCTGTTTAATGTGTGCCATCTCAATGCACAAAGCATTCCTAGTCACTACAGTGATCTGTATGAGGCGTTTTCTGACACCAATGTTCATGCCGTCCTAATTTCCGAATCTTGGCTCAAACCTCAATTATTATCCACTTCCTACTCGCTTCCTGGTTTCATTCTGATCCGGAATGATCGGGTCGGCAAGGGAGGGGGTGGTGTCGCTATTTACCTCCGCAGCGATCTTCCATTTAAAATTATCTCTACTTCGTCTCCTCAATATTCTTCCTCTGCTGAATTTCTCTTTATTGAGGTTTGTGTCAAAGGTGCTAAGGCCGTTCTTGGTGTTGTTTATTGTCCCCCTACTGTTGACTACTTCACTGAATTCGAATCAGTATTAGAATCTATGGGTTCAGAGTATGCACATCATATCATCATGGGAGATTTCAACACAAACCTTCTTGCTCAAAACTTATCCCGCACCGATAAACTCCTTCATCTGATTGAGTCAGCGAGCCTGTATGTCCTCCCTCTTCAAGCTACTCACCATAATAACATAGGTGAGGATACCTGGCTCGATTTAATCCTAACCTCCAACACTTCCCTCGTTTCCTCTCACGGTCAACTCACTGCACCTGGTTTTTCCCATCACGATCTCATTTTCCTTTCCTATATCCTGAAACCCCCTAAACCTAAACCAGTGGTCGTGTACAGGCGCTGCTTTGGACGGATGGATGTGGATAAATTAGGCGAGGATGCTTCCAATATAGATTGGAAACCTCTGGTGGATGCTACCACGGTCGATGACAAGGTTCGGATATTTAACCAGATCTTGACCGATATTTATGATGCTAATGCCCCCTTTAAGAAAGTCAAACTGAAACGTCCACCTGCGCCATGGATGACTAGAGGGGTTTTGATGGCGATGAGGCGAAGAGACCGCGCTTTCCGCATATTCAAAAGGGATCGTGTTCAAGAAAATTGGGCACTTTTTAAGGCTGCAAGGAATCGGTGTAACCAGATGATACGAAACGCTAAGCGCCGCTATATTCTAGACAATATTTCTTCTTCTTCTTCTGCCGATATTTGGAAGTTTCTCGGAACTTTAGGTATCGGCAAATCGCGACATTTAGACCTTCCAAGTTCAATCGGCCTAGACATCCTCAACAATCATTTCACCACTGTTCCTACACTGGATAGTCTTACCAAACAACTAACACTACTTTCGATATCTGGTCTAACGCGTCCCAATGTAAATCCTTTTCGCTTTGTTCCAGTTGCTGATGCAGAGGTCAAAAAGATAATCCTATCAATCAAATCTAAGGCAGTGGGTTGTGACAATGTCAGCCGCAGAATGATCGTGTCATTACTTGACCACCTCCTCCCAGCTATCTCTCATATCATAAATTTCTCGCTAGATTCTGGTTTTTTTCCATCGTTGTGGCGTAAAGCTTATGTACGGCCCCTGCCTAAGATTTCAAACCCTACTCTCCCTTGCCATTTCCGACCTATTTCGATTCTTCCCTTTCTATCTAAAGTGCTAGAAGCCTGTGTTCATAAACAGTTCTCCCAGTTTATTCATCTGAACAACTTCCTAAGTCCATTTCAGTCTGGATTTAGGCCAGGCCATAGCACTGTTTCTGCACTCCTTAAAGTGACTGGCGATATTAAGGAGGGTATGGAGGAATCTAAACTCACTGTGTTAGTGCTGGTTGATTTTTCCAATGCTTTTAATACTGTCAGTCACGATATTCTCCTGTCTCTTCTCTCACATCTTATGGTCTCTGATGAAGCACTGGGATGGTTTTCTTCTTATCTTCGGGATCGACAGCAGTCTGTCCGCGTTGAGGAATCATCCTCAAATTGGTGTGATTTAGAGACTGGCGTCCCACAAGGCGGAATACTTTCTCCTCTTCTATTTTCTATATTCATAAATTTCATTACTAACAAACTTCAGTGTTCATATCATCTTTACGCTGATGACTTGCAGTTGTATTGTCAAGCGGATGTGAACAATTTATGTGGTGTCATCACCGATATAAATCGTGACCTTACGGCCATAAAAAAATGGTCTGATACGTTTGGGGTTGTGGTTAACCCTGATAAATGTCAAGCCATCATCATAGGTAGTCAGAGGAATATAACTAAATTGGGTGACATCAGCATTCCCCAAGTCATGTTTGATGGTTTGGTCATCCCCATTAGTTCCAGTGTCAAAGATCTCGGTTTGCATATTGACGCTACCCTTAGTTGGCGAAGCCAAGTGGCAAGTGTCAGCCAGAAGGTTACGGGATCACTACGCTCTTTATACCGCCTGAAAAATCTACTTCCATCAAAGACTAAGGCAATGCTTGTGCAGGCTCTAATTTTCCCTATTGTTGACTATGGTGATGTGTGTTACTTTGACCTGAATGCAGATCTACTCAATAAACTTGATCGCCTTCTTAATAACTGCATTCGATTCGTCTTTAACCTTCGCAAATATGACCATGTGTCTGAGTATCGTTCTCTCCTTAAATGGTTGCCTATTCGGGAACGTAGACATATGAGGGCACTGACTATGCTTTATACTTTACTTTTTTCTTCTAACCCTCCTTCTTACTTAACTTCTCACTTTCAGTATCTTTGTTCTAATACTAACCACACTAAATATTTGCGATCATCAAATAATCGTCTCCTTCAATGTCCTACTCATCGCTCTGACTTTGTTCACTCTACATTCTTCATCCAATCAATTTTATTGTGGAATGCTCTTCCATCTGAGATCAGGATGGCAAACAGTCGGCTTTCTTTTAAATTCAAACTGCGTAAATACCTCCAAGTTATTACCCAGACAGATTCATCGTCTCGATTTTGACCTCACTGATATCTATAAATATTATATATGTATATGGTATGTATTTTATAATTATTATGTATGGTATGTATTATATAATTATTATGTATGGCATGTAAATATAATTATTATTAATAAAATTAGTAAATACTTCTCAATATTACGAGTGCATCTACCGTTTTATTATTTTTCTCTGCATCACCCTAAGGTTGTCTGGTAGAAAATGCCTAATGGCATTAAGACCGCCTTTGTACCAACGGTGCATAAAGTATTAATAAATAAAAAAAAAAAAAAAAAAATTATTTATGGTGGCAACGACACCATTCCTGGATGCCAAACATACCATGATTCTGAGGTAATTACGGCAATTTGGGCACAACAATCGTGAATTTTAACTTCATTAATATGTTTACTTTATAAATAAATTAAATAGTTAATGTTTCTTATTTTATTTGGTATTATATGCCCCTTTCGGATCGGACAAGTTATAAAAGTTTTATTATATGCGTCTAGCTTGCTACAATTTCCAAGCAAAACGCCGTCCGGAAATGCGAAGCGGACGACAGTGTTTTTCCGTCACCTTCAACATGTAATGAACCTTATAGAAGATACCTCACTGCCTAGCTATTGGTATAGTTATGTTTTTGTTCGTAAACTTGGTCATTTCAACTTTCCTATGATACCTGTATCATAGTATAATAATCATGTCTACGCCAGATATTCTCCTTCCGTGACGGCTAGGTCACGTGATTGCCCCACGGCGACGTCATCATTTGATATTTGCATTTTCAATGATTTTTTTACATACATACCATCACGCCTGTATTCCCTGAAGGGTTAGGCAGAGGCGTACTAATGTACACCCACAGTTCGCCCGTATGTTTAGGTCCCATGTAAAAGGGGGCGAGCCATAAACCGGGCACAAATCCAGACTCCGAGCTGCTACTGAGAATTTCATAGAAAAATCCAATAACGCTGCTCGACCTGAGGATCGAACCTAGGACCTCTAGCGTAGCAGTCGCGTCCATTAGACTAATGAGGCAGTCATTAGTCTAGTGCTAAAAAATAAGAATAACTCAGGTCGAAAATAGTTGCGCTCGCAAGCAATGTATTACGAGTATATACATAATCAACATTAATTAAAAATCTCCATAATTGTAGTGAAGATGTCAATACGGCAATACTGATGACAGTCGTGATGTAGTCAAGGAGTATCGTGGAAAAAGAAAATCTGGCGTAGACATTACTATACCATGAATCTGTATCATTTTCGCAATTTAACAAAGAAGGATGTTTCCAATTCTCCTGTTTTTCTTTTTGTGTGTATTTTGTTTTCTCCTTATCTCTTTGTGTGAAAGTGTGATTTATCTTCGCGAGATCTTGTCTGAGTAGTAAAATTGTATTTAGGGACAAGCCCCATCTGACAATATTACATCGCCAGACTTCAAGATTCGTTTTTATAAGTTTCATCATGATTAACCCATCATAATTGTCTCACTGCTGGCCGCTGGGTAAGGGTCTTCTCTCAGAATGAGAGGGATTAGGTTATAGTCCACCACGCTAGCCTAATGCGGATTGGCAGACTTCACACGCCTTCGAGAAAATCTCTTAGCATGCAGGTTTCCTTCACCATTATAAGCGCGTTGTAATTGGCTTCAAAAAAGTAGGAGGCGCGTGCCTTAGATTCGAACTCGAGTTTAATTTGACATGTTTGGCATAGCGGCTGAGCGATCGGCTTCTGCGTCAAGTGTTGTGAGTTCGATCCCCACACGGAGCAAATATTTGTATGATCTACAGATAGTTGTTCCGGGTCTGGGCGTTTGTGTTTGTAAACGCACCCACTATACAAGAGAAAATCCTAGAGTGGGGCAACGTTAGTTTTAAAAAAAAGAAATGATATATCACTGTTTAAAGGTCAATCCTTCAAAAAGGTCAGGTGCGTAGCACTCGCAACTGGCGTGTATGTATGAGAAGATGTATGAATGTGGAAGAAGCAAAAGAAGTATGCAGGAATCGTAGCAAGTGGCAGTCTATAGTTTCTGCCTACCCCTGTGGGCGAAAGGCGTGAGTGTATGTATGTATCACTGTTTATGAGTTACTCAGCATAAATCACGCGATAGATAATTGGTGAAGTAATTACCGTCAGATGTGGCTTCGCCCTTATCCTTAGTATAAAACCAGGGAAATCGTAACCGAAACTATCGGATATCCGAATTTAAAATCTATCCGTAATCGAATCCGATAAAAACGCTTTGAATAATTTCGGACAAAGCCGGTGTAGGTAAATATATTGTATTTCTGTTCTACAATTGCTAAATTATCTTATACCCGTAACGGAAATTATCCGAAACATATTATAACATCCTTTAGTATCAATTATATTTCATTGGAACCTAGGCTAACACCCACAGCCTTGACAGTACCTACGTATAACTGATTGGTAGACATAAGTAAAGTGGTGTTAGGCAAGGTTTAGTTCTAAAATACCTAAACGTAACCTAAGGACTGGTTTCAAGCCCAGTTATTTGTAAGATTGAAGTCATAATAAATATTGCTTGCAAGTTATTGTATCTACAATCTAAGTTTGATGTAGCTTAAAATATTACGAAGTTGTCGATAAACAAGATTTGAGTTACTTCTGAGAGTCTCAGGTCTTAAACCTTTATCTTGTCTGAGTAGTAACTTTTTTTTTAATCATAGAAATTTGGTGTGACAAGGACAACAAATATTTATCTAACTTCAGATAAAAATTTTAGATCTAATTTCGATCCATGGTCACGGGTAGACTGTTTACTGTGTGGTCTGTGGGAGTCTACCCGTGAACATAGATGCTGGTTTGGATCCGAAACGTCAGAAATGAAATAAGATCAATATAACACGATATAATTCGTAAAAAGTAGTTTTATTTTAATGTCTGATATTCGTGTAAGTATTAGAAACCAGTATACTAATACTAACTACTAACCTACTTACTTTTTGCTTATACTATAAAATACCTAAAATAAATCTACATAAAAATTAATCACATACTTATTTTACTTACGCGTATGCCTTCCGAACGATTGCACTAAATTGGCTAATTACCAAATCAATTAATATTGAATTATTGAGGATTAATTCAGAAGAAGTTCGCATATTGAGTAAAATAATATTGTTCTAATTCAGATTAAAATTCATTTATTCATGAACCTGTTGATACGATATGGGAATAAAAATATGATTATACATTACAGGCACAATGAGGATGGATCCTACACGTATGGATACGAAGCCGCCGATGGATCTTTCAAAATTGAAACCAAGTCCCCCGCCGGAGAGGTCAAGGGCAAATACGGATATAAAGATGATACTGGCAAGGTAATTACTATTAGAGCTTATTCTATAGCACTGATGCTATAGAGAGCTATGTTATAAAATGAGAGTTGCACAGAGGGCCATGGAGCCTACTAAGCTCGGAATCAAACTACAAGACACAGTTCAAAACTCCTAACCTAGAGATCTTGGATTCAATTCCCGTGTCAAGCAAAGGGTCGCTCAGTAGCGCTTCGGTGTTTGGATTATCTCATCATCATCAATCAGCCTATACTACCCCACTGCTGGACGTAGGCCTCCCCCAATGTGCGCCATTTCGCCCTGTCCTCGGCTTGTCGTATCCACATTCTGTCAACAACCTTCTGCAAATCACCACTCCATCTTGCCGGAGGGCGTCCTACGCTACGTTTGCTGAGTCTCGTCGTAAACTCGTTGCGGATTTTATCCTTCAGAGAGACTCCGAGTATAGGACGATCCATAGCACGCTGAGCGACTTTAAATTGGTGGACTAGCCGTACTGTGAGTGTCCATGTCTTAGTACCGTAGGTTATCACAAGTAGGACGCACTGATTGATTTTATTTGTGTTTGGTACTTGGATTTATGCCTGGTTAATGGCTTATGAGAGCAATGATAGCCTACTGGTATGACCGTTGGACTGCCAAGTCAAAGGTCTCGAGTACGAATCTAAAGTCCGCATCTCTGACTTTTCGAAGTCATGTGCGTATTACTAGTTAATTATCATGCGCTTAAACGGTGAAGGAAAACAACGTGAGGAAACCTGCACGCCTATGAAATTTTCTCGACGGCGTGTGAAGTCTGCAACCCGCACTAGGCCAGCGTGACGGACTATAGCCTAATCCCTCTCATTGGAGAGGACACCCATGCCCAGCAGTGGGACAATATAATGGGTTGGTTATATTAATGGCTCATTGCCATTACCCCTGCTATTATAAATTGCTAACCCCTATTACGTACATGGACTAAATAATAAATTGATGAACTGTTAGGTTAATACCTTCACCTCTGCCTAACCCTTCGGGAAATAAAGGTTAATGTTGGATATGTCTCCTGATTTCCAGGTCCGAGTGATAGAATACGGCGCAAACAAGTATGGTTTCCAGCCCGCCGGTGAAGGAATCACTGTGGCGCCACCCACCCTGGTCGATGAGACCACCAGGGACAGAGACGATGGAGCGAGGCCCGGCAAATCACAGGTACGTTTTGCTACAATTCAGTTAATTTACTGCATGTAAATATGATGCTTGTAAATGAAGAAGGGTTTTATGCAACAACTCTTATCCCGTTTCATTTCTGCTTTACACAAAGTGTGACCATTGAATGTCAAAATTACAGCGAAGTCGTTAATATTAAAAGAAGGTTCTCAGCATTTGAGATTTTGTTATATACAACTAAGGTGGCAAACAAGCATAGGGCCTGCCTGATGGTGAGCGGTTACAGTAGCCTATGGAAGCTTGTAACACCAGGGGTACGACTCGCGCGTAACGCGCAACTTCTTAAAAAAAATGTCGCATCATTTTTGAAGAACCCCATGCTGTCGTCTTTTGAAATACCTCGGTGGAGAGCTGATTTCACAACCTGAGTGTGTATGGGAGGAAATTCCTCTGAAATCGCGCAGTATGAGACCAGAGTAATAAATAAAATCAACATAGACCCATTTAATGTCCCACTGCTGGGCACAGATCTCTCTAAGAGTGAGAGGGGTTAGGCTATAGTCGGCCACGCTAGCCTATTGCGGGTTAGCAGACTTCACGTACCTTTGAGAAAACCTCTGAGACGTGCAAGCGTTTCCTCTCGATGTTGACATGTTGAGGTCATACTTTGACAGAAATTGTATCGATAAAATAAAAACTGACAATTATTACTGTGTTATCTCCAGTCCAACCGTGCCCAGTACCGTCCGGCCCCCGCCCAGGCAGTAGACTACGACTACAACGACGAGCCGGCCCCGCCGCGCCCCGCGCCCCGTCCCGCGCAGCAGTACCGTCCGCAGCCCGCTCCGCAGCCGCAGTACCAGGCCCCAGCGCCCCAACCGCAGTACCGTGCGCCGGCTCCCCAGGGCCAGTTCCGAGCGCCAGCGCCCACACAGCAACCGCAGTTCCGAGCGCCAGCGCCTACGCCCCAGCCCCAGTTCAGGCCGGCGCCCCAGCCACAGCAACAGTTCAGGCAATCGCAAGGTCCTGCTCCTCCCAAGGTAAAGATTTTGTTTCATATCTAGTTTTTCCAAGTATCAAGAATATTTATAAATTTTCCAAAGAATAATTATTTCAAATGGACTTTTTGTTTTGATAACATTTTGACACTATGCATTGGAGACTAATCATAGACAAATAACGATAGTTACTTTGTTATAGGTATATTCCCGTACCTGTTGTTAAATAATATATGAACTCACGACTAATAGACGCTTTTATCGAACGATGACGTTATAGTATTATTTCTGTCTGTTGTCAATACTTGTCAAAGCTTCAATAGCCAGAATAATGTTAGCCAGTTAGACGCGCTTTTTATAGGCGCGTCACCATAACGCATATTGTTTATCGTGTGAAAGTTTTTTAACCTGTTCCACCCATTTCCAGCCGGCTTTCTTCGCTGGAGCCGCCCCAGCACCTGCAGAGGACAACTTCTTCAACCCTGAGCCGCCGCAACGTAGACAGTACCAGCAGCCCAAGCAGGACTTCAGGTCCCAGTTCCCAGACTTCCAGGACTACTCCGGCCCGTCACCAGGACAGTCGCACCTGGCTCCACGACCCAGCCATCAAAACCAGCCCTACTCCATGCTCGACCAGCTCCTCAAGGAATACGCTTTGCCGGCTAACGGATCTCCCGCTCTCCACGACATCACCTTCGGAACCTACTAGCCTAAGAATAAATCTCAATATCATTTTGTAAATATGTAGACTATTTTTTTAATTAATTAAAAACAAACAAAATTTTTGTTTTTATCAAATTTATTTTGATAAAAGAAAATATTGGAAAGGTGTATGATAGTTTGTTGATGTAATAACCCTGAAATTTTCTGTGACTCTTCATTGGACTATTGATCACTGTTGGTACCAAGAGAATGGACCTTATACTTATCTACATTGGGAAAATTTTGAGAAATCTAAATCAACAGTAACCCTTTCCTAATTATGTGGGGATAGCGTCTCTAGTAAAGCTGAATATCAGTATTTTTACCCCCAACGCAAGAAGAGGGGTGTTATAACTTTAATGTTTGAATCTGTGTGTTGCATCGTAGCTCACAAACGAATGGACCGATTTTGATTCCGTTTTTTTTAGTTTGAAATATGACTTGATCGGGAGCCGTTTGAAGATCATCAGCTCTTTTCTAGTTCATGAAGGGACTTTCACAGGTCTGATATAAAAAAAAATCCTAAGTAGACGGCCGCCGCAGCAAATCCAATATAAATATTGTAAGATAATCCTCAGAAATTTAAATAAAATCGTCATAAATTTGGATCGCAGGTGCTGCTAAGAGTTAGGTTAGGTTGTTCCGAAGTCGAAGTGTTAATGGATTTTTCATTGAAATTCTCAGTAGCAGGTCGAAGTTTGGATTGGTGCTCAGTTAATTGCAATAAAGTCACCCCCTTTAAGGGACTTTATCGACAGTAAATCTCTGCCTAACCTTTCAGGGAATATAGGCGTCATGGTGTGTCATGATGTGATTAGATCACTGTAATAGAAATAGTTGTAGTGAGACATGCGAATACATATATGCCAATATATGTATTGACCTTGCGTAGTCAATTAGCCTACTTATTTCACCTAATTTGCAATTACAGACACGACATTTCTACAGACTTATAATATGTATAGACTAGCTGCAGCCCGCGGTTTCACTCGAATCTAAAACCGACTAATTGAGACAAAAGCTAGGCTAGGCCTATGTCCTTCCTCAGAATATAACCTTTCTCCTTGCCTAATTTTATCGAAATCTATTCAGCTGTTAAGACATTAAAAGGTGACAGAAAACAAATAAAAACACAGTTAGTTTCGCATTTACAATATTAGATATAGCTGTTGGGTTTCATTTGCATACTAAAGGACTTTTTAAGACAAAAAGTATGTCGTTCTCCAAGGTTCAATTTATCTCTATTTTAGATTCATCAAAATTCGTTCAGCGCTTTAGGCGTGAGAAGGTAACAGTTACTTTCGTTTATCATAATGGATTTATGTTAGGTGCCTACTTAGTCATATGGGGACCCAGAACTAAATCTTTTATTATTTGTTCCCTAATAGCGAACTAATTGAAACACTATAATTATTATGTTAACTCGACCTTTTTCTACAGATTTATTAGGTACTAGCTTTTGCCAGCGACTTCGTCCGCGTGGAATAGTTACTTTGTTCCCTAGTTCTTCGCCCGTGGTTTCACCTGCGTTGCCCCGTTCCTAAGGGTTGTAGCGTGATGATATATACATTGATAGCTTGAAACCTTTCCCATGAATCACTCATTTTCCCAACATTTCCCTTCACTGCTCTGCTCCTATTGATCGTAGCGTGATGAAAAGTATACTATAACCTGTGGTTTGGGCTTTGCGTTGATAGATCACTATGTCAGTCAGTCAGTCACCTAACGTAAGAGTAGACAAATATAATCAGAAAGCTCCGAACTGCTAAGCTATCGGGAGTTACACGTGTTATTGTGAGTCAACCATAAAAGATAGACGTTTGCTGTCGTGGAATATTTTTTATATAATTTTAAGGAGAACATTTCCGTCATACATGATTTCTGTGTAGCTTTAACCATTAAGGCTGCACACGCGACGGAAGCTTAAAAAATGGAGTAAGTTCTCCTGTTTTCCCAACATTTCCCTTCACTGCTCTGCTCCTATTGATCGTAGCGTGATGAAAAATTTTACTGATTGCATTTTTGGCATCAGTATCGATCACTAATCACCCGCTGATAGTTATTTTGGAAATATATTTCATGTACAGAATTGACCTCTCTACAGATTTATTATAAGTATAGATATGTGTAGATTTACGCATGTCAAAGATTTTCAGAGGTATAAACTTACCGGAGAAAGCAAGATCGAATTCTGCCTGAGATAGAATTTTCCTTACAACATCATAACCCACTGCTGGGCACGGGTCTCCTCTCAGAATGAGACGGGTTAAGGCTTTAATCCACTATTTTTAATGCGGGTTAGCAGACGCCGTCAAGAAAGTTACCAGTGAATTATTTCAAACTCCGAGCTGCGACTAAGAATTTCATACTTAGAAAAACAGAATAATACGTTGCACGATTTGGGATTCAAATCCAGGACTATCGTAGCAGTCTCGCTTAAGACCACTACACTAATGAGGCGAATAAATCTTATTAAGCGTACTAGCTAATTATAACACATCCACCTTTAGTAAGTACGTGCATTGATAACCTAAGTGATAATATGACCATTGGATTGCCAAATCTAAGGTCTCCAGTTCGAATCCAAGGCACGCACCTCTGATTTTTTAAATTTTGTAAACGGTGAAGGAAAACTAGACTACAGAATGGGGTTGTTCAAAGAGGGTGTGAAAAGATTTTTAAAGGGACCGCAACGCGCCAGTTATACCCCTGGTGTTGCAAGCGTCCATACGGTAACCGCTTACCATCAGGCGTACAGTATGCTTGTTTACACTTTAGTGTTATAAAAAAAACATCGTAAGTAAACCTGCATGCAGAGATACTTGCTGAGGGATTTTCTCGACGGCATGTGAAGTCTGTCAACCCGCACTAGGCAAACGTGGTGGACTATAGCCTAATACCTCATATTATAAGAGCACAGCTGTATCCAGCCATGGGACATTAATTAGAATGATGGTGGCGACCTTCAGTACGTACTCCCAACATCACCATAACTCCACCATCGATTGAAACACACAATTACACAAGGCATTACATTATTGAACGTTTCTTTGTATTTTTTAGCAGACCGCATCTAGGACGTGGGATTTCTTCCCAGCATTATGAACGCATGGGAATTTCTATGTATGCTCGTATGTGTGGCTTATTTCTCATGAAGATTGCGCAATTGAACTGTTGTTATGCATTAGTTTAGAATGTTATGTCTAGTTTTGATATTAAGTAGTGTTTTGATTGTTTAACGTTTTGTTTAAATGTGTTTTCAAATGTACAAACAATAAAAAATATATAAGTATGCAGTTTTTCATTGTTTGTTTTTATATGATTATTACATGCCAGCGAATTTCCATTGTTTCAGACAAAAAATAACTGGATGAAACATTTCTGAGAACTACTTAAGTATCACACTGTCTGACGTCATGGATTATTTCTGAAATTGATCGATGTAAACACAGGTACAGCATTTTAACTATTTTTAAATATCTTACTGGTTTCAGACACTTACGCGAATATTAGACATTGAAATAAAACTATGCGTATATATTTGCGAAGAAGTATTTTCAAGTAACTTTGTTTCGGTAAAATAAAGTATGACTTGAGAATTGATACGATTTGATAATTGTCTGATTAAAATTAAGTTGTATGTGAAAACTGTATTTTGATACTGAATTCAACTAACAGTTAGGCAGAGGCGTACTAATGTACACCCATAGTTCGCCGGTATGTTTAAGACCCATAAAATAGGGGGCGAGCCTATTGTCATTAACCTGACACACATCTCAAATTCCGAGCTGCCCTTGAGAATTTCATAGAAAATCCCAAAAACACTTTGCTCGATCTGGTAATCGAACCTAGAACCTCTAGCATAGCAGTTGCGTTTGGGATCAATATACTAACATTTAAAAACACGAGATCCACGAAATAGTAATGAACGACAATTTGTACATCACACACATTCTTAGCAACGTTGCGACAATTTCTAGACCCCTGCTCACCCTTTGTTTGCCAAGAGTCGCAGGCGTGAAGGTTGCCTATTGTTTGCACACAGCATAGGTAATATTTTGGGAAAAGACCTTGAAACATCATAATGTTTCTCTAACATAATGAACAGCAATTAAACTTCTGTATATTTTTCTCATGGTGAATGGGAGATAATTCAACAGCTGGTTGATAGTTTCTGGCATTTAATAAATGCTATGTTATCTTTCTTTGAAGTCGAATGTATCACTAGATAGGATAAAACAAAGTCTCTGTCGATGTCTGTCCGTCCCTATGTATGCTTAAATCTTTAAAACAACGCTACGGATTTTGAAGCGGTTTTTTTAATAGATAGAGTAATTCAAGAGGAAGGTTTTAAGCTATTTAACATTACGCTACGACTCTTGGGAATGGGGTAACGCGGGTGAAACCGTAGTCGGGTCGCTAGTATTATATAAGTTACCATACCAAGGCCATTGTTTAAAAAATTTAAATATTGACTTGTAAAAATCTACTGGTTTCTGACTTAATATTAAATCTGGAATTAACTATCAATACAACGTGACAAAATCCGAAAAAAGGAGATTTATTTCAATTGACGACACGATTGGCGTAGCGGTTGAGCGATCGGCTTCTACGCCACGTGTTGTGGGTTCGATCCCCACACGGAGCAAATATTTGTATGATCTACAGGTAGTTGTTCCGGGTCTGGGCGTTTGTGTATGTGAGAATTTGTGTTTGTAAACGCACCCACGATACAGGAGAAAATCCAAGTGTGGGGCAACGATTTTAAAAAAAAAAAATGTAAAAATAAATTTAGATACACAAATAAATGAACCAATGAAGCAAAGCGGGTGAAACCGCGGTGTAGGTACAGCTGGTAATCTATATATCTATGTACAACAAAAATAATCTCCGTTTACATATCGCTTGAGAACACATAAAATTACGCACTTCCTCAAGATGACTTAACTTGCACATAGATATTATCTCAAGTAAGAGTGCGTGAAGTTATTGTACACTATCGTAACTGTCCGTTACTTAAATCGACTGTTTAACACTTGAACCAGACAACCAAAGGCGTCTGAAGACACACTTTTGAATTTTGACATATTAGGTGACTTCAGAAAAAAGCAGTGATAGCCTAGTGGTATGACCGTTGGACTGCCAAGTCAAAGGTCTCGAGTTCGAACCCAAGGCACGCACCTCTGACTTTTCGAAGTCATGTACGTATTAATAGTTAATTATCACGCGCTTAAACGGTGAAGGAAAACATCGTGAGGAAACCTGCATGCCTGAGAGATTTTCTCGATGGCGTGTGAAGTCTGCCAACCCGCACTAGGCCAGCGTGGTGGACTATAGCCTAATCCCTCTCATTCTGAGAGGAGACCCGTGCCCAGCAGTGGGACAATATAATGGGTTGATTATATATATTATATATATATTATATATATATATATTATATATATATAGGTGACTTCAGATTCACCCAAAATTTTTAGTAGGTACTTATCATGATCAACATAATAAAAATGAGACATTCCTTAAAAAACCATTGATGGATAATTTTGTATAAAAGATCCAATACAAAATAAGTTAATTAAAAAAAAAACTTACGCTTACTTGCGTCGCACATTACTAGTATTCTTGTTAACCACTCCTGCTAAGCTAAAATGCTTGTGTTACGAGTGGGTTCACATCGGTAGTACAATGGGTGGGTTTCGAACCGACAACCACATGATCGCAAGTCCGACGCCCTAGCCATTAGGCTACCGCCGCTACAAATATTAAAAGATAATAAGAATCTTATCAGTAATAAAATTTTCGAATGGTATCAAAGTTAAATTACTATTGAAGTAGGTACTTAATAAGTTACTACCTGGGTACTTTGTTGGGCAAATGCGGGAGAATTGTGAATCCTGGGTTCGACTCTCAAAGTGTTATGTCCTTTGTATATTATTCCATAAGTTCATTGCCTGTTACTTGTGTAAGTATAACATAAAATTGTTTCTTTCTTTAATTATTACTAGATGTTTTGTCGTATTATAAACTCTAGTAAAAAATCTTTTTTACCCGCACGCAAAACGGATTTGCGGAAAATAGACCGCTTTACCATTTGTCCCATTAGATGAGATCAGAAATAAGCTACGTTTTTCCCTTTTTTAAACATTACTTTGTTGAACGTGCATATGTTATAAGTATGTGTCCTTTGTCTTAGTTTTAAGAGGCGTATCTAATGAGACACATTTATCTAGTAATGTGCGTTGAACGGAAGTTGCGTTATGGTTTATTATAACAATTTTTCTTACATCACTGTCTTTCCAATTAAAGATGCATACGTCATTTTAGTAGGTATAGAGGAATAAAATTGTACGTACTAGACAATTAACAAAGCTATATACGGAACTAACATTAAGTATGTGAAGTGAAAATATCATTCAAAGTTACGAATATAATAATTTATGCACCTCGATTCTGCTGAGCACTTGGCTCAGTGTAATGATTTTGTAGAATTAAGAGTCTTTGTCGGATCTTTGCGGTTTAAAACTGTTACATCTTTTATAGTAAAGTTTAAGGTATTTAAAGTAAAATAACTTGAAATTAAACAGCAGAAGTCATTTAAAAAATCATTTCATTACTACAAAATTTACATAAAAGGGTACTATTTACATTTATATGAGTATTCTAGGACTTTAAAATAAATATTTACCTCAATGTCGCTGTGGCCTCTTGTCGTCCATCGACCCCTCCTCTTCCAGGATCTGGATGTTCCTCACTTGTTTCCTAGCTGGCGGGGATGCTGTGGTCAGCTCAGTGGCCGGCGCCACCGTCGGCATGAAGTCAGGACTGATGGCCAGAATCAGCATCTTCAACAACAAAGCCTCTCTTATTTCTGGTGGGAGGAACTCCGGCATCTCATCAATATGATTGGAGGAGGAGCCAGCAGTGTCGTACGGCCGAGTGTACAGCCTCCTTCTAGGGACATATCGCTGACTCTCATACTGGTTCTCGTACCCTTGATTCTGATACTCCTGCCGGTACTGGTCGTATCGGTAGTCGTAGCGGTTATCGGCCTGGTACCGTTGGTATCGGTAGTCGTTATCCGGTCGGTACAAAGGCGGGCCAGGAATCATCTGATCCATCAAGGCTTGCAGCTTATTCTGCCTTAATATCAGAATGTGGAGCAAGCGGCGTAAATCTCTAGTACTCACTGGGGCTGCGATTGACGTCATCTCTTCTTCAGGATCGTATCTAGGTTGAAAGAGGGCTGGTCGTTGGTAGGGGTTCACAAATCTTCCCTGGTATCCCTGGAGAGGCACTCCCCTATCATCCACAGGAATTGGTATAATTCTCGTCACAGGTCGTACTTCATATGGTTGGGATGTCACTTCTGCAGTCGGCTGAGCCCTATGCGGTTGTTGTGAATTGTCTTTCACATACTCTGGCTCCAATACTTTGTTCTGAAATTCGTATTGAAGAAAGGGCCGCGTATTACCGATAGGTACAGGGGCTCCAGGATTGTCCCTTAAATATTCTCGTGTGCGAAAGTGAACAGCTGCAGGTGGTCTTCTATAAATAGGCTGCTGATACACTTGGTCATCATTGTCCCTTTGAGGCTGAATATGAACCACTGGCACTGGATTTGTGGTCACTACATGGTCTTGATCAAAAACACGGCCCGTACTAGCTTCAATTGTCGTTTCCTGCTCTTGGATAGGTTCGTGATATTGCTGATGGATCTTTTGCCTGGCAGCCACTAAAGAATGAATTGGAACTAATCTTGGCCGAGGAGTCGTAGTCGTGAACAAGGGACGAACAGTTCCCATAGAGAGATGGCTCCCATAAACATCAGTAGAATCGTCACCCACTGATTGTTGTAAGCTCACCATATGAGGGTTAGGACTGGTTCCACTTAACTCACGACGAATAGTATTAGCTTTAGTAACATCACTGTCTTGATCTTTCTCGCTAACGTGCTCATAAACTGGCTTGATAGTCGCAGGAAGCTTCGTCGTTGTTTGTTTTGTTATCAAATCGTCTCTCACAGTCGCCGGCATCGGTTTTAAAATCTGCGTCCGAGTTTTCACATCGTCGACTTTCGTTTTGTACAAACTCAATATGTTTGTTGTTGTCTCCTCGAGTTTCTGAGTTTCAGTTGTAGTCTCGGCAAGTGAGGCCCTTGTGGAACTAGCATGCACTCGTCTTCTCGGTATAGCTTGAATCACTGTTCCTCTCGTGGTGTACGAACTTCTTGTAGGATACACAACTGTAGGCAAAGGTCTTCTTGTTGTTGACGACACTGTCTTATTCACCCTCACAATCATAGTCGGAGTACTAGGAGTTGTGCTCGTGGTAACTGGAATCGGGGTACTATCACTTGAAGATGTATACGTCACTCGTTTAATCTCGCCATCTTGATCTATATAGCCAAAAGTACCCTTAACATTCCCAAGGACATCTTTGTTCTCGATCTTAAAAGTCCCATCGTCAGCTTCGTATCCTATCGTGTAAGAACCATCTTCGTTTAACCGTCGAATTTGTTTGACAATTTGGACCTTTTTAGGGTCAGCTGTTTCGCTGGCTTTGAGAATTTCTTTGGTGGTATTTGTTGGTGATTCTGTCGAGGCATCATTGGTGGTGTTGGTCGCAGCTGCTGTTGTGATGCACGCGATGATGATGAGGACGATCATCTCGTCAGGCGGGCTGTCGGCATGTCGGCGGTACGGCGGCGGCGCGCCCGTAACTCCCCTATATAAAAATATCGCCCCACTCTCAGCGCCACCGTGCGAATGTTGCGCAAGCGTCGCTATTGTTGTCATTTCATTATCTGAAACGGAAAATCTTTTTCTCTTTAGCTACACTGGTGCCGTAAGCTCCCAATTGTTTAATTGTCCAAATAGTTTTGTAAAATAACTTGTATGTGGACAAATTCGCTTTTTAGGGCGTTATAGATTTTGGTGGTGTTATTTTAATTGTTCGATTGTCTTTGTCTATGGTACGGTTGGGTGGAGGCGGTTTGTTTGTCTGCCTGCTCCCACGGTAGTCAAAGTCAAATTCGTAATAACCACTTGCGGTTTTTAGGTCATGCCAATGTTAATTACAAATATTCTGTGTGCATAGGCAGAGCTTTAAAGTTCAATATCATTTGCAAAAATATGTCGTTCTTCAAGGGAGTCCAACGAATCATTACTTTCTTGTTAAACATAGCATTTAATCATCCTATTGCTGATCTTCAACGTGAAATCCTTAAGACTAACTATTATCTTGATCAACATCTCTGACTGCTAAGCAGCACAGCAGCTGTAGCCATTGGCCTCTGAAACCACTTCGCGAATAAGAATCAATTCATTCACCTTGTTGTCTGACAAGCGATTCATATCAGTATTCTCACGAGAGTAACCTACCTGGTTTTATTTATGTTTGTTAATTATGACGAGTATATCACTTATAATATATAACATACCATCGCGCCTGTATTCCCCGAAGGGTTAGGCAGAGGCGTACTAATGTACACCGACAGTTCGCCGGTATATTTACGTCCCATGTAATAGGGGTAGTCCCCTATTGCCATTAATCGGGCACAAATCCAGACTCGGAGCTGATACTGAGAATTTCATAGAAAAACCCAATAACACTATGCTCGACCTGGGGATCGAACCCAGGACCTCTAGCGTAGCAATCGCGCTTGGGAACACTAGACTAATGAGGCAGTCAATCAGTCGAATCGACGTCGAAGCGACGGTAGCCTAATGACTAGGGCGTCGAACTTGCGATCATTTGTGGTTGCCGGTTCAAACCCCACCCATTGCACTACCGACGTGAGCCCACTCGTAACACTAGCATTTAGATTAGCACGAGGGGTTAATAAGAATACCGTGCGACCAACATTGCTAGTAAGCTTTTTTTTTTAAAAAAGTAATATATAAGTTCAAATGTATTTAAAATTCGAAAATGGACATCTTTGGTATAGATCTACCTTATTAGATTATTTAGGGCCGATTTTTTCATCGTCAGATAATTTTATCGGAGGAATAAATTTGAATTTTTGACAAATTTTCTACACAAAATCTGTCAAAGTCAATATTTTTTCTTCAGTTAAGATATATCTGGCGATGGAAAAATCGGCCCTAAGTATAGATTTCTACGTTGATATTTGTATACTGATCAATATCTATGCACTTTCCGTAGGACCCACCATTGGTCTAGGGAGATCGCCTAGACGTTTTAACTAGAAATAGAGTCCGGCTGACCAAATTTCCGATATAAACGTATCTAATACCAATAAATAATACGTTATAAATCGTAATTCAAACGCAATTTAATCAAGTTCTGTTATTAATGGTATCGAAATCCATATAAATGCGTAGGAACCTAGATAGGTTCCTACTTTACCTATTTGTCCAAAATACTCTACTGGAAATAAATGTAAGCGAATGCAATTCTTGATAATTTTACCAAGTTTTCCGGTCGTTTATTTCCAGTGAAGTAGTAGTACCTAGACGAAATTAATGGTACAGTATAAAAACGCTAGATTACGGTAGATTAACGGTATCTGAACCCGAATAATAACCCAATTTAATAAAATATTTATTGGATTACGATTTATTTTGGTATTACGTTTTTGTCGGCAATTCAGGCTCCGCCGGACCCTTGTATCCAAAAATTGTAGGAAGGTATTATTAACTATTTTTTTTATTTATTTTGTATAAAGCAGAAACAAGTTAAGAATATAAAGTAACTTATGGAATACTTAGGATAAAAGTGTTTCTATTGTTTCACACACCATAATTACGAGAAATCCAAACCTTTTTTTTAAGAAAGTGTTCCAGTTGCATGTCATTTGTAACAAAATTAGATGTTAATAAGAAAAACTAGATAAACAGGCCTTATCATTATAAATACATCAACAACTTATTAAGCACATAATAAATCTTTGTGTATTAACAATGACGATTGTGCCTTACATGGGATTGTGTTAACAAATGTATGTTCCCACGAAATTGTTGCAAATACACCAGTGTATTACAGTGACGCTGGTTAAATATGAATTTGTTAATTTGGTTCTGCTTATACGGGCAAAACCACAAGGACGTCAGTTGTATTTAGAAGACGCAGCATTACAAACGCTGACTTGAATGCATATCACTCTAGTCTTGCCTCAGGGTGAGCAAACAAGGAAGGAAGAAAGATGGAGCACATACCTACTTACCTAATTTAAATAACTAAATACCCTTTCGTGCTCTGGGTCTCACATAAGTATTCGACTTCTTCATTTCGTTTTGACTGAACACAATCAGCCTGTTTGGAGACGATCTAACATTTGAGACTTAAAAAAATACTAAACAAAAACAACCTATTTAAAATTTGGAATATAAAATCTACATCACAGACAGTGGTTGGTTAAAGCATATACGGGAGGATGCAGATTCATCTAAGATCGAAGTTTCTTTTCGCTAAAATTCATATTTTTTTAAATGTTTAGCATACGGTAATGCCAATTGGCTCTCTGTTTCCATACTCACACTATAACTAGATAATTGTGTTCATAACTGTTGATTTTCCATGATGTAAATCTTTATTCTTCTTTCTTTATATTAAACGTTGCCCCACACTAGGATTTTCTCCTGTGTCGTGGGTGCGTTTACAAACACAAATTCTCACATACACAAACGCCCAGACCCGAAACAACTACCTGTAGATCATACAAATATTTGCTTCGTGTGGGGATCGAACCCACAACACGTGACGCAGAAGCCGATCGCTCAACCGCTACGCCAAACGAAAATAATTAAATAAAACTGAATCCACGAGCAATGACGAATTACCATGTCAAATTATTGTTTAGTTCTGGAATAAAGAAAGAAAAATATTTATTTCAATAAAAACTACAAAATAAAAAATAATTTCATAGCGGAGCATCATTCATGGTGCTCAATTATATTAAATTAACTGTCAGTACATAAATATTTTCTATGTCTAACTACGAGTAAATGTTGTTTAACAATCTGTGACTATGACAACGACCAATGTTGACAACCCAAAAAAAAAATTTGCGTAAAATCCAGTTGTCAAATATTTAAAAATGGAACATGCATTGATCTGAATTGTTTTTTAGTTTAGCGTTTGTAATTATTGCACAAATTGCATTGTGTACTTTATAATCTGTGTGTTTTTGTGTTAATGCGTATGTACTTTCTTTAACTTATTCTGGGAAGAAACAATAACAAACAAATTGTGTCGCTTATATGTGTCATGAGTAGTAATGACTAATTAGTTTGACTGTTACTACTCTATACGGGTGAATGGTTTGATTAAATCGTTTTTTTTTTGTGGAATTTCAGTATTTATTATATAGTGTTAATGACAAATTAAATAAGTACCTAAAACGTGGCAGTAATAATATGAAACTTTGAAGAGAATATAAAATTTCCTGAGGTAAGTTTTTTTTTCTAGGAAAGCGCGCTCCATCGTAGATCGCAGTATCGCTTAACCAAAGAGTATAGTAATAAATAGGAAACGCTTAACGCAAACTGGCGATCAAGCGTAAGCCTACCACGTATTAAAAAAAAAAGTTAAGTAAATTCATACATTTTGTTTTCTGTAACTGTACTTACCTGTAACCCATGGTAGAGATTTTGTTGGAATTATAACTGTTGCTGATTTCAAATCTTCCACGAAATGCGTCAGAGCTAAATACAAAAGGGGTACAATACAAGTATGACATACATCTGCCCCTTATTATTATTTTTTTAAATAGATGGCGTGGATGAGAAGATTTATGCATGTGGAAGAAGCAAAAAGTATGCAAGGATCGTAGCAAGTGGCGGTCTATAGTTCCTGCCTACCCCTGTAGGAGAAAGGCGTGAGTGTATTTATGCAGGTATGTATTTTTTGCGAATTGTATTCAGACTCTAGACTAAGAATTAAAAAAGAGAGATATTTTATAATACTTACATCTTTTAACTATATTTTAAATTTAAACTACCCTTGTTATAAGCCATCTGATATATTTTTAAATCACATTCTTTTTATAAATGTCGCCATCTAGTTGAAGTATTGTGAACTAAGAATAAAATTTGAGTCATAGTAGATAAATGCTTAACTCCATCTCATACAACGTTTTACGATCAATGTTGAGTTTCTAATACATAACGCTAGATGTCGCTGGAAAGACATCGATAAGAAGTTCAGTCTGTAACATACATGCCGCCATTATAGGATTATGTTTATTTAAATTAATAAAATTTAGTTATACTTACACTACCTAGCGGCGATTGATGATGAATTCGAATCAATAGTAATAGGAACCGACATGACAAGTAGGCATGGAAATTATTGCAACTTTTCATTAATTTTCATTTGATGAAATTATGTTTAGGAACTTTTCACAGCAAGTTCTTTTAACACAAGTCTATGTGATATGCATTTGTGAGAGAAACCTGGCACCCATAACACAAGTTAAATCTTATCATGGGTGCCAGAGTTTATCCAAACATTGTAGATTTTCTTTCTAACTACCAACAGTTTTTTCTGTATGTTTCTCATGTGTCCAAAATTTTGCAGCCTGCTACGTTTCGTCCGCAAAACACTTGCTTGTTTGCTACTTACAATGAAATCGTGAACAAAATGCGATTTCATTGAAATGCGATTTTGAGCAGGTTGTGTGAATAAAATTTGCAGGTGTGACGTATGAATAAATATTTAATGTGATTTTTCACATGCTATCTGCGAAATGTTCCACGCATAAAAGTCCGGAGATCTTAAGGACCGAATTTCTCTTACAAACGTAATACTGAAATAAATCTTAATTCAAACACAATTTAATCAAATTCTGTTATTATTCGGATTCCGATACCGTTAGTCTAGATTCCTACGTAACCATTTCATCCAAAATACTTCACTGAAAACAAATGTAAGCGAATGCAATTTTTGTTAACTTTACCAAGTTTGGAGCGATTTTTCGGTCTTTTATTTCCAGTGAAGTAGTAGTAGACGAAATAGAATCGTAGAAACCTAGATTATCGGTAACCAAATCCGAATAATAACATAATTTGATAGAATATTCTCTGGATTACGATTGATTTCGGTATTACGTTTTTGTGGGCAATTCAAGCTCCGCCGGACGCTTAATGACAAGCGTCCTTATACAGCACTACATTTACCTCGTTGGTCTAGTTGTTTCAAGCGTGACTGCTTAATGCGAGATATATGTTCGATTCCTAGTGGATTAGGTTTTTCTATGATTTAAATACTCTTTAGCAGCTTGGAGGTTTGATATGTGTCCGGTTAATGGCAATAGACTCGTCCCCTACTACATGGGATCTCAAAGCTGCAAACTTCGGTTTTACATTAGTATACATGTATGTCTAACTCTATGGGAGATACTGTTGTAATGGTATGATGAGTTAAGTACCTTAATAAAACGGTGTGAGTGAGTTCTTATTTCTCGATACTTTTTTCTTGTACTTACTGGGTCACCTGGATAGTTCTCAGCTATAGATGAACTCGGTACGTGGCGTTGTTAACATTATTTCGGATACAAGTTAAACCGCAGGCAATAACTAGTAATGTCATCAAATGGAAAAGAATTTCTAAGAAATATGAAAGCGGCTCATTTGACTATTAACGGATTTCTCCAATAAAAATGCGGAAAGCACGCGACTGCGGGCTATTATAGGAACTGGTAAATTATGAGCGAGTTAATTATTGACTAGTAGCTCCATCAGCAAGTGGACTTGCTAGTGATCTAGTTATGTAAAGGGTGCTAACAGAATTATTACAGATGAGTGAACATTTATTATTTAATTCGTCACGCTCATAGAGGCTTTTTATTGCTGGCAGGGCCATTGGGGTATAAACAAAACCATATCTAGTTAGGTACTAGATATGGTTTGTTTGTATCTAGGAAAATAAGTCCTTAAAGTTCTGTAATTTGATTGTTTTAATTGTCGTATTTTATAGCAAGGACATGGAACTTATATTATACTAGCTTCTGCCCGCGACTTTGTCTCCGTAGACTTCAGGATTGGGTCCGACCTGTATAAAAAGTAGCCTATGTGTTATTCCAGACTATAATCTATCTGTGTGCCACATTTCATCCAGATCCGTTCAGTCGTTCTATCGTGAAAGAGTAACAAACATCCATACATCCATACATACTCACAAACTTTCACATTTATAATATTAGTAAGGATAATGTTCATATTAGGTACTTTTACAATATGATACTCAAATTAAATGAGCTAAATAAGGAAAGTAGGTTCCTTTATCTCTATAATGCTTCTAGTTCAGATTATATAGTCTAAAATTGTGGTAAACTTAAAATGGATATTGAATTCGAAGTCAGTAAATGCATTACACACTTTTTGTTTGTTCATTAATCCTTCACCTTCACGGTCCGCTTCAATGAGTGTTCATTGTATTGTTACAGCATTGAGGTTTAACAACAAATCAAAACACATAATGTTATAAAAAATATAATTTATTATTAAAACAAAAAATATTACAAATGATCATTTGTAAGTTTTTACAATAACGCGCGTCGGGGACTATCACGTACGAAAGTCATTCCATACGTTATATTATTTATTTTATACTTATTACACTATTTACTAAAATTACATTAAGGTACTGATTAGACACAGCGTATTATGTACACGGGCGGAGACCACCACTGTCCGTTCATAAACACTAGATATAAACATACACACTTTCGCACTCGATTATACTATTCGACCAATCGGTGACTTGTACATTGCATATGGCCTTACCTGAGAGACTGTTGCTGACTGGTCGATAGTGATTAATTAGCTCTACTAAGTTAGCTTTAGGGACTAAAACTGGATGCCGTGCCCTCTGAGGAAGGCGTCGATCTGTCCGGAGGACGCGGACTCGCCGCGAGGCGCCACGTAGTAGAATTGTGCAGGTGATCCTTCCTGTGCCTGAGATGATACCTGTAGTCTTTGAGCCTGCGCTCTCGCAGCCGCTCTATCCCTTTGCAATTGACTTTGCTGTAGTTGTTGCTGCTGAGCGAACAGTTGCTGTGAGTTCTGGAATTGGTTCTCAGCCTGCTGCCTCTGGTACACTTGTTGAGGATTCTGCAGTTGGTGCCTATACAGAGGACCGCTGGGAGCTGCAGAAGAAGGCACGGATGGAATCTGAGGAGAAGGCACGAATGGTCTGGGCTGTAGTTGAGGAGAGGCGACGTAAGGTTGCAGTCGCTGGTTCAAGTTGAGCTCTCCCTTAGTCTGAGGAAGGGATTGATACAGCTGGGTGTTGTATGAGCCACTTGACGGATCGAAGACTAGTTCGGTAGAATATAGAGGGTTTCCGCTAGGAGCCGGCGCAGCCGACGTGGCCTTCGTAGGGCTGGCGCCAGAAGATGTGGTTGGCTGCAGTTGTTGGTTATCGCGGTGGAACTTGGCGAACTCAGCAGCAAAATCAATCTGGCTTGGCCTGGACGGGCTAGCGGTGGTGATGACAGCCGGAGCGGGAGTAGGTGAGTAGTTTGGCTGAGGGCTGTACTGAATCTGAGGCTGGGGCTTAGCAGTCACTTGGATAAGCTGTGGCCTGAAAGTAGTCGCTGGGGGCAGAGTTCTGGGCGTTTGAACTTGTACAGGACGAGGAGTGATAGCGATGGGCTGCGCCTGGTATGCGGGTCTCCTCGCTGGCTGAGGACGTTGAACAACTCTCTGTCTGATATGCTGAAGAGGTTCTTCTTCAACTTCATCTTCATCGGCATCGCGGAAGTCGTTTTGGAAGTAGGTCGTGGGTGGTCGTGCTGTCGTGGGGCGAGGAGCCGGTCGTCTAGGGTAGTTGGGTTCGGGGTCGTCTCTTTCCGCGGAGTCAGGAGCGGCGGGTTCCTCTTCTTCCTCGTTAGGCTTGTTGGGATCGCAGGGGTTCCCGGAGACGTAGGTGAACTCTCGCTTGTTGCCATCAGGGTCTACGTAGCCGTACTTGCCGCGGACCACGCAGTCTGTGCCTCGAGTCTCCTCTTTGAAGGAGCCATCAGCAGCTTCGTAGCCAAAAGTGAAACTACCATCGTCGTTGACCTAAAAGCAGAATAGTTACATAGTCATATATTTTCGTGAAATAAAAATTCGATCGAGGGCAGGACTCGAACCTTCTGATAAATGCGTAATACATATTTTTTTAAATAGGTATGTAGGAGAATCTACAGTGTACGCTATTGAATACATAGTACTGTATATCAGGCCTGTTCAAAGACAGTAATGTGTCTTCAATAGATGTTGCTGACGTCACCTCAAGACAGATAAATCCAACAAAAAAAGGGTCACACCTGTTGTAAATTTACATAAGATGGATTTGCTGCTGCTGCTACTGTCAGCTTCACGAGGCTACGCTAGAGGTCCTGAATCGATTCCTAGGTCGAGCAAAGTGTTATTAGGTTTTTCTATATAATTCTCATTAACAGCTCGGAATTTGTGCCCGGTTATGATTATGAGATCTAAACGTTCTGGCGAACAATGGGTGTACATTACACACGAGTACACCTCTGCCTAACCCTTCGGGGCGTACAGGAGTGATGGTACCTATGTTATGTTAAGTACCTTGTTGTAATTCCTGATGGTCTGCACGGGCGGTTGCTTGGGCCCCTCCTGGATCTGCTGCTGTGACTTCAGCCTGGCGGGCTGACGCTGCAGGGCTCTGGGCTCATACTCCTCGTCCAACCTGTCCGAGGCACGGTACAGTCCATCGTACGAATCTGCCCCCACCAGCACCACCTGGAACGTGTTAATGAAATCGTTAGTTATTTCAGCGGATGGAGGAATAATTAAGTTTTACAAAATGTTTAACATATAGTTAAACATTCTGCGCGACTGATAGGTCGGACCAAAGGTCTCCCCATAGCGTTTCACACCTTCTATTTGTAACTTTTTTCGGACACTCAATAATAAAAGCACTCAAATCATCTCACCAGCGTTTTCTCGGCCTCAAAACCTATGCAGTATGTACGATATACAATGCCCCGGCAAGCGTAACAGTTTACGCTTTGAAAATCCCGTATTCCGTCGCAACAGGAGTGATTTTTGAGTGCAACTGTATAGCTTGAAGTGTTGTCATGAACAAAAGACTAAAAAACGACTTTGATCTAAGATTGGAAATGACTGTGTTACAGACAGCTTGATAGCTGTAATTGCTGTAGCTATTCCATGGATGGGAGACAATCTTAGCAAATCGAGATACCTAATCGAAAACCTTTTTTTTTAAAGTCAGTTAAAAAATGGACCTACCTGGTCATCACTGGCGCGGTCCTGAGCTTGAGGCTCGTAGTCATACTCGTCAACGATGGGCTGCTGCAGCCGCGGCCTGGGACGAGCTCCCGCCGCCAAACCCACGCACAGAACCAGACACACCATCTGGAAGAAAGAAATAGTCGTTGTTAAATTACAATTGTCGACACGTTTGGCGTAGTGGCTGAGCAATCGGCTTCTGCGCCACGTGTTGTGGGTTCGATATCCACACAGGGCAAATATTTGTATGACCTACAGGTACCTAGTTGGTCCAGGTCTGGGCGTTTGTGTATGTGAGAATTTGTGTTTGTAAACCCGCCCACCATATAGCAGAAACGCCTAGGGCTCCATAGGAGAAAATCCTAGTGTGGAGTAGTTTAAAAAAAAAATCCCCTAGTCTAGCAGTTTATGTCGGCAAACGAGCGGACGAGTCACCTGATAGTAATTAGTGATTGTCGACCATGGACACGTGAATCACTAGAGAAGTTGCTGATGTGTTGCCGAGTTCACTTCCGGGAACTTCATTAGACCTACACGAATGTCCTGCTGATCTGGTATGGCCGTGCGACAGGTCGTTGAGCTCCCTAAATTATGGTTGAGCTACACGATGACTGATGCATGCGTGCCGTCAGTTGGGACTGGTCTACTCAAAGCTGCTATGGTTCTTTCCTCAAAAGGCCATTTCAGACATTACCCTACATCGTACCACTCACTTATAAGTGTTCTTTCATGTCTGGACTTTAAAAGAGACCATGATTCTCTGAGTTTGTTTCGGTGTTTCTTCTCAGAGGTCGTCAGTTAGGAAATGCCGAAGCCATCTAGCTAAAAAAAAAAAACCCAAACCATGACATGTAAAAGTATCTCTAAAGATCTACTTGCAGAATAAATAATTTCATTTCATTTCATTTCATTTCATTTCAGTATTAAGAGCGCCTACGGACTGCAGACTGCCAGAGCCGCAGCATTTTTCTATGAAATTCCAGTACATGAGCCTTAAACATACCGGTGAACTCTGGGTGTCTGAAGTACGAAGGGTTCTTCAGGGATGTTTAAATGAAAATTGATTGCACGTTCGGCGTGGTGGTCTCCTCGCCACTACCGCTGGGCCGCGTGTGGTGGATTCGATTTCCACCAGAGGCAAATATATGTGTGGACAACACAAAACTGCGTAAAATGTTAATTTGTATACATTTTTGTGTTTATTTTATATCTGTCTCCGTCTGTCCTCGGTAAAGGATATAAGCCATTTTTTTATAAAGGTTACTAATAATGTGGGTCACACATTACTAGTATTCTTGTTAACCCCTCGTGCTAAGCTAAATGCTTGTGTTACGAGTGGGTTCACGTCGTCGCCTCCCTTTTCTCACTTTCTATATCGGTTTGGTATTTGTGACTGTTATTTGTATGGTTGTTAAGGAACCCTAGTGACTTTACTACGTAACCAATTCGATTCCTAAAATAGTAGTAGTTGCAAGCGCTGCTGATGAGCAAAAGGTCCTGGATAAGCTGGGCCGAACAGTTTTAATGGATTTTTTATAAATTCTTAGGAGCATATTTTTTTCTTTCTTTTTATTTTCTTTTTTTTTTATAAAATGGTAATGTTTTTATAAACTAGCAATGTGAGTCGCACATTACTACTATTCTTGATAACCCCTCGTGCTAAGCTAAATGCTTGTGTTACGAGTGGGTTCACGTCAGTAGTGCAATGGGTGGGGTTCGAACCGGCTACCACATGATCGCGAGTCCTACGCACTAGCCATTAGGCTACCGCCGCTTCAAATTAAATTTATTGAAATTGGATTTGTCCCCGGTTAGTAGTAATAAGCTCGCCCCCTATTACAGAAGACCTAACCTTTCTGGGAATACCTGGTTATTTTGATTAATAAATCAATTAATCACTCTTGTCCACATAACCAAAAATATCAATGACATTTACGAAATTCGAGGCAAGGTCCTTACAATCCACCTCGCATGTTGCTAAACTAACTGAACTAATGTTCTTTAGACTGTACCGACATGTGACTAATTGTTTGATGTTGTGCTCAAATTAATTAAGCTTGAGCAACTTTAATGTAGGTAACATTCAATGAACTGTGTCTACATAGTTACAGAGTCTAATATAATTATCAAACATATTATCTGGAACCGTGGAACTAGTTTTTGACAATTCAAAAGTGCATGTAATAATGATGTTATTGAAATAAAAAAATAAAATTATAGTTCTCAATGCAAACTCATGTTCATGTATGAATAATTTTTATATAAAAATTACGAACAATAGTGACATAAAAGATTAAGTTCATAACATAAATATACCATCACGCCTGTATTCCCCGAAGAGTTAGGCAGAAGTGTACTTAATGTACACCCACAGTTCGCCGGTATAATTGTTTAGGTACCATGTTATAGGGGGCGAGTCTATAACCATTAAACGGGCACAAGTACAGACTCCGAGCTGCTAATGAGGATTTCATAGAAAAACCCAATAACACTTTGCTCGACCTGGGAATCGAACCCAGAAACTCTAGTGTAGAAGTCGCACTTGGGACCACTAGACTAATGAGGCATTCAAATTATACAAAGTTTTGTGTTATTTAAATAAGATCTTTTTTCTCCTTAAATAAATAGTTGTGGAGGATTTCACCACAACTCTATCACAAATATCCGACTGTATAATTATTAAAAATATTTTATTACTACTTATACTAAAACAATGTTAAAATTAATACTTCGTGAGGGGACTTTTAAAAATATTTTGGATTTTTCTTTTTGCACAAATTAATTATGGAACTCGCTTCTTTTCCTTGATGTCAACGACGATATTAGAAAATCTTGAATGAGAAGTTAAATAACTTGTTCTCACAACATGATTATCTACAACATGGCGTTATTATAATAACACAGCCCTTCGCTGGTAATGATAATGACCCACACTGTGAGGTCATACTCATCGCGGACGTTGCTCTCTGGTCGGTTATATAATGCACGTTTATCATTGACAAGTTTCTGTGGAAGCGGCAAAGATGTGTTGTGACAATTTAGGACTAGCTTTTCGCCCGCGGTTTCACCCGCTTTGCCCCGTTCTTAAGAACGGGACACCCCTTCCTCATGAATCATACCGATTAATACCTACCATAAGAAAATACGTTCGGTAATTTTGGAGTATATCGCGTTCAGACAGACAGACACGGTGGGGGACTTTGTTTTTATATTATAAAATAATATAAATTCCTCACGCCGCAGAAGACGTCAATAATGGAATGGAAAATCATTATATTTTATTATTATGTTTTGTAACCTATCATGGGTAATATTTTAAAGTTATGTGATAACAAGATCTAAATTTTACCGTTCAACACTTAAACGAACTAACACTTTAACTAAAGAAATACCGATAAAAGCAGGTTACAAAGTAATTCAATATCACATAATAACGTTATACAATTGTTGTAATAGTGGTTAATTACAAAACGCGGTCGCATACCGGGCGGCGCGCACGCACACCGCTAGGGAGACCATGACGCAAGGGAAAGTGATACACCCTGTGCGCTTTTGTTTAGATATTACTCTATTGTGGCTAGACATAAGTGGTTTTGTTTATTTCTTTTAGTTTTTTTATATAATAACGGTTTGTTATAAAGGAGAATATTTTTGTAAAGGTTTAGCATGAGTAAGAAGAAAGGGGAGACCAAAGAAATGATGGATGGATTGTGTAAAGGATGATATGAAATATATAGAAGAAAAATACTAACTGCGGCGACCCCAAGTAGATTAGACCCCAAAATTGGGATAAGGGCAGGAGAATTATGAAAATCATGTCATTTTTTTTCTAGGATATTCTAATGAAAAAAGAGGAGATTATATTAAGCAGTATGCAATTAGCATATTCTTTTTCTGATAAGAAAACTGTGATATAAATAAAGACATAATACAATAATAGTTATATAAATAAAAATCAATCTTAAATATTTTATCCCGTAATAGAATAGTTACTTGTCAACTACCTAATAATTTTGCAGTTACAGCAAAAAATCTATTATTCCGGCACGCGATAGGTGCACGATTTCGTTGTTAATCTATTAAAAAGAGTATTTAGCAACAGCTATAAGCATAACTGCACAGAAGTACCTAAATTATCTAAAAGATTAATGAAATATCTTTTGATGAACTACGTCCTACGTCCTTACTTAATGTTATAAATGCGAAAATAATTTTGTTTCTCTGTTACCTTTTCATGCCTCAACCGCTGAACACACTCCGATAAAATGTGGCAAGGAGAAAATTCAGGCAGTATTCCTAAGGAAGAACATAGGCTATCTTTTGTCTCAAAAAGTCTTTTGGGATGCCAGTGAAATCGCGGTCAACAGCTAGTTAAATCCTACTATTTATATAAACATAAAAAATTGTGAGAATGTATAGATGTTTGTTAGTCAATCACGTCAGAACGGCTAAACGGATCTGGATGAAATTTGGTACAGAGATAAATAATATATTTTTTATCCAGATCGGATCCAATTCTGAAGTCTGAAAGCAGACGAAGTCGCGGGCAGAAGCTAGTATAATCATAAAAATGGCACCAAACTACATAAATTATATACCTAAAGCGCTACAAACTTTAATACATAAATGATTTTACTAGCAAAGTAATTTCATCTCATTTGAAGGCCCCAATCACCTGCCAGTCACCACAGCTCAATTAAGAATCGCCTTAATAGGACAATTTATAAACGTTTCTCACGAATTATCCAAAAATTATTACAATCCAAAAAAGGTTTTAACTAAATGAGCAAACTTAAGACTCGTCCTAATTATCTTGAATACATACTCACACTTGTGGGAATGTAGGTTTCCCATACCTTATTGAGTCATAACTGATTAAATCAGAATTAATTTATAAACTTAATAAAATCATGCTTCATTTAAGACAGCGCAGTGTCATTTCCACACAAACTTAAAAGAATACGTTCATTCTTTAAAGTTTAAACGTATAAAAAGATAAACTTATTTCTATGTTTATAAGGAATGATATTTAAAAAAAAACAATGCCCACACTAGGATTTTCACCTTTATCGTGGGAACACGCCCAGACCCGGAACTTACTATTTTTTTTTATGGGATAGGGGGACAAACGGGCAGACGTATCGCCTGATGGTAAGCGATTACCGCCGACCAGGGACACCCGCAACACCAGAGGAGTCACAAGTGCGTTGTCCCATTTTAAAAGGGGATTGGGCCTCCGGTAACCTCACTCACTCGACGAAACACAACGGAAGCGTTGTTTGACGCCGGTTTTCTGTGAGACCGTATCACTCCGGTCGAGCCGGCCCATTCGTGCCGAAGCATGGCTCTCCCACGTTAGAAGTTACTACCTGTAGGTCAAACAAATATTTACTACTTGTGGGAATCAAACTCACAACACGCTTCGTGTGGGGATCGGACTCACAACACGCTCCGTGTGGGGAACGAACTCACAACACGTGGAACAGAAGCTGATCGCTCAGGCGCTACGCGAAACGTGTCAACATATTAAGTAAGTTATTAGTCTGTCGTCTCCATTCTCAGAAGCCAAATGCCCTGAGATAGGTTCCAACATTTCATCTCATTATTGCACCTATGGACCCAATAATAGATTCGATTGGTACAACTATTTATCTAAAGACATGCACCCACTCCAGCGAAAGTTCCGTGGCTAAAGTGAAACAGAAGGTAATTTTAAAATAAAGTTCTTTCTAAATTTCTAGGCTCAATGGCCTTTACATAGGCTATTATCGTGAAAGTTTCATTGTGTTATTACGACATCCACATCCGTTGTGTTTTTATGCTCACTATTCAAGATGTCGCTTTAATAGGCAAATAATGGCGTGAGAAGAAAAAACTGAATGTCTCATGTTGTATAATTTTTCGCTTTATTTAATCCTATTTTTTTTTACTGGACTGCGTAAATATTGAATGATAATGATAACTGCTTCATTAGCCTAGTGGTCCTGAGCGCGACTGCTACGCTAGAGGTCTTGGGTCGAGCAAAACGCAATAGCAGCTCGGAGTTTGGGATGTGCCCGGTTAAACGCAATAGGCTCGCCCTCTATTACATGGAACCTAACCATACCGGCGAACTGTGGGTGTATACACCTTAAATATATGAATACAGGCGTGATGGTATGATAATGATAACCAAAACGCTAACGTGGTGAGGTTTGATCTAAATGTGCTTAAAAATAATTAACTAATATAACGTGATTTTAAATCGTTTTACAAGTTCATTAATGTTAATATTTCGTAAAGTTTTAGTTAATGATAAACATTTTAATTAATCGAATTCTAATCGTTGCATTATGTAAGTGTTAAAAATAAATCACATATCAAACTAGTTATGTTGCAATTAACATATGTAGTAGTTGTATCTGTAGTAAAGATAGCTGTCCACTTGAGCTAAAAACCAACCTAATTGGGTTACATTATATCGGAAAAATTCTTCTACTAAAAACGTTAAAAGAATTCTTGTATTTCAAAATATTCCGATATAATCCGAAAAAAATATTAATTCCGATCTTGTTACAGTTTCGTAAATGTCAAAATTGTAAACTGATAATCGAAAAACAACATAAAGCGCGAACATATTAGATTGAAAATTGGAGACTTCAAAAAAGAGGAGGTTCTTAATTTGACAGTATGGTTTCTGTTTATGTTACACTGGTAATATCTTCACCGATCGTGAACTATTGCAATAAGCTAGGTGTCCGGCGAAGCTTTAATTGCCCACAAATACGTAATACCATAATAAATAGTAATCAAAACACAAATTTATCAAATTGTGTCATTATTCTGTTTTGGATAACGTTAATCTAGGTTCCTACTATACCAATACTTCGTCTACTACTACTTCACTGGAAATAAACGGCCGCAAATTCGTTTCAAACTTAGTAAAGTTATCAAGAATTAAATTAGCTCATCGGCAGCACAGTGAAGTATTTTGGACGAAATGGTAGAGTAGGAACCTAGACTAAAGGTATCTGAATCCGAATAATAACACAGTTTGATTAAATTGTATTTCAATTACGATTACTTATGGTATAACGTTTGTATGAAATATCGGTCCACCGGACTCTTAAGTACCTACTAAAGATAACGCTTGCAGTTGGTAAGTTAATTATTGTACGTATGACATGACTCACACATATAACTAACTACTAAAAACGTTACGCCATAGTGTATAGAGACCTTAAAAACCGCAGTTGCAAGGATAACGAGTGAAACTGGTTGGAACTACGATTAATTGGAGCATTAATTTATTTAACGCCCCGACTTAACGACTTTGTCCAAGGTTTGATTTTCCGGTCATGAAAATACGAACCACGTGATGGTAAGTAGTCATCGCCGCTCATGGACACCTGCAATACCAGAGAAGTTGCCGAGCTTTAGGAGCCCCTATGGACTACAGAGTACCGGAGCCGTAGCAACCGAGACACTTGGCTCTAGTGTCTCGGTTGCTACAAAAGTCGTAACACACTACAAAGTGCTTTACCAACCAGTCGTCACCAACCAGTTAGACCCCAAGTAGATCTCGCCACTGAACTAGTCTGATATTTCCTCCGATCTTACTGGCAGTGAGGAATTGCACATAACATATCATTACGCCTGTATTCCCCGAAGGGTTAGGCAGAGGCGTACTTAATGTACACCCACAGTTCGCCAGTATGTTTAAGTCCCATGTTATGGGGGACGAGCCTATAGCCATTAACCGGCCACAAATCCAGACTCCGAGCTGCTACTCAGAATTTCATAGAAAAACCCAATAACACAGCTCGACCTGGGGATCGAACCCAGGACCTCTAGTGTAGCAGTCGCGCTTGGGACCACTAGACTAATGAGGAATTGTGTTCTAACCTTTTTGTCGTAAACTTATATCGTTGGTACTGTATCCCTATCTGACCCCTATTACCTCCTTAAGTGGACTCCAATAGGCTAAGTTACGCAATATCGGCCATTAGGCCATGGCGAGTACTCACGTCCACGCTTAAATTGCGTCCACCCCCAGGGGACAATATATCGACACCATGTTTAGAAAACAGCTCCACATTCAAGTGTCGTGTACCACGTTACCCAACTTAGCGAAAGTGTGTTACGCTTCGGCAATATTAAATAGATCTATGTGAATAAACACGATTCGTTGTAAGAAAATATATGAATGAGTGTAGCTAGTAGGTACGAGTATTAAATGTAAGCGATCATTAATCACTACAGTTTTGAGTAATTTGTAATTATTAGGTTAGAAGTAAAAATGTGAAATTATAAATCCATGTACTTATTTTATATTGATCCCTACCTCTGAATCTGTACCTATAATTTACATAACATAACCCATTATACTGTACACGGGTCTCCTCTCAGAAAGAGAAGGATTAGACTTCACACGCCATCGAGAAAATCTCTGAGGCATTTAGGTTTCAGCGCGTGATAATTAACTATTAATACGCACATAACTTCGAAAAGTCAGAGGTGCGTGCCTTGGGTTCGAACTCGAGACATTTGACTTGGCAGTCCAACGGTCATAACACTAGGCTATCACTGCTATGATTTAAATTAGGTATATTATATCTACATAAACTCGCATTGATCTCGTGTTTTCCAATCTCATTGGGAAATACCCAAAAGCCTTTCTTATAGAACACCTATACCGTATATTCCAAAATTTCAAGCTTCTACGTCTTATGGTTCCTGAGATATCGTGTTTAATCCGTAAGTGCTTTTTAAAGTTTTTAGTTTTAGTGTTACTTACATAGATAGATAAATAACGAATTCAGATACGTCTTCTTCATTACGCATTAAGGGCATGTAATCGATACGACACGACGTGTTAACGTTAGAAAGGAATACAAGTGTCGTCCTTAACGAGAGTTGCTCAATATTTTGTTAACAGAGCCTTATTTGCTGCCAGAACTAATGTATCTACCAGGTGCAGTATAATAGGGATGGGCTAACTCATTCCCTCAATGATTCCCGATTTTATTTGGCAGAGGAAGGAATGCGATCGCGAGTTCCATACTTTTTAACAGTTATTCAGAAGTGCTAAGCATATTTTTTAATCGGTAGGATTCCAATATGCCTCAGCGCTGAAAATTAGGATTGAAAAATGTTACAATGATACCCTAAAAATATTATTAACAACCGCCTGGCTTGACTGTGTGTGCGTGAATCTTGCGTGAGCGTGGAGTGGTGTCGCGGCAAATTTCATATCAACGACAAAATAATGTATTATAAACCAAAATTGAGTCTGTGGTTTCTGCTAACTTCTGTGGGAAAAAGGTGTGAGTGTATATATATGTATGTACGAGTCCGGTTACTTTAAATAAATAATTATTGTTATTAAAACTACGGAAGGAAACCTGCATGCTTAAGAGAAGAATTTCTGTCCATCAAAACAAAAATTTAAGTTACCAGTTTCCATATAAAAATGTTCTATACGAAGCTACACAAGGTCTTTCTAAGAGTTTATCAGTAAAAGTCCTCGGAGACTGTCAGAATGTCCACAAAGCGAATGGAGTGAATTGTCTATAGGTATATTAAGTAAACAAGAATACATCTAAAAACAGTGTGACTAATAACTTGATTATTTATACATAATAATACGGATTTGCATTGATTTCTTTGTGAAGTAGTGGCCTCGAAAGGAACAGGTTTTGAGGAAATAAATGCATTTTTATAATGAGTATACAGTGTAAACAAGTTTTTAAATAGCATTGTCGGTAATACATATATCACTGAAGTGGAAATATTTATCACCACATATTATATTATACTAAACGATAATAATAAAAGATATGAATAAACTTACTAAAGTTTAATCTTTATGTTAATGTATTACATAGATTAAGTAGGTAAATATGGACTAATAACAATACGATGATGTATGCTAGTTTCATTTCCACAGTTTATTATTGATTAGTCATGACTGCTACGCTAGAGATCCTAGGTTCAATTCCCAGATCGAGGAAAGTGTTATTGGGTTTTTCTATGAAATTCTCAGTAACAACTCGGAATGTGGGATATGTGCCTGCTTAATAGCAATAGGCTCGCCCCTATTACATGGGACCTAATCATACCAGCGAACTGTAGGTGTACAATAATACTCCACTGCCTAACCTTTCGGGGAATGGGAATTTTAGTTACACTGGAAGCTGAACACAAGTTTAAGAAAGGCTATTAGAATAATGCTTACTAGATTTCGAAAACTTTTTTTTTAAGAAAAAGCCATAGAAATAGTTCCACAACCTTCCGCCTACATTACAAAGCACCAAAAAGGGCTATCACTTAATAAGATCGGTCTGACACAAGCCCGCTCCAATTTCGTCACGTCACTAGACTGGCGAACTTCGTGACCAACAGTTACTTAACATATAATTATGTTTGTACCCGACAAAAGTCACCGGATTGTCCTGCCTCGAGTCAATGCATCTTATCTTTTATCTTCGGTCCGATGCTTTGGCTTCTTGAATGGAATCCGTAGGAGTCCAATTTCATAACGATTTAAAAATATTTTAGTCTATGTACGAGTAAGGCTCTTGTTGTAATCAAGATTTGAAAATACTTTCAATGTATTTAGTTTACTCTAAAATATAAAATTACATTTCAAAATGTTGTTGGTACCTGTATTATTGGTTTATTTGAAATAAAAGATTTGCTGGTTTCTGACACTTACGCGAATATTAGACATTGAAATAAAACTACTTTTTACGGATTTTATCGCGTTGTATTGATTGTAGATTTGATAAACCACAAGTCCTCGCAAAAGAAAACCGATTCCTTCCCAGGATGATCCGTGAGGCTATTAAAATTAAAAAACATCCAAATTTCAATAGAGAAGATGGCTGGGTCTTACCACCTGCTTGGAACCCCATTATAGATTCCATAAAATCAAAATCCAAGCCCAAAACTGCAAGACCGAAGGATACGGTGAGCTCGTTCTGCGTGAATCGGGTCGCCAATAATTAACAAAAATGTAAGGTAGCTGTTAGTAATTTTAACATTAAGACGTCCAACACCTCAGTCTACCTGTGACCATAGATGCCGTAAAGGATCCGAAACGTCGGGAATCAAATAATATCAATACAACGCGATAAAATCCATAAAAGATTTGATTTTGACTTTGTTAAAAATAGATACCTACTCGTATGTAATGAGATTTTCTTGGTTAAATGTTGTTTCGTTTTATGTTGTTATTACATAACATACCATCACGCCTGTATTCCCCGAAGGGTTAGGCAGAGGCGTACTAATGTACACCCACAGATCGCCGGTATGTTTAGGTCCCATGTAATAGGGGGCGAGTCTATAGCCATGAACCGGGCACAAATCCAGACTCCGAGCTGCTACTGAGAATTTCATAGAAAAACCCAATAACACTGCTCGACCTGAGGATCGAACCCAGGACCTCTCGTGTAACAGTCGCACTTGGGACCACTAGACTAATGAGGCAGTCATTAGTCTATGTTGTTATTATTATTGTTATTTCCTCATTTATTTATTTCCCAGATTTTTTTATATAAAGTATTAAAAAAATTAGAAGTCCACTGCAATCGGGAACACGGTGCAAGCTACCGACTTACGGTTAGGACTCCAGAGAGAGGAACCACCTCTCAAAGCGTGTCGGGTTCAGGAGTATCGCTTCCTGTATCAAGCCATTGATCCAGCCATCTAACGAGAGCCTAAAACCTAGAGGCTGCCTTATTATTAGGCAAAGACGAAGGCAAAATAGTTACGTACCATTTTCTCTTTTGTTTGTGAACCGTTTTATTTTGTACTTAGCTTTTGACGAGGTTTAGACTTATCAATTGACGACACGATTGGCGTAGCGGTTGAGCGATCGGCTTCTGCGCCACGTGTTGTGGGTTCGATCCCCACACGGAGCAAATATTTGTATCATCTACAGGTAGTTGTTCCGGGTCTGGGCGTTTGTGTATGTGAGAATTTGTGTTTGTAAACGCACCCACGATACAGGAGAAAATCCTAGTGTGGGGCAACGTTTAAAAAAAAAAAAAATGCGCACACGAAGCTGCGGACAGGAATCAGTTTAAATAACTCGATAAAACATATTTTTATTAAATCAAATACCTACTATTAGCAATTTGAACTATAAATACAATATTTCAATGTTTAGATACGCTTATGTTAACCAGAGCATGTAGGTTTAACATCTCTATTACATGTTCATAATGTTCTAATATAGTCTTAATTGGTAAGTGACGACACGTTTGGTGTAGCGGCTGAGCGATCGGCTTCTGCGTCACGTGTTGTGTGTTCGATCCCCACACGGAGCAAATATTTGTATGATCTACAGGTAGTTGTTCCGGGTCTGGGCGTTTGTGTATGTGAACGCATCCACGATACAGGAGAAAATCCTAGAGCGGGGCAACATTTATTTAAAAAAAAAAAAAAAAGTAAAAGAAATGTACACACTCTTTGAACAACCAGTGACCATGTAGAATTTCGTTTAGTTTTCAATTATAATATATATATAGGTAACTAGTGAACTTAGCAGAAGGTCCAGAGGATCAAAAATAAAGGAGAATTCTCTTCGTATGCAGCAGAGTTCTATAGTTCCTGATTCTTTTTAGATATAGAAAAGAATATGAGCAATAGAAGCCAAAGCAGTTAATCTTAAAAATGATCATTTGTCTGTCTGTTTGTATGCGCATAGTACACGAAATTGGATGCAGTTTTCACAGTTGTACTGCAAGGAGTCTAACTTAAAATCTGGTGCATGTTTCGCCTTGATACACCGCCTAGAAGTCAAATTATAGTAAGTAAATCCTTTTGGTATGCGAGTAAAACCGCAGGCAAACAATATAGCGTAGTAAAAGCGGCGATAAACTAATGCTAGGGCGTCGGACTTGCAATCATGTGGTTGCCGGTTTGAAACCCACCCATTGCACTACCGACGTAAACCCACTCGTAACACAAGCATTTAGCTTAGCACGAGGGATTAACAAGAATACTAGTAATGTGTGACCCACATTGCTAGTAAGCTTTTTTTTAAATAAAGTGTTAAGAAAACCCTGTCCGACCCGTGAAGGTATTGTTAGGTATCGAGATACAGTTCTTTTTTTATGGGATAGGGGGCAAACGAGCAGATCGATCGCCTGATGGTAAGCGATTACCGCCGCCCATGGACACCCGCTACACTAGAGGAGTCACAAATTTTCAATTTGTAAGAAAATAAATTGCAGCTAATAAATAACTGTCTTTAAAAATACACACAACACTTTTACATAAATTTATAACATAGAAATAATGACATTGACACTAACTATTGGTTAACCGGATTCCGGAAGAGAATTGTTCCGACAAAATTTGACATTGTTCAGCAGTCTGAATCATGAGCATAAAATTAACTTTCATAAATACCAATTTCTCAATATCCCACTGCGAAATATGAAATTCAGCCTATATTAAGAAAATAAACTTGTAATACTGTCGGTACCTGTACGTTTAATGAGCCGTGAAGTTACACTTAGCATTAATAAAGACTTGATTACATCATGACATTACATTACATGTTACATTATGAGTTTTTATTAATTTGCTCCAGTTGTAAGAGTTGCTTGTAGTTTCTACGGGTGACGTACAATCAACAAAAGAGTTTGGTTTACAGGCACCGAGCGACATCTATATCTTAACATAGATTACGTTATAAAAAGTAACAGGCCTATTGAAGAATATAATTAAATATATGAAAAAATAATTTAAATCGACTTATGAAGTTGTAATAAATAAGAGTTTAAAGGTATTGGTGGGGATGAAGAGGGGATGCATTATCCGTTTCTCACAATACATGTGTTCATATAGAATTTGTATGATGGCGAATGTACGATTTGACGTCACTATATATCATAAAATTACAATCTTCATCATAAAATTAATTCTCTAATAAAGAGGTTTACGTGGGAGAGCCATGCTTCGGCACGAATGGGCCGACTCGACCGGAGTGATACCATTCCCTTTTAACAGGCCGGCAACGTACTTGTGACTCCTCTGGTGTTGCGGATGTCCATGGGCGGCGGTAATCGCTTACCATCAGGCGATCCGTCTGCTCGTTTGCCCCCGTATCCCATAAAAAAAGACAGACTATTCTACAATATGATTAAATTGTATCATAGCTATATATATCTACATATAAGGATGTCCTCAGGCGCATCATTAACGCAATTAAAGATTCTAATCATTGCAAATATAATCAAATCTAGAATATTCTTCGGTCTAATAACTGTCTGGCCAAGGTTAGACATTAAGGCTAACTAGACTAAAATTTCAACCTAGACTTTGTCAAAACATGTTAATCTAATCATGATTTATAAACTATTTGCATTACTTTTATGTTCATTGTTCGTTAATTGTCAAGGTACATCATTAAGATTACAGAAGTCGATTGGTTTTAATCATTCCGAGGCCAGCAGAGCATCGCAAGCGCAGACCAATAGTCAGGTTTTGCGTTCCATTTCCAATTCGGGCAAAGCGTGATTGTATTTTTCTATTAGGAAATTCTTCGTAATAACCTGGAGTTTAGGTTCACAGGCTAATGGTTCATTTTTAACAGCTACACCTAAAAAAAATAGCTATCTAGGACTTGCTTTAAGATAACATATCATTATCATGCTTATATTTTCTGAACTGCGACGCGTGTTCTGTTAAAACATATAAAAAATGTATTTTATGTAATTAGTGGCAGTGTGGAGTGAATATATAGGTATATTACAACTTAGGTCCCATGTGCGGGGCGAGACTATTGTCAATTGAAAGTCCGAGCTTTTACTGAGAATGTTACCGAAACCCCGAAAGACCTCATTAGGCTTTAAAATAAATTTTAAAATATAAATGCATGGCAATATTCATACAGATTTCAGAATATTGGCGCCACAGTGCAGTGTGCAAGTAATTTGTGCAGTGTGTCGAAAGCCCCGACCTATGTGCAAGACGCATGAAAGCTGCAAACGACATATAAATAGGCGTAATCAAATGACAATTTCTGATACTTTCGACACTGCTCTCAGTAAGGCTGTTGCATGCGTGCGATCATTAAAAAACGTCACAAAGTGTTTTTTTGTTATACGCTAAAGCTAAAGCCGCTACTTACACATAATTCGAATTAATACCCACTATTTAATTATCGCTAATTATTGTAGATGTAATTGTCTGCGGTCAAGCATTTTGTCGTATCTCTTCAAAAGCGATAGTCAGACACGAACGGAGATTTTACGAGAGAAACTAGGAAATAATTCTAAAGATCGGTGAAGATAGCGGGTAATATTCACACAATAAAAAAACATAATCGAAATACTTCTGCTATTTAAATTACTATCCTCATAATCTATCTAACCCCTTACGGGTCTTGTTACTTTTTTGCATACTTAAATTCTACACGTTGTTCACGAAACAAATTGGTCCCTATAAAGTTGTGCCTGTACTCAAAAGCACACAAAACAAAGCAAGGCATTTGTAAAACAAAATGAGAAACGAAACCTACTCATAATGAAAGAGATTGTTTAACCCTTAATTTGCCGGAGGCCGCTGTCAAACAAAACAAAGTATTCTAACCCTTAATTAGTCAGACAATTGGCTAATTGGACTCAGAAATTGTTCCGACTATTGCGGTTCTGACGTTTACACTGACCCTGATTTTACACGATCGAGCTATTAGAGACACGATTTACTTAATCTACCAATTTAAATCTTTGACAGTAGGTGTTCACGATTTTAAAGACATTTAAGCTAAATAGCAGTATTACAATGCAATACAGCATTGATGAGACCATTGGACTGCCAATTCATTGGTTTTGCGATCGAATCCAAGGCGTGCATCTCCGATTTTCTATAATATGTGCTTTTACTTTGATTGAACGACAACATCATGAGGAAACCTGCATGAGTTCGATTTTCTCGATGGTACATACTCGTACATACATATTTTCACGCTTGTCTCCCATTGGGGTAGGCAGAGACTATCGATTTCCACCTGCTACGATACTGGCACACCACTTTCGCTTCATCTATGTTTGTTAATCTCCACTTGATCGTGATCGTCGATTGTCGGTGTTCTTAACCTGACCTCGACGGTCGGTGGTGAAATTTACGAACCCGCATTAGGCCAGCGAGTGGCCTAACCCCTCTCATGCTGAGAGGAAACCTAAAGGATCCTCAATAAAGAAAGCTATTATAAAATACTAACTGCATCATTACCATAGTAGTCCGGAGCGCGACTTCTACGCTAGAGGTCCTGTGTTCGATTCCCAGGTCCAGCAAAGTGTTATTGTTTTTTTCTATGAAATTCTCAGTAGCAGCTCGGAGTTTGGGATTTATGCCCGGTTAATGGCAATAGGATCTCCCCTTATTACATGAAACCTAAGAATACCGGCGAACTGTGGGTGTACAATAGTACGCCTCTGCCTTAGCCTTCGGGGAATACAGGCGTGATGGTATGTAATTACAAAATACCCCTCAACACCTATATAAATAATAAACACGAAAAGTTACAAAACCACAACACTTGTTTTTCTTAAATTTTATAACAATCTAGTTTAACGCACACCAGTTGACCACTAAGCATGTCATGCGCGTGCGCATAATACCCGTAACTCATTCGTTATGTATGACACACCACATAATCACGCGGTGGTCATTATGTGGGTGTTAAGTAGCCTCTTACATACATCTTGCTCTCAAATGTGACAGGTTGGAGATTTAATTAGGTACTAGTATTAATTAATTTAATTTTCATATCCCAAAAAAAGCTATAATTTTTTGATTTGGCGAGTACTCTGAGTGTTTTACAGCCTTGGTAAATAATTTTAATTTTAAACCTTCCCATTTTTTATGTTCCTAGGTAACAATAATTGCCTAAGTTTGTATGATGGGAAACATATTTTTTCTCATGGCCTTCTTTTGTTTTCCACCCTGAAAAAGCAGATTAAATTAATTTAATGAAATGATGATGAAATGAAATGAGCCCTGGAAAATTAATTTAAACAATCTTTTATTCATATGTTTTATGTCCCTTTTCCTTATTGACAGCAATACCTTAATCTCGAATTTTCATTCCATTCATTCATATTTTCACGCCTGTCTCCGACGGGCAAGACAGAGACTAGATTTCCACTTGCTACGATCCTGGCACACCACTTTCGCTTCATCTACGTTCAATTTTTTTTTTCAATGCAATTTTTTTATCACTTTGGGTCGCGGTCCTTTCAACTTGCAGAATTACTGTCACTATGGTACTATTATTTTTTAATTAAAAATGGGCTCGTTCTTGACCTCAATCTTATCACATGTGACCTCCCTCAAGAATCGAACAGACCACCAAAATACAGACCACCGCGGACCAACACATGTATTCTAAACCGCGTCACTATTTAAGCTAGATCACTGTCACTTTCACTGCGCGTCCGGCGCAGGATTCACGCGCATTACGCATGCGCGCCGCGACTTAGAAAGCACACGGTTTCACTGACCGGTGTGATGGACCACATCTTGACATTGAGTAAGGATAAGCATGTTTTGATTAGGCTTATCTTTAACTAATCACCAGATCTAGTAAAATGTAACAGCAAAAATCACTTTATATTACCAAAAATAGTAGGTAAATGATCACCAAAAAATATCCCCATTTTAGCGTGAAATAAGAACCAAAAATTTTACAATTTGTGATCCTATTTAAAACAATCAACACCAAATTATGATTGTCTAATAAAAAAAAATCCAAATAAATTCACCAACCAAGTATTTAAATACGTAGAATTCTGGTCGCAGTTCAGACCTAACCCAAACGTAATATTTGGTGACCATTTGTATCCATTTTGGTGATCAATTTACTAAATTTAGTGGCCATTAAATTTATAACCTTTTGATTATACTGCTTAATCTCTCCAACTGATAACAGCACGTGGTTGGTGTTCAAAGCCGAGGCAGCTTCGATAACAATCAATTACTCATTCAATCTTCGACAAATAGGTAACTAAGTATCGTTTGGAATTTGAGGGAGCCCCATGCTCAGCAGTGGAATAAACAGAAATATAACTTATTGCTGAGTATTAGATTCGACTCCCAGGTCAAGCTATGTTATGGGTATTTTCTATGAAATTCTCAGATTAGATTTATGCCCGCTCAATGGCAATAGGCTCGCCCTCTATTGCATAGAACGTAAAATAAAGGCTAAAAGGATTTATGGAGGTACCTAGGACAACTGCGCGTGCGATCAACGAGGCTTAAGGTATATTTGTTTCTCAACTCAAAATACAATAAATTAAACGGATCAATCAACGTCATATCGACTGAGTACAGCCTCAGGGCAGTCGGTATATTGTTCCAATATTTCACTATTTTTCTTTCAAAACATCACGAGTTCTTTACGACATCGCCTTACAATCGAAGAAATTATTATTAATGAATGAGTGTGTATTTCACAAGCCGGCTATCGTAACTATAATTGTACTAGACGGACCGATTCTCGATAATCGGTAAGAATCGATTGTATCGATATTGTGAAATTGATTTATAATAATTTTATGCTTGTCGACTGTTGTGTTTAACTTGGTATATCCAAGCTGGTCGTGTTTTGTTACCTACCAATTTACTGTCGCACTACCAAAGAATCTAATCAACAACACAAGATTTTTTTTCGTTATATTCACCCAGTTCATCCTAGGACTTCAAAACAGTTTAGATTGTCGATTAAAAACTAACACAAACATATATGACGCTACTATAATCTTGTAACATTAGCATACAATACTAATCTTCTGTACGTTTATTAACTAAAAATGTAACACTGCATGATGAATGGGTTTCCTCGTATGATAAGTAACGATTTATGCCACCTTTAATCGGTAAAAAAACTTGTTTTCCTGCTCCGAGGTTTAAGGAGGATGGTAATCCGGTATTACATGGAAAAGGTATTGAAGATAATTGTCCTAGCCCTTAAAATCAATTCCCTCTTAGAGTGAATTCGCTAGGAGCATCTTGTTTCGTGAGTTTCTTGTTTTTTTTATTAAACCAAAGCAAATACATTTACGCCCCGTCTACGCATGCAACGTGAGAACACGTAGACATAGGACGACAAAACAATAGTAAAAAATGACATTTTCTATCTATTAAAAATATTGTATTTACGATGAGTCGATTAATTCCATGTGTATGATATTTTAGAGGTCTGTTGTAAATATTTGACTGCAACGCAATAAAGCGTACAGAATCCAAGATTCAGGTTATTCAAATAACATTATAAAACACATTCATAACAATTTTCAATTGTTTCCGATCGATTAAAATCGATTGTATCGATAAAAAAATAAATATTTATAACGAAAATCCTTGATCGGTATGTGAGAACCACATGAAGTACGGTTAGCAAAACATAGAATAAGATTGTTACGAAACAAAAGAACATGTTGCAATGTTTACATGCACTTTGAATTGATATATCGATTCTTTTTATCTTTATTCGATACTGGATCGATGTGTGGAAAATTGTAGGCTCTTTTATCACGTAGAATAATTGGCCAACTTTTGTGGTTACTCGGGTCTGGTTATTTCCATAATCACCTTTTTGCAACAGAGAGAAACCCTTTATAGACTAAAAAATAAACAGCGGTATTACGAATATTTTTATGAAACCTACAATAAATCTTGCCCGTTCATTTTTTGAAAGAGTTTAGACTTCCAAGATATAGAAGTTTAGGACATTGGGTACTCCTGCCGCATGTTATAATAGTTTAGAGCTACCCAAAGTATTAATAGGGCCCTTAAAATGTACACGCAGCCAGCGGAAAAACCCAGGCAGAAACGGAAGACCGATCTTGAGTTCCATTAGAAGTAGATATCATAAATAAATAGTATGTAAAGTTTGTATATCAATGTAAATTAAAAGAAATAGCACAATCATGTTTATACCAGCTCATTAATATGACAAAATGGCAACCATCTATCATGAACTCAAGGGTAGCCAACGGCCAAAATGATTGTCTCTGCATCTGTAGCTGGCAACATTAATCAACGTGAACTTTTGATTGGCCAGCGAGGTTACCATGCTATGATCACCTTGTGATTTATAAAATGTTATGTTCCTAGAATCTTAAGTACTTGTTGTTGCGAAATTTTAATAAAGATTTTAATTCGATGGCACGCTACATCTGCCGTATAATGACGTTAGATTGTAGTATTTTTTTTTCTTTATACCACTAAGGCGGCAAACAAGCATACGGTCCGCCTGATGGTAATTGATCCTATATTCATAATCAAACTATTTTATTTGGAGACATCAGTCGCATTCAAACGCATGTGCACAGACTGAAATGTTTATTACCTCTGTTATAAATAAGAATAAAAAATTTGAGATCTCCAAAATTGACAAAAAAACCCAATGGATCCAGTAACGAGTCACTAAGTTCCCAGAAGTTCCTTAAAAAACGTAGGCATCTGTTTGGGAAGAATTTTACAATATTCAATTCTTAACAGAACAGAACGAGTGCGACGACAACGCAAACAAAGTTATAAACAAAAGTATAAATATAGCAGTGTTAACCGATTATATTCACGACACGGAAAACTATGGAACCCTTTTATGGACAGAATTACAAAACTTGAATTAAAAATCTCCCACGTACCTAACTACTCTAGTTAATTTAAAACGCATTATCTACTAATCGACACTGGCAACCTCGACCTTTACCAAATCGATCATTAGAACAATATCGATTCATATAATCTTGCCCATTCTATTTCCCGCCAAAACTTTCACTTGACAACTGACCTTGACAGCTCCCATCGCCATCTTGTAATTAACGTCACTTTTTAGGGTTCTGTGAGAATAAATTGAAAGGAAAACGGATCATACCAAAAATTTATAAAATGACCGTCTCTCAAAGGCTTGGACGTGACATTATTAACAATGTCAAATCGCTTAGATGGCTGTGTGAAAATATTTTTTACTCCGTAGATGAATACATGAAACGTAAAATTAAAAATGTAATGTAGCTATTATTAATAATTAATATATATTTTTACCTATATATACCTATTTGTATGACATCCTTTATAAGTAACCGTAGCAGCTCTGTAAACTACATGTATTATTATTAAATAAAACTATTTATAAATTGCCCCGATATTATGAATAAATAATGGTTAAAATTTAAGATAATTATCTACAACATTTAATTGCTTGGAAGTTGACATCCTTTGCCGCTAAATGATTGACGGACTTGTAATCTTGCGGAAGGTATTTATTGTGAAATATTGTGCGGAACTCTTTGTGAGTGAGTCAAGCTCGCCGAGGTTTTATTAATTGCAGGGGCAGTGTGAACGGCCTGCCCTTGCTAGGGTTAACCGGAGCCTGACATTTAATGTCATGACTTTTCGTGATGTTTTTTTAGATAATTATTAGTAATAACTAGCTGTCGCTGATGTTAAAATTGTAGGGATTCTAATTCACCCTGACGCTACATCTAAAAAAAAAACTGACATAATTATGTTACTAATTCTAGATTGACACTGGCGACAACCAGGCATTAATCTGTCAGGCTTTTTAAAAAAAAAAGGTTACTAGCAATGTGGGTCGCGGATTACTAGTACTCATGTGCTAACCCCTCGTGCTAAGCTAAATGCCTGTGTTACGAGTGCGTTCACGTCGTCGCTAGTGTGGAGTGGGTTCACCTCTCCGCAACCACAACACGGAAAAGAGTTTAATGACCAGTAACACATGACACTCGCGTGAGAACCAGTTCTGAGCGGCGCGGGGTCAAGATCTAGTGAAAGTGGTCACCTGGTGCCTGCTGCGCAGAGCTACACTGATTAATTGTGAGAGATTTGTTGAGCATCTTCACGGCTCGTGATTAATGAGGTGGGTCAGTGATATGTCTGGTGATCTTGTTGGTCATAGACTGACATGTAGTTTCGTAACAGACTTGGGCAAAAGCTTTTTTTTTATAACACTAAGGTAGCAAACAAGCATAGGGCACGCCTGATGGTACGCGGTTACCGTAGCCTATGGACGCTTGCACCTACTACTTGACACTGTAAAAATCTTTTCATACCCTTTTTCAAGAACCACATGCTGTAGTATGCTGTAGCATTCTTCAAAAAGGTCCTTTGGGAAAACCTCAGTGGGTCAGCTATTCCACATCCTGAGTGTGCGTGGGAGGAAATTCCTCTGGGATTGCACAGTATGAGATCAGAATGGTTCTAAGGTATTTGGATGAATTCTGCGGTGATAGAATGTAGCTATTGGAATCATTTCAAACAATTCCTCAGAACACTGGCCATTGTACAAACGGTAGAAAACACACAGAGAGGCAAAGTCTCTCCTCAGACTTTGACAATTTTAACTGCACATTTCTGGACCGAGTCAAAAGTTTTCTTTTTTTTTATAAAAAAAAAATTCTATTAAATTCTCAGTAGCAGCTTGGGAGTACGAATTTGTGCCCGGTTAATGGCAATAGGCTCGCCCCCTATTACATGCAAATGCTACCAAAACGTACCGGCGAACTGTGGGTTGTCATTAATACACCTCTGCCTAACCCTTCGGGGTATACAGGCGTCATGGTATAATATGGTATTCCGCAAAATACCGTGACCGTTAATTAAAAATAATTACATCAGCATATTTTTATTTTATTTTATTTGAATTCATAATGGGTTTCCAGTTTCCTCTTTTTTAATTATAATCTCTTAAAACTTTCACTGTAGGTATTTGTAAGCCTTAATTATAAAAAATTAAACCATATCATTTAAGTATTACATAAACCATTATGTATTACAAAAATTACCATTTGTTTTCAAAAATTGAACAGCGTAAAATTAACGCGTGGGTGCGCGTGCGCAACCGCAAGATCACATTTTAAAAATCGAGCGAAAGTCCAAATGATTTGCGTGTTTTATCTTTGAGTTATGATTTAAAAAAGTAATTTGACAGTAAACTGACGGTTTCTTTTATTGTAACATTTTTTAGTTTAATTTTTTCTTTGTTGAAGAATAGATATTATGAGAACTGCTTTCTACGTTTTTACGTTCCGTGTTTCCTGGACCATCGTATTTAGCATCAAGAAAAAATTGTTTAAAAAAAAGTGTTTTAGGGATTAGCAGTCTAAAGGTACAATTAATAGCATTGAGTTGCAGTAGCTAGCACAATAAAAATCATTAATGATTAATTAATCAATGTAATACAGCCTCATTAACCTGGTCCTGAGCGCGACTGCTACGGTAGAGGTCCTGGGTTCGATTCCCAGGTCGAGCAGTGTTATTAAGTTTTCTATGAAATTCTCAGTAATAGCTCTGAGTTTGGAATTTGTGGCCGGTTAATGGCAAAAGGTTCGCCCCTATTACATGTGACCTAAACATACTGGCGAACTGTGGGTGTACATTAGTACGCCTCTGCCTAACACTCCGGGGATTACAGGCGTGATGGTATGTATGATGTAATCATTGTAGTTAACTGCGTCATTAATCTAGTGGTTTTGAGTTCGATTCCGGGGCCGAGCAATGTTTAATCTACCTCGATCATCACCACTTTAATCACAACATTAAGTCTGTTATCCAAACATCTACAAACATTCGTCACGGACGATTTACACGTCCGTGACGGTTACGTAACGACACGCGTGACGGCTCGTGACGGTACGCTGGCACACGGATGTCTGCCTGTCCGCTTGCCCGCCGTGACTTGGCGGCACGCGACGATTTCGTTGCCTGTTTATAACTGTTACAATTAGATGTTTCATTAAATGTTTATGTGTAAGCTGCGAAACCGTTGAACAGTCTTTTTGTTAATCTACATGGCGAATCTTTTTAACCGACTTCAAAAAAGAGGAGGTACTCAATTCGACTGTATGTTTTTTTTAATGTTTGTTAGGTACGCGATTATTCCGTCAATTATAAATCGATTTTGACGAGTCTTCTTTTGACCGAGACCCTGCTCACAAAATTTAGAACAAAATGACGATAACACGTAATGACCGAGTAAATGATAACGTCGTCTAGGTTTACGTATAATTTCTACTCGATACTCAAAATGTTGAAATAAAAATAACTTTTAAGAAACAGTAAAACCACCTTCAAAAATATAAAAAATAATGTTATGTGCGAAACAGTTTCGGAAGTCGGATCTTTTGATTTCGCCACCGACTTCCGAAACTGTACACATACCTAACATAATGTTTTTATGTTTTGTAAGGCAGTTTTACTTTTTTTTATACTTATTTTATTCATAGTAAGTAGTGCGATATTTATAAATCCTTCATTAAATACAATTTTCTTCAAGTGAACAAACGTAAAATATGACATTCAAATAAGATCTTCGAGGCTCCTAGTTGAGCGTGTCTGTATAGCATTGAAGATAATCTTGAACCTACGTGAACCTAGCTTAGTTATTTAATATAATATCGGTAAATTCGACCTTAATATTTATAAAAATATGTTGCAACAGAAGTAAAATGTCATAAACATAACATACCATCACGCCTGTATTCCCCGAATGGTTAGGCAGAGGTGTACTTAATGTACACCCACAGTTCGCCGGTATGTTTAGGTCCCATGTTATAGGGGGCGAGCCTATCAAATCCAGACTCCGAGCTGCTAATGAGAATTTCATAGAAAAACCCTGGGGACCGAAACCAGGACCCCTAGTGTAGCAATCTCACTTGGGACCACTAGTGGTTCACATTTTACTGCCTCATTAGTCTAGACTAATGAGGCAGTAAAATGTCATATATGTTAATTTATTCAGGATAATCTCTATATTAATTATATTGAACTTATCTTATCGAACCAACTGTACTGCGACTTTTTATTGAAGATTGCCTCACATTAGAATTGCTCTCGCTTGACTCCTGCATTATCTAGGCTCATGGCAGAATAAGATTTGCTTTACCCGGGGTGGGATAGGTAAGGAACATATATTTTCGAACAAAGCACTTCATATAATAATGATCGAATTCACAACAGGTAAGTTCGTTCTAGACTCATGTGTTAGCTTATGACGTAATAATGTTGACGTATTACTCTACTGGCTGTTGGGTGAATATTTGAACATTATATAACAAATCATTCTTGTCATCATAGTAGTTATCTCTTTCATGGTTCAGATTGTTTTTACTCTTGTCTTATTACTGCTATCAAAGCAGGGGAGTAGTTTAAGTTTTATAATTGTAGTTTTGAACATCTGCATTCTTAACTTTGGGATGAAGGTACAGACGTTTAATTTTTTTTAATATACACCCTGTTACAATTGACGGAGCTGTCCTCAGAGGAAAGAGACAGAGCTGTCTTTTAAAAACTGTCTGTATGTGTTTTTACTCAATACTTCAGGTTGCTATTACAACTAGCTTAATTTGGTTTTCGATTTATTTTTCTAGCATCAAAACGAACTCATACATTGCCTTACCACTAACAGTCGTACATGGCTGCACCGGCGCAGGAATGGCATTAGAAAGGATCACGCGAAGGTCGGGCCGTGTCCGCCACGATACCTGCGCGGGCGCATGTGGTTCGTATTGTATGTACTGTCTCACGGTGCCCTTATAGGGTTAATTACAATTGGCTTGTGAATAAAATGAAAAGTAGATTACAAATCGTATTTCAGCTACACTAAAACAATTAGGTTTGACTTAAAAAGTAGATAATTATTTAAATGCTTTAATTACAAAGAAAAACTGAAAAATTTCTTTGAAGTTTTATAATTATTATAAAACTAAAACATAACTGCCTCATTAGTCTAGTGGTCCCAAGCGCGACTGCTACGCTAGAGGTCCTGGGTTCGATCCCCAGGTCGAGCAAAGTGTTATTAGGTTTTTCTATGAAATTCTCAGTAGCAACTCGGAGTCTGGATTTGTGCTCGGTTAACGGCAATCGGCTCGTCCTCTAGTAAATGGACCTAAAAGATACCGGCAAACTTTGGGTCTACATTGGTACACATCTGCCAATTCCTTCGGGGAATACAGGCGTGATAGTTTGTTATTTTAACAAATTCCAAGTTTCTATTAAAATAATCAAACCCAAGACCTCTCATTTAGGAGTCACAATTGCACACACAAAATATGAGGTAGTCTTGGTTTCTTGGTTTCTCACGCTCTTTCTCACTGGTTTCTCACACTTACGTGAATATTAGACATTGAAATAAAAGACGTCCAACAACTTATTGTACCCGTGACCATGGATGCTGTAAAGGATCCGAAACGTCGGGAATCAAATAATATCAATACAACGCGATAAAATCCGTAAAAAGTAGTTTTATTTCAATGAGGTAGTCTTTTATATAAAAAAAAATATCGACTATACATTTTATACACGAACATAATTGTCTATATATACATAATACTATGTTACAAGGTATATATGTATTTGTTACATTCTCAAATCGGCCTACAATTGTGTCGAATAGAATGCTTGTAAAGTTCCTATGCTCGGCAAAGATAAATATGTACTTACAGTTAATAGCTTGGAACTGTTGTTATTGTGATTTATATATATATAGTAGTAAGTTTTGTCCTGGATTCGATACTTACCTGAAAAGATAAAAGAAAAAAGTTAAAAAAATAGTAAAAATCAAAAGATTAAAGAAAAATATTAGTAAAAAGTAAAAATCCAATCGTTTTTAGATTTTAGACAACCCCTAAAAAGCCCGCCCTTCATCGCCTCCTAGTGTTTTTGCTGGGTTGAAGTAGGTATGTTATGTAAGAGATCCTTTCTTAAGTGAATGCTTCATCTAATAGGTTACCTAACTGCCAAATTTTAAATATTTCGCTTATATATTACATACATACCTACAACTACAGAGCCTTTATTCTTGGATGTTGAAAAGTATGATCCTTACCTATATCTACTACTAGCGACCAGCCTGCGGTTTGACCCGCGCTGCTCCGTTCCTAAGAGGCGTCGCGTGATGTTATATAGCCTATAACCTTCCTCGATAAATGGACTATCCAAAACAACAATATTTTTTTAATTCGAACCAGTACTTCCTGATTAATGTCAGGAAGTACTGGTTCGAATTAAAAAAATACGCTCAAACAAACAAACAAATAAACACTTCTAAGTATAGATAGGGCGTGAAAATGCCCTAAGAAAAGATTTAGAAGACAACCGAATTTAGAAAAGCGAGGAGCTGTTCTTGCTCATCGTTTTTCTTAATTCGGTTGTCAAGTGCCATTGACAGTTGGAACTAAAATAAGCACAAAATGAATGCTATGGAATCAAAAATGCAACGCAAAATTACTCCGAAAAAATAATTCAATATGTGTTTTATAATGCAATTCAAACCACAAAAGAAAAGAACTAACAAAACTAAACACATAGTTACCTCCATTTACTAGGAGTGGCGTCATACTTCAACGCATCGGAGTCGAACCCACGATCGTCTGATAAGGAGCCCTTGCTTTTAATAGGCCTATTTCCGCTCATTGACATTACAGATTACTCAATTATACAGTTTAAACATAGGTTAATGTATAAGGTTACAATGCAAGGTCCACGAGGTAAATAAATCAGATATATACACATTTTATGAGAGTATAACATAACATAAAATAACATCACGCCTGTATTCCCCGAAGGGTTAGGCTGAGGTGTAATTACTAATGTACACCCACAGTTCGCTAGTATGTTTAGGTCCCATGTAATTGAGTGTGCGCTTCTTGCCATTAACCGGGCACAAAAGCAGAGAAATTCATAGAAAAATCCAATAATACTGCTCGATCTGCGAATCGAACCCACGACCTCTAGCACAGCAGTTCCCTTCCAGAATATGCGTAAAATCTTTATGGTACCCGTTCTTCGTATTCTTACATTATCCTTCCCTGATAAATTCACAGTAGTAATGGTAATTACTCCGAGAAGAGCAGTATGTAAAAGGTGATGTACGCGACCTTTCGTTACACTCGTTCAGATATAAACTTGAAAACAGGTCTGCGCTATTTACATACATATTTGCACATGGTTACTAACTGTTTATTTGGAAAAGCAGGGTTTTCTAGAGTTTCTGCTATTTAAGTAGCGGCAGTTGATACACGTTTTATTCATTAACTGTGTGAAATAGGTCCTTAGATAAAAATCATATATGAATTCCAAATATTAATAAATGGAAATACATAATGTGGCTTTTTTGAACTCCGATAAGTGTTTTACAATTGCCTGTTTGAGAAGTTCCTGTCCCACTTTTAACGTTAGTATGTAAATTCTTGTGGATAGGTTAACGGTTATGCATATAAACCTACACAATGTTTAAAGTGACGGCACGTTTGGCGTAGCGGCTAAGCGATCGGATTCTAAGTTAGGTGTTGTGGATTCGATCCCCGCACGAAACAAATATTTGTATGATCTACAATAGGTAGTTGTTCCGGGTCTGGGTGTTTGTGTAAGTGATAATTTGTGTTTGTGAAATGCACCCACGTTACAGGAGAAATATCTAGTGTGGGGCATCGTTTTAAAAAAAATCCTCCCTTTGAAGGTAAATTTGTCCATGTCAGAGTATGTCGTATTTAGTGTAACCAAGTTTTTTGAGCGCTTCCACGAATTCTGTGCTATATGAGTTTTTACTAGGTAAACGCAAAGCCATGTTATCGGACATACATTCCAAAAAAAAAACAATAACACTGTTCCTGGGAATCAAACCCAGGACCACTATCGTAGCAGTCGCGCTTAGGAACACTAGACGCGACACTTTCCTTTTGACGAATCGCGTCATAGTAATTTTCCATGTAACATGTAAAAGGGAAATAAAATATAGATTGTAAACACTGTTTACGTCCGAAGAATGCGGAACACCTTGATATTCTTTATTTATGCGGAATGCTGAATATAGGGTCGTATAAACACAGCTTTATAATTTCCTGTAGGCGAGAAAGAGGATTTAAGGGACACAAGGTTACTTGTCACTAATATCATATGAAACTTTGTGGGGCTCGTGGCTAAGAGTGGCTAAAAATCAATCTTTATTGAACCAATTTATTATATTGAGTTCTCGGGCTGACATTGTAATAATGTACCTTTAAAATATCTTTGTTCGCGAAAATAGCTGTGTCATTTTTATTGTTTTCGTGTGTGCATAACTAAATAAATAAATGCTTGGTAGATTTTGACACGAGGCCTTTGTTTGTGAGTTCTATTGCAGCGTATAGAATTTTTATGTCTCATGGAGGGTTTTTTGTGTGTGTGTCGACATTAGTTTGAGGCTTTTATGTTTCTTTTTCTATTTGATAAAACATTATTAAACACATACTTGAAGATATCTTAGAATGGGTCAACGTTTGTCATAGTCAAAGTCAAATCTTTTATTTCAAATAAACCAATATTACAGGTACTTTTGAATTGTCAAAACTAGGTGCACGGATCCAAATAGTGGGTTTTATGGAGAAGAACCGGCAAGAAACTCTTTTAAATAAAAATTATGACATTGTGGTTGTTTACAATTTTGTTAAGTATTATAATGTGAGACTCATGTAGCTTGATAAGCAGGATAATACCTCATATACTTAATTCAATAGTTTGAGTCAAAATATAGTCATGGGAATACTAAAAACTATTATTTATAACATTTTCCTCACAACGGAAATTAAAATAACTTCGCATACTAAGATAACTTGTTATAAAATTCAAAAATTCTTAATATACGCAATGATATTAATAAAAACCCGTGCGAAAATGCATAACCATAAAAATCACACATTAAAACTCGTTGGGAAATCCCCGAAACACTGTTGACATTATTTTGAGAAATTCATACTTGTGCCATTGTTGTAAATGGAAGTAGTAAACGTTAATTAACAAACTTAAAATTAAGTGTGAAATTGTGAATTTAAGGTGCTATTGTTTGATCTTACGTCAGTTAATGTATGTGTGTTTATTGTGGTAAAGTTTCACAATTATTAAGCTCGGGTCATTGCTATCAATGCTTAGTAAAAATTATGAGAAAATAATAGCTACGCATTTTCGGATATTGAATATTTAGCGGATATCAAATATCCGAAAACAAGTTGCAGTCGCAGTTGCTCATGCAGCAGGAAAAATAACTTACTATAAAAATAACTATGTCTCACTGGCACTCAAAAGCTTTTACGAGATAAAAGGTAGCACATGTCCTTCCTCAGAATACAATCTATCTCTTTGCAAAATTTTTCCGAAATCTGTTCAGCTGTTTAGGCGTGAAAACGTAACAATATTCACGGACCGAAAAGGATAAATATACTTGAAGAAATACAGGCGTGTGATTTATATTTTATTTCATAGAACCACATTTTATTTATAGACACAAATCTATATAAATAAAAACTAATGTTTCTGTATGTTTGTCTTCTATGCGTTCTTAAATAATTCATCCGATTCCGATCAAACTTTGGTTAGTTGTTGTGTGCGCACCTGGGCCTGTTTATCAAAACAACGAGGCATTGCAACCCATGCCCGGTGGCATGTTAGAGCGGTTGCATACAAGCGTTTTATACGCGCGTATAAGCTTGTTTTTGGAAGAGCATGTAGGCGCGTATAGGCATGCGCATGCGTTTTGCCACACGCACAACTCGAACGAGCATTGACGCGTTTAAGCTCGTATAAAGTCTGTTGATACTGACTGATTTTGAAGCTCGAAATGCGACGCGCGTGTATGCCTTATACGGACAGAAAAAAACGCTAGTCTGTAACCAGCCTTATACTCGTATATAAAACAAATGTTTCAGCTGAAGGTCAGCATACTTCATAATTATGACGAAACTTAGTCATTAGTGTAAGCCAGGTCATTTTTGTTTCAACGCTTGATCTTAACGATACTAGATAAGATTGATGTTATGAGTATCATTATATTAGAACTATCATTACATTTTTGATCTTGAAGGCGATCTGTGAGTATTTTCGCATTATTTTCGTATATTGCGATATTCAACTTCTCACATTTTTTGCAAACGTGTGACGGAGATGGCGGGATAAGATGGACTTGTTTCGAAAAGACGGACCCTTAATACCAAGAGACAAAGCAAGAAAGGCAAGTGATGAAAGAGTGGTGGCCTTTACCGCATGGTAAGCGCTTCTACACGAATGTCTAATGGTGGGACACTACAGACATTCGTAATTATTATTGACAAGCGACCCGCTCGAGATTTCACCCGCGCTGCTCCGTTCCTAAGAGGCGTAGCGTAATGTTATGTAGCCTATAGAATTTTCAAAATCGGTTCAGTAGATCCAGAGATTACTCCCTATACCCTATAACCTCACAAACTCACACACTTTACCTCCTCATAATATTAGTATAGATAACAAAATTAATAAAAAAGATAAAAATAAGATCATTGCAGGTTTCTCACGATGTTTTCCTTCACCGTTGTAAGTGATTGATAATTAATTTATGAATACACATATAAATGGAACGGTAGGAACCTAGATTAACGGTATTCGTATCCTAATAACACCACAAATTGAATAAATTGTGTTTAAGTAACGATTTATTTTGGTATTACGTTTATTGAAATGAAATGAAATGAAATGAAATGAATGAAATGAAATGAAATGAAATGAAATTATTTATTCTGCAAGTAGATCTTTAGAGATACTTTTACATGTCAATGGTTTGAGTTATTTGGCGTCCGCCGGACCTTTAACAGGCTTTATATAATAATCTAAGTTTATTTATCCAAGCACCTTCGCTAAGCGTTCACTCACCTCATTACCTTATTAATATTCAACTATTTTTGTAAAAGCACCGTTTTGCATAACTGCAGGCCTGACATTACCGACATAACTTGCAACAATAGAAAACAGTAAGAATTGACGTATGTATGAACACATAAGGAAACTATGCTAATTAAATTATGCTCACATTGGTAAATGGTAAAGCAATGTAGCCCTTATTCGGTCGGCATAAATGTCATGGTAGTAAGTATATGTTTATGAATGAAAGGTGAATGTGTGTATCATTCGCGTTTGAATGATGGTGTAAACAAAACACGTGTGTTATAATGGTATTATGTAAGTGACGCTGTAGTTTGGACTGCCTCATTAGCCTAGTGGTCCCAAGCGCGACTGCTTACTACGCTACACTACACTACGCTACGCTACACTACGCTACACTACACTACACTACACTACGCTACGCTACTCTACACTACACTAGGTTATATACCTAAATAGAACCGGATCTCGATACCTAACAATACTTTCACGGGTCGGACAGGGTTTTCTTAACACGTTGCATATCGTCTCTCTTGGAGGCTCTTTTTTAACACACCCCACATTACTGGGTAGGCAGACACACCCATTATAGTGGATTTTGCTTTTAATAAGTGCAAGATAGAAAGAAAGAGTTTTTTTTTAGAACGGACGCCTTTGCTCTGCAAAGGGCCCTATCCAGCTAATAGTAAAGAATAACTGAAAGAATAATATTTAAAAAGCCTCATTAGCCTAATGATTCTAAGCGCGACTGCTACACTAGAGGTCCTGGAATCGAGCCCCAGGTCGAGTAAAATGTTATTGGGTTTTTCTATGAAATTCTCAGTAGCAGCTCGGAGTCTGGATTTGTGCCTGGTTAATGGCAATAGGCTCGCCATCTATTACATGAGACCTGAAACATACCGGCGAACTGTGGGTTTACATTAGTACGTAAGACAACTGTACTTAACCAATACCTAAGAACTTACAGTTTCAACAAAGACTGCAATTGTCGGCTTTATGTAACACGGAGCCAGTTGGCGACCGTCTGCGCTTGCGCAGGAACCGGTCCTAAGGGCATTATGTGGAGCACTGTGTAACTTTATACCTTCGGCGTGAAGAAAGTGTGAAATTGTGCAAAGTTGCGTGGTCCTTGCAGTTAATAAATCAGAAGAAGGTAACAAAGAGACCATTCCCTTCTGAGAGTATTATAAAAAGCACCTCGCCTAGACCTCAGGTACTCAAGAAATAGGCGCTGCCTAATTTGGGGACCATCGCCATATTCAATGTTAATTTTCATAATTACAGATAGAACATAAATGTAAAAGTAATCTTAACATTGGACATTGACAATGGATTAATAAACTTTTATAATTTTTTATATGCCTGCGTCGATGGTCTAGTGGTTCCAAGCGCGACTGCTACGTTAGAGGTTCTGGAATTGATTCCCAGGTCGAGAAATGTGTCATGGTTATGAGTTTGGATTTTTTAATGAAATTCTGTCCTAGATTTGTGCCTGGTTAACGGCAATATTCTCGCCCCTATTACATGGGACCTAAACATCGAACTGTGATTATAGTGTACATTAGTGCACTTCTGCCTAACTCTTCGGGGAATACAGGCGTGATGGTATGTTATGCTGACGTAATAGTGACTACATGCGCTTGCACAAACCGGTCCGCGGTTTAAGGGCACTATTCAGAGCGGTGAGAGTAAGGCGTTACAATGTAGAGTAGGTTAAGAATTTCGGGTGAGGTTCAAATGTAATGTAATATAATGGCGACTTTCACTGAGACAGTTTCGCAATCTTACTTAATGGGTAAGGTTAAATAATATTTGCGGCTTTTCGGTAGATGCACACGTTTACACTTCGAACTAGTGACCAGTTTCAACTGACACTTACATATGATGAAACCGAAAAACTATGAATTGTACCTGCATAAAGGTCAATAAAAAAACCAGATAAGCGCGAGTCGAAGTCGCCCACTGAGGGTACCGTACAATTTTGTAGGTATATATTATAATTAATTACAAATGTATCTTTTTCAGATTTTTCCCTATACTTGTAGTATAAGACGGTATTACTTGCCAAATTTCATAGTTCTAGGTCAACGGAAAATACCCTATAAATTTTGATTCCCTTGAGAGTGTTGAAATATACATTTTTTGCGGCATAAACATATGTATCCTTATCTTTTTTTTTACGTTAACTTAGAGGTTTGATTGTTTCACAGCTTCAAGGGGACTGTAGACATTTTAATTTCAACTCGACACCTCCACGCGTTTCCGAGATAAAGGGTCTTATCAGACGGACGGACGGACTGACAACAAAGTGATCCTACAAGGGTTCCGTTTTTTTCCGTTTATGATTGATTTGACTGTGATTTTCGTAGATATTACGAGAGCGCCTGCAGCTTTGAAAGCTTTACTTAGTTGTTACAATAGTATTTTTCAAGTGTACATCCTTATTTTGATTTGTTATTAAATTATAAATTTTATTATGGACGGGAAAAACCGTCTCGCTGAGCTCTCAAATAGTTTTTATCATCATTTCCGCGTGCTGCTATAGCTTGAAGATATCTTTAATTAAGAGATATAAAGAACGAATTCTGTTCATATATAGATAACATTGTTTTAAAACTAATTGTTTAAATTAACATTTGAACTAGTATGTAATAAAAACGAGTATTTTTTTCTAATTCGCTACGCTGCACCTTTTAGTTATGCGTTGAAGTCTTTTGTTCGCGCTGAAGACGCTACCTCTTCATTTGATTAATTTGTAAGTTTATCAGTTTATTTTTAATACAGGAAGTAATTGGTTACCGGTTCTGATTTATTATACAAACGTGTATAATAAATCAAACTGCTTCATTAGTCTAGTGGTCCCAAGCGCGATGGCTACCCTAGAGGTCCTGGGTTCGATCCCCAGGTTGAACAAAGTGTTATTGGGTTTTTCTATGAAATTCTCAGTAGCAGCTCGGAGTCTGGATTTGTGCCATGGCTATAAGCTCGCCCCCTATTACTTGGGACCTAAACATACCAGCACTCTGTGGGTGTACATTAGCACACCTCTGCCTAACCCTTCGGGGAAAACAGGCGTGGTTGTATGTATTATAATGATGCAGTTACTTGATACATAGTAAGTGCGCGGGCGCAGATGGCCGCTGATAACCACACAATGGCTGTTAACACAACACTACGACCGCGGACCGCCTCACACATGACCTCGACATGTTTGTCAGCGAGAACCTGTCCCAACATTATGCTGTGACATACAGCGTGTCCTTTTTAACCGACTTCAAAAAGCGAGGTTGGAAATTGCGTCATTAGTCTAGTGGTACCAAGAGCGACTGCTACTCTAGAGGTCCTGGGTCTCGATCCTCAGGTCAAGCAAAGTGTTATTGGGTTTTTCTATGAAATTCTCAGTAGCAGCTTGTAGTCTGGATTTGTGCCCGGTTAATGGCTATAGACGCATCCTCTATTAACATGGAACCTAAATATACCGGCGATCTCTGATAAGCAGAGGCGTACTAATGTATTGTAATGTATGTAGGGAATTGAGCCCAGGACCTCCAGTATAGCAGTCGCGCTAGGGACCACTAGATTAATGAGTCACTTGTGAGTTACAATTTCGAATAAGTTCATATAAAAATAACTTTCTAAAACAATCTACATAATCGATTGTATCGATTATAATAATCGATTACTATGTAGGGATCGGTGTTTGTTCGTGATCACATTAAATAATCAGTTTGTTTTCTGTGGGCCTACCGCAGTTATGTTTATGTACATCTTTTATTATTTGATTATGTAATTATGATTGAGCGTGAAACCATTTAGCGAGTCCGTTAGCAAATACATATTTTTCATTTGCTTATTATATAAGTGTCTGTATCTAGGAACCTAGGCGGTTAAATGATTAAATGATATTTATTTCTGTAAATAGATCTTATAAAGATACCTTTACAAGTCAATATTTTACATTTTCTGAAACTAGATGGCGCCGGCATTTCCTAACTGACGGCACGCATACATCAGTCATCGTGTAGCTCAACCATTATTTACGGAGCTCTGCGACCCGTCGCAAGACGATACCAACTCAGCAAGACATTTGCGTAGACCATGTAAAATAATCAAGACCGTCAGAAGAAAAATGTATAAATCTTATATGTGTTTAAACTAGCTCACACAGTTGTGAGTAACAAATAAAAAGAAACCATGACATTTCTTCTCTTCTCCCATTCACAAATACCACCAATTAATATTTGCATAAAAATTATCAACTTTCAAAATTGTCCTTGTGTTCAGTGTTCAGAATCATTGTAAACTTGATTCATACAAAATGGCGTCCATTGTAAAGCATGCACAATTACATTTCAGCCATTATCTAAGTTTACAACCTTGCTTCATAAAAACGCGAATTTATCTGAATTGTATAGAACTGACAAAAAAATGTGCACTAAACCAGTGTAGCCAAGTAATAATCCTAACAAAAATATGGGTTTTATTAAAATATCTGTATCAAAACTTTCGTTCCGTATCTAGCAATTAAATAACGAAAACTTAGGTAAGAACCCGAGTTCGGAAAGTGCCCATCTAAGATACCCCCTTTCTATTATCTATCAAGATTAGCATATTTTTTTTTTTATCTCTATTGTTTAAGGGACTTTTACGCTTACCGTATGCCAGCCCCAGCGTAAACTAAACGTATACATAAATTCGAACAATTATAAAAGGGTTAAAAATCCGAATAAAACTTTTGTTTTGTTGGGATAAGGTTCTATAAAATGGGTATGTGTTCAAAAAGACTGTTATTATATTATCCACCAAATTTAGTAAATGCTTATCAAAATGGATAAATGGTCACCAAATATTAGGTTTAGGTTAAGTTAGAACTGCGACCATCAGAGTCTAATTTTACCTATTATATTCGGTTGGTGAATTTATTTGTTTTTTTTTTATTAGACTATAATAATTTGGTTGCTTTAAGTAAGATCGCAAGTTGTAAAATTGTTGGTTCTAATTTCACACTAAAATGGGGTTTTATTTTGGTGATTATTTACTATTTTTGGCAATATGAAGTGATTTTTTGCCGTTAAATTTTACTAGATCTGGTGGTTAGTTAAACCTAAGCCTTAAATTATTTCTAACAGAATCATATCGAACAAATGATGCAACTCTTCAATAACAGAATCAAACTTATTCATGTCAACCAAAACAAAAATGAATGACTCACCGAGCTAATATATTTACTAATATGTACTATATAAGCTAAAGTAACTCTGTGTTAGTTGTGTGTAACGCCGAAACGGCTGAACCAATTTTTATGATTTTTAGATTAATAATATTGGCCCTTTAATCTCCAAGAACCAATCTATCTGTATACATACATAGACATAAGCTAACTTTCGTCTCAAAAGTCTTTTGGTTGCGAGTTTAAGGCGGGCAGCGACTAGTGAAGCATCAGTCCCAATAAATATGTGTGCGCATGACCTTCCAGTGCATAGTGTTTAGCCGTAATTTCGCAAGTGAGAGTACCGGCTAGTGTGCCAGTGAATGAACGAATATAAACAAGTGACCTATTCGTCGATCACGACTCACATGACATACAGACAGACATTTTGTTGAAAGCTCTATGATATCTGGACTTTATGAGACCATGATTCTCCGAATCTGATCCATGCCGTCTGTTACTACTCATAGAATATCTATAAATAAAATATAATTATTTTAGTGAAGGAAAAATTCGACTGCGGGCAGGATTCGAACCTGCGTCTACTGATTAAATACACTAGACGCTATCACTAACGAAGCACAGCGTCTGGTGTACCTATTGAACCAGAAGACGCAGGTTCCAACCCTGCCCACAGACGAATTTTTCCTTCACTAAAATAACTTTATAATCTAAGCATGGATATTGCAAAAAAAAACTAATATGTATGTTGCTATTTTTAAGTGATAGGAGGGCAAACGAGCAGGCGGATTACCTGATGGTAAGCGATTACCGCCGCCCATGGCCACCATAGTGCACAAGTGCGTTGCCGACCTTTTAAAAGGGGTTTGGGCCTCCGGTAACCTTACTCACTCGGCGAAACACAACGTAAGCGTTGTTTAACGCCGGTTTTCTGTGAGGCCGTCATATCACTCCGGTCAAGCCGGCCGAAGCATGGCTCTCCCACGTATAAAGTTTGTTATGTTTGTATTTTTTTGTAGCAACAATGATATTATACAAAAAAACTAACTTCTCACCGCGATTTATTTTATTAATTTAGATATTCATGATACTGTTACTGCACTTTGTAAATACCAAAGAGCAGTTTACCCCAAATGCTAACTTCAGTTAAATACAAGATTAAGAACATAACCCTCCTACTGACACAGTTGGGTAAATACTACTCGTTTACTTTTCTAGAGAAAGTTTAATATAGCTACGTTTTATTACACAAGTTATATTCATCGGTTTCACCCGGATTTACTCGTATTATTGCTTCATGAAATGCCTTTAATTGACATAACATTTAACAGAAGATAAACTGATGATTTACGATCTGTTAATATGAGCACAATTTTATTGATTTCAAAACATGTCTGCCAATAAAATTACGAAGGATTAATGGTGGCTACTTTTTATATAAAGTAAAAAAAGTAAACAACAACAAGAATACACGGTCTTATCTCTAATATCCATTGTATCCGAATAATTGTATCGACAAATAATTTTTTCTTATAAAAACGATAACCCACTCTAGTATTTTCAATGTGTTTACAAAAAACTCACATGTACAATCATCAAAACCCGTAATAGCGATACGTAGACCATACAAGTAGGTATTTTTACAATAAGATAGTAGGCAAAACTGTTAAAAATCGTCAATAGACGACACGATTGGCGTAGCGGTTGAGTGATCGGATTCTGCGCCACGTGTTATGGGTTCGATCCCCACACGGAGCAAATATTTGTATGATCTACAGGTAGTTGTTCCGGGTCTGGGCGTTTGTGTATGTGAGAATTTGTATTTGTAAACGCACTCACGATACAGGAGAAAATCCTAGTGTGGGGCAACGATTTAAAAAAAAATGCTATGTAATTCAATAACATGACATAGAAGACTTGACTGGTAAAACAATAACAAAACCCACACTAAAACATTGGTTCCGACGATCAAAAACAATAGCAACAACAATCGGTTATTTAAGCGTAATCGGTTAACGTTAAACGGCTGGTTAAACCGGTAATTAACAAAAAGTGGAAGAGCTTCGTGTTTTTTGTCACGCCGCCGGGTCATGGAGGAAGCTGCCTCCACATGACCTTTGTAACTTTTATACAACGTGAGGCAATTAAACAGTTTGCTATCACGACCTATTCTTTACTTACAATTATTTTTCTATATAAGTTTTATTAAAGAGGGAATTAATCTTTTTTGTTTATTATAAAGATATTAATAAACATAAGATTTAATATTTTGAATTATATACAATATGAACACAAATAAATTGATAATACATTAAAAAGAGACTTAATTTGTACAGTCCTCCCTCCTGGCCAAACTACAATAAATGCAATAATATACTTATATGAGTACCAAGAATAAACTTTTTAAGAAAAAGAAAAATTAAAAATTGGAAAAATTTTATCAAAAATATTTTTTCCCAGTTAAAACAAGTGACATTCAATCACTTCTAATCTGCATGTGCATTCAAAAGGTCATCGTCTTATCAGCCAAACATCAGACATCCTCCGAATTCTACTGACTGCTCAAAGGCCTCCCCAATTGACTACCGCGTGCCACTTACTTCCGATGCTTCGCAAAGATACCTACATATGTCAGATCAGATTAGAAGTTGAATCAATGTATACAGTTAACTAGTGCTTTGATCGCTGGAGTATCACTGCCACAGACATTGAATTATAACATACCATCACGCATGTATTTCTCGACGGGTTAGGCAGAGGTGTGTATATACACTAACAGTTTGGTCCTATGTAACAGGGGGCGAGCCTATTGCCATTGATCGGGCATTTTAAACTCCGAGCTGCTACTGAGAATTTCATAGAAAAATCCAATAACAATTGCTCGGTCTACGAACCGAAACTTGAACCTCTAGAATAGCAGTTGCACTTACGACCATTAGTCTAATATGGCAGTTGATTTACATATTCTACCAATATAGTGGATTTAACTTTACAAATTGATGCGTAATTGAAATTACACATCAATTGAATTTACGGCTCGAAAATTTCAAGGTATAAAAATTTTAATAAAATCTAGACCGTTTAAAAAGATGTACCAATACATTGCCAAATGTATGCGTACCTACGTACCGGGTAATGTATTCAACGAACCGGGTCGTGGGAACAGCACTAGCTAGCCTTGCAGATGTCGCCGTTACGAAAACTGATGCGCAACGGGGTTTAGTCAGCTTAATTTGTACGCAGCAATTTGTTCTGAGATTTTAGGAAGGTAAAAATGAATTTCTACTGAAAAACTTGACTACTTCCAAGTGCGAATACTACGCTAGAGCTCTTTGGTTCAATTCCCAGGTTGAGCAAAGTGTTATTGGGTTTTTCTATAAAATTCTCATTAGCAGTTCGGCGTCTGGATTTGTGCCCGGTTAATGACAATAGGCTTGCCCTCTATTATTTGGGACCTAAAACATACCGGCGGACTGTGGGTGTACATTGGTTCACTCGGCCTAACCCTTCGGGCAATACAGGCGTGATGGCACGTTGAAATTTATGTGTGGAATAGTAAGAGTAAGATTTATTGTTCTAGAGTTGACATATACTTAAGAAGGGAAGAAACATTTTTTTTTTTTAAAAAAAACCTTGCCCCTCACTAGGATTTTCTCCTGTATCGTGGGTGCGTTTACAAACACAAATTCTCACATACACAAACGCCCAGACCCGGAGCAAATACCTGTAGATCATACAAATATTTGCTACGTGTGGGGATCGAACCCACAACACGTGACGCAGAAGCCGATCGCTCAGCCGCTACGCCAAACGTGTCGCCAGTATTATTTAGTAGATTCAAAATTTTATACAAGTGTTTATCTGGGTATATACCAACGCATTGCCAAATATTCCTATAGTATGTAATGTTTGACGCATAGTAATCTTTATACACCACAAAAATATTTAAAAAAAACATTCCCCCACACTAGCATTTTCTCATGTATCGAGGGTGCATTTACAAACAGAAATTCACAAACGCCCAAACCCGGAACAACTACCTGTAGATCATACAAATTAGCTCCGTGTGGGGATCGAACAAACGTGTCGTCAAATCTTAATTATGTCATTAACAGACGCATACAAATTAAATTTCACATCATTACATGTAATATGTCAAAATAATGTTTCACTACTCTCTGATTAATTATGTTGTAAGTAAATATGATGAATTGACATACATATTAATATCTGGTTGAGTGAATGTCGCTGCTAACGTCGAACCAATCTATAAATTACAGCTTCGAGTCATCAAGAGCCAAATTGCCCCACATTTGTGAATAAAAGTTTAATTAGGACCAGGTGAGTAATACTTGAACATAGTTTGCCCCAAACATTATAAGTCTATAACATTATAACATCACGCCAGTATTTCCCTAAAGGTAAGACAGAGTATAATAGTTTAGTTTAATTTTAATAGTTTATTGTGAAACAAAAAACGTATCCAAACAAAATTAGTTAAAAACAAAGATAACAACAATAGTCCTTAACGGGGAATACAGGCGGATTGTATGACTGCGCAAAATATTGCGTGCACGTTTACAAAATACTCAAATTTTACATAATACCTACCTTTATAAGTATGAGCTTAAATTGTAAGCTTTCACAACGATAACTCGCCGATTATTGTAAATACAACAAGAGATAATTATGTGGCTTTGCAATCGATAATCGAATTACTTCCAATCCAGTTCAATTATAGTTACTAGTTTATTTTATTTTTATTTTATAGAGAATGTACACTATTTTTTAAGTGCAAAGAGGTAAGATTACTGACGGTTGGCTGTTTCGATAAAGAATAAATGATCATTTTAAATTATACTCGTATTGTCTAGAAAAGTGAAATGAGTGAAAATTGTATCACTTTCCATTTTGTCTATGAATACAAGTTATGTATTAGTAATCGCGCATTTTTAGAATCAGAACCCCTATCAATAAACTCGGGACTCTACAGTACCTAGTAGACATTTAAAGCATTATCTTTCTAGTTAACTACGAATGAAAAAAGGATGGATAATTATATAAATATTTAGTCTTTAAATAAATGTCGAATGGTAAAAGTGATAATGAAAATGTCGAGTTGTGTCCCAGAATGAGGGAGTAGAGTAGGAACTATCTTTATTAAAGCAAAAACTAGGGTTTTCGCTATAGTGCGTTAACAAAAACACTCAGACCCGGAACAACTATCTATAGGAATCGAACTCGTGACTCCTAGCGCAGCAGCCGCTTAGTCGACCACTACGCTGATCGAGCCGTCTTACTTAATGTAATTAGTCACATTGTTTATGTATTACTTACAATGTCTTTTCACTTATATAACAACTGTATGTGTAATGTTCCTTTTGGAAAACCTCCATTTTCTATTTACAAATACCTACATTATAAACGGTCTCTGTCCTGTATCCACCAAACCAATGTAAATGTTTTGAAAGATTCTGTTTCCACACGTAAAATGCGTAGCTTTTCTGTGTACTCTCTACAGTCTACACCATCCCTAATAGCCGCGAAGATATGAAAGAATACAACATATTTGATATTTGATGTACGTATGTGTGTAAATTGTGTATATATTTTAGAAAAAAGGTAATAATTAAGTACTTACCTACCGTATTCAGTTCCCTTGTACGTACGTGTTGTTCATGATTTTCCAAAAAATAAAAAGTCTGACAGACAGACACCGAATTCTCACCATGATATAAAGGTTGACCGAAATCCCTTTTACAGGATAAATAGTGCAGTGGCCGGCCCTACAGCTTCTGCGCTACGAGTCGCGACTTCGATTTCCGAATAAAATTTTCAATACTTCGCAAAATTTTAGTATAACCTACAGATGTTCCGAGTTTGGATGGTTGTATACGTTACAATTTATGTTTGTAAATTCACCCATGATATATAGGAGTTGTCTAGCAGTGGGAAACATTTTTTTAATAAGAACTTCCATTTTAAAATTAAGATAATTATGTTTGAACCGCAGTAAGGTTAATAAAATTGTTAAAGCCCGATTTTACCCGTTGCCCCGTTCCTAAGAGTCGTTATTTTTTTTATTCGTGACAGACTTACGCTTGACCGCCAGTTCACCTGATGTGTGCGAAAATGCGATCTACAGTGGAGCGCGCTTGCCTAGAAAAAACTGTCTCACTCTCTCTCTCACTCGAAATCTAGAGACACCCAGATTATATCTATCGGGGAAGACCCCCTCGGGAAGCACATCCCACATATCAGCGGTACGCATGATAAAAGTGGACTTAAAGCGTTTCGTTCGGGTTTTTGGAATCTCCACCGTATATCCACCGTCGTAGCGTAATATTGAACATATACTTATATTTACCAAAATAAAAAATCGTCTATAGCACTCAAGGATATTATTGTTACCTTTCTAAAAGTGAAAGAATTTTCAAAATCGGATCCGTAGTACCGGAGATTACCCCGAACATTCAAACTCACATATAATATTAGTATAGATAAATAATCGACTTTCCCTAGTCTTGGCATGGATACTAGAAGTCAAAGGTCCATGCCCTGGATTTGAACTCGAGCCAGCGGCCGCGGCAGTCGACACCGTGTGTCATTGTGTTTCTATTCGTGTTTCACTTTCGTTCACCATAATATTCTCACATATTGAGATGTCATTGAGAAAAGTCACCTGTATGTTATTGTCTTGATTTAATTCTATGTTAATTTTGCTTAGATTTTTTGCCATTCGTATCTAATTACTGATGACAGGTATGTTTGTTTCATATTGATGTCTTATTGTGTGCTCAAGTTAATTTTTGATTTAGTCCCCCAATTTATCAACTAAATGTATTTTATTTAATACTAGTGAGCCGTGTGCAGCGAAAAGCTGGAAATTTGGATGGGAAACTTTACGCAGGCCACGTAAAATTCACAGCAACAGAAAACAGCTAAATCTACTAATCAAGTGACAAATTCAAATTCAAATCTTTATTGCTTTCATATGTAATAAAACTTTCATACTAGCGGTAATTTTATTTTATTTCTATAGATAGACAGATTAAAGCAAATATAATACTACCATATCTACCATAGCACCGTAACTAGTTATGAATAATACAGTGAGGTCCGATTTGCAGGTCAAGCAATGAGTTATTGGTTATTTCTGGATGATTTGAATGTTTTGATTTATGTCTGATTAATAGCAATGGCTAACCTTCTGTAAAATGATTCATAAAACATACCGGTGAACTATGAGACGATGTCCTCTGCCTAATCCTTGGCATGACGGAATGGAATGCGCTTCCAGAGTGTTCCCTGATAAATATAATCTGGGTGTCTTTAAATCACGAGTGAATCGGTTTCTTCTAGGCAAGCGCGCTCCATCATAGATCGCAATATCGCTCAACGTTAGGCGAACTGGCGGTCAAGCGTAAGCCTATCACGAATAAAAAAAATTAAACTAATTCAAATGCTTGTTACAGCCTCCCAGGTTGCGAGAATCAATCTAGTGTGAGTGAGCGATGTTTTTGTGTCACAAACTTGACTAAACTGGCCTGCCGTCACTTTTTGTGAGCGCTCCTGGTATTTAAGCTGGACATTACTAGTGTTGCTACACTTTGTCAGTTGATATTATGTACAAACACAGCATTTAAGTAACTCGCTCGTAGCATCTAAATTAATATTATAAAGAGGAAAGATTTGTATTTATGTATGTCACGAATAAACTTAAAAACTGGGCGGATTTCAAAAATTATTTTGCCGTTAGAAAGCTACATTAACACTGATTAACATAGTCTATATAACATCACGCTACACCTCTTAGGAACGGCGCAGCGCGGGTAAAACCGCGAGCGAGTCGCTAGTATGAAATAAAATGATATTTAATTCTGTAAGTAGATGTTTAGAGACAATTTTAAAAGTCAATTGTTTTGGGTTTTATCCCCTGACGCATAAAAGAGGTGTTATAAGTTTAACGTGTGTATCTGTGTGTCCGTCTGTTGCATTGTAGCTCTCAAATAAATACACTGATTTTGATTTCGTTTTATTAGTTTGAAAGGTGACTTAATCGAGAGTGTTCTTAGATACGATTTAAGTTCTTTCCTAGATTTTGAAGGGATGTAAGTAACTTCCACAGGTCTGATCCATTTGAAACTTGATATCCTGTTACTTCAATGATATTGCAAGAAAATGGTAACCATAACTTGATACAGCGGGGATTTTTTTATTTTTAAATTTAATGTTATTATAATGCAAGTATTCGGGGACCCGGTGACCTGTAACATATTTATTTTAATACCTATTTTGAGTACCATTTTCTCAGCAGCCACTTATTGTTTTTTTAATTTAAAAAGATACAATCAAGACAAGATTATAATCTTATATTAATAACAGCACGTAAGCATTGTGCACTAGATAACCTCCTTACTATAATAACGCATAAGATAAAAAGCTGAAAATGATTAGCTTCACTATATTCGATGGCCGACCCAGATCCCACGAGAACTAATGTCAAATATGATTGTTAAGTTAAACCAACGTTTAATACTGTTAACTGAACGTTTGGAACTGTGGGTGTCAGCTGTGATTTAAGTTTAGATAACTGAACACTGATAATTTGATGACACGTTTGGCGTAGCGGCAGAGCGATCGGTTTCTCCGCCACCTGTTGTGGGTTCGATCTTCACACGAAGCAAATAGTTGTTCCGTGTCTGGGCGTTTGTCTAAGTGAGAATTTGTGTTTGTAAACGCACCTACGATACAATAGAAAATACGTGTGTGGGGCAACGCTTTTTTTTAGAAAAAGAAAAGAAATGGGCGCTGTGCATTGGTAAACTGCGTTTGACGAGGTCAGTCTACAGATGGGTGACGATTCTTAGCTTATCGAGACGCCTATGTGTCTCAGTGAGCACGCAATAATCCAAAACACAATGCTACAAAATGGTTATGCAGATATAATCACACCATAAAACGCACCATTGAAAGATCTACATTTCGTAAAGATAAAAGATCCCATCGATGCCTATTTGAAAACGAGGCCAATTGCGTGTGCGCACCCATACATACAGATCTATTGATATAAGATCTCTGATCTCCACTTTTAATATCGCATAAAATCTGTTCGGAACTTACTGCCTCATTATTCTAGTGGTCCCAAGCGCGACTGCTACGCTAGAGGTCCTGGGTTCGATCCCTAGGTCAAGCAGTGTTATTAGATTTTTCTATGAAATTCTCAGTAGCAGCTCGGAGTCTGGATTTGTGCCCGGTTAATAGCAATAGGCTCGCCTCCTATTACATGGGACCTAAACATACCGGCGAACTGTGGGTGTACATTAGTACGCCTCTGTCTAATCCTTCGAATACAGGCGTGATGGCATGTTATGTTATCTGCTCAGAAAAGAGACAATGAAACGTTAGAAAGAGATGTCTATAAGTACATACCTATAATAAAATTGTAACAGGCCGATGTCTCGACAATATAGATATTGAATAAAAACTAATATGGGGATTTACAACAATTTTTGTCTGTCTGTCTGTATGTTTGTACACGTATCATACAAAAAAGAGTATCTATGGAGTTTCTTGCCGGTTCTTCTCCATAAGACCCACTTTCTGGAACTGTGCAAGTAGTTTTGACTTTTCAAAAGTACTTTTTTAATGGTCTAATTGATATAAAACTTTGACAGTTGAGACTTTGATTTTCTCAGAGTGGTTTTTAGCCACCCCTAGTCATAAATGTTTATTTATTTCTGTATTCTATGATCAAAACACAATGTTACAAACGAAACATAATACCTAGATTTTCTCACGATAAAAATGACAATCACACTAGCGATAAGGTATTTACGAGTATACTTATGTGTTAATTACTAAAGCCTCATTAGTCTAGTGTTCATTAGCGCGACTGCTGAGTGCTCTAGGTTCAATTCCTGGATGTAATTTTTAAGCTTCGCCCACTAGTTTTAGTGCTAGTGTTTTCGCTACAAAGAAAAAATTACATGGACTTAAAACTTACAGTCGTACACCTCTGCCTATCGCTTCAGGGAACAGGCGTGATGGCATGTTAAGTTATAATTACTTAAGTTAAACAGACAATATTATGATTATTGACCCAGTACACTTCCGAGTCCTATCCCTGAGAACTAGGACGATTGCGCCAGCACAGCGCCGGCGTCTGCGCATGACCTACAAGCCTACCGGAGCACTGCACGCAAATTACATTTTGTTTGTTGAAGCTTAATACTGCACTTATGTCTACAAAGATTTTGAAAGCTTTCTGTTACTAGTAAATAATTTTACAAGTCAATGCTTTATAAAATTTTTTAGCTTATGTAGCTAAAAAATTTGCACCGGCATTTCCCAAATGACGACTTATGTTTTTTTTATGGGATAGGGGGACAAATGAGCAGACCGATCGCCTGATGATAAGCGATTACCGCCGCCCATGGACACCCGCAACATCAGACGAGTCACAAGTGCGTTGCCCGCCTTTTAAAAGGGGATTGGGCCTCCGGTAACCTCACTCACTCTGCGAAACACAACGTAAGCGTTGTTTGACGCCGGTTTTCTGTGGGGGCGTGGTAGCACTCCGGTTGAGCCAGCCCATTCGTACCGAAGCATGGCTATCCCACGTTCTAAAGAAACACCGAAACCAGCTCAGAGAATCATGGTTTCTTTTAAAGTATCAGCCATAGTATCTAGTAGCATATATATATAGGTACATATATATATTGATTATATAGATAGATATATTTTATTTGATTTGAAATATGTGAGTTATAATGAAAAGTAGTGTCTGAAATGGCCTTTTGAAGAAGATCCATACCAGTCCCATCTGACGCATGCATTAGTTATATCTACTTTGACTATAACCTAGGGAGTTCAAATACCCGTCTTATGATGACTCCTGATCAGTGGAGTATCTTCATTATAACTGAACTCAGGGCTAAGTAATAATGACACTAACCAATCTATTTGCAAGATAGATTACTTACTTACGCAAGTTATCCTTGTCCAATCTATATTTTAAATCATAAAAATGTATTCAGCGGTACGTAAAGCAAAAAACAGATAGAATTTCTTTTGCTGTATCATTTTAAATTATTTTGGATTCCGGTTCGTTACTGTCCTTCAAAACTCACACAGTCAGATTGGCTATGTATCGATTGTATGAATCACGATACAGCTGTAAGTGATCGCCATTAATATGATAATGTCGTGTTCTGTTGCAACGGTCCGCGTTACCGCGAGGCCTTGCCCACGCGCATACCCGGGGCGTAACATAATCTAGATAATAGGCGCTTAAAATTTAACAGAATTAAATCGACAAACAGTAATGTCTGTGCTGGCAGGCCATTCTACTTCCACGACACGTTTGGCGTATTTGGCGAATTTTGTTTTGAGTTCGATCCCCACACGAAGCAAATATTTGTACGATCTACAGGTAGTTGTTCTGAGTCTTGTGTATGTGAGAATTTGTGTTTGTAAACGCACCCACGACACAGGAGAAAATCCTAGAGGGGCAACGTTCCTTAAAAAAAATCGCAGGTCTCGACTTATCCAAGCTACCAACTCTGACTTTTCAAAATCTTGTGCGTATTAATTTTATCATTCGCTGTGGTCAAGGAAAACACCATGAGGAAACATGAAAGATTTTCTCGACGATGGTGTGTGAAGTCTATAGAACCCATATCAAAGCAACGTAATAGCAATAACTTATTATTAGGTCCTGGTCCACCACGCTGACCTAATGCGTAATTCCAAGTGATTTCAAATTCGATTCAGACTTCACACGTCATCGAGAAATCCTTCACCGTTTTAGCGAGTGATCTATACCTATAATAAAATTGTAACAGGCCGATGTCTGTACATTATAGATATTAAAAAAAAAGAATATGGGGGGTCTTTATTAGAGCAACAGAAGCCAAAATAACAATTTTTATAATTTTTGGCTGTTTGTCTGTCTGTCGGTCTGTTTATCTGTCTGTCTGTATGTTTGTACGCGCATCACGCTAAAACTACTGCATGGAATTGAATGCAGTTTTTACCGATGTATTGCTAGAGGTCTAACATAAAATCTGGTGTATGTTTCATCTTGATACGCCGCCTAGAATCGGACTTATAGTATGTTAATCTTTATAGGAAGTGAGTGAAACTGCGGGCAATAACTAGTAATTTATATTAATACACACATAATTAAGAAGCCAAAGCGGCCTACCTTGGATTTGTACTTGAGATCTATGAGTGTCAATCCAGTGGTTCATATCAATAAACATAAATGTATACATACCATCACAGTTCACCGGTATGTTTAGGTCCCATAATAGGGGCCTATTTCCATTAACCGGGCACGAATCTCAAACTCTGAGCTGCTACTAAACATTTCATAGAAAAACCCGATAACACTTGCTCAACCTGGAAATCGAACCCAGAACCCCATCTAGCGTAGAAGTCGCGCTAAGGACCTAGTGGTCCTTAGCGCGACCTCTACGCTAGATGGACTAATAACGCAGTTTCATATCGGCAAATAATAAAAAAAAAATTGCTATCACAAAAAAAGTTGTGTAAACATACGTCAGATGGGGCAGCGACCGTCCGCGACCACTTCCCGCGATAAATTTCACTTTCCGTATATCCAAGCTAACTTTCGTTGTTTTCTCTAACGATCGGTTAAACATTGGTTAGGTAATTCTTTTTAACTAGGCGAGAATTTTGATAGATAGCATGTTAGTTCGTGTTGTTTGGTATGCAAAGATTTTATCGTGCGCCATCTTGCTCAGTATGGGGTAATCAGATGGATACACAATCCACGAAGTTCCAAAAACGAGTTTACATAATAAAATTTACTTGTATGTCATCAAAAAATATATTAAATATATCAAAGTATTTAAATCGTACTTAATTTAAATTTATTACAGTTCTTTGTCAGACTAATTAAAAAATGTTAAACACTTCCGCTAAAGACGAATTTTATAATGCATTATCTCATTTATATGAATAAGAATTGAGGATAATTCAAAATAACTAAATTAACATCAGCACTGATTAAAATATTATTCATTTAATTAAGTAATAATACATTTTAAAAGTTAATCGCAAAACTAATTTGTATTTTATCGACATGTAAAATATGAATTGTTAAAACATTATTGAATATCTCCTAAAAATTATATACTTTTTTTACTTTTAGGCCATCAACCCTGCAAATGCGAAAGTGTTGAGCGAATATCACTAGACCTATAAAATACAGAGAATAAGGTTATCGACCCTAACAACCAGTTGTCCTTTCCGAGTGCGCCTGGTAGACCTAGGCATTAATCTTATTGCCTAACATTTCTAGAATATATCACATTTGTTAACTTTCATTTTATTTCGAGTCCTTGAAAGCAAAATAAGTTCAGAGTTGAGAAGTTTTACAAACATGCAATTGTTAAACATTATTAATTGTTTAAAACTGTTATGTGTAGGTTTTTAAATTGTAGATAATGTTATTTAGATATAGCAAATAAGAAAAATAAAATCACGCAAAAATATCATCTTCATAATTAGCCTATACTAGTCCACTGCTGGACATAGGCCTCGTCCAATGCGCGCCATAAATATAAACGTACATAATTAATAATTAATTGTTTGTACCCGATATCTATGTGTGATATCCATGTCTGCAATAAAGATTTATTATTATTATTATAAGTCTAGGAAAATCTTAAAAATACGCAAACCTACACGAATACTTTGAATAGGTTTATTCAAATAATACGAGAAAAAACCGTTTAAGTTAAATAAATAGCCATTCAATAAAATTGTTACGCTTTTTATACGACACCAACTAGGGCAACAAAAACATGGAACTAAGTACCTACACCTAAATTTAACGTACACAAGTAACAAATTACTAGCGCTTACAATTCACCAAATATCAATCTGCAACATCAATTATTCACATGCAAAACAATAACGCAGAAATGTGGCTTAGAACCACCATACGATAGATACTCTCGTAAATTTCACAAAAAAAATCAAATTCACTACAACACTCGGGCGCGATTCCAAAATCCAGAGGGTGCGTTCTAAAACCACAATTCTGCACTTAATTTTTGACACTTACGTAAAATTTGGCCGCCATTTTAGGGTTAAACTGTCACTTTTGTCACTCGCGAGGCATGCGCTTGCGCGAAGGGTACGCGCGCCGAATGGCGGCCAACCGTATGCGCCCAGTATATAACCTCCCCCCCAAACTATTATTATATTAATTACATTCAATGTTTTCTCTACACGGTGTTCGGATCGATCTGGATCACAAGCTTCCTAAAACGATATAATCCCGAAACTCGGAATTCAAATGGCCTATAAAAGTTTCCGGCGTACATTAAACAACTGATTTATATATCTGACAATTAAATTTATAATGTCTGCAGTAATGTAATAATAGCTGTCAATTATTTTTTTGTCTTCAATGTTCTAATTTACTTTCTATTGGCTATCCGGCCATAAATATATAAAGTATTAAATGAAATACTATTGATGTGATAAATTAAAATTATTTCAAAAGCTCAGTACCGTGCACAGTATGAAATGTTCGGAATTAGGAGATTAGCAAATGAAATCTTACATGCTCGTTTTTCTCTTTACGATACAGGGAGGCCGAAAGAACCCTAGCGATGTCAGGGTTAAGATTTTCAATCAGTATCTATCGTAGGGATGAAAATAAAATTATTTAGTTTCTAAGTGGTATAAATAATTCGATTTTTTTGTTATTGTATAGGTACTGATACTCAATTAATAAGCAGCAGGTAAGTATCTACATTTTTCGGCAAGGACCTCTAGGGTAAACACACAGAGTTCGACTGGAGCTGCGGATCATATGTTTAGGGTTACCTCTCAGGATCATGTTTTAACCTTTTTCTTACATAAGTTTTTGATTAAGGCCTAAACATATCACATCATATAATGTATTTCTTCGATACCTCTTACTTTACAATGCTTCCAGAATTTTCGTTCCTCAAAAATAAATTTGAGGACTTTGAAAATTCGAGAAGTCATTAGACACAGGACATTTTCTAAGATTGTCTTGATACTTAATCGTTTGAAAGAGACAGATTTTAACACTACTGCCTCTTAAGAACTATTTCCACCTCGCTACTTCCAACTTACACGTTACGATAACCTTTTGATGTTGACATTAACATCACATCTAATACAAGTCTTATTAACATCTACATAATTATTATGCAAGTGTTAAGATTCAATGACCATGTTGCTATGTTTCGCGAAGATTGTGACGTAGCCTTGATCTAGATTTTGACCTGGGAGGGTATCAAATACTTCGGTATATGCACGAACGAATAGCATCATAAAAAAATACAAACATATCATCACGTATTCCCAAAAGGGTTAAGCAGAGGTGTACTACTAATGTACATCCACATTTCACAGCTTATTTAGGTCAAATGTAATAGGGGGCGAGCCTATTGCCATTAAACAGGCACAAATCCAAACTCTCGGCTGCTACTGAGAATTTCATAGAAAAAAAATATAACACTGTTCGACCCCAAGACCTCTAGGCTAATGAGGCAATATCATGTCATGATACTTTGGAGAAATAATAACATAACATATAGCTGTCTCCTCAACAAGTTTAGATATAGGCGGTCAAGCGTAAGCCTATCACAAATAAAAAAAAATATATAGGCAGAGATGTTGTTTCGGTCCCATACTGCCATGTAATAATGTCACTGTGGGGTGACACATATTGTGTTTTTCTTTTTTAAACTGTCATCATATTACAAATACAAATCTCATATGTCATTAACATTCAGACCGGATCCACTATTTGCAGGTCTTAGAAATATCTTTCTGTTGTGCAGGAATCGAATCCACGCGTAGGAGCCGATTGATTGACTAAGTATTTCGTTCAATAGAAAAGTAAATTGATTTACTTTATTGCAGATATTAATGTTTAATAGCAGATCATCTCATAATAACTTTTACGAGGCGTTTTGTTTGTCCCGTTCGCGTTGCCCATGCGCATAGTTCGCGTGTATGAAGCGGCATTACCACTTAATTTGCAAAATTACGCTACACAATTACTCACTGAATTAATTATTTATAAAACTTTACGTAACATGTTACATTCAAGTTGACTATTTGGGTTGCGTTTGCGCATATACGGTGGATACGCTTTTGAGACGTAAAATTGTTAATTTATTTTAGACCTACTTTTTACTGAAGAATTTATTAGATAATTAAAATAATAATAAGCAGACAGGAAGTAAAAAGAAATTTCTCAAAAAAAATAACAACACGTTAAATAATAGTTGCAATCATAATTAAAATTAAACGTTGAAATAAGACTACGTAAACGTTATATACTTCGACATTTCATTGTATTCAGTAACTTGAAAGTTGAAGGGTTACCAGTTTTTGACAAAAAAAAAGATAGTGAGATGGTTAAAGAATGAACGAAATTGAATCAACATATATGTAATGTAGGTACTTATATGCAAACTTTTATTTTAAACTACCTTCCGCCAGCGGCTACGCCCGCTTTATCAACGACCCATGTGTTAATTGTGCTCCGCTCCTATTTATCGTAGCGTGATGAAAAGTATACTATAACCTGCCCAGGAGTATGAAGAACCATTGTACCAAGTTTCGTTGAAATCCGTCGAGTGGTTTTTGTTTCTATAACGAACATACAGACAGACAGACAGACAGACAAAAATTTTACTGATTGCATTTTTGGCGTCAGTATCGATCACTAATCACCCGCTGATAGTTATTTTGGAAATATATTTCATGTACAGAATTGACCTCTCTACAGATTTATTATAAGTATAGAAGAAGAAGATATAATTTAAGTACAGTACATCTCTGCCTAACCATATGGGAATACAGGCGAGATGGTATGTTAAGTTCACGTCTCTCATTATCACGCTTGTATTCTCCAAAGGGTTAGGCAGAGATGTATTAATATTCACTCACAGTTTGCCGGTATGTTTAGGTCCCATATAATAGAGTGCCATTAACAGGACACAAATTTCAAACTCCGATCTTCTACTGAAAATTTCATAGAAAAACCCAATAACACTGTGCTGTGAATAACACCCAGGACCTCTAGCGTAGCAGTCGCACTCAGAACCACTAGGTTAATGAGGCAGTTTGAAGAACATAAATCATAGGAACACCAATTTATAAATGATAAGTGTCCCGATTAATTGTTAATTTACATATATTTCCTGGCGGAGGTACATACAACAACATTAATTAATATTTCGACCAGTTTTATTTTGCAATTAACGAAATCTTTTTTATTTATAACCACTTAATAATCTGTATTTAAAAAAAGTTTGATGAATTGGCTGATCGACCTTAGACACGATACGCCGAGGTGTGTAGGTACAGTGGCTACCAAAAGTCCATAGGCAATCTCACAACGCAATAGCTTGACGTTTAGTTTGACTTACGATTTTCATCATTGTCGTTAATAAGTGACACGCACTGCGGCACTGGCTGTACCCGCGCTCGCTCGTATTGTTCATAGCAATGTAATCCTTAGCGTGCTTATGGACTTTTGAGCGTTTACTGTACTTTAATAATCCTCTGCCTAAACCCTTTGGGCAATACAGGCTAGATGTTATGTTGATAAATGCATTTAAGGTTAGACTTATTTGATGAAAAGCACAAAAGCCACGATAGCCTATTAATACAACCATTAGCTGTCGATTCAAAGGTCTCAATTTCGAATCCAAGGCCTCTGACTTTTGGTCACATCCTTGCACGGTGAAAAAAAACATCGTGAGGAAATCTGCAAGCCTGAGATTTTTTTTCGACGGAAAGTGAAGTCTATCAACCCACACTAGGCCAGTATGGTGAACTCAGTCCTAACCGTGAGTGGCCTAACCTTTCTGTGAGGCCGTGGTATCACTCCGGTCGAACTGGCCCATTCATTCCGAAGCATGGCTCTCCCACGTAAATAAAGAGTTGCGGAAAATAGCCCGCTAACTTAGCAAAGTTAGCAAGCCCTCTCATTCTAAGAGGACACCAATAAGACGATAAAAGCGTTCATAATGAAAATAGTATGTCTTTGTCCAAGATACAGTAATTATATTTTATTGTACCACTTGTGGGCCACTATTAGTAATGAACACCGACGTGCTGGCCTGTAGTTAGGGTTGCCAATGTTTTTTCTACCGACTATATGACGCATTACAAAATTAACATTCATTCATTAAGAGTTCGGCGGACCGAATTTCTCTTACAAACGTAATTCCGCAATAAATCGAAATTCAAACACAATTTAATCTAATTCTGTTATTATTCGGATTCAGATACCGTTAATCTAGCTTCCTACCATACCATTTTGTCCAAAATACTTCATTGGAAATAAATATAAGCGAATGCAATTTTTGATAAAATTACCAAGTTAGGAACGATTTTCCAATCTTTTATTTCCCAGGAAGTAGTAGTAGGCGAAATAGTACGGTAGGAACCTAGATTGATGATATCTAAATATAATAATAAAGATAATCCGAATAATAACATAGTTTGATAGAATATTGTGTGGATTACGATTTATTCCGGTATTACGTTTTTGTGGGCAATTTAAGCTCCGCCGGATCGTTAACACTATTTGTATAAAGTCAAAGTTAAATGTTTTATTTCAAATAAACCAATATTACAGGTACTTTTGAATTGTCAAAACTAGGTGCACGGTTCCAAATAGTGGGTCTTACGGAGAAGAACCGGCAAGAAACTCCATAGATACTCCTTTAAATAAAATTATAACATTGTTAATTTTACAATTGAAATATAGTATTTTTTGCGTACTAAGTATAGATTTCGTCAACAACAATATATAAGTACGCGGACCCGAATTATAGTACAATATTATAATAAATGTATACTATTGTACGATGTACAACCTTAATTGTAGTGTTTGTGACCGCGACGATTGCGCCACCTAGCAGCGCTTGTGGTCGAATGCCTTCATATCCGCGTGGAGATAAGTAGCCGAAACAGTTTTATATATTTATAAGTAGGTACATACATACATAGTTACACACATACTGATGAATTCCTATGAAATTCTCAGTAGCAGCTCGGATTTTGGATAGGTGGCTATTAGATAGGACCTAAACATACCAGTAAACTGTGGGTGTACATTATCATGACGTCTTATCATGCGGTGGACTCCCCAAATCAAACGCCCGCAAGCCCCAGCTCATGACAGTAGCAGCTCATGCCAGAATGTCCCTCGAAGCCCGATGCCTCCTCTACGGATCGGGAGAGAGTGAATAATTCTCTCTCCTTTTCCACCTCCTTCGCCAGCTTTAATTTGATCACGGTAGCAGGAGACGGCGATGTCCTACGCACTCATTCTTTCGACCATGGAACGACTGGTATTACTCTAAGCAGAACTGCTGTACTGCTGTATATGTCATGTAAAAGAGGGCCAATAAATGCAAACTCTAAAAAATATAAATCAAGAACTCTTACAACACAGGCCGGAACAGAGACTCAACAATAATGCCAACATTTTCTGTTTAACTGGGCGTCACAGAACACATTACCACAAGCACTCGATATTATAACTTTTGCTACAGTTCAATAAATCGGAATCGAACCTGTTGTGATTTACGTAAGCCTTTGGAAAACCCGTCGATAGTTAATTATTTCAGGTTATTATGTATGCAAAAATTCCAGGAAATTGTTGTGAAATATAGATCAGATGTAAAATGATAGATTACGACTTTCTGTGGTATGTACTCTGCAACTACATAGTTACTACTGCGTTATGTTTATGAATGGTGTAAAATGTACAGGGAGGTATAAATTTTAGTGAAAGGTGAAGGAGGTAAAATTCGATCGCATCTATTGACGGGACGTATTACATAAAGATGGCGCCAAAGTCGCCTTAAGGGCATTACATCGCTCAAATCCAAAAACACCCTAGCTTTAAAGAAGTTTCTAGTGGAATCCTTATGTGCGTTTGCCATATAAAAAATATATGTTATACTTAAAGTTACATTAAAAATACATTACAAAAAAATTGTATTGTTAATTTTTTTTATAAATTTGCCCCAATTTTGGATAATAATTGAAGTAAATAGGCATTTTTATCCCGACAATTGTTTGCCACATAAAATGCCACAACAGTAAGTAGACACATCCCCAATTACTGTCATATGAAACCTCCATTGAACAATGTAAGGAAGCGCAAACATTAGAAATGGCCGTGACGCTGACAGCGACACCTATCACTCGGGACGAGCACTACCGGTGCGGTAAGACGTAATATGCGCACTAATTCAAGGTTACTAGCTTTTTATTAGACCCTTTTGCTTACCTTGGAAGGCTATTTAGAGGAAGTCGTGCAATAATGATGCTAAGTAATAACACCACTATTGAAATCAAATCATTTGTCTACCGCGACTGCTACGCTAGAGGTCCTGGGAACGATTTCCACGTGAAACTAAGTGATATTGGATCTTTCTATTAAATTCTCAGTAGCAGAACGGAGTTTGGTATTTGTGCCCGGTTAATGGTAATAGGCTCGCCCCCTATTACATGAGACCTAAACATACCGAGCTGTTACTGAGCAGCTCGGAGTTCGGTATTTTTGTGTCCGGTTAATAGCTCCTCCATGGAACCTAAACATACCATGGGTTAAGCAGAGGTGTAGGTATATTATTACCTACACCTCTGTCTATCCCTTCGGGGAATACAAGCGTGATGGTATGTTATGTTTATATTAATGAAATCAAATCAGTTTAGTAATTCACAGAGAAGCTCCCACGCTAATCTCGAGGGCTTATCCATCAATCTGTTTCCGTCAGGACATTAGTAGGAACTGTCTCCGATTAAGTTGCAAAAAGACTCTCTCCTCTGTCTCTCTCTCTCTCTCTCTGAAATCTTCAAGTCGATATCGCTTATCATTTACCACAATAGGCGATTGGCTAATTTGTAGGTTGACAGCAACGCTGCCCATACAAGATGTAACGAATGTTCATTTAAAAAACTATTTTACTTCCATCACAAATCATAAAGTAATGCTGAACTAGTTAGATCTATTTTGCACAGCTATGAAGCACACATAATATGCTTTTTACCTACATCATTTATGTAGTTATATAATTTAATTATTATTTGCTTTTCTCAACTGTTATGAAAGTATACTATGTACAAATTTGCATTTTCTTTCACACTTTTTGTTTAGTAAAGAAGGTAGAAGATGTATTAATACAGACCTAGGTGTTCTAGCACCTCATTGTCATGTATTCATAAGCATAGCTGTCGAAATTGAGGTTTTATAACCTACAAATACGTACGTACATTGATTGCCAGCTGCACTTACAATAACTATAACAATGAAACAGGTCTTACTCTTAAACCACAGGAAGTTGTAATACCATAGAGCACCAAATACTTTTAATGGCATTACATTGGCTAATGTTTGCCTATGCGCAGATAATAATACATTATAGACTGTAATTATTGCAATGTCATATGTGGATTGTGGAGCACCATCGTCTAAAACCTTCGGAGTTGTGAAATGATTCAAATAAATTGAGGTTATTATTACGAACCAGCTACCTTGTTGATCTAGTAGGCAATGTTTTGAGTCTTCTGAGGCTTTTGTTACATTCTCAGGTCAAGTTAATTAGATATCTTTTTTAAATGAAAGAGGGTTATAAAAGTGCCATACTTTTGGTGTAATATTTAGTTCAGGTAGATCAGTGATTCCTAACCTAACCCTATGAAAGCATCCAAATTTGTCTGTGAAGTCATTTTAGGGTGACCAGTCCACGACAACGCATGTTGCGAACGAACGGGCAACTTATATTACTGCCCAATAGCTTGTGGTCCATGGCAAGACAAACATTTTGATAAATGGTTCCTCATCACTAAAAGATGAAGAATAGATATTACTAGACCAAGTAACTGAGGTCTCAAGATTACAAAGCGCGGTGATACCACTAGTGTTGCTTGTATAGGTTGCAGTTGCTTACCATAAGACGATCTGTATGTAGATACGTTTCTCATCTTAGTACAATAAAAAGAGATAAAAGTAGATTTCCAGAAAGTATTTAGATGACTTTCCTATCAGTAAACACGAGAATCAAACACAAATAAAATATTACATCAACCTAGATGTGACACCCTAGTGATGCAATGACGTGGTGACACGTATCGAGGTCTGGCTTCAATTTATTTGGCAAAGGGGTCATCGAAAACTGTGCTGCATACAAAACACAAGTTAGTTCTGCAACAACTTGTTGTTTTTATCTCATTCATTTTCCAAAAAACCTGGCTTACTCTTAAAGGAATTTTTAAACGGTTTATGCCGGCAAACGAGCAGACGATCCACCTAATGGAAATTATCATCGATGCCTACGGATACCAGCACCGTTAGAGGAGTTGCTAATTCGTTTTCGAGCCTTACGAGCCCCTACGAACTGCAGACTGCCGGAGCCGCAGCAACCGAGGGGGAACTGGCTCTCACGTGCAAATGTTGAAACTTACATCATGCTTTGTCCCCTCAAAGAATGTTGTTGACAATGTAAATATTCTAATAATCTTTCATCAAATGACACCGGACACTAAAGTAAATAATAATAAACCTAAAGAAAAACGTAATATCAAGCGCGACCTTCACGACATACTTACGTTTAATATATCATTGTAAAAAAATATTATTTCTAAATAAGTATCTTATATCAAAGTACACCGAACTTAGTAACAAAGAATTACCAATAGTACCAATAGTATTGATTACCAGTAAACAATACCTACTTACAATGTAAATAATAAAAAACTTGACACCTTCAGGCTTCAATGGTGCAGTGACTGAGTGTTTGGGTTCTACAATGATGGTCGAGGGTTTGATAGACTTTTATCGTCAACAGAAAGCTCCGTAGTTTTATTTATTGGATACGTTTTTTTTGGGCTGTGTTCCGAGGATTTTTTTAATATGGTGCCCACGGCCATATTCTATCGCTGCCCCTCTCGCCATCGGCAGCGAATTGATCTCCACACCTTAGAACCACTAACTATCATCGCGTACTGTGTGCTGTGTGGTTCCAGAGGAACTTCATCCTACGTAACAATCACGCTGTGGAATGAACTACCTGCCGAGGTTTTACCAAAAGACTACCGCATCGGGAAAAAGGAGTGAAAAGGTTTTTACAAGATCGGCAACGCGCGAGCGACACCTCAGTTGTTGCAGACGTCCATAAGCTACGGTATCTGCTTACCATCAGGCGGGCTGTAAGCTTGTTTGCCACCTCAGTGGTATAAAAAAGTTTTCTTTTTTGTATAGGATCGCGTTTGACTTTGTTCGAAGATGCGCGCACGCCTACCAAAAAGTAATGTATCGAAAGAGAAATTAAATCATCCGCCACCCTAAGAATTAATTAAAAAAATATTACTTTTAAGCCCAAAAGCATTCACAATTGCTTATATAATAAACTTACTATAGGTGCTTATTTATTTTCAATCCTGTCTCCGTACATAGTAACGAAGCAGTTTCCATTTCACTTTCGTTGCGCGTGCGCACGGCTGTCAAGGTCGCGCCGCTGACCAATAGCAAGCTTGTATGTTACGGACCTAGTCCTTTCACGGCACCAGGATATATGTGTGTAATAGTATTGTGTGAACGATACCTAAATAGGTTACTAATTTAAACCTATTTCGCCGGTTTTTATGTCCTATTTTAAAAGTGTAAATACAAATAAATATGTACCTTATCAATCCTTCTTTCAGTTTATCGAATAAGAGATACTTACCTTGTTAACATCCTTTGTGTATCGCTCCTAGGCAAAAAATCTACTCTCAAAATTATATACTTATTCAGTAGGTAAGAATTCGGTGAACATTCGATTTACCGCCGAAGTTCGCCCAAAGGTCAGCTTCAATCTAACCCATGTTCGACCCAACTCCAGAATAATTTATGTATCTTTCCTTAAAATAAGCAAATCTTAAAGGAAGTAGAAAATGTAAACTTACAATTAACCTAAACATAAACCTGAAGCTGAAAGCTGAAACAAAATTCTTTTAAAGGATCAACTCGAGCTCTTACAAGAATCGACCTTGCTGTAAAGATTAACCTTTTAGCAATGGTGGATGGTAGTATCCAGGGCTGAACACCCAGAACCATAGGCTATCGATGACATATATATCAAGAATACCATGTCGATTTTTAGTCGATGCGAGCCTCAAATTCCAGACCAGCTCTCCAAATGGCAGAGAGTCTATGAAAATAAAGGGGCACTAAACAAACTCAGGTATCGTCAATCAAGGATGGTCTTTTTAACAATTCGAATGTTTGTTTTTTTGTATGTTTGTTACGCTATTATTCCGTCAATAAAATTATAAATCGATTTTGATGATTCTTCTTTTGATCGGTAGGTCATACTTCAGAGGTGGTTCCATAAAAATTTGGTCAAGATCTGATCACAAAATTTAGAACAAAATGACAATAACAAAATGATAATAATCACGTCGTCTAGGTATTTCGCTACTTAAAATGTTGAAATAAAATTACTTTTAAGAAAATTGAAAACCTCCTTCAAACACGTAAAAAATAATGTTATGTGCGAAACAGTTTCGGAAATCAGTGGCGGAATCAAAAGATCCGATCAAATCAAAGGCACCGACTTCCGAAACTGTTTCGCACATTTTCGTGACAATCATGCAAAAACGTTTATTTAATACAAATTAACAATAAAAAGTATAATATCTAAATGTTTTAGTGTTTACGTAATGTTTATACTTTTTATATCTATGTATGAATGTAAGTGTTTATGATTCAGACTTTCCGGTAGACGGAAGCGAAGTAACTTATGTCTGCTAGCAGTAGTTAAACAAGTTATTCTATTTTTAATTACATTACTCGCACATAAGCGAATAATTACTGTAAGATATCTCTAATATAAGCAAGACAATTATTACAATAATTGATGTTATATAGACAAGTTTTGTATGAAAAGGAATTGTACCAACCTTTATAGAAATTAACATGATTCCTTTTAAGATGTTTCTGAATAAATAAAACATACTTGCCTGCTGGATGCATGATTGACAAATCTTGCCTGCTGGATGCATAACAACATACATAACATCAAGCATAAATAACAAAACTGAACTAGTTTTCATTAGCTTTGACACATGAGTACAAGTCTTTTAGTTTTTCTATCTTGGGAAATCATACGGTAAACGTAGAAAATAAGCTTTTGTTAAATCCATAGTAAGTCACAACTGAACGGGTTACTTTTACCACTTTAAGTAGTATTTTTTCTTGTTTTTTTTTAAAAAAAAACCTTGCCCCACACTAGGATTTTCCCCTGTATCGTAGGTGCGTTTACAAACACAAATACTCACATACACAAACGCCCAGACCCGGAACAACTACCTGTAGATCATACAAATATTTGTTCCGTGTGGGGATCGATACCACAACACGTGGCGCAGAAGCCGATCGCTAAGCCGCTACGCCAAACGTGTCGTCGAATATTATCTGTGTTTTAAGCATTCTGGCTCCACAACCAGTGCGTCATATACACATCCAGAGAAATCCTAGCCAAAGAAATACAATTTTAGATATATGTGTAAAAACATATAATATCGACCACTCTTGTACTCATGTCTCGATTCATACCCAATGCAAAAAAATCCGGAGGATCTTTGAGGTCCTCGACAACACGTGACTATTATGTATTACCAGATTTACCAATTTAGCTTTACAATTCTATTAATAGAAGGTTGATATCGCCGTGAGAAGATCGCATACCGTGCACCACTGTGTTGATACCTTCTCCGCGATCCCTTTGGCATTTGCCCCAAATATTTTGCGTTTTGATCCAGTTGTGAGTTGCAATTTAGATTATGCAGAAACTGTGCTTTATCGAGATTTCCTGAGAAACCTGTCTGAATGAATATTAAATCTTCTACTTAGGTATGTTTGTCTTCAAAGGTAATTTTATCTAACGTAGAATATTCTATTTACGTCTAATAGTCTATATCCCTGTGAATGATTCAGATAATAAACTTGCACATGTAAATACCACAGACTTGACCATGAGCATTTTTAGGACACATATAAGAACTCCAAGATCTTTTGTGGTAGATACACAGTAATGTCCTTCAAAATACTATAGATGTCCGCCGTTAAGCCCACTTCAAACATAATGCTGTTACGAATCATTGGGCCCACTTGTGGCAAATCGCTGAGGCTGTAAACTTGCCTTTAACATCCTAAAACCTCGCCCTGGGAATCGAACCCAGGACCTCAGGACCTAGGGCCGTTAGACTAATGAGGCAGTTTACTGATGCTTTCATTTTAAATTTGGAACAACCTAGAAACATAACATAATCAACCCATTATACTGTCCCACTGCTGCGCACGGGTCTCCTCTCAGAATGAGAGGGATTAGGATATAGTCCACCACGCTGGCCTAGTGCGGATTGGCAGACTTCACACGCCATCGAGAAAATCTCTCAGGCATGCAGGTTTCTTCACGATGTTTTCCTTCAGCGTTTAAGCGCAAGATAATTAACTATTTAATACGCACATGACTTCGAAAAGTCATGTACGTATTACACAACCTAGAAAGCAAATGAATAATTAAAAACTACGTAACGTAAAGCACTCCTCCGCAAAGTTTTAGCACGTCCCATTCACAAAGGTCTAGTCGGGGACACATTCACATGCGTGCCCCAGTTACAGTTATGATAAAGGGCGCGGACGCCACAAGGTCAGCCGGCTCCGGTTATCCATGTCACTACTTCACTAGTCTGTATCTATGCTTAGAGCAAAGTTGCTGGCCTGTGAAATGACTATAATATGTCGACGTATTTCCATAAGTTTATCGTAGAAGCGCAGTAGAAGATAGCTATGTATCCGAATAATTATTGGTTTAATCGCTTTTCTTGGACTTCTACTGGCCTAGTCTTCTATGTAACGAAGAGAGTTTTTATTTTGAGTAGACTAGTTTTTCTACAGAGCAATAAGGCAGAGGTTTATCTCTATAAAGTATTGGCATTCTGTAAAATCCGGTTCGAAATTGTAATTTCTGCTAATAAAGAGAACCAAGGTATAAGGTTCTTGGAGGGAACCGACTCTATAATACTATACATTAAAGTAAGTCCATTCACCAAAAACAAAGGCAAAGGTGCAGGGTAAAGGTGATAAAAGGTGGCACCCTATTTGCTTCCAGAAATCTTTCTATTCATCCTAAAAAAAATATTAGAAAAAATGACAGAGCTGAAGAAGTACATAATTATGATCTATTGTTGTAGCTCAGCTGTACTGCTGCTCCTCCAAGGAAGAATCCCTAACCACGACAGTGTATATAAAAGTACCTGTTATTTATTAAAGCTTCTAAAGCAATTTATGCAACATACCATCAAAGATACATACCTGCCTACATGCCAATAGAATTCTTTAGAAAGCCGACCGGGTCCGGCTGACCCTCTCTATGCGTCATAATCTGTATTACAACATTGTTACATTATTTCCAATTCCGACACGGGACCTACCAGAAAAAATAGACACACCCAATGTCAAAAATCCCCACTGCTTTCCGACATTGGGTCCTCATGAGCTCATAACACATCGGATTCTTTACGACGTTTTCCGTTTCTAACAATAATAGTGTTACGAGCTGGGGTTCGGGATAAATTAAAATCACTAATTTCACCGAAAACAGTCACTTTATTCACCACACAAACACACAGAAATCACACGAACAGTCACTATACACTAGCACTTGTTACACTTAACGTCGCACTGATAATCACTTGTAACTTCACTTCGATCTTCACTTGGATGCGTCCAAAACTGAACTGCCCTTGCCGACGCTGTCGACCATTATTTATATGAGCCACGAAGATTCTGGATTCGAAAAATCTCGATAAATCTCAATAATGCGACCCGCCCGCATTTTTGAGACAATAGATGTTTACGTCCTTTATTCAACTTGCGAACAATAGATGTTTACGTCCTTTATTCAACTTGCGAACAATAGATGTTTACAATCGCCATTGTTAATCCTTGACCTTGAGCCCGGTCTCACGCTATTGTGTTTTGTTTGTTTTTCTTTTGGTTGCGTTGCGGGTGCCGCATTCTAGCATATTCCTCTTGTTTGTTTGCTACCTGCTTCATCGACTAATCCAGAATCTCCGTGACCCATCTCCGTCGTCCTAGTTACTCGGCGTAACACTGCCCCCTCCTAAGACATGCTCGTCCCGAGCATTATTACATCCGTGATAACGTGCCAAACGATCCACATGAACGATCTTCGGAGCACCTCTTGGTCCTTTCTGTATCCGGTAGGTCACATCGTTGATCTTAGTCACGACTCGGTAGGGACCGTCCCATTTTGCCTGTAACTTCGGTGACTTTCCTTTGCTGCGTACCGGGTTATGTAGCCACACTAGTGAGCCTTCATCGAAGCCTTTGTTGTTCATCTTGCGGTCATAGCGGGTCTTCATCCTCTCAGACGTTTGTTGGCTTGACTGTCTGACATGCTCCTTGCTTCCTTTTTGTATATCACTCAGCCCTGTTTTTAACATCCGCACGGGTACTGCTTCCTTAGTCTCTTGCCTGACTACAGAATATGCGTCATCTCTATTCGTCCTCCAGTTTTCAGAGCACGGTCTACTCGGAAAACTTCCACGGGACCTGTTTTGCTTCGGGCAATTCATCCGGAGGTGGCCTCTTTCTCCACAGATGTGACATCTTGGGGCAGCCATAATCTTCCTTTCTCTATCTTCCTTTCTCCAGCAACTAGCTTGACAGTATCCCCGTCTTCCACAGATGTAGCATCTAGGCGATATTACACCTTCCCTTCGTACTTCGCTGCGCTTCTGGCAACCCTCCTGGGAATGGCCCTTTTCCCCGCATAGGTGGCACGTCGTTAACTCAACTTCTTGGATACGGTGAGCCCGATAGTCCTGCCTGACTACTTCCACTTCCAAAGCATGAGCTAACGCGTCTTTTATGGTCTTGTGGTGCCCAAGTGTCACAGCGGCTCTGACTTCTAGGTCACGAATTCCATCGACGAACGCCTGAACTAGATTTCCGTCGATAAGCGCAGGTGTGGACTGGTAGGCTTTCCGGACCATCTTTTCGACTTCTAGAGCCCACTGCTGTAGGGTTTCTGCATCGCGCTGTACTCGGTCCTTCAACTGGGCACGAAACACATATTCTAGATGTGCGTCGCCGTATCTTGAGTCCAATGCTTCCAGTAGTTGGTCGTAGGTCATATCCTTGTCGAGCGCCTCCAGTACAGTTAAAGCCTGGTCGCGGAGGCATAAGGTGAGTGCCGTCTTGGCTTGAGCTTTGTCCCATCCTTTTGACTCCACATAAGCTTCAAACTGGAGTTTGTAAGCTGACCATGAAGAGGTTCCATCAAACGGTGGCATTTTAAATCCACGTACTGAGGGGGTCGCGGGAGCAGCAACCAGCGGAGCCACAATTCCGTTTCCTGTCTTTAGATCATTAAACGCCTTTCTCAAGTTTGCAATCTGTTCTTCGGCTTTTGCAAGTCGACTCTCGTACTGTTCCACCTGCTCCTTCATTGCACTAAGCTGTTTGACAAGAGTCCCATGGAGGTCCTTTATCAGGTTCATCTGTTCATCTTGGCGGCGAGCTTGCTCCTCCTCCCGACGTGCCTGCTCCTCTTTGTCTTGCTGTATCTGTTCCCGTAGTAGGCGTGCCTGCTCCTCCTGACGGCGGGCTTGCTCCTCCTGACGGCGGGCTTGCTCCTCCTGACGGCGGGCTTGCTCCTCCTGACGGCGGGCTTGCTCCTCCTCTCGACGTGCCTGCTCCTCCTTGTCTTGCTGTATCTGTTCCCGTAGTAGGCGTGCCTGCGCCTCTTGACGGCGGGCTTGCTCCTCCTGACGGCGGGCTTGCTCCTGCATCAGTGCCATTAACGCTGCCAGGTCAACTGCAGGTGCTGGAGATATCCCGGATGGACCAGCGACTGGGTCATTAGGTGGTTGCTCATGACCCGAAGGTAGTGACGGCGAATCTGCAAATCGTCTCTGGTCCATCTGCTGCCGCTGACTTCTTGTCCGGATACCCTCCGTATCTTCCTTTGGTAAAACCGGCATAATTTATCCCACTTCTGACACCAAATGTTACGAGCTGGGGTTCGGGATAAATTAAAATCACTAATTTCACCGAAAACAGTCACTTTATTCACCACACAAACACACAGAAATCACACGAACAGTCACTATACACTAGCACTTGTTACACTTAACGTCGCACTGATAATCACTTGTAACTTCACTTCGATCTTCACTTGGATGCGTCCAAAACTAAACTGCCCTTGCCGACGCTGTCGACCATTATTTATATGAGCCACGAAGATTCTGGATTCGAAAAATCTCGATAAATCTCAATAATGCGACCCGCCCGCATTTTTGAGACAATAGATGTTTACGTCCTTTATTCAACTTGCGAACAATAGATGTTTACGTCCTTTATTCAACTTGCGAACAATAGATGTTTACAATCGCCATTGTTAATCCTTGACCTTGAGCCCGGTCTCACGCTATTGTGTTTTGTTTGTTTTTCTTTTGGTTGCGGGTGCCGCATTCTAGCATATTCCTCTTGTTTGTTTGCTACCTGCTTCATCGACTAATCCAGAATCTCCGTGACCCATCTCCGTCGTCCTAGTTACTCGGCGTAACAATAGGTAATAACCAATATGAATCTACATAAAACTGGCGCGGGGTAGGCTATCACGCCAATTAGTGTGACTGTATTACGTCGTGTCGTGTCGATTGTAGCCCAATCCCGATATACCCTAGAGACATATACATAGAGTATTTACTCAAAATGTATCCTCCATATTGGTGGGTCTAAGATGGAGAATGCCATTTGAGTAAACATTTATGTGCTTGTGTCGACCACGTTCAAGTCTGAAAGTAAAGTCTCTTGTAAACTTTGTAGTATGGTGTCAGTTTTTTGAACCCAAAGAGACAACTCCGAGGTTTTTTTTTATTAGGAAATAAAAAGTGATTGTCCCTACTTTATAGTGCGGATAAACCTCATGTAGATATTGTCTGTCACCTGGTCTCGTCATGACATGATTTCTCAACCTGAAAATCAAACTAAAGTCCACACACTCAGTAGCGCGCTTGGGACTATTATGTAGATACATACCATCACGCCTGTATTCCCCGAAGGGTTAGGCAGAGGCGTACTAATGTACACCCACAGTTAGCCGGTATGTTTAGGTCCAGACTCCACAAAATCCAGACTCCGAGCTGCTACTGAGAATTTCATAGAAAAACCTAATAACACTTTGCTCGACCTGGGGATCGAACCCAGGACCTCTAGCGTAGCAGTCGCGCTTGGGACCACTAGACTAATGAGGCAGTTATGTAGATCAATTAAGTAATTCCAGAATTTATTTCTATATTAAATCCTATTGTCTACAGTAAGGTCAGCCGTGTCCGGTTTCCTGTCCGGCCGTGCGTCACTGTCTATGATACTATGTACTTGTTCTGTCAATCTCCGAATTATCTCTTGAAGGTCGTGATCTGCAAATCTCCGCTATAGAATTATTGTATAAGAATAGATTTATGAGATTGATTGTTTTTTTTGTCTCAAAACAATTCCATGGTGTCGAATTGAATTTTAGAATTCCGTATACAACTACTTATTATGAAATTGTCTAATAATCTAATAGCCAATTATGATCACTAAAACTATTTCATGATTGCCTGCTTGCTGAGAAAATTTTCCTCCCCTCGTCGTAAACCAGTAGGAATATTAAAAACATCAAAATTAGTAAGGAATATTTAGGAATGCGAAATCTTTACCCTCGCCCCTCCACGGTGGTGACCCCGACGTGATGACAATGGAAATGGAATGGACGTAAATTAAGTACCTAAAACACTCAATTAACAAGCGATTTATAAGACACGATGTCATATAGAAATCTTATAAAAGTTTTGTTTTGACCAGTGATCTTATAACAGCATCTTACACACTAGTTTGATCTACAAGAATATTTAATCTTTAAACCAAATTTTAATTTTAATTAATTTAACACAGTTGCCATATTTTAAAGTACAATGTTGATAGATACTGATAACAGCATTATGTATTTTTTTTTTATAAAGCTTACTAGCAATGGGGGTCACACATTACTAGTAATCTTGTTAGCCCCTCGTGCTAAGCTATACGCTTGTGTTACGAGTGGGTTCACGTCAATAGTGCAATGGGTGGGTTTCGAACCGGCAACCTCATGATCGCAAGTCCGAAGCCCTAGCCATTGGACTACCGCCGCTTTTTAAAATTAAAAAAAAATATGTTGTAAAATAAAAATACTTAGATAAATATAAAATTTACGGCCCCAATTATCTTTTGACTGAGGTTTTATACCGAAAGACCTGTTGCTTGAATTGTAAGTTTTTATTAAACTACGTCTGTCTACGGATCTATATCGATCGATCGGCATCTAGTTCCCACGCCCCTTCATTTTTTTAATAAACACCGGTTAAATCGTGATCTATCAAAGCTGATAATGATTCCTGTTTGTTTTTACATTAAAAATGATTTTCCTTATCTTTTTTTTTCTTTCAAGGAAAAGAATAATAACGCTGAAAAAACAATAAGATCAAAAGAGTGAATTTAATTCTTTTTGTCTATAGTTTACCGTGAGTGTACCTAAAGTTTTTAATTTGACTTGACAGTCTTTTTTTTAATTTCTTCGTTTGTTTGCGAAGCCTTTGACACGGAAGTCGTGAAGGACACTTCAAATTAAACGCAAATGGTCCAGCCTGGGTATAAAAAAGTTAAAAAGGCAATAAATGGCCATCGATAGGTCGTGAATTCTATTTCCACCTTGAACTATTGTGGTGAACTTGTACTTACAAAGATAATTTTAGTTTAGTGCAAAGGCTAATAGGAATCATGTTAATAATTTCGTACTGGTCAGTATGTGATATTTAATTAAATTCTTCCTTACGAATAAAACTTTTAAAACAAAACAAGTCATTATTTTAGTTAATTATCAAATCTAGTCAACAAAGGAATGAAATATGTAATAATTTCCGTATACATACCTCTATATCGCCTATAATCTTTATTTGAGAGCTTGTATACGCAAAAAATGCTAATGAAAACAAAAGACATTATAAATAATCTGTGCGTAAGCTGCGTAGAAAAAAATGTAGATATTGGCGCCAAAATAAGCGATCGCGATGACATGTGTCGAGCAAAACAAACCAAGGCAACGGACATTGGTTATTCAGCCAGTAAAATGTTACGATAACACGCTGCGTTCCGAAACCGAAACGAATAACTTTGCCGCGGGCCGCATCGCAAATGCATGAACGCAAACTTACAATTACCATTGTAAAAGTACAATTTAGACCGTATTCAATCGTGTCTAAAGTTGTTTTACTGTAAAAGAAGATTGCAAATCCGCAAAAGTTGCTTGACATGCAGGTTGCCTCAACGTATGACTTGTTCCAGATATGTCAAGGACTGTTGTTTTGTAAAAATACTTTCTTCCAATACTTATCTTTGCAAACTATGCCGATAAAATCTACAATGGAATTCGTTTTTTTCCACTACGTAAGCTTTGCGATATACATCACTTCACTTCGTAGGCTTCTCTTTATCAGGAGTAGAATAAAATTGTAATTGGTAATTGCAGAGTAGACCAGCAGTACCAATGATTTCGCAGTACGTTGACGATTGATTTAATATAATGCTTAAGAAAGATCGTCTATTATGAAACAGGATATAAATAAATTACCTATAATATTCAGCTCATCAATGAAACTCAAACTCAATTTTTTTATTTCAATTAGACCATATACAGGTACTTTTGAAATGTCAAAACTACATGCACGGTTCCAAATAGTAGGTCTTATGGAGAAGAGCCGGCTAGAAACTCCATAGATACTCTTTTAAATAAATAATTGATGTTTACAATGACTATGACAAATCATCAATGACAATCTTAAATTAAACTTGAAGTGGTCCTACTTTCTTAGTATGAACCCTAAATCCTGGATCCCCCACTGAATTTAATGCAGCGTTGATGTAATTTTGACGACACGTTTGGCGTAGCGGCTGAGCGATCGGCTTCTGCGTCACGTGTTGTGGGTTCGATCCCCACACGGAGCAAATATTTGTATGATCTACAGGTAGTTGTTCCGGGTCTGGGCGTTTGTGTATGTGAGAATTTGTGTTTGTAAACGCACCCACGATACAGGAGAAAATCCTAGTGTGGGGCAACGTTTTAAAAAAAAAAAAAAAAAAATTACCAACAATCAGTTATCTTTTTGTCATTTTTTTGCATTTTCCATGATAATATTATTAAGTTATTTTTTAGTAAAGGAAAAAATTCAATCGCGGGCAGGATTGAATTTTTTCCTTTACTAAAAAATAACTTAACAATCAGTTATTTAATTCTCTAATTAACACAATAGAAAATACTTGTTAATCAACTGCCCGCGATACCATCGGACCCATTGCCAGACCAGGTCTCGATTGAGAACTAAATAAGTTGAAAACTATAGGCTATCAAAAATTTCGTAAGTGTACATACTCCAAATCTAACAGAACCTTTACGAAACGAGTAACTTTTTTCTAAATGTACCAAAGTTCTCTTTACTATTACTTACTTAAAAAATAAATTAATTTACACTCCAATTCTTTTCAATTTCACAACCAATAAATAACTGTAGTTAACAATGGCGACTCCATTCATCTCGCGAGCTCAATCTGTAAGTTACAGTGTACGATGCGTGTGCGCATTGTTCGCTCCACGGATGTTGCCATAGACAAGAACAGGCACCTATTTGTATTAGATTGTTACGCTTTCATTTCTCCTTCGATAAGGCACAGGAAATATTAGTTAAGATGTTTTTTGGGTTATCTGTAAAATACAAAAGTACCATTTGTAGTAAATAAGTAGATAGGTACTATTGCGTTGATACTACTTACGTAACCGCATACCTACAATTATCTCTCATTCTCTTTTCCAAGGCTGTAGCCAGGATTTCATTATGCGGAGGGGATTTTAGCACTGGACCAGAGTAACAACTTTATTTTAAAGGGGGATAAATATGACCACATTGATCACCAAAATGCTTACCAAAATGGATTCAATGTATGTGATGATGGATAAAAGATCAATCATTTATTTTTAAACTTTTTTAACACGAGGGTACAGTCATCGCAAATATTAATAATAATAATAATAAATAACTTTATTTCGGATAACTATGAGATCCATATTTTGTTAGTAATACAAATTAAAACTTAAAATACTAATGTTAGTAAATAAACTAATTACAACAGGCTAGGTGATCAGCCTCCGCATAAACTGCTTTATAATAGCAGAGGATGTGTCTGCCGCAATAGCCCTCATAATGTTGTTGGGACTCTCTCTTGTTCTCTTTAGGAGAGAAGCGGTTTTTTTGCGGATAATGACCCGAAATCCGTCGGTATGAGACACCGCAAACATTTCGGAGGCACTGCAAAACCGAGGGAGTCGCAACAGCATCCTGAAAACATTATTATATTGGACGCGTAGGGCATCCAGCGATCGTTTCGTATAATTAACCCAAAGATTGCCGGTGTAAAAGCTCTGACAGTAAGCATTAAAAAGCGTTATTTTAACTTGGTCTGTACACCGCGCAAATCTTCGGGCCAACATATTACCCCTAACCGCCAGAGCCCTACGCTAACTCTCAATGTCGGCATGGTCCTTGAGGTCATCTGTGAGGAAATGCCCGAGATATTTAAATTCGGTGACCTTCTTTATTGGCGTACCCTCTATCGCGAGCTCCAGAGAGTAATCACGACGTTTACCCGCCACCCCAAAGACCATGTATTTACATATCTATATACATGTATTCAAATATTAAGGTCGATAGTATTAATGCACTTTATTTGTTTCAAAGTCCATTGCTTCATCTGGTTACACGACTATCCTTCGAATTGTATTAGTAGTCAGCCAGTGTACTTCGAAAATGTGTAAACTTTGGACGTTAGCCAATGGTCATACACAATCAACCCATTATACTGTCCCACTTCTCGGCACGGGTCTCCTCTTAGACTGAGATGGATTAGGCTATAGTCCACCACTCTAACCTAATGTGAATTGGCAGACTTCACACGCCGTCGCCGCCGAGAAAATTTCTCAGGCATGTAGGTTTGCTTACGATGTTTTGCTTCGCCGTTTAAGCGCGTGATAATTAACTATTGGTAGCCAATAACCATTGAATCTTTATTATAGGTAAAAAAATATTTTGCCATGTTTAAACTAGTTTCACATGTCATTGAATAAGAAGTTACTTTTTTAATCTCCTTTCTGTAATTTTCCTTACAATTATACCAAGATTAAAATCTCTTTCATTAAAACCTTGACATTGCCAGATTCTGTCATCCCGATTAAAAAACAAAACGAAATCCAACGTCACTCTACTCCAAAATGTCACCTCCAACGAGAGCCAAAATTTCAATAAAATGAACCAAAACCCATTCCACCTGCAGAATTTACCATGATCGTCCGGCACACATCACCGTGTATAAAATAAGTCAAACTAAACCAGTGTTTTCAAAACAGTGATTAAAAATGTATAAGCATGAACGAGGAGAAAACAGATGTGATGCGGCCAAAACTTTGCGGCCTCAGAGAACCCAAGTATAAAAAACTTAGGAGACTGGTTAAGACATGCCTGCATCTCAGAAGAAAGGACGATGAGTGGACAATTAGTGCACAGCTATGCACTGTAGTCGCTTGGACAGGAGCTCTGGTGGTCACTGCAGTAGTTGTTAGATCTCTATACCTGATGTACATCAAACCTGACGGGACCTGACTAATGAGGTAACATCGTAATCATTGTTATTAATACGAAAATAAGTCCGGTTTATAATCAAATCCTGTTAGTTTCGGGGTAGAATTTTCGGCATGGTGTGTGTGGCATAATCCTCTTCCTCTGGATCACCTACTGGTCTGCTCTGGGGCATAAAAAAGTCTAGTTTTCAACTGGAATTCTTGTAATATTTTGAAGAACACTCTATTGCTTGCCACTGAAGAACTAACAAAACCTAGAGCGCCCTAACGCTTATGTTAGCTCTCAAAATTCACAATAAATAGACGAAAAATAATATTTCTCTATGAAATCAAATTAGCACTTAGAACCAATTTTTTTCTTGCAGAATTTATTCGCGGCGACTAAAATATGAGCAGTTACTTGATCAAGAACAGCATACTAAATGTTCTATCTCAGGCCAAAGCAAACGCGTCTGTACCGGCTCAAGAGATCGATCTACCTGAGAAAAGTCCGTAACAGGGCCTACGCCACCTGCCAAGCCCAGCTGGCCAGCGTTGTCATCTGGACTGGGTGCCTCTTCGTCCTGGCTTTCCTCTTAAGATCTTTGTATCTCAAGTATAAGCTCCACTATTCGGAATCTCTCTCCATTCCCAGTTTAACGATACCAATGCGCAGGCGTTGATATTGGAAATACATTTTGGATTTCTGTTTTAAGTTTTAGGTGATAGATAACAGGGTTTCTTAAGTCTGTAAATTCATCCAAAGAATACGAATTAGCAAAATATATAACAGTAAAGTTTAAACGTAACTTTTTCAGACAGATATATCTGTATTATCATTTTGTATTTATAATGATCCGTGGGGGCAATGAAATTCCTATTGATTTCTAATTTATAAAGGGCGATGACATCCTGTAAGTTTAAAGAACTTGATGAAAATGAGTTTCACCTCACACCTACGCGCGATTGATTCCGTTGCCGTAATCAGAAAAAAAATCAGATATTGTTTTTCAACATTTTGTTCTTATCACAATTCAACACCAATCATCTCCCTCTTAAGATTACCAACGCTTCAATGATCGCCTTGGTCAGTGCTGGACTTAAAATTTTCATAAATAAAGACAAGTGGCCTATATAATACATATGTAAAAATTATGAATCATATTATAAACCCGCATTTGCACCGCCACTTCCTCTTTTCCAAAAGTTACCATCAAAACGAGAGAGCGTCCTCTGAATTCTGCCGGCCCTAGACAGCAGCCTATACGGCCTATTCCCAAGTGCAAGACTGAATACTCTCTGCTAGGACTGCCCTTAGTGGTAACTACTTTCCATCAAGTAGGCCATCCTAAACAGAACGAAGCACAATTTTGCAATTAGAAGATTAATTACAAAACTGCAACTAATTTAAACTCATGGATGGCACTCCGTCGCGTCATACAGACAGACGCTGTCGTAAACATGACTTCGTATGTTGTACGTGTCATAAATTATGCGTTTTAATTAGTCTGGCGTGTGTCGACATGCAGAACACAAGAGCAACCATATAATTACGTACTTACTACTATTTCGACAGCTATAATAGAGTCTAGGATTCGCGAAGCTTCTGCGCGATCTACGCCTCTACTAGCGAAGACGATCAATATAACTAGATAACTACTTACTCCTTACTGCAAAAGTGTATTTTTCGAGCCGCGAGGATACACTTTGCCTATTATCGTCAAAGAGAAAGAAGAATGACAATACTGGATAGGTACCTATAAAGTGACCCTGCAACGACGGTAAGACGTTTATAGTAAAAGAAGTCCCGAATTTATTTTATAAAAAGTGAAAATAACGTAGGTACTTAGATAACAGTAGAATAACAGCGTCGTTCTTTTTTATTCACAAATAAACGGCTCTTTACTACAATTCGCATGAAGGTTTTCGGTAAATTCTATATTTTCATATTTTTTTATTCTTTCCCAAAATAACTTTAATATTAAATTCTAACTGGACCATTAAAGTCATGTTGGTATATACGCTATTTTGTTTTTTCTATAATTTTACTAAGTATTTTGATTAAATTTATACTGTAGTTTAGAATGTAAACGTTAATTGGACTTGCCCAAGTGTAGTAAACTGACATAAGTGTTCTCTGTATTAGGTATGTGGTCATAAATTCCTTTTAAATATCCGCCAAAATGTTATCTAACAATCTACCTGTTTGATGGAGTTGAACATAAAAGATTAGATCACATAAAACCTTGAACTTTAAATGTTTCATACATCCTGAAAGCATGTTTAATTAGTAATTAAAGCATTGTGTGAGCGTGGAGGCGTCGGCTACGCGTCGTTATATTTTGTTGCTTCCTACCAAACATTGCAATTTTGTTTAAAATTATTACTATTGCCAAAATTAAAGTGTAAATTGATAGTCATCATAATAACTTAATTTATGAGAATAGGGGACATAAGCCGAAATAGACACACTAAGCAATTTTTAATGCAATGCATAACTAGGTATTAAGATTAATTCTGGCGTCTGAATATAAGACTAGGTACCTGTTTAAGAACTGTTCCCTCGTAGTAATTTGACTTGATTTTTGATCTTTAAACTAAACTTTTAATTACAAGTAACCGTGTAGGAGATGATGAATCACATTATCTCCTTCAATCCAATTAAGATATTGTAGCTCAGCGACGGAGTTCTTGTAGCTGTAAGTATTCAAATTGTCCAGATGAAACTTAATTGGAGTAGGTAGTGTTTGGACATAGTAGACCCAATTCCGTTCAGACCCGTTTACAAACTCCACGCAAATTACTCAGTTTGTATAATAATTATCAAGCCACAAAACGCTTAGTTATAAAATAGATACTTAAATTCATATCGGCAGCAACACGAACATTAGCCGAACAATCCTTCATAAACATATCTCAAAATCTGAATACAGAATGGTCAACCTTTCATTAAGTAATTGTTTTAGCACGCAGCGAAAGGTCGTGGGTCAAGGTGGCGCGATGGGCATTGTTCGATTAATCTGATCACCAGAGGTCACTTCCCCGTGTTGACGGCTGCCGTCGAAACTGATCGAATTCGTCGATACTGAAGTATTGCAAAAGATGAATTAGCTAAGTTGGTTTGAAGTGGAGCGACAAAAGCATAGTAGTTGCTAAAGCTTATTGTATGGACCGTTATTATATCTAATTTAAAATTAGTACACTTTCGGCCATGTGATAGGGGTCATGTGATAGTGGTCATGTTATATGTCTTTTGTGATGAATGCACATTGCAGATAGATAAATATATATTTATGTAGCATCCTTGGCCTTGGGTAGCCCTGATTCTCACTTTAAATTGTTATTGATGTTTTCTTTCTCCTAAATGTATTTAGCCCTCATTCAGTGTCAGATTGAAACAATACACTAGGTTCTCAAATAAAAAAAACTCGTGTGGGGACTGGGATAGCAGATTATAATATCGACTACAAAAATACACCACTACTAAGTAGAAGTCGGTTAATTCGTCAAATTTCTACATGCTTAGGTACCGAGGAGAGATATAATCCTCTTATTTTGACAACAAACTTGTCGCGAACTTTGTCGTAAACAAACAATGTTCACGAACTATTAAACACTGGATACCATTAATTGGAGAGCACTGAGATCTAACTAGATCACGTTGACACCCAGTAAACAACCGACTACCAATCAATCCAAGGCAAGAGCCCGCATTTCTCAGAACAATACAGGCATCACAATAAAAAGTTAATCTAACCGGTTTGTATTAACCTTTGACGAACAAAGCTGCGTGTGAGTGTTGTCAAAACAAGACAAATGGTAGGTACAGCCGGACAAAAGATTGCTATTAATATAGAGAACCTTGACCTAAGCGGTGACTCTTTGTAAGATGTATAAATGTACTGTTTGTGTGTGGTCCATTTACCGTTTAGGTGGTTCAATATAATGCGTAGTACCTAGTTGAGATGTAAATTGACACATACCATCGTCCATAATCACGCCTGTATTCATGTAAAGTATAAGGAGAGTTGCACTAATTTAAACTACTCACAATTCCTCACAGTTCGCCATTTTTAGATCCTATGCAATACGGAGCAATAGTCTTTACTGCCTCATGGATCCAGAAGTCATAAGCGAAGTCTTAAGATCCTAGGTTAAATTTCCAGATCGAGCACTGTTATTGGGCTTATCTATAAAATTCTCAGTGGCAGCTCAGAGTTTGTATTTGTGCCGGGTTAATGGCAATAGGCTCGCCCCCTATTACATGGCACCTCAATATATCGGCGAACTGTGGATAAACATTAATACACCTCTGCTTAAACCTGCGGGGAATACAGGTAGATACTTACTTACTATTTCTGTTGCTGAGAGACGTAATATTTACAGGCTTCACTGCTGCATCTATTGTTATAGGCAAACCTATGTGAACTTCCAAGCCCGTATGTTGATCAGAGGGTCGAAGATACCCGAAACAACTAGATTAAAATACAGTTGTACTCTGGGCCAAAGACAATGAGTACTGTACAGTACTCATTGTCTTTGGCCCAGAGAACGAACCACTGATCTCTATGATACTAGAGTATTATAGAGGTCAGTGGAACGAACACAAATTAATTTTTGTCTCTGGTCCAAACCTCGAACCCTCCGGAACGGAAATCCTTTCGAGAGCCTTGGTTGGGCAGTCACACTTCCATGAGCTAATATCACATTCATTTAATTTTTTTTGGACCGCATTTCTTCCCTCGGCCAAAGGCTTCCCTTCTCTCTTTCCAAGTCATCCTGTCTGGGGTTTTAGCGACCCAATCTCTATCGTGTAAGAGTCAATTTCATCGCACCACCCGTGTGTGATCCATTTTGTAGTGCCTTTTGCCCACAGTTCGTTAGGCTGAAAAATCTCCACCTCACTTATCAGCCCCTACTGCAAGATAAACTACCAGCTGATAAGATGATGAGCTAGCAACCCCCTATCCCAAATGATGCTTTATCGCCACGACATTTTGCAAATTCATGCAATATAAACAAAAGTCCGCCAGGCAAGTAATGTGCAGATAATACCTACCTACTATATAACGTCTTGATTTAAGACATTAAATAACGTCCGTTACATTATAAAGTTCATAGAAATCTAAAGGTTAAAGATATTATCAGTGCCAGTTCTTAATAATGGACGCAAGTAATTTTACAAATAAATGACGACGTACGTAGTTATTCCAGGTATAAAGCGCGAGAAATGAATTAATGTTCGTGATATGAGCTTCTAAACCTAACTGTTGACGACACGTTTGGCGTAGCGGCTGAGCGATCAGCTTCTGCGTCACGTGTTGTGGGTTTGATCCCCACACAGAGCAAATATTTGTATGATCTACAGGTAGTTATTCCGGGTCTGGGCGTTTGTGTATACAGGAGAAAATCCTAGTGAGGGGCAATGTTTTAAAAAATTAAAATTGGTAATTATTTAAAGCAATTATTTCTAGAGATGTACCGACTAGTCGGGAAAGCCGACTATCTAGCCACATTTATAGTCGGCGACAAGTCCGCACAAGAAACCTACCGAATATTCGACACTTTATGATTTTATTATACTGGAAAACAAATAAAACTTTTATTACTTACTACTTAAATTAATTAAGTACATAACATACCATCACGCCTGTATTCCCCGAAGCGTTAGGCAGAGGCGTACTAATGTACACCCACAGTTCGCCGGTATGTTTAAGTCCCATGTAATAGGGGGCGAGCCTATTGTCATTAACCGGGCTATTATCTGTGACCGGGCACAAAATCTAAATTCCGAGCTGCTGTTGAGAATTTCAAAGAAAATCCCAATAACACTTTGCTTGACCTAGGAATAGAACCCAGGATCAGACCGGGACCTAGCGTAGCAGTCGCGCTCAGGCCACTAGGCTAATGAGGCATGTCTTAATTATATTTAACGAATTAAGTAAAATACTTAATTCTCTTAATTTAAATAAATTGACGCATGATAAAAGTGGACTTAAAGCGTTTCTTTCGCGTTTTTGGAATGTCCACCATGACTCGGTGTCGCTTTTTCGTGCTTATGGTCGTGCGATAGTAGAAAGGGCTAGGGGGAATAAGATCGGGGAGATCAGATGCACACTCTCCGAAATGTATCCGCAACTTTGCGGCGTAGACACCCTTGATAGTAGATATAAAATCATTTGAACGCGCACGTGGCAATATTTGGGTTACAGAGTTCAGATTCCCTTTCAGATCGCTTTGTGTAAAATATTCAGCCTCTCTAATTAGCCCCTGCAGGAGAAAAAATAGAAGTTTGATACTGTTATGATACATCATATAAGCCAATAGAAGTCCACTGCTGAACAAAGGCCTCCCCCAAAGACAAGGACCGGTTTTAGGCCGCCTGCATCCAACGACTCCCACCGACCCTCACCAGGACGTCCGTCCATCTCGTTGGGAGTCTTCCCACACTGCGCTTTCCGGTGCATGGTCTCCACTGGAGAACTTTTCTGCCCCAGCGGCAGTCAGTTCTACCAACTATATGCTGTTATGAATATGAATACTGTATCTATCTAAAAACTTCAACGATGCAGAAAAAGGTAAATAAGGGATAACATTAAAAACAGCTTTCTGAGAGTGTCTTACCAAAGCTTTCCCAACGGATTGCTTGTGTTACAAAACGTTCACACTTTCAGTGCGTTCACACTGCCAGTAAGTTGGTACTGCAACATTGATAACGAAGGCCGACCTCCATCGGCTTCTCAGTTCTTACTCCATTTCCCTCAATTATTCGCAGCATTTACATAAAGTACAACTTTCATAAAATGAAGGGGTAATTACAGTGTTTCGACTTAGTAGTAAAAGGACGTAAGTCGTGCTACACACTGGGTCGACAACTGGCTCGAAATTTTTGAACAATAAAACCGGCCGACCCGAAGCAATTCCTAAGTGTACATACTCGTAAAAATGGCCAGTACTAAATCTGCTAATCTGAACATTTCAATAACCGATTATTTTTTTTAAAGATAACTAGCAATGTAGGTTGCACATTACTAGTATTCTTGTTAACCCCTCGTGCTAAGCTAAAATGCTTGTGTTACGAGTGGGTTCACGGCGGTAGTGTAAAGGGTGGGTTTCGAACCGGCAACCATATGATCCCCAGTCCGACGCCCTAGCCATTAGGCTACCACCGCTTCTAAAAATTAGTTAAATTAGTTAGTAGTAGTTCTGCTACACCTAGGTTCCATTCCCAGGTCAAGCAGTATTATTGGGTTTATGTATGTAGGTATGTCAAACTATTGCTATTAACCGGGTAAACAATACCAAACTCCGAGCTGCTACTGAGAAAGTCATAGAAAAACCCAATATCTAACACTTTGCTCGACTTGGGAATCTCAGAACTTCTAGCGTAGCAGTCGCAATCGGGACCACTAAGCTAACGAGGCAGTTACAAAAATGTGAACTTGGTGCGACATTACAATAATTATGAGTTATGAGTGACTTATATGAAATGCGCGGGTCAACTCTTGCGCAACTAATTATAACACTAGTCCCTAAACGAATGTTGACGTAAGAAAGAAAGCGATGTCCTTAACCGGAGCTCAATGTATGCGCACTGAATTGATAAGGTCGGGTCGGTTATGCCGTGTATCTCAATCTTAAAAACCCAGTATAACTTCATGGAAATACTATCACTACATAGTATAAAACAAAGTCGCTGTCGCTGTCTGTCCGTCCCTATGTATGCTTAAATCTTTAAAACTACGCAATGGATTTTGATGCGGTTTTTTTTATAGATAGAGTGATTCAAGAGGAAGGTTTTAAGCTATTTAACATTACGCTACGACTCTTAGGAATGGGGCAACGCGGGTGAAACCGCGGGCGGGTCGCTAGTTAAAAATAAATTCAACCTTAATCCATTGCCATAACATACCATCACGCCCGTATTCCCCGAAGGGTTAGGCAGAGGCGTACTAATGTACACCCACAGCTCGCCGGTATGTTTAGGTCTCATGTAATAGGTGGCGATTAACCGGGCACAAATCCAGACTCCGAGCTGCTACTGAGAATTTCATAGAAAAACCCAATAACACTTTGCTCGACCTGGGGATCGAACCCAAGACCTCTAGCGTAGGAGTCACGCTTGGGAACACTAGACTAATGAGGCAGTAATTAATGCATTGCATAGATAACTGTCAAAAATGTCTATTTATCTATGCAATATTTATCTAGCTACATAATTATGATGTGCTATGATAAGGATTTTTAATCAAAGGTTTTAGCACTTACTCACTAGGAATTGCGAAAATGAAAAAATCAATTGAAATTTGAATTTGGCACGCCAAACGAATTCCTTTACCTTAAAGATAACCTTTCCACCTGCACGTGATGATGACCAGGCCCCTCTTTTGCATAGCCGAGCCGACTATGGCCGAGTGCCCAGGGCCCTGCAATCCAAGGGGCCGCCCTAGTTCCCATTCCTTGTTTTTTTGCATTTATTTATAAAATAGTTCCCTGACATGTGTATATTCCTGTCTGGAAATAAAATACATGGGAGACGTGGGAGAGCCATGCTTCGGCACGAATGGGCCGGCAAGACTGGAGTGATACCACGGCCTCACAGAAAACCGGCGATAAACAACGCTTACGTTATGTTTCGCCGAGTGAGGTTACCGGAGGCCCAATTGCCTTTTAAAGGTCGGCAACACACTTGTGACTCCTCTGGTGTTGCGGGGTAATCGCTTACCATCAGGCCATCCGTCTGCTCATTTGCCCTCCCATCCCATAAAAAAATGAAATTTTTATTAAGTTTCTGTTTGACAAATGGACATTAAATTAATTGCAACTATTTTTGTTGTCATTTTAACTGTTTAGTGCCCAACACTTGTTTGAATAAAAACTGAAGTAATCTATGTTGCTGATTTATCTACTTATCAATCAGCAACAATTAAGAAATATAGACTTATTATATATATATATATATATATATATATATATATATATATATATATATATTATATATATATATATATATGTATTAAGAAATATAGACTTATTATATATATATATATATATATATATATATATATAATAAGTCTATATTTCTTAATAGTTAATAGAATTACAATGTGTAGATGCAGAAGCACCTCCCTGAAAGTAATTTTGGCGGCGCTCAAGTCCCCTGACATATCGTTTTCATGGGGCCTCATTATCCTAAAGTACCCAAGGCCATCGACAGGTTAAAAACGGTCCTGATGATGACACTCTGCAGTTCCTCTGGTGTTCCTCAGGTGTCTATGGGCGGTGATTACCACTTACCATTAGATAGCTCGTCTATTCGTTTGCTGACATCATACGACCGCGGGGTAAGTAACGTCGGATTTATTAGTTTTATTGGAATTGTACTATGATCGAGGTCATTAAACTCAAGGTTTTACAATTTATTTATTTAATCAGACAAGGTCCACTTCTTGTTACTAACAAAAAGTGGACCTTGTCTGATTAAATAAATTAATATAAATATAAACTCGAGATCATATTCGCTACGATCTCGACAGGCTATGCTGCTGTATTTGTGTACTGTTATTACGTATTTACCTATCTCAGTGCAATATATTTTAATCTGGCAACACCATCATTGCCTGCACGCACCAAAGGAATGTAAGGTGCCTGTCTGAAATATTTAAATGTAGGTTGAAATTCAGATAAATACTTGTGACTAATACTTATTATAACAATTTAATTTGTAGGTACCTATTCAAATCGCGAGCTTAAAACATGATAACAGGCCGTGAATCAAACATAAATATGTTTAGAACCCATCTAATAGGGGACGAACCTATCGCCATTTTGGGCACCAAGTCCAAACTCCGAGATACTACTGAGAATTTCATAGAAAAACCCAATAACACTTCGCTCGACCTGGACATCGAACCTAGGATTTCTAGAGTAGCAGTCGCGCTTGGGACCACTAGATAGTTAGTACTATATATGTGTACATGTAGTACAATTATAATTATTTTGGTATGTTATTGATTAATTCAGTGATATCAATAAACATAACATAACATACTATCACGCCTGTATTCCCCAAAGGTTTAGGCTGAGGCGTACTTAATGTACACCCACAGTTCGCCGGTATGTTTAGGTCCCAAGTTATAGGAGGCGAGCCTATAGCCATTCACCGGGCACAACTCCAGACTCCGAGCTGCTACTGAGAATTTCATAGAAAAACCCAATATCACTTTGCTCGGCCTGGGGATCGAACCTAGGACCTCTAGTGTAGCAGTCGCGGTTGGGACCACTAGACTAATGAGGCAGTCTAGTTTAGTGATATCAATAAAATAGTAGGAAAAAGAAAACTGCAAACAGACAAGATGTAATATCCGGAAGGTAATGTTAGTTCATAAATTGTAACGGTAACTAAAATGAAGCTAAATTTTAATGAAATCACTTTCTTCGTTAATTAGTTCTGTTATTATAATGAATACTTGGTTAGTGCCATACGGTATCTACACTTAATTATTATTATAATCAGAACGTAATAGCCGTTTACGGTAGCGACTTAAGTGAAGGGTAAAGAGAGTTACCTAATATTTTCATTTTGTTGCGCCTTGCTTCCGGTGCTAGAGATTACTGCCTAATTCACAGGGCTCATAAATAAAGGAACAAAATCTTTTTAAATGTAGCATTTAACAATTTAATACATAAAAGGAAAAGCTTACCGTGTTGCGCATCTTTTATGAGTACTATGCAAATCCACATAAGGCCTGAATGCCCTGTTTAACGGACTTCAAAAAAAGAGCAGAGCTTTGGCAACAAGTTAAACAATAGCCATAATAATTACGTTATAGAATGTTAGCCCTATAAAACATTAGCCCAAGAATATCTTTAACATTCTTGCCTTTTTAGCTAATTAGCCTTAGCTTAGCATTAGCCATAATAATCGCAACTAGTAATGGCAACACTGTTAAAATCAATAGTGATCAGACAAATAGCAACACCTACCTTTAATGTCATAACTTAATGTCAATTCAATTTGTCAGCGGATATGTCAAAATTGCAAAAATAATGCTTTCGTTTCACATGGACTAAAGTTTATAAATAAAGTTGCATATTAGGCTTTGTCCTAATTATACATCTTTAACTTCTGTTACTAATGCAATACATGAGTTAAAATCTTGACGGAAGTTATAACATCATTGTAAAACGAGGTTTGTATTGAACAATATTGTGTTTCAATTTAGTTTTAGTTTTGTACGAATTTAATTGTTATTATTCTACCCTTTACACACAAATAGTAAATAAAGTACATATTCAATATCCTGATATACTGAACACGAATTTATTTGTAAATTTTCGCCATAAGAATTATGAAACATTGATAATATCTTTTTGCAGAAGTAAGTCGGTAAAGCAAGATGTCAATGCCACATAGTAGCTCAAGTACTACAAGTTCCAGCACAAAACGCAAGGAAATATACAAGTGAGTGTTCTGTTATCATCTTTATACACCTTTATTATTTGCAAAGCATGTTTGAAGCCACATAATAATAGATTTTTCAAAAACAAGCATAACATTACAAAATTACTCATAGTCACATATAATAAACATTAACAAAACGTTGACCTCAACAGATACCAAGCCCCATGGCCACTGTACTCCATGAACTGGTCAGTGAGGCCAGACAAACGGTTCCGCCTAGCTCTCGGCAGTTTTGTTGAAGAGTATAATAACAAGGTAACAATATTTTCTTAAACACCCTTTAATGTAATAGTAAAAAAAAATTCCCGCTTAACATCACCCATAGTTTTTTATTTATTTTAAATAAAATCACTGAAACCACACTTACTACACTATTAAAAGACAAGTACATACAATAGGTGTCTGTAATTTGTTAGTTGATGGGTAACAACCCTTGTCAAAACATTTTTTTGGGAATGGTTTCATCATGCAGTCAGTCCAATGACTATGAGCAGATGTGTTACCTGATTTAATAATGTGCAGAGCTAATTCCCCCTGGAAGTGGCTCTTTGTAAATTCTTAGCCTTATTGCAGACTATCCAGGTGCAGAATTTTGCATCTCTTAAGGTGGTTTAATGAGCTGAACCAGGAGTGGATTTTGTGTAAACATTTTTGTTCAAAAAGAAAATCCTCCTCCACTTCCACAAGGACGTCTATGGAGATGTGAATTTTGTTTACCTATTTATTACTGAAGTAAAAGTCTTTGCTGTGAATGATAAACATGTACACTGTAGTTTGCTGGTACATTTTAGGTCTCATGTTAATTACCACTAACTAGGAACAAATTCCAAGCTGCTATTAATACTTTCATTACAAAATACTGAGCTGGCTTCAAACCCAGGACCTTATCCTAAGTAGCTGCACTTTAAGCACTAGACCAGGGGTCGGGAAACCGCTACACGCGAGCCACATGCAGCTCTTTGAAGGGTCAGTTGTGGATATTTTTCCAGCATGTAGCTCAGTGAGACAGTGTGCCTATATTGTTAAAGATTTATTATTTTGTTTTGCTTTTCAGGTACAAATCATATCTCTGGATGAAGACACAAGTGAATTCAGTGCTAAGAGTACATTTGATCACCCATACCCCACCACTAAGATCATGTGGATCCCTGACAGCAAGGGGGTCTACCCTGACCTGCTGGCCACCAGTGGTAAGTTAAGGCATTTGTACATACATGCAACTTTTTGTCAAACGTTTAGACCTGGGCTGTTTCTAAATTAAAAAATGGAAAAAAAAGTGCTACCGTCTGATTCCTTTAGATTTATAATTGGAAAGATAGGCCACAAAGTCTCTTAATAAAGAGTATAACAGTAGAATCTCACTAATCTGGCACTTCGATAGTATGACACGACCAATAATCCAGCACCCTGCATCCTCGCTCCCTTACCTATCCCTACTCCCGCTCCGAGCTTGCGCCCTGGTATCAGTGCAACCTCCAATATCAACACAATAGCACATACATATTTACCGGTCTACGCACATTCTATTTATCTTCTGCCATTGTAGTATATTTTACCTTTGTAATTATGAATAAATTTTATTATTATTTATTATTTTGAAGTATATATTTATTTAATATCTCGGCTCAATAATTTGCCGGGTTTTAGATTAGCACGGGCCGAAGCCAAGTACTAACCTAGTCTATTTGTTGATGTGAAATAATGATAAAGGGTGTTAAAAATTTATGTCTGCGTGTGATTGCGTGACTGTGTGCGTGTGCTGACCGTGGCGGTCACTTGTGGGTGTGATGCAGGTATCAGTGTCTCATTGTCATTCTGTAGGAATTTCCTAACAATTCTGCAAGTATTTAGGATTGCGGCTTTCTGTAGACTTTGATAAGTATACGGTGCTAGGTCTAGAGATTTTAAAGATTGATGTAGTTGCTTAGGAATTACCCCTGTGGTTGATAGAACTATGGGAATAATACTGACGTGACTTAATCGCCACATTCTGCTAATTTCAATTTTCAGATCTGTGTATTTTGTGAGTTTCTCTGCTATGGTACTTTGTAGATTGTGTGTGTTAGGTATGGCTATGTCTATGATTTGTGCAGTTTTGTTAATTTTATCTAACAAAGTAATGTCTGGTCTATTGTAGTGTGTTGTTCTGTCGGTGAGGATTGCTCGGTCATAATACAACTTGTGATTGTTATTTTCAAGGATAATTTCAGGGTTATATTTGTAGTAAGGTACTGGTGGTGTGGAAATTAAATTGTATTTTAATGCTAATTTTTGGTGAATTATTTTTGCTATTTGATCGTGTCTGTGTTTATAGTCAGTCTGTACTATTGATTTACATGCACCAGTTATGTGTTGTATGGTTTCGGGAGAACTATTACATCGCCTGCAAATATCGTGGATTTGAGGAATTCGCATGATGTGCTTTTGGTAATTACGCGTCTCTATAACTTGATCTTGGATAGCTGTCATGAACCCTTCTGTCTCCGGGAATAAATCTCCGCGACGTAACCATTCGTTCGACGCTAACTTATCGACGTTAGGTTGGCAGAGGTCTTGGCGATGTCTTCCATGCAATGACTTTTGGGTCCACTGTAATATTTTTGTCGGTCCGTCAGTCTGTGTTTCGTTACTCTGTTTGTTTTTATCACTCATGTTTAAAGGGGTTAATTTCCGGTCGTTAAAAACTATTGCTTTGTGCAGATTAGAGGTTGTGCTTTTATAATTAAAGTATGTTCTTAAGGTACTGATCTGCTTATTGTGTAGGTTTGTAATGTCTATTATACCCCGTCCTCCCTTTTTTCTTGGCAATGTTAACCTCTGCACACAGGACCTGGGGTGATGTTTCCTATGTTTAGTTAGGGTAGTGTTAATGATGCGCTGCAACTTCCTAAGTTCCGCCTTGGTCCAGTTAATTATACCGAAGGAATATGTAAGGACGGGGATCGCGAAAGTATTAATTGCTTTAATAGTATTCCTAGCATATAGTTCGGTATTAAAGATTGATTTAAGCCTGTGTTTGAATTGTTGTGTAAGTTGATTTTTTATCTGTTTGTGTTTGATCTGTTTTGCTTGAATGTATCCTAGGTACTTATATGTTCCGTGTTCATCTAAGGACTCTATAGTTTCACCTGTCTGAATTGTGTGTGTGTGTTCGAACGTTTGGCCTCCTTTAACCGAGTTAATTTTACACTTATCGATGCCAAATTCCATCCCTATATCATTTGAAAATTGCTCTGTAATATTAGCGAGTTGATACAAGTCATCTGGTGAGGATGCATATAATTTAATGTCGTCCATATAAAGTAAATGGTTGATTTTACAGTCCTGTTTGTCAGATAGTCTATCCGATGACATATCATTATATTGAAGTAAATATCCTGGTGCTACAGATTTTAATTTGTGAGATAAAGGGTTTAATGCAAGACAGAACCATAGTGGGCTGAGCGAGTCACCTTGAAATATACCTCTTTGGATCTTAATTGGTTCTGTCTCAGCTTCCCCGGTAGGTGATGGCAGATATAGGCGTGTTGTCCATTGTTTAATCACGTTATTTAGAAAGGCAATGATTTGAGGATGTATCTTATAAATATTTAAGACTTCTATCAACCATGTATGTGGCACTGAATCGTAAGCTTTTTTATAATCAATATACATAGTATATAAATCTTTTTTCTTTTGTTGGACCTGTTTAAGTATTACGGCATCTATGGTTAATTGTTCTTTACAGCCCTGGCTATACTTCCTACATCCTTTTTGTTCTTCGGTTAATATAGAATTTGTATCAAGGTGTTTATATATAATATGAGTAATGCAAGATGTTATTATCTTATATATAGTTTGAAGACAAGTTATTGGTCTATACTTAGCTGGATTATTCGTGTCGTTGAAGTCTTTTGGTAACATGTATGTAATTCCTTCTGTTAAGTATGCAGGCATAGTATTTGGGTTCTTGATGAATTCATTAATATAATTGAAAAGGTAGGGATGAATATGTGTAAATTTTTTAAACCAAAAGTTGTGTATATAGTCTGAACCTGGTGCTTTCCAGTTGTGTAATTTCTTAAGGACGTCATGAAATGTATCTATAGGTATATGTTCAAAATCCATTTGTTCAGTATTGACTAGATTTTCTGTTTCTGTTCTAATCCACTCAGCCTCTGTGTTATGCAACATAGGCCTCTCCCAAATGTTTGACCAAAATTTATGTATTTCGCTCGTAGGTGGTAAAGTATTAGTCGTATTATTTTCACTATTAGAAGGCATTGTTCTATTTGTGGTAGATTTTTTTATTGACCGGTAGAATTGCTTTTCATTCTTATTAAATTGATTATTTTGAGATTTGCGGAGGGTGCATTTTGTGTACCTGTTCAATCTACTGCTTAAAAGCGTGAGTTTCTGTTTAAGTGTGTCTAGAAAGTGTGTAAGTTGTGTGTTAGGTTCTTCATGGGTTGAATGTATTTTATAGTGTTCTAATATTTTGTGGATCTCTCTATCAAGTTTCCTACTTCTATTTCCGTGGATATAATGTGTAAGTCTACCTATTTTAGCTCTTAAATCTTTAATCTTATACTCTAATCTTCTTTGCCATTTTGGTTTATTTATTCTCTGATGAATATTTGCTACATTTTCGGGAGTTTTGTATGAAAGTTTACTTCCATTGGCTTTAGCAGCCGTCCAAGCTGCACTATATATTATCGTTTGAAGGGTTTTAAAATCTGTCTCATTACTAACATATTTTGGTAGGATACAATTGTCGATATATTTAACTATTTTTCCCAACTTTTTTGACGATTTTTGTTTAGGTATATAATTTCTTTTAGTGGGATTGGTATCTGTAAAGTGTAGAAGGGTATTTGCAAATATTTCTTCTAGCTCCGGATTTGCTTGGTCTCTTATCTCTATATTTGTGTCAGTGTGGTATGTGTTTGCTGTGGAGTTTGTCAGGGCTTCTATGTCAATGCTATTTAAATAATTGGGGTTGTTTTCTAATTCTGTTTCATGGGTGTGTGATTGTTCAATGTTTGTGAGCTGAGTGTTGTTATTTGTAAGTAATATTTCTTGTACGTCTTCTGTAGTTGATTGTGAGATATGATCAATTGATTCCATGTAAGAATCTGTTTTATTTAATACACTTTCTGCATATAATTTAAGTTCTGTTAGCCTTGCTTCTGATATCATTCTATTATTAATAATCACTCGTTTTTGATCTGATATGCGTTGCTCTGAGAGATGTAATAATTGGGGATAGAACTCTACAAATTTTTCTTTTAACTTTTTTCTCCATACTGTCATATCTGTTTCCATCTTTGTAATGATGAAGTAGCACTTGATTAGAGTTTCGTTATGTTCCTTTGACCATTTCATTCTAGTTTTAAGTTGTGATTGTTGTGTTGGGCCAGTATGAGAAGCAATAAACTGTTGTGAAGTGCTATTGTGTGAGTGTAAATCACTGTTATATATCTGTAAACGGTCGCTTACTTCTAACCTAATTGTTTCGAGTGTAGTGCGAGGTAGTAACTTTTTTTGCACTATTGCTCTACGTTGATCTCCAACTCTTTGTTTGGAGACATTCATTTGCGGGAATTTGTCGATAAACTGTTGATGTAGGGATGTTAAATAGGAATTTGTATCAGTTTCTAAATTTGTAATGATAAGATATGTACGCCAAATGAACCTGTTCATTTCTTCGCTCCATTTTTTGCGCGTAATTGTGGAGACAGTAGCGGGTAATGGGTTTCTGGCTGAAGTAGCCTCCATCGCAACGTCTACTGTCCTTGGTGATAATGACGAAGATCTTGATGAGGATAATAAGTATGAAGGTGGAGATGATGCTATTGATGAAAAAATTGACCTTGGAGAAGATGGCCTGGAAGATTGTGAAGGTTCAACATCCATTGTTGCTGCGTTTGCCTGAATAGCTTTTCTTGTTTTTGATCTAGTTATCATATTCGTCCCACGAGTAGCTAGGGACATAATTGGTCGACCACGGCAGAGCCCTGCATTCACCGTGGCAAGGGTATAATGAAACTGGATGTCCCCTATTGTCCAGAGTCCGCATACTAACGACTAAGCCCTCCCCTAGCCATGGAGCCCTCGGCGTACGCTGTTCCACCTTGGCTTGGATTGTATCTCTTTTTGTCTGGCTCCTCAACTTAGACCTACCCGGCATAAGAAGCTTTACCGGTATAGCCCCAAGAATCATTGAAGCGCGCAAGCCCCACCACGACAGCAACGTGGAGATACGACGGTGGGGTTATTTATTATATTATTACTGTTTTCAAGTGAAAATAGTGTACCTAGTTAAAAATGCCCAGTACTAAATCTGCTAATCTTAACATTTCAATAACCGTTTTTTTTTTTAACTAGCAATGTGGGTTGCACATTACTAGTATTTTTGTTACTCCTCGTGCTAAGCTAAAATGCTTATGTTACGAGTTGGTTCATGTCGGTAGTGCAATGGGTAGGTTTGGAACCGGCAACCATATGATCGCTAGTCCGACGCCCTAGCCATTAGGCTACCGCCGCTATCTGGAATGTTCGATCTTTAGTTTTTAATAAAACTGGATTAGTAAGACTACTGTACATGTGTAGGTATGTATGTATGTAGTATTGTCTAATTAAAGGTAACAGGTAATGTCTGCCAGCTGTCTGTAAAGTGCCATATGTGTGATAATTATTTATAATTTTAATTATTAAAAGCCTGTAGTGTTCCACTACAGGGCAAAAGTGACCCCACTCTTCTTCCACTTCTCTCTGTTACTGATAGGGACCAGACTATTAGGAAAGAGTTTATGATCATCCAAAAACAATTTCATAATTCTACATTACATTCTCGATCAGGCGACTACCTCCGCATCTGGCGCGCAGGCGAGCCCTACACTTTGTTTGAGTGTGTACTGAACAACAACAAGAACTCCGACTTCTGCGCCCCCCTCACATCCTTCGACTGGAATGAAGTGGACCCCAACCTGATTGGCACAAGTAGTATTGACACCACCTGCACTATATGGGGTCTGGAGACAGGACAAGTGCTTGGGAGGGTCAATGAGGTATCAGGGCATGTGAAGACACAACTTATTGCTCATGATAAGGTAACAAGTAAAAAATTATGTTTTGCTCAGTTTTGGTTATATTTTGAATGCCTCATTTTGTAGTGGTCACTATGCTAGGGGTCTTGGGTTTGATTCCCAAGTCAAACAGTGTTATTGGGTTATTCTATGAAATTCTCAGTAACAGAGCAATTTGGATTTGTAATGGCAAAAAAAGCCTGCCCCGTCTTATATTTTTAATTTGATTATTGTAAATGGGAAGGCCTGGCTTCTGTAATATGGGGTATCTCAGTTTATATTAGAGCTACTCTGATGTAGGAACCTAATGTTGAACGTAAATAAATAAATTAAAGTATGTGAAGTAATCAAATAGTTGGTCCCTAATACATGGGACCATAACATACCGACAAACTGTAGCTGGTGTACTACAGTACACCACTGGCTAACCCTTCGGGGATCCACCCTTATTCTCTGTTATTAACGAGTTTAGGAGAGGTAAATACCAATAACCATTCTGTATGAAGATATTATTATTCTGTGCCTCATGCTGGCTTTACAGTCACGCTGACCGTATGCTGACTGTAAGCGTTGACAACCGAAATATATGAACGTCTCCCTACCACACTCTGATAGTTAGGCGATATTCTGAAACGCTTCCTAGAAGTTCATACATTACGGCTGTCAGCGCCGACGGTCAGCGTGACTCTAAAACCAGTTATAAGTGTATAGTGCAGCAAGTAATTGCCGATGTTGAAGACGTGCGTGATGTTGTCAGGAGGTGTACGACATAGCGTTCAGCCGCGCGGGCGGCGGCCGCGACATGTTCGCGTCGGTCGGCGCGGACGGGTCCGTACGCATGTTCGACCTGCGCCACCTCGAACACTCCACCATCATATACGAGGCAAGCTCGCACACTTACAGAACCCTGAGATAACAACGCGCCTGTCAAGTTAGCCGCTGCAAACAGCCGGACAGCTTAAATAACTTAACTGTTCATATTGTTATGAGCTTCTACGACTTATCTAGAATCTTTGGGACCCATCTCCTTCTAATAGTTGGCGTAACAATATGCTAAAATATTGAAATCAGTAAGGACAATATTCACGAATGCAAAACAATTATAACCCCAAAACTGTTCAAAAAACAATTAAGAAATGGAGGAGGTTCTACGTTCGGCTGTATGCATTTTTTTTATGTATGTTTTATATCAAAATTGACCACGGCTAACCACTTGCGGATAACTTCAGACGCACACTGTTATCTCGGAAATACTGTATAATACCTAAGCTGCCTTATACATCCGTCTGGATCCTGGCCGTTGTGATCATGCAGCCAAAGTGTGATTTTTTTATCCATATCTCGGCCGCGGACAATCAATAGTTTCAAGTCATTCAAACTATACATTTTAGGTACAGCAGTAGATTATGAAATAGCTTTCATGCTGGAAAACTTTGATTTAATCTTTGTGCATTGTGTTGAATTATATTTAGACATCAACACAAACCTGAGCAATAGCTTTTTAAAGATATATAACCTCTGCTTATCTATATTTTATACAGTTGTAGTTCAATAGATAATAACGAGATTGAGCCCTCTCCATAGGACCCCCAGCACACCCCGCTGCTCCGGCTGGCGTGGAACAAACAGGACCCCAACTACCTGGCCACTGTCGCCATGGACGCGTGCGAGGTGATCATCCTGGACGTGCGGGTGCCGTGCACTCCGGTGGCCAGGCTCAACAACCACAGAGCCTGCGTCAACGGCATCGCTTGGGCACCCCACAGGTGACAGATTATATATACTCCTAGCAGGATTGTACTGTCTGGAAAGAATTAGTTCGTTAAAATAGAATTGACATTTGCAAACGCTTATTCAATCACATGATACCTAAGTGTCAAAACCATACTCTCCTCTCTCTCTCTCTCTCTCTCTTTATGTGAAGGGTACTGCCCTCAGAATATAACTTGATGTTTCCAGCCTTTCTTAAGTGGAGACCTCAGAAAAACTCCAAAAACAAACTCGAAAAATCACGGTCTCTATTAAAGTCCAGAGGTCTTATTTTGGCATTAAATATGTGAGCGTCATAATGGTAGATAATGTCTGGAATGGTCTTTTGAAGAAAGAGTTTATGTTGACCTTAAATGGCAAGCATTAATGTTTTTGTCAAGTTATTTTAATAAAATTACAAAAAGGCGAAGGATTTCGCGCAGATCAACACGTACAAAATTGTGCCATATAAACGCGTTCAAAGAGGACACGTGTAGTGTAGTGGCTGAGCGTCAGCTTCAGCTCCATAGGTTGTGTGTTCGGTCGCCAAAAAATGCGGAATCAATATAGCAGTATTGTTCCGCAGCTCGTGCCACATCTGCACGGCGGGCGACGACCACCAGGCGCTGATCTGGGACATCCAGCAGATGCCGCGCGCCATCGAGGACCCCATCCTGGCCTACACGGCCGCCGAGGGCGAGGTCAACCAGATACAGTGGGGCGCCACGCAGCCCGACTGGATCGCCATCTGCTACAACCGACACACTGAGATCCTGCGCGTATAATAATTAATCCACTGATGGTTTCTGACCAATAACAACGGTAGTGGCGGATCCAGGACATCGGTTGGGTGGAAATTACGCCAATATAGATAGACATTGAAATAAAACTACTTTTTACGGAGTTTATCGCGTTGTATTGATATTATTTGATTCCTGGTGTTTCAGATTCTTTACAGCATCCATGGTCACGGATAGACTAAAGTTTTGAACAGGTATAAGTTGGGAATTAAATAATATAAATACAAGGGATAAAATCCGTAAAAAGTTGTTCATTTCAAAGTAGGATAATATCAAGTTTAATTCATGATTTATCAAGAGTGGACCCGGATGCCTTTGGGGGGGTTTTAGCCCCCCAAAGATCCCCTGATCCGCTACTGAAGGACGATATGGAGGTTATGTAGAAATAAATTTTGTACAGTCAACAAAAAAGTTAAGTTAGGTATTGCGTTATAAATCATTATCTGCTAAAGTGATATGAAGGCAGCTGACAACACACGTTTTGACACATTTTGCGCGATGTGTGACAATCTTTTTCAAATCACAAAAGTCGTTAGCTACCTGCTTATCTAACTCTTTTGTTGACTGTTCTTGTGGTTGTCCCTCTCTCTCCCTCCTAATTGGTTCTCTAATGGTATTAATAGGAAAGTGTCTTTTTCTATTCTTTTTACTCCTTTCTTAGTGATTTTCTAGAAGAATATGAAAGAGTCTCGTTCTAGTATGCTGAAATATTAAACTGGTGAGCCCTGAACCACGGTAATGTTATCTATACCTACAGTATTCTATCTTCATACAAACGGTCGGAACACGAGTCATACCTGCGCGCCTCGAGTTCGGTCTCCACTCAGTACACAACACAAACAAGTCGCGAATGCACCGCACTGACGAAGAATTTGTAAATATTTGATTGAAAAAAGTACAATTACTTACTTAATATGGCAAAGAGAAATTATGGACTATATTGAGCCGTTCTTGGTTGCTTGAATTCTTCAATAACGCACCCAGAGATAACATTTTTTAAATTAGCTGGCAACTCCGAAAGGTAGGACTAAATATTTTTTATATAACTACTAGTACATACGTGATTTGTTTATTTTTTAATAAGTAGGTATTTCGCTTTTTTCCATCCAGTAAAATACCTGGATTAATAAGTGAATAGGCTGAAAAAATCGACAGACAAGTGACCTACCTACGCTCGCGTTAAAAAATCTAATAAGTAGTTTCCTGGGTTAGGCTATTTACTTATGTGCTCACCTATGTATATAAAATTAGACCAAATTCCAGTACATAAAATTAAAATACGGCAGCCCTATCGCGTGTTTAGAGACAATACTGAATAGGTAACATTACCGTGCCCGTACCGTCTCAATTGATTTTGTAGTAATAGATGTATGGAGCCTTTTTGGCGGGTTTTCGTGCAATTTTCATCGCCTAGCGCTGCATGTCTCAGTGGTCACAAAACTAGGGAATATGTCTTGGAGTCCTTTAGGTTTTCAAAGCTTGTGAGACACAGTACGCTATAAAGTAGTAGCTGAAATTCAATATCTTCGACGATACGTTTGGCGTAGCGGCTGAGGGATCGGCTTCTGCGCCAAGTGTTATGGGTCCGATCGCCACACGGAGCAAATATTTGTATGACCAACAGGTAGTTGTGCCGGGTCTGGGCGTTTTGTATATGAAAGCAAGCACGACATAGTTTTTTATAAAAAAAAAAATAATAGTAGAGAAAATAATGCCTACGGCTAATTGGGCATCATAATTCCAGCATTACGTTACGTTGGGCAGAGTGTTGCCCTCATCTTGGATATACGAGTGCTTGGCCCCGTTGGGATGATTCGTACCCATTTTAATTGTCATACCGAAAGAATTGATGAAATTCCGTATTGTGACAAAGTGATTCTTCCTCTTATCAGAAACCATTATGATCTGATTAACTTATAATATGGAGTTATATCAGTTTGTGCCTAAATGGTACTCTTATTAAAATACTTCCTGTGTGCGTCTTAATATTTTTGACCGTAACAGTAAACTGACTACGGTACCCTGAAGTAACATCGCGCGTTTGAAGTTAGCCGGTGCGATCAGCAGCACAGATCAAGTAACTTGAATGTTCTTATGCAAATATATCGAGATCAGTAAGGACCATATTCACGATTGCGAAACAATTACGAGCCCAACTTTCTTTTTTAAAAAACGCTGCCCCACGCTAGGATTTTCTCCTGTATCGTGGGTGCGTTTACAAACATAAATTCTCACATACACAAACGCCCAGACCCGGACCAACTACCTGTAGATCATACCAATATTTGCTCCGTGTGGGGATCGAACCCACAACACGTGGCGCAGAAGCCGATCGCTCAGCCGCTACGCCAAACGTGTCGTCAGTCTGCTAACTGTCGCCAACTGTCTCTACTCCGAGGTTTTATATTAAAATTTACCAAGGCAAAACCACTAGTGGATACTCAACACGCGTTGTTATTTCGGGAGTACTGTAAATCGTGTATTTTAATGGTCGTCGTTTTCAAGAATAAATCTCCAGATTAAATGAAAAGTACTACATTATAAATACACTAAAAATGTAGCCTCATACTAATTATAGCGTTGAGTATCACACATTTTTAAAAGACTGATTGAAAATCTAACATTTGTCTAAATTCTAACATTTCATAATTCTCCATATTCTGGGGTAAAATAATAAAATCATTAAGTTTTTTTTTAATAATATTCCATTTTACCACACAGTAGTGGAGACTAAAATATTAAAAATACAGTGCATTAAAACTTTTTAAAAATGATTGCTTTTTAACCTTTTGACCGCCACGTCAAAACAGAAAAACCGTGCCCTCGGCGCCAAGCTTCCCAATTTTCTATAGAAATGTGTCGTCGCGTGCTGGGCATATTTTAGTTTGTCATCTATACACGACTGTGGCGGTCAAAAGGTCAAGGGACTTGATTTTAAAGAATGATAAACAAAAAACTCTCACTATCACTATAAACACATAGATACACCGCTCTGTTGCGAGTAAAAATATACCTAAAGCAGGCTTGTTTGCAGCATTTTGTTTTGATTCGTTTATTTCAAACATTTTAGGTTCTCTAATAAAAAGACAAGACACATAACTGGGTACTTGGCTGGTGTTTGATTTATTAGGTAATAAAAATAACAGACTTAGTGACAAAAGTAATTAAACACAATTCGTATTCTGAAAAAGTAATTTAAATTTAAATCGGCTAATAAAGTTCCTAGATATAAGCAATTAAAGTTTTTGACGGGAATTGGAGGGGATGCTTTGTCCCTTTCCCGCAAAACGAGTGTTAGGACAAGATTTGTATGGCGCAGTGAGTCGTGACGTCATAATTCTCAGTACGTTCTTTAGCATTAGCATAAATTTAAAATGCTTATAATTTCCTTATTTTTGAACCGATTTTTATTAGTTTTTTGTTGATGGGCCCTATTTATGGTAAACGTATTCATGAGGCCACGAAAGAAGTAGTCAAGTCGCCAATTTGACGTTCAAAAACTCAAACCTAAGGTGGAAAGTTACAATATGTATAAAACTATGACATATTATTGCGTACTATAAGTATGATACGCAAAATGCGTACGACTACGCGTAATACACGTCCGACTTCTCCGTTAAAGCAGTCCATTAATTACTTAGTTTAATATAAATAACCATATTATAGTATATACTTGCATTTAAAATGTTTTTTTCAGCAACATTGGCGTAACTAAACGAGTAACGCGCACACGGTTCTAGAACGTTCTAGAACTTTGTCCCAGATTTATAGGTTACCTATGTTGGCGGTCTACCACATTTCGACCTTCTGTTCTTATTGACTAGGGTGAAAATTGGTCAACCGCCAAGATTACCCTCTGTACACTTTAAAACTTCTCGTTCTTACATACATTTATAGTCGGTAAATGCTTCTTGCATAGTAATTACTAGCTTCTGCCCGCGACTTTGTCTGCGTGGACTTCAGGATTGGGTCCCAACTGTCTGAAAAGTTGCCATGTGTTATTCAGGCTATAATCTATCTGTGTGCCAAATTTCATCCAGATTCGTTCAGCCGTTCTGGCTTGAAAGAGTAACAAACATCCATACATCCATACTCACACACTTTCACCTTTATAATATTAGTAAAGATTACATTTTCGCAATCATGTAAATTTTAGCTACGTCAATGTTAAAAAGCTGACAAAAACTTGCCGTTTTGTCAAATCCCACGTTTGTAGGACTGTTTTTGTATTTTTATGTATGTTTAATGAGACACTAAAGAATGAATAGATATCTAATTTCTGTTCCACCCATATATTTTTAAGTTTTCATCTTATTTCTCAGGGCTGCAATAATTTTGATTTTGATTACAATGTCCTGAAGAAACCAGTCAAAAATACTACAATGTTTTCACGGCGTTGTTCAATTGGGGTGCTTATTATTGACGGGGTTCGATAATAAATCGGTTCACATCCATGGAAAATCGAGGCTTATTAGTAATCGATTTATCAAATTGAGTCGTATTTATCCATTGGATTGGTTTGAGATCAAAAACGTATCTTATTAATCTGACCTAGATTGTGTCGATGTAATAACTACTTACTACCTACTATTTCTTTTCTATCTTAATGAAGTATGTATTCTATGAAAATCTCACTTTTATTTTCAACTTTTTATTTAAAAAGTAAAAACATGTTTTGTATACAAAAATCTTGGACACCAATAGATAACAATTTTGTATTTGTACCTAAAGTTGAGGTAAAAGTACGTATTATTCAAATTGATGTGATTAAAAAATAAGGACTAGAATTAATATTAATTTATATACAAATAGATTTTAAGGATTCTTATACATTATAATAAATGATTTAGGAAAGTGAGGCGTTTTTACTTATAATTATAAAAATATTATAAAAATACACTCCACACTTAGAACACACCAAGTAAAAGCAAGTGCATTGCGGAAGCGCTTAAAAACAGCTTTAGGAAGAGTAAGGAAGTAAAACAACACTATTTGTTAGTATATCAGTCAGGATTATTTAACTGTTAAATGCAAATAAAGGTCAGAGGTATTACATAACATATAACCTGAATAACTTATAATAAGGCACTAAAATATCCGACGATACGTTAAATTTTATCAAATTCTGCTAGCGTTATTTATGAATTGACCATCATATTCGCCGACATGTCTTCCAAAAACCCGTAGAAAAGGAGAATACATTGGGACTCGCTCAAGAGCCCAATTTTATCCGGATTTTAGCAATCCCCAAAGCAGACTTGTCTGTATTCAGAATTATACTAATTACGCAGACTTTTGTCCCAAAGCAAAATCGTGGTAAACCTTCAACAAAGATTCAGGTGTTCTCGGTTTAAAATCTTTCAGGACATGCTCAAAATGCTCCATGGTTACTTCTGGACAATCCAAATCTTTCTCCAAGGCTCTCAACGCGGCTTCATGGCATAGAGCCTGTAGCTCAGCGCCCGAAAATCCTTCAGTCTTCGTAGCCAAATTATGTGAGTTTACATCATCACTTGTAGCCATTTTTTCTAGTTTTAACTCTATAATCTGTAACCTAGTCTCAAAGTCTGGCAATGGAACATAGATCAGCCTATCTAAACGCCCCGGCCTAAGTAACGCTCTGTCCATCCTATCAGGCCGATTTGTTGCTGCTAAAATAGTTACGGAATTCAAAGGTACAACTCCATCCAATTCAGTTAGCAGTTGAGCTAGAACTCTTTCGTGAACTCCGGCCTCCCCAGTCCCTCTTTCTCCACCGATAGCGTCCATTTCATCAAAGAAAATAATAGATGGCGCCACCTGACGTGCTTTTGTAAACAAATCTCTGACTGCTCTCTCCGACTCGCCAACCCATTTCGAAAATAATTCGGGGCCTTTTATTGATAAGAAGTTAAGACCACTTTCAGTTGCTAATGCTTTAGCTATCATTGTTTTCGAGCAGCCCGGAGGTCCGTACAACAGTACGCCGCCCGGAGGCCTTACTCCGAGTCTTCGGAAGCTCTCAGCATGTTTCAACGGCCATTCGACAGCTTGACGCAACTTTAGTTTCAAATTGTCTTGTCCGCCGATATCTGCCCACCTTACGTTAGGTATTTCTATCAGTAACTCTCGCATAGCACTAGGTCTTACTATAGTTAGTGCTGCAATCAGATCGTCACGCTCAATAAAGTCACCGGACCGTTTTATGCACTTCATAGTGGCTTGTGTGCACAGATTTACTAAGTCTGCGGCGACGTAACCATGTGCTAAATCTGAGATATTTTCTATATCATCTGAAGATACCTTATTTGGCAAATTTTTGAGCAAGCTATATACAATTTCTTTTCTTCTTATTCTATCAGGCACAGGGACTTCTATTTCTTTGTCTAGCCTACCAAACCGTCTGAGCATTGGGTCTATGTTTTCGGGTTTCCTAGTTGTTGCTAATACAAAAACTCTGCTATTGTCGGCATGTAAGCTGTCAAGCATGTTTACAAAAGCTGAAGTAATTCGCCTCTCTTGCTCAGTACTACCAGAAGACCTCCGAGGACATATTGTTTCAATCTCATCCACCAATACTATACTGGGTTGATTTTGGACAGCTTTTTCAAACAAGCTTCTCATAGTGCCTTCAGTTTCACCAAAATACTTACTGAAAATAGCTGGACCATTGATTTCTATGTTATAACAGTTGAGATTCTCTATTAAGTATTTGCAAATAGCTGTTTTCCCTATTCCAGAGTGTCCATAAAGTAGTAAACCTCTTGTAGGTTGAAAGTTAGCAGTCAAACCGTCTATACTAAATGAAATTTTGACAAATGTCTGTATTTCATCCAAAATATCATCAGCACCACCTAAAACCTGTGGCTTTTTCTTAATTTTCCGTACAGTTTCCTTTTCCATACTCCAATTAGTATTTTCGCTTAAAACATACCAACCCTTATGATCTATTTTCTCTGATTTTACATTTAGCACCTCAATTTCTAATTTTTTGCCAAAATAATAATAAACTAATATGCTACCAATACAAATAAAATTACTGAAAAAATGTTGTTTCAAAATATCACAAATATCTGATTCAGTTTTATGGTTATTGAGTTTGACCGTGACTTGAGTTGCCTTGGGTATTTCCTCCTGAATTACAGTAACTATTACTTTCATGTTGTCATTGCTCCATGCAGCTGACAAATCTGAAAGCAGTAGTTGATATTATATTATTATATTTTCTTCTGCTAGGTAATGTAGATATAATTCTGAAAGAACTATTAACATTAGTTTATGGGAAGGTATTATTATTAATTGAATATGTTTTTGCCATGGCAGAACAAGATTTGCTTATGCACCAGGTAATCCATATCCATTCCCGAAAGTGGCCCGCAGTGATGTCACGAAACTCACGAATTTCACAATCAGTGTTGCTGCTTGAAATTTTTAATTCATGATCAATGATCAATATAAAATAAATTGCTCACTAACTCAACTATTTTTGTCTCATGTGTCTAGTCTTCTATTTAGTTAAAAATATAAACTGTATAAGAAGATTTGAAAATTTTTGTATGGAGGGTGGCATTCCTCCCTTTGAAAAAATGGTGGTTAGCGGCTACTCATAAAAACTTTAAAAATCAATTGCAGACATCAATACCAACAGGAAATTATCACATTTCCAAGATTTAGACAATCAACATTTTAAAGGTAATGACACTGGAAGTATCGATAAACCTAAGGAACATTTTAGAAAAATGAATTATGTACATCCATTGTATTCAAAATTCTACACTCTATCAACTGGTATACTTGAAATTACTCTATCATTAAAAAACTGTCCATATGGTATATATTTTCGAACTAACAAGGATGATTTTTGGCAAAATATATTATTTAACCGACTTTAATATTTTTCCTTCTAAAAATAATAAAGTAAGTTGTTACATAAATAAATTAGACTTGCAAGACTTTCAAAATAATATTTGAAGTCAATTCACAGATATTTAACAGTACAACTTTAATAGTTATCTGGGAAATGTGATGCTTTACAAAAAATATGTGTCCATAATTTTTTGTTTATAATGTCAGCTATCGAAATAATAGGTCATATTAGAAGCTGCATTTAAAAAAAAAACTAAAATAGCAGTCGTCACAGTAGGCAAAATCTTCAAATCCCTTTACAAATTGAAAATTCCACTAACAAAGAAAGAAAATGAAAAATGCGTCTTGCTAGGCTAATTTATTTTCATGTAGTGGTATCATTTCAAACAATGACATCGCCACAGGCCAGCCATGTGACCTAGTTGTCACCGGAATGTGATACCTGGTGTTTTTCTACTATAGTTTTTGCAATACTGAAAATATTTTCAGAAAGGGACAGAAAATACTTCATAAAAGGGTAGGGTAGGGTATTTACATTTTTTAAATCTATTTCTGGACTATGTTTACTCGGAAAAATCCACTATAGTCACACATACCAGCTGCCGGTAATATAACAGCGGCCGGAGCCGACGCTTTGGACGGCCACATCCGTTTCACCATCATGGGAGCGCCTTCTCTGCTCAACTGCAAAGGACAACCGATCACTGCCCCAATCAGTGTCCCCGCGGACGGGTGTACTAGCACTGCATCGCGCGGAGCCCCGTCAGGCGCTACCCCGGTTCTCTGCAGCCAGGTAAAAAGTTTCCCATCTTCAACGTATGGGCATTTCAATTGATCTCGCTCACAGTTCAACTCAATGTGTATATTTTTATCATTCGAGGTTATACTGCAGCCACATCGCTCGCAGTCCACCCACAAAGTTTTCTTCGCTTGTTTTGGTGGCATATTCACTGATTATACTATGAATGCCCTTGTTGTTATTAAATTTTTATTTATGCCAATTTGAGGTTATGTACCAATTTGAAGCGATAAAATTGACAGTGGATAACAAATATGACAATGACAGAGATGACCTGCAATTGACCTCACTCACTCACCTCTTTAATACTCTATAGCTAGTAGGATGAGATCAATGTTTTGTCTCCTTAAAATGTTACCGTTTAAGGCGGATCGTTCACCTCAGCCCGCCAAATTCGAATTTCAAGTGGTTTTTCGCAGTTTGTAGGTCATTCATGGCAATAGTAATTGCGACATTAACTACAAAATTCATAACGATTAACTAAAATCATTATTGTAGCTAAAAGTAGTGTAGTCTCAATTTTGTCAGTTTTTGCTGAGTTTTTAGTTTGATAAGGATTTATGTAAAGGTTTTAGATCTCAGTTGTGAATGTTGTATAGTTATTGTCGTGATTCCTACTGCCATGGCTGAACTTGTTATAGACCTACAAACTGCGAAAAATCACTTGAAATTTGAATTCTCTCAGGCTTAGGTGAACGATCCGCCTCAAACAAATGTATCTTTTTTTTTATGGCAACCTGCCGATATTATTTGTTACCTCCGTGCCAATTCCGTTTCTGGGCCCATAACCTATTGAAGGTTAAGTTCAGTGGATGGCATCAGAAGTATTAAAACACATTATTATTGGAAATAACTAGAATAAGATTTATTTTACTTCGTAGTACATTTTTTATTTCACCGCTCTAGTCTTTTGTTTTCTAACAACCACAGACAAATTTGTTACACCATAAACTAAAAAGATAAACTCTTCCAAGGAGTTATTATGTGTACGTTCATTGATATAAACCTCAACAGATATTTTGTCAGCAATTTCTGCCAGTGTCGTGTAATGACTGACTACTCATGTGTAATACTTTTATGTAGGACTATTCTTATTGCGTTGCAATTATTCTGGTGTTAGTTTCGTTCCTGAAACACCTGAAACAACTACCAGTAACTATCACTACTTATACATATATTATACATACTATAACTAAAAGGTTTAGACGATTTAATATTAAATAAAATAAATATTAGAGTTTTATGGTCTTAGAGTCTATGAATTTAATAAATGCGCTTAATATGAGCGGATTTGGGAAGAAAGGAGATGACGTACATTGACTGGGTATTGGATGTTTAATTTTGAAGAGCGTTATTGTTCTAGTGGGAAAGCTTTCTTATTTTTATTTGACCTGAATAACGACTGTACCTGATAATTAATAATTGACAGATATAAACGACAGAGGCGTGATTAGGCGTCAAAGTATTCCTCGGAATCACTGTCGTCAGGGAAGGTGCCCAGAAAACTGGCACTAGAGGTTTGCACCGGAGCAGTGAGGACCGGAGAATCACCGGTAAAAGTACTCAATTGAATCAATCGGTTATTAACCGGTTAACCTCCGGTGATCGTATTACATCGGAATAAAATATTTTAATGTAGTAAATACTACAAAAAGGAAGATTTATTAATCAATAATATTTAGTATAGAGCTCAGCATAATGCTCAATGACGTCGACAGAGTTTCCCAGCAGGTGGGTCTTAAAATGAACATGGGCAACACAAGTCATGTCAAACGCCCATGTCGTACCCATCCTAATATCGTCATCGAATACGTGTATCTGGGACAAACCGTCCAGTTAGGTAGGTCCAACTTCGAGAAAGAGGTGACTCGTCGAATCCGACTCGGCTGGGCAGCGTTCGGGAAACTTCGCAACGTCTTTTCGTCGATAATACCGCAATGCCTTAAGACAAAAGTCTTTAACCAGTGTGTGTTACCAGTGATGACTTATAGCACAGAGACGTGGTCGCTCCCTATGGGTCTCATAAGAAAGCTCAAGTCCCTCAGCGAGCTATGGAGCGAGCTATGCTTGGCATTTCTTTACGTGATCGAATCAGAAATGAGGAGATCCGTAGAAGAACCAAAGTTGCCGACATAGCTCGAAGGATTAGCAAACTTAAGTGGCAGTGGGCGGGGCACATAGCTCGTAGAACTGACGGCCGCTGGGGCAGAAAGGTTCTCGAGTGGAGACTACGCACCGGAAAGCGCAGTGTGGGATGACCTCCAACAAGATGGACGGACGACCTGGTAACGGTCGCTGGGAGTCGTTGGATGCAGGCGGCATGTGACCGATCGCTGTGGAGGTCTTTGGTGGAGGCCTTTGTTCAGCAGGGGATTTCCATTGGCTGATATGATGATGATTTAGTATTTAACAAAATGTATTAGGCACTTGTACCACAGCCGACGATGAACGAGAAGCGAGTAGAGCTAGAAACTGGAGCTTTTACTGCCCATAGCTCAGCGATAAAACTATCGGAACTACACACTCGCTTCCCGCTCCTCGTCTTCTAGTTTCTAGCTCTACTCGCTTCTCGTTCATCGTCGGCGGTGGAACAAGTGCCATAAGCGAGTGTGTGAGTGCGACAGGCGATTACTCGCGCCACTCGCTCACACGGCAATCCTGCAAAAACCGATACACGTTTTCCCAACGAGAAAAGAGCGATGTGAAAGTGTCCGACAATATCCCTGTCTTTGGGACACAGAACTGAATTCATATAAACAATTACAACTCTCAGCGTGAGTTATGACTGCCTAGCGAGTATTATCTGTAATAGCTCTTGTCGCTTAGCGACAAACTAGTGGAGCGAGTCCTCGCCGGCAATGTAAACAGTCAGCGATTAACTATTAATATAAGCATCTCTTTTGTTTATACGGAATGTATATCTATTGTACGTTTTTGAGTGAGAAACTAGCCGACAGTTAGTCGTTTCCTCGCGAAAAAAGCCAATTAGTGAATAGTTTTACCTAAGGCAGTTCTGCCTTAGGTCCTTTCGAATGAGATTTATTATTTCGGCCATTAACTCAAAGCGCTCTTGGCCGTTTATGTGATTCATTTCACTTGCTACTAGCTTTCTAAATAATTCGTTGCAATGAGCATGCATATTTTTTTCATTTTCAGTTTGAGTTCCTGACTCATTACTTGTTGCAAGTCGTGTTGCTTTTTTGACATATTTGTAAAACTCGAACCTTCTTGTTCTTCATCTGAAGTTGCAGTCATCCTTTATACTACCTACTTTCCTCTTTCATGTAAAAAAACGATCATAAATCAGACACTTCATGACGTCATAATTTAGTATATCAATGATTGTCCAATTATTCATCTTTTTTATAAATTTAAACTAATTAGAATCACGCGTTAGAGCGCAATATCAGTTCTCATTTATAAGAAATTAATAATGGCTTTATTCTCTGGTGATCACCGGTGAATCTCCGGAGAATGCCCAATCACCGGTAAATTTCACCGGTGGTCAGAATTTCGCTCCGGTGCAAACCTCTAACTGGCACTTGGCAGCATTGCCGTCTAAATAAATGTCACTTTCTTTTGACAATTCGACAAAGCAAAACCAAACGTCAAAATTCGTTTGCTTTTAATGTGATTCATGATTCATTTAATTTTTAAACAAAAATATCCAATTTATTTTTCGTTTAATGTTCTTAGTATAGTTAGTTAGCCTTATTAAGTTAAACACTTCACCGAGATAGGACACTGCTAGGCGGTCTAAGTTAGCGTTACTGTGTACATAAAGTGCTAGTAATTGTGTAGGATGACTCTCGCGGAATTCTTCAGTTGTTCTCTTCTTGCCTTCGGGGCACCGCTGGTAATGTTTGCGCTGACGGTGGCCAACGACCCAGTGCGCATCATCATCATGATAGCAGCAGCATTTGGGTGGCTGTTATCATTTCTACTATCATCTCTCGTGTGGTACGCAGTGGTGCCACTACGATCGTATTTGGCGTTTGGAATGGTGTTTGCTATAATATTCCAGGTCAGTAAATCAGTTATTAGTATTATTAATTATTTATACAAGTATTTGATAAAAATGTATTGGTTGGAGTGTATTGTTTCCTGTAGTTTCTATTATGGCAGATTGGAGAAAGCTTAGTTGTTCTAATTTCATTCTATGGCATCTAAAATTGGTTATTTAAAGCATTCTATTATTATTTTATACAAATCACAATTAATTTAAGAAATTCTAAATAATGACTGGAACTGTTTATTATTAAAATAAAATTTAGTTAAACTAAATGCTATGATAAAAAGGTTTGTCAGTCATCAACTTTACAAGTAGACTAATTGCCTAAAATGCAGCAAGAATAATTTACAACAATGTTTGTTGTTTTTCTAGGAAGCTTTCCGGTATGGCATGTATGTCTTGTTACGGAAGACGGAAGCAGGTCTGAAGGAGATATCAGAGAACCACAACATTGGCAGCAACAAACTAGAAATGGCTTATGTGTCGGGACTAGGATTTGGAACCATGAGTGGAGCCTTTGCACTCATAAATGTATTGGCTGATTCGGTATGTAAATATTTCTATATATATAATATATAACTAGTCATTTTGAGGGTTGTTCCTTGCTTATCTGTTAAGAAGTGAAAGGCCTAATCACAATTATTATCTAAATCAAGATGGAGAAATTCAAAGTCAAAGTCAAAATAAATTTATTCAATATAAACTACTAGGTAGTACTTTTTTTAACATCAATTTACATTACAGACAGCCCTCAAAAATTCCCACACTTCAACTAAAAAAATCAAGCATTTAAGGAATTTAATTAACATGTCCCTGTTTCCAGGTGGGGCCAGGGACCTTAGGGCTCCACAGTGGCACGGAGTACTTCTTTGTGACAAGTGCAGCCATGACATTATGCATGATATTGCTCAATACATTCTGGAGTGTTATATTCTTCAGTGGATTTGATGACAAAAACTATATTAAAGTAGGATGGGTCATAGTGTCACACTTCTTTGTGTCTGGACTCAGTTTATTGAATAGCAAAGAGTTATATGCTGCTACCATCTTGCCTTCATATATTGTGTTAATTATCACAGCTTATATTGCCTTCAGGACAGCTGGTGGCTCAAGCAGGAGTTTAATGCAGACTATTTCTTCCAGGTCATAAAATTAAATTGTTGATTCTGAACCAATCCTGAAGAATTTATTAGATTTTGTGCTGAAAAAATTATGCAAATACTTACAGGGATTATTTTCATTGATGCATTTAGAGTTCTTTTTGGCTTCAGGAGCGCAAAAGTAAACAGGACATTAGGCTGTCTTGTTGTTCCTGATCTCAGTTCAAGCAAAATAGCTTTGCAATTAGAAGAAATTTGTTTTGTAGAAGATTAAAATTCAGTCATCATATTTAGCTAGAAACTTAACTTATTTGATTTTTAGCAGGTTGTAACTAGCAAATGTGGTATGAGAAAATGATTACTGAGATAAATTGAAGGAATGAGTACATTTTCATCTTCTAGTCTCATCCAGCTTAGGAGATCTTAATACAGATTGCTCAAAATAACTGTGCCACATAAGTTGCCCAAAAGTGGGAAATTTTAATATAAAATTTCAGCATAATGACAATAGTGGTCGTCAATGTTTCACATGCGTAAATCTTACTAATTTCGATATTTTGCAGAAAACATTTATTTCAGTGATTTTACCGTCACAGCCGTTTGGAATGGCTAATTTCAGACAGTTATTTTGGCCAAAACTGTAAACACCGATATTTCCCAGTAATACATTAATAGCTTCATCTGTATCAGTCAGGCTGGAATTTAACCCCAACATAAGTAGGTAGCTGGGACAGGCAATCAATTGAAGTGTATGACGTCATTCAAGATAGTGGTAACTTATTGTAATTTCTGTATGAAGATTGTGATTGGTAGGCAAGTTAAAGTCCCAATGATATAATAATTATGTAGATACATATTATATGTGTGGCTGCCACACTCATTTTATACTGCTAGTGCTAAGACTGGGATTTAGAATTTTTTTAATTTTTCTTATTTCAAAATTAAATAATTATGTACTACATAGTTTACCTAATAGTTGACTGCCTCATTAGTCTAGTGGTCCTAAGAGCGACTACTACGCTAGAGGTCTTGGGTTCGATTCCCAGGTCGAGCAGTGTTACTGGAGTCTATGCAAAATGAGACCTAAACATACCGACGAACTAGTACGCCCCTTTCGGGGAATACAGGCGTGATGGTGTTTTTAAATAGTATTTATTTGTAGTATAAATCCCGAATTGACAATAGTTTTTGGTTGTTTCTGTGTTATTTTATTCCCAGATTAAATGTTGTTCAGATGTTTGTGGTACCTATACTTAGCTAGAGAATGTTACTAATCCCAACTAGAATCGTAGCTTATATCCTCGTCTTACCCCATACTGCTAAAAAATTAAACAGGAACATTTTCATAGAACAGAATTTGCGGCAGGGTACAGGTTGGAATTTTCGAGTTGTTAGATTTTATTTCAATTCTGTTATTTGCCCCACGTTGTACCAGAAATTGTTATTGCAATCGCTTTACGATTGATCTTCTCTTTCTGTATTTCCTTCCTTTTCTTAAACACCGACAAAATAGTCATCCCACGCATGTGTAAGTGTCCGATATTCTTATATCCTCGAGATGTTTGTAGAACCAATAAGTAAGTAGGTGTTTAAAAAAAGACACCGATTAGGGAACCTAGTACCTGTAAAAATGTATGGACTGACATCTCCTTAGCGATACATACTTTAGTGTTAGGTTCCGCTCGTCCTATGCGGGCGAGAAAATGTACTGCATCGCTAGTAGCTTTGCGTATCTCTCCCCTGTCTAGGGCGAAGGAAAATAAATCTCTAACAAGGGTCTTTTTCACTACGGCAATGCGTTTCTAATGCGCTGGCGGCTAATTTAAAAAACATTTTATGTTACATGCCCGCTAACGCCTTAAAAGCGTGTCATGCCATAGCGAATTAATCGCCAAAATAGAATCGATTGGGAAAAGCTCTTAATATTACCGATAGAAAATTAAGTTATGATTCTTAAAAAAACTGTCTAGTTTTTATAAGAAATAAATGACCTATCTTTAAACCGATTATGACTATGTGAATAACCCTGTACATTAATAAAAGTAGATTGAAAATGGTAAAATATGACATCAAAGTATGTATTTATACAGCCTAATATGAATTGGAAAATGGAATAAGATAATGTACAAGAACACCAATGATTTTCAAATTATAATTATTTATTTTTTTAATTATTAAGTGAAAACAATCATTCCTTAGCTTAGACTATGCTGTACATTGGACGGAGATTTGTTACAATAACTGTTATAGCACAGTATTTAATAGTTAAATATACCTAATAAAAGTTTTTTACAAATAAAATAATGACGACAGAAATTAATCTTGCTATTATTTTTACTACCTACCTACCTAATCCACACCCCCCGGAAATTCCATACTTAGGGCCTACACATACTGGGACGGAATGGCAGAGGATTTAAATTTTTATCAAAGGACATTCAAAATTATCTAGTAGAAGTACGACATTAATTTTAATGTATTAAATTATCGTGGCATCTAAAGGGATTTCTAGACACGGTATTTGAGAGCGCGCTAGGGTATCCCGGGGCGGGATACGTACGTACGTACGTACGCGGTGACGTAGCGCACTGCGTTTTGCAACGGCATGCGGCGGGATGTCTTGGTAGGCCGCCGGAATGCTACAGTATCTAAGCGGCTAGTGTGCGCTGACCGGTGACAAAATCCTCTGCCATTCCGTCCAGATCTGCGTAGGCCTTAACTTATCAAACCTCTACCCGATATCATTTATTCTGTGCCGATATCTTCTACAACTACCTACATTACGCAAAATGACGTTTACAACGTGCTAATGTGTGCAATAAGTAATGTTAGTTGTGGTAAAACTGGTGTCTACATGTGTTTATTTCTGATGTTTTCTTGGTAAACATTTGTTCCTGCCCTGATCCTTGTTTAAAAGACAATGAATACTCTAACGAAGCGCAGAGAGAGTGGCCGTTTTGCAGGTAAGTTAGGTATTAATATTAGTTATTATGTAACTAAGTATAGCAACATCAATTAAGTTTGGACTCTCAGTCTGGACGAGTTTTTAAACATATTGTATTCTTACTAGACACCTGTAAGTAATGTTATTCTAGGCATGGCCATAGGTGGAGGTAGGGGTAGGAAATCTCCCTCTGAGACAGCTTGTTAAAAATAAAGTTGTTACTTATTGTCTCTGGTCCAGACTTCAACCCCCAAATGAATATTCCTGGAATTATTTTTATCAATCAACAAATCTTGTGAACTGTCAATGGATTTCAAATGTAAAACCTAATGTCGTGAGTTACTTGCCTGCTACCAGCTTGCTTATTCAGGATGACAAAGGTAAAAGGGAACTACCCTTTGTAAGAAAAATATCCCTTATGTATAATCCCTTTACTTTAAAGCAGTAATGATTGAACAACTGACTATATGTATCAAAGTGGGCACCTAGTTGGTATTCTTTTACTTTTCTTGAAATGGCTACCTTTTCTTTAAAAATAGAATTTATTATTCCATTTTTATTCAAGTTTCATTCCTGATTTTCTTCAGCTAATTCCTGGAGCAAAGAGTCAACAGTCCACACAGTGTCTGCATTGTCCATCTCCTCCTGCGGTATGTAAGACTTCAGTACTTCCAACACTCCCTCAACACTGTCTGCTGTCCCAGAAATACCTCCACCAACCTCTGATAGTGTATTTACTGTTTCTGTGTCTTTATGATCTGCTCTGAAAAAACATTTTTACTTAGATTGTTACATGTTACTGTACTAGGATCATACATTGTAATGTGTAGGTATCTGCATTTCTTAGTCTCTAGCTCTTGGGTTTCATTAATCCTACTACAACTAAAAATAATATTAATTACAATATGGTTTAATTACACTTAGCAGCGATTGACTTGCTAATGATCCAGAGACCAATAATATTATTGTGTTGACAGGTTAACAACAAATAATTGAGATACAATCATATAATTATACGGTATCAGGAGCTCAAATACAGGTTACATTTTACAAACTAAATGGATCATACAGTGGTGATAGGTATATCAATTATTGTAATACTCTCTCTCTTAAGCTCTGTGAAATCTCAAAATCACATAACACCATATTCCACAACATGTATTTTTTGGTTTGTCTTAGTGTTCAGTCCTAAAGAAGTTGAACTAATATCCAAATATGTGTACCCTTTACGTATTATTATTATACTCTTTGTGTATTACCAAATCTACCATACAGCACAGTGGAATGATAAAAAAGTTTACTCACACTGGAGGCATAGATATTTCTTTCTCCAAAATATCTTGCAGATCATCTAGATCTGGTATCGTTGGTATGTCGTCGCTAGAATCTGGCGACTTTTTAGGTATCACGAATTCTCTGAAAAGCATACAGACATCCAGACAGTGAAACAGTTCGTAAACTTGAGTAGAAAGATTCGAAAAAGCAATTGAATTTGCAATAGATTTCGGGGACTTTTTAGATTACTTATATAAAAATAAATAAATAAAATTATATAATTATGTAGTAAACATACTTCGCTTCAATGTGAGTACCTTCAGCCCATACACCAACTTTCTTAGGCTCAGGTACAGTTGAAGTAATTTCATTCATTATAAGCGTTTTTAACACTAATACCACAATAATGTACGCAGCAACCATGACAACAACCTTTTGAATGTCGTAATTTCGTTTGTTTATTTACATTTTGTGACGTTTATGAAATGATGTATGAAGTGTATGAACGCATCCGTTCCTCGCGCTCAGTCTCTTAATACTAGTATCTCTTTAGTCTGTGGTCTCTTAGTCTCCTATCAAGTTCAGTTCTATGTCTATTAGTTTAACTAAGCTAAGGGCTCTATGATTTTTTTTACTTCATTCCTAACGTTCGCTTATGCCGCCAAATTCAAACAATTGATATTTCACAATTTAAATTCATGGCGTATGTAATTACGACATTAACCTCTCAACCAATATTCACAACCACAACTGAGTAGGTACATAATGTAAGTAGTTACTACCTAGGTATGTACTACTACATATTTTGCAAAAAAGACACTTATTTCTCATCAGGCGAAAGGCGGTCAAGCGTAAGCCTATCTTGAATAAAAAAAACTCAAATTATTAATAAAAGACTATCATGAGTGTTACCATCGTTAATTAAGTATCTAATCATCAATAGTTATCGCCATCATTCTCATAATCGGCAAATCCGCACAATTAGCGTACTTATTTACTTACATAACATCATTATCATCATCACACATATTCATCACAATCCCATTAATCAATATCATTCACACTCAGTCTTTGCTATAGTTCAACATCGCCCATCGTCATCATTAATTTTACCAGTTACCATTCATCAGTCTTTATTATCATCATCATCAGCTCTATTGCCAGCATAGATTTGGATGATAGGTATTGTTAATAATTCACTTCATCTTCAGTGTCTCATAATCATAACAATGTATTAATGCATGTTGTGCTTACCTGTAAGAGATTGATACACTAGGTCATAAGTTTATTGGATGTTTAATATGGTGTCTGTATTTGTGAAAGTGGTAAACCAAATTTGTAAAATAAAAAAATAAAATACAATCATCGATTCCGTTATCGTCATCAATAGCGTGATCATAATCATGATTATCGTTTTAACTAATTGTCGATAATACTGTCTATCTGCGACATCCGAGCTGTTGGCCGCGGTAGTGCCGCAACGTCGCTCGCGTACCAAAGCACTTTTTGAAGCAAAATATAGCCTGTTCTTCTCCACTGCAATGTGCTAATAATTAAAACTTACTATTATTAAAAATGTTGCACTCGCAATTTCAGTCAGTTCATAAGTTGTTAGTGTTAGTGAGAATTAGTTTATTTTAAGAAATATTCGTAATTTGTAGAAAATATAGTATCCCGGCCGAATACTGAGAAATATCCTTACTTTCCGCATATTATTTTTATCTCTAATTTACACTTTAAAATATTGTAAAAAAAACAAGTATTTTCAAATAATATACTTTTATTGTATTTTTTCTCAAAAATATAACAAAACTGGCATTTTCAATGCTTTCATAATCATTGCACATTCGTTATAATTACATGTACCTTGTGATGTCTGACCTTACAACTAAAACGAGTACTTAATAAATTTAATCAAACGGTCTTACTAGCTTCCAACTATTTTTGTTCTTTCTATAACAGGAGTACTTGTTTCTTGCCGAAACAAATTGATTTAAAAAGTAATAGAATTGCTAATTTTTTGTTAAGCCGAATGCATTTTCTACCGGTCGAGTTTAGGATGATGCAGACGGATATATAGTTTTCAAGATAATTTCATTACAAGTCTTGACGTGAAAGTTCAATTAGTTTTTAAATACATAATCAAATCGTACATTTAAGGTCCCTTCTACAGACAAAAATCGTAAGTAATTATTTTAACATTTTTTCTTTCAGAAAATATTTACACTCTATTTGGTAACAAATCATAACCAAAATAAGTAATTAATAATAAAAACTTAATCTTAAATGAGAAGAAATCTTCAAATAAACTATTTTTTTTATCAAGATTTATAAAATGTCACCATTACGTAAGAGAAAATTCTATTCATTAAGGATGTCTTAATGCGGGATTCCTAATACACCAAAGTTTCAAAGAGATACTTCAAGTAAAAACAACAGTTGTTCTATTCTATTTTAGAGTAATTGTTTACTGTTGATTAATAAAACACCCTTAAATGGTTGCCTTTATCAGTATAAATCGTACCTAATGCTTTTCAGACAATGTATTTTTCACAATAGTAAGATTCCTCCATCATCTTATTGGACTGACTTAAATATTATGAAGTAATCTAAGAGCATTCAGACAGGAATGGCATATGATCTGTGTTTTTGTATGAAATATGAATTAACTTCATCAGCGTGGTTATGTCAAAAAATTTAACTAGGATATTAATTACTAATTGGAAGTTTCAAGTTGATCTTCACCAATAAGTTAAATAACAAGTTTTCTTGAAAGCTATTTATTTAAAAAAATATGATCCGTCCCTAATTGATATGCTCTTAGAATTTTTAACAAATTTCCAGATAGTCATTTCTATCAAGTAGAAACGGTATTGGAGTTAAAAAATATATATCTATTTACATAGATAATCTCTTAAACGTTAGCATGTTTTGTAGTATTGTACGGAGAAAATAATGTAGATCCTATCTTGAAATATTTTAATATTTACATTATATTTGTTCTGAAAAAGTTAAAAACTATTTTGGTTAAATGATATTTTATTTTTATTAATTTTGTGGTTTGAAATGAGTTACAGTTCGTTTAAACAACTATGATATTTTATTGTCGGATAAAGCAGTTAAAAGCACCAAGTAAAAAATACAATTTTAAACTTCTCTAGAGATCAACTTTCAAATTACTTACATTAAAACACAGTGGATAAGGAGATCTCGAAAATATTGTATGTTACCCCCTTTTGAAAATGTTCAAACCATATTTTCACAATTATTATTTCACGCAATTTCACATTTTCAAATCACTGAAGTCAGAAAACAATTGAAATAAAATCAATGTTAACCGTTTATGAATAGGAGAGTAAATTATGTTATGGATGTTTAATTATAACATAATAATTATAAGAACTAAAACTTGCAAGCATGTATGTTACATTAAAAGACAGCAACACAAAAACTATCTCCAAAAATAGGTAAATCTTTTTATTTCCATATCGTCGTAAGCATGCCATATAACAATTATATGTATTATGACAATACCAGCGCTATTACGTTAGCTTCAATCATGCTACTGAAAAAAAAAGTAACTCCAAGAAAGCTGCGTCCAATTATATTGTAACACTCGCTCACACTTATTATAAAATCCCAGATCGGCAAATATAACTATATAACGTAAATTTATCATCTAAAGAAAAATAGATTACAATTAAAATATCAATCCTTCTAGTAATCGATTACAGGATTTCTATCGATTCCGGGATTCAGTCACTCTCGTACGGACTATGTTTATGTCCGTGAACTGCAAATTAGAAAATCGCTTCAGGAAAAGGTAGACAATGCCCTGCTTCCTTCAGCTCATTCAAGAATTCACGGTTTATAGAGTGCGGCACTTGTCTCAGAAATACATTTAAATTAATTGATTGTGAAAAATCAATTGACGTCAAACACTTTCATAGCAACTAGTTTTAAATTCGTTATCTTAATATTATTACGATATGAATGGATGCTGTCATTTCTAGGAGCTGCTAGCTGCAACCAAGTTCTCGTCGATAATAATCGATTAAAATAATGTGCCTGACTGGACGTGTACTTGATTCGAGAGTTTAGTTGCATCTAACGGGTTCTAGCAGAGATCCTGCACTCCGCATTGGTGGCGTCATGTTCAATAGTCGAGGGCCTGCGGCTCGTGGGTGCGGTCGCCCAGCAGTGCGGAGAGGCCGGACAGCTCGCTGGAGTTAAGCAGCAAGCTGTGCTCGCCACGGTCCAGGAGCAGGTTGGTCAGCGACGCCGCGCTGTTCCCGTCCGTGTCCATCAGCGTCTGCTGCGGTTGCTGAACGATATTGACAGAATCAGTAAGTGGACACAACATCACGAAAAAAATCCTAATCTACTATTTGTTACCCATATGTAACAAATTGCTGTGTCAGGGTCGGTTTTTGTATGAAAATATTCCTAATGCCCGCTCTAAACTCTTTAAATCTCTTTGGTATGACGGGACACAAACACATTCCTAACTCGGATCTTATTTTAGTCATAAAATTACTTGAGCCTTATTAGTGGTTACGTTTTGTCATCTTTCCATAAGTACACCTACAATTTGTAAAAACTATTTATTCCGCTACTCACTTTACTGAAAATATCTAACCTGCGCATAGCTAGGTTGGTGCTGCACCAGGTTGGGGGAGATGTGCCCCATGTTCTGAGGCATGTTGGGTGACAGGCGGCCCAGCGGCGACACCTGCATGGCGGCCGCCGGCGACATGCGCTCGCCGTACTGCGGCGACATGGCCTGCAGGCCGGGCGACTGCGCCTGCAGGCCGGGCGACGCGGGCTGCAGCTGCGGCGGCAGGCCCTGCAGCTGCGGGGCCAGGCCCGCCATCTGCGGGGACAGCGCCTGCAGGCTGGGCTGCAGCGACGGCAGGCCCTGCGCCATGTGGCCGGGCGACAGCTGGCTGTAGGGCTGGCTGGCCCACATGTCCTGCGCGAACGGGTTCCCGTGGCTGCCGGCCACCGGGTTCATGTGGCTCGGTCCAGGGATAGCAATGCCACCTTGTATGTTTTCTTGTAAGCCCCAGTTCTGAAAGAAGTGTTAATTTGTTGCTGTTAAACAGAAATTTATTATTATTTTAGACTGATTCCATAGTTCAAATAACCACCTAAACCAACCTAACCTAACCAACAAAGATTATTTTTTATTTTCACAATGTATAATAATATTGTATAAATGTTATTAGTTACCTGTTCATACTGCGGTGCGTAAGCATGGAGTGGCGGACTGCTTATATTATGATGTGGCGGTGTCCTGTCTGTAATTCATAAAAAAAACATAAATAACATGGTTATTACAAATCGCAAGTATTTTTTGTTCTTTCTTTTGGTCTTTGGCAAAGAGCGACCAATCAAAAGTCATAGAACGGGCATTGGAAACCTTGTCATGCAGAAACTTAGAACTCCACTATTTTTTTCGATTTGAGCGATTTGCTATCAATGAATAAACAAGCAAGTACATAGTGGAATACGATTCTGCTTGTGAATTCGTAGTGTATATTTAAATCGCTCGTAATATTTAAATATTTAAGAATATAATAGATATTTATTTATTTCTAAAATAAGAACCTACTCTGAATAATTTTTTTGCTAAGTGTAGATATAATCTGACTCCTGCTTTAAAGCAAAGACTGATGTCCAAAGAAATCTGCCAATTTTATATATATATATATATATATAGTCTCACCTTTCGGTTCCGATTTGATTTGCTGATGATCTGGTGAGTAAATCCCTGAAAACCATTACACACATTAGTGATGGTATTAATTTGTCAATAATTCACAAATTAACTACTATAATAACACCAAAACACAAAACATGCAAAACTTTGTCCTAACAACACTTATTTCTTAGATACAAATACAAATTCGGTCAAGAAATGTATTTATTACTAATAAGGATTTTTATTTGCAAGTCATTACAGATGGACAAAAAATAGATTCGCCGGTAACGAATATCCGGCCGGATACTTGATAAAATATTTACTAAAATCAATAGAAGTTCACTAAATCATGCAGCATCTTTTTTTTTGAGCAATTAAAGTAAAATTTATGATAAAATGAATTGACTTCATGTTAATTTATTATTGCTGCTATTTTATCATAAATTGCCAAATATTAAAGTAATCCCTAACAGTGTCGCCAGTATGTACTGGAGACAGCAGTTTCTTGACCGATTGTACAAAATAGTCCATGCACCACACTATTTTTAATGCAAATAAACAATTTTTACTAAAAATTTTAAGAACAACAGTATATTAGATTTGAGTTGGTTGGGTGATACTGATCTACATTAAATAATCATACATTAAGTAATTACATACTACATTAAGTAATCGTATAACGTTGATATGAATGTGGACATGTTCCATTGAGATCTAAGAGAGTAAATACAAGTATAGTTTATTAATAATATGTTCTCGCAAACCAAATAAAATCATGCATTTTAAATACCTACATCTACTTTTAACAGAAACTTAAAAGCTAACATGAATATGTGTGAAATAATAATAAACAAAAAAAAAAGCTCGAAAAATTAATTAGAGTAAAACATTAAAACCATGCCACATGAAAGTATTCGTACCTCTGAAGTCATTCGGGGTTCAGGGCTCCGAGAAAACAAAATAAAACCCACGGATTTTTATTAGCAATATTAATATAGAATTTCGCATCAATCAAGCTTCGCTATTCAACTCTTATCATTTATAAAAAGAAAAGGTACAAAACAGAACTTTATAATATTGTTTTAAATTATTACAAATGCAAAGAAGATATAGTATGTAGGGAACAGTGTATTAAACAGCTTGGCTGCATAAACGAAATTTAGGCCTCTGAACAATATAAAATAGAAATTTTTGACATACCTTTCGACTTAGCCCATAACACCAAATTTTAATGACAAATTCGTTAATAATTTGTAAATTTATCTAAAACTCTATCGAATTAAATCTGACATACACTTTAGAAGATATGTTTTACCTTAAGGTATTCTAAGCATGAACTAAAATGATTATACAAGGTGTTTTAATCACGAAATCAAGTTTTAAAACGAAGTATAAACTTTTTTCTCAAATTTGTTTCTACAGTAGCGATAAAAACACCCTGTAAATACATAAAGAATTAGACAAAATAACAACCAAACCTCATTGATATTCAACATTAAGTACACATCTATTTTAAAATCTGACTTAATATTCCCAGCTAGGACTCAACCCGCCGCTTTAGAGACTGGACCATAACACGGGCCCAGATCATGTTTTTTCAAAATTAATATAAATTTAAATAAACTCAAACATTTTCTGAGTTTTTCATGAAATTAAGCTTGTAATGATTTCATTTTCGATTTTTGTTACACACATATCCACATTAGCTCCATATTATCCATATATGTGACAATATATTTTGTAGTGATTAGGTTGAAAAATGCATGCTATCGTAATAGCAGCACCTACATACCCAAAAAATATTTTTGCTCTCATATTTTTTTACACAAGGTAAGTTAGACTGTGCGTTTCATCGTATCAAGATTTCATAGACAAAAGGCCAATGATTTTTCTTTTATTACGGACTCTTTACCCACATTACTCTCTTTTTATAGTTTAATAAATATCCTAAGAAATAAAGGAAACGACACTAAATATTTAAAATATTAACAAATAAATTATAATAGTCCGTTAAAATAATAATTCAATTCAACAACAAAACCTCAAATAAATAGACGACTAGAGACTCATAGGTGGCGAAACCCCGCTTGCTTTGCACAAAAAAACATGCTTATTTTACCGACATTAACATTTTAGAAACACTGTTCGTCTCTAAAATCCACCATGCCAAAACTACATAAATCACCCAGTGATTTTAGTAAGTAAATGGTTATAATTAAGTTATCTATGTTATTATTATAAAGTTAGTTATAAAATATAAATAGATACTTATAATATTATAAATTACCCAATCCATAATCGTAACCTTCACCAAAGGTGATCCCATCCCAAAACTCATTTCAACAAAATTCGTATTATTCCTAATTTTCATACATAAATAACATCAATGTTAATAATAAATTACTTTTACTACTTATTAACTATTATTTTGTTAGAAAAACCACATTTTACCAAATTCAGATCTAACCTACGTACAATTTAGATACTAATTATTTTAAATATATAATATAAGTACATAAGGTAATAAGGTAATTTTTATAAAGACACGATAAATATTTGTGTACGATATTAGAAAAATGTTAAAAAATGATTGTCGAGTTATTTACTTTAATAAGTATTCCGTTATTGATATAATTATTGAGTATTGTTATAACAATTTTATTACCTTATCACCAACCAAACACATTTTCTAAAATACTAGACAGGACAAAATACTTAACCTAGACCAATGCCCATAAGTATCATTGTATATTATATATAGCGTCCAAAAAAATTTCAGATATACTACAAGTGCTTATAATGATATCCAATAGTAAGTAAAGACTTTTAGTGGGAGCAACGCTGGGGCAGGTGCGGGTAGAGGGGGCATCCCCACTCCAGTTACCCGCCTTATGCAGACTGATCCCTGTATCGCGACGATTCAGGTGTCGATGACTGCTAGTAACATACATTACATCGCAACAAAGAAACCTACTTTTAGATATCATTATATGTTTGGTATAATCCTAATTTACACAGATGAAAAGCTGTAGACATGAGTTTTGTTGACTCCTCTGTTGACAAAACCAATCAAGAGTCGACATAACCCTTATCTATCACCTGCTTTTCATTTAGGATATGCTTCCCATACCTAGGTTCAAAGACAACCTGTAAAAATACATAAAATATAAACATGAACTTACTTTCAAGTTCGTAGTTTCGCAATATGTCGCTAACCACCTTCCGCTTCTTAGTACTCATATCTAGAATATTCAATGTCATACTATTATTAATTATGAAATTAATTAATGACAAGGCATAACAACCCCGGGTATCTATAAAAAAATATAGTTGTTTTCTTAAGCACATGCATGCATGACAATTGATCATGTAATAAGACTTTCTTTTCTAATGTGTAATCTTCCACCTGTATGATAGGTATTGTGTAGTTTGTATAATCTGTATGGCGAAAAACCCATAAAACTTATAAAACCAAGCAAAAGGATCTATTGAAGTGGGCATGAGACAGACCACAGATAATTTACTCGTAGTCTGCATTCATGAAACGTATTTCATAGAAAATTTGTATAATGGCGTGTGATTCACCGTTATTCGGCTATTTCGAAAATATACCAAGTAGTTCATAGCCTAATCGGTTATTTTACGAAACATTGTCATGTTATTTTTAAAGTTTCTTTCCCGTGATTTTTTTGTTGCCAACCAAACTACAAACCTTTTTTAGAACCCTTTTTAGCCTACTGTTTTAGATCGACAAGAAAGTATTATGAGGTGGGGTTGCGATACCGTGTCATAAAATTTTAACAAAACATCGTAAATGAACTGTAATCTGTAAATATGTAGAAAACCTGTAAAAAATTCAGAAAATTTGGCATTAACGGTGGGCAATTATAACATAGCCTCTCCTCTTACACAACTTTATCTTAAATTACACTTGAAAGACGTTTTCGTCAAAAAATATTAATTTCTGCTAAGAATGGTATAATAAACCCCCTCTCTGTGAAGTCCATTGAATTTTCTTTACAAATGTATATTAAAGTCGCTGTCACGAACGCGCAATGGACTATGAAATCGAGAACTAGATATAAGTTTCTAACTATTGATTATTTTGAAACTTGCTGCCATCTATCGGGGAGTAATAGCAACTTGTTTCGTCGAATTCCGATACCGTGGCGTGTGGGGCGACTGCCATATACAACGCGTAATGTTCCGCGTCAGTAAGATCCAAATCGTCTTGTAACTTTTTAAATTGAGACGCGTCTAGCGCTAGCACACTTTCCGCTACGAGTATAGTGCCGCCATCCGTCGGGGGCAGTGGCGCCAAGCTCGCGGGACGACGCAGGGACGTTTGGGAAGTGGACTTCTCGTCAACATCACCATGCAGGGATATATGAGTGATACTGTCCGCGTAACTCAGGCCAGTACCCGACGCATTATCTTTTAGCGAAGTATGGGAAACTGACGATTTAAACTTCGATGGACGCACGCCAGAAACACTGCTTACTGAACGACCTACAGGCTTACTCTTAGCCTCTTTCCTTCCCTCGGATTTGATGCTAGGAGCTGGGGACTTGTCCTTTCTCCTGAACAGACGGGAGAAGAACGAACGCTTCTTGACCGGCGGCAGCGCCGGCTCGCTCTTCGCGACCGTCATTTCCGAGTTCAGTTTCAAATTATCTGGGTTACGAGTGACGGGAATCTGACGGCCCGGTTTCAAGATACTATCTACCGAAGTCTGACTTGTTTTAAAAGGTTCAGTGGAAGTGGCTTTGCGCACGCGTTTGGGGGGCAAGGGAGGGGCGCGCTCGTCGTCCGTATCGCGTTTTAGAGGACTGAACTCGATTATGGGACCGCGGCAAGTCTGGACCTGAACGTCCTCGTAAGACATCGGGTCCGGTTCGGAGATCTCTACTGGGTTTTTGAACGCGAGTTGTAAGCTTGTGTACGTTCCCGCGTCATTGAAGTCCTCAATTTCCTCAGTATCGTTAGTCAGTGAGCTAATATTTTCGAGGCGCGTGCGGTTCTCCGAGTATATCTCGTCTAGTTCCGCGACCTGATCGAGGAGTTCGTTCAGGCTTTTTTCGTTAGTGTCTACGATTTCGACGTCCGTGACGTGCAAGTTACCGTTAACATCGGTATTGATAGCGGAGTCGGTTTCGTCTGAAACGTTAACGCTGACGCTGTCGGTGGTGGAGCTGACGACCTCGGGTTTGTCGGGTTTGTTATTGTTAGTGTCGGTGCGCTTGTCGTTGAGGAGGAGCGAGAACAGAGACAGGTCGGGCGGCGGCTTGCGAGCGGTACCTGTGAACTCGGGGATGTACTCGAACGCGACCGAGTTGCTGCGAGCGTTGTCCGACAACCTCTTCAGCTGGAAGTGGACCTGGAGAGAAAACAAGAAATATTCACTTTTATAAAACTTCTGTAATTAATTATGATGAAAGAATTGGAAATTATCCGTTGTAGACTGTAATTCTAAACACTTACATTTACATGTTCCGTGGTATTCGGGTATCTGTAGGCAGGGGTCTCGAACGCGATGGCGACCTGCTTGTGGACCAGAATCCTGATGGCCATCTCCTCCCACACCACTACGCCATTCTCCTCCTGGTAGAATACTACTTCTATGTCTTCTCTGGTCACCTGTAAAGAACATAGGTTGTTTTTACTGATTGACAAAATGCATAAACCAAGGCATAAAAAAAATTATCTTCTCAAGGGTTAAGCAGAGGTGTACTAAGGTACACCAACAGTTCACCGGTAAGTTCAGGTCTTATGCAATAGGGGGCGAGCCTGTTGCCATTAACCAGACAAAAATCCAAAACTCCGAGCTGCTACAGATAATTTCATAGAAAAAGCCAATAACACTGCTCGCCTTGGGAATCCGAATCAACCGTGCGTACCTACACAGATGGCCTACAACAGTTCTATCCAATAAAAACGTGCGCTCTCACCTTCTCACACAGAAGAATGACTTGAGTACCACCCCTAGCAGTTCCGGAGCAGTGGCTGGAGCGCATGATGAGCAGGTCGCTCATGGCCTTCTTGTCGTAGATGACGTCAGAGACGACCGGCGTGAGCGGCCGCCGCAGCCGGTTCGTGTCGTCCGGCAGGAACACTTGGAAGCATAGCCGCACCGCGTTCAGGTCTATGCTCTGCGGATGGTTCTTGTGGTCGAAGTTTTCTGTAAAATATTTAAATTATGTAAAAATGTGATCAGTAGATATCGTTCGTTTCAATGAACAATATTAACAAAAAATTTACGAAATTTAAAAATACAGTTCTACTAAAAATCATGGGATCTTTCTAATGAACGGGGTGGTATAACGATATGACTAATTAGCGGGGGGTGGGGTAAACAATTATATACGAAATGGAAACATATTGATTTGAAATCACTCCTGAAAAAGTCCTAGTCTAAACTTCAACGCAGTCCGTCGACAAAGCGGTCCAAATAAGTCAAATACGTGCGGTGCTTCAGAGAGGGGTCGCTCCTGACGCAACCAGGAGTTATCCCGGCGTCCTTACTTCTTTATCTTTAGACTATTAAACTTATTCGACAAAACCTGAGCATTAAAATTAAATAAGCAGATATAAAATTGTATCGTGGGGTGCACTGAGAATATTGCAATTTACAACGGACAAGTTGTTAATATCGGAGTAGTAATGAGCCGCGACTATTATTAAATAAATAACTAGATAGTTAAAAAAAAAAACTTATTTAATTGACATTATTCTTAAGTAGAACAAACAAGAATCAAGTGCAGTTAGCAGTAAGAAGTTTGCAGTTTTACCTGCTTCTCGTTACTTAAGGTATTCCATATAAATGCAATTATCAGCAAAAAAAAATATATACATCACATTACAAATCATCGTAGGGACAAAATACCAAGAAAATATGTGTTAGACGAAAGATGCGGAAAATGGGACAAAATATCATAACTTTAAAGATCTGGATACGCACAGTGTTATTATTTTCGTTTTCATCTCTACTGAACACGGATGGAGTGAAGTTAGCCTCAGAACTAGAGACGCGTTGGCTGACCTCACACGACCGGCGAAAAGAAAAATATTCCAGACCAAATTTTTGTCAGAATTTTTCTTACAATGTGCATCCGAGCTTGGACCGCTTGATTGCTTGATCTGACAGTTAGCACTCATTGCAGTCATTTGCACTCAACCTAGTTATTACCCTTTGTGATCCGATGCCAGGATCACCCTGGCCTTCACCTTACAAATTAAGCGGGCGGCGGTTGCCTAATGTCTAGGGCTTGCGATAATTGTCTGTTCGAAACCCACCCATTGCACTACCGACGTGAACCCACTCGTAACACAAGCATTTAGCTTAGCACGAGGGGTTAACAGGAATACTAATAATGTGCGACCCACATTGCTAGCAAACTTTTTTTTTAAACACAGAAAAGAAAAAAACTACAAATCTGCAGATCGGTCTAAGATTTAGGATCTTAGATTTGCTCAGCATTTATTGGTTTGCATAAGGTATAAATTGGTAAAGGTAATTATGTTTAAGTGTTAGGACTTAGAGAAACATATTAGAGGAAAGATATGCAAAAATTGCTTTATCTACAAAACAGTTGTTTTTGTTGTTGGTACGCGTCGGAATTTCCTGCAAGCAAAAATAGCGTGTCCTCAAATACATATATGGTATTTCCAAAACGAATTAATCTCTCAGTACAATTTACTCTATGCAAGATCCACATAATGTCTATGCGAGTGTATTTTGAAATCAAAACCGTTAATAAAAGTTGCATTAACGTCACATTGACGTCAGAGCGGGGTTTCCCGGCGGGCACTTTCACTCGGAACTGGCGCGTCGGCTCGGCCCGCCATAACAGTACCGTTGACCGGTGAGCTAACCTACATGCTCACCTGCCTCAATAAGTGCTCACATCATTAATATAAACAAATAGAGGTCGTTACGGCGACCGAGACTCGATTTCAATCATCAAAACAGTCTATTGTTTTGATGATTGAAATCCTCTCTAAGTATGGTAGATCCTCTGTCTTTAATTTAAGAACTCAGCTATTGTCGATGGGGCAATCGCCAATGTTCTTTATCCCCTGTCTTCTGTTTGACGTCTTGATATGACTCGACTCTAATTTTTCCTTCACTTTTTATAAAAACTTCTTCTAGGAAGGGGAAGACCCCTTCCATGCTTTCCATCAATTGTGCCTTCTAGAATTGTCCTAAAGAAGTTGTCGTATCATATCAAACAGCCAATCATCTTTCCTCTCCTGTTCTCTGTGATTCTCAACAACTGTATTTTCTCGTTATCACTTGAAGATAGATACTAATACTGCATTATTTAGGAATATTTTATTGTGACCAAAGTAGTGTAAGCTTTACTCATTTTTTGTGTCCACTAATACTTGGGGAAAATAATAGTATAAGTCGGATTACTATCGACAAAACAAGCACCATACAATCCTATGTATAGTCATTAGATACACGATGATATTTATTCGTAATGCTTCACGTTCCCTTAATTTGGCTTAAGAGTTCATACAATCTGGCCTACCGTGGACTAAAATAGTGAGGCTTTTTGTTTCATAAACAGTTTTCAGAATTTCCAGTTTTCTAAATGTCAGAAATCCTCTCAAATTGAAACCCGTTGGGGAACACATATGTCAGACTCCTATTGACAGACAAACATGCACTTTGCCACCATGTTTGTCACCTATGGTAAATGACCACGTTGTGTTCAAAGCCTTCCATTTCCTTTAATCGGTACAAGAGTTCATGCAATCTGACCCCACCCGTTGCACTATCGACGTGACCCAATTCGTAACGCCCTATATTACTCAGGTTAGTAAAATGGGTTAACAGGTGTACCAAGTTTATAACCTAACAGCTATTGCCAGCGGTTTCACTCGTTTCCAAAAGGATTTACTTGTATAGTAAAGGTTATCTTCTAGGCAAAGTATCACGAAAAAAAATTGCACCATTGCAACCGCATGCAGTTTCGTGCAGTTGTTTTTACGTGGTATAGGATAAACCAAAATTCTAAAGATAATTGTTTTGTCTTCTATTGCTCATAAAAATTAATTCCTCGTATCAGCCAATTTGTCCACTGCTGAACAAAGGCCTCGCCTAAAGACTTCAGGGACCGGTTATATGCCGCGTGCATCCAACGACTCCCAGCAACCTTTACCAGGTCGTCCGTCCATCTCGTTGGAGGTCGTCCCACACTGCACTTATTTCTTAAATATTTCCTATGTACAACTAAGAGTACAAACACAGACATTGTAACTGGTCTATTTTAAGTCAATTAGGATTCTCAAAATTCACTCGACACCGGCACCGCCTCAAACTCAAATTCAATTTAAAATACATTAAAATAACTTAATAGCTAATGATATTTATTAATACCCAATGGTATTAGCGATCGATATGCGCACGCGTCGCTTAGATTGCGTCTGGTCGTAACTCGTGAGTGTGCTCGTGAGATATTGCACAAGTGACACGCTAAAGTTGCTGATAATCAAGAAGTGACTAAAAACTAAATACTACCATCACGTCTGTATTACCCGAAGGTTTAGGCAGAGGTGTACTAATGTACACTTACAGTTTGCCGAATGTTTAGGTCTCTTTTTGAAGTAACAGGGGCCACAGCCTATTGCCATTAACCGGGCACAACTCTAAACTCCGAGCTGCTACTGCGGATTTTATAGAAAAATCCAATAGCATTTTGCTCGACCTAGGAATCAAACCCCAGGACCTCTACAGTAGCAGTCACGCTTGGGACCACTAGACTAATGGGGCAGTTATTGATCAGAAACTAAATTATTTAATAATTATAACGATGAGAAGGTAATAACTAGGTAAGTATAATATTAATAACCTAGTGATACAACCTAATAACTTTCTTGTGACAAGACACATTTAGCATTAGCCTAAGAGTATCTTGTAAGCAACGTCTGAGACTGGTATTTTTTCGCGAAAAGCCGCCACACATTTTCATCCTTTTTAGCCATGTTCTTGTAAGTAACTATATGTATAGTACGGTTAGATAATAGCACAGATCAGATAGAAATAACAGTAACTACGCCAGTATTTACCAGTAGTTTAGATTCAACGTACATATGCCATAATTACACTCGCATACAAAACTACAACGCCGAACAAATATCGTGGGCTATAATCAAATAATATGTATTTGTTCTGATGCGGAAATCGAACCCGCGACTCTAAACACTAGCACTCAGACAACGCCCGAGGTTACTTGTTACTTGAATATAAAAAGTATGTTGACCCAATGTCTCATTGTAGCAGAAATCAAAGTACCTATAAAATATTATTCAGTACCGAGGTCGGCTTTCGAGAATTTCTCTTACAAATGTAATACCGAAATAAATCGTAATTCAAACACAATTTAATCAAATTCTGTTATTATTCTGATTCCGATACCGTTAATCTAGGTTCCTACTTTACCATTTCGTCCAAAATACTTCGCTGGAAATAAATGTAAGCGAATGCAATATTTGATAACTTTACCAAGATAGGAACGATTTTCCGGTCTTATATTTCCAGTGAAGTAGTAATAGACGAATAGTACCGTAGGAACCTAAATTAATGGTATCTTAATCTGAATAATAACATAATTTGATAGGTCTGGATTATGATTTATTTCGGTATTACGTTTTTGTGGGCAATTCAAGTTCCGCCGGACGGAAGTGCGGTTGAATAAAAAAGATCGAAACTACTGCTATTTAACATAGGCACCATCACGCCTATATTCTCTGAAGGGTTAGCCAGATGTGTACCTACTGTTCACGCCGTTCAGTCCTAGATGGCGACTCCGGTCTCGTCAATTCAATATTTAACATTATCGCGAGTGATTAGTGATTCCTTTTTTTTGTTCCTACCTACATATGTTTTTGTAATCAGTCAGAAATACACCGTTCTTTACTATACGTGTTACTAATTTCTCTCTCTACAAATAAATTAAGTAATTCGGTGATAAACAGGCACACACCTACTGATGTAGACCCACTTAGTGTAATACATATTCCATGTAATAGTCTATTGCCATTAACCGGGCACAAATCTAAACTCTGAGCTGCTGATAACAGAAAAATTCAATAACACTGCTCGATCTGGGAATCAAAACTTTAGCGTAGCAGTCGCGCTTAAAAACCACGGGGCTAATGAAGCAGTTACAATACTACAATCTCTTTTTTATAAAAAGTAAAGATTTATTTTCTAATTATTATTATATTAGGCTATACAGTCCATGGATCATTTTCTTACGTTAACAATAAATAATATTACTAATATAGGGTATTAAAAATATATTACGTAGGCTGCTCCAAAAGTTTTGCAAAAAACTTGTGTGCCGGGAGCATTGTCATGATGGAAGTGCCAAGTGCTCTGACGAGATTTCGATCGTAATTACTTTAGCTTCTTTATAACTTGCCGCAAATAATTTCTTGTGTACCATGAAGAGGTGACAGTCTTCTGTGAATCCAGGATTGCCCTTTCTAAAAGACCCCTTTCAGCAAAGAAAAAAAACTGTACTGCAAGACTTATGGAGCAGCCTACGTACAGGGAGGTAATTTAATGTGACGCCCACATTTAGTGTGACGTGACGTAGTTAGTATTTAATACCTCAATACACGACTCGTAAATCGTAACACAAACCGGTCCATACTGCGCGGGCGCCGAATCGTAAAGGACAACGCTTTCCCCCTCCGTCTGTTATGTTTCGTACGGAGTTTTCCTGTTGCATTGATGCATTGACCATTCATACGCATTGCAGTTATGTTTGGAACTAAATATTTTATTGAAAATGTCATTTACGTTTACCAAAAAAGAAAAAATATCGACGTTGTCCCAAGCGCGACTGGTACGCTAGAGGTCCAGGGTTCGATCCCTAGGTCGAGCAAAGTGTTATTGGGTTTTTCTATGAAATTCTCAGTAGCAGCTCGGAGTCTGGATTTGTGCCCGGTTATCGTAAAATATATAATATATATTGTAAGCTGTGACCATCTGTCAATGTTGGTGTTCAATACAGTAAAAAATAAATTAAAAGTAACTTAGTACTTTTAATTCTGATTGAAGGAATGAGTTCTGGGTTTGCTAACGTTCACCCACCGAAAATTCAAATTTTTGTTTCTTTCGCTCAGAAATAACGTTCCAAATTCTTTCAATGAGTATCCACAACCAATTCCAGATATAGATCGTAAAATGCTTCCTAATGAGTCAATTAAGTCAGATTTAGCATATAGCAGTCAACAAGACCAGAATCTTTAGCGGGTTTATAGGTCGCTGAAAGAGGCCGGCCGCGGTATAAGGGTATTTCTGGTCGCTCAGCTATTTCTGAATCGACGGTAGACAGTATATTTTACCAGCTTTCAACCTTATTCTGGAATAATAAAGTCGAATTTACTGTGTGGAGTTATTCCAGTCGATCGCATGTGATCCCATAGATGTGGTTCGCTCCTAAAAACGTATTGTAATTTTTTACCGTTGTTATTCTATGGTTTTATTTAGAAATCGTAGACTATTAAAAAGGTTCTGGGAAATAAGGACTCAAATGTGAGGTAAAGACATAAATGGAATAATCCGAATTTTCAATTTTTTACATTATAAAAACGTTATTTAATTTTAAGATGTTAACAAATTATGAATTCGATTACATAGGTACACGAATAGTGTATGTAATCGAATTCATAATTCATGTTCTGTAGTGTTTAAAAAATTGTGTTTACTGAGTAACATCCGGACTTAGTCATACGCGTGCTTTTGCGAGGTTTTTGCATGGGTGAATAAACCGATAAGAAAAAGTTACATAATGATGCCAATTTAGAATGTACCGTACTGTATTATGAATACTTATTTGACTGCGCGGGATGCGAGTCTCTCCGGTAACCTGTTTTATTAAGTTTTCATAAAAGCAATTATTACCTATGTTTTAAAACATTTAAAAACTTGAATGGCGTTATTTTTTTTTTTCATCTTTATGTTATACATAAACACCCATATTCGTTACAGGACAGATGAATGGGAAGAAACGTCTACACCATGCGCGTGCGATAGAAATCTCATTTGGAAGGTTTTAGTAGGTAGATATTTTATACAAATATTTTTTATTGACTTAGGTACCTACCCACTAAGATTTTTTGCTCACAATTATTAAATTTTTCTTAATGCGCAATAAAGAGGAATATAAAATGGCAAATTAACCATTGTTCGCTTCTACGAATAACTTGTAATAACCAGGAAACATTTTTCTCGAATGTCCATTTTTATAAGTTTCGCCTCGCGAGTTTAAGAGTCACTTCAAGAAGAAGAATGATATCATGAGTACGATACGATACGTTACGATACCATACGATACGATCAGTCTATGATAGAGTAGAGTACGTACTTTTAACGTGAACATTAAAATTTGTAATAAAACTACTTTTTACGGATTTTATCGCGTTTTATTGGTATTGGAACACCATTATAGATTCTATTAAATCTAAATGCTAGCCCAAAACAAGACCAAAGGACACGGTGAGCTCGTTTTGCGTGAATTGGATTGCCAATAATTAACAAAAATGTAAGGTAGCTGTTAGTAATTTTAACATTAAGACGTCCAATATCTCAGTCTACCCCTTACCATGGATGCCGTAAAGGATCCGAAACGTCGGGAATCAAATAATATCAATACAACGGGGTAAAATCCGAAAAACTATTATTGGCGTAAGTGTCAGAAACCAGAATTAAAAATTTGTTGTAAGTAGTTACCTTTTTATAGGGTAAAAGATTACCAGTACAATCGGAGTTGCACGTAAAAGAAAACTTAGTTTATTTTAAGATGATTAACCCTTAAAGCACTATAAGTTGGCATTTGAAACACGCTAATCTTACAATAATTAAAGCAACATAGAAGGCAGGTCAGTAGCTATCGCCTACCATTTAAGAAAGTGGTTATGTAAAGCCGAGTGTAACATTACACGCAGTTCCGGTTCCACTGCGTCCAATGCTGGCCGTGCCAAATATAGCCGGGGATTCCAACCAGCTTTGTACGGCAATAATTATTTAAATCACCTAGCTATATACGGTTCTGAAAGCGGCTAGCTAAAGTATCTACACAGTCATTTGTTTTGAATGGTTAAAGTGTAGGGCCTATTGATGTGGAAAACGATTTTAGGTGAATAAGGAGTTCAATCCGGATTTGAGAGCCAAGCTAGTCTATCCGCCATCTAAGGAAGGAGGAGGGTTATGTCAGCCTTTTGCCATATAAAGTATAGACGACGTCCCATATAATGGCGAAACTATAGTTAACCGGGCACAAATCAAGTGAGGATTTTCTAGAATAACCCAATAACACTTCGCTCGACCTGGGAATCTAACCCAGAACCTCTAAGATTAGCAGTCTCACTTACGACCACTAGACTAATGAATATTCAGTAAGTATATAAATCCAGTTTACTCGATGTGTTTTGCAGACATTTATTTTATTTTGCTCATTAAACTGAGACGGAGAACATACGCCGTCAATTTTATTACTATACCAGTAACAATTTACATTATTTATAGTTGACTCATAAGTCTTAGTGGCTGTGAGCGCGTTTGCTAAGCGAGGTCCTGGTTTCGATTGCCAGACAAGTGTTATGAAATTCTCAGTAGCAACTCGAAGTATGGATTTCGGCCAATTAATGAGAATACCATAGGTTCACCCTGGTTTACATGGAATCTAAACCTTAGAATAGCTTGTCAACTCAAGTTTAGTATCATCCTAAAGCACTGGTATTATTACAATGGGGTCGTCGCAGCATGTCCTTTTCTTCCATTCATCCCTATCAGCCGTCACCTCATCATTCACTCCCTTTCCCATCATATCGGCCTTAACACAATCCATCCATCTTTTCTTTGGTCTTCCTCTACCCCTCCGTCCCTCCACATTCATATTTACTACTCTTTTAGTTAAATGCGTTTCATGGTAGATATTATTACAATTATTCTGACAATATAGAATAGCCAGTACTATTAAAAAACTGTCCTAGTTTCCAAGTATTCAATTCCGATCCTTTGCAAGATGTTCAGAAACCTTCGATTTACCACAAAAAGCTTCTTTTCAAACGTTTTTGTTTCTCAATCAAAAAAAATGAAAAATACAATCCCGGGCAGGATTCAAACCTGTGTCTTCGGGTGTATCCAACCACAAAAAGATACTTTTTAGTATAGTAAACTGCAATCCGAAGAAATAACGAATTATTCATATATTTCGTTATTCTGTTAATAAGATTATGAGATGTAGAGCTCTCTTTCTCTCCTACTAAACTATGCTGTGCCCGATACGGTCCATAATTGTTTCAATAGATATAAGCTCCCCTAAAATTGATTTGATGTGAAGCTAGTAAGTACTGTCATCAATGTGATAGAGTAGTGAGCCTCCTTTAAACTAATGATAAGAGGCTTTTACTTTCTCTCTTCTCTAGTCTCCTTTTAAATCCAGATATAGTATACTAGTTTTTATACAAAGATAAATTCGGCACGTTAGCCGATTGACACGCAACAAGGAGGTATGGAAATTCTAGCTTCCTGCTACTACACAAAGACTAAGTAAGCGAGACGTTTAGTAGACATGTTAATAGTAAAGGTGTGAGACAAAGGAGTGGGTCAGCGACCGGCCTCGGAGACTGGTTTAACGGGCAATTATGCGACACTCAAGCGCAGCACATGCTCATATGAATTGACCTACGTAACGTAAGTATGTACTATTGTGCAGAGAAATTAAAAGTACCTAAGTTTTCCATGGTAATGGTGTCTACAAAGATGACAATGTGATAGCTCCAGCCAGAATTTTGAAGTTTTCAAAGGGTTCAGGGATTATGTGCAGGCGAATGGAAGGAAAGTGCTGTTTGTAATCGGTACGGGTCCAACATACTTTGCCGCGTTCCTGGCAATGGATCATTTTCCGTTTCATAAAAAAGGCAGGTACAATAAATAAGTTGGAGGAGATTTTTCGACTTCGTATGAGATATTGCCATTAAACGGGCATACATCTAATCTCTGAGCTGCTACTGAGATTTTTATAGAAAAACTGGTTGCTACTTTTTCGACCAAGGAACCGGGGATCTCACAATCAGCCGCCAGTCAGACGACCGTGGTAAAAATCCAAGAGAGAGAGATTCCAAGTCAACTTTATTTTTAGCCTAAGATGGTAAATTGATTTACAATGTCGCCAAAGCTTAGTTATATTATTAGCTATAGATTTATTAGCTATATTATTAGCTATAGAAATGACAGTGCAATAACGAGTTTGAGCGATTTTATTGGTCTCCGTATGACGTCAACATGCTCGGATGTCGAAATTATCCGACGTCAGAATCTCGAAGACATTTAATTTTATGCATGCAAGTCAACATGCACCATACATCTTATTTCAATGCCAGTATTAACTAACTGTCGTGAAAGAAATCGATAGGCTATGCTTCGCCCGGGATAGAATAGATTACTCATATTTTGATCCTTCTGTTGTTCTATTTCATTGACCAAGTTGTATCCTGAAGTACTAGTGTTGTAAAAGACTCAAGTCTTTTAGTCCTAATTTTGAGACTGAGCACAGTTTCTCAGAACTCAAGACTAAAAAGTCGCAGTCTTTAGACTTATCTGTTAAAATTGAGTCAGGACTCATAAAATGTTCGCCCTAAGTCACGAGCTCTAATAGCAGGAGACTCGAGTCAAATCAAAAGCACTCGCATACGAGTCTTTTAATGTGAGTAGATAAGTCTGAAGTCCTAAACTATTAGAAGTCTCAAGTATTTTGTAACAATAATTAGTTTTTGGGACAGAAACTAACTTACTACTACTTTAAAAAAAAGATTTACTCTTTGCAAAAGACACAGAAATAGAAAGGACTTAAGCTCTGTAGTGATTTTTGAGTCTAGTAGTCTAAAAAAAGACTCAAGTCCTATTTATTCGAGGCTTAAGACTCGAGTCTTTTACAATACACAAAAATAGAAACGACTTAAGCTGTGATTTTTGAGTCTAGTCTTTAAAAAAATGACTCCAGTCCAATTACCCGAGACTTAGAACTCGAGTCTTTTACAACACTATGTTGTACCTGATATAATTGTTCTATTGTGACGATGACGTTCGACTAACTTCTATGTATACCACAAAAATTTGAACAACATTTGGCTCAATTACCCAAATTAAGATCTCAATGTAAGAATTCAAATCGACTTAAAAAAAAACATACTCAATAGTGAGCAAGGTCTTCAATCCGTTAACTGCGACGTCGCATTTATCCTACTTATAGAATTTTCGGTCAGTCTCTTTAGGAGCGGAGTATTTTCGTGTCCATTCCGAACGACTCTCCTATTCATCCGAAAAAAAATTCTTTGTTGTAACTTTTTCTTGGAAAGATCAACTTGGAAAGTCAAAGAGCTAGTTTCCACTTACTTCTAAATGGGTCGACTCGTAGTTTTTCCCTGACGGTGAGCGCTTCCGCGATGTCGCGTCTCTTCACGCACTGGATGCCCAGGTTCTTGAACTGGTACTCGCTGGTCTCCTCGGTAATGCGGAGGGGGATCGTGCATACTCCCCTCTCGCAGCGCTCACGACCTACTAGGTTGTGAGGGTGCGCCCTAAGAAGGAAAAAATAATAGGTTAAAAAAGTTTATTAGTGTTCATTTTAGCAATTTTTATAAGCCTACGGTTTACGGAAGGTTTTGTAGAATACGGAGTTAAATGACGAGCAGACGAGTCTCTATCGACGAGAATATTTTTTTTAATACTAGCATTGTGGGTCGCCCATTACTAGTATTCTTGTTCACCCCTCGTGCTAAGCTAATTGCTGACTGACGGTTCGAAAACCGAATCGGGTACAGGGGCGGGTTTATACGCAAGGGACTACAAGATTAGTCAAAGCATGGGCAAATTAACCACAGTTTTCCAAGCGGAAACATATGCTATTCTTGCCTGTGCACAACAGATAGAAAGTAGTGGTACCGCGGGCAGGTCCATCTACATTCTTAGTGACAGCCAAGCGGCGCTCAAGGCCCTGACCTCCTACAGGATCGACTCAAGGCTGGTCATGGACGCTGCCCGGACTCTAAATGAGCTAGGAAAGCGAAACAAGGTAAGGCTTGTATGGGTCCCTGGACACAGAGGGATTATGGGCAATGAGCACGCTGATGAGCTGGCAAGGGAAGGTTCTGAAACATCACTAATTGGACCGGAACCATTTGTAGGACTGGCCTCAAGCGCAGTCAAAACGGCATTTCGGGAGTACGCAATGGCGAGGCACACGGATGAATGGTTGAGCCTCACAGGACTTGCTCAGTCCAAGAAATTCATAGGTTCCTCATCAAAATGGCAAAATGCCATTTGGAACTCAAGCAGGCGGCAAGCCCGTCACTTGCTGGGAGCTCTGACCGGACATTTCGGAACTAACGCTCTACTGCAAAAGATGGGCCTGACAGAGACATCAGACTGCAGGGCCTGCAAAAGGGAAATTGAGAGCATGGAACACCTTCTGTGTACATGCGACGCAATGGCTAGAAAGCGTATGCGCCTCTTGGGGCAGGGTTATCCAAGACCAGAGGACTACAGACTCTTACCCCCAGGCCTCATCATAAAGCTCATGGAAGAGCTGTTTGAAGAACTAGGCGGGGATGAGTCATAGGCATCTAAGGGAAGCACAAAAGATCCCATTGGGTCGAAGTGCACTGTGGCATTGCTGCCGCGGCCCTATACAAGATAAGAAGCTAATTGCTTGTGTTACGAGTGGATTCACGTCGGTAGTGCAATGGTAGTTCGAACCGGCAACCAAATGATCGCAAGTGCGACGCTTTAGCCATTAGGCCACCGACGCTTTTTGAAATACATATAACAATATTTTTCTAGTGGTTGCCTGTACTTTCACTTGCAAGCCAAAAGACTTGAAGAAATATAATCTATGTCCTTCTTCAAGGGGTAAAGCGATAAATTTAGGCATGAAAAAGCAAACGACCGAGTTACATTCACATTTACAATACTAGTATGGATAGGTATAGTATGGAAGTATGGATTAAAAGTTCCAGATACGTACCACGGTAACTAATTAGCATGCCCCGTGGTAACACCATCGGTTTATTTTTAACGAAGCTCTAATATTATTATGTAAAGTCAAACAATGTCTGTACTTTGTCTGCCCGCCAAGTTTATGTCGAGGAAACCGCAGTCAACACAATGCTCCCCATAAATAGTTCCCCAGAACAAACATTGGCACTAGATATATGTATATGTGTAACGGCAGCCATACTCTGGCATGAATTCGATTATGCGTTTCGAATCGTAGCTACCCATGTGAACAAATAATTACTTTCTATTTACAAGCCTCGATTCCAAGGCATGACTTTTTGTAATCATGTTATAACTTGCTTAAACGGTGAAGGAAAATATCGTGAGGAAACCTGCATGGCTGAGAGAATTATGCGACTCAAATCCAGCCTTCTGAAGTGGTGCGGTGGTGACGTACACAAGGCAACTTTGATTCTAGTAGTAGCATACAATAATAGTCAAGAATATCTCATTTCTTACCTGTAAGGTTCATCTTTGGTGACACACGACACTACAATGACAAGCTGTCCCTTGTAGCCGTGTATCTTAATAGTAGGGTACGTCTTGTTCTCTGCAGTGCTGTTCACGCCGGGAATCGACCCCGCTGACCGGCCCTCGCACTCATAGCGAAATCTGTGGACAAAATATTACAGTTAAAAATGTATGATTTATTATCATTATTTTTCCACAACATTATATGAAATTATGTTTATCTGTGCTTCGTTTCTCGATGTTTCTAAAAGCTTTAATATTCTTAGCGAGTTTTTTTATAATATGCCATACTAGCTGTGATCCGCGATGCTCCTCGCGATGATATAATTCTTAATGCCGCGAGAATTCCCCAAAATCCTTGGCGGATGTCTACATATTATAGGGAACCTACCACATTAGTAGTTTCTTGGACTTACTTGTTTCTGAGATTTCATGACTAATCAATAATTCATTGAGGGATTGGTAAGTGGTTATTTCGCTTTTAAATTATATTTCTAGAAGAAGATGGATAGAAGAATGGCAAAGATGGTGGCAACCCTTGTGGCGATCTATCAAACAATGCACTCTCACGCATCAATCGACTGGCGTTTGCGCGATTCCCTGCCGGAAACGCCAACACTAATGTAAACAGTCAATTAGCTTACTTTATGAACTTGTTAGGATGCTTTTACAGTTAACTAAATATTGCTGCGTCACTTCCTCTACGTGTATTAAAGGAATATCGCTTATGTAATTTAATTCATTTCAAATTATTATAGCGTTTCCACGGCGTGTCCGAGGTGTCACATCAAAAAGATTACGAAAACAAAAAAGTAAGTAATTGAATTTGTGTCCTGTCTTTTGTATCATTGTACCATAAAGTATTTATAAAACAAATAAAAAAACCTGCAATTATTATGCGATATGCTGTGGAGTACAAATAGTGCGTTAATGATTTTCCGCGAGCATTGCTTGGAGCAGTCACGTGTGATGCGGTGCTACGATCCGCATGACATAACGACGGAACGCGCATAGCATACCAAGTCGGAACGACCTGGCACTTGAACTAGCCGGGGATGCTTAGGCCTAGCTATTTGTATGGAACACTAGGCATTCCGTGCGAATGACACGCGACGTTTATTTGTCGAGTCATGACACTAGAAATGATTATTAATTATGTTACCAAAAAACCGGCCAAGTGAGAGTTGGACTCGCGCACGAAGGGTTCGGTACCATTATCTATAAAAACGGCATTCAAATGTCTATTGTATGGGAGCCCCCTTAAATATTTATTTTATTCTGTTTTTTAGGATTTGTTGTTATAGCGGCAACAGAAATATTCTTTCAGATCAGCTGTGAAAATTTCAACTGTCTAACTATCACGGTTCATGAGATACAGCCTGGTGACAGATGGACAGACAGACAGACGGACGGACAGCGGAGTCTTAGTAATAGGGACCGTAACCCTAAAAAGTATAGAGTTATAAGTGTAAAGCGTGTTTGTCTGTGTTTTTTATACAATGTGTTAAGAAAACCCTGTTCGATAGAGATCTAATTCTTTAAAAAATCATTTCAGAATACAAGTAAAAAAATAACCTGTTTTTTTATAAAGTGAAGAAAAATGGCAGTGGCAATAAATGTTAATATTGATAGCGACTGACTGCCTAGGGCTGCTAGATCACGATTTCAAACTATTATTTCAAATGGTCAACTAAACAATAACAATAACATAGTTTTTGTTGGTATATATACCAACAAAAACTATGTTATTGTTATTAAATTTATTCAATTTCAATTAAATTGATTCAATCAATAAGCTCGTAGTATATATACTACGAGCTTATTGATTGAATCAATTTATTAATCAATTAATTAATCAAACAATTTTTATTTAAATAAATTAAATTGTGTTTTTGTTGTTTGTAAATAATTGTATTAAATATTTGAATATAATACATGGCCCAATCCTCTTTTAAAGGTCGGCAACGCACTTGTGACTCCTCTTTTGGTGTTGCGAGTGTCCATGGGCGGCGGTAATCGCTTACCATCAGGTGATACGTCTGCTCGTTTGCCCTCCTATCCCATAAAAAAAAACTTATTACAAAATGTATAAAAATTATGCAGTCGGTGGTAGGTGTAATTGAAATTGTATGTAGGTACGATAATACTATCATTGTTTTCCTGTCGATGTCGCCATGTGTCTGAAACACGGCACTGATAGATCAATGGAAATTATAGTGTGGGCACACTGGGCACACGGTAGGGTTGCCTACCTTACCTACACTATACATAAGTACAGAGTGCCGCTTGAAGGTGCAGAAGATTCTATTCGTCTTTTTCAGATGGATAATTTTTTTTTTCACGGAAATTAATAACCATAATATACCTCACACATTCCATAAAATATTTAAATACAATATTTTATATAATTTACCTACTATATTCTTTAAAAGGATTACAAGTAGGTACCTAACTAATTACAAGTGAACATGGCAGCACTTAATTTGCTTTGTTTGACTGCCCTATTTGTTTCTATTCGCAGACGTTATCAGCGAAAAGCGACCTTTTATAGACCTTGATTAGTATTTTTCCGCATAGATACGAATTCCATTTTTCACTAAGCCAGTCATCTACTCTATTATTTTCTGAAGCCAGTGAAAAATACATCCCTTAGTAAACACCATTTCCTTTTTCCCAGTTTAAACCATTCAACCAAAATCCAAAACCTCTGAACCAAATTCCAATTCATAAAAAGTCGTGCGAATAAAAGTAACAATACAAGCGTGGGCGCCGACATGCGTCACACCCACAAACACAGTAGACCACTCAGTCAAAGCGTACAATTCTCAACTTCGATACTAACTTCAAGGATGTTATGAACCGACTCGTAAGGTAAATCCCCGCACGGTATAGTACCTACCGAAGCACCAATAAATTAGGCTACTTCCTCATTTTGTTGCTATAAGCTACGCATGGGTACACATCAAGCTATATATATCCAGTATAAACTGATCTGTCATTGTAGGCAAAGCCTTTATAATGCGAGGTCACCCTATACTGGAAATAGTCATTATTATAAACGTGAAAGTTTATGAGTATGGATGTATAGATGTTTGTTACTCTTTCACGCCAGAACGGCTGAACGGATCTAGATAAAATTTAGCACACAGATAGATTATAGCCTGGAATAACACATAGGCTTTTTATCCACGTCGGACCCAATCCTGAAGTCTACGCAGACAAAGTCGCGGGTAGAAGCTAGTATAACATATTAATGTAGCCAAGTGTACCTTATGAAGAAGAACTATGTTTTAATCATGACAAGCAAGCTAAGGAATAAAAAATAAAAATTCTTGATTACAAATAGTAGATACATACCTACGTCAATTTCGATGTTAGTATGTTTATGAGCTTAAACAAAGGTATTATACCTATTTATATTGTCATATACAATGAGTGATGACATATTTACTTTTATTTTACCTGTTAAAGGTAAAAGTCTGTAAAAGTACACTTCACGCAATAAAAATCATTTAATTAAATGGATTAATAGTAAATAAGTAACCCACCTGATGTAATATTTTTTTTGTACAAAAGTTCCGATTTCCGGGTTTGGACACGAAGTAAAATAAAAAAACTCAACTATATAATAAATTCTTTATAAAACTCATTGATTTATTATTTGTCTATGTAGTACCCAATATAATAATATCTTCTACGATAAACCTGTCTTTGTCTTCTCAGTTATTTTTGTAAGCAGGTAACTTTAATCTGGATTTATTCGTATAAATATTTCCACAGCTCGTTTATAACTAGTCTTAAATTAGCAAGTAGTGTGCATTAATAAAAAAACTGGTTGACAGCAAGATATTGGTCCATATCAAGCTTATATTGCTGTCTTATTAATTGCCCAGAACGAAGTTATTTATCGGCTTATTACTAGATAAATATCTCGATGTCGGAAGAATACCAGTTTTTATATAAGTACTAAATGCTAATTTAATACCTATGCTAATTTAATTATTCCATTATTCCTTGCGATTTGATAACTACGAAGACGAAGTTACGGGGAGAAGTTAGTTTTTATCTAAAGCGTGTGTAATTATTAAGTATTTTGGCGCTTTGACGATAAACAATATTTGATTTGATTGTTCATAAAGTCTAGGATTCATATGCACGCTACAGAAATATAGACCGGCTCGCAAAATTTTCTGCAATGTCTATAGGTACTATAGCTGAGAATAAATAAATTATATACGCGGATAATGTGCTATTATTTTGTTCCTGACTTATTACTGGACATCGCTAAATGACAATGCGCGAGTGATACCATTGGTATTGCTGGCGCATATAGGCTGCCTTTGCCGCTTACCATCAGGCGGCCTGTATGCTTGTTTATCATCTCAGTCCCATTACTGGGCACGGGTCTGCTTTCAGAGTGAGAGGGGTTAAGCTATACTGCACCACGTTAGCCTACTTCGGGTTGGCAGAAAATCTCTAAGGTGTGCAGGTTTCCTCACGATGTTTTTCTTCACCGTTTAAGCTAACTCGAGAGCTTTCAAATCAAATCATTTAGGTATTTCAATGTAGGTATACAGCTAAGGTGTTGATACATACTGTTTATATCCCTATACATTGTACCTTGCGTTGACTTGGGGAGTCCAACGGTCATATCCCTACGCTATCACTAATCTTCAAAATTTCAAAAAACATCACATAAACTTAAACTATTATTACATAACCATATATAAACCAAATGTTGCAACGTGTTACAGATCCAGCATTCGAGGGGCGCCACTTCAACCCTGAAATAGCTGCGCGCGTCACCGGCAGAATTAGTAGCGGACTAACGGAACAAAAGACGAACAGTTTTGTATAGCAATGGTCAATCACTCACAATGTGTGACGTGGACACCGTGATTTTATGATGTCTCACTTGTGAATCTTCGCAATGATGACTAAATGGTTTGGTTGGCAGAGTATTTGGAGCAGGCAATCGGAGTCGCATCTAAATCTATTTAGTCCCTTTAATGAATAGTTTCGTACTGATAGCACGTGACAAAATTAACTCGATTTTTTTTTATACGTTACGACTAACTACGGCTTAGGCTTGCCCGCCAGTTCGCCTGATGTTAAAATTAACTCGATTTTTTTTTTATACGTTACGACTAACTACGGCTTACGCTTGCCCGCCAGTTCGCCTGATGTTAAAGTTAAACGATTAACACGCGTTATCAGAATGGTTGTAGGTAAGAATCTCAGAGGAAAGTCTTTCCTCTGAGGTAAGAACTGACATATTTGTAGACAAAACTGGCAAAATCAACAATTCTGACATAATTAGGGTTGCTATATGTCCGGCTTTTTTGTGGACATACATTATTTTATTTTGCTTTTAAAAACCAGTGTGTCAGGACTCAGGTTTTCAGGGGAAAATGTCCGGCTGATCTGAATCCGTGTCAAGCTTTTCTATTTTTAGGCCTGGCAATACTAGGCACAATGCAAATAGCAGCAACTATAACCACGACAATATTGTGTTGTTACTTATTGTAATATTGTAATCTTTAGTGGTGAGAAAATAAAAAATATTATTTTTTATATGTGCAATTAATGAATTTTGTTAATTTCTGTTTACATTATAATGTTATTCTAAAGAGTATTATTGTATCGAATAATACAACATGTAAATATTACATTGCAATGAGTCACACTTTCCACTCGCCGACTAGTCTGACTGCGCTATTTGTAACTTTTTTCCTACAGCCGATAGGATAAAATAAAGTTGTATATACACATTTCAAGTTACGTTATAGGATGCTTTCACTAACTCAGAAGTACAAGTAGTCATCAGAAAGAACTAGGGAATACTAAGGGGTTTTGTGTAAAAAAAATGCAAACTAACATGGTTTGCATTAGTGAGAATAGGTTGAATTGTTTATCAGTATTTCCAAAAAAAATTAATACAATACCGTTTCCCAAATAATAAATTAATTTGACATATTTCTAGTGTCAATTCAATATCCCAAAGGAATAAAAGTCGTTTGACTGTGAACTACAAAATCCAACTGATAAGCGTGATTACATAATCAACCCACTACATTGTCCCACTGCTGGGCCCGGGCCACGCTAGTCTAATGCGGGTTGGCAGACTTCACACGCCGTCGAGAATATCTTCAGGCATGCAGGTTTCCTCACGATGTTTTCCTTCACTGTTTAAGCGCCTGATAATTAACTATTAAAACGCATCTGACTTCGAAAAGTCAGAGGTGCGTGCCTTAAATTCGAACTCGAGACCTTTGACTTGGCAGTCCTATGGTCATATCACTAGGTTATCACTGGTCGAGAGCGTGATTAGCATGGGTATTATCCTCATCCCGTAAAGGAATAGCCGCGTGATAGGTAAATTAATTAAAACTAAAATAAATGTTAAATAAGTATTAAACTATTAAGTAATTATACTGTTAATATTAGCATTATAGTTAGTTAGTAGTATTAATTAACAAGATTAGACAAGAATATTTTCAAAACACTAAACCCACGTTCATGTATGAAGAGTTAATGGACGTAGGTAGATGAAGTGAAAGTGGTGTTCCATATCGTGAAGTGCAAGTGCAAGTGGAAATCTAGTCTCTGCTTACCCCCAATGGGAGACAGGTTTGGAAATATGTAGGTATATACGTAAACGAATCCCATGGCCATGGAGGACGACACTTCGCGGGGTTTAAATTTGTAAAAGTATATTGGAGGTATTATCTTTCGCCTACCAGTAGTAAATAGTCCTGAGAATTTCCAAAAGTAAAAATTTCGACTCCACCATTATTATTTTTCCTACCTTAGCTAAAAAGCTGCGTTTATTCTACAGATGCTATTTCTCTTGGCAACCCTACCTCAAATAATATTAATACGGCATTACGGTAGCAGTTTTCGTAAAACAAAAATTCCGGTGATTCATTACGAGAACTAAATATAGATCGATGGAATTACAGCAGCGTTTTCATTTGCCCAAGACAACAACAATAAACAGCAAGTTCGATTCTGCAACTAAGAAATGGATATATTTTAGCATTCATGTTGTGATGATCATATCAATTAAGTGAGTGATACAAAATAATACAATGTATTATCTTTGGATCGAGAAGATATGACTCACTTTTTCATATCACTAAATCATTTGACTCTTTGGACCACAGATAAGAATGAAAGTAATCAGATATTACGGAGATGATTCAGAGAACAGACAACGAAAACAAAGATGATAACAGACGTTATCAAACGTGGTGTGATTGGCAACATTTTTTTCTGCATACATGGAGAAGACTGGGGACAAGGACCGCCTTTGAATTTTCTATAGGAATCCGTCACCCAGTTGTGACCGTGACGTGCTGGATACATTTTCGTTGGTCGTCTATACATGACTGGCACTCAAAAGGACAAAGAAAGCCAAAGTAAATAGTGAAAAAACCATGAGCCGTGAAGAATGGAAGGAGGGTATGGAGGCACTTCCCTGCAGTGAGACAATAATAATATACAATAATAAAAAAAACTCTTGTAGCTAGCAATGGGTGGCGTTGGCGGCCATATCGTGGTGGTCATATTATTTTGGATCAAATTCTGTAAGCTAAATACTAGGTACTCGGCATGTTTGCCGCACGTGCATCTTCGAGCAAGATGCTAGGCAGAGCCTCACCCTTTGAAGAGGTCCAATCAACATTAGCCCAGCATGTCATGCTCGTGATGAATGACACGATTGCCATGGCCGTGATTTAAGGGCAAGTGCGTTTTCTAGTGCTACGAGTCCAACGTACCTTGCCGCGGCAGGCGGCAGATGATCCATGAGAATAATGAGAAAATAGTATGTATGTAAGTAAGTACCTACTATCACTTTTTGACCGCCTCGTCAAAACAGACAAAACGTGCCCTTAGCGATAAGCCTCCGAATAGATCACTTAAATGTCCTGTTGATGGTGGCGTTGTGGGTCGGGTTGTTTTATTTTATTCCCTACAACTTGATTGAGTCGAACAACGCTGATACACACGTCATGCTCGTGAACGGGTGCTGTCTGTCGAGATTGGTCAACTCTTACATGCCATGTCATTCCGGATTCAGTTATGTTATCTTTTGGAGGGTAACTTACTTTTATCACTCACATTAAACTCCACAATACTCACATTGATAGAATAAAAAAATAAAAACATCAATTATATATCTATTTAAAAGAGTATCTATGGAGTTTCTTGCCGGCTCTTCTCCATAAGACCTACTATTTGGAACCGTTCATTTCAAAAGTACCTGTATATGGTCTAATTGAAATAAAAAAATTGAGTTTGAGTTTATGGACTATAGAAATCTGTCACCCAGTCATGACCGTGGCGTGCCAGGCACATTTTGGTTTGTCGTCTATATACATAACTGTGGCGGTCAAAGGGTTAAACATAACATAACATACCATCACGCCTGTATTCCCCGAAAGGTTAGGCAGAGGCGTACTAATCTACACCCACAGTTCGCCGGTATGTGTAGGTCCCATGTAATAGGGGGCCAGCCTGTTGCCATTAACCGGGCACAAATTCCAAACTCCGAGCTGCTACTGAGAATTTCATAGAAAAACTCAATAATACTGCTCGACCTGGGAATCAAACCCAAGACCTCTAGCGTAGCGGTCGCGCTTGGGACCACTAGACTAACGACAACTGAATTGCAAACATTTTAATAAAATGACGAGAAAATATTTTTTATATGAACAGGAGTGACACAGATTTTAATGGGTCATGGGGTGGATGACCTACCCAGCCAACTCACTGCAACAGAACATCAATACTAGCGCAGACAGATCGCGCCCAGATGTACACTGCCAATATTTGTTGCTAAGTGCAAAAAATATTCAATTGTAAAACCAAAAATATTACGAGTTTTTTATTTTATTTGGCATTAACGCATGCTATTTTTAACCGACTTCAAAAAAGGAGGAGGTTATTTTATTCGCGAAAAATTATTTATTGCAACTTGTGACAATGACACGATAAGAACTTTCAGACATTATCAGATTACTGAGTAGTTTTTGAACGTCATTTTTAAAGTTATCCCCAAAATGCCCGTCCTTCACCGGCTCCTAGTGTTTCTGTTGCAAAACAAACAAAACCTCCAGCAACACGTCTATTAATTTATGAAGGAACTTCTATTTGTTAATTTATGAAGGCGTTAAAAAATATATAAATACAGCATTTTATTTTAATTAAGCACTTAATTATTCATGTCTACAAGTCAGCCAGCGCACACATTATAATCTACTCTACATACAACTCATACATAATCGTATAACAGGTCGAAGCTAGTAACACAAAGTGCAATTAATCACACAAATTGATTAGTTTATTTGCTTTTGATAAACTTTGACCTACTCGTATGTTCAATCGGCAATATTAGCGGTTGATTACTTTTCAACCTTATGCTCTTATTAATAAGGACACAATGAGGTCAACTGCCGTGATTGTTGTTTGGGCCTACTTCAGTATTATGATTAAGACTTTCTTGCGTCGGAAAAACTGAACCTAATACAGAGGAGAATCGGACAAATGTCCATTAAAATAGCTTTTTAATGACATATGTCTGCGTTGGTCAAGTGTACCAGCTTTTAAACAATATTCTTGGTTTTATCTTTAAGCCTCTGACTTGGAAACTGAATCGCCAAAACCATTTTCACATAGCGATGCGAAATGACCCGCCGTACAGACTATTGTAGTGCACTCAAATAGCTTTCTAATGATCTCATCGTGTTATTCTTATTGGTCCACAAACCAGTTTTCATATTTTTTTGCTATTTAATTTCCTGATACTCGTTATTGTTTTCTATGTGACAATTATTATTATTATTTTATTTTCTGTAAGTATTAATTTATTACTATTATTTTCATTTTTTAAATTTTCCTTAGACTTTCCGCATGGACTGGCCTGAGATTGCCCTCGACAGAGATCGGTGGAAGGAGATGGGGGAGACCTTTGCCCAGCAGTGGGATCTTATAGGTTAAAAAATAATAATTCTTTTAGCCACGATGTCTACAAGTGACGTGATCACGTGACTAACCTGAGCGCCTTGCTGGCCGGCTGCTCGATGATCTCCACGTACGGCTGGTCGCGGTGCGCCATGCTCTCGTCTAGGCCGGCGCCTGCGCCCACGCCGAACGACGGGTCCGCCAGAGTGATCGCCTCAACTGTACAATCGAAACGTCAAATATCATAAATTATTATTTGTCTCCATTATATTCAAAACTGCCTCATTAGCCTAGTGGTCCTAAACCACGACTGCTGCGCCAGAGGTCCTTCCTGTGTTCGATTTCCAGGTCGAGCCCAGGACCGTGCTATTGAGCTTTTCTATGAAATAATCAATAGCAGCTGGGAGTTTGGATTTATGCCCGGTTAAGATTAATACACCTCTGCCTAACCCTTCAAAGATCAGGCGTGACATTACATTAATACTAGCCGTGCTCCGCAGCGCTACCTGCTTTCAACTAGTTGTTCTTAATCCCGTTGAAATTTCCCAAAAGCCTTAATTAGGTACATACTTAGCAGATGTATGGACGCTATAGGTATGTAACTTATTTTCCAAAATATCAAGTTTGTAGGCCTCAGTTTCTGAGATTTCGGGATTGGTGATTATTCAGTGAATGGGTATTTCGTAATATGACTAGCTACATCCCGTGGTGTTACTCTTATGTAGTGACGTGGTGATCTCGTATTTCCCAATTCCATTGGAAGACCCAAAATCTAGCTGACGTCTAAATACGTAAATACCTACTGTATAACTTATAAGGAATCTCCACGCTCAATTTAAATTCTGTCGGCTATTAGATATGTATTGCTTCTTAGATTTCATGACTGATAATATGATGATGCGTGAGTAAGTAAGACAGGTGTTTCGCTTTTATGTATAGGATAAAATTTTATATGCGCGACGAATTCAAATAGCTACTTATATGCGTAACATACAATATTTAGAACACGTGATTAAGGAAATTAATTACACTTTTTTAGTGTTGTAAAGAGAGTCTGGCAACATCTCGTGCGCCTCTAAATACTACTATTATTTACATACCAATTTGTTGTTTTTAGGGTTCCTTAGCTCAAAAGGAAAAAACGGAACCCTTATATATTATGACGACACGTTTGGCGTAGCGGCTGAGCGATCGGCTTCTGCGTCACGTGTCGTGGGTTCGATCACCACACGGAGCAAATATTTGTATGATCTACAGGTAGTTGTTCCGGGTCTGGGCGTTTGTGTATGTGAGAATTTGTGTTTGTAAACGCACCCACGGTACAGGAGAAAATCCTAGTGTGGGGCAACGTTTTTAAAAAAAAAATAGGATCAGTTTGTTGTACGTCCGTCCGTCTGTCTGTCAAGACGCTTTATTTATTTTATTTTATTTTATTACATAAGGTTTGCTAACAATTATAACAATAGTCGATACACATAATAACATACATTCTTTTACAACCAAACACCATGTGTAGTATTAATACAGGATTTTAAAAGGTTTCAAAAATGTTTTTACAATCCTAAAATTTAATTAGTAATTGGCTAAGAGTTGTTTAACGGATTTTCGAAAAGAAGTTTATCTTGGGAACGCGTGGAGGTCCTTTGAAATTAAAAGCGTATACGCAGGTCTTCAGTTCCTTGAAGCTATGAAAAAATCAAACTTCTAAGTTAACGTAAAAAAAGATACGGCCGTTTATGCCGGAAAAAATATATTTCGACATTCTCAACGGAATCAAAATGTATAGGGTATTTTCCGTTGACCAAGAACTATGAAATTTGGTAAGTAATACTTACCGTCTTACTACATGTACCTATAGGGAAAAATCTAAAAACTATACATTTGTAATTAATTATAATAAGTATCTACAAATTTGTACGGAACCCTCGGCGGGCGAGTCCGACTCGCACTTGTCCGGTTTCTATTTTAGTTAAAAATACCGATCATTCATGCCTACCTGAAGACAATAGTTTAATTTCCACCATCATATATATCACACAATAACAATTTTTTTGGACAATTTAGATCATTGAAATATTTTAATTTACATTTTAAAATGAATAAATAATGATAGGAGGTTCAGTAAACCTCCTATTACGATTTGTCGCATGTTTTTAGTCACCCTGTGTATAGCCACAGTATAAATATAATATATATTTATACTGTGGTATAGATAAAATAATATCGTACAATAGGTCTTTATTAGAACAAAGAATTTAAGGTACCTATTCAGTATATTTCGTATTACTTACCTAAAACATTAAAACAAAGAATTTAAGGTATTTGGTAGTACCTAAAACGGTGACGTAAACAGTGACATAGCAGTCTTGCCAGGGAGAAAACCGCAAACGATACCTTCAATTAAAATACGAATTAAAAACAAAACATGAACAAGTTGGAAGGTCGAGAATGAGACGGAACAGTTTAGCATATTATTAATGTTAATATTTATTGCACAGACGATGTTAAACTAGTTTTTGGACAAGCTTCGGATCGCTGACTACTAAGTGCCGGCAAGGTCGGAAAAGCAATTTTACTTGATTTTTATGGCGCGTGTTACTAATTAAAAGTGTATATGCTACTGTTGCTGCTATGCCTCGGTAACTACGAAACCTGTGCCCGCCCAAGCACAGAATCTCATTCGTCTTCATTGATTGTCGTGCACGTAATAATGTTTTTATTTAAAAATTGTGGAGGTATCGAATTTTTTGAAACACGTTATTCTGTTTTGTAACTGGTTTTTTGGAACTGATTGTAACATCAATGGCAGTACTTATTTTCACGAAAATTACATTACGACAGGTCCCAAGCGCTACTGTTACGCTAGAGGTCCTGGATTCGATTCCCAGGTCTATCAGTGTTATTGGGTTCTCAGTATCAGCTCGGAGTCTAGATTTGGGCCCGGTTAATGGCAATAGGCTCGCTCGCTTATTACATGGGACCTTAACACTTTGCTCAAACTGGGAATCGAACCCAGGACCTCTAGTGTAGCAGTCGCGCTTAGGACCACTAGGCTAACGAGGCACTTAAGTAAGATCAAAATAATAGATAATAAGTATGGTACTTACAAACATCACTAATATTCAGTTGTTCCTCATTTTGGGGAATGCCTAGAGCGCTTTCTGTAAACAAGAAAACAATAGATATAAATAACAAATTGATACATTATCTCCAGTAATTTGCCAGTGCATTCAGTAAATAAAAACAAAAAAAAAACAAAATACTACACCTACTTTTTAATACTATTATAGTGTTTTCAGTTATTTTAAAATTGGATAGCTATTTTTTTTTATTTCTAAGACAATAATTCTAATCTTAATAAACAATATTAACTATTATTTACATTAATTATAACAAAAATCACTTTATTCTACAGGGATGTAAAATAATTACAAATTACCAAAACCTCGCCGACACAAAGATCTAACTACTAAAGCACAATATTTACCCAAATAGGCACAGAAAACAACATTATTTTACATAACTAATAACCAAATGAACTGAAAATATAAAATACTACAGCATGAAATGGATCGTATCGTAATTCGTACGATAAGTGTGAAAATATCAGATTAAGACTTCTATTCATACCATGTTTGCAAATAAACAATTTGTATTGAAGCTTTTGTGAATATATTTATCATTGATACGTTATACTTCTGATATCAACAGGAATTATGCAATTGCGTGCAATTTTCAACCGACGTCAAAAAGGAGGAGGTTCTAAATTCGACTGTATTTGTTGTTTCTTACCTCAGAACTTTCGGCTGAGTGAACCGATTTTGATGATACTTTTTTTTTTAAAGCTGGTGCTTCCCGTACGGTCCTATTTCAATTTGGTCCAGTTATGACAATGGCATCCATAAGAAAAGCATATAAGTCTTAAATTTGCATTAAGTATGTGCGCGACAAATGGACGAATAACTCAATATCACGCAACCGATTTTGATGGTTCGTTTTTCGATCGATAGCTCATACTTCATAAAAATTTGGTCAAGATCTGATCACAAAATTTAGAACAAAATGACAATAACACGTAAACGATAAAATGATAACATCGTCTCCGTACGCGTAATATTTTACTCGCTACTAAAAAATATGAAATAAAATAACATTTAACAAAAAGTAAAACCGCCTTAAAACATAAAAATAATGTTAGGTGCACAACAGTTTGGGAAGTCGGTGACTTCGATTTGGTTTGAACTTTTGTTTTCGCCGCTGACTTCCGAAACTGGTTTTACTTTTTGTTAAAAGTTATTTTATTTTTGCAATAATTTATCAAAATATTTATGTTCGATTAATATCAAAATAGGATATTTTTTATTAATAATTAAGGTTGTCAGTTTAGAATCTGATGACGCTTGTATTCAAATCCGATTGCATAATTGTGTATGCAATTGCAAAGTATATAAATTTACAATAATTTATGAGAAGTATACATTCCAATAATGTAAGACTATAGCTTAATCTCAAGAGGAGACCTGGTCCCAGTGCCTAGCGGAACAGTAAATGGGTCGATGATGCCGTAAAAGAGCCATTACTGCCTCTCTTCATATTATTTATAGCCGTTTTGATTTTTTTATTGTGTAAAATCTGGCAAAGAATGCAATGCGCAAAGCGCCCACACAATAGCATAATTACATATTTTTTTTAAATGAGAAATCTGTAGCACACGGATATGGTCTGGGCCCTGGCAAATGTATAAAAGCAATAAAAGGTTATAAGTGCGCAGAACATATTTTATTACAGACATTTACACGATGATCATCATTACATAAGTCTGTTAATAAAATGGTTCCAGTGTGCTATGCTGAAATCTTAATGAATTAATATCATACCAGAAGAGCTTTTGCACGAAGCGCAATATAATTGTTTCAGCTGATACTAAGTAAATTGAATTTGAATTGAATTGAAATAATTTAAAAAATTAAGTTATTTACATATTTCATGAGAATATGAATTTATAACATTTTCGAATAAACAAAGTTTCTAAATTATTTAGTCAAATTTTTGTGACGCTAGTCCAATATCCGCCCACGCGTACGCGCATCACTAGTCATGAACTCACGACCAGACGCAGTCTAGGCGACGACGGCGAGTGCCGAAGCGTGCGCATATCGGACGCTAATATAAAAAATATCGATATTACCGATTTTTTAAACGCGGTTATCAAAAAGTAGTTATTAAATTATCATCACTTTTTTTTAATAGCTAATCTTCTGATTAGGCAAGGCGTTGAAGTGAACTTTGATGAAGTATCTTTAAATTATTTAAGAAGGACTAAAATAATTAAAAGAATGATGGTTATTGAATTAAGCTAATAGTTAACATTACCAACACTACCACCAGCCAATTTTAACATTATGAGACCCGGAAGCAAAACTCAATTAATTTGGAACATTTGACATTATACAAAAAATAACTACTACATCTTTTACGCTGATTTATACTAAGGGGGAAAAAAGCACAAAATGATGCATTTAATAAAATAAAGTGGAAAATTTCCCCGAAACGTTATAATATGTATAACTAGATACAAGATAACAGTTGCAAATGCAAAGATTCTAAATAGTATAGGTGGAAATCTAAAAATGTAAATGTCCTTTAATATTGATGCAGTCAGGCATATAAAAAGTGTTCACACTTAACACACAGAATACTTTATAAAAAGAAATAAAACAAAGTCTCGTAGACTATTATGTCTTTCTCTACGATCATCGTCAATGATAAAACAGCTTATTTCATCTATCCCAGCTTCACCGCACGCGACAATAAATAATTGTAACTTAGTAGCTTATGAAGGATACGTAGTTGGTGAGTCGATGGCGACGAAAATACCAAAGTCTGATAGATAGTCTGTCTGCAGGTGGATATGCTGTTTGTGACTGTATACAATTGTTGGAAATATATCAACCTAACTTCTTGATTGGCCTGTATTAGAAACTCTTGATGTGACAGATTGCGATAATTAATTCTTTTGCGTGTGCCATTCGTTATTTTCTATTCATATTGTAAATTCGTTCCGTTGAATAATAATTACCCACTATGATCCACAATTAGTTTTATTCCAAGAACGAACAATTTAACCACCTGCAGACAGAACGATAAGACACAAATGAACTTTGAATCACTCCGATTCGTAAGATATTATGTGTTTTCAATAACGAATTTTATCAGCTTACTTAAATAAAAATTTAAATTTGCAAATAAGTATCAAGGAAAAAGATATCAATCAAAAGAGGTACACTATTTAAACCTGTTTATGAAGTCGCTTGAGATATTACAGGGCTTCTTATTACAATGCATCTGAATAATGATGCAGTGATGGATACGGAGAATTCTAACAATTTGATATCGAACTTCTTGGATCTCTCACTTGTGTCGCTGTGATACTATAGTCATACAACAAAATCTCACTAGTCAAGCGGAATAGCTGGTTTCCAAGTGTCATGTGTCGTTCCTTTTAATTGTCAATAGGTCAAAATATCCCTCACAATAATCTGGGAGCTCCTGGTGTGTCTGTGGCGTTCATATCCCATGGATATGAGCGCGTTTTCCTCATGAACGTTACGAGAATATCTAAGCAAGTATAAATAATGTGTAATAAGCGTAGGGTTCGTAATTTAATAAATTTGAAAACGGACAGAAATCGTTCGAAAAAGAAGCTTGGAATATATTCTTCTACATGTATTTTGTTTGATCTCTTCAGGAGTACGTTACACGTAGGTATACAAAAATGATCAAGACAACAAAAGAGTCGGTGGCATGACGCATCACTGCATATTTCTGAAGGAAACTACAGATAACGCAATTATAACTAACATTAATTAATCTTTTAATACCAAGACAGCTATCAATAGACGATTAAAAAAAATATGGATTATATAATTATAGAGATTGATTTAATTTATCCATAGACTATCGAATAATTATGTAGAATATTACGGGAATTCGAGTAGAAACAATTGTTTCTTAGTATATTTCCTCATGGCATACGGATGCTTCATGGGTACGTCTGGAGAAAGTTTAAGGCTATATGTCTGACTAAAATACCTATTATTATCCGACAAGGGCGGATCTAGACAACAAGAGACACACATCCTCCTAAAAAAAAGGAACAAATGACGAGCAAGAACAATAAAATCACTGTTCCACGCAAGACAAGACTTGGTACTGTCAATAAAAGGCAGACCAAACAAATTGACACAGAAGCACTCCTTCCAAACTGTAAAAACTTTCAGAAATCCTGAAAATTAATAAAAAGAAATGATATCAATAAAAATGTGAAAGATTACTGTTTCTAAGTCGTTGGACATAAGATATCTATCTTTATTAGATGCCGCGGGAGTTCGCAGAGTACCAATGATTCATAAAAATCTTATTATGATGACGATATATCTATGTATATTGAACTGCCACCTTAGTCTAGTGTTTCTGAGCACGACTGCTACGCTAGAGGTCCTGGGTTCGATTCCCAGGACCTCTAGCGTAGCAGTTACACGCATCTAGGAAACTTGAGGCGCTAATAGATGGCGCATGCAGCAAGTGTGTTGCAAACGACATCTATCGCCGACAAAAGAAAAAAATCCTGGCCCGAAGAATCCCGCCCGTTACGAAGGTCCCGTTTCTTTGTATGGGATGAGGCATCTGTATTAGTATTATATTATCTGTGTTATAGGTATATATATTCACACACATTCATAGAATTGAAAAATCAGAATCGGCCTTTAAAAGAATCGGTCTTTTATAGAATCAGTCATTTGTAGAATCAGTCATTTAAAGAATTGTACATTTCAAGAATTGGTCAATTATAGACCATGTAGTCATTTCGCGAATCAGTCATTCCTAGACTAAACCTAAACCGGTCAAAGTGTTTATTTGGTTTTTCTATAAAATTCTCTGTTGGAGTTCGAAGTTTGGGATTTGTGCCCGGTTAATGGCAATAGGCTCGCCCCCTATTACATGGGACCTAAATATACCGGCGAACTGTGGATGTAAGTTAGTACGCCTCTGCATATCTCTGCGGGGAATGCAGGCGTGATGGTAAAAAATTATCTCGATCCTATCGGTCGGGCATTTCTGGTAGTCTTTACGTAGTAGTCTACTGGACTAAACGTCCAGTCAATGTTATTTACCACGAAATATCACAAATAATATAAACATGTGGCTTCCGGAGTTCCCTCAAATTGCAGGAGATAATGTACAAGACACTGATAAATCTCGCGATACAAAAGAGATGCATACATCGGAGAAATCTGTCCAGTAACAGTGAATGACTAATAAAAGGAAGATTGAACGTGGTGCTAGTAATTGAAAAATTACGGAGTAATCGTTTAAATGGACATGTAATGCGCTTGCGCAGGGATGAAGGTCACGTCGCCAGCGCACAATACTGTGTCTTATTTACTATTGAATTAAAGCATAAGAAAATTCTTACTTTCTTAAATTTTGAATCATCAAAACCGATTCCTCCTTTTTGAAGTCGGTTAAAAAAAGGTTTATAAAGCTACTGAACAAGGTGCTTGTATCTCGTATCTTTTATAAATTACCGTGATTTCAGCTTAAACCATCTATACACAGTAATAGTACATAGTAACTAAGTAATAGGGAGGGACCTGTTTGTAGTAATAGGTATCTTAAATAATCGCAATGTGAAAAATAACATAACATACCGTCACGCCTGTATTCCCCGAAGGGTTAGGCAGAGTTGTACTAATGTACACCACAGTTCGCCGGTATGTTTGAGGTCCCATGTATTAGGGGGCGAGCCTATTGGCGACTATATACAGACTCCGAGCTGCTACTGAGAATGTCATAGAAAAACCCAATATACTGCTCGACCTGGGAATCGAACCTAAGATCTCTAGCGTAGCAATCGTACTTGGGACCACTAGACCAATGAAGGCAGCCAGTGAATAATAATTGCATCAAATTTACAAATTAATCACTTTGCGTCACTAATAACAATATTTTTAAGGTTTTTAAAGGTGGTTTTACGTTTTCCTAAAATTTATTTTATTATTAAATCAAATAGGTAGGTACCTATGTCTGCAAGAATCTTAGCATGTGTCGGTCTATAGTTTCTGCTTACCCCAGTGGGAGAAAGCCGTGTGTATGTATATACCTGGTATCGGTTTGAAATTGTGAAGCCTTTACCGACCAGTTTTGATATCAATTCAGTCCATGGCAGTTCACAGCTGGACAAAAGCTGACCACCCTCCGTAAAGTGTCTCACGAATCCACGACACGTGCACCTTATTTTTTTTAAAAAAGCTTACTTGTTAACACCCCGTGCTAAGCTTAATGCTTGTGTTATGAGTGGGTTCACGTCGGTAGTGCAATGGGTGGGTTTCAAACCGGCAACCTCATGATCGCAAGTCCGAAGACCTAGCCATTAGGCTACCGCCTCTTCAATATGATTAATTTCCACGAGAAAATTAACGACATATTAATGAAATAAAAATATTTCATTAATATCCTACTTCGATACACTAATTAATTTATTTAGCTAACTATTGCTACTCTACCTACGTAGTAGATTTTGTGAGTATTGGAGAAAACGCCCGCGGCCGTGACGTCAACAAATAGAGAACTCCCAAGATAAACCCGACTGGATTTACGTCATACATCCCAGATGACGTCAAACACGCCTGTTTTAATATACTGGCCCCTAAGATTATAATGCAAATTGGAATATAATCTACGTAAGTCTTAAATAGCACCTTATAAGATAAGTGATGCCGACGACCGGATACTTAATCCAAAGTCTTTTAATAAAATCTGACTTTATTAAAATTACGAGTACACACACACACAACATACTATCCACTATCACCGCAGTATTTTCTGATAGGTTAGGCAGAGGTGTCCTTAAGAGTCCGGCCGGCGGATCTTACAAACGTGATACCGAAATAAATCGATATCCAGACAATATTCTAGCAAACTAAGTTATTATTCGGATTTGGATACCTATAATCTAGGTTCCTACTCTACCATTTCCTCCAAAATACTTCACTGGAAATAAATGTAAGCGATTGCAATTTTTGATAACTTTACCAAGTTTGGAACGATTTTCCTGTCTTTTATTTCCCATGAAGTAGTAGTAGACGAAATAGTACCGTAGGAACCTAGATTATAGGTATCCAAATCCGAATAATAACATTATTTTTTAGAATATTGGCTGGATTGCGATTTTTTCGGTATTACGTTTTTGTGGGCAATTCAAGCTCCGCCGGACCCTTAAGTACCTACACCCACAGTTCCCTGCTGTTGTTATGTCCCGGGTCTTAAGGGACGAGTTGCCAAGATTTTCTTGGCAATAAATATTATTTCCATAAATGACTAGTACTGTAAAATAATATGAAAATAGATGAACACACCCTCACTCCAATGGATTGCATATAATTATGCTTTTTTATCTCCTAGCTCAGAAATTTAAACCAATCTGAAACTGATAGGATATTCAGATGAACAAACTTTTCATCGCCATAATTGCCTGAGGTACAACGCGGTAAACATTTCAGAAAACGCTCAAGAAAGTGAAAGTGTGTATGTGTGAAAAGTTTTATAATTTGAACATGTCGAAATAAAAATATAAATACTGTAAGTTTTTAATAGATGTTATGGGATTTGCAGCATGTGCAAGGTGAAGGTCCTTTTGCCTTGGCTACTTCGAGGAAGTTTCAAGAATGCTTAACCTAGCCTGAAACCTGGTTTCATCTTTAGTTTACAGATGTGAAGTACCAGTAAATATTGCTATTTTAGCAGCTTCTGCTCCCTAGCGTAGTGCTATTCTGTTGGCGTTTATTCGAATCGAGGGATTGCGTTTATTTCAATGGAAGGTCAAATTCATACATTTTATTTCAACACGATTCGTGATGAGTTTCGTGTTTCCTACAGAATTTTAGGCGGGGTGGCAAATGCCATTAAATACCAATATTTGTTTCGAAAAAATATAATTAAGTAGGTACCCAAAACAAAAATTAAAATTCTTTTTAATGTAATTGAACAGACAGAACTAAATGTGTTGGGACCTATTAATAATAGGCGTCTCTAGAAACCAATTGCAGGTGTGCATTTATACATGAACGAACTTAATAATAGATTGTATCTTCACTAAGAAAGTCAAAATCAAGTTCTACTTGAAATATACTGCTTATAGGCCGATTAGGGTTGGTATTGTCCGCGATTCTACTTATTTACAACAGTATCTAATGCAGACAGATAAGTATATAAGTATTTTAATTTATCAAGGTCAAATGGTTATCAAAATTAATTAATTTCCCTTCCAGCCATCAGGTTATCATTCTGCTGTGAACGTAGAAAATAATGGACAATTACTTAGGAATTTTCACTGCACGTTTGCCGCGATCGTTACGCCGCGTATCGTGGGTTTGATTCCCACTCGAGGCAATCATTTGTGCGTTCCACAGTTATTTGTATCTAGTCTGAGTATAGTTTATGTCCGGTAATTGTAAGTTTGTAAGTCCCTTGCGACACAGGGATTGTTCCATAGTGCGGAGGTGTCATTAAAAAATCTACGAAAATAGACTTTACCGAATCTATCGCACAAGTCCTTGCAAAAGAACACATAATTCGAGCAAGACTCGCGAGGCCATTGAAAGGGGTGAATAATAAATAAATTGCAAGTACAAGAACACGACCAACACCTCAGTTTAATATTAGAAAGTTCCCCTAAGTGTTGGCAATAAAAGATAGCAGTACAAGCCAGTGGTTATGTTAGAATGGCCCTTCTTACAATGCACGGTGGGTGCATTTGCACCTATGCTGCATACAAATGACCCTTTATAAGCTAATATTTTAAATTTTGCATTTGTAATCCAGCGCACATAGGTAATATTGTTGTGAAGGTTTAAGCTTATTCTCCCTTCGGTGTAGTGGTCGCAAGGACACCAGCAAATTGGGTTGAAAAGTTGAAAAAAATTGACTAACTATTAGGTAGGTATCCGTATAAGATTGTATTAAATAGGTTAGGTTAATACCTACATACCATCACACCTGGATTCCCCGAAGGGTTAGGCAGAGGTGTACAAATGTACACCCACAGTTCTCTGGTATGTTTAGGTCGCAGGCAATAGGGGGCGAGCCTATTGCCATTAACTGGGCACAAATGCAAACTCGCAACTGCTACCCTGAATTTCATAGAAATAGTCACCACATTGCTCGACCTGGGCTTTAAATCTAGGACCTCCAACTTAGCAGGTGGGGCTTAGACCACGAGTATATTAGCAGTTTTTTAGTTTCAATTATTAGAGGTAATAATGTCAATAACCGATTGCAATCAAGTCGTATTGCATGACATAGGTTAGGTTAGCGACTATCTTAGGGTGTACGTAATTATTAGGTAAGCTATTAATTACGTTAGGGCTTGGACGAAAAAAGGGTTGGGCCCTTTGCATATTTAATTTAAAATGACCTCGAGATATAAAATTTAAAGTTAGCGTGCCCTAAATTACCCACCTACGCGTTTATGTTATGGGGTAAGCGAGTGTTGTATTATTGTGGCTACCGACTGCGAAACCATAACTCATAATCCTTAGTTAATAAATAAATTATCGTTACAGTTACTTATGTAAAAATGTATACAATTGAGCAAGAAATACTTACAATTCTATTCTGGTACAGGAATTGGTTTTAAGGAGGGTAACAAAATTATAAGGACTGACCCAATGTTTCAATTTATAAACAACTTGGCTATCATACTATGTAGGTATATGACAGTGAAATAATGTTCTAGTATTTAACTCAGATGATTATTCATCTGAGGTATTTAAAGAACACCAAGAATTATTTATATTTACATAAATTAATTAAGTATTGTAGTTATAAAATATAACGTAGTATCGAAGTCATACTAATCATCTGTAATTTATTACCACACAAACAATAATATTGTCATACACTCATACTTATCTTGTAACAACGCAAGTTATTAGCTATTCATCCGAGTTCTAAATTGCAAGAAAATAAATGAATAAAGCCTCGTTTCCACTAGGGGAGAAATGTCCTGTGACGTGACTAGACACGAAAAAAGTTGGACACAGGTTCAGTATTTCAAAGAAAAACTAAAGAAACAAAAATAGGTTCTTTTATTTTCGCGAGTCGCTCGCGCGCTTTCGTTCGGCACCTTTTGGCTAGGTGGGGTTGACAAAACCCCTAATAAAATATATCTTTAGCCAGACAAGACTATAAAAGGCCGGACACCGTGCACCCCTTGTGACTTGCGTTGATTGATTGAGATATCGGCCGACCACGACGTCGGCTGATGTTACCAGACTTCTCTAGCGAACGTATTGCGGGACATACATATGGCTCCCAGTTAAAAGTGGCCTAACTCTTCCCTGTATGGGCAGAAAGGGAAGGGTCACGTAAAAGTAAACCTAGTCCTTTATGTAGTTGTAGTTTTGTTATATTGGTACGGTTACGCCATACAACCAGTGGCGGATTTACCAGCAGGCTGGGTAGGCCAGAGCCGAGGGCGGCACATTTTAGGGGCGGCAAAGATGGAGTCAACATTTTTTTTTTCTTTAATTATTAAAGAGGATTTGGTCAGGATTGACCATGTCATCCTCATCAGAGCACACACAATACAAAACATAGTTTTATTATCCAAGTGTAATGCCGGTTTCAACCATATGGTATTATAGCATTTACGCTTTCTCGCTTCTTGGGGAAGAGAGAATGCTGTTATATACATACATCTACATTTTTTATGTTTTACAGAAATAAATAACAAAAAAAAAACTACTATGAAAGTACCTTAATGTTATTAGGTCCACGCAAACAATTCTACATGTAATACCTAAGTACTTATATTTTATCAATTAGATAATTAAAAAAATATTATCTGATCTACAATTTGCATGACCGTTCGCTAACGGCCATTCAGCCGTTCCCAATATTTACCGTTGTTTTCAATATGAGAAAATTTACCATAAAAATATAGTGTAGTCTACAGCCCTAGATCCCACACTAGGAATCCTTGTGTCGTGGGAACTACAAAAGAAATAGAAAATTCTATCTATCCTTTATTTTACCGTCCCAATAAACTTATCGTCTATAGGAAATCCGAGTGTCATGCTCTGTAGCAGAGCCGTCAACAGTTGATCCATAAGATGGATCTTAACTAAATCGCTGGGTCGTAAAAAAATCCAGGTCGTGCTGGTGTAATTTGGACGATAGTGCACAAATCACAAAATTTCAATTTCATTGACAAATTGTGATCGTCGGTAGGGGCGGCAATAGCCTACTCTTTATTAAAGATAACATTAATGAAATGTTACATCGCAAAAATCGCAAAAACCCAACATAAGTTTAGCGCAATAATCACCGATTTGTAAACACATAAGTAATAGAAAATTACTTAAATAAACAAAATACATACCTAAAAAGCATATAACTTTTTTCATAATTAACTCATAATCGGCCATCTTCAACAATACACTAAATTTGTTTTTTTTTCTACAATTATTTTCACTGACACACTTTATCATTGACATCTCGTCAGTAACTAATTTGGTTCAAATCGGTATGCTGTGACATGAGATAATTCAGCCACACATGGAATCACTATAAAAAAAACAGAATTCGGACTTTCGGTAAATGTTTTCATTTTCAACAACAATGATTTACAACAGCATCATTGGTTTAGTTAGTCTACTAATTATATGCGCGGCTGCTAGGTGTGTTAGTATTTTTTTTAGTTTTGAAGAAAAAAATTGACAATCTCATTTTTGACAGTTTCATTCTGAATCGAAGTTTGTACTGTTTACTTTTTTAGATAGATTTTATGGCTCCAGATTCAACGATGATAAAAACATACTTTTTTTAATAGAACAGTAAACAATATATTAGGGCTAATTTAAAGCAGTACGGTTGATAACCTTAGGTAGTACTTTCGACAAGTCGTGCAAATCACGAGCCAGCCCATTGAACAATGACAGAGCATTTTAGACGAAGCGACTGCACAGAAGTCAGCAACACAGTTTTTGGGTTTTCAAGTTTTTCCGGCTTTTGAATCTAACGATTGGTTTATTGTTAATATATTAATAAAAAATTTAATAGAATAAAAAGATGGCATTAAAATTATACCAACCCTAGCGGTTGTTTACTTTAACTAATAGATATGAAGTAAATGAATACATCTCTTGATATATTTTTAGGTCTATTTTAATGTAAGGCACACCCGAGTAAGAAGGCTATGAAGGGTTGTGAAGGATTGAAGTGAAAGCATAATTTCAATGTTCCTGCGAAAGAAAATAGGGGAGCCAAGTGGCATTCTTGCGCAAGTGAGAGAGTTGGTCATAGGTAACTACTTCCTCAACCCGGAAACAGCAAATAAATCAGTTTTATAAATTACAAGCATTCCAGTTTTCTTAAGAGCTCCTCAGTTGTATTTCGGTAGCAAGTATCAGCGTAATCTATTATCATCTAGATAAGTGATTGGGCAAGAGAAGTTTTAGTTTTCAAGGGCAAGTAATTCTGAAGGCATTTAACCGAATGCAAGATAAAGTTCAACTTGAGGTTAACTTCTTTAAGTTGAGCACGTCACTATTAGATTAGATTAGTATCTATAGGTATTGTCAAGCTGCAGGAAAGAATCAATATTCAATTATCAACAGCACTACGTGAGGAAAAATTGCCAGAGCAATAGGTATCGAAAGGATTGAAATAAATAAATTGATTAAATAAATAAGATTGAAGACTTACGTTTTACCTTCTCCTTAAGAGTCCGGCGGACCAAATTTTCCATTACAAACGTAATACCGAAATAAATCTTAATTCAAACACAATTTATTCAAATTCTGTTATAATTCGGATTCCGATACCGTTAATCTAGTTTCCTACTGTGCCATTTCGTCCAAAATACTTCACCGGAAATAAATGCAAGCAAATACAATTTTTGACAACTTTACCAAGTTTGGAACGATTTTCCGGTCTTTTATTTCCAGTGAAGTAGTAAGTAGTAGACGAAATAGTATCATAGAAACCTAGATTAACGGTATCCAGATCCGAATAATATCATAATTTGATAGATTATTGTCTGGATTACGATTTATTTCGGTATTACGTTTTTATGGGCAATTCAAGCTCCGCCGGACCCTTAAGGCCATTACATTTGCATTGTATTATAAAATTAATACAGAAACGACTGATAATACGTACTAAGTTACTGACGTAGTAGACGTTATCCAAGGAGATGACTTTTGTGTTAACTTAATTAATGTTGATGCAGAGCATGCGGGTAGCAACTTTCATATCAATATAGACAGTCTGGAATTCTGGATGACCAAAGTATTGTTGATAACATCCGTCTCAACTCTTCCAGATCCAGTCTTGAAACTACGAAGATATGAGGTGAAGATATACGCTTGGCTTAGGCGTACGCCGCGTACGGACATGACATGAAAGGTAGATCATGGTGTGCACGAGGTGCAGGAAGTTTCCCAAAATCTCAAAAATTGACTGGAGAAAAAGAGACAGTCCAGATCAAGTAAAGAAAGCATATTCGTAAATACGTGAAACTGTGTATGGCAGAAAGTATTATAAGAAATAATTTTAGGGAGACATTTAAGTGCCAAAAAGAAAAGCCGGACACAGATTCATATTTAGCCAAACATTTTGGCCTGAAAGCCTTGACACTGATTTAAAAAAAAAATAAAGTGATACGTGATATGCTAGCTAACTTATTATTATTTATGACCAAATGAAAATGATTGATTCCCATAAATGGACCCGATCAACAAAAACCAAAATATTATCTATAATTGGTGAAAAATAATGAAGATACCTGTATGCATTTTAATTGTAAGCAAAACAGAGAGCTCAACCTCTACAGAAAATTTTAAACACTTTACTTATGTAGGTAAAGCATTTAAAATTTGTATTAAAATCTAAGATAGATCTTAGAACTTTATTTCAATCAATCAATCAAATCAGCCTATTGCCGTAACTTTATTTGGCAATTTTATTTTCATGATACCAATTATTTAAATTTATTTAACATAACATACCATCATGTCTGTGATTAAAAAAATGTACCCATAATTTTCCAGTATCTTTTTAGATCCCATGTAATATGAGGCGAGCCTATTGCCATTAACCAACTCTGAGCTGCTATTGAGAATTTCGTAGAATAACCATATTTATAATTATATTTTTCACTAAGATGAGTGAGACTTTTCATAAATGAAACACCAAAACAATGAAGAGGGGGAATAGCATTAGAACAAAAAGAAATGTCACATTGCTTGAGGAAATTCCACAAAAGCAAAATAAGGTATAAATACCTCATCAATTTTGGTTAACCATTGCCTGGCTATGAGTTAAAAACATAACCACAATCATTTGGAAGAAGAAATTATGTGTACATCTTACATATTTGTATTATTAACCATCAAAAAATAAATTACTGATTCCTCAGAAATGCGGTCATCACTCTCCCAATCGTGGTGATACCTAAACAAATAACTTCAATATGCTTTATTAAAGGTCTTGCAAATTGTAGATCACTCACCAATTAGCTTGTGGAGAGGACAGGTGGGAAAATGTAAAGTGCAAGTTATGATATTTTCAGAAGTTTAATAATGGTGGATAATTCACCGTTATTAACATTTTTCATTCACTAACATAGTTGCACTTTTACATACTACTATTTTTTATGTACCTACCAAAAAATAAACAATTACCTATAATAGTTCCTTCCCAACTTCCAACCTTCTGTTATCAAGATGAAAAGAAATGTTTTTCTATCATATAGGTACAATGTATTGCATGTTAATCTTTTAAGATGGAGGCTTGGAGGATTCTGCCCCTGAGTGGCCTAAGTAGTGTCTAACTCTTATATTATCCCTGTTATACTACTTACAATATAGAGCTGTTATCTGTCTAGCTTTTTTTTCTATGGGATAGGAGGGCAAACATGCAGATGGATTGCCTGATGGTAAGCGATTACCGCCGCCAATGGATACCCACAACACCATAAGAGTCACAAGTGCATTGCCGACCTTTTAAAAGTGGATTGAGCATCCGGTAACCTCACTCACTCTGCGAAACACAACGTAATGGTTGTTTAACGCCGGTTTTCTGTGAGGCCGTGGTATCACTCTAGTCGAGCCGGCCCATTCATTCTGAAGCATGGCTCTCCCACATTACAAATATTATATTTTGTATCTAACAAAAACTAAATACAGAAAAACACTACCTTTCATCTTACTTAAACTATAAAATTATAATGGAGAGGATTCTCTTATTTAATGTGGTAGACCCGAGACTAAATGAGAAAAAAAAACAGCTGATTCATCTTATTTTTCCTCATTTTGGCAATTATATCTCTATATTTTGGAAAAAAATTATACATCCTTTTTACTACTGGGGGCAGAATTAAAGATTCAGGAAAATACATCAAAATAAAGATGGTCAGTATGTCACTTAAACTAAGTCTGATTCTGAGAAGATGAGTTCAGTGAACTTTCCTGAGTGTGCATGCATAAGGTTGCAAACCTTGGTTGTTGTTTGGTTGTTTTGAAGGTAAGTATTAATAAAAATCTTGAGATAATTTCTTACTGACTCATTAGATTAGTGGTCCTAAGCACAACTGCTACACTTGAGGTATAGGTTTGATTTCCATCACAGGTTAAGCAACATGTTATTAGGGTTTTTCTATTAAATTCTCAATAGCAGCTTGGAGTTTGGATTTGTGCTCGGTTAATGGCAATAGGCTCGCCCACCCATGGAACCTAAACACACCTGCAAACTGTGAGTGTACATTAGTATGCTTTTGGTTAACCCTTCAGAGAATATTGGTGTGATGGTATGGTGTGCTGTTGTGATAATTTACGATTATTGCTTTAAATACATCTTCACAGTTACAAATATTCCCATTATTTCATTTCATTTTGGCCTGTGATCTCCAGTAGCGATCAACAGCACAATGGTAAAATGGTAAGCAACAACATATTTACATAAGTTACAAAATACCGACATAAAATGAGCAATTTTTTTTCTAATACAAATGAAATTGGCTGTCAAACCATGACAATTTGACATTCTTAGAAAACTTTAGCTAGGTAAATGCAGTAAATGCTGATTGGTTCTTGGCTGTGATTACTGTTAGGACAGGTTATTTATGACTCTGGTTTTAATTTTTATGAAAATAATTATGATTTAAACATGTAACACAGCATACAATTCATAGTAGCTTAAGTACCTACATGAATAATAATCAGTTTTGATAAAGTGGGTAATTGGTGTCTATATCAGAATACTGAGATTAAGTCCATAGATAATAGAAATGTAAATAAATATAAGTAAGAACTTAGTATGTATGAATGTATCCAAAAAAATCTATAATAGTCAAAAATAGAAAGGAACATTGATGTAATAATTAAATAAAGGCAGTGCAAAAAGGCAGATATTCAAGAATTAGAACAGGGAAATAACTAAACGCACATTGAAAGCAGATTTTACATTTGTATGTGCAGCCAGGGCCAGCTATAGAGGATATAAATAGAACATAGTACACTCAACCACCCAGCTAACTAGAACATTGAGAAGCTTCACAGGCCTGGCGCTAAATGCACTAAAATTTAACAGACTTAGATGCATGATCCGTTGCCTTTGCCTAAAAGTGCAAACAACTAAGTGCAGTGACGGATCGCCAATAACAAAAATGTATGGCAGGTTACAATCATGCATGTCGTCCACAGTTTTACCTCCGCCGATGTCCATGGCACTCTACGATTAGGCCGCGGGCAGCGGCCACCTCACAGCGGTCCTTCCGCACGCGACAATATAAAAACGCACATTTATAACTTCGTCATAGCTCGTTTCGTTTTATAACTTAACACTTCCCACTTTCAGAGTATACTTTCGTGAACTTTGAACGCACTAAACCTCACTTTTTAACTAACCGACAGGGTGATTCGCAACACACACGATATACTTCACAAATTGTAAACTATAGACGTACCTCCAGCATGAATGATCCTATAATAATAACTGTGAACTGTTTCTTCGCTCTCGCTCGTCGAAGGAACTAGTTATCAAGGTCTCTCTCTCGTCTCGACGCTGTGTAGTTCCAAGAATTGTCACAGATTATGTCCCGAACTCTGACACACTGTATCATTACCCACGACACTAATTTTAAATATGTAAAGTGAATTAAATAGGTAGAAAATATTTATCAACGTATCTTAGCGAAGAGTAACACTACTCCGGTTAGTGAACGTCAAAAACTCTAATGATAAATCATATTAGTGTGCGTCATGTTCCGACACCACACTAGCAACGACTGCCGGCGATTGGCCGCCTACTGTCACATGGCGACCGTGTGACGTATGCGGACATAGCGCATGCGTATGGTGAATTCTAAACTTTATTTGCGAGTGTGAGTGAGAAAGGTATAGCGGTCGCATAGCTCACATGGAAACTGCGGTGTGACAGGGACAGCTATATCGTTAGTTTAGTATTTGCCGCCAAAATTAAAACGATCTAAAGGTTTTAATTTTTACTGTACAATAAAACGTTATACGAGAGTATAATGTTTCTCTCTTCTAGTCATGAAATGAAATAATTTATTCTGCAAGTAGATCTTTAGAGATACTTTTACATGTCATGGTTTGGGTTTTTTTTTACCTAGATGGCTTCGGCATTTCCTAACTGACACAGTCATAGAGGCTGAACAAGGTACCTGAGGCTCAGAAAAAAATTTGTGGGTGAAAAAGAAATACTGAATAAAAAGCACCTACCTACCTACCTACTTACCAGGAGCCAGGAATGTTAATTTCAAAGGAAGACCTAGGTGTGGCCAATGAAGGTAGAACACTATTACTGGTTGAAGTGGGTATGAATTTCCATTTTCTACCATTAGGATCCAAAGTCCAAAGATAACATTAATTTGTAAGAATAGGGAATTTAAAAATTGAAATAACTAGTCAAATGTTTTTATTTGTAATTTTCACTGCGCCCATATCTAATCGCCTATATATAAGTACGTAAGTATGCTATTTAAAGTAAAAAAAATACGCGGTAAATTTAAATTAGCTAAACGAAATTTACTTAAAAGACTACAAGTCATTGGGAAGTCAGGTAATGCCTGTTCACATGGCTAATTTCAGACGCGCACAGTTATTTTGAGCGTACTTACTGTACCTGTAATTGTTTCGAATCCATCAATATTGTCCTTACTTTTTTCGATATTTTAGCATATGAACACATATTTGAGTAATTTGAGCTGTGCGGCTGTTTGCAAGGGCTAACTTCACACGCGCGTTGTTTTTGCAAATAAACGAAATAAAGATTTACATACGTAGCTATATACCTACACTCACTTCTTCAAGTTCAAGTGTTTTTTTTTTCAAATAAGCTTTTACAAACGTTTATGAAACGTTATGATTCTAGTTGCACGGTTCCAACAGGTTAATCCTATGGAGAAGAATCTGGCAAGAAACTCCATGGTCTTTTTCCCATAGACCCCTATGGCAGAAAGATTTCTGTTTGAGAACCCTAAAATTCAATACTCGCAGTTTCTCAGTGAAAGGTCCCTGTAAAAACCCTTTTCATTCAAAGATGAGTCAGTGTTTATTTTTGTAACGCTATCACATTTACCAGTCCAATTTTCTCCCGGGCTCAAGTATGCGTCACCAGAGGTCTGAATATTACGGGGCTGGGGGTGGGGGCATGCGTCTCAATTTCAGGACGCGACATTGAATTCAGCCGCTGACTCATCGGGTACGTCACGTAGTCTCTAGTAGATAAACGAGGCTTTACGAGTTTTCAGGTAGCGATATAAATCAATTAACTTATTAATTTTTTTAGGAGTACCTTCCTTTGCTTGCCTTTATGTCTTGATAGGTATGGAGTATGGAGGGAAGTGGATAGGTACTTTTCCTATTCCTCAATCTTAATTTTCTGATTATTTTGTTGCGAAACTCTCTTGCAACCCCATGATATTACAAGCGACGACACGATTGGCGTAGCGGTTGAGTGATCGGCTTCTGCGCCACGTGTTGTGGGTTCGATCCCCACACCGAGCAAATATTTGTATGATCTACAGTTAGTTGTTCCGGGTCTGAGCGTTTGTGTATGTGAGAATTTGTGTTTGTAAACGCACCCACGATACAGGAGAAAATCCTAGTGTAGGACAACGTTAATTTAAAAAAAAAAATTAATCATTCCCCTGGAATGCACAGAATTTTATTGTCTTGACGTGTTCTAGATGATACCTATTGTACTTAGATCTTTTAGCTTCAAAGGGGTGTTACAGTGCAGTTGACTGAATGTAAAAATTAAAGAAAACTTCACATCATCATCACCCTCCGCGCCTCTTACAACAATGACAACCGGAACCGACGGCTTTACTTGCTCTCCGAGGAATGGCGGGGTCTAAATTTTTTTTATGGGATAGGGGGGCAAACGAGCAGGCAGATCGCCTGATGATAAGCGATTACTTTTGCCCATGGACACCCGCAACACCAGAAGAGTCACAAGTGCGTTGCCGGCCTTTAAAAGGGGATTGGGCCTCCGGTATTCGCACTCACTCGGCGAAATACAACGTAACCGTTGTTTCACGCCGGTTTTCTATGAGGCCGTGGTACGTATTACTCCGGTCGAGCCGGCCCATTCGACCAAACCTGTGTCCAAACCTAATCCTAGTACACGTTCTATTTACGATTAACACAAGTTATTCAAAAACATGTATACTTCAGTCTTCAGTCATGAGTCAGTGTTGGCGGCGGGGTGACGCGCCGTTGCGTGAGGCGCCGCCGCCGCCGCGCCAGTCGCCACATAGCCTTATAGCCAAACGCTAAATTAGACCAACCCTCCGTTTTTACCCCTTGAACCTGTGTTATTTAATATTTACGCAATTCCATGACGTGGCAGCTAAACGTGTTACAAGTCACGTTGAAATTCTTGGCTTTATTTTATAAGATGATAACGGATATGGATGGTCGTGCCACAAAAACATTACAGAACACAAAATTTAAACAGACGCCACCACTGTAAACTATCTTATCAGATCAGGAACTCAACCACATTGCTAGCTGAAACTTTTATTCACCGAGAAAGTGATTAAATGGCAGAAAAAGGTACTTGTATAAGTACCTAATCGTTATACGTCCCTAAAAGCTGCCACTGTGGCCCCTCTGGTTAAGTTTCTGTGAAAATTTGTCAAACGAAACTAAATTTCTCATTATCATCCTCAATCAATCGTAACAAATGTTTTATCGACAACGTGCTTAGCTATTTTTTTTTATCTTATTGAAGGCTGTGTTGATAAGGGTAATAATAAACTACCCAATTCTCTTTCTAAAAATATAGGTATGTTAAAAGAAGGCACCTGCAATTTTTTAAGTTCCTTGCCCCATGCGTCACGCAGTCGGCGACACCAGGGCTGGCGCCACGCCGCGCCGCCACCACCCAGCCCGTCGCCATGCGTCGCAGTCAGTCGCCGCACGCCATGTATCTGAGGCACCCCTACATACTCCATAATTTTGCCTTTTAAGCTTGTAAATGCTTTGTTCACAGGCAGTCCGATATTAGAATAGGCAATTAGGTTCAAAACTTATGTTTAAAGCGAGGGTAGGGGTCACGTCACACGAAGTACTGTAAGTAATTGTATCATTTTAGCCTGTAAATGGTGGTACTGTGAAAAAATTACATTTATTTTAAATAAGTACTTATTTCAGGTTTTAGCTTAACGGCATCGTAATAGAACAAAGATATTGGAGACTGACTTGAAAAGACTTTGAAGATTTGATTTAGTTATATTACACAAAACTTCTTTAAAGTGAATTAGATATCTACATATGTCATAAATTTATAATGCATGTGCCAGAGGTAAATGATTTTTTTATTATGAAATGTAATTACTTATTTATTATTGTAAATGAACTGTTAAGTTTTTATAAGTAATCAATTTCTTTAAACCAATGTTAACCAAGCCAAGAAAACGGAAGCCACCTTACAACTCAAAGGTCTCAAACTATCCTGGCTATTAGGGCGTCAATTACCTACAGCTGTCCATTAGTAACAAATTACTTTCTACAAGGCTATCATTATGCCAATTTGGACCTACGGGATAGAGCTCTGGGGCTGTGCTAGCAACTCCAATATCGGGATCCTCCAGAGATTTTAAAACATTGTTCTAAGAACTATCTCAAGTGCACACTGGTTCGTGAGAAACAAGGAAATACATGAATATCTCGAGATAAGGACCGTAAAGGAGGAAGCCTGTAAAATAAGCAAAAGATACAAAGAAAGACTCAATAAACACAAATTAATTGGCTAGAAACCTATCACCTCGACATGAAGATGTAACTCGCTTAAAAAGATGGCAAATTTGTATTAGATATAGACCAGAGAAACTATTCAATGGAATTTCACGGAAACCAAATTAATCCCAGATTACATCTGGTTATGACGAAGCGCCGATTGCAGATTGGTTAACATGGTCTACTCTGTAGGCATAAATAGTTGATTAATAATAAAAAGAGGTATATTATACAATTAGTTTTATATGTAGATTTTGTGGGTATCTAAGAATATTGTTTTCTTGTTCAAATTCTACCACCTATATAATAAAATATATAATAATGTTGCCGAAACCGGAGCTAACACCGGTTTCCGATTTTGGGCCATTAAACCCAGCATTCTCAACCGCTTCTGATCAAGATATGTTATCATGCCCAGCGTGCCCCGACACCGGCACTCATAAATACCTAATGGCTGCTACAGAAAATGCCGTGCGTGTAGCGGAATACTGGGGCAATCTAGTTTAATATCTATCAATTATGTCATTTAGTTTGCTCTTTTCTTTCAGTTTGCTGACGATTCGATAAGAAGAAGAAGAAAACCGGGTTTGAAAGCCTAGGTTAAGGTTTTGAACGCCCTACATAGTATGATATACGTAAATACTACTACGAATTGAAAATCGTACAAGATGTAACGATCGAAAATGTAATGATTGCTACGCGGTATCGATGTTGCGTAGTCGTGTAGCCGTAGCGATGAAACCTCGCAGAATATGCGTAGGCCTCGTAGCATTGTTCGCCGTGAAAGCGCTGCCGCTACAATGAAAGATTGTTATAACAATCATGCTAAGTTACAGAAAGGCTTCCTGATTTAAATAAACTCTTTCTCAAGCATCTCTACAGCTATTGACTTAAACTAAAAAAGATATACTTACAAACAAAAAATAAAATAAAATTTCAAAAATAATTTCGAATCTATGTCACTGAGACTTACTGTCATTTACTATCGAAAACGCTTTTCAACCTAGCAATCATACAAATAAATACTTGGAAATATCATTAAAGGGAAACATATAGGGGATAATGCCGGAACAAGTAGTGAAGTTGCCTCGCAGCGCGTCGCCGGTGGCCCGGGCTGGCGCCGGAGACATCTCGGAACGGGAACTGTCGAGGGAGCGCCATAACTTGCAAACAACACCGCCTGCGTGAGTTTGATACCCTCGTTACTAACCTTGTAGACGTAGAGAGTAGGCATGGTCATGATGCCGTCTTACTATAACTACTAACAATTATTGTAAGTAGAGCGTAGATTATAGATAACTACGTCATCGGTGGATGTCCGGGATCGTGACTTCGCCGTTTCTGACGACGGATTAGGAAGCAAAAGGAGCGCTTAAAAAATACGCTTTTAGAGCAATGAACAATATAGATAGTTTTTTATACCTATGCCTATTGAAAACTGAAACGGTTGACGTAAATTACGTAAGTCATTACGTGCTCTCCGAGGCACGGGTCTCGGGAAATGAAGAATGCCGACATATGAAGGCCGGCTCCAAAAAATTGAACCAGGGCATCAGGGCAGGGCAACCGCGTTGAACGCAAAAAAGACAATAAGATCGATCGATTAGCTCAGTTTTAGCTACGAGATATTACGGCTAAGGGTTAATAATTAAGGGTCACAGAGCTGATAGATACAGGGACAAAACGGTTCTATGATAGAAACCGCGCACCGCAACGGAGGACCGATCTCCAATGAGATGGGTAAAAAAAAAAGGGTACTATAATGCGCGGAATGCTTGATGGCCGAATGCGAACTGATATTGTACAAATTAATTATAATTTTTCATACTTTAACAAAATGATGATGCGTGATTTCGCAATTATGTCGAGCGTAGATCGTACAAAGGACCTTGGAGAAGTCGCTAGGAGTTGTTGGTTGTAGGTGGTAAGGAAAATCTATGGAAGAGGCGTTTTTTCAGCCGTGGTGGGCAACATTTGGCTGATATAATGAAGCACCGCATTATAACGAATTTGATGTTACCATGTTTTACTACAAATACAAAACCCTACTACAAATACTTACTTAAGAAAACTCTGTCCAATCTTTAAAGACATTGTTAGGTATCGAGATCCGGTTCTATTTGATCATTTTCAATTTACAAGAAAAAAAGTTCCGGAAAAAAACAAGGAAACCGAAATGACAATACTTACGGTGGCAGCGACACCGTCCTTGGGTGCCAAGGATAATATGCCCATGATGGCTTTCTAAAATTGTAAAAATTTGCTAGATTTTATGAATATTTAATGTTTCCTATTGTATTTGGTATTATTGTGATTGGGATACCTAGGAGTATATGCCTCTTTCAGATCGAACAGGGATTTTTAACATAGTGTATAGATTTACTTAATATGAATGTAGTAGGTAACTTAAATGAATGAATTTAGGTAATGTGTAGTAAAATGCCTCATTGGCCTAGTAGTAGTTGGTCGCAAACACGGATGTGGGCTCCTATTTGTTCGACTCCCTCGCCGGATAGTGGTATAGTTTTCTGTTCGGAATTTATGAACAGCCCGAATATTTGTGTCCGATTTATTGCAATGTGGCACAAATCCACACATGGGTGGCGCCTAATTATAAGCCACCGAAGAACATTGGTCTACAACAGTAGATACACCTTCCACTAACGCACTAGTAGCACTTAAATAAGTTATAATTATTGTTCCTAACAAGCTGATTCATCTACAGGAAATTAAACGGAAAGACGGAAACTTGATATTAAAACTTAACAAAGTCATTGTATGTTCCGTCATTCATTTACTGTTCTATTTAATACTATTTCCTGTAAATGACACAAAATATTGACGTTACACTACAGCTACGTAAACAGAAAGTGGGAAAACACACTGTGTTATGTAAAGTTGCAAATAATAGGTAAATTTTCCTCAAAATAACTCCCATTTTGGAAAATTTTAATTGTAATTCCTTGAAACTCTCTTTTTTTATTTATTTAACAAAATTGGTGATGCAAAACCATAATTGGGACTATTCGACTACCTATTGATTGAATCATCGTATCCTATAGCCGCGTTCAACCAGCTCACCCGAAGAAACAGCTGTTCTCTACTCCCGTGAACAAGTTCACCGCCAAGTGGTGCGGCCCAAGCCCTAACCTCGCCAGGATCAGGAGCTGCCTGGACGCGTACAGGAGCCAGGAGACACCCACACGTCCTGTTGCTAAGGCCAAGGCGGCTTCGATGGAGGACCTGACGCCTACCAAACGGATTAAGATTGACAGGTTTGTTGTACGAATATTACGGACTATTGCCGAGGATAAAAAAAAACTGTGACACTAGTAGGCTAGTGTCAATAACTAGGTATATTCGGGTCTAGAACGCAGCAACCTTGAAAAGGCTTTAACTCGATTTATTTACCGTTATAAATTGTTGCGAATATTGTAGTCGAGAATAGAGCTTATGTAAATAGATCATTTATTTTTCAAAACCCCTAGTGATTTTCTAGGACAAATGGTCTCTCCGTGGTTGAGTCGCCAGGAGTGCACGGAGACGCCGAGGAGATGGCTGCTGCGAGGATCTGTAGGTTCATGATCATAGCTGCCTGGAGACGACGCCGGGAGGATGTTAGGTGTCTACGTAAGACTTTGGAGACTCAGGTAATACATTTTTCCCTTGCAAATATTTATCAAACTAAGTAGTTGTTTGGTCTTGTGGATTCACGTCTCTGCTTTCATATAGGTGTCGTACTCTGAACGCCTGCGCATTCAGATTACCACGCTGAAGTCTCTGCTGGACTCTGACAACTCTAAAGTTCGGATGGCGATGCGCGAGCTAGAACGCTTGAAGCAGCTACTCAGGGACAAGGAACTTGAGAAGGCGGTGCTGGAACGAGTAATTGTCCTTGTCTCTATACTAAGAATAATTGTGATATGGATGTTTAAATGCATGACACCGGCGGTAACAAAACACCATCGGTCCCCCCCCCCCCCCACTGCCAATACAACGCTTCCTCGCGGAGCTCTGACGACCTTGCTTACTTTTAGGAACACAACATAGCACGGAGCTATGTTATTTGGCTAGGATTTTCTGCAAGGTGGAGGTACTTCCCCAGTAGACTGCTCCTATTGTATGTGGAATTATTCTATTCTTTAAGAGTTAAGGCTACAGAACGTAAAGACAGTAGGACCTACCGCAACCGTGAAGATATTACCTACTGGTTTTTCTTAATCACTAAACAATATTTTGTTTATATTTTATAGGAGAAATTAGCTTTAGAAGATGATGTTTGTGCTGCCGAAGATCGTGCCTCAGAAATGAGCATTGGTGAGTGTGAATTGAAATTGTTTGGCGGTGGTTAGATGGCTGGGCAGAAATAAAAACAAGAACGTTCAGCTACATGGATTTTGTGATGCGTCGAAAGCGTATGCGGTAGTTATTTACTGCTGCAACGTACGCGGCGGCTTTTATTATATTTATGACTTACACGTCAACATTTTGCATGACTCTGGATGTAGATGCTGATGTAGGCTCAAATACTTTGCCGTGATGATTTTTTCAAGTTCCATGTAGGGGCAAGACTGATAATTTTCCGGGTACATAGTTACCTATATTCGTGCCTACTGTACTGCGAAATAACAACGCGCGTCTGAAGTTAGCCATTGCGAACAGCCGCACAGATCAAATAATTAAGTGTTCTTAACTTCTTATGCAAAAATATCGAAATCAGTAAGGACAATATTCACGAAACAATTACGAGCCCGACTGTCTTTACACCGAGGTTTTATATTAAGATTTACCACGGCAAAACCACTGGTGGATAACTAGATGCTCGTTGTTATTTCGGGGGTACTGTAGGTACGTATACGGTGGTCGTGTATTCGTTGTGAACTGTCAGGTTGGCGCAACTGTCGCAACGAGCTCGACGGCGTGCGCGCGGCGGCGGCCGTCAGCGAGCACGCGCTCGCGCTCGAGCGCGCCGCCCACCGCGACACCGCGCACGCGCGCGACCACGCATACGACAGGGTTAGCACTACCACCTACCACTCACCACCATCCTCCATCATCCTCCATCATCACGATCGCTCGAGCGCGCCGCCCACCGCGACACCGCGCACGCGCGCGACCACGCATACGACAGAGTTAGCACTACCACCTACCACTCACCACCATCCTCCATCATCACGATCGCTCGAGCGCGCCGCCCACCGCGACACCGCGCACGCGCGCGACCACGCATACGACAGGGTTAGCACTACCACCTACCACTCACCACCATCCTCCATCATCCTCCATCATCACGATCGCTCGAGCGCGCCGCCCACCGCGACACCGCGCACGCGCGCGACCACGCATACGACAGAGTTAGCACTACCACCTACCACTCACCACCATCCTCCATCATCACGATCGCTCGAGCGCGCCGCCCACCGCGACACCGCGCACGCGCGCGACCACGCATACGACAGGGTTAGCACTACCACCTACCACTCACCACCATCCTCCATCATCCTCCATCATCACGCTCGCTCGAGCGCGCCGCCCACCGCGACACCGCGCACGCGCGCGACCACGCATACGACAGAGTTAGCACTACCACCTACCACTCACCACCATCCTCCATCATCACGATCGCTCGAGCGCGCCGCCCACCGCGACACCGCGCACGCGCGCGACCACGCATACGACAGGGTTAGCACTACCACCTACCACTCACCACCATCCTCCATCATCCTCCATCATCACGATCGCTCGAGCGCGCCGCCCACCGCGACACCGCGCACGCGCGCGACCACGCATACGACAGGGTTAGCACTACCACCTACCACTCACCACCATCCTCCATCATCCTCCATCATCACGATCGCTCGAGCGCGCCGCCCACCGCGACACCGCGCACGCGCGCGACCACGCATTCGACAGAGTTAGCACTACCACCTACCACTCACCACCATCCTCCATCATCACGATCGCTCGAGCGCGCCGCCCACCGCGACACCGCGCACGCGCGCGACCACGCATACGACAGGGTTAGCACTACCACCTACCACTCACCACCATCCTCCATCATCCTCCATCATCACGATCGCTCGAGCGCGCCGCCCACCGCGACACCGCGCACGCGCGCGACCACGCATACGACAGAGTTAGCACTACCACCTACCACTCACCACCATCCTCCATCATCACGATCGCTCGAGCGCGCCGCCCACCGCGACACCGCGCACGCGCGCGACCACGCATACGACAGGGTTAGCACTACCACCTACCACTCACCACCATCCTCCATCATCCTCCATCATCACGATCGCTCGAGCGCGCCGCCCACCGCGACACCGCGCACGCGCGCGACCACGCATACGACAGGGTTAGCACTACCACCTACCACTCACCACCATCCTCCATCATCCTCCATCATCACGATCGCTCGAGCGCGCCGCCCACCGCGACACCGCGCACGCGCGCGACCACGCATACGACAGGGTTAGCACTACCACCTACCACTCACCACCATCCTCCATCATCCTCCATCATCACGATCGCTCGAGCGCGCCGCCCACCGCGACACCGCGCACGCGCGCGACCACGCATACGACAGAGTTAGCACTACCACCTACCACTCACCACCATCCTCCATCATCACGATCGCTCGAGCGCGCCGCCCACCGCGACACCGCGCACGCGCGCGACCACGCATACGACAGAGTTAGCACTACCACCTACCACTCACCACCATCCTCCATCATCACGATCGCTCGAGCGCGCCGCCCACCGCGACACCGCGCACGCGCGCGACCACGCATACGACAGAGTTAGCACTACCACCTACCACTCACCACCATCCTCCATCATCACGATCGCTCGAGCGCGCCGCCCACCGCGACACCGCGCACGCGCCACCACCACCACCACCACCACCACCTACCACGCAACACCATCCTCCATGCTCAATCATCACGATCAGCTGCCAGTCAGTTTGACGGCACGTTTGCCAGCGATCGACTTCTACGCTACGTGGGTTCCATCCCTGCGGGCAACAAATATTTTTATCGCCTACAGACTATAGGTAGTTGTTCCAGGATGTTTGTAAAAACACCCTCGATACAGGAGAAAATCCTAGTGTGTGTGTGACAAAAAAGAAAGAAAATAAAAATTATAACCAGATGCAAATCAGAACTCCGCAACCCGATTTTTAAGTAAAACTGATATCTGGAGAATAAACTAACGACTGTGATAGTCGTACGTTCTGGGGTACATCTGTCGCATGTCAGAAAATCAATAGAAACTGAAGGTGAAAACCCAATAGTTCTCATTTAATGGTAGATGCCACCGCACTAGACTCACAGCGAGATGAGCTAAACTCTTTCTAAAAAGAACAGCACACAGAGAGAGGAGTGTATGAAGAATGGGGAGGTTTTTGCCTTACAGTAAAGACTACAAACTTTCAATATTAATAAAAAAAAAGTGACAAGACGGTATTTTTTATATCTTTTAGCTGGCAATACTAGAGGAAGACCTGGCTCAACACGAAGAGTTATTGTCGTCAGCGGAGGCCGAGGTGGAGGCGCTGCGGCGAGAGACCGACGAGAAGCAACACCAACTCGACATCACCAGCGAACGATTGCTACAGGAAGAAGAGTGAGTCCCATAACATATATACTGGTAAACGACCGCTCCGAGACGGACTTCGTCTTCCAGAGACATGGAAACCTTACGCAGAGGTCACAGGCAAGGCGCAGCACACCGAATAAGTTTGCAAATAATATATGAAGTTAATATAGTCACACAAAACTTTAGCAGTACATTTTCGACCTTAAAGACGATGATGTAATATTCTAATAAACTTTTAGTTCAGTTTTATAAGTAAAATAATAGTACTTTTAAAGCATGCTCTACTATTATGGATATACCTGATATACTTGGTTTGTATTATTAGCACCATTTGCACAATTTGTCCTAACAAATTGTAGTTGAAACAAAACAATTTCCAATCTCTTACTTAGAACTGATATCCTCGACATTTATTATAATGTTGAAACAAGTCCTGATATAAACATTTGTTGATATCAGGGCTCGTGAGCGTTGCTCTCGCGAGTGCGCGGAGCTCAACAGCCGCGTATCGGCGGCGGCCGCGGAGACCAGCGCGCTGCGCGACGAGCTGCAGCAGCTGCGGGAACAGCTCGCCGCCATGCAGCACGAGCTGCACCTCACCAGGGAACAGCTCGACTGGTGGCCGCGACCACTCACGAAGTAACCCCTTCACATTTAAAATCGTACTGCCGCACACAGGGACGGCAATTAACATAATGAATTTTTAGCTAATAGTGACCAGTATACTGACAACAAAATTAAATACAGAAAATAGGTCAATGTAGCTAACCACGTAAGCTAACGATTTATTAATGTTATAATAGATGTCTGAATACGGCAATTAATTTACCTTGACAAGAAACTTTCGAAATGCATAGTCCTTTGGAGTCTTGAATCCAGCATCTTTCAGGTAAAAATCTAAAAGTTAAATGCCATATAATAAGACAAAGAACAAATTAGTATTACATTGAACAAGTGGAAAAAGTGACAGATTGCTAAAAAAGGGCCGCAAACCACACAAGTTTGTAATCTATTTTCTTTATACGTCACCTACGAAGAAATTAAAAAGAATCGAATGAACACACCTAAAGTTGTTGTCCTTCAGAGATATCATCAAAATTATTTGGTTTATTACTTTGCAGGATGTTGGGTGCGGCGCGCTGGTGGTTCCGTAACCCCAAAGCAGTACCCGAGGCTCTCCTGTGGACGCTAATACCTGCTAGACACGGCATCCCATAAAAAGAAAATACAATTTTGAAAGAAACTTCCAAAGACCACAGATAAAGATACTTATCCATAAAAATACTGCAACATGTTGCTTCTTTTACAATAATTATTTATTGTTCCAACTACGATATTTTATTCTAGGACAGATTCACAGAGGTAGTAAATGTTTATACACTTTTACATGGTAAGTTTGGTAAGTATTTACTTTTATATAAGTTGTCAATATTTTAGATGCATAAATACTGAAATATTCTTATTCTTGATTGTTGAGTGTATTTTTAAGTGATTCTTGTTACTTAGTTTATATTTATATAATAAATAAATTTAAAAAAATCCTTTCCTGTTTCGCTTTTATTTAAAACTAGCGACCAGCTCGCCGTTTCACCCGCGCTACTCAGTGATGTTATAACCTTCCTCGATAAATGGACTATCCAACACAAAAAGAATTTTCAAAATCGGTAGATCCAGAGATTACCCCTACAACCACAAACTCACAAACTTTACCTCTTTATATAGTATATACACTCCCGGACACCTAAATCGAGTCACCTAGCTTAATGAGTTAGTATCGTCCATAACTTTAAAAAAATAAATGAATGACCAAATAGTTTTTATGCAGTTTTGTAGCTGGCATATTTGTCGCCTAGTTGACATGCATTTGGTTCTAAATTTAAATTTGTAATCTCGAAAAACAAATGAAGAGCTGCAGTTGTTAATTTTTTGAGGAAACCTGAACAATACAGAAACTGTAAAGTAGAGCTTTGATTTTTTCGTATCTACAATGATTGAAAAAGTCCCTCAATTGTTTTTGTTAATGTTTAAACCGTTTCTGGGTTGAAATTATGGATATTTCGCCTGAAGTAGCAGCTCAAGCTGTGGCTCTTATTCAGTCTGCTTTAAGCCAGAGAAACGTGAGTACACAACTCCACATAAGCCGATCCTCTGTTCAAAGAGTGTAGGTACGACAGGTTCCTAGAGACTGGGGGATATGTTCGTCGTTTACGTGGACCACGATTTTGGGTAACAACAGAACGACAGGATCGATTTATGGTTGGTCCCGACATGAACCCAATTGAGCACCTGTGGGACGAGTTCAAAGCGAAGCGTTCGAGCGAGTCATCCAGCCCCACAAACATTACAGAAAGTAAAAACTGCTATATGGGAGAATATCCCTCAATATGCGATTTTAACACTAAATCGCATGAATGCTGTCATTAATGCTTTAGAAGGCAATGCAAGTTATTGAATAAACAGATTTTTTTGACTAAACCATTTTTTTTATGGGATATGAGGGCAAACTCGCAGACGGATCGCCTGATGGTAAGCGATAACCGCCGCCCATGGACACCCGCAACACCAGAGGAGTCACGAGTGCGTTGCCGACCTTTTAAATGGGGAATGGGCGTCCGGTAACCTCACTCACTCGGCGAAACACAACGTAAGCGTTGTTTAACGCCGGATTTCTGTGAGGCCGTGGTATCACTCCGGTCGAGCCGGCCCATTCGTGCCGAAGCATGGCTCTCCCACGTAATTTCTTCATTTTTTCTTTAAAACTTCAACAAATGTACAGCAAAATCAAGACTTGTCATTTAAATGCATTTAAAAAAAATTGTTCAAACTCAGAACAACAACAGTACATGAGCTTAATGTGAATATGCCAGCTACGAAACTGCATAAAAACTTTTTGATAATTCATATATTTATTTAAAGTTATGGACGATGCAAACTCATTGCTAGGTTTAGTTCCACAAAAGCACGGAGCAACGCTTCAAATTGAGCCAAAAATTATGCTGTCATTTGTACGCCATAGCCTATCCAGTCTAGTAGCATAGAGATCAGCGATTTCCACTCTATTTTTAAAATAAAAAAGAACAAAAATCGTTAAAATATTAATTATTTTTATCTAATGCTAAATGTAAATAAAACATGCAAGTTTGACGTCATCAATTTATTTCAGTCTTACATTTCTAATCAACAATGTTTCAACTACAAAATATCAACATTTGGAATGGTTCCTATCACTGGGGAGTGGGGGCGAGCACATAATAGTTAACCACTACCGATGACTAATAGTTAAAACATTATAGTTAATAAAAAGAGAATCGAATATGTATAAATAAGGCAATGTAGTCACAATTTTGATGTCAAATATTTTGACACTAATTTTTATTATTATTGCAAATGTTAGATCCGTAAGTGTAGTACTAAGTATAACAATTAAGAAGGCAGTTTTTATTATTCTATATAAATCATCTAATTTAAAGGCTGTACAGAGCTGACATGGGCTCTGCTTACGCTGAACATTGAGCAGTAACAAGACAAACCTATGCCACATGGAAGATTATTCTAAAAAAAACCTGTATTTGTGTGTGCTCTGTACATTTCAGCCTAAGGGTCAATTCATACTAGCACGGAGTCGAGTCAGACCAAAGCGTTCAAATTTTCAATAATTGCGCATTCGCTCGTCGTGATTCTTTTAGAACGACGATAGAAGAAAACTGAGATGCTCGTCACGAGATAAGTTCAAGCGCTCGAGTTTGCGCGACTTCACAGGTAATTTTTGTCTAAATAGAAATTTGTGCATTATATTGTGAAGATAGAGATGTTGTGTAAAATGGATCTATTGATTAATAGTTTCATAAAATCTAAATAATTCCATAGCATAATAAGCCCCGATTTGCAACAACGTAATGTACATATTTTTATAGTTGAAATCGAATCTTAGAGAATCTGGCGTTTCGCTTCGATTCGACTATGCGTCATTATGCCTTGACCCTTATAGAAGGCCCGTGACATTGAGGAATAAATTATTAGATATATTATATTATTACAGCATAATATTGGCAGTACTTGACTTAATTTTGAATCAATCAAAATAATTATGCTAATTATTTTATCTGAATTATTATTCAAATTAATTAGATTGCAGACTGCAGTATGTCAGTAATGCAAAATTACTTAACAGCGTGTGCATAGCTACCTGATACACTATGTTAGGCCTACAGCTCTGCCCGCTCCCATACTACGTAAATACTGGCTGAGCGAGTGGCACAAGTGAAGTGGCTTATTTAAGGATGTAAGTGTATACCAGGTAAAATCAGATTTTCAAATTGTATTTTCTCTTTTGAGATGATGGATTTTATATTTAACCTTGATTTTACTTGTCTTTTGCAAGAAGTTACCAATATTTTATGGAAGTGTAATACAACTTGTTATATTCTCAATACACATTTCTTGAATTTCAATGAATAATCCTATAATATTTCCAAGCTTCTAACTATAACTAAAGCACAAAAGTACAGAGTCAAATCTGTCATTCATTGATAAACATTGAAATAAAGCATTTTAGTCTGTGTTTAGGGAACTTTTACGAAGAAACAGCATACCTACCGTGTCACTCGCCCATGTATGTTTAATTTTGAAATAGATACAAGATGCCAGATATATATATATATACATAAGTAAGTTTATAATGTGAATACTACATAATAACATTTTAATGAACGCTATACTTGATATTAATTTGTGTTAATTTAACAGATTACAAAAACAAATACAGCAATAATAGTAATATACTTATAACAGGTAATAAGAATTATTATAAACTAATTGCTACTTTAGCTGTGCAGCAGGTCAAAGAGCAGACGCGTCCAAATAAATTATCAAGCGTATTTAGACACAACCTATAAGTTTTGTACCCAATGAAAACGTTACTTGGGTACTGACACTTCTTTCAATATCTACTTTTAGAAAGACTAAGTCACAAGCAAAAAGCCTTACAAAGAGGCTGATAACAACTAAAATATTGCTATTCTAAAATACTCATAAGTATAAACGTATAGGTGCATAAAAGGGCAATTAATGTTAGGCTCATATATTAATTTACATATGTAATTCTTACTGCTTGCGAGTCCCGTAGGGTACATATTGAAATGGCACATCGTGAGGCCCCACCGACTTGTCATACGGGCCGGATCAGGTGCAAAACGGGGTCTATGCTTCGGTCGGATTAGTTTTAGCTAGTTGGTATTGGTGGTGTGATGGTAGACATCTCACTTATCTCACTTTCGTCATCATCACATTTAATGTCCCACTGCTGAGCACCTTGCAGAATGAGAAGTGTTAGGCTATAGTCAACATTGGCCTAGTGCAGGTTGGCAAACTTCATACACCGTCAAGAAAATTTCTCAGGCATATATGTTTCCTCACGATGTTTTCCACGATCGCTTTATCAAATAACATTAATTGTATATTAATCTGAAAATTCGGCCTGTGTTCAAGGCAGGCGTTATGATTAGATAGCAGTCAAGATATTTCTGCTAGTTCTACAATAATTTTTTGACGACACGTTTGACGTAGCGGCTGAGCGATCAGCTTCTGCGTCACGTGTTGTGGGTTCGCCGAGTGGGGGGCAAAATTTAAAAAAAATATATAATTACACTAAACATACAGAACAGCGTCCGCTCTCCGACTCACATAAATGCAATAATATTTAAATCTAAAAGTGTATATGACTAGAACCATAATAACAGATATAAATCATAATTATAATTAAGTATATTTAATTGAACACTATAATTGCTTTTTATTGCTTTCATTTACGGTAAATGTTACGCGCTACAAAGATAGAATGCTATAGGAAATTATGTTTAACCCTGTTTAAAATAAACTACGTATTTTATTGCTTCAAGTTTAACGGTAAAATTCCTAATGTTGTTACGCAGTTCTACGATTTATTTATGTGATAGCATAGTGTTTCCTCGTATGCACAGGTTGGCGGAGGAATACCCTTTCAAATGGTATGCCTTGTGCTTGCCTGTATCGTGATAAGCTCAGGCTAATGTTATTATTTCTTATACTTACTTACAAATGAGCTGGAATGCAACACATTTTTTTTTCAGATAAGACTGCCTCATTAGTCTAGTGGTCCCAAGCGCAACTGCTACACTAGAGGTCCTGGGTTCGATCCCCAGGTCGAGCAGTGTTATTGGGTTTTTCTGTGAAATTCTCAGTAGCAGCTCGGAGTCTGGATTTGTGCCCGGTGAATGGCTATAGGCTCGCCCCTATAACATGGGACCTAAACATACCTGCGAACTGTGGGTGTACCTTAAGTACGCCTCTGCCTAACCCTTCGGGGAATACAGGCGTGATGGTATGTTATGTTATATTTTTTTAGATATTTGTCAGTTTCCAAAATTTCATAACTCGTAACATTAACCGTTAATCTATGAGCAAAAGGATACGTTCTTGCCATGTTCTTGCACCAAAGTGTACATACATCCACAGGATTTATTCGCTAATCAAATAATTTATACTTATATTATATTTCAATTACAATGTATGTAGTTATTATTTTAATTGTAAATTTAAATGCAATATTCAGGAGTTTAGATTGGAGTTATATATATACAGAATAGTTTAGGCCAAATTGTATTTGTACTAACATGAAAATTATAGTTATGATTTTAGAGTTAGACCTCAGATGTTATGATCGAACTTGTTTTGTAATTTGTTTTTTACTTTTGCTTGTTAAACAACAGCAAAATCTGAAACCTAACTTTTAATACCTTTGCATAAAAGTATAATAAATAATTATATAAATTTAAAATAATTAACGATATAAGTAATACTTATATGTATGAACATAACTGCAGAATACTTAAAATACTATATTTTCTATAAATATCATCGATAATAGCATCTTTTGAGAAATAATTATAGTTCTATGTCGTATATATAATAATATTGTGTAGTTACGTTAATATAATTTTCAGATCTAAATAAACACTACTACCAATATTACTACATGAGTAACATCCATAAAAATAGTGTGCTTCGTATTTCTAATGAAATCAAATATTTTTTGTCTTTATTTGGTGACCAAATAATCCATTACCTCGGTTAAATTAGCTGCCTTGTAAAAAGTTCGCCTACACTACTCAAATCGAGGCACACTATTTTATCATACCTAAACGGGTTTTTCCTCAGAGGCATTCTATTTTAATATCGATAAGGCAGAAGTGCTTTTAAAATTATAATTAGGAAAGCAATACAAAAGATAATGACTAAAAGCATAATGCTAATAATACGAGGAAGAGATTTATCTGTGTATATTTTTTTTATATTTATAAAACGTATATACAGATACATTTAATGCAAAAGCAATGTGTCTCCTTTAATTTCAAATTTAATTATTTTAGTATCATCTTTACCAATAGTTATTTTTTTTTCCATTTCAAAGCGCCCAAAATGTAAATTAAATTAAAAGTGTAAATTAAATTTATCAACTGTTATGTTTTTGTGAATTTAATTACTTTATTTAATCGGTTTACTATCCCTCTTAATATTAATAATGACAAGAGATGTTTTATTAATTTGTTATTGTCATACGTTTATCAATTCCATGTATATGGAAATCGTCTTGGCAGGATTCCATTAAAATATAAAGGCTCATCATCGCACGGACCCATGTTGGCATACATCAGAGTATTCTTAGTGTTACATAACAATTTCTAAAGTTACCGGTAACGGTTTATTATCGTTTTGGGACTTCAGTCGCTAAGTCTCATATTTCCTCTAATTTGTCTGGATTGCACTTCATACCGGAAATGTTGCAATATTGTATTTCCTAGCAACAAAATGAGTGAGTAGACTGTTCAAAATAACGAAGTTGCATAATGAACGCTCAATAAACTAATGTAATGTAATTGCATAAAATATTACAGACTGGGACGTGTTAAAAGACCGAGCACGAGTGATATAAATGACCACCCTAGGCAGCTAACTGTCGCCAAGGTGCGTAGATAAGTCAGAGAGCAGTTTGCTTAGAGACGCTGACATCTCAGTCACCTTAATAATGCACAAAAGAAGTCGTTGTTTCAAATGCGTTGATCTAAGTAACTTTCAAAGTTAGCCTACTGGTCCCTTTCTCTATACACGATGGGTGTCCTCTGGCCAACATAGGGAACACAATGAGAGCCACAACGTGAAACGAGACGTGCGTATAACAATATGACGAGTTATGACTAGGAGTTGATCCACGCGTTTGTAAATAACAATATTAATGGCATTTCGATCCCTACATTAAATGTTACGTAATTAAAAATGACTTCTCATTCCCTGAAATAACGTTACTATTTCGATGATGCCAACATTGTTTTAACAAATTTATATTACAAATTTCTTACACTTTGCCTTGTGGCTTATAATAACACTGTCATAAGGCTCAAATTGAGACAGTTGACGCGTCATAGTCAAATGCTATCTACCTATATTTCTAGAAACTTGCTCGAATTATTGCATCGTCGTAATATAAATTTAGTTAAGCACTTGCAGACTAAAAGTAATTGTTATTTAACTTGAAAGATAAGAAAATGGCTCTTTTTCTAATTCTTCATGATAAATAATACAAAAAAAAAAACATTTTTTGTTATACTTGCTCACATTATCAAATTCAAATAAGATTGAATTAAATTATTCAAATAATTAAATACTTCGAATACAAAAAGTGTGCCTATACATAGGCTTATAAAAAACAATTAAAGTAATAGCCTCAACAAGTGACTTGTATCTAATAAAACAGTCCTACACCGTTATTTATTTACACTTGAATCACACGGTATAAAGGTGCTTAAACTCATTCTAAGCGTATTTGACGTCTTTGCGATTTACTCTTACGGTAAATTAAAATAATACTTGAACAAATTCAACTAGTCCTAAAATTTTCAAATTTTCAATTCAAAAGTACCTAGGTACCTATTTTAAGCCCTTTAAATATCAAATTACAGACACAATGCAAAATTGTTCTTGGGGCCCGGGGGCTCTAACGCAATTTAATAAATCAATGGTCTAATTGCATTTTTTTACTAATTCTGACTTGTTTGTTATTATAATACCCATTTATCACATCGTATAAAATGAATGTCAAATTTTTATCTGCGACAGATAATTCATAAATTTAAACAGGATTACATAGAACATTGGTTTGGTTTCAATGAGATCAATACTATACTATATAAGGTAAATTTAGGCACCCGGGTAAATCCCAAAAACTTGACCTTACCTTTGAAGTTCTTCATTCTTGAAGTACAACCAACCATACTGGTTCTGAAGGTGTTGAATGGTAAGTATGTTGACTATATCATGCCGAACCCCTCGCCGCCCTCGTTGATGGCCCACAGCAGCGCGTGCACGAGTTGCTCGTAGCTGTCGTAGTCGGGCAGGCACAGCTGGTTGAAGCACGTGTGCGCTGTCGGCAGCGCGCCGAAGTTAGGCGCTGCCGTTATTTGGAAACGGGGGTTCAGCTCCTGGAAGTGCAGAAAGGGAAAATAAGATTATCCTGCCACATTATTGTTTTTTCTCAATGTATATCAGTCAGTTGGGCAAAATGTATTCGAATAACGAAGGAATTATTTGTTTCTTTCGTTATTCACGAATAATAAATATTTTAATTTATTCAAAGAAAAAATATTCGGATGACGAATAAATTGCTTTATTCGTTATTAAAAACAAAGCAAAATAGGGAATAATTGTATTTAAAACAAATTAAATGACTGTAAAGGATAGATGCGAGCTGCCCAAAACGGGGATGGTTGGCAGTCGACGACAATAGGTTAATATGATGATGATGATGGGGATTTTGTGTTTTAGGGATGAAAACTAAATTCACAATACAAATAAAAAAACTGGTTTATCACATGAGTTCGGAAAGACCTAAGCTGTAGGTAAGTAGGACATACTTAAAGCGCACCGAAGACAGACCGACTTAATTTGTTTTATGTATGGCGTAAGCTGTTGGTTCAGGGAATCAACAGCGTAACCGGTTTTACTCGGGTGGCACCGAATGCCTCCAGCTAGAAGCAACTTATTAACTAAGCAACAGCAGCTACGGGTGTTCCCTAACGGAACTCGAACCTCGGCTTAGAGCGTTGCTGGGATAGGTAGGAAGGTCGGAGGGAACAAGGGTCGGGGGATTGTTGACTCATTAGTATCTGCAGGCTCTTTTATAGGCGGTCAAGGTCTCGGCGGGGGCACGTTCGCTATCACGGCTTGCGTGGATAAAATCTCAGTCAAATAAAATTAGGTCTTGTAACATGACCTAATTTTATCTGTCTGAGAATTTATATCAGAGTCCAAAGTAGTGTTTAACAAAAACGCTTACTGGGTGTGCAGGCGCCGTATTACGACGTGTTAACGCCATCATTTTTACGTTGTGAGAAAGAGATGCCGCTCTACATATTAAATAGCCTCATCTCTTTCTTGCACCTTAAAAATGATGGCGTTAACACGTAGTAATACGGCCCCAGAACTCGACACTCGTTATTATGTTATGGGCAAGTAATTTGAAAGTAGGTCTTTATTTATAACATACCATCACGCCTGTATTCCCCGAAGGGTTAGGCAGAGGCATACTTAATGTACACCCACAGTTCACCGGTATGTTTAGGTCCCATTTAATAGGGGGCGAGCCTATAGCCATTAACGGGGCACAAATCCAGACTCCGAGCTGCTACAGAGAATTTCATAGAAACACCCAATAACACTTTGCTCGACCTGGGGATGGAACCCAGGACCTCTAGTGTAGCAGTCGTGGTTGGGACCACTAGACTTATGAGGCAGTCTTTATTTATCTATTTAATTATAATAATTTTATTTTAATAATTAATTATTTTTTTAATTGATATGGGTGTTAATTATATTTACGTGGGAGAGCCATGCTTCGGCACGAATGGGCCGGCTCCACCGGAGTGATACCACGGCCTCACCGGCGAAACCCGGCGTTAAACAACGGTTACGTTGTGTTTTGCCGAGTGAGTGAGGTTACCGGAGGCCAAATCCCCTTTTAAAAGGTCTGCAACGCACTTGTGAATCCTCTGGTGTTGCGGATGTCTATGGGCGGCGGTAATCGCTTACCATCAGGCGATCCGTCTGCTTGTTTGCCCTCCTATCCCATAAAAAAAATTATATGGGTGTCAATTTCAAGGTTTCTCGGGCTGCTGATTACGAAAATATAATAAATTTTGAAATCAAAGGTGGCGGATATTATTTTTCTAAATAAATTGATATGGGTGTAAATTCAAAGGTTTTGTGAGATGTTGATTTCATAAATGGCATAAATTTTCACACCAAAATCCTAAAAATAGACACACATCAATTTATTTAGAAAAATAATGTCCGCCATCTTGGATTTCAAAATTAATTACATTTCGTAATCAGCACCCCGAGAAATCTTGAAATTGACAGCTTTATAATTTTTTTCCACATTTGTGTCCGCCATCATGGATTTCAAAATTAATCAGCACCCCGAGAAACCTTGAAATTAACACCCATATTAATTTTGTTACAAAAATATTTTCCGCCATCTTCGATTACTAAATTAATGTCATTTTCGTAATCAACACCCCAAGAAACCTTGAAATTAACACACATAACAATTTATTTAGAAAAATTGTGTCTGCCATCTTGGATTTCAAAATTAATGAAATTTTCGTAATCAGCATCCCGAGAAACCTTGAAATTAACACCCATATAATTATTTTTACAAAAAAAAAATTCCGCCATCTTGGATTTATAAATTAATATCATTTTTGTAATCAGCACCCCGAGAAACCTTGAAATTAACACCCATATCAATTTATTTAGAAAAATTATGTCTGCTATCTTGGATTTAATAATTAATGTAATTTTCGTAATCAACACCCCGAGAAACCTTGAAATTGAGACCTATATCATTTTTTTTTCAAAAATAGTGTCCGCCATCATGGATTTCAAAATTAATGTCATTTTCGTAATCAGCACCCCGAGAAACCTTGAAATTGACACCTATATCATTTTTTTCCAAAAATAGTGTCCGCCATCATGGATTTCAAAATTAATGTCATTTTCGTAATCAGCACACCGAGAAACCTTGAAATTAACACCCATATCAATTTATTTATAAAAATAATGTCCGCCATCTTGGATTTCAAAATTAATGTCATTTTTGTAATCAGCACCCCAAGAAATCTCGATTTCTTAACTGAATAGTGATATAAATGAGTTTTAAAAAAATATTTAAAATCACGAATAATTTATTGGTAGCCAAGCCAATTTATCTGCGAATAATTTATTCGTGAATGTATTATTCGCGAGTAATTATTCTATATTATTATATAATCGAATAATTATCTAGTTAACAATTTATTGGAATAGTATCCAAGTCTTACGGTGACATCACCGAGATGGATGAAGATTGGAGGTATAATATAATTATTTGTAGTAAGGAACATACCGCGAAGCCGCCGGGCGGCAGCTGCGAGCAGCCCGTGGTGAACTGCAGCAGGCGCGCGCGCTCCTCGGTGCTGAAGTTGGCGAGCGCCGCCCACAGCCACGCCAGCACGCGCTCCCAGTCCCGCCCCGCGCCGCCCAGCAGCGAGTGCGCGCGCCAGTCCGCCACCGACACCTCGCCCGTCCCGCACACCAGCAGCTGTGCAAGCGCAACACCACCCGTCACATCTCACATCACCTACAGCCACGCCAGCACGCGTTCCACTAGTCAGCATCACGTCACCACGCCACCCCACAGCACAGCGGCACGTACCTCGAGCTCGTTCTCGTCGAAGATGGCGAGCAGGTTGTCGGGCACGAGCAGCGTGAGGCCGCGCAGGAAGGCCTCGGTCTCGGCCCGCACGCGCGCCGCCAGCCGCCACTGTGCCAGCGCGTCCAGGTACGCTATCTTACTGCTGTTGCGCACCTGGCAATAATATCATACACTCATCATTTTAAACACATATTATTAAGCAACATAAATAAATAAAATCGATATAGGTATCGATTGTAATTAACATTAATCAATCATCAATAAAGATACTAATCATTTGGTGTGTGTACGCGTGTAACAGAGAAGGAAACAGAGAGAACGAGAGGGAGACAAAGAGAGAAAGAACGAGGAAAAGAGAGAACGAGATAGAGAAAGAGAAAGAAAGACAAGTAGAGAGCTTGGTGTCAGTAAATTTTCGCTATTCTATGTATGAACGTACCCGTATAGTGGAGCCGTTGGGCATCAGGTCGTGTGTCTCCAGCAGTCGGCCATTGGAGTCGTACACGTCGTCCGCGAAGTACAGCTCCGGTACGGACTCGCTGCTGTCTAGGTCAGTCTCCAGCACGTACTTGATCTTCGACAGATACAGCTCCGGGTCATCCTGCTCGAAATACTGGAATAAAACATTATTTTGAGTTATTCTTGAATAAATTTTACCGTGTAATTCTCTAAAAAATATCATAATCTCGTTTGAATAACGCAAATGTCGTGTTCATGACTAAAACTGTTTAAGCCAATAGCAGATTGGTTTTTTTATTTTGTAGCAATGGTTTGGTGAACGGTAACTTCTGTTGCTTCATTTAATTACAGGCACAATAGATAATCCATCCAAAATAAGGGAAGGTAACAAGACTATAAAATCAACTGTCAGCTAGGTGTTCGTAATTTAGTTTTTGGAGCTTTTGTTCTCAATGCAGTGATATTTATTTATTTATTTAGTATTGTGTGCAGTGAGTCGGCCAACTTGCACTAGGCCAACGTAAACGTAACCACTCTCATCCTGACAGGAGACTATTTTCAGTAGTGGGACAATAAATAGGTTGATGATGAATATGTACAGTAAATAAATGAAAGAGTAAGTGACCTTGTAGTGCACGCGCAGGCCGATGATCTGCGCGAGGAACGAGCGCGTGAGGCGCGCGCGCACGAGCTGGCGGTACGAGCCGCCCAGCGCGCTCTCGTACAGGCACTTGCCCACCAGCTTGCCCGCCAGCTCGAAGTGCTTCAGCTGCACACACACACCACACTACTTATACTACATCACTCGCACAACTCATGCAAAACACTTCTTACAATTTTACCATTTTAAACTAAAATTGTGACTTAAAACAGCGCGCACTGGCTAAACAACCTTGGAATACACCTCACGATTTACAACCATAAACAATTAGACTTCAGAGGCAATTACATAAGTCAAATTTCTGATTTTTTTAAATCTATATAACACAAAAATGTATTACTTTAATCTAAAATACACTACAATAAATATTCAAGTATCGAAATATTAAAGTAACAATTTAAGTGGAAATTACCTTGAGATGCGGCGGTCGGTCAGGGTTGGGATGAACCAGCCCTGTGGGTGAGTCGTGAAACGACACAAACAGACCAAACTTGGAGTCGAACAGCTGTCCGCACAGTAAAGAGAACCACTCGCGACGCACTCCGCCCCAATCTACGCCTACAATATACATGTACTTTAGTTAAAAACGCGAAAGTACGATAGCATAGATTATGCCTAGTCCCATCATCAGCTGGCTATAAATAATACTATTTTTTGGCGTTGAAATGAATGAAACTACTTCATACTGATTTCATCGCGTTGTTTAGATATTATTTAATTCCCGACATTTCGGATCCTTTACAGCCTCCATGGTCACCGGTGGACTGGATTTTTTGGTTTAACTGGGCTAAGAGCAGTAGATGACGTTAGCTTCAAGAATTGTGGTCTCTTTTAAAGTCGAGACATAATAATAGTAAATATGTGAGTTCCAATGTAAGGCAATCACAGAAATGGCCTTTTAGCGGCTTTGAGTAGACCAGTCCCAACTCACGGTACACAAGCATCAGTCATCGTATAGCTCAACCACAATTTAGGGAGCTCAAGGATCTGTCGTACAACGACAGCAACTCATAAATTGGCTAAACATCAATTCAAATTATGATTCATCAAAAGTAGATATTTTAGCCCCCAGATCAGCAGAACATTTGTGTAAGTCAAATGAGGCAAAAAGAAACTAGACCCAAAGAGGTGGGAATAGAATAATAAGTGAGTGTCATACCCTGTTCACCCTGGAAGGTGATGTCAAAGTTCTTGCACCAGTCCTGCACGGTGAAATGCTTGGTGGCCTTGAGGCTGGTGCGCACCAGCTCGGAGCGCAGCACGCGGATGGCGAGCTTCTCGTGCGGGTGCCGCGCGTGCGCTTTGCGGATTTCGCTGTAGAAGAAGTCTTGCTTGTTCTGCAAGGGAGTTTTACATTTTGATCTTGTTTTAGCGCTGTTACGGTCGCTTAATCCGCGAAATTTATTTTAAGTACATCGCAAATTGTAAATCTTTAACACATTGAGAATATATGAAAATAGAAAGACTGTTATTTTAAAATCATCATTTCATGTGTTTTTTTTTTTTGCATTTTCCATGCGAAGATTATAAAGTTATTTTAGTGAAGGAAAAATTCAATCGTGGGCAGGATTTGAACTTATGTCTTCTAGAGTCCCATCGAATCGCCAGATCGAAATTTGCCTTTACATTCTGAATTTAAGTTTACGTCATAAGGTGACGTTGGCGTAGATGTCACGTCTGGTGTATCTAACCAAAAGACGCAGGTTCGAATCCTGCCCACGATCGAATTTTTCTTTCACTAAACCTAAAATAACATCATAGCTAATGTTGAGACACATTCGGCACACAAGTATGATAATATTCCGGTTTCGGTTTATGTACAAAAGCACAAGGGACTTAATTAAAACAATCTCTGTCAATCAATTAATATTTCTAGGCCTACAGCATCTCTTAGCAACCCTGCAGTCCCAGTACAAATTATACAATATAAATGATATTATCTTATTTGCTCTTCATTTTTTGATTATAAAGTTTATCATTTGAAAAACTAGTAAAAAGCCAACGCACCACATTAAATTATGCTGACCAGCTAGAATACCATCCTCCAACCTCAGGTTCACCCCTAAGTCCAACTAATTTCGTACCTTAAAGGTGTCCTCTCCGCCGCAATTGGCGATGAGTAGCTGGGTGAAGGTGGCTGCGATCAAATCTCTCTCTGCCGACACCAGCTCCAACTGCGGCTGCACCCCATCTTCTAACGTGAACTCGCCACCCGGACCCGAGCCTGGCGGCGTTGGCTTAAGAATCATCTGGAGAACCAAATAAATGGTTTGGGACTTGAATAGCCCAGCCAGAACCAGCACACATTATTCACTAGTGGCAAGAATCGCCTAGCCAGTGTGATAAGGCAACGTTGCGGTGCTGAGATGGTTTGGACATGTTGAGAGAATGAGTGAAAGACGATAAACGAAAGGAATGAGGATATGCCGATCTTATTGGTGAGGTCCTTCAAAAAGGTCAGATGAGTAGTACTTGTAATCGGCGCGTGTGTATGAGAAGTTGTATGAATGTGGAAGTAGCAAAAGAGATCTGCTGGAATCGTGAAAAGTGGCGGTCTGTAGTTTATGCCTACCCCTGTGGTAGCAAGGCGTGTGAATGTATGCAAGAATCGCCACACTATACATAAGCTTCACCCTCCTAACCTTGTCCCAACTACCTATGTTGAGGTCAGCTTTCAGTTGCGGCTGAATATCAATATATTATACGAAGCGACTGCCATCTGACCTCCGCAACCCTATTCTCGGCAATAACGATATCCTGAGGATAGACTCAGTGTCAAGCTCTTTTGGAGCTTTTGACTATCACTAATATTATCATGGGTGTTCGTATGACAACCGGGACACACACCGGTTAAAACAATCCCTTCAGTCAGTGATTTAGTCGCCCGGAAGCTACAGGTTGATGCGCACGTGTTACGCTCCCGTTCAGTTACATAACGCGTGATAAGTGTGATGTGATATGCGGCGGCGGCAGTTTGAAGAGCAATTCGGCATCAGAGTACCTATCGTGGAACAGAATACTTGCCACCACACAAAGATCTAGGGACTACGGTGCCTTAAGTCAAATAGTGTAAAGAGTGATGAACGACGATTAACATTTTTAAACACGTCAAGATGGTTCCTTGTAGAAAGTTATTATTTGTACCTATAGCGTGCTGTGGTTATATAATGCCATGTTTAACACTTTTCATCCACTTTAAGTGGTTGGTATAAGGTGAAACAAATCGCATTGACTACATTTTATCACTTACGGCTGCATATACAAGTAGGAATGTACTTCAGTAAATAATAATATCTACATACACTACTTGACCATTACTACAGTCCAAAGCCTGCAAGTGTGATGGAAAATGTTATCACCAGTTAATTACATACAATACAATCGCCGTATGGTTAGGTACCTCCTGCCAAATTATTATCAATGAGCGCCCCGTGGTGCGTATGTTTTTGTACGGATAACCAGGTAACGTAACAAACCTGTAACTTTGTGATTTTTCAAGATACCGTTTTGAAATTGTGTACACAGATTCTTTACATAAAAATACTAGACACGTGTTTCGGCTTTCGCGTATACTAAAACTAGGGTTCTATATGTGATAGGCTTACGTTTGACCGCCAGTTCGTCTGATGTTAAGCGATACTGCGATCAACGATGGAGCGCGCTTGCCTAGATGAAACGTTTCGGAAAACATTTCGGAATGTCCACCATGAATCGATGTCGCTTTTTCGTGCTTCTGGTCGCTAGGGGCTAGGGGGAATAAGATTGTGGAGTTCTAATGCACACTCTCCGAAATGTATCCGATAAACAACCAAAAAGCTGTTCTCATGTGTTTAAAATCAGAAACCGCCCCGAACAGAAATGTGCAATTATTTACGCGTACGCGCGTGATACGCGTCGGCTCACTCTCCTTGAAACCAGTGATCCTCTTCGGGATCAAATTGAGTATACAGTTTCTGAGCTGCCTGGCGCTTGGTCTACTCAAAGCCGCTATGCTTCTTTATTCAAAAGGCCGTTTCGGTGTTTCTTCTCAGACATCGTCGGTGCAATATAATAAAAATATAAAACATTGACATGCAAAAGTATCCCTAAAAGATCTATTTACAGAAATAAATATGTTTTATCACAGCAACCGGCCAGTCTGTCCACTCACCTTTGTAGAAGGGCACAGACGGAAGCTAGTTATTCTTTTGGGAATGAACTTGAGGATGTAATCCTTGAGCGTGAGCTGCTTGGGGCTGATACAGCACAGCACACGGCGCGGCTTGCCCGACAGCAATCGCGCCTCGTAGCAGATGTTGTGCCGCTTTGACGATATGTTGCGCTGCACTGTCGCCGTATCGCTCGCTACAACGACAACATACTGAAGTCTTCTACAATAAGATAACAATATTCTATCTCCCTATCCCTGTTATATTAAATTCTGATTTAAATCATGTCATCCTTAACTTAAATCAAATAATTAGGTATCTGTTAATATTGCTTTTTCGATTTTTTGTTTTGCTTTTCAGGACTCTGAGTGCATCGATAGCGAAAATACTGGTTCACGTCATCATTCATACAGAACTGGCACATTACCAATAAGCACGATGCAGTCGAACTCCCCGTTGTGCAGCAGCACGTGTCGTACATTACCAGTGAGCACGATGCAGTCGAACTCCCCGTTGTGCAGCAGCACGTGTCGTACATTACCAGTGAGCACGATGCAGTCGAACTCCCCGTTGTGCAGCAGCACGTGTCGTACATTACCAGTGAGCACGATGCAGTCGAACTCCCCGTTGTGCAGCAGCACGTGTCGTACATTACCAGTGAGCACGATGCAGTCGAACTCCCCGTTGTGCAGCAGCACGTGTCGTACATTACCAGTGAGCACGATGCAGTCGAACTCCCCGTTGTGCAGCAGCACGTGTCGTACATTACCAGTGAGCACGATGCAGTCGAACTCCCCGTTGTGCAGCAGCACGTGTCGTACATTACCAGTGAGCACGATGCAGTCGAACTCCCCGTTGTGCAGCAGCACGTTGTCGTAGAGCACGTGCGCGCGGTACACGCCGGCGCGCTCGAAGCACAGCGACAGCGTCACGCGCTGGTTCACGTTGTCGTACGTGAACGACGCTGAAGACGACAGCGCCTCGTCTACCTCGCCGCCCAGAGGGTTGATTTTTATCGTGAAGCCCTGGACAAAAACACTGATTTTATTTTATTTATCAAATATCAATATAATTTACAACTATTTCCCTTTCTTCGTATATTGTCAATCGCACGGTGACGTCACCGGCTGTGACACACACTACACACTCACAGCGGGCGGCTCGTGGTCGCCGAGGGGCGCGGGGTTGTCGTACTGGTCGCGCGGGTGCACGTGCAGCAGGCGCGCGTGCCCGGTGACGTCACCGGCTGTGACACACACTACACACTCACAGCGGGCGGCTCGTGGTCGCCGAGGGGCGCGGGGTTGTCGTACTGGTCGCGCGGGTGCACGTGCAGCAGGCGCGCGTGCCCGGTGACGTCACCGGCTGTGACACACACTACACACTCACAGCGGGCGGCTCGTGGTCGCCGAGGGGCGCGGGGTTGTCGTACTGGTCGCGCGGGTGCACGTGCAGCAGGCGCGCGTGCCCGGTGACGTCACCGGCTGTGACACACACTACACACTCACAGCGGGCGGCTCGTGGTCGCCGAGGGGCGCGGGGTTGTCGTACTGGTCGCGCGGGTGCACGTGCAGCAGGCGCGCGTGCCCGGTGACGTCACCGGCTGTGACACACACTACACACTCACAGCGGGCGGCTCGTGGTCGCCGAGGGGCGCGGGGTTGTCGTACTGGTCGCGCGGGTGCACGTGCAGCAGGCGCGCGTGCCCGGTGACGTCACCGGCTGTGACACACACTACACACTCACAGCGGGCGGCTCGTGGTCGCCGAGGGGCGCGGGGTTGTCGTACTGGTCGCGCGGGTGCACGTGCAGCAGGCGCGCGTGCCCGGTGACGTCACCGGCTGTGACACACACTACACACTCACAGCGGGCGGCTCGTGGTCGCCGAGGGGCGCGGGGTTGTCGTACTGGTCGCGCGGGTGCACGTGCAGCAGGCGCGCGTGCCCGGTGACGTCACCGGCTGTGACACACACTACACACTCACAGCGGGCGGCTCGTGGTCGCCGAGGGGCGCGGGGTTGTCGTACTGGTCGCGCGGGTGCACGTGCAGCAGGCGCGCGTGCCCGGTGACGTCACCGGCTGTGACACACACTACACACTCACAGCGGGCGGCTCGTGGTCGCCGAGGGGCGCGGGGTTGTCGTACTGGTCGCGCGGGTGCACGTGCAGCAGGCGCGCGTGCCCGGTGACGTCACCGGCTGTGACACACACTACACACTCACAGCGGGCGGCTCGTGGTCGCCGAGGGGCGCGGGGTTGTCGTACTGGTCGCGCGGGTGCACGTGCAGCAGGCGCGCGTGCCCGGTGACGTCACCGGCTGTGACACACACTACACACTCACAGCGGGCGGCTCGTGGTCGCCGAGGGGCGCGGGGTTGTCGTACTGGTCGCGCGGGTGCACGTGCAGCAGGCGCGCGTGCCCGGTGACGTCACCGGCTGTGACACACACTACACACTCACAGCGGGCGGCTCGTGGTCGCCGAGGGGCGCGGGGTTGTCGTACTGGTCGCGCGGGTGCACGTGCAGCAGGCGCGCGTGCCCGGTGACGTCACCGGCTGTGACACACACTACACACTCACAGCGGGCGGCTCGTGGTCGCCGAGGGGCGCGGGGTTGTCGTACTGGTCGCGCGGGTGCACGTGCAGCAGGCGCGCGTGCCCGGTGACGTCACCGGCTGTGACACACACTACACACTCACAGCGGGCGGCTCGTGGTCGCCGAGGGGCGCGGGGTTGTCGTACTGGTCGCGCGGGTGCACGTGCAGCAGGCGCGCGTGCCCGGTGACGTCACCGGCTGTGACACACACTACACACTCACAGCGGGCGGCTCGTGGTCGCCGAGGGGCGCGGGGTTGTCGTACTGGTCGCGCGGGTGCACGTGCAGCAGGCGCGCGTGCCCGGTGACGTCACCGGCTGTGACACACACTACACACTCACAGCGGGCGGCTCGTGGTCGCCGAGGGGCGCGGGGTTGTCGTACTGGTCGCGCGGGTGCACGTGCAGCAGGCGCGCGTGCCCGGTGACGTCACCGGCTGTGACACACACTACACACTCACAGCGGGCGGCTCGTGGTCGCCGAGGGGCGCGGGGTTGTCGTACTGGTCGCGCGGGTGCACGTGCAGCAGGCGCGCGTGCCCGGTGACGTCACCGGCTGTGACACACACTACACACTCACAGCGGGCGGCTCGTGGTCGCCGAGGGGCGCGGGGTTGTCGTACTGGTCGCGCGGGTGCACGTGCAGCAGGCGCGCGTGCCCGGTGACGTCACCGGCTGTGACACACACTACACACTCACAGCGGGCGGCTCGTGGTCGCCGAGGGGCGCGGGGTTGTCGTACTGGTCGCGCGGGTGCACGTGCAGCAGGCGCGCGTGCCCGGTGACGTCACCGGCTGTGACACACACTACACACTCACAGCGGGCGGCTCGTGGTCGCCGAGGGGCGCGGGGTTGTCGTACTGGTCGCGCGGGTGCACGTGCAGCAGGCGCGCGTGCCCGGTGACGTCACCGGCTGTGACACACACTACACACTCACAGCGGGCGGCTCGTGGTCGCCGAGGGGCGCGGGGTTGTCGTACTGGTCGCGCGGGTGCACGTGCAGCAGGCGCGCGTGCCCGGCCGCCCACACGAGCGCGTGGTGTGCTCGCCCAACGCGTGAGCGCCGTGCCTCCACCCGCCCTGCCGTGAACCACTTGCGGTACGGACTGCCGCTTATTGACATCGTACCTGAGGAAGAACGACGCTCCACTCAAAACTCACTACAGAGAAAGAAGAGAAACCTTTGACAAAAAATCTGATAAACACCCACTCAGAATGTATCACAATCGCGTCCATAATAATTCACTAAATAAGCATCAATAACTTTTAACAAAAAGTAAAACCGCCTTCAAAAACGCCTTCAGTTTCGGTGCCTTCGATTTGGTGTGAACTTTTGTTTTCGCCACCGATTTCCGAAACTGATGTGCACCTAACATTATTTTTATGTTTTTGAAGGCGATTTTACTTTTTGTTAAAAGTTATTTTATTTCAACATTTTTAGTAGTGGGTAAAATTTTACGCATAGCTAGACGACGTTATTATTATCATTTTATCATTTACGTGTTTTTGTCATTTTGTTCTAAATTTTGTGATCAGATCTTGACCAAATTTTTATGGGATCACCTCTGAAGTATGAGCTATCGATAAAAAAGTATAATGAAAATCGGTTGCCGTGATATTGAGTTATTCGTCCATTTGTCGCGCATATACTTAATGCATGGATTTCTCATGGATGCCATTGTCAGAACTGGACCAAATTTAAATCTGACCACACGGGAAGCACCAGTTTTCAAAAAAGAATTACTAAAATCGGTTCACCCAGTAAAAGAAAAGTTCTGAGGTAACAAACATTAAAAAAATACAGCCGAATTGAGAACCTCCTCCTTTTTGAAGTTGGTTTGAAAATGTACAGCAATTGGAAGCGTGACGCGTCTGTTCATATATTTAAACGCGCCGATATTCATGGAATTAATGAAATAGGTAATCCAGATGTCGATATTTATAATCACCAGTATTTAAAATCCATGTTTATAGAATCGCCATAAAAGGCTGACGTATTAAGCGTCGTCATTCTGTGGCGTCGACTCGATATTATTGTCGTCGTAAGTAACGTATTGTCGTCGTTGTATTATTGTTTTTTAAAGTGTCGGTATTTAAGAAATCGTCATTTGTGGCGTCTGTATTGATCCTTGGTTTTAAAGGAACCGTCATTAAATCGTCGGCAAATATTTGTATGATCTGCAGGTAGTTGTTCCGGGTCTGGGTGTTTGTGTTTCTGAGAATTTGTGTTTGTAAACACACCCAAGATACAGGAGAAAATGTGGAGTGTGGGGCAACGTTTTTTTTAAATAAAAAAAATAGTCAAATAGCACCAATAACAATTCTGTTCAGTAAAAAAACATACAAAATTATTTGTAATCTTACCAATCATAATAGATATGATGTAGGCGCCAGCAGTTCTGACGGTGAATTTGACGCGCGCAGTGTTGGCCTGCGCCGGGTCCCCAGACCCTAGCTCTATCACAGCTGTGACCTACAACAAGCTTACAGATAATACTGACTCTGCCTCCAATACCTATAAAATCAGAAACATAAAAAAGCAATGAGTGAGAGACAGAGAGAGAGAATGAAAACAGCAAGAATATGATGATGTTAAATATAAAACTCCCAGCATCACAGGATTTAATTGACCCGGGTAAGACTATATCTAACTACATACAACAACATCTATAAAGTAAAGTTGGAAAAACTTACACTTACCTTCCTGGTGCCGTGACATATGGACACCGTGAGCTCGTCGGTATCACAGATGGGGTAGGGATGTCCATTGCGTTGGAAGCAGTGCACCGTGAAGCACATCGTTTCGCCCACAGCCTGGGGTTCTGTCCAGCCCCATTCCACCTTAACATGTGTTTATTCAAGAATATCTTGTCTCCAGATATACATATCCCAATAAATAAACTAAATGTTGAAAACTACTAGTCAGCATTACCTTACAACTAGGTGGATGTAAATATTTTCCTGTGACATATTGCAGAAGTGAGTGCTTCGCTTCCGGAGCGAGTGAAGGCTGCGTCATGGCGGCCAACGTCACCAGGCCGCACACTGATACTGACACTACCAGCATACCACCTGTAGAACATCCTTGAGAAGTAGAACTAGCTACTCGTTTCTGAGGCTTCGTCAAACTACCAGGAATGTACACATTTAATCAATAATTTTAACAGACATACCCCAAGTCCACGCGTCTTGGTGCTTGCTGTTCTTTACGACAGCACTCCAGAGGTCTGTCTTCAGGGTCTGCAGCGCCTCCTTGCCAGTGGGTAGACTCTGGCGAGCCGCGGACCACGCGCCGAAGTCCTTAGGGTCAAGAACGTGGCGCGCTGTGCTGTCCTCCAACCAGTACACGTCCTCCAGTGACGAGACATCGAGACTGAGGAGTCTGAGCACAATGAAAAGTAGCTTTACGATATTTTCCTTTACAGTAATTATCGTTTGCGTTAAAAATCTGACGTTGAAAATAGAAAAGCCTCGAGCCATCAAGCCTCAAGCCATCGAGGTCCATTACACATTGTCGAAGGCCCACGGGGCAAGCCAGGGTGCGTTTCATCGAGTCGGACATCGGGGTCAGAGACCTGATGTGATAAACGACCCACAAAGACTCCGATAAAGGGTTAGTGACGCAATTATGTTGATTATAGAGTTGTTTATTTTACGATAGTATTGCTTTTGTTGAATTCTTTTACAAGATATTTTTGTTGGCCAATTTGGTTGAAAATAAATACTATATATGGCTAATGCTATAATTTTCAACCAAAAGGCAAGTTTGTTTTTCTGCAATTGTAATTTATAAATTTATTTTTTTGCCTACAAGACACAAATCTTACATGTTTCTGCATGTAATATGATGCCAAAATTAAGACCCAGAACATTTTACTGTAGGCTACATCACAAAACATTTTGTGACACTAAAATTATTTATATTTTTGCTATAGGCTGCCGGATGTATGAACCCTAATCAGTGAGTCACAATCTAATCAGGTAATAATCTTAGCAGTAATACCCTAGAGTGGTACCTAAATGTAGACTAACTAAAACAAATAAATCGTCAAATCTGTGTCTGGTAAGAAAGCTTATTATAAAATCAAGGACTACGTTGACGATAAAAATGTGTGGTGTTAAAATACGGAAACACTTGTGGCCTCCCTGGCAACCTGAAGCTATTTATTGATTATTAGGGACTATCATATCTACTGTTTAAAATTTTTCATGATGGTCCAATTTAGTATTTATAGAGGATATATGGATATAGTTTTGACAGAATCTGTAGTACATTTCGAGATGTCTTCATAATGGTTAGTATTGTTTACCTCAACTGAACCTGTAAATGTGTGTACATTGTGGCATGTCTGAGTGGACACCTAATATGTATCCTGCTTTGATGATGTGTGTATTTTAAAACATATTTTCTTATAATCACATCGCGTTCTCAAATACTGAGAACCTCCTTGTAATAAGTCGACTTTGGTCCAACTTTGACATTCAATGTTCACACATCCTGATATCGCAATATTGTACCAGTGAAGATTGTAACGACATATATTTTAAAAGAGTGTCCATGGAGTTTCTTGCCGGCTTCTTCTCCATAGGATCAACCTTTTGGAACCGTGCAATTTGAATCATAACGTTTCATAAACGCTTATTTGAAACTAGCTTTTTGCCCGCGACTTCGTCCGCGTGGAATAGTTACTTTGTTCCATATGAACTTTCATCCCTTATTTTATCCCCTTGGGGGTAGAATTTATCAAAATCCTTTCTTAGCGGATGCCTACGTCATAACATATACCTGCATGCCAAATTTCAGTCAGACAGTCAGTCATCTTTGAGTTTTATATATATTTAGATAAAAACATTTGAACTTGAACTTGAAGTGCACATCCGCATCCGTCAGACGTCACAACATGAACGGGCACGGTCGGTGGACAGGTGATCACATTAGCGGATTATCGCATTGTGAGTACGGACTTTACCTCAATCACGTCCATCTTTGTTCAGACTAATCCGTACAGATGCCATGTTTTAATTACACACCCTACGTCCATATTTGTTTCCTCGCATCGTTGCTTGATTCAGATTTGATGAGGTTCGAGAATCGCCACTTTTTATGATTCATGGACACATCACTACACAACAGGCCATATATTACCAATAGTTCTTTTAACCACCCAGAGAATAAGCTCTAATAATGGTAAATACTGGTAATATATGCTATCTTCCATTAGGAAGATGTTAGGAAAGATATCCTCTACAAATCTTTTTCTAACTAATACCACAGAGTAGCTATGCTAATACCGGTTTACATCCTTTTTTTAGACTTAATGCAAGAAATATAGTCATCAACCAATTAAGATCTTAGGGTCTTGCGTACTTTATGAGTCAAATAAACTATTTATTGTTATTTACTTACTCAAAAAATGCATACTTCATAAAAAGAAAGCCTCCTCTGCCTAGCTAAGGCTTAGGCTTATTTTTTGTATGCATATCAATACCAGTATTATAATAAATAAATAAAATTTTAGATAGGTACATTATATAAGACCTTCATGAGTCACAATTACACACGGCAAGACTTTACCTGCAAGAAACATGGCAACACGGCATGCTATCGCTACATGTATTCCACGCCGCTGGCTAGATTAACAACCACAACATGAATAAAGAGCTCGTGCATATTATTCATGCTGGTTCCTGCCTGCCGGCTGAGCTCGCCCCGTAAAGCATAGTGCAAGTGGCTACTGCAATGGTTGGTAGGTATATAACAGATTACATTTCTCTATTATTCTACCAGTATTTAGTGCCTGATGTCTTCATTAGGTACCCTACAAACCGGGACACAATAATGTTAGCACATTATACTCGTATATTCTTAGGGCCGGAATATTTGCCAAACTAATAAACAAGATCCAATACAGAAACAAAAAATCACAATATAAATAACAAGAGCAAATAAAATGAATACCATTATTCTTCGTTACTCAATCAAACTGCAGTGAATTTACAATTTTCCGCGAGAGTAAAGACGTCATAAATCATTAGTCGCGTTTTCCTTCTTCGTTTCGCCCTCCTGACTAAAATTCGCTACAATGTCTACGAGAGAGGAAGCGAAAGAGGCTTTATGTGTTTCAATGTATAAGGGTTTCCCAAACGCAGTGTTACGTAAGATTTACGACACTCGACGACCTGCATGGTTTGGCACGTGAAAGTGTGGTCACTTGTCAGTTAGTTGTATTACCAAATTACAATAGATGCCGCCTACCACTGAAGAAGAGAACGCGAATTTATCGAAACAATATTTATCGACCTTCAAGTCTTTATTACATTAAGCTAATCTATCATATATAGTTTAGTACACAAAACAACAAAACGGACTTCGATTCGATCAAATAAGGTCCTTTCATTGTGGCATATAAAATCAGATTCCATGGGTCTTATTAGCAGCGTTGTATTTCATACTAGCTTTTGCCAGCGACTTCGTCCGCGTGGAATAGTTACTTTGTTCCATATGAACTTTCATCCTCTATTTCACCCCTACATTGTAGGTCGAAATTTATCAAAATCCTTTCTTAGGGGATGCCTACATCATAGTAGCTATATGCATGCCAAATTTCAGCCCGATCCCTCCAGTGGTTTGGGCTGTGCGTTGATAGATCACTATGTCAGTCAGTCAGTCACCTAACGTAAGAGTAGACAAATATAATCAGAAAGCTCCGAACTGCTAAGCTATCGGGAGTTACACGTGTTATTGTGATTCAACCATAAAAGATAGACATTTGCTGTCGCGGAATATTTTTTATATAATTTTAAGGAGAACATTTCCGTCATACATGATTTCTGTGTAGCTTTAACCATTAAGGCTGCACACGCGACGGAAGCTTAAAAAATGGAGTAAGTTCTCCTGTTTTCCCAACATTTCCCTTCACTGCTCTGCTCCTATTGATCGTAGCGTGATGAAAAGTATACTATAACCTGCCCAGGAGTATGAAGAACAATTGTACCAAGTTTCGTTGAAATCCGTCGAGTGGTTTTTGTTTCTATAACGAACATACAGACAGACAGACAGACAGACAGACAGACAGACAAAAATTTTACTGATTGCATTTTTGGCGTCAGTGTCGATCACTAATCACCCGCTGATAGTTATTTTGGAAATATATTTCATGTACAGAATTGACCTCTCTACAGATTTATTATAAGTATAGATAGATATGGTCTGTCCATGAAATGACGAGAAATCCGCGACATATACAAGTTTATAGCTAAAGGGAAATGTTCTCATTTTCCATGGTTTTGTATTTTGCGGTTGATGCTAGAAATCTGCTCTGTTTTGCTCTTAAGCATCCAACCTTATAGAAAAAAAAATCTCAATATTGTTACGTTGGAAAAGCGATTAAAAGTCCCTGGCACTACATACCTGTTGGGAGCCTGCGTCACACAACATAGGACCCGGATACATTCCTAAGTATCTAAACGTTTCAATTACAATAATTTCCAATGCAACGTATACTTAATTCGGAAACGAGTCTCCGAAATCCTAAGGATAGATAGACGGAGGAAAGCGAGTACAATCAATCAAGAGTCGTTAAACTTAAGCAAGTGGTCATATGATCATAAAAATGTCTGTCTTCGGTGAACTCCGTGATGGTAAACGTTTACGATGGAATCCAAAGAGTTGTTCCCATATCATCTGTAGAATTGCAGTGAGACCCTGACGTGTTCCGTGAGCATCCTTATTATACTTATTTTTTTTTTATGGTATAGGAGGGCAAACGAGCAGACGGATCGCCTGATGGTAAACGATTACCGCCGCCCATGGACACCCGCAACACCAGAGGAGTCACAAGTGCGTTGCCGACCTTTTAAAAGGGGATTGGGCCTCCGGTAACCTCACTCACTCGACGAAACACAACGTAAGCGTTGTTTAACGCCGGTTTCCTGTGATGCCGTAGTATCACTCCGGTCGAGCCGGCCCATTCGTGCCGAAGCATGGCTCTCCCACGTAAAAAATATATTATTATAAGGTGTGACCTTTTTACGTAAAACAAAAAAAATATCTTATTCCCTTTCGCATCGCAATTTTGGATTATTTTTATGTCAATTGCTAAATAACAATTTCAAACTTTTCATGATATTTTTATAACTAAATGCTTAAACTTCTCTTTCGATACAGTATACAAGATAAACATTTTACTCACGATCACAACAAAACAATGCCCTAGTTTACAGCAGGCAGTAGGGGCGTAGGATGTAAATATAGCTCGTCTGGCTGGCGCGGCAGACGGACACGCGAAATATTAATCAGATACCTGTCACACGGCCACACATTCACCTAACTTTGTGAAGCTCCGCTCGGTGCAATGTTGTGAATTATGTTATTGCTTTCGCAGCAATAAAGCTGAAATTATTTCAGTTACTTAGCAGTTGACAGATGATTTTAAAAATGTCACTGTTGTTTTCATTTCATTTTCATTGTTTCTAACACAAGCTATAGTATAATATAATATACCATAGTGATGAAATAACACACAACAAACTACACAAGAAAAAATCTGACAAAACGTTAAAAAATGTCAGTCGTTTGTAAAACTTTGAGAAGTGGAAAGTTTGAAACATCAGTGTTTAACAGATACAATAATTAATACAAAATAGAACACAGGAATAGTGGAGGAAGAGGGCTTGTGTTTTCAATGTTTCAGAACTGGTAAAGCTGCAGGTTCGACAAGTACATACATGGGGAAAATTCTTCAGCGATGCAAAAGGTATAAAACTATTTAGTCATCGACACATTTACCACTTCTTCTGCTTTTCTAAAATAATTATTCTTGTAGCCCAGATATACTAGTACATAACTGTCAGGTACCAAATGAAGTACCCAGACATTCATTTCAAGGACGTATGCCTATCTTACGGCATTATTGCCAGAAGTACTCATGCCATTATTGCCTATTACCACTTATTACTTAGAATTGCTAGTTTTTAATTACAGCAGGTAATAATTGTCTGCCAGAATCAAACAATGGGATTATATTATCTTCCTAACAGACTATCAATCCACTCATATTATGACGCATTGAAATTATCAGTTACTAGCGGCCCCTGTACGTGCTTCGCTACGTATAAAGTGAAATCATAAACAAAATTGGAACATTAAATTCATCATTTGTTACAAAAAATGTGATAAATAAAGAACCGCTCGATCGATTTTGTGCAAACTTCACATAAACCATCTACTAAATAGTCCAAACAAAGCCTAAACATTTGGTTTGGATAGGTGAGCCCGTTCTTGAGTTATAAAATTACAACGAAAAGTGGCATTAATTTTTATATATATTGATAACTGATGATTGAATCATCAGATATCATCAGATATAACTTATAATGATTACCACCACAAAATATCAGTAGCAGCTCGGAGTTTGAGAACGGCCCAAACAATCCCGTCAAAACACAATGGGAATAATATCCTAAATGCTTTGAAATAGAACCGACACAATCTGTTATAATCCCCAGGACACTCATAAATAAAGCTTCTAAAACAAACGGGACATCAAACTAACACACGACAGTAAGTTGGAACATTTGAAACTTGGCTTCCGAGAAACTTCTTGCTTTTTGTGAATAATCGTCATATCAAACGCTTAGGTAAGTTCATTGTTTAAAGCAATATCACTAACACAGACTACAAGATATCCTGTAGAAATAAAATCAATTCGGATATACATATAACATTTTTGTTTGGCACACCTTTGTTCCAATACTGCTAGGAATAGGAACTTAGTATCTATGGTATTGTTGTAACGCTTGGAATAAAACCAGTGATCTATCACAATTTCTGTGAGGTCATACTTGGACTCGGCTCACCAGTGATTGGTCTGGCATTAAGCTGAACTATACCTATTTGGCGCAATAATTAAGCACTATAGGTCCGTAACACAAATCCAACGCTTTCCCATGAAAGGATTAGTTTGCAAGTTCCACACAAATTTACGCCAAAAATGGTCACTAATACATTTTTGTCAGAGGGATTTATTTTCCAAGTGAATTAAAATGCTTAATATGTGAAAAACTTCTTTTGCAGTTGCCAAAAATTCAATGGAGTGTGAAAGATTGTCATACATCAAGCGTAGGGACGTGGAGCGGTCTGCGATAGGAGATGCGAGCCCCCAAGCGGCATCTAAGTGAAATGAGAATAAATCATGGCCCTTTTTATAACCCTTATGATATTGGGATGAGTTGAAGATTTATTTAGTCTGTAGTTTAAAGGTGATCCTTGAAATATTTGTATGCTTTTTAAACTGATGAAAGCATTTTTGAATAGACGAATCAGAGTAAATATTACGCAAAGCAATATTTAAGAGCACATCGCCCGTCGACTATTTTTTATTTAATACATTATAAAATAACTTTTTTCAGAACATTTCATGAAGAGAGTCAAGATTGACCCTGTGAGAAGTTGAAAACTGTTAAAAGGAAAATACATCTATAAGTCTCTAACGCAAACGAGTCGGATTCATAAGAGAGCATTTTAAAAGTCAAAAATATTACAAACACTCGTTACTGTATAACTCTGTATAAGTATAGAAAAGAATTCGTGGAATGCTGGGTCAGAGGCAGATGAGGATTTATAGGTTTTTATGGGATAGGGAGCAAACGAGCTGACGGATCGCCTTATGGTAAGCGATTAGCGCCGCCCATGGACACCCGCAACACCAGAGGAGTCACAAGGGCGTTGCCGGCCTTTTAAAAGGGGATTGGGCCTCCGCTCTCATTCGGCGAAACAGAACGTAAGCGTTGTTTAACGCCGGTTTTCTGTGAGGCCGTGGTATCACACCAGTCGAGCCGGCCCATTCGTGCCGAAGCATGGCTCTCCCACGGTAATTGCCATTAAGACTAATTTACGCCCGCATGCACATACTCACTAATATCGAATCCGACAAGTCCAGTTGCAAACAGTGCAGTGCAAAAAAGCGAACATCGCCACTAGGATGTTCCTTCAATATTAAGTATCAGAATCCCGAAGATAAAAATTTCAATACCTTTTGTAGTCGCAAATGGAACGGTGGAGCGGGCAATGAATATGAAAACGTGTTGGATCGTTAAAGAGCATCAGGCTCGGATTGTGTTTTTTCTGTAAATTTTTAATGTAAGTAATAATACGAAGCACCAATCAGGCGCTGGGTGACTGCTTTTTTTATATTTTCATATAAATGACCCCTTTTTTGCTTCTAGTGTTCTTTATTGGGTGAGATAATTCTGCTTTTAAATAAAGCAGTCATGATCCGCGGCTCAGTGACGTAGATTTCTGTGGAGTGAGGGGTCTCAAACTCAATTTCGCACAGGTCAAATCAAACACTACATAACACATACATACCATCACGCCTGTATTCCCCGAAAGGTGAGGCAGACACATACTAATGTAATGACTGCCTCATTAGTCTTAATGGTCCCAAGCAACTGCTACGCCTACGCGGTCCTGGGTTCGATCCTCAGGTCGAGTGTTATTGGTTTTTTCTATGAAATTCTCAATAGCAGCTCGGAGTCTGAATTTGGCGATACGTTCGCCCCCTATTACATGGAACCTAAACATACCGGCGGCGTTAGTAGTAATATTAGTAATCCTCTGCCTAACCCTTCGAGGAATACAGGCGTGATGGTATGCTATGTTATATCTACTAATGTACGTCTTTGTTTGATCTAAATTACAGTGGAACTGTTTAGTTAGCACATTGCCGCAATTCCCTTGAGGTTGGTCGTAGGAGAACAGATGCAGCAAACATGTCTTACACCGACCGGAGTTTCCACGAGCTAAGAACTGAATACGAAATGTATTCAAATTTTTGCAAATTTTCCTTAACTCTCTCAGTAAAATATAAATTTGGCTGCAAGCTGCGGTTAAGCTCGGATTTCGTGCAGAAGTGTACATATTTTTACTGGAGCTGCTCGGTATATTTGGGTCCAATTTTCTGTCGAGTCGTCCGATTTCTGAAATTGGGAGCAATCTAGTAAAACGTATTTTTATGGACACAAAGGCATTTGACGACTAGTGCCTGGCGTAGTGCCTGAGCGATTACTATATAACTTGTGCGCCACTTGTAGCGGGCTCGATCCTCGCACGGAGCAAATTGTATGACCTACAGGTGTTCCAGGTCTGGGTGTATGTTATGTATATGAAAAATTGCGTTTGTAAATTCACCCACTATGCAGGAAAAAATCCTAGTGTAGGGCAAGAAATTAAAAAAAAATTGTGATTCCATTACTGGAAGTAAAAACAAATATTTCCAGTCCCAGTTCCAATGAGGTTCCAAAGAGCTGTTGAAAAACGAAAACTGTTGATTAATGTTTCGCAAAGCTATTTTTATTATGGTGATAATAAAAATAGCTTTGCGAAACATTAATCAACAGTTTTCAAAGTGGTCTGACGCTTGCCTGAATGAGTCGACGAAGGTATTGTCACTCTCGCCAACAGCTCGTAACAAAGGGCGCTTGTATCGAAATTGACATACTTCCAACAAAAGGTGGGTTGTCGGATTGTCGTCGGCTCTGATATTCAGATACAAGGCTGTAGTTTGTATATTCGCTATGTACATAGAAGTTGTTTTAATTTGATGTTTTTTTTTAAATACTTCGCCCACCCTAGTGAACAAGCCCTTTGTAGCGGGTGACTTTACAATATACAAATAACGTAATGTACACAAAATACTCGTAAATCGTAATCTACACTCATTAACGTTTCATAAACGCTTGTAAAAGCTTATTTGAAACAAAAACATTTGAACCTTGAACCTGAACCTTATTCAACTTTTACGTTTTGTTCCTCAAAAGTCAAGCTGCTACCTACCCAATCCCATAAGCTTAAAACAATTTTTTTTTAATTATCTCAAAAAACTCAAAATTGTAACAAGAAAAGGAAGATCATTTTCACCGTTACGTGTAAACTGAACCCCTTTTTCCTCGTATGACGAGGAAATGTCAAGGTCATGGGTAATCTACTAGGTACCTACTTATTTTTTAAAGTTGGCACATGTCCGACACGTGCTATCTTTTATAGACTACATAGATTTATTGCTAAAAAGATTAGGTTTTGCGTCTACAAAAATATAGCTTTTTTAAATTAATTTATACGCTCCCATCTATTCTATATCCTATACATATCTATACCTGCGATAAAATTGTACCAGGACCATGTCTGTACATTATAGGTATTAAAGAAAAACTACTATAGGGGGTCTTTATTAGAGCAACAGAAGCCAAAAATCAATTTTTAGAATTTTTGTCTGTCTATGGGTCTGCCTGTCTGTCTGTGTGTATATTTGTATACGCATCACGCAAAAACGACTGCATGGAATTGAATGCAGTTTTCACCGATGTATTCCTAGAGGTCTAACTTAAAATCTGGTTTCACCTTGATACGCTTGATACAATCGGAATTATAGTAAGTTAAACTTTTTGGAACGTGAGAGAAACTGCGGGCAACAGCTAGTCGCTAAAAATAATCTAAAACGAAGGCTATCTAAGCCATTCGGTTACCACGGACTTATTCTGAGTACCACTCAACCTCGCTAAGTGTCTCGTTCAATTTCAAATCCACTTACCTACATTTCTTATGTTTGTACACGTCGTGTTGATGTCGAATTGCTGTGCAGTACAATATAAGATATAAAGTCTATAGACATTCTACCTTTCTGGTTACTGTAGCCAATGGACGCTTGTAACACCAGGGCTATCACTCGCACGTTACCGACCCTGTAAATTAAGGATTATATTAACGAAGACAACAATTCAAAAAAAATATTATGTACAAACCGCGGGGTCCGTTGGAGAGGGTAAATGATACAACTGGATCGAAATATAAACGACGTATATTTATACGAATCACAGTGTACATGTAATGCTCACCAAAAAAAAAAAAAAACAAAATCTGCCTAACCAAATCTTGGTAACGAAACCATAGCGCGATCTAACTCGATCCCAACGCCATCTAGGGAATTCAAAGTTAAACTTTCTAATTATTGAGTTATTTGAGTGATCGCGCTACGATTTCGCTTCCCCATTTAGACATACCGCCCACCAAGGACATACTTGCAAATGTCCTTCAGTACCGCCCACCATGCCAGAAAATAATGACTGCATGTAAGTATGTCGTTGATGGTAGGCATCCAAATACAAAATTACCAATGGATACAAACTTCTTTAAGAAAAACAAAATACTTAAACAACTATCATTAAACTACTTAATTGGTTACAGGCAATACGCATAATTTAGACGTAGGTCTTTTAAGAACTGAAATTTGCGTGCGTATTGTTACGACCCTTGTAATTCCGTCAGGTCCAGGGTGCTTCTGTTCAACCCTACCTAATAACCACCTACCGGGAGGCATGTTGTCCTCCTTTACCAGCACTACATCGCCCACTGATGGTTCCGGATTTTTATGGGCCCATTTGTAACGTTGCAGAAATTGGTGTAAATAATCGTGCGACCAACGTCGCCAAAAGTCCTGCATCATACGTTGATTGAGCTGCCACCGTTTTAAAGAATTAACGTTAGATTTTTCATAGTTTAAATCTGGAACCATAACCAGTGGCTCTCCTACTAAGAAATGACCAGGTGTCAATATTGTGAGCTTATCCTGGTCCTCAATGTAAGATAAGGGCCTCGAATTGAGGCAGGCCTCAATTTGAGCCAATATTGTACTAATTTCCTCAAAAGTCAGTGTTGATGTCCCTATCACCCTCTTCAAATGATACTTAGTGGACTTTATCCCCGCTTCCCAAAGTCCCCCAAAGTTTGGTGAATGTGGAGGGATAAAGTGCCACTCAGTGCCCATATTGGCGAGATCTTCTGCCAATTCCGGATTACATGCTGACTTTTCCTTGTCAAACAAATGCGACAACTCTCGCGCGGCACCCACAAAATTGGTCCCATTATCACTATGCAATTCCGCGCACCGACCTCGTCTTGCCACAAATCGCCTAAACGCAGTCAGAAAGCCTTGGGTACTCAAATCGCTAACTGCTTCTATATGCACTGCCCGCGTGGCCATACATATAAACAAGGCGATGTAGCCCTTGTAGGATTTATTGCCACGTCCTTTAGATACTCTTATGTCAATAGGGCCTGCGTAATCAACGCCGCTGCATAAAAATGGTTTATTCGGCGTCACACGAGATGCTGGTAGTTGTCCCATAAGCTGCGTCCTCACCTTGGCTGCGTATCTAATACATCGCACACAACCTCTTACATACTTTTTCGTTAACAGTTTTACTCCGATGATCCAATATTTAGTTCTTAAGTATGTATTCATTAATTGTGGACCCCCGTGCATGGTTTTCTCATGAGCGTCTGCTATTAAAAGATTAGTCAAAAAAGATTCCTTTGGTATTAAGATGGGATGTACTCTTTGATAATCCAACTGAGACATTTCAAGTCTTCCTCCAACTCTTATAATTCCATTCAGGTCTAAGAAAACATTTAACGGTTTTAATATATCATTTTTTCCCTCCATTTTACCCTTTAGATCTTCCAATTCTTTAGCAAATCCTTCTTCTTGACACTTCTTTATACCTATCTCTAGTGCCACATCTAGCTCTTGTCTAGACAAAGCCTGTGATTCCTTGCTACGTTCGCTGTTGTTCAGCATTCTGGAATTAATTAGAAATCTACGACAATATGCCACAACTCTGACTAATCTTGATAATGATGAAAATCTGTTCCAGAAGGTACCATCGAACATTGTAATATGAGCCTTTACTTCTTCGAGTTTTGTAGCCAGGTGCTTAGGTTTTTTATATTCAATCATCTGTTGTTGTAGAAAATCTGGCCCATTAAACCAAATAGAAGTGTGAGCGAGTTCTCCTGGAGATACACCGCGAGAGGCACAGTCCGCTGGATTTTGTTTAGATGGAACATAAGACCAATGTTGTGTATCTAAAGTGTTCAAAATTTCTGCAACACGATTGCCGACAAACGTTTTCCAACGGCTGGGGTGACTGTTCAGCCAGGCAAGAACGACTTCTGAATCCGTCCAAGCGTGCATATCGACCCCCTTCACTTCAAGAGCCTTGGCAACGTCCACCATCAACTTGGCCAAAAGCACGGCTGCACACAGCTCTAACCTAGGTATCGACACCTGCTTTATAGGGGACACCTTTGTTTTCGAGGTGACTAACGCAACGTGTATGTCACCTTCTACGTCCACTACCCTAATATACACTACGGCAGCATATGCCATTTTGGAGGCATCTGCGAAACCGTGCAGCTGTACCGACGCGCTACTGGATTTAGTATAACACCACCGAGGTATTTTAATATTCATGAGAGAAGGTAAGTCCTTTCGATAATTTAACCATTCCTTTAATAATATAGCTGGAACTTCTTCGTCCCAACTTACCCCTGCCAACCACAGCTTCTGTATCAACATTTTGGCTAAAATGATACTTGGCGCTAACCAACCTAAGGGGTCGAAGAGTCTAGCAATATCCGATATAATTTTTCTTTTACTTACAGGTCCCGTCTGGAGAGGCAGTTCTACGGCATACTGGAAGACGTCAGCGCGTGGATCCCAGGTAAGTCCGAGTATTTTGGTAATATTATCCATTTCTATTTTTAGTTCCTGATCCTTTGCCCTTTCCCCTTCCTTTATTTTCTGTAACAACTCCCCACTATTCGTCACCCACTTTTGCAATTGGAAACCCCCTCTAGCCAACATAGATTTTAATTCTTCATAAATTGTATAACCTTCTTCTACATTTTCAGCTCCGGTCATCAGGTCATCCATGTAAAAATCATTTAGAATAATTTTTGACACTAATGGATTATCCTGCCCTTCGTCGTATGCGACTTGGTGTAATGTGCGTACTGCTAGAAATGGTGCTGAAGCCGTGCCAAAGGTAACCGTTATTAACTCGTATTCTTCAAGTTCGTTTTCAGGGCTATTTCTCCAAAGAATACGTTGAAAGATTGTATCCTCTCTATCAACAAGAACTTGCCTGTACATCTTAATTATATCAGCGCTTATACAAATTGGATGTCTTCTCCAACGCATTACCGTATGTCGCAGTTCCGCCTGCAACGTTGGGCCGACCATCAAGTCGTCGTTCAACGACACCCCATTTTTTCCTCTACAGGAAGCATCAAAAACCACGCGGACCTTCGTCGTCTTCTTGTCTTCTCTGATCACGGCATGGTGAGGTAAGTATAACCCTTTACCTTTTTCCTTATGAGGTACCTTTACCATATGGTTAAGGTCTATATACTCCTGCATTACCCCAGTGTAATCTTTCCTTAATTTCTCATTTTTTGATAATTTGTATTCTAAACTGTTAAATCTTCTTTCAGATATCAACCTAGACTCGCCATCCTTACAGCTTCGATCACCATCCCGGAATGGAAGCTTTACAATATAACGACCCGATTCATCTCGCCTTGTGGTTGCTGCAAAAAGCTTCTCACATTCAGTTTCTTCTTTGTTTAGCATTTTTACAGCACAAGGTGGTTCGGCTTCCAGCTCCCAAAATTTTCTCAATAGTTCGTCATCTTCTACACTGGTGGGTGTCACCGTAATATTATGTGAGTAAATATTTGTATTATTTTCTACTTCACAGGTACCCGATAATATCCAACCCAAAGTTGTTTCTTGCGCTAAAAGAGAACCGCTTTGGGTCTTCTTAACTCCGCCCTGAATGACTTGGCTGTATATTTCAGCACCCAATAAAATATCAATTTTATTCGGCCTGAAATATTCAGGGTCAGCCAAATTATTATCGCCAAAGTCTGCCCATTCTACCGGAGTTACTCTTGTAGCTGGGAGAAGTGCTGTGACTGATTTCAAAACGTACGCGTTAATCTTCAATTCAAAATTTGGATCTATTCTAGACCTTATTTTGAAAATCACTATGGCCTTCGCAGTGGTACTTATCTCGCCGCCTACCCCTAGCACCGAATTTTTAAACGGTATTTTCTTCAAGCCTAAGTACTGGACCATAGACTCCGTAATAAAAGACCCCTGGGACCCTTGGTCCAGCAAAGCCCTAACCACGCGATAGGTACCATTTTTTGATTCCACATTTATTAACGCTGTAGTCAGTAATACAGTTTTTCTTCTGTTTCCTGTCGAAAGACATGCAACTAATGGTTTCTCCAACCCTTCCGTCGTCGTGACTACCTCCTTTTCTCCCTTTCCATTGGATGAGGATTCCTCGCGAGCATCACAACTACCCTTGCCAACCGAACCCGAACCATCAGTAGGATGCAGCCACGAATGGTGTCGGCGTTTACAGACCTGACACCTAACAGTATTTTTACAATATCTCGCCGAGTGGTTACTATTTAGGCATATGAAACACAACCCATTTTCCTGCACGAAATTACGACGGCTGTCACTTGACTCCTTTGCAAATTTCGGACAAGATGTAATTTTATGATTAGCTGAACAATATGCGCACGATACATTTACCTTTTCTTTAATTACATGTAATGATTGTGTTGTCTTGGGATTCTTATCTAATTTATTATCCAAATTTTCTAAACCACGGAAACGACTTATTAAAAATTCACTAAATTGATTGAAGGTAGGCAGATCATCCGTAGTGTCTGATGCCACCTTCAATTCCCAAGCCTTTCTGGTTTCTTTATCTAATTTTGCACTAACAATATGTATAATTAAGATATCCCAAGATGCAATATCAATGCCCAAATTTTTTATTGACCCTAAACAATCTGTTGTAGTACTTATTAACCTCTTAATTTCTGTAGCTGACTCTGACGTTACAGACCTTTGGTTGAACAAACGTTTTAAAATGCCATTTGCTATAAATCTCTTATTATTATACATAGATTCTAACTTTTCCCAACTTGCTTTATAATTATCAGAAGTAACATTAACATTTCTTAATAAGTGTTCTGCATCCCCAGTTAAATATCCCTTGAGATAATACATTTTTTGCGCATCGTCCAGTCTTTTATTATTGTGTATTAATCCAACAAATAAATCTCTAAATGTTTGCCACTCTAGATATTTACCGGAAAATACAGGAATTTTAACTTCGGGTAGTTTAAAATTACTAACAACATCTTTACAACTACTAGTTCCTTGACTACTGTGGGCATCACTAGATACTTTACTTTTACTTATAATTTCTTTGAGCTCACTTTTAAATTGGATATACAACTCTTCAACCTCATCATATACACAATCTTTATGATAGTTGGAACTAAATAAATCTGACCTTTTTACTTCACTAATTATTTTAACATGCGTTTTATGAAACAGTTGCCAATGTTGTTCTAAATTCTCAAGACGCGTTTCCACATATGAACAAGTAAGACGGTCTTTAGGACATTTTTTAAAGTTAGCCTTGGCCTTTACAATTTTCGACCTTACGTCCTCCTGGATATCATTTAAAGACTCCATTTTCACAATAACACGTAAACAATTAGTCACAGTATAAATTATTTAGGTACTAATTATATTTTAAACTTAATGTCCAATATCCACATACAGTTCACCCGATTTCTTTGTGTGTTATGAAATTTCACAAGTGTTTTTATAACTTAATTTCTAAGGAAATTTGGACATAGGTTCCCCGTTCTAGTCAACTTTTGACTAAAAATTTTACAAGTCCAAGATGATATTAAATCACAAGAAATTAATACTAAGTAATCCAAATCCAACCGCCGACTTCTTGAAGATAATTCTTCTCTAACAAATAATCGAAAATGTACTCACGGTTTTTTCACCTCACTTCACTCACTGACACAATCGATGATTTCGTTAGACCGCGCCGCCACCTTGCACCTCCGGTGGCGCCCTCTGCTGATGCACGAATGCTGCTTGCTTTTCACAACTTCGCACTTCGTCGCTCCTCCGGATGTCTCAAGCCCTGCACACCAGTCCTAGCTGCACCACGCTCCCACTGGCTGCCTCCTTGCTTCACCCGGCTCCACCTCCAACTCCTGGGTACCTCTCACCTGGTACCCCGTTGAAGGGGCTGCTCTGGACAGCGATCCACTGCCCAGTAATGACGCGTTGGGTGGTAGGTTAATACCACCGTGGTCACCTCACGAACACTCGCGACTCGCGACCAAATCCGGCTCGAAGGACCATGTACAAACCGCGGGGTCCGTTGGAGAGGGTAAATGATACAACTGGATCGAAATATAAACGACGTATATTTATACGAATCACAGTGTACATGTAATGCTCACCAAAAAAAAAAAAAAACAAAATCTGCCTAACCAAATCTTGGTAACGAAACCATAGCGCGATCTAACTCGATCCCAACGCCATCTAGGGAATTCAAAGTTAAACTTTCTAATTATTGAGTTATTTGAGTGATCGCGCTACGATTTCGCTTCCCCATTTAGACATATTAATATTGTCATTCTATCTTTATTAGTTATGCCTGATGACTTTTATGTCATCGATACAAAGTTTAATTTTCAATAATATAAAGACCTCATATTATCTATATAATATAAAGGTCATGTTAAAGGTTAATATAAAAGACATCATGCATAACTAATAATGATAGAATGACTATATTAATATTTTTTTAGAATTGTTGTCGTCGTTAATTTAATCCTTAATTTACAGGGTCGGTAATGCGCGAGTGATACCCCTGGTGTTACAAGCGTCCATAGGTTACAGTAACTGCTTACCATCAGGCGGGCCGTATGCTTGTTTGCCACGTTAGTGGTAAAAAAATTATAACGATAATATTTTTAATGTCGTCAGTCATCATTTCCATTCTAACCTAAGACGATTTTCATACCTTTTGTCTAGTCTAAATCGGCATGATTGAATCGAAAATGTAGAACATCTAAAATTTGGCATATTTAGGTCGAAATAGTTAGGAAAGATTTATAATGTTCTAGAATTTTACGTAGCACATTTCGGGAGGCAATTTCCTAAATGTCTCACCTAGGCGCGACTATTCGAAAAGTTAATTTCCTTTGGAATAGAACTTTTGTAATAGAATTCTTGCAACTAGAAAGTTTAATTAGTACAGTTATTAGATTAGAATTAGATTTTTTCTTTCGGGTAATTGATTATTGCAACACACTTTTGAAACATTACTCTACCTAATCCATGGTTTTATTTATAAAACTATAGACAAAAAGATATCAGGGACCTACAACATAAAATGGGTTATACAATAACTGTCACAAAAGCTAGACACGTACTTGGAATAAGTATGTTGTAGCCTATGCGTGGCCAGCCATTGCCGCAGCACGAGCCTCTGCTGCAGTACCTGGGCGGCGCGGCGTAGCCTTTTCTCTTCAGCCGCCGGCAGCTCAGGCAGGCGGTCCAGCTGATCTGGGGACCCGCATCCAGATAGTGTCGAGATTCCTGTAGGCAAGAGGGTATAATTATATTATTAAAGTCCATCCCCAAATCTACTAGTTTCTGTAACAGAACAATCAATAGAAGTTTTCAGAAACATTAAACCGCAAGTAAACATCATAAATTATAACTATGAAATCATGACTCTGGATCCGTGCGCAGAGACAATTTTTACGAAAAATTAAATATGGCTAATGCTTAATGCCACCCACCGCGGGACTAGGTATTAACCACTCCTATGAAATCCAGATTTACAAAGATTTAACAGTATTTTGATATGTAATTCGCCAAATGATTCAATAACAATAGTTCTGATATCAATGTACAAAAAATCAGGATACGAAAATATAATGGCGCCCACCGTGGGACCATTAACAACACCTCAGTTACATATTAACTCTGTTACATTGAACAAGTCTGTTACATCAATAATATTTTAATGCAAAATCCATGTTCAAACCCCATTAATAATGTTAAATTACAGTCAGAAGAGTTTTGTTGTCGGCACGTTACTTAGCAACGGCGGGACCTTGACCTTGGTACTAATGGTAGTCTGTGTGACGACAAGAAAGTTGGTAGTAGCTATTACGTTAAAAGTATCTTGTACCGTAATTCAGTTATATAATGTTAGCCCACAGTAAAATTCATTACGTACAATAAAATATGTACATACATGCCGTCATGGCGTGGCATCTATGGTTTCGAAAACATATATTAAACACAAAATTAATTGATAAAATATTGAATTATACTTTGTTCCTTGCACAATAAACGTTAACGTAGAAGACTATATACAACAACCTTTACAATAACGCAATCTGTGGTAGTGTGGGCGTGTTGCGTCTGAAGGTGCCCCCCACTCGCAAAACTTCGTCACAACAATGAAACCCAACACTTATCCCGTCATAAATTCTATTTCTAGACACCACCACACCACCAAGATATCGTCATTCACAAACTTGTTAAAGTGAGGTAAAACTTTATATTAAGTTGATGGCTATCATGGCTCACGCGATGTTTTAAATTGTAAAGCAGAGATTGAGCTAGATAGTATCTGAAGATTAAGCACGAAGAGCAGCTGACACGCCACGTTGACGTCATAACGGCGATAAGAAAATAGTAAAGAAAAAAGAAAATGTTCGCAACTACTTGTCTTATTGTATGTACAACAAAATTATGATTAATTTGTTTAGTCCAGAACCAACGCTCCTTCACTAAAAAGGCTCTTTTGGCTGTTAACTTAAAATATTCCTTGAAAATTTCTGCGGCTCTTAGCACAACTTTGCGGCATTAAGTATAGCCGCAATATTAAAATGGACATTACGGAACTAAGGGACTATTCATCATCAATTTTGCTACCGAATTACTATCAATACATTTTAGACGCAGGCTTCGATTACCCCGGAGAGAATTAAAAACTTTGCCATCAGAACAACTTCGTAATTGCTAGTTTCGTAAGTACATTACTACCTAAGTGGCATAAATCAAGAAAAAATCAATAAGAAACGGTTTCCTCGCCGACCGCAATTTCGCCATCTAGGAAAAATATATCTTAGGGATATTAGTAATAAGGGTAAAGTATTCATATACTTAATGATGATGATGTAAAAGCATTATTCAGCAAACACACATAGTTCATAACGAATTATAAGGTATATTTGCTTCCAGTAACACTTTAACAATTAAGGTTGCTTGATTCTTTGAGAATTGCTTAAGAATTATTTCTAAAACTCTGATTTTATAATTTGATACCTCTTAGAAATAATTCGGTTAGTGCATACGAAACGGGGCACTATAAAAAAGACAAAAATTTCACCAAAAAACCGTCGCCTAAACAAGCCTTCGGGACCCGGTGGGATGTGGGAGTAGTAGGGTGGGGGAACACAATGGGATACCTCAAGGCCATTGACCTTGACCCCAAGGTCATTGACCTTGACGTCAAGGTCATTGATATAGAGGGTATCAATTTCAACTACTGAGGTGACCCTAGGGTCAAGGTCAAAATTCCAAAATTCAAGATCCTCGATTCTCTGGTTCAGGAAAAGGTCAATGTTCATGGTCAGTGGTCTTAAGGTCCATGTCAGCAGGTGCCAACATTGCCGCTAGCAAGTCGAGACGAGGCCTATTTTTGGACGGCATATTATCTTAATATAAATAAAACTCAAAGGTGACTGACTGACTGACATAGTGATCTATCAACGCACAGCCCAAACCACTGAAGGGATCGGGCTGAAATTTGGCATGCAAGTAGATGTTAAGACGTAAGCATCCGCTAAGAAAGGATTTTGATAAATTCTACCCCCAAGGGGATAAAATAGGGGATGAAAGTTCATATGGAACAAAGTAACTATTCCACGCGGACGAAGTCGCGGGCAAAAGCTAGTTACTACATATGCCGCAAGACGTAATCGACACTTCTGGGTCTTCAAAGAAAAAGTCCGAGTCGGGGTGCCCCAAGTCCCTGTGTGAATGTTTAGAAATTATGCAAACCTTTGCGCTAGCATAGGCATGGGCGTGGCTAAAAAAGAGTCACGAACTTGACAAAACTAATATAAAATCGACGACGTCCTTTTAACGTACGATGCCAAAGTTTTTTACGACTACCGCACTTTTATTGCCACTTTCTGAACTTGGGGCTAAGGTCACACGAATTACTTTTGTTCTACAATAACAATCTATGCTTTGTTTTCAATACGGAATCTGGTATTTTTGGCCGCAAACCATTTATGTATCTTAGCAGAACATTATTGGTGACGGCTTGTAAATTTCTAAGGAGATAATTGCCAATTGTAAATATTTGTGTCAAACTGATCTGGCAATATAGGAAGGCCTAGAATCATATAAGCATTGATTTCATTAAAGGTAAAGAACAAAACAGACACAGAAAAGACTAAACCAAAAACTATTTCCTGGTTCCTTTTCATTTCAGTAAATATAACGCGAGTCCAACCAATTTTGTGGAACAAATATTGATTTGAAAATACCTTTAAAATTGTTCCAAGATCTGCCATCAGACCTGATCAAATTCTATCTAACTTAAACGGTAGGGCCTTTATAATGTCCATTATCATGAAGTTAAAAGCTTTGCCCTTGACTTTTGGGCCATCATTTCTTTTCACGGACTCAGTGTCCATTAGTTAATGTTTCCCCGAGGTAGAAAGACTGAAGCTTTAATTTGAAATAAAACGTATACTTAGATAGCTTAAAGACACAAAACTATTTGAATCAATTCATAAATCATCAAATTTGAATTTGAACACTAGCACTCCCTTTAAAGTAAACGACTCTATTAAATTATCACTTTAACTGTCTTGATACTCTGCGAAAAAAGATTATTCGTCAGGATAATCAAATGTTTCGTCTGTGTGAGTAGGTATGTACAATGGCTACAATTCGATTATGGTACTCGCTGGACGCAGCCGCGGCCCCGCTCGTTTCGCTCGCTCGGTTCGTGCATTGTGTAGTCACAATTCTAACCTAACTTAACCGATATTTATAGTTGTTTCATCGGCCATATTACGAAACTATGGCTTTCGTATCTGACCATTTAAGTAAACGATCGGCCCACAACGTGTATAACAATATGATGATAATATTGACTCGAATAAAACTAGACTTATTCTATTAACTTGAGGTTACTGAGGTTCACGTTTATTCTAAAACATTCACAGACACAGACAGTACCCACATTGATCGTCTTTTTGATACTTAGATTATTTTCAGTGCCGTCTCATTTTATTGGCATCAAAATGACAAGGACGAAGAATGAACATTATTATATATAATTCAGAAATTTATTATCGTTAAAATATTTGGTGGTCTTAACAGTACCAGTAACAACATCATCAAGTACATCAACATCACCATTATATAATGACACGTCACTTGTTGCGCAGCTGGCGAAGTAGGACGCGGAACTGGGCCGGCGACCGACGACCTGCGACCCGGCCTTCCCAGGGCTACAGGTGGACTTGTAAATACAGATGCATCCCGACGCACTATGTAGGAATGCACTTCTATTTGATGATAGGTATGGGTGTGGTCAACATGGTCTTTCACCTATCTTTCAATGAGTTACGGATCTCTTAAGGATTTAATCATTTAAAATAGAATTACGTACAAGTCATCACAGAGAAATAAAAGCGCCTGAAATATACACAATAGAATCTCATTAACAAAACCCTTTTGTGTTCAGTTGAACCAGCTCCGTCTATTTGATAATAATTCCAAATTGCACTCGCTTTTATAGCTCTAATACGATTTAACTTTTGAATCCAAAGTATTGCGGCTGACTTCCAAACACAAAGAGCCGCGCATTGGCCATTACTATAATGCAATAAAATTTTCCAGAGAAACGAAACAAGATTATCTAATCAAAGCCGATTCAGATGCCAGACGTAGGCAGAACGGAGTACCTATCGATTAGTAACAGGGTTCATACAGGACTTGCACCGAAGGTTGATCCGTATCAGGTCAACGTTACTTAAAGCATCCGGTGCATTTTTCAAATTATTTAAAGGTGCGAGTGAATCTCTTACTTGTTAAAGATGTTATTACTAAACAACAGGACGCGTTTGGCAATTTTCCAACGCGCCACTGCAGATGGGGATTTTAAGTAAACATCGCTCTAAGTTGGCCAGGCATGTTAATTAGATCCTGAGTGTTCCGCTGCCGTAATGATAATACATCATCACGCAACAAATCAACTCGAGCACAAAATAAATGTCTTTGTTCTAGATATAGACGTGGCAGTCTTCGTGAAAATGTTGCCCAGGTGACAAAATTGACAAAATAGCAAGGTAAAACCAGATTTACTTATTACTTACTTCATTCAATTTTGCCAAAAACATAATGAAATTAGGAATGACTTAGTGGTAAAGATGAAGACGTCACTTTTACAAAACACTTTCTAAGGGTTTAACTTAAGAGTACAAGTTACACCTTTAATAAGTTATAGAAATATCGCTATAATTATGTTTACTGAAGTTCTAAAGAACCAAAAAACTAATCAATATTTGCCAGTAGCCTGCATAATGCATATAATACACTAGATCTTGATCCAAATGGTACGACAACTAAATACGAAGCGGTTTGGAAGCAAAAATACCAGTCGTAAAACAAGTTGTCATATTGCAGAATTTAGTTAAAAACACTGCCCAAATAAAGGCACTGGAATGTTTTACGAGCTTTATCTCTTTACTAGACTTCCCGTGTATGGCTTCGCCTGCGTACTTAGATAATTTTCGTTTCTCAATAAACTGTCTCCACTGCCCACTGTGTGCTTTCATATCATAAAATGTGTGAAGTCTAATTTATATGGAAGAAAACAATTGTCAAAATGTCAACAACGAATGACAGCTGTACTATGGAATCTTGATGGAATCATATGTGTACGTATGTGGGTATGTGGGTATGTTGGTATGTGGGTATGTGTATTTCAAACGCATAGTAGTGTGTACGAACTGTAATACTATATATACTATAACTTTCATCCCCTTTTTCACCACGTTAGAGGTTGAATTTCCAAAAATCCTTTCTTAGTGCTCGTCTACAGTGCGAAAGGAACCAGCGTGCAAACTTTCAGGGATCTAGTTCCCGTAATTTCAGCTGTGCGTTGATATGTCAGTCAGTCAGGTTCTTCTTTTATATATATAGATTCTACCACTAGTTTTTGCCCGCAATTTCATTCGCGTTCCAAAAGTATTTACTTACTATAACTCGGCTTCTAGGCGGCGAGCGTATCAAGATGACACATACACCAGATTTTAAGTTAGGCCTCCAGCAATGCAACTGCAAAAACCGCATACAATAATTTCATGCAGATCTGCTTAGTGGGCGTACAAACACATAGAGACAGCGAAACAAAGTTCTAAAGACCTATGGCTCTTAAAGACCCCTCATATTATATTTTTAAGACGCGTTAAAATTACACGACGCATTACAGATAAAATTATGTTTTAAAAATTACGTCACTACACGGAACTGAAAACTCAACTGTCAATTTTAATTGGATTCGTTAATTCAGCGAAATGACTTATCTCTGCTGCTGTATCGGATATGCATAAATTTTATTTATTTCCGCGTCGCTGTGGGGATTAAAAACAAACTGGGGGAAATGGGTTACTGCAGCGCTCGATACTCGCTACAAAAGCGAAGCTTTTGTACATCAGGCTTTTCTCATTTTTTTGTTATATTACGTCATCGCTCTGTATTAAGTTAATGAGGGTTGAGTTTATAACATAAATATAGAGTCCTTCACCGTTCCTTCAGCTTACATTTTTTCATGTAGCAAACAATATTTCAATCGATATCGCCCTACAGTTCCATGCTCTGATACCGCTAAAAATTATTATGCAAAAGGCCAATAAATACTACATCTGTTTGCGTTGCTAGGCACTTGGCAGGCAGTATTGTAGTAGCAGTTCTGTAATGTCCACCGCACACAGCGATACCTAAACAAAATGCGTGCCAAACCATACAAGGTTAACATAAGTTGAGGTCCAGCGGCCTTTTTGAATAAGTTCCAAGTGGTGCTAGCAATGAGTGCATCATTTAAACGGTGCAAGCGGTAAGCATAGCGGACTAGTGGAGTTAAAAAAGCTGCTGCCACCTGGGTAGTTTTCGTCCGGTTACGCCGTCAAACTTATTCTCAGACTTCCGCATTTTTTAGTCCTTAATTTACCCCACCTCGTCTCAAAACTCCCTGTAAACTCAATTCAACTAACAACTTACTGAGTTGACTACACACGAGTTCGCAAATTTAATTAAACCGTAAGAATAACACGACCCTTGAGAACCTAACTACAGCATTTTAATTGAGGTCTCATTTAGAAACATAAACTAAAACACATTTTACAGGTTATCTAGTCGCTGATCACTTGGACCGTATTCATTGCGGCTGCTTATACACGACGAGTGCAGTTGGCAATTAGTTTCAGTCGCTGGCTTTATACTTTTTAAAGTTGGCTTGGACGAAGCAGCTCAAAATATTTAATTAATATCCGCGCTTGTGATGAAATGGCAAAAGTTAATAGGTAGAAATTTTATTTTATTATTTACTTATTTTTTTCTCGAAATACGTATGTATTTTGGACTAGCGACCCGCTCGCGGTTTCACCCGCACTGCTCCGTTCCTAAGAGGCGTAGCGTGATGTTATATAACTTTCCTCGATAAATGGACTATCCAACACAAAAAAAAAATTAAATCGGTTCTGTAGATCCAGAGATTACCACTACAACCTCCTTAACTTTACCACTTTATAGGTAATATAGATGTAAATGTTTGTATGTCTGTTACTCGACCACGAAAAAACGGCTAAACTGATTTGAATGAAATTTGGCACACGGATAGTGTATAACACGGCCTTACACATATGGCTTTCCGAATTTTCATTCAGGCTGGAACCAATTCTGATATCCACTCAGACAAGGTTGTGGACAGAAACTAGTTTCGAATATATCGAATAAATACTCTTTTAAGAAGCTGAACGTCAGACAATTAAAACTATATTAAATATTAATGTTTAACTTAATCTAATATCAAGTTTGTCCTTCAACAAGTCTTTTCATAAGATGAAAGTGGCGCCACCGGTATAGCGTAGGTATACAAGATTACAGAAAGAGGTTTTACTGCAGGTATTTTTAAAACAAGCATCCAAGAACGATGTGGTATTTTTTATATTAGCCGATTTAGGCATTTTCACTGTTTAACATTATAGTTGTCATAGTACCTACCTACTCTTTGAGCACGACAAAATAAACATAACTGAACAATTGGACATCTTATAAAACTTCCGTTAGCGGACAAAATGAATGATTCCTGCTGCAAGATCTTTTCAGGTTTTTTTATTGCCATGTCGGCAAACGAGCTGACAGCCCACCTAATGGTAAGTAGTCATCGCCGCCCATGAGCACCTGCAATACCCGAGAAGTTACTAATGCGTTGCCGAGTCTTAAGACTACGCACTGCAGACTACCGGAGCTGCGGGCCAGCAACCAAGACCGCGAACTGGCTCTGACGCGCTAATGTCGAAACACACACCAAGGTGCTTAACCACAGACTCCAACGTTATGGTGGTCACTATCCAATCAAACCCCCGGAGGTTTTACCACCAAACAGGTCAGATATTTTCTCACCACTTACGAGATGCCGATCTGAATGGTAGTAAGGAGTTGTATAGGTAGTATTTATGCCTACCTGCCGTTTCAGCAACTGATGATAAATTACTGCATGACATGGATATAAACTTAAACAACTAAGCACAAACGCGAGTATCTTCCGTTCTTTCATTATGCTCAAATCAAAGCTAAGTGATACAAGCTGAAATTCAAATACTTACCTCACGGATAGCACAATGCAATTCAATCCGACACTGTAGAGATTACCAAACAATGGTAGGTACTGCGAAACCTTGTTATACATCACTGGTGGAGCAAATTTCGACTCTAATCCGAAAACATAAGGCCCGGTGTCGATTAAGTAAATCTGTTTGTTTGTTACAGGCTATTAATGTTACTGCTGGCCGCTGAAGTTATTAGTGTTGTTATAATGAATGTTGTCCTCAAAATGAATTTATTTTTATTATCAGACGATTTATGTGGTCAACCCTTTGAATGCACATTTATATAAAAAATAGCTTCTGGAATTATTATAAAACCAGCTTCTGCCCGTGACTTTGTCTGCGTGGACTTCAGGACTTGGTCCGACCTGGATAAAAAGTAGCCTATGTGATATTCCAGGCTATAATCTGTGTGCTAAATTTTATCCAGATCCGTTCAGCCATTCCGGCGTGAAAGAGTAACAAACATCCATCCATACATCCATACGTACAAACTTTCACGTTTATAATATTAAGTAAGGATTAGAACATTAACACACTTCCGACCTACCTGAAAACTGGGATACTCCAGACAACATGGACAGCCCCGAATGCCGGCTGTGAGAAGGGTGTATCATCCCTATAGAATAAATCTCTGAATCCTCGAATTGCCACATGTTGTACTGAACTTTACAATCCAATTGACATTAAATTCTCTAAACCGAATTAACCGTCTTCGCCACAGATAAACCGAACAAAGGAATCGCACTCGGAATCGAAATTAAAACGAGAAAATAAAGATTGCTTGAATAAATCGTTTTTAATTTATACTGACTGTATATTTTATCACAATTTTAATTAAAACGATCATAATCAGGTGATGTGTGGTGATATGCATGGGTGTAGCGACGTACGCTCGGCGCGATGGGTGCGACGCGACTGAGAGCGAACTAGCGGTCTTTGTATTTGTTTGCCGGCAGGGTGGGGGCGGCCAATAGGGTGGCGGGTGGCTACGTCACAACCACCCCTCGCGGCTGAGCCCGCGGGATCCCTACAGATATTGATATCATTTTCTACCACGTTATTCTCACTTTCATCACGTTAATTGGATTATTATTATAATCTCAGTACAAACAAAATGTATTTTTAACAAGATTTTGGTCGATCGGCGCGGTTTGAATGATATAGCTACCTACTGCAGGACGAAATTAGCAAATGTGTTCAATGAACTTTGTTTCTTTTTTTGGACACGAATTTGGAATCTCCTGCATTGAACTTAATTCCAAGTCATAAGGTGATAAATGTATATAAATGTAGGTACCAAAATGAATAAAATTACTTGATGGCAATAGTTAAAGTCTAACTCCTTATATCCTAACTTCCTATGGGGTATCACAAGTTCTTGAAGTTGTATCATTTCTGCCAATCCCACAAGAATGTGTGGTAAACCCTCTAATTCTGAGGAGTAAGTCCAGTATTTTTCATATAAAATGCATTCCATTTTAATAATCTCAACACCATTGTTTCTTAAAATGGTGCTATAATTTCCCTCAAGTATTGCTCCACCCAATAACTATATTTCGTTGTGTTCATAATTTTATGATACATATGATAAAAGAAATAAGTCTATAAATTGACCTTTTTCTTCTATGATCCCACTACAGGTAAAAGGTTAGACATGTTGATAATATCAAAATATTGTGTTAACTTCTACTGCAGTGTAGGGCATCATTATCAAAGCAGCACAGACAACATCATGAAGAAAAGGGTTTGATCCATTGTGAATTTGTGATATAAATAACGCCTTCATTACAAGACTTGGTAAAGGAAATGGTGATGATAGTATGTTTATATCACATTATGCAGCACAGCAACATGCAGCGCAACATGTGGTCCCTAAATTACCTTTATTATCCCTTTCTACATGAAAAACTAATTTACCTATTCATCAAAGACACTGTGGCCCCCTTGAGGGACAAAACAATGTATTGGTTCTATTGGCTGCTAACTGATCTTTGATAGTTAAAATACTATTTAATAAATACTATTATTATATTTCTTTACTTAACCTTACATTAGTTACAAAAAGAAATTTTAATGTCATGGCATAATTATATTTTCTTAGGTGTCCAACAGGCAAGATCTTCTCTCAAAGGCTTTATTTAGGTATATGGAGACAGGTCCAACAAGCTTTGATATAATGTGCACCCTATGGTTGAATCACATTTTGTCTATAAGGATAAAATATAATAGATAGTTTCACATGACTTTTGTGAAATTTTATATAAGGAAGTTAAAAGTTTTGGACTATTACAACTTCTCTTAACAGAAGTAAACTATGTCTACTTATTAGTCTTGAAAGCCTAATTGCAATGCTTGCTTGACACTGCAACTACACTATCTTAATCTAAGGCAAACAGTCAGAAAGTGGTATCATTTCAGTTTTCCTAAATACAATAGAATATATGAAAACATTGTGTAAGTACAATTATTATTTAATCATCAATAGATAATAATTATATATTTTAACGTTGGGAATATTTTAATCCCCTAAGGGGACTCTCTTAGAAAAAAACCTATAGTTTTAATAGTTTTAGTTTTGTAATTTAGCGGGCTTGAAAATCCATAGCGCAGAATATAATTGAAACATGGAACGCACGGCGCGCCCCGTCCACTTTATGATTATCATTTCCGACGAATTTACATTTATTTATGACAGGAATCTGTAAAATACATTCAAGTACTTACCATATTCCCTGAACAGCTTCTTGTATTCACTGAAATCATTTTGATCAAGCCATTCGTCGACCAGTGCACTTTCATCATCAAAAATTTCGGTAAACACAACCCTAACCAAATAAATAAGCGAACACATAAACAATATTGTTCCAAAGTAATGGACTCGTTTATACATGATTACAGTTCTTAGTCATAATGGCATGTTCAGTTATATTTTATCAGAAAAATAAACAAAAATAGGACGGGCTCACAACTCACAATTTGTTTTGACAATTTTTGACATTGACATTTCGCATTTACTTTTCCACGCTCCAGTTCATTTGCGTGCGATAGTTTTGAAGCATGAACCTATTTTTTCTAATTCGGAGAATCAAAAAGTCGGTCCGCACGCAGCTTCGTCTGAATACATTTTTCTTAAAAACAAAACATGACAATATCGAACAGAAACATTGAGCGGATCCATGTTTTTTTTCTAGGAGGGGCACAAGAGTCGGACGGGCAAAAACCGATCCTGCCTCGCCACGCATTCGCCTCACTACAAAAAAAATATACAGTCGAATTGAGAACCTCCTCCGTTTTGAAGTCGGTTGAAAATAAAATCCTCATGCCACGCATTCGCCTCACGTAAGGTATGTTTAGTTACTTTGATCATGGATTAGAATGCCAACTGTGTATCTAAGTAATACGGGGGCTCCTCCGACCAGGCGGGTGTTTTGCCTGGCGGGCCACGGCCCGACGGTTGAAGTTGAATATAAACCAAGTTGCGTTTCAAACTTCACTTTTACTTCACTTACAACTCACACGATTCAGGACACTTGTCCGTCTAGTTTCTATGTAGCACGGTAGATGTCGCTACAATTACTATGTACTTAACGCTCGCTTTTATACGCGGCTTTGCTCGCTAACTGTCAAAGTTATAATAATTATCATTAGAAAGTAAATAAAATAAGGGGATTCGTACAAACGCACTTTAAAATTAATGTTTCACACTAAGGACAGGTTCGTAGCACTCGCAACCGACGCGTATGTATGAGAAGATGTATGAATGTGGAAGAAGCAAAAGAAGTATGCAAGAATCGTAGCATGTGGCGGTGTTAGTAATATTAGAACGCAAACCTATTTAGTGATTTTTAGGATGGTGCCTCTCCTCTCTACCCTTCCGTTTCCTTTTTCCAAATTCAGGGAATAAAGGCGTGATGGTATGTTACATTATGATATTTTTTTTTATTTTTTTTTAACTTTGCCCCACACTAGGATTTTCTCCTGTATCGTGGGTGCGTTTACAAACACAAATTCTCACATACACAAACGCCCAGACCCGGAACAACTACCTGTAGTTCATACAAATATTTATATCCATCAGTGGTACAAGTCAGGCTATGTATAATAATAATAATAACTAACTATTAGCGACCTAGGTACTTTTTGTTCTGGACTCGGCACGCCCCGCAGAGACCAGCAACCTGGAACGTCGTTACTGCCTTTTTAACGGAGTAAGGTTCAAATCAAAGAGTATATCCTTACTATATAATATTATAAACGTGAAAGTGTGTGAGTATGTATGACGTTTGTTACTCTTTCACGCAAGAACGGCTGAACGGAACTGGATGAAATTTGGCACAGAGATAGATTATAGTCTGGAATAACACATAGGCTACTTTTTATCCAGGTCAGACCCAATTTTGAAGTCCACGCAGAAAAAGTCGCGGGCAGATTCTAGTTCAAAATAAATCAGGCACCCACCGAGTGACAGTCACAACACAGTATAAATATTATACAGTATTGACTCGACCCTGACCTTGAAATAATTATTTACAGCCGCACGTTACGTAAACACGCAAAAAGGATGCCCGCCTACAGTATTTTAAATTCATCTTCCTACCTATCTCCTTCCAGGGTTTACTTTACAGTAGACCGCCATCATTGTCTCAATGAAACAAAATTACTATTGATTCGACTGACTGACATTATTGAAAAAATACGCAGTAATACGTTAGACAACGCAATAAGGTCTCAAGACTGTCGCCTGACCCCAACCCGGGGTGAACATAAAACCATCTCATAGCGTATGCTTTACCTACAGCAATCAAAACCTCTATCTACTACAAAATCTTACTTTAAAAGTAAATTACCTATAATGTAAATCTTACTTGGTAGGTACCTACCATTTATTAATCATAATAATTTCATACTTAATGATAGTTCGTCTAATTCAATAATACATATGTAAGTAGCTGTAAGTAAATAGATAGCCTAGCCTAGGAAACTACCTAATAGTTTTTTTAATGTGAGCGTACGTAGGTCACTCGTGTGTCACTGTTTTTTTTCCTATCCACTTATTTATTTATTAATCCAAGTATTTTACTTAGTTGAAAAAGCGAAATGACAAAGTTGTCTATTAAAAAAAATAAACAAATTACGTACTAGTAGGTACCTATAAAAAAAATATTTTATAGTCTTACCGTTCCGAGTTACCAGGTAAATTAAAAAATGTTACCTCTGGGTACGTTTTTAAAGAAATAAAGCAACCAAAAAACAGCAGAATATAGTCTATAATTTATCTTTGCCATATTAAGAAAAGCAGTGGTAGCCTTGTGGTATGACCTTTGGACTGCCAAGTCAAAGGTCTCGAGTTCGAAGCCAAGGCACGCACCTCTGACTTTTCTAGTTAATTAATACGCACTTTACGGTGAAGGAAAACATCGTGAGGAAACCTGCATGCTGAGAGATTTTCTCGATGGCGTGTGAAGTCTGCCAACCCGCACTAGGCCAGCGTGGTGGACTATAGCCTAATCCTTCTCATTCTGAGAGGAGACCCGTGCCCAGCAGTGGGACAGTATAATGGGTTGATTATGTTATGTTATGTATATTAAGTAAGTAGGTACCTACTTATGCTTATTGAAATAAATATTCACAAATCGCACGCTTACTGCCTACAAAAACATCACGTCTGTTCGTTACTACGGTGCATCCACATACAAGAATAAGTACTAAAGTAGGTAGGTAAGTACATTCGCGACTGTCGGGCTATCGAGTGGAGACCGAACTCGAGGCGCCTAGGCATGACTGTATGACTCGCGTTTCGACCGTTTATACGAGTATGAAGACAGACTACTGTATATTATTTGTACTGTGGTTATGATGTTTCACGCTTTACCTAGGTAGAGGTAAGATAGGTTCCTAGGATCGGGACCAGGATTAGCAAGTTTCTTTCTGCCATCCCAAGTTCAGGATCTACGTTCATGAAAATCAAGGAAGGAGTCAGGCAAGGAACAGGATTGAGAAGGAATTCAGTTAAAATTAATACTAATAAAAAGTTAATACTAACAACCCAAGGTGTCGAAGACATCCTTATCATAACAGTAAGATCATGACCATGTTGACTAACGATGTGAAGCGCGGGCTCTAATCTCAGCTTTCTTATTATGGCCAGTCCCAAACTCCTAATAACAAAGCAGTCAGGAAATTCGCTTACTAGAGATAGGATTTTGACCTACAAGTAATGTCAATTTTCTATCTCTAGTACCTAAGCAAATTTATCGACAGATTTGTTATGGACACTGGGCCATTAGTATCTGCCTATCCTAGGTACACTTATAATAAACAGTTAAAAACACGACCTTTGAAATGAAACACGACCTATTACTATTATAATATCTTCTATTTAATATAAATTGATTTGTTTTCAATATCACAAGGAGAGTGCTCACTGCTCATACAGTCTATGACCTGCGTGAAGCTAGGTGTGTTTAATCACAAATTACGTAAGGGATCTTAATTCTAAAATTCAAAGAGAAATTACAAAATGATGGAAGTAAATAGGGCCATAATTCACAAAAATAAAGGCCTCACACTCGGCCTCAGGTTAAACGCACATAAATGCTTAAGCCACACTTAGGATAAAAAACCGATTTACAAAACTAACAAACAACCCTCGGTTCATAACGTCCCGCGTCATGAATGTAAAAGGTATTAAGTTCAATAAAGATTATTATTATTATATTATGCTGTGCTTCTACGTCATCATAGTAACCACAGTCGGTGCAATTCAGCCGTAGTGTCGATATGTATCTCGACTTTTCGGCTCTCACTGACTGTGGTCAGTGTATTTGAACATATAATTATATAATGGTTTTAATCCATTGTTACATTACATTTTTGTAGATTCGATTCACACTTTCAGGATTATCTACTTTTTTTTTTATTATTCATGATAGACTTAGGTACGCTTGATCGCCAGTTCGCCTATCCACATTCGGATATGTGTTGCACAAATTCTTCAAACATTGCATTCTTTATGGTTTAATATTTCGAGTGTGCACTAACTTCTATATCCAACATTAATCATGGCCCTCATCTAGCTATCCATAAAATAGTGTTTATTTACTTAATCTTAAGATTATTAGCTAGGGAGCAGGACAGTCCGGTGCCATCGGGTTCAACGTTGAGCTTGTCCACCTTGCTGTCCTTGATGACCATAGAAAAGCGCTTAGCGCGGTACCCGCCGAGGGGCGGAAGATTGATACCCAAATCCAGAGCCTTGATGAACGAGCCGCTGGGGTCCGCCAGCATCCGGATCTGTGAATAATGTCATTATTACTATTGTTATTTTAATAGAATGCACAAAATGTCTAAGACAATTGTACTAACGTTAATTTAACTAATCAGGACCAAGTTTAAAACGCCATTATCTAGCAAATATCATTATTCATCGGCCGTTGCGTTGTTTTGAAGAGTAATAGGTACATTTTTATTTTATGATGGAATGGTAGGTCAACTCAAGGTTTTAACTTTGACATTCACTTGAATATGTAATTAGTTCCGTGCCAAATCGAAGTAAATTACGTTTCCGCCTTTCCAAGCACCCGTGCTATTAGTTTATTACTATTATGACTGAGGCTGGACACAATAGGGTATTACACTCATTTTTGAAAAGTGTCTCAATTCGATTCTATAGTGCTAATAAACCACAAAAAAATACCAAATTAATTTCATCGATAATTTGACGAAAACGCTGGACGCATTGGACGCCATATTGCTCTGTGGTTATGTCGTTAGTTGACTGTGTAAACAAATTTATTCTTGGTAAATTTGTGTTTCAATAAAAAATACGTTGGTTACGAAAATAATAAAAATACAAAACCTTTAAACGCTGATCATATGACACTTTCTTTTAGTTTACACAGCCGTATGACGTAATAACATGGCGTAGTTACTATTTCATTCTCAGATATCAGATAGGTATCTAGTAGTTAAAAGCTTCAAAGCCTTTTTTCCAAGACGCAAACACCGAGCTGTTATTGGGAATTCATAAAAGTCCAATAACACTGCTCGACCTAGGAATTGACCCCAAAACCTATTATTACTCAGCAGTCACGCTCACGATCAGTAGGTAATCCTACTAATATTATAAATGTGAAAGTTTGTGAGTATGGATGTTTGTTACCTAAGTACTCTTTCACGCAAACGCTACTGAATGGATTTTAATGAAACTTTACACATATATAACACATAGGCTATAATTTATAAAGATATTGTGTGAATAGTCCAAAATATAAGTGTCCAGTAAGTAGGAAAATTATTCTGCCATCTGCAAGCTATTCTGGCGTGCGCTGCTACAACCTTTATAGTTATACGTAAGTTTAAAATGTATAATGGAAATGTTTATCTTAAATAGTCCTACAAAAAAGCTCACGACAGCATATATCTATCTTTTATGTGTAACCCATTATCGCCAAAATAGTGAACCATAAATGCAATAAAAAATGTTTTTTTATGCACATTTTGGTAGTAACAAATTGATTCTTATATCAAAATAAATACTTTTATGGCTGGTAATTAAAGTAGGTAAACTATGTCTTTCACACTATATCATTGGGACAAATATTTTAATAGTTACGACGATGACCAACCGAGTGCGCGCTACTATGGTGCGGTCGGTAGGCGGTCGGACGCACTGCGCGAGCCCGAGGTGGGAGAAGTCGCTCATAGTCATCACTTTCACTGAGGGCGCGACCCGAACGCGGGCAGACGTCATTGACGGTTGGGTCCGTTTTGCGAATTTTTAATCCATAACATAACATACTAACACGCCTGCATTTCCCGAAGGGGTAGGCAGAGGCGTACTAATGTACACCCACAGTTAGCCGGTGTGTTGAGGTCCCATGTAGTAGGGGGCGAGCCTATTGCCATTAACCGGGCACAAATCCAGACTCCGAGCTGCTACTGAGAATTTCATAGAAAAACTCAATAACACTGGTCGACCTGGGGATCGAACCCAGGACCTGTAGCGTAGCAGTCGCGCTTGGGACCACTAGACTAATGAGGCAGTCAATCCTTACTAATATTATAAACGTGAAAGTTTGTAAGTATGGATGTTTGTTACTCATTCACACTAGAACGGATGAACGGATCTGGATAAAATTTGGTACACAGATAGATTATAGCCTGGAATAACATATAGGCTACTTTTTATCCAGGTCGTACGCAATCCTAAAGTCCACGCAGACGAAATCGCGGGCGAAGCTAGTGAGGCTGTAATACTCGTAATGACATTTCGTGTTATTAACGTTTTAAAGGCAAGCGTTAAAATAAAGTCGGGCCGCCTTCCGTGTACCTTTAAAATGCTAAAAAGCCTTTTGATCTCACAAATTAACGAGCCACCCCACCGTGCGCCGCGGACAATTTGTAACGGTTAATCAAATTCTACACGCTTCGCTTTGCTTGTATGATGAAGTCTGTAGTTAACTTTTACGATATGAAACCGACTACCGCTGAATGAATCCAAAGTCTATAAATTTTATTACGTGATTTTCTCTAGCTCATAAAGGAATCTGCCTACGACTTCTCGATATTTTATAAAAGAATCGAAAACGTATGAAAATATACGAAAACGTAGGTACCTACTCAAAAATCCTGTCCTGTCAGTCTTGCATTAAAATTATTTCGTGGAGTCCTGCCCGAAGTCCCAGCTTACAGTTTTGCAAACTTTAAGCTGGGACTTCAGGTAAGATTAGGTACCTATGTGCCTACCTATTTGAAGATTATGTAGGTATTCAATTACCTACTTCATTCATGTCATGATGCACAAAATTCATACACTTATGTGTGGCAAATGAAGTTGATTCACGACTGTTTTTTGTATGTTGCGCGTTCACCTTGCGATCCAAGTTACAAAGTGCACTTTGGACTAGTTTCTTTCATTTATTATTATATTTTAATAAAAGTAAGTATTCATTACTATTTCAGGGCATTTGATAATTCCTATAATTCCAAATAACAATGAGCACGTAGTTGCCAAAATCGATATTTAACCTCAGTCTATAAAAATGTAAATCAGGGCATTTACTTGAATAATTTAGCAATCAGAAGGGCGGAGGTCGTCGCCAGTGGAGCGTATTGATTTCATAATGAGTCTGTCGCGGCCTTACGTCGGACCGCGTTTATCGGCCATTATGAGTGAACCTACCCTCTGCAATTTTCGGCCATTACGTTTATTAACAAATGGAGCATAAACAGTAAAATGGAGCATAAACAGTAAAATGTTGCACAGGCATTAAATGAACTACCTACCTACCTATTTTGTAAAGAGATTCGATTCAAGGTTTGTATAAGTCAGCATTGTTTGATGACATTATTATGAAGCAAAAGACTTGCTCGATTTAATATACTAAATACTACTGTACTAAATTACAGTTTTTAATACTTTAGAGTAGCCTTTCTCAAAGTTGGATAACAGCCCCCTTGTGGCTCGGGAAGCCTATAATTCCATATAAGTGGTAAAGGGCCAAGAGAAAATTATGTAATGAAAATTTGTGACATTTAATAATTTTGAGATACCTAATTGATTCTCAAAGTGGGTGGTAAACAAAACAAGTTGAGAACCTCCACTTTAGGTCACCCATGGGCATAAGACTACTGTATTAGGTCTGGAACCTTGAGACTACTACCTGCCTACATTAATAAAAAGTGAATTGACCCTGGAAATATATTTGTCAAATTTACAGGTTTTTTTCTATACTTAACTATATCAAAATACTGTCCAGTATATACACATAGTAATTACATGCAAACAATTATAATAAAAAAGAATAGTGGTGTTTGATGCTAAATATCCCTCTGTACCTTTTTGAGGGTAGATGAAAAATTTATTAAACAAAGGGATACATATATATTTGTTCACCAATATCTCATGTTTTAAAATAGTTTTTAGACACAATGAATTGAAAAATATAAAATGCATAACTTAACAAGTAATTTATTCAACTATCTACAGAGTACCTATATCTGTTGTTAGCAACTACTTGACCTCTGACATAATGTTTGTGATTATCAAGTAATAATACCTATGCTTGGTAGAAGGTTAAAACATCAAGTATTTTGTCCTGAAGTACTTTATAGAATGTAATGAATTTGAACACTTTGGATTTTGTATTGAATTGATGGACAACAATGGGTAAGTAATAATATTATTCAAAAAAGATTATGTCAAGATTTTTTATAACAAAAAATAATTAAAAACTCACTTAAGGTTGTCTCAGGGGAGGGAGTCATTATCTATGTTGCTGTAAGTTCTGCACAGAACTATCAAAGAAGCCATATAGGTATATAGAAATCAGATAGGCATCCTCACCTTTCCCTTAGTGTTGTGCTGAGCTCCCCAGGCAGCCATCACATAAGGATCGTTGACCGACACACACACGACCTCGTCAACTCCATCAGCCTTCATCTTGTCCGCATTCGCCACGTACCCCGGCAAGTGGGTCTTCGAGCATCCAGGAGTAAATGCACCAGGTACCGCAAACAGCACCACGACCTTCCCCGCCGTCAAATCGCATACACTCACTTTATTCGCCGGAGAATCTTCGAATAAATCAGTAACCGGCAACGAATCGCCAACCTAAGAACAGTGGAACACACATCAGTCAAATAAGCCGGCTGTTATATAATTTTTATCATCTCAACTAAAATGCCTAGTTACCTTAATGGGTGCCATGGTTATTTGCGAAGTATGTAGAGCTCGACCGCACACTTGCCTCGTCAGTGCAGTTATACCACGAGTAATAGACGGCCCGGTAAGAAACATTTGTAGCGGGTTATGTATTTTTATTATCTTTGTTATATCGATCCTTCCAGTCAACAGATTATAAAAAATCCCTGCCTGACTGGTTTGGTTTGCTTGGGTTGGTTGGTTGAAATTTGACATTGACTGCAGATTCAAGACTGACTGACACTGACAGTTTCATAACTAGGGATGGGTCTAGACTTAATAAGCTGCTAAATTAACAGTGCTAATTTTTTTAGTGTTAACACCTGTTAAATAATTTCTAAGATAGGTGTTAAATTTAGCAGTCACAAAATAATGAATGAAAGTTGAAACAGGCTATCCGTGGCAGAAGACGCGCGCGAGCAATGCAATTGTTTCTTTCTTTCTAAGACAGACACACAATAGGATAGGCAACAGACTGAACGGACGGATCTATGTTTATCTCCCTTTATAATATGAAAAAAGTAAAACATACCTAGCAAAAATGAAAGAAAAGACACTATGATGTTCCGTCTCAATTGCATTTTGTTCAATATGTACTTAGCATTTCGCAATTGTTAATTTTGTGTTCAGTCTGACAGATTTGAATCTGATTGTTTTGTTATTTAATCGAGTTGATATATTTAACTGCGTTCTGATTCGGAGATGAATATTATAGCTAGCTATAGTGTTAAATAAAGACTGATCTTCTTAAATTTAATTAAGTACTTTGTTCGTACGATCTTGGCTTCGTTTCGAACTATATTTACGTTTTAGGGCTCTAACTTAAGAATGTTAACAATCTGTATGTGTTGAAATTTAGCAGTTGCTAAAAATAGCTATTAAATGTAAGTGTTAAATATTATTAGCATTAGCATTTACCAGTGTAATTTTTTTTTAACTTTTATGCCCATCTCTATTCATAACTTTCATTAATTAATACTCGTTCCCTTCAACTGTCAAGTTACAGAATAAAGCTTACATTGATGCATTGCTGTTGAGGATAAGACAATCCATCTTATTTTTCAAGGAACAATATTAGTTTAACTACTTACTAGTAGAAGTAATATAATATCATATCACTGTCAAAGTTTCAGCTACAGCTTAGAGCATTAATATCTGGAGACGGCTTAATACTCAATACATATAATGCACTCCACAAGTTATAAAGATGTTACAATAATTTATAGAAACATGTTCCTTGTCAGGCACGGCAAATGTAGGAGAGAGGAGGAACTTTATAACCTTTTTTATTTAACTTTGTATTATTTTATATTATTTGCAATGTGTTTTAAATACCTACTTACTATTTAATGTCGCTTTTATTGATTTTATTTGGATACTAACATTACTTAGATGATTATGGAATGTTTTTATGAGTTAGTAAAAGTATCAACATGTATCTATATGTTTTTATAATAAGTACTTGTATTTGTGTTTATGTTATTATTAATTTAAATTTGTATTTATTACGTTTTATGTACATTTATCATTTAGATAATTCGTTTATATGGTAGTAAAATTTACTTAATAGCATTTGTTTTAGTTTTTTTTATAAATATAGTGTCTTTATCTTCATTTTTTATTCCTGGGGGTAAGTAAGTTTGTAATTTGTATATTTTTATCGACATAACGTGTGGACTAGATGAGTGCATTTTAAGACTTGAACTTGGTAGATTTCAACGTTTTTTATGCCTTAGCCTCTGGTTTTTATCTTCCCGTTTTGTGTAGAAGCTTTGATGATTTCTAACACACTTACATATTTCTAAAATATACAAATTAGGTAGCGTTAGTATTTTCTGTTCTATAAAATGGGGCTTACAAGTATCAGTATCTTCTATATTTACGAGTATTCGTATTAGTTTCTTTTGAAGAGTAAAAAGTGATAATAGTTAATTATCACGCGCTTAAACGTTGAAGAAAAACATTGTGAGGAAACCTGCATGGCTGAGAGATTTTCTCGACGGCGTGTGAAGTCTGCCAACCTGCATTAGGCTAGCGTGGTAGACTATAGCCTAATCCCTCTCAATCTGAGAGGAGACCCGTGCCCAGCAGTGGGACAATGTAAGGGTTAATTATGTTATGTTATGTCATTGAATAAATATGTACATGCTAATTTGTGGTTCGTTTATTATTAATTTATTTTATCTCGCCTCTCCTCCCACCAAAAGTGGCAAAAAAAGTTGTTCATTTGTACATATACCGTCTCCAGAGACGGAGACGGATGCTCTGAGAGTTGTAGAATAGCTACACTGAGCTACGTACCAGGTCATAAAATCCCTTAAAAAAAAACAGCTACGAGAGTTTAGGCGGGAAAATGTAAAGTGCACTTTGGCGGTTTAATAGTATTTTCCAAACCTGGTGTTTCCCCTAAGTTTAATGTGTAATTACAGTGGATATTTAACCTTTAAGTGTTAGTGAACGGTTGCGAGTGTTGGCAAATGGTATAAAATTGAAAATCGTGACACTTTAGGAGTGTCACAATTTACTTACTCCATCAAAGCCTTAGTGAAGTTTCCACTGTTTTACTGGGGATAAAGTGATGTGTTTTACACTACAAAAAAGACATGACCTAAAGGTCTAAGGGTCATAAAATTCCTTAAAAAAAAATACACTGAGCTACTTCCTATAATATTATACTCTTTGGCTACAGCTAGCAAAATTATTTGTGGTTCGAGTGAGCTTTAACTAGCAACATTATTTGTTTATGGTTCGTTCGTTTCCAGTCAGTCAAGCATTTGCTGCGACTTTTGCTTGTTTGATAATTATTTGAGTTTTTTAGGTCGTTTTCCACGTTTTTAGATATGACAGTGTATGATACAAGTGTTACGATACAGTGGCGCTGATATTAATTAGTATATTACCGTTCTATCAACATGGATACCCCTACAATAGACACTATTTACCAGGCCATAAGCGCCTTATATGATAACCCCAATGCAAGTGAAAAAGAAAAAGCCTCGTTATGGCTAGGAGATATGCAAAAATCTGTAAGTATGCTACTAAATATTCATACCACCAATAATTGAATATCTGAAATACCAGTCAATTGTTCAATTCATTATCATTATTTCCAGATACATTCATGGAAGATAGCCGACGAACTTTTACAACAGAAAAAAGACTTAAACTCATGCTACTTCGCTGCTCAGACAATGAGGTCAAAGGTACAGCATAGCCTGTCTGAACTGCCCCCCGAGGCCCTAGTGTCGCTCCGGGACTCTTTAGTAGCACATCTGGAGAGTACCTCCCCAGAGACAAGTGCTTCGGTCCTCACACAACTCTCCCTAGCATTAGCAGACTTAGCTCTACAAATGCCTTCATGGCAGAACTGTATTGGTGACCTAATCAAATCATTTTCAAACAAAAATGATTTTGCACTTCTAGAAATTTTGACTGTGCTACCTCAGGAAATAGATTCATCTAGCCTGAAACTTGGTGAAAATAGGAGGGAAGACATTAAGTCTGAGTTAAGATCGAACTCTCACATAGTAACTTTATTTCTGAAAGAAAGTATCACTAATTCCCAAAGTACACATGTTGCATTAAAAATAATCAAGTGTATGACATCTTGGATACAAGTCAAAGCAATAAATATACAGGAAGTTCCTCAGAATGCTGTTATAGGCTACAGTTTACAGGTCCTAAGAGATCACAATTCTATAAATACATTACATGATGCAGCATCTGATTGTATTACTGCTTTATTGCACTGCTTGGAGGAAAACAATAATAATGACAATATAGAGATGCTGTTATTTGAGAGTGTGTCTGCTTTGGAGGAGAGTTATCACCTAGCAGTGGCACATGAGGAGGATGAGAAGGCTACTAATTATGCAAGAGTGTTCACAGAGCTAGCCGAGACATTCTTAGAGAAAATTATTGTGTCTATGTCAGGAGGGAGTTCTCATTTTGCTTTAAGGTCCTTAGAACTGGCTTTGGTGTGTGTTGGACATCATGACTATGAGGTAAGCTGATGCATCCTCTTATCAATAATTTCTTAAATTATTACCATAATTTACAACTAATATCTTAAAATAACTTTATAATCTTAGCATAGAAAATACAAAAAAAAACCAAGAAGATAGTTAGATGGTAAGGTGGCATCATACAATATCAAACTAACTATAAAGTAAGTCATGTCAATTGAGAAGCAAAGTACATTGCTTTACAATAGATGTCACTAACATCACTGTAAGATGTAAATTCAGTATGTGAAGGCAAATTTTGATCTAGCGGGTGGGACTCACAGTGGCATAGAGGTCAGGTGGGGTCTGGTGTATCTAATCAGAACCGACCAGGTTCAAATCCTGACTATAGTTGAATTTTTCCTTCCCTAAACTAACTAATATCTTTACCTTTTATTCCTGAAAAAATATTTTTGTTGTTGTCTAATAATTAAGCTAATTACCTAATATTAAGTCATACAACATACAGACTTATCTAATTTAACAAATGATAATGACATCCTTTGTGTCATAATTCATCATCATCCAGTTATGCTTTTGGTCATTTCTAGAACACTGAGCAAAATCAAATGTACCAAAAACCTACACATCTGAATCTGGTGTCTGCTTTGTTTTGTATGCTGCTTTGAGTCAGATGTGATATGGCCATAAATCTCTTGCTGATGTGATATTGCCTCTTGTAGAAGTGCTTATACCCTTTCTAAAAACCCCTTCTTATTTTTAGCTGTTACTATTTATTTACATGAAATTCTATAAAAAAGTTTGGGAATAAATGTGGACATCCAAGCAAAAAGGGTCCAGTAGTAGGGTATTAACATTATAGACATTTGAAGTTGAAACTTGCATCACTAGATTATGGCCCTAACTGAAATCCAGTGCTGTGGCATTATGCTTTTTAGTGTCGTAGCATTAAGCTGAGGGTCCTTTTTAGACTCCACAATAATTTGTTTATCTAAATACCTATTTTATATGCCAAATATGCTCTGTCTGTGCGAGTCTGACAAGCGTATCGTAAGCCTATCACGAATAAAAAAAAAACATGCCAAACTAGTATAATTTACTAAACTCTCTCTTAAAATTTCTGGTACTTAGAAACATGATATAAAGTAATTTACTATAAGAAGATTGACAACTTGTAGATAATTGAGCATTAATTAATAATCAATTAAAATCCTAAAATGTAATTTTCTAACCCAACTTTATAAATCTGCGTATATCTCGGAAACTAAATGCCGAGAACAGGGGCCGTATTATGACGTGTTAACACCATCATTTTTAAGTTGTAAGAAAGAAATGAGCCTATTTAATATATAGAGTGGCATCTCTTTCTCACAACATAAAAATGATGGCGTTAACACGTCATAATACGGACCCTGGACCCTTTTTGCTTGGACCCTTTTTGCTTGCAAAGCGACCATAAAGGAGTCTGCTCACTACACCATCTCTACAATGACCATGTCAGACAAATTCTTGTATTGAGAAGTATGAGACTATGTCCTTCACTGACCAACACCATCGTGGGCCGTGCAAGCAGTGTCAAGTAGACTTTTAGGCAAATATAAATACCTATGTTCAGCACAAAGCTATTCTGTAAATTAGCATTAGAATTAATTTTAGTTTAAATTTGTATTAAACTAAAGTTTACTTGTTGCCAGGTAGCAGAAATAACGTTCAACCTCTGGTACCGATTATCTGAAGAGGTCTATCAGCGCGACTACCAGCCACTCACAGACACTTTCAAACCTCACATTGAGAGGCTGATAGAGGCACTTGCAAGACATTGCCAATGCGAACCTGACCACACGCAACTGCCCGATGAGGGAGACGAGTTTTATGTAAGATTATATAAATAATCCTTACTTCATTACTAATATTATAGACGTGAAAGTTTGTGAGTATGGATGTGTGGATGTTTGTTACTCTTTCACGCTGGAACAGCTTAACGGATCTGGATAAAATTTGGCACACAGATAGATTATAGCCTAGAATAACACATAGGCTTATATATAACACATTAGACTTTTTATCCAGGTCGGACCAAATCCTGAAGTCCACGCAGACAAAGTCGCAGGCAGAAGTTAGTAAATAAATAAACATAAATTGGTCTTAGCACTATATGGAAATTACTCGAAATAATTTGTCGACGTCTATGGGAAAAAATTTACCCTCTGAGCTTGGCTTTAAAATATTTCTTTTTTTAGGAATTCCGCAGCAAGGTTATGGGTCTCATAAAGGATGTGGTGTTCATAGTGGGCTCCAGCTCAGTGTTCCGACAGATGTTCGCGGTACTCCACGCCGACATCAGCTGGGAGCAGACAGAAGCTGCGCTCTTTGTGATGCAATCCGTTGCCAAGAATATATTGCCGTAAGTATTATAACATTTCGCACTTTCGGTGCAACAAAGTCACAATTTAGGACACTTTTTTTGTTATGTCTTTTTTTATAATTCAGACTGCTTCATTAATCTAGTAGTCGCGCGACTGCTACGCTAGAGGCTACGATCCCCAGGTCGAGCAGTGTTATTGAGTTTTTCTATGAAATTTTCAATAGAACCTCGGAGTCTGGATTTGTGCCCGATTAATATCAATAGGCTCGCCCCCTATTACTGTGTACTAATGTACATTAGTACACCTCTGACTAACCCTTCGGGGAATACAGGCGTGATGGTATGTTATGTTTATGTTAATAATTCAAAGAAGCTTTTTACGTGAAACTTTAGCAAAAACAACAAGCAATTAATTTTATAAAGATTTCAAACCTACTACAAATAATACCTAAACCAGGCAATAAATGCGAAAAACATACTCTCTTGTAAAATTATAAAATCAGCTGTTGTGACTTTGTTGCACCAAAGGTGCGATTTGGTAAATTACATATTAACAGTATTTTCAATGTAATTAAAGTATTGGTATAGCTGAGAATGCTGGCTGATGGCAGTCTTTATACATTTTAATTACGCGTCTGCAATAATAATTTCTAAATTGTCCTTAGATTTTTCATTTTTTCCTTGTGCTTAAAAATTGATTGGCATCAATAATCATACTTTTTTCCTAGTGACGAATACGAATACGTACCAAAGGTGGTGGAAGCAATCTTGTCCATGCCAGATACTGCCCACCTTGCCGTGAGAAAGACCTGCATCTTGTTGTTGGGTGAGCTGTGTGAGTGGATCGAGCGCCACTCTGAGTGCCTTGAGTCTTGTCTGCAGTTCCTCATCAAGGCCTTGCACGATAAGCAGCTGGCTTATGCTGCAGCAACTGCTTTGCAGGTCAGTCTATACATCTATGAATGACATATTTGTGACCTTTTTACTTTAAATTGGAACCATTGCATTCAAAGATAAAATAATTTGTAGGCATATATCATTGTGATTGTTGATTTTCTAATTTCATCAGTTGCCTTTCAACTTTTGTTTTACTGAAGATGTTGAGTAAAAGCTTTTCCGTATAAGGACAGGTCAGCTAATACTATAAATGAATACAACTGTATGTATCTGAATTTGTAGCCGTGCATACTAAAATAAAGAGTCGAGTACTGTACGGTCGCACGTTAATATGGGGAGACGGCAGTGTTAGTGTATCGTGGTGTTGTTGTTGTGGTTGCGGGCAGAACATCTGCCGCGCGTGCCGCGTGCAGGCGTCGCGGCACGTGGCGGCGCTGCTGGCGGCGGCGGGCGCCAGCGAGCGCCTGGCGCTGAGCCCGCACGCCTCCAGCGCTCTCATGCGCGCGCTCGCCTCCGCCATCGGCAGGCTGCCGCCCGAACAGGTACCTATATACTCTACCTTACATATACAACCTTTCTAACTATCTAATTATACTCATCAAAATTTTATGATGCCATAAAAATAATCAGTCAAGTAGCCTATTTAATGAAATGCTAATTATTATGCACATTAAACTAATTAAATATATATTTAAGACAAAGCTAGGAATGTCAATTTGACAGTACAGGATATACCTACCTCCTTTTATTGTATTAAATTCACTGGCGCTTCGAGCATCGGCACTCCAATTATTTCAAATTCTGCGGTTACAACAGAATTAAAGTAACATAAAAAATAACTTGTTATAATTATTTGAAACAGAAACACAATTTGTAAAAAATTTAACAATATTGACAATAATTTGTTTTGTTTCCATAGCTAAAACCCGCCATAACATATCTACTTCTAGCTAACGATTGCAATGCGCGAAGCCGTAGGCGTTCAAATCAACGGACTATCAGAATTGATGAAGGCGGACCGCGAAGTACGAAAGGGCACGAGCAGCGACCCGGCGTTGTGGCTCGACCGCGTGGCGGCGCTGTTCCGCGACGTGGACGTGCCCAGCGCGGCGCTGGCGGCGCTGGCGGCGCCGGCCGACTCGCACCCCTGCCTGCCCGCGCTCTCCGACGCCTGGCCCGTGCTGCAGGACGCCATGGACAAGTATGTACTACACCACACTGGACCTTGTCTGCACGCCTGACGCTGCCCCCCAACCTGCCTCTGATACCACCACCGCAATCTACGATGTAAGCGGGGGTAGCCTAATTTTTCATTTTTTTTTATTTTATCAGTAGGCATCTATGGCCCATAGACATATACTTACAAGGTAACATATATAAAATATATACCTACAAAATAGTGTTAGTAGATAGAGCTTAAGACTATATTAGTAACATTTCATTTTGCATTTATTGTTTTTGCTGCCCTATGGCACTTGTTCGCGGAAGCTACTAAACTCCACGTCTTGCGACCAAAGTCCTTTACCATGACGAGGGCAGAAAGTAATTCGGTATTCACACCACGAACGTCTTAAAGTTGACGTTCCGGCTATGGCGTCGGACTTGTGATCATGTGGTTGCTGGTTCGAAACCCACCCATTGCACTACTGACGTGGTTCCACTCGTAACACACAACAACATAAGATGTTAAACACATTACTACATTGTAACTAGTCAATGCTATGTACACCGTAAGTGTCATACATATCAGATGTAAAACCTAGTTAGTATTATAAAGTTTTGATGTATTAATATGTATGATGTGGTTGTACTATTTAATAAATAAATAAATAATAACACAAGCATAGCTTAGCACGAGGGGTTAACAAAAATACTAAGAGTCTTTTCTGATAGATATAATAATAAGGCAAGCGTGCATTGCAGATCGCAGTATCGCTTAACATTAGGCGAACTGGCGGTCAAGCGTAAGCCTATCACGAATAAAAAAAAAAAACTAGTAATGTGATGGTAGTACGTTTTTTTTTAAAAAAAGGGCGCAGGAGCAGTCCCGTGGCTGGGGTTCTAGTTAGGTTATTAAGGTGGCGAGTGACGGCGCTTGTGTGTGTATGTGTACGTGTGTGTGTGTGGGCGTAGGTACGCGAGCGACGGGCGCGTGATGGAGCGCTGGTGCCGCTGCGTGCGCTTCGGCGTGCGCATGGCGGGGCGGCGCGCGCTGGGCCTGGCGCCCGCGCTCACCGCCCGCCTGCGCCGCCTGTACCGCGCCGCGCCGCACTCCTGCGTGCTGTACCTCGCCTCCGTGCTGCTGGACGAGCTGGCGCCGCAGCCGCCCGCCGTGCCGCACCTCGTGGCGCTGCTGCAGGACGTCATGCCGCAGGCCTTCCAGCTGCTCCACCGCCCCGACGGACTCAAGGACAACCCCGACACCGTCGACGATCTCTTCAGACTCTGTATAAGGTCGCCGACTGTTCCGCTCGTCCGTATACCGGTAGTGGTGATGCCGTTGTGATAATTCACTCAAAAACCCCTCAACACGTCCGCAGGTTTCTACAGCGGATCCCGCAGGAATTCCTGTCGTCGAGCGCGCTGATGACGGTGCTGCAGTGCGCGGCGCTGGCGGTGTCGCTGGACCACCGCGAGGCCAATTCCTCCGTCATGAAGTTCCTGTACGACTTCGTCAAGGTCGCCAACACCGCTCGCGCCGATAAACACGAAATCAAAGGTAAGACTCGACAAATGGTCTTTACGAGTGAACTTATGAATGGACTTCACGATTCTAAAACTGTGCGCGCTCCAGCCCTGGCCGAAACGGCGCTAAAGACGTACGGGTCGGAGCTGACGTACCGGCTGATGGAGGCGAGCGTGCTGCACCTGCACTCGTACATGCTGAGCGAGGTGGCGGAGGTGGTGCTGGAGCTGCTGCAGTGGCAGCGCGGGGCTGCGGGCTGCGACGACTGGCTGCAGGCCGCGCTGCAGCGCCTGCCCCGCGACCGCCCCGCGCACGCCACGGAACAGCAGTGCTGGCAGTTCCACCAATATGCTACCAGGTCACTATTTTTTATATATACGTATATTTCTAATAAAACAGCTAATCTAAAAATTATATTGCCTACATTATTTTTGAAAAATCTATTACAATACAGCAATCCCAGCAAATGTACGTGATCATTTTGGTCATCATTTCCCAATATTTTGTATTATAAACAACGTTGAAATAGAATTGTATTATCTTCTTTGTTCGCAGGGCGGAAAAATGCAAGGAAATGACTCGACTGCTACGCGACTTCGCGAGACTATACCGATAAGACAAAATATATTTATAAACAACAAATTATTAAACCAAACGACGACATAACTATAGTCCCATCACGCCGGACTAAGACTGAGTGACACACAACCTTAGTTCAGTGTTGAAAAATACTGATTTTGATTGAGTTTTATTATACTAGGACTTTACTACTAGTGAAGTGAGTTGACTTATCTATAAAAAAAACTATATTTATAACTGTTATAAGTGTAGAAATTTGTAAAGCCTTGGATCTGTGGCGACCAGTGAAATGACCGAAAAAACAGTTCTAAAAGAAGTTTTTGCAAATCACATGCTATTTATTGAGTTATCTACTAAAAAGGCATGATGTGTTTATTTTTTACTATTACTAATATGGACAAATTAGGTTTAATGTTATTGGACTGTTTCACGTGTGATTTCCAGGTAATACAAGTATTTGACCATTATTAAAATTACCAATCAAACAAAGTCAATGCTCTTATATCATGATGTCATAATGACAAAATTGATACAAGCCATTATTGTTCGCGTAGGTAATTCCAGACGCTAATAAGAATCTAAATTATGAATAATTTTTCAATTTCATTGCCATACACGGTCACGTTTTTTAACTTAGGTATTTTTACATTCACTGTCGTCACAAGATCTGGCGCTAAGTATCAAGATTGTGTTATCGTAACGTGTAGTTAGTAGTGCAGCCGCACGCCGGAGCAATAATTAAAAACGTTGCGTTCAACGTGTAAACGTAGGTACGTGTTTCTCTTCAATTTCGTCTCAATTTGACGCGGTAAAAAGTTGCATTTTCTTGTAGTTATAGATTTAGCCATTACTTATTCATAGTGCATCCCTTTTACACACCCAGAACTCAACTTTTATTTTAAAAAGTCATCTCTGCTGCAATAAAATGTCTAGTTATTATGTACCTTTTATCCTCATTTTGCTATTTTCTGGCAGAAGTATGGTGGTCCACAGATATGTTTGTTCAAACACGAATTATTTTTGTTGCTACCCATGAGGGTTACGATAATGGCCACGTTAATCGAAATGCCAGTTAAGTGTACTACCAGTCAATAATGAGATAACTTACGTCCCCTCATTCATCACGCATTGCTATAGCCGTTGAGTTCTTGTTGCTCTCACTTATTCTCGCGCAACTACAAGAAAGTGTAATAATTAGTTATGTTCCCCACTTGATTAATGATCAAACTTGCGATGTATCGTCCGATTCAGTAGGTAAGTACCAATAATTTCGATTGATGCAGATATATTTTATTATACTCACTTTTTATTTTGAATGTGATACTACGCATTGAAATGTAAATATTTATTATAAATGTTTACTTATACAAACGTTTTTTATTTATAAACTAAAACATTGATTTTTACTTATACCTACTTAAATTAGAATATTTTACTATTACATTACGAATGATTATGCTTACTGTGATCGAACATTTTGAAAAAGATTCTGACTTTCTATTCTAAGTCACCGAAACAGTAACAGGTTCTCTCGCGGCCTCGACACCGGATTGACATCAGTCAATCCGTTCTTGACACAAAATGTATGATGAAATCAATATTCTTCATATTATTTTCTTCGTATTCCGTATAGCTATTTCTACTATTCGGGGCGCAGACAAATCCAAAAAATCAAAAATCATAAAAATCCGTCCAGCCGATCATTATTTATAAATAGTGTAACTAACCCGACTGTTTTATATATAAATATAATTCTGTTATAAAATTGTTTTAACTTGAAGCAATATAACATTACCTTGGTAAGAGATGCTTTACTTAAAACATTTGTATTTTTTTAATGAATCTTCCTCGCAACATAATTAGTTCAAGCCGTCGTCAGATTATTACGCCAGATTATAATAATCAAATTAACACAAATAAATTGGTATGTACCAAACTATTTCTTCTTACTATTCTTAGGGCTTGACAAAGTAACAAAACTGACTCGTCTGGGAGCCTTTGGACTTGGGGCTGATTTAACAGCCACCTGCTCTTTAACATCAGTCACTTTAGCTTGTTTGAAGAAATTATTATCGTTTATGTTTAATGTGCTTTTTGGAGTACCAATTTGACTATCAATATTGTTATCATTACAACTTTTAGGGGTCGCAAGTTTGGCTTTAGCGTCATCACATTTTGTACGTTTTGGGGTGTTTGGTTCCGAATTTTTCTCATTTATACTATTTTTAATTGTGTTTTTAGGTGAATCTGGTGAAGTCGAAATGGATTTAGCGCCTTCCGTTTCTTCATATACCAGTTTGATATCTTCACTGTCATCAATGACCATGATTTCTGCATCTTTCGCAATCTCTGTATGCTTAAGTTTTATAATTTCGTTGCTACTATTATCCGACCATGAGGGCATGGCTACTTCATTTAAGACATCTATTTTGATGGGTGTTTTTTGTTGTGGTTCAATCTTCTGTTTCTTTGGCGATTTTTCAGGCGCTTTGAATTTGATAAAGGAGTCTATCTTGTTGACCAATTTGGTTTCTTTTACTTCTTTAGGTTTTGCTGGGTCTTCCTTGGGTGGTTCTATAGGCTGTTCTTCAACCTCCATAGATTCTGTTAAAAGAAAAAATAAAATAATACAGAAATAAACTTTCAGATCAGATTTGTAGATCTTTAAAAAAATATGTATAATATGTCTTAATCAAAGTCTACAATATTTACCAAGCGCCGATGCACTGGCGGGTTCAGCTGCAACTTCATCAGGTAACACTTCGCCCAGCTCACCGTCAGCAAATGTTATGACGGAGCAATAGCCGTCCGTACTGGAAGCCACTAGCTTCAGCCCGTCCGGGGACCACGTCAGGTCTGTTAGTCTACATAAAAATAGAAACTGTTAAAAACATCGATCATACCATACTGCGCAATGTTGCTTCTTAAAATAATAATTATAATTTATTAGTATTTATTAGTGTAAAAATTAGCTTTATTTGCTTCATACAGAAAACAAAATTTATATTCCTAACATAATGGGCTTAAATCATATGAATCTGTGAGAGGTTGAAAGAGGAAACTGGAGAATATGTGGGAAATACTTATTTTCAGAAAAAAGTCTTTTTCTGGAATGTACTGCCGAATGAGCCTAACTCACTCATCTCTCATTATCGAATGTCTATTTTTGAATGGATGGAACACCGAAAATGATTTTTAACTGTCTTTGATATTGACATAGCATTAGTTACCTGGTGTAATGTATATTATTGATGAGCGCAAGCGGCGTCTTCTGTTGCGTGTCATATACAAGTACGGAGCGCTTGGTGCCCACCGCCAGCAGCATGCGCCTCGCCAGCGGGAAGGCTGGCGACGGGCCCCCGCCCTCTACCGCACTGCCCCCGGCCCCCGCCGGCCCGCCCCCTACCGCACTGCCCCCGGCCCCCACCGGCCCGCCCCGTCCCCGCAGCGCCCACGAGCGCGGGCACCAGCGCGTCACTAGCGCCGCCTCCCCGCATGGTAGTATGCACGCCGGACTACATAGAAAACCGTTCATTATATCTACGAATCGACATTCATTTGTTTAACAACATTGGTTAATGAATAAAGTTATACTTACACTTTTAAAGAGTATCGGGTGTAGATGTAAACAGCGTTAATGGGCTTGATTTCCATCTTGCCCTGCTCAGGCTCCACCCGCCCCGCCGGAACAGCTATCAGCAAACCGTCAGGACTGAACTGAAGTCTCCTATTGACAATAATTTGTATATTGGTTATAAGGTTATTACCCAACTACGAAAAAGGAAGAGTAATAATTTTAACGGTCTATGTATGTATCTACTGTAAACTGGTGATCAGATTTTAACAAATGAGTTGATTTGTCTTGAGCCCCAGAGTATCGTAAGGTACCTGGTATTATAGGAAATCCAATATAGCAAACACTGGATGAACAAAAAGTGTACCTACCTACTGGGACTTTCTTACTACTAGCGCCATCTCTTTAAAACAAAGTACAATAAAATTTATTTTTTATTCCATGAGACCATGACCCATTAAAATGACAGTCTACGATACTTGCATTCTGATAGTGAATGAAGTTAAAGAATAAACATGAGCCACCAAAAACTGTCAAATAAATACTAAAGCTTAAAAAACTAAAACCAGACTATGAAATACAAATACTGAAAAGTACATACATACACTCACGCCTTTCTCCCACAGGGGTAGGCAGAAACTATAGAAAAGTATTAAACAAGAAAATTTTGCTATGACCAGGAACAGTGGGACCCTATTTCTTTAATTGGTTTTGCGGAGTGAATCTTCTGTATGTCCTATTATTTACTCTATGGTCTACTAACTTACTTACCTATAATAAGTTTGCAGGGTATCATCATGATAGAGTCTCACTTTAACATTGTGCAGTGGGTGTTCCGATGGGAAAGGTAGGATGGCCTTGCTACTGCGAGAGGTAACTTTCTTTGAAGTTACATCGAATGTGCGGAAAATCCTGTAACATGAAGGGTTAACTATGAACCAAAGTTATATAATACTCACAATATCTAGGGTGCTGTTGGCTAGTGGATGGTACATGATCTACTATCCCTTCCTAGCCATCTCTTATCCCCATCTGTAGATCACATACAAAGTACATGCCAACCCAAACTTTTCATTGGTATTAGTTGCTTACATTTTTTTAAATGCCCACATCTGTGGTTAATGTATTATGAACCTCTCTCACCAAGACATTTTTTCTGAACATCTTATTACCTGCTGCCTGGTAAATACTAGCAGATTTTTGACCATTGCCCACTTTAACCACACAGCATTCTTGATCACTCACCTATCACTGCTTGCAGATGCAATCATCTGTCCCTTGGGGTCCCAAGACACTCCTTGGACAAAACCCTTATGGTCTGTCAGGATGCTGCTATATTTGCCACGATTCAGGTCCCAGATCAGTAATTTATTGTCCACAGAGCCAGATGCCAGGTGCAGAGAGTTGGCACTCCAGGATATGTCCAAGACATCCTCCATGTGGCCTCGAAGAGTCTTTATTGAAACAAATTTTGGAATATTAAAAGTAGTGAACATAATTATCAAAAAAGTAAAGTTTTAGTAGATATATACCTTATGGATTATCCATGATTCCTTATACTGTTCTTCCATTAGATCTATGACAGGTGCTGGTTCTTTATCTGTTTTCTTCCAAATAAATATGATGGATTCATCATCACCAGATGCTAAAAATTGGCCATCGGGTGACCAGCGCACTACATTCACAGCTTTCTGGTGGCGCGTGAGGTCTGCAGCTACTTCTAGATTAACTGACCCTGTATCTGTGGTTGAAATATACCAAATCTGGAAAAAAATTAAAACACATTACTATGTCCTTTATTAATTTTTCAATACTTTCATAAAATAAGGCTAGTAGTTAACTGTAAATAAAAAATCTTCTTTTTTTATATAATAAAAATCCCAATCCTAATAAAAATACTGATAGCACAACAAAATAGTTAACAGTGCATGCGTGCCGTCAGTTGGGACTGGTCTACTCAAAGCTGCTATGGCTCTTTCCTCAAAAGGCCATTTCAGACATTACCCTACATCGTACCACTCACTTATAAGTGTTCTTTCATGTCTGGACTTTAAAAGAGACCATGATTCTCTGAGTTTGTTTCGGTGTTTCTTCTCAGAGGTCGTCAGTTAGGAAATGCCGAAGCCATCTAGCTAAAAAAAAAAACCCAAACCATGACATGTAAAAGTATCTCTAAAGATCTACTTGCAGAATAAATAATTTCATTTCATTTCATTTCATTTCATTTCATTTCAGTGGTCACAGTTCTAACCTAACTGATGTTTATATGTTTGAACATAATTATCATGTTACCTTAAATGCAGTTCATTTATAATTTACCCGTAGATGAAGTAATATAGACCCAATAATTAATATAAAGATTAAACAAAAAAATACATGATTTATTTTAAAAAGTGGTTATATACAATAATTATGTAGATCAGTTACCATTTTAGAGGATCAAATAATATTGTCTCATTTTGTTATATGTGGGAGTATTATGTTTGTACATTCTAGTTAATTTGAATTGCAATTTGTATGTTTGATGTAAATAAATTGAAGGTGATAAGTTTTTTGATGTGCATTTAAAAATAAGTAAAAAAATAACAGAAAGCAAAATAAAACATTTCAAAATATTATAAGAAATAGAGGCCCACACACATCAGGAGATGGATCTAAGCTACCAATGGTCAGACTCCCAGAAAAAACTGCTACACTAGTGGTCTTGGGTTTGATTCCCAGGTTGAGCAATTTGGGTTTTTCTATGAAATTCTCAGTAGCAGCTTGGAGTTTGAGATTTGTACCCGGTTAATGGCAAAAGGCACACCCCCCATTACATAAATAAATATTTTGTTATACTAAAAGTTATTAATTCACTCTCATACTAATTTTGCAGTTGAGCAACCGCGCCTAAAGCGACGCGCTGACCGTGGGCGTTGGAGGCCTACAGGGAGCCCCCCTGTAGGCCTCAAAGGTAAAGGGCCCAGGGAAAATTGTGGGTGTTGAGCGGTTTATGATAATTAAGGTAAACTGAAAACTATGGGGGCGCTAAAAAATAACTGATTATCAAAGAGGGCGGTAAACGAAATAAGTTTGAGATCCTTTGTAGTAGAGGAGAGTCGTAACATTTACATAGAAAAAAAAATTACCAAAACATGGGAATCAGTCCCCCCTGTTGCGAGCCGTGATGGTTCATTTATATCTGCTTTTGGCTGAAAGTCAACACTCAAAACAGGATCTCTATTATGCCACGATATTTCTGGGATAGCGAACTTCATAATTTAACAGAAACTATGCTCGAAAGGTACAATGTAAATGGATTGGATGTGTCACTTTTGCCGCTAAAATTTAGAATTTTCGCCGTCAAACTCAAACTCACAGACTAGGTACTTATTTTTTTTAAGGAATTTTATGACCTGGTAACTTAGACCTTTAAGTCATGTCTTTTTTAAAGTTTAACCCTTTGAACGCCGATGACGGATATATCCGTAAACAGGGTTCCCTTTTTTGACACCGTTGACGTATATATCCGTCTTGAAAGTTTAACACAAAATTACAACCTATTCAATGCATTTTCTTTTTCAATATTTTTGCAATTATATACTCTATACTCTCTTCTGTAATTTTATCATTGATAAATCTTAATTCAACATGTTGGGATGGAGTAATGGTAACATTAATGAGTCGCTGTAAAATAATGTTGCCTTTTCCCCCATTCAGACGCCTCTGACGGATATATTCGATGATTAATGATGTGCAGCATGTCGATGTCTAACTGCCAAAAAATGATAACTGTCAAATACTTAATAAAACTTTTTATTATAATATGTACACATAATGTTCTTATTTGATTAATACAACTGCCTCATTAGTCTAGTGGTCTCAAGCGCGACTGCTACACTAGAGGTCCTGGGTTCGATCCCCAGGTCGAGCAAAGTGTTATTGGGTTTTTCTATGAAATTCTCAGTAGCAGCTCGGAGTCTGGATTTGTGCCCGGTTAATGACTATAGGCTCGCCCCCTATAACATGGGACCTAAAACATACTGGCGAACTGTGGGTGTACATTAAGTACGCCTCTGCCTAACCCTTCGGGGAATACAGGCGTGATGGTATGTTATGTTGATTAATACAAACAATTATTATCGGGATAACGAGATGTGTTATTTTGATAAAAGCTGTTGCTTCGGCTTAGCTTGCGTTGAATCGTTTTTAGTACATATTTCCACTTTAAAAATCCTTTCGTAGCACAACGTTATAAGATAAACAGGTACTTATGTTTCTTTCAGATTTTTAGATTCAGTAGTTTTTATAAGTACATAGATTAAATAGTGTAGAATAGATAAGTAAAGCCGGGTGTAAATTTTAGTGTTTATCGTTATAAATTTGTTTGTTGTTGTCCCAACACTAAAAGACATACAAGCTTGTTAAAGCATACTACACACTGGACGCCGATGACGTATTTATCCGTCATTAGTGAAGGGGTTGTTTATACAAATCTAATACTATTTAATATATTTATTTATGAAAAGTGTTTAGATTGTTTTTCTTTTTTAATTTAACGTGCCGTGTGAGCTTTAATAGTCATGTCACGTCGTCATTTGAGTTGAGATGAAATGTTATGAGCCGTGTCATGTTAGAAATGGTGTTATTCAACGCGTCGTTGCTGATGCCCTACACACTAGCCAAAACGTAATATCAAGGTTGTAGTCGCGTTATGCCTACTGCCTATCGCAGTACTGGGGATGTGGCTGAACGGCACACGGGTACCTATCGTGTTACTACGCAGCGACAGAATCAATTTTTCCAAATGACCGCCAGAAGACAACCCAATATCACAGCGATGCAACTAGTACAAAGGGTCCAGGAGGACCACTAGCTGCTGGTAAGCGACCAAAACGTGCGAAAGAGCTGGCATGAAGTTGGTCTTCATGCTCGAAGACCGCTATAATGTTCAAGTATTGTGACGTGGCAATTGCGGTCGGAGTGACAAACAATGGTATTTGATGCTGTTCACCGATGAGTCCCAGTTTGGGTTTATTGGGATTCACGTAGAATACGCGTTTGGAGAACACAAGGGAGAGTTAGCCGTTTACGGCATCCTCAAGAGGTTGAGTCATACCAAGGCGGGACAATCATGGTGTAGGCAGGAATTCATCTTGGCGGACGAACCCAGCTCGTTTGGATCCAAGCCAACAAAAATACTACGAGGAGGTAGTAGAGCCTGTTATTTTCCCACACAGAATACAAATGGGTCAGGAATTTGTACTCATGCACGATAATGCTCTTTCCCATATGGCGCGGCTGGTGTCGGCCGCTCTCCGAGACCACGATATTCAAGTTTTGGATTGGCTTGCACAGTCGCCCGACTTAAATCCTATCGATTATGCCTGGGACATGTTACAACCTTAGACTAGACAACCAATAGACCAGTAACGCGCTTATTTCTACGAACAAAAAAGTCTGTCAATTTTGCGGGGCGAGGAAACACTACATAGAAATTGCTGCACACTTACTCAAAAACATTTTCTATCACTACGAACTCACACAAATCAAAATCTTAACCACTAACACAATTTACGCATACATACAGATCAAATACATCAACATACAAGAATAAAAAAAGTAAAAGTACAGTCAAATTATTTGGGAAGCTACTCTATCGATATTTTATATACATATAGATTATCATAGAAAGAAAGTAGGTATTCAAAAACGTAATAAATACTTATGTGGATAATAATAATGTAATTTTCTAAGGATCCATGGTGTTGTGGTAACAATACAATATTGTTTACAATAAGGCGGTGGGAGCGCTTGGAAATGTAATTATTTATATGAAAAAATAAAATCAACCCTACATCTACATTTTGCATCATATATTTTTCGTGACAAGTCTCTCATTCTTCTACATTACATGCCAATTTAATACCAAGAAAACTATTTAGGAAAATAAAAATACCACATAATAAAAACAAAAAATGTATTTAAAAAAAATAGAAAAATACAAGTCTTACACAGATATTAGAAAATTAAAGAAACGATAGATAGGTTGCCAACCCTGTTTTCTATAGCACAATTGTACCCACTTCATCTTTAAATGAGGGTCTTTTGGAAATCTGAAAAAGTGTTAAAGAAAAATTCTAGAAACATTGGATATTAAGAATAAGCGAAACAATACAAAAATCAAAGTTATTTCCAAAGTCAGTAATTTCCACAAATACTTTTAAATATGTAATATAGTTATACCTATTCGTCTTTAGTAGTCGTAAACAATTATTATAATTTGGTCTTAAACAATGAATACGAAAATAATACCATTTCGATATCGATACGCAATCATAAACAATCACTATCACATCATTATTCATAGATGGAAAACAAAATGGCGAAATAGTCTTGTTACACTCTTAAAAATTAAAATTCTAGGCCTTATGAATTATAAAATAAGACCTATAATTGCAAAAAAATGATGAAAAACGTTATTCTGCATTAGGACCTATTAATGAAAATCAAAATAATGACATCTGATTGGATAACGCGAAATAGTCTCGCTACACTTAAAAAAAATAAAGTTTTAAACCATAAGTCTTAAACAATAAGACATATAATTGCAAAAAAATAAATAAAAAACATAATTCTGCATTAAGACCTATATTTGAAAAACATATAAATGACATTTTATTGGATATTTTAAATTTAAATCTAATTTATACGACCAGAAGGTTGAAATTGTTAGTAAAAAAATTAGCTAGTCTCGTGGGGAGTGCGGGTAGTCTCGTGAGGAGTGCATGGTAGTCTGGTTAGAAGTACAAGCTTGAACTTACAGATTATTTTGAAATCGATTATTGAATCGGAATAGTTCTCGATGCCTATTAACATATTGTATTATACTATTTTAATAGAAATAAGGCAATTAATAAACTTTTCATACTTAGATATGGAAAGTAACTCCATCTTTTGCTAAATTTGAAGTGTTAGATTTATTTTTGCACACATTAACCGCACAGGTCGGCATTTTGCACGGAGCATTTATCACGACCGTCTCGAACGAAAACTATTCTGGTGCTGAAAAATCGATTTCTTAAACAGTTTTTATAAACATGGTAGATTTTTTAATCCATTACCTTGACAGAGGGGAATGCTCATGCGAGGCGGGTCCATTGGTTGTATAGTCTAAGGTTACAACGAAAAGCTTTGAGAGATTTCCCGCCAAATTAGACGACGGAACAACAACCATAAGAACACTTGCAAAGAACATGGGATGGGACCTCATACCACAGCGAGACATTGACAATTTAATTTTAAGTATGAACAATCGATGTCGATGTGTAATTAATGTAAGAGGTGGCAACACTGATTATTAATAATTTCATTTTTTATGATTTTTCCATTTTAATTAAAATCAATAGTTTTGTAAGAATAAATGAAGTTTTCATTATACATATTTTCTATGGCGATTAGAAAAAAAACATATTTATTTAAAACAAAAATATCACGAAATGTTTTTTATTTTTTACGTCCTTAAAATAACCTATCATTCTTCCATTTAAATATAACAGAAAATTCATCATAGATTTTTAGATATTTGATGAAATGTAAAATATCTCTAGATTCTGTTGATGTGTGTATGTGCACAAACCCCTCAGTAGGTACTTTTTTTTATAACAAGACGAAAAAATATGTAACCAATTAAATACTAAGTCCTTTATAGAGAGTCTTCTCCTTAGTCTTGTTCCTAAACTAGGTATTTAAGATTTTTCACTAGAGCTGTAGCAAACCGTATGTATTCGTTACTGAGGAACGGGTACGCCATCTAGTACCGAGTAACGAAACGTTACTCACGAATACTTTTCGTTACTCGCATGTTTCGTATCATGGTTACATACGCTGTTTCAATGACGCAATGTCACGCTGCGTTGATGCGTGTATTGAAACGTTTCTTACTGATCGTTTTGCGCATGCGTGCGTATTTTCCGCGAATTAAAAAGGTAACGTAAACTTAAGGACGTACAGCCAGAACACTTGGCGGTCGACCGTTTTTGCAACTAAATCCTTTGAACGACTCTCAATACGTCGGCTACACCCACATTTCACTTCCGCCAATCAGGATACTTCAAAATGCGGAAAGAGCATCCCTGCCGTATTGTAATAAATATTTAGTTGCAATTTGCATTCTGCCTATTGTCGACGCATTTTTTTTTTCATTTTTAAGCTCGTCATAAAATTACGTTGTTATTTTTATTTGTTGACCCTTGCTATGTTTTACTGGACTGTTGAATTCTGTTTTATTGACCCGTGCTGTGTTTTACTGGACTGTTGAATCCTATTTTATTGACCCGTGCTGTGTTTTACTGGACTGTTGAATCCTATTTTATTGACCCGTGCTGTGTTTTACTGGACTGTTGATTTCCTTTATACTGACCTCGGCCTACTGATTGGACTTGCACGATGCCCCGTAACTTGACGAGCGAAGAACGGAACCATATTTTAGTTCTTCACAACCAGGGACGAAATATAACACAGATATCAGAGGAATTAAATATTACGGTAAGTCACTCTAAGAATTTACTAGTCTTTATTAAAAAAATCAAAACAAAGAGCTTATTTTAGTAAAGGAAAAATTCAATCGCGGGCAGGATTCGAACCTGCGTCTTCTGATTAGATACACCAGTCGCTCTGACCTCTAAGCCATCACGAGTCCCACCCGCTTGATCGAAATCAGCCTTCACATTCTGAATTTACGTCATAAGGTGACGTGAATTTTTCCTTCACTAAAATAACTTTATAATCGTATCATGGAAAATGCAAAAAAAATCACAAAAAGATAGAAAAAGAGCTGTTAAAAGAAACCTTAACACTTTTACCTAACTACTATAGTAAAAGTCCTTTACATTGATTTGTAAAATAATAGAATAGATAGATAGAATATTCTTTATTGCACACCAAAAATTAATGTAAAATACAATTTTATAAATCACATAATGGTACAATGGGCGGTCTTATCGCTAAAAGCGATCTCTTACAGACAACCTTTGGATGGACTCGTGAGAAAAAGGAAAGGTGATATTTAGGTAGTCTGGCGTACCTACTTAAAAAGAAACAGGTTTCTCAAATTATTAGTTACACAAATTAACTAAAACTAACTAAATTTACAATATAAATAAAAATAAATAAACAAATACATATAAATAAATATTGCATATATACTCGTAGAAAAAATACATAGATACTATCTGATTGAATAATGCAAACAAGTCAACTACAGCGTTAGATAATGCTCCTTGACCATTTTTTTGAAAGTAGGCAATGTTTGTGCATGCCTAACTGAGACAGGTAAAGCATTCCACAACCGTGCGGCCTGCACTGTAAAAGATTTGTCGAGGAAAATTGTGGAATGCATTGGCATCCCAAGCCTCAAATTTTCCGATGACCTTAGATATCTGGTATGTGTGTCATGAAGGAACTGAAAACGTTCTTTGAGATAATGGGGAGTTAAGGGACTGAACAGAATACTGTAAAGAAGGGACAATACGTGTAAGTTCCGGCGAAGACGTATTGGAAGCCACTTGAGTTTTTTTCGAAAATCCGATACATGATCATACTTGCGCAAGCCAAATATAAATCTTATGCAGAAGTTCTGGAGACGCTCAAGTTTATTTAGCTGTACTTCAGTGAGATCGAGATAACTGACATCGGCATAATCAAGGATAGGAAGAAGAAGGGATTGTGCTAACGCAGTTTTGGTGGCAGTAGGTAAAAAGTTGCGAAGTCTCCTTAGCGACCCAGATGATGCGAATAATTTACGGCTGACTTCTTGTAACTGAGGATCCCACGAAAAATTTTTATCTAACAAAATTCCTAAATTTTTTACCGTCTCACTGATTGCTATGATAGTCCCATCAAAAGTAACTTGGGGAATCTGAGACCAGTCTATCCTCACATATAATCTAGGACTGCCAATAACTATGACCTGGGTTTTCGAAGGATTCACCTTAAGTCCGTACGCCTTACTCCAATTATGTATGGATACTAAATCCTTATTAATGACGTCAAATGCATTTGGCAGCTCCGAAAGGGAAGCCTGTCTATAAATTTGCAAATCATCTGCATACAGGTGGTAGGAAGAAAGAAGTTTATTAGAAATGGAATTAATAAATATTGCGAAGAGTAGAGGAGATAAAACGCCACCCTGCGGTACACCAACATAAGTATCACACCATGAAGAGGAAGTATCTTCTATGGATATACGTTGACGACGACCAGACAGGTAACTTCAAAACCAGTCGATCGCCGTTGGAGATATGTTAAGCGAGCAAAGTATCGCAAGCAGGATGTCAAAATCAACGGTATTAAATGCATTACTAAAGTCCAGTAAGCAAAGAACCGTTAGATTTCCACTTTCCATACCCGACCTTATGTCTTCCGTAATATTGGTTAGAGCTGTAGTAGTGCTGTGACCAGGACGAAAACCGGATTGGAATGGATTAAGGAGACTATTTTTACAGAGAAAAGTGCTGAGCTGATTATGAACAAGACGTTCTAGAACTTTGGAAAGGAAAGGAAGTATGGATATTGGACGGTACTCTGAGAAAGAACTGGGATTAGGTTTTTTAGGTAAAGGAGTGATAAGGGCGTCTTTCCATAAAGAGGGAAATTCGCCAGAGGATATGGAATAATTAAGTATATAACATAGAACTGGGAGAATTTCGTCAAGGACAGGGAGAATCATTTTTCGGCTGACACAGTCACTACCAACCGCATTGGACGTGATAGATACTATGCTCTTCCTAACATCACAATCGGAAAATCGACTAAAGACAAAAGTAGGATAGTCGGGAGTTGAAAGAGTGGAAAGATAATTTATTGTAGACGCTTTCAAGGTCCCATTACAGTGGGACGAAGATGAGAAGTGTTGATTTAATGAATCAATGTCTAAGTCTTTAGGAATATCAATTTGACTCGGTTTTCCAACTCCCATGGTTCTGAGAAATTTCCAAATTTTTGTCGGATCTCCTTTTTCAATAGAATCATGAATATAGTGGCGTAGGGCGTCCCTACACACCCTGTTACAGTGATTTCGAGCAACAAGATAGCTTTCCCAATTACGCACCCCGGGCCGACATTATAATACCTATAGGTATATCCTCTACGTTATTAGCAACTTCGAAGACAATATGTGTGACATAGGGATGGAATGCGCCATTCGTGACGTAACACGGGAGGAAGTGCACGGCGGCATAGTGACGCGAACGTGTATTGACCATGTGTGGGTTCGAACCCGGTGCAGTGTTTCTTCATATAAACTAAATTGCAAGATATCCGATCATTATATCATCGGAGTGTGTATCGATGTTGGTACCATTAATGCCGTAAGTAACATGCAATCTCAACGGACAATTTTAAGTGATAAAAAAATCATTGAATTATCAGAAAACATTGCATGGACGGACCTTCTGAACTGTAAGTGCCCGATTGATTTATATAATAAACTTAGCTCATTTTTTTGTGATATTTATAATAAATCTAAAAAACAAATAACTTTACGTAACCGCAGGAAGAAAAAGCCATGGATCACTGAATCAATTAGAAAAATGATTTATATTAGGGATAAGCTTTTTCAAAAATGGAAATCCAATCCTAATGATATGACTTTACGATTACAATACAATAAATATAGAAATAGAACGAATAAATTTATATGTAGGGCTAAAAATAAGTATTGCCAGGAAGAGATAAAAAAATGTAACAAGAATATTAGAAAAATCTGGGGCAAAATAAACTCGTGGGTAGGGAGGGAAAAGAGCAGCTTAGATGACGTTATCTTGAAACATTTAGGTAGATTGCATAGCAAAATTGATATATGCAATAATTTTTCCACTACTTTCACTAAAGAAATCTTAGAAATAAAACATGTGTGTCGTCATAAGTTTATGGATAGGTCTAGTTATGTGAATAATAGCCAAGTGTCATTAAGATTTCAGAAAGCTTGTCCAGAAGATATTTATAAAATTATCAATTCACTAAGCTGTGAAAAAACTGCAGGTGTAGATAATATAAGGGTAAAGGAAATTAAACATCTAAAGTCTCAATTAAGTCCGGTATTAGCCTTATTTATTAATTTGTGTGTAGAAAAAGGACAATATCCAGAACAATTAAAAACTGCACTTATTAGACCTATTTTTAAGCAGGGCGCACACACAGACTATTCGAACTATAGACCGATAGCTATACTTTCTGTTGTAAATAAAGTTGTGGAAAAGTATATTGTAGGCCAAATAAGTACATTTTTGGAGAAAAATCATAACTTAACAAACATGCAACATGGTTTTAGACGAGGCAGGAGTACGGCTACGGCTCTGGCACAGTTCTCCAATGACATTAATGGGTACCTAGATCAGCGGAAGCAGGTGGTGGTGATCTATATTGATTTCAAAAAAGCATTTGAGACCTTGGAGCACCACCAGCTGCTTCAGGCTATGCAGGAGTGTGGGGTTGCGGGGCCATTGAATACATGGCTCCACGCGTACCTCACAGGCAGGACGTTGAGAACTGTGGTCGATGGTGTGGTTGGGGAAGCTAAGTCTATCACCTGTGGCGTGCCTACCGGATCGGTATTTGGTCCGGTAGGTTTTATTATGCATGTTAACAGCATGTGCAATGTGGTGCAAAACTGCCGTATATATATGTATGCAGATGATACATGTCTAGTTTATGCTGATAAGGATCTACATGTAATAGAAAGTAAAATTCAAGCAGACTTCACAAATATTATAAAGTGGGCACATGACAATGGATTAGTTATCAACATAAAAAAAACAAAATGTATGCATATACGCTCACCATATAATAAAAATATTGAACGCCCGCCTCGCATTATAGGGCACAGCTATGAATGTCTCCATGGTGAGCACGATAACAGTGTAACACGTTGTGAATGTGCGGCTATAGAGGTGGTGGGGGAGTACAAGTACTTAGGACTCGTAATAGATACTAATTTCTCTTGGAAAATGCACATTATAAAACTTTGTGACAAATTGCGAGCTGTCCTGGTAAAATTCCACCACCTCAGTGTCATACTGGATAGAGCTACTCTGTATGTTGTATACCATGCGCTGGCGGACTCGCTGCTTTCCTATGGACTGGCATGTTATGGACGCACGTTTAAAACATACTTGGACAACATTAAAGCATTACAAATTAGATTTATAAAAAAGTTAGTAGACAATAAAACAAAGCAACGATGTAAAGTAACCAACTATGAGGAATTGTTTGTTGAGTGTAAAATCTTGCCAGTGCATGAGAGAGTAGTGCAGTTAGTGGCACTGGATCATTACTGTTACCCAGAGTACAAAGTCAGGATTGCACAACGAAAGCCTCGAGGTGCAAAACATTGTAAAACATTTGAGGTGCCCACATGTAATAATTATTACGGGCAGAGATGTAATAAATATTTAGTTCCAACTATATACAATGGTCTGCCTAAAGACATTGAAAGTACATCTTTTTCAAAAGGGTCGTTTAAATATAAAATAACTAAATTTCTGTTAAATGTAATCAGGGAAAACATTTGCGGTACTTAATTTATTCTTGGGAGTGTATGTAACCTGTGAGTAAGCTATCATTAGTGTAACTTTTTCATTTAATTATTTTCTTTGCTCAGTCTTTCCGGATGAGAAAGTGTGTAATACAGTGTGAAATTATAATATGGGAGCTACGTCTGCCAACAAACTGCTGTGCAGTTTGGCAGAAGTGTAAAATTAGTGTAATGTGTTGTTTAATTGTGAATAAATACTTTTTCATTTTTTCATTTTTTTTTCATTTCATTTTCTTTAACTCTGTGAATCAAGTTTCTTCCTTTTTTGGGTTAAATGTTATCCTAGATAAAATAAAATTCAGTATTAAAAATCGATGAATGCGTATTTGCTGAAGAGAATTAAAAATGGGGTAAAATAAAAATATCTACTTAAATCAAATTGATATTCCCCGTCGATGCTAGTATTATTCACCTTTTTTTAAAATAGTTTTCAACACAATAAAATACTTAGTAATTATGTTTGTGTATTTTTGTAAGTAAAATTTAATTTTAAAATTCACACTGAATCTTGTTAACAGCTTCCTAAATTGCACCTTATGCCATTGTTAATAACTATTATTTTTAATAAAAAGTTATATTTTAAGTAATATAATTTGCACTGAGTCGGCTTATCGGCTTATCTTTGAAGAACAATAGAACAAAAGAGTAAATCGGCTCTGTAAAGCACAGGTGTTGTTTTGAAACTTTTTTATAATAACAATAGCAATAATAATATCTTTACATAGTATAAAACAAAGTCACTGTCGCTGTCTGTCCGTCCCTATGTATGCTTAAATCTTTAAAATTACGCAACGGATTTTGAAGCGGGTTTTTTTTAATAGAGTGATTCAAGAAGAAGGTTTTAAGCTATTTAACATTACGCTACGACTCTTAGGAATGGGGCAACGCGGGTGAAACCGTGGGCGGGTCGCTAGTTATTATATATTATTTCTTTTCTACTTCACTACAAACTAAAATTAGACATTAATTTATATTAACTTAATTATTTTTATATTTACAGAGAAATACGGTTCGCCGTTGGATCCATCGAGATGCTAGTGAGGGTTCTATCCAAGATCGACCACGCCTACATCCGCCACGGATAACACCTGATCGTGTGGCGCATATGGTGAACACATATCAAGAGCAACCATTTACGGAGACATCATCGTTTGCCTTGGAATACGACTGCAGTGTTACTGCCATAAGGAAAGCCCTGCATCGCGCTGGATTGCATCATAGGCGACCAGCTAAAAAAATAATCCTAACTGAACAAAATAAACAAATAAGAGTTCGTTTCGCTCGAGACTATAGGGATTTTGACTTCTCACACGCCATATTTTCCGATGAAAAATCATTTAAATCGAACGAGATTGGACGTCGGAATTTATGGCGTGTGAATAACACTAGATACGAGCCAAAGAATGTTAAACCCAACAATGAATCGGTGCGACTAATTGTTAATATGTGGGGGTGGATGAGTGCTGACGGACCAGGTGAACTGGCTTAGATGCAGTTATAGATGCGGGCGGGGCTTCCATAAAATATTAATTGCGTTACTATAGATTAAAAAGTAGTGTGTAAGTTTTTACAAATCAAATAGTTTTAACTAAAATATTTATTAAGATGTTAATGTTTGTTAATGTTTTTCTTTGCAGAAAATATTATTGTCTGTCAGAATAATGTGATTATTAGACTTATATATTTTTTAAAACAATTTAAAGTTCTACCTATAATATTTATTTTGTTGTCTTTAGTTTTACTTGTGCTTTATTTTTATCTAGAGTATTTATTACGATGATTATGATGTGATGGGTTGTTGTCTTGTTATCAAGGGTGGATTTAATTAAGTAGAGTTTTAATATTTCAAAGGTAAATCAGCAAACTATAAGTCTGTTTATATTGTTTTTAATGTTTGTAAATCGGAAAATTTGTGCAACTATGATACCTATTTCCTGTTTTATAAGTTAATTACATAATGTGAAATACCATCGGTATCGCACGAGATAATAAGTAGGTAAAGTAGCAGCTTAAAGCTGTAATCTATAAAGATGTATCATCATAACTAATATGTGTAACTCAGTTATATTAAAATGATTTTTTCTAAAGTTCGTTTTTATTTTCATTACCCTAATTCGAACAGTTTGAAATAAATGTTTGAATGTAAGAGATTTACCTTAAATGAAAACTAAAAAAAAATAGTTTATCAACTGTTTCTTATAACTATATTATTTCCAAAATGTTTTTTTGTAGAAAAATATTTAACAACTAAGTAAGCAATAAATATTTTTACGTTAAAAAAATGGCAAAGTAAAAACAATTTTAGACAAGATTCGAACATCCGGTTTAATTCACTGAACGCAATTTAGCCAACTTGCCACCGAGGCCACTTGCACTGCCTTTGATGTCGAATTTTACTACCTCATTGTCCGTTTTAACGAGACGTCATAAATATCATAAATGTAACTATTCATAAAACAATTACCGTCCCAAGTGAATCGTATTTGTTATGACTTAATGACCGCATGACGCGTGGATCCTAATACTTTCTCGCTCGCACATGGACTATCTTTTTCATTTGTATCCTTTAAACGAACTCATACGGCTTCAAAGAATTTCAAAATTTCAAGTAACGCGCATGAAGCTCAAGGGGTATTCGGGCGGCGGGGTGAGGGAGGGGGTGATCGCACGCCCCGCCTGCCCGCGCGCTCGGTGCAAGCGATTTTAGCCCTTACGGTGGTTCACCGCAAAGTTTGTTCACTGTACAAAGAAAATAACGTTGTTTGATGATATACTTCAAAAATATTTGAACCGATGTGCGCGCATTATGGTGCCAAAAATTCAAATATTCAAAACAAAGTTTTCTATAACAGAATATGCAGTAAAAAAAAAGTATATACTTGTGAAAAAGTGTTTTTATAAAATTTTGCCACTAAAATTTCATAAATTTTATGTACTATTATGAAATAAACGAAAGTGAAAGTTTTAGTCTCTCATGAAATTCTAAAATTATTTCACTGTAACTTAATTTTCAAACAATTAATTAAATCGCACGCTTGTACGCGTACGCAATACGACTCGATTAACGATTTGTTTCTCTAGCATAACAGCATGTTATGAGGTATTAGGAGTAACGAGTAACGATACGATAGTAACGAGTACTGAATGTATAGTAACGAATACATACGGGTACGTTTTTTTTTCGTTACTTTTACACCTCTATTTTTCACGCCAAATTGGAGGGCTCCCTGCTGAATAGTCACTTCACAATGACTTAAATTTAATTAAAAAACGTATTTTTTTACGTACGTTAAACCCAATGATAAACCTATTATTAATTATAGATAGTATGACCCCTCATACCAGATTTCTTTTTGGACTACTCGACATCCTGCAGTTTCTTATCTAAGTACTGTACTCTTTGGCTTGCAGATTTTGATCAATTCGGATAGAAAAATAGTTGTGAGTTCAAGTTTAAGTTCAAATGTTTTTATTTCAAATAAGCTTTAACAAGCGTTTATGAAACGTTATGATTCTAGTTGCTCGGTTCCAAAAGGTTGATCCTATGGAGAAGAATCCGGCAAGAAACTCGCAACGCACAACAACGTAAGTTGTATTGTTTACCCGTTTTTCTAATATTTAACCGGTGATTATCGGTTCGGATAATGAAATACCCGGTTTTCCTCCAGCAATAGACATCGCACGGCGCACACCGGTTAACATCACTAGTGCTGCCACACTTGACAACTGGTTGACGGATCGAAGAATCTTTTCTTTCTTTCGTTGACGTTTGTTCATTACGGGATAAACGAACGCTAAAATGGTTTGTGTTCTTTTCAAAATATATCTAATTAAATCATGAAATGCGCTAATTTAAATAAGTTAAATTATAGCAGATGTGTTTTATGATGCACCCAAGTCGTCAACAGAGAGTGTATTTCATCATAAACTGAAATTTTCAGGTGAACGTACCCAAACAGCGCAGGACATACTGCAAAAAATGCAAATGTCATAAAACTCACAAGGTGTCTCAGTACAAAAAGTCCAAGGAAAGGCACGCTGCGCAGGGCAGAAGGCGTTATGACCGTAAACAGCAAGGTTACGGTGGTCAGTCCAAGCCTATCTTCAAAAAGAAGGTAAGAGTATATAACCTATAAACCGGGATGTTGGGCAATATCAGACTGAAATAATTGTGTATATAAGGTAGTATTAGAAATTACCAGTCAAAGAGTCTCCTAAGTTGCGGAGTCTTTATTGTGAAATAATCGGTTTGTGGTATGATTAATAAATTGTGTAAAAGTTCTATTGTTTACCTTGAACGCTAGGATAAAGGATGAACGCAGCCTGATGAATAGGGGTGCGGAATAGCCTTGGACCGAGTGTCTAACTGTGTATGTAATAGTCTACTGATTTGCCATCTGAAGTTGAATTTGCAAGCATTGTGTCCTTCATGCCAAGGCATTAGACATCTTTGAGACCCTGCTTTAAATGAGGGTTTTTCTTACCAACCACCTCGAGAAATATCTGAAGTTGTCTGTATTCAGTTTTGCAGTGGTCAATTTTGATATAAAATCTTTACAATACTACAGAATTATCTTTACAATATAATTGACATTGTAATAACATTTAAAGAAACAAACACTAATTGCAGCGATTTTACCTGTGTTATTTTGACCTTACTGTATTTAACTAAATTACATAGGTGCTAAATTGCATTATTTTTTTATGTTAAAAATTATAAAATTGGATTAATAATTTTTAATACAATATAATAATAATATTTTTATGTAATTGGTTTGTTTTTACAATATTATCAATGTGCTCAGAGGAGATAATAATATTATTTCTTTATAATAATTATGATAAATGATGTACTACTCATTCTATAGCAGTAGGAGCATAATAAAAAGCAATGAGACTATTCCAATATCTGCATAATTGAAATTATTCATTATATTAATATATAGGGTGTTTGGAAGGTGTATTTGAAAACCATAAAGTAGTATAGACTATTTAGAACCATTTGGAGCAAACTTGTGTGACAATTCTTTTTAGAAAAATAATTTATTTTTTATTTCATTTATTATAGTACATAACATGTAAACAATCCAATAAAACGTAATTAGGGCATCTGATGCCCTAATCATGATTTATTAATGATCATACAAACTGGCCATTATTGCAACAAACTGCAAAAATTTGGGAGTTGTAATTAAAAATAATTAAAATTAAAAAAAAAAATGGTGACCCTTCATGTAACATAAGTTCGCTTCAAATGGTTCTAAATAATCTATAGCTCTGCTTTACAACTTTGCATCGACCTTCAAAACACACTGTTTTACACTACACCAATTTCTATTTGCAGGCTAAAACTACAAAGAAAATTGTGCTCCGTCTTGAGTGTGCAGACTGCAAGGTGAGGTCACAGGTGGCACTGAAGCGCTGCAAGCATTTTGAGCTCGGTGGAGACAAAAAGAGGAAGGGACAAATGATTCAGTTCTAGACTGGATAATAAATAAGTTTCACTAATTTTCCTCTTTTATTTATGATGTCCCAGAATGAAAGCAACACTTTTGACTTGGTTTTATTATGGATCCTTACTCAGAGTAGTAAGTAGCTTCATATAACAACCTTACTAACACTACCTATATACAAATGCTATGGACTATATGTCTGAAAATAAAGAGATTATTATTATATATATCTATAAATAATACCTATTGTTGTCCTTCTAGGCATAGGTATTTATCTGGTAGGTATAAACAGTGATTGCTAAGAAAGTGAAATCAAACTGTGGGCTGCATTATTTTGTGATTATAGTTCTTAGAGCATTACACTTGACCTTACCCCAGGGATAAAAGGTAGATAGCTTCGAAATAACAACGTTCCAATAAAGCATCATTCCATCTTTGAATTGACATTCAAAGATTTCAAAGTACACTGTAAATTTTTTTCATGGAGATTAGGGTTTACAAAAAGAAAGGCTCTGAATAATTTTCAATTGATATTTAATTGAAACATGGCCATCAAGTGATAACAGTGGCATCTGATATGCCAACAAAACAATTAATCAATTAATTGTTAAAAAGGAAATAAACAAAAATCCCGAACACCAAAGATTGCAATAAAAACAATATTTTTACCTTTTCATATGCCTCAGATTGCATATGATTTCTTGTCTTGTTCCCATCTTTCTTTTGGCAGTCGGGGGTTTTTTGATTTTTTCATTTCACATGTTACTCCAGCAGTAAAGTGGCAACTAGAGTGATAAGAGTCATACATATAAATATTGCGTAATCAGCTGTGAATGTGCGCCACATAAAAATGTATGTGCTTTGTCGTTTTGGAAAAAAAACGATTCCTGCTGGGGTAATTTCGTTACAGCAGAATATTCTAAATGAATGATCGGGAAAAAATATTGTGCATGGGCTATATTTATGAAGAAATGTGCGTAGAAAATAGAATTTGTGCGTCTTCAGGTTTTCGAGATATTGCATTTCTTGCTTGAGTAACGTTTTGCAGAATTTTGTATCTCTAAAACAATTGCCTGTAGAATAAACATATATGAGTCGAGTAGTGAGTATTTGTGACGGAATTAGATTTAAGAAAATACATACCTACATACTCCCTGTGGGAGAAAGTCGTGAGTGTTCACGACTTTCTCCCACAGGGGTAGGCAGAAACTATAGACTGCCACTTACTACGATTCTTGCATACTTTTGCTTCTTCCACATTCATACATACACGCCGGTTGCGAGTGCTACGCAATTATTTAAGAAAATATTTATAATTATCAAGTAAGTATATCGCTTTTTATAAAATCGAAAATCGTAATAATATCGTGATGATGGTTTTAGAGATACACGGTTCTGCAAAACGTACTCCAACAGGAAATGCAACAACTCGAAAACCTGAAAACGCAAAATAAAATTTCCACACACATTTTTATACAATTAAAGCTCTGTGCCCATCATGCAAAATATTTGTCGCTCCAATCATTTGTTTAGAATTTCTGCTGGAACAATGTTACTCTAGCAGGAATCGTTTTTCAGTCTTTCCAAAACGACAACGTGAACATTCACAGTTGATTACATACCGAATATACGTACAACTCCTACCAATCTAGAAGCCACTTTGCTGCTGGAGTAACATACATTGTTAGGTATTTTAGTAATATATATACGAAATAGATGGAAATAAAAAATATTTTTGTTTCAACCAGTCTCTGAAATAGTGTTTGTGACATTCAAAAGGTTAAATCTTACTGATATAATATATCACATCCAATGGTATAACACATTACATTCCGTAGTAATGTACCTCTGCTACCTCACTTTCAACTGGATTGTGGTGGCTCCTAACTCTATCTATAGCATTCACATGATAGAAACACATACATCCTCATTTTATACCTGTTTGTCTTGAAAACTGAACATATGCAAGAAGCTGAATGAATGTCACACATCTCCATACAAAATCATTGTTTTCTATGGACAAAAGCTGAACAGAACTGAACAAATGTGGTTAGTCCCTAAACTCTAACCTCTTTTTTTATCAGGGGTTAAAAAAGTATAAGATCTATTAGCAGCAATTAATATAAATTATCACTAAGCTATTGATAACAATAGGTATTCTATGTTTTGTTTGAAATTAAAAGCTTACCCAGTTATAAGCTAAAATGTTATTTTCCTAATATTTCATCTAAAACATTAGGGTCTAATCCTTCCAATGAGATCTTTAATTTAACAGCCTGTAAGGGCACTCCAACCTGCACCATTTTAACAAACTTATTATACTCTGGGTGTGGTGCAGGTTTACTTTGTGTATCTAAAGTTTTGTTGGGGGTAACTGCTACTTTTGTCTCATCTGCATTGGATTCAGGAGTGTCTTTTAAAGGTGTTGTGTCTGAAACTTCTGATGGTTGTTTGGTTGGAGTGACATCTTGGATGTTTAATTCTGGTATAGATGACAGCTGTAACAATAAATTCACAGCATTATCTTTATGGAAAATAAAAGACATAAGGAGAGCAAGAAACGGTTTTGCAAGCCCCCTAGGTATCAGAATTCTAAAGCAAGTTCAATTCCAAGTTTCTTTATCTTATCTGACAGTAAACTTCTAAACGGTTTAATGAATGGTGATATTGTTGGAATGTTTGAAGTATTGCAAGGTGACAATACTTATCATGGTAATGACTAAATTAAATTAGTGATATACATCTGTGACTCAACATACCCTAGCTTCTAGTAAAACCATGGACGCATTGACTTTTTCCAGTTTTCTTTCAAATTCCATCAACTTCTGTTCACATTTCTTCATGAAATTATTTAGGAATTGGACATTGGTTAGCACAAAGTGATTTACAAATGCTAGTGTACGCTTTTGCTGTAATGCTGCTATCTGGAATGTAAATAGTTAGGGAGATGTACTAGGCAGGCAAGCAAACTTAAAAAATAACTACTTTATAGCAAAGGACAATAAAAGGGTGACTGACCTTAGTCAAATCTACGTTAGCAAGCTCTTGGTTTATCATAGTTTCTTGAAGGGTCATGATTTCTTCACAATAAATTTCTATTCCTTAAAACCTTATGTTATCTCTACCGAAATTTATAAAACGCTGAAAAAAAATATCATAGTCATAAATACAAAACAAAAGTACTTATTACGAATAATTTTATTAATAGCACATATTACATTAATTTTTTTTTGTAGTCTAATCATTGAGTAGACTTAGCACACTCCAAAGACTATAGTAATAAATAGGAAAGCACACTCTCACTCCAAAGGGACAGTACTATGGATTTATTATACTCTTTGTTAGAGACTAGAAATCTCTGAGCTAGAAATTCTCACTCGGAAGATTCACGTTTGTTTGTTTCTTTTCACGTCGTTGAAGCAGTGTTCTTATCGTAAAAATGAAAGCTGCCGTATGAGTATGTCATAGTCTGGGTTGCCGTATTTTAAGGATAAACCTCAGAGGAAAGATATGAAAAACTCACTGAATTGCCGTATTTCATTTTTTTTTAAATTAATACATATTTAATAATTAATCGCCCTAAACTTCACTCGCAACCGTAAAGTATTTAGGTCGGACTAGATGAAACGAAACAATAACAATTTATGTAAGTAGGTAGGACAAACTACGTCGTCTCATTTGCAACCATTTCATTCATTTTTTACCAAGGTGAAAGAGATGGAACTTAGGGTGTTACAATTTATAAAGTTCTGTATGTTTGTAGGGACTTCCCCGGCGATGCTCAGGTTGGGCAGCAAGTGCGTTTGGTTTCATTCATTTTACTAGTGAAATACGTTTCGTTTCACGTAATAACCAATTGCTGTATTTTGTGATACGTCAATGACAGGCCTGCCGTATTTTTATAAAAGCGTGGGTTGCCGTATCAATAACAACTGAGTTGAAGTTTTGTTTGACTTGACTACTACGACTTTGAGGTTTTTAACAAAATCAAAAATTTTGTTGAATCCTGTTGGTTGTACTGATATTTTTATAGAAAAGTACCGCTCGATCTAGTCATCGAACTGGACCTCTAGCAGTTGTGCTTAGAAGTACTAGAATAATAAGACAGTTTTAATTAGATAATAATTAAAAAAATATTATGTATATGTAATATATTTTTTAATATTATTTATCTTATTCAAAAGCTTAGACTAAGTTCAAAGTTCAAAGCTTAGTCTAAGTTCAAAAGTTAGCTTAATAACCCAGTGTCCTGATCAAGTCCAAGATCTTGGTAATAGGACTCATATTGCCAAAATCTTGGACTTACACTCTCACTTTTTTTAAACACACTGTCATTAGTGATACTAGTATCTTTAAGCATAAACGCAGTCTGTGCATACTTGCATAGTGTCATTTTATGACAGTGTGTATACAAAAAGTAAAATTATATTTGTCAGTCAACATCAACAAACAAAACGAGCACGAGCAGTGTATTTAATTTTTTTATACGTCATTTAATTTTAATTTCATTAGATTTTAAATAAAAATGTCAGGGGAAGTAGTAGTGGATGCCTTACCGTACATCGATCAGGGTTACGATGACCCAGGAGTCAGGGAAGCCGTAAGTAGTATATCTACATAACCTTACATTCAATTCTTTTTATCCACGGCGGAACGGAGACGGTTAAAATTTTTTCGTACTGCTTTATTAAATTATCATAAGTTCCATCTTGACCCGGCTCTTTTGGTTCCTTGTTATTTAACTAATAACTTGTCAAATGATACCACTCTCTTGCAAAGAATATTTAATGGAACAAATTTTAGGCCCTGGCTATGGTTGAAGAAGAATGTCGACGTTACAGACCGACTAAGAATTATCTAGAAAATGCTGGTCCTGAACCTAGCACGGCGTTTGAAACTCCAGCATTACAGAGGGAGATGGAGAGAGTACAGCAACGGCTTCCCATGGAGCCTTTATCTATGAAGCGGTGGGTATTATAACAGTATGCAGTAGCCTGATAAAAATCTTATATGCTGTAGTACATCTTTATTAGTAATCTCTTAGGGAAGACACTTTTTTTCTTTTCCTGTTTTTGACTCTTGTTCTGTTATGGTTGGATATTATATAAATAAAAGAGTATAGTTATTTATTTATTTATGTTGTAACTGGTTTGAAAATGGCTCATAGGATAAAACATATCGTAATTTCGTCGCTTGAAATGGTTGCGGTTTTTTGCAACTAATAACGACAGCTAAACAGTTAAACTTTGCTAAACAATTAATGTAAATTTTGGTTGTTGCAACTGTTTTGTGAATAATCGGAACGACGACTCTCGACAAGTGTGACAATTGATCAACATATCCACGACTTTTTCAAACCGTGCAGTTCAAGGCTCTTCCATAGTAAGAGATCAGATAATATGGGACAACTGATGTCCATAGAGACTAACAAAAGGCCCTTTATTAATATCTTGGTTAGATTTCTAATGGAAAATAAGTTACATTCTATGCAGGAGCTAATTAAAATGCAACTGTGTAGCACTAGTTTTACTTCAAAGGACCCCAACATAAACTATACCAAATTATTCAATATAATAACAAGTAACAAGTCATGCCTTAGAAATGCTTCGCAACATAAAAATTGAAAATTTCACGATTGGGCCACAAGTGGCATTAGGAAAAGTAGAGATGTGCTTTACAAATTGTATTATGAAAAACAATTGACCACTGACATAGATTTCCATAATTATGTGAACAACTTTGAGTCTAGTAATTAATGACTTTGTTTATTCTTCAGTTATGAGCTACCTCCACCACCAGCAGGTCGTCTTGGTGAGCCAACTGCTTGGTCAGAATCCGTAGACAACTCACATGCACAACTGTCACACCAAGCAATCAGAGTGTTGAACTTGGAGCTGCAGCTGCAGTATGGATCAGAAGCATGGAGATCCTACCTCAACACATTACAGGCCCTGGTGACACGGTCACAGAATGTACATAGTCAGTTAAGGTTGTTAATCTTTTTCACAACTGATATTTTTTCAGAATCATTTATTTGTCAAATAGGATTGTTAGGCTCTTAAATTTCTTTTTTTTTATCTGAATTTTTATTAGATACAAATTCTAATTGAATTGCATATTAAGCAGAAAACAAATCGCATCAGTGAATTGGGAGCGCAAACGCTCACAGACAGCAAGTGGGGCGAGACTGCGAGCGCTGCGCCGACGGTGGGCGCAGCTCGTCTCCGACAATTACCGGCTTGAGCGTGCTATTATGCAGCTCGAAATACAACTGCAGAAGGTATTTAGGACCTTATATAATATAATTATGTATACATTGTGTAACATAATAAACACACACCCTAAAAGTAGTTGGTTCAGAATCGGCTACTGAATCCATTTCTGTCATTTTTAATTTATCATCCTAAAGATGTTTAGAACTAAGTAAATTACAGTCACCCTTTAGCTGAACAGTCGAAACAAACGACAATGAAACATAAATCAAGGCAATAAGACTTCTTAAATTCAGTTATAATTTCAGTTATAATAATTTCTGTCATTCAATAAAAAATATGACTTATTTCAGTGAATTTAACAAAACTAAGCAATCAATAACAACACAGACAAAATTGAAATCGAATCAGTAGCCGACTCTGAAAAAACTACTTTCAGGGTGTGTTTTTTTATATGTGATAGGCTTACGCTTGACCGCCAATTCGCCTGATGTTAAGCGATACTGCGATCTACAATGGAGCGCGCTTGCTCTATGCAAGAAACCGGTTGACTCGTGATTTAAAGACACCCTGGAGATTATAACTATCGGGGAACACCCACTCGGGAAGCGCATTCCACATTTCAGCGGTACGCATGATAAAAGTGGACTTAAAGTGTTTCGTTCTGTTTCGTCCACCATGTCCACCATGTCCACCATGAATCGATGTCGCTTTTTCGTGCTTATGGTTGTTCGATCGTAGATACGGCTAGGGGGAATAAAATCGTGAAGTTCTATGTAACTTACAATAGTCTATTTCTTATGGACCATCGAATTCCCGCGGCAGACATATTTTAGCTTAATAACTACTAATGGAGATTCCTTATTGTTTTTAATTTGTGTTCCAGGCTAAGGGAGAAGCACCCATTGACGATGGCGAACCAGCAGATTTAGAAGCTGTCAAGAACCTGCCTGACAAACTCAACTCTGATACCGAGAAAGAAGTACAAAAGAAAATCGAGGATATGTTTGCTGATTAGGTGTAAGATCGTAATTACAGTAAATCAGATCCATATAAATTCCTAAAGACAGTGATTTGATGTACATTAAAATGCAACAAAATAAGTTTTGTATAAAATAATGTGTAACTCATGAATTCTCCGTCGGGAGATTAATCAGTAGCTTACATGCCTGTATTCCCCGAAGGGTTAGGCAGAGGTGTAAAATGTACACCCATAGTTTGCCGGTATGTTTAGGTCTCATGTAATAGGGGGCGAGCCTATTGCGATTAACTGGGCACAAATACCAAACTCCGAGCTGCTACTGAGAATTTCATGGAAAAAAACCAATAACACTGCTCGACCTGGGAATCGAATCCAGGACCTCTAGCGTAGCAGTCGCGCTTGGGACCACTAGACTAATGTAATGAGGCAATTCAGTAGTAATCAGTAACGACCAGCTACTGATTACTACTGAACTATATACTATACTTATTATTATTACTACTGCTGATACAATAAACCTCCGTTAATAACTGGGCATGTTTTTTATTTTTGTGTACTCCCAATGCATAGACAACAAATTGATAAGAAAGTAATATTTCTGAATGCATTTGTATCGATCTAGTTTCTGAACGCACTATTTTTTTGGGCTCGATTGTCATTTGTTGAGATCTGTCAAGTTTTTATTTTATTTAAAAATGGCGGACGATGCATCGAGCAGTAGCGGTTGCGCCGGCAATGTAATAGATAACTCAATAAATCAAGATGAGTTGATTATGAAACAACAGCGCGAGATAGAAAAAGAGGTGAGAGTCATAAAGCGACCCATTTTCAGTGAGAGAAATCTTGTAAATTACCTAAAAGTTAAATACAACGTTTGACATTGTCTTGTGTTTGTTTTGCAGATATCGGAAACGATACCGCTCGTGGGTGAACTTGAACCATTGTCTTCATTAGAAAAGGAATATAACGAGGATCCAGTGTACCTGTTAAAAGTAAAAGATTTGTCCTCTAAATATAAGTATATTAGGAGAACGCGGCCGGACGGCAACTGTTTCTTCCGTGCGTTTTCGTACGCGTATTTAGAACACCTACTGACGGATAAGAGTGAATACGATAAGTTTTATGAAATAGCGAAGAACTCGAAGGAGATTCTTGTCGCTTTAGGATTCTCACAGTTCACAGTGGAAGACTTTTATGAGACGGTGAGTTTTGAGAGGTTAGGTGGTTTATGTTGTTATTTTCAGTTACTATGCGTCTTTGTAATTGACGGTCAGAGAGTCGCCTTACGGGGTGATGGCTCGCTGATTGGCACTTTATTTTTATATCATATTATTATTATAATAACTAAGTGTACCTATAAACTAAAATATGATTTCAAAGATTGTTTGATGTGATTTTAAGGAGTAAGGTTCTTGAGCAATGTTCATTCTGTATGAGAAATGACTCTGGCGTGTGACATGCATGAATAATTAGTGCTTGTCTCGCTGGGTGCCTATGAATGGTTGTCCCACAGTTAATTACATAAAACAGCAGAACAGCTAGTTTGTAGCTCACAAAATTGTGGCAATGTCACAGAAATTTAAAACCTATTAAATTTTAATATTATACAGGGTGTTTAGTGCATCATTTGCCAAATGGAACTGGCTGAAAGGAGAGGCCATTTGCTATCTTTTAGGCCCAATAACTCATTCCTTGTGTGACCAGTGTAGTTTTTTGATTATAACATTTTAAATCCGAAAAATACCAGAACTCTTAATTTAAGCTTAAATTAAAAACAAACTGTTTACTCTTCTACAGTTCTATGAAATTCAAAATTCCTTGCTAATACCATCTAGTTTCTTTTTAATAACTGGCAATATTTTTGGAACAAGAAAACGTAAACTTAAAAGTCACAAATTAGAGAACTTTTTAAAAGAATTCGAAGATCACAATCTCCTTTAGTTTTATTTTTACAGCAATTTAAAGTTGACTTTTAAGTTTATTTTTCCTTGTTCCAAACACTTTGCGGAGATATTAAAAAGGAACTAGATGTTATTACTAAGTAATTTTGAATTTCATAGAACCATACAAGAGAAAACATAAAAATTAAAATGAAATCTGAAGGCTATACTGTTCTTTTAATTTATGCTTAAATGGTTCTGGTATTTTTCGAAAAAAAAATTTTTACGTGGGAGAGCCATGCTTCGGCACGAATGGGCCGGCTCGACCGGAGTGATACCACGGCCTCACAGAAAACCGGCGTTAAACAACGCTTACGTTGTGTTTCGCCGAGTGAGTGAGGTTACCGGAGGCCCAATGCCCTTTTAAAAGGTGGGCAACACACTTGTGACTCCTATGGTGTTGCGGGTGTCCATGGGCGGCGGTAATCGCTTCAGGCGATCTGTCTGCTCGTTTGCCCTCTTATTCTATAAAAAAAAAAAATGTTATAATATAAAAACTGGTGTAACAAGGAACAAGTTATTGGGCCTAAATGATAGCAAATGACCTCTCCTTTCGGCCAGTTCCATTTGGCAAACGATGCACCAAGTATTCTGTATAATGAGATTGCGTGTTATTTGAATGACTTAAATTTCATTTAGCCTTATATGTATTATTCAAAAACAATTGCCAGTTTGTAGCACTTCTGGGCTAAAAATTGGATCCTTTTAACATAACTAGTTAACATACTTATCTATTCAGCCAGTAACATCCACTGCTAAGTGCAGTTTTTTTATTTTGGTCACAATATCTTCTACTTTTGTTATGTGTCCATGGCCCCTTTTCTGTCTCTTTTAGTAAGGCCTGGTATGTTCTTTCTAATACATAAATAATGTTTGGGATTAGAACTCATATTTCCCTGTCACAAGTGTAATATTTTTTATATTTCAGTTTATGGAAGTGGTGCAAAGAGTAGGTGAGCAAGCAGGAGGCTCACCTGACTCACTGGAGACAGTCAGAGCAGAGCTGCACGACAAGTTCAACAAACAAGGCTACTCTGACTACTTTGTGGTGTACCTGCGTCTTGTTACCTCTGGGCAACTGCAGACAGAGAATGATTTTTATCAGAACTTCATTGAGGGACCACGCACTGTTACTGAGTTCTGTAGGCAGGTACGGTCTTTCATAGGTTGTCTTAATAGAGTATACAGCTTACAGTGGTTCTTAACCGTTTAGTGATGAGGGACCATTTACTAAAATTTCGTTTTGCCATGGACCACAAGCTGTTTGGCAGTAATAGGAGTTCTTGACGCACCACACATTGCTATCATTAATTTAATAATTTTAGGTTGACTTTACAGACCACTTTGGTTGCTCTCAGGGGCCACCCATGGACTACTGGTTAAGAACCGCTGTACTAGAGTATAGAGAGTGGAGATGGACTATCAAAACATCTGTTGTGTAGTAATTTTAGCTGACGATGTTTTGTCTTTGTTACTGTCGTGCTGATGTTAGCTTGCTAGCTAAGATATGTATAAGTAAGTAAAACCACTATCCTATTTTTCAGGAAGTGGAACCAATGTATAAGGAGTCCGACCACATTCATATAATAGCACTGAGCAATGCGCTAAATGTCGGTGTCAGAGTAAAATACATGGACCGTGGTACGGGCAGTCAGGTGAGTCAGGTATTGATCATCAATAATACTTTAATCTTTATCCACAGTCTAAATAAGTCAGTTATTATAATTACCGAGGCAAATTTAGATGAGGAAAATCGAAGTTGCTAAGGCAAAATGGAACAAACTATCATAGTATTCAAGCTGGGATGAAGCAGCAATCCTAGTGCATTTATAACCCTGCTACTGCTAACCCAGAAACATTACATCATAGCTGAGCATTCTAGACCAACTTATATATTTTATGTTACAGGTGATAGCGCATGACTTTCCTGAGGGTTCCAAGCCGCTGGTGCACCTGCTTTATCGGCCGGGACACTATGACATACTGTATGCGTGATCGTGATAACGCCTCATAACCTCTTACAATAATAAAGTTAATTATCTTACGTATAAAAAGAGTTTCATTCAGCAGAGCAGAGCAATATTGGGGCGACATTAGATATTTGAAATGGTAATGTTATTGGCAACAATCGTTTTACGTTGCCAGTTGCCACACATTGGTATTTTCTTGTATTGTTGGTACCTTTAGAAACACATCTCATATCATTGATCTCTATAGTTCTCCCCGAGACTCATTTTTTACTATTCTGTTATACATAGTTTCGAATTTGGCCATCAACATCCACTTTAATTAAAAAATCACCTGGTACTTTGATAAAAAACAATATCTATCATAATACTAGCGGCGGTCCCCCGGCATGCGTTGCAATGCTTCTTTTACAGGTTTTTTTACCTAGCGGTATAAAATAAACTTTGTGACCTATTCTCATACCTACCAGATAATATAAAAATCGGTCGAGCCATTTCGGCGTGCGACCACAAACACCTTGACACGATTTTATATATCAGATTGTCACCTTTACATCGGATTCGGCTTTGGTAGTTTGCATCTCTCTCGCTCTGTTGTTGCAGGTATCCATGGGCGACGATGACTAATTACCACTTAGGTGGCTCGTCTGCTAGTTTGCAGACTTAATCATAACATACCATCACGACTGTAATCCCCGAAGGGTTAGGTAGAGGCGTACTAATGTATACCCACAGCTGTTCGCCTGTGTTTAGGTCCCATGTAAGGGCGAGCCTATTGCCATTAAACTGGGCACAAATTCCAAACTACGAGCTGCTACTAAGAATTTCATAGAAAACCCCAATAACACTGCTCGACCTGGGGGTCGAACCCAGTACCTCAAGCGTAGCAGTTGCGCTCAGGACCACTAAGCTAATGAGGCAGTCCATAATCAATCAATAAAAAATGATTGTGAGTAGCCAGGATTACTTTAGCAGTCTTATAAGAACTAGCTTTTGATCGCGATTTCACTCGCATCTCAAAAGACGTTTTGAAGCAAAAGGTATTTTAAGGCGGTCTCAGTCAGTTTATACCTACCAAAATTCATCAAAATTGTTTTAGAGGCAGACGCTCGTTGTTATCTCGAGGATACTGTAACAAACGTACTTTCGCATCTATAAAATTAGTAGGTGTATAATATAGCTGTGATAAAAATCGCAGTAACATGAGAGTCCTTTCTGCCTGGGCCCCCGGACTATACCTTATAACCTCTGAACCACAGACCGATCAATTTTCATGCTTTATGACTGATTTCGATTAATTAGCGACAAGTTCTCTGTTCAATCAGAATTCAAATCGGTGACCGTGGCCCAGCCTGGAAAAGCCACACAAATGACAATTCAAAACATCACAAAATTGAATATATTGAGAATTCAATAACCATCAATCTCGCATAACAGTACTAAAGAGGGAATGCGGTCATAGAATCACAAATTAAAGAAACCATACAAAATAATTCTTAACATTATACTTTTATCTGCAGAAATAAACGCCATCAGGCTCTCGCCGGGGTTTCATACCCGCGAAAAATGCCTTTATATCTTCTTCCTTGACAATCTCTTTTCTGTCTTTGAAACTCTTAAGGAAATCGAGTAATTTGTCCCTCATTTTATTATATTCAGTCAGGGCATTTATTTGTTGTATTCGGTCTAAGGAAGAGAGTGCTTGAAGACCTTTTTCGTACTGTGAGGCTCCACCAGCCACATTCTCTTTGCCCAAGCTTTCATAAGCGAATACAGTATCTTCCAAGTCTGTTAGAAACAGGACTTTAAGGTCCTTGTACATTGTGAGACATTCAGCACATGTACATAATTTTTGGCGGAAATTGGAAGGCCAGAATGTAGCTCCCTTGTGAACTAGTTTTACTCCTTTAGGCCTCACACATTCTAATTTAGCTTTCTTTGAAGATATATCTTCTAAAATGTCAGTGCTAAGTTTCCGTTTGTGTTCCTTTGTGTTTTCGATTACATTCGGTATTATATTATCATTTGAAGACTGATCAATTTTATTTGCACTATTGGTTTCATTAGTAATTATGGCCTCTTTATCAGTTGTATTTAAAGGTTCTTTTTCTTTGCAAATGTTTTCATTTGCAGTGTCAGTTAATTCCGATTTTTTATTTTCGTCTTTTGGAGATTCATTTTCAACTACTGAAGTTTCATTTTTACTTGCACTATCACTTTCATCCATATCCTTTTCATCTTTAATACCTGAGTCAATTGTAGAGTCATCATCCACTTTACTTTCATTCACACCTGGTTCTTTTTCAACAGAAACATCAGTCATTTCAATATCTTTTGTTCCATCAATTCTAAGGGTATCAATGGTTGTAGTGGTGTCATCTGCCTTTTCAGGTATTTCATTATCAGGATTGTTTTCGGTTCCCATTTCAACATCATTAGAGTATGTTGTTTCAATGTTTTCTACAGTTTCTTTTGTCATTGTTAACTCAATGGTAGATTCATGATTTTCTTTTGCATTTTCTCTTTCTTTTGTCTCATTCCTTGTTTGTAATAATTCATCAATAGCATCCATCACTGAGTCAGTCTTATTATCAGTATTTTCTTTTTCGGATTGTGATCTGTCGAGCGCTTCAATGTTAGTGGAAGCACGTATTTCATCAGACACTGGTTTCTCTTGAGGACTGTTTTCACTTTTATATGTTACTTTTACTTCCTTTCCTTCATCTGCATTATTAATTTTACCATCTTCACATTGTTCTGTATTTTTTGTTAGATTTTTATCTGTAGCCATATCTTTGTTTAATTTAGATGGATTGTCATCTGTTAATGAACTAAGATCGTCTAAAAGTTGTTGTTCTGTTTTGTCTCCATCATTTATATTCTCATTTAAACTCTCCTCTTTGCTACTGTCTTTTTTTATTTGTTCAATATTTTTTTCTTGTGTTTCAGGGTGTTCCTTTAATGCCTCATCCATTTCTTGTGTTTCAGTTTCAGTACTTTTTATCTCGTCATTATTGTCAGTTTTTTTATTTGTGATTGTTTGGTCTTCATCTGATGCTTCATTGTTCAGATTAGGTTCAATATTAGAAGAAATATCAATTGCATTTGTATTTTCAGGATATTCTGCTGAAGTATTTTTGTCTTCAAAATTGGAACTTTCGGGGGTAACAGAAGTTTCATTATTTTCAGCTAATTCATTTGTGTCAGTAGAATCAACAGTCTTTTCATTCTCCTCAGTTTTCTTACTTTCAGTATCCGCATCTATTTTTTTGTCATATACATTGCTTGAGTTATTTTTTTCTTCAGGTTTTGATTCTATTGATCCAACATTTAGATTACTTGAATCATTCTGGTTTGTTTCCTCAATAGTCTCTGACGAAATTCTTTCATCAATTTTTACACTTTCCAAACCATCTTCCACATTGTCCTTGCTGTCATTGTTATCATTCACTTCATCATCTCTATCAACTGTCACATCAGCACTATCAATGTTTGTTTTATTTTCTTCTACACCATTGACAATTTTCTCTTCTACTAATCCTCCATTGCAAAAACGATTGTCTGGTGATTTAGTATCCCCATTAATAGTTACATCCACATCTTCTGTCTCAACATGAACAGCAAACAAACTGTAATCATGTAAAAATTCATTTTTCTCCATACAAGCTTTGCAAACCATTTCTGCATATTGGTCATTAGCAGGGACAACAGCTTCTAGATGAGACGCATGGAGCCAGTCTTCACAAATGATGCACTGAATCATGTCATCTTCGATGGTGGACTCTGGGTCTGGGTAAGGTCGTTGACAGGTGCAATAGAGTCCACTGAAATTTTGGTTGTAAATATTTTCATCATTGAGGTCAACTTTGTCTTGTGTGAATGTGCAAGGGTGGGAATTGAACTTTGGATTGCCGCAATCACACCTGAAGTTTCTTTTGGTGTATAACTCAATAAGTTCATGGTTTTCATGACAGTTTAAGCTGCATGCAAGGCACACACCAGCTCTCTTAGTAGGGTCTGTTTTGGCTTCTGTGCAGCAGGTGAGACATGCATAAAGAGCTTGTCTTTTGATATAACCCTGTAAGAAAGAATAGATGCTTTTAGTGAGACATTAAAGAAGAAACTGGTTATCTAACCATCCAGTTCTGAACATGTAATCTCCCTGTTCTTGATATTATAGAGGATGACGAAACAACAGTTAGATTAAACAGTTAAGTTACTTTCTATTCAGGTTGGACCCAATCTTGAAGTCCACGCAAACAAAGTCACGGGTAGAAGCTAGTATTGTATATTATTAGGTTAGGCTAGATAAAAAAATTAGGGGTTCAGGATGAGACCTTGCAAAAATTACAAGAAGTGGATTATGTGATAGTGGAAGATGAGTAATATAAAAGTGTGATGACTAATATAAAAGATTGCAAGTAAACTTTGGATGTTAAAAATGCTTTTAAAAATAACAAGATCACAGTTATTTGATGTGACATAATATTTGTACATAGCTGACTGTATTTATATCAAAGACATCTGAATATTTTACTTAGACACTATTAGCAATGTTTCCCAAAACTCAAGTTATAATGATAATATATAACCTCTTTAAACCAGGAGAAAGTATTACAATGCAGGTGATGACAATATCTCTGACAATTTGTAATAAGCATTCTCTTATTACTTAAAATAGGGGGATAGCTTAAAAAAAAAACTAGGTATTCATTTATAAGCAGACTGGATACAATATACTCAAACTACAATAAAAAGACAACAATCTTGGTTTGGATTCCTACCAATTTTATTATAGGTAGTAAGAAGAGTACGAGAGGTATTGTACTCAAAGTATTTTCTATATTGTAATGAATTGAATAACTAACCACTAGTTAGTGTAATCTTAGGGGTAGTTGGAAGCGATATGTTAATCACTCTCGAGTTCCTTTGTACTGCGCATATTGCTTCGGTAATGTACGTTGTTTTTAAGTTTATCCTCAAATTATGGGTATTAGGTTAATCATGACGATGATTTGGGCTATTGAGCCAATTAAAGATGCACAAAACAAGAAATAAGGCAGAATAACGTGATTATTTCTATTGCAACGTCAATCTTGCTACGCCATGTTTGTAAAATTATACTGAAAAATGTAAATTTTATTAGTTAAGAAGCCCAAACCTACCTTAGAATATGTGCAGTTTTTGTCGTCGGATGCCCCAAGAACAGCATTGGCATCTTCTTCGAATTCCTGTTGCTCTTGCAAAACATCCATCATCGTAACAACTTTGTCCCCATCGCATTCCGCCATTTCAGCGTCTTCGGTGGCGATATTGACGCCTTCTGTAGCCATTTTAGCACTTTTAAAGGATAATTAAAAGGTAATTTAATGATGCGATAGAATAATAACGAAAAAAGCACAAAGTCACAAACGCCGGTTAAATAGGCGCCAAGGTATTTTTAATCGACATCGACAGGTGAGTGCATCAAACGGAAAACGGAACGGTGACGTTTTTCAATGTTGCCCTTGGAAATTGGAATTTAAATTCTACCTTCTTCGCATTTTGTGCAGTGGCAACATTTTTGGTTATTGGTTATTTCCAGATGTTAGAAATACAAAGCCAGGATACGGAATACGGATATGATTATAGATAATTTCATTGGTGTCTAGATTCGCGAATACGGATATGGACCTTAACGCGCGTGACTTTGAAACGACAGTTTTAGTGACAAATGTTTCGATTCGCACTGCGCGGATTTTTCGTTTTGTTTATGGTTTAGTAAGTTTATATTAGTAATATTAATGGTTGAGCTACACCATGATTTTTCTATGCATGCCGTCAATCAGGACAGGTCAACTCAAGGCTGCAATCATGGCTCTTTCTTCAAAAGGCGAGTTCAGATATTGCCAGATATTGGTAGGTATATTATGTTATGGTAAGAAGACAAAATAATACGGGTTTGATCTGGCTGGTGTTAAATATGGGTAGAACAAGTGGGAATTAAGACACCCATTAGTTCTGCTATTTTGTAACTAACCTAATATCGTACGACTATTAAGAAAAACGTCCCGTTAGTTCTTCGATAGAACTGTTTAGTAAAACTAGTGGGAACAAACCCAAAATTCTGACAGTGTTTGGACGGGCTGATACGCAGATAGACCTTTGTATGTTTCCTTTTCAGAGGGCTAGACGGAGATGATACATGATGGTAGTTTTTTTTAAAGTTGGGAAAGTGGATTGATAATGATACATAAATTATTTTTTTCTTTGTCATTGCTGCTCTAAAGCTGGACAAAGATCTCCCCTAGATTCCTTTAGGTTTCCTTGGGTTTGTAATGTCAGCTGCACGTAGAGACCGCGGGGTGGCAAGTCTGCACACAATAGATACCTGAAGACGGTGGTAGCCATAGACGCCATCTTCCAAGTCTCACTTGCATTGCGTGTTCATTACAAATTGATGGTGAATTCTCGTATCTAGTATATTTTTAAAGCGTTTTATTTCGAGCTTATTTGTCCAAGTTAGGACTTGACGAGAAATGCATGGGTAAAATAAATAGTTAGTTAGTCATAGGAAGGTATACCTACTTATTGACTGACTGATTATTATTATTGGAGTAAATTTAATTATACCGTAATCAATCAAGGTGCCAATTCACAGGCACAGTTATACAATTGATGAAGCGCAGGCGCCACTAATATATAAAAAAGTGTAATATAAAAGCAAAAATTAAGCAGAAGAAAAATCATAGTCATAAAAATTAATTATTACAAAAGAAAAGGCACATCTAAATTTTTGCGGCCGTTACCAACGTAAAGAAAACCGGCATCCGGTGTTCTCACTTTATGGAAGAACATCATTCCAGGCCAATACAGGCTTTTCAAATACACGAGAGACCCCCCCTGCTCCACGGAAAGGTTCCAACATCCATTTGGAATGTCCCGATCAATAGAATCCAGAAAATCCATACTGTAGTTGTAGTCTTGTCTAGTAAGTAGATTTGTATTCCAGCGATGTTGAGCGGGTCTAATATGGAGATACGACTTCAAAAGTTTTGCTTCAGGAGCAGTCAATCCGTAATAATTAGGGTTAATAACCACAGTACCAGATGGCTGCTTAATCAGCTGGCCGCGGGCGCACACTTCAGCTTCATCACAAATATTACTGATTGTAGCAGAGAGGCGACTTTCCTCTTTCATAACCTTGCACCTATCAGGATGATTCTCTTCCAGAGCTTCGTCTAAGACCTTTACTTTTAAAGCTGGTTCACCTCTAAATGGAAAAGTTGTTAGAAGAGATAATTGTTTATATTTTTTCTTTGCCCTGGGTAGTAAGCCCCAGAATTTGAAATCTGTGGTGTAGAAATATTTACGATCAGTTAAAGCGTCAGTATTAATACCAACAGCGATGTGATAATCGAAGTCTACCGCGTATATTTTTCCCCAATATTGTATGTGGGAGAAATGGTTCTCAACTTGCAATAACGTCAAAGAATTTTGAAGCAATGATATGAGTTCGCTGGTCAACATCATACCGTTTACGTTTATGTACTCCTTGTACTCCCATAGCTTGTGAACATTCATTTTATGTATAATAATATTTCTCTTCCTTGTTGCAATTGATAATTATTTTATTAATACTGATATATGTTTAAAGACATGTCAGCTTAGTTGACAAGCTCAATGATTTCATTTTTTCATATCAATGTGGTCGTCAAGATTCTGAAATAGTTTGCATTAAAAATCTAAGTATTATTATCTTTTTAACATTCTTAGTTTGTCAAACTTTTGACAATAACAACAACAGAGCAATAGAATCCAAAACAACAATTTTTAGAATTTTTGTCTTTATGTTTGTACTCGCATCACGTAAAAACGACTAAATGGAATTGACTGTACTAACCTACATTCGTTTTCACCGATGTTTTGATGGAGGTTTAACTTAAAATCTGGTGCTACTGACCTCCATAGCACTATCGTATATAATAGCATAGAGTAATATAAAGATCAGTGTCTGGTGCATGCAAGGGTGCATGTTTTATCTTGATACGCCGCTTAGAAGTTATAGCCTGTTGCGGTAAGAAGTTAGACTGCGACACACTTATCTGACCCGGTAATTGTCTCAAAGTCCTTTGGGATGTGAGTGAAAGCGCGGGCAACAACAGCTAGTAGTAAATAACACCTTTCACTTTCGCAGAAGCACGAAAAAGCGTCATCGATTCACGGTGGACATTCCAAAAGCCCGAACGAAACGCTTTAAGTCTACTTTTATAATGCGTACTGCTGAAATATGGAATGCACTTCCCGAGTGGGTCTTCCCTGATAGATATAATCTGGGTGTCTTTAAATCACGAGTGAATCGGTTTCTTCTAGGCAAGCGCGCTCCATCGTAGATCGCAGTATCGCTTAACATCAGGCGAACTAGCGATCAAGCGTAAGCCTATAACGAATAAAAAAAAAAAAAACTATCAAAAATTTTTTTTTTCAAAAATCTGTCTAAAGAGTCATTATTGTTCTGAGGTCTAAAGTAAGGTTTCCAATTTCTTCTTTTAAATCTTTTATTTTGAAACTCAAGAATTACGCGGATGGGACTGGGTGGGTCACGTCAGCCGCATGCACAGTCACCTTTGGGCAAGAGACACACGCCTGAAAATGACCGTACCGCGAGGCTAGTCTGAGACGGCATTAGAAAAGAGGATCTTGTAGGCCTTTGCCTTGCCGAAGGGAGTGATGGCTAATGAAAAAATAAATATTGATTGCGTTACCATCATGGACCGTACCGACCGTACCGTACAGGAGCATTTCCCCACCCGAAAAAAAAGGCATGATGTGTGGGGGTTGAAATCCCCCGTGAAACAGATAGTTTCAAATGAAGTTGTTAGTTGTTACTGCCTCCCTCCGAAATGAATTCCTAGCTAAGGCCTTGGTTATCATTGATCCAATTAAAAATGATTAGGTAGGTAATACTTACCATTTTGACCCAAGACACCGTACATCAAAAATACACTACCCAAATTAAAGCAGCTTACCAGATATACTTTTTCACTGCTAGTAAACTTTAACACACGAGGGATGCTGTAAAAGGATATTTTCTTCTCGTATGTCAATTACTAGACATCAAATATTTGCTGGCCCTCTGTCGGTCGTAATACGTAACTTGACCGCAGGAACGACCAATATACAGAGAGCTTGCCCCTAAAACGATTTGTTTGTGATGACAGATCAATTTCTCACTGGAGCAATTTACTTACTTTCACAGATTACGGGTGATCGTGTTGCTTGTTTGCGGACTCACGGGTGACATTTCCAAGAAAATATTGCGAAAAGCAAGTAAAATATATCAGATCTCAGTAAGCATAAAATTAAATAGGTAGGTAGTAGGTAGGTACTTTAAATTAGGTTTCTGTTATTAATAAAAGTTTAAGATAAAAGATGGCGTGGTGATCGTGCCTCTCGTATTTATACTTTATGATTAGCGTAGATTATACCTAGATTTTTTTTATAACAGACGATTGTTAGGATTATTAATTCAAAATTTCTTATTCATTTAAAAGTCTATAACAACAGGCAAAGGTGTACAGTTAACAGTTTATACTCGTAGTGTTAACTGTTATAGGTACGCAAAGTAGGTATAACAGTATAACATGATCGTGTGTATAACACACGATCATGTTAATAATATAATAATATAATAATAACATGATAGGGGACGATAGGGCACGAATCTGTACTACAAGCTGAGTACCATTTAAGAAATATACCTATATGCCCGATGGTATGTACGTTTTTAATTTTGATAAGTAATATAATTATAAAACTTAGTACAGCTACTCGCTACTAGGTGGCGGTACATAACACAGCTATTCCGTTAATATACCTTTTTTAGGTTTCCTTTAATACACAATACCTACATGTTGTATTATTACAGAATGTTTTAAACAACCATTGGAAATCAGGTGACTATGATTTCCATAAAAAAATGAGCTATTCTTTGAGCTCTGTCATTCCTTGCGTAGGTACTGTATTTCTTCCTGGGGTGGAGCAGCTAAAAGGCATCTGATGTAATTAGAGAGGGCTCAAAGACTAATACTCCAGATAAGATGTTGTATAATTAGAAGATGTTTAAACCAAGATTATTTTCTACGTCGGAACTATATGGACTTGTGGAGGTGCTATCAGTGGGACAACTGTATATTTTGCTAATTTTCTTAGGCAACACAAGCTGCTAGAATTTGACCCAAATAACCCGTCTTTGGCTCTGCGTCGTAATTTTCAAATGTCCAAAAGAATTGCAATAAATTATTTAAATATAATTTAATGCAATAAATTCTTTGTGAGGAGAAATAAAAAAAATAAACAGTGTTATAGTATACAATCACACATTCACTCAAATCAACAACCCACTATCACACACTCAATACACAAATCACACATCTAGCCAGGGCCGGATTAAGAGGTTTGGAGGCCCTGAGGCAACAAAGTAGTGGAGGCCCCCTGGTCCCTAATTATTTTCCAAATAAAATGATCAATTTTTTCAGAGGAGTTGATGATTTTGCGGATATCATAGTAAATCACTTTCAATGCTCAAGAGGGGAGCTTTGATATATAAACGGTTTTGTCATATTGTCAGTTATTAATTATTATAACTGTTAAAGGCTATAATTTGTCCGGTTGAAGGAGGCCAGGAGACCCATGACACAAGTTTTTGACTTAGTATGGGCTCCTGTCTCCCTCCTATATATTAACATTGTAAACTTGTAAAACATAACATACCATCACGCCTGTATTTCCCGAAGGGTTAGGCAGAGGCGTACTTAATGTACACCTGCAGTTCGCTGGTATGTTTAGGTCCCATGTTATAGGGGGCGAGCCTATAGACATCAACTGGGCACAAATCCACACTCCGAGCTGCTATTGAGAATTTCATAGAAAAACCCAATAACACTTTGCTCAACCTGGAGATCGAACCCAGGACCTCTAGCATAGCAGTCGCGCTTGGGACCACTAGACTAATCAACTTGTAAAATGCATCTATTAATAAGGGAGAAATAAATGAATATTTTATTTTATTTTATTATCCTCAGACTATAATAATCGATAACTTGGTTTGATGATAAAGCGAGCTTTTGATAAATAATAGCCTGTTGTTTTAATGTAGCTGATATCTTGTATGATCTTGTGTGGAGATGTCATATCGCACTATGTGGGTGTCAAAAAAGGATAACATTTGATAGTTTGCCACGTTGGCTATAAACACATTCACAGTTAGACTGTTTGGTTGTCCAAGAGCGTTATTGTCTAGAGGTTTCTAGCCTAGACACACACGCCCTCGCTCAAGTTAACAAGATCCATGTCACACTCTAATATAGAAGCTGAACGAAACTGTTCAGGCGAAGTCAAGTCAGTCACTCGGTCAGCAACCCATGTGTAGTGTAGGGATGACAAAATTAGAGATAAATATTTAATAAAAAAGAGAGTCTGTAAGGTTGACAGCTCAAAAGATATTGAAGGACCCTTTCACACTATTTTCGCGGTTATCTATCAAACAATAGCGTTTTAAACACGTGCGTCAATTAACCACTTAGAAAGCGTTTATTTTTTAAGTATGAGGAGTTTGAAGTATGGCGCGCGCGTGATTCGGCACGCGCTCGCCCACTCCACACCGAACCATACGTGCGATACGCGCGATCACCAGCTCAGTTGTAGACTCGCAGGTATGCAAATCAAGCTCATAGTTCGAGGATCGTTGATAACGTTAGGTATGTGTTGTTTTAACCCTTACACCCTCTTAGGGTGTAACTATTATTTTTAAGAGAGGTAGGGTATAGTGGATTCTAATAAATCCACTCACAATTGTAGCTATTGTTGTGGGGAAGTATCCCCACCTTGCAGAAAATCGTAGCCAAAAACATAGCTCGGTGCTATGTTGTGTTTCTAACGGTGAGCAAGGTTGCCAGAGCACCGCGGGGAAGCGTTGTTTTGGCAGTGTGGGGGACTGTTGGTATTTTGGTATCGCCCGTGTCATGCATGGCAGCATGTCTCCTATGCTGCAAGCCCATATCCTCCTTAATTTACAGGGTCGGCCTCGCGCGAGTGATACCCCTGGTGTTGCAAGCGTCCATAGGCTACGGTAACCGCTTGCCATCAGGCGGGCCGTATGCTTGTTTGCCACCTTAGTGGTATAAAAAAAATATCTTGAGGATTAGGGGTAAAAAATATATAAATGATTTTTTTTAAAAAGAGCTTACTAGCAATGTTGGTCGCAAATTACTGGTATTCTTGTTAACCCCTCGTGCTAAGCTAAATGCTTGTGTTACGAGTGGGTTCACGTCAGTAGTGCAATGGGTGGGTTTCGAACCAGCAACCATATGATCGCAAGTCCGACGCCCCAGCCATTAGGCTACTGCCGCTTTTTAAAGATTATTGTTTTGGTCATATTTTGAGGGTTCCGTACCTCAAAAGGAAAAAACGGAACCCTTATAGGATCACTTTCTTGTCCGTCAGTACAGGAACTCGTGGTATCGAGGGATCGAGTTGCAATAAATAGATAAATAAAACCATATATTCAGGTCTACAGTCCCTTGAAGCTGTGAAAAAATCAAACTTCTAAGTTATGTAATAAAAAAAAGATATCTTTTTTCGGCCGTTTATGCCGCAAAAAACGTATATTTCGACACTCTCAAGGGAATCAAAATTCATAGGGTATTTTCTCTTGACCTAGAACTATGAAATTTGGCAAGTAATACCGTCTTATACTACAATCTGTGCCGATAACTGACTACCTTGAACTCTTGGGCGTTACTCTGACGTCAACTCTCAACTTCGGCTCCTATATAGAGTCCAAAGCTCAAGTAGCTGTCAGAAAGCTGGGCATCCTTCGAAGGTGCGTCGTTGAACAATTGCACACACTGTATCAAGCACAAGTTCCATCGTGCATGGAGTATACTGTTCGCACCTTTGGGACGGATCGGCTAAGTACCAACTCGAGGCGTTAGAATCCGTCGAAAAACGTGCTAAGAAGTTCATTGACAACGACTCCCTTGTCCGGGCCAAACTCCAAAGTCTGGAACATCGCCGCAAAGTTGCTAGCTTATCGGTTTTTTATCGGATAAATTTCGGAGAGTGTGCATCAGAACTCCACGATCTTATTCCCTCTAGCCCTTTCTGCTATCGGACGACCAGAAGCACGAAGAAGCGACATTGATTCATGGTGGACATTCAGAAAACCCGATCGAAACGCTTTATGTCCACTTTTATCATGCGTACCGCTGAAATGTGGAATGCGCTTCCCGAGTGGATCTTCCCCGATATATATAATCTGGGTGTCTTTAAATCACGATTGAATCGGTTTCTTCTAGGCAAGCGCCCTCCATCGTAGATCGCAGTGTCGCTTAACATCAGGCGAACTGTCGATCAAGCGTAAGCCTATCTTGAATAAAAAAAAGAATAGGGAAATATCTGAAAACTATATATTTGTAATTAAATCATAAAAACCTTTAAATTTGTACGGAACCCTCGGTAGGCGAGTCCGACTCGCACTTGTTCGGTTTTTTTATATTCATCCATCATAATTATAAAAGTATTTTATTTATTTACTAGCTTTTGCCAGCGACTTCGTCCGCGTGGAATAGTTACTTTGTTCCCTAGTTCTTCGCCCGTGGTTTCAGCTGCGTTGCCCCGTTTCTAAAGGTTGTAGCGTGATGATATATACATTAATAGTTTGAAACCTTTCCCATGAATCACTCATTTTCCCAACATTTCCCTTCACTGCTCTGCTCCTATTGATCGTAGCGTGATGAAAAGTACACTATAACCTGTGGTTTGGGCTGTGCGTTGATAGATCACTATGTCAGTCAGTCAGTCACCTAACGTAAGAGTAGACAAATATAATCAGAAAGCTCCGAACTGCTAAGCTATCGGGAGTTACACGTGTTATTGTGAGTCAACCATAAAAGATAGACATTTGCTGTCGTGGAATATTTTTTATATAATTTTAAGGAGAACATTTCCGTTATACATGATTTCTATGTAGCTTTAACCATTAAGGCTGCACACGCGACGGAAGCTTAAAAAATGGAGTAAGTTCTCCTGTTTTCCCAACATTTCCCTTCACTGCTCTGCTCCTATTGATCGTAGCGTGATGAAAAGTATACTATAACCTGCCCAGGAGTATGAAGAACAATTGTACCAAGTTTCGTTGAAATCCGTCGAGTGGTTTTTGTTTCTATAAAGAACATACAGACAGACAGACAGACAGACAGACAGACAGACAGACAGACAGACAAAAATTTTACTGATTGCATTTTTGGCATCAGTATCGATCACTAATCACCCGCTGATAGTTATTTTGGAAATATATTTCATGTACAGAATTGACCTCTCTACAGATTTATTATAAGTATAGATAGAAGATTATTTATGTACAGAAGTGTACTAAGGCAGTCATAATGCCTTAGGGCTTATTTCTTACCAGACGACCTTTGGTTTGTGATAATCCAGAAAATGGAAAGGCTCCCATATGATAACTGTATAGTTTGGAAACTATCTTATTCACCTAGCATAGCAAACTGTTGATATTACTTATTAGGTATTATGATGTCGTTGGAACTAGAGACGGGTTTATGCCAGGGCATTTATTTTTTTCGCCCGAAATGCCTGGGCGGAAACCCATCTATATAGATGGGTTTATGCCAGGGCATTTATTTATTTCGCCCAAAATGCCTGGGCAGAAACCCATCTATAGTTGGAACGTTACCTATTAAACCGATCAGACGAATTCAGTTTGGTCGTTCAATTGTGAATTTGTGAGCCACACACGTTTTGTTTTATTATTCCACGCTACGTACGATTAGTGAGGCATACTCCCGGAGGTGGAAAACTTTCAGCTCAGTGAGTATATATCATAAATCGAACAAAAACGCCATATGTGGAGGCCGATTGAGTCGCGAAACAACATCGCATTGTTTCCGATCGACATCGGCTGTCTGAACTCCGCGTGTGAACATCAATAAGATCAGAAACAATGGGTGCATTCCCACAAACTCGCTGCGGGCACCCGTGGGCCCGCCATTTTTCTTTTATAGTTTTAATTGTTCTCAGCTAGAGGTTGGCAGCACTGCCCTCGGGCGGCGCCGCGTTCAGTAACCGATACCGTTGTACAAACAAAGTTAATTCGAACGCAATGTTTTTGTATTTTGCCATAGTTTATTTTTGTATTATGGAAGGAATTAGTGATTTTGGGAACAATTGATGGTTTGTTTAGGACATTGATGTTAATTTTGGCATGCTCAGCGCTTCCGAGCGGCGGTGTTAGGAATATGAAAGGGGAAAAGGGTGAAGTACTACTACTAATGGTTAGTTTGTACATAGAGCGTTCGTTAATATAATTATTTTTCTTGCCCACTGCTGTCTCACTGCTAGGCCATCGTCTCCCCAAGTAGTCGTAGTAGTTGAAGTATCTGTAGGTCAATTATTACAGTTTAAAATCATCTTGATGCTGCTCTTACTCATGTTCATACAATGCAGTATGTAACTCCATTGTAAAAAAATCTCATGACATATTTAATAGTTCAATAACAATTTGTGACTTAGGCATTGCAGTGAAAAAAATGTCGGGACTAACGATTTACCTATAATAATAGCGTTTACCGTTATTACGGCGAAAGTTTCTTCATAAGTAATTGCAATAGTCAACCCAGAACAATGGTATAACGCAATATCAATTAACATTTGAGAATTGAATTCATTAACATCTGTCGAAAACCAATTATAAGTAAAAAATACGTTCTCACAATTAGAAAAGTACAGAAAATGGTTTTATTCCCACAATTTTATTATGATTGAGTGGCGAATCTGGCGATCATACAATGGGCGGGAATATTGGGTGCTTAATCGGCTGGACGCCGTAAACAGGGTGTGACAATGGCGCGAATACCAGATTAAGGTTATTTGTTAAACATGGCCGCCTTTGTGCAAGCTCGCGCGCTTCGGTGATCCGTCGCGAATTAATTGCTTAAGTTTTTGTAAGTTCAGTGATTTTCGAGTGCAGTCCTGCTAATAAGTATGAGAATTTCGATATAAGATTTTATATATGCAGTGGGAATTGTATTTCATTACTCTAACGTATGTTAGGGGCATTGCAGTTGTTAATATTTATAGTTCAGGGAGATTTTATAATTGTGTCGAATTTTTTAGATGATTTGTCTTTCTAGTGTAGGTACTCAAGAACTACTTAGAGACTTAAACATTAAGAGCTTTTGCGAATTTAGACAGGCAAAAAGAACAAGGAGAATTCAAGCATGGGAAAAGTATTATGAAAAAGATTTTTGGTAGGTAGGTACCTACTACGAGTAGGTAACTCGAAATGAAATTACGAAAATCTTATTTTTGTATAGGTAGGAAGGTACCTAACTACCAATAACGGAAGTGTTAATTTGCGACGTAGGTATAGGTACCTAGGTAGGAAGGAGTGTGCAATTGTGCATTTAAGTAATAGCTCAACTGGAAATTTTTAAAACCTGAGTCGGGTTGTTCACCAACTGGACATAAGAAACTGGAAAACGTAAAATTAGTATCATTTATTATTTCGTCATTTGGATACGTCAAGAATTTTAGGTGTGTCCAGATAGAGACACTTAAATTGAATCACTTTTATGTTTTCGCCAACTGGACACACATTCACATTTTACCCGAATTCATGACAAAGCACAGTCACGCAGATTAATGTTTTGTGTCACACAATCATCTTCGGCCACTAAACGTCCCACTGCTGGAAACGGGTAATTTTGTAATACCTATATCATTGTAAAATGATTTACTATTTGTGAATTTATATAGATTTTACTGTGATACTCAAAGTAATGATTTTAAATTATTATGTAAGTAATAAAAGTACCTATATCTAATCAAAAAAGTAACAATAGCCAAGTACCTATATATTTTTTTTTCGGGAATTGAAAATGAATGTTAATGTACCTTACATGGAATAAAAGGCTTTTTTATTTTATTTTATCTAGACCCAAGTAAAATTTTTGCCGTGTCCAGATGACGGAATAATAAGTGATATTCATTTTAATTTTCACCAACTAGACACACGTGTGTCCAGTATCTTATGTCGACTTGATGAATAACGTTCCCCCTTTAGTCAATAATACTTATATTAGCATCAGCCAATAAGACAATGAGAGTAGGTCCGGAGAGATACCCCAAATTGAATTTATAATGCCATTCCATTACAATGGAAGGAATGATAACTAATCTTGTTCTCATAATTGATGCTTCTGAAAAGTAAAATAACAATATTTAAGAATAACATAACACATAGCACTTACTGATGTATGTTATGATGTTCTATAGGAACATTCAGAGGTAGGCAGGAACACCAGTTATTTAGGTCTTATGTAATCGGGGCCGCCTTGTTGCTATAACCGAGAGCGAGGAAGGTACGCACGGCTACACATTAAGCTATAATTAAGAAGAAGAAGAACATATCCAGTATAAGCTGACCTCTCCTTGTACGGAAAGCCTGTGAAAAGTCGTTGTCTGTTTAATCTGGAAATGTGTAGCTTGTTAAGTATCCGTGTGTAACTGTGTACCTACACACCGAAATTGCGGTTTCAGTCCTAATGGCCAAAATTGTTCCTGCCATGAAAACAGCAAATTAAGAGGCTGATGTAGATACCTATTTAGACTAGATAACGACGTTGTTATTAATAGCAAGGACACTAATTAAAGTACACAACAAATAACATAGAATATCAATAAGTATAAAAACATGTAGTGTTTTTAAAAAGCTCAGCTCCCATGGAGTCGCGTGTCGTCCCAACTCGCACGCGACTGACCGATGATGAACGAGTGTAAGTGTTGCCAGTGCGAATAATCACCGCGTGATGGGGTTGCAAGTAAAAATAATTGGCGCCCCGCAGGCCGACGTGCGTTAATGTTTTCGTAATGATGAGTACCATTGTCCGTGCAGATTTTGTTTTTCTATTCAGATTTGTATATTTTTGTACGACGACGTCAGCTTGAGTGGACAAATACAAATATTTTTATTTATTTCTACCGCGATTTTTTTTTATTACTTAATTTGATTTATTATTTTTTAATAGCTATTGCCCGTGGTTTGTCTTGCATCTTAAAATGTCAATTTATTGCTATTTTTAACTCAGGATTAGGAAGTAATAAGAGTATATCTTTATGTATGAAAGACAAACGAGTAACACACAAACAAACGAGTGAAGTTGGTACTTTCGTATTTATAATATTATCTAATAATTTAGTATTGAAGTAGTATGGATTTTACTCGGGAGAATTGCTTGATTCTTAAATATCTTGTCTAGGATCAATTAGCAGATGACACAATAGCAAAACAAGTTTTTCGACCATTGTTACAGATCTACAATAACGCTAACGTCGTCAATGATAGTAGATTAATGAAAGAAAGAAATATTTAGAAACATTTAATTGCCATAAATAACAGCGGTACCTACTTACGTACAAAACACGAACACATAGGAAAAAAAACCCTTAAAGTAAAAATCAAAAAACAAGAAAATAAATAAATATCAAGTAAGTACAAAGATACACTATCAATTTAAACAGGTACAGTAGAAATTTGACTGTATGTCGCCGCTGTTTAGGGCAAGTACTCAGCATAATGCGGCAGCGCATTAGATCGCCGCAGCGCTGATTTTCAGTAAGGCCTAGATGACGTGTGACGTTAGTCAGCGGTACCTACATCATAATTAATGGACGGCTATTAGTTTGTCGTATGGCCATACGTACATTTTTTTTTATTATGATCCTAATTTACATACATAATATTTTTTTTCTAATTTCCCTTGTGTTGTTCCCCGTTCTCACATGCTAACGTAAATTGTGATGTTTTGAGAGCATACAGTTCTTCTATACATATTGTTTGATCTACCGTTAACATTATTTTCCTAACAAAACATCCAACCATTGCCCAAACGGCAGGCAAGCAACTTCCAACTAAATACCTTACCAAAACCTGATGTTAACATAAAAACACTTAGATTCTCATGTAAAACACTTTCTAACTATGGTAAGCTATGAAGACGCGGCCAAGATGCTACCTTTTGTACCCAAAACGATCCATCAAATGCTAGCACTGTGCACTGTCAATAGTTCGGGACGTTACCGCTACCGTTACTTCGACTTTTGTGTTAACCTCCAATTGTGTTGGTATGTCAAATATTGTAACATACCAGACAGTATCAGGATGTTGTGGAAATAATGGATTTTTTATAACAGTTGTGATAGATTAGTTAAATTTATGTTTCTTTTATCATAGATGATATCTACTAAGCTCTTTTTTCTTGTAGTGAAAAGTTTCTGGACTTGTCTCTTCTCCGAGGAAGAAGGAGAATGGAGAAGAAGAACGGTAGGTAATGGTAGACTACCGAATTAATAAACCATACTCGAATATGACGAGGATAAAGAATATGGGTGTTACGTACATTAGCTTAAATAAATTGGACAGAATACCTAAAGCGTTATGGGTGTTGCGTGCCTGCTTAGAACTAAACTTATAACTTGCAACTAACTCAGTGTTATTATCACTAGAGATGATGAGGTACAAAACTGATTTTTTTTAACATACCATCACGCCTGTTTTCCCGAAGGATTAGGCAGAGGCGTACTAATGTACACCGCCGGCATGGTAATGTCCCATGTAATAGGGAGCGAGCCTATTGCCATTAACCGGGCACAAATCCAGACTCCGAGCTGCTACTGAGAATTTCATAGAAAAACCCATTAACACTTTGCTCGACCTGGGGATCGAACCCAGGACCACTAGCGTAGCAGTCGCGCTTGGCACCACTAGTCTAATGAGGCAGAACTGATATGGTTAACTATTCAATCTTCATACCAAAATCCGTTCCATTGTTGACACAACAACAAATAAAATCTTAATTACAACTTCATCTTCTTGGAAAACCTCTAACACAAACGTAACATGAAAAGATTGACTGCCATCTTGTTATAGTCGGTTGTTACATGCGGAGATAATAAAATTGTCTTATGTGTAACAAATAAAGGGTGTCGCCGCCATCTGCATGAGGCGACACGATCAATTATCACCATTGTTACAGATCTACAATAAGGCTAACACGTCGGCGCGGCATATTGAGACGTTTGTGAGAAGATTGTGTTTAGTATACGTTAAGACATATGACGTCATGAAGATCCACGTGTAAACTAATTATATTGAATTCAACATAGGTTTAATTAGAAAATTATTTCTTAATATACAAATCCACGTTGTTTCCTTTAACTAAGTGTAGCAAACGTAACACGTAACATTTTGTAACGTCAATGATAGTAGATTTATGATTTGTTGCATGTAAACATCTCTCAATTTTTGGTTAACAAATAATATTTTTTTACTAATATCAAGGAGGGTTAGAATACTGTTCCTCACTGCCTTTCAGATAGACATCTCGTAAGAGCCGAGAAAATATCCATCTTACTCGGTGACTGGCTTGGGGTCTGGTCTGACTGGCTGGCGACCACCTTTCGTCGGTGTGTGCTGTGTGTTTGGACTTTTGCGCGTAATAGCCAGTTGCCCCTCGGTTGCTGCAGCTCTGGCAGTCTACAATCCGTAGGGGCTCTTAAGGGTCGGGAACATAAATTGCTCTGGTTTTGCAGGTGTCCATGGGCAACGATGATTACTTACCACCAGGGACGTCAGCTTGTTTGCCGACTTAATCCATAAAAAAACTAATAAGCATAATTGATTCTTACATCTTCTAACTTTACACCTCGACATTCATTTGATAACGTAAGCTCAATATGTTTCTCTCTTTTTTCGAAAAGACCCACACTACAAACTCTTGCACTGCACCAATTTCAACTTTAACGTTCCATTTTTAAATTTGAATTTCGAATTTTATGTGACGTGGACAGGTGCGTTCGGAAACCAGGCCAACCTCCCACTGCTTGCCAACAATGCGACACTAGTCGTTTACAATGGAAAGGCGCGCTCCCATTCAGCCTCACGTGTCGCAAACGACTTAATTAAATCGGGTAAGAATGTAGGCAGATGATCAATTGATATCGTACTCTCTGGAGGCTTGTTTTGCTTAAGTGGGTACTCTTGAGAAAGCTTTTAAATGCTTTTCTCACGTATAGAAATTTTTATGAAGAAATTGGTCAGCATTGATATTACTGACACTGAAAAGTGTGAAAGTTCCACTCCATTGTTGGTGAATAAAAATTTATTACCGAACAGAAGATAATTTATTAACTACACTTTTTAGAATGGCCAGGAAGAGTTAATGAATCGATTTGACTGACTGACTGATTGAATCTTTATTTATTTGATTTTTTTATGTAGGCATAAACTGGCCAAAACGTTCATAACAATATTTGTTCACAGGTTTGTAATCCACACCGACTATTGTCAGCCGGTCCTTTCTCTAATCCTCTTTGCTCAGATGTCATTTCCTGAATAGCGTTTAAATCGCAAATCCGTCACATTCGGACAATCAAAGAGCGAAAACGTGCAATAACCTCAACAGTACTCGTAAGCAATCGTTAGTGGTACAATCCCGACCCCCCGTAGACAAATCCGTTCGAAACTGCAAAAGGAGCGCGGTAAAAAAAATAAAAAAATACATTGGCAGAATGGACACGGGGCTACGCCAGATGTTGCTAAATGTTTGGTATGTTACATAGTGATTTAGGGCATGTTTTGCAAATTGGAAGAAATCGAGCGGCGAAGGGGTGGAATTATCGCTATTAGGAGTAGATGATTTTAGGGGGTTAATTGACCCCTTTTAATCAGTAATTAATAGTTGGTACGGTTAAGTCTTGTACGCACAAATAGAGAAGGACAAATCAAACAAAACAAATAAGTAGTAGCAATTTCTTCCTTAGGTTTTGTTAGCATGTTTCTAATGATGGCTAAATCGTAATCTTTACTATTAGACTGCAGTTACATACCTTTACTTTTTTTTAATTATATAAATAAAGACTTGTTTTCGAAGTTAATACAGAAATAAATAGATACGAATTTAATGTCAAAGTAAATGGTACAACACATCGTCCTGCGTGGAAACGTAAAAGTATCATTAAAAGAGTTCGTGTTTCTTTCAAACTAACGCAATTCCATTCGTCGCATGTTGACCAACATAACGGGCGTTATTCTTGATGTCTGCCACGGGATTTTGATCCTTATTTAATTATAACTAATGGAAAATTGCAGATTACATTATTTAATTTTTTTTTAATCAATATAGCTCTCATGGTTTCTGTCAAAAAGCTCATCATATATGTCTAAATAGAAAGTCAAGAGCAAGAGTACAGGGAGGCTCTTTGTCCGTAGCATATTTCTTACTAACTGGAAAGGATTCTCGGCTTTTGAATAATTGTTTTAGTAGGTATTCGTACCTAAATTTTCAAGTCCATTACGTTGAATAATAATGTATCTATATATGGCAATATCTTTAATTTTATTTTTAAAATACAAGGTACAATGTTATTAGGTAGCCACACAGGATAATATGTCTGTACAGGCCTCCTGTAATAGGAGTTTTACAATAATGAATCAGTCAACAATTATTCTGTTCAATCGTCAAGTGATGCCGACTTTGCAATAATTGTAAGAAAACTTTGACAGCTTTACTATTGCAATTGTGACTATTGATTGTATTTATTAATCAGTAGGCTCTTACAATAACGTGACAACTTAAATTCTATTTAATAATGAAATATCTTGTAGACCATCTGCTGGTAAACCAATAATGGCATCTTTTTTCGGCCTCTGTTAACAATATTCCAATGGCGCCCCAGTGGTCAAGTCACCGTCACATTTTTAACACCTCACCGTCACATTTTTAACACGTGCACGTGCTACGGATGAAAAAAGGCCGACACTAAAGGTAAGGTCTGTTGGTTGATGTTTCATTAAAAAAAGTTGTTCATAGGTACAGAACTACATCTTTAATACAAATAACAAAACCATCAGTGGTGGCAGATCCCAAAAATCTTGAGGAATTGTCTATTCTGTTCTCCTAGCCGATTTCGGTTGCAGCAAGAAAAAATTGTAAGGATACCTGCATGCCTGCATGACTATAACCTACCTCCTCTCATTCTGAGAAGTGATCCGTACCTAGCAATGGTATAGTAAATGCTTTGATGATAACATATACTCGTACCTAGATTATGGACTATATCACTAACGATCATAGATTTAAAAAAATAACGCCCCCCTCTTGATGAAATCGATGTATATAAGTAGTTGGAAAGATTCGACAGGAAACCTAACAATACCTCAATTATTTAAAAAGTTTTCATTGTTTTAATAGTTGCTCAATTCAGCGTAGTCTTTTATGAACAATTCTATTCAAATTTCAATGGTATATTTTTAAAATAAAGCGAGTATTTTTGAAGTGTGCTTGTGTCTAACAAAGGTGGGGAAGTATCTATTGGAAACCGGAACGTTATCCGGGAGAGGGCGGCTTCCGCACTCTTGTGTTCCGCTGGAGAGGCAATCCAACATGGCGACAATATTAATCAATATTTCAACAACATTAGCCGCGGCTCGAGAGCGTGCCTCCTTAAGATGAGACACCTACTTTGCTGAGTTTCATTTCGTGTTTCAGTGTTATACCAGCCTGTAATTTTGTGTTTACTTTTCGTTTTCGTCCGCGGTTTTCCGCCACGATAATATTTTTTCTTACAAACACAGGCAGCTTAAACGAGTATATAATAAAATTATGAGTTATCTTACAATAATTAATAAATGCACCTACTTCAATCTATAAATCGAAGACAAACTTAGAACAATAATTGAAAATATTTGTTACATGAGTCCATCATTAGGAATTACTTATATTACGGCAATAGTGCTCTTTCATCATTTATAACTATTATTCTAGTACCATACTTGAAAAATAGAATAACCACATCAACCCTTCCTGTTCCAGTAACTTAAATTCAAATAAAAAACAACATACAACAATAGAATTTCAAACAAAACGGAATTTAACAAATTGAGCACGAATGCGCAGGCGCAGTGGCGTACCCGCGGCGTTCGCCACTAGCGCACCGGAGGGCGCCAGGGGCGAGCAGACCCATACCGGGCAGTGCTAAGTTACGGGAAATGGAGATCTGAGTTATATCAATAAATAATAACTTACAAAAGGCCAAGTCCTAAAAACAAACATACTACTATTCTTCATACCTACGTACTCACATGGAAGTCCTAATATATCTATAGTTTGTTTGTAGGGAACCCACACAACCAACTATGCAACTTTTAATGAAGTAAAATATTTTAGCAACCGGCGTGTATGTATGAGAAGATGTATGAATGTGGAAGAAGCAAAAGAAGTATGCAAGAAGCGTAGCAAGTGGCAGTCTATAGTTTCTGCCTACCCCTGTGGGAGAAAGGCGTGAGTGTATGTATGTATGTATGTAAAATATTTTACGCAATATACATAAAATATAGATCATACCAAAGGAAACTCAAAAAGGCCAGGACATTTATTGAGCAACTGATACCATTGAGTCAATGTTTTGAATTAATCAATTTATTTATACAGTTATAACCAGAGAACTTAACCATGTTTGCGTTAGTAGGTATTGACCTTGAATTTCAGTAATTTCGAAACCGACATCTGGCTCTCAGAATTAATCTATTAGACAATGTCCAAAACCTATCTGTTGATATTTGACAAACTTCATTCTGTGAAAGTGTGATGTTGCATATCAGAGCTTCTGTGTTTACATGTATTGTGGTTAAATAGCGGTTAATTGGGGTTGACAGAAGTGAGGGTCTGAGAACACCCAGACTAAGTGAGGTGTGATCCTTTGTTTGAAGTTTATTCTAAACCATTTATTGAAATTAAGATTGTTAATAAGTATAGTAACTGAAGATGTGAAAGCGTTCATGATATCTACTATTTGTCTCTGGAAATACGACGGTACATAGGTACGTTGGTAGATTTGTACACGTTCTCAACGGTGCACCTCAACAAGATTTGATAAATTCAAAGTCAAAGCCAAAAGTCAAAAACATATATATTTATTGTATTTCTCGAAGGATTAGGCAGAGGTGTAATAATGTAGTACATCCACAGATAGCCTACCTACCTCATAGAAACTCGGTCGGCGATACTCGGTCGTTACATATCTACATAAACATTCCTTGTATTAAGGCCAATAAGAAGCCACACGCTCCAATATCAACACTGGACGTCGGAAGCCATGAGAATACTCCAATCATTGGAAGCTGTACAAACTGCACACAAACACCCCGACCGGTCTAAAAACAAAATGTATTGGTTTAACTGTTAAGCCGTCCGCCTATTACACCGTGACATATAATACATGCGTGATATTCCGCATGAGCGTGCTATGAACGTATCTAGAGACAAATACTTAATGCCTGTCAGAACATATACCTACCCAAATAGATATTCTTATGCCTTTCTCCTATTGGGGTAGGCAGACACTATATATTTCCACTTGATATGATCCTGGCACACCACGTTCGCTTCATCTACTTTCATTAGGGTGGGTGCTCTTAATCTGACCTTTTTGAAGACGGTTCGCAATTTGGCTGTGGTACGTTCGCCTAGAATTTATCGCTATCAAAACGTATCAAAACATTTCTATGAAATATTAGAATTGGCCTGGTCGTCATGTGTTCGTTGGTGACAGTATTATGGCATTTTTTTTGGTGTAATAAAATTACAAACTGGTATAGGATACGGGCCGCCTGATGGTAACCGGACGTCAGCAGCACCAGTAAAATAACTAGCGCGTTGTCATCTTCAGACCTCTCATATTTATGCCCAGTAATGTCACTGGTAACATTGTCCTTCAAACCGGAAAACAGTACCTAATGTTAGCATATTTCTTGTTTAGCAGCAGAATATCTTTGTAGGTATACCATATAAGACCTTTCAATTGTTATTTTTTTAATTTTTATATTACATAGCTTGTTTTTTTGCATGTTACCATATCGTTATGGTCATGGTATGTTCTTGTGCATAATGGGCAGACTCCTCTGGGGTGTGCGCCACCCTTTGTGATTATGAATAAGAACTAGGATTAAATAGGAATGAGACCCCTCCTATCCTCTTCTTACAGTTTGGCATCATCTTAAAATCTTCGTTTAGGTAATAGATAATTATTATTAGTTTTACTCCATTGATTGGAAAAAGTTCATCTTGCCTTGTTTATATATTTATGTATATCAAATTATTATATAATACTTTTGTAAATATTATCTAATGGAAATTCCGTATCTAGAGTGCAAGAATTCAAAAGTTTCTTTATCCAAAAAGCTTCACGAAAAACACTCGGAAGCGATTTTGACAAACCAACCAACAATTTGAAACAATGTTTCGCACGTTCCTACCATTCGCACAGTGGAACGAGTAATTGCTCCAATCTGGGCAGAAACACGCGCGACTCGTCGTATTTATTTATTTACTTAGTATTTACTGGGAAACAGTAACGAGTGCCGTTGCTTGGAGTTTCAAACATTTTGGAACAGTTTTTTGGCAGCTTTATGTCGGTTTGGCGCAATGGGCTGTTTTTGTTTTAATTATGATTTCGTGACTTTGTTTTAATGGAGTTGGAAAGTAGGCGTGCCACATCATAAAAACGCTAATAGGATTTTGATCATAGTAAAACGCAATCAGAAGCTAGGCATAGCTTCCTGCAAGATTCGCCTAAATGTTCCCCTAACCTTTTATATTTCTGAATTTCGCTAGATATGTTTGTCATTCGTACAAATGTACTGACCATTTGTACGAATGACAAATGGTCAGTCAGATACGAATGACAAATGGTCAGATCACCGCCGTTGCGATGTATTCTACTATAGTGCATCTAAGTATCCAAGGTAGCCACTAATGTTTAATTTCAATTAAACCATTATTACTTTTGAAATGTCAAAAACTAGTTGCGCCATATTCCAAATATTGGGCGTTATTGAAAAACTTTATACATTGGTAGTAGGTAGGTACTCCTTTAAATATGCACCTACAACTGTAAATATGTGCTTCTAATATGAGAATTACTTAGATTGAACGATACCTACCTACCCAAGAAAAAGTTAAAGTTACATCTAAGTATAGGTTTAAAATGCAACTTCAACGAGACACATTAATCGTTAATCTCGAAAGAGAGTACCGTGGTAGTATTCCCGGATGATTTTTATCACAATTATATCAGTGTCCTATTAAAAATTAAAAATAGGTACTCATAAATTTTATAGATTTATATTCGTTATGTTGGTTGTTAAATATTTGTCGCCGGCCACTGTACGCGTCTGTGACCGAGACACTGTGCTCTCTAGCGTAGTGCTGTGGCCAAAATTTTGGTTACAAGTGAGATATTTCTTTAAACTTAATCGGCGCTTTCTTGGACGTTTAACATAAAGTTCACTTTGGTTAAGGAGTTGAGTGAAAACCTAAATCTATACATATAATAAAATTGAAACAGGCCCATGTCTGGACATTATAGATATTGAAGAAAAACTAATATAATATAAACTAATATGCTTATATTAGAGAAACAGAAATCAAAACAACAATTTTTAGAATGTTTAGTCTGTATGTTTGTACACCCATCACGCAAAAATTACTGCATTGTATTGAATTCAAATTCAAATTTTAATTCGTATAAATGTGGTTACATAGATCTTATAATTATAGAATATATGAATGCAACTTTCACCTATGCTAGAGGTCTAACTTAAAATATAGGCTATAAAAAATCTGAAATATTCATCTGAAAATTTGGAAATTCTTATGTTAAAATTTTTGCACACGAAGCTGCGTACTGTTCGCTAGTGTATATCTAATACAAGAGTTAAGATGTTATGTTATAATGTTACCGATTAGGTACACAGTTATATAGCAGTAGCAGCAGCAGTCAAGATAATAAGCAGTAGTTAAGATGATCCAGTAGGTGTGTGTAGGTCAGTAAATAAATTGTTAAAAGATTTAGTAATATCATAATTTTGTTATAAGGCAGGAGCACATACAACCTATTATTACAAAGTGTCTCATAATGTTATATCCATAGAGACGCCATACTCATTTGGTATCAATTGGTTCAATCGTGGTATAATCACGCGCCGCGGTCGCGCCCGTCCGTTGCGTCTGCACCCAGCACCTACCCTCACGTAGCTACGGTATGTACACTACAGACGCCTGTTATTTTGGAAATAAAACAAAATATTCTGTATATACCGATTATCTATAATAGTATTATTGCTATTTCCAAATGACGACTCACTTCTTCAATAGCAATCCAATTGTTATTGTTATTCTAACATCAAGAAGAAATCCTGAATTGTTTTAGAATATTATAACTAAATTCTCGTACATTTGGATTGTGTGTACACTAAACGTCTTTAAAACGTGTAAAGTAGGTACAAAATATAACCCTTTCTTGGCAGTCAGGTAAAAAATAGTTAAAATATATAAGTAAATTAAGTATATAACTTTATTTTATCTTTTCAGGAAAATCTTCATAGCATTGTAATTGTCCCACGATGCATCACCACATCACGCCTGAACGAGAACTGTATTTGCTCGGCTTTTCTTTCTCTCAGAGATCGTCAGTAACTAATTCAAATTTAAGTGAACCTAAAACATTGTCTTGTAAATGTTTCTTCAGAGCTACATTTTTTAACATAAATTATTCTAATAATTTTATAATCATCCGTATCTTAAAAACATAAACACAACACTTTGGTGTTTAAGTTGTAGGTATGGTCATGGTGGTTTACAATACCTGAGTAGGTGCTTTCCTAGACATATTGTTTCACATCTATGTTCATGCCATGGCTATGTAAGCTTAGTTTAGATCTGTGCTGTGTACGTATATCCTGAGTTTCAACACCTCCACGTCGGTGTCGAGCTAAACAACAAAACAAAACACGCACACATGCACAGCGGTGGGCGTGGCGCGGGGGCGGGGCGCCCACCGCCGCCAGTCGAGCGAGATTGTGTTTGTTCCGGGAAAATCTGGGAAATTGTACGTGTTGATATTCTGTATGTATATCTTGTTACAGTAGGTATGTATTTTGTACGTAATGTCCTAAATATATTGATGAGCAGATAAACTTTGTGTAGTCCACAGTGATATAATGAGAAAATAAGTTACTTATTCTATTCTAGCAACAATGTTACTTAAATTACTAGGTAAGTATCTTTTTGTGAATCTTTTGCATTTTCCATGCAAGTTTATGAAGTTTTTAAAATTTGTACTTAACTTGCTTTTCAATAGATGTCATTGACGTCATCATAAAGACGTAAATTCAGACCTGAAGGTGGGATTCGCGTTGGCTTAGTGCGTCTGGTGTATCTAACCAGAAGACGCAGGTTCGCATCCAGCCCGCAATCAAATTTTATCTAGGTAAGTACTCTACTAACTCAGTATTATGTAGATTTTGTTTGGGTAAGCCAATACTGCCATCATACCTACCAGTTTTATTTTAGAGAATTTCATGGAAAAACCCAATAACACTTTCCTCGACCTGGAGATCGAACCCAGGACCTAGAGCGTAGCAGTGGCGCTTGGGACCACGAGACTAATGAGGCAGATACTACAAAGAGGTCACATAGGTAGATACCTACTGGATAGATTTTTTGTGACTATATCTCTGCCCCTGTAAGTAGGTAATTCCCGTACATCATGGTTTAAAATAGTTGATTACCAATTGGAAACCGTGACAAACACCGTACCTACAACAAGTAAAGGTTGACGATCCATTTCATTCCAACCTAGCATCTCTAGTTTTTTTTAACTAACCGTTGGCTCACACTAGGATTTTCCCCTGTATGGTGGCTGCTTTTAAAAATACACAAACGCCCAGACCCGGAACAACTACCTGGAGATCATCCAAATATTTGCTCCGTGTGGGGATCGAACCCACAACACGTGGTGCCGAAGCCGATCGCTCAGCCGCTACGCCAAACGTGTCGTTGAATGCCATCTCATAATGAATAGGTATTTAGCCACAGATTCGGATTGAAATACCTACTGTTCAGTTCGGATTCGAACTGGTGATGCGATGCTATGAAGTAGCTTCAGAACATTTAGTTATTCATTCAGCATAAATACTAAGAGCAACGTTAAACTATTGTTCAGCTAACAAAGACATTATATTATTAATTACTTCAAATGTTATAGAGGCATAAATTAAATTAATAACATTTGTCAGACATTATCGCGGTGATGCAACAACCAATTTGTCAAATAATAACTATTAACACATCGGGAACATCTGCGAAACTATTAACTGTTACTACAACAAATAACTGAACTAAACATGCCGCTAAACAACGCGTGAAATATTACAAGAAAAAAACTGTTTACTAAACCATGACGGATCATTTTAATTTTATAATATTTTAACCCTCAACAACCCTATGAACATTCCCTTAAAACGATTCACTAAATTAAACGAACTTCGTTCAAAGAAAAATGACCCATAAGCTTTGTGAAGTAGAGTCGTCGTCATTAGCAAATATGGAAGTCGTGCCGACACAAAAGGTAGGAGGGTCTGCGATAGGAGGTGCCGAGAGGCGGGGCTCGCAGCCGGAGCTCGTTCCCGGCCAGTCGAGTGCCGGCCGCCCGAGATGTCGCACCACTATGACTCCGCCACACAGTTTCACCATCCGAAACCTGCTCCCCGAAGCAACGTCACGCTCTCCTTCACCTTCAGACACTGAGCTCGACGTCACCGGGACCGAAACACCACCACCCGGATCTTCAGCAGTCCCCGAAGAAAAGAAAAACGAGAAGCCAGCGTACAGCTACAATGCGCTCATCATGATGGCGATCCGCAGCAGCCCCGAGAAAAGACTGACACTTAATGGCATTTACGAGTACATAATGAAGAATTTTCCCTATTACAAGGAGAACAAACAGGGTTGGCAGAACTCTATCAGACATAATCTGAGCTTAAATAAATGTTTCGTCAAAGTGCCGCGACATTACGACGACCCGGGGAAGGGGAACTACTGGATGTTGGACCCTTCTTCGGATGACGTGTTTATTGGGGGGACCACGGGGAAGCTGCGCAGGAGATCGACGGCCGCGTCGAGGTCGAGGCTGGCCGCGTTCAAGCGAGGCGCGCTTCTCCATCCGATGTTTGGGAACCCTTACGCATCTCTAGTTGGATTGTACCCTCCTTTGCTGTCCGTTTATGGGAGGTACGCGCTCCCGAGCCCATTACTAAGGCTACCTCCGCCTCCGCCGAGCCCTTATCACCAGTTATATAGAAGGATACACGGGATCGCGCCGCCACTGAGCCCCCCGAGCCAAGATCCAGAACATATAGTGAAACACAGTTGATAAGTGAGAAGAGATAGGTCTTTCGAAAGATATCCTCGTGTATATCTTGGTAAAGGCAAAGTGACTGTGATATGTGGACAGTGTACAGTAACGTGGTAACTCTATTTATTGTTAATATAAGATTTATATTTAAATTTTAAATGAATAAGAGGCTTAATTTAAGTTATGAAGCAATAAACGATGTTTCGGAAACGAACGACTGGTATTATTGTGTGGTATTCAGAGATTTGTTGACAGTTTTCTTTCTGTGCGCATTAGGCCTACATCCTCATAGTGGATATCATTGGAAATTGTTTGTTTTTAATTTTTCTACCTATAATTTTCTCTTTTTCTATCTTTATATTTATACTTTCTCGTTTACGTGTGAAAACAAAAAATAGTAACCTTTTGCTAAATAAATATTATTCTTTATAAAGCAACCGCTCTTTATAGGTGTCGATTACAGCTTGTATTACTTTGATATTAATAGCAAATTAAACCAAGATCAATAGTTGTAAACATATTCTGCTATCATAAATGATAGCCTGTATATTGATAGGTAGGTACTAATTGGAATTAAGTATAACACTCGTTGTAACTTTTTTATGTTGCTCATAAGTTATTAGCATTACAGTAGAGACCATATCATATGCCACTCTATGATGTCATCAGTTACGTTGTCATACGTTATCCAATTGTAGACGAGCATAATTATCAATGTTAATGATGACGCTATCCAGAGTAATTATTTATAGTTACGGATGAAAGTATTTCTAATACATTTTGTACGTTAATGCAAAAATGATACCTACCTTTTTAAAACGTATTAAATGTGTTTACATTGAATCCTATTTGGGTAAACACCTTTATTTATTAGTAGATAATATGTCTGTATTCTTATAAGGTTAGCTAAAGTTGTACAATTGTACTTACTACCCACAATTAACTGGTATATTTTAAATTTTATTGCTGTTTTCCACCGATTCCCACATTCCACATTTCAGCGGTAAGTACGCATGATAAAAGTGGACTTAAGATGCGGTTGAATACGCAGTATTTTATTCACGGCGACTGCCATTAGACCTCCGCAACCCGATTTCTGGGCAATACCGATATCCGGAAGATAGTTTAAAAAATATTAGATTGTCGTTATTAATTATATATTTAAAAAAAGATTTATTTTTTACGGAAAACGTTCGTCTAGTCTGGGCGAAGAACAATTTACCTGTAGGCCACATCTGCAAATCAATGTTACTCGTGGGAATATTATGTATCTACTAGCAATTTGGAGCACAGAAGTGAATCGTTTAGCTGTCCACCTAGTCAGCCATCTTGATTAAATATTACATACTCTAATTTGAGTCTTATTAAAGAAGTAATTCTATTAGGAATTAGTAAGATTAGAAATATTTACAAAAAATAAACCATTATATTTTCTGCAAATATTCCTAATCCTACCTGATGACAGTTCGTTGCAACTACTGAAATACATCATGAATTTCTTGTACCTACTAGCTCCTCTGATCAATACCAACCGCGAATTAGTTTTCTGAAGTAGAAAATGTAGTAACTAAAATGTTACAGTTAGAGTACCTCCATTTGTGTTAGTACCTCCAGTTAGTTTCTCAGGATAGGCTAGGATCGTCAACTCAAAGAAGTCGATTTATCCTGTTTAATCTCTATAACCAAACGGTGATAAACTGTAATTCATCATCATAGTTTGAAATAAATTCTCAAATGTCTTCATAAGGCCAACAGATGGCGACACATGGCACATTCAAGAAGCTGAACTCGTCGAAGTTTACTTTCAGTAACTTTATGACAGTTTAGTGTAAGTCGCATTAAAATGCTAATCTTATGTACCTATATCTAAGTACGTTATTTCTTCTTAACGGAAACGAAAATCTTGTGACGAAACTCTTGTGTGGTGAAGTTTTTGCCGGAGATCAGTTCAGATCAGATTTAGTAGGACCTACTGACGTTTTGGGAGGAGTTCAAAAATTTCATCAAAAGCGGCTTATTCGATTTTTTTTTATTAAACGCTGTTTTCAAATACCTCCTTTATATGAACAGGTACCTACTATGCCCTAAACATAGTTTGCAACTTACTAAGCGCATTGTGGTGCTGACTCTACAATTTATAGAGCATTAGCTTACATTGCGTTGCCGACTCTTGAATTGTAACCCAATGTCAAGGTTATTAAGTATTTACGAAACGAAATAATGTTCTGATAACTGATAAATATTAACGTCATTGCATGCATACGCTCTTGTCACAAGGACTTTAAAAGCAATTTAGACCGATATCCACTAATTGCAAAAAAAGTGTTATTATTGAAAAAAATTAAGTGGGTATGACACTTACGTGCATTTTTATTCCAGCGGTTGCAAGACTTGCAAGTTATACATAGGTAGATACTTCTTTTGCCATCAAGGTTTGGTCCTGAGTTCTAATAAGGGGAGAAAATATCTCGTGTTTTAACATAAAACACTCGTACATATTACGGTTTTCCTTTGGTTATTTTTCATCGGGAATGCTAACATGCGGGAACATGATATTTAAAATATATATAACACATGAAATATTTTTAGCGTTGCATTTTTTTTTTTTTAAAACGTTGCCCCACACTAGGATTTTCTCCTGTATCGTGGGTGCGTTTACAAACACAAATTCTCACATACACAAACGCCCAGACCCGGAACAACTACCTGTAGATCATACAAATATTTGCTCCGTGTGGGGATCGAACCCACAACACGTGACGCAGAAGCCGATCGCTCAGCCGCTACGCCAAACGTGTCGTCAATTTTTTTAATTCTTTACTGTATCGATAGACAGAAGTAAAGAATTGTGGTTCACTTAATTGCTAAGTGTATCGCTTGAGCTTACTAATTGTGGTACCTACTTTTGAAGTGTTTATAATAATGTGATAAGTGTTAATATTGGAGTGCTTGGCAAGATAATATTTGCTAGTGATCTGACTCACCCAAAAGAACTCTAGCATTCATTTCTGAACCCTAACATTGCCTCCTTATTTACTATTTCTAATGTTAAACAATATTAAAAAGTCTATAACATATAATTTGTATCGTTTCCGAGCAATTTTTAGTAGACTACATAAAGGCAATTAAAGCTGATAGATGGTGATGATAATGAGTCAGAATCAAATTAAAACTCGCGAGTACGATACAGACATTATAATAGGGTTCTGTAGTTAGGTACTTTGATTATCTTAAAGTGAACAATATTTAAAATCTATACAGGGTTATTGGAAAAGGGGTTACCAATCTGAATGGGGGTTATAGTTTAACATCAATGATAAGGATAACGTTTCAAAATGCTAAAAAGACTGAATGTTTTCCCATACAATATAAACTTGATAAATTCGGTTTGTATAGAAGGATGACGTACACATTTTAGTATTTCAAGTTTCATGAAGTGTTTATTTATAAACTGATGAGACACATATTAATGAAAATTATTATTTAGGTAAAGAGATAAAAAGTTAATCATGTAAAAAAACATACGTGTCCCTAAATATACAGAAAAAATCTACAAAGTATTTTTATTTAACATTTATAACGGCCAGTGTTGCGAAAATATTTGTCAATTAAATAACTCGACGGTCTGTTTTTCTTAGCTTTTATTTATATCTATGCGAATTGGCGAAAAGCTTCAGTTAATGGTTTAGTTATGTTTAAGAATTATTATAGTTTGAGTAGGTAATTGTGTTCCGTCGAAACATTTTGTTTATTAAAACATAAACTGTATTTTGATTTGGTTCTTTTTATAATTGGCAAGCAGATAGTTCGTCTGTTGTATGTTTAAGTTACTTAATAACTTTGTAAATCAGACAGAAATAATATAACTGGTCTTGTCAGGGTGGCAGATACAGGAACTTCACACAGTTTGGTGCATTATCCTTAAAAAGTCACAATTCAAGCAGTTTCTAGATCTCACATAGGTATGGCAGTCGAAATAATTATTTTGAAGGCCCAGAGAGTGACCATACGATAATGAATTATTAAATTACTAATATATACACATAGGATAATTAAGATGATAAGATTACATTGAGATTGGTACAAAGCTGGAGATAAGACGGAAAGAGGAAGACCTTACTGTTGCTTCATCATGAAACAGAGTAAAGTCACAGGCAAAAGCTGGTCATCCTCTTAACATTTTGTCGTCCGCCAAATCGCGTCAACTATAATGACGTCAAGTTCCGTCCCGTCACAATAAACATAGTTTTAATGACGTAATTTCCAGTTCCGCTTGTCTCAGTTCAATAGCCACCAAATCCGCCATGATGAAACAGTTTGACAGTAGCTTTGATGTTAACCAAATTATAACGGACAAATAACTTCATTACGGCGATAACTGTTAGGAATTGTGATATGTTGATTAAACAATATCCGCTTTGTTATATTATTATTTTCAAAGTTTTGTAACTTTTTATATACAACGTTAACGTGGTGATTAGGTGTCTCAGCAATTTTGAAATTTCTTAATATAATGACGATTGTCATAAGAGTCATGCAATCCTTTTCATTAGATGCTCAGCATGTTTTTTAAGATCGTTATTTGGATCTTTTCGTGACCGAGCTAAATAATGTAGTATCTGGTTAGTTTTAGTTGAGATTTCTTGACGAAAAACGTTTAAAAGGGTCTCGATTTTCAGATTACAAGGCTTTAAAAACTAAGTGACCATGAGGAATTTAGGATGAGACGACAAATAGTGTGCAATTAGGTTATCTCAACATTGTCTAAATTTAAGTACTTATAGGTAGGTAGGTATGAGGTGCATTTTAGTGACAACTTGATAGGTATGATAGTATTGTGTGTATTTATGCGTTTTCTTTGATTTTGCCACTGAATTACAAAAAAAGCAACCATTTATAAGAGTACCTTGATGACTACAACGCTTAATATAATCTGCCCAATTTATAGAGATACTAAAATGTATAGGGATACTAAAATGTTAATTTGCTTGCCTCAAAAGGGTTTGGGGAAAGCAAATTGACATTTTAGTCTTGTGCAAATTCACATAGGCGCTGATAAATCTTAAAATAACGTACGATCGAGGTGACAAGACAATGACTAATATATTGTTTCAACAGCCGACAAACGGAATTACAGACAGCTATTCTGCCGTCTACACGTTGCAAATCAAATGATCCGATGCTAAAAGTTGATGCGACGCTAAACTCTGCCAACAAAAACAAGTAACACGAAACCAATATAATCCAACCGCACGGATCATCTCTCATTCGACACAAAACATCTTGCTCTAGAAATATTGTGAAAACCGCCAACCCCAAATAAATCACAGTCGCCATTTTGTCCCAACGTTCCCGCGCTTTTTCCCGACCACGGACAATTAGGCGGGTGACAGCGCACCATAAACAAGACGCGAGTTAATCCGCGGATTATCGTGAGCGCACACAACCGGCGTGCAGCGAGTATTTCTTGTAAATAATTGTAAATCTACGTCAAAACGTAACGACAGATACATATGTTAGAGGATTACTGGGCGGAGATTAACCCGTTTTATGCTGTTTTATGCGGCGCGTTCGGTTCGGCTGTGTTCGGTAACTGACGACTTCCCGCCAAAATGGTAGTGTTAATCTCTAGTTAAATATGGTAACGTCCTCGTGTTGTACGGTGTCGGGAAATGAGCTCTAAATACGGATTGTTTTTGTAAACTCCAAAAAAGATGTTTTCAGTATTTATGAAAGTGTCAATTTCCACATTGACGTGGTGCTTTTGGCTGTTTTTAGCTTGTTATGCTTGTCATAATGTAAGATGTAAAGTTTAATACTTACTTTTTTAAATTTAATAATTCATATATATTTTTTTCATAATAAGTGTCGACTTCGTGCCGACTTGGACATAACCTTCAATGTCCACACATCCTGTTCGCACTATTGTACCAGAAGAATGTAATACCTCTTAATTTAAAAGAGTGTCCATGGAGTCTCTTGCCGGATTTTTTCAAAGAAGCTGTTACAAGCGTTTATGAAACGTTATTGAGTCAGTCTAGTTGCACGGTTCCAAAAAGTCCATTTGAACTTGAACTTGAATATGGGTAGAAGCAGTGATAGCCTAGTGGTAAGACCGTTGGACTGCCAAGTCAAAGGTCTCGAGTTCGAATCCAACGCACGCACCTCTGACTTTTCGAAGTCAACGTATTAAATAGTTAATTATCATGCGCTTAAACGGTGAAGGTAAACATCGTGAGGAACTCTGCATGCCTGAGAGATTTTCTCGATGGCGTGTGAAGTCTGCCAACCCGCACTAGGCCAACGTGGTGGATTATACCCTAATCCCTCTCATTCTGAGAGGAGACCCGTGCCCAGCAGTGGGACAGTATAATGGGTTGATTATGTTATGGGTGGCTAGCCAATTAATATATCGAGCTCTGATTTTGTATCATGGATATGGATACGAATAAAAATGATATTTTGAATCGCTCGCTCGCTTCTTTTGATCTTTCTCTTCTGTTAATTTTGGTACCTATTTCTTTTAATCTTTGCATCTATAACAATCCATTTTAAATTACCTACTCTAATCCCGAATATAGTACGTCACACGGTGTTTAAACTCAAGATGACAGCATATGACGAAATCTGTCATGACAGAACAGCCATGAATTCCAATATTGTATCTCTCAATCCTTTCACCGCATTGTCACTTGGTTAATCTTGTAAAAAAAGGGTTTATTCGGACAATCGCCGGTACACTCCGGAAATTTTGATATTTGCAAATCTTTTGTAAAAGTTGTTTATACACATTATATTTATTCAAACTATGTGTTTTGCACACATTTGCTATAGTTATAATCTTCTGTACCCTGTCAAACGGATGTTTTCTTTCAAAATTGTGTCTTCGAAATAGGATTTGGGTATGATTTTCGAAAAAAAACTTATAATTATTGAGATTGTCGTCGCTTCATTCATGAGAATGACCGAATATTTTGGACTGCATGAATCAATTCATACATAAAATCGGATTGCTCTTTTGAAATGGTCATAATAATCTCTTTTCAATGGTCAGGATTCAAATCGATGAATGAATTAAACTACTCTCATATTTATTCAGACAATTTATTTACGCTTTGGAAGATTTTGATGGGCATCTTTTTAGGCAATTTATTTTTGTTTGTAATTGTAGATAACTAATATACATTACAACTGCGTCATAAGACTAATTAGCTAGAGAGTTTTTTTTAAGAACGAGCAGTATTAGGCCATGGTCCAGCACGATGGCGCATTGCGTAGGTATAGACATCACTTTAAAATTTTGTGGGATTAGGTACTTTCAGTGCCATTGATTAACACACACTAAGGCTTAGGCGCTACAACTGTAGTATCGCTACATTGCAATTACAAATGAATATGGGATGAATAAATTATAATGTGTGATTCTGACTTCCTCATTCGTCCCTGTCATTGTATACAGGAAAAATAGATCGATTTCATAAACAAGTTAACTGGTACGAAATATAGATTCTATTACTGCCCGTACATCATACCTACTTAAGCAATTAGTGATCACAGTAATCGTCAAAGCTCCAAACCCACTGGAGAGCACTCTTTGTTTATGGCTGCGGGACTAGACTACACAAGTTTTTGAACTTCTAAAACGTTTAGCTTCACCGTAAGATCAAGCAGTTCATCTTTAATGTAAGCGTACACAATTACAAACTGTTTATCAAACAATTCCGTGCGTTATGAACTCTTCCCAGTGTTTCATAACAAATTAGGTTTCTTGTATTCTTAGAATTTCTTGTTTTCAGATTTAAAGTGTGCGCTTATTTCCCATTGATTTGCAAGGATATTTGAGTGGAATTTTCACAAGTTAAGGTTTTCGAGCGATTTGCAGCACATCCAGCGGTAGGTAGGTAAGTAACTAGCATACAATCAACGTCAATATATTATTAGCAGCTAATGTAGCTACTTGAGTCTTCGTCACCGATAACGGATACGTAGACAAATAGTTTGATGTTTGGTTACGGATACAGACAAAAGGGAGAACATGGTAGTTAATAAGGCGAATGATAATTATTTAAATTTATGCTGCAATAAGTACACGGAGATAGAGCCTTTAATTTGTCTTAAGGCAAACTAATAAAGTGTATTTTATTCTTCCCTAGTTCCCGGTCCATTTTAGGTTGGTGTATAAGAAAATTATTGATTGGTAGGTAGGTAGGTTTTCTATACCCAGTTGAAGGATCTGTATCTAAGTTTTATTCTTAAAGAAAACAGTGTAGCTATAGTAATACCATCGATTGCCTTTTTTTCAACACGAGTCGATATTTTCAGCATTTTCCAACAAGTTTCCAACTAATGTATCAACATAGCGTCTACAGTAATATTTGTAACAGTTAACACGAACCAGTAACGGCGGCAACATCAAACCGTAACAATTGCCGAGATCAAAGGAACCGCCGCAGTAAAGGTGGGTAGCGAAAGAAGATCGCTATTTGTATTGTCATAGATTAAATCTGATCAATTTGTAGATATGACAACTCTTTGGTCGAAAGCTGAGGCGATTAGTTTTGTATTGTTCAAAGTTAAAAAGACGAAGTGTCTTCAAGTTTATTGGCGCATGGAAAGAGTGAGTCATTATGATAGTCAAGCATGATTTTTATATGATTATCATGAACAAGAAACATGTGATGTAACTATCCTTTGCAGGGTTGACCCAACATTAATGTACCTAAGGTATAAAATTTCTGATAACTCTGAATTTTAGCCAGAAGTCAAAAACTCGCTAATTTTAGCTAATTTTAGTGGAAACTAATAAATCTTCTGAAAAACTTAACAGTATTCGTATTCTATTATTTCCTATTAACCAGCGTCTGACGATATGCTTCGAGATTAACTTTTCTAGCATTCCTGTTTATAAAATCCCATGTACATGTACAATCATGCGCACTCAGCCTTAGGTGAGGCCAACACCTGCGCACGCGCGCATGAAATTAAGACGTCATTCAAACAACACGGAGTTTTAATAGTTATTTCTAAGAATTGTTGTACACTGTACTCGCTGGTACACTGAAAATAAACTGCCTAGTTTGCTAACAGGGGGCCAGATGGGAACGAGGGTTAGATGGCTAGGTTTATATTAAGTTTTCATATTATATAAGAAAGAAGTAGAGGGATTTGTGGCTTTATAAAAACTACGCAAATTGATCGATCATAGATGTTAATCTGCCCTTACAGAGTGCAGACATCGACAGTGTTTTTTTTTATTCGTGATAGGCTTAGGTTCGCGGATGGGTTGTTCCATAAACAACGAAACCCTTTTTATAGTAGTCGGTAAGTCGTTAACCTCTATGTTTAAGACTTGGTACTTATGCATCAATGGTCTAATCGATCTGCGTGATACCAACATTTATCTTCAACTGCCACATTGGCCCAATGGTCGCAACCTCCGCTAATCGAGAGATATCGATTTCAATTTGGAGTTCGGATTTATGCCGCATTAATGAAATTACACTGCCTTATTTGTCAAGTGGTCCTAAGCGCGACTGCTATGCTAGGGGCACTGGGTTTGATTCCCGAGTCAAGTATTATTGGGGTTTTATATGAAATTCTCAGTAGCAGCTCGGAGTTTGGATTTGTTCCCGGTGTGTATGGATCTGTGGATGTACATTCGTTACACACCTCTGCCTAACCCTTCCGGGAATACAGCCGAGTTAGTATGTTATATTAGTGAGAGTAGGCTGGCCCTCTATTGCATGGAAAGTTAATACATCCCGGGGAAATGTGGGTAGGTATGAGTACCTACACCGTTCGAGGATATCGGCGTGATGGTTCATGGTACTTATGTTATGTTTTACGATATCAACGGGCACATAAATATTTCATAACGGTATTTTTGTTAATAATATTTTATCTTAATTAAATTGCACAGTAGTAACAGTAATCGATTTCACTTTCTAATCGATCACAACTGATTTTATCGATGCCGATGACGAAACTAAGTTAAGGCTGTGATTTCAGTAGTGTAATTAAGAAGTGTTAACGATGTTATCAATGAGCTCTAATAAAGGATTAGAGTGCGTAAGACGTAGAAGGTATTTTGTGCTAACAGTTCTCATTGAAATAAAACTACCTTTTACGGATTTTATCGCGTTGTATTGATATTATTTGATTCCCGACGTTTCGGATCCTTTACATCATCCATGGTCACGGGAAGACTAAGTTGTTAGACCTCTTAATTTCGCAATTACTAACAGCCACCTTACATTTTTGTTAATTATTGGCGATCCGATTCACGCAGAACGAGCTCAAATAATATCAATACAACGCGATAAACTCCGTAAAAAGTAGTTTTATTTCAATGTCTACTATTCGCGTAAATGTCAGAAACCAGTAAGCAGTTCTTATGTTGTATTTCTACGTTCATATTAAAAATAAATGGCAGTAGGTACCTTTGTACCGAATATTCCTTAGTTTTTTAGTTTACATTGTATTGTTGTGTGCATAAATAAAAAATACCACCTTTGTAGTGCTTTACATAAATAAATACCATGTAAGCTAATAACTAGACGTATATACCTAATAATATATACCGACTTTTATACTGACAAAATTGAATTGCGTTGTTTTGTTTTCTTAAATAAAAATAAAACTTGAAACAAATATATCCCTCGAAGTCGCAAAACATTTAGCATTTAAATATCAGCAATTCTGATGACAACAATTCCTAGTAGGCAATATTCGATTTGTGTCTGGTTTAAATGATAAATGGTATAACTACCTATGCCATAAGAAAAACAAAATGAAGCTCAACAACTTTCACTGTTCAAGAAATATTTTTTTCATCTTTTTCTTACACAGAACTGTTTTAGTTTTTTCAAAACGAAATAACCTGCACTTACCCGCCCATCTGACAGTAATTACACAAAACAGATGCACAACATATCGTATTACTCTCTTTTACATTATCGTACAAATATTTTCGTAATACCAGTAATACGATATGGCAACAACGATACGATAATTACAGCAAACAATGTCACTATCAGATGGTTTGCTCAAGCGGAAGAGTTTGGTTGTTAACGGTCTAGCCGTTTTGGAGGCAAAAGTTGGCGCTATGTTAAAATTCCGGATCAGGTAGTTTCTTATACACCGATTTTTTTAATTACTAAAAACATACTAAGATGTAATACAATTCTCTTCTCAAAAATGGATTTTATAGAAATACTGAAGTGATTGAAAGAAAAACTAAAACGGACACAACACTAGAAAACTGAGTCTGCTGCTGATAAGAATAACTATATCCTACGTATACTTATATTTTAAGAAATTTAGGCAATATTCAGTAATATTTTTTTGAGTAAGCATGCTGAATATACCATTAATATTATATATTTCCGATAAATAAATGTAGCGGTTTTCACTTAATACTATACTTGTGCAAGCAGCTTGACTTTGTTCCGGTTTATGAGTGCCGGAAATAATACAGGCACATGATACATATCTATATATTTTATTGTTAGTCTTTCATTCGACTGCTACGCTAGAGGTTCTGAGTTCCCAGGACGAGCAATGTTATTGGATTTTTCTATGAAATTTTTAATAGCAGTTCAGCCCTTTAACATGGGATTTAAACGCAGGTACGTAAGTACACCTCTGACTAACCCTTCGGGAAATGCGCGTCGATTGACCCCTTTAGTCGTTGGTCGGCGGTGCATCTGCAATCTTGTTTTTATTGTTTTACAATTTATGCGACAAATGCACGGGTAATCTTATATTCTTCTTTTGGCGTTAACATGTATGTACAATTGCTTGGAATCCCACCCACACACTGCAACGTTACACACACGTCATCTTAACTCACAAACACTCGTAACAATCAAGTTTATTAAATTATATTGTGACCCCTGCATCGAGGTTAACTGTAGTCATTGTTATACGTATATAGTTTTGGTATCTTAAAGTTTGAAGTTTTATTAGCTAGAAATATGTTAACTTATAAGAATTTTCTTTCTGTTTTTCCCTGTGAAAATCATCATGGATGCTCTGCGTCTTTTGAAAGTAAAGCTGGAGGATTATGTCAGACTCCATTAACTAAAAACATATAGCACACTGGAGGGGGGGGGGGACTGCGAGATCTCAAATGAACGTACTGGTGGCCCTCCTGTGCTTTTGCTTTTGGCACATCACGCAAAATGCAGCTTTATTATGGAGCATACCTATCGGATTCAAGTGCTTGATATGACAATCGATTACTGAACTCATTCGACTTAGAAAGATCGTGAGACCTGGTATTATACCCGATCATTTTTAGGTAGTAAGAAAGAGATGAGGCTAAGTTTATTCCCGAGACCCAATCTGCTTTTAAAAGGCCGGCAATGCACTTGTGACTGCTCTGGTGTTGCGGGTGTCCATGGGCGGCGGTAATTTCCCACTATCCCATGAAAAAAAAAATATTATGCTGATGTGATGTCTTTCTTTTTAAAGTCTTTCTTCTATCTTTTAAGCGTAAGTACGATGTATATGTAGAAAGTGATCTCTGTAACATTTTGTACATTCCAGTTCTGCCCACACAGTGAGACAGCACGCACACTACAACGATGCGACATTATTAAATTATATTGTGACCCCTGCGCCGAGGTTAAGTCTTGTAATTGGACCTCTAGCCAGTCTGATTGTTATTGGTCGTGATGGGGCAAGCCAATTTACTGTACCTACACATTGTCTGCTTAGATTCATTGCTTATGAACTATGCTTTAAGGAGAACATTTTAAGTCTTCCAGCACCCGCCTAAGCAACCCGTTTATTCTAAAACGTTAATTACCTAAAAACAGCACAGTGGGTATTTTAGCAATATCACTCTACTGATATCGACAGTAAGGTTTTGGAGGTCTAACGGCTTTAAAGCTGGGGTAAAGTCTTTTAAAACTGCATAAATCCTTTCATCCTCTAATATAGTAATAACTGGGAACCCTTTATTATGATTTATTTTTGCGCCTAGCGTTTGATGATGTTAACCTAACTATTTTTTACTTCAAGTTCAAGTTAATTTTTTTTTATTTCAAGTAAGCTTTTACAAGCGTTTATGAAACGTTATTGAGTCTAGTTGCATTGTATTTTTTTGTAAAAGTTGCGCCAAATTAGGATTTTAACCTGTATCGTGGTTGCATTTACAAACATAAATTCTCACATACACAAACACCCAGACCCGGAACAGCTACCTGTAGATTATAAAAATATTTGCTCCGTGTGGGGATCGAATCCAAAACACGTTGCGCAGAAGCCGATCGCTCAGCCGCTACGCGAAACGTGTCATCATATTACGTGACTACTATATGTACTACGTTAACTTTGTTTTGTCGAAGTTATGCAATACTCGTGTCCCATCTCCCCACGAACTTAACGAGTACAATGAGAATGTCTTTGTTGGTCAATATTCATAATTGTATGATTTCAAAAGCACTCGGAGCGATTAGTTGTCGCCCTCCGTGGAAAGTTGGCAAAAACAGGGATGTTCAACAGTTAAATTGGGACTTTTATACAAATAAGTACATACGTTGCAATGAGTAGTGGCTTTTGCCTTTCAGTTCGTTACGCCATAAACACTATACATAGCTATTTCAGGATTTTCTTTTGATAAAACCTTCCCTTAGTGCTAAGTAGGGGAAAGATTTTTAAAATTGTTGTCTGTTTTGCTTATTTTTGTCATATCACGAGTCCTTTTTATAATATTTTGAGGCTGTTTTAATGAAATTGCCAATCCATTGCTTTTCTTAAGTTACATTATCTCTTAATGTAGTAAAGAATGGTAAATAAAAAAATACTAAACACATTAATGCATCCTCAGCTGATAAGCAGAAGTAACTAGCTTAGACTATCCGCATACTTTTTCTCTGAAAAAGCAAAGGCGAAAAGTATGCTAGTTAAATTCACAAATACCTATAATTTAGATCAGAATGTTACCAACCCCTGCGTCGACCGGCAGTCACCCGCATGTTGGTCAGTAACACGGCAATTATAATAACTGGGCACGCCATCCGTTTGGCGGCCATTACTGTCCACACCAAGCTCTGTCATCCCTGCAACCCCTCGGAATGCTGACAAAAATTAGTGCTACGCTGAGAATTTATCTTTCTATTTCTATTATACCCGGAATAAAGAAAAATCCTTCTTTTTCTGTAATATACAAATCTGGTTACGTATTTCGGTAGCCCTGTGTGTCTTGGGTGCTGCTATGTGAAGTCTCAAAGCAGTCTCAAAGAAGTCAAAAGTATAAGCGTTGAATTAAAAGTTATAAGCTTGCTTGCTTAAACATCTGTAGATACCAAATTAAGTTCTAAATTACTCGTAGACCCTCTAACAGACGTACTTATGGTATATTTACGAGTATTATCAACCCTACACTGCAAACGTCACGGCGGTGGCAGCAGCGACGGCGGTCACCATCAGCGGAACGGATTGCTTCAATAGCGCGGGCATGACGGTCCACTATCAGCTGTGGTACAAGCTAGAGAGCGTAGCGGGCCATATTTATATAAATGAGCAATTATGTATATAATAATAAGATCTACTTGAAAATAAATAGTTACAGACCATTATTTGTCAAAATCTAGTTTTGATTTATTAATATTTTTTCTATGCTACGCCGTGCTACGCCGGGCGCTACGCATTTGCTACGCTGCTACAAGCCTTTTTTATAGTGTGGAAAATTCGTCTATTGTGATCGCCACTTGATGAGTTCACCACTAAACCCTGCGGCTATTTAAACTGCAAAAAATGCTTAGTTAGGCTTAAAATGTGTTTCCCTAGATGCACACTGCGTAGCGCTACTCTATATTAGGGTTTCACATTCCCCCAGATGGTCACTAAGACCAATACTCAGTCATCTAAATTTTGTTACAATTTTCACAAAATGGTAGCAACAGTAGCCTTTCTTGTGAAAGAGTTTGTCTAGATAAAAGTTCTAACTACTCTGTTGATGTATAGATGAATGCAGATGATAGATAGATGATGAGAGGGTTTGAAATATCGGATACGTGCATTTTTAACATTATCGTCAATGCATGTATCTATATCTATAATTTTTCGATGTCAGTAGCCATTATTATTTGGCTTGGATTGATTTGGATTTTCTGCAAGGTGGAGGTACTTCCCCAGTCAAGCAACTCCAATTGTGAATTACCTCTCTTAATTTGATCGATTCGTAGGCCAGCAACCAACAGTGCAGCGTCATAATGTCTCTATGACTGGTGGCTATGCCTTGCACCACACGTCACTGTTACCCCTTTAGTGGATCTCGAGTCAATTGTGGCGGTATATCAGCTAAATGGTTTATATCTCCGGGGTCACACGGCGCGGTTCGTCTGTCCGTCAATTAATAACAATCACGTTAATGTTTATAACATAAATCAATATTAAATTATATTATTTTTAAGTATTTTTATAATATATTAGAGTGTACTTATTGATTTAATAGTAGCGACCTACTTTATCAAGTGGTAACTGGCGGCTACTGGCTACGATATCTATTTTAGGACTTTTTTTAACTGGAGGAACCAGACTGCCTCACTAGCCTAGTGATCGTAGGCGTGACTGCTACGCAAGAGTTCCTAGGTTCGATTCAACTTCGGGTTTTTTAAGTCATTTCGGTGTAATTAAATATATTTTAAGTATTTCGCATGCCTGCTTACGAAGGAGTTATGTACCATCTTCGGTCAATAAATTGTTATTTTAACACTAGTTTTTGATTTGCGGGTTTCAAAATGTAAACAAAGGTCACCCATGACGATACAGGGCATACAATAATCCCGATAAAGTAATCGGCTCATTCTAGAGACAACTGGGAACATTAATAAGCTTGGAGCACTGCGCCATTGAGGTAATACAGCCACATCTCAACAACAATACATTTAAACGGGAAGTAATATTCAAATCCACACACAAATATGTATATACGCATACATAAAGCGCCGTTGTCGTACAATAGGTTAATCGTCTTAATACAATTTGTTCACAAAGGTCTGTATTGTAGGCAGATGATGGCATTGGACGCATTGTTGGACGGTCCTCAATTGGACCGCAATGCGCCCGTATGGAACAGAATGAAAGATCTTCTATATTTGTTTTGTGTCTTCAGTTGATCTGTTTGTCTAGATAGTTCAATGATTTCATGTGACGACCGGTATGGTGGTGTTAATACGTCCACTAACCACTCATGATTGATTATTATTTATTTATTAATCAGCACACTGACAGTAAACATGTAAAACACACAGAACAACACAAAGAAGTCATCATAGCGCACGCTCGATATGTATACCAATTATACGAGTATTATACTTGTAGAACGCTTAAGTGTAAAATTAGTAAATTTAATTAAATATATATTTTCACGTCTGTCTCCCATTGGGGTAGGCAGAGACTATAGATTTCCACTTGCTACGATCCTGGCACAGCCCTTTCGCTTCATCCACGTTCATTAATCTCCTCATGCATGATCGTCGGTTTAAGGTGCTTTTAACCTGACCTTTTTTGAGAACGTCCGCAATTTGATTGTGGTACGTTCGCCGAGGTCGGCCTTAGGTATATACAAATCTGTTTCTCTTTTCTTCCTTGAATATAAATAAAATTATATTTGATGTACAATAAAGTATATATAAATAAGTACATAATTACGCTATGTATGTCTGAGTTTTAATTCTGAATATCTCAATAAAAATACATTTAGATTCTATAAAAAGAATTAACAAGAATGTACGTACCAACACACAATCTATTAGATTGGGCGTTGATTCATACAATAAAATAATTAGTATTTATGTCCCTCTGATCTCTGCCCTCCCGCATGCTACACTTTACCAGAATGTGGAAGAATGACAATTGTCAGGCTGTAGTTATTGTTAAGGGATAAACACATACGATGGCCACAAGGCATGTTTTGATTTTGAAAGTTATGTTTTTGCGTTTTATATCTGTAAGTTTTCTTTCCTGTAAGTAAAATAGTCATTGTCGCTCTTTTTATCTTATATTATGTTATCTATTGGCATTAGAAAACTAAGGGCTATTTTTTCATCGCCAGATAACTTTATCGGAGGAATAAATTTGAATTTTTGACAGTATTTTCTATACAAAATTTGTCATACGACAATTTTATTCCTCAGTTAAAAGTTATCTGGCGATGGAAAAATCAGTCAATAAGGAACTTTATTTCGTTCTCCACTTATTACAGGCACAAAAGATATCTTCATTTCTTGCTACATGTCCCCGAAGACACTCATGGGTCAGCTCGTAAATGCTCCATGACATTACACACAGACACATTTAGAATTCTAGATTACTATATAAAAACTAGCATTAAAAAAGTTCCCGTATAGTACAAATTGTAAGGCCGTGAGCATATTAAATAAAGTTAGTTACTGCCGTAAGGTTAGTTTACTACTTACTATAAAATAGCTTAAATAGCAGTGGAAACAAGTCAGTGTACACCATCCTTAATTTAATAAAATCAATAGACACTAAACATTTATTCAGTGAAATCGTCAAAATTGTTACAAATGGTGGCGTGTCGATTCCCAGTTTGTAACATTTCCAAACAATTATAATAGTGGGCTATTTGATTTTATTATGCGGGGTGTTTGTGAACAATTTACTTGATTTGTCCTCATTTTGTCAAGTAGTTATGATTTTGTGTTTATGTTGGTATATTCATTCGCGTTAATCTTTTCCCAGGATTAGATAATATAGATTATTATAAATTTCGTGTAAGTTCTAAAAGTTGAGCTAATAATATAAAGCTTAATATTTTTGCTATGAACGTACTGCACGCATGGTCGGGGGCATGTGCTTAGAGGATGATCTATTATTACAGGTATTTCAGTTAAAATTATAATGTAGACAGTTGTTGCCGATTAACAGAAGAAGGTGTTAAAACACACTAGGGTGTCGCTGACTCTCGACAAGTCTATTGCAAATAATGATTGACGACAAGACTAGCGTGGGAAACTACAGCCTTATTAATGCCTATCGCCCGTGCTCGTGTCCACCGATGAAACAAAAACAGCGCGACAGGAAAAGGCATCACTAATTATCATCGTTACCCTAGTGTTTTCCTCACTAATAATAAATATACTGAGGCAAATAATAGGTGATGATGTAAACTACAATAAACCACGCCAAATCCTATTCTACTAACATACATAACATAATCTACCCATTATACTGTCCCACTGCTGGGCACGGGTCTCCTCTCAGTATGAGAGGGATTAGGCTATAGTCCACCACGCTGGCCTAGTGCGGGTTGGCAGACTTCACACGTCATCGAGAAAATCTCTCAGGCATGCAGGTTCCCTCACGATGTTTTCCTTCACCGTCTAAGCGCTTGATAATTAGCTATTAATACGCACATGACTTCGAAAAGTTAGAGGCGCGTGCCTTGGGTCCGAACTCGAGACCTTTGACTTGGCAGTCCAACGGTCATACCAATTCTAATATCCTACTAATATTAAAAACGTGAAAATTTGTGAGGATGTATGGATATATGGATGTTTGTGACTCCATCACGTCAGAATGACTGAAAGGATCTGGGTAAAATTTGGTACAGAGATTGATTATAGTCTGGAATAACACAAACGCTACTTTTTATCCAGGTCGGATTCATTTCTAAAGTCCACGCAGATCAAGTCGCGTGCAGAAGCTAGTAACGTAATAATGCTTTCTCTCGATGTAAACAGTTCCTTAGTAGTTTATAAACATTTCCTCTAAGGCTTAACAAGGAAATTAGTATAATTGTACTAATTACGTCAAGTGGGTCGATGGTAACAAGTAAGACTACACCGGACCGCACGCGTGGCGGTTTTGGTTCCTGGGTAGGACATCATTAATTACTAGAAATTGGGGTTTTTGAACTCTGAGTGTGGGTTGTGGCCTAGATAGTTTACATCCAGGATAATCAAACGGGTATGAAAACAAAGGGAGTACGGTTCAGTTGGGCGAGTTGATATCTTAGGCTTACATCACGATTAGAGATGGGTTTATGTCAGGGCATTTATCTTTTTCGCCCAATTTCGCCGAAAATGCCTACGCCGAAAACCCATCTAAAAAAATGCCAAAAACGGGGGATGACTGAAATACAACTAATTAATAATAATTTAATTAGATTTACGATGTAGTTAATTTGTATTTACAAAGTTGATGACATATAATGCCTCTATATGTAACTGCCTCATTATCTAGGTGTCCTGTGCGACGACTACATTAGGAGTCCTGGGTTCAATTCCTAGGTCGACTACAGTGTTATTGCGTGTTTCTATGAAATTTGCAGTAGCAGCAGCGCAGTTTGCAGTGACAGTTGTGCCCGGTTAATAGCAATAGGCTTGCTCCCTATTACATGGGACATAGACATATCGGCGAACTGTGGGTGTACATTAGTACACCTCTGCCTAGGAGGTAGGATACAGGCGTGATGGTCTGGTCGAATTTCTGTGCGGAAAAACCTGTCTAACCTAAATAGGTACGCCTGTTTTAAAAAGGTTGTGTTTAAGCTCCGTATTCATTATGGTCATTTTGCCTAGCCTATTCTCTAACCTACGTTTTAAACTTTAATTTATTTAACTTCAGTTACTCTCGTCTCGACGTTACTACATACTCCATGAGCGTAGTAGTAATCTTGAAATCTATGTCAAATAATAATTTTCCAGGTCAGTCCGAGTGCTTCTAGGTATTGCCGTATTGGAGAGGAGACCACCACGTGTATGTGTTTACACCGCGCGCCTGCTACTCATCACCGTTTTGACACATCACACGAACCATCACCCTGCACCATATGTCATAAGTGATGACAATAATACAGACAAAATAGGAATTTGGTTTAGGAATTTTAAGGTTCCGAATTCAGTGGCAAGGATTTGAGACTTCCGTTAAATCGAAAATAAATTCATTATAAATAAGTTTATTCTAAAGAGTATTAGGATTTATGTAAACAAGAATGATTTTAAATCTTGTGTCAATAAGGTTAAGGTTGTTAATATAATGGTACGGGGCCATATCATACGTTTGCTTGTTAGTAAAAATTTAAGTAATATAAGTAAAGGGCGCGTGATCTGTGAGATCAAAGCGGTTTTGATCAATCCGCCGATGTGCGCGGGAGTGCGCGTGGTTAGTCTTGGTCGTTTCGCCTTCGATTGAGGTGATTACGTCATATTAAATAATCTTCATTTTAATTTACCACGTGTCAAATGTTTCATTTCACCGATAAATATATTAGTTTTATCTTAGATGAAGCCGTATCAATTAATATCTATTTAATTTTATCTGATTATAAAGATGCTCTATTTGATGTAATGGCCCCGATACGGGTTCGATTTAGACAAAAAATTGCAGCCAGATTTTAACTTGGTCTTCGACCAGTAGAAAAGTATGTTTTCTACGATATCACGGAAATGCCAAACAGATATGGTACCTCCCTACATCAAAATAAACATAATTATCATAAACAAAAAAGATTCCATGAGCCTTATTTTACTCTGCTTTAGGGATAACTGAAACGTATCAAGTTGTACCTACTTATTGATTTTGGTAAGATAACGAATTGCCAAGCTAAATTTAAAAAATCTTTAAATATTGGCACGGTAGATTCGCATTAAAAACTCCTTGCAGTTTCTTTCCAATAGTTACTTAAAATAGTTAAACCAATTTTTCGCTCCTATAAGATGTGAAAAACGACCAAGTAGGTGCGCGCGCGCACGTTCCCGATCGCTTTGATGTGGCCGATGTTTACGTGGGCGGCCGGCCTGTGTTTGCTATTAAACAAACCCACTCGTGTCGACCAACCACCAACATAGGACGTGATGTTTAGCCAACGTTGGCCATGAGACGAGATTAGTGAAATAATTATTGCTTATGTAAGAAACAGAGACAATTTAAGAATGACCGCACTCCTAGGACTTTTTGCAATCCAGTGTGTATCTATGAATTATTGCTTAAATGATAGGTAAGACATAGCTTGTTAGTTAGCGTGTTTAAGAAAATATCTTCATTTTATCAAAGTTTTCTTCAAGGTTACTTCCTCAAGAAATAAGCAACCAAAGAAGAGTTCACTTTCTTTAAGGCGGAAGTCATGGTCTTTTGGATAGTTTGAGTGAACCTGACCTAATTTTTCAATGGTTTTCTTAAGTATATTTTATTTTTTGGTATCAAAATGATAAAGTAAAAATCGGTCAGATCGGCCAAACGTTTGTATGTTGGCTTTGGCGTAGGTGTTGGCGGTGCGAACATGGTGTTTATTACAGCATTCGTTCGGTTTGGCCCAATGAGCGATATTGTGTGTAAACAACACCGCTCTGCTTCCATGTTGACGATGGTCTAAGGTAGGGGCTGCAGTAGATATAAAATCCAGATTAGTTGTCAGTTTTATAATTTGTATTTTTTTTGTAGATCCACTTGATGAATGAATTCACTCCAAATATTCATTTCGTCATCACTTGGAACAAAAAGTAATGCGTCATGTGGCTCCAATTCAATTCAAATCCAATTTTACATACCTACTAAACAAGCTTCAAACTGTGCACTAGTAGTAGATTATATCTCATTTTTACTCACCGGAATGAAGTTCCATTTTTATTCTCTGTATCTGGGTTTTACATCTAATTATTATACTCGTATCTCTTTATTCGTTAAAAATTCCTAGTAAAATATTATCTACCTGGATGCTGAATTAAGGGGTAGCTACTATCACGTCTCGTCTTGTCGTCTAAAAAATCATAAATCTACATAAAATTCTATTTTAAGTATAAGTGTATAGAAGCGGTTAGTCGGTATCGTTTTCCGCTACCGCGTGAGACTTGCGCTCAGTCGGCAGCGCGCACTTTACTTTGAAGTGCCCTCGCGTTATTTACGCACTGCTTGTATATTTTCATATTTGCGTCCAGCACATCACCAGCGTGGCGAGCACATCGCCACTATGAACTGTGTCTGTTGCCTAACATTTATCATTACGTATCGACCCACTATATGTAGTATATCGTGACTTTTTGATTTAGGAGTTTAGGAGCTTCGTTTTTATGGTCCCAGAAGATATGCTATGGTATTGTTATTTACTAGCTCATGGTAGAGTAGGTACCTCGTATATTATTGGATTAGTCTTCTAGTTTACTAGATGTCAGTAACTTCTGATTAAAATTGAACAGACCTGTAGTCTATCGGTACTCAATTATGTAGTATTACGGGGCAATAACCATCTGTAAACGAGAGCTTTAACAACTTTTTAAATGATACCTAATCATTTGCTCTTAATTGACGCTTCCCATTAAAGATTTTTCAAGACTTTTTTTAACGAGTATTTTCTCACGTAGTCAGTCAGTAGTTCCTCCGTATTTTATCTGAATCATTAGCGCTGTGTCTGAACATACAAATTGAATCCTTACATCAATAGATGACTCATACGTTTAAATAATTTACAATAATCATGGGCTTCTAATCCTATTAAAGTACTCTTTCACATTGTAAGGTTTTATGCGAATTAATTCAATATTGGTTGACTCGTACGCAGCCGGAGCGTTCGTGAGGCCTCTGAAACCCTGCAAGACTCATTATAATAAGCTTGTGGACATTTGGAAAGCGATGCTGTGTATGTGAATGGTATTTAACGAGAGACAGAACCAATTGGTTGATTTAGGTTTGATATTAAATAACTCAGATTGGAATGCTTGGAACCTATGCTTGGAATGATTCGTTTCAGTTTTACTGGCAAATCATTGTCCACTGCCGAAGACAAATCTAGCAATCTAAAACTTCCCAGGTGTAATGTTATATCTATAAAAACCTAATTTATACTAATAGACCTATGAGGTATCAACAAGTATTATAATAACATCATCACTACGAATCAGTTCCTATTTACATCAAATAGGAAATCGAAACCTCTAAAACCCAAGTCAGACCATCAAAGAGAACTTTTGATATCACATTAATCATAAACAAAAAAATGTTTAAAGAAACCAAAAAATCATAATAATGTGTGTTTGAATGAATATTTTTTCAAATGCACACGCTATGGCGTCGTAAATCTGTCAATACACTGGTGGTTTTCAGCGGGTAATGATGAATGTTTCCAGCGATCAAAGGGACGTTTGAGGCCGGATGCGCGGACGCAGATAGCCAATCAAATGCTGACCAAATGGTATACTTAGGTTATGTTATTCAATCACATAATTATTTTCCCGATTGTGATCCAAATTCGAAAGGGCAGAGACTAAATAAAACTTTTCTCAAACAGTGATGACCACCAACCAGATTTCTCCTATATCAGAAGAGGTCTAATTAAAAAATAATTATCAAATCATTAGAGATATTTAAATTCGTGGCATAGCGTAGCCTACAGCTATCACGGGCAGGCCATATGATGTGTTGTCTGTGGCGTAGATGTGCAGAACACGACGTTACATTACATCCTATTTGAAGCCGTAAAATTTAGTAACTCGGCCGTTTTCGTGTGGTTTCATAATTAGAGAACTACTAGCGAAATGTTTAATATATTATTTATTTATAAGGCGAATGTCAGCGTTAGCGTCGGTAGAGGTCGCCATATAAGGACATACGCCAATCTTATTGGCGAAATCCTTTACAAAGTTCAGGTGCGTAGCATTCGCAACCGGCGTGTATGTATGATAAGATGTATGAATGTGGAAGAAGCAAAAGAAGTATGCAAGAATCGTAGCAAGTGGCAGTCTATAGTTTCTGATTAATACCAGCTCTAAAAATGGAAATTAATATCTGCCTAGACTTTGGCTAGACATCTTCCAGTCCAAGAAAATATATTGTAGGCCTATAACCATCAATTTTAAAATCAAATCTAATCAAAAGTATAGTAAAAGTAAAGGATTCTTAGCAAAGGATGAGGTTTTAGATGATGTAACAAGAATAACACCTAGCATTTTATTTTTTGATATAAAAATCATAAAATCCACTATCGCCGGATCCCGGAAGCAGTTGTTTACGTGTTACAGGTGTAATTAAATCGTTACAGGAAGTGGCCCGGGCATCCACTGTGCTTACCAGTTTACGTTAGCGGGCCTTTGACGGATCGTTTGATCATGCGTATTACTTTAAGAATTTAACTATAGTTTTATGGACTATTTACCTACATGGCGGAGGGCTTAAAAATAGAGCTGTTTATGCACAATGGAGTTCGGAATTTGAAGGTACAAGTTTTTTAAACATACATTAGATAACTGTACTTTTATCCGTGGTTACTGGGCGCCATTTTTTAAAGGGAATATTAAATAGCAATCTTAGTAGTTCGGGACGACTATTTCCTCAATAATAATTGGAGAGAAATAGTGTAACATCAGGAAAAGTGGCAGTAAAATGTCTGTTCTCAGGAATGCACAGTACCGGGTAAATAAAAAAATTGAAACTAATCTTTAGATACTTACATAATTAATTACCAATACCTACATTCAGTTAAAAAGAAAACTGAAATGACATTTTCAGGATGTATTGTTGTTGTTACATAGAAGAAACAATGCCCATAATTATGATTCGGATTATCTTTATTCTAACTTCGAACTTACGATAGCCACCCTCGTCTTTAACTCAACGTGAGAAAATATTTACTTATTTATCTACAAAAAAAATCCAGCCTATCAAATCGGCCTGTCACTCCGTCAGTTTTCCGCGCGGCTGCTCGTGCGCATGTCGCGCGGGTGTCGCTACTAAAAAACCTGACGAGGGTAGGCAGCAATGATCGATCTTAAGCTATAGCATATGGGAAGTATACTTGTCTGATGATGAAGTTAATTATTGCGAATATCAAAATGTGGCTGGGTGTAGCTGGATGCGGATGGGTCAAGGCAACAGTCAGTAGGCTGATTGATTGATTCTAGTGTCAGGTTATCCGGTAACTTTGTAATTTAAGAGTCCGGCGGACCGAATTTTTCATACAAATGTAATACCAAAATTAATCGTAAATGAAATACAATTTAATCAAACAATGATATTATTCGGATTCAGATACCGTTAATGTTTTGGTCCGCCGGATTTTTTGGACGTTTATTTCCAATGAAGTCGTAGTAGACGAATTGGTATGATAGGAACCTAGATTAATAACTAACTAACTGAACAATTTGATAAAACTATGTTTGGATTACGATTTATTTTGTGTATTACGTTTAGTATCAATATAAAATTTTATAATGCGGTTTGCATATATCCTCGGCTGCATATATCCATAGTGCGTTTGACTGTTTGTTTGTGTATGTACGTATGTAGGGAAGGTCATAGGATACCACTTATTACAAAAAGTCCTTGGTGGCAAGCGAAACCGCGGGCAACAGTTTTAGTTTTACATAATCATAAGATTTTCCACATAGATCAGGAGTTTGCCCTAAATTCCTTGAACAATAGCAAGTTATTAACAAAGTATTTAGTAGATGTGTCGCAATAGGACGGAAGCCACGTCCGTTATTTCAGAATATAAATATTTTCGTGGCGGGTTGATGGATCGGTCGCCGATTCGCTTCCCGGCCGGGGCTAATCTCGTTGTTTATCAATATTTTTGTATTATTACGTTTTTTTGTGTGTGTATGTAATGTGATGTTTTTTTTACTATCATAGAAAATTCTTTGAAAAACTTTGAAAGGTACCTACTTATTTAACCGACTGACTGCCATATTAGTCAAGTGGTCCCAAGCGCGACTGCTACGCTAGAGGTCCTGGGTTGAACCCCAGGTCGACAAAGTGTTATTGGGTTTTTCTATGAAATTCTCAGTAGCAGCTCAGAATCTGGATTTGTGCACGGTTAATGGCAATAGGCTCGCCCCCAATTACATGGGACCTAAACATACCGGCAAACTGTGGGTGTACATTATTACGCCTCTGTCTAACCCTTCGGGGAATACAGGCGTGATGGTATGTATGTTAACCGACTTTAAATAAAGAGGAGGTTTGATGTTCGTCGGTGTGTATTTTTAGGTCTGGTCTACTCAAACCTGCAATTTGTCTTTAAGTTTCCTCAAAAGATCTATTTACAGAAATAAATATAATTTAGGTATCTATCACATACGATATTGTGTTAGCAGTACCTATTGAAAGTATACAATAAAAATTAATATGTTTACAAATAAATTTAATAAAAATATACTAAATTAGCATACTTTATCACTCTATATTTATTATTCAGTTTTCACTTTTATAACAATACCTGAAAGGTTATAATATCTAATATTATTAAACTATAATAATGTTAATGAAAGCAGATTATTTTATACTTACGTCCCCACCATAAGAAACAAATTCAAATCTAATCACCCATTAATATTTCCATGTTAATGGAGGTACATTACAAAAATATTAATATTATACATGATTTTTAATCAAATATTTACATTTGATCGGTGGATATTATCAGAACGAGTTATACTAGAAGTACGCGTCGATTTTTATAAAAGTTAAAATAACATAAAACATACCAAAAAGTAAATTAACCGACCGTGACAGGACTCGAACCTGCAATCTTCGGATCCGAAGTCCGACGCCTTATCCATTAGGCCACACGGTCACATGAAAGGAGGTTCTATAAATGGGATCGTTTCAGGCGACGGATTTGACCTATTTACTGAACTGGGCATGTCGCCGCAATTTTTATACTAAGTTACACGATTGGGTAAGAAAAAACAGAGTGCTGTTGTTAACATGTTTGTTCGTAATTTTATATATTACCGTTTAAATGTTTGGGTGAATTCCGGCTAGTATGCTTTCCGGTTAATAGCTTAGCTGATCTTCGTATTTTGGTGAATTAAAACTGATTGTTGAATTCACCAATATATCTACACAGTCTTCTGACCTAAATTGTAGGTATAAAGCCAGTGTCTTCTTCATGATCAACGAAGGTCAACGAGGATGGTATAATTCCACCTAGCAGGTAGCGCAGCATTAATAGACGAGTGTCAGTCACCACCAAGCCTTCATCAAAGGGACCGTGACCCTCCAGAGGGTCGAAACGATTGTTTTCTATTGTCTGCTAATATTGATCCGTGACAGAATTGCAAATGAGTTCCGTAGGTAAGTATCTAGGTACCAAATACTTAAATAGTGGGCGTTCTATGGCACGTAGCAAAGTCGAGGTTAGGTACTTACTACATTGATCCCATAGCTATCGTCTACAAAATGTAAATTAACCATTTTCCAAACAAATGAATTACATATTTTGTACGCTTGTCAATTTATACAAATCATTTAACTCAACACAACCAACATTATTGCATTAACACTATCCACTAAGTATTGTAATGTTTTTGCCATAAGGTTCAAATACAAATACCAAAAGCTTCATGGATTGTAAAACATAAGTTTGTTCCCAAAAACGTTATTTTTATGATGAATCGACGGGAGATGGTTATCGGCATGACGTATAGATGTCGCTGGAGTGATGGCACGATGTCATGGCTAGGCCATGGGCTATTATCGATGGAGAGATATTCATGATAGCTGCACAGATGTCGGCGCGGGACAGTTCCTTGTCATAATCTGTTACGTCGCCGCGTCGTAGCTTGTGATGGTTCTTATTGGAAGGACGACTTGTTTTATGGAATCCTATGGGTTTGCCGAGTCAGTCAGATTGCAAATACTCGCTGTTTTTGTCCTAAGGCTGTCTTCAAGAGTTTTTTTTTTGTGCGAGTCATAGATAGATACCGCATTATCAATGCGGAATTCTTGACCCCAAGGAATATGCTTGGTATGTGGAAGCTGTATAGACTCTACACCTATAACAGAATGGTGACACGAAGAGCTAGAGCGCTAGTAAGGTAAAGGGGCTAAATATAAAATATGATGCATTATCTACGTAACATATACGTATACGTATATAGGTAGAGATTGCCGCCTGAAATCACGTCATCGTTTGGACATATCGGCATCGATTGGAAATTACAACTAATTTCTTAGTAAAAAATCAGTGACATAAGTAACGAGTATTTTTTATGATATCTTAAGTCGCATATCTTGCTCACTGCTGAACCATCTATACCTACATATAAATAAATATATGCATACATGAATTGAATAAGCACGATTATTTTACATTGTACTCTGCATATAGGTTCAAAAACAGCATAAATAACAATATCACATAATAATAATTGATTATATGTATTTACAAACATACAGATTATAATGCCGTTATTATCATAGTGTGTCAGTATCTATAGACTTTTTCAAAAACACCTGTGTGTGGTGGTCGCAATTGAGCAAATAAATATGTTCATGCACACAGCGTAAGTGTTCTGTTCTGATTGTCACCTTTTTACTGAAGGTTCAAGTTGTCTATAAACTATTACACATTTGTAGTTAGGTCTTACGGATCTATCACAGTTTAAAATTTACGTAAGTACCTAATTGATTGTAAATTAGATGCAATGCTTGAGTTGAGTGTTATTAATTAAAACACAACGGACGTTGACAACCCCTAGTATTTTTTTGGTTAAATTTAACATATCTGCTACATATTAAATATAACATTAAATTGAAAATTTAAATAACCTCGTAACATCAATGCATATATGTATTTATTTTAAAGCTTACTCAATGTGGGTCGCACATTACAAGTATTCTTGTTAACTCCTTGTGCTAAGCTAAATGCTTGTGTTACGAGTGGGTTCACGTCGGTAGTGCAATGGCTGGGTTTGGAACCGGAAACCACATGATCGCAAGTCCGACGCCCTAGCCATTAGGCTGCCGCGGCTTGGACATCGTTATCATGTTCTTGCAATATCATTGAAGTAACAGGATACCAAATTTCAAATTGATGAGACCTATGGAAGTTACTCAAATCTCTTCATGAAACATAAAAGAGCTGATAATCTTCAAACTGCTAACCAGATTTTCTTAAATCATAGCTAAGAACACTCTCGATCAAGCCATCTTTCAAACAAAAAAACGGAATCACAATCGGTCTATTCATTTGGGCGCTACGGTGCAACAGACAGACACACAGATACACACGAACTAACTTTTCGTCTGGGGTTAAAAATAGTCATGTGCAATATATTAATCTACGACTAAGTAAACGTTTCTTAGCAATTCTAGAAAAACTTCATATTTGAGTGATGCGATTTTATTATAATGTATAACATCTAAAAAGTATTTGCATGTAACAAATAACGCGCCAATTGTTATAAAGCATTACACAAAGTACAGACAATATTCTTTTTTGTTCATTTTGACATAAAATATTGACTCTCGTTGTCAACTTCGGAATACTCGTACGAACCACTGACATAATGACATAGTGTACTCCGCGAGTACATTTGTACATAGGTATTTGACTTTATATTTTTGTGAGTCGAGGAACAAGTGATCGTGATAAATAAACTAATTTTGAAACGTTAATTTTGATGTATTTTGTTAAATATTTCATGTTATTTGTTGGTGTACTGGCTATTGTTTTTATTCGGTTTTAACTTTGCAGTAAGTAGGTCGATTTTCATGCTGGTCTTGTTATGAAGGAAAAATTTATTGGTCCTATTTTCTTAGTAGTGTAATAATATGTTGGATTATTTATGAAAGGTGTCTTAAGAACGGACGGAACATATTTAGTTAAATTATGATCAGAAGCTTTTAGATTGCACCTTTTTGTCGAGACACTGAGCGTAATCTTAATATTAATAACTTGTTTCTGTTGCAGTTCATGCAATGCAACTGTTTCACCTGGAACAACATAATTTACTAATTTATGATTTCCAAAGGGCAAGCGCGGGGCATTCGTTTGTAAATTACTTCCACATTATTATTTTAAATTATATTTTCTGTTGTGTTCTGTCCCAGCGCTGGAAGATGTCGAATTCTTTTCAAATCCACTAGATGCATCTTACGCATTATTTAACTATTGCGTTATTCAGTCTGGCTGAGCGCTACCACACCACGAACAAAACTTTCACAAGAATAAAAAACAATTCCATATTCAAAGAGTCGCGTCACTCATTGTCTCTGACTAATAAATATGGCGAGTAATTTTGACAGATGGCGCGCGCTTCCACGGCGCCACTGTTGACCAGACTTACTGTTGCTCCAACCCATATTGTTTCACTTTTGTCCCTAACACGTTTGGAATTCAAAATAAATGAGCTGAGCTACTGATTTGAATGTCAATACTAAGTTAATACGGTTAGGTGTTGTCTAAAACCAAATATGTGGTCGAGTGGGAACGAGCAACGTTACGTTTCTACGCACTCATTGTTTTTGACTTAAACTTATTACAACTTACATGATTCATGGCGATGTGTTACACAAAGTTTTTGTGTGTTTTACGACCTTTTAATTTGTATGAATTTAAATAATAATGTGCTTTAATATATCTTAAGTGTGTGCATAAATTAGCTACGACTTTACTTAGTGGGCTACTAGAAGAAATGAAAAATGTTATGTATTTTTTCTGGTCAAGATTTTACAAAATTGCTGTGCAAATTTAAGGCAAATATTTCCATATCAGAATTAAAGTTTATTCATACAGTAGCAACATTTTTACATACACGCGCATAATTTTCATATGAAACTCGTTATTAATTCCGAACAACAAAAATATACACATCACATGCATTTTAATAAAACATTAAACGTAATCAATTCACACCCAATAGAATATCCGAGAGCAATTACTCATTTGAGAACCTGTTGCCGCATATCTCAAAATCGAACGTTATACTGGCACAAATAGGCTTCAGAATTGATTGGCGTTATGGGGTAACAGTAAAACGCAGTAAAGGTAATTTCACACTCGTTCGATGTCGTGCCTGGCCGCAACAAATCGCGCGACAAAATAAGTTAGCGATCACACGCGGCGACGTTCATTACGTGCGAGATTTACTGCCGCTGGCAGATTGCGAATATCTGCGTATGCGCACGTATCATGTAATAAGTGTTGTTTTTCAAAGATCAAAAGAGTGTTTCGTTAAACATATAGGAAAGGTGTTGTTTAATTTTCGTGGCTTTAGGACCATTTTTAACCGAATTCAAAAACGGACATGCTGTCAATTCTTCTCTGTATTTGGTTTTATTCATGCATAACTTTGTTGTTTATACAATGTATTAGTGCAATTAGATATCGTTTTACCTTTCATTATGGAGACACAAGGAACCTGTCTGTTTACCTGAAAAAGAGAAACATTACCTTGATTAGTAAGTACATGTTAGCACATATCGACGTGCTTATATCTTTACTAGCGATCCACCCGCGGTTTCACCCGCGTTGCCCCGTGATATTGAAAATATATATTTACCAAAATAAAAAGTAGTCTATAGCACTTAGGGATTAGAGTTTCTTCTAGGTAAGCGCGCTCCATCGTAGATCGTAGTATCGCTTAACGCCAGGCGAACTGGCGGGCAAGCGTAAGCCTATCACGATAAACGGAGATTACCCCGAGCATCTAAACTCACAAACTTTACCTCTATATAAGTTTAGGTAGTATAGATTAGTAGCCCATTTAATAATATAAGTAGTCCCGCACCGAACGAACGTCCAGTCATATTCCAGGTACAATAATTGGTTGGTTTAACCTCTCAATACTTCGAGCCCCGGTGGCGTAGGATTTGGTATTTCATGCATCAGAAAACATTGTAACTAGAAAAACCTGCCTGATAACTTTAAGTACTAATAAATATTTTATAGGGAGCGTAGAAACATAGGGGCTTGTGGCTAATCATAATAACCAAACTGATCAGCCAATCCAATCAATCGCGGGCAGTGTGTGGATGCATCGAGACCCCCCCCGTGTCTCGGAGAGTCCATAAAGCCGTCGGTTCCAGATGTCATACGAACATCAATGATGGTTGCTTATGATAGTTAATATACCTAGTAGAATATAGTAAAATATTGATAATCAACCGCTTCTGGTTAGACTGGCAGTCGACCTCAACATAGTAGGGAAAAGTCTACAGGGATTATTGCAAGATCAGGAATATTATTATCATACTCATGTAAGTTAATATTCCACATCAACAAAACTTGGAAACAAACTACAACATTGCACTCCTATCAATAACTGAATCTATTGAGAAGACCCCCCCTTGTTTCCATAGACAATGGAGAATTCCATCGATTCGCCATGCAGAAGACAGAAGCAACCGCCACGCTCAATGAGCCGGCGCGAATGCCATTGATTTACTGTTTACTATTTTTTTGACCAGCGACACATCTTTTGTAACACTGGGCTTTTGTTTAAACGAAAGATGGCGCTGGTTATTGCAAAGTTTCTTATTGAAAGTACATTATTTGGATAGCCTAATATTTTCATATGAATTTTGTTCTTATAATGCCGGGTTTGTGTATTTTTCCAAATGAATCTTTAGTTTTTAATTGTTTTGCGTAAATATTTATACTTTAAATGATAGAGGAGTGAAGCAATAAGAAATAGAGACCTTTGCTGATTACATTAAAAAAAAATGTATAGTGATAGTTATTTTTAGGTGTGCTGATGAGATCGGTGGCAAGAGGCCCGGGAGGGACATGAATGGTCTCATTGGCGAAATTCTTTAAAATATTCGGTGGTGTAGTACTTCCAATCTGTGTGCATGAACGAAGCAAAAGTCGTTTGCAAGGGTAGTCGTAGCGCGCGACGTTCTATAGTTTCAAGGCGTAAATAGTATACATTCACGCCTTGAAACTGTATGTATGATAATATATGTATGTATGAACAATGTGCTATTAGACAAGATACATTTTCCCCATATATCACAAACTTGTTTAACTATGACCCTTGATTCAATACTATTCGTATCGTATCAGTTAACCACGTCACAGACAAAAACATAATTTCGGCACTTTTTGTTTTCCTCATTTAGAAAATTAACGTGATCTCCGTAAAACTCGACATAATTCATTCTGAAATCAGAAACATATTTTCAATTAGTCATGCTACCGCTACTTGGGTGTCTAACTTAATGAATTTCATGCGACTAATCAGCATTACAGTTTTTGTAGATTTTTGTCTAGAGCGCGCGCGTTCCGGCTCATTGTGTGACGTTTACGACTTTTCTTTGACACATTGAATACATAATTGGCGTGGAGCACGTTAGTGCACTGTGTGCCATCATCAGAAGCTTTTGTCAGATGCATGGTAGCTGATGGTAGCAGTGGGTGGGTATTGTAACTGGAGAAATCGGACCATATAATTCTATTGTCTATGAGATTTTTGAAAAATCGTGAATTAAAAAAAATCTTGCTTCTATGTCGTTTTATACAAAGGATTTGATGCAGTTAGCTGAATATAATGTAGTACCATCGTCAGTTACACACATACATACCATCACGCCTGTATTCCCCGAAGGGTTAGGCAGAGGCGTACTAATGTACACTCATAATTCGCCGGTATGTTTCAGGTCCCATGTGTAATAGGGAGCGAGCTTATTGCTATTAACCGGGCACAAATCGAGACTCCGAGCTGCTACTGAGAATTTCACAGAAAAACTCAATAACACTTTGCTTGACTTGGGGATCGAACCCAGGACCTCTAGTCTAGCAGTCGTGCTCAGGACCACTAGGCTAATGAGGCAGTACCATCGTCAGTTTGTTAAGAAATAAGAAGGTATGTATTAAAAGTACACGAGAAATTTGTTAATCGAAGTTAAAGATCGTTCTAATATCTGATGGGGATTGAAGGACAAATTATTAAATAGAGAAATATAAATTTTAAGGGCATAGCTTCAAAAATTTAAGGGCTAGCCTTTAGTAGGTACACCACACAGATGCCAAATCTAGTTATTATTTGAACACCAGGAAACTCTAAATACAAAAATATACATTCAAGTCGTTCGCACTCATTACTAATTAGTGTCCATTTGTATCCAGCCTCTCATACATCATCAGCAGTGCTAGCCACATAACTCAGCCGCCACATTTTCCGGTTCTAACCTCGCCTGGGGCGCACCAATGCAGTCCTATTTATACACACATTATAATTTCCAATTTGAGTATGCAGATGCGAAAACAAAATTGGAAAAAAGGTCTAACTGTCTACGTGATTTACGTTGCCCCCTGCTTGCACTCGTAACGAGGTCTGGACATTGTGCAAGCGCTCGAGGTGCACTGCTGCGATCGGGTGCAACGCTCCACTGTTTCCGGACTTATTGTCACATGTTCGGAGAAGGCGCATTGTTCGCGACAGGCTTTGATTGCTGATTGATTGATGGAACGTTCCAGCTTCTGCCAGTAGTGGTAACTGATTGTTTATTACAGTTTTTGTTGAAAAACTATTTACTAGCGATAAAGTCATACACTGGTACTTATTTCAAAGTTATTTGCTAGCACTCTTCTGGATGCTGCTTTGTAAATACTAACGCTTTCCTGTCCTTTAAGTAATAGATTTCAGAAAGGAACTGGTTTTGTGCATATTTGCAAGCGCTAAACAGTAGCTTTCTATATGACAAACCGTGTTATGCCTGCAGCATTATTATTCAAAGATGTGCAGCTCCGGAATTTCATACTTGTGTCAATTCGTATAACAAAATAAATCTAGTCTCAATGCTATTTTAAATCCCCCTTAAAAAGTGCTATTAAGGTGGAGTTACTAACAATCCTTATCTTAATGGCTATTAATGCACATGGAGATTTTACACAAATGCTTTGTCTATACTTTGAAAGCCCCGTTTTATCATTGATTAATGGGAAACCCCATAAACGGAAGCCAAAATACTTCAAAAAGTCAACATTGCAACCATTATTTAATTACTAGTGACTTTGTCGGCAGTTCTAGGAACCGATATCACATGCACTGGCCGCTGGGGTTGTCGTACATTAGGCATGCGCAAACGCCGCCTTTGACAAAAAAATTGCCGATGGTTAGCCATGCACGCTGAACGCCATCACGGACAAAAATAATAAAAACATCACAGTCAAAATATATGTTAGCGTCATTGAAAAAAATTGTAAAGGAGATGTTGACTTTGTCTACTTTGTGAGATACCGCGGACCACTGTCTAGTATTTTTGGATGACAGTTTAAGGTTTGGTGTAATGTCTTAAGGTTCATTTCAGGTTGTCACAGTCGAGGCGTCAAATTTTTTTTTCCTGTTGGATTCAAACAAGGGCGTGGCTTGTCCCGAATGGAAACATTTGCCAATATTATCGTGAAAGGTCTGAACAGATGAAATAATTTATTTCCCTATGTCGCTTTGTGTCCAAAACTTTGTGCCTTTGTGTTACTTTTTGTGTCGGCAGCTTTGCTCAGTGTGGCACCGACATCTCATTTATCCCTTTAGCAAAAAGAAGACCGACTTTTTAAAGATTTGGGATATGAAATCGATCTTATTGGTGTTGTAAGAAGATTATTTTTGATTGTGACTTTTTCTTGACCTGTGTCGTTTGGTGATTGGTGAACGTTTGACGTGCACTGTGGATGCGTGTTTTTGACAAAGGCATTAAAGTGTCGGTAAGTGATCCGTCGGTTTTGTGCAAGCCGACAGTCTCCTGTTGACTCTAATGATTTAACTTAAATAAATCTTTGGGTTTTGAATAGATTATTATTGGTGGCGCATTATAATAAAAGTTTTGATGCCCGTTACGGTACGTAAATACTAATTTTAGGATTATTATTTTGTGGAAAGGAAGCTTATATGATTAGACGTAAAATCTATGAGGGTTCGTCTGGCACTTTGTTAATTTCATCAAAAATGAAAATCTAGTTTTGGCTTTCGAAATAATGATGAATACTATTAATTAGGCACCATTTTTGGAAATATTGTATTTATAAATCCAAAGAAGCAATTACATTCAGAGTAATAGAAAAAATCTTATCCCTTTTCCCGGCCTTAGACGGGTAAAATAAAAAAATCTGTGAGCAAAGCCAAAGTTTTATAAACCCCAGAAGCCGTTTGTAAAATGCAAACTAATGAAGTAAACATTAGCGCGATCTCCTCGGGGATCACAAGTCGATGTAACCTCCTGAGATTTCACCATTTGTCAACATCTTCCAACGAGTTAAAATTTTGCAAATCATTTTGTTTTAAATTGGTAGCGATGACAGTAAACAAAAAGTTTTTTGTCCAGATATTTAAAAAATTATAACTCTGGGTACCTGATATGAGGGTGTAGATTATTTAAAGAATAGATAATATAATGGACTTAGATTGTAGGATGTTTTAACCTGAATATTAAGCTAATTTGTTTATTCTGGATAATATCCCACTATAAAATAAATATGAATAAAAAACCCGACTAAAATTATCTCAGGTTTACTAAAAAGACAGAAATAAGATATTTTAACGATAATGAGTTCTCTTTTCTTATTTTGAGATAGGGTAGGTATGTAGGAAAGGTATGTAAAAAAATAGTTTTGAAAATCCACAACATTAGGGGTGTATTATTTAATAACAGTGTGACCATTAGTGGCTCAAACTTTTGTTAGTTCCTGGCATAAAAAAAAATGCGATTACGGCCGCAAAGTTACGCTAATAATGAGCTTTTACCAAATTTCTGTAGCCACTGATCACACCACAAATGTCCCACTGTGCACCACAACGTCGCACTCGGAACACAACGGGCTTTTTTCATTTGTTTCAATAGAAACTCTCATTATCACAGCTGAATATGGTCTCGTCATCGCATCCAAACCAAAATTTGAATGACATTTAACACACCATCATTGGTTTACAACCGCATTGTCACATAGTGTGACTAATGCTTCACATGGGGTCCCAACAAAACACCAAAACCACGAAAACTGTAAACAATCGACTAATTTATTGTTTTACAGCGGCTGTATAACTTCGTCACTAAAGAATAAGAGGCCAATAATTTGTAAAATGCACCCGCAATAAAACCATCATGGACAGTAGAACGGTCGAGTCGATCGTGGACAAAAAAGCGCAATATGCGCTCTGAATAGATTCGGCACGCTCGGAGCGGAGCGGTCGATTCAATCGGCTTTACACGCGTGATGAATGTGCGGAAGTCACATTTAAATCCCTTACAACTTAATAATAACGATAAACACCGGTCCCCTGTTTAAATGAATGTTTCGCAACATTAGCCAGCCATTTCACGAAAGCTGCGCATACGCAGTTTGATTGTACAAACATTAGCTTAAATGTGTTTGTCAAACATATTTTGTTGACTTTGATAGATTAGCCGGTTTGTATGTAAAAGCGCTGATTTCCAAAACTTGAGCTATAAAATCTTGTTTACTCAAGGATATGTAATATTATTCTTAGGTAGATAGAATCTGTCGATTTTTATAGATTCTATAAAAAACTGTACTGACATTACTTTTCTCAATTTTTTTTTGTCTTTAACTTCGATAGAAAACCGTATAAATTCGTCCTTTCTTGATTTCATTCAATTGAAATGGCATGGCAAAGTTCAAAGCGTACCGAATGTACTTACTTTCATTTCGAACAACGCAGAAGCACATGTCCTTTTTTCTCTCCAAAGATTTACGACATGCAAACAATAACTGTATTGCAGATGTCATCCGTCGATTATTAATAATGGTAACGCCGACGTTTACCACAGTAACCGCTTGCCAATAATAAACACATCCACGTGATAAATGATAATATTTTATGGTGTTCGCCCTCGATACGCGACGCTTATGTCTTTATTTCCTAGCATTCTACTTCACACTCAAAATGTAGCCCTATATATCTGACACCAAAGTTTATTTTTCAATATTGTTAAAAGCTGTTCGGAATTGTACATGGGGTGTATAAATCGCATTGATGTTGTTCAATCGCACGTAGCAAATTGTCGATATTCGCTCGAGTCATTAGCGGCGCGTTTTTGTCCAGGCGCGGAACTGCTCTGCACACTGTGCGGCCTGCGTACACGCACGTTTGAGGCTATTTCCAAAAGTTACTCGAGCGTGGATTTGGTTTGTGTGAATCGTAAAGAATAGGCTTTGTGAAGATGCAGTTTAGAAATATGCTATTTTTTAGATATTACTCGTAAAGAAGCCCGCATCTACCTGAGTGGATTTATACTATAAAATTATAAATGTACATGTGTAACTGTATCGTTAAAAAAAACTAATTGAAATAACTTGTGTTGCAACCTTATATACCATTAACAGTTTGGTTTTGCAGCTTTTAAACTGCTTGTTGCAGTGTATATTTGTATTTACAAGAAAAAATACGAGCCTTTTATGTTTAGGTGAAAGATTCTTTCTGTCTGTTTAATTTAAATAGGCGTTATAGGAGCATAACTAAAAACTCGTACGTAAAATTGACAAGTAACTGTAACACCAACACCATCATAAATCTCGATTGAATTGTAAAACCTTGTTCCCACATGTCCTGTGAATTGTAAACACGATCACGATGTTTTAAACGTCACCACGTCAAACACAAACTTATCTGAAAACCAGATTTTTAATTATTCTTAAAAGTTAAACTTTAAAGTGTAAAATTGTTCAGCAAATAGTAAATGTAGGTTTGTGGAAGAACCGCACAGTGGGTCGAACAAAAGGACCCTTATTGAACACAATCGTGCCTAATATTTGTAGATAATATTGTTACAACACTGGGGAGAGCTGTGCTCATTTTATATAGGGCGGTGTCAATAAACATCTGCACATATGGGGCATGGGGTGCTTTGAGAATGTACCACTAACGTGATTATTGATTTGTCCTTTCAAATTCATGAAGGCTTATTTTTTTGTAACAAGATCGCAATATTTTGGAAAAATGTACTATCCCAGCTATCTCCTTCAGCGCTATTTTAATCTGTACTATATATAATCTGCACCATAACGTAAATACACTAAAGCCTATGGCCTATTCAATTATGTTTGAGTATTATTTTTTGTATAAAAGTAGTGCGCAAAAAAGGACACTAAGATCGTCACATTTTTTTAGTTCTCCACATGATTGGAAACTGCAAGAGATACTGTTCAATTTAATTGAAGTACCGTAACGCACCACTGTATGATGCTGTTATTTTAGAAAATTATCCATCTCTGGGCCACCCCTGAGTGGATTTACTTAATCCCGGGGTAAAACAGCGAAATTTGTTTAGCTCCAACCAAGTTGAAACACTTGGTGCCTCCAAAATATCGGCGACGTCAAAGTGAGCGTTAGAAACGCCGACGCAAAAAATACCGATAAGTTTTTAGTTTATTTATGAGATGTGTTCTTTGTGATAATGCATCTTGTTTGTACTACAGGTGCAATGAAGTGTGCTGGTTTTACCATTAGCATTGTACTTGAAGAGATGTTTTGAGGAATGTTTAAATTTTGTTATTAAGTTACACAGACATTACCCACAAAAAATATTGTAAAAATTTCTAACAAACACTGAAGATTTTTTCTAGACTTAACTTAAATTTAAAGCAATGTGCATAGTATGTTTGGAACTACGATCAAATTACTTAAATGACACTAATAAATAAGCATATAAATAAACCCAAAAAATCCAAAATACTGTTTTTTACCACTAAGGGATGAGGATAGATGCACTTGAGTCATTCTGCTCCTGGCTACCATCTTACGCAGATCTTGTGTACCTTACAAAAAAGAGACTCATAAATTTGGGGTAAAAACACCAATTAACCGCCGTTGTTAAGGGATAAACATGGGCCGATGATTGGCGCCGTGTTTTGGTAAAAATCGGCAATGGCTAAAAATGGTGCCACCCACGTGAGCACCTATTACATAAAAACTTGCGACATTTTTAATAGTGGGTTCTGTTCATCTCAAGAAATTTTGATTAGATCAAAATTACTGTACCTATCTATGTAAGAAATTATTTAGTGAAAGAAATAAATAGTTTGGGTCACGTAATCCCTTTGGTCTTCTTACATTTTTTTTTTAGATTCTTCTATCCCATGAGAAATACTGTTAATTGTTATAGTACTTACTTCGCTATACATTACCAGACGTGCTTGTATTAGAAGGATTGGGGTTTTAGTTCAACGAGTGAGGGTCATATTCCCCGTCGCTCCAAACTATGAAGTTGTTGGGCTATTTGTCGCTTAGCAAATAATGCGAACATAAAATAAAATTAAGGAAATTCGCATTTTTATGAACAATTTGACTTGATGATTTCTAACCGAACCTATTTTTTTAGCCCATTGATCCCTAAAGTTTTGAAACCAGTCAGCATTTAGCAAAACGTTTCGGCATCGTTATCTGCAACCACTCGACAACCTGGGTGGTTACTCAAGAGGTGATCGTAATCACAAGTGTAACACACTAGTCGTAAATCATGAGATGGTTAGATATTTCAAGTTAAAATGTGGCATTGACACAAATTAATTTTGATGTTTGAGCCAAATGCACTCTTAAAATTGACCCATCCTGTAAGTGGTTTCAATTTTGAATATCTGAAGCTTTTTATTTTTATTCTTGAGCTGACAGTATTTCTGTTGTGTAATTAAGTAAAATTACTATTGTATTGATGATAAAGTTTGATTTTAAATATTGAATCTATCTTCTCCGTAAACAAATAATAAAATCAATCGGAAGAATGACAGCACGTTCCCACTGCCTCGTACCTCCTATTCTTCACGTTCGGAAACATCAAAAACACATGTATGACAAAATATAACAAGCTGGCACGACACGTGTTAATATTTTCGTATAATTTGTCAACGGGACTTTGATCCCGGGACCTCCCGCGCGGCTGGAAATGTTTGGCTCCATCAATCCCTCTGATCACTCTACGTGTTAATGAGGGTACACGATATTGTCTGGTAGTATATCATGTTAATTATTTCTGAATTGGTTTGACAGATCTGTTAAATTAGTTATGGCTAATCTATGGTTATTCAGGAGTTGGGTTTATTATTTGAAGTATGCACCTAATTTTAAAGATATTCTAAGGCGCATTTCATGACAATAAGGTATTCCTTTTACATCATCATCGATCGATCGATCATCGGTGTAAAAAAACTCGTAAAATATTAATCAGAGTAAATTTCGGATTATATTACTATGCGCACCACCCACTCCTAAGCCAGGTTTACACCTTTAATATGTGTTTTATATTTCTAATATATGTATATAGGTTTAAATATATATCTTTTCGTGTGTCTCAAGTCAAGAATAGATAATTTAAATTTGCACCCGTGGCGGCGATTGAAAAGAAGCCTTTTGACTGCCGCAGCAAAAAATATAATTATGTATTAGTAATAAATGGATTTTCGTTTGTTTCGTAAATGTTTTTATATCATTCTTTTTCTTTGTAAACCAAAAAACCAAATTGTAAAACAATGTGTTTCATCAAGTTTGTTTCAATTTAGGCAGCAATAACCATTTACTGTACACCATTTTATTGTGTCGCCTCAAATGATTTCCCTTCAGAACTCTTCACGGCTCACGCACTAATTAACCGCGAGGTGCGCGTGCGCAGCGAACAAACGATCCTGTCCCCACCTACCGCACGCTCGTTATACTGAAAAATTGTAGGTAGGAATGTTGATTGTCTTTGCTTTTGATATGGCTGGCTATTTTTAGGCACTCATCTTTCTTGTTTCAGGGGGTGGTAATCTGAAATAGTGAGAAGGTAAGAGTTTTGTGGTGGTTACAAAATTGTATGATACAAGGTGGACTGGCATCGCTACGGGTATAAATACGGTATAAATACGACTGTAAACGAGTCTTAAGACAGAGTGCAATAGTTTCGCGTCCGTATTTCAGAAGGCTTCTATAGCCTACCAAATGCAGGGCAGCAATGCTTCCTTAGGGCAAGCATACGATCATACCATTACGCCTGTATTCCCCGAAGTGTTAGGTGTAAGAATACACCCACAGTTTGCTGGTATGTTATGGTCCCATATAATAGAGGGCGAGCCTATTGCCATCAACCGGGTACAAATCGAGAGTTTCGAGCTGCTACTGAAAATTTCATAGAAAAACCCAATAACACTTTGCTCGACTTCTAGCGTGGCAGTCGCGCTTGGGACCACTAGCTAGACTAATGAGGCAGTCTTAGTGCAAGAGTAATTGTTTTATTATTTTAATTTCCCGGTCTTTCGAAATAGGTATTGGATATTGTACAGTTAGGATATTCAAAAGAATACCGATAGGAGCTAACTAAGTTGAACTATTTTTGACACTTAGACACGCGGAAATAGGCAACGAAATAAAACTATTTTTTATGTAACTATGTAAATCCCACCTCAGTCATCTCATCGCCATGAATGTGTAAGGATCCTGAACGTCGAGATTTGATACTAACACATTAACGCTCTAAGGTTGTTATTTCAATGCCAACTTTGTCATAACATAACATAACATACCACCACGCTTGTATTCCGCGAAAGATTTGGCAGACTTCAGCAGGCACAGTTCGTCGGTATGTTTAGGTAAGTATCATGTAATAGGGGGCGAGCCTAATACTATTAACAAGGCACAAATCCAAACTCTGAGCTGCTACTCAGAATTTTATAGAAAAACCTAACAACACTTTGTTTGAGGCTCTGGCTTATGGTCACTAACCTTTTGTCGCAGTTAATAATCAAGTAATTCAGTTAATTATTAACAAAATTGCCAACTAATTGTCAATTCTTGTTAATAATTAACTGAAACATCATTAGCTTAAACTTATATCACAATCAGGTGGTCCTCACACTAACTAGGAACAAATTGCAGGCAATAACTCGGAGTTGCCGGAGCGCTCACCGACTCATTAGCGTAGTGCCAACTATGTGGGGAATGTGTGAACATGCCCAGCAGTGGGCGGCGAGAACACATGGCATTACCTAATAGTCGGGTAGGTTCGCAAATTCTTGTTAATTCCATTTCGGAAGAAGATTTTGTAATATTATTAACATACTAAGGGCCTTATTCAAAAACGCTTTGTGTCTATTGAATATTGTAGTATCTGCATATAACTAGAGATATTTTTCACTTTAGTTGCTAATGATTGTTTTAGATAAGAGTTTCCACAAATGTGAAAAATACTGCCCATCCATTTGTGTGTCAATACTTTTATCAGCTATTGCTAGTTACATGTTCTTGCTTCTGTTTTGGCATGATAACTAGCACTGATGATCGATGAACGTAATTGTTCGATGAGTGAAAGACAGTCAGACAGACAGACATATCCAAAGACTAACCATATAATGCAGCTTACAATCGAAGACGACTAGATCCACAAGAAACTCCAATCTACAGTTCCATCTACCACTGATACTATTTTCCAAACTTCCGGATCATATTATCTTATATGGCAACCACGTCGGTGGGTCTGTCGCATTCCTGGCGAGGTTGCGATTAATAAATATTACAGATGAGAGGAGCCGCATCTTGGGGGAGGGTGGAGAATGTCACACGGTACCTGGCGACGAGTTTTTGTGAGCTAGCTCCCATTAACGGTTCTTGTTTTATACAGTAGCTGTTCCTTAATGTAATGATTGTCAGTTTATTTGAATATCGACTGAAGTTCACTTTACAGGTATCACACCTTTAAGCATCGTAAATATTCCCGAAAATTAAGTTTATAGGTTCAAATATACCATACATATTTCTAGAGAGACAAGTAAGGATTTGTAACGAACGTTGCTAGTAATTACACAATAATTTTTAAGAAAGAAATAATTTAAAAAAATGTAATCAAATGATCAATAAAAAATGGCGATGGATTTTCAAGATGTCTCCCACAAACGTCTTAATTTTTAATGAGACAGTTATCTTAAAACTCAAAAAGCACAAGATATCACTCATCTGCTAACGAGATTGAAAGTGCATCCCGACAAAGCGCCAAATGGGCCCGGACCATATTTCTATGGGCTATCAGCAAATTTTTATAGAACCGATGACAGTGTTGGACCCGAGTGACATAATAATTAAAGGAGTCGTCGTGGGTGGCGGGTTGACAACCCAATTAAGAGTGCATGGAAAGGATACAATGTGAGAGGCTCTGAAGATTGAGATGTCAGACATGTCGTTAAATATTTATGAACTGATTTTGGGAAGTAGTAATAGATTCATTTAAAAATACAAAAAAGAAAATATTTAGGACTCAAATGGTGTTGGCCGGGACACCTAATCGATATCATCTTGGTTACAATGCCGTCTTGCCGTCGGAACGACATTGAAACCTTATAGGGTGATGACCAATGTTTAGAAATTATAAGTACAGGGTATATAACATTGTTAATTTGAATGGATAAAACTGTGGACGACAACTTAGCATAATTTGGAATTCAATGAAACACTTCTTTGTTGATACCTACGAGTATCATTGCCTGCAATTTTTGGAATTACAGGATTTATTGCAGATATTTTAGTATCTAATATCACTTGACGAGCGCAAACTTTTATAATGACTAGTAAGGCACGTCCTAGGTTACCTAGGACCTACGAGGAATTGTAGTAGATAGGAAGGAGCAACCGCTTAACGTCGTGTTAGTTCCTCTACTGACATTTCTAAAATTTGGTAATGGCAGAATAAAATCTTTGCTCAATTACTTTTAAATTCATCTTAAGTTCTCTTTCGCTATCGTCTGCAATCTTAAGCATCCCCGTTCCTTTAAATATGATTACTTTTTAAGTGTTCTTTTATGTCACATTATCGCGGTAATCTTGCAACTTGAGAGGATATCTCGCATCTCAACAGCCCTTTGAGGGTCAGTCGGGGGTGAAAATGGGACACTATCCCTCTCTGCACACACAAGTACACAAAGAGATAATAGTGGACACACACGGTACATTAAACATTGTTTATTTGTGTATCTTTTTCAAAATCTATGCTTTTATTCGTGAAATGTAATCGAGTAACAAAGTTGCTTTTTTTTCTCTGTAAAAGAAGATATTTTGTAAAGGATAAGATTAACGAATCCGCTTCGTTTTATGCATTAGATCTTTTAGCCTGTCTTAGTTACCTTATTTATGAAGGAATACGATTCTAAAATACCCAATGAAATATGCCAATGAACCTCGGTAAGTGTAGCTCAATCTCGGCGCCCTCCGTAATCTTTTTGAGAGGGCACCTCATAATTGATACGATCGTTACGAGGACGACCTCGTTCGGGGAGGTGTCAGGTGTCGATGTTATTATGCCAATTTTGTGAATTACCTCTCAAATATTGTGCCAATTTTATTAGAGATTTTTAACAATTTTATTTGTATGGAGCGGGAATTGTACTGATTTTGCTTAAAGTGAATTTGTACCTATTTTGTTATTAGTATTAGGTAGGAGATATTGACTGAGAATGATTGGGTTTATTATAAACTTTAAGTTGCCTTCAAATACAATTTGATAAAGTTTTAATTCTCTCATTCAATATTCACTCTTCGAGGCTTAAATCCTGTGTTTTAAGGAATTTGGAACGGAATATTGTCTTTTAGTCTCAAGCCATTTTCTCACATGGTTTTTCTTTATGTATAATCGAGTTTGTCACAGGATACGCACTGTGCTAATTAATTTGAATTAGTATAAATAATGGTTTGTGAAATGTATTTTTAAAAAGAAAGTGTTGTGTAGGGAGGTACGGATGGGGGACTGAATTACCCTTGTTATTATGAAGGTTCTCATTTAAGAGGATTCTAACTTAGATTTAAAGGATGAGTACCTATATAAACCCTCCTGTGAGATGTAGGTATATATAGATATACCTACATCTAGATATGCATAGGAATATCAGGCGATATGGAAATAGCGCAGGGTTTACGTAAGATATGAAAAAAATTGTACAATAACAGAAGTATTTTATAATTAACTAGCTTCTGGCCTGATCTAGATAAAAAGTAACCTATCAATAATCTATCTCTGTGCCAAATTTCAATCTGTTTAGCCGTGATTAAGTAACAAATATCCATCCAAACTTTCGAATTTACAATCTTCTTGTCGTAAGATACGACAAGAAGACATATAAAAGCCTCTTTGTCACAAAATATCATAATTAAGTAGAACAAAAACCACTTAACGAACCTCATAAAATAAAGCTGTGTTCAAACGAACGGGTATTTAAAAGCGAATACATATTGTCAATTTTCCCGCAAAGCGTTCTGGGTGTTGATCGCTAAGTGTTGGCAGATGCGGCGGTACCGCGGCATCGACTGTGTGTGTCACATAATAGTGTGTACACGTGGTTTGTATAAGGTCCGACGTTTGTCATAGTTTGACACGTTTTAATACTTGGTATTTGTTGATTTTCGATAGATGATGATGGGAAATCTATGTTTATATCTTTAACAAGAAAGAAAACAAGAAAGAGTAAATTCTTAGATCCACTAAATTATTTTTTTTGGTATATTATTGTAGTTTGAGTTAGCAATATTAGTTTAATAAAAGTCTAAATAAAAAACGAAAACAAATGTGTTGTGACGAAAACACACTTTAAAGCGTTTCCAAATTAAAGATCCGTATCTTATCTTACAATGAACTCTTTTTTATGATTATAAAATTTTATTACTAAATCACAATCATCTGAATCCACTTCACCTTTGAAATAAAATATTTGTCCTGAGATAACTTAATAAAGCCGGTTAGAACGTCAACAATTCAATCAGGTGCGATTTGGCACGCCATTTGCGTGCGATAATCCGCTGGTGTGGACGCAGCTTCATTAACATATCGGTGTGATTGAGTTCTACCTTATTTATAAATGTTATTATTTGGTGGGAATATGTTTATTAGTATTTATTTTATAGCATAATCTTATCATCAATGTCAACTTCATGAAGATAAATTAATATTACATAAACATAAATAATTAAATAGGTGAGTATATTTTCTTTCATCTCGAGCATTATTATATAGACATACAGCTGAATGAATTAGGACATATAGGACGCACTTCAATTACAAGTAAGATTACCAGATTACCGACCACATAAGTTTATAGAGTTATCTATTCAGTTTTAAATAGACTGCCTCATTAGTCTAGTGGTCCCAAGCGCGACTGATACGCTAGAGGTCCTGGGTTCGATCCCCAGGTCGAGCAAAGTGTTATTGGGTTTATTGTCTATGAAATTCTCAGTAGCAGCTCGGAGTTGGGATTTGTGCCCGGTTAATGGCAATAGGTTCGCCCCCTATTACATGGGACCTAAACATGCCGGCGAACTGTGGGTGTACATTAGTACGCCTCTGCCTAACCCTTCGGGAAATACAGGCGTGATGGTATGTTATTATGTATCTGTATGTCTATGTGGGTTTCAACAACGTCAGCAAGGAAAAGCTATGGAATAGTCATAATGTGGCCCCTTTTAACACGACATAATTACGCAAAAGCTCCTCACAATGCCAGTAACATTGCAACACCGAAAATGATTTGTGTAACTAAGCAAGTCATATTATATTATAATATTGCTCTATCGGCCTCTAACCTGTTACGTTGCCTACTATTATCTTGTCCAAAACCATGTATCTGTTAAATTAATTCCAACAAAGAAATAGATTTGTGTAACCAAATTATTATCACTTATCTTTATAATTATTTCCACAGAAAAATAAAAAAAGCTTTTGAGACGCTTACCAGGGTTATTCCGGGGATGGGCGGCATTCTAATGTCATGTCTAGGCATGGTCGTGGGTACATGTTGGCATGTTCCATGAAGAACGTTTCAGAGCTACTAATTATAATGATATTATAAATAATTCATAACAACATAGACCATTAATTGTATTAAAAGCTACCCGAAATTTCTTTCCCTTCTTACCCCTTCATAGAGCACAGGTGCGCGGGCGCAATAGTAATAGGAGCGCGAATAGTGGCGCGGTCGGCAATTATCAACAGATTACACAATTATACCGCTACCGGCTTATTAGTGTCCATGACGCGGTGTTACTACATAGAGTAGATGGGGTGCAGAGGCGACGTAAGTCAACGGGGTTTCGTTCTATGCTCAGATCGAAGAGTTTCGTTTGAGGTAGAATTGAGACATTATAAACGTAAAAATATTTAAAATTGTATACCTAACCGTACCTGTATAACCATTCCATTATTAGCTGATCTAAGTAAATCGATCTCTAAAACTCTAAATTCTCTTTTTCTTCTTTTCCAAATAATTATTATATAGATTATCTGTGAATGAGACTAAAAACAACAAAAGGACTAAAGTTATTCAACGAAGGTAACTTGACATTTTTCTCATTTGTATAATATAACCTAGGAAAAATGTGAAAAGATTACTTCTACTTCTATTGTTAATTCGTTATATCCATGAATCTATTTTTTAGCCATATTTGCGAATAAGAAAACGTCTTATCTCTTCAAGTAATAAATTACTGACATTGCAAACTGGTTCTTGGGGTCGGTCGATTTCTTATTAAATTTAAAATAAAAGATGTGACCAAAATCTCTCGGAGAGTTCTGTTCTTCCAAATGCCTCTCTGAGTTCCCGCGAGCATAGGCAGACTGATCCACCAAACATTTCTTTCCCTCCGTTCAGTACACCCTGTCATTAGCAACCGACCGCTTACAATACACATATCAACTTCACACGGGCCGCACAATAGACGCGAAACAATAGCGTTCTGTTAAGTAATCACGCGGATATTAATTCTGAATACTGCAGTGATCGTACGGTTTTACGTAGTGGTTTAGGGAAGTGAAAGCATTTAAACGAACTTGAAAATTATGATGATGATTTGTAACGTTTCAAAAAAAGCATTTTGCTATGCCATACTTGTAGGACGTCTTCTGAAATAAAAATATTCATAATATTATGAGGATAAATATGAAATAGAAAAAGCAAGTGCAGGACGGCCGCAGCTTTAGTCACTAGAATAATCTTGCCAGTTACAGATAATGCAATGATATCTATTTTTTTTTATGTACAAACTGTTATTTGATGCCCACTACCCACATAATCTCAATAACAATGGAGATTTCAAAACATATACATATGTACGTATAGAAATAGATAGGGATAGCAGCACAATTCAAGACCTACTTAATCTGTAACTTCAGCAAAGACGTGGCCACGAATATACAAACCAATTTCTGAGCTAATCCCATCGACCAAGACCTCTGGCAGTCTGTCATCACTCCGGTCCTTTCAAACATATCCATATCTGTTTACGTGTTAAAGGATTAGAGAAAGTGAAAACAAGCGTTGACAATGCGCACAATGGCTGGTTATTATGGACAATAATAGATAATAGAGTTGCGCCGGACCACAGGCAGGGCCCACCCGCGCTGTCTCATTAACGCGACCACATCTGTCTGAAAGTGAACGTGCTGAAAAAACTATCCTTGAAAACATCAAAACTAATCGCCGACGGATTAGACGACACGGATTTCCAATTCGCGAACCACTCTCAAACGATTCTAAACCTAATCCGGCCAGGACAGAGTCAAATATTCAATAACAGCGCCGACATCTGGGGGTAAGACAATTTTGCGAGACTGAAAAATTTCATCTTCTGTAGTGTCTTCGATTTAAGGTTGAATTTCGATTGTTATTTGGTTCTAAACAGCTTTCTAAAGTGAAGACTTGTCAATATACGTCACATTGACAAAGCAACTGCATATTTATTCATCGCAGATTATTCGGAGGATTATTTGGGCATGGAAAGGACAAAGTCGGCAAACATGGACTCTGTAAGACGTTATTTGGGGTCCATTCTGTGTGTCGGATGATCTCGTTTCGCTTAACTCGGATAATTGTTGAAACTTAAATTGTTCATGCTGATTGAGTTTAGTCCTCAATAGATTTGTCGTGATTTTGTGAAGCACTTGAGATTTGGGACCACCATGAAATGTTGGAGAATGGACGGATCTTTCAGCTGTCGGCGTAACAAACGTATGAATGTGCAAATGGGACGTGCAGGGCTGTAATAACCGTACAGAGTTGTTGAGATAACTTCTACTTGAATGTGTTTTCACCTGGCATAAGATTCTTTATGATATTTTTAAATACTTTAATCCCAATGGGCATTCCGTTATCTAGTATGCGCAGCGCTGCGAAAGAGGCGCAGACATTAAGAAATTGATGAGCAGCATTTGTTCTCTTCAGTGGTTCAGTAGTCACGACATTTTTCTCTTGTTAACATCTTTACTTTAACCAGGCAAATTCTGTCATCCTGCATTATTTTCTTGACAAATGCATGGTTATATAATTTTTATTATAAATTAGTATAGATACATTATAACTAACATACTATCACGCTTGTATTCCCCAAAGGGTTAGGCAGAGGTGTACTGTATGTATGCACACCCACAGTTCGCCGGTATATTTTGGTCCCATGTAATAGGGAGCGAGCCTATTGCCATTAACTGGGCACAAGTCCAAACTCTGAGCTGCTATTGAAAATTTCATAGAAAAACTCAATTACACTTTGCTCGACCTGGGAGTCGAACCCAGGACCTCTAGCGTAGCAGTCGCGCTTGGGACCAGTAGACGAATGAGGCAGTTACAGTAGTAACAGTTACAGATACATTATAATTAGGAATTATTATCGTATACGAGTGTAAAATACCAATGATTACTACCTATCTCAAGTAAGTACCTACCGAAAGATGAAAAAACAACCTGCATAGGTAAAAAAAAACAAAGATTTGTAGAATTCCTGAACTTTACGTTTAAATGAAAATTTACTCGTCGCTTTCTTGATATCAAGTGGTAGCACATTCCAGAGTTTGATAGCTGAAACAGCGAAAGAATTAATGATTATGGTGCACTTGTGTGGGTAACACTTTCTGCCACGGACGTTCCTTCGTTACGGAACAGAGCCTACCTAGCTATCTACTCTTGTTTCTTTGTAATCTCCAGATACTTCTATTCAAGAAGTGTTTAATGAAGGCCTTCACCATAACTTACGTTCATTTGGTATTAAAATTATAAAGCAGTAAGTTTACCAGCGCCAAGACAGTCATTATTTATAAATAAGTTTTTAACGTTCCACGGTTTAATTGGAAGTGACAGTGGGATGCGTTTAAATTTTAATAATAAGCACAATAACATATTAATTTTTCTTGTCAAATGTAACGCGGGATCGTAATCTCGGGCCGTAGGTGTAATCCGAGCACCATGATTTTGAAAAAGACGGGAAATTGAGTGGTGTCTGTATTGCAGAGAGGCGTCCAAACCGTCATGATCTGAGTAGGTAGAGCCACAGTATTTGTATAAAATGAAATCTGTATTACACACATACCTATTAGGAACAGTCCATACCTACCTAAGGTTTGACTACTCCTATTATGTATACTTGCTCATAAGTATATTTGCTCATTGTTACCGTAGAAATTCCCCATATAAACTACCTTAGCTGATGTATTTAATATTTAAAACATTGTGCTTCATAATTATTAACTAATTATTTGGGATTCGAACGAGCTTAATGGCTACATCTTACGGCTAGTTTAATATTTTTTTCAAAGTTAAAATCATAATGTTTTATTTCAATTAGACCATTAAAAAAGGTACTTTTGAAAAGTCAAACTAGTTGCACGGTTCAAAAAAGTGGGTCTTATGGAGAAGAACCGGCAAGAAACTCCATAGATACTGTTTAAAAAAAAACATGATTACATTATTAATCTCTACAACTTTGTTTTAAATAGTTTGACAATTATGCATTTTGATGTGTAAGATTTATTCAAATTAGGTAGGTACAATGTTGAGCCATTAAAACAGAAAAAAGTATTTAGAATAGTGCTCCATAATCTATTATTATACATAATTTTATAATAAAATAGCGTTAAATTTTTTAGAGTATTTAGGCTTAAGAATAAGGAGATTATTAAATAGTCAGTGTTAATGAAGTATAACAAAAAAGATTACCAAGGATTATGAGACTACTAGATATTTAACGTTTAGTAGGTATGTAATTAATCTACTCTAGCAAGTAAAAAGAACATTTTAAAAGTTAATCTTATAACAGGATTAGTACCTAGTGCTTAAACTGGATTTTTATTGACATAATTTCATTTCATGACTTAAATATTCCTGGAATCTGGGAATTTTTAATATATTATACGGATACCCGCTGAAGCAGACTGTGTATTATTTTTGGACTTATCGATATTTGTAAAAGGTCCTTTCATATTGAAAGCAAAAAATGTAATAACGCTTCATAATTACAATCGTACACGGCAGTCCGACTGACCGGAGCGTCGCCGGTCGCGTGGTCACCATCAGCGGCACATCAAAGCTGCGGCGCGGTCGCAGTCGCGGTCGCGGGCGACACAACATGATTACGATAATCGCGCCGACCTGTCCTCGCCTTATGTCGCTTTATATAAATTGACTGCGGGATGCACATTCACAGACAGACTGTGATAATTCTTATGTGTTTTTGTCTTGTTAGGCAGTTTTAAACCTTTCGGTTTCCTTTTCCTATTGTTAGTTGCTGATGAGGATAAATATAATGAACACCAAATTTAGTAAATTGATCACCAAAATGCTTACCAAAATGGATAAATGTTCACCAAAAATTAGGTTTAGGTTAGGTTAGAACTTAGTTTGGTGATCATTTACTATTTTTGGCAATATAAAGTGATTTTTTGCCATAACATTTTACTAGATCTGGTGGTTAGTTAAACATAAGCCGTTGCTGATTTTAACTGGATTGATTTAATTGATCCAGGTATGTTGGTAAGGGTTATTTTATTATCATAAAAAACCTTGGATCTTAAAAAACCTACCACCACAATGGTTCTGCTTATGAGTGTGTGTTTTCTAGTATATAATGTTTACTGAGCATGAAGACATTACACTAAATTCTAAATACATATTATAAAAAGTCTGAAAAACCATTAGTAAGTACTTAGTCTGTCGTAACATGAACAGCGAGCTTTACAAAATCATGATGCTTTTTATAAAACTGTTCTTTATGCGTTTTATGGCGATTGAAATTAAGATGTTCTAATGTAGGGTTGGGCCATGGGCCATCAGATTGTGTTCACTGCATATCTACTTAAACTGTTACCAGTTTTCAAACGTACGATAATAATTATTGTCAAATTGTAAAACCAGTTCAACTATAACCGTCGGTGAAAGGTAGAACTGAATTTAAATGTACGGAATTTGATAGCTTATTGACATTTGCCAGCGCAACTTGCCCTGCCATCAACTACAATATTACACAGGTCCTTAAATTACACTTTTAACTAAATTGATTGTTTTCATAAATGTTTTTTTTTGTAGGTATGATATTTATTCGTCGTTGAGTGGACATTTTTAAAATTTGAGTAACTACAGTATTTCCTGTTTGAAATTGATGCCTCGCTACAAGGTACCTTTGCCGAATTTGAGAATTCGGTCGATGATCGTCAGAATATGACTCATAAGTGAGAAGAGCTTTTTTGATTTTGTTGTCGGCACATTATTTTCACATTACTTACATTTATGATAAACATTACACCAAAGCTTATTCTTTCTCTTTCCACGGTGTTAGTTAATCCGTGATTGTAAAGTAAGCGTAGTTTGACGCCGGTTTTCTGTGAGGCCGTGGTATCACTCAAGTCGAGCCGGCCCATTCGTGCCGAAGCATGGATCTCCCACGTAAACTATTATTATATCCTAAATGTTCTAACAATAATTTATCAACTAATACGGTCGAACAATTTCCTGGTCTCTCTCACACTTTTTATCAACAATGCGACACGATACAAAAATATTCAGACGAGTTGACAATGGTGGGGTGACATGCGCAGTGACACGACGCTCACCCATCAAGAGACAATACGCGCGTATCAATGCCAACTAATTTCTTACGGTGCATCGCGTTTAGTCAATGGAACTACTTATTATAAAAACCTATATCACTCTGGTTGTAATATTAAACTTTTTAAAACACAACTTTGAACTTTATCTGTCAAAAAGAAGGTTGAAATTTCACTGGTGCCTAAATGTGTAGGGTGACAATAGTTTTGACTTCCGCACGGACAGATTTACCCACACATTAGCGGTATAGCGAATACTTTGAATGAGTTTTAAGTACATTATGTTAGGAAGGAGTTGTGGCTCGCTTGATAGGGGTCGACTTGATTCTAAACGTTATTTTTTGTACTAGAATAAATTGCATTAAGTTGTTCAGACCGAGTTCTATTTTTACAAGACATTTATACCTTGCGTTTTAGAAATGGTTTCGTTGGTAAAATAAAAACAGGACCGTTACCTACATGGAATGCTAAGTTGTTGAGTAAAATGCCTTAAATGTGTCTCTTTTATGTCCATATTTTTAAATGCTTAAATCTTGTGTGATTAATATCTTCGATATATGTATCAGCTTATAAAGAACTGCATAAGAATACCCTCTACGAGTACTTAAAGCTGTTCATCCTGGTTGATAAACAACACAATCGAACACTTTTACATCTATGAAAATCGTTCGCGGTAGACAGAAACCTCGCTCAAAACCAGCCTGTCCTTCGAATATTGGTACTGCCTAGAAACTGGGTTGGGGAGGCCAGATGGCAGATGCTTCGTGTAAAATACTGATGTATGTGGTTAAACTGGAAGCCGACCCCAATGCAGTTGGGAAAAGGCTCGGAGGACGATGGCGTTGATGTAAAACACCCTAAGTACAACAACATACCTATTTATGTAGGTACCTAATGATGTGCACGGTCCGGTGCACAGTCAACCAAAGTCAAGTCTGACTGACTGATGTTTTCACGGGTAGAACTATTAATGAGAATATCGCGCTGGATGCCTCATGATGGTTGTAAAATATCTTGTGGACAGACAGCTGCCTGACTTGTTTCTAGGTCAAAAACGTTACACGGCGACGTGGCAATACTTACTGCCAGTTATTTTTAGAAAGAAAGAAAGAAAATATTTATTTGCCTTTATTTTTATGTGATAGGAGAGCAAACGAACAGACGGATCGCCTGATGGTAAGCAATTACCGCCGCCCATGGACACCCGCAACACCAGAGGAGTGACGAGCGCGTTGCCGACCTTTTAAAAGGGAATTGGGCCTCCGGTAACCTCACTCACTCGGCGAAACACAACGTAAGCGTTGTTTAACGCCGGTTTTCTGTGAGGCCGTGGTATTACTCCGGTCCAGCCGGCCCATTCGTGCCGAAGCATGGCTCTCCCACGTAAACAGAATACAGGTGGTACCAGATGTAAAAGTTGGTGGTTAAGGAACAATACCATACTCTGCTTACATAAAGCATGCAAATTAGTTTTACATTTACTATGTCAAATTACTTATTATAATGTATTATCATTATTATAACTACACTAAATACAAAATATAGAGAATCATATTTATACAAATCAGACACACATACAGATTTTGGATATAAGTATGGCTACATAATGTGTATACCTAATGAATATTGTGTCACAATACACTAATTAATTTAACTTAATTTATTGCAATAAATTTCAAAGACAACAATTGCTATTTCGTAAGTACGTGTTAGTTTAACTCACGCATGCAATTTATAGTTGCTAACCGGTACGAAAAATTGGTTTAAATGTAAAAACTTTACTTACTTCTAAAAGCAACTAACAATTTGTGATTGATTTGAATCTTGATTGAGGCGCTAATCAATTATTGATGATATTTTTCTTTTACTCTCAATATTTATTAGTTTTTAATCACATTGATTAGATTCATAAAAAGATGAAAGTTTTGGCGTTTGAAACGATATTTGGATCAATTAACCAACAAATTAATAAAAAAAATTTTTTAGTATTTAGCAATAAATACTTTGAATTTGAATTTAGTATAATTGGATTTGAAACATAAATAAATGATAAATTTAAAAAATGTTATTTCTGTAAATAGATCTTTTAAAATATACTTTTACAAGTTAATGTTTTTTCTAACTGACGACTTCTGAGAAGAAACACCGAAACAAACTCAGAGAATCACGGATTCATTTAAAACCCAGACAATAACTTAGTATCATGTATTTGAATCCCTTTTTTGTTGATGATTATTCGTTTTATTTTTATCAGTTTTTAAATCTACAATATCTATCTCATAAATATCAATTTGTCATAAACTATGTCAGAACATTTTTTCGATCTAGGAAGGAATCCTCTTTGAAGAAAAGGTTATAAATACGTAACAATAAATAATTATAAACTATGTCAGAACATTTTTTCGATCTAGGAAGGAATCCTCTTTGAAGAAAAGGTTATAAATACGTAACAATAAATAATTAAAGTGTTTAATATTTGCTATAAGTAAGTATCCATAAATTTTGAACAATACTATGGTGAACGTTTGCCAGTATGTGTTCCAGGACATTAAATCCGTTTTATACTCTCCTGTGCTAAGCATGTGTGCAAACATAATTCGATCTACATTCGGTCGCAAACTAGTGGTGCCACGCTGCCTTACTCGGTATAGGGAGAATACAATAGGGCTAATTGTTGATGGATAAGGTACAAGTTGAAGCAGAAGCGACAGCGTTTTGGTACTTTTTCAACAATGTGATGTTAATAGAAATTGGTTACCTGAGAAACTATCGAGATGAAGCACCACGGAGTTCATAAAGATTTTGAATGTTTCTCGAAACTTTAAAAGTGAAGTCTGGCAACCGGCTGAAGACCAATCGCGGATACTTGATGGTCTGTTTCCATAATGGACTGAATCATTAGAGTTTTGTTTACTTACTTAATAATTTTATTATGACATTTGATCAAAAAATGTAATGTGTAGTGACTGTATCTTAGTATTCCGTTCTGCTTTAATCGCTTCAAAAGTTCAATTTTGTCGTCATAAAAATGATAATTTAATCGTCGTCAATCGCTTGCACTTGCACCGTCCCAGAATTCGGCTACATGATCCCTCGCGGCTCAAATAAAACATTTATAAATATTTGCCGCGTTATTATTCGTGGGTTTCTGACGTCTCAGTTGACGCGGGGTGCGCGTACGCAGCGCAAATCACTACGGACCCGTACTAATGTTGTAATTTATGTCCGCATTAGATTGATATAATTTTTTACTATTATGTTTCTATTGTACTATTTTGAACGCAGAGAGCATTGCGGTGGTTTTTGTTAAAGATTTTTAAAAAATACAATTATTTGTTACTTTACTAGGTATACATTTTCTTAGTAATGCAAAGAAAATTTTGTTTGAACAAAACCATCCTTTTTAACTTAATTAAGCTTGAACATATCTATCTGAAATAATGATGATTTGATTTAGTGGTCATCTCGTTTGCATTATTTATATTACCCATTCATTACTTTAAAATTTAAACAGAAAAAATCGTAAAAATCTTTTGCTTTTGATGCAAAAATATGAAAAACGGTGGAATAGAAATTAAACAGTTTACACGGCACCTGCTTTAAACATTCCAAACATACTTTTATGATGGACACAAAATATAAACTTCATAAAAAACTTGTACAACTTAGCGAGCTGGAACCAATTCATCCCACATTCTTAAATCCCGTCTAAATGTCTCAATCAAAATTGTTTTCGATAAAATTACTAATGAAAGGCAATCAACGCTGAATTTATGAAATGAATCCGTTTAATACTTTACCGATCAATTTTGACAGTTTTTATCGATAAATTTAATTGAATTAATTAATTTAACGAGTTACATTTATAGTCAGGTGATGAGATTGACGAGATGAGAGGATGAGACGTTTATTATGAGACGGTTTGAGCAGTTTTGACGGCAAGTTTTTTTATTATTTGGTTGGTAGTTACTTTTAATATTTATTGAAAGTTATAGTTAGAATCCTGTTGGTTGCAAGGCTATTGGATTTTTAGTCGTCAAAGTAACTATTTTCAAAGTATATAAAAACATAATGATAATATAATCGAAAAACAAGGCAAGTTTGATCTAAATAAGTCATAATATTAAAACATGTCAAAACATATTTGAAAAATACGCAGCCGTCTCTACATTTATTCATTAGACACGGTTCAGCTTTGATTCTATAAAAAATTTAAATAACCACCGTGTACCTATACCATATTTCTGATGTTAGCCACGGTTATTGTTAAAATATAATAAAAAATATAACATCAATGTGTGTGTGTGAGTCGATTGTGTAGAAAATTCTGCGCGCGCATGTGAGGACACAAGATGGCGACCAAATCATATTTCAAAATGGGTGAAATCTTTTGTTATTAATGAAATAAAAATAATTCAAAGTGTAACTATATGGGGTTGCCGCCCTTTATAATGTGTTGTGTAGCTATGTTGGGTAACATTACCAGCGTGACTAACTCACACGTGTGTGCGTCAACGTATCATAATTATTGTTGATTTGTAGGTCAATAACAATTTAAAATAATTGTTCATGTCTTTAAACAAACAACATTTTTATGGTAGTTTTAGAAGTCTTGCCAATCGCACTCGCAATTTATTTTAGCCGTGTAATATGGCTTGGAGAAGAGAAAGTTCGTGGCCTGCAGGCTGTAATTTCAAGATTTATTTTTAAAAGTCGTATTTGCTAGTCGTAGTTGTATTTGCGATATAATCATAATTAATAATCAGTACTTATAGTAGTAATTAGTAGAAAATCTGGGTCCTTTGAGACACAGGCACACATAGCACCAGAAACAATGAAAAAGTTATAAAATTTTCCACATTTAATGTAAAACTGATTCGTAGAGGGTCATAATCATAAAATAGGTATTTCTTAATATCTCGTAACTAGCTCGAAATTCCAGCATGGACACTATATTTAGATTTTATTCTCAAGCGTTTTGAGACAAATCCTTGTCGCGTTCAGCTTGTTGATTTAGTCTATTTAAAACAAACTGATCGGCCAAAGTTGTCGAGATTAGTTCAGGATTATCAGAGATTAGACACAGTGTGTACGACGCTATCAAAAGGTGGTAAGGAAGATGACAATATTTCTGTCACAGAATGTATTTTGTTAGACAGCATTATTTTCGCTTGCACCAATTTTAAAGCGTTTATTAAGTAGCTTTAAAGAATTCGAAGTATTATACCTAATTATTTTGGCTAAATGTTTATGCAGCTTAGAAATTTACGTGAAGTAAAAAAATCTACAATTTTTTTCTGTCTCTTGTAGAATGGTATATTTCATAAGTTTTCAAGAAAGAACATAAATGTCAGTGAATTGATACGTCGTTGCAAGCTAGTAAAAGTAAAATTTCAACATTCGCGACATTCCCGTGAAATCGAAACACCCTTATTTCATCCCCGGTGTTCAAAGGCGGCATTTCTGTAATAACCAAACAAATAAAAGCTTTAATTTACATTTTGATGTTTTTATAAACATAAAACATAATTTATTACGCGTACGCGACCAGGTATTGTCGGCAACCCTTAACGAAACGCGTCATGATTTACGACTTTTTACAACAAATTTAGGTTTTGCTGTTAGTTTCATCCCCGGTAGGTGGAAATAGGGTTGATATTGATTCCTTGGAGTTCCCGTGTATGTTTGTATGCGGTATTTGACTTTATTTATCTATTATTATGGGCTTTGTCGCCGCTCCCACAGTTCGTCGGCAGATTTGAGCGGACTAGCGTGGCAAATGTGAGGTCTCAATTTGGGTTTATTGTCTGTGTACAATGAACGTATGTATGTGTGTTATGTGCCGATAATTTCCTGTATATTCAGTTGTCTGGTAATGGTTTTATCTATGGCTTCACGGTTATTTTCTTTTAGGGGATGAGTTAAGTTTGAAAGGGTATAATCATTGGCGATTCGTTTCGGGGTTGAATTCTAAGCATACACACAGTAGTTGAACTTAATGTTTCAATAATAATAAATGATCTTATGTCATATATAGATACCTAGGTATTCTTGACCGGATATATTCTGTCTGCATCCAACGACTCCTAGCGACCTTTACCAGGTTTTCTGTCCAGGGCCCAGCGAACGTTGGACCACAGTCCGACATACCTACCCTGCCGGTTCCCCGAGTGGTATACGATCCACGAGGATTTTTCGTACCACAAAAAAGTTTTCTGTCCATCCTGTTGGAACACACAGACAGACATATGCGGCAGGGGACTTTGTTTTATAATATGAAAGGATTAAATATAGGTAACATGTAGGTAATCAACAATTCTTCCTGAAAAAAAAACTAAAGTCACTCAAGTACTCAACAATATGATAACATTACACATTACAGTTTGTATAGGCGATAGATATAAATTAATTCAGTTAGACTCCAAACAGTAGTTTCATTCACTTTCACAGACGTTGTATAGTTGGATACATGGAAAGATCTCCTGTAGTGTCAAGTAATATCGCGCCCTCCTTCGACAAAGCATCTTCGTATAAAATCACTTATTTATTGAAGTCGGAAGCCGAGTAATGTCGGCCGGGGTCCCTCACTATGTTGTAACGTTACATTACAATAGATATAAATGAGTGACGATTTATTGAGTCGTTTGTTGTCTACAAATATCTATCTAATGTTTGGGGGAGAATGCTACAGATATAATTCTTTAGTTGTGTATTAAATTGTTATGCAGAAGTTTGTATTTTGATAGTTAAACCTTGAAATGTTGTTTTGGGGATTGTTTAAAGGTTACCAATTTTTGTGTTTTAAATAATTTTTGAGCTACACGATTTTGGGACAGGTCAACTCAAGTTAAAGCTATTTTAGCTACGACCATGATAATTACATCTTAGCTCTAAATTGCATCCGGCTGCTCTTGAATCCCACGGCAGTTATTTAAAACAGTTTATCTCATGGAATACCTGTCTTTAATTACGCCATACACTGCTGCTTACCCCATCAAGTCGATGGACGAATTCCTGCCTAATTTAATTAGTATGACAAGATGCGGTAGCGGACGCTAATGCCGGGTGTATCTTAATCGTCGCGGCTATCGACAAAACGAGAGCGATCCGCTCTCTGTTTTGGTTTGAAGTCTGATCCAAGTTAGAAGATGTAGCGGGTTGGTAACTGAGAAGAAGGAAGCGATTTTTTATCGTTTCACACAGAAACTACCACGAAACTAAGACCACTTTATTCTAATATTTCAATCAAATCTTCCAAGAAAGAGCTCAATCACAAAGCGGGTCTAAAGTAACTTGCATATAGGTACAATAAACTAATGAAATGCACAAGACGTGTAATAAGACCATGATTGTTAGATAGAGGTAATATGCTATAAAATCATGGAGGTGTAAAACTGATGTTATGTGATGGAGGAAATCTGAAAAGCTTCTGATGAAGAAGATCTGATAGAGAAATCTCGATCTCCTCTCGTTTGCGTCGCCTGCGCCGGCGTGTCACGCCTTATCTAACAGTTTCTATTTGAAAACAAACGTGTGTGATTTGCATGAAGCACATATTAACAGTTCGTTAACAATCCGTATCGTAAACATTTTGCTGTTGGGTAATGCCCGTTATCTGGTGTCGTTATGTTGTTTTCCATTGGGTTCTTTTATCGGATGAAAGCACATATATGTTGTTTTTTTTCAGAGGAATGGAAATACTTTGTAAAATCATATATTTGGCGTAGTGCGAATCCTCATTTATCCGTGACATGATTTTAACGGCTTTTTTAAAGATTTTTTTTTAAATTATCTTAAGTACCTACATAATACATTTATGCTGTTTCGCTATTCCATAAAAGATTTTAGTTGATTGTTTCCGTTTACTATGGAGAGTAAGTGAGCGATACCTACATCGTGACATTTATTTCACCTATCACAGGAGGATGAGTAGCGCGCTTTCCCAGTAGGTACAATGAAGAATTTTTACGTAAAATGTCAGTACCATTTTGAGAATATTGTCTTATTTCTACAGCCATATAGACCGTTGTTGTGTCGACTCCCGACATTTATAATGCAGTGGAGAACGCCAGTATTTAATGTATCGTCTCAAATACATATTAATTTGAATATTAATTGGAGTGTAGTCGGGAGCGGGTGCCAGGAGCATTATTAGCAGTGCAGTCGGGAGTGTGTGTCCATTGCATTGATGAAGATTTAAAAAAGAATGATCAAATCGATTCAGAAAAATGTGATGGACTATAACAAACAACAGATGGGTTTATGGTGAAATGGTTTCAGTAAGGTTTATTTTTCGACGAACAATATGTATTCAAATGATTTTACTTCATGAATTGTGAATTACCTACCTACCTACGTACTCGTACTTTATAACTGAACTTTATAATAAAGGTATCTAATAGTAACAAGCATAAAATAATTACAAATAGAACTAAACACACATTTTTTGTGCATACACCTTTACACTTAACAAAATTTGATATTCTCGTACCGCGTAGCATTGGTGCCTTTTTATCACCCCAATAATGTCCGCGATACATTTGATAGCAGACCGGCCGCTTCATTACGCCGCTAATGGTACCAAAACGGTACGCACCGCCACTCTATTGAGTCACAAGTATTTTTATTGGTCCTACCGCTTACGGGTCTTGTCTTTGGGTACAAATCGCCTCATTGAGACTGATAACATGTCTCGGTGTTTGGGGAATGAGACATTGAGTTTCTTGACTAAGAAACATTACCATTACTTTTCGAGTGATAGAATCATTTTGGTATCTGTATGTGGTAAGTATTTGGTATAAGACGTTGTGTCGAGGTCTTTGTTATTAATCTGTTGTTATTGTGCGAATTCATTAGTTCTTCTTAGCTAAGCATGGAGTTGTGACATAAATCTTCTGAACACCATTTTATTTTGACATTTCATTTCATCTGAACTGAGGCTTAGTTAAAACCTCAGGTTGAAGACATTTAGCTACTGAGTAACACCAACTTACAGATATATTAAACTGTATTTGCTGCTACTAGTTCAATTAGTCGAGTCGACTCATCATGATATACAACTAATGACAGTTTATTCAAGATATTATCTTTAATAGAGAACACAAAGCTACTGCCGCCGTTTGATTGGAGCCGACAGCACACCGCTAGCTTGCTGTTCCCACCCCTCAAGAAAAAAGGCGTGAAATGAACCAACACTATAATAACACTCGGTATTATTTGTAGCCAAATAATTTCTAACCCAAAACTGCTAATTACGCAAACAATTGATCGAAATAGCGGTCTCATCGAACATAACTGACGCGGTAGCTAAATCACAGGGTGTTCTGTTGCGCGTACGCAAGTCATGCTCATTACGGCGTTATTAACACGCCCCGGTTGGTGCGGGCCACAGGTGCGTGACGTTTGATGCGCATTGTTTGACTGTGAGTGAAGTAAATAGATGCATAGTTATGTAAGATTTGAGTGTGAAGTCGCCTTGTCGGTCTTTTGATCCCGAATATTTGAGTTGTTGGTCTTTAAATACAAAGATGACGTAGTCCTTGTTCCGGCTTTTTCTTTTGCACAAATTCAACCATTCTAGAATTTAAAATTACCTGATTTCACGGTATTTTGAGTTACAAATGAGATCTAGATTTCACGATTTTTTCTTTCCCTAAAATTTATATCTTAAAAAAAAATGACAATATGATATTTATTTCTGTAAGTAGATCTTTAGAAACACTTAGTATTATTTTTAAATAGATGATGCGTATATTACCTTACTAAATACTTCTGAGACGCCGAAACAGACTCAGGGATCATTGAAACGACATAACTATTTGTTGATAGTATGTAGTATTGAAAGAAAGAAAGAAAGAAAAACATTTTATTTCAGACTCGCACAGACAATTATTATTGTTGTATTATTCGCATATTTGGTAGATGGTGATTAATTAACAAATTAAGAAAATCCTGCACAAGGCCGAAAAAGGACCCTAAGTCAGCTTAATGCTGCGACATTATTAAACAATATGCCACAGCGCTGGCGCTATTGTTGTTATAAAAAAATTATGAAGATGATTATGAGATTGTAAGGCACTTTAATATTTAAAAAATGATATTGTGTACGTCACATGTACCCAATAAAGCCAAATAATGAAACTAGAACAAATACCATCAAAATAATTACAAAGCTCACGCTGCGCCTCGCGGTTCCGTCGTCACTCGTCACGTCACCAGTCACTAGCTGCTATATTTGCATACACACAATGTTTCTAACAGTCACGCTGCTTTTTACTTAATAACTGATATTGTGGTCGACTTTCTATATTTTCCCAAAGAAGTAATATTTTGTAATAAATGCGATATAAATCGTTTGAATGTGACTATTCCGTTGTTTAATAACCAGCTTATGCCCGCAATTTCATCTGCGTGACTTCAGAATTGGATCCGACCAGGACAAAAGGCAGCTTATGTGCTATTCCAAACTATAATCTATCTCTGTACCAAATTCCATCCAGATCCGTTTGGCCGTTCTGATGTGATTGAGTAAATAATCCTTACCTAAAAACACCGCTGCACAGCGACCTCCGCGTCCTACCCATATTACCATTGTGTAACAATTTCCCGACTGGACACTCTGCCAAAATTACTTTTTAGGCAAAAAACAACATTTACTGTAGATTTTATTTCAATGTCTAATATCGCGTAAGTCTTCAAAAGTACGAAATGTGAAGAAAAACTATTGAAAATTAAAAAGTGTCCGAGTCACCTTTACTGTATTTGAATTGAAATCATTCACGGAATCAGTGACGTATTGAAGTGACCATACAAATATATAATTAATTATCTTTAGATAAGTTCTTATTTATACTTTAACGTCATAAAACATTATTGTTTGTAATCATGACAGATTATTTGTGAAAGAAAAATTCCTTCAAGCACAACTAAACAACATTATCAGGTGTTTATGTATGTTTGTATAAAAGGATTTAAAAACACTTTTTATTACTTAGATAATGTTTTAGGTTTTAAGATTAGATAACGCCCACATTTCCTGATGATTTTTGAGAAGCGAGAGAGACGCAGAAATAATCTCAAAGAGAACGAAAGAAAAATGCATTGCAGCTTTCAGTTGACCTTACTTGACCTTTTTTTGGGCTGGGATGTTGTGAATGTTTATACGTAACACAATATCAGACAAACAGCGTTGTTAAGTGGAGCTTGAGTTTACTAAATACGCGGCATGTGTCCGCATTCTTAAAGAACTGCTATGAATCTCGCCACCCTATAAGATGCACTCTATCTAGGCTAGGTAAATGGCCAGCTGTGTAACAATTAAAAGTTGTTCACGATATCTATCGACTGAGGTCACATAAAACATTTTAATTTCTCTCCTAGATAACATTAAAAGAATAAAGATATTATATTATTACAAAATAATATGGATATTTTAATATAGAGTAGGTACTGGACGAAACCAGATCCTGCACAATAACAATAAAATTTGAATAAAATGACAGTTACATATCTCTGATCAACAAACAAACTGCCGAAACTTAATATTGGGTTCATGTATCTCACAATGGCCCTACTTATCGGCCAATCTACTGTTTGGACCAACAAAAGCCGAAAACTAGCAAATATAGTTATAATAAGCCGATCATATTTCGATGAATGTAGATAAAATCTATTTAGGGTGACCAAATAATTGACAATCCCATTCATTATTTCGGAAAGTGACAATAGATTTTTTCAAGAATTTCTGTTTTGTTACGTTATCTTCCTAGTTTGCGGTTATGTCCGGTTCAAGGCGGCTTGTAGCAGTTTCGTAATTCAAAACTTAAGATTTTGGTGACAAATGTCACAAAAATTTGTCTATTGAAGTGAGATGAATACTATTGTGTTTTTACCGAAATTTATAATTAATTTTACTCCTAACATAGTAGTATAGTTAAGTATGTTTTTGCCTAATATAATAAATAAACATGCGTTTGTGTCAATTTAAAGTTATAACTTAGGCGATGTTATCATTAAGATAAAATAAAGTAGCCATTTTCCTTTGCATAGTAAGTGGTAATATTGACTCAAGTAGCTCTAGCATCCATTAGGTAAAAGCTTCATTTGAATATTCGGCTATGGATTTTGTTTTTTTTTTGTATTGATTTGCTTTTGGGTTACTATCAATAATATATTTAAATTCGGTAGCTGTCATTCAGCGACCTACTGGTCTTTGTAATTTACGCTATAATTTACATTAATTTGGTTTTATTTTTATGCTACTGTATAATCATTAGTAGTTTTATTTGTAACTATAATAAAATTTACTGTTACCATGCAAATATTGTGATCACATTTTCAATAATGTGCGTTTCAAATTTAAAAGCACTTTAATAGCTTTTATTAGTCCAACAAATATTTCCGTGTTGAGGTTGTGGTCCAACATGAATTTCTTTTTACAAATTTATTTTGTACTTACTCTTGATAATTTTTTTTTCTTGTACTACATTCAATACTATTTTTATTTTATTTATTTACAAGTGACTACGACTCAAAATGTGACTATAAAATAATAATTTATTTCTTGGTGTCGCGTATTTAAAGACATTTTCATATTTACTCCTTTAAAAAAAATAGCTTATCCTAAGGTCAGTATCTCAAACATTCTAGTTGATAATACCATTACAGATTTAACTAAGTTTAATATTGTAACTTTAACAATATCCTACGATGTATCTCACGTTAATATTGCACAATGCTGATATAAATCTACGCACAATAAGCCGGTGTTTAGTTTAGTGAAAAATAATATGTTTTTAGATCGTTATCTTTTGTCGCTACTGTATGCAGTGTCATGTTACGGCCCTAATGGTCTGTTTTTAAAAGATGTTAAATTCTATTATGTCTGTAAAGTGAATTGTGTTTGATTTTATATTGACCGTATTCATTCAAATTCATCTAAGTCTGTCAATGAGTTTTTATTTTAGGGTTTCAGAAGTTATACAAGTTAGTGAAAATGTACCTATACCTAGGCATCGCAAAGCATTGAACTGTTGAATCGATTTGTAATATGACATTCTCTTGAGATTTTTGTTTATTTGAGTAATTAACTTACGGCAAAAACAAGCATGAGCTTCGTAGAAGCATTGCATTCATCGGCCCGGTCTTTAGGCAATGCAATAAAAAACATACCTACGCTTAGTGAACTACATTTTTTCTTTTATCATAGACATGGTCACCCTCATTATGAAGTTGAACAAAAACAAAATTACATTGTTTTCAAATTTTCTATAAAAAAGAAATTTATGAACATCATTATCGTAAAGAATTTATATTTATAAATACATAATATAAAATATCTTTACATTACCGGCCATGTTTGTTAAGCGACACCTGTGTGTCGTACATAATGAATTATGTGTAAATAAGTAAATATGTTTTGTCTAGTCTCCATGTGGATAAAAACAATATTGTTATTTCACTAGCGCATATAATTTATGTGATGTTTGTTGATTTGATTGTATTATCGCGAATCATGATTTGTATAAATGTGTAAAGATTATGATTTCCAATATGTTCTTGTTGTTTTTAAAGCAAACATTGTTAGTTACAATTGCTTTAATTTGATCCCTAGGACAACCATGTGTTATAACAAGAATATTGTGTAATGAGGTTAAAGAAGTCACAATCGAATAATAAAGCATTTGTTTTATGCTTCGAAAAAGATTTGTACCCTTTTATAATAAACATCCCCATCGTATGACTTTTCTTAAAAATCAAATAATGTTATACGGGAAACAGTTTCGAAAGTCGGTGCCTTCGAATTGGATCGGATCTTCTGTTTTTGCCACCGACTTCCGGAACTATATCGTACACAACAATATGGATAAATTTTGATCTGAATTAAATTATTTTTATTTTATTTATTATTTTTTGTTTTTGAAAGCGGTTCTACTTTTTGTTAAAAGTTATTTGTTAGTGGCGATGGCGAGTAGAATTTTACGTACCTCGACAACGTTGTCATTTATTCAATCAGTAGGTTACGTGATATTGTCATTTGGTTCTAAATTTTGTGACCAGATCTTGAGCAAATGTATATGGGACCATCTCTAAAGTATGACCTACCAAACAAAAGATGAATCATCAAAATCGATTCACAATTGGCGTAATAATCGCATAACAAACATAAAAACATACTGTCGAATTAAGAACCTCCTCCTTTTTGAAGTCGTTTAATAAACGTGTATCTTTGATGTAGGTGCTACGTCGAGTTGCCGCAAAGGTGCGCGTGCGGCGATGTGAGTAGATAGATATCAACTTGTAGGTGAGAACTTCGGGCCACTTGCTTATCACTCCCAGTCCGTATTATGATGTCAGCCGAGTGCGGCTCGACTCGTGACCTATAGTGACCATGCGTTTCACGTACCTACTTAAAAAAACTGACTTTATTCGATATTAGAGATAGCTATAAATAAATAATTGCAAAATCAAATATCGCGTACCTAATATTCATGCTATATTTTTCTCAGTGACGTACCACAGAATTATAATCATCATCAGTATCAATCATCAACAATATCAACCTTTATTATCGTAAAATCGCAAAACCAGAAAATCAACAAATTCCAACCATTAAAACAAAACTACTTTTTACGGATTTTATCGCGTTATGTTGATATTATTAAATCAGATAATTTCCAATCATGTTTTTGTTATCCATATCTTGGGTAGGTACTTACTTATACATAAATGAAAGTAAGCAGTAAGTTTTAAAATATGTTTTATAATTTACGAGCTCGGGTAAAAAATAGAAAACATTTATCTCATATTTCCAGAAAACCATAGCTTTCCTACTGACCTACCGCCTCGGCAAATCAAAGTGAACGACCATCTCCCCGCAAACAAACAAATACACAACCGTAACCCTCGTTCTGAACCCATGAAATAAGGGCGATAATCCTATGTATACGTTGGCTTAGTCCTGTCAAGTTTTCTAGATCATTTTGACAGTTCTCTCGCGCTACCGACTCACTACGCAAGCGCTGCCAATCATGGTTTCTGTATCTGCCTACATTATATGAAAGAACAGAAGTTTAATAAGCTATAAATAACACAAAATGTTACTAGTGTTAGTAAAAAAGTTTTACGATAAAAAACAACTAATTAACATGTAACATTGTAATATTATGTACTGTATACAGATCGAAAACGGTAAAATCATTTTAAGTACATTTGACGTATGGGTTTGGGTATTACAGCTGTATTAAAATTATGTAGTTTGTCCTATCCCACTTCTGATGAGTCCACGAACTTGATTTTGTGAGAATGAAGTGAAGAATTCTCGATTTCTGTCTACTTACTATATGTATATGTATAAATTATACTCACTATAGGCTAAAGTTGCTATTCGTACTTCAAAAAAACCCACACACAAACACACACACGTACACAAAACACATAACTCACACACACAACACACAATATTCACCACACAGTCCCTCAACTGAAATGTATCCCAAGCATACCTATTAGCAGTAACAACTTAACTCTGTATAATCGCACTCCAGAGCCCCAAGATAAAATCTACGCTTAGTTTGAGGCTCACCATAACATGTGTTCTCTGTTTGTTACTTTTCTGGAAATAAACTATTTGTATTTGTATACCTAGAATATATCAAGCAATCTACATGATCCAATCATGTACCCAGATTGCTAGCGGAAGTATTTTTATTTTGTTTGTCATCAAACCTTCAGTATCTATGGAGTATACCTTCTGTGCAAGTATTTAGTAGTGACTTGCTGCACAGGCGCTGCCAATCATGGTTTCTGTCGGTATATGGCTGTTTTGTTTGGTGTTCGGTTACCTTGACACCTCCAGTGTGATTTTGAAGAGATTGTGTGTAATGTAATATTTGTAATGGTTAATTTTAATGTGGTATTTTTATGTGGTCTGTAGGCCAATGTTTTTTACGTAAAGGTCGACGTACCTTCTATAAGTGCGAAGTTACCTCACTTGACTATACCTACTTCTGGTATGTGCATATCCGTCGTACTTTGAGCAAGGGTGGAGGATTGTAACGAACTCGGGTTCTAACTATACATTTCTGTTGGTTGAGCAGCTAGCTACGATCTACGAACCTAGTATGCATTATTGTCAATTTATATAATTGATTTAATAACTGTGTTGTTTGTTTCTTGGGCACGTAGATAAGTAAAAAATATGTGTGTATCAAAAACCATTATTTTTGCTGGATAAGCATTACCCACAGAAATTATGAATGAAACTGTTTGCGGATGTTTATCACGTCGACGTATTATCAACGTTCGAGTATTATTATCGTATCTTCGTAGCACTTTGATAAAAATGTCAGCTTTTGATAAGCTAAGCATTATAATACGCCCAATTTATGACTTTTTTTAATTTTCTAATATAATATAATAATCCCCTGGTCCCATCTTCCCAAAGGCTTTAGGATGGGCCGCTTTGCAGTTTGACGCGGAAAGAACTACTCAATACGTCAGTCAATACTGCAGAGCGTGCTCGTCTGATGGCTGTGGGTGAATGGCAATCAGGTCTCTGGCTTCGAGCACTTCCTTCATCCAACACAGGGACTATGTTGGATGATACCACCTTTCGGCTAGCTACCTGTCTCCGTCTTGGCGCGACGTCATGGCCTGTCGTGCTGCAGGAGTGCAGGCCGCATAGCGCGACATGCCAGCATTAACGACATTCTTCGTCGTGCTCTTGCCACCTCCGGCGTACCAGCTGTTATAGAACCGAATGGCTTGGTGCGTGACGATGGGAAGAGACCAGATGGTATGTCCCTTTTACCTTGGAAAATGGGTAGGCTTTTGGTGTGGGACGCAACCTGTGTTGACACCCTTGCTCCATTCCATCTTCCAAGCTCAGCTGGCTGCGCTGGCGCTGCTGCTGCTGCTGCAGAGACTCTCAAACGGCGCAAGTATAGTAACCTGTCGGGTAACTATATTTTTGAGCCGTTTGGGGTCGAAACGCTCGGGTCGTGGGGTCCGAGTGCTCGTCTCCATTTCAAGGAAATTACAAGGAGACTGGTCGACACTTCACGTGACCAGAGGGCTGGCTTGTTCCTAGGACAGCGCATAAGCATTGCCATTCAGCGTGGCAATGCTGCCAGTCTTCTGGGCACGTTCCCGGACGACAGCGATACCGAGGAATACTATGACGCTTAGTCACGCCTGTCTTTTAGATTTATATATATAGCTTTTTTTACGTTCATGTATTTTATGTAAATAGTGTATATAGTAAAATAATTTAATTTAATTCAGATAATAAATACTCAATAAAAAGTTAAAAAAAATTATATAATAATAATAATAATATATTTATTTGCGTAAAACATGGTATAAAAAGATCTTACAGTACAAAAATGGAACATACATGTTTTGCCTAGATTAAACACAGCATGAAAATATTTGTAATAACTACTTCTTTAACAAAATTATTATTCAATTCAATTCAATTTATAGCGACTAACAAAAGAAATAAAAAAATAATAAGAACAAAATACAGTAGAATTATTCAATGTCAACCCAAATATTAAAAAAATAGTTCAATGTCAGCTTAATGTAAATAATAATAAATTAGTCACTTTTAAAATTATATTCAAGTCATTTATCCTTTATCATTATATTCTGACTAATTTGCAGGTGTTTAGAATGATTGCTTTCTAGATTAAATGGTAGGTGTGGCGTGTAAGTTAAGAGTTACTAGGGACTGATGCAGCTGTGTGGGTATTATTTCTGTAGAAGATAATATTATGGGGACTATTGTTACTTTCTGTAGATGCCAGAGTCGTGTTATGTTATTTGACAACATTTCTAAATTATTAAGCCACTAAAACAAAAATACCGTCTTTTTGTTTTCCTATCCTGAGTTTCAATTCGTTTTTATTTATTTTTCTATTTCTTCATTTCGGAGAAAAAATAAATAAAAATAAAAAAACGTGTGATGACGTCACTTATAGGTACGGCAGAAACTGAGGAAATTGAAATTTTGTCGAAATAATAGTAATACCTAAATAAACATTGAAATAGCAATTTAAGGTTATGAACAAAATAGGATAGATGCCAAACTGACATAATACTAATACATATTACATCATGTCACCGTTTAGTCCGTTGAACCGTACATATGACGTCATTTGGCACTTACGTCTGTTTACAATAAAAAGAAAGTAAATATGAAAATGATTGAATATCAGGAAAATAAAAAATACGGGTATCCTATTTTTCGATCTAGTTTCAAATAAAATTATAATATACTAGCTTCTGCCCGCGACTTTGTCTGCGTGGATTTCAGGATTGGGTCCGACCTGGATAAAAAGCCAGTTATTCCAGGCTATAATCTATCTGTGTGCCAAATTGTATCCAAATCCGTTGAGCCGTTCTGGCGTGAAAGAGTAACAAACATCCATACATCTAATAAGGAAATAAGGATGGCTATTAAAAAATGAAATTTTGTCAATTAATTAAATTTAGATAGTTTTTCTGCTACTGTCGTTTGTAAATGTGTGTATTTGGTATTGCAATATCTATCTGACATCCGGTTCTCCTTTTTTTGTTTATTAACGTAATGTCTGGTCTATTAAAATGAATGGTCCGGTCAGTAAGGATGGCTCTGTCGAAATACTGTTTTGTGAAATGGTTTTCTTGCACAGTGTGGGGATTGTATTTGTATAATATGGTAGGTACTATTGAGTCTATGAGCTTGTGTTGGTAAGCTAGTGTCTGGTCGTGTCTGTGTTTGTAGTTTGTCTGGGCTAATGACTTGTATGCGCCTGTGAAGTGTTGGATGGTTTCTGGGATATTGTTGCATTTCCTGCAGGTGTCTGTGGTAAGGTTATTATTATCGTATGTGCGGATATCGACCAGGCATCATCAGAATATGTTGTAGTCATCATGACAATATGAGTTTATGTTGTAGACATCATGAGTTCATGACAATTGCAGATTGTGACCTCGTGACACACTACTACAAAGATTTAAAACTAAAAAGTTAATCTAATCTGACAGGCGGCACTGTTATTGCAAGCGATTGTATAATGTTGCGAAATATTTACTGTTTGGAGAGTGATATAATACCACTTTGTTTATGGTAGATAACCTGTGACAATATGTAACATGTTATATTGGGTTTTTCAATAAAATATTCAGGCTTGTCACCTATTACATTAGACCTAAATATCCCAAATATAATAATATAATATATAGAGTACTAAAACTACGTATGTTATAAACTCCTTGCTATGTTTTTTAACGTTCTGGGGCCGTATTATGACGTGTTAACATTTTTAGGTTGTAAGAAAGAGATGCGGCTATTTAATATGTACAGCGGCATCTCTTTCTCACAACCTAAAACTGATGGCGTTAACACATTATAATACGGCCCCTGATAAGCTTATTATGGATAATAATTACCTAGTTACTGCTATAGTGATGAAAAGCAAAAGTATACACAAATACAAGCGATTTTCTTATTAATGATTTTTGGATTAGGTATACATTTCGTGGAAACAAAAAACAAACTCTAAAATGCTCTCACACGCTATAAAATAGTTATTTTGCATGACGAAAGTTTTTTTGGGTTTTTCTATCTAAGTAATTCTCAGTAGCAGCTCGGAATTTGGAGTTGTGCCCGGTTTATAGAAGTAAGATCGTCCCCTATTACATGGGATCTAAACATACCGGCGAACTGTTGGCGTACCTAAGTACAGATCTGTCTAACCATTCGACCAATATCTACAGGCGTGATGGTATATATAATAAATGTATTATGTAAATGACTGTTTATATCCCTGTAAACAAAAATAAAACTGTAGAAAGCCTACATACAGCTACATAAACCACCAACAGATTCATACTGGAATACTCGTACATATTTACAATCAAATTGCTTTTAAACACATATGTCGCTACATGAGGTAAAATATCCGCTCAAACAAAATGTCTGTACCGCGTCGCGGCCACGCAGTCATTATTGTGTGAATATTACATGACTGTAGCCCGAAACACTTTGACCAACATTACATAGTATACATCATAATATTTCCCCTGGAATATGGAAATATATCCAATACTCTTCAAGATATGTGTACGATGTATTTATATATTGCTGTTAAGGGGACGTTGAATGTACATAATAATTAGACTTTTTTACAGGGCTAATTTTCCGAAGAAACTATTCCTCTCAAAAAGTTCTTGACTATTTTTTAAATGTTGCACCGATTTCGTGATAGATATTATGATCATCGATTATGTAGCATTGTAGCCGATCAGAGTTGGCCAAAATAATAAAGATATCGCCTATAAACATTAAGTATAAAATATATAAATATTTTATTATATCGACCGTGAAGTCTCAATATAGATAATAACTAACATTTTGGCAGTTTTCATTTTATATCATAATTATCGTACTAAAAATAGATAAGCAGTCTGACTTGTATTTTGCCTAGGTCAAATTTCGCTTGCCGAACTCTTCAAGAAACGCGGCGAAGCTCAGTCTAAGAAAGCTGTAAAATCTTAATTTGTACTGTCTATTTTCTGTTTTGTCCGTCTATTTTCTTGGCATCTTATCAATTCACCTTCACCTTAATTGTCTATTCATATTTAACAAGTTTCATACGTAACAGAGGGTGGGGATCCACTTAATAACGAACTACCGCCGCCCGAGTGCAGTGATCGGCCGCTCCCGACCAGCTGTCGCAATGCCACGCTCTAATTGTATGCCTAGGAAATTATTCACCATATTTAATAGTTCCAGGACATCATTTCGCATTTTTATTTATGTTTATTTCAGTATGTTTTCTAATTGTTTCTGGGTAGAGCTTGTTCAGATTTAAATATACCTAGGAAAAATTCTTAGGAATAATGATTCAATTGAGGTAATGTATGTGTGGAAGTAGGTTAACTTGTTACAGGGAAAAACAGAAGCTGTGATTTTTTGACGGTCCGATTGATCGTAAGCACCAGTGCACAGTAGTATCACTAGAGCATTGTCATCTTGAGATCTCAGTTATTAAGTCTCATATGCCCAGTAATGTCATTTATATTTTTCTATGAATATGATAAATTAAATACAGGGTTTGATGTATGTCATTGTAGAGTCATATAATGTCCGTAAAAGTTTAGAGGATCTACAAGAATTGCTCGCCTTGAATAGGACAGGGTGGTTAGGTACACCACACTATGTACCTAATAGATACTATAGGACAACCAAGCCGTAGGATAATAATAATAACTCGCATATTAATTAACTGGACTTCCCGTGCGCAGCTTCGCCTGCGTATTAAGGCAATTTTCCCATTGTACCTACATTATGGAGGTTTCATATCATAAAATGTGTTAAGTCTAATTTATAGGGAAGAAAACAATTGTCAAAATGTCAACAGCGAATGACAGCTGTATATAATCTTGACGATGTCATCGTTTATTAAATATGTGTGTGTGTATATCAAACGCAGGTAGTATGTGCGGACTTTCATACGAACTTTCACCCCCCTTTTCACCACCTTAGAGGTGTAATTTCCAAAAATCCTTTTTTAGTGCTCGTCTACAGTGCAAAAGGAACCGGCATGCAAACTTTCAGAGATGTAGCTCCTGTAGTTTCGGCTGTGCGTTGATACGTCTGTCAGTCAGTAGGTCAGTCAGTCAGGTTATTCTTTTAAATATATAGATTTGAATTTGAATATATTATAAAGCATGTTATAACCAATAACAAAAACAAAGCATTCAAACTACTACTATTTAGAACCTAAAAGTACAGTCACCGTCAAAAATTACAGTGTCAACCACTATTTAAACTTTAATAACGTTTAATTGCGGTCCAAGAGGCGCTCATAACTAAGTAAGGTAATGAAGTAAACTATGACTGCGGCAAAACACAGCATTTTTCCAAACGTGACGTCCGCGCAGGTGACGAGGTTCTCATGGAGACCTTGATCGAGGCGGAACACGAGGGAATCGACGTGCTTCATGTCCATTGACGGCTTATGATAGCTTGCCTTGTCATTTGTCGTTGCGTGCGGTTTTACTCGCGTCAATCTTTCCTCTGACTGCCATCTATCTCCTTGACAATTTTTACCGAAATTGTATAGTGCTTTGTAGAGGTCCTGAGTTAAATTCCCAGGCTTGTTAAGCAAAATGGTACATACACACTACTAACTGGTGTACATCAGTTCACATCTACATAAACGTTTACGGACACAAGTGAAAGTATGTTACCTATGTAAAATGTTCTAGGATAGGTTAATTTCTTTTTTCTTTAAAAAAATGTGGCCTCACATTAGGATTTTCTCCTGTATCGTGGGTGCGTTTACAAAGACAAATTCTCACATACACAAACGCCCAGACCCGAACAACTATCTGTAGATCATACAAATATTTGCTCCGTGTGGGGATCGAACCCACAACACGTGGCGCAGAAGCCGGTCACTCAGCCGCTATGCCAAACGTGTCGTCAAATTAATTTATTTTAATGACAATTATTAAGCATCAATGTACAACACAAAACATTTCCATCCATTTCTCTCGCACACTTCCATATTAAAATGATCTAATATAATATGCAAGCGATTAAACGCTGTCTCGTTTACGTTTGGTAATTTCGTTGCTGACCGTACAAAACTGTTATTTAGTCTTGTTGGGGACGGAGCCAATGAATTATTTAGTGGACTATCGCTACAGTTTGTGGATGTTTTTAAATTTAATTTCGAGTACTATGTTTAATATTTTGAAAGACATGTGCGACGACGGTGTTTGTGTGCTGAAGAATAAGAGAGTGTAATTCTCAGGTCAGGTAAAGTATGTTATTTTACTGGAATTTCTACGCAAACGATTTCCAGCATACCTTCATGTCTATATTCCCCCATGGTTTAGGCAGACGTCTAAAGGGCGAGCCTATGCCATTAACCGAGCAAATGCAAACTCCAAGCTGCTACTGAGAATTTCATAGAAAAACCCTAAAACACTTCCGCCTAACTCTGATTCTTGGATTGTTCGTAAAATTCACACAGAATTTTGCTACCTAAATATCATAATAATAAATCATCTACTTAATTCCAAATAGTATTACACACTACATCAGTCACTCCGGGAGCCACTTGCTAGTGTATCCGACCGTGTCGGGTACTTATCGGATATTTCCTTGTAGTTCCCACCGCCCCCTGCGTCGCGTGGTCACCCTATTGAGCGTTTAAGTAAGTGAAAGCGATTTGGATAAAGATGAATTTTGGGAAAATACACTAGTACTAAGGAAGTACTTTTCTTGTGCATTGGAATTTATAATGCATAATAAATTAGATAAATCAGTTCAGTAGCCTTAGCACGAACAACTTGCGAAAAAGTATTCGTATCGTCACGATAGAGGCGCTGGTTCAAATCTCATACAAATTGGTCTCCATGACGATGCTAAGGCTACTGTTCAGTAGCCTTAGCACGAACAACTTGCGAAAAAGTATTCGTATCGTCACGATAGAGGCGCTGGTTCAAATCTCATACAAATTGGTCTCCATGACGATGCTAAGGCTACTGTTCAGTAGCCTTAGCACGAACAACTTGCGAAAAAGTATTCGTATCGTCACGATAGAGGCGCTGGTTCAAATCTCATACAAATTGGTCTCCATGACGATGCTAAGGCTACTGTTCAGTAGCCTTAGCACGAACAACTTGCGAAAAAGTATTCGTATCGTCACGATAGAGGCGCTGGTTCAAATCTCATACAAATTGGTCTCCATGACGATGCTAAGGCTACTGTTCAGTAGCCTTAGCACGAACAACTTGCGAAAAAGTATTCGTATCGTCATGGAGACCAATTTGTATGAGATATGGACCAGCGCCTCTATCGTGACGATACGAATACTTTTTCGCAAGTTGTTCGTGCTAAGGCTACTGTCTAGGTTCCAGGTTCAGTGAAATTGACAATATAAACACTATTAAAGAAGCGGTAATTGATTCAGGTGAACAATAAAAACCGTTAAATTAATAATGTTTATCCACTAGTGATTTTGTACCACTCAGTCGAAAAGCAGGACAAACCCACTAAAACCAGACGGTGTTATCGCCTGTATTAGCACAAACAAAAGCATAGGGGATTTCGTCTTCATAAATACTTACGTATAGCTGGTAATCAGCCACATACTGATTACCTGTCTGCTGACCTGAACTAAGGCAGTGTGGTTGACTCCGGCATTATACAAGATTGTCAAAACCGCGCGTAAAAAAATATGGGATAAATTTAAGATAATATTGTATCTATGTGATATATTTTATTTCTAAAAATTTATCATGTCTTGTTAAGGACTAGATACCTATACGTGGCCTAACAAATAAATCTGATACCTATTAAAAGTAATTTCTAATAAAAAAATTATTCACTAAGACACTTTAAGTAACTTTTCTACGTAAAAGTCTTGTACATCAAAATATCCTTAAACACAAAATCAAAGCGTGACTCCCCCCATTAATGTGCGTATTTATGAAATAATTATAAGTGGCCACTTATTATCGAATGTTTAATGTACGCCGATCGCGATGTACAGCGTTAAATTATGGAGGGCGGCCGTGGGAAGACACAGATGGGCCATGGTGCCTTGATCAGTGCAGGGGTGGCCGAGTCCTAGGTGCTAGAATTGCGGGGTACCTACTTGAAGTAGTACACATAGGTTAAGGTAATCGAAGTTTCTAATCGATTTCATAACAAAAGAGGAGTTTACTCAATTCCTAATTTTTCTTAACACACATTTTGATATTCCCCAAACGGCAAAAGCTTTTATATTGATTACTTTTATCAGGAACCGGCCTTTCGACTATGATCATATAAGTCATTATTTTAAGTATTTTTCCACAAGGCTCTATATATAAATCCTTAGTCTAACTAGTCATGCGTCGGGAAAACAAAACACGAAGGCGTTGGACTGATATGGTAAGACATGGTAGTGCCTTCTTAATCTTTTCCACGTTAATCTGCTCAAAATTAAGCATCTTACAGTTGATAATCGCTGGTAACTAACAATGATTTTTACAGCTTGATTTTTCACCTCAAACTAAAATATTTAATCCTTTTGAATCAAAACTCATGTTATACGCACACCGTCATATTCCCCAGTAGTCAAACTTCTGAAAATCCTGGTCAAAAAGATAGACATATCTTATTACAATATTTAATCTGAATTGACCATCACGTGACTTACGTCTGTCCGTTTTGTGACGCATATCTTCAAAACCAAAATAATAAATTACCTTAGAACACCACAATGCCGATACTGATGAGTCTTATTACCAAGTATTTAAGGTACATAATTACCTGGCGAATGGTTACACTAAGATTTTATGGTTGGAATGATAAGTTAGTATGGTAATTTCTAATACAGATGTGTCAAATGATAGATGCCTTTTTAATGTTATTTTTATTAGTTTACAAAACATTCCTGATGTTTGATTATAGAAAATCGTGACTTCGAGATTAAATATGGCGACCAACATATTCAGAAATTGATATTGACCAGCTAGCTGGCGGAACAGCGAACTAGTGAAAGTCCGACTAACTATAGGTACCTAGGTACAGTCGCGGGTGAGTTTATAGTAGTTTAGAGTTGCAAATTATTATTTTAATGTCTAAAAGGAAAACCATAATTAATTAATTGTATAAATCTACGTGCAGAAGATCTTTGCGAATAAATTCAATATTACTTTGGTTTTGCAGTTTTAGATTTAAAGATCTCTACGATTTTTTTTATAGGCGTTATATATATATTATTGTCACATTTTAAATAAGGTCACAATATTATTATGCGCAATGATATTTTCTCATAGCTTTCAGAGCTATGAGAAAATATCATTGCGCATAATAATATAATATTTTCTTTTATAAGTAAGTACAGAATACTTAGTCAGGGGCATCCCAGGATACCAGTTTAAGAAAATTCCACAATTATAGTGTCTGCTGAACAAAATTTTAATGTGTCAAAATATCACACATGATAATAGTACCTACCTAATATCAAAATTAATATGGACCTAATGGCAACATGCTAATAGATATTCATTGAGCAGTGCTTGTATTTGGTGTTATGAGGGCCTACAGAATCAGTGTTCCAACAAATCACACTCAGGAGAACCATAAACCTATTCTCTGTGCAGTCGAAAAAAGTATAACTACATTTAGAAATAAGTATAATATAGCTTAACATAAACACTATAATAACTTCTACAAAAAGCATTTATTTATGTTTATTATAATTAAAGTGCACAGTGCGACGCGGCACAGCTCGCGTTTGCCAAAAAAATAACTCGATTCGAACACATTATCTACTGCAAAATGCAATTATATTATAAAAACAATTACTTAAAAACCAACTATACCTCATTGAAAACAGAGTTTAAAGTTGTAAAAGTCTTGTGAATTATTCAAAGCCGATAAACCAGTAAGTTCACGGATCATAACGAGTCCTTTTGACAATTTTAATTTCTCGTCTCACTGTGTAAAAAATTAAATGTCACAGTTTTGTAAAACATTACTTGGGTGTGATAGCATGTCGGCACCGTGACACACCAAGGAATTAAAAAATATATATGTATATGAACTGGTCGCATTAAAATACCTACATTTTGACAAGTAAACTGTCAAATTGACAGAACGATTGGCTTGCCGCTTTTGAAAGGCTTTCAGACGCTACATTTTATATTATTTATATTTTACCTGCGAATGTATTCTAAAATAATTTTGTGCAGCTTTGTACTCAGCGTGACTTACCTAGTAATCCTCAATGCAAAATGTAATATAAATTTCTCAAAAGACACTTAATGTTTCTATGCAGAACTTCACACCTCTTTACAATATTTGCTCATATTGGCAGAACCACAAAACAAATATTTTCAGAAGTATCACAAGGTGTATTGGATATAATATTAGGCTCTATTTCTCTGGTTTCATAAACAGCAGAATTCTAGGGGATATACCGCTGGTATATCCAAAAACTATATCCTCGTAAAATATACATATATTCGATGACCTCCTACGCTGCGCCTCAATAGAGAAAATAGCTAGATAATGAATATTAAATAATAATTATCTTTCTTATCTCCATTAGCAGAATAACAGCGATGTAAGTTGATCTAGATACAAATTGAAATTATTATGAGACAATTAAATTTTTTGTAAATTAAAGTTCACAACGCAGTATCTCATGTAATTAATTAATCTAGTAATTAAGGTCGATTGGTGTCCGTTACCATCAAAACGATATTTCGACGCTAGGAATTAAATTAAATTTCAAATTTAATCATATGTGTTTAAACAGATCAGATTGGTTGAAAATAGTCTTTCTGTTACACATTTACTATCGGCAGACCGTCAGGCTATATATTCCAGGAGGCTGTCGGGCCTGCGCGTGCGCTGCGATCTGCGACACATTCATGAATAAAATTATTTTGCCCAGAAATCATTAGCCTGGCGCACTGGGCGCAATAAATTGAATATTACCTAATAATAGATTTAATTACATGTGTAATGTGGTTGGATTATGGAAGAAAGGAGATAAGATTATATAGACTGAAATGTAATAAATCTTTATATTCAACCATTCCAGAACTAAAATAAAAAGAAGGTTATTATAAAATTTATTAAATAATTATAATTAGAAAATTAATATATATATTTTTAAAAACGTTACCCCGCACTGGGATTTTCTCCAGTGGGTGCGTTTATGAACATAAATTCACTCATACACAAACGCCCAGACCGGGAACAACTACCTGTAGTTAATACAATTATTTGCTCCATGTGGGGATCGAACCCACAACACGTCTCGCAGAAGCTGATCGCTCAGCCGCTACGCCAAACGTATTGTCAATTTAATATTTTTACATTACGATTGTATTTTACTGCAAATTATTTTTACTATCTATACTAATATCATAAAGCTGAAGAGTTTGTTTGTTTGAAGACGCTAATCTCAGGAACTACAGGTTCGAATTAAAAAAATCTTTTTGGATTGGATAGTCCATTTATTGAGGAAGGCTACAGGCTATACAACATCACGCTACGCCTCTAGGGAACGGAGCAGCGCGGGTGAAACCGCGGCTGGGCCAGCAGTAGGTAAATATGAAAGATTAAAATAAAATCAGCAAGCTATATAATCTATATAAAGATCTAGTTTATATTGAATTACATTATCATCCGATCCTACACTTCTTTATATCACATTCACACCTTTGTACCTCCTTAAAACACCTTCCGCACCTTTATTTTTATAGTCGTTAAGTTCAAAATGTATTTTGTAAGATCTTGATTAAATAGTTAAGTATGTCGGAAGGCGATCCCACCAGGGAGCCTCAACTGCTCGTTATGAATATCATTACGACCACGCAATACGGGTCCGGGCATCGGTAGCAATTAACATGTTTGGGTGTGTAGTTATTATCAAACCTATAGTTCAAAATATACAGTATATAGTTATTTGCTTTCACGAGAGTATAACCAAGAAATAGTAAGGAGTAAAGGTGTGTAAAGGTATTTTCTCTAGTTTTGGCTCCATTAGCGCAGCTGCTGCGATACGAGTCGTGGGTTCGATCCTTGCACGAGACAAATATTCGTATGGTCTACTTATATGTAGCTCATAATACTTATTTAGTTTCGGATCACAATAGGTACAGAGGGAAATCCTAGCGTGATAAATAAAGTCTAAAAATATATATTCTCGTAACACATAATTATCGCGGAAGCTTATTGTTCTCCTAATCAAGCAGATTCTATTTCCATGTGCTCTTTTTTCATCAACCTTTTGTTTCTCGTTACCTTCCATCTTTCAAGGAGTTCTCCGAATTGTATGTGTTGTACCAATTACTTACGTTCAGAATAAGGAAGTGTATATTATGCGCACACTTCGTCCAGTTGATCCGTGTGATGGCATGATCTAATTAGTTCAATGATGATCGCGGTACCACGGGAAGCGATGTCGACACCGTGTCGAACATAACTCACTTGTCATCATTGCGTGTTTTGTGAATAGTTAAATAATTATAGGACTTTTCTGTTTTTAGTAGAATAGGTACAATAGTCAGCAAAGTTCTTACAGTAACATGTTGACATTTATCATGGGTATATCAATGACCTTAGGTATAAATGAAAAGGCCTATGAGGAACGGCGCTGAAACTACCAAACTACTATTAGCTTAGCTCGTGTGGGTATACGTGCTAGACTTCAAAAGCACTTGATACTTGTGGCTCCCGATAGAGTTCATAGCTCGTGGTAGCCTGCGCTCTCAACATTTATGAGCACAACAGCGCCCACGCGCGACCCCTCTCATCTCAGCACTAATTTAATTTCATGCACATACATACACACTTCATAACTATAGGGATGGGACAGATGGAAAGTGATATTAGATACTACATCAAAGATACCAACCAAATGAATATTGTGAAGATTTCATATTGATATGTGACAGTACATTTACACATAATTAGCTGTAATTTTTCTGTATTTCAATGGTAAAAATCTAAGCAAGATCAGTTAAAAAGAGTTAATTAGGTAAGCGTAATGTTTAATTGCCGATACAAATAAAAAGACTGCTCTGATCATGATAAGTGGATACTGCTTTGGATCTTGTGGGTACTGTATACATGTAAAAGTAGATATATATCTGCAGATAATACTAAATTAATTAAAAAACTAAACGTCACCTTATGACGTAAATTCAGCATGTGAAGGCAAATTTCGATCAAGCGGGGACTCGCGGTGGCTTAGCGGTAAAAACGTCTAGTGTATCTAACCAGAAGACGCAGGTTCGAATCCTGCCCGCGATTGAATTTTTCCTTCACTAAAATAACTAAAAATCTAAATCCAATTTAAAAATGAATCGAATAAAGTCTGTCAAAAACAAAAACTGAATTGAGTTGTCTTGTCACACGTTTAGCCCATGGTTCATTAAACAGATACCGAGCGAGTGGCAGCGAGCGCATCCCTACTGGGCTGGGCAGCGCGTCTGCATCAATTATTTAACCTTACTTAAGGTGCGGGTCACAAACAACGCCGACCACACCAATTGGAGGTGCGGAGGCCTAATGTCGTGATCTCACTTGTGTTATGAACCATGAGTCACGTGCACTTGTGTGTTTGAGCTCATTGTAATTGTGAATACAAATGTTTCCAAGTTGCGTCTTATCAACATTACTTACATAGAGATTGTGTGTGCAATGATTAGGTATTAACTCCTTTGTCCAGCAGTGATTTGTAATTGACTCTTGGTTGTATCTATAGGTACACACATTTAATTATTTTAATATTCGAGACATCCAAGGAGTTCTCTCTAATTTTGCTATGCCCGGCAGGGTTCAAAATAAAATTGTTCTCGTAGTCTGATGTTGCCGCCTAAGAATACAATAGGTAGGTACTTAGAATATATATTGGATGTCTGGAATGTAATAAACGTATTGAGTTCTTGTTTACTCAGCTTTAGTAAAAGCAAGTATAGCAATAATATTATTATTGTTACGGGTATAAACATTTACATTGTTTGCAGTTTTATACTGTTTTATATATATACTACCGATTTGCGGAATCGGGTCATAGAATGTCCGCTGTATCTCTACTACCTGCCACATCCCAGACTCTCAGCATCCGACAGATGCCTGCTAAAGATGAATTAATTCAAATTAACATTTTAATTTACCCGCTCCAAATAAACAAACAAAGCTCCAATCGGTTTCATCTTCGAATCCAAACCAGTGACGCGTCACTAATACTAATATTACACCCGGAGCCACTTAGTCTGGCGTTATCTCTTGATAGCGCGACACTACATGACTACCACTTAGCACATACAGTGTCAGAAGATCCATACTCTTATATACTAAAGTTGAAAAATCCAATATGTGAGTATTTTATGAAAACACGTTCTATTGAGTGTTATGTGTGCAGTTTTTGATATTTCATATATCTTTTTCTGGAAAAAAAAGGTCCTTGGCGGACTAAAGTTTAGGCCGCTCTGCAGAGCTGTGCCAAAGAACTTCTCTATAGAAACAGGCTTGAAGGTTAACCCTGGTGTATACTTCTTTGACAATACGAGATATGAAGGGTTTTATTTATATTAGTTTTTAATAATGATTACAACTGGTCCTTCTGTCACTTGTGGCCGTGTGCAGTGGACCGTGTGACGTCACATGACATGGACGAACATTGCGGCTGGTTTGATCTCCCGCTGATGTAGGAGACAAGATAACGCTTTTTAAACTTTTTTGGACAGAGACGGTGAAACGGAAAGGATTGTGATTTTGTATATCATATTTTTTATATATTCACAAAATGTACATTCAAGTTTGTACAATAAGATAACTGTATGTACCTTAGTTCCTACAGAAAAGTATATAAAATGACACTATCTACAAAAGTCAGTGGGTGTAAAAACATTTCTTTTTATCCGATACACACATCACAAATAATGCACAATCAATAATTTACTTGCTGAGTGTAAACATAAACCTTTTAATCGTACGACACTGAACTAACTGTAAAGTAAGTCGTGTCGGTTGAGAAGTAAGGTAACTTGCCTCTCATAGATGTCACCAACGTCACCTTATGACGTAAATTCAGAATATAAAGGCAAAATTTCAATCATGCGTTGCAATGGTTAGCGGTGGCTTAGAGGTCAGAGCGTCTGGTATATCAAACCAAAAGACGCAGGTTCGAATCCTGCCCGCGATTGAATTTTTTCCTTTACTAAAAAATAACTTAATAATCTTAGCATGGAAAATGCAAAAAAATCACAAAAAGATAATAAACCTTTTATTTTCTTCAGTGTATGGTTGTTGAAGTACTATTTTCTATATTAAAAAGCTGTTGTTAGTCATTTATGCACCCAATAATAGTATCTTGAAGATGACTAAGCTATACGAGTGTAAGTACTAGCTAAACATATCATGTCTCAAAACTCATATCTGATACCAGTTAACCTATAAACGACAGTATAATCCTGTGACAATGGCAGCGTTGACCGTGATCTGACCGAGTCGACCAGTTGATCAGCTAATCAATCGATCAGAAGTCCGCGACTAGACGGCACCGACACAAATCCGACACTATTGTGTATGAAAGTACCGCATGATTGGACGTAGCAGGTGATTGATAATGGATATGGCATCTTTGAGACAGAGATGACGGAATGAACTTGACTTCTACAAGGATTGGGCTAAAATAGCCTTAAAGTGCGAAAAATAGAAGGACGGTTCCTAAACACATTTGCGCTGTAGTTGTACGGCAACAGCTGGATGCATAGTTTGAAATAAACTTGTTATGGTAACTGCAATCGATTGAGTTCGTTGATTTGAACCAATTTATTTTTTTTAACTGTTGATTTGAATAAGTTTGAACCTAGTTCACCAGATGGTATCTAAGCACAAATAGGTTCTAAGACAGAGCACGCCGTTCAAGATATATCTCACACTACTAAACACATTAAAACTGGGGACGATGTTATAGTTCGCCACTCCTGTCAGTATTTAAATCCATATTCTCATTGAACATTTTGTTTGGTGGTAAGACCTCTTGGGATCTTACTGGCTGGCGACCACCCTTACGTCGGAGTCTGTCGTAAAGCACCTTGATGTTTCCACTGTTGTATGTAAGAGCCAGTTCCCCTCGGTTGCTGCGGCGCTGGCAGTCTACAAACCGTAGCCCTAGAGGGGCTCTTAAAGTTCGGCAACACATCAGCAACTCCTCTGGTGTCGCATGTGTCCATGAGCGACAATGACTGCTTACCTACCACCAGGCGGCTCGTCAGCCCGTATGCCGACTTAAGCCATAAAAAAGTACGCTTGCTAGAAGAGGTCTATTTCCTACTTTAATGGGATGATATCCTATCTCTACTTAGGATTTTTCGACAGAACTAATTTGGATAATTAATATGAAGTCACATCCACACGTTCAGACGTCGTGGGGAGCGCCTGCCCTTTGTCGCGCAAGACACAGGTGTGTTCTTTGTTCGTCTAATTCGAGCACGTCGATATTGTCGATTGATATTCGAGAGATGTGTGACTAATTTTAGTGCATTGTTATGGTTTGTTTATATATTATGTGTAATTATAATTACATAATTTTCAAGAAAGGAATATAAATGTATCTATCTATCTATATAAAAAAATCCCGTGAGTTAGTCCTAGAAATCTCAAAAATGGCTCGTAACTTTGGTTGACACTACAGTATCTCCAAGGGTTTGTAATTATATTATTATGTAAAGAAAGTAATAATAAGTAGTCTTTTAGTCGAGGGTTTTGAAACTATAATTTCATCCTTTCTCAATTAAATATGTCGTGGTTTTTTTTTCTACTAAATTCATTCATGGGTGTTATAATTGTTAAAATTACAGAAATAAGAGATTAAATCCAGGATGTGTAAAAGTAATTGCGATAATATGTTTTAAACAATCAATAATTCTGATAATTCGATGATAAAGTCCGCCTTGTAATAATATGATCGATGCTTAATTTTTATTGATAATTATCAATATTAGGTATGTTTTTTTCCGGTAGTGATGTGCCATGGCCAAGCGTGAAGATTCTGATATCACCTACTCATTAATGTGAGTATGAGTTCTTTATTTTCTTTAATCATTGAGTGAATTTATTTCTTGGTTGTGATTCTCTTTCATGTTAATTAGGTCCTGCCTATGTATTTTTTAATATTTTAAATTTTAATTAAAATTTGTATGAAAATTTATTCGTATGCTGAAAAAGTACCTAATTGAAAACGGCAATTAAACTCGTAAGATATAGGTACTTACAATGTTTTTTTTATACCACTAAGGTGGCAAACAAGCATACGGCCCGCCTGATGGTAAGCGGTTAAATTATGGAGGAATAGTTAGGCTGGCAGCTGGCAGCATAGGAGACATGCTGCCCGGCGGCAACAAAACACCACCGGTCCCCGACACTGCCAACACAACGCTTCCTCGCGGAGCTCTGGTGACCTTGCTCACCGTTAGGAACACAACCATAGCACGGAGCTATGTTCTTTGGCTACGATTTTCTGCTAGGTGGCGGTACCTTCCCCAGTCGGGCGGCTCCAATTGTGAGTGGAATTATTCGATTCCACTCTGCCGTACCTCTCTTAAGTTTATAACTCCCTTATTATTTTTGAAAGGGTTTTAATTTTATTTACGGTTTACTTTTTTATGAGGGGGGCCTCATAAAAAAGTAATACTAGATACTTCTACTACTATCCCATAAAAAAATAATAATAAGTAATTAAAAATCAATCAACTAGCCTATCGTTCACTTCACGTTTCGTTTAACGAATTTGGTGCCCGGTTAATAGTAGGAAGCTCGCACTCTATTGCATGTGATCTAAACATACCAACGAACTGTAGGTTTACGTTATGTCACCCCTGCCTAACCCTTTAGGGAATACAGGCATGATGGTATGGATGTATTAGCACAGCGTAAAAATGTCCTTTTTGGGATACAATTGGTACCTACCTACGGGCACAGCCACGCCGCGTGCACTGTAGTACCTACCTACCTATATAGAACCTTTGACGGAATGTGAACTCTAAAGTATGAATAAACTCAAATACCTACATAGTTTCCTTTCCGTTATCAATTCTTTTTTGAAGAAATGGTGCCCCACACTATTTTAATTATTTCTATTACATTGATAAAGATCACTCCATAACGTTACAATAGGAAAAATCGTATTAACAATAGATATGATTCTTATCATCGCATGATAAACATTTTTGTTTGTTGATACCTATACCTACCTAAAACTTTGATTGATAAGATAAGTAGGCTAACAGTCAACAAATAAACATTATGATAGGTACCTACTGAATGAAGTATTGTAAATACTTAGGTTATTGTAAATACCTATTTCATTCATATGTTAAATGTAATACAAGCTGATGATTTGTAATTATAGTAGAATTTTGAAACTAATTTTAAATTACATCTACCTACATTTTTTTACATTTAGGACTTGAAAATGAAATTAGTTTCAAAGTCATTTCGCGGTCGCGGTGTTTACAGCTCCAAGGGATACCTTACACCTACGAAAGTAGGTATTTGTTATTAATTTTAACTTGATATTTCCACGGGTTCTTGAGTAGAAGGATCTTGACAGACAGACGGACAGCTTAGTGACCCAACCTACATACTCCTTTGAGTCACGGTAGATACCCTAGAAGTGGATAATAATTTAGACTTATACAGATAGTCATGACAGCAATCGTATTATGACAGTAAACTAGATAATGAATAGCGTATCGCATAGATAGGCACGTAATCATTAGATACACGTATGGTAATTAAGGGCACGAAATAATTTTAAGAGTATAGGTAACTAGTGAGTAAGTATCCTAAGCTCAGAAATTTCACCATCATCATAATATCAGCCAATGGCTATCCAGTGCTGAAGGCCTCCCCATAGACTTCCTCAAGGACTGGTTATAACCAAAATTACATGTAATGTGAACATACTTATCTAGGTACTTAAGAATAATACCACCCTAGACCAATTGTCTTGGTTTTTATTCCATTGCTAGGTATTTAGGTGTAGGTAGGTACCTACATTGGTAGCATAAGAATGGTCGGCGGACACCACAGAGGTTTAACTAGTCACAAAGTCCTCTTTAAAAATATCGATGTCGGTCCAAATTGGGCCTTAACCTGTCAATGACAATGTCAATGACAAAGTCCACACATCCTAGTATCGCAAAGTTACTACTACTTACCGGAGTCTTCTCCATAGGATCAACTTTTTCGAACCATGAAACTAGACTCATAACATTTTAAAAATGCTTGTAAAAGCTTATTTGAATTAATAAAAACATTTGAACTAGAAGTTTGAACAAAAATATTTATATTCTCATGTAGCTGTTAGCAGGCTTACAAATTAACAAGGATTGTAGTCGCCTTTGGTTATGGGTACCTTTGCCGATATTGGAACTAAGTATTATCAACACTAATTGGCTACAGAGAAAACCTACTTAATAGTCGTTTAAATAATACTTATTAACTAACGCAACTTATAATAATATCATGGTATTTATTAGATTACAATGATATTATTATACTTAAGTTGCGTCCGTTCGAATTCGTACCCAAAAATATAGGCACCTAATTAATTAAGTGCTAATATCTTTTCCATTGAATTTTGAATTTATCGTAAAAGGATAAAAATATTTAAATAAACTTAATTAAATCCTATAACTGTAGAATGTTAATCTGCCGTTATTATTAGTCAAAATAATATAAACGTAAGTACTTAAGTCTGTTTAATCCTTGTTTCTGTAAAATTTGTAAAATGACTTAGTTGCTTAAGTTGTCCATTATTTGCTTAGGACAGAATTATTAGTTTTACCTATGTTCACTTTAATTAGCAATGCTTTACGCGATACTTACCCAGTTAATTAAAATACATAATTGACAAATGTAATTTAGTAAGCCTGTAATAATCGTATTAAATATTAATAAATTAGGTACTTAGGTACCTACTTAGATTAGTTTACCAGGTTATCAGAAACACATTTTTAAGAGCATTCTATTAAAAGTTTTAGCTACTTACCTAGGTAACATTAAGTAGGGATATTGATTTCATTACTTCATATATTATATAAACATAAACTACATATTACCAACTGTATCTACAAACCACTAAGTAGGTAATGATATCGATAGCATACAAAACTGTAGGTCGGACATAAAGTTGACTGATAGTCATGACACAACCGCATCTCGAATGTATGAAACTCTTACGATTGATACCTAGCTATAAATGACACCACTGCATGTTACTGCGACTATCAGAAATCAATCAACATAAATTGACTAACTTAAAACATAGAGTACAATAGAAAAAATATTTTACAATACTCATTAATCACATAACAAACCACAATCGATTTATAATCGTAGTTACAGTACTAATAAAACCAGATAATAAATAAACTCGTCGCTGCGCGCGCGCAACTCAAATAAAACGAAATACAGTGAGCTTTCACAGAGGGGAGAGCTTATGGAATGAGGGGCGTGGCTCTATGTATCAAAAAGCTCGGCCGCTGATTGGCAGCGTCGCACTTACAAAGCTGTGGAGGCGGAGCCGGAGACGGATCGTATAAAAGCGCGCGCCGCCTCCGCGGCCGCCAGTTCACTCGCCGCTCGCAGTGTAAGCGCACGCACGACGTGTCTGACAAGTGTATTTACAAGTGTTTCCAAAATGGTGAAGTTCGAAGGAGATTTCAGTATTAATTCTATACTGATGAATAAGCCACCAGCACCGCCGTCACCCGCGGCCTCGTCGACGGGCGCATCGCCCTCCGAGGCCGACCTCAGCGACTCCGAGCTGGATGTCACTGGCACCGAGCCGGTCGACTGCACTAAACCTAAAGACGATGACGACAAGAAGGACAAAAAGCACGAGAAGCCTGCATACAGCTACAACGCCCTTATAATGATGGCGATCCGCAACAGTCCCGAAAAACGGCTCACATTGAACGGAATATACGAGTACATCATGACAAACTTCCCGTACTACAGAGAGAACAGGCAAGGATGGCAGAACTCTATTCGCCACAACCTGAGTTTGAACAAGTGCTTTGTGAAAGTGCCGCGCCACTACGATGATCCTGGCAAGGGCAACTACTGGATGCTAGACGCGTCCGCAGAAGACGTGTTCATCGGTGGCACGACGGGCAAGCTGCGCCGGCGGTCCGCGCTCAACGGCCGCTCACGCCTCGCGTGCTTCAAGAGGCCGCTGTTCCCCGGCGCAGCGCTCCCGGGCGCGTACCCTCCTGCCACATACTCACAACTCGTTGGCTTGTACTCACAGCTGCTATACCAAAGGTACGCGCCCATGCAGATGAAGACTCCGCCGGTAGCTCCTAGTGCCGTTCACCCAGCCTTCCGTGGTGATGCAATGGGGTACGGTAGCCTGCCGTACTCGCCTGCGCTGTACGACCGCATGCCGACGGCACCTTTCCTCGGACAGTCGCCTTTACTACAAAATTCTCAACTCGCGCAAACATCAGCAATGTTGGCGCAGACGTCACCGCTGCTCCCGCCGTCTCCACCTATGATGCACTCGCCGACGAACTCTGGCACCTCAAGTCCCGAGCTGCCCTCACCGTCTCATCACCCCCTGACGCCTCACATCTACAAGCCTGTTACGGTGCTAACGAGGCAGTGATTATATCAATAATCTCATAGAGGCTTAACCAAATAGACTGACTAAAAGGTCGGAAGACGTTTTTATTTATCTGTGATTTAGTTTTAGTGTAGCCAATGGACCAGTGGAGTTGAGAGGTAATCTCTGTAGTTCGCAATATTAGTAGACGCCACCTCTCTGATGCAGCATTCCGCCGTTGAATTGTCATTATATGTAAATATTTCCAAAGTTGTATATTTATTGAAGTAGTTCTAGATTATAGGATTAAGATAAAAGAGTTATAATAATAAAACTAAACTATTGTTCACATTTATGAATTTATTTTATTTACCTCACCTTGGTACTGGGAAGTGTAGATTCAGGTCAAGTACGAACGAAAACCAAAAACAAATATAAGATAAAAAGGGATTATGAAGCTCCGTTAGATTTTGAAACCAGAGATTAAAGTAATCGGGGATTTAGATTCTATTTTTAAGGGATGCTTAACTAAACGAGCTTGCTAACATTGGATAAGTAGATACAGTTTTCAATTTCCTCACTAAAAGATTAAAGATTAAGATGCAGTTTTGGATAAGATTAATTCCGCGTTGTCCGATCTGGCGTTGTGTAAACAATGACGGTTCGAGATAAACATAAACTAAAGAGATTTCTTAGAATATCCAGTCACCGGTATTCTTGAAAATTAGGATATTTTGGGATGTACGATTTATTACTATAATAGATGAACAAGGCAATTCAGCTGCTATAAAAATTATGCGATACTAGGAATAATGCGATTTATAGCACAAACTTTAGGAAGTTTATAGCTTGCTATCAATAAGTTTGAGAATACCAAGTAGATGCGTAAGAGCTTTTAAATAATACCTAACTAGCTTGACTAATAAAAAGGTATGGAAAAAAATTTGAGGTTAAATTAAAAAAAATTAAAGCGGCGATAGCCTAATGACTAGGGGGTCGGACTTGCGATCATGTGGTTGGTTTGAAACCCACCATTGCACTACCGACATGAACCCACTCGTAATACAAGTATTTAGCTTAGCACGAGGGGTTAACAAGAATACTAGTAATGTGCCACCCACAATGCTTATCGTCTTTTTTTGAAATTTATGCTTAATTATTGGAGGAATTTACAGAAATCTCTCAACTTCCTCGTAACTTCAATGTTGAACTTCGAAATCCACACTCAGAACTGTGCTAATAAACATTTTGATAACTTCATCTTTGCATCTATGCCAACAAATGGTTTACTTTAGGTAAATCGGAGCTACAAAATAATAACGACATAAAGCGGCACATTGAGATATAGGCAAGTGGAACCACATTTTGATTTGTCTTCCAACTACACAGTAGTTACTTTCAAAAGTGTCTAAAATTGCTTTTAAATTTAAACCATTATCTACCACGCTGGCTTAGTGCTAGTTATTACCTGTTATATTTTTACTCGATTCTGTAAAGAACATTGAATTCAAGTTGCTAAATTCAATGACCATAACTAGGATACACTCTAGGAGCTGTACAAGTTCGAAAGAAAAACTTTCGAAGAGGACAAGAGACAAGACGCCACCTTTAATTGTAAATGTGTTAGGCCTAAATGTGTGAAAGTGTGTAATTACAAAACCTGTTACTACAGACTAAAACCAGATGTTTAATTACATATTATCGCATATTTTATATAGGTACCATGTGTACTAAATTTTTGCGTTGACTACAAACAGACTGGGTATTAACAACTGTCATCCTACATTTTATTTCTTTCTGTTGTTACATTTTTCATTGTTTTTTTTTATTATACCTACATACAGGGTGAAATTTTATAGATACGACAAATTAAAATATATAATTCTATGTGTAACAAAGAATATTTGGAGCATAGGATTAAGGAAAATAATTATACTTTTTTAGTGTTTTCAAAAGAGTTTCTTAACGTCTCGTGCGCCTCTCCTGCTATTTTTCTCGTGAGTAGAAAAAAAGTAGTATGATCGTATTTGCAAAGCGTTGCCATAGGTTCACGTAGTAACTACGTAGCTGTGTAATGGATTGATAGGGCGAAGACAATAGCTTAGTTTTACATCATCTAAGATGACAAATAAGATTTTTTTTTTCACAATTTAGATGATTGAAATTACATTTTTAAATGAATAAGTACCTAATGATTACTGAACCTCCCATTTCGATTTGTCGCATGTTTTCAAAGTCACCCTGTATATATTTACCCCATCCCATGGATACACCGTCGAGCGGTTGCACAGGACAGGCCATATACATTATTTACGGAGGAACTTACCATAGCCATATACGTTTGTTCCTCCATGTGTCTATGGTCAAGGCTAAAATAGGTATGTCCGTGATTAAAGTGGACGTATTTCAAATTTCATTATACATTAGCTATTCCTCGCGGTTTCACAAGCGTCCCAAAAAGATTTACTTACTATTTTTTATGTGCGGAAACCTAATTAATTTTATAAAATAAAAGTCCCGTCCAAATCGGTCCATTCGTTTCGGAGATTAACTGGACAAAAGTTATCGTACAGTTTTTACATACTTACCTACTTTCATATCAAAATAATAGTTTACTAAATAATGCTAGATGAGCATATCTCAATTTTATTTATTTGTATATATTTATTTTGGCCGAATTTTCGCCAAAGATATGTAGGTAAGTAACATCTTTGGAGCGACCTGTAGTAGGTGCAAGGCCGCATAGAAGGCAGGAGACTTCGTGGTCGATCTCCAACTCGCTGGATTGACCTCATCACCAAAGCTACGCAATCCACCGCAGTACAGCCGGACACAACAATGTCCATCAACAGCCATGGCCACTCTGTCAAGAGTGCTCCATTAAGAAGAACATCTTATGAAATTCTTGTCCAATTATCATATCATATAATAGTTTTAGACTTTTTACAACTAACATAACATATCATCACGCCTGAATTCCCCGAAGGGTTAGGCAGACGCGTACTTAATGTACATCCACAGTTCGCTGGTACGTTTAGGTCCCATGTTATAGGGGGCAAGCCTATAGGTGGCACAAATCCAGACTCCAAGCTGCTACGGAGAATTTCATAGAAAACCCAATAACACCGCTCGACCTGGGGATCGCACCCAGGACCTCTAGTGTAGCAGTGGGACCACCAGACTAATCTATACTTATAATAAATCTGTAGAGACGTCAATTCTGTACATGAAATATATTTCCAAAATAACTATCAGCGGGTGATTAGTGATCGATACTGACACCAAAAATGCAATCAATAAAATGTTTGTCTGTCTGTCTGTCTGTATGTTCGTTATAGAAGCAAAAACCACTCGACGGATTTCAACGAAACTTGGTACAATTGTTCTTCATACTCCTGGGCAGGTTATAGTATTTCATCACGCTACGATCAATAGGAGCAGAGCAGTGAAGGGAAATGTTGGGAAAACGAGTGATTCATGAGAAAGGTTTCAAGCTATAAAACATCACGCTACAACCCTTAGGAACGGGGCAACGCAGGTGAAACCGCGGGCGAAGAACTAGGAAACAAAGTAACTATTCCACGCGGACGAAGTCGCTGGCAAAAGCTATTGAGGCAATAATTTTTAAAACTAAGTACATACCTGATATTATCTCAAAGGAAATACTGAAAGTGCAGGTAGTCTATAAATTTGGATATCTCACTATTCTCATACTTACTCACTTATTCGGATACTCAATTTTCGACTCTTCACCTGTTTTTTTTAAGGTTTTCCTTATATAATCAAGGTCGAAGACGAACGGAATTATAACGATAACACGTACCTAAAGCACGCATATAGATAGTAATTTATGCTGATTAGAATTCATCGTTTTTATAGCGTGAAATATCATATAGCATATCTGTGAAAATATGTGTAAACAAGATATTTAGGTACTTGAGTACCTACCTAATGATCGGAAATTAGTCACATCTAGTCAAAGTGGCCACTGCTACCTTTGACGTTGTCACCACGAATCCTCCGTGTTAGTCAGCTTGACAAAAAGTTTGTCTCATGGACTCTTTAAAAATGTACTTATATGATTTTTTCCAACCCACACTAGTCCAGCATATTGGACAATAATAGAGTTCAAGTTCAAATGTTTTTATTTTCATTAAGCTTCCACAGGCGTTTATGAAACGTTATGATTCTAGTTGCAAGGTTCCAAAAGGTTTATCCTATGGAGAAGAATCCGGCAAGGAACTCCATGGACACTCTTTTAAAATATATGGTGTTATATTCTTCATTGTTTGATTCTTACTAATAAATATATTTTCTTTTTGTCTTCTTCACTGGTACATTATTGCGATATCAGGATGTGTGAACATTGAATGTCAAAGTTGGACTAAAGTCGCTAACCCCTCTGAATCTGTGAGGGGGGCCGTGCTCAGAGATAGTAACTAAATAGCATACACTTGACCGCCAGTTTGCCTGATGTTAAGCGACACTGCGACCTACGATGGACCGCGCTTGCCTAGAAGAAATTGATTCACTTGTGATTTAAAGACACCCAGATTATTTCTATCAGGGAAGAATCACTCGGGAAGCATTCCACATTTCAGCGGTACGCATGATAAAAGTCGACTAGGAATTATTAGGAATACCTACTATACGCAACGACATTGATTAAATCCGACATTAACTTTCCTCTAGTTAGTAACACTTTATTTGCCAATATAACAAAAAACATGATAGTTACATAGATTGCTATTCTTTAGAAAACTAACAAGCTTCTTTAACTAACAGAGGTAATAACAAACATTCGATTTAAAAGATATTTATTTATGACCAGTGTTGCCACAAGCAAACAAATTATACTTCAAAGGAAACAGTCAAAACGTAGCATCCATGTCAGATGCAATCAGCGGCTTTTTGTTGATCGACAGATGTAACTAGCTGTCAGGATGAGCAATACAAAGTAACAAACTATCTACATTTCTAAACTACAGTATAAAGAAACATATTTGTCACTATTTTCCTCCTTAACTCCTGAACAGATTCCGTTACGACTTATTGAAAAATCAGTTTTAGTTAACTGCCTCATTAGCCTCGTGGTCCTGAGCGCGACTGCTACGCTACAGATCCTGGATTCGATTCCCAGGTTGAGCAGTGTTATCGGGATTTTCTATGAAATTCTCAGTAGCAACTCGGATTTTGGAATTTGTGCCCGTTTAATGGCAATAGGCTCGCCCCCTATTACACGGCCAACTGTTGGTGTAGAATAGTACGGCTCTGCCTAACCCTTCGGGGAATACAGGTATGATGGTACGTAAGTTTTAGTTAATTTTATATACAAAAATATTAGAATTAAAGGCGATCTGTTTCTAATGTGATCGGTGTATCATAAGATGTATCCTGTAATATATAATTCATTTGGTACTATTTCTACTTAACATTATTTTTTGGTGTGCAATAAAGAATATTCTATTCTATTCTACTAATTACAAAGTATCAACTACATAAATAAAAAAAATTGTCGCCAGTAGAAAGTAAGATCATCACTTTGATTGATTTGCCGGATTCTTTTTTATTGTGTATCTAATTGTTAACCCCCGACCCCGACGCAAAAAGGGAGGGAGGTTATCATTTTAACGTGTGTATCTTTGTGGCTGTCTGTGGCCGCGTACCGCCGAAACCAACGACGGAACGATTTTGATTCAGTTTGTGTTATCCCATACCATCTCACCCTGCCTTGGCCAGCCATTTAAAGTTTACACTTTTCTATTGTTAGCCGTCAGAAATTTTAATGTATAATTCGTTTTTTATATTAATTTTAAGACATTGACTAAACCATTCGACGTATATTGGTTTCCATCATCATTTACTTTCAATAAATTAACAGGTTTACAATATTAATTAAATATTGCCAAATACGATCCATTGTTTTGGCAGTATTGTCACAATAGTATAAGTTGAATTATGTAAATGATTGGTAAATATGTATTATCCAAGTATATAATGTATACACATGGTATAGGTACGTAGGTATGCACGTATTGTACATTAAAAGTTATTGTTTCTCTACACGTGTAACATTGAAATTAACATGTTATAAATTAACATAGCAGTATCTAAATATTATTTCTAGGATTCGTGAATATGGATTTTTTGTAGCTGAGGGTTATGTGGCAAAAGAAGGAATTAGGTAATAATGATTGAGCATATTAGGTTGGCTTATCAAGTTCGACAGTAAAGCTATAGTTACGAACCGCCCCTCGCCATCAAGGTGTCACCTGCTAATAAATAAAATTGATATTATTTACCATTTTAATGAATGCGATGATTAGTACTTACTTGCTTTATTGATACAAATGGCTACAAATGTACATCCGTACAGGATAAATAACATTGTATCTAAAGCCCGTTTGTTATAATATCTATCATGTTTTATACAACATTTATAATCCGTAAAGATACCTAAAAAGTCGTTGATTTGTATAGATAACAGATAAAAAACACCGTATTATTGCTATCTGGAACTGATAGTTCTTGTCATCAAAATATTCAGTAAACTACTTATTTGATATGATATCAACAAAATCCATCTGTTTACTGAAGGATCTTGACAAGTATTTTAAAATGATAAAAATCTTCCGGTTCAATTTTTTATTTGAATGATATTTGTTTACTTCATTTAAATGAATGTCTTTGAATTGAAAAAAATATATTTGAATATTTTAATTCTTTCACGAATTTAAGTTACCATGTAGGTTAGCTATCTTAATCCTAAACGCATTATATGAACTCACATATCAGTCAGGTTTGTTTATTAAAAAATCCTATGTAGGTAGATTTATGTTAGTTAGAATCTATTTAAGTTTTTTTTAAATCGAGAGTAGCTCTGTTCTTACGGTGTTCAGAAGTAATGATTATATATATCAAATATTCGGTTCCAATGTTCATTTAATAACTATCTAATGTGTAAGTGCTGCCCACGCACTTCCTTATACGGAACTAGGCTTAATTTACCATAATACTGGCCGCGTTCGGCGGACTTCAAGGTTTTAATGGAGTTCCCTCGGTGTGCCGGTGTCCTCTCGACCCTTTACCGAAAAAGTATGTGTTAATTAAAATCATGAATTAATCATTAAAATAAAATACTTATACCTCAATGTAACAAGGAAACTTTTGACAGATTATAATATTTAAGCATATTGGCGCATTAAGGAGGATGACGCAAACAATATAATAAGTATTTACTTACATTATATAATAATTTAGATAGTAATACTGCAGTGTATTACGATAATATCATCAGGTGCTTTATAAGCAGATAACGTAGATACCTTTATTTTGATCATCAGCATAACATCCGGCAATCTTCCATCGCGCGACGTCGATAAAAAGATACCTAATATTTTTACTATAAAAGGCGAGAGACAATATAATGTGATATGTCACAATTGTATGCGAGTAATGTAAAATAACATGTCCTACATGAAGCCGCTAATATTTTTCAGTCTATATTTATCAAAATTATCTATTATATACTAGCAGCCTGTCCCGCCTCCGCACGGGTTGACATTATTAATTAAGTTTTAGTAGGGATCCCTATCTTTTTCTAGTAAGAAATATATCCTATGTACTCAGGGATAATGTAGCATTCTAATGGCGAAAGAATTGTTGAAATCGGTCCAGTAGTTTTTGAGTTTATTCAAAATACAAATCTTTCCTCTTTATAATATCTATTAGTATACATATAGATAACAATACTAAACTTAAATTTAAGTATAGTTTTACGTATAGGTAGGTAAGTACTAATGTTGTGTTTAAAAAACATTTTAATAACATCACAAATTTAAAACTACGCAACCATAAAATAATTAGCTTGTAAAACAATGTTCTAAAGAGTCTGTGTTTAACGGAAACGACCATGTTATTGTAGGCAGTCGAAATAATCACTATTTTTCTCAAAGTCTAATACATACTCGTATTTTAGCTAAACTACTTTTGCGTAGTTAAATACTAAAATATTTAGTATTTGTAATCGCTGTCATTTATGGTAATTGCAAGCCGTTATGCTGAAAAATTGTTCAGTAGTAATAGGTACAGGCTGAAACTTATTACAATGAAGTATTACGAGTACGTACGTTCGAATAAAGTGTTAGCAGTTCATAGCAAATGTATAAAATATATAAATATGATATAAAAATTATTATCTTTTTATACTCAACTTAATTTATGTAAGTAATATATGAATTATTTAAATATGCTTGCAGGATTCACATCTAGTAGATAGATGTGAATCCTGCAAGCATATGAACAACAATCAATCAGAACATTGTTTTTTCGTACTTTCAGTTGTGCTTGCGAGATTATACATCAGTTTTGTAATATATAATAAAAAAAAATATCTTTTTGCTTTTTTTTTGCATTTTCCATGCTAAGATGACGCTCCTTATGACGTAAATTCAGAATGTGAAGGCAAAATTTCAATCATGCGGGTAGGGTTCGCGGTGGCTTAGAGGTCAGAGCGTCTGGTATATCAAACCAGAAGACGCAGGTTCGAATCCTGCCCGCGATTGAATGTTTTCCTTTACTAAAAAATAAAAAAAAAGTTGTTAGCTTAGTTATCTTCGGATGAATTCCCATATTTCAGAGTGTAATTCAGTACTTAGTACTCGGTTGAGAGTTCAAGGCATCAGTCAACTTAAGGCAATAAAAATACATAGGTCGCTACAAGTGACGTCGTATAGTGATAAATATTTGAAAATCTGCATATCCATGACCACTTGCCCAGACAATGAGCATATATATATCATAATTATCAAAAGAAAGTTTTTTTCGGCTTGGTGAAGTGTGCCACTGCCATCTGATTTGATGGATGATTAACGATGGCTTCCTGGTGACAGCAGCCACAGTGACCGTGGCGTGGTGTAGCGTGTATTTGTGTTGTCCGGCTGGCCGATTGTATTCAAATACAGGTACGGAACTGTTAGCCGGTGTGGGATGAGTCATGAGAAAATGCGGAACGCTCTTAAGTCTGCCTTATATCAGGAAATTGATTTTGATGTGCATTTTTTATTTGATGTGTTGCTTATATTTTGGGGCATTGAGTATATGGACATAGTCTAAAATGGCTTTCTGACGTCGGTTTTATCAAAAAGGGAGAGTAGTGGGTTAAGTCAGCATGGGAATAATCCGCGGACGAATTGTCTGTTTCCCGTAGCCCCCGACGCCGCAGGTGCAGGAGGGAACACCGTGTGGTTTTTAGTCGGTAGGTCACCCACTCTGGGTGGAGTCCGACACGCCCCGTCGCCTCCCCGGGCGGCGGATGTCCATGAGGATTTTCCACACGAAACCAAAAAAAAAAAAAAAGCATGGGAATAATAATGTTTGAGATTTACATGAAAGATGAAAAAAATTCTTCTTTACTTGCTTTATATTTAAAGCAAATATAAATAAAAGTAGAAATCGTTACGAAATTAGACTTAATAAGTTAATGTTGAGAATTTTTAGAAAACCTTTTAAAAAAAATGTACAGTTTTTTCAATGATATCGCTGTCACTCTCAACTTGAACCACGCGCTAAAAGTGATAGATGTCCGGACGACGTTAGCACATTGCAAATTTCCATTGTGCTTGTTGTTCTGTTGTAAGTAGCTACGAGCGAGTAGACGTGTGTCTGACACCTTTGTTGCGATACACTTATGTCATGGTGTCGCGCTTGTTTTACAACGTGCCTATTATAATCTTAGCAGGTGGCGAAATATGGAACACAATTAAGTAGTTACTTTTTGTCAAAGTTGTACGAGAGCCTTCCATGCAGTCAACGCGGGCTGCATGTTGGCAGACATCACACATCTTCAAGAACTTGGTGAAGTTCATTTGTCTACGGTTAACAGTTCTCAACAACCGAAATACACCACGGAAGAAGCGGCAGAGGGCACAGCATATGATAATGACTATTACATGGAACCTAAACATACCGTGGGTGTTTCTTAGTATGCCTCTGCTTAACCCTTCGGGGAATACAGGCGTGATAGTATGTTACGTTATGTTTGTTATAAGGAATATCAGGATTAATAGATACAATAACTGATCAGAGGACATGCCTACTTATGTCAACTCCTGCTATCTATTACTTACTTCATACATATTATCAAACAAAGAACGACCTTCCAGTGAATACCTCAAAGAATAAGTACCTACGTATAATAATAAAAGTGACAGAATAGGTATATCGACATTCGTCCCTGGAGGCCGATCGATCTGTACCTGCACGTTGATGTATGTTGAGGGTGGGCAGGTCTCACAATATAGGTTTGATACGGTTGTCTTGAAAAGCAACGATGAATGATTAATGTTACATTGATAACGCATTTGGGAATATGTCTAGGATTTACCTACATGACGCTCAGTAGGGAATTAGAAAGATTAAATATTGTATATTATTTATTATTAAAATATTTTTTTTTTTACTTCTTTTCAACATTACAATTTAACAGTGAGGTGTGGTTTAGGATGTGTCTTAATATTAACTAAAACTAATGTATATATGTACAGTGGCAACCAAAAGTCAACGCAATAGCTTGACGTTTAGTTTGACTTACGACCTTCTATTCATCATCGTTAACAAGTGACACGCACTGGCTGTATCGAGCTCACTTACTGTTTATAGCAATGTAATCGTTAGCGTGCATATATAATAGGTGCGAAAAATATTAGTGTAAAATTTATTCAGTATAGATGATTTATTAAAAAGAAAGGGATTGCCACAGCAAGGAAGAGCTGACCAGTCCCGATAGACAGCACCCGTTCACAAGCATGATGCGCACATCATGCTTGTGAATGGATCGCACGTAACGGACGCATCAGGCAATCACTTTACGTGGTAATTAGATTGGCACAATCAATGACATTATACATATAGTTAAAATAGTATTATGTCATTGGGGACAATAGATTAATTTTCCTTAAACACTAAATTAATAATTTACTTCTTAGTTATTACAGATTAAAACTAAGCCATGCAAGTGATCAATAAAAATACAAGAGAATAATATCTAACTATCATAACGCCCCAAATGTCTAGTTTTTTCTGTGTTTATGTAATTGAGCGTCTCTAAATCCTATTCTACTAACATTAAGTAAACTACATTTTTTAGAGCATATACTATATAAGTTTAGTAACTTGTTGAGCCTATTATAAAGAAAAGGTCCTAGGAACACATAGAATCTTGTAGCAAAAGTCCGTCTAGTTTGCGGATTTATGGAAACCAAGTCCTTTCTTCTCTTGTCGGAAGGAAGTGGGGTAAAAGAAAGCTCAGAGTGTTGAAGTAGCACTATGTTTAGAATAAATAACTGACGTACTGTTAGTACCTTACTTGCTGCGTAGGATTGAAATGGGCGAAAGTAGGAATCCTTAGAATGGCTCTTTGAGCGCGCTCTAGAGACATTAAAATATATTTCGCAGCACCACCCCGGAAAATTATACAGTACAGTACGTAAGAATGTGTTGATAGAAGGCCAAATAAACCTGTGTTATTCATTTATAATCTGCTATGCTAGGTACGTAAATGCTTAAAAACATAAAATGTATTAATTTTCACACCTAGAGCACAGCAAATCAATATGTGTACGGATGTTTATATTAGTGTCAATAGTGACGCTCAAATATTTCACATGGTCAGCTTTTAAAAAGTAGGACAAGTACATGCAGTGTCGGCGTGCGTGCTAATTGCAATCCTAAATGCAATTAGGTGCAAAAATGTTTAGGTTAATAGGCGGTGTGTTATTGCTTGTCATTGTAAATAAAATATATTTGGTTTTATCTGCATTTAACGTAAGAAGATATTATTGAGCCATTTAGTCACAATGTTAATGCCATTTTGAGCATGTTCGTAGACCTCAACTCGTGATTTAGCTGAAAACAATAGGTTTTGTCATCAGCATAAGATAATATTACTATAGATAAAATACCTTTGTGTGTGTTCCTACTTTTGCGGGTGAGAGCCAGTGCCCTCTTTCGGTTGCTGTGATTCCGATAATCTGCAGTTCGTAGCGGCTCTTAAGGGTCAGGAACGAACATGCAACTCCTCTGTTGGAGGTGTCCACGGGCGGCAATGATTACTTACAGTCATGTCAGTTGGTTCATCTGCTGGTTTGTGTCATAAACTATAAAAATTATTGATAGCATAATATTATTAAGCCATGAATGTAAGTATGATATATAACTTTGATGATTAGATTTAAGCCATGCAAGGATTTGATAAATATTGTCAGGCATTACGAAATGACGATTATATGTATAGTTATCTATTTAGGTTGTCTGTCAAGAGTGTGAGTTTTACATAGGCAAAAGGGGCTTCAGTTCCTTACTCTTCAGTTTCAGTTAATTAATCATTTCACTCTATTGATCACTCGATAATTTAATGAAAACAAGCATATCGTTTTAGTCAGTATGTCATCAGATTTCATGTTAATAATTATTGATTTTAAATAAAACGAAGATCTGGTCCTTAATATTTTCATTGTACCTATGCTAGATTCAAGACAGTAGATAAGACCGTAGAAGAGATAAAAAAGACGTATCTTCATCATCGGTATTACCGTACAGGAGAGAGGGTGAAAGTGTATTCATACACAAACGTGAAATGGACAACAATGAAAGAAATAATTAACTACATATCCTATCAATGACCACCATTATTTACTAACATTTTATAATCATTAGAGCAAATGACATATAATTGATATCTGTAACTACGGACTTCGTAATTGATCAAAATGTTGTACAATAACATTGCGTACGTGACAACTATATATGACACAGCTAATGGCTTTCCTGCGGTTGAAGACTATTTTTAGAGGCCTAGATTCTTATAATTCGATAATAATGTATCATAAAGAAGTTACGTTTGAGTCAATTTTTTAATGATGATGTTTCTGTAAAAAAAACTGACCGGTTCGATGAATACTTTTTCAATTAAGTACAAAATTAAGTTTATCCTTTAATCTGACTTATATTTCTGTCTGATTTGTCATACATCAGTAATGTAAATATTTTTGGTGCAAGCATCAAGTTTGTACAAAAACTTCGTAGCACGAGTCCAACTAATCCCTTGTGTCCAGCAGTGGGGCAGTAATGTTTTTTTTTATTTACGTTGGACAACGAGCAGTCAAGTCTCCTTATGGTAAGTAATCAAGGCCGTCCCTAGAGACCTGCAACATCAGAGGATTTCCCGATGCGTTGCCTAGCTTTAAGAGCCCCTACGGATACTAGACCATCGAAGCCGCAGCAACTGAGAGCAGGAACTGGCTCTAACAAAATCTGACTTGTACTTAGTAATACCTAATGTCCAATCTAGATTTTGATTCTAAAAGTTATAGGATAAAAGGTAATTTAGCATGTCAGCATACGACAATAAATAAGTCAGCAAATGGCTTGCTGATGATGATGGTTCATCATCAGCATGATTTGATTGATTGATTGGTCATCTCATCATCATGTACCAGCTCTTCTTTCGATTTATTTGGGTTCGATACCGGATTCCCTCTTTTCCATTCATCCCTGTCAGCTGCCTACTCGTCATTCACTCCCTTTTCCATCATATCGGCCTTAACACAATCCATCCAACTTCTCTCTGGTCTCCTTCTACTCCTCCGACCCTCCACATTCATATTCACCACTATTTTAGTCACATACCTACGTTGTATCCTCCTCATCGCTACAAGGTTGATCAGCTATTCAAGAAAAAACCGTAATTTTCTCCATTCGCACACAAATATTTGAAATCAAAGTAATCAAATAAATTAATATTATTTGGGAATGGAGTTCGCGCCAAGCTAATAGTAATTTAATAGCAAATTAATGATTATTTCTATGAAGAAAATAGTTTGTTTTGATTGTGTGGTGCTACGATGTGCGTATGGTCACGTACGCAAGCTTACCTGGCGGAGTAGACAGCAAGATGGTAGTAGAACCAGATCCAAGTGCTGAACTCACTCTCGTTCTTTCGTATGTTCTTCTGTTCTGCGTGTAATCGTGATCAACAACGCAACATGTAAGCGTCGTACCACTTCGGTATATACTTATAAATATATCTACCTACACTTAAACTATTTGTCTTGCCTATTTTCTTCTTAAATCTTAACATCATTACATGAGGCGAAAGGTTCAATAATAATAGTTATAATTTGGGATCAGTAAGTCTAGATTTCCTCAAGATATTTTAGAAATATTGATAAATCATTTGTACTCCCTTTCTGTCAGGAAGTTCTGTGAGCCTTATCTTTATTACTGCATTTCTTACTAAAATAAGGTTGAAATAAAAAAAAATGCAATGTCTTTCTAACATAAACTTCTGCCCATGTAATTGTACTATGTCAAATTAATAGCAGATAGTTCTAATTGTTACTTAATGATCTTTTAATTGATATCAACGTTGACATGGTCTAGGGAGGAAAATGGTTAGCGCCGTCCCTTCTTTGGCAATCTCCACTGGATTTCCAAATTTGGAAACTGGTAGGTACCCTTAGATTGATAGGTCTGGGTGATAATCCACCACGCAGGTGAATATCAGATATAGGTACTATCGATCGTTTTTTTGGTTCTAGTCTTAACAACACATCATATTTGTATAAAAATAAAAACAAAGTACCAATATAATGTAATGTAAATATAATACTTATTCAAAATTTAATTTAACAATGTCATTAAATGTTAATGAAAGATTATACTCTATATATTCAATGATAGGTACCTACTTATGAAAACTGTCTTTATATAAATAATTTTAATTTAATATTGACAGATAATAGTTCCTACCTAATTCCATACCATACCATCACGCCTGTATTCCCCGAAGGGTTAGGCAGAGGTATACTAATGTACAATTATCATTGGTGTTCGTTGCTGCTGAATGTAAGATCCTAGGTTCAGTTGCCAGTTTGAACAAAGTGTTAGATATTTCAATAAAAATCGAGTACGGAAGTCCTTTCTTGACGTATCATCCTGTATGATTATGTACTTACCGCCTTTTCTACGACAAAAAACAAATGATCTTTAAACTATGACGTGAAATTTCCAATTAAAAAAAAAATGTATTATTCTTTGTCTGTTTACTGTACTGTTTGTCACGAATTGTATAAAAACACCTGTACGTAGTAAAGCCAAGGTTGATAAATGGAAAACAGATTAACACGTGTAAGTACCGAATATATTTGTGTTTTATGTATGATGTAACTATACATATAAGTAGTCCTCAACAACGTCCATGAACAAATCCCTCAGCTCAGGTATCCCCACAGACGGAGAGGGTGTTTCAAACTTTGTAAAGCATTTACACCTATAGCATGGGTATTCAAAAAAACGTGACCGAAAATTTATTGTAAGGGAGTCTTCCGTGTGGTTAAAGATTCAAACTCAATATAGAATAATTGAATAGAAAATATTATCCAAATATCAAAAAAAAAGTCACCACATCATATACCACAGCAACCGGACAAACAACTTCCATACAAGACTGAGTCATAAAGATCTTGACAATAAACAATAATATTGTGAAACGTAAAGCAATATGGCCGCGCAAGCAGTTCTCAAGCCGCCGTGATGAGGATGTGTTCACTTATGCTCCAATTGTTGGCTAGCACTCCTTGTAGGACATCCTTCGAGCTAGTCGAGGTAGTGGTGCTCAAAGTTCGGATGAAAAGACCAGAATTTTATTTATATTTCGTTACTAAATTTTGTGGCATGTTTCTTTGCCGTAAACTGAATACGTAATAAATAGTAATCAAAATTCATTTTTAAGGTTCTGTACCTTTGTTAATTTTGTTTAATTCCTCTACCTATTAGGTACAATTGCAATAGTTCGTAATTCTTCATAATCAAATATCTCTCTTTTCTCTCCCTGGTGTATAGGTACAGAGGAATAACTTCATGCACGCCCAAGGTAACGATAAAAAGCTACACTAATGTTTAATTTCATACATAAGTACAAATTTTTGGTAACGGAATACTTCTAGTACTTTATAAGAGGTCAAGGACAACGCTCTCTACTGATCCAACACTATTGTATTTATATTAGTATGTATCTACTCTTCGTTTGTGCCGCGTCGGGGTAACAGTCAAAATTTTGCACGTGTAACACTGTTTGCACACAATTAACTAAAACAGGTACCAAATAATATAATTTCGAAACGAAGGCTACGCTACACACTTGTGTAGTCAAAATATTTTATTCAAAAGATAACAATCGATTCTTTTAAGTGATTATTTGGTAAATTAAAATCCACGAATAAGTAATTGCAATTACATTAATATTGACGAGCTCTATTGACGTTATATTGCTATAATTAAATGATTTTGCACAAAAATGTGGGTTTTATTTTAATACTAATTATAGCGCATGGATCCGTCTATAACTTTCAATACCCTTAATAGGTTTGTCTATTCTGTATAAAACTTTGAGACACGCTGTGCAATAAATATGAAGGTATGTGACAACAATTCGTGTTCACGTCGATCTGCGCCCGCGCACCGACCTACTACCACGCTCGGGATCAGGCTACCTATACGCATTTCTTACAAAACTTTAACTGTAACCCGACAGAAGCATTTATAAATACAATTCGTACTGATTAACTACCCGAGCGGGACTAGAACATAGGGGGACTAACCGAGAAAATTCTAGGAACTAGAAAATTAAGAAACTAAACTGTAAAATTAGAAATTATTCATTTCAAGAAGACGTACATCATTATTTTCCATACTAAGTTTTCTTCGATTAAGTACCTATAGAAGAAATTACTTCTAGCTATAGTCTAAGTATTATTGGGGCATTACGGTGACATGGCCGTTATATGAAGCACTTGTCCGAACATGTGTAAATAGTCTTTATGAGTTACATCAGTGTCTATTGTGCATTGTGCTCAACCGTGGCCACTTGTGGGCAACAATTTACTAATACACACCAACTAGTACAACGAGCTCGCGACGATGCCGTCCAACGCTTATTTATATCTAATATCACGGAGCAGTAGGTACCTATACGAGTTCAAGTATACTGTATCGACAACATGGAATTTGGCGATGGTGTCTTTCCACTCTCACTTTTGCCAGATAACATTATAAGTGATATTTATTTCTGTGAATCGATCTCAACACAATTAAAAGAAAATATAGGTACATATTTATACGACGACCTCAGAGAAGAAACGCTCGAACAAACTTGGAGAATCTTGGTCTCTTCCAGACAGTAAGTAGGTAGGTGATATTAGTTATGTGAGTTTTATAATGTAGAGCAATATCTGAACAGGCCTTTTGAAGTAAGAGTCACGGCAGCTTCGAGTTCACATACTTCTCTTGCGGGGCTTAAGCTTAGTAAGCTAGTAGCTAAATACGCTTTCGACAATTCAGGCGTTCATAAATGTAATAATTTTCGTAAAGTTTATATTCAAATGGTGATCCGAACGTTACGTTAGATTGCAGCTTGTCTCCAGGCCATAAAATCCTGAAAAGGCTCTAAAATATCGGGCTAATAAAACAGTGGCAAGATGCTTCTTCACAAATAAGGTCTGAATTTGATGTGAAAGTGACAATTATTCAGCAGTATTTTATTTATGTACTGATGCTTAGGGTGGGTTATATTGACGCCAGCTAATTACAATGAAAATCAATGTTTTTCATTTTACTAAAAAATAATGTAATGTGCGAAACAGTTTCGGAAGATTTCGCCACCGATTTCCGAAACTGTTTCGCAGATAACATTATTTTTATGTATTTGAAGGCGGTTTTACTTTTTCTGAAAAGTATACCTAGACGACGTTATCATTTTATCATTTACTCGGTCTTTACTTGTTATTTCTAAATTTTGTGACCAGATCTTGACCACATTTTTATAGGACCACCGCTGAAGATACCTACCGATCAAAAAAGAATTATCACGGTTCATAATTGACGGAACAAACATACAAAAAAAACCATACAGTCAAATTGAGAACCTTCTCCTTTTTGAAGTCGGTTGAAAAGAACCTGATGATATTATGAAGCTGACGATATTATGATTGTTTTGGTACAACCTGGGCTGTAAGAATCTCTAACATTCACTTTTTTTTTATTATTAATTAATTTTATCTATCTTTTTATTATTTTTTTGCATTTTCCATGCTAAGATTATAAAGTTATTTTTTAGTAAAGGAAAAAATTCAATCGCGGGCAGGATTCCAACCTGCGTCTCCTGGTTGGATACACCAGACGCTCTGACCTCTAAGCCACCGCGAACCCTACCCGCATGATTGAAATTTTGCCTTCACATTCTGAATTTACATCATAAGGTGACGTAGACGACACGTTGAGAGACAAGTTACCTTACTTCTCAACCGACACGACTTACTTTATAGTTAGTTCAGTTGTCGTACGATGCCACCTTACCTTTTAACTGTTAATAATATAATAAAAATAAATAATGTTATCTACCTACTTGTATTCACTACATTACCACTTAACACACACATTACACAACACTTGCATTAACTATGCAAATCACATCGATACTAATGATTTACATTATGTTCGTGTAATTTTGAATAGCACTGGTAGAGCCATAGAGCGTCTAAACACACACAGCTTTATTGAATGCGACGTCGTTCTTAAATGTATGAATATTTTAATGTTTATATTGTTCCCTTTTATTCATTATGAGCCCCATATACTGAAAATTCAGAAGATACTTTGACCTTCTGTATAGTATTTTGAATCGTGGCTTTGACTGCGGGTCGGGACCGACGCACGCGCCGCCCAATCTAATTACCGCTGCTATGCGCGCGCGCACTTGATTAACGCGCTTTATGAGTTAGAGATGAGCATTATTCGATAGTTTTACTATGAATACCTAAGACTGGTATAATCATTAATCCTTCGACTATGTTAGGCAGAGGTACAGGTATATTTGTGAATATATGCTAGCTTGGAAATAGTTATTAAGTGTAGTTTAAACCATAATTGTAGTAATTACCTACGTTTACTAGTTACCCTTCATCAAACAAGGAAGGACAGCAGTTATGCTTTCCGTCTTTCTTTATTTCAAAATTAAATTATTATTATGCAAAAGTCACGAGCAAAGATTAAATTGTTTCATCAATAGTGTGGCATTACCATAAATGCTTACCGTAAATAAATGTATTTTAGAACTTTTTATCGATAACTAGCCACATCATTATTCTCTAATTGAGCTTCACACATAACGATGCTTCGCTTAACAAAGCGAATGATTTCCTCTTGTGAGCTTTTAAGTATTTTACATGCATACACATTTCATACATTACATGGTAATCAAAGACTAGCTAAGAATTTGAATAATTGCTTAAGTATGTATATTTTAATCGTAACAAAAAACGCAGATACCGAAACAAACAAATAATGTGCACTTGCTATTTATAAGAATTTACTTATACAGCAAGATTATTTAACATACCATCACGCCTGTATTCCCCGAAGGGTTAGGCAGAGGCGTACTAATGTACACCCACAGTTCGCCGGTATGTTAGGTCCCATGTAATAGGGGGCGAGCCTATTGCCATTAACCGGGCACAAATCCAGACTCCGAGCTGCTACTGAGAATTTCATAGAAAAACCCAATAACACTTTGCTCGACCTGGGGATCGAACCCAGGACCTCTTGCGTAGCAGTCGCGCTTGGGACCACTAGACTAATGAGGCAGTCAGATTATTTATTTAGTCAATTTATTGTTTACCATTAGGCCATCTAAGTATTAAGTCGTAATAGTATTTTGAGGGGCTTGGTAAATACCACGCTGATCAACCACTGTTAAGAACTTATAACGATCGTTAGGTATTGGGAATCAGAAGCCGGAAACTTCTGACAACCAGTTTATACTTAAGAGATCACTATGCTTATTATCAGCTAACCTCGTAAATAGGTATAATATCTGAGAACAGAATAAGTACAATTCCAAGAATAACTTCAAGTATTAAGTGGTGGCATCTTTAAAGTCGATAGTCAAATTCCAACTTAATTTAAGTATTTGAAACCATCTAAGCTAAGGAATATCCTCTATGACAAGTTCCTATATAATACATTGCACTTTCGATTTCCTCAATTTCAGAGAGCTTAATGCCAGCCATCGCTGACCTATCTTTATTAATTTCTAATAACTAAGTTCGCGTAAACAGTACTGTAGTACAGTCATCATCACAATTATGGAGCGCGGCGGCGCGTGGGACGATCACCATGCCGCCGCGGCAACGTTTACTAACAAGCGATGCACGCCACTGTCTACCCTCTAATTATAGCGTTATATTGATCACGGCACTAAACATGTGCCCTAGTCGGCGGTTAATTTAATTGTAGTGGTTTATTGTGGGCTCTTTTGAAGGGGAACAATCGGAAATAGGGTAACATTAATTGATAAACATTTAGTACTTGGACAGAATATTTTTTGAATTTAGCTGATAGAAGGTACCTAGACTAAGGCATTTGTTAAAAAAAACTTCTAAAAGCATGTTCTACAACTAAAAATTTATGAAAACCTGTCTGAGAGCATTCTCCTTGAGACTCGAATCTTAACAGAAATAAAAGGTAGTTGATGAAACATGCTTTTGGGTCGAGAAAACGAAAAACTTACACTCTTCATTTTCCCATACACACAGTTTTATACATTCGATGGGTAGTAGGGTTAACTAGGTAATAGCAGTACCTACATAATAGAAGGAAAATAGCATATAGAAGCAAGGTAAAATCATTGTTTCTAATGATTAAAATCAAAATATACTTCATTTTACTGCGACACTACTAATATCAGTAGTTTACCATGAGTCGGCTGGTAGCTACCGTCACTATCAAGTCTACTTATCCGGTTTCGGTATTCTCACTCACCTGCATTATACTGCAATAAATAGGTAATTTACCTTTTACAACCTATCTTAACTAAAAAGGGTTTATCTCGACGCCCGCGCCATCCAGATGTCCGATAAACAAGTTTTTTATTCATACGACAATCACATCGCAGCTCTATGAAAAAAAAGTTAAAAGTATACTCTATCACATAATGCATTCTCCTACGTCACCACATTAGCACTCCGAGATCCGATATCAACATTAATACAACAATGAACGAAAAAAGCATCAAAAGATGTCCTCTACATCACGCAACTGACAAATTTCAGACAACAATGAATGATATAAGGGTTAAATGGATAAAGACAAACAAAGATAAAATTACACTTAAAAGATCTAACTGAAATACTAGGACTTTTAAAAATCAACCTTATTTCTATGTATTGACGGTTCGACCCAAGGTGTGACGTAAAATGTAGGGTGAATATTCGAGTTGTCGATACCTAAAGGGCTATAGAAAGGCGGTGCGTTTGATGGCGTGTCGGATGTCTCAATCGAAGGCTTTGCTGCGCCCGCGCCGCACTCCCACGTACAGGGGTATTCTGTTTGTAAGCTTTTGTTCGCTGTTATGATCTTTCAGTAATGGAATTTTGTGGTAATATTTATGTAAAATAAAGCACATACAGATAGGATTGATTTCATTATAGAATGATTAGAATTGGATAGGATATAAACAATTATTACGTTTATTATGTAAAACATGCTTGTAATTTTTAGTTAAATAGTTCATGAGCTTTTAATAATTAGACGGTGAAGCTTTTAATTCTTCTACTACATGAGTCTCAAGGGATATTTCCTGCGAACAGTGGGGCCAAGTCTAATTCAGGATGTGCTTTGTCAGTTAGTCAGTCAAGGTAGTGTTTTAAAGGTATAGAACAACCTGAGAAAGGCGAATAGTCAGAAGCAGAGTTGTGTAAAATATATTTGTATCAGTATTATATTATTTTTTAATATCCACTATAAATATAAAATATTAAAACTTTAATTTCAGAATAACCCTTCATTGCGACGAAACCATGTTTGTATAACAACATAACACATGTTAGAGACACGGTTCTCTTAAATATCCTCCAAGAATAATTGCTTATAATAAATCAGGGATGAGCGTTGACAGGGTTAATGTGGTGACGACAATAATTGTACCTTTTACCCTTTACATCCCGCACTTCTGAATGTAAACTTTAAAACCTAGTAATTAAGTTTGATTTTTGTTTGAAGTTGTGGTAATATCTTAAGATATTTTTTATTTTATGTAATATAGTAAAATAGTATTGTTCCTACAATACAGTTATTTTTTAATCCTTATAAGTCGGTCTTTTGTGGGCAAAGATATTATTTGACTTATCTCTTAAATAATGTTATAAAAAGTATTTTGTTGAACAGCAGTGAAATATCATGCAGTGAAATAGCATGTCCAAAGTTCTGATGTCATCATTGTTGTCATTGATGAAAGGATTTCAGCCATGCTCCCAATTAACAGGTAGGACAAGTAGCTTGCACCGAGAGATTATATTATGTATTTGTAATTATGTATGGGTTATATAATGTAGCCTACTGACAGTACACTGAACCTTGTATTTTCCCTTGGAAGTTGGAAAATTACTTAGTCTTCTCACCCCGGACTAACAGACCACAATCACAATCGGTTTCTTCTAGGCGAGCGCGCTCCATCGTAGATTGCAGTGTCGCTTAACATCAGGCGAACTGGTGGTCAAGCGTAAGCCTATAAGGAATACAAAAAACATCTATATCTACTTATGTAGCTGTTGTTTTTGGACGCGAGTAAAACCACAGGCTGCAGCTAGTACTTTAATAATTCAGAATATTAACATACAATTATCAACCCATAGATCGCCTGTGCCGGTATGTTTAGGTCCCATCGAATGTAATAGTGGGCGAGCCTATTGCTATTAACCGGGCACAAGTCCAAACTCCGAGCTGCTACTGAGAATTTCATAAAAAAAACCCAATAACACTGCTCGACCTGGGAATCGAACTCATAACCTCTAGCGTAGCAGTCGCGCTTGGGACCACTAGAATAACGAGTCAGTAAATTCTGAATAATCAATTATATTTTACCAATTACTTACTAAGTAAATTACTCATCAATACCAATTAACCGTTCGGTCTAAGAGACCGCAACGCTTAACCCCTCTCACAACTCAACCACATTGTAACATTTAACCCTTCCTCTGCTCATAATCCCTCTCGACGCAACCACTAAACCGGAAAACGCAAATTATACAACAAAGACGTAACACATCTGCGCCCGCGCATCCAATGTCGATCCTTGAAGAAATTGAACACTAAACACGAGATTTTAAACCTTATGCCAAGAGTATAAGGAGTACGGTGCTACGTAGATTTATTATTGATATAAGATATGTTTAATAAGTGCAACGGTGCGGATAAATCCCGGTTCAGTTTCGTAGTGTAACCACACATTACACAAAAATTTGCGCTAACTTAACTGAAAGCTTAAAAAAATTGCCAGAAAACAAAACAATTTTCACAAGATATCTAGAAGACCATGGTATTCAAAAATTTTATTTGGTTCAAAGCCAACATGTCACTTTTCTTTGGTTTGATTATAGGTAGGTACTTATTCAATTTTGAAAATCAAATAACATACCTTTAAGATTTTCAAAATAGGACAATCAAACCACAGAAAATTTTAAAAAATAATCTTTAACGTATTGTTGTTATTTAAAGCGCATATGAACTAGTAACACAAGGGATAAAACAATAATTCTATGTCATATTATTGTGTGCCTAGCTAATTGTATCCTAATAAAATCATCAGCGATATCACCCTACAATAATTGCAACAAGCGATCGCCGAAGTCAGCCAGCACGCTTAAATGTACGGAGTATAAGAGATCAGATGAGACACATACGCCACTTCTTACGGTCTTTTAAATAAAACCCTTTTCTCCAAGCAAAAACGTAACAAATACTTCTTTATGGATGAAAAAAAAATACTTCAATTCATAATTCTAAGCCTATGAATATTAGGATTAAATTGTATTGTTACAGCTAAATAATATTCGTTTTTTTAAAGATCTTTTTTGTATTTTTTGGTATGGCTATATAGCCTGTTTTCGCTACATTAGCTTTGTAGGGTTAAAATTAATGTTTTGGGTAATCGGATTTTTAAAGTGGTACTTTTGTGTTAAAAATATTTGGTTTTAACGGTCTGGGTAAGTAAGCTTTGCTGTTTTTGACAAAAAGTGTTATTGAAAAGGAATTTAAAATCAGCTAAAGGATAGTGAAATAGTGGATAGGAAGCTGTGACTGTGATTTAACCATTACAGAAAAAGCTTCTTAAAAATCCTACATATGTACATTCAAAGATTATAGTCTGTGCTCAAGCCCTTTTTTATTCGCTGTCCTTAAATATTTGTATGCACGATCTGAAAATTAAATCAGATTTTAAGACCTATGAGTCAATTCTAGATACAGTTCCATATTTCCACTTATGTTGGTCCATTTTACTAAAATAAACGTCGCACACCATAATGAAAGTTGTCCCCATTGTAAACCATAATAATAAAAGTTATAAAGTGTTATTAGTACTTAAAGTACCGTATCGGAACACCATAAAGCGATCTATCTAAAATATTATATCGAAACGATGACGGGTCCATGTTTGTATATCGATTAATTAATAAATCGAATACCGATTCGAGAGATGCATCGATACATGCCGCCTCTAATTGAGTCAGCCGGCACAAGAGATAGTAAAATATACAAGTTCTTTTTATGCTACCCTTGAATTGTTTGCCATAGGAAAACGAACTATATTCGAAAAGCAATTAGCGTGTTTCATTGTTTTATAATCTGCATACATAAGGTTGTCAATTTAGTAAAAAAAGAAAAAGCACTCACTAAATGCCGAGCATTTACCTGTCATATTATTAAAAAATGTCGATAGTGTATGGGAATCGATACGTTTTGATTAATGGACAGTAAACTAGATTACGTTGTTGAAAAGCATCCATGTTGATAGATTATGTTGTAGTTTTTTGCGATACATTAACATTTCAGCTTGGGTAAAAAAATATGGTCGACTGACACGGACATGTGGTGGATTTAAATGTGGACAATAGATAAATATGGTAAAAGCAAGTGTAAGACAACGTCGGCAAAGTAAACTGAGTTGGACAAGAGAACCATGGAATGTGCTCAGTAGGGCAGTTGGAAAGCTCTGTATCCATAGTGTTACTTTTGATATATAAAAATAAGATTTTAAGATAATTATTTCTACACTATCGGTTTGGGAATCTCCTGTAATGGTAGCTGTATGTATGTCTTAAATAAATAAAAAATAAAATATTTAATTCAACAAATTTCGTACTCACGCAAAATTAAAAAAATTACATTACAAGTGAAGCAAAAAGACACTCGTGTTAAAAAGCCCGCATCGTCATTTGATAACCGCACTATATCTTCAACCTCGTACAATTCTTAAAAAAATATAAAGATTATTTTACAAAACTCAGTGTGCAAAAACTATCAATAACTATTACCTTCAACATTTACCCAAATAGCTAATAAATCAGTAACACGAAACCGCGCGCGGGATCTAAAGACCCCGACACAATGTAACATTAGCGAATTAACTTCACCCGTTCCCACCTGTCCCTTTTCTCACAGAAACGCCTACATAGTCAATGTTCGGTACTTTTGACACAACATCGCAGAAACGCGATACGTATCTGCACAATATAGTCAATCCGCAAACCTTTGACGTCAAAGAATAGGTTTACATCAAGACTTATTCGCGAAAAAAATCCGTTTGGTGTAGCTTTGTTTAAGGAATATGGTATTTTGTTTCATTTTTCCATGCCCGCCTGGGAAATACTAGTGCATCAGCTGCTTGTCGCCTACCCAAAGTCATAGATATACCTACTACTCAAACTTTTCTATGAATGTAGAGAGAGATAATGAAGAATACCAATGATAAGATTTCTTTAGAGGTTAACGCGTGAACATTTGTGCTAACTACCTGCAATTACAACAAAACAGCGCAATTCGCATAATTCCGTTTTATTATTCCACAATTGAACACTAAAAGGCGAGAGAGGAGCCCAAAGCTAAAACACACAGTCTTTATAGAGTGAGCTGATTTAAACGAGGCTTTGTGTTGCGCAGGCGTCGGGTTACGGCCGTCTTTAGTTTCGCCATACAACGCTGTGCTTGGATTAAATATTGCATCGGAGGTGTTAACTGGAGTAACTCTATACGGGGTATTTGCGCTGCCGCCGCCGGCGAGCAGCAGTAGAGGGAACAGTAAAGGATAATGTTTGGGGATAGTTATGGTTTGTGAGAGGGATGTGAGGGGTCTTCTAGTGTCTTGTACTTTTTCTACTGTATTACTAAAGATCTCATCAAAACATAAAATACACAGAAATGTCAAATCTCGTAACGCAATTCTTCTACCATAAAAAGATGTGAGATATCATGCCAAGCCTCTCACTTTACAAGCTATAAGTCTGTGAACCGAAACTTGGGCAAATAATATGGCTTGGCCGTTTCGCGGTCGTCGTACAGACAGTCTCACAGACTTCATCATCATCATCGTCTGCCCTTGTTCCAATTTATTTAGGTTTAGAGCGCCTCACGTTCATTCATTTACCTTTTCATATAACTAGTAAGGAATTGTGACACTGGTCTCTAATGTTATCTCCTGCTAGTTAGGGCTTGTCAAATGACTTGGAGATTACAATATCCAGTCACTTGCCTTAGGTATCTATTGAATTTTTCACAGAACACTATTCGATATTCCTATTTTTTTACAATTTTCTCTTATTTATCTTCTTTATATCTGAAACATTACTTACTGTTATGAATTAATAGCTTGTTCCAAAACCATCTAATTAATATAAAATTAAAGCCAGTAATCTGATCCTCTGAGAATATTTTTCCTTACTTCTGATATCAGGAAACATGGATCACCAATACCATGTCGTTTATAATTTCAAGGATTAAGTCCTTTGAATATTCCGACTTTGTGACTCAAGTTAGATTAAAATTAAGACGGTCGAGAGGGTCAATTTAATCGAATTTTGATGTGGACCCAGTGAAGTGTGGTGGAGATTAACCTGGGCCCCTGTCGGCCCCCTCTGAACACTAATACAGTTTCCATGTCGCACTCACGCGCATGCAACACTGCTATGATTTATTAATATTGGTACGACTGATTTTAGTGCGATACATGTTTATTAAGTTGCTAACTTGTCCAGTTTTATGTAGGCATTATAAAGGAAAAACCAAAAACATATTTTTTAAACTTAACTTTGAAAAAACAGCTTTCTAGTTAAATAGCTTCACTTGCGTAGACTGAGTTAACATTCCTTTAGGAACTTGTACTTACATAGGTAACATGTTTTTTATTATATTAGGATAAGCAGTGAGTGGAAGAGGGGAAGATGAAGAATGACCATTGGAACTTAGCTGAGATTGTGACATTCGACTTATGGCCAGTCCCTATATTAAATTCGTTAATAGATTCGCTTACTAGGGATAGGATTTTGACATAAGGATCATACAAGTAATGTCAAAATCCTATCCCTTAACCGGGCACAAATCACAAACTCCGAGCTGCTAATGAGAATTTCATAGAAAAACATTGCTCGACCTGGGAATCGAACCCAGAACCTAGCAGTCGCGCACAGGACCACTAGACTAATGAGGCAGTTATTAGTTATACATTACACGTATGTAATTTATCGAATGATTAGCTATCCATCGTTCGCTTAATCTTGCATCAAACGCACGAGCCCATTATTCCCTTTCACTGTTTTGGGAATTTTGACCTCAGAAGAGAACGATAGCTAGGCTGACGTTGAAGAAGTATGTCCCCAGAGTTGCGTTATAAACAAACCTACCAAGATTGCCACGTTTAGCAAATCTGGCAAAAAATGACTTTGTCATTCCTTTCTTACAGTCCGACACACCCACGTTCGTCTATTTTTATCTGCGGTCAGTTTCAAAATAAACACAAAAAAGTAGCCAAACATTATTTTTTTAGTCTGTGTCGCTGTCACATGATTGGTTTTACCCGTGCCGGCCGACAGATGCCGCTGCCTTTGAACTTACCGCCTACCTAAGACACTTTTAAAGTATTTCAGACTTTAATGCACTAACAATAAAGTGAAAATTGAGATGATAATTAAATAAAGAAGGCATTTAATATCTTTATTAATGTGGTCGAGCTCAGATGATCAATGATAACTAATTATTAGAAACATTTCGTGGTCCGTGCGACTTCTTGGCTGATATTTCAGAGCGAAATTCAACCCTTTCTAAAAGGTTGTAAGGTTGAGTTCTGTGAAAAGATTATTAGCAAGAGATAATCGTCAGATATTGTATTTAGTTATCGATGAAATGCTTACCCGTGGCAGACTTAAGAAATGATTAGAAAGTCTTTGTAGAGTTCAGATTCTTGTTGCTTATCAGTTTTTTTAAACAAGTGGATTACTAAAGTACTGTCGTTTTACGGGAAATATACTGGATGTAATCTTCCGTGCTTTATTTATTTGAGTAGGATACTTAATACTATTATAATATCCGACTTAATCACATTGCTCCGTTAACGTTATTATTTTTTGTGAACACATTTAAAAATGGTTGATTGAGAGAAATACGGACTAACTAATCCCGGGAATCATTCATCCGCGGATTGCGAAGAGCCAAATTATTTTCTGTATAAATTTTAATAAGTAGGTAAAATCCTAAAAATCTTATGTATGTAAAAACAGTAAAAAACTGTAGCCAATGGGTCCACCTCTGCCTTATATCAGGGTATATTCGGGGATACAGGCTGGGATGATGCCTAATAATGTGTGATGTTTATGAATTATGTACAAAGCTATCATATTTATCACTTGTTGTTTCATCCAAAATTGCGACTATACTAAATGTAACTTTAAAATATTTATATTATCTTCTTGTGATTTATTTTGTATTTCCCATATTTATATTGTTGTCTAAAGTTATTTTATTTTTCAGTACCATAAATTGGTGCTTTCATATCCATTGGTGATTTCATATATATGAAAAAGATTGACGTAAGATATGTAGTTTACTTCCGGCGACATTGAATCGACTGACTCACAAACTCGTCAATACCAGAACTAATTAATTCGCGTAAGTCACAGAAATCAGTTGTATTAATTTGTCTAGTTAGCTTAACATTCAACCCTTTATACACCGAAACATTTGAAATATCTACAGCAAAATTCTTAACTCTATGGTAACAGATACAATCATATTTGTGTAAGTATGGCTAGATCATCAGTGTCTGGAGCTAATGGAATTAGCTTTGTTGGTTTTGTGTCGTCCCGCAGATCAACTGGCGATATATTGTTATTTAGTTTCTCACTTTTTTTGTTTCGGTTGAGTAAAAGTATTTTGTAGCCTTCGCGTTAGCTTTTTATCGTTGCTTTATTAAGATTATTAATATTAATTGGCTTAAGCGCGTTAAAAACGAGCTGATGGCAGATACTTTCCGCCTGGTATATATATACTATATACATACGTATATAATTATATGGATTACAAATTATTTTATAGTGTTAAACTCTTTCAGAAAGACGTAGGTACTTTTTTACACCTCGTAGGACCTACCTATAACAGTCCTGGGTAATGTGGGCATGATACCAATGACATAATTGTCGGGTTCTTCGCGTTGAAATCTGGATGATCTTCTCTATAAAAATATACCTCCATAACGACAGCAAATTATGTCAAAAATTCAAATAACAGTGCTACTTATCAATCTAACCAGCATGCTAACTTCCGTGGAGCTTACATCACATCAGCAGCAGTCCATAACTGATCACGAGCTTTCATTCTCCATCCGCGTAACAGTGTAATCATGCGTATAAAAGACTTCAATTACATTCCTACTTGATATCTTCGTAACAAACAATACTGCTGATTATCAATAATATAACATACAAACACGAATACATTCGTGATATCTTAATTATGATCGATACGAGTTGGTTGCTAAACATATCCTAATATTGGCATATTGACCTCCTTACTAGAATACTCGTACTGCGTAAAGATTAATCTGAATGTCAAAACTCGAATTGAAAATGTATTGAACAGCATTTTTTTCGCAATTTCAGGGTTGGTCATAAAATAAAACTTATTCTCTTACATTTTATAAACTGAAATCAAGAACGAAGAAAAGACAGGTGGCCCTAGAAGTCAACTCTTGGTCTTGTGTACGCAGTAACTACCTACAGTGTAAGTAGAAGATAAGTAATGCAACATTGCCATTATAGATTTCAAACCAAAAGCATATCGACGACCAGTTATAGGTGGTTGTGTAAGCCATTAGCGAGTAGAGCTTTAGTCAAACTACCTGAGGTGACGTGATCAAATCCAGAAATGAATTACAAGCGACCCGAGAATACACAAGTTTTTGTAACGAAGGCTATGCAGTTTAATTGATGACACCGTATCGATTTTCAGCAGGCTATTGCAAATAATAGAATCGGAATCTTTGGCATCGTCACGACAGTTTTCAGCAGTGAAAATAGTTTTCTATTAAACACATATTTTACAGGAAACCATTACCATTATCCATATTCCGAACTAATTATGTTTTACGAACTAGTTGAGGATTCTGTTACGAAATCAGTATTCTAAGCGCCGCCTGCGACCGTAGCAGACAAGGATCAATGTAAATACGTCGAGGCGGAGACATCGCTCAATTTAAGACAAAGCAAATAAAGACATCATTAATAACGGGCTCTAACAAGCCCTACTTTTTGCTCCAATTGAATTCGATCGCAATTCGTCTTCGATCGCTCAGTGTTTATTTATCGTACAGGCGAGTTATTAGTTTGGTATCGGAGCGAGTTTTTGCTGCTAACGACGCCGGGAAGCCGATGACGTACGTGATTGATTGTACTGCCTGCTCTGGTAGGGGCGCTGTAATGCTGGTAGTCCTTATCAACTCTCACTCATTTCGTGATACTCCTGTAAACGCAGCACAACATGTTTTAGGTACTAAGTTAGTACTTAGTTACAGTAACGTACTAGTGTACGTTACTGTAACACAGACAGATGATTCCTTTTTTTTAGACAACATTAGGCTGATCTATTGCGGGTTGGCTGATTTCACACACATTTACGAACTTTATTGAGCCCTTTTTGAAGTGCACATCATTACGATTTCATTACGATGTTTTGATGTCAAGTAAATGTTGAAATAAAACTACTTTTTACGGATTTTATCGTGTTGTATTGATATTATTTGATTCCCGACGTTTCGGATCCTTTACAGCATCATCAATCACTTAACGAAAACGATAAATTTATATCTGCTGTTTTTATTTTCAATTCTGGGAAACAAAAACCGCAATTTAAGTAATTCAATTATTTTACTGTAATAATAACATTGATTTTATGTACTTGAATGATGTCCCGAAACACGGGACATTTTTCGTCCCAGAAAAAATGTTCTCGTAAGGCAGTCTCCACTTTTCGTTTCTGTTATTTGAAGTTTAGGTTAGTTAGAAAATAGCTCACCTTTTTCTGATCACTGGTAATTTCTCATATAGTTCATCTTTATCACTTTCTCTCTCTTTATATCTTTTACTGTCCACCTGAAAGTACGTGCGCGAAGACTTCAACATAATTAACTTGTCATAACTTAATAAAGTTTATTTTTATGTAAATGTTGCCGAGTGTTGGGCACCCCTGCCGCGGCGACATCAAACGCGCCCTGATCCGTCAGCATTTTGACATCTTTTGATATCTACCGACAAATAATAACAAAATTATTATTCACTAGTTGTTTGACCGCACTTCGCTCGTTAGTCCCGTACTGAGATGATACTTATTTGAAAATAAATGTAAGTAATTTTTAATCATACGAATAGGCACGTTTATCTGTCAGAATCAAAATACCTATTTACTGAAATATGTTACGCGGCTGAAATCGCGTATGCTTATAAATCAAACTTAGCTTTTAATTAGTTGTTCACGTGGCTCCATTTTTCTAAAGGTAGCATCGTGATTTTTCCTGAAAACCAAATTTCCAGGGTTTTTCAGTATAAGAAACTGGGAAAGCTACCTATATCAAAAAGAAAATTCTCAATCTTACGAGTGCATCTACCGTTTTGTTATTTTTCTCTGCATCACCCTAAGGTTGTCTGGTAGAAAATGCCTAATGGCATTAAGACCGCCTTTGTACCAACAGTTCATAAAGTATTAATAAATAAATAAAAATCTATGATTTTTTTAATGAACATTGTTGAATGTTTGAGGTTTAAAACCGAATGATTCGATCTTTTCTGGACAAAATACTGCCCGCACTTATTTTAATGTGTATTTTTACCGCTATGACATTTTTGATGGGTAGTTACTAAAAAATACTAAGTTTGACTCACTTACGCATTAATTAATCTACATTATTACATCACAATATGACAATAATCATTATGCTAATGACATAAAAACCATGATAATAATTCGGTTACTAATAATAATGAGCTAACGGTCGTGCATTCGAGTCCCGCGTCGTGCATAGCAAAGGAAATAAACGTCTGTCAAATGTTTCTTCGCATTTCACGTTTGGTATTCGCTTGGTCATGGTTTTTGACTGATAGATAAGATGTATGCTTGTCTAGGCGGGGTCATCTTGGAAACTACTGGGTTATTTTTGAGAAGTTTGAAGATCTGGGACTGTCTATATTATTTAAATTGACTTTATATTTCGAGTTCCTTACCCGATTTTATATTTTTGGTTTAAATATTTGATTATGAATTTATGATTGATTGTTTATGTTTATTAGCTAGCTCGTTAGCTTTAAGCGTGTTATGAATCTAGATTGTTTTTAGAAACTGAATGTGACTAAGTTCATACACATGACTAGGTACACGACATAGTTACCGGTAGAAGGTTAAGGGTCTGGCGGAGCTTGAATTGCCCACAAAAACGTAATACAAACATAAATACATTGTAGGCTTGAATTACGATTAATTTTGGTATTGCGTTTGTAAGGAAAATTCGGTCCGCCGAACTCTTAAGGTGACGTCTTCAATCGTAGTAGACTAAATATAAAATGTTTTTCTCAGACAGGTGTACTGTCACTTCTAATAGTCAATTTTAGTCATATCTACTTTACGTAATGGCAATAGCCATTTAGAAAAATATTAATTTAAATTCGAACATATTTTTTTATTGATTTTGATTTAAAAGCAGCTGTTTCTGAGGAAGCGATAAACTATATTACTTCAAACCATATTAATAAAGTGGCGGTTCTTCGTAAGCGCGTCACAATATTCATAAACAGTTAAGAACGTACTAGTTTATGAAAATAACCAATTTATTCAAATAATTATCAGTGGCCAGCTTGCGAGGGGCGTGTCCTAACGCAATTATAGTCATAATTATTTAACAGCGGCCCGCACCGGCCACACCGAAAAGTGTGTAACGCGCCTTATTTATATGAGTCGTTATTATAATTAAACTGGGTAATTTTTGTAAATGCTTCATTAGTCTAGTGGTTCTACTATGTTAGCGCGACTGCTATGTTAGAGGTCTAGGGTTCGATTCCCAGATCGAGCGAAGTGTTATTGGATTTTTATATTAAATTCTCAGTAGCAGCTCGGAATTTGGATTTGTACCCGGTTAGTGGTAAATAGGCTCACCTCCTATGTGGAACCTATAATATACAGGCGAACTGTGGGTGTACATCAGTACACCTCTGCATAACCCTTCGGGGAATACAGGCGTGATAATATGTTATGTTTTTCTTTTATTTTATTAATTTTTGTATTAAAATTTTTGCGTTACCCTTTAAGTTCAGTTTTCACAGCTAGATGTGGGAGGCGGTAAACAGCAAGAGAACAGTAACAGCGACCTTTGATCAGGAAAGGAAACCAAAAATAAAAACGTTATTTCAAAGGTTAATAAACAATCATCAATTTCTCCCCAAATTATTGAATTAGTCATTCCCGAATCCCGCATTCCGCTCCCCAACACAATATGACGGAACTATAAGCTCATCAGATAACATCAATGTTCACGCCTTCGCCTGGGCATTAATGGGCTGGCCAGTGGGCAATTGTCGCGGCCACACTGTCATTATAATTTGTACACAATTGTTTAACACCATCACTTCAACTTGTTGAACTTATCAAGTTGAATATATTTTTTTATAAAACGTTGCCCCACAAAATTCTCACTTAAACATACGCCCAGACCAGGAACAACTCCCTGTGAATCATAGAAATATTTGCTCCGTGTGGGGATCAAGACGTGGCGCAGAAGCCGATCGCTCGGCCGTGACACCAAACGTGTCATCTAAATTTGTAATATTATCATAAGTTTGATAGTGTGCATCCCATCATCATCACCATCGACTGCTGAACTTTTTCCCTTTCACCTTGAAATCTAACAACTACCTACTTATTGTAGTTGGACAGACATACCTTCAGACCGTGTAGTTACAGTCTAGAGATTATCTGTAATCACTACCTATTATGTTTTAGATGTAATCATTTCGTTGCTTTCTCAAAATGCCGCTCAATTTTCAATATTTGTATAACTAGAGTACATACTACAGTTTCTGCCTGTGACTTCGTCTGCGTGTTCTGCAGGATTGAGTCCGACCTGGATAAACCTTTGTGAAGCCTTTGTATTATTCCAGGCTATAATCTATCTGTATGTCAAATTTTCCATATCCGTTCAGTCGTTCTGGCGTGAAAGAGTAACATACATCCATACTCACAAAATTTCACGTTTATAATATTAGTAAGGATATACTCGCGCGCTAACATACCGGCGAACTGTGGGTGGTAGATACATTAGTATCTGCCTACTCTTCAGGCATAAATACATGCGTAATAGTATGTTATGTTGTGTATAAGTATCTAAGTATACACACAATGTATGTCGTATGTAAAAAAAATCTACTTTTTAAGAACCGACTTTTTAGAATAATATCTTTAATTAACTCTTTGTGATTTTTTTTTTTGCATTTTCCATGCTAAGATTATTAAGTTATTTTTTAGTAAAGGAAAAAATTCAATCGCGGGCAGGATTCGAACCTGCGTCTTCTGGTTTGATATACCAGACGCTCTGACCTCTAAGCCACCGCGAACCCTACCCGCATGATAGAAATTTTGCCTTCACATTCTGAATTTACGTCATAAGGTGACGTTGTAACATCTATGAGAGGTAAGTTACCTTCCTTCTCAACCGACACGACTTACTTTACAGTTAGTTCAGTGTCGTACGATGCCACCTTACCTTTTAACTATCTTTTTGTGATTTTTTTTTTTGCATTTTCCATGCTAAGATTATTAAGTTATATATATAGTAAAGGAAACATTTTTTTTTTCCTTTACTAAAAAATAACTTAATATCTTTAATTTCATAAGCCTTTTCAGCTTTGTCTTTAATTTGTAAGCCTCTGCCGTTGTAAAACTCGTATTATATATTATGATTTTTAAGCTCTACTTTTTGCAGGTATAATAAACTAGATATTCGTCTACTAGGTACTTACATACATCCAGCACTTCGTTCATCAAACCGAAAAGTAAAGTTTATAATAATATCCAACACACAGAAACATTACTGATAGGGTAACCTGATAACTAAGGGTGTCCCTTGGACACCTATCGTTTATAGTTATTATCATTATCTTGGTAGAGTTTTACGACTATTACAGCTAAACTGTATTAACTTACTTCGGATTGTTTATAGCCCTTTAAAATAGTCGAAACAAAACTTTTGGCTCGTAAAATACACATTTGGGTGATTAAAATAAGTACGATAAAAAAGCTGAATTAGTAAATAAAAAAACTGGCAGAGATTTAATAAATCAGGTGGGTAAACAGTAGGCGTTACGGGAAATTACCAATATCTAATTACTAGAAAATGGACGATACTCTGTAGACGTAAAGGCCGCTAGAAAAAGTATGAAGGTTTGACGATTGATATATTTTGCCGATACGTACTGACACAGTTAATAATAAAAGGACGTGGATATTATCACGTGAATAATAAAACTGTCTCACTCTTCGACCCGACTTGGTAGGTTACAGGAAGATTGAATTATGATAGCAACACTTCCCGGAGAAACCCGTAAAGAAGCTCTACTGTTATTATTTAAGAATATGAAAGTATCTAAGGGTATCTGAAAACTGGATTGAGGGTAAAGTCCGTAAGCTTTCACGCGCATTTTTACTTAAGCGTTATACTTGGTGATGGATAGTAGGTACCCTCCATCTCAAGTGAAATGTAAATACACAGCATTAGTTTAGATAATAAAGAAGTGTAGTGTGTGGTGAACGATTCCTTCGTGTAATGTAACCACAAGGCGTTTCAACTACTAAATAAGCGAGTTTAATAAAATGTAATGAAAACAGGCGTCGGTGTCGGCGCGAGGGAGATCGTCCAAACAAACAGAGTATATACATACATGCTTGCAGATTACGATGCGCAGGCGACGCGTGCCGAACCCCACCAGGCAGAAGTTGTCAACCATTTTATGTAGGGATTTTTGTTTTGCAACACCTAGTAGGATTGAAAGAAGTAAAAATTTTAATGATAATGATTGGTACAAGAATTCCTGATTAGACTTCAAAATTTGAAAAAATATTTTGTGGAGGAGAAGTTTTGTCATTTTAACTCTTGACGAATCCCCAGTTCTCCGTTCAAAAACAAATTGCAGGATGCATTCCTATCGAACAGTCAGAAAAAACACATGTAACATAAAATGTGAGAAATTATATAAATAACAACAAAAAATGTTGAGTATCTCGCAATGGTATGAGCGTCCGCGCAGCAATTGGACCAGATTATTGAATCAAGTGCTTTCTCAGCTGGTGACCTCTGCTCCGGCTTAATAAACAGCTGTACTTACTGATGCACATGCAAGCCCATGCCGTGACTGTAGCATATTAATCCTGGACTGACTGATTACTGGTCTCATTGGAATGGACGGAGTTAAACAGGCAGCCATTTTATCTAGAAATGTTGAAGCTAAATTTATTGAAACTCACTGAAAACTGTTGGCTGTACAGCGCGGCCTCGGTGGATCCACGGCCGTATGATTGCGGACACGGTGGGGCCGCAGGGGGAGAGGAGTGTCGGTATTGCGATGCGCCGTTCTACCTACCCTCTGCGGCCCAGGTGTGGACGGCGGCGAGCCACATATCTGTCCCGCCACAAAGAGGGTCTTGGGCGGCGGACTCGGGGTCGTCAGTCGCCCATTGCACTGGGTCCAACATTGGACGTCCGCGGTGGGATCGCGGACCATGCCAGAGCATTTTCCGTGATCCCACCATTATGCGGACATAATTGCGGGATCACGGATCAGGTGGCAGTGGTGGTGGCTTTAGTCAGTATGCTGGCCACCTAGCCGGAGAGCCCGACACAACCATCCCGCATCCCAGAAGCGAGGCGGCGTGCATAAGGCACATTTCCCCACCCGAGAAAAAAAAGCGCGATTTATGTATGTGATTTAAGAACTGAACCATGATTTATGAAGATTTTTGACAGATTGAAAATTATAAAAAAACAAGATAAACAATTGTTTAACGAAGTCAATTTGTCTCATTTTGATTATTTTCTTCTGCAAGGCGATTTAGTCCTGGGGTGTTTATCAACGCAGGAGTCTATGACTCTTTCTGATGTCAAAACTTTTTTTGGTAGTTTGATACTCTTCGGGATTTGTTTGCAACGTTTACAAGGTCTGGTGCCGTAAGTCTTACAAATAAGTCTCGGGCTCGGAATCATTACATGATGCTTTATCCGCCCTTTACCATCGTCGCAAACAAACTCTTTAGACGGAGATTTTTTGCAACTCGTATGATATTTAGATTCACTTGTATGTGAGTGAGGGATGTAGTTCTCATCTTCCGAGTCGTAATATTTGCTTGACGCAGAAGACCTGCTACATTCTGGAGGTGGAGGTTGTGACTTCTTGAGACATAAAGGAAACTTATCCGTTACCACATCACTGATGCCTTCATTGTATATATTCTTCCTTGAGACAACCTCCCCGTCACACACTGTGCCCACGGCGTCTTCTTCTTTTCTAAAAAAACATTTTACAGATTTGGCCCTCGACGGCTCAACATCGCGCACGGCCTGATCCGGACAATTATCTATGATCTTCTTTTGGGTGCATTCGTTATATACTGGGCCAGGTAAACCCTTCTTCAAAATAGGTACCGGAAGACATTTACGGGAATACATCTCATGGATTTTGGGTTTTCCTCTACCATCTCTAACGGCTACTATAGAAGAAGCGCACGGCACAAACACATCAGAACATTTGGGCGTCGATGGGATCGGCGTGCGACTGCAAGCTGCATCATTTAACTTTAGAGTCATTGTATAACGATCGCAAAACGTCATGATGTTGTCTTTGAATCTACATGGTTTTAATGTACTGCAGGAAAATTTAGCAGGACAATTCCGCGACGTACAATGTTCACATCTGCAGCTAAAGGGTGGGTCCATCATAAAATCTGTTTCAGAATTTTGTTCTGATGGAGGCACTGGGTATGGACACCATCGAGGAGTCTGAATGAGTGACGGGTATGCAGGGATCACTTGTTGTATTTTCGGTATAGGCACTCTATTAGTGTGGGATGTGATCGAGTAAGGAGGGTCGAGATATCTGGTGGGACCACGGTAGTACGACGCAAATTCTCTCGGAGAGTAATCATCTGACTTGCTAACTAAGTGACTGATCAACCTTGCTCTCGAGCTCGCTGCTGCCATTCTGTCGACATCGTCACAACTCAGCAGTACCGCTCTCCTGTGCCCGCTACCACTCTCGTACTCTTCCTCCACCTGTTTCACTTTTCGAGATTTTTTGCTTTTATAGAATTTGACTTGCCTGTGGGTCATAACGGCTGAAATGTTTTGACTTTTAAAATTTTATGTGTCCATTTTTACGATGTCAGTTGATGACAGTTTCCCTGAAGAGTTTACAACAAAAAGTTTGTTCAATTCAAGTAGGTGTCCAAACAGAATGTTGTGTTAAACACTACAAACAGCTGAGGCGGAAACACCTAGTTGATCGCGAACCACTTCAATTCATATCCTTGTGACAATAAAGGATTGAGTAACATATTTCCTTACAATATTTTTACCAAGGAATCATTCAATTTTCAACTTAATTGAAGAACAACATAAGGTAGCGTGACTCGCAAAAATATCTCGGTAGTATCTAACGAATCCAGGCCAAGCTAAATTGACCTCCCCTCCTCCCAAGCGTCTTGCGCGCGTTGCCGGCTGAGGGGAGATATCGGTCCAATTTAAAGATCTTATATCATAGAAGGAGCGAGGGCAGATGCGTACAATTGTCCGAGTCAAAGATCAGAGGAAGTGGCTGCGCACGCGCCGTCCAGCTGCGACGCTCGCGTGATCTCGTCTCGGATTGGTTAATTATTTGGTATTTGTCACGTTGACAGATGAGATCATGATATTTCAGCAGGAATTAAAAATAAGCAGGGCAAAGAACAAAAATTACTCATCATGAAGAAAAGAACTGGTTCCTGTCGAACACTTAATGCTCCTGTAGACTTCTCCGCTCTGTGACTTAATGCTGTAATCTTACGAAGCGCGACTGTCATCTTGCTGGCAACTCAATTATTGAACAATACACAACAATACGTACTTTAACTTTTAGAGTGAATCGTTTTCTTCTAGGCAAGCGCGCTCCATCGTAGATCGCAGGGTCGCTTAACATCAGACAAACTGGGGATCACGTAAGCCTAACACGAATAAAAAAAATATTATTCTCAAATTTATGACACAGACTGCCTGTTAAGATAGTCTAGTGGTCCCAAGCGCGACTGCTACGCTAGAGGTCCTGAGTTCGATCCCCAGTGTTATTAGATTTATCCTATGAACTTCTTAGTAACAGTTCGGGGTCTGGATTTGTGCCCGGTTAGTGGCAATAGGCTCACATACCGGCGAACTATGGATGTACACATTAGTATGCCTCTGCCTAACCCTTCGAGGAATACAGGCGTTATGGTATGTATGTATGACGTCATATTTATCATCTGCCCATAACACACTATCATGTCATGAACCACTGGATGAATATTATGATAGATAATTGAGATTGCTCCCTGCTCTTCTCAACACGAAATAGTACTATTGCGAATGTTCACTGGTCACCCATCCACATTGTAACCATAGTAGGTGTGGGTTAAAATTTGATAGGTTCATTCAGCTGAGATTTAGCGACTAACTGCCGGTTTCTGAATTGAGAATTCAAGGATGAGAATGTGTCAAATGCTACCTAAGTAGTACCTATGACTTAAAGAATTTTTCGTTTCTGAATTAAAGTTGTAGAATTTGGTTAGGTACCTATATGTATTAATAGTATTTGTTCTTGAGTTGACTTAAATTTGATAATAAGCTGTCCCTATACCTACTGAACACGGCGTTTCTAAACTCGTTTGACAGTGCTCAAATCACTCTGACTGCAAAGATAAGTGACAGTTATATATGTAACTAAATTCGGATGCCTACTATACTCACGATTCATGTTACAAGCTTTTCAATTTTAGTTTCCCAAGACTCATAGAAACTGCTGTTGACTGACGTAGGTACATGTCTCATGTACCTACATGAGACCTCCGATAATTATCTAAGTAGGTAGGTAACTAACCGCTGTTGTACTTACCGCTTAATAATGAGCCAGACACATATTCTCCCTAATAAAACATTGATCTCGTGACAAAAAGTAAAGAAAGTCATAAAACGCATAATAAAACACACGGTGGCCTGTAATTAAAATTACTCTACGATAAACATATAGGCCATATAAAAATTTTATTGGCCGTAAAATAATGTTATGTATCCATTCTAGATAGTTGGACAGCTTCTAAAACAATTAGGGGTTGTTAAGGTCACGTAGATTGATTTCATCTCATACACTGAATTCTTCTTAGGCTCACAGTTGACACTATCTAGGTAGGTATTTGACATCAACCTTTCCTATCTTTTGTTGTCGAGAAGACAGCCATCAAAGACCTTTTGTCAACCATCAAAAATACGTGGCGTTTATTATCTTAGGCTAAAAAAGAGTGAAATGGCAATATCTACAGTTACCAGAGCGTCCATTTCTGGAGTTTCTTCAATAACGTACATAAAAAAATTGTATTTTATGCTACTTCTGTATTCTGTACCCACAAAGCAGACTTTTTGCCCCAACGGGTCTTTAAATGGACCTGATTCTGATAACGACAGCAAAACGAATCTTTTAATCATTATCATAAAGCCGTAGAAAATAGTTAACTAAGTAATGCACTTTTGATTTACGATTCAAACAACTTGAAAACTTTATCCACTGTTATCTAAGAATTGTAATAAACCTAAAATTGCAAAATAATTTATTACTTGATAGTCACCTCCGATAAACGACAATAAAATCTTTTACTACCTTTAAAAATACAATAAAAAAATTGACCAAACAAAGCTTTCTAGTGTAAATAAACTTTTGAAAACAGTGGGAACGTAACATTTTGAAAGTTGTGCATTGCCATTAAAAACGTTATGGGTGCCATCAATTTTACACTGTCGCCATAGTTTTAGTACAAGGTTTTAATTTTTGACATTTATTACTTGATACTTTGAGATCCGTAGGCCTTAATTCCATGGGATAGCGACTAAAATGTATTTCCATAGTTTCAGTTACGAATTTGATTGCTTGGTTAAATGCATGTAATTCGGTGGGTCACCTCAGGCACGAAACTGTGGTTAGAATCTTCTGTAATAAATGGCAACCAATCGCCTCTTTATGTTTTTGAACATATTAATTTATGCGAAGATGACTCACGCAGAGCTGTGTTCGATTCATATTAATAAAACCTCTTACAGTAGAGAGCTCTTGAGAGCTCCACTCGAACATAAACACACTTTTTACAGAGTTTATCACGTTGATATAATTCATTAAACCCGACCATTCGGACTCTTTGCAGATTCCATGATCACGGACAGACTGACACACAAACAGACATAGGCAGAGTCTGCCCATCACTATATGGCATCAATGGCCTTTTGAAATCAACACCATACAATCCTGAGCATGTGGTAACATCCGTCGTACACATAACTACTTTATTACACGTAAAACATTAATGTGCTACACCGAACCACTAAATGTATACTTGACATAAATTATAATTGATTTAATTAATACTATAATATTAATTTATGTAATAGGTAGGTACTACGACGAAACAAGTATTTATTTTATGAGAAGGTAAACACAGTCAAGTGTATTCCTTACCTTAGTTAAACTTAATTTTTCCAAGATTTTCCGACATTATACTTTGCCAATCAGAATGTCACACTGTTTCCACAGAAAACGGAAAGTAAACGAAGATAAATTAACAAAAAACTATACAAATTCACCGTTGACGTACACCCGGTAACAAAGTGTAACCCCTGCGCCGCGGCCGGGGTACAAAAGTGACCCCGATAACATCTGAACACTAACAAACGCGTTACAATTGTTAACGAATGTATATTTTCGTAATAAAGACTTCATACAAATTACATACATGCACCATACACTTACAAAACCCTTATCTTGTTGGAAATAAAGTTGAAATTGTGCTTTGAATAAGTTTTTCTTTATAGGGACGATAACAGGCGCCCCGTGGCGAGGCCCGCGAGTCTTTTGTACCGGTAATTTCACTGCCGACCCCTCTGATACAATAGTATTGTAAGTCATTAGACATTGTACTCGTTCGCTCCAATGACGATAATTGGTTTGTTGTTTTTTTTTTTGCTTTTTGTAATTCAATGTTTGATGAAAATGGTAGGTATAGTAATTAATTTTTTAGAATTTTAGACTTAGAATTTTATATCTTAGAATTTGTTTAGAATTTTAGATTAGACTCAAAGTCAAAGTCAAAATTATTTATTTCAATTAGACCATTAAAAAGGTACTTTTGAAAAGTCAAACTAATTGCACTCTGCTTGACTGCCTCATTAGTCTAGTGGTCCCAAGCGCGACTGCTACGCTAGAGGTCCTGGGTTCGATCCCCAGGTCGAGCAGTGTTATTGGGATTTTCTATAAAATTCTCAGTAGCAGCTTGGAGTCTGGATTTGTGCCCGGTTAATGGCAATAGGCTCGCCCCCTATTACATGGGACCTAAAACATACCGGCGAACTGTGGGTGTACATTAGTACGCATTTGCCTAACCCTTCGGGGAATACAGGCGTGATGGTATGTTATGTTAGAATTTTACAAAGGTCAAAAAACAAGGTTTATAAAGACTGGAATAAAATCAAACTGTATATGATAAGTATGTCTGTGCATTGTGTCTATAATACGGGACTTGATAGGTTGAATAGAATTCCTTACACAATATGTCTCGCGTCATACTACGATTCTTGTACTGTCTTTTACCTTCACTGACCACAATTAGCTGATACATTCTAGCTTTTTTTTACATCGTAACAGCGTGACGTCAATATTCTTCAACCCCCAACAGCAGTTTAGGTACGTTCTATGAAGTCATAAATATCAATTTCCATAAAATATTGGCAAAACGGGTTGATTAAGCAATAATCGTAAAGTGTGGGCCATACTCATACTACCCACGGTTACGGCCAGTTGTTTTCACCAATAACAATAAAACTTGGGGCTATAAAGTGTCATAAGTCTAACGTCACTAGTTAACAGACCGTTAAAAACAATGTTAAATGATGAGTGTTTTTTTTTATTCGTGATAGGCTTACGCTTGACCGCCAGTTCGCCTGATGTTAAGCGATACTGCGATCTACGATGGAGCGCGCTTGTCTAGAAGAAACCGATTCACTCGTGATTTAAAGACATCCAGATTATATCCATCAGGGAAGACCCACTCGGGAACTTTCCACTATCGCACTATCGTCCGATAGTGGAAAGGGCTTTAAGGAGTTAAGATCGTGGAGATCTGATGCAGTGTTTTTAAAACTCATAGCACGAAAATGACAAATTAATTATTAATTAAAAAAGTAAGTAAGTATAAGTATGTTTACATAAAGATATAAGATACTAAAATAATAATTAACTGATTAATTAACTTATCTGAACTACTTACGTAGCAAGCAGTCGGAAATAGAAAAAATAACGACTTTGTTTTGCACAAACTTTGGCATACATTTTGGCAAAAACCGTTGTTGTTTGAGAATTCAGTTCAACTCGGCCTAATAGTAGTTATATATAGCCCAAACTTACATCAAATAGTAGATAAAGAATTTCATATCGCAATTTTTGTATAATTATCATTGTCATTTGTTGCCGTAGTTTTCGTACATTGCCATATTATTAAAAAATACAATTCGACAATATAAAAATAATAAAATACATATATTATGGTAATCTTAATTAAGGATGTTAACGACACGGCTACAATATAGACATCCATCCGACTTTTATAATTATTAACGTTTTTGTTTACAAGGCAGGTGTTCATTGTATTAGAATGTTATAATATTATTAATGTTTTATTTTGGCAAGCGAAGACGCGCCCTGCGGTATGTGAGAATAGCCGGGTGGTACAAGAAGAAAGCAGAAAGCGAAAAGTTAATACAACATTTTTTTTACCACTAAGGTGGCAAACAAGCTTACGGCTCGCCTGATGGTAAGCGGTTACCGTAGTCTATGGACGCTTGCAACACCAACTTGCTGACCCTGTAAATTAAAAAGGAATAATTGGGTTGGCAGCATAGGAGACATGCTGCCATACATAACAGCGTCGCTAACAAAACACCACCGGTCCCCCACACTGCCAACACAACGCTTCCTCGCGGAGCTCTGGAGAATTCAGTTTTACCTATCTATTTTTTATCTACATACCTTACAACGGTAAGAAGTCTTGGTACCACAAAGATTTGCTTTCCGTCTCCTGCACACCTTTAACACCTGTAAAGAATTTAAAATGTAGCTTTTTTTATTATAATGAAAATAATGCTCGGGCGTATTGCATTCAAAAAAGCCTACATTCATCAATAAAAAATACCACTAGGACTTTGCTAATTAAAGACTCGGATGTCCAAAACAAATTCTTACAATTTTCACCGCATCTCCTGTGCCCTTGCACCGTTCCTTAAGCATGACCCTTCGCTGCCGGCGGGGGTCCACCAGGTCCATGCTCATCAATTATCGCGAGAAGCCCTTACGGTGCCGTAGGATACGTCAACAGGTGCCAGCAAAGACGTGGGTAACTTAATTTAGGAAATATTCACAGTAGCCATACCCCGGGCTATGTGTAAAAATATGAACGGTTTTTAATTTTTAAATAAGGCCATTTTATTGCCTCGTGTGGTATGTTTGACGGAGACACATTGTTAGGGTTAATCAAACAATGTAGATACGTTGTTTTTTATTTATAACTATAACGGTGTAATCACAATCTTAATGCTTCAAAGTATCACAATTTGATACAGAAAGTTACTCAATTATAATTAAATGATTACAATTATAATGGCTGTTACTATTAACGAGTAACAGCCATTATAGCTGTTACTCGTTAATATGAAGGGAGCTCGCCGAGTGTCGTCAATGTCCGGCCTTTGTTTAATATCTTTGTGTATGATATGACCTCATCTTTTGAAAATATATTCTAGACTGTAGTTAAAGCGCTGATAATACGCACTGCTAAATAATGGTTGAGTGAAATATTCTGTAGGTATTGAATAAGTGTATCTGTGCACGTTAATCTAAAATACTCAAAATTTACCCTGAACTAATTACATACATCATAAAGAGATCCCAAACAAAAATATAAGAAATTATCACAAAATAATACCATAAACATGACAGAGAATATAAATGATAATTGTGTCCCTAATTCTATCTGTACTCATAAATATTGTGTTACCATTTTTTTTTAAGCTGATCATTACATTCGCGTATGGCCGTGATTTATGTTGCCGAAGCGAGCCGAAAAGTTTCGATCCGTCTCGGCAATAGATCGTGATTAGGTGCGCGCGCAGCATGATCACATACTTACTGCATGGATGTCGCGTAAAGTCTATTGAAGCAAATGAAATCAGCATTCAACAAATCGAGTAATTTAGAAATTATTATTTAAGTATATATATTTTGTACCTACACTATGTTAAAAAAATCCTGTCCGCACCGAAAAAGGTATATAGGTAAGTATCTCAATCACATCACCAAATAAATTATGAAACATTAAAAATTCATGAAAGCAAATTATAATTGAAGTTTAAAATTCAAGGTCATCGTGCCCCAGATACCATAATTACCCCAAAAATGCAAAGCAGCAAGAACTAATTAATGGTTAATAGATACTACATTGAGTATTAAAAATATATAGGTAGGTATATTAGATACAGTTACATGTCTTTAATATTTACATGTAAAATGACTAATTGTATGAACCTGATTTATTTAAACACTTATTGTACACAACATTTACCTATAGTAAATAAATTATTATTTAAAAATTTTATAACACATCTGTTTTACTTGCGACAACCCTGCACAACAAATTGAGACGTCGGTAATTATTTACCCGGACATCATTAGTCGGTTAACGGATATAACTCTTGCATCGGTTATTGATTTATAAGCTTCGCCGTATAAAGTGTGCCGGTGGGATATTACAGGTATATTTATGTATAATATTGCTCTATTAAACAAGATTATGTAAGAGAAAGCCAATGATTCTATAAGCTTCAATTTTTTAAGGTCTAAACGTAAGTAATGCTAATCTTTTATATGTATAATGTTGTATGTCAGGATAACATGAATTTAAGATGTTTAGCTTTCTTTATACTTAGATCTAAAAATCTTAAAACCAAGTCCTCCTAACTGTTCGTATTTTATTTCGTCTTCGTTTATCGGTTCTCATACCATGTTTGTTTCACAATCCCAACCTGATTTTATTTTAATGATTTCGTGAACATACTCGTAAACAATTAGTACTTATATTGTTTTTTTACGACATGTTTGGCGTAGCGGTTGAGCGAATGAACGATCGGCTTCCGCGCCACGTGTTATGAGTTCGATCCCTACACGGAGCGAATATTTGTGTTATCTATAGGTAGTTGTTCCTGGTCTGGGTGTTTGTGTATGTGAGAATTTGTGTTTGTAAACGCACCTACGATACAAGAGACAATCCTAGTGTCGGTCAATGTTTATATATACTTAAGTAAAAAACTTTAAAATTAAATTATTATAAGTAAACCCAAACTCCAAACTATTTATTTGCATGCTAAGGATAATAAGGTTCTTAAATATAACATAGTGTACAACTTAGCACCTTTTTCAGGCGTTGCAAATTTCGAAGACTCTACCTAGTACAATAAAAACGTAATTAAGTACAAAAATTTAATATAATTTGTTTTTTATACTATTTTGTTATGTGTATAAGTAGGACTTTGTATTTATTATATTTATCTTATGTGTATTATTATGTCTACAATACTATATTACTAGTCACTACACAACGTGCTACACATTGCGGGGAATTAATGACTTGACGTCGCATTGCATAGGCTTTTTCGTACCTACATTAAAAGGTCAAATATTAGCATATTGCGTAGTTAAGTACTGACATTTTACCCCCCTAGTTGTCTTCGTCGCCTTGACAACATACGCCAAATGGACTTGTCAATTTCTAAAAATACGTCATTCAAACGCTGTATGAACTTCTGAACACACTTGTTCTTCAATAATTAGGCATAGGTACATAAAGAAACTCTCTTAATAATTAAGACAAAAGTTGCGAGCAACATTTTCGAAACACTTTGTACCTAGGTACTTAATTAAACATGAATCGTTTTAATTGCCAAAATATTTACAAACATTGAAATTTTCATTCAACTCTTTAAACTTTTACTGTGTCATAAATGTCTGGCGACTTACACAAATAATTTATATTTTACAGTTGTTTACATTACAATTTGTGACGAACATTGCCCAGCATTGTTTTGAATAGTTTCGTTACAAAGAAGGTTTGTAAATTTTATTGCAGTCTTGGGCCCAAACTAGACCACTCTGAGCCACTTTTTGGAAGAAAAAAAGCTAAAGCTCCTTTTGTTTTTATATGGGTTGCTTTAGTTTTAAAGCCAATTGTTTAAGATTTACGATCGGAATTAATTTTGTTTTTAATTTATTATTTGTTTAAGTAAGTATATCTTTAACTTTCTACACACGTGTATCCTCGTAGTCGTATCTACTTCGTTATTTAATTAGTTAGTTTGGGCTTGAGTTGCAAACTTTGCGTAGGTGCTTCCCTACTTATTTGGTCATACATACGCAGTGTTCTAAATAAATTAATCATCTATTCTGTCGTTAAACTAGAAAATCTAGTTTCGTCTTGTTTCGTTTAGTACTAAGATTATTGATTTTTAATAATCTGTGGCCCTAAATAACAAAATCCTTTACTTATATAGAATAACATCTATCCCGTAGCGTCTACCCAGAAAAAAGTAGCGTACACAACTAAAATTTCACTTCCAAAAAAAATAAGTAAACATTATACGCGTTACATTTGAGAACATGTTTTATAACTGCTGTATATCAGGCCTCAGTTACCCTGGCTGCAGTCACCCTGCAGTTTTATGGCAGCCCCTGAATGGTCACAATCGCACAATACTTACTCGTCACAATGTTCTTCCTAATTTGTTTTGGTTGAGAAGTAAATTCTCATTGTTTCATTCATTTGTTACTTTGATTGAAATTTTTTGTTCCAAATGCTCAAAATCTACGGGAGATTTGTTGGTGAAATTGTTGTGAATACTATTATATTTTTCTGAATATTAGTTTGGTGTGTTTATTTCGAAAAAGAAACGACAATTCTTGCAGCATAATGTTTTGTTACTTATCGCATATTTCCAAAAAGAAGGTATGTTATCTGGCAGCAATCTTGGCTTGCCCTTTAGAACTTTCAATTTTATTTACATTATTTACCTATATTGTTCATATTTAAAATGATGACAATCCGATAATGTCAATTTGCCATTAGACTTTTCTATTCAAATATTTACTAGCTATAGGTAAGACACGTAGGTAACGTACCTACTTGTCTTATTTGAATGAATTGTTTTCTTTACACGATTATCAATATCTCATTAATGAGGAATAAATCTAAGGAATATCATGAACCTAAAAATCAATAGGTTTACCTACCTACATATTTCTAAAAAGTCTCACGTCGACACCGTTCGTTAGAGCTAACGCTCTCAAGACCGTAAAGTTTAGAATAAAATCATAAAAGTTAACCGTAAAACCGGACGTTTACGCTCAGCATAAATCAGAGAGGGGACGAAACTTTGTTTTAATCATAAATAAAGTTCTATTGTTAAGAATGTGTTTTTATGATATTAGTTACTTAAATGTATGTTTTAGAATGACAGACTGGTGAAAAGGTAAATGGACATACGAGAAGAACATTGATAAAAATAATAAGTGTGTAGGTACAATCAACAGCACATATCATGGTATCCAAAACTGTCAAATTTGTTCAATCGAGTTTTAATTTAATCTCCAATTAATAGAGTTTATTATCCATTGGGGAAATTTGACAGTTTGTGGGAAGTTATGTGCTGTTGACTGTAGATATTTTTGTAAGTAGGTAGGTAAGAGCTAACGGCGTTAAGGGTAGAAGGCACGAATGACATTGTGCTGAACCCCGAATTGATACTAATTAAGTTAATTATTTTAAGGAAAATACATGGATCCAGGGCTCAACTATAAAAATATCAGTATGCCTTTAGCGGTGCGGGGAATACAAGCTTCATGGTTTGATAAGGGTGGATATTGAAGACTCTTCGAATAGATCAAGTAAATCACTATTCTCAACTTCATTAACGTCCATATAAGGCGGATTATTGAATAAATTAATATGATATTTTAACCCACCTTTCACTTACTACTACTGCTTCTTATAACTCACTTTCAGACCACATCGATACTAACAAATTTACATACCACTAACTAAATACTGCAATATTTACAAAACTGAATATCACAAAGAATGTACTGATTGTCATATGATTTAGACTACTCGTATTTTGTACGATTTCACAAATAGAAACACAATGTAACAACCGCTGAATGTTTTTGCACAGACAATCAATTTCTTCCAATCTCGCATAAGAAGGTACAGACACAAGTTACCTCAAGTTACATCAAATTACTACAAACTTTCGAATTTCCCCAATGGGTAATAAACTCTATAATTTGAAGATTAAATTGAAAATCGATTGAAAAAATTTGTCAGTTTTGGAGATGTGCTGTTGACTGTACATCAATCAGTCAAACTTTCGTTCGTGGAACATGCAGAGGCAAAGGCAACACCCATTCAGCCTCTCTGGCCATACAGTTGGCTTATTGTTCTTGCATTAAACAATATAAACAAGCATTAGGACACCATTGAGAGCCACTGTGTGGACAATGCAACCACGTCAAACAATTGATTGGAAATAATGACGTGAAATATGTACAGGGGGTAGTCTTGTGAATTTCATAAAACTATTTTTTTTAGTTTGATTTGATCATATATTTTAGGTAATTTTTAGTAATACTTTCTTATTAAAATAATGTATAAAAAGTGTGTATTATCTTGGTTCCACAGCTATCTTCGTATAAGTAAGTACTCTTCGTAAGTATAGGTACCTACTGATTTACACGATTCATAGTTTTATACCTAAATACGTACAAATCGATATCGATATCGATACCTATGCATTTCAGCAAACGTTCTACAGTCATATAAACTAAATGCCTATGTAGTACCTATATGAATTTGTAACAGCCCCTATTTACAGAAAACCTTTACGAATAACGGCACAGTCCAAGGCCAGGAGGACTGTAACCGCGCAGTAGCACCCACGACGAGTGATGGATGACTACACAGCACTACTTAAACAAATGTCTTGCCACAATAGACCGACCAGCGGGCGACTAAAAACAATGCAGCATGCGACAAAACGCACGACATTGTCGATAAATTCAAGGAAACGAACAACTCACCAAAATACTGGCCGTAATTTATGTCACTGTACAACTGTTGTTATTTTGAAAATGGAATATCATTAGATGTTGACATAGTGATGTAAGGATGTATTTTTAGTTTATGGCTCATCGATTGTTTGTTGGTTCATCAACAAAGAATTTTAATGTAGTTCTAGTGACGCACAAAATTATTAACTTGAGATAAAATAATTTAAAAGTAGATTACAAATTTTATGTGATAACCTACCTGTCCCTTGAATTTTATAACATAGCGTAATATTACATAAAAGATATCTACATATGATAGTTTACCGACTTTATGAGTAAGGTATACCTACTTTAATTTAGTGCTGCAGATGAGTAATTAGTATTTTCTATCAGTTACACTTTATAAAAGTGACGACATAAGAAAAACAGCGTATGAAAAAGCGTACCTAGGCAAGGCGACTTAATAGTTACCATATACCTTAATCTTAATTGATAGGCTTTTTACTTCGTAGTTAAACAACACCACAATTTAAACAAACCCAACTTTTTACCTAAAGAGACCATTTTAATAATCAATCTATAAGACGGACATTTCTTATTCAAACCAAATCTAAGTTGTCACCTCATAGCCTAAGGCTGCGATAAATATTACACAACCACAATCAATTGCCAAGTATCGAAACAATATTACGAATAACGACATTATGGACAATTTGTCACTCCCACGCACATAAAAACTTGTTATTATTTTGAAAACGGACAGCCATTTCATTAATTATATTTAGGCCGTATGTCATTTGTAACGTCTCAATCAGCCACAAAAACTGTTGATTATCTATTAATGTTATTTAATAGCCAAAACTTGAATTTAACTCATGTGATTTATAACTCGACGTTTATTAAATACTTCGATTTACATAATCTGTTCATTACTATATAGTTATTATTTTTTAAATTTGCAATTTTACAATTATATTCGTAAAAATATTTGATGAATGGCGCAGAAAATATCGTCTTATTTTATTCTAATATGGTGAAGTGGATCATAAATGCTATATTCTAAAATGGAAGGTCTTTATTTTCGGTTTCTTATGACGTAGGTACCTATTTTGTTTGAAGTTTTCGTACGTGGACCAAAATAAGATGCAAAGTAATTCTATCTATTTAATGTTTCTAGGCTAAGTCAAAGTCAAAGTCAAAATGTTTTATTTCAATTAGACCACTAAATAGGTACTTTTGAAAAGTCAAAACTATTTGCACGGTTCCAAAAAGTGGGTCGTATGGAGAAGAGCCGGCAAGAAACTCCATAGACACTCTTTTAAAAAAATAGAAAAACTTGATTACTAACTTGATTGCTAGGTATAAATGCCCCTTCGGACTTATCAAATCCATGGTAGATAGGTACGTATTTATTTTAAAAACGTTAAGCTAGACCTGAGAGCTAGACAATGGTTTATGATGGCCAGTAATATAGCAATCATGTGTGCTACAAACAAAGGCACACAAAATATGTGACAGGAAGAAAGATTACGGCACTCTATCAAGCGATCTGACAACAGAGTTGAATTCTTACGATTTGTCCCGTCATTGTCCCTCGTAAAACTCAGGAGAGCGGGAAAGGGCGTGTAATGTTGCTCATAAAACAATATACCACCCACTGCAGGCAACTAGGCAACGTTTACAGCGCCCGCAGCGTGAACCAAACGCGCCTATTGTCCGGATTTCTGAACGCATCCTAACATTAAACATGGCGCGCGCAGTCAATAGATGCGCGATTTCTGACATTTCGATGTAATCGTTGAGTAGAAAGAGCTATAAGTAGGAAAATGGATTTCATTCACGATTTGGTTATACCAATATAATAATATTAATATAATGAGAGTAAAGATATTATTAATCATTGAAGAATGTTTAACTAAAAAAGTAGGTACGCAATAAAGTAACTTTCGATGAAGATAGCTACTTAATCGATTAGATACTCAAAAAGGATCATCCGAGAGGACTATGGAAAAGGACATGCTAATGAAACCGCAAGCGAAAGCTAAAAAGGTGCAGTTTCCAATATACTGTCAAACGGTACATAAAAGTTATAGAAATAGTTTGAACTGTTCAACGATCAATACAGCAGAACCAAAACCACATTTTGTGTGATTTCGACGGTCTATCCAGTTTTGGGAGTCATAGCACTAGATGGCGAATCACTGCTGGTCAGCTCTGATTTTCGATAACTCGGTTCTGTGAACAACGTGCGACCCGAGTTAACCTTAAGGGGAAAAAATATAAAACAATGATAAAATCTGCTGTCCTGTATGGTAAAGAGATGCATGAAAGGCAACTGCATGCAGCTGAGATGAGAATGCTACCTACGAGAATTGTGTGCAATAACCGTTTGGCTTGGTATGACCAAGTAATGCGCAGGAGGAAAGAGCATGTTACCAGAAAGGTTTTGAGCATGATCGTGGATATAAGGGTAGGGGGCGACCAAACAAAAAATGGATGGACTGTGTGAGATATGATATGGCTACAAAGGAAGCGAATGAATAGATGACGGTTGATAGAGATATATGGAAGAAAAAGACATAGTGCGCTGAATCCGAATCATTTGGGATAAGGACAGAAGTAGTCTCCCGAGTCATTTGCAATGATTATGTTCAACAGTCAATTCTTTTTTCTACCTACCTGCGTCAAAATACGTGAGTGGCGATATTCACGAAAGCTTTTTAATCGTTCGGCGAAGGTGAACACGAATTCACGATCACACTCAAAGATCATTAATTTTCAAAAATCTTCATGATATTTGGATCAGAGGCTAGCTCGGCAAGCAGCTTAGACTCTCGAACGAACGGTATTTGTTCCATGGGTGTGAAGTAATGTGAGTGTGAAGTAGATCTTTCAGTAGTAGTTTCACGAGACTCATACGCAGCAGTTGATTCTTCAGTCACTTCAGTAGACTCGGATTGTTTCCTTATCTGATCTACCTTACTCGAAAACTGAGTCATTGTCATCATCAACAGTCATCAGAAAATACTTATCTGGCTTTTACCGGCAGCGAGCATTCGTGTATTCCTGTAGTGTGTAGTCGTTATTTTTGTATTCGTCGTACTTGATAAATTCCGAGTACCGACACTACAGGAATGCTCGCTGTGTAACATGTTCCATTACGCCCCGTAACACAGGTCACCTAAAGATTTAGATTGTAAATCAATATGAGATCTGACCCTGATAGAATTCTTTATGGTAGATAGGTACATGATCTAGGTCTAAACAACTACAATTACTTATTATAGTAGACCATTTGTCAAACGAATTGCAATTTGCATGCATGCCGTAATAAACTGATTATTATCAGGAATTTCATAATTTCAACTTGAATAATTATAAAGAGTTTTATTTCAACTTTATGTCAGTTAAGTCAGAAAGACAATCTCCAGCAGATCTGATATCTACTTACTATTTTGACCTCCATTTTTATCCCCACGAACCTAAATTGTATTGTATAATTAATCATTTTACCACAACGTTAATTAGTATTTACCTGATAATTTATAGAAACCCGAAAACAGGTATAGCTTGGATCTTTAAACTCATTAGCAAATCCAACACTATCCTAAAATGGACTGGTATTTGATGTTATCCACCGTTGGAAGTATTCGACAGTGTTGATGTACGAGCTCAGAGCCTCAGATAAATCTATTATACTGACGACGGCCAGCCGATATTATTTTAATGTTATAATACAAATTATAATAATCTCCGCAGCCATATTTATGCGCCCGGTAATCTCTTTTGATTCGCCGCTTATAAGATAAAGAACAGCGTATATGGAGATGACGACAATCGGTATTTTTTAGGAGTTTGTTAATATTAAAAGATACTATAACGTTCATCGATTATTTTTTTATACTTGAAAGTTTATTATAACGCTGATGAATAATATTTTACTAAATTTTATCTACATACCTACATACTTACGTGTTTATTGTTATGTTATTGCAGTACTAAATTGATTTTAATAAGTTTCTTTTGAGTGTTCTTATAAAGGAATTAGTTTATAAAACTTTGTTCCTTATGGAACTTTAAATAAAATTTAACATAGCAACGAAATTACAATAGTATTCAAAATTTAAATTTAAAAGAATTACCGTCAACGCACACATATTCATCTCATTATTCTGTCCCCCTACTCCATAATATCCGAATCAAATATCAAATCAAACATAATTTCTACCTCAAGTATCCGCTAACCCTTCCGAGGTGTAAATGCGGCGTGATATACGCGCCGGGATATATCGGGGACAATTTATTTAGACGGAACCCGCTTCGCACCCTTGCTTCCTCACTACAACTTCAACAAACGAAAACCAACTCTTCGCACAAAAAATAGAACACAATATTTTTTAGCGACAAGTTTAAGGTTGGTATTAAGATATCTTACAAGCGATTTCTGAGTTTATCAATAGGAAAATAAGATTCGTATTTAAGTGAAGCGTTGTTAAAAAGCTTTGCCATCATTGCAGGCACCGTGCTGAGCCGAGATGATTGCAAAACGAATAAATAATATGCACATGAAGCTGCGCGCGCGCATATTACATGTCACCCGCGTAAATGTGTTTATTTTTAAACAGCAACGACTTTTAAGTTATTAAAATTGTTATGTTGTTGGGAAAAAATACTACGTTTGGGGTCATAAGTTTCTTTCTTTTTGAGTGGCGTGTCAAGCATGCCTAAAAATATAAAAATATGTTGATTAATTATTATTTTTTTATGTATGTCACCTTACTGTCTGATGATTTCATTAGATTCATTATAAAAAAAAAAATTAATTAATAAAGATAACTGCTTAGAAGTTGTACTCGTAAGCTCGACTGCTACGCTGGCGGTCCTGGGTTTCGATTCCCAGATTGTGTAAAGTATTATTGGGAGTTCCTATTAAATTCCCAGTTGCGGTTTAGAGTTTGGTTTTGTTCTCGATTAAAAGCAATCGGCTAGTTGCCTTCAATCAGGTCCTAGGTTTGATTCCCAAATTGTGTAGTGTTATTGGTATTTACTATGAAATTCTGCTCGGAATGGGTTTGTGCTCGAGCACTGATATTGGGCATGCAGTGGGTTCCCACACACCTTAGATACATAGGACTTACACATACCGGCAAACTGTGGTTGGATGTAATTGTAGCGACATCTACCGCGCTACATAGAAACTAGACGGACAAGTCCTGAATCGCGCAGGTGAAGTTTGCAACGCAAACTTGAGTATATACAACCGCCCGACCTCAACCGTCGGGCCGTGACCCGCCACTCGCCAGGCAAAACACTAACTACTTGTACTTATATACAAGTAACAAGATTTAACTACTGTTTAATCATTAATTTGAATATAAATTAATAAAGTTGAACTAACATAAATATCAAAAAAGCTCCTCCTCTCTCCTACTTATTAATTTTGCTGGGTCCATCATTTTTTCTGTCTATTATTCTTACCATCTTTAATGTAGATTATGAATTGCAATAAATATATGAATAATATTAATAATAATATGAAACAACCGCCTGGTCGGAAGATCCTCCCTTTGGTTGGAGGGAGGGAAGTATCTACATTAGTATACTTCTGCCTGACCCTTTGCAGAATACAGCCGTACATATACCTACATACTTACCATACCTACCTATATAAACGTTACAGGCTCACTTAGCCTGTAGACTTCTTCACACAAAAAATGCTTTCAAATTATCTCTTCTGTAGTAGCCACTGACTTGACAAGAGATAGGTAGGTACGTACAAGACTACTACAGTAACCATTTCACGGTGTGCAGGTTAGCCAGGCAGGTTTCATGACATCTGCTTCAACCGTTTCGCCCATCCATGAGGCTTGATTTTAACTCTCAATCGACTGTCTTTGACAGTCTGTCTTTCGTCAAGGCCCTAGGAAAAAATAAAACCTAGTTATACACACACGTCTACAATCATTTCATAACGCAATAGCCGTGACAAAAAGGTGGACTCAATTTCAATAAAATATTTATGCTCGTATCCCTTCAACATGCAAACAGACGCCATTTGATCATCTTTTATTTACATGCAATAAAAGAATTCCTTAATTTCCTATACCTACTTATAATTAACCCCGACGATTGCATTGGGTTTGAAATCCAACACAAAGTGCATTGAAACCCGTTGAGGAAGTAGTAACTCGATGCGTTTCCGACGCGCTGTCGTAGGCGGGGGGTTATGTCGCGATCAAACACGCCGCCGCCAGGCCACACCCACCCCGCCTTGTGCATAGCACACACACCGACAACCCTTTCACTGCCGTGCTATGTTGATCAACCAAATAGGTAGTATGTTTCTTTTGTTTACTTTGTTGAGTCAGGGTGTGTACCTATAGAGCGTGTCGTGAATCCACAGGAAATTGGTTCTGGTGTATACTAAACTTTATTTAAGAAATCAAGACATTGATGAGATAAAAATATAGACTTGTTTATTGATAATAATTTGATGACTAGCGATGGTTCTAGAACCTCACTAATTAGACCGAAACCATTTGTAAGACTGGCCTCAAGCGCAGTTAAAATAGCATTTTGTGAGTTCGCAAGGGCGAGGCACATGTATGTGTGGTTAAGTCTGACGGGCTCACTCCAAGAAATTCATAGGTTTCTCATCGAGATGGCAAAATGCCATTTGAAACTCAAGCAGACAGCAGACCCGTCACTTGATGGAGGCGCTATCCGGACATTTCGGGACTAACGCTCTCCTACAAAAGTTTGGTCTGACGGAGACATCAGCCTACAGGGTCTGCAAAAGGGAAATTGAGAGTATGGAACACCTTCCGTGTACCTACATGCGATGCAATGCCTAGAAAGCAAATGTGCCTCTTGGGGCAGGGTTATCTAAGACCAGAGGACTACAGACCCACCTACAGACCCACTGGCCTCATTAAAGGTAAAGCTCATGGAAGAGATGTTTGAAAGATTCCATTGGGTCGAATTGCACTGAGGCCTTGCTGCTTCGGCCCCACATAAGATAGCATTGTAGGTTATAAATAAGATAACAAACAATCAGACGGGCCGCCAGATGGTAAGCGGCATCGGCAGAAGCACAGGGAGCTGCCAGTTAACACTAGTTGTGCTCGTGGCGCCGTCACTCGCGCGTTGTCGTCTTAAGACCTCACTTGTTAAGTGACATTTGCCATGTAATTTCACTGGCTACGTCACCCTTCAAACCGGAACTAGGTCGATATTGCAATAATGTAATATTACACTGATGTTAGCACATTATTGCTTAGCAGCAAAATATTGATTAATGCGGTGATATCAGCTGCAGCCCAGACAACCTCAGCAACAGAGTTTTGCCATCATATACATAGTTGTAAAGGAAATAACTGTGTGAAGTTATGATTGATAGATTAAGTATTTAATAAAAGTGACTTAATCTAGGCTCAAGATACGGAATTATTAATAACATGAATCAATTAATTTCTTCCACCCGTACCTGTCACAACGTACCCGCAGACTAAGATGTCTAAGTGATTGGACCATAATTAAGGATTCGGCATCTTACTTTTATAAAAAAGTTGGTAGAAAAAGGTAATGTCTTTGAGAGTCCGCCGGCGAGCGTGGTGTTGAGTTACTACGGTACATCATTGTTTGTGGTAGCTATTCATGGCGTTATAATAGATTGCGCTTGTGGTGATGATTAAACATTAGGTACGCACATATAGGTAGGTAGTAAAAGTTTAATTTTGTGTAGAAATGGAAATTAAATCTACCTACAGACGTACTCCTAACGAATAAATGCTGTAAAGTTTCTGTCAACATTTATGTCTATGCAACGGTATTGTAGCTATTCAATACCAAAAGTGAAATGCCACTGACTTTATCCTACATATTCGGCACCATAAACTCTTTAAACGTGAAATACAACAGTTAATGAAGCTAGCCTCTCTTTCGAAAGGCGTTGAAACCTTTAGCGCTTACAAATTTGCAGGAATTTGATAAAGTAATTTACTTTAATAAAAAGAAAACATCATCATACCTGCTTTTCTTTGAATACAAAATTAAACGCTAAGTAGAGATCACAGGTACCCACTTGCTACTCTGCACAAATCCCAGCTACGGAAAACACGTTAATGTACGTATTCACTTTCATTACTTTTCCCATAGGAGATACGTAGAAAATACAGAAGGCTACTTGCTACGATTCTTGCATACTTCTTTTGCTTCGTCCACATTTATACATCTTGTCATACACATACGGTTGCGAGTACCTGATCTTTATGGAGGACCTCACATAATACCAGGTAGGTGTATGTCTTTCTAGGGCGTCTCCTCACGGAGACTAAATAATAAATTCACTTTATAAATCCCTTTTGCCGCTCTGACAACTAAATTAACTATCTTTTTGTGATTTTTTTTGCATTTTTCATGCTAAGATTATTAAGTTATTTTTTAGTAAAAGTGGCTTAGAGGTCAGGGCGTCTGGTATATCAAACCAGAAGACGCAGGTTCGAATCCTGCCCGCGATTGAATTTTTTCCTTTACTAAAAAATTACTTAATAATCATAGCATGAAAAATGCAAAAAAAATCACAAAAAGATAGGTAAAAGGTAAGGTGGCATCGTACGACACTGAACTAACTGTAAAGTAAGTCGTGTCGGTTGAGAAGTAAGGTAACTTGCCTCTCATAGATGTCACCAACGTCACCTTATGACGTAAATTCAGAATGTGAAGGCAAAATTTCAATTGTGCGGGTAGGGTTCGCGGTGGCTTAGAGGTCAGAGCGTCTGGTGTATCAAACCAGAAGACGCAGGTTCGAATCATGCCCGCGATTGAATTTTTTCCTTTGCTAAAAAATAACTAAATTTACAATGACAATTCTCAGAATAGTCTGGAGATTACCTAGGTACCTATACAACACTAACACAATGCACTTTTCTGACCATGATAGACTGTCATATTTTGGAGTCCGTAGCAATCATTGAGTTTTGATGGTAGCAATTAAAAATTCATTTGATGTCTTTCGAAAAGTCACAAGCTTAGCAGTTACAGCCACTGTGCAAGGCAGACGAGAACTTTAAGCACTTGACTATGGCAGGTACTATTTAAATACTTAATTAAAGATCTATATTTACTGTAACCGGCAAATATAGTGCAAAGTACAGTGGTGACAAAATTTCAAATGAATCGATACTTATAAAGATTTAAGACTGAGCAAACTTTTTTTTATTTAAGGTACTTTTAAAGTTACATAATTGTAAATTTGTAAGTACCTACATTGTAAGTACTTACCTATAATCGCAAGCAATTTAACAGTTTGTGACTGGGTTTGCCAGCCTAGTAACAAATTCCCCGCACTTGTACGACGGATCGCTTCAAGCGTCTCGTGGCCGTCGCGAGGCACATACCTACTTAACAATTGATTTTCTATTATGTCTGCTAATGCTAGTGTGCGTAGATATCAAACTATTAAGAGGTACTTTTAAAATGCTATAGAAAGATCTAAAAGATCTGTAAACACTAATTGATTAACCTATTCTTTTCTATTGATTCCTCTTCTTTTTCATCGATTTATTTTATTCTTCTTTCTATTCCTCTCACTCCTTTTGGTTATATGTTACCTATTAGATATGTAGGTACACGTTTCTTGGCTTGCGATTGTTTTTTGTGTTGTTTGTTTTTTCTAAATTAAGGGAATATAGTTTTTGTATAAAAATATTCCAGATATCCGCTCCATCGCGACCATTTGAATAGAAAGGATGCACAGAGAAAAATAGGTACTCGTAAGTAAGTACTTAAGTACTTACATTTTATCTATAATTTATCACCGCCTTCCTATACCTACAATTTGGAGGTCAGTAAGTCTTCTTATGATTCCAGGGTGCGTTTTTATGTTTCTGTTAGTTTAATCCAGTCCAACCCTTGATATCATCTTAGAACCATTTTCTTGTTATACCTACCTAATTTTAAGGAGTGGCGCAACAGTTTTCTTAGTGTTATCGGTCAAACGTCATCTTCATCAGTAGAAATAGATACCTACTTACAAAGGTAATGTACCTACACGCCACGCAGAGGTACTTTCCTGTTAGTATAAAAAATATAATCTCAGCCACTTATATTCCGTTTCAGCTAGTTTACAAGTAACAACAGTAACCGATACATTCGTTATTTGAACATGTTTGTGCAGTAACACGAGCGGTTATTGAAATAACAAGGCAAAACATAGCTTTGAAAACAACAGCCCAATCTGTAGCTATATTGGATTACACAGTAACACCCGTCCCCACTGACAGCTTTGACGTTTACCAAGCTACCATGATGTTGTTTCTGGAGTTTTTTAGGAACAAAAAAATCCTACATTTTGTTTCAGTTCATTTAGGTGTAAAAGCGGTTGGTAGCGCCATCTAGTATTAAATAGCAGAACTATTGTCACTGCTAATATAAATTATATTTTATGATAGCAAAATATTTCTTCTTATAAATTCTAAACGGTCAAATATCCATGTTGTCTAGAATCCAAAGCCATGAAAGAACTAAACTAACATTATTGGTAGGTACATATTAAAAGTAGGTACAGCAGGGATACTATTCAGTCCAAAGCAGGATTTTATTTGATAAGTACCGAGATAGTACCTACTTCTTTCTCATGATGACAATTTCAAAATCTGCAGCTTTTTAAAAAAATACCTGTAAATTATGCATTATTTTATAACGGTCTAATTAACTTTTTGTGATTTTTTTTGTGCATTTTCCAGTAAAAAAAAATAAACGGTCTTATTAAGTTCAATAAATAATAACAATTGCTTCCTGATGTTAAACGTCGTAAGTCTTTGGATCAAACATTTCCGACACCTTTAGAAGAACACTTGACATTTCCATTATACGCTAAAACTGCAATTCCGTTCCCACACTTGTAAAGTAACATTTTATTCACAAGTCCACTGATGTGGAATAATCCCAATGACTTGTTGACATTTCTCTTTGTTAACATTAAAGTTTGTGCACTTATTCTTTGAGTAATATAATGTATTTACTAACTTTCAACGAGTGATAGAGGTGTGCAAGGTGTTTTGCGATTATAAACATATATTTAATTTAAATACCTACCTACATTTGTGCTTATGTTCATGAACAGAATAAAAGATTATTATTTAGGTAACTAATAGGTATAATGTAATTATGTTCCATGAATGAAGAAGGTTTGTATTAAAATATACAAACCTTCTTCATTCATGGAACATAATTAGTAACTGTTAACATAATTAGTAATTAGTAACTGTGCATTTATTGAAAAGTTCTTAGCACATTAATTCAGAAAAAAATCAGATAACAACCTTAGTAAGTGCCTATATTAACAGTTTATTATTCTACATTTTAAATTTACCTACGGCGTTTTTTATATATACTTATCTTAAATATGTCGTTGTTATAGACTAATGTTAGTGATACTTAAAACTTCCCACAACAAAACTTAAATATATATCTAAAATGAAAGCATATAAACAAAGAAAACTCAACACTCCTTACGACACCATTCCATTATATGTTATCAATTCTAAGATATAAATCAAACGACATAGGTATACATAAATCAAATGTTTTCTTTAGTTTTTCTCGTCGGTACTTATACCTACGTTCCCTGCGCACCTACTGATTGCGTTGAAACTTTATTGGGATGTTGAGAGCTTGAGAAGGTTTATGAAAAAACGGGCATTGCATCGCATGTAGGGGGCACTGCTAGTAATAAATAAGCAAATGAAAAAAATGTAACATGAAGTAATGGAATTTTAAAACATTACGAGTAACAGAAAGAGTAAGCAAGGTCAATTTTTAGTTTAAATATGTTTAAAATCTAATTAAAATAATTTAAAATTCCAAATGCCAAAATTATCAAACAAAAATAATATACACGTAGTGACATCTAATGGGAAAAAGTGTTATTGTAACAGCGACATCTATCGTGGAGTAGTTTAATTTTAAATAGAATGAATATGGGACTTTAAGATGGGTCTATAATAAGTGAATATCCTTATCCTTACTAATATTATAAATACCTCATTAACCTAGTGGGTTCGATTCTTGATTTGTTCGATTTTAAGCGACGTTAAACAACGCTTACGTTGTGTTTCGCCGAGTGAGTCAGGTTACCGGAGGCCCAATCCCCTTTTAAAAGGTCGGCAACGCACTTGTGACTCCTCTGGTGTTGTGGGTAACCATGGGCGGCGGTAATCGCTTACCATCAGGCGATCCGTCTGCTCGGTTACCCACCTGTCCCATAAAAAAAATCCCAAGTCAAGCAGTGTTAAGTGGGTTTTTCCATGAAATTCTCAATAGCAGCTCGGAGTTTGGAATATTTGCCTGATTAATGGCAAAAGGGTCGCCCCCTATTACCTACATGGGACCTAAATATACCGACGAATTGTAGGTGTAAATTAGTACCCCTCTGCCTAACCCTTCGGGGAATACAGGTGTGATGGTATGTATGTTACCCCATTGTGACAACTCAATGATGTTATCCACATATTTTTTAGAGGTAGCTGTATTTAGCTAAAAAGTCTTTTTTTATGTATTAAGTCTGCCAACGAGCTGACGAGCCACCTGGTGGTAAGTAGTCATCGTCCACGGACACCTGCAACACCAGGGGAGTTGCCGATGCGTTGCTGACCCTTAAGAGTCCCTACGGACTACAGACTGGCAGAGCCGTAGCAAACGAGCGGAACTGGCTCTTACGTGCAAAAGTCGAAACACACACCAAGGTGCTTTTTGATAGACTCCGACGTAAGAGTGTTCGCCAGCCAGTCACTTACTTACTTACCCCTAGAGGTAATACTACCACCGAGCAAGTCAGATATTTTCACGCCTCTTACGGGATGCCTATCTGAATAGCAGTGAGGAACAGTATTCTAACCCGTCCCCATACGGGGTAAAAATAGTACATAACATAACATACATAATCAACCAATTACATTGTCTCACTGTTGGGCACGGATCTCCTCTCAGAATAAAAGGGATTAGGCTGTAGTCCACCACGCTAGCCTAATGCAGGTTGGCAGACTTCACACGCTGTCGAGAAAATCTCTCAGGCATGCAGGTTTCCCCACGATGTTTTCCTCCACCGTTTAAGCGCGTGATAATTAACTATCAATTATTAGTTAATTTATTAACTTAATAGCTAATAAATAGTATTTTGTCATAATATCGTAGGACTAAACGGGATTTCCATGAGATTTTTTTAAACTCATCGCTTTTCTTTCCCTAAAAAGTTTATTATTGTGTAAAACCTATCTACATTATAAAATATCCATTCTATTTTAATTTGTTTGGCTCGGAATATTTGGCAGTTAGCTATCATAGATGAGGGGAGCAGTTTCTAATGAAAAAAAGAATCTTTACTAAAATGATTTGGTAGTCTTTGTATTACAATTCTTCTATTTGACCCCTATTCTACGAAATACATAATACATTTTAGATCCAAAAAATGAATCCATAAAATATTATATATCTAATTTCATTCTAAAATCACTGAAGGGTTCTTTTGAGGATCCGCACCTTAAAAGAAAAAATGGAGCCCTTACATCGTCATCAGCATCACTTCATTGTCTGTGTATCTGTTACTGTAAAAGCCCAAACTACGGTAATTCCTAAGGTTTACCAAGTCTGAATGATAAAAGTCCGAAATGTTCTGTGATCATCTTTTACCACGATGGTGAAGTAAGGTTTTTTTTAAAAAAAATGTATCAAGCTCTGTTGAAACATTCCAGACTGACTTAGAGTTGGTAAACCTTAGGATTTTGCAGTATCTAACATATCTATCTGTGCGGTCAGTCAAGACCCTTTAAGTACCTCAAGAACGAGTAGAGTTATCAAATCAGTCTTTCTAATATACATTTGAGACACACAAGGAGACTTCCTTCTTGGGTATCTTGATGCCTTTACTATATTAAATTTTTTGTAAGCCTTTCTTCTATTTCACTTCATTTGCTTGGCAATTAAATTGCCCGCGCCGGCGAACCTCAACCCGCCATCCACCTGGACAACTGTCCCCGTGACCAGGCGGCTGTTGTCACTAGCCAGGTGGGCGATCATGTTGGCGATGTCCTCTCCCTGGCACACCTGGCCCATGGGGATGGTCGAAGCGGCGGCTGACAGCCACGCCTGGTACTCATCCTCCGTATATCCTGTCATGCGCTTTACTATGTTTGAAACCTGTAAAATACGTGAGATGGTGATACATATCTACCATTTTTACAATAAAATCAGTGCCAAATTATCATGCGAATGAATTTTTATGTAATCTGATAATATTGACATAGGCTGATACGAAAATTAAAAATTAAAAAAATTTTCGGAAAGCAGTCTTTTCCTTTTTTCACTAAATTAAGTATGAAGCTTATAATTCTGCAACTACAAAACTAACTTAGAATAGTCTAAGGTAGAGATTGGTTTATGGTTGGGCATTTATTTTTTACGCCCAGTTAGCCAAAAATGCCTGAGCAGAAACCCATCTTTAAAAATGGGTTTATGTCAGGGGATTTATTTTTTGCCCATAATGCCTGAGCAGAAACCCATCTATAGTCTAAAGTTGTGAATTGTTGCTAAATATACTATTCCAGTTGCACCATGGATGCTAATTCTCTATCAATAGTTGCACTACTTATGTACAAGTTACCGTAACTCCGGGGCTGACGGCGTTCACCCTGACACCCTTGGGAGCCAGCTCGAGAGCCACCAGGCGAGTGAAATGGTCCAGTGCAGCCTGCAAATGTGAAACAATCATCATAATAATTTAAGGCAAGAAAGTATTCAGTAAATTAAGAAGATAAAATTATAGATTGTTTCGAAACAATAACGGCGTAAACAATAAATTTTAAATTATGTCTATAATAAGGAACTTGACGGATTAATTGCATTTATCTAAAATTAAAAAAAAATATACATAATAAACTGCCGCAATGTTATTCTGATATGTGGAACTTAAGCTCACTTCTACAAGTCCACTTACCTTAGCCATCCCATAAGGCAAGCTGCCCACAGCGACCACCGTACCAGAAATGCTGGACACGTTGACGATGTTCCCCTGGGTCTTGATCAGCTCTGGCACCAGCAGCCTGGTGAGGTTGTACACGGCTCGCACGTTCACGGTGAACACCTCGTCGAAGGTCGCCATGTCGGTGCGCTGGAGGCACGTGCGCGCACTGACACCAGCGTTGTTTATCAGGATGTCCAGTCTGAAGACGAAACTTTTAATGAGCCGTCATAGTACCTCAATGGTGCAATGGTTGAGCATGGGCTATATGCAATACCTAAGTATATTGTGGTCCTTCTTTGTTGGGTTTTTCTTTTTACTATGTATATTCATCAAATGACCATTAAATTCTGAACTGAAAACAAAAATATTAACCAATGCCTAACATGTGGGTTTTAAGTTTTTGACTGAGATTTCTTTTTAATATTCGTGATAGGCTTACGCTTGACCGCCAGTTCGTTTGATGTTAAGCGATACTGCGATAGAGATTACAAATAAGATGCAAATTAGACTGTAACCAAAAAATACACAACGAAGCGAAAACGTTAATGTAATGATAAGGAGAAACTGACATCAACAAGTGAACTGGGGATACATGGATGTAATAATCAAAGACAATGTCCACAAGATTACCTTCCAAAATGTTCCAAAGTTTGCTTAGCAGTCCTCTCGACGCCATCGTCAGTGGCCAGGTCTGCGACGATCGCCAGCGGCTTCACGCCTTTCTGCTGCTCGCACTTGACCGCGACTGCTCGCAAATTAGCCTCATTCCTTCCCACAAGTGACAACTTCGCTCCAAGTTTAGCAAACAAAATAGCAGTGGACTCGCCTATACCAGCACTTGCGCCAGTTACTAACACAACTTTGTTTTTAAAATCAATATTCATTATTATCTGTTTTTTATTATTTTAGGCGTGCTTTGTATCGAAACACTTGCAAGCTACTGACGTGCATGCCGTACAAAACTGATGTAGCGATAATAATATAGCATGACTACAAGTTCATTGCCTCGGCGGGGCGATGGTCACCGGGTTTGCGAGATGTCGACGCATCGAATTTTTATCATGGTAAAACACTCAAACAACAAGGTTACGTTACCGTATAGTATTAAGTAGGTAGGAGACAATGTTTGTGTAAATACGTATCACTTAAATACTGCTTATGAGAAATAATAATCTTATCAGCACATAAGTATCATATACAATAAGTAGATACTTAGATATATCAAGAGTGTAGTTAATATAACATCGCTATTTAACGCAATTACCTATATCTGGAATACAGGTACTTTACGAGTAGGCCCTTATCTATATAAATAAATAAAAATGAATGTTTGTTTGTCCTCTATGCATTGCTAAATCAATCATCCCATTGCGATCAAACTGCCTGGGAAGGTTTATGAGTATAACGAAAAAAAATCAAGAGGCATTCCAAGGTATGCCGGGGGACAGCTAGTAATGTAAAAAATTAAATATCTACGTAATTAAGCAAACAATTCACTATCGCCACTTGTAATTACAATTGTTATACAGACATAGTACCTAGGTACCTAAGTAGGTATATATCATTGTTACCAAAATACCAATTAAATTATTAAAAACACTGGTAGCAGCGTTATTAACTGGCGGGATGGGTTCATTCGAGTACAATGACAGAACATGCTCAAGGTCTTGGCACGTCCTAGGGCCGGCACGGCATTGTGTCCGTTTACCTTATTAAATTTTATTGTTAGTTTTCCCTCTTTATTAATATTCTTCTGTATCATTGATCAATGATCATAGTGGTTTCAGTCAAAATTATTATTTACATACAAGAATCTAAACATTCTTGTTTACATACTTACCAACGGGAAAACATAAAATGAGAAGGCCCTGAATAGGTAAGGAGAATAACGTAAAAAGAGTTATATTATATAATTTAATTATTAAAAAAATCTATAAGACAGTAGGAACGCATTTCAATTTAATTAAAATACACGCTCAATAAGCGCGCAGAAAAAACGGGCATAAGAAAATATAAACAATACGTCCGCCTACTTAGTGAGTATGCTACTAGAACAAGTAAACCGTATGGCACCGTCCACCTCGATGATGGTCCCCGTGACGAGGCGGCTGTTGTCACTAGCGATGTGCACGATCATCCTGGCAATGTCATCCCCATCGCATGGCTGCCCCATGGGGATAGATTTGGTGGCGCCAGCCAACCACGCCTGGTACTCGTCCTCCGAGTAGCCCGTGATACGCTTCAGGAAGTGCGATACCTAGAAGATGGACACCGACAGGTTAGAAAGCGCAAGTGCACAACATTCTAGTCTTCCATAACACATAGATACGATACTCACGGTAAGTCCAGGGCTGATTGTGTTGACTCTGACGCCTTTGGGAGCCAGCTCAAGAGCTGCCAGGCGAGTGAAGTGGTCCAAAGCAGCCTGCAAACAAACGTAAGAACATCAATCCCAGTAGACCTTTTTTACTGTCCTGTTTGCAGTGATCAGTAGGGATCAGTATGTGTAACACTGACCGGGTCCGTGGTTCATGGAATTGAAAATCACCAACGTTTTAGTTTTAGGTCCCATTTAACACTGTTCGACCTGATAATCGAAACCAGAACTTCACAGCACAAGCGCACAGTCTGTTGCGACTTGAGACTAATGATTCATTAGGGACGATTATACCTAATGATTGTGGAAATATTCACTGCCATTGTAATGATACCAAAAGATGGGACAAGTGCAAGTCTCATTTCCGCACCGAGGATTCCGTAACTGCTACTTGCACCAATATCATTAATATTAATGAAATTTATAAGTTATCAAGTTCCTTCGTGATGCACCAGAAACTGGTAAATACAACGACATCAACGAGAAAGAAGAAAAAAAAACGTCTTAGGAAGAAAGCTATGCATCGCCAATCACCATCTTTACCTTGGCCATGCCATACGGCAAGCTGCCCACCACAACCACAGTCGCAGCTATACTGGATACATTAATGATGTTCCCCTTGGTCTCGATCAGGGCCGGCACCAACAACCTGGTGAGGTTATACACGGAGCGCACATCCAACTGGAACACCTGGTCGAATTTCTCCATATCCGTGGTTTGGATGGTTGTCCTGGTGCCAACACCTGCATTGTTTACCAGGACATCCAATCTGTAATAGAAAATCCTTTATAATAATTATTATGGAATCTGCCTAGCCTGGTAACGGCTAGTGTGAGCTAATTCAGCATATTGTTACAAGCTGGGGTTCGGGATAAATTAAAAACCACTAATTTCACCGAAATAAACAGTCACTTTATTCACTGCACAAACACACACAGAAATCACACGAACTGTCACTATACTAGCACTTGTTACACTGCACTGATAATCACTTGGTACTTCACTTCGATCTTCACTCCGATGTGTCCAAAACTGAACTGCCCTTCCGACGCTGTCGACCATTATTTATATGAGCCACGAAGATTCTGGATTCGAAAAATCTCGATAAATCTCAATAATGCGACCCGCCCGCATTTTTGAGACAATAGATGTTTACTTCCTTTATTCAACTTGCGAACAATAGATGTTTACAATCGCCATTGTTAATCCTTGACCTTGAGCCCGGTCTCACGCTATTGTGTTTTGTTTGTTTTTCTTTTTGTTGCGTGTGCCGCATTCTAGCATATTCCTCTTGTTTGTTTTCTACCTGCTTCATCGACTAATCCAGAATCTCCGTGACCCATCTCCGTCGTCCTAGTTACTCGGCGTAACAATATTTAGCTCTTCTCTGATGGAATTGTGGGGCAGAGCTCATGATCATAGGCACGTCCCTAGCAAAAGATGTCCCTACACCCCAAGATGATACGACTTACCTACCCTACGACTTACCCTACCTTTCATCTAATTGAAGCTGTACAGGTAATTAGTTATCTACAAAGTACGTGACTGTTAGGTTTTTAGGATTTTTGTAAATTCGTGCATATGCAAATCCTAAAAACCTAACAGTAACTTATGTACGGCCCCTGCCTAAGATTTCAAACCCTACTCTCCCTTGCCATTTCCGACCTATTTCGATTCTTCCCTTTCTATCTAAAGTGCTAGAAGCCTGTGTTCATAAACAGTTCTCCCAGTTTATTCATCTGAACAACTTCCTAAGTCCATTTCAGTCTGGATTTAGGCCAGGCCATAGCACTGTTTCTGCACTCCTTAAAGTGACTGGCGATATTAAGGAGGGTATGGAGGAATCTAAACTCACTGTGTTAGTGCTGGTTGATTTTTCCAATGCTTTTAATACCGTCAGTCACGATATTCTCCTGTCTCTTCTCTCACATCTTATGGTCTCTGATGAAGCACTGGGATGGTTTTCTTCTTATCTTCGGGATCGACAGCAGTCTGTCCGCGTTGAGGAATCATCCTCAAATTGGTGTGATTTAGAGACTGGCGTCCCACAAGGCGGAATACTTTCTCCTCTTCTATTTTCTATATTCATAAATTTCATTACTAACAAACTTCAGTGTTCATATCATCTTTACGCTGATGACTTGCAGTTGTATTGTCAAGCTGATGTGAACAATTTATGTGGTGTCATCACCGATATAAATCGTGACCTTACGGCCATAAAAAAATGGTCTGATACGTTTGGGGTTGTGGTTAACCCTGATAAATGTCAAGCCATCATCATAGGTAGTCAGAGGAATATAACTAAATTGGGTGACATCAGCATTCCCCAAGTCATGTTTGATGGTTTGGTCATCCCCATTAGTTCCAGTGTCAAAGATCTCGGTTTGCATATTGACGCTACCCTTAGTTGGCGAAGCCAAGTGGCAAGTGTCAGCCAGAAGGTTACGGGATCACTACGCTCTTTATATCGCCTGAAAAATCTACTTCCATCAAAGACTAAGGCAATGCTTGTGCAGGCTCTAATTTTCCCTATTGTTGACTATGGTGATGTGTGTTACTTTGACCTGAATGCAGATCTACTCAATAAACTTGATCGCCTTCTTAATAACTGCATTCGATTCGTCTTTAACCTTCGCAAATATGACCATGTGTCTGAGTATCGTTCTCTCCTTAAATGGTTGCCTATTCGGGAACGTAGACATATGAGGGCACTGACTATGCTTTATACTTTACTTTTTTCTTCTAACCCTCCTTCTTACTTAACTTCTCACTTTCAGTATCTTTGTTCTAATACTAACCACACTAAATATTTGCGATCATCTAATAATCGTCTCCTTCAATGTCCTACTCATCGCTCTGACTTTGTTCACTCTACATTCTTCATCCAATCAATTTTATTGTGGAATGCTCTTCCATCTGAGATCAGGATGGCAAACAGTCGGCTTTCTTTTAAATTCAAACTGCGTAAATACCTCCAAGTTATTACCCAGACAGATTCATCGTCTCGATTTTGACCTCACTGATATCTATAAATATTATATATGTATATGGTATGTATTTTATAATTATTATGTATGGTATGTATTATATAATTATTATGTATGGCATGTAAATATAATTATTATTAATAAAATTAGTAAATACTTCTCAATATTACGAGTGCATCTACCGTTTTATTATTTTTCTCTGCATCACCCTAAGGTTGTCTGGTAGAAAATGCCTAATGGCATTAAGACCGCCTTTGTACCAACGGTGCATAAAGTATTAATAAATAAATAAATAAATAAATAAATAACTCATTAATTCGTAGCATTAATTAGTAACAGTAACTCATTAATTCTGGATGATAATTAAATAATAACCCAAGGTTTAGATGATTTATGATTTATGATGATGAACTGTGACAAGTTACTAAGGTAGCAGAGAGAACCATTTTATAGTTTACCAAACGCTAGTTTCTCGTAGGTACCTTCCAAAGTGATCCAGGGTCTGCTTAGCAGTCTTTTCGACGCCCACATCAGTGGCCAGGTCTGCGACGATCGCCAGCGGCTTCACGCCCTTCTGCTGCTCACACTTGACCGCGACTGCTCGCAAATTGGCCTCATTCCTTCCCACAAGTGACAACTTCGCTCCAAGTTTGGCAAACAGGATAGCAGTGGACTCGCCTATACCGATACTTGCGCCAGTTACTAACACCACTTTGTTGGTAAAATCTACGTTCATGATTGATTTGTAATGTAGGAAGGTGGGTACTTATACTACTCTATAGTGATAGCGACTAGCGTACGTTGCGTCTGCGAACAATATTTTGAAACACTGGCACTTATTCACTTAGATATATAGTGTCATAGCACATACAATTTTAGATTTTTACAATAAAATTTATCGACATCAGGAAGTATTGTTATCTGAACACTTCAATATTGAACAATGAAGAGGCTACTTGAAACTGTCAATAGCCTTTTGGCCTTGAGTTAGCTAAGCCTTCAGTAACTTTTTGAGTTACTATATGTATGTACTAGCTTCTGCCCGCGACTTTGTCTGCGTGGACTTCAGGATTGGGTCCGCCCTGGACAAAAAGTAGCCAATGTGTTATTCCAGGCTGTAATCTAGCTGTGTGTCAAATTGTATCCAGATCCGGTCAGCCGTTCTGGCGTGAAAGAGTAACAAATATCCATACATCCAAACATCCATACATCCATACCCACAAACTTTTACGTTTATAATATAGTCCGGTCAAATTAGCCTGAAAAATAGGGGTACCCTTGCATAAATTCCCAAGAAGCTGAAAATTTACATGAACGTTAGGGACACCATTACAATGAAATTGCGAAAAGTCCCCAACGATCCATGTGTGCAAAAAAAAAATCTAAAACAAAGAGCGCAAAAAAGGTTCTTTTTATTTTTTGGCGAAATGATTAGTTTTATGATAAAAATAGTTCAGACGGGCAATTATCTACAAAAATAGTCTTTAGGTACACTTTTTTCCCTAAGATTCACAATTTTTAAGAAGATGCGATTCCAAAATTTAATAAATTTGGTTTCTCCCTAATATGCCAGACCGCGCTGCCTCTGTACACCATTAGACAAATATATTTATATTGAATGACAATTGTTCGAATATGAACTGAAAAAAACACCCTGTCCAACACCTAGCTGCTGTTCAATTTCCGGAAGACTACTATTGCTGCAGTAAAAAAACACACCATCTAGAGGAACAAGCCAGTAGATACATCTAAAATAGGTAAGTCCTCCTCATACTAGAGCACGCGTAAGTGAATCAGCAAAAACCATACTGCGCCAGTAGGAGGATTATTGTCTTAAAAATTATTGCTTCTTTTGCGGCGATAAAATAAATGAAGAATATAAAGAGAAGCGAGCACATACATTTCATCGTAAAATTGGTAAAGTTATTACAGTTTGATTCAAAAAATCTGTTCTGAAAGTAGCTCAGTCTCTTTCTGATGACAGTAAAAACTGTTGTTGCTCGCATCGGGTTTGTACATGATTTAATTTCTGCTGAGGCTAGGTATCATAATGATTGTTGTTTCCTTAAAACCGACCACTGGGAGTAAAGCCGGTCGTCCTCGATATGAAGCATTGAATCTCGCCTAGGAAGTAATATTTACATAAATGTATCTAAAATAGTGATGACTGGCAGTTTACATTGGAAGAATTAAAAAATAAAATATGCCTGAGACATTTTCTCGACGACGGCGTGTGAAGTCTGCCAACCCGCATTAGACCAGCATGGTGGACTTTAACCTAATCCCTTATTCTGAGAGGACACCCGTGCCCAGCAGTGGGACAATAAAATTCATGTTGAATATACTATACTATAACTTGGAGTGAATAAAATCTAGTGACAAAGAAGCGCCAAGGCGCAAGAATGACCGATGCCTATCGATTGAATAGGTACTTATTCAGTCATCGGTCATTCTCATTACCCTCCCCCAGCTGCCGTAGCTTGCAGGATTTGAAATCGCGCTTCTTTGACCTACCGATGCCTATCGATTGAATAAGTACCTATTCAATCGATAGTCATCGGCAGGTCATTCTCATTACCCTCCCCAGGTCGTAGGTATATTTGAAGATCTAAACAATCAATGTTCCATAAATAAAATAGACCGTGAAGTAGGCTTATCGGTCAAATTCAATTTTCAATTTGAAAATAATTATATAAGTAGCGCCTGATCTCAGTACCTAACAAAATACCTTCACGAATCGGAAAGGATTTTCTTTCTTAACACATTTTATCTCCATATTATGAAAGATATTTTTTTAACTTGTTTAAAAAAAATGATCAGAATACCTATGTTAAAATTGTTTTATTCATACAAAGACGCGTGTGATTTTATAACTATATACAAATTGCATAGAGGCGGCGTGTAGCGCGGCGCAAGCCGTTGCTCGTAATTTTTTTCAACGCCAGAGTCTACACAACAGCTTGTGGCAAATGAACTGCAAGCGTTCCTGCAGGAGTAGCTGGTTATGATGGACGAGGTGTCTGCCGTTCAGATCTGCCCCACGAACTTTAGTGAACACAACATCGCCGCTTCCAAGCTGCTCCTGTACAAGCTGTTAAATAAGACGTGACAAGATGATGTCCCGTAGGCGTGACGGGACAAAGAAGAGCGTTCAGGACATAATAACGCTGCTTAAGGAGACCGACCCTGACGACGGACGTGCCGACGTTTGTGGCGAAAGATCTGCACAAGCTTCATCCTGTCACCTTCTGCCACGTGGATGTAACGAACCTGCCGAATGACATCGTTATTTTAAAGGCTAGCCTAGTCGATGTGCAGAAGAGGTTGGATGCATCCCAAAATACCGTTGCCGTTTTGCACAACGAACTTGTAGAGTTGCGTAATACGGTAGCGGTAATGCAAATGCTCAAGAAACCCGTGCCTGAAGGCCTCAAAGCGGGCTGATTACAATGTTTTTTTTTATGTGATAGGAGGGCAAACTTGCAGACGGATCGCCTGATGGTAAGCAATTACCGCCGCCCACACCCGCCGGACACCCGAAACACCAGAGGAGTCAGGAGCGCGTTGCCGACCTTTTAAAAGGGAATTGGGCCTCCGGTAACCTCACTCACTCGGCGAAACACAACGTAAGCGTTGTTTAACGCCGGTTTTCTGTGAGGCCGTGGTATTCCTCCGGTCGAGCCGGCCCATTCGTGCCGAAGCATGGCTCTCCCACGTAAAAATGGTTTTGTGACGGTGCAAAGGAGAAAGTCCCGTCAGCAAACCAACAAGAACCTATGCGGCATAACTCCTGCGGAGACTACGACCACCATAAGGGCCGCAATACCGAACATTTCTCGCCTACACTACACCACTAAGGCGGAAGACATTGTGGAGTACTTGCGCCAAAAGCTCATTCAACAAACAAAGGATCGCCGAGAGTGCAGTTCCTGGAATCACGCCGCAACGTCAACTTCAAGGCATTTGTAGTGCGAGTTCCAACAAGTTTTTTGCACCTCGTCATGAAAGAGGACTTTCGGGTTCGGCCGCAAGGAGTGGTTTTCTGTCGCTTCCGCAGACAAGTGCCACCAGAACGCACAGTGACCTAGTGCTAGTGAAGTGCTATTGTTTATATAAGTATACTTAAATATGGTTTATATGGTACTTTATTGTTATTAGTTTAAGTTTATTGTATTGAATTTTATGTGATATGGGCCTTGTGGCCTGAATTAAATAAATAAATAAAATATTGATTACTTATATTCATATTGCATTGTAAGTAGCAAAATATCAAGACTGATAAATGATTTTACATGAAAATTCATTGCGGACGAAAAGTACAAGTTGCGAAATGTCGCATGTGAAATCGCTGTGAAAAATAATCATTATCATTCATATTCATTTCCATCAAATGAATATGAATAGTAGCAATCATTTTCATGGCTAGTTCATAGTTTGTTCAATTTGGTAGTAAACATTGAAAAAAATTATACAGTTAAGATTAACTTTACTATGCAATTTTAAATACATAAAAGCTACAAAATATAATACACCAAAATTTGATTAAAACTAAATAAAAAGTATTATCATACAGTCAAAAATTCTATAGATATCATTATTATGCCAGAGAAAGATAGTCCAGTCTTTACATAATATGAGAAAAATCATTCATACAAATAAATTTCAGTATTAAAGAGAGATATTCATTGGATTAACAACATTATATCATCAACAAGGCATACTTAGGCGTCATTTGCGTAAATCATTTATTTTTCGCAATTTAATTTTAACTGCTATAAAACATGTACAAAGAAAGTTTTATTTTATTCTATTTATAGGATTAGTTATTGTACGGAAAAACTTAGTTCTGAAAACTTGACGAGCGAGTTCAACTCGCACCGACCTTTATTTTTTAAACTAATATAGGTATGTATGTATGTAGGTATATTCCCATACAAAAGAGCATGAACTATCTCCGCAATGTGCCGCAGTCATGGATAAACTTAATTAAAGGTACTTAACGTAAAATACATAACAATATACAATGGCACAAACAATAAAAACAAAGATTTTGTACACAAATCTCTTTTGTGTTCCAATATTAAATTTTTTTAATAGAAAACTAACTGAAACACGTGTCATATATTAAGATGGCGTACTTTCTAATATTATATTTTCAGTAATATCATCCCAATACCATTTAGCCTAAAAAAATCATCAAGAACGATGCTCAATGTTATTAAAATGTCAATCAATGCCAAGTCAATAAGTGTCCCGAATATAATATAACGAGTATGCAATATACTAACTACTGTAGGTATTATAAGTTAAATACATTATCTAGACGTTAATATGGACATACATTGCCAATATAGTACAGTGTGATAATCATACAGGCACTGAGCAAATTGAATACAATAGATAGGTAATTCTAGTTCATGCAAATCTGTCAAGCATTGGAATTCCAACAAGAGCAGTGGGAAAATGGTAAAGGCCAGTAATTAGATGCAGGCAGATAATTTACTGTCGCTTTATTGCAGCTAGGAGTACTTAACTTTTTCTCCAGAAAGATCTTAACATATCTTGAGAATCAGGTGCTAATTTAGGAGTTTATATATAATCATTTAAAGATTTTGAAACATTTTTTCTAAGATTCTTCGAGAAATCCCGCCTTCCTATAAGACATCCATAATTTAGTAACACTAGTCTACAGTGAAAGTTTTTGGAATAATTAACTTTGCTTGTCTACACATCATGAGTCAAGTTAATAAGTAAGTCATTTTTTATTAGTTTCAGGTTTCACGATACTCCGAACTTAACGATTCTTCAACTTGATAATGTTGATATTTCCTTAGTTGTCATCAAATGTTAAAAATATTGTATTGTATGCTCTTCTGTATTACTAAGACATCAAAGCGTTAAAAGTAAAATCAAAATAAAAATAATATCAAAATCTCTCGAAAATCTGTGAATAATCCCGACAATTTTTGTTAAATTTGTGGTGAAGTGATATTTAGGTACCTACCTAGTAAAGAAATGTTCTCTTTATCAACTACAATAAAAAAGCCTATTCTTACTATTTTAACGAAGACAAAACTCCTGAATAAGAACGGGTTCCACATTTCTGCTGTAATTCGTGTGCTTGAGAAAGCGTGGGTTTGAGAAATTGGCTGAGTGGGCAAAAAAAATGTCATTTTGTTTCGCAGTGCCAATGTAGTGGCGAGAATTTGTTATTTCCGCCCGACTCGTTTGCAGTTAGCTCATTTGAACTTTTTGGACAATTGTGGGGCTTTTAACAATGAACATGAAACATAGAGCGCTTCCATCAGGACATCGCAAACATGGGAAAACAATATCAGGGTAAGTGGAACGTTTCAATGTTGGCGGATTATTGCTAAAGTATTTGTCGAGACGTCACAGAAGCACACAAGCGGGCAGCGAAGAAACCACGTCACAATTCTACTAATTTATAGAAATGGTATGACGTCTGTTATTCTTTCCAAAAACTTTGTGATTTTTTTTCTAGAAAATGGAAAGCATATAACATTTTTTTAAAAGGTACCTACTTTACGTACAGAATACCTTTCTAAAGTAAAATTTTGTAGACTAGTGTAGGTAATCTTCTTAGGATGAGGAGAACTGCTTGAGGCTTTTCCCAATCATAGTGATTTAGTTATTTTATAGAAATATAAATAATTTAAATAAAATTATTGTTAAAAATAATATCACTTTTAAAGTGCTGGAGTAGGAAAGAGAGTTTAACTTATTTTTACCATTTTTATGGGCCTGACCTGAGGTACTCCAGAAGTTTTTAGCATGATGCTTAGTTAACTGTAGGTAGGTACATCTTTTATAACCCTAATGCACAGCAGGAAAGTGGCTCCTAGAGTGATATGCGTAATTTGCTGTGAATTAGGTAATGTGCACTACATAAATAAATTGTGCGCTTTGTCGTTTTGGAAAGAAATACTGAAAAAACGATTTCGTTCACCGGCTCAACCCAATATGTAGGTGTAAAGCAAAAATTCGTGTATTTAGTCAAAAATATATAATGAAAATATTTAGCTTGGAAAGTTTCGCATTAAGTAGATATAAACAAAAACAAAACATGTAAATAACGGCTGGTTATATGTATACGTCTTACTAATTTTTGGTTTACACACGTTTCTTGTATTTTGCCGTCAAAGTTATGACACCGTTGTTTAGACTTTAGCAATATTATTCAATAACGCATGCAGGGACACTTTTGAAACATTTAATGGTTATTTTATACGTCAAGAAGGACCGAATACAGTTTTCAGCGAGATTATACGTTTTCCCATTGCGGCGTTGCGATATTTTTTCGGGTTTTCAAAAAAGCGCGATTACTCGAAAATCCTAAATATTTTCTTAAATCTAATTCTGTCACAATACGCACAAATAAAGCGCTATTCGTGCATGTGTGTTCTTCAGGCGCACATACAATGGTTTTAGAGATACATGATTCTGCAAAACACTCCAGCTGGAAATGCAATATATCGTAAACCTGAAGATGCACAAATTATATTTACAGCGCACATTTTTGCACTAATGTCTGTCTCTGATCATTTGTTTAAAATTTTTCTGCTGGAACAACATTAAATACTGCAGCATTGTTTTTCAAAAACAACAATTCACACAATTTTTTAAGTTGCACACATTTTCAGCAAATTATGCACTAATTATATCTACAACTCATATCACTCTAGAAGCCAATTTCCTGCTGGAGTAACATACAAATAAAATTAACTGATATAGGGAGTCTTGTAAAGAACTCCTAAGTAAAATAAGAGATCCTATGGCTACAATTGTATGGTGTAGTAGGCCCTAACTGCCATGTTTCATATGCTTATTGTTTGAAATTAACGATTAAATCAGAATAATACAACATCACCTAACCAAAAACTGAAGAAAAATGACAGTAAAAATGTTTAGGGTCAATAAGGGCCACTTGCACCAACTTCTTAAATGTGTTTAAACACAATGTTTCATTGAAAATTTATGTCTAAATATAATTTAAACATGTTTAAGAAATTGGTGCAAGTGGGCCTTAGTCCGCTAACCATCTACCAATCATTTGTATTGTCATATTTGCATAACTTCATTTGGAATGTGTAATTTTTAAATTCTAATTTAATTAAATTCATTTCTTTTAACTAATATTGCTAATATAAAATACAAATGACAATCTGTCTGTGGTTAGTTTTATAGTCCCTGTAATTTAATCAGTAATTGATTAAATTTTGAATGCATACTCCTGATTTGTTTTACATTATTTACTTCCTACCCCTGTAAATGAAGTTGTCTACATTAATTTTTAACAATTATGTTATAAACAACTATTTAGCAGCCTGCAAGTCTTTGAAGTTTCAAGCACAGAAGAATTTCCTTTGTTTTAATGGTTCACTATCATCATCACTGTCAGAGAAGCAAGCAGCAAAACCACTCCTGTCTCTTAGAGAGTCTCTATGTAAACTTGTCTGTTTGTCTGTCGATTTCTTAGAACGTAAGTGCTTTGTGATTCTCTTCTTCTTCTTCAGTCTTTCTCTCTGTTCTGTGCCAGGGCTGGCTACATTCATGCTGACCATGGAACTGACCTGTTCTGTAGAGTTGCTCAAAACTAAGACTGAGTTCTCAGGTTGTCGGAGTGTCAAGCCGATGTTCCTACCACTCCTAGTCCTAGACACTGTTTTTGCTTCAGGATTCTCCTTTCGGTCTGAGTTGTTGAAGTCACTTGAATTTTTACAAATTTTCCTTCTTTTATCAGCCTCGTTAGTATCATCAGGATTTTCTTCAATTATTTCTGATGTTGTATGATTACAGTACCGTTTTGGGTACCGTGATGTGCTATTAATTGATTGGAATGATACATTTAAATTGGCCTTGGCTCTAGTCCTATTGCCATCTAGTTTATTGTTGCTAATGGTTGCTTTTCCAATTTTACTGGTCTTTGTATCCATAAATTTTAATAAGGATGTGCTCTTGGTCACTTTGGCAGACTTGTCAATACCTTTTGTTACTAAATTTATCACATTCTCTGATTCTGTGCTACAGTTCAAAGCTGATTTTGATACACCAGTGTTCACAGACTTATTGACACAGACAACCATAGTACTGTCTTTTTGATCACTTTGCCTTGATTCCTTCACAAGGTTTCTACTAGTTTTACATCTCAATTTTCTAGGAGTTTTTGTAGATTGCAGTTTAGTAGACCTAATGTAGTTAGCTGTAAACCCAGACACATCACTGAGATCCTCAAATTGACCATTAAGTGGTTCATTTTTAAGCTTGTTGTACTTGTTAAGTACAGTGTCTTTCTTATTGTCAACACCCTGGTCCCCGCCTGCAAGTAGCTCTGAAGTCTTTTTCAGTTTCACTGGTGTTTTCTGTTCTAATTCACTATTTTTATTATTATTACCATTAATGTTACTACTATTAAATATTTCAAAGGAACTATTGAGTTGACTGTTGTTGTTAAGACTCTGCTGAGCTTGCCTCAAGCTTCTTCTCAGGTTAGAAACCTTAGGTGTAGATGTTATCACTTTATTTTTCTTGTGTATAGTAGTCCTATTGGATTTCAGTATCTTAGATCTTTTAGATTTTTCTTGCACAGAGGTGTTTTTAATATTGAAGTCTAAGTCTGATCCTAATGTATCAGACTTACAACTACTCATCACAGTCTGTTCCTGCTTCTGAGAAGTGTCAAAGTAAATATGTTGGCGCTTCTCCACAGAGCTTGAGTCATCATCTAACAGAGACAGCTTCCTCCTCTTTTTCTTTTTAGGTGAAGGAACTTCAGCAGCACTAGGAACACTTTTTGGTTTAGTTTTAGAACACTGTGCTTGCTCATTCTGTTTTTTGACATTGTCATAGTTCATCAGGCATGGTGCCCGCTTGGTATAGATCCAATATGATATTTCATCCATGCTGTTCATAAAGGGAGTGTCTGTTGGGAGCGCGCGAGCGGCGTCGTGGGAGTGGTAAGCTGGCACCATAACGAGGTCCAGCGCGCCAGCAGCAGGCGCGCCACGCTCTGCAACGGCGCTGGCCAGCACGCGCCCGCCGCTCGCGTCGAGCTCGAATTGCTGGCTGCTCTTGGTGGACCGCAGTGCCTGTGCCTGTACTTGCCGTACTGTCGGCTTGAACCAACCTCGTCCATTTTCCACAGAAGGTTCACATTCCATACACCTGAAAGTTTTTAGTTATCTTCATTATTCTAGTGTCCACGTAACGAACTTTTAGGTACCTGGTCATTGTTGAATACTTACTCTGCTCTTCCCTAAAAGATGATCACTTCGATTACTTCGTTTCATGAAAATCAAACGACACGGCGACCTTAAATCGTTCACTTTGGAAATATACAAAACTAAAGTCACATCACAATATGAAATAAATTTCAAATTGGTCCGATCTCTATCCGATAGGCAAGATATTATTTAAAAAATTAAATTTTTATTTCTTTCGCATCACATCACCACAACAAAATAGCAAAGCAAACGCATAGCTATTTTTTTAGTTTTTGAAGAATTGACGGGAAGAGAACATCTTATCTATGGACGAGAAACGCTACAAAACAAGAACCTTAATATATTATCTATGGATTTTGCGCGGAAGACTTTTTTAGTACATTATTTAAAAAATGTATTGGTCCAACACAGTCATCGAAGTTGTATATAGATATCGCTTGTCGCTATCTTTGTAATGTTTTACTTACCACTAAAGTTTGCTAAACATAAATGAAATTACTCCTCCTAATTTATTAGGAATAGATCGTAAAATTGCATAAGCAAATAGGAAGTATCATTCTGGTTGAATGTGAACTGGAGTAACTAGAGGATTAGCTTTAACTTGATACGCGCGACAGCTGTCATCGAAATCGAGCGCAATAAAGTTCCGTATTTTTTAACTTTACAAAGTAAAATGTACGCAAGACGTTATTGACCAAAAAGGATGTTCCTTGCGTCATCTATCGCCAGACTAGTAAATCGATAATGAAAATATTATCAATCGATTATTTTGTTTTAGTCAATGCGATTCCTGACGCCTTAAAAAACAAAAACTACTATTTATACCAACCTTTGTATGTTCTAATTTCTTCACATTTTATTTTATGTTTTAAGTCAAGATAAAACCAATTTTATTTAAATTAAGTTTTATACGATTTTCAATTTACTTTCAATAGCGTACGTTATTCGTTTATTTCTAACATAACTAGAAATGTCACTCTGACATCTGTCGCGTGCATCAAGATATGTAAATCAAGAAGAAGAAGTGTATACACAAAAAATGCCATTGGGTCGAAGTGTACTAAGGTCTTGCTGCCTCGGCCCCATATAAGATAAGATACCATTAAGTACGTAGATTGAGATGAGGATCGTACCTACTCAATCCGAAACAACAGCAAAGAACTGAGTGATTAACTGAAAGACAAAGACAGATTTCTTTACCCTTTAAATTTTGATTCCCTTGAGAGTGTCGAAATATACGGTTTTTGCAGCATAAACCGCCGTATCTTTTTTTACGTTAACTTAAAAGTTTGATTTCTTCACAGCTTCAAGGGACTGTAGACCTGAGTATCTGGTTTTAATTTCAACTCGATATTTCCATGCAATCCCGAGATAAAGGGTCTTGAGTTGACAGACAGACGGACGGACAACAAAGTGGTCCTATAAGGGTTCCGTTTTTTCGCTTTGAGGTACGGAACCCTAAAAATCATATCTTTGGTACCACTTGCTTTTTTTATTTGTATTTCGTCTGAATGACCATTAATTCTACCAACACCCATTTCAAGGTTATCCTGTGGGTTATCTATTAATTACCGGACAATTATTTATTGTTATAGCGTTGGGTAGCGCTAATAAAGTGCGTCTAAAACACTGTTGGATTTGACACATTTATTACTTGCACAGACACACATAGTGCAAGAGCGCGGGGAAGAGAACATGGCACCGCGGACCGCGCCTCGTCAAGCACTTTGTCTTTCCTGTAAATTTATATATTCTTCCACTCTGTCTGTTGCGCGCACACCGACACGTGTGTCTGTGTCGCTATCGGTATTTACTGCCACGCACGCACTCTAGTGGGCGGCTAGAGAAAAGTTTGGGCTGCCTAATATCGATTATCAATTACGCAGTATTTATAATTTCAATATCGCAATTTGTGTATGATAAATTTTAAGTGTTTAGTTTCTTTTGTGTAGCCAGACAACCTATTTATCACATTTCCTTTCTCTTGAGTCCATCCAAAGGTTGTCTGTAAGAGATTAATTTTAGCAATAAGACCGCCTATGTACCGTTTTATGATTTAAAACTTACATTTATAAAGTTGTACTTGACATTAGTTTTTGGTTTACAGTTAGAGTTGTATGTGTAGTGTATCACTGTAAATATAAGTTGGTTATTATTTAGAATAAATAAAAAAAACTTTCTATTTACAATCTGGCCTACGACTTTTTCAAAATCCGAGTTGGCAACATTGATTCTCCCCTTCCCCACTTTTTCATGGCATAAACATAGAACCAAAGAGTATAATAATATAGAGGAAATATAGAGTACAAAGGCCTCAGTACCCATGCCAAAATAATTTTAACAAAAAAAAATCCCCACTTTTCGCGCCTATAATTTCGTCCATTCCGCTGTTCGCACCGTCAATTCCGTCATCCCACTTTGAATTTTCTACTTTTCTTGGGCTGCTGTATCTATGTAAAAAACAAATAATTTATTTTAAAGGAAAATAAGTGTCTTTTCATTACAGTTAATGTGATTTTTGGGGTGCATTTTACGATGTATGAAAATGAATGACATCCAGTGTCTGATCGATCGTCAGCTTGGCATTTGTAAGTAAGAAAAAATGTTTTGTTGATACCCTTCAAGTACATAATTACAGTCAAAATGTAACATTCTATTGTCTTGTACTCCGTGGGTTCTTACGCGTTGGTGAATTAAATTTCTATTTTGATAGTTTAGAATATCACGATTACATATACCTAGTTATTGTTGGGTATTGCAGATTGTCGGCTGAACTACGACAACATCTTGAAGCGGTTAGTGGTGAACAGCGAGGAATCCTTTTATGGGCTGCAGAATGCGAACATTGAAGCCAGCTTCGACCAGGATCCACCGATATTCGCATGCCGATTCTCGGAGGCTTCCGGTTATGAGCATATCCTCGCTCTTGCGAACGAGGATGGAAGAGTTGCTATACAGGTAAGGTTCTCCATACAGTCTCCATAAAGAAGCTTTATTATAAGTACTTATAAGCTTCCTCCAACTTACGCCATTCTCTAGTTTGGGGAATGCTCTTCCATTTCTTTAGCTATTGTGACTATATCATCGGCCCACCATTTTTGGTCTACCTTTATTTCTCTTCTCTTTTGGGCACACCCATTTAGTTACTACGAATGTTCACCTTCCAGCATTGCATCTAGCTATATGTGCTGCCCATTTCGAGCGAGCATCTGTTACTTTAGTCTTTTTTCATGTATGTATGTGTTTGATAATTTGGATCTTTCTCAGTTTCATGAAGCTCTGTTCTATGGCATATTGACATGTTGTAACTAACTGTTAGAGTCTCCTTTAAGTAATCATATTATTTATACAATTTGAGTAGTCAGATAAAATTGATTTGAGTCAATGTTTTAAAACAGTAACTCATATTTGCAACGGATTGCAGGATACATCCAACCTAACAACTGCCAGCACACTCGAAGGGTTCCAATGCCACAACAATGCTGTCTTTGATTTGGCTTGGATGCCACAAAACATGAAATTTGTAACTGTGTCAGGTAGGCAACTAATATTATTATACATTAAGCAACCTCCCATCTGATGCCTGCTGAAGGATATTTTGATTAGTGACCAGGCTTCCTGAAAAAGGAAACATGGGCTCTAATTATGATAATATTACTCTATGACTAATTCATTGTAGATTAAGTTTATATATTTGAAAACCAAAGTTTAAAACTTTAAACCATTGACTGTGCCGCACACATCACAATAATACAAGTCACACAAAATTTAATATAAATAAAAACTAACGACAGTAGCATAGCTGGGGAACTACCTCAGTAATAGGGTAGTAGATTGATATTTTTTGATTTATTAAAAATAACAGTTAGTGAAATTTATAATTTATGATAAATATTTTAATTTTTTAACCACCTGATGAACACAACATATATTAAAATATTGTTTGTTTGTTTGATCTCTACTATGACAATCAGTTTTTATTGACCAGTATATAAAGTACATAGTAGCGGCAACTAGTAGCTTAAGCAGCATTAAGTAGATTACTTACTAACAGCATTTATCTGGCATTTTGTCGTATATCTTTGTGATTTTTTTGCATTTTCCATGCTAAGATTATTAAGTTATTTAATAGTAAAGGAAAAAATTCAATCGCGGGCAGGATTCGAACCTGTGTCTTCTGGTTTGATATACCAGACGCTCTGACCTCTAAGCCACCGCGAACCCTACCCGCATGATTGAAATTTTGCCTTCACATTCTGAATTTACGTCATAAGGTGACGTTTGGTGACATCTATGAGAGGCAAGTTACCTTACCTCTCAACCGACACGACTTACTTTACAGTTAGTTCAGTGTTGTACGATGCCACCTTACCTTTCACCTTATCTTTTTTGTCGTATTTTGTATATCTGACCTTTTATCATAAAGCATTTATTTATAAAAAATAATAATTGATGTAAGTAAGAAATTCTATAGAGATAATTTGTGTGCAGATATAGTTATATGCGCAAAAGTCAATAGTAGTGAGTCAAAATCATTTAATGTTTCTAATTTGGTTAAGTAAATTATTAGTATTCACCATTTATTTGTTAATAGCAATATTTTTTATTTTATAGACATAAATCCTTTTAGGATATTGTAATATTTAATGTTATTTGTAATGGTTAGGTGACCACACAGCATGTCTATGGGACGTGGCGGAGGGCAGTCCGCGGCGCGTGCTGGTGTTCTCGAGCCACTCGCGGTCGGTGAAGACGGCCGTGTTCCGGCCCGCGCAGCCCGCCGTGTTCGCCACGGGCGCCCGCGACGGCCACATCTTGGTGTGGGACATACGAGCCAACAACACCCAGCCCTCCATTGTCCTCAAGCCAGACAACTGCCTCATGAACTGCCACTCCAGCTTCAATCCTAAGACCCCCGGCTCGCACGGCAAGCGACCCCGCATTGACAACCACAGAGCGATCAGCATTACAGGACTAGTCTTCCAAGATGATAACACTCTTATATCCTGTGGCGAATGCGACGGAAATATCAAAGTTTGGGATTTCCGTAAAAACTATAATATTTACAAGAGAGAACCACTACCGAAACACTCTATTCCTTATTGTGGCAGCTCCACTAAGAACGGTTACACAAACTTGATCATTGACGACGCTAGAATGAGGCTATACGCGAGCTGTATGGACAATGTTATTTATTGCTTCAATATATCTACCTACAATGCTATGCCAGAGCAGAGGTACGTAGGGCACGAAAACAGTACCTTCTACATAAAGACGTGTCTCAGTCCCGACAATATGTACCTAGTCAGCGGTAGCAGTGATAAGAATGCTTATATATGGAACGTAAAATACTCGGAGCCCGTGGTAAGGCTGACGGGGCACTGGGCGGAAGTGACGTGCGCCGCGTGGTGCGCCCGCGCTGACACCAAGCTCGTCACCTGCAGCGACGACGCGCGCCACAAGATCTGGCGCGTCGGGCCCGAGCTGCCCGAGCTGCCCGAGCCGAGCCTGCCCGGCCTGATGCCCGACCTGCCCGACCTGCCCGAGTTCAGGGGCCGCGCGGAGACAGTTCCACGGCGACACGTCACAAGCCTACCGCAGTGGGGCTCCCTAGACAAAACTCCAAATTCTCTTAAACGAAAAGTTACAACCACCCCCGGATCCTACGGCGCCAAACGTCTGCGCTCCCAGGGTAATGCTTCCATTAGAAAGACTAAACGATGCCTTACGGATCTGATGAACGCGTCCAGAGATGCCGACGAAGCTGAGATGTCGATAAAAAGATTGAAACTAGACCCTCACATTGAAGACGATGAACTGAAGTTATTGCCAGCAGGAGTAAAACGAAATGGGGACTGTCTTGAACAAAGTCCACCGCGAAATTGCAATATTGATGCTTCTAGTGACTGGTGCTACATGCCTAAAGCAGGATCTTCCTTCATGACGCCTACTAAGAATTATGAAAGTAAAAACTGTAAGTTGTTGTCGCCGAAAGGCATGAAACCGTTATCTCCAAATACTTTACACAATAGGTCGCCTGTGCGCGTGTCGCCAAGCAAAGTCAGAATCATATCGTTCTCCACGCCGACTAAGAATCTGCCAAACTACGTTTTAGATGGTGAAGCACCACATTTGAGACTAATGTCGCCTGTCAAGAAGAAAGACACTACCACCGACTGGTTAACTCTTATGGTTCGCGAAAGGAAGGGTAAAAGTACGGAAGTTACTGAGAAATTAAACTCGAGTATACCTCTCAGCCCCAAAGAGAATGTTCCAGCGCGGAGAACTTCTGTGTCAGAGAGAACTCCCAAGTCCAATAAGAAATGTAGAACATTATTAAAATACTTTAGTGTAGCTGTCAAAGAGAAATAGTCGTAATGTAAGTAAAAAATGGACTGATTTACTATAATTTTAAGTGTTATACTTATAAGAGATGAACTTTAAAACTGCTAAATATTGATAAATGATATTGTGGTATTATATTTCATTTGCTACAATATCTTGAAGCTAGTGATATTTAAGTTTCCTATATCGCACCCCCAGGTTAACAAAAGCGTAAGTAGAAAATGCTAATGCTAACTTCGTAGGAGAGCAAAAAAACTGTTTAACCTGGTAATCTAATCGGTTTTTAATTGTATGACCTTGTATCATTAAATAATAAAAAATAATATATTTTTTTAAACTATATTCAAATATCTCAAATTATCTTATTAATGAATATTTTATATTGTAAGATTTACAGACGTTTTCCTCATTTTATTAAGATAAAATCATTCACTTCAATCATTGCTTTCTAAATAGTTATGATACTGTTATTATTTGTAATTACTGCTTTTACGAAATTTTATATTATGAAAAAATGCGGAGACCGTATTATTTACGCCATTTTTTTGCTTTATATTGATTTACATAACAATGTGTAATATCTGTTTACCTTTGTTAACAAAATAAAAATGAAACCTAATGCTTAAGTCTGAATACCGGCTTTGTATCTTGACTTGAAAATTTACGTATTGATACTTACGCCTTTGTTGACCTGGGGGTGCGATATTTTTTATTCTGAGCGTGATAATCTCAAAGTCCATGCAAATATGCAACCAACATTTTTATATTCGGTTTTTTTAAAAAACAACAGCAGTACAATATGCATTTTTATTTTATGACTTCACACGATTATGATTACTGTTATAATTATTTAGGCTTCATGAATGGCGTAGACAGTAAACATGTTTGTAACTCATAATTTATTGCTTTTATAATATTGATTTCTATGAATAAATCAATATTAAAGTAAAATCATTTGGCAGTGTGTTTTATTTCAGTTTATTTTTAGAAAAGAATTTTGATTAGTTGTAATTTACTGTTAGGTACTTATTTCCCGTGTTTTACAATTTTTTAATTATAATATTATAAACGGTTATGAATCTCCCAAATCATCAAAACTAGAACCGTAATCAAACTCTAGCACCAGTGATGCTCTCGCCGAGCTAGGCGGGCAGGTGTCGGCGGCGGGTCGGTAGGTGTCGGCGTCCCCGCCGCAGTGCGCGCTGTACTGCGTGCGGAGCGAGGCGGCCGAGGCGGCCGAGGCGGCGGAGGCGGCCGAGGCGGCGGACGCGGCCGAGGCGTGCGCCGGCGTGTTGCAGTGCAGGCGCAGCCCGCTCGCTCGCTTGGCTTTCTCTAAACAAACCTTCTTATACAACTCGACGAATGATATGGCCGGCCTGTAGTTCGCTATGACCGAGGCCGGGTCTGACTCCAACGGGACCGGTTCGACTATGATAGCTGCTTTTTTACATTTTTTCGGTAACATGACTTCATGCACTAAAGACGACCCCTTTAAAGGTTTCCGTAGAACTATTAGCGAATCCATTTTGACTTTATTTGAGTGTTATTTAATAAATTATCATCAAATCAATTAAGTTGTAACTTTGACAGCGAATTTGACAATTAACCTCAGAGATAATAAGACGTGATTTAAAACCTATGTATTTAAAACACCTAATCCCATTACTTTAAAAAGAAAATTGAAAATAATTTTTGCTTAACATATCTTTTTAGGGTTCCGTACCTCACAATGAAAAAACGGAACCATTATATAAATAAGGAATAGGATCACTTTGTTGTCGGTCCGTCCGTCTGTCAAGACACTTTATCTCGGGAACGCGTGGAGGTATAGAGTTGAAATTAAAACCATATATATTCAGGTCTAGTCCCTTAAAGCTGTGAAAAAAAAGATACTTACGGCCATTTATGCCGCACAAAACTTATATTTCGACACTCAAGAGAATCATTGATGGGGTATTTTCAGTTGACCTAGAACTATGAAATTTGGCACGTAATACCGTCTTATACTATAAGTATAGGGGAAAATTTGTAATTAATTAAAATATGTACCTTCAAAGTACGGAATTCTCGGTGGGCGAGTCCGACTTACACTTGTCCGGTTTTTTTTTAATAGTTAGTGATTGTTAGCTAAGCTCTGTGACAACCTAGCAGAGATTTTTTCTTAACAAATATGTATGGATACCTCGCTCACGGAAGCCGCCCAAGTCGTGGCATTGCTGGATTCAGGGTATATCTCGGCGTGTTGTGGCTGCACGATCTTAGCCTCTGTGCCATCAATAGACTATCAACGTTAACGGGAGACTGATATGGTTACAACTTTGACTTACAATGGCAATGGCAGGGCTCATACTGCAGGCATCGTAAATGTATACCTGAGCCTGAGCGGAGTCTAGAGAAAGGAAGAGGAAAATTACGGTTTTTAGATGAATTTATGCCATTGCAAAGAAAGACTATCCAACGCGGGGGCGCTCAAATTTGAGGAATAAGGTAAAATTGTTATTTATATTCATTGTGTTAAGACTATTACACCAGTCTGATATGATACGGATCATTAGTCAGCGGGATCATTAGATCGTAGTTACCACATAGCGGATTAAGTCGAGTCCAGGACCTTCAGGTCCCTACTCATCAGCATTTTGTCTGTAGAGCGACATTGTGTCTTAAATGTCAAAGGGATTAGGTAACTAGACGTCACAAACACATGGGAATAATGAAACATTGATGTAAGATGTGCTTTTGCTCACTCTTTATTACGCTTGTTAATATATAAAAACATAATATAAATTATTTTGTAAAATATCACCACTGATTTTTGCAAACAACTTGACCGCAAGCTCCGCTCTGTGTGTGCCACACACTACCTTACGCATTTACTCGGCAACTGATTCTATAACATAATATTGATATATCATTTTGGGCTTGGTAGATACTTGGTTGAATATGATTACAATAAAATCATGAAGTTCCAAGTTTTCCTTTTACTTTTTTCATTGTCAAAATTGACTGGAGTGTAAATGAAAAACTAATAATTACACGTATCATAGTTCACTATAGTTTAGAGCTCTTGTCACCACTTCCGGATTAGTGAACTAATTATCCCATAGAAAATCCATACAAAAATGTTCTTTATTCACTAAGCGAGAAGAAGTGAAAATTACTCCTAGGATCAGAATCCGAGTTACAAAAATTAGGCATTGTATATCAGTTCTCGCGCAAGCTATTAAAGTGTGGCACAAGCAGAAATGAATCAAAAATATTCATTTCTACAAAATAGACTTGACAATAATCATGTAAAAATATGTAATTTGTATGTTGTCCGGCGTTATCGAATGTATTATAATATTATTGATATCTAGTGAGGCTTCATAATATGAAAATTCGCAAACATCCGAGATCCACATTCGATGCGGCCGCTGAGCGGAGCCGGGCCGGCTCGCGGCTGTCGGCTGGATCGATAACAATGAATTGTCAGTAACGAAACTATAGCAGAAATAAAAAATAACACAATTAAAAAAGAAAAGTCGTTAACGATAGATTGGGCGGCGAGCGCGGCGCGGCCGGTCGCCGCCATACAATTTGTTATACCTACTACATCTAAGTCTGCACTTATGCTACGTCACTTAACACTATGTACATACAATATCTTTATCCAAGCGATTTTAAAAAAAGTCTTAGTACTTTTTATCATATTAATTTGAAAATTTGTTAAATGTCTTTATCGTTAAATTCACTGACTGCACTCGCACCACAATAACATTATTATGTTTCTTTTTTTTTTCATTTTCGCTTTATAACACAATAGGTACAAGTAACAGAATGTTTTAGCCCCGCTAAACAACTACTAACATAAGTATACAACTAGAGTACAACCGACATAACTTGTACGAACGACGAGTTGCGTCCGACACCGGCTGGCGGCGCTGTGCAGCGGCCTGCCGCCGGAGATACTGCACAACATGCGCTGCGCACACTCGTCTTCATATCAATTGACATTTTAAACTGGTAAAATATAAACGTTAATCTATAAAGGAATCACGTTTCGTGTCGCGAGCGCGTGCGAAGCCCCGAGTGCGATGACTTGTCGCTGTACACAGTACGTACAGCGTGCACGACATCGCTGTACACAGTACGTACAGCGTGCACGACATCGCTGTACACAGTACGTACAGCGTGCACGACATCGCTGTACACAGTACGTACAGCGTGCACGACATCGCTGTACACAGTACGTACAGCGTGCACGACATCGCTGTACACAGTACGTACAGCGTGCACGACATCGCTGTACACAGTACGTACAGCGTGCACGACATCGCTGTACACAGTACGTACAGCGTGCACGACATCGCTGTACACAGTACGTACAGCGTGCACGACATCGCTGTACACAGTACGTACAGCGTGCACGACATCGCTGTACACAGTACGTACAGCGTGCACGACATCGCTGTACACAGTACGTACAGCGTGCACGACATCGCTGTACACAGTACGTACAGCGTGCACGACATCGCTGTACACAGTGTACGTACAGCGTGCACGACATCGCTGTACACAGTGTACGTACAGCGTGCACGACATCGCTGTACACAGTGTACGTACAGCGTGCACGACATCGCTGTACACAATGAGTACGGCCGAGCATGCGCTCGTCTCGTTAGTCGCAATTCGAGATCAAAAGCTCGAGGCGAATATCAAATTTGACACCCCTCATGCGCCGACGCCGCCAGTACTAGTGCGCCGCCAGTACTAGTGCGCCGCCAGTACTAGTGCGCCGCCAGTACTAGTGCGCCGCCAGTACTAGTGCGCCGCCAGTACTAGTGCGCCGCCAGTACTAGTGCGCCGCCAGTACTAGTGCGCCGCCAGTACTAGTGCGCCGCCAGTACTAGTGCGCCGCCAGTACTAGTGCGCCGCCAGTACTAGTGCGCCGCCAGTACTAGTGCGCCGCCAGTACTAGTGCGCCGCCAGTACTAGTGCGCCGCCAGTACTAGTGCCGTAGTGCGCCACCATCAGTAAGTAGTGCGCCACACATTACACAACGCTTAGCGTGACTGTCCGCTGACTGCATGCAGTTGCCAGACCACGGCGCCGCGCCGTTCGTTTTCAGTTCATTGAAATATCATTACAATACCATTTTATCACAATAGATAAATTAATAAATTTTGGGCACAGTAATCCTAGCGATGGCCTCGTTTAAACTTTGTAGTTTCGTTGATATCATTAACTAAATATATATTAGTCCTGCGTTCTGACAATCTAGTTGAGTATCAAACTCATGGATAAAAACCAGTATTCAAAACGAGTAAATTCTTCGAAAAACAGAGTCAGCGCGTCGTCGGTCGAGTGCCGCCGCTACAGCGTAAGTTTGTACTTTGATCATTATTAGAGTGCAATTTACAAAGGAACTGGACGTCGGGACGCCGCCCGGCCCGCTGCGCGGCATGCCCGCACCGCGCCGCGCCGTGCCGTACCGCGCCGCGCCGTGCCGTACCGCGCCGGCGCCGTGCCGCACCGCATCGGCACCGCACGGCGCCGTACTGCACCGCACCGCACCGCGCCGCTGCCTCGCGCCGCCCCGTACTGACACTACCATGCGGATATCGATGCGGACATATGGGAAATTTTTAACTTTCTTATTGCGCTAATGGGGATTGATTACAGACAGTTAAACTAACACATAGAAAAGTTGGGGCGCGAGGCGACGCGCGGCGCGGCGGCACTAAGTGCAGCGGCCGCACTGCACGCCGCCGACTCTCTGTAATAACAATACAATACAACACATAAGTTACGTTAGTAACGCGCCGTCAGTCAAGTGGTAGGTAGCAAGCTAATCTCACCGTGCGTGTGCGTTACCCCAGCAAAATAATGTCGAAAATAGTCATTTAAATGTTATAGATGTCGTGGGCCGATCGATATCAAAATGCATCCCATGTCTGTTGGAGGATGGGGACGGGGTTCATACAAAATCCCCCATGGTCCTTTAAAAATTTGCGCAACAATTACAAAAACTGGGCAACTAATTATCTATGCGGTGGGCCGATCGTTTAAATGGGATCGTTTCTTCCTAGGAAACAGAATTTGTTATGTTTATTAGGAATTAGGAGCCACCAAAAGAATAACCAAAGAAACTGTAATATTATTACACAAATGTTAATAAAAGTAATAATATTAGGTAAGTATGTCGTATATATATATATTGAATTGTTTTGTAGCAATCATATTTATTTATGTTAAAAAAATATTAATCTATCATTTTTTGGACGTATTATATGTATAGAGTCAACTCATATCGCTAATATTTATTTCAATAATATTCCCATTAAAGAAGAAAATGTCTGGCTGCGGTAACGCTACCGCAGCAGGAAATGTTTGTTTGTTTGTGAAATAACTAAAAAACTAAGTGCAACAAATTTAAAAATGTCCGCAACAATTACAGAAGCTAAGCAACTAAATATCTATAACATTTATATATTTTTTTATGGGATAAGAGGGCAAACGAGCAGACGGGTCGCCTGATGTAAGCGATTACCGCCGCCCATGGATACCCGCAACACCAGAGGCGTCACGAGTGCGTTGCCGACCTTATAAAGGGGATTGGGCCTCCGGTAACCTCACTCACTCAGCGAAACACAACGTAAGCGTTGTTTAACGCCGCTGTTTTGTAAGACCGTGGTATCACTCCGGTCGAGCCGGCCCATTCGCGCCGAAGCATGGATCTCCCACGTGAGCGAAGACTTATATGACTTTCGACATTATTTTGTTGGGGTAACGCACAGTTACCGTGCGGCGTGTGGTGGTGGGCGGTGGTGGCGCGGCTCACCAGCAGAACACGGAGAGCTCGCGCCGTCAGGCAGGTGGTAGGTAACAAGCTAGTCTCACCGTGCGGCGTGTGGTGGTGGGCGGTGGTGGCGCGGCTCACCAGCAGAACACGGAGAGCTCGCGCCGTCAGGCAGGTGGTAGGTAACAAGCTAGTCTCACCGTGCGGCGTGTGGTGGTGGGCGGTGGTGGCGCGGCTCACCAGCAGAACACGGAGAGCTCGCGCCGTCAGGCAGGTGGTAGGTAACAAGCTAGTCTCACCGTGCGGCGTGTGGTGGTGGGCGGTGGTGGCGCGGCTCACCAGCAGAACACGGAGAGCTCGCGCCGTCAGGCAGGTGGTAGGTAACAAGCTAGTCTCACCGTGCGGCGTGTGGTGGTGGGCGGTGGTGGCGCGGCTCACCAGCAGAACACGGAGAGCTCGCGCCGTCAGGCAGGTGGTAGGTAACAAGCTAGTCTCACCGTGCGGCGTGTGGTGGTGGGCGGTGGTGGCGCGGCTCACCAGCAGAACACGGAGAGCTCGCGCCGTCAGGCAGGTGGTAGGTAACAAGCTAGTCTCACCGTGCGGCGTGTGGTGGTGGGCGGTGGTGGCGCGGCTCACCAGCAGAACACGGAGAGCTCGCGCCGTCAGGCAGGTGGTAGGTAACAAGCTAGTCTCACCGTGCGGCGTGTGGTGGTGGGCGGTGGTGGCGCGGCTCACCAGCAGAACACGGAGAGCTCGCGCCGTCAGGCAGGTGGTAGGTAACAAGCTAGTCTCACCGTGCGGCGTGTGGTGGTGGGCGGTGGTGGCGCGGCTCACCAGCAGAACACGGAGAGCTCGCGCCGTCAGGCAGGTGGTAGGTAACAAGCTAGTCTCACCGTGCGGCGTGTGGTGGTGGGCGGTGGTGGCGCGGCTCACCAGCAGAACACGGAGAGCTCGCGCCGTCAGGCAGGTGGTAGGTAACAAGCTAGTCTCACCGTGCGGCGTGTGGTGGTGGGCGGTGGTGGCGCGGCTCACCAGCAGAACACGGAGAGCTCGCGCCGTCAGGCAGGTGGTAGGTAACAAGCTAGTCTCACCGTGCGGCGTGTGGTGGTGGGCGGTGGTGGCGCGGCTCACCAGCAGAACACGGAGAGCTCGCGCCGTCAGGCAGGTGGTAGGTAACAAGCTAGTCTCACCGTGCGGCGTGTGGTGGTGGGCGGTGGTGGCGCGGCTCACCAGCAGAACACGGAGAGCTCGCGCCGTCAGGCAGGTGGTAGGTAACAAGCTAGTCTCACCGTGCGGCGTGTGGTGGTGGGCGGTGGTGGCGCGGCTCACCAGCAGAACACGGAGAGCTCGCGCCGTCAGGCAGGTGGTAGGTAACAAGCTAGTCTCACCGTGCGGCGTGTGGTGGTGGGCGGTGGTGGCGCGGCTCACCAGCAGAACACGGAGAGCTCGCGCCGTCAGGCAGGTGGTAGGTAACAAGCTAGTCTCACCGTGCGGCGTGTGGTGGTGGGCGGTGGTGGCGCGGCTCACCAGCAGAACACGGAGAGCTCGCGCCGTCAGGCAGGTGGTAGGTAACAAGCTAGTCTCACCGTGCGGCGTGTGGTGGTGGGCGGTGGTGGCGCGGCTCACCAGCAGAACACGGAGAGCTCGCGCCGTCAGGCAGGTGGTAGGTAACAAGCTAGTCTCACCGTGCGGCGTGTGGTGGTGGGCGGTGGTGGCGCGGCTCACCAGCAGAACACGGAGAGCTCGCGCCGTCAGGCAGGTGGTAGGTAACAAGCTAGTCTCACCGTGCGGCGTGTGGTGGTGGGCGGTGGTGGCGCGGCTCACCAGCAGAACACGGAGAGCTCTCCGCCGTGCGCGCCGCCCACTGCGCGCCACGACCGCACGCCGCCGCCCACCTTCAGCTGCAACACCACGACATCCGTTAAAACCACACTGACGATAAGATGTTGCCGGCAATCTGAACTCACCTAAACATTATTTTATAATGATATATTGTTTGAAGCCGGGCTACGCTATTCTATACTTGCTGGGACAGCAGATGGCTTTTAATCAACAACAAATACAGACACCATAAAAAAGATTATAATGGAGCGTCCCAGTCCGAATTGGATACTTGACTGGTCTTTAATTTATTAAAAACTAGCTGCTGCCCGAGGTTTCACTCGCTTCCTAAAACAATGAAACCCGGCTTCTAGACGGCGGGCGTATCAAGGTGAAATATGCACCAGATTTTACCTACGTTAGACCTCTAGCAAAGCAACTATGAAAACCGCATCCATTTCAAGCAGTAGTTTTTGCGTGATACGCGTACAAACAAACATACAGACAGACAACAATTCTGAAAAAAATGTATTGGCTTCTGTTACTCTAATAAAGTACAGACACATCTATAATGTACCGACATCGGGGCCTGTAACAATTTTATTAAAATACGTAAGTAGGTATAGAATATAGATGCATACGTGGATATGTTATTTATTGATTTTTTGGAAACCATTTCGTTTCTAACATACACCTTGCGCATACGGTTGGAGCTACAGTCTTCAAATTTTTATCTTGCTGACATCTTATTGACCCCAATTATTTGTCCCAATTATGGATATTAATTGAAGTAGGTAAATAGGCCTTTTTTAACCTAATTTAGTCATGAATTTTATACCAAAAAAATTGTAATGACGTAATTAACAATTTGTATTGTTTTTATATCCTTATTCCTTTTAATATTTTAAAATAATAAAGAAATACCCGAAACCTCACTAGCACCCCGCGTGAAGCATCCCCGCAATGCCTGTGACTAACAAATACTAGCACAAAGACTAAATCCTCAAGGTCATTGGGCAATGGGTCATTAGTACAGAACCAGCTGTCTCAAAATGTAACTAATTATTGCTATCCTAATGCTAAATTGAATACAATTATTAAGGAAATTGTAAATAAACCTATGGATGATCACACCTCTCTGGTGTTATTGTTAGGTGATAGTTCGGGTGTTAAAAAAAAGGACATTGTGGATGGTATAGACACCTTATTAAAATTACACGTAGGAAAAATAATGTTATGTGCATTTCCTTACTCAAGTACTTTGACAGAAAATGAGAATAAATGTTTATATAATTTGAATAACACCATGCACTTATTGACATGTTATCATAGTGACAAATTAGTGTATTTTGACACAAACAAGTTTGTTAGTGGATTCCAATTGACAAAGGAAGCTATGTTTCTTCCTAAGAAATACAAGTGTTTAATCGCTACATTGATAGCTCACAATATTAATTTATATGACAAGCCAGTGGTATCTAGTTATACAGATAACACTGGCGGTAAAACGAAGGAGTGTCCGATTCTGGACTCCATGACGCCTAATGCCCTCACCAGTAAAGTGGATTTTTGTTCACAAATGGGGAGACGTACGCGAAGTACGGCCTTGCCAACTAGTTTTGACACAGGCGTTGTGGATCTTACTCCGGATCATAGTTTAAACTAGTTAATAAGACAACAGAAGACAATAACAAAAATATAATATCTTCTGGCTCACAATCACACTCAATTGCAAAGGGAAATAGTTTGAATACTTTTAAAATATGTCATCAGAATATTCAAGGGTTCTCTTCCAAAATGTTAGAAGTTGAACTTTTCTTAGAAAGATATAAGTATGACATTGTTTGTTTAACAGAACATTGGTTAAAAGAACACCAGATGTCAATAAGTTATGAAAACTATTATGTGGTTAGTTGTTTCAACCGAAAGTCTATGATACACGGTGGTTCGCTTATATTAATTAAGAACTCATAAAAAGCAAAAGAACGTAAGGATATAGTGTCGAGGTCGGTTGAACATTGTATTGAAATCTCCTGTGTAGAGCTGGATAAGCATATTGTATTATGTGTTTATAGACCTCCTAACAGCCAACATTTTACAAAATTTTAATCCATAATGGAGGATGTTCTTAAAATACTTTTAGACTCAAAAAAATATATAGTTGTGTGTGGCGACTTTAACGTTAATATTTTAGTTGTTAATTTGGTTAGCTGCAAGTTACTTTGTCTATTTAAGTCATTTAATTTAGTACATGTATTTTTCGAACCTACTAGAATTACGTCTACATCTGCAACTTGCATTGATAATGTTTTCTGCAACTGTGATTACCTAGAGGCAGCCATCATAAATTATTTATCATCTGATCACAGTGGACAAACCGTCACATTTAATACTTATAAACCTCCAAGTAAAATACAAATTAAATCGAGGCACATCACATTACATAAATTAGAAAAATATAATAATTCTTTAATTAGTAAATTGGCTGTTCAAGAAAACCATTTTAGTAACTGTGACGAACATTATTCGCATTTCTTTTCGATTGTGAAAAGCGAATTTGATTCCTTTTTTAAAATAAAATCAAAGAGGATTAACTGTCAATTTAAGTTCAGTGACTGGGCGACTACAGGTATTCGTAAAAGTAGGGAACATTTATTCGAACTGTATGGGTTAAAGCGTTACATCAAAAGTGAGAAATTCATTCAATATGTAAACACTTTTTCAAAAACTTTCAAAAAGGTATGTCAGGTAGCTAAGGCTCATTATATTAGTAATAAAATTAGGTGCGCCGATAATAGGATCAAAACCACTTGGAAGATAATTAATACTGAAAGTGGTAAATCGAAATTGCAGGGCAATAACAATTTCACTCTACAGACGGCACGTGGTCTTATAAGCACACACTCTACAGACAGCCGGGGTGGCCCAAGAATTTGAGACATTCTTTACCAATGTACCCTTAAAAATTACAGATTCGTTAAATTCATCACCCGCACTTTCTGCAGCTTTACTGAAACGGAATGTAGCTGCCTGTCCTGTAACGTTTAGATTTAAGCACGTTAACCCCGTGTGTATTTTAAAAGCTTTTAAAGAAATTAAAGTTAAGTTAACTGAAGACTTATGGGGTTTATCGGTGAATGTTTGTAAGAGTATAATTAACACTGTAGCACCACACCTAGCGATAATATTTAACAAGTGTGTCGACCAAGGAACCTTCCCAGATTTAATGAAGTACAGCAAAGTTATACCTTTGTTTAAATCTGGAGATTGTGAAGATCCTGGCAATTTTAGGCCGGTGTCTGTTCTGCCTGTGCTTAGCAAGGTATTTGAAAGGATCATGCTCAATCAAATGCTAGCGCATTTCAATATAAATAGACTTTTTCATGACCAGCAATACGGCTTCACAAAAGGACGTAATACTACTGACGCTGGTATCAGACTTATTTAACACATTTTTGATGCCTGGGAAGAGTCTCAGGACGCAATCGGTGTATTCTGTGACCTCTCGAAAGCCTTTGACTGCGTAAGTCATGAAACCCTGCTACTTAAGTTAGAGCATTATGGTTTGAAGCACAAGTCTTTGAAACTTGTCAAATCATACTTGTGCAATAGGCAACAACAAGTTCAAATAAATGGGGTTAAATCGTCCGGCACACAGGTGAAAATGGGCGTACCTCAGGGTTCTATTCTAGGTCCATTCTTATTTTTAGTGTATATTAACGATTTACCATTCATGCTTGAGGATCAAGCGAAGATTGTGTTATTTGCAGATGATACTTCTTTAATTTTTAAATTAAACAGATACCCTGTTAAACTTAATTAAACAGGGTATACCTAATACTGACGATGTAAATAGCGCACTTCTTAAGGTCCATGATTGGTTCACAGTTAATAATTTATATTAAATAGGCAGAAAACTAAATGCGTAAAGTTTGCTCTACCCAATGTAAAGTGTGTAGATTGTGACATTGTACTAAATAATGATAAGCAGGAATTTGTCGAACAAACGGTTTTCCTAGGGATAAAGATAGATTCAAAGCTTCAATGGGGGCCGCACATAAGGACTGGCGGGACGCCTGAGTTCGGCTGCTTATGCAGTTAGAATAATCAGACTACTTACAGATGAAGCAACCGCAAGACTGGTCTACTTTAGCTACATTCATAGTATTATGTCTTATGGAATATTGCTATGGGGCCGCGCTGCAGATATAGAATCTGTTTTTATTCTACAGAAAAGAGCAGTTAGAGCCATTTACAACCTACGTAGTCGCGATTCGCTCAGAGAACTCTTTAAAGAAATAAATATAATGACAGTGCCTTCTCAGTACGTCTATGAGAATATTATGTACGTAAGAAAAAAATTACACCTTTATTCCAGAAAATGTGAGCTGCATAGTTATAATACTAGACATAAATCAAGATTAATGCAGCCGCAGTTTCGTCTCGCTAAAGTCCATACTTCCTTTATGGGATACTGTGTAAGATTTTATAATAAAATTCCGGAGTTCATTTTAAAATTACCAGAAAATAAATTCAAAAAAATGATTAAGTTTACCCTGTGCAGGCAAGCTTACTATAAACTGGAAGACTATCTTTTGGATAAAAATGTTTGGCAAAGTGCTGGTCCAGCTCCACAGGATGATGACTGATAATTTTAACAAAATACCTATGCAATTACACACATTGTGATATTGGATTGATATAGGTTTAGATTGGACTTTTAATATTGTATAATTTCATAATTAGAAAATTATAATGTGCGAGTATAGTGCAGATATTGATGTAGCAATCTGTATAAGTACATACATATATTTATCTGTAAAATTGTTGTGCCCGCGGTCTGAGCTTGTCATGCTCACTTAAATGTCCTGCTGATGGTGGCGTTGTGTGTCGGGTTGTTTTATTCCCTACAATATGGTTGAGTCGAACCACGCCGATACGGACGTCATGCTCGTGAACGGGTGCTGTCTGTCGGGGCAGGTCAGCTCTTACTTGCTGTGGCAATCCCTAATTCCTTTTGTATATTGAATAAATTTTATACATCAAACTGCAGAATTCTCAGCAACTAGTTGGAACAAAGTTGTAAAACATAATATTGTAATCAAGATTTTCTATTTTTTTAAAAGAGTTTATGGAGTTTCTTGCCGGCTCTTCTCCATACGACCCACTTTTTGGAACCGTGCAAATAGTTTTGACTTTTCAAAAGTACCTATTTAGTGGTCTAATTGAAATAAAACATTTTGACTTTGACTTTGAATGTAATACCCTTAAAGGTCCGGCGGAGCTTGAATTGCCTACAAAAAAGTAATACCGAAATAAATCGTAATCCAGACAATAGTCTATCAAATTATATTATTATTCGGGTTTAGATACCGGTTATCTAGGTTTCTACTTATCTAATTTTCCTTTGACCTATGAACTTAAAATTTGGTGATAATTATTATTATTACGTATATTTTACTAACCAATACCAATAAGTATACAATAATAACCGCATAATAATACGAGTAACTATCTAGTGGTCCCAAGCGCATCTGCTGCGCTAAGAGGTCCTGAGTTCGATTCCCAGGTCGAGCAGTATTATTGTATTTTTCCATGAAATTCTCATTAGCAGCTTTGGGATTTGTGCCCGGTTAATGGCAATAGGCTCGCCCCCTATTACATGGGATAGATTAGTACGCCTCTGCTTCGGGGAATATAGGCGTGATGGTATGTATATATAAACTGCGCATTGTGACGAGAACCTTAACAGGACATTGTTGCTTATACAAGCCCATGTTCAAACTGAGATTGAGCGATACGCAAACCTATCGTCGACGCTGTGAGGAGGCTGATTAAACGCCCCTTCATCTTTTTGGGGAATGCGCATCGCTAATACATCAGCGTAGTGTTCATCTAGGGAAACACACCACCTTAATAAGCCCGGATGAAATAAAGAAGCTCACCCCTACGAAAACCCTGCAGTTCATAGTAACTGCAGGATTGTTTCAAATTATTATTTCAAATCAATGATAGAAATCATACAAACCAAACCCACTGCAATAATTAAGATTTCCCTGTCCAACCCATATCATTAGGTACCATATCCTAGGTATTACCTACGAATTACTTCGGTATCTTATCAATGTAACTGTCAACTCGTTACTGAGACATCGAATTACCTAGGTACAGCGCGTAGCATTAGAGTAAAACTAAAATCTGAAATTTCGCAACAAATCAATTTCCTGGACGCAAAAGCATGTGGGCCACGAAGTTGTCTGTATACGGTTTCATATCATAAAGGAACAGCTTTGAATCGAAACCCTTATTACTTGGTACACTGTAGGTAAAAAGTGTGTGCGTCGAGTTTTCATTCCAGAGCTCGCCATATAGGGAGACAGCCGTGTTCAGCCGGTCAGCGCGCAAGGAATGTCGTTCATTGATGCGACGAACGAGGACACTCAATGAGTTGGGGCTGGCACCATTGAGGGTACCGGGCCCCACGCACCATACACATACATATCGTGGTGTTAAGACCTTCGTGATTTATTAAGCGGAGCGGAGGTAAAACATCGACCTTTCGGTTGGTCGTTTGGGACATTGTAAGCCTCATATTCATAAGCTCATTTAATTTCGAGGGTGTATTATAAATATACAGCCCGTTTTTAGCCAAGGATCGGATTGCACTTTTTTTCAATTTCAGTTTTTCAGTTTTTGAATTTGAAAAATAAAGTAATAACTATAAAAAGAAATGAGTAATAAAACAAAATAGTACAAATTTGATGGATAATATTGTTTTAAGAACAAATCTTATGAATCAGAATCAAAATAGTTTTATTTGTTAAACATAGGTATTTAGATACAGATCTTATATTAATTATGTGCGCTATGTTTTGCCGTTAATGACATACAAATATGTATCTCATAGAGCTTCCCGTCAAAAATGACACCTTTACTTTTGTGTATAATGTATAAACCTATTCGACATACCGATATCTTACTTATAATTTTAAATTGAGAAACGAATCTAAATCATAAACGTTATCATTAACAAGCATTTTTGGAGGCCAACATGAATTGTTTCGACTGGCAGCATTGATGTGCATATTCACCAAGTGCGGTGTAATTAGATCATTGTTCAATTATAATTTGGCACGCCTTGAATCAATAAGTAATTATATCCCGGATGCGGTATGACGCGGAACACCTGACGGTCAAGAGCTATCGAATTCGCTGCTGTAATGTTACAATATTATGTCTATGACATAATACTTACATTGCTATAATGATCATTTGACACAGTACGAGTATAATCAAGATTTCCTTGGTTTGAGAGGTTGATACGTAGGTACCTCATTAATTATTATGACGGCAACTGTTTCTTTCCTTTTTCCATTAAGTATATTACTTTTTAGAATTTTTCACCAATTAATTAATTACCTAGGCGTAGTTGGCACCGTTTAGGGGTAACACGGGACCGTGAAACAATAAAAACTTAAGAAGGTACTCAAACCATCACAACGTTATCCATTTTTAGGGTTCCGTTCCTCAAAAGGAAAAAACGGAACCCTTATAGGATCACTTTATTGTCCGTCCGTTTGTCTGTCTATCAAGATCCTTTATTTCGGGAACGCCTGTAGGTACCAAGTTGAAATTAAATCCATATACTCAAGTCTACAGTCCCTTGAAGCTTTGAAAAAATCAAACTTCTAAGTTAACGCAAAAAAAGATTATGGCCGTCTATGCCGCAAAAAACGTATATTTCGACACTCAACGGAATCAAAATTTATAGGGTATTTTCTGTTGACCTAGAACTATGAAATTTGACAAGTAATACCGTCTTATAGTACAAGTATATATATCTGAACATTATACATTCCTACAAATTTGTACGGAACCTTCGGTGAGCGAGTCCGACTCGCGCTTGTCCGTTTTTTTATAATTAAATAACTTTACTGTTCATGTTTATTGACTAATTTGATTGATTAATTTTGTCAGTTTTCATCCTTGGACGGTATCCGCACCGGATGCCACCTATGGCTATGTTAGCTACGCCACTGCACCTACTTACCAGATAAAGTACTTATTTCTGATTTTATAAAAAACTAGCTGTGCCCAAGAGTGCTCAGACCCATTGTAACCTCCGTTGATCTAATTTTAATCCCAATCTCACAATCTCTGTTGAGATTATCAAACAAAATTATGACATAACAAACATCTGCCTGCTGTCAGTGTTGCAGAGTTTGGACTACAGATGTAAGCGCCCGCATGCATGGGGTCATTGACCCGGTGCCCGATAAGGTCGTGATAACGTATCACCAAAGGTGCAGCCAGCCTGCCTGCATGTAGCTTATGTAAGTCTCACAGCCTGATAACGACAGTGCCTACGAACAAGTAGGAAATGTTCTGATTAAATGTGCGCAAACCAACCTTATAACTGACACAGGGCCTGATTTACCCATAGGCTAATAAGGCTAGAGCCTAGGGCGCAGGTACCTAGGGGGCGGCGGGCGCGGCCCTGAGCTGAGACTTACTTTATTTTTTTTTAATTCGTGCTAGGCTTACGCTTGACCGCCAGTTTGCCTGATGTTAAGCGATACTGCGATCTACGATGGAGCGCGTTTGCCTAGAACATAATATTATTTGGTAATTTTGGGAAATCCTGCGTGCACTCTCACACTAAACGGCACGTAAACCCGCCGCGCCACGCGCCGCGTTCATTGCACAGCAAGTTAAAACCGTTTTTTTCGGCTATTTGTTATTTTTTCTTTCATTTCGTTTGACACTCAGGTGAGAGTGGGATAGGTGGATTGAGTGAAAAAAGAGAAGTAATTAGGTAGGTTAGTGAGGAGTTATTTATTTTGATTGCATAATAATCAAGTAATCAAGACAAGCCAAGTGGGGCGCAAGGGCACTACATACCTACCTTTTCTCGAAGTGTTTCGTCGTTTTTTTGAACCCTCACAACTTTGGTTTGGATTATAATCCAAACCCAAGTTATGACAGTGGAGATAACCAAAATCCTCGGGATATGATATCTATAGTGGACTTATTAAACATATAAAGTTTCAATTGCATAGTTCTTATACTTTAGATTTTATTTATATCTAAAAACCCCGACTTCGTCACTGACTTACTTACACTGATGATCATCAAAAATCATAGGGTATTTGCTGTAGTCCTAGAAAGCTGAAAAAGCTAGTATTAGTACACAAGCAACAAAAAAATTATAAAACTTTTACCCCCAACCCTTTAAACTTGGCGATGGAACTTTGTATGAGACTTTTTACGCTAGAGGTTTAAAATTTATACAGGAATTCCTTGTTATTAAATAATAAAATACTTATTTCAGCATTTTTAGTAAATCGGGGGGTGATTTGACCCTTTGAATTAGGGGATGGAAGTTTGTATATGTTTTCCCATACAAACTTAATTTCATGCTGGAGATCTGAGAAATATACAAGTACACAGACTTCATACTACAAATTAAAAAATGCGTGTTTCAGGTTTTTAAAATCATCCCTCAACCCCTTAAATTAGGGGATAAAAGTGTATAATTATGGGGCTTTCGTCAGGTGTCAGAATTACTACATTATTATACGATTACTACCTATACTATTATGATTATGATTAGCCTGGTGTGTCCCAATGCTGGGCAAAGGCCTCCCCCTCATGTCTCCATATATCGCGATCTTTTGCTATTTGGACCCAATCTACATTAAAGGAATCAAAATAGTCACGCCATATCTTCTTTGGTCGGCCGCGACGCCGCCTATCGGTATTAGGGCTCCACTTAGTGATCATTTCATCTCACCGATCATCGGACATGCGACAGACATGGCCAGCCCAGCGCCACTTAAGCTTGGCGACCGTTGGGACTACGTCAGCGATTTGGGTTTTGGAACGCAATGTAGTGTTTCGTATACGATCTGTTCATTTGTATGCTATGCTCCATCGCCCGCTGACAAACCCTGAGTTTGGACTTTTGAGTACTCGTGAGTGACCAAGTCTGTGGTCCGTAAGTTAATATGGGGAGGATACACATATCCATGAGTTTCCTTTTTAATTAAATAGGAAGAGTACCCTTCATCAAGTCCTTCATAGACCAATAGCTCTTCCAGGCATTTTCAAAGATACTCATCATCGTATTGCGTATCTCTTTTAATATTGATGTGCTCTACAGGGTATGATGGACCCTGTAGGGCACAGGTTCTTGTTTAAATTCAAATCAAATCAAATCGTTTAGTTTTGATTACACCACCTCATTGTACATTATGGTATGTTAATAAAAAATATGAATATGAATATTGTATATCCGCTGCATTAATAGCGATTGAGCGCTTAGTTGTGTTAGACATGATTTTGGCCTTGGTTATGTTCATTTAAAGTCCAATCTCTAGGCTTACGGTGTTTAGGTCTTCAAGCATGTTTTGAACTTCTTGGGTGGAATATGCAAACAGTACAATGTCGTCGGCGAAACGGAGGTTAGAATACCTCGTTCCTCCGACCTCAATGCCCTTCCAAGCTATTAAATAATATTAGTAAGGATTCTCAAAGTAATAGAGCAAATATCGCAAGGATTCAACATCTTTTTTAAATTTCTTCTTGTACATTTTTAGGACAAAATAAATAGATTGTAAAAATAAATGTTGGAATTATTTGATTCCTGTCGTTTACCTACTTACTGACAGTATGATTAAAATATGCTATAGGTAACGTAAGCTCTCTTCTGTAGGTACATAAGAATGAAAAGGTAGAACAGAGGACTGACAGGCTGGGGGGCGCATATTCATAGTTAGCCTAGGGCGGTTAGAACTCTAAATCAGGCACTGAACTGACAAGATGACAGGTAAATATTTGCTCGAGACCACAAGCATATCGATTTAGAAAACATACCATGCAATGGTACTTATTTTGAGCTGAACCGATTTAGACCAGAACGAATCGTAAGATCATGGCAAACGATTTTCCACGAAGCGATGTCGTGCATATTTCCAGGATTAAATACATAATTTCGAGAAATTCGTCGCAAAACGTGACTGCAAGCAAGGTAGACAAAAGCATGAGGTGTCCCGACGACGAATTAATTTATCATCGTGATGCAAATCAATAGGTACGTCTACAGACACCATGACCTTGGATGAGGTGACGGACGAATATTCTACAAATTTTTAAATCGGTTCAAAAATTTTTTTACAACTTCTAAATCTAGATAGATAACATTAGTTTTTCGATTCACGATTAGGACCCTTAATCGTTACGCACACTGTCTTTATAACCCAATAAGATTAACTACAACTTCTGTAAGGAAAATCACTCAGTTCTTCGAAAGACAACAATTATTATCTTTACCACTAAAGTATCAGCACGTCATCACCTCAGTAAGGGATTACACTACACAATACTACACGTTTCGTACACATGCGGCCGTGGGAACGCACGGCTCCACATGTGCGTTCATTATGCATCGCCATGTGCCGTGGAGACGCGCACCAAGTGTCTTATGACTTAATACTTTCGAATAAACTCCATGTAGTTGGATTTGCAACGGATGGCGGAGTTTTTGCATTTTAAATATAGTTTTAAGTCTCTTTTCTGTCATAAACTTGCTGAACTCTGTGCCATGAAACTATAGATCTTAAAACCACTGAAACAGCATTCATGGTCTACCCGCGGTCACGGATGTTGTATAGGAAAATTTAACTAGAACGATTACAAAGTTGGAAGGTTATCTGGAACAGTACAAAAACTCTACTCCTAAACATTACATCCTTGGCATCGCGCAGTCGGCTACTAACTAGTAACTATTTAAATTTATGATTGGAGCAAGTGAAAGGACAATAGGAGAAATGTCACCACCCTTCAAAAGATTTCAGACTATCTCATACGAAAGGTTGATATGGCGGTAGCGGTATTTATTCTTCAAATATATGGGATTCACTATTCCATAGTATTAGATGGAATATAAAATGGAAAGGTAACCACTGTTCTCTTATTCGTTACATTTAACTACAAAAATATTATGAGATCAGTGGAATGTGTAAGAAAAATATGTGAAACAGCTGATATTAAAGCACTTCAGGAAACGTGGCTGTTGCCGCACGATATTCCTTTCCTGGGTAGCATTAGCGACAAGTTTGCGTTCACCGGCAAGTCTGCCGTGGAGACTTCGGCCGGTGTACTACGCGGCCGACCGTACGGAGGTGTGGCACTGCTGTGGAGGAAGTCTGCGTTTCCCGTAGTGTCAGTGTTACAGTGTAGTAGTGATCGCATAACTGCTATTAGAGTTAAGATGTGTGAGCGTTCTATGATAATTGTTTCTTTGTACATGCCTACAGACTCCAAAGACAATTTAGTTGAGTTTACAGAGTGTTTAGGCGAAATAAATTCTATAATTGAAAATAGTGATGTTGAATCAGTGTATGTACTGGGAGATTTCAACGCACACCCGGGTGAGTTATTTGTTAATCAACTATTGGACTTTTGTGCGGACCTGTCATGGACTTGTGTTGACCTTGAGGTGCTACCCGATGATTCACATACTTTTATAAGCGAGGCACACGGGTGTCGTCTGTGGCTCGATCACTGTGTGGTCACAAGCGCAGCGCGCGAAACCATTGATCAAGTGACTATATTGTATGATACTTATTGGTCTGACCACTATCCAATGCAATTAACTTGTAATATAAATTTAATAAAACCCAAAACTGTTATGCAAAGCTTTTGTAAAAATAAAGTAATTTGGGGCGAGAGACAGGGTAGTCAAATTGAAACGTATCAAAATTATTGTGATAGTAAGTTAAGAAACATTGACTTTCCAGCGGAATTTACAACTTGTGCTGATAAAATATGTAAATGTAAGATTCATAAATCATTAATTAACAATATGTATAAAAGTATAGTGCGTATACTAACTGAGGGCGCGAGATGTTCATACGGTGCGGGTTCGAATCCCGGTAGGGGCAAACATATAGTGGGCTGGAACAAGCACGTGAGGGAGGCTCACGGTAAGGCCCGGCAATGTTATCATAATTGGCTATTATACGGGAAACCTAGCTCTGGCTGGTTATATAATGAAATGAATGAATCCAGGAGATTATTTAAGGTAAAATTGAAATGGTGTCAAAATAACCAACAGCAAATTAAGATGGATATTATAGCACGACACAATTACAATCAAAATTTTGGAAATCCACGAATAAATTTAATCTGAAGCCTAGCCGGCCCGTTAGCGTCGAGGGTGTGCACGAGACTGAGGACATTGCGAGTTTGTTCCAGCAATATTTTAGGATTGAGCCGCTTACCAAGCCTGTGCAGTCTGAGCTCCTGGCGTCATCTGAAGCTTCTGGAGATATCAGTGTTAGGTTCAGAGCAAAGGATATAGCCTCGGTGATCAACTCTATGAAAAGAGGAAAGTCTCCAGGACATGATGGCCTCAGCATAGAGCACCTGCGATATGCTGGGGTACACTTGCCCAGAGTCCTTGCATTACTATTTAATCTTTGCATTAGTCACTCTTATCTCCCTGATGATCTCATGTATACTATTGTAAAAAACAAGACCGGCGATGTCTCGGACAGGTCAAACTATAGGCCTATCTCTTTAGCTGCGGTTATAGCGAAGGTATTGGACAGTCTGCTTGACAGCCACTTAACCAAGAATATAACACTGCACGACGGCCAGTTCGGTTTTCGGACTGGGCTATCCACAGAAAGTGCGATACTGTGCCTCTAGCAGACTGTGCAGTACTATACAGCGCGTAAAACACCAGTATACGCGTGTTTCCTAGACCTGTCCAGGGCATTTGATATGGTTTCATATGACCTACTCTGGACAAAAATGCGTCGAGATACTAATCTGCCCCGTGAGGTTGTTTCTATATTTGAGTACTGGTACAACAATCAGAATGTCGGTTGACCTCACCGAGGCTTTTTAACTTGTACATGGACCGTCTGATTGGAGAGCTGAGCAGCACTGGGACTGGCTGTCATATAAGCGGAGTTTGCGTTAATAATATTAGTTATTCGGACGACATGATGCTGCTCAGCCCTTCAACTGGTGCATTGCGCAAGCTGCTTCGTATACGTGAAGGCTACGCGGTGGCCCATGGACTCAGATATAATGTGAAGAAAAGTGAGACTATGGTTTTTAAAGCTCCCAAAAGGGATAATTCAGAGATACCACCCATCGTACTAAACGGTACGCCATTGAAAAGGGTCACTCACTACAAGTATCTGGGCCACTGGGTCACGGAAGACCTTAAAGATGATATGGATGTGGAAAGGGAGCGCAGGGCGTTGTCTGTTCGCTGTAATATGTTGGCCCGCAGATTTGCGCGTTGCACTGAACAAGTGAAGGTCACACTATTCAGAGCGTTTTGCCAGACCTTCTACACGTGCAGCTTGTGGGTCAAGTACACGCGGAGGACATACGATGCCCTGCGCGTGCAGTATAATAACGCGTTCAGGGTATTGATGGGGTTGCCGCGCTACTGTAGCGCGAGTGGCATGTTCGCGGAAGCGCACGTGGATGGCTTCCACGCTATCATCCGTAAGCGTTGCGCAACATTTTTGACACATTTGTTTTCCGACTTAAAGAGGCATTTCAAGAGGAGAATGTTTTCCATTTTTTTTTTGTTTTTTGGAAAGCGAGTGAAACCGCGAGAAGCCGCTAGTAAATAATATAACCGTGTGGTGTCCCCTAAGACGTCATTAATGTGCTGTTCATAATAAGAATAATAATGAACTGAGACTCTGAATGTTTTTCTGTTTTTCTTCTTGTATGTTCTAACATCCATGGCAGTAAGTAATTTCACCGAACCTCATCAGTTGATGCAGTCGTTACGATGTTAATAAGATGTCAGTCGTTAATAGTAGCTTCATGTAACTTATCTAGGTACCTACTACTTTTCAGCGGGATACAGATCTATTCTTGCTAAAAAAAACTTGGAAAAAGCTATGCTATTGCTAATGACGATCATGTAAATTAGTTGTTTTGAAAAGCTTCTCAATAATACTAACTTATAACATGCGACAAATATAATTAACTGTATCTAGGTAATAAAGCTTACAAATGAATAAGACTTGAAGTTAACACATTTCTCTCACTTAACAAACGACGTTATTTTATTTTCTCTTTAAGCTACTCTTGGCTTTATTAAATAACTGAAGAAAAATGCTCAAGAGATTCTCTTGTTTGTCGACATTTATATTGCTTTAACATTTTATTTTGTTCTAAGCGAAGATACGCTTGAAAAAATATACCTGCCTACTTACTTCGGTAAATTCAATTTCACAAGCTGCGTTTAAAAAAATCAAATAGTTGAAACTCATGGTGACCTGACGCTGGCCTTGATACGTTACCAATACATTATTACCTGGAATATTTGCTGTAACTGTCTGACACCGTGCCACCTGGGAAGAGGGCAGGGTAAAAACCATTCTTGCTTTCCCTTGGCCTATAGTCACAACCCTGACAGACTGGCGCAGCGTTTGGTGGACCCTACCAAAGTGTGACCCCTGATGCCATCCTACTCCAAAGCGCGTGTGCCGACCATGCGCAACTGAGGTGTGCCCTAAAATCGCGACTTATCAATGATAAGTCGCCCTGGTGCTGACACCCATGCTGGTGGTCGTGTGGTAGTACAAGTTAGATACGACTATAAGTACAACAATAATGATTAAGTGAAAGACAGATACATACGAGTATACGCTAAACGTTAGGTAATTCGATTGAACCAAATTATTTGGAACAACCCTGTGACTATAACCAGTGACTGGATAAAAACCTAGTACGCAGTCAAATTGCTAAACTACAAGTCAAAACAAATTCAAACACAGCCCACGATCCTATTTTAAGTTTTTAAATTATTCATAGGATTATTCAAATCGCCGGCCTGCCACCCATCGGCTCAATAGCTACGGTCACTAATCACGATACCTAACTATGAAAAAACAATCTGGAACTACTGTTAGTGCTCACTACCAGTTGCCGACCAGAACTAAACGTCGGCTGTGACTAAACGGTAACTATCTGTTATTGGCTCCGCAGAGCATTTGCGTTCGAAATTAGTCAAGGTATCGTTTTGGCGAATTTGGATAGAGCGTTCGATATAAGATTTCTTATGACTATGCGTGATTTGACTATTGCAGCCGAATATTACAGAAAAAGCGAGACGAACCAACGACAATATATCAGTTTTTCGTGTCGGCAGTATGTCAACGACTGTTAATAACTTGATATTCGGGAGTCCGGTTATTTTTTTATCGTTATTTTGACATAAGATGTTCTAACTGTTGGGACGGGGTACCTAGGTAGTTAGATCATGTAGAAGTTACATTACTCGGAAATTTTCACAAAAACTATTGAATTGGTAGCCTTAGGTGGGATAAAGAAACGATAATGTCCTACGCGGGCGAGCGCACATTAGTATGCCCGCGACGCTCGTGACCCAGTGCGCCGAGGTTCCACAGTTGTACGATACTCTGTTTACGTAGTAGATTTTGGTGTGTTGATAAAGAAAGAAAGAAGAAAAACTTGAGTTGTAATGTTACCTACATTACAACTACAACAGTGTTTTAAACTATCTTTAGTTGACTAGAGAATACTTATGCCATGGGTCAATTGCAGAAGGAAAAGTTTACGTGTGCCCAACGTCACGCTACATTAATGACAGGAGTGAGCACCTGATGTCGTACATACCTGCTGCATCTTATCAAAGTCCAGCGCGGGGCGGTGTCTGCGCGGCGGCGGCAGCGGCGTGCGGCGCCGGCGCGGGGACACCGGCGCCCCCGCCCCCGCAGCCCCCGCCGCCCCCGCGCCGCCGCTCGCCCCCGCCGTCCCCGCGCACGAGCATACGCCCGCGCGCCGCGGCTTCAGTGCCTCCAACGGCGGGGACGTGCGGAATCTCACGGGAGTCTCCACCTGCAAGTGCCGTTGCATGACTTCAATATGAGTCCCACGAACCGATGGAACACAAAAAGTTCTACGTCCTGGGATTAAAAAGAGGACACAAGTATTAGTGCAAACATTGGATGGACTAGTGCAGATGGTGTATTAGTATGGAGTATGGAGTACCTTGGTATCGTCGTCGTCGGAGGAGGCGGGGCGCGGCGCCAGCTCGTCGGCGTCGGGGTCGGGGTAGGGGTGCGCGGGCCACTTGCGCTTCTCGGGCGCGGCGGGCGGCGGCGAGGAGGCGCCGCGGCGCCGCGACTCGGCCGCGCCCGCGCACGCCGCCGCGCCCGCGCCGCCGCCGCGCGGCGCTCCGTTGATCACCTGCACCGCCGCACCGTCAGACACCGCTCACCGACAACGTCATCGTGTGACACGTATATGAGCTACAAGTCGCCCGAGCGTAACATCCAAATGAAGTAACATAACTACTAAGACAAGCATCGACCGAGGACTTGGGAGCATCATTAAATCCTACTAAATACATAAGAATGTTCCGCGACAATGCCCTACTACTATCACGATCACGTACACTAGAAGCAATGATCGTAAATCACGTTAATAAAATATACTTACGTTGAGACAGAAACGATCAAAATGAAAATTAGGTACCTACCTACGCACGCGGAGTAACGCAACGAATGCTCATGCTCGGTTATAGGTACTTAAAAAGTATCAAAGATACACTAGGTAGCACTTATAATCTATGACGACATGTCGCGAGATATGCCAAAAGAACTAAGTAAGTTTTCAAGAAAGGTTTATGAACTAAAACTCTCATGTGAGAAGTAGGTACGCGACGCCGTTGAATATTTCAGCCTGTAATTAGAAACGCATTGAGAACTACCGCTGGCTGCGGTAGAAAAGTTCCACGGTTTAGACCGGCCGCTCGTTTGTTATGGATGGATCCCGGCGAAAACACCACGTCGCATTTGTGAGGGCCGCGGTGCTGGCTAGCGGGTTAAGGAATGAACCGCGAGTAGGCACGTCTAGGGGTCGATAGAACCCGAACCGAACTGGCTTACACTAATAGGGTGTATTAGTGCCCTGTTGCCAACTACAACGAAAACAAAAATTTACCGAGCACCAAACTTTTTAGAAAGCCTATAAAATTTTGTTTAAAAGAACAACATTTGACCAAAGTTACAAGTCACTTCACAATAACTTTTTGCACCAAACAAATAAGTAACCTAAACATTAACAATCTTTAGTTTATGCTTAGGTATATTTTAAACGTTATGTTAAAGATTATATTTTAAAACTAGTCCTTTTGTCTCAAAAGCTAGCACATACCTTGACGCACATATTCCACCTTATGTACACCAAACAAAATTAATTAGTTTACATGCAACAATAGTTTACTCACAAGTAGTTTACGCACACAAAATAACAACGGCAGTTATCCATATGTTGATGTAAACCAATTAAGTTGTTTTACTGTGCCTACACCCACAGTTCGCCGATATGTTGAGGTTTCATTTACTAGGGGGCGAGCGTGGCACTAATCCAAACTGACTGCTACCGGGAATTTCGTAGAAATACCCAATAAGACTGCATTTTTATAGCAATTGAAATAGGGAAACTGGTTGTAGTTCTCTGAAAACTTCGAGTACACACGGGAGTCCACTCAGAATGAGAGGGGTTAGGTCGCATATATCGTCCACCACTCTGACCTAGTGCTGGTCCCCGCACATATTAAGTTTTTAATTATTTAGAGAAATATACCCATTGTATTTGTTTTATTTAAAACGAGCATTCAATTAGTTCTTTGTCGCTATTCGAGCACTCCTGAACATTCACAACAGTGATTTATGTAGTAAATAACATCTGCATAAGTGTTAAATATTTGTGCAAATCTGTGTATGTATTGATATTCGTTTCAGAGCGAAGTGGGATATTCTTGAGCCATTAAAATGTTAACGGCAACAAATTCACGTTGCACAATAAATAATTTAAACATGAAATCCCCGCTCCGTTGCCGTCGCTCAGTGTGACGCTAATAAGCCCCTCTTTTGCACAGCCACGTTGAATACTTCGTGAGAGTAAACAATGCAGGAATAGCTTTACGCATTTAATATTATCACACGACGTTTTTCTTTCTTTAGAAAGCCATTTCCGTTTCCTTTTTGCAATTAAAAAAGTGCGGAGACAAAAGAATTTCTAATTTCAAGCCAAGCGCAAGATAAACAAAATGTTATGCAGGCGGCAGACGGGAAAAAATGAATAAAAACTCACGGATTGTTTTGTCTTGTTACTGAAAAAAAGAAGCTAGCGTCAACTGAAGATGGAGAGCGTGTGCAGCTCGGCAACTCGCTACGAAAAAATGGCAGCCGCCACTCGTATCGATCCACAATTTCGCGCGCTCTACATACGCGTTATAATTGAAAATAATTGTATTGACTTGATAGCCTAATTTGTTTACGAACCACCAGAGCGGTAAATCTGGTTCGTGATCTAATAACAAGCTAGTCGTACCGACACTATTTAATTGTCCACGTAGTGTACATACACACTTGCAGTTTTTCTTAAACACAAACGATATTGTCTGTGCAGTCTTGAGCAGTGTAAAGTGCAAGAGTTGAAGACAATGCCATGAGCGACGTTTTGGCCGAGGTCTACGTCCAATGAACAGGCGCCGCTCGTATAGAAATGCGATGCAAAACTTAGCGGGGACAAGTTGATGGCGCCATTATTCCTCGGAGCAGATAAACGGGCCCAGTGTGTTTATAGGCAGTGCCGCTTGTCGCGGTCTTTTCACCGACGCGGTGAGCACGATACGCGCATGAATGTGTTACTCTTTGCTCTCCACTGCTGCTGCATGCTATTTAGAATAACATCTAAATTGCTATCCCAGTTTGAAACACAAAAACTACCAAAGTAATTGAGTATCCAAAAAAAGCAAATGCAGATGCGCAGTGCACAATGAATCAGATGGAAGCAAATTACATAATTTGGACGTCATAGAAAAAGTGCAGTAAAAACATTAAATTAGTAGAACGTATGACGCTAGGTAGATGAGGTCGGCTGTTTTTTTGCTCGAGCTAATTTTCGCTCGCTCGCCTCGCCGGAGGGCGTTCACCTGCTCTCCTGACTTATTAATCTCCTCACATTTATCTGCATCACTCTAATGTATCTGCCACTAAATTATTTAAGAAGACTGCACGTGATGTCATCTTCCTATCCTTTTTCCAACTATGTTGGGTTCGGCAACCAATCTACCCAGATGCGGCTGAATCTCAGTATTTTACACGAAGCAGTCGCTTCCACGACTGTATGCGCGTCCGGTCCGCATCAGGCGTCCACAACCCAATTTCTGGACAATACAGATACGATAGACCTTGACCTTGCAGATCGTTTGATCAGCTTACTTAGCTATGAGCGTCTCAATACTTAACACGCGATGCTGCTTCAGATATCAAACATAAAATGACTTTATCAGACATAGTCCGGACAGAATTTTGAAATGCGAGTCGGTAGCTTCCATTATAACTAATCGATAATCTTCACTCATTCAATTTCAGCTTCAACACTTCAGCAATTTCAAAAATACGTTGGATCTTGTTACACGAACGTGTAACCTTTTCTATTCTCGGGAAGGGTCCTTTGATGCGCGACATGTCATTATTTTTGCCAATACCCGGCGACCTGTTTAATAAATCGTACCAACTTCCATGGTCGAAATATTGAGGTGTACCCCATACGTCAAGTGTCTGCCTAATAGGCCCCGTGATGACCACTACGGGGTCCAAAGAGGATGTAAGGGGTGTGGGGAACGCAGCGCGGAATAGGGGAGAGGTTGTCTACGGCTGTAATTTAGTTGCGGCGTGTCGTTGCGAATTAATGCGGCATGCGAAGTGCCGAACATTGGTGCTGTGAGATACGGACGAAGTCACTCGCCTCAGTTTCGCAACGAACCGCTTTTTATTGACGATCAATTGGCAACATAAAAGTAATCAATTAAAGTCCGAAACTTAAATTGGCAAGAACATATAAAATAAACATTTAAAATTGATCGAGAACCTTTTATATCGGGTTTTATTAGGACCATTGGTGGTCTAAAAGACCCAGTACCTAGCTGCGATCGCAATTAGTTCAGATACTTTCAGAGAACCAAGTAGACTTCTCTCTCTTCATAGCATCCTGCGCCAAGATAACATCTCAAATGCGTCGATCTTATATCTCTTCGATGATCGAAGTGTTCAGTTTCATAGGCAATGCGGCGGAATGCTCAATTAAGTAAAATATGTAACATTCTGTGACATTTTCGTATGTTTGATTATTACAAGAAATTATTAAAAGACGCATTTAATAAATAATGAATTATCGTCAAGTTTCGGTTCAATCAAATAATCGTACCACCATGATACGTTTGCAATTACGAGCGAAACATCAATTAGGTAGGTATCCCGGTTAACTGTCAAAACACGTGATGATTTTGTTTCAAAGTAAGAATTAGACCATTCAAGTGTTTGAACATCAAACAGTGAATATTGACGTTGTCTAGTCCTATCTCTAAGTATGTAGAAATCACTTTGATCTCACTATGAAAGATTTGAGATGGATTTATTAAGATTTTAATAACTCTGTTATAAATTAACTTGGAACATTGTTGATTAAATTTTCTTCTTCTTTGTCGTTTCATCTAGATAGTAAGCTCAACTTCAAAATGCAGTCATTTCGAAAGTGTGCATCTTAGGTAATTGAATATTTTATGAATTCGGCACAGAACATACGGTATTTTGCTGTGGGGATCAGCTGCAGACGTAGATTCAATTTTTATCTTACAGAAAAGGGCCATCCGCGCAATCTACCTACGATATGGGCCCTCGCGATTCCCTAAGAGAACTTTATAAGAATATCAATATACTTACACTGCCGTCACTCTATATTTTCGAAAACATCATGTACGTCCGCAAAAACCTGCAGACGTTCAGTATCAATAGTGACTTTCACAACCTTAATACTAGGAATAAACATAAAATTGTGGTACCTAAATTTAGATTAACCAAAACAAATAAATCATTTCTAGGAAATTGTGTGCGTTTCTACAATAAACTCCCTAAATGTGTTACCGATCTTACTGACAAGAAATTTAAAAAGTACGTCAAATCAGTTGTTGTTAAGAAAGCCTATTATAAAATCAAGGACTACGTTGACGATAAAGATGTGTGGTGTTTAAATACGGATGCACTTGCGGCCTCCTTGGCAACCTGAGGTTTTTCCAACTTAGTATCTATAGTGAATATATGGACATAGTTTTCACAGATTCTGTATTCACTACATTTCGAGATGTCTTCATAGGGTTAGTATTGTTTACCTCAACTGAAACTGTAAATGTGTGTACATTGTGGCATGTCTGAGTGGACTCTAATTTATCCTGCTTTGATGATGTGTGTACTTTACCACATAGTTCACTTATATTCTATTAATGACATGGAGTTCTCAAACACTGAGAACCTTCTACCTAACTTTGACATCCAATGTTCACACATTCTCATACCGCAATATTGTACCAATGAAGATTGTAACACCATTTATTTTAAAAGAGTGTCCATGGAGTTTCTTGCCGGATTCTTCTCCATAGGATCAACCTTTTGGAACCGAGCAACTAGAATTATAACGTTTCATAAACGCTTGTTAAAGCTTATTTGAAATAAAAACATTTGAACTTGAACTTGAACAGAACTGCCTCATAAGGCCAGTGGCCGTAACCGCGGCTGCTGAGTAAGAGGCCCTAGGTTGATTTCAGGGTAGAGCAAAGCGTTATTGGATTTTTCTATGAATTTCACAGTTGTAGCTCGGAAGTTTGTGTCTAAATAAATGTACCGCCGAACTGTGGGTGCATCCTGACACATCCGCTTAACCGGAGAACACAGGCGTGATGGTATGTTTGGCACAGAAAGTGTGTCTGTCTATATTATTTTTTACAACACATAAGTACTTGGTACGACTGATATATATATTTGACATTGTTGAATGTGGAGTGCAGTTATGTAATAGGTGGGGGAAAAGTTTCTTCGCATTTAATATGAAAACTCAAAACATTTTTTTTTCAAAGTTAATTTACATTTAATTATAATATATATGTACCATTTTGCTCAACGACTTTTTGCCATCTTGTACCCACAAGACGGCAAAAAGTCGTTGAGCAAAATGTGTGACATGATCCCATTGTTATAGAAATTTTGGGACTTCTGATCAAAAAAACGTGACAAGTAGTTTTGGTAGTCCTCTCTTGATGTTAACCTGACACTGCCTAAAGAATTCTGAAGAGATCGAAACAGGTGGAAATCTGAAGGTGCAAGGTCAGAGCTATATGGCGGATGCATTAACACCTCCCAGCCAAACACTCTTAATTTTTGCTGAGTGGCCAAAGATGTGTGTGGTCTAGCGTCATCGCGATGAAAGACCACACCCTTTCTATTGATCAATTCCGGCCGCTTTCTCCCAATTTCTTGCTTTAATCTCATCGGTTGTTGGCAGTAAAGATCCGAATCGATGGTTCTGCCTGGCGCTAAAAGCTCATAATGAACAATGCCCTTCCAATCCCACCATACACACAGCATCACCTTATTGCGAGTTAACCCGGGTTTGGCCACAGTCTGTGAAGCCTGACCGACCTTTGACCACGACCTTTTTCGCACGTTCTTGTCGTACGTGATCCACTTTTAATCACCAGTTATCAATCTCTTTAAAAACGGTTCAGTTTCATTACGTCTCAATAAAGAATCGCAAATGAGTACACGGTTCATTAGGTTTCTTTCAGTGAGCTCGTGTGGCACCCAAATATCGAGCTTTTATGTAAACCCAGCTTTTTTCAAATGGGTCAAAACTGTTTTGTGGTCAATCCCCAGTTCTTCAGCTACGTCGTAACTACTGATATGATCTTGCTCCACTTTTTCAAAAATTGCGTCAATTTTATCTGTAACAGGGCGACCAGAGCGAGGTGCATCTTTAACATCAAAATTCCCGGATTGAACGCTTAAACCAACTTTGTGCTACTCTTGCTGACACTGCATTAGGTCCATAAACGTCACAAATTTTTTTCATGGCTTGCGTTGCATTTTTGTAATAAAACTTTAAAATGTATCGAATTTCTTCATTAGATTCACTCATTTTGACAGAAAGAAAAACAAATTTTTACTAATTTGTTTCTTTTTTTTAAATGTAACTTTTTTAATGTTATCAAAATTAGCCAGATAAAAATAGTACAGCCAAAGATTTTTTATTAAAAGTATTTACATACTAAATGCGAAAATACTTATTCCCCAACCTAATATTACTCGTACATGCGTACTAAACGTAAGAAAAGCGAAGATGTCTATTGAGACTGCCATTGAATTTAAGATTAGGAAAGTAAATAAGGGGTCCTGAATCCTAATATAAGTTTAACTATTCTGATCAGTCAAGTATTTGCAAGGTTACAGTAGGGACATCACGGTTGGTGGGAGTAGAAGGTTGGAATTAAGATGAGTTCCTAGTTAGATTAAATTTATAGGCTATGCGTAAGACCTAGTTCTGGGGACAATTATTGAATCTTTTAGAACCAACTTGAATTCATTGAGGTCGTACCGTTCTTTAGTTTATACGTTTTTCTCACATTACGCGTTACTTGTTTGACATTTAAGAAATGCTTATATGTACTTTTACTTGTAAGTACTTTTAAGCGCACACGGCAGCTTTTTTGCTGGGATTTGCAGTAAGACGTTTCGCTAGTGCGTGTTGACTCTTCAACTCACAAAACCATGTCTTTATAAGAACATAAAATGTAATTTTTGTCGACTAAAATGTCGCCAAACCCGTCTAGTCTAGGGTTATTATGCTCCATCTACTGTGGACATACATTTGCTCGACCGACGCTTCATAAATGCTTTAATTTATTATTCTCTGAAGTGATGAAGACAACAAAAATTCACAAATATGGGACATTCTACTGAGTCATGCAGGTACTAAGTTAGAGGTAAGTATTACATACCTCTAGTTCTTCTTCTGAAGAGTGGTGGTCGTACAGGTGGTCGGGCTCCGGCTCGGGCAATAGCCGCGGTGGCGCCGGTGCGCACGCGCACGCCTCGCCGCCCATGCCTGCGAACCAAAGGACTTCGGTTACAAGCTGAAATTGAAATTAACCAAGGACGTACCTACCATACAAACACGATAAAGACTATTCAAGTCCAGTTGACAGTTTGTCCTTTGGACCACCCGTATACCGTCGCCATAACGGTGATTTTTGTAGTGCAACTAGTATAACTTTTCATGTCATGTAATATACAACAAAGAACGATAAAAGATAGCACGCAGGTTTTAAACCTGGATTTTCTACAAATAAGATAAGTAAAGTCAGTCAGTGATGACCTGCAACTGGGTTCCAATTATATAACTGCCTAGGGTAACTCCCGTCATTGACAGTACCTGAGAGACAGTAATGGCAGGTCGTTGACCCGACGTAAAACGTTACACGGTGTCATGTCATTACCTGCAAACCCTACGTGTTGCTGCATTGCACATGTCAGTCAGGTCACTCAGAGAACGATTGACTCTTGCAGTAAAGACATTTGAATGATTCCTAATTCCATAAACAAACATACATACTTACTTCCATCACCCTGTACCTATTCCCCGAAGGGTTAGGCAGAAGTTTATTAATGTACATCCACAGTTCGTCGGTGTTTAGGTGCCGTGTAATAGGGGGCGAGCCTATTGGCATTACCCAGTAACGAGACTAAACTTAATTATACTTACTGCATTATGTAAATAGTATTTATGAAATACACCCATAGAAACACAGGTAATTATTTATAGAGTATCGTACTGTCTACGACAGGACTTTCAGATCGCAACAGCGACTTTCTCGGAATTGTTAATTTTAACATTAGCGTTTATTATACGCGCCAATAAAAGTGGTCGTTAAAACGTATCTTCAATACACTGGCATGTCTCGCGTGTGAGGAGGCATCGCCTCCGCAGATTTACGATATAATTGGTGACAGCATCCTCATAATAAAAGTACCGTTGTTTTTTAAATATCTTGTGTCTATATCTTTTTAGTTTATGGAAAAAGCTGAACTAACAGGAAAATATAATGTAAGTAGGTAGGTATATCCTATAGGAATAACGTGGGTCATCTTTGCTTATTATTGCATATCACTAATTATTTCAAATCTATAATTTTATAAAAAGCCTTCCTCGAAAATGGATTAATGTATAAGTACTAACTTAGCTGTGGGGGATTGGGATGGAAACAGCGGCACCAGAAACGTTCCAAGGCAGCTGCGCTTCGATTTACTAAAGAGACATTCACCAACGCCAACAAATCCTAAGAGCGGTATAGAACAGCTTGCAACAATCCTGGAGAACTTGCTACATATAGTCACTTGTGCAATGTATCGCTAGATTATATTATATCGAAGCGGCGGTAGCCTAATGGCTAGGGTGTCGGACTTGCGATCATGTGATTGCCGGTTTGAATCCCACCCTCTACCGACGTGAGCCCACTCGTAACAAAAGCATTCAGCTTAGCACGAGAGGTTAACGACACCAAGGAAAGCAGACTTGCTATGAACCTAAGCAAGAAGGCAAGCACTTAGTACCTTTAAATATACCGATTATTCTTCCATTCTCTCGACTATTCTATCGTACCTTTATTATTATTTCCGGACCTAAAGGAGACATAAATTGCCTTGAGGCACGTTTTTCTCTACAGAACTGCCATGAACCATTAGGTAACTGAGCGATAATATAATGCTATATACCAATCATAATATTTATTTCAGCTCTGTTAACTTTATACAAGGAAATAAATACATTGCATGAATGATAACACACAATGACTTATAATAACACGACCTACTTCCAAAGTTATTTACAATAGAAATGAATTCAAATAATAAGAATACCTCTTATGGGTTTTATCCAGGTAATACTTGGTGTTTTTGGTATTTATGTAACAAAGTAATACAATATTTTACAATCTGATGTCAGTGTCTGATATTTTGATTTTGAACCCCTTAAAGGATCCATAATCATAGGGTAAGTAAATAAATCTAAGACATACCTTTTTAAATGTTTAACAATGTTAAAAATTAAAATTACTAAATTCGTATTTATTAATTATATTAGTATACAATTGGTTTAATTTCTTCATTAAACCAAAATGCACGTAATGTAAGAGACGATGTCCACACAGAGTAGTTTTATAGTAAGTACTCGTACTTAGGTAGGAGGACTCGTACTTACGCGTTGTGACAAGTTTCTGCCTGCTTACAGCAGGGTTAGCTTCCCCGCCGCGCCAGCGATGCGTTGCCTATATACTTCCGATGACTCATAGCTTGAGCAACATTAGGTTGTACGTTTAATATTCACATGATAAATATCTATGAGCATCAAATAAGAAAATGCTGAAATTTGCTTTTTGGGCCCTATTTCAAAGAAAAAGGATCAAAATAGAGTTAATCTGTGCTTAGCACTCATAAGTTCATGGTACACTCTATATATTGGATCTCATATGTTTGGTTCTGGAATCAAACATATGAGATTCCAATAAATATATCTGGTTGGCCTTGAATTTACAACAAGTTTACAAATAATATCCACGTAGATTACCCACCTATGGAACTCACAATTTATTGACATCTCGTTATTTTCTATGTATAGTTAGACTGATTGCGTTTAAGATAACGAGGTAGGAGCGGAAGCTGGTGGATGCACGAGAGACGGAAGGAGGCGGATAGGATAGCCGCATGAGGCGCGAGGACAAGAAAAGATAATAATTTTCAAACGACTGAGCAGATTTTCTGGAAACATAGCTAAGAACACTCTCGATTAACACAAAAACATAATGATGAAAATCGGTTCATCCGATCAGGCGCTATGATGCAACAAATAGATACACACTACAAACTTATAAAACGCCTCTTTTTCATCGGGGGTTAAAAATTAAGCTGAAAATGTACTCTAAATCAAATGAGGATGAGACAGAATTTTCTTAGAACAGAATTTAATAAAACCATGTGTTGGCTAGGTTGGCTATGGTTGTGCCAAGATCTTAGTTTTTGGTTGTATTGTAGATCAGCCCTTCAGACTAAGTCATGTTGTATTGTTTTGTCGCGGGAATTTTGTCCTAAAGTTCTCTAAGCCGGAAGAAACAAGGAGGCGGATGATGATCCCAGCAGGGAAGGGTGTTTGATCTTCTCAGTTACCCTCCAACTAAGATAAATGTGTTTGTTAAGGCCACATTTATCACTATAGTTGATTAGGGTTCGATGGTGGCATGACCTTCCGGATTCCGATAGAGCACTCGTGTCTTAACATTATGTTATTATAGTAAAAGTATAAAATGTAGTAAAGTAATAGAGAAAATTCTTACTTAGAAATTCTTAGAACTAAATAAAATGCTACAGAAAAATCAATGATCAACAACTTTTAATTGGATACTTATCTCAAGTAAAAAAATCTGAAATTTCAATATAATTTCTCGGCTAAAATTAAAAAAGTACTATCCTAAATTGAATATCTTCTGTATAACATTATGCCTCTAGTCTATCGTATCTTCAATTCGTTTACGACACGACTTGTAGTCGTTTTAGGCCGTGTATCAAAACATGAAAACAATAAGCTATGATATTATTAGCATTTTTTTGTTGATCCCATCGAAGAGTAAGAGGCAACAATAGTGACATGAGCAGCTTACCTTATTAACAACAGGTTTGACTTGTTAAAACTCGTGTCTCTCCGAATCAAGTGGGGTGGCGTTTGTTGTCACATGATTTGCTTGTTCACCTTCAATAAACATTTTAGGATACCTACTTCTACAAAAATAACATATTTAAAAAAAATGTGAAGGCAGTCATTGGACTGCCTTCACATTTTCTTCAGAAAGACTTCACAGAAACCTAAGAAGGCAGGAAGAAATAGCGGACGTCTAGGTGACCTGGCGCAACGTGATACAATTTTAAATCTTCCCAATGAACTGCCATAGTTTCAGTCTGTAATTAATTACAGTTCTAGCCATTAGTGTTTCTAAAAGTATCAATCGACTTCATATTTGTCAAGTAGAAACCAGACATATTTTTTCACGACACATAAAACAAATTATTACCATTCAGTTAGAAATATCGTATTATAAAACAACACACGTCCACGTAAGAGACTTTGGATCTAAAATTAAACGACAAATAGATGTGGAACCGGTTGTGCGACTATCTAAAAGTCAGTAAACAAGCGCACCTAGAACCGAACCAGTGGCAGTAATTGAGATATTCAAATAACAGTCTATAATATCCAATTAGTTTCTATCATGTTTTGGGAACGGAGCAAAAACGACGACAGTTTCAACTGCTCCATAATTCGAACAAGTTCAACCTGTCACACTTATAAATGAGCTGTTTATCCTAACTACTACAACGTTATACACAGACATAATGGGTTAGTTATATGTATTCTGCTGTATCGAACTGTTGACTGTTGATAGTAATTCTAATTGGGATCACAGGGAGTGGCGAATGGGAACATGGATCGACCGACTAAAAATAACAATAAAAATCGTTAGAAAGGGATTATTTTCATCGGCGGGGTAGAACAAATTAAAATAGACGGCGGAATAAGTTTCTAATTTCGCTGGCGACCGCCCGGGGGATATACATACCTACACACGATCCGGGTTGCTTTTATATCAGCCAGCAATCTAATCGAATATTAAGCTAGAATTAGGTCTATTTACAATGCAATTTAAGTCATAGTCGACCGTACATTCGTAACAATTAGACTACTATAGATGTAAATAATAAAAAGAAAGTTTGAAACACAAATAGCCAGTTGAACCGATGCGGAACGAATTGCAAGCCACGTAGCGAAGTCAACGTCCCTGTTTGCAAGAACATACAAAGTGGAGATAAGGTCCGCTTCGACAGAGGGCAACAACATACGTCTGCCATAATACTGTTCCGCCTGTGAATAATTGAAAGGGCTCAGCCCTGTCTCGACGCACTGATCTTGCTCTCCACTTATCTTTCAGCTCCAAAAATGACAATGCTATCAAACAAGCATACAGTCCAATGTCGTCGTCGTACGGTTCAAAGTTGGAGGTAAAATAATGAGGGACCAGCAAAGTAATCGCAGTTGGCCAGATCAAGATTCAATGCGCCGTTGACGCGAGCTAGTCACGAAACATCAAACTGTGTTGTGTGTCCATACGTCGGACAGAGTTATGGACTTTATTAAGTCCTGCGTGACCTGTTAGAGAACGATTTCACTCACACGCACTTACCAGTACCTATTTTATATGACGTGATACTCAAATTAATTGTACATAGGTATATACTTATCAGATTTACGCAGTATTTTATTATTCACGTATCAAATCTACCAAATTGGAAGGTGGTTACGTTAGGAATGGGTTAAGATACACTATCATTTCGGCGAGAGACAATTGAGTTGAATACCTTTAATTGAACAGTTATTTGGATCTACAGAGGGTTAATTAGAAACTGGACTAATGATCAAGCACGAAGGTAGATCCGTCGAATGAATAGATGAAGACTAACTATAAAAATAAGCAATGATCTTGAACCCAGCTGCATGCTGTCCAATGTCAAAGTTAAACAGTTATTGCGGCCTTGTTAGCGATTACGTGTCGGTATCTAGCTTGTACTTTTTTTGAGTATCTACATTATATAACTCTTTGCTATTTAGTCACATACGCAAATGATATTTCTACAATAATTCTGCGTCGCAGAAAATAATACTATATTATTTCAATCTACAGACACTAAAGATGAGACTGTCGCCAATGCTTTCCTGTTAAAAGACACGGTGTCAACAAAATTACTCAGTTGCTTTTATAGACGTGGATGTAGAGCGTTCACGTGGAAAAAGCCGTCAACATTTCTTTTCAACCCATTGTGTCTAGTGTTTTAATTTCAGAGTACCCAAAGTACCTACCTAATTATTTTTCAACATTATCTTTGAGTTCGACTTAAGTGTTTGAAACGTAGAAAAAAAAATGTTATATTGAATGGTTACTATTAGCACAGATAATATAATACTAGTACTATTAGGGATGCAAATGCGTGTCGATCCGGCACTCGGCGTACCACGCCAGACCAGGCGTGCGCGTGGACAGCTATGCGAATGCGCGCCGCGCACATAATGGCTGCACGGTTACTCACTACCAAGCGACGCTAATAAACATCGGTCTGTATTGTTTAGCTGCCGAGTTTGAAACTAACCGATGTGCCTTGAATTCAGTCCGCAAGTTTATTTGTACATGCAAGACTGTAGAGCTCTTGCATCCGAGTGCCTCATATATTTTGATACTTGATCACACACACACACACACTAGTAATGTTGGCAGACAGATCGGCAATTGCATTTTTATATTTTTTATTAAAAGCAAATGATCGTGGAGAATCATGCCAATTTGCTTTTTTTTAAAATCGGGAATTAGCCTCTAAAAAATCTAGAATCGTGTCAATACACTCAAAACTAAAATATCGAAATAGAAGGGTTCACCTATTTTCGGAGATCACACGCCAAGTAGCAATATCAAGTAAGCGGAAAAGAGACAGAGTTCTCCGACACCGTTCCGTATATAATACGTTCTATCTCATTAAAGAAGTAGGCTTGAGCGTGTAAATCTTCTTACATAAGTATGACTATTTATAATGCGTAGTTTTAAAAACAGACGATTGTTCACATAGCATACCGGTCAAGTTCAAGGCGCACCAGTGTAAAAACAATTTATGTATCTAAGCGGCGGCCATTAGCGAACAAAATGGCGACGATTAATCATCAACGATTACTGTTGCATTAGAAATGTAAATTTTAAGGTCAGAGAGATTATGTGTAGGTAATATGTTTAAAAACGAATTTTAATGTTACCTTTGTTTGTAAATATACGTTGGAATGCGAGTAAACGTTTTGGAAAATTGTGTTCATCTGATCCATGAAATTATTCAATCTTAGAAGAGGACTTGTTATTGATAGCTTAGTATAAATCGGATAGAGACGATTCTGCTGTACAAGAGTTTTGCAGTGACTTAGACAACCCTAATGACTCGACACACACTTACAACAACCAAGTAGGTAAGAGGTTGACCTATTCGTAGACAGTGGTGACCACATGGAAATTACCTAAACCCCAGTATCATCGAAAAACGTCTTTATATTAGTGCTACACAGACATAAAATGCTGTATCAACGTCCCGTCATATCGACAATAAACTTAATTTATCCTGTCAGCAGTGCCCTCAGTCCTTGTCGAATACACAAGCAACCTTACATGCATGCTTTGCATGAAAATCTGAATTTCAGTCTCCAATGCTGATTTGGATATTGGGAATGCAGATTCTATTGCCATCAAGTCAAAAAAATCACGGAATATGTTCAAATATCAAAATCCAAATTGTACCAAGTAGGATGTTTAAAAATGTGGTGAGTATGTACTTAATCACAGGCTGGACAGTCCATACAAATTTGCTGACATCGATGCCTTTACAACTACAAGATCAAGATGGCGTTCGTACACGTTTTCCATCCATGTACCTACGCGATTTTATCTTGCGCTCATCCGCCTAATTACACGTGTTTTAGTGTTTTGGAGATACAGCCATACTTAGATATTGTATGAACTTTTGTCAATGTTGTCTCTATGACAGAATGTAGGTATCGTTTTCGCTCCACCTGTCTTAAATTCTATGAACGTTGAAATTGCGTCAATAAAACTCATTTTGTAGTTACCACAATGAGCAAACGTGGCATGATTGTGACTATAACATCTAATCTGTGCTTTAACGTTCACCAGTATGGTAATGTGGCGGCCTGGCGGGCCCACAATGCGTACGTGCCGGGCATGCGCCACCGACCACGTCTCCGTACTCCTTGGTAAACACCACACGAGAATGTAATCTATTTAATAACGTTACACCAAGAATTTTAAACCTAAACTGACGAGTAAACAATTAAGAGGTTACAACTTGGTATTATTTGAGCATAGATGAACCAGAGCTTAGTTTTATAGCAGTTTGTTCTGGGTTGTACTGGTAAATCAATGTTTTAATCTCGATAAACCTACATTTCGTAATGTTTTGAAAACAAAACGAGGGAAATGTGAATAGTTCAAAGTAGCTGTAATATTAGTAAAGGTTACTGTTGTTCTAGTACGTAGCTTGGCATACAAAACCACTTTATACACATCAAGGATTGCTTTAATACAAACTTTTTAATATTATTAAAGGTTATATGCGTTAAAGTTATTTCTCACTGTTCATAATGCATTCTAATTTCGAGAATCAGAATAATTCTGAATTCGTAAATCATTGTACTTATATGTAGGTATAATTCCCAGTGGAGAGTATAGGTAAACATGGTATAAATCGTGAAGGATCGTCGCGGATGACGTGTGCTAGTGATGTACATATTTAAGTATGCGCCGATTTGGGTGCAGCACTGAGGCACATCACTCACTGAAATCACATAATACTAGTATTATTATGTTTACAGGCATTACGAGACAAAAAATAATGCAAGATGAGTCTGTTCAACGTCTTTTGATTTTAAGACTATCCTGTCCTGAAATTCTTTATCTCTGGCCAAGTATTATCAGTTTAATTACGTATGTCATGTGTAATTTTCAAGGTGTTTATAAATCTATTGCCAATGGATATATTAATATTACTAAAGCCATCTAACACCTACGGGTATCTAAGAGAGTGCACCTTCTGCCACTTATTATTTCCTGGTGTGCTGTGACGTCGCCGCCGGTCGCGCGCCCAATGCCCAACACTGGACAATAGCCAACGACAACATAGGCGCGATAACATCTCATTTGTCCTTTTTATTATGCTGTAGGATTAGTGAACGTCATTATTTTACTATACTACGTATTCAGAATGTTTTAGTATATTATTAACTAGCGGACCCGACAGTCTTCGTCCTGTCAAAAAGATTGACTCTTTAACGTTAGGAACACACCTACATTGCTTAGACAACAATGAGTGCTTGTAATTTAATATAAACTTTATGCAATAGCAATAAAGCTCAAATTGACTCTACGTTTTAGTTAGAAATCGTTTGTATGGGAAAGGGCTGTTTTTAGGGTTTTTCCGACAATTATTCGAATTTTTCTCGCCGTAAAAACCATCCTTGAACTTCAACGAACATTTAAAAAAAGAATTTGCCAAATTGGTCCAGGCGTTGTTGAGTTATGCGCTTACCAACACATTTTGCGATTCATTTTTATATTATAAGATTATGTTCTGAGTCGTCTCTTTATTGTTTTCAATTAATGGTGTAGCTGTAGATGTCTCTTAGGGGTTCGGCGGACCAATTTGCCTGTACAAACTTAATACCGAAATAAATTGTAATTCAAACGGAATTTAATCAAATTGTTGTTTATTATTCGGAGTCACATACCATTAATTTAGGTTCCTATCCTAACATGTCGTGCGAAATTCTTCACTGGAAATAAATGTAAGTCTTAATAATTTTACGAAGTTTCGACCGACCACCTGATGGTAAGTAGTCATCGCCGGTCACGGACACCTGAGGAATTGCTGATGCGTTGCCGACCTTTAAGTGTCACTACAGACTGCAGATTGCCAGAGCCGCAGCAACCGAGGGAGAACTGAGGAACAGTCACGCGAGTCGAAACACTCACCAAGATACTTTACGATAGATGGTCGCCAGCCAGTCAGATCCCAAGAGGTCCTCCCACCGAGCGAGTCAGACATTTTCTCGGCTCTTACGAGATACATAAATGAATGGCAGTGAAGAATGTATTCAAAAAAGAAGGTATTCTAACACGTCCCCACACGGGGACAATGGATATTTATTTCAAGTGAAGGAGTAGTAGAAGAAATGGTAGGGTAAGAACCTAGATTAACGGTATCCGAATCCGAACAATAAGACAATTTGATTACCTAAATTGTGTTAAATTACGATTTTTTTGGTATTACGTTTGAATGGGTAACTCGGCGTCAGCCGGACCCTTCAGAAAATAATCGGCATCTGAATAAAACATTATTATAATAGTTCCATAATATAAAATAATTACCTATATTTCAACCAAAATAAATAATCATCTGAGATTCCATTAAGATAATTTAGCTTTTTTTATAGTATCACGCTGTGTAGGCACTTCAAAATCAGAGACTAAATAAAAGATAAGATATTAGGTATATATGTATAGTATATATGCATCTGTTTACAGACAACGGTAATCTACGCACATGGATAAAATGTTTGGTTTCTGAATAGAATATATTTTCAAACATCCGAAACGAATGGTCAACAACCAAGGAGAGTTTAAACAAGTAACATGTCTAAAAGGCAACTTGTTCAAGTTTTGGCCGCTATAGCTTAATTATAAACCAGTTCGTGTGTGCCCAACTAATGTTCATGGAAACGTGTTGGTAACACCGCGTTGTTTGCTCACCCACTTGACGTGAGAGCGTGATCGCCTCGTCCAACTAGCCAACGACCAAACGAGTTGCAAGTTTAGCTATACAGCGCGGTTCCCGCAAGCCGTTTCGATAACATCCGCCGATTATTCGAGAGAAACCGAGTAATGGATTTAACGTTTCTGCTTTCATTGCACTCGAGGCTGAGTTAGAAGCGCGTAGTGTATAATATTATAGTGGGCATCCTTTCGGTTATGGTCACGATCGCTTTTGTGGCAACATAATAATAAGAGTGTGCGTCGGTAGACTGGTGGGCGCATGTATAATTACGGTATAAAGTTGAACGCTCACCTTGGCCGCGGCCCGAGCAAGGCCAAGGTCGTTACAGCGTGCCGCTCCCCCGCCACTCCCCCGCTCTGCCCCGCCCCCTCCTCACACCTTTGCTGGTTGCACGCGCACGCGATTTTTTTGCGCAGTGATGTAATCTGCAATTCGGCGCGAGCGCAACATGGCCGACCGTCACGCTCAGATAAACATTTCTTACAGAGAAATTTTTAAAACACCCAATTCTGCTATTTATATACAAACCGTATTTTAGATTGTTTGAGATACCTATTCACTTGGGAATGTTACACATAACCCAGTTTCGTTAAAACCGCAAAACTGAAAGAATGTTGGAACGTATCGCCATCGCCTACGTAAGAAAGTTACACCTGATTTTGTTGCGAGCGAATGCAGTGCATCTGCTTAATGAAACGCGTGACGTGCGAAGTAGTTAGTTGTCATAACAAATTTGCTTGCAAGAACATAGCTAAATCTACCTACAATTCGCTAGCCTTGTGAGTAATGTTTATTTTCTGTTCCTTTCTTATTTAAATAAAATCTGTTCGAGTAAATGTAGAATTAGCAAAATAAATTTTAAGATTTATTGATTCACTCGGTATAAAATCAGTTTTTTTAGATGGACCACTTATTAAAGTAATTTTTACTCTTTTCAAATCAAACAGCTTTCAAGTAACATCCCGGAACTTACTCCAATAATTTTAAAATTTATTACGTATCTATCATATCATGGGAATATCTAAACCACGACAAGCTATTAAACGCACCTCTTTTCAGTAACTGGGGCTACTTTCAAGCCTCTGATGAAGTAATTCCTGATCCTTTATTTCCTAGTAACTCTATAATGTTCTAGAATTTTGTTATCATTGTTCGATTGTTTCTGTAGCATACTGCCATTTCATCCGCCCTGTTTGACAGCCAATTTTTTCCATATTTCTTACCATAACTGATCAAAAATCCGGAGCGCATCGGCAGTGGTGCGTCATCCAAGTCTACGGCTTCAAAACTCCACAGAATGCCAAAAAGGATATGTATTTCCTTGTTTCTGTTGATTTTCCGGCCAACACTTTTCAGAACTTGTTACCATTTTGCCAGTCTACTTTGCAGTCCCTCTTCATCGAAAGGGACAAAGTCATCAGCAAACAGCATGCAACAAGTTGCCTCTAGTTTTTGTGTGTATCGAATGTATCGTTGTCGTTTTATTTTATAAGATAACTGGGTATTATTATTATTTATGCTATTGTGTGCAACGTCCGTGATTGTGTCAATAAACCCTTTTTCTTTCATTCTTATCAAAAAAGTTAAGTGCGCTTAACCTACCGCGACAACGAATTCGTCGGTGGTTCCTGCGGCCGACTGCCCGTGCATACCACTAAATATTTCAAAGAAAGAAATCACTACCTTCTTTAGGTCAATACAGATTATGTGTGTTATTATCTACACACCTGTACTTCTAGTCTACATAAATTAGAGACATTAGTTCGTCAGTCGTGTGCAGCGAAGTCAGGCGCGAAATCGCGCGATGTTGACCGCAAGATGCGATGCGACCGCAAGACGCTCAGTGTGCGTTACACACGCGATTAAATCTGAACGCCTTCACAGTGCGCAACATTACTATGGTTGATTGTACGAAACGTATGAGCAGTCGCTATGAATACCTATGCAACTATGCACTAAAATGATAATGCTTAGAACAACACTTAATATAATTTCATATGAGGAGAAAATTAATTTACTTTAGAGAGTTTCAGATATGCAAAGGTTATTATTAAATACTCGAAAATTGTTTGACCATTGACACGATAAGAAGAAGAAGATTACAAGAACGTGCTGTGGAAACTAAATAATAATTTACAACAGCTTTGAACACATAAAGCAAGTTTCGTAACTTTGAAGCAGAATATCACTAGCATGAAATATGCAGTGCAGTATATAGACAGCAATATTTGTAGAAGTTTATCTATTAAAAAAAACATGTTCGTCGTATGTGCCAACCCTAGTTATTTCCGTATGAATGGCCGGCGACCGGGCGCAACACTGTCGTCTTCCTGCGCTCCCTGCCAAACTACAGGATCGCATTAGGAGATCGAACGCTACTATATTCAGTCGCAGCTCTCCCCAAATTATACTGACTGATCACATTTCTGCCAACGCGTTTCCGTTGGTAGGTACCCTAAACATTTGATATTTTCGACTAGCAGCGGTATCATATTTGTGTCTCTCATGGAACGTGGGTTGGGGGCCCCTCACTAAGCCGGCCTGAGCGCGTCTGAAATATTGAATGTGACAACAGGTATCCCCTCCTGTTAAGGCATTAACTGGCGTCCACTTCTCTCGATTGAAATCAGATTACTCCAGTCTTGGAGGTACTCTGTATGCTGATTGTTTACGAGTAAGCTCTTGACAATTAGGTTCTCAATCAACTTAGTAATAGCTATAAGGCTATTAATGGCAATGGTCGGGAACCATGGATATGGATACCATACACTCCATTACACCAGAGCAGGTAAAAATTACAATTGTATAAGGTGATCTAACGTCTACATTTTCCTTCAGAGATTTGATCGAAAGTGGGTTATTATTCTTTCTCTGCCATTAGATCGGCTTTGATGGATTGTACATAACGTGCAAGCACCTTCCGCACTCCGTAATTGTCCGCCGACCAGATTGGAACATAACTTTGATTGCTCGCTATGGCAAGTTACACCAGAACCTGCCAAATTATTATTTGGAAATGATTGTAAATAAGTGGGTGACGGTGCGTTACATAAATAAGATTGTTATGTTGGCTCGCTCGCCGGTTGGCCGCCGTACTATGTGCTAGTAGTGAGTACGTCGGCGCGCATGCGTACGCTGAGCAAGGCGCGCGCGCAGCGTGGGCGGTGCGTGGGCACATTTTGACTTTAGCTCGTTGGATTGCCGCATTGTTTGATAACAGGAAGGCCATCGTATGGATATAAAGGACTGAAGTCAGATTATTTTCCAAATGATAATTACAAATATGTAATAAATATCATTTCATTATCATCATCAAATATACATGATTTTCCCGTTTGTTATTAGTATTTCTGAGAAATGTACGGAAATGACTACCTTTGTTATTATTGTTAGATGAAATTATTTTTGTATAAATGTTAAGTGAAGGAACCGTTAAGTAACCCTTAACTGCACGTACTGCACTACTAACTGCTCCGTAGCTCTACCTTGAGTTCACGCCTGATAGATGCTTGCATTTTCTGGACAAATATTTGAATAAACATTTCTTACAAACTCTAATAAACAAAGTAAAGTTTATATTTCTCGGTAGACGCTAACGACTTTTGAGCTCCTAAACTGAAGACAGAACTTTCAGTTGGATTAGACTGCCTTGGCCAACTTTTAATTCTGATGTCAGTAGCAGCAATTATTTCTTCATACAAAAAAAAACAATACTTACTGATATCTGTGACGTCGTTCCACTTCATGATGACGTCAGTGCAGAAATCACCTGAAACAACAACATATAAACGTTACAATCAACAGCACGTTATTAAGACATTATTACGGCAAACTGAGTTTAGTCGAAAATATGATATGTTCAACAGTTAAATTGAATTGATAGCGGTTTCATAGGACCTTACGATGTAATATCTCAAGACTAACCAACTATTTGAACACACCACGTTGGTATCTGCTTAAATCCACAGATTTGGCGTTGGCACTGACTCTATTATTTTCACATTGTTATTCCGTGAATAGATTCTAAGATAGAATAGGTAGATCAGTCCTGCCAAGCCCTTGTCACTGTCGGTCAAGCGAATCCCATTCAGCCAAATCACTTCCAATTCAATTAATTACAAACTTCTGAAATCACAAACAAACAAAACAGTTTAGTTATTTATAGAAATTACAAACTTCTATAAATAACTATTCTATTTCACTGTGCAATTGAATTTAGAATAACAAAAATTAACATAATGTAATGTTTTTATGTGTGAGAGTGGGAAATTTTACAATGGCTGCTCCTTTAATTACAATAAAACATAATGGCAAAGAAGTGCAACTGAAAAAGTGTGTTATATTGCATACAACGAGCGTTGGTTCGCGTTTAGCTAACTGTTGGTACACACGCGACTAGCTAGACGCGCCGCGGCAACACACGGAAGACGGTGCGGGCCGTCCACACAGCGCGCGCGTCATACATCACAAAAGTTCACGCGCGGTCGTGCACACATATTACAACTGTGTTGTACCTAGTACTAAAATGACAAAGGCTTTTATTCTGAGAACTTTTGACAACATTACAAAATAAGCTTTCTTCCTCGACTTAACATGCAAACTCGTATTGCTAAAGGGATATCTTAATTTACCATGCGGAAAATTCCGTCGCGTCAGTCAATTCTAATCTGCACTTATCTGATTCCGTCGAGATTTGTAGTGTACATGTGACTGATAAGTTATATCTCGTAGGTAAAGATTATAAACAATAATAAATGTGTTCTAATTTTATCCCAAAGATAGGTTATCTACCTACTAATACTTTAAGGATAAGACTATCTTTATATATATCGGATGGTTATGGAAACATTGCTTGATTGTAGGATAGGTAGGTATAGAAATACGATAAAAATTACTCGATAACGTCGGCGTTGGCGAGTTCGGGCGCGACCGCCCCTGCAACTGCTGTTCCCTGTATTTTCACCGAAGTAAGTATCTATTGCAAGACGCAATAATAATAACAGAATCGATTCAAAGCTAAAGTAACGCGTACAATGTGACGGACTGATGTGATTTCGCGTCACATTGAGACTTCTGTTCTCATGTTACCATTCATATCATTGTGTGTCTGTTACATGTTATGCTCATCAGTGGTGACCGATTCACTATTATAGAAGCAGAAGTATCAATTATTATAGAAGCACCTACTTTACAAGGGATACATTTAAACCTGTTAAAACAGATTACAGCGATTTGTCGCATGCAATTGCATTGCAATTACAGCCGAGTGTAGAGCGGATGTACGGCCGTCCTTACCGAGGAGTTCACGACACGCAGGCCGCGACCTCCAGCCATTCTATTTCAACGAGTTGCAATCCGCGCCATTCATTAATGTCAACATTTTAGTAAATACACACAGAACAGTAAGTTCACAATATAATAATGTACCTATTTGATGCATTTTAGAAATGTTGTAATTAATCTTCTTTCCTATACATACGGAAACGGTTTAGTTTTGGCAAATACTTCGCAACTCCTATGGCATTATCAAAGGCGATTAAGTTATTTCATGTGACTATCACGAAAATATTGGAAGTAGGTAGGCACCGACTTATCTTAAGTTACATCATCAGTTTTGTTTGCTTATTGGAAACTGATCTGAGTGACATAGGTAATGTTACATATATAATTGTTCCCCATATCTAGTTCTTCCTGAAAGGCAAAGGTTGGCTTCCTTAGGTTATTACATTTGAGTGATCAACAAGAACATGAAACAAATTACTAAGAATTTTCCATACTAACGTAATACCAAAATAAATCGTAATTCAAACACAATTTAATCAAATTTTGTTATTTTTCGGATTCCGATTTTTCGATTTCCACCAAAATACTTCACTGGAAATAAATGTAACCGAATGCAATTGTTGATAACTTTACCAAGTTGGAACGATTTTCCGGTCGTTTATGTCCAGTGAAGAAGTAGTAGCCGAAATGGTTCGGTAGGAACCTAAATTAACGGCATCCGAATCGGAATAATAACACAATTTGAGAAAATATTGGTTGGATTACGAATTATTTTGGTACTTATTATGTTTTTGTCGACAATTCAGGCTCCGCCGGAACTTTAACATTTTTTTACATCTATACTTATAATAAATCTGTAGAGAGGTCAATTCTGTACATGAAATATATTTCCAAAATAACTATCAGCGGGTGATTAGTAATCGATACTGATGCCAAAAATGCAATCAGTAAAATTTTTGTCTGTCTGTCTGTATGTTCGTTATAGAAACAAAAACCACTCGACGGATTTCAACGAAACTTTGTACAATTGTTCTTCATACTCCTGGGCAGGTTATAGTATACTTTTCATCACGCTACGATCAATAGGAGCAGAGCAGTGAAGGGAAATGTTGGGAAAACAGGAGAACTTACTCCATTTTTTAAGCTTCCGTCGCGTGTGCAGCCTTAATGGTTAAAGCTACACAGAAATCATGTATGACGGAAATGTTCTCCTTAAAATTATATAAAAAATATTCCACGACAGCAAATGTCTATCTTTTATGGTTGACTCACAATAACACGTGTAACTCCCGATAGCTTAATAGTTCGGAGCTTTCTGATTATATTTGTCTACTCTTACGTTAGGTGACTGACATAGTGATCAACGCACAGCCCAAACCACTGGAGGGATCGGGCTGAAATTTGGCATGCAGCTAGATGTTATGACGTAGTTATCCGCTAAGAAAGGATTTTGATAAATTCTACCCCCAAGGGGATAAAATAGGTGATGAAAGTTTGTATGAAACTTTGTCAATTTTAAACCGATCGGGCTGAGACTTTGCATGCATATAGCTACTATGATGTAGGCATCCCCTAAGAAAGGGTTTGATAAATTTCGACCTATGTAGGGGTGAAATAGAGGATGAAAGTTCATATGGAACAAAGTAACTATTCCACGTGGACGAAGTCGCTGGCAAAAAGCTAGTCTGAAAATAAAACTGAACCACAGACTATATAATTATCTATATAATAAGTGGCGCTAGCCTAATGGCTAGGGCATCGGACTTGCGATCATGTGGTTGCTGGTTCAAAACCCGCCCATTGCACTACCTACGTCAACCCACTGGTAAGTACACAAGCATTTAGCTTAGCACGAGGTGTTAACAAGAATACTAGTAATGTGCGACCCACATTGCTAATAAGCTTTTTTTTAAAAAAAACTATGTGTATTATCTAAACACACTGTTGCCGCATCCTAATGGTCTTTTTGGGACAAAAGGTAGCCTTTCTCCAGGTAGGTACTAAAATTCATAAAAATTGTTTCAGTTGTTTAGGCATAGAAAACATAACGAACAATCGAACAAACAAAAAGACGGTTACTGTCGCCTTTATAATATTAGTAGATATTATAGTATTGTGACTTGAGCACATTATTTGTATTCACTGATAGGGATGAATGATGACGTTGCTTGTAAAAAAGACATCAAAGCAAAATAAATGTGAGAGAAAGCTATTTCTTTCGGAACAATGTCGACAAGTAGGACAATATAAGGTACAAAGCAATAATAATAAATAAATACAGCAAACATGATGTGATGTCCCGAGCCATGCGCGCGGCAGGTCGCTGGTCGCGAGCGGTCGCGACTCGCGACCCACTTGCACGCTTAAAGCGACCGGGCGACGACCTCGCGATTTCGTACTCCTTTCGCTAATTCATAACGAATTAATGAGCTTAGATGCAGTTTTGTGTATCGCGCGATTATTATCAATGATATCAATGGGAAGCACGACGAAGACTTCAATGCATTTTATATTTTTATGCAATGCAATGCAAGCGGCGGTAGCCTAATGGCTAGGGCGTCGGACTTGCAATCATGTAGTTGTCGGTTCGAACCCCACCCATTGCACTACCGACGTGAACCCACTCGTAACACAAGCATTTAGCTTAGCACGAGGGGTTAACAAGAATACTAGTAATGTGCGACCCACATTGCTAGTAAGCTTTAAAAAAAAAATCTATTCATAAATTTATTGACAAAACAATTTTTGCATGGAAATTTATTTTATTTATTTAAGTATATTAAATAAGGAAGACACTAAAATGAGACAGATTACCTCGGGTGTCAAATACAGTTCATTAATATGAAGTCTACGTGGAGTTTAGGGAATTAATTATTCAAGTTAAGAAACCCATCAATTACCTACTCATCATTATTAACTTTTTACCATTTTTCATCTAAATACTTAAGGGCTCGCTGCACAGTTTCCTTGGTACCCTAATGATTACGTGACTGAAAGATCTAATTATAATGTAGTCCCCGTCTTTACACCTTAATGGAGATTAATGGTAATTAACGATAATTACAATCTAAGAAGAATGAGACAATCAAGTATTTAGAACAATTACTGTCAATGGCGGTAAAACCTCGCGTTTTAAATTAGTTGGCATCAGTCAAGCGCCGAGGCCACTAAGTGGACGTTCACCTTTGGCTCAGGAAACGTCTCGCTAAGCCACAAACGTGTTTTCCTAATCACGAATACCCTGGAGCTAGGCAGCCACTAAACGTCAGTTAAAAGTCTGCTACAAAATAGTACCTAAGTACTTATATCTAGATAAGTACTACGGTGATAAAACTATAATAAGTTGCCGAAACATTTAGTAAAATTAAGATAATTAGGTACCTATTTACAGTTAAATAAGCAAAAGAAAAACACCACTCGCCGCTCATACGCATTTCATAGATTTTTCTCTGTTTTTTTCTTATCTGTGTCTGATCTAAACCATAAAAGCTTCATGAAAACAAAATTGCAGGTTACCGTCTGTAGTTTATAAATTTCTGCTTCTGTGCAGTAATAGGTTGTTAACCTATCACTTAACTGTTAGTTAAACAATGAGCCTTTCCCCAAGTTAACTGTTGACTGAAATCTGCATCTGAGAGTAGGCGACAATCTTTCATGACTTTTTTAAATGCCAGTCTCTGTATGATTAGGTATTAATTGTACCTCTTGTGCATCGATTTGAAGAATCTTATATCACATCAATCAATTGATACTGACCGTTTAATTTTATGAATGGTATGTGTGACATGGTTTTGTTTAACCAATGATGAAGAACTAGGTACCTAATTCTTAAGAGCCCTGCGAAAAATTCTATGAGAAACTTCTAGGTAGGAGGTACCTACCTCTGTACCTATCGGTTATAGCGGGAGAATTAACAAACAAAGCAGGGAGTAAATAGGGCAAATCCTTACTCTAAAGCATTTATTACTTGGCGCAAAAACATAGGTATGATCTACTCTAGATCAATCAGAAAATATACGAAAATGTCTTAGCTATCGAAATTTTCATATTTTTAGACGGTAAGAGACATCAAGCACGTCGCAGTAGTCGTACCTACCTACTTGAACGTTCAAAGCGAAACAATTTGTTGCTTTAGAAAATCGTAAACGTGGCACTTTGGGCCACTGATTCCCAACGGTCCAATGGATAAGCTGTAAGTAAGCATAATATAAATACCCACTTAATTATGAAAAAGTTATAGGCACATGCAAAGCATGTGTAATAGGTATCTAATTAGGTACCTAATTAATTCTCCTATAGGGCTAACTCTCTTAACTCATTGGTTGATATAAGCTAGACGTATTTCTCAGTTTTCTTTGGGGTCTATTCGCAGTTGCGTTTCTGTACGCGCGCTGCACGCGCGGGCGTGCGTCGCGGTAACCTCCTCGACCCCGTTTCGGTTCAGAGTTGAACGGCCGCGCACTACCTACTGTTTGCACCGCCCGCCGCCGCCGCCGCCGCCCCGACCACCGCCAGCCTCGCCGTGCACCGTGCACCAACCAGATACCTCCCACTACCAACTCAACCTATGTGCCAACAACACCATATGCGCCGTGTTACAGCGCGAATCTATTACCTGTTAGCTGCATAGAAAAAACAGTTTGACCGACATTAATAGATTGAAATTTCTGGCAGGAATTAGGGAAAGAATTTTTGAAATTATTCATCTCTTCTTCAGAGTTAATATAGTTCTAGAGTTATATGAGCGCAGTGCAGTGGAGGTAGGTATTAGGTAGGGAAATACCTACCCACTTATCTTTATTTACCAAGTTAAAGCTGTCAGTTTTATAGTATTGAAAACTACCTTAACCTACTTCTGTTCGCGCTGAAGAATAGACATGCCTGCAATGGAACTAGGATAGTTATTTAAACAAATCGTTTTACCAACAATAAAATCTGTTAATTACGCCAAGCTATTGATGAAATGGGGGTGACGATGTCCATAACAATTTATCTCAATTGTAAGAGAAAGAAGAATAGTAAACGAGATTTGGCATGCGTACAAAAATGTTTTACATTTGAATAGGAATCCGTGTTCCAACATGGTCATTACGGTGTAATGAATAGCCGTTCAACATCTCAACAGTTTTACGTATACATTCTTGAAGTTTTCCTGTATTTTAAGTGACATAAGTTACGGAGTTTGGTTGCTAGTAAAATAAAATTAATCTACAGCGTAAATTAAATTAATTTAAGATAGAAACAGAGATTGTTTGGACCTGTAACGAAGGCATCCTTATCAGGTGGTGGACACAATCGCAGCCGGTAATCAGTTCACCGCGTCCATCGCGCCAGATATCGGTATGTGGGTTGGCGGCCGCGCTCCCCGCGAACTAACGATAAACAGCTGACGATTGTGCCTGACGTGGAAATGGTACCTGAGAGGTACGAGAATTTAATGTTATTGTAGTAAGCACACAGGCAGACAGCGGCGCAGTTGTGTTAATTATCATCACGCTAAGTAATACATTGAACTGGAAAAAGAAGAAAACAGCCCTGATTTATGTTAAAGAGCTCATCTAGACAAGGAGTCACTTCAACCATACCAACAACTCAAAGCACTTCTTATTGAAGTGCATACAGGAACCTCTAGCTAAGTATAGGGGCCATTAATTTAACAAGTACATGACTGTTTTATTTAACGGCAGATTATCTAGGACTTCATAAATCACAGACTCCCTTAGTATTCAAAGCTATGACAATAGATTCAATATTTATAATAAATTAGGAAAGAGGAAAAGCAAAGTTGAATAAGGTAAACCAGTATGAAAAGGGTAAGTTAAACATGATGTTATGGTCAAAAATCTGATGATGACAGCTGACAGAAACACCCAAGACGTAGATACCAACTGCACTGACTCAAATAAATTGTCTAAACATAATCATCAAAACTTTTTTAACACTATATTAACTTGACACTGGAGAAGTCGCCGTTGACTCAATTCCCACAAGGTACAGAGAAGAAGAACTGTTATTCACAGCTAGGGGCCGAACAAAAAGACTATATCACTTACTATTGACTGTTGCAAATATTTAACACAAGCAAATGAACGATGCATAAGAACCGCCCGCGACTAAGGGCATTGCCTCACGATCGATTGGTAGTCCACGCTTGTTCTGATCAATGCTTTATATTAAGGACATGACTGACTATTAATTGTAAGTTATGTAATAATTATACAAATGACAAGGGCCGTTTGTTAACTCCTTAAAAATATATAGAATACGTATTTAGGGTTCTGTAGTCCAAACGGAAGCCTATTGCTGTTACCTCACGTGTCCGTCTGTACGTCGTCTGTCACACATGTTTTACAGCCAGTTGCCAGTTGGAGCTCAGTCTATAAATTTTCACAATACCTATAAGCACATTGTTGACCCAAAGCCATACAAATTTGTATGGAACCTCGGTGTGCGAGTCCGACTCGCACTTGACCGGTTTTTATTTTTACTTAGCCACTGGCAGATGTATAGTAGGTACCTTCTAACAGAATTTAAGGCCGATAGAATACATAATTGTCCGATTACAGATCCATCTAGTCTAGATTTTATGCAACCATGGAAAAAGAAGAATTTCATGCCATTATCAAACACTACTTTATGAACAGTTATTAGTGAGGTTGTTAGTATTGTGGCTAGTACTAGTGAGGTTGGTAGTAGCTATTGTTTACAACGAGATAGATTAATTAAAACGTGGGCGTTCATTATCATCTGATGCTTCACGCTCTGGCCATCCTATACAAGTCAATAGTGAGATTAATATCGAAAAAAGTTCATAATACTCGTATAGTATTGATGACCGCCCATTGAAGGTACGTGAAATAGGCATGTAGCGAGAATTGTTTGATAAACGACCAAAAATACGATGCGATAAAGTGATAAATCTATAAGTAGTCTATTATCCAAAACCCACGATTTGGGCTTCAAACCACATGCTCCTATTTCATTAGACTAAGCCTAATGTGACTATTCCATAAAACGTCTTTTCCAAAATTGAAAAATGGCTTAGAGGACAAATATTTTTGACGAATGAGCAGTGCATTGCAGGAGTCAATGGCAATTTTGCAGGCCTTTGCGAAATCATATTTTTGGAGGGGATGAAAATTTGGAAACTCACCGAAATAAGTGTGACCCTTGAATGAGAAATAAATAAGTATCATTTAGATAAAAGAAAAAAATTATTTACTTACTAAAATGAATTATCAAATAGCCTTCGTAAATACATCTTAATAACAATTAAAAACCTATAATAACAGCAAGGAAAAACGCCTTGAACGAGCAGCAGGGTTTGGATTAACCACGACAAGTTCTTGACTATGATTGTAAACCTGTGCACGCAGCAGTGAATACGATTGATTAAAATCAACTGTGAGGTACACTTACACAAAGTGCCAGTTAATTATGACAATTATTGTTATATGTATTGCAAGTCAGCATATCTACCTACATTTAATACCGTCATGTAGAGCTTGTGCTCAAATGATTTTGTTAGGTTCACACACACAATCAGCTATCACAAAGATAGCGAGTGTACTAGGACACGTACACTTTATAATGTTATAGACAGATAATGTGGTGCGCGACCTACCATAACTATGTATAGTCACGCGTTATGTAACGTTTAACTGCTGCTAGCCTCACGTAGCACTGAACAGGCAGAACGATCAAGCAAGCAATGCTTCTTCTATGTGACTCAATCTACACCCAACAGAATCACAATTAACCATTGAATACACGAGCCAGACAAAAACCAGTTTCAATAAATGGTAATAAATAATTGTCCCCGCATACATGATATACAGATTCAAGTAATCTCGCGGATAAAGTTGCGCGACTAAAATTGCGCACATTATTACCTTCCACAGTTAGAGCCGAGCGGGCGAAACAACATTCACGCTGATAAATTAAAACAGGTTTCCAATTTTATGGTTTCGCCACTCAAAAAATAACATTTAAAACCCCATCGAGTTGGCACAGGCAGGCGTAGGGTTGCTCATTACTAGGAGCGACGCGCGGCGCACCGCGCTGCGGCTCGCTTCGGCGCAAACGTCTCATAAAAAACGATATTCGAGTAAAAACAGGCCCCCGAGACCGGGCCGACCGGTGCCGTGACATAACTTATACTAATAACAACCTCGCTAAGATATGTTGACGGAAATCACGTATTACAGCCATGGCAAGTATATGGCGGTTTTTATCCGTCGCACAATCTTATTGGCACAAGGAAATCGAAATAACAAACAACTATCATTACTGACTTCCCTTCCCGTGATGCGAAAATATCAAAAGCTTATCTGGAATTAACCGCCGGGTTCCGTAATGTTGGGAGTTACTCGGGCTCTTATTACGGCAACTTATCAAGTGAAAAGAGCTCATCAACTCTATGGCAATGTAAAGTTGTGCAATATAGTGCACTATCTATCTTGGCTCTATATCGTAACTGCACGACATAAGTAACCCGCGAGAGGTGCCTATGGGGTTCCTTACAGAACAAGTATCTCTACAAATAAATAAGCTTCTCAGTTAATATAACAGGAAAGAGTATACCAATCCTTTAACCAGTATTTATTATCCTATATTTTCCAATCCAACAGCTAGCTATTCTTATATACTTACATGACTAGCTGTTCCCCGCGGTTTCACTCGCAACTTAGTGATGTTAAACTTTCATCCCCCGTTTAAAATGTGAAATTCCAAAAACCTTGAAATACATCTTTCTCTATTTATTTATGATAAATAGCTACAATCCCAATTTTCGAGGGCCATCTTTAAAAAACCCGGGTATCCAACACAAACTTTCACGCCCCGTTGAAATGTGAAAATCGAAATATCCTGAAACACGTCATCATTTATTTATTCTCAGCAACTTTAATTCAAATTTTCGTGTCTCTAACTTCAAAGAACAAAGAATTTCATACAAACATCTCCACCCCATTTAACCCCCTTAAAGTTGAAACCAAAAATCCTTTCTTAGCGGATGCTTACGTTGTAAATTAAATCTATGTTCCAAATTTGAGCTTTCTAGACTTTGTACTTTTGGCTGTGCATTGATAGATCAGTCAGTCAGTCAGGACACACGATTTTATAATTACTATAGATAGATAACAAAAAATATTTCCATAATTTCATAACGATAAAATGTGCTCACTACTTTTTTCGTGCACAAAAACTAGTCATTATTTATAAGCAAAAACATTTGATATATACTTACTTATAATTATATGACTAACAAACCGGTTACAGGTACCTATTACCAACAAAAAACCTGATATTCTTAGTATAATCAAACTTTACCGAGGTAGCGATCTCATCTGTAAAAAGCTGGCAACAATAACATAGCGATATATATGTATATAGATATAACGAACCATAAAAAGCAACTTACATAAACCTCTCATTATCGTAACAAAATAGGACGTTAGCTTACTGTAAAAACCATTCTGAAACCTGTAGGAAGATGTATAAGTGGGCTAGCCTCGTGCTCGCAGTTTCTGCGAGCGTTACACATGACCTACAATAGCAACGTGGACGCTTCCGAGCATCCAGTGCTCGCTAACGTTAACAGCTGATTAGCTGCGAGTAACACTAACCACATAAGAAAGAAGTTTATTACACCGATATGCTTTCACACCTGTAAGAATGCCTCAGATAAGGCTACTGAAACCTACGTCGTTGACGAACGGTGGCAGTGCCAACACGTCACGGATAACAGTGAGTACAAGCTGAAATTTCTTAGAATATGACACGAAATACAAGTGCTAGGTGGTCCTCACGTGGTGAATCAGCACGGATGATGATAACTGCACTATGACGTGTCACTGCACGCGTTTGAAACAAATGTATGTGGTATTTACAATCAACACGAGAGCACGGCACCCGCTTGTTACACTCACAAGTGTTGGAGTACAGCAGCAGCTACACGTTAACCTGGTTGGGTATACAATATAAGAAGTAAGAATTTCTCTCACCGTGTCGGGCGGTCGGTCACCACGCAATATGGTTATCACTAGTATAAGTTTTGATTATGCGTCGATTGGCGTCGGCGCGCGTCGGCCCGCGGGCGCGGGGAGTGCGCGCCTATTGGCCGTCAGCCTCATAATCTTGCACGAATGGGCTGCCCACTGCGCACGCGACTCTTATTATTCCTCGTATTTGCTTCTTGGGACTTGAAATGTCCATTTTACGCGTCGGCAAGTTCTCGCCACACGTAATGTGCCTAGCTACTAGCCTAATGTAACCGGATACTTTATAAACTATACGAGTTTCCAACTAGGTGCAGTTTTGCATTAGATATTTCAAATCTCGTTGTAATTCATATAAATTGAACTAATATAATATCCATTGGGCACACTTGGGCCATAATAATTTCCATCCATATTATTGATTTAATAATAATATCATTTAATTGAGCAACCAACGTTAATAAAACAATAAGCCTAGCATATAAATTCAATTCCACCAATCAATGTACGCATTATATGGAAGCTACATTCAGGGCCTGCCAGTTCTGTAACCAGAAAAAAATATCACCAGTTAAAGTATTTAGATTCTCAATTCAGATTGTGTAAGGCCATTCCGGACCGGAGCCGCAGCACCGAAGTTCTGAGGACACACCACACATTAAGATAATGTCCGAACGTCCACATGGAACAGATTCCGTCCTCCATGTCTATCAGTTAGCCGTGTACGGCGCATGGGGCATCGTAATCACAATAACAACTACCTAAATTACTTTTTTGTATTCTAAACATAATTCAACCCTGAATTTTGGCATTGCAACATTTTGAGTGACTCGAAGTGCTTAGCTGCTAATATTTTAATAATGGTAATGGTGTTTTCTTTGTATGCAGAGAGCATAAGTAAATAACACGCAAACATTATAGTTTACAATATCCCAAGGATAACTGAGATTATTAGGAAGAATCAGACCAGCCGAATAGCACCTCTAAATAGCACTCACGTGACTAAAACGTCGAATAATTTCTTTACTTTTTAATAATATCGTGAGCGATAGCCGGGCCGGGCCGGGTCACTCGCTCATCCGGTCACTGTGCTCCGCAGGATTTCCTAAACAACTAAACAAGTCAGTATAAATATTTTGTAATACATTTACGACTTACAATGGACCAAAACATCAGCGCGCCGGTTGGGTCACCACATTGTTTGTCGAAATTAGTTATCGCGCTATTGTGACGACCTCGAACCCAGAAATCATCAGCATGCTACTGATACAAAACGGCCCCATTACAAATGCATGTAATCTTCATATCCAGATTAGCATGGCTTGTTGCGAAACTATCGCTACACCGGTGAACATCTCAAGGAATGAAGTCAATTATAAACTAAACATTAAACACTGCATCTAATGCTGGAGCCATGCAATCTATGAACGGACATTCGACAAATTACCTGCACTAATAGCGAGTTTGATGAATTTACAAAGCAATTTTGATTGTCCTAATACTATCCGAGTGCAATTTACATTAACAGATAGAAGCAGAATTTGAAGCGGGTTTGACATAGGTATCGAAACACACTTGAAGGAAAAGCAAACATGCAGAAATGAACTTCAGCGCATTGGGAAGATAATTGTCTTCTGACGGCTCCCATCTTAGTGGCTGGCTGTTGAGTTTGACGCGACACCAACGATACAGTTATACGGCTCGCGACAGGCAGTGGGCAGGCTGCGGGCCGCGCAGTGAGCCGCCTCAGCGTGCTTTTTGTAACTCTGGTCGCCACGACACGCTACGACCGATGCGCGCCTTGTTGGGGCATGCGCGCGCAGGGGGCCCATTCACGGCGCAATTGTCAATTGATGGGGAGAAACACGATTCACGAGCTGTAGGGCTACCATCGAATCAATGCAAAAAATATACTCAATACAGTTTTAAAACCCGAGAATAAGCTGCAATGATCACGTAGGAGGCATTTCAAAGGGTGCTCAGAATTTCACAATACAACAAGAAAACACAGCGCGGAGTCAAGAATAGGTGCTTGAAAATTAATTTCGTTCACCTTGAAATGTTTAATTTCTATTTTTCATCATATTATTTGCCAAGTGGTCGTGCCAGCCCTGTTGGCAGTGCATCCGGTAGCCATCTCCTCGTGAGCCAAGGCTTCGGAGAAATGGCCACCAATTAATTTATCCACTTTTGGAGACTATGTTTTATTCATAATATCATCGACGCACGACGCACGCAGTGATTCAGTGCAATGAGAATTTAGGATCAGCCGCTGCGTCGAGATACGTTAGGCCACAATTGCTTACATTTTGACTTTTAAAATAATCGACGTGTCACAATATTTCTAATGAAGTCGGAAGACCTGAAGTCGGAAGACCGGAAGTCGGAAGACCTGAAGTCGGAAGAAAAGAATTAAAGGATAGTTTGATAAAAAAAATTCAGTCGTCAAACTAGCAAAAGGTATGTCTAAACCAGACAAGGCAAAAGAAAACTATTGTTACCTATTCAAGAAAGACCCTAAAAGCAAAAGCCTCAATAGCAACAATTTATATTACCTAGGTACAATTACTAGCCCAATAAAGGTACCTCCAAACAATATACGCTGCCATGCACGTCTAATAATGAGCCTATTTACAAGCATGATGTCACATACTTTAAGACAACATAGAGGCTAGCCAACCGCGTCGCGGCGTACGCGGCCTGCGCGCGCGCATTCACCTGAACAAACACAACACAGTGCTGCCTGATAACTGTCAAGGACAGGTCTCATTATTATTACTAAATACTTATTATAGTTTTCAGATATTTTGCGTAGATAAATAAAGCTGTCTAAACATTCAGACGACACTAAAATGACGAACGGTATCAATTTATTTTAAATGGAAAGTTTTTGAATAAGTTACAAAGTTCTAGGTTTTGGAAGAGGGCTGGAGAATAGGTATAAATAAGTAATTTTATAATTCATATAGTGATATCAACAGTTTTCTTCCTTCAATCAATCAATCAAATCAGCCTACGTTCAGCAGTGGACGGCAATAGGCTGATTTTCTTCCTTATGATAGTGAAATTCGAAGTAATTTTCTTAAAAAAAATTATAAAGATTCCGACTAAGAGAATGTTAGACTATTAATTATGCGGGAAAAGAAAGAAGAGAAGCAAATAGGCAACATCATTTTACCGGAGAAGGCTGCTAGACCCTTGACAGTAGTGCAAAGTCAGTTATTGCCAACATTCCACCGAATTGGCGAAAAGTTTACCATTAGCATACCTCTATTCAAAGAATAATAATCCCATCATGGAACTTGATCGATATGAGCCCATGTTTTACGGCACCTACAGCCCCAGCACTACTATACCTACTTTTAGCGGATAAATTAGAACCCGGCAATTCTTTGTGCCTTCATATTATAAGTATTGCAAAGAAATAGGTATAACCTGCTAATTTGTAAACAACATAAAGTAGTATTTTATTTATTGTTATAACCAGATATCAAGTGTAAGCGCTCGGAAATGATCCCACGATTATTTCTCGTAAGCGCTCGCCGATCGACTCGGGTTTTTGTTCAAGTATGATCGACGAGCATTTCGCCGAATGTGATTTGTAGGTGGTAGTAAATCTTACATTTCTTATGTGGATCCGTTTTTACTTTGTTTTGAAAGGGATATGAGCCTGAACCGATGGATTATCTGTCGAGTTAGGACTTTTTATTGCTGAGAGAAAACAACAAAGAAATACAATAGACATTAGCGTTGACGAAGTGATGTGTATGTATTTTTTAGTGAACATATGAAGAACATACTTGATTCTCAAGAGAATGAATAAATAAGGTGCATCCGACAAAGAAAGATGTATTGTATTCCAAAGAAGCAATAAAGATTTTAACACAGTTTATTCCGCGTCAATTTCAGGAGGAAGTTGTGAGCTCAAAATACCCGATTTTCTAACCAAAACATAACTCTCTTACCCATATCCACCGCCAATAGTGCCTTGCAAGCCAAAAGTACTACGAATACGAACACATATTAGTGTGATGTGCTACAGTGATCGACACCGCGACATGCCGGCTACTGAATGTTCTAGCGATACTCGCCGCTCGATAAACTGAATATGTGCAGGGTTATCGGGCTCGATAGCGAATTAATATCAAAACATAATACACTCACCCGATAACACTTGTTTACCATGCACTAACGTTTTAGATTCAGCTACCTGGACGAAAAAGTACCTATAGGTTATTTCCTGCTCTTTTTTACTATTTTTTTTTTCTTAGTACTAGGAACCTAATTTACAGGTGTCAGGTGTCCTGCTTCTCTGTCCGTATCATTTAACTATATTTTTTGGTATAACCAATATCTATTGTTTTTCAGTGACCCTGGCTGGTGGGCATCCTGCATTATATACTTGCCAGTATGTGTTCTCCTGTTAGGAATTTGACGCCACCGGCCATCAATCCTAACGGTTTGAAAAAACAAAACGGGGTAGTGTGTTTACACGTAATCTGGGTACATAACCCCGCTGACCTCGCGTGACTGTCCCACTAATGTTTGATATGGTTACACTGTGGTACCACCATGTTCTCAGACTACTATAAACTAGATTTAGGTGTAAAATAGAACAAACAACTTGCTTTTAAATAACCGTAACTGGCTTTACCTAGGCCTAACCGGTTAGAAAAAGTAAGACCTAGATCTAATCGCCTGAGACCTGTGATATCTCGGTGTAGAACTAAGTTTATTGGATTCATCCAGTTTGCACATTAGTTAAGGCAATCAAAGACCATCACGTCTAGCTAAGTCATGTTATAGGCTTGTTTTGATATTGAAATATTTCAGGTCCAGGAACGACATGCTAAATATAATCTCAGTTTCAAAGCTTCTGCAGTTAAGTTACTACTTAGGAAAGGCTAATCTATATATAATTCAAAGAAGTAGCTGAGTGAAATACAGAGGCGAAATTTTGTAATTTCGTAAAATCGGAAAAAAAATGTATTAGTACGTTACGTGATAAAGCTAAAGGCGAGATATGAAACAAAGCACAATACCTATATCGTAGGATTAGTCAAACAGGTTAAGGCAGGAGGAATGAATGTCCGAGCCTCCGAGCAACAGGTCCTGATCACCAAAATCAGGCGCTATCTGTCTCTACCGGCTGAAATGGCCTCCTTTTGCTAGATTATGATGGTTCAGAAAGGGGAAGACGAGCGTGATCATGAGAGGGCTACACAGGTCGTTGAGCTCCCTTAATTATGGTTGAGCTACACGATGACTGATGCATGCGTGCCGTTCGTTGGGACTGGTCTACTCAAAGCTGCTATGGTTCTTTCCTTTAAAGGCCATTTCAGACATTACCCTACATCGTGCTACTCACATATACGTGTTCTTCCATGTCTGAACTTTAAAAGAGACCATGATTCTCTGAGTTTGTTTCGGTATTTCTTCTGAGAGGTCGTCAGTTAGGAAATGCCGAAGCCATCTAGCTATAAAAAAAAACATACCATTGACATGTAAAAGTATCTCTAAAGATCTACTTGCAGAATAAATATCATTTCATTTCATAACCCTACCGGGGGGAGGTATCAGCCTCGGCGCCTAAAATACCAAAACCCCTCCTGCATCATCTAAGGCAAACTCTGTTCGCCCAGCTTGTGATCACAAAGAAGATAGTGGTCACGTGCTGTCGTGTACAGTGAGGTTTAGGGGAGACCTCTTTAAAGTCTACCCAAGAATGTGTTCTAATAAGAAGTGCCCCCTTCTCTGTGCTGATGGCAGCCACCAGGGTGGGGTCAGTGGGTATGGACCCCAAACCCCCCCTTCTTATCTCCAAAGACCGATTGCCTTTTGAAGGAAAAAAAGGTAGATCCATTTGATAGAAACCGAAATACCTGAAGATCCTAAAATGTAAAATAAAATATAAAACATTTGACCTTACGACACGTTCAAGAGCAGGTATTGATAAAAGTCAAAGGCAAGACTCGTGGGATGATAAACTGATCTGATGTTATCACAATGCAGATGTTAGAGCGAGATAACACCTCGTTATCACAACCAATCAGGTCCTAAACATGTTCCGTTACGATTTGAACATTCGTATGATATAAGTTGTTATTTCATATGTCTCATTATCAGTATCTACAATAACATTAGCTGCTTATCTTTCATGCCTTCACTTCAAGTTAGCTTGAAATAAATTAGATAAGTAAAAAGCAAGAGACAACAATGACTTGTTCTGTCTACGGAAAAAAGATCAACCAATTGACCAAGATTACAAACAACTTTAACAGCTGATCAAGAAGAACACCAACTATGATTTTATGGTCTATGACTACCCAGGTAAGGGAATATAAGAAAAGGAATGTTATTCATTTTTTTTAAATAGCATTATGTTATGTGTACTATGTATATAGCACTTAAAGAATAATTTTCCAGTATTGCAAAATGCAACTTCGATAAAAATAACCAAGTATAACTACTTGTATTCCGAGAAGCCCGCAAAATCTTCCATAAAGAAATCACTACATCGCTAAGTACTGATAATAATAATATATATCTATTTTTAATTATTATAGTGTTATGGTGTTCATCTGCAAACCCAACAATTTTATCTCACACTTGACCACTGTGTAAACGGCCAGCTGTGTGAGCTCTGTTACACGTGGCTAGAGATGGCAGAGCACTGAGACTGGATATTTGTAGTGTCCTTGAAAGATATGAAAGATACTCTAAACAATGGACCACTGTAGTTGTTACTAGTTAATATTATTAGGAAAGATGTTATTATAAGCTTATATGGGAGTCATTATCAGTGTAAGGCTGACCAATTAACCTGGACTGCGCAGGTCAGAAGGTAACTTTTAACTTTTGGATTAAATTAAGAGTTATATTAGGACATAATAAATAAATTTATATGTGGTTTTATCTAGCTAGACGATGTAAAGTAAAGGGATGATTGTTTATGTTACAAATCTAGTGTAATAAATATTGTATGAAATAAATTAAGATTAAAACATGTAGTCACACTAACCTGTGGCTCCTCTCTTAATTCGGTAGACTAGACTAGAGGAAAATTATTGGCAATTTTATTCAGGACAACCCTTGAATTTTAACTTCTAAACTATAATACTTCACAAGTCACTGGCCTTTATTACACACGTTAATCAAAACAGTACTATACCATAAACGTTTAGTTGTTCATAATTAAAATGACAACCAATAAGGCGTGGTGCACTTCGATGGTGTTACACGAGAAATATGATAATAATCAATATGAGACATCGACTCACTCCAGTCCAGACCGATAACAGATACATAGATTTAGATTATATCTATATGTTTATCTCGAATAATACTAAATAATATAGTAGAATACCTATCATGTCGTTTGTGCGCGTGCATTACTCCTAAATAGTGTGTCGGTGTTGGTGTACAAATTATAATATTTTAATGGTGGCTATTGTTTTTGCAATCATTGTTTGTGCACCATAATTAAACATATAAGAATACGTTAATACCTTGTGTAACTACGATGCCATCGACAAACAAACATTTTTGATAAACCGAGGGTCACAAAATATTATCATCCTTCTTCCCTTTCTTCTAAACTAATGCTGAGCTAGAATAGAACTCCTTAAGGCGCTAAGAGCACTCAAAACGCCTAATTTCTTGTATGTTTAAGTAAAAATATCACATTAACTGCTAAGTAAATCCGTAAAGAAAAAATAGGGTAGACAGATAAAGATTTGATAAACATTTTGACTTGAACAGAATTGTATATTTATCTACCCCTTTTTAGAAAAAAAATCCCTAAAGAACACATATTTTTGTCATAAATTGCAAAATATCTCCAGAACGGCACAAGATCTTAAGTTACTTTTTACACAGAAAAATAGGTTTCAAAAATATGAATACATTTACTTGAAAGTTTTATTTTTAATCTGCATATAACTCTTGAAAATTATTTTTTCCTCCGAAATTGAATATATCTGCGCGAGCGTGCTTCCTCCGTCGCCCTGTAATCCCCCGCGAGCCCTGACTGTAGTGTACTGCAGTCCGGTTCGGGACATCACCGACGGTGGACTGTACGTCGGTGTTGGCGCGATTTTGCTAGCAGTCATTTTAGCTTTTGAAGACTTTCTACTGATTTGTAAATATTTCTATTAATAGAAGTGCTTAGTTTAGTTAATATCTGTACAGGAGTAACTGTAAATATTTTTTTATAAATAAATTGATTGTTGATGTCCTCAAAGATTAACAAAACTGATTGCAAATAGTGAAATTTAAAAATGCCAAAACACAAGAAAAATTCTTCGTAAAACAAGACGAGAATAACAAAATTTATTTGTTTTTAAATTTACTTGTTATTATATTATGAGTAGATAGATACGTAGGTACTTGCACTTTGTAGTAGAGTATGTTTGTTTGTTATTTTATGATTAAGCGTGTTGATAAACAAATATAAAAATACATAATATAACATCACGCCTGTATTCCCCGAAGGGTTAGCCAGAGGTGTAGGTACCAACGTACCTACACCTTTACGTTACAACTTTACGTTATTTTTCAAACTCCGATCTGCTACTGACAATTATATAGAAAACCCAATAACACTGCTCGACCTGGGAATCATACCTAGGACTTGCGCTTTTAAAAATTAATATAAAAGTATGTATATAGGTTCACTAATATCTATCTGAAAATATCAGATAGTTAGTTATAAAGGATAAAATTATAAAAACATAAACATACCATCACGCATGTATTCCCCGAAGGGTTAGGCAGAGGCGTACTAATGTACACCCACAGTTCGCCGGTATGTTTAGGTCCCATGTAATAGGGGGTGCGCCTATTGCCATTAAACGGGCACAAATCCAGACTCCGAGCTGCTATTGAGAATTTCATAGAAAATTCCAATAACACTTTGCTCGACCTGGGGATCGAACCCAGGACCTCTAGCGTAGCAGTCGCGCTTGGGATTACTAGACTAGTGAGGCAGTCAGTAGTATTTTAATCATCATACTAATGATATTAATATTATAAATCTGAAATTTTGGATGTATGTTTGTTTATCTGTTTCTTTGTTACTCAATCACGCAAAAACGGCTTGACTGATTCGCATGAAATTTGGCACACAAGTAGTATGTGACCGGGAATAATATATAGGCTACTTTTTATCCTGGCGAAAATATGGGAATTTACCGGAAATCCCAGAAAACTGATATACGAGTACTACTTATGCAGCTGGCAGCGACTGGATGACGAAAGCCGATGATCGAGCTCTGTGGCGTTCACTAGGAGAGGCCTACGTCCAGCAGTGGACGAATTGTAGGCTGATGATGATGATAATGATAGTTTGTGACCAGCACTATCATATTCAGTACTTCCGATCCCAAAAAAAATGTGAGAATTTCCTGAAGTTCCCAGGAAACTAACTCGGCTATAATACAAGTTTATTAACTCAACAGGGATATTTTATTTTCAATAAATTGATATGGGTCTTGAATTCGATTCCCAGGTCGAGCGGTTTAATTGAGTTTTCTATGGAATTCTCAGTAGCAGCTCGGAATTTCAATTTGTGTCCGGATAATGGCAATAGGCACGCCCTCAATTACAGAGTACCTAAACATAATGTATGTTTTGGACTATTTTATAGTTACTTAATGGACTTCAAAAAAGGAGGAGAATCTCAATTCGGATGTCTATTTTTTTACGTTTACCGATATTTTCATCAATTGTGGAACGATTTACAGAATTCTTTTTTGATATGAAAGAGTATACTCCCGAGATGATCACATTCAAATTTGGCTTGACCGCCTGATGTTAAGCGACACTGCGATCTACGATGGAGCGCGCTTGCCTAGAAGAAACCGATTCACTCGTGATTTGAAGATTTGATTGTATCTATCAGGGAAGACCCACTCAGGAAGCGCATCCCACATTTCAGAGGTACGCATGCTAAAAGTGGATTTAAAGCGTTTCGTTTGGGTTTTTGGAATGTCCACCATGAATGGATGTCGCTTTTTCGTTTTCGTTCGTGGCGTTTTTTTGGTCGTCCGATAGTAGAAAGGGCAAAGGGGAATAAGATCGTGGAGAACTGATGCACATTCTCCGAAATGTATCCGATAAAAAAACGATAAACTAGTAATTTGCGGCGATGTTCCAAACTTTAGAGTTTAGCCCGAACAAGGGAGTCGTTGCCAGTGAGCTTCTTGGCACGTTTCTCGACAGAATCCAATGCCTCGAGCTGGTACTTAGCCGATCCATCCCACAGTACTCCATGCACGACCGAACTTGTGCTTTATACAATGTGAGCAATTGTGCTGGCGTGAACTAACGACGCACCTTCGAGAGGATACCCAGCTTTATGGCAGCTACTTGAGCGTTGGACTCTATATAGGAGCCGAAGTTGAGGGTTGATGTCAGAGTAACACCCAAGAGTTTCAAGGTGGTCAGTTATCAGCACAGATATATCTCGGAAAGCAGGAGCCAGTTAGAATGGGGTCTTTTTGGCGCAAAACAGACACGCCTGGGTCTTGACAGCGTTGAACTTGACCAGATTGGCATTGCCCCATTCGGAGACTATCTGAAGGGACAAATTCAGGCGCTCGACCTTGGCCTCTCTTAGAGACTGGGTTTCAGGTCCATTAGTATGTGCGCTGGCTGTGTAAATCTCTACAACGGTGCTGTCATCTGGGTACCTAATGATACCGGGCTTCAGCAGACCATCGATGTGGAGCAGGAAGAGTGTCGCAGAGAGTACTGACCCCTGAGGAACACCGGCATTAATACCCATTCGATCGGACGAGCAAACATCAATGACGACTCATATCGATCGATTCCTCAGGAAATCGGATATCCAAGCTACGAAACCAGTGGGCAAGGCATTCGATGAAAGCTAAAGAAAATAAGGCCATCATGCCAGATCCTGTCGAAAGCAATCGAGATGTCAAGAGAGACGGCAAGCGCCTCCCCGTTTTCCTCGATGGCTTCACTCCAGATATGTGTGATGTACGCTAGAAGGTCCCCAGTAGACCGGTTTCAGCGAAATCCGTATTGTCGGTCACTGAGAAGATCATTTGCTTCTAGGTACGCCGGCAGCCTGTTGTTAACGACACGTTCCATAGTCTTACAGAGTATGGACGTGACCAAAATAGGCCTGTAGTTCGCAGGATCAGCACGACTCCCCGTTTTGGGCACAGGTTGCACGTTAGCAAGTTTCCACGATTTTGGTACTCGAGTCTCAAGAGAGAGACGAAAGAGGCGTGTCAGTATTGGAATCAACTCAGGCGCACATGTCCTCAGAACTATGGCTGGTATACCGACTGGTCCACTGGCTTTGTTCACGTCAAGATTCCGCAGCAATTTCCGAACCTCTGATTGGCGGATGCGGTATTCGGACATAGTTGTCATGTTGCTAGGTGAAGTGGGAGGTGTCGCGCTACCAGCGTCTAGACATGAAGACTCCGCAAAAAGAGAGGCAAACAAGTTGGCCTTCTCTTCTGCGGTATATGCCAGCGACCCATCAGGTTTCAACAGTGGAGGAAGTGAGGGGCGGCAGAAGTTCACTTCAATTGTTTTAGCTAGGGACCAAAACGCTTTACTACCCGCTGGATATGAAGCCAATTTGTTCCCTATTCGACTAATGTGGTCAAAGCGAGCCTTCCGACGGACCTTTTTACAAGACTTAGCAGCCCTGTTAAATGCTTTTTTCTTCTGTCCCACGTCTCTCGCCTTACGATGTCGAGCATCAACCCAAGCCAGGTAAGCCTGATGCTTAAGCGCTTCAGCGACAGCGACAATGGCACGTGGGAATATGGGATGAAGTACTTCATAGCCGTACGTAGCACATCAGTCACGGCATCCGCGCAGGTAATACCGCCTTCAAAAACATGAAAAATAATTATTTATTAACAGTTTCGGAAATCTTGCGAATTGAAGTGCCTTCGATTACGATTAAGTACCTGCCAGTACTTTCTTTTCCAGTGCGCTGCTTAAAAAACAATCTAAGAAATAAAACTGAAAACATTAAAATACTAAGATATAGATAAAGAGAGTCTTAGCTCATAGTAGAGCTAGCAGTGGCAAATAGGAAAAATTTAAAAAAAAATATTTGAGTTTGTTGCTAACTAATTGCCAAAATGCCGATGGCAGGCAACGATTTTCCGGTACATTGCAAATGAATATCCTATCTTGTTCCTAAACTATTTAAGATTTTCGAGGGCTCTCTGTTAAATAGTCTCTTCATATTAGCATAAATTCAACTAAAAAACGTAAAATTTTAATATTTTTTTAAAATGGCTTTAATTTCTATACTACAGAGGATAACCCAGTGATATACCTATTATTGAATAGATAATATAACCTCCATCTCAGATTTCCTTTTGGACAACTCGGTCTGGGACATCCTGTATATGTATAATTATTATATCAATTGATTAATACCCATAGTATAAATTCTGCATAATGTAGGACTAGTGTTACCTATGTAAAAAAATTTAAATGTTATTATTATTATTAAAAATAAAAATAATAAAAACACTATTTAGATACCTATGTGTATATATAGCATGGAAAATGCAAAAAAAAAACACAAAAAGATAAATAAAAATACTTACTTACCTCAATAGAAAAAAGAAAGAAAACAATTACTAGAAGGACGGAGATGGGTCACGAAGATTCTAGATAAGTCGTAGAAGCACGTAGAAAAATCGAAAGAAAGCGCTCGAACGCGACACTCGTGTAATAATAATAGTTCACGTCCGAGTTCAAGGTCAATAGACGATCAAGTACCTACGCGTATTTTGTGGACCAATCGAGATTGTTCGATTCTAGAATCTTCGTGACTCATATAAATACAGGTCGTGAGGGTCGGTCAGTGCAGTTTAGTTCTGGACACAGTGAAGTGAATATCGAAATGAAGTTAAGCGATTTACGACAAGTGATAGTGTAGTCATGTAGTGATTTTCTCTGTAATTTCTGTTGTGTGTGTCAAGTAATTTAAAGTATTTGTTGTTTCAGTTAAATTGGTGTTAATTAAATTTATCGCGAACCCCAGCTCGTAACAGTATTGAATTGAACACTTTTGACACTGTGCACGTGACATGACTCTGTGATGAGAAAACATAATAGGCAGTATCCCTCAAATAATACTTGTTCCCTCTGCAATTCATTATCTTTGACCTAATCGACGGCTTGCCTAAGCAGTATCGTATGTAGGCGCTAGATGGCGTAGGCGTCGGCTAAATTCTCTGCGGTCTCTGTTTTGTCAAGGTCATTCAGGCTACTTAGGGCCTTAAGCGAATACTGTTATTTTCGGTGTTCAACCTTTCTCATTCAATTTTAACAATAGCCTACTAATTATTATTTATAGCGTCGTGAAAATGTTTAGGTAGGTACCATAAATTGAGCAAAAATAAAAACAAATTATAATCGGTCCAAAAATAAGTAGGTATTTTCCGGCGGCACCAAATATGTAATACCAAAATAAATCGCAATCCAAACAATATTTTACTAAATTATGTTATTGTTCAGATTCGGATACCGTTAACCTAGGTTCCTACGGTAGCATTTCGTGTACTAGGTACTAACTTCACTGGAAATAAACGACTGGAAAATTGTTCAAAAATTGGCAAAGTTATTTGCTTACATTAGTTACATATAATTCCAGTGAAGTATTTTGGACGAAATGGTAGAGTAGGAACCTAGATTAACAGTATCTGAATCCGAATAATAACGCAAATTGATTAAATTGTGTTTGAATTACGAATTAAACAAAGAGCGTAATATACCTACCAGATAGATTACCAGAAATAAAATAAAAATATTACCCGAAAAATATCTTTATCTTGCCTTATCTTTATTTGTTAAATACTGCTGATTATATAAATCTACTCTATGTCTATCGTTGGGCACCTAAGTAAGCATCTTGTAACTAAATCTACACGCATGTAAAAGATTATAATAAAGGTATAAGCAGCACACACAGGTAACAAGTTAGGTAAACGACCGAATTATCACGCAATACCATAATAAGTACCTAAATATTCCGATTTTATTAATTAACAATAGTTCAGGTCCTTTCGCCAAGACTTGCTGCTCTTGTTGAAACGTGAGGGTCAAGTGGAACCAAACTGTCCCCTCGAGAAGCAAGGTTGGGAAACAATGCGAGTCATGTAATTCGAAAACCGGTCAAATTAAACACCGGTTACTTTTAATCGGACATTGTGTACCGGTTCAGAAGTCAAGGATGCAATGAACTTGACGAGGGAATTGTGACATGCTTTTGTTTATAATCATATTTCGAAGACAGTGTGTCATGTTACTCGACTACGGTTAGGGCTGCTTTACATATAGTTAATTTAAAGTCTTGAGGTGTCCTCTAAAAGGCGATTAGCACACGATAAATAGGTAGGTATCTAAGATGACAAAGTCAAAATTTTATAAAGTAGGTAGGTATGGAATGAAATTATTCTTCACTGTTGAGAGACGGGGAAAGAACAGCTATTGACAAGAAGAGATATGCTACTACCACCAAACAGATTGCCAAGCGTGATGGTCATGGCAGTGTCACGACACTTACCGACGAAATAGTGACGAACTGATATGATTAATTATGTAGGTACTTATTATATCGTGTCTTCATGTTTAGCGAGTCCTGGTTTTCATAATAGATACCTACTAGTATACAATTGATTACATCGATTGGAAGAATAGGCTGATAATGATTAAATTACTCATTAGCACACTAGTGATCCTCACCCATTGGATGGTGGCACTTGGGCAGTTCTTAGCACGATATCGCAGCAAACAATGTTGACACAGCACTTGGGGCGCATGATAATGATGCGTCGCACAAATATTATAATAAAGTCGAGTAAACGACTCACACGTGTGCCGTTCTCAAATCTAATTATGTTATTAGTGTTGTGTTGCGTGCGTTCTCTTACTGTTGTGGGGCAACAATGATACAGAATGTCAACTTCGTACAATTCTCCATAAAGCACCATATACGCTGGGCTGTATGTAATACTGCATATTTTAATGGGGCACGGCATGGCCGAGCTTCGTCCGTTACGCGGTCGCACATTATAGCATTAACTACGTCATACACGTATATTATGTAGAATGTCTGAACATTTTAATTCCGCACTTAAACCGCACCACGACAACAAAGCATACCTAAGTCATGCTTTAATCACTCGTTAATATCTACAAACACGAATGTATACCTGCTAGTTACGTGCTCATATTTTAATTAAATTATATTATTAAATATCTAACTATTCATACCTAATTCAATAGATATAAGTAGATCTTTTCAATAGATAGAAATAAAGGACTTATTTTTTTTTTTTATTCGTGATAGGCTTACGCTTGACCGCTAGTTTGCCTGATGTTAAGCGATACTGCGATCTACGATGGAGCGCGCTTGCCTAGAAGAAACCGATTCACTCGTGATTTAAAGACACCCAGATTATATCTATCAGGGAAGACCCACTCGGGAAGTGCATTCCATATTTCAGCAGTACGCATTATTATTTAGGAAATCTCACAACAGACTAAGGAGAGGTTTTTGCAGTAGTAAGATTAATACAATTTCTAATAAGAACGTGAGGTTATTTCCTTTCTTTTGCTCTTCTCTTTCCGTTTACTGTAGATTCTATAAGAAGAAGATATACCTAGGTAGTAAAATTGTCGCTGCACGTGTGTTGGTATTCCTTCAAAGAATATAAATTGTTTATAACGTACGCTAAAAGTAGTGAGGCTTCTGTACACTGTCAGATGGTGGCAGTGAAGAGTCGCAGACTGCGTGCCGGCCTCGTGGTAAATAAATATCGCCTTCAATACTGACGAGATAATTGGGGACGCATTGCGAAACTACCTCCTAGGGTTACTCGCGTCCTCGACGTGCACAACTACTGTAGGTACCTACCTAGTAGTGGATATAGCTGACACTACGCGGACTGCTCCGAGGACGTGAGGACAAAGTGGACCATTTAACTAACGTACTTTGATAGACTCGGTGATGAAGATGAAGAATTTAAGAATTCTCAGGTACTCTAATAATAAAAAGTAGGTACTTACCTACTGACCACACCGGTGGTGTTCAGTAAGTACTTTTTACTTTACCGGGCGCTACATTTTTTTTATATTCTTAAATGTTTTCTTATTTTTATAAAAATATTTGAAAATGTACACAAATAAGTAAAATTAATAAATGAATGAAATAATAAAAAGTACTTCTAATAATAACATAACGCCACTGTATGCCTACTTATGCATCAGTGTACCCTGTCGAGTTTAAATTCAATATTATCAGAATTAATTTAATTCTGATTAATTTATTGCTAAGATGGGCGCAGAGGCTACATCACTACATCAAGTTGAACCAAGAATTTCAGAATTTACAAAGAAATCTAGAAGTTTCCAAGCAGAATATCCGCCGCGGTTGAACACAGTCCGTGTTCGGTCGGATATGTAAACAAACACATGAGCCCACACCGGCCGATATCCGCGCCGTCACTCGTTTCACACGTTACTACTCACGGGTAGCTATATCAAAGGAATACGCTACTTAATGCGTCGGGTTAAGATAAGCTAAGCCAGGATTATTGTGAAATTCAGACGATCATATTTATGAAAAAAATAAGTAGGTATTATTATTTTGCAGAGTTGGAACAGCTTTTTGATACCTGCTACTAGATATAGGTAGCATTTAGCATGACATGAAACGATACGATTATGGTGCAATGCACTCCATGACTACCTTTTTTAAGCTTAAACGGCTCAGCTTTGACGGCTCATTTTGCACACTCAGTCTCCAATACAAGGCCTACCTTTGAATTAAATAAGATTGAAAAGTAGGCCTTAGAGTAAAGTGTTAGTGACGTGGTATCGGAGTATCACTGACGACAGTCTAGTCTGGATCTATTAGTGATGTTGAGCAACTTTTGCTTTATCAAACTAGATTTTTCTCCTGTGTCGTGGGTGCGTTTACAAACACTAATTCTCACATAGACACGCCCAGACCCGGATCAACCTGTAGGTCATACAAATATTTGGTCCGTGTGAGGATCGAACCCACAACACGCTTAAGTACGTTTCAAAACCTAATGAAAAACTAAATATTATAATAGAATTACTCTATTACCCATTAACGGATTACCGTAATAATAGTGGTGTTAGGTTAGGTAGTCTATGTTGTTGTTAAACGTGGAAACGGATATCGTCACAAGGACAGTTTAGGCAATAAAGTAAACCATAAGCAAAGGAATCAGGTATACTTAGTTGTATAAGTGTAGTGAGAGACATGGATTACATATTCAAACATTCAGTGAATGTAGGTATACCTAACTGCCATGTTGCATGACCATGAAAAATATTAAGAAATTGTATTTAGTAGAAACACATCCATCCAGGTTCATTACGACATTACCTTTAGGTGCAAGGCTAATGCTTTTGAAGACATTTTTGTAATAAGAAGTTACAAAGCAATTTGGCTCGACATCAGCAACTTTGTGGTACATAAAGTTGAAATTTTAAATGCATCTGGCTAGATAATTCTAGACCAGTAGACCCATGATGAAGTTCATTAGCAAACTCGGGAACCTATTGGATCACACTAGGAACAAAAGGATGACCACTGTACTAAATGTACGAAACATGATGAACTCTGTTTAATTCTAATTTTTATTGGTAATATATGTATTTTTACACATCCAAAACAGCTATTTTATATTTACTCTATTGGCATAGCGTCACAAAGCACACTTGGCTTTCGCATCTCGCTAACCAGATGATAATCAGTAGTGCATTAATATCGTTAGACATGGATTCAATTATGATGGAGTTCCTAACATCTACGGGCACATGCCCTGACACGTGTTACATAACGTACACATAAATTTATCGAATGATTCTGACAAGTATGTAATTATAGTACCTATATAGCAATCGGCAGTCATACAATTATGATATCATTATGCCAATACTAATATCCATAGATATCTCATATATCCACTTTTCTTATTTGTGCCGTTATTCTTGGAACCACTGTGGCTGTGGACCCACGCGTGCTCAGTATTGTTGCATATGGTTCTAAGACTCTGGGAATTTAATCCTGGAGGCACCATCCAATAGGTGTACTACTGTCAACTGCCCCGGGGACACGGCGCAGCACAAACTGGGGGTACCTATGCCCAGTTTGGGCAGAGCAGCGCCGTGACCTTGTCGCGGCAGTGGGTGGTGACCTGTTGTTACCGGAAATAATGACCATGGTTGGGAGCGAAAGCTAATGGGACGCTACCACCTCCTACTGCGAGCAAGTTATAATTGCAAAAAAGTCGGCGGAAAGGGATAGAGAATTATCCACCTCTCTTACGATCCACAGAAGATGCACCGAGCGCTGGAGGGTGCGGGCAGATCTCCGGCCTATATGAGCCGTGGCCTGCACCTGCTTGTCAGACAATGGCCCCAGTAGGCAGCGCGGATGTCTATTACATGCGTGCCTTCGATAAGGATTCCAGGCAAGGCCTCTGTCATGTTCGTGGCGAATGTCTCATATCACACAGCCATGACTAGGGCAAGGAAAAAAGACGTCTATTTTTTAAATATTTAGCTTACCTACTCTTGGCGACTATGCCAGTGCATTGGTAATTATACCATAGTAAAATTAAAAGCATGCATTTTAACATTAACATCCCACCTGCAATAAATTTGCCACTTTATGTAAAACAGCAATCAGGGCGTTAAGAGTTATAACTAACATTTCATCGGAAACCCTTTAACTCTTTGGCGGAAAATAAGTTTGGAGGTGACACTTTACTAGGTGCCCTAGTAAAGTGTCACCTCCAAGCACTACCGCTGCTACTAACAATAACAAATACCTTCAAAATTAAAGAATCTGTTCAACATCATAAGGTAACGAAAGAAACGAGGAGTCAAGTATTTTAGAGTCAGGCTTTCATCTAGAGTAGATTGCAAAATGTTAAAATGCTTTGGTATAATAAACCAGTTTAGTTAAGTTATTAATACCAGGCTTCTAAATGAACTTAGCATTCCAGAAAAAGTAATCCTGTTCTGTAGGTAAATTAGTTGTATCTTCAATAGCATTATCTTAAGTCAGCAAAACATAAAGGATTCATTGGGATTCCAGCCGACGTACCTCATTACTTCCGGATGACGATGATGATGAAAATGTGCTTTCCTGGACTGGAAGCTACTGTATAAGCCAAAGTCTATCTAAGCCTAGCCTAACGCAAAATACACAATATAACTTAGTATGAAAATTGAGATTACCAGTATAAGCACCGCTGATAATTCTATCAAATACAATTTCCCAGGAAAGGCGTGGCTCCGTAAACTTCCCATATTAATCTTTATTCAGTTTTATGCTTAATTCTAAATTGAACTGTTAATTTTTGTTTCATCATGGAATTTCTTTCAATGAAAATAAATAAAACTGCCAGATCGAACACCTTCAGGGTAAGTGATTCAATAGATTTTCTGAACGTTCTAGAAGATCATTTCTCTTTAAAACGCTCACAACTCATCAAGATCAAGAAGTTGAGGTATCAAAACTGATAAAATACTATAAGCTATAGAACCAGCTCTTAAAAGACATCATCGAAATAGGTAACTATATCAATTTGTGCCGGATAATGTCGATAAAAGTTCAAGGTCGCTCGTCAAGGTCATCTGAGACATTAACAAAGAAATGAGCCATTATCACACGGTGCACCCGGCACAGACTACAGACTGTTCACTGACAGTGGAAAACCACAGCGGTGACCCGATAACCGGCAGTAAGCCGACTACGACTCGGGCGTTTCTGGTTAATTCAACAGAAAATAAACAATACGAGCCGCACCTGGATGGGTCAGTATGCTAATAAGATTCTAATAAACTGACGATTAACATACACACAAGGTAACTGCCTGCCCACATACATTGTATGTTGTTTTTATTCCATGACATTATCACCTGAGCGTTATCATACACAGATTCCTTTTCCTGTGACGGATTGCAAAATCGATTTTCAATTATTGTGGACTAACGCGTCGGCCGGTAATTTGTGTGTAGGCTCTAGTAATATTAAGGAGAAAATGTGAAAACGGAGAGCGGGGCTTAACACTCACCGGGGCCGGCGCGCTCGGCGTCGTCGTCCGACTCGGTGCCGGAGTCGCGCTCCTCCACCTGCAACAAGAGCGGCGTCAGCGGCGGAGCCAGGCGCCGCGCCGGCCCGGCCGCGGCCCGGCCCGGGCCCGCCGGGGCCAGCCCGGCCCGAGCCGCGGCGCCGGGTGCCGGCGAGCGTTCCGCTTCTTTGTTCTCGGCGGGCGGCCATTTTCTGGTAGCGGAGTGACCTTCGCGGCGCCCGCCGGTTTGTGCCGACACCCACCTTCTCGGAAACGCTCTCCTCATTCAACGAATGCGTTCGCAGCTTGTGAGTCAAGAATTTGAGCATTATTGAGCCTCCGCTCCGCTCCGCTCGTCCGCACGGACACTGGGCGCAGCGGTCTGCGCGCTGGGCGATGTCTGCCGCGGCACCCGCACTAGATCTACGAGCCCTCGCGCCTATGGGAATCGTTCCAAAAACATTTTAAACCTCAGTAACATATCCGCATATCACTCGCACGCGTCCACACCCGACCGTCTCCTTCGAACGCCGGACTACTACTAGTTTAGTTAGAGTAGCCTTGCGTACGACGCAGTCAGCTGAAGTGGGCACGTCTCATTAATACCGAAAGGGCATAAGAGCGATCGCGCTAAATACTGCGGCTCGGAACGAAATTTACGATCGAAATGATAGATAGCACCATCGGACGGATAATAAAACGTTTCATGGCTCAAAATCTCGTTTAAATATAGCGTAAAACATTTTCGAGTGGCACTCCAAATGGACTCGCCCGGCAACCCATTGATGACAAAGAACCGGAACACGCAGAGATCGGACGCGATTGGACAAAACATTACAGAATAGGATCGAAATTTAATGCAACATCGTGCGTCTCGCTCTGACTGCCGCCGAGCCGCCTCGCCGCGCGCGTGCGAGCGAGACAGAGCACACACACACCAACAGTTATATAATACTGGCCTGATAATAAATCGCTGATAAAAAAGTTGCGCATGTAAGCATTGGGTGGACATACCCATCAGATGCGTTGCGAGTACCGACAAAATATTGACTTGCTCGACTTTCAATGGAAAATAAAATATTTTTACAAAATATTTCGAAATTCCTGTCAATTGTTCGTGTGTAGCGTAGTAGGTACTACTGTACTGTAGGTAAATAATGTTGCCGTCTTTTTACATATTACACTGCATTATTTTCAGTTAATATCAATCTTTTTCGGAGGACTCTTATGTCAACAAACTTACCTACCCATAATTGTATAACTATCAGATGCTAAATCATTCATTATCTTTTTGACTAGAACAATTTTTGGTTTTAAACTCTAAATGTTTGTCTAGTAGGTACTTTATAGTCTACTAATACCCAGATAATTTAATGAATAAGTCCTGCGACTTTCCAATACACAAAAGACGGAAGGTGACAGTAAACTGTAGATGAACCTACATATTGTTTCACTCTTTATACTTACAGTGTCTGATCCGCACGTAGCTGTCGCGGCAACAATTTACATTGGTTGCCATAATGAATAGCGACGCCATGTCTGTTACCTGCTCGAGTCGAGCCGCGAGCCGATGCCGAGCGCCGCGCACTAGTGCCGTCTCGCTCGCACGCCGGTAGCGCGGGACCTTTAAATTTGGACTATTCAACGTTCTTAAAATGCCTGCCAGCGACTGGTATTTTGTTGATAATTTTATTTATTTTACTAGCGGCCCCGACAAACGTTGTCTTGCCCTATATTATCATCTTCCTGTCCTTGTACCAATTTATTTGTGATCGGCGAAGCATGTTCTTTTCTTCCATTCATCCCGATCAGCCGTCATCTCAATCATTCACTCCCTTTCCCATGTCTTGACCTGTATATATAAAAATAACGTAGAACCCGATTGTGGCGCAACCTACCGGCTCAATTTGTTAATCTAAACCATCCAGGGACCCATTTAAACATATACAAAAAAATTAATCAAAATCAAACCAGCAGCTAATGAGGAGTTCGAACAATGCACAGAACGCTATTTACTGGCCTTACCGAAACAGAAAACAACGCCCTGTTTATTTGTGTCCGTGTTTTATTTCTGTTAAATCTGTCAATCCGTTTCCGATACAAAATGTATGGGAAAATAACATTTCTTCATAATGTTCCTTTTCGTGAATTTGTTCGATAGATATTCTATTCGGTGAGGAGACAAATCCAACAAACAGAAGATCATAAAAATCGGTCGAGCAGTTCTCGAGAAGATTGTAATTATAAAAAGAAGATCACTAGCACATAGCATGCCAATGTTAAATTGGGGATTCTAGTGAAAATATTTATTGAATCGAACAATTAAATTTTGACAATTACTAAGGGTGAATATAAATAATACGGATCAGGAAATAATCTTGAATTCACGATTAATGTTTTTAATGCCAGCAAAAATAAATCAAGATTCACTAACAAAGAAGCGATTAAAATATTGGCATGGTGTCCATTAATAAATTAGAACATTAAATTAATTAGGTATCTGCGACCTTCTATTTCCAATTTGTAATTGCTGAAATTACTTTCGAGGCTATATAACCAGACTATGGAACCCTGCCGAAAAAACAACCTATTACTATATTATAAATCTACACTAATATTATTAATATTATAAAGAGGAAAGATTTGTATTTTTGTATGTAACGAATAAACTTAAAAACTACTGGACCGATTTAAAAAAATATTTTGCTGTTAGAAAGCTACATTATCACTGAGTAACATAGGCTATATAACATCACAATACGCCTCTTAGGAACGGAGCAGCGCGGGTGAAACCACGAGCGGGTCGCCAATCTTAAATAATTATTACTATTCAACAAAATGTTTACACATGAGTGCGACACATCATTATTTGTAGATTTTTTGACGATTCACCTAAATCCGGCAACAGAATTGCCCTAGCACGTCAGAGTTTGGAGATATACCAATCTCAAAGCGCTAAAAATACAGTTTTTGGCGATCTTTGAAGTAATTATTTGAGGACAGCAAATTTATTATCATATACATATTATTTTGTCAATACTAGTCACTCCACACATCCACCACAACATTCTCATCTCCACTGCATGTAGTCTTCTAGTCCACTACTTCTTTCATCTACACTGATCCATCAACACGACAGGTCGTATAGCTGATTTGTATCGATTTTGCCCTTCAGAGGCATCCGTGAGTCACATGTTGGTCCTGTGACGTTTGAAAGCCAGTTGATTCTATGTGTAACGTCCCTGTCTACCGGTCAATACCACCACCTTTTTGCTCGGTAGTAAGGACATGGGAATTCAAGGTCGCCAAAATCACTGAACAGATACTCGATGTTAGTTCTGCTTACTTTCAAACTAATATTCTCCAGATTCTGCCAAACTCTCTCAAATTTACTCTTAAAATTATTTTGATAAGTAATCTATCTATTAATCAAGAGAAATGTCTTGACTGGATAGACAGTGATTCAGAGCTTATTCCACTTTTGATTAATGAAATTTAAAATAACAAACAAACAAAAACATTTTACTATATTATAAGCTTTTGAATTGAATAGAATTTGGTAAGCACCGAAATCTTTTTTGATGTATATTTATTTCATGATTAGATTGGGTACTGCTTGGAAAGCAAAAGAAACGAACTTGAACGTCTTTTCAATCGTTGAAACTTAGACTGTGTAGGAAATCTAGCACTATACCTGGAAAGAGATCACGAGGAAGACCTAAAACTAGTTGGATAGATGTAGCATAGAAGTATGGCGACTTGTGATGTTTATGTCATGGCTGTCTAGGACAGAACTCCTTGGAAAATCTGTTTACAATAATATAACTGACATTACACTGAACCAATAATAATTCCGCATATTTACCACGTCTGTTCGTTGTATTTAAACGAGAAAAAATAAGAAAATTATACGAAAAACAACATATTTATTTTATATCAAAATGTTTTTTAATTGACAATATCATTGGCCATGCAATCGTTCACACGAGTCTATATTGTTTTAATCATCGGTTAAACATTGTAACAGCGAACATAGTCTCAAAAGGCAAAGTCGATATGAACGCCTTAATTTGTGAACAGTTACTTATTATATTATATAATATAACATACTTAAATTAAATTTCCATTAATGCATGCTAAACATTCCAGAAAATTCGTTCTCAGACAGGGCTCGAACCTGCGACCCGCCAGTTAGGTACACCGGACGTTTAGTTGGCCCCCTACAAAAACAACATCGAATATTTTAACGACTTCAATTTAAAAAAGCCGTTGTAAAAATGCGTTTTTTATAAAGAAGTGTATAAAATTACGTACAGAGTTATGTATGTTTCGAATTGTTTAAATCAAACTACCTCACTAATAAGTAAACCTTGTATGAGCTGTATTTGGTCACACACTACAGTCTTTTTTTTTTTTCAATATAAAATAACGTGAACGTAAGAAACAAATGGTGTGTAACTACACACAGGTGATACGTTTATTAGTAAGGCCGTGAATGTGTAGCAAGGAGGAATCCAATACAAACCACATTTTTCATAAAGCTGTTAAATAATCCCAGTACAAAAGTTGTTCTAGTTACAAAAATATTATATACTTACATAGATTAAATGTATATTGAAGATATTATATCAATGTTACATCACTTAGACACAGATATTATAATATGTATTGTTAATACATAACAATATAACGACACAAACAACAACTGATCAACAACATCTAGCATCTACAACTAAATAAAATTAACTAAGTACATATATAAATGTTATAACTATTTACAAATTAAAATGATAACTGTCCTATAATTGTATTATAATAACAGTTACTTTGTTTATCATTAATTTATTACTTAAGGCAAGATCTTTATTATTGTACTTAAAACGTTATTACGACTTATTGTTTTCTAAAATATGGTTTATTATTAATATAACCGTGCAGGATATTTTTCTGGTCTGGAAAAACATCTTCAACACTATTCCAAGGGGTACTTAATTATGATATTATTTCTTTGTAATTTACATTCGCCACGACCTTCTCAGCCTTATACGAAAGAAAAGGGACTAGTAAATTAATGACATACCTCTTGCATTTTAAAATAAGAATAATAAACATCTAGTTTTTACAAGGTAATTGCCATTTCTTATTCCAAAACACAATAGGGAATATGCATAAGATTCAAATTTGAGTAAAATATTTTTATTTGTAATCTTTATTGCTAAAGAATGATGTCCATACCATATTTTTTGTACATAATCGCTTTTCCAGCAAGATTTTAATTATTTAAAATTAGAAAAAGCGCGCGGCACATTTAAAAAATCAAAACGGATCTTACAACAAATTCTACGTCGTGACGCTCTGATGGCGTCACTGTAAACATTTAGGTTTGTAATTACTAGGTATAAAATTGATTTCAGTCCTCTCTCATGTTCGAATTAGTTAGTAACCTTAAAATATAGATAATTGATTGGATATAACAATCAATAAATTTAAAAAACGATAATTCAGTGACTGTTTTTGCGGAAACTGACGTCAAAGTATCTGATTGCAGTTTAATATTATCGTATCTGATTTATCAAATAACAACTTGGTACCGATTTATGTCACCCCGCCACCTTCGTGCAACTAGTTTTGACTTTTCAAAAGTAGGTACCTATTTTATTTTATTGATATAAAACATTTTGACTTTGACTTCCTGAAATCCGAATCTATAGATTTATCTTCCCATACTAAGCTATACATGTATAAGTAGATATATAAATTCATGACATGTGTGTGTGTATTTATGGTATAGGATAAATAACTCACAAGAATAACATATTAACCCTGGAATAAAATAATAAACTTATAAATACAACCATTAAACATTATAAAATAAGATGTGATTACTATAATCTACCTACTTTATAGCCGCCACTGAGATGTACTATGTTCTACAAGTAGGTTGTTACATATTTACATATGTGTATAACTATGTTTTATAAATGTATGCAGTCTGTATACCTACTTAAATCTACTATACATATTCAGTTAGTGTGAATAATTATGTTAATAATATGATAAACCAGCGAGGGTAAGCTTTAAACTTACAACATGACGTGTTTTGTCATCTTAGCCAGACATAACATAATCAACATAATTGTCTTTGAAAGGGTTCGTCGGAGAGTGTTCATTGAGTGGAACTCCAACTACAAGTGACGTACTGTAGCTCCGTTAACTTTGGTTATCTGCAGCAATTTTTAGATTATTATGTTGCAGAATTTTTATTTGTAACAATAGATTAGCCATGAGTACTTATACGGTTTTTGATTAATAGATTAAATTCGCGAGATGGTTCTTAAATTCGGTTGACCTTCTACCAAAGACTACACGGTTTTATTTTTTTTGTGATGTACAAAACGCCCTATTGTAACCAATGTTTTGCTCACAATATGGAAACTTATAGGATAAAGAGATTCGATGCAGTGTCTAAAATTTCGACATCAAGAATTGTCATAGATGTGACAAAACTTCTATGTATAACAATGACATTACTAATATCAATATGTATTTCATTAGTAGGTATGTCGTAAACAGTATTTAATACGACTAGAACAAGGGTTCTACAATTGCCTAAATGACTAAAACTGAAAAATATTTTTTATGATTTATTTTCCATTTGTATTTAACCACTTTAGCGAAGTGATATTCCGTATACGAAAATTATTAAATTTATGGGATTAATACTTATGTCAAAGTAATTTTTATGTCTTGATAACTTCCAATATTATATATTTAAATTGTGGTATGATTAAAAGGGTGGTATCATTTCTTTAAATTAGACGATTCCTTATTAATTTAAAAAAAAATTGTTGATTGAAGGAAATGTTGTAATGTTGGCAATCTGTGAATTATCTTTTTGTGATTTTTTTGCATTTTCCATGCTAACATTATTAAGTTATTTTTTAGTAAAGGAAAAAATTCAATAAAAAAAATCACAAAAAGATAGTTAAAAGGTAAGGTGGCATTGTACGACACTGAACTAACTGTAAAGTAAGTCGTGTCGGTTAAGAGGTAAGGTAACTTACCTCTCATAGATGTCACCAACGTCACCTTATGACGTAAATTCAGAATGTGAAGGCAAAATTTCAATCATGTGGGTAGGGTTCGCGGTGGCTTAGAGGTCATAGCGTCTGGTATATCAAAACCAGAAGACGCAGGTTCGGATCCTGCCCGCGATTGAATTTTTTCCTTTACTAAAAAATAATCTGTGAACTGTTTAGTACCTACGTAACTGCACTGAATAAATATCGAGTAGTTTTATAGTAAGAAGTGAGTGATTCGTGTATGAATATGTAGATGTCACCTCGGGCGGTTATATGATGATGAGCTCGTCCATGAGGTAGTCCGGGTGCCGCTGCACGTGCTGCAGCAGGTCGTGCGCGGCGGCGGCCAGGTCGGCCAGGCCCGGGTCGGGCGGGGGCGCCGGGCCGGGCCGGCCCCCGCCCGCCAGGTCGTGCAGCAGCGCGGGCGCGGCGGCGGGCAGCTCGTAGCGGCGGTAGGGCACGACTTGCGGCACCACGTCGGCCGGCAGCGCGCTCAACCTGCGCACGCCGCACCTCAATACACACACCACGCACGATACACAGACCCTACCATATAGGTACACAAACAGCGCCCTTAACACTTACACACATACATTCTATCAGAAAAGTATCGGGAATGGATGATGTGTTTATGGTTCCAAATTTTTTTGTTGTTGTTAGATTGGCACAACTGTTTTCCATTTTGGCGCGGGGTTTGAGTTGCGTCTGTTATTTAGATTAAATGAATACAGTGCTGTTTTAAGTTAGATCATATCTAGTGTGTATTGCAAATTTTATAATAAACAAAAACATCGAACAGAAAGTTTTGTCTTAAATTTTGCTCGCCAACGAACTTTCGTGTTCGGAGTCACTGAAAATGTTACAGAAGACTTACGGTGAATCGACCTAAGCGTTCAAAAGCAGTCGAGATGTAATGGAAGATTTGCCTCGCTCTGGTAGACCATCAAAGTCTTCAACTACTTCAGTTAACATCGCAAAAGTGAAGGAAATAGTGACTGAAAATCCTTATTCAAATTTGAGAGAGATAACCGCTGAACTTTCTGTATCTCACAAGTAGATCCGTACCATTTAAAAACATCACTTAGCTATGAAACATGTTGCTGCTCGGCTAGTCCCAAAAGACCTGAATTTTCTCCAAAAACTCAATCGCATAAGAATCGCGAAGGACATGCTGGACATAGTAAATTCCAACCCAACATTGACCGACGAAACGTGGGTTTACAAGTTTTGACATGCAAACTAGTCAACAAGCTTCGGAGTGGCGCCTTCCAGTTCAACCGAAATCGAAAAAACACGCCAAAGTCGATCAAAAGTCAAAGTGATGTTGATTGTTTTCTATGACTATCGCGGTGTTGTGCACTCGGAATTCTTGCCGGAAGGTCAAATGGGAAAATCTAAATATATATAAAACTCAAAGGTGACTGACTGACTGACTGACATAGTGATCTATCAACGCACAGCCCAAACCATTGGAGGGATCGGGCTGAAATTTGGCATGCAGGTAGATGTTATGACGTAGGCATCCGCTAAGAAAGGATTTTGATAAATTCTACCCCCAAGGGGATAAAATAGGGGATGAAAGTTCATATGGAACAAAGTAACTATTCCACGCGGACGAAGTCGCGGGCAAAAAGCTAGTAAATAATATTATTTGAAAGTTATTGCGGCGTTTAAGAGAGCAAATTCATCATAAATAGGATTATATTTTTGGATTTTGCACCACGAAATTGCGCCTTCGCACAAGGCCATAATTTGTATATATACCTACCTATAATATCTAAAATCAATCTTTATTAAACTGCAATAGTAGATTCTAATTATATATGCCCTTACATTATCTTAATTTCATGTTATTTCCAGGATGATGATATAAATAAATTTGATTTTGATAAATAATTTCATAAGTATCGATGACCGACTTTTTAAATTTTGGACTGGAGTCACAAAAGACAATTTTATACAGAGCTGAACTTATTATACATACATCTTACTAGCGAGGGAAAGATCAGGGTGGGATGATAAAATAATTACTTATTATTGTAGTCATATCTATGGACAGCGGGTTGCTGTGCCCACATCATGACCATTGTGTGGTATTTGGGTCAGGCTCGGTCATCATTGCGTATGGCATTCTTCCTGCGTGGATCAAATTCGAATATCCAAGTTTTTTAGCCAGCTTGCGGCGGCAGGTGTATATTTGTGGACTTCCGACATTCCACCGGGAAAACAGCGAAGTTGGCATTCGTTTACCACACGGGAAAGTGTCTGGTCAGGTGCCCCGCAAACGCACTGTGGTGACTCTCTTAATTCTCATTTATGGAGGTGGTGGTTAGTTTTCCCGTGGTTGGAACGGAATCGGTTCAGTCGGGTCCAAGATTTTACGGTCCGAGTCGAAACCGGGCAGTCTCTTAGTGGGGTCCGATACCAGATTCGCATTAATGTGTCCAAAGCGGCCTCACTCCGAACGCCACGCCTCGTTTAGGTCGAACTGGTTTTTAATCCGCTCGTCTGTCCAGATTGGGGAACTTGAACTTAGACGGGGGTATGGTAGTTCCAAAACATTGTTATTTATTTTTTATGTCTTCATTTCGGAGAATTAAAAATAAAAATCAAAAAACGTGGCAGCAGGTAGCCAACCTAGGTGGCAGGTCCCATCTCTGTACCGTCCTCAAATTCCAGTCCCACAAAACTTATTTCTATTCAGTACTCCCTGTCTGTGCATGCGGTTAGGTTGTGGAATTTGCTCCCTCCTGATATTCGGGACTGTAAAACTGTTTCAATTTTTAAGAAACGAGTCAAAGAACATTATCTTTCTGCATGATTTCTTTATGTTTGCAACTTTTTTATTTTGTCGCTTTTGTATGTATGTATGTATGTTGTTATTTACTTATTTGTGTAATTTTGGTTATTTATTATATTATTGTGTATACAGTATTCAATGTATTTATATTATATGTGTATCTTGTTTATAATTGGTTATTTGCTTACTTGAATATATAGTATTTATCTCCTTTATTGAGTATATTTACATATTTAAATACATTTTCAAATATTTTTATGAAAATAACAATAAAAACATTTCAAAATATAAGAAATAATAATATTTATCTAATTATTACTATTATTTTTCATACTTCTGTCTACATTTCTTGTTTAAACTCTCCTCTCGCAGGTCTGCTGGAAGAGATTTCTTTTGAGATTACGTAGTAGTCCTAAGTTTTATTTTATTATATTGTATTATTAGTGTGCATAAATAAATAAAACGTGTGATTTGTGTTTATACGGCGGAAACTGAGAAAACAGAAATTTTAAATATGTAATAGTAAATCAACAACGAAATAGGTAATGTATGGTTATGAATAATTATGATAAATGCCAAACTGCCATAACGGGATTGGAATACATATTCCTATCAGAGGCATATAGGTACATACATATCTACGAATATACAGTCGTGGTCAACTAATTAGGGACATTCAAGATAGTGAAGGGCTATTACTGGTTATGTACATATAAATATAAAACCGTATTGATTTCTCAGCACCTATTATTTGCATAATGTGGTCCGATTATTATGCTATAAATGGCTGTAAATAAAAGATTAAATAAATAGAAAAAGTATTTAACTTATATCAAAGATTAAACATGTATTAAATATTAAGGTACAATTCTGTAGTGGACATTTAATTAAGGACAGTAAAGTATAATGAAAAATACATTTGTTTAAAAACTTATAATCTGCAGTGTTATAATATCTTTAACAGCTCCATTTTATTACGTGTAAAATCAGTACCCAGTAGCAAAACCTTTGTTAGTAATTACCGCTTGACACCGATGTGGCATAGACATTATCAGTTTCTGACATGTTTCGACAGGAATGTTTGCCCATGCCTCACAAAAAGCTTCATGAAGTTCATCCAAATTTGTATTACGATAAGTGGCAACTTTTTTCTTGATTTCGTGCCAAAGGTGCTCAATTGGGTTGAGGTCCGGGCTATTTGCTGGCCAATCTAGCACCGATACAGACTGACTGGTAAGAAACGACTTGACTGAATGGGCGGTATGTTTCGGGTCGTTATCCTGCTGAAACGTCCATATAATAGGGAGATGCTCCTCAGCATAGGGAAGCATCGTTTCTTCCAATATTGCCTTGTATTGATGTTGGTCTAAGTTACCCTGAACTTTCCTCACAGGTCCCACTCCACGTCCAGAAAATGAACCCCACATTTTAATGTTTCCACCGCCATGTTTCACCTGTTTTTTTGTGAATCTTGGATTCATTTCCGCTTTTACAGGACGCCGTACATATTGCCTTCCATCTGAAGAAATCAAATTAACCTTGGTCTCGTCAGAAAAAAGTACATGTTGCCATTGGGCGTAGGTCCAATGGCCATATTTACGTGCAAACGCCAAACGATCATTTCTATGTTCTTTCTTCAACAACGGTACTTTGCGAGCCACTCTTCCGAACAACCCTGCTTCTACCAAACGTCGTCGAACGGTCCTCGCAGATACACCGGCTCTTCCGTTTGCCCCAAACACTTCGTGTTTAATTAAAATACAGCCTAGAAACGGATCTTTCTTAGCTAACCTGGTTATCATCATTTTGTTCTGGACACATTTAAAGCTGTGTTATAGCGCTTGAAATGTTGCACTGCATTGCATACCATAGTTTTTGAACAATTTAAATGTTGTGCTATCCTTCGGTATGACCAACCACGCTCGACAAACTTCATGATAATTTTTCGTAGTGTTGGATCGCAACTTATATTTTTGCCCATTTTTCTTCAAAATAATTCTCAAAATTTAAAATAAAAAATCTGGATTGCCGCCAAAACGACCACGAAACATTAAGAAAAGAAACAAAAAAGTATTAAAATTCCAATTTTGAAATTAGACCGCAATACCTCAGTGTCCCTAATTAAATGGCCAGCCAGCATTCTTTGAACAAATAGCACTATGATAATCTATCAGCTGTACTGTAAAGAGGTTTAATGTTTAAGAAGTTGTTATTGTTTGTATAATCGCGCACATAAATGACTAATTACACTTACATGTAAAAGATATGGAATATTGTTAAGACTCGTTGGAAAATAAAAAAATAATTCACAATTTGGCTTAACTAGAGATTGTCCCTAATTAGTTGATCACGACTGTATGCCGTTTGGATCGGACCGGGTTTTTAACATAATGTATACTTACTTAATAACATAAGGTTTTTTTATTTGACTATGGAATCCTGGAAATGTGTTGAAATACTTTTTTTTTGCCAACTGTGAAAGCAAAGCCATATTGTTTTAAATACGTCTGTATAATGTAAAAATAGTAAATTGGAGCATCAAACGTAGCCGTAGCAGTACTCACGTGGCGAAGTAGTACTTGTGGTAGGCGTGGTGCGCGTGCGCAGTGTCGGCGATGAGGCGCAGCGCCAGCTGCAGCAGCGCGTCGCCGAACTGCGGCGCCCGGTACTGCGCGCGCCGACCCAGCAGCGGCTCCTGCACTGTATCACACCGACCACCTCATCACTTACCTCTCCTATGATAGTTAAATGCTGACAGTCTATTCAAACACATTCAGTCGGTTTCCCCTTTAGGAACCAATGCTTTGCTAGGTATAGAGGCGCGGTACTGACGCTTGAGTCCGGCCGGGCCGTGGGCGAGCGGCGCGCGGTAGAGCGCGGCGGCGGCGGGCGTCTGCAGCAGCAGCACGCGCACGTCGGCGCGCGCCAGCACGCCGCGCAGCCACGCGCCCGGCGCCGCCGCCGACAGCGCCGTCACCTCGGGGCTGAATATGTCGTACACCTGCCACAACACACGACCTAACGTTGTAAATATCGCTACTTTATAATAAATTCAGCGATTATGTAAACTTCTTCTTCTTTTTATCGTGTCAATGGTAAAACAATATTCGAGTAGTATGAGGCCACCTCAATGGCGCTAGGTGTGGCCTCGTAGAGATCGTATGTAAATTGATTAGTGTCCGACCGAAGGTTCGGTTTCGGTTTCGGTCAGTTTCGGTCGAAAAATATAGATTCAACTACAGTTTTCGCGCCAAAACTCCATGTAAGTGAATTGTCGCACTTCGTTTGGCAAACTTCAGGTGGATTCGCGAATCTTATTTTTATTTATTTATTTCAATCAACTTCGAATCATACATTTAATATATTACAAAATTAAAAATTACATTGAAAATTATACAATAATAATATTGAATTTATAACTACATAGTATAAAACAAGGTCACGGTCGCTGTCTGTCCGTCCCTATGTATGCTTAAATCTTTAAAACTTCGCAACGGATTTTGAAACGGTTTTTTTAATAGCTAAAGTAATTCAAAAGGAAGGTTTTAAGCTATTTAACATTACGCTACGGTTCTTGGGAATGGGGCAACGCGGGTGAAACAGCGGGCGGGCCGCTAGTAATAGATATTTTTTTTTATGGTATAGGAGGGCAAACGAGCAGACGGATCGCCTGATGGTAAGCGATCACCGCCGCCCATGGACACCCGCAACACCAGAGGAGTCACAAGTGCGTTGCCGACCTTTTAAAAGGGGATTGGGCCTCCGGTAACCTCACTCACTTGACGAAACACAACGAATTAAATTAAAATAATATTTTAACTGTCAAAACTATGAGCAAATGCGCCCAGGATACTATTGCAGCTAGCCCGCACCCTACGCACCAGGGATGTGCACCGTTGCGCATGATTATATGGAAACAATTCACACGCGCCTCGGCAAACATCGCCAACACGCTACAGAAGCGAGGCAGCCCCAAGAGCATCCTGAACGCGTTGTTGTATTGGACACGCAGACCGCTTTACTGTTTCCGCGTGTAATCCACCCACAGACTGCTAGTATAAAAGGACGTACAAAATGATATTTTGACAACCTAGTGTGGGGCACCGTTTTTTAAATATAGTCTTTTATTTCATTTAACACAAGTAAACAGTCTGATGTGTAAAAAAGAAACTGAGACTGGCGCCGAAGTTTCGATTTCTGTTTCGGCTAAAAATCTTGTTTCGGTCGAACACTAAAACTGATGAAATGTATTGTGAACGTAAAATAAAATTACAATATGACGCATTAAGTTTTCGATAGTTTACAATCTAACGGTGTTCCGTCGTCAAATTGTGAGTAGGTAAAGAACGAAGCGAAAGAAGCACTCTTATTGGTTGAATTTTTTTTTATGGGATTGGAGGGCAAACGAGCAGACGGATCGCCTGATGGTAAGCGATCACCGCCGCCCATGGACACCCGCAACACCAGAGGAGTCACGAGTGCGTTGCCGACCTTTTGAAAGGGGATTGGGCCTCCGGTAACCTCACTCACTCAGCGAAACATAACGCAAGCGATGTTTAACGTCGATCTTCTGTGAGGCCGTGGTATTACTCCGGTCGAGCCAGCCCATTCGTGCCGAAGCATGGCTCTCCCACGTAAAAATATTTATACGTGGGAGAGCCACGGCCTCACAGAAAACCGGCGTTAAACAACGCTAACGTGGTGTTTTGCCGAGTGAGTGAAATTACCGGAGGCCCAATCCCCTTTTAAAAGGTCGGAAACGCACTCGTGACTTCTTTGGTGTTGCGGGCGTCCATGGGCGGCGGTTTTCGCTTACCATCAGGTGATCCGTCTGCTCGTTTGCCTTCCTGTCCTATAAAAAAAAACTAATTTATACTACATTTTTGTACCAATAAACATTCATATTGTAGTTGGAATACTGAGCATTGATTGAGATATAAATTGGATCACGTTGATCCACTATGAAGTTTCTTGTCGGCTCTTTCCCATAAGACATCTTTTTGAAACCGTGGAACTAGTTTTGACTTTTCAAAAGTACCTATTTTACTGGTAATTAGACCACTAAAATAGGTATTTTTAAATAAAACATTAGAACTGACTATATGTTGTAATTTTGATTATGTAGGTAGTACCTACCTGTTCACATTTTTTCGTCAGTTTACAATCTCGCTCAATTATTTCCAAACAGACAGTGCTTACAATTATACGTTGACATTTCCATGCCATATATCAGTTGAATCGATTAGATATATGTACTTTCTGCGAAAGCGAGACCACTTTCACATTAGTAATTTACGTTTTACTTCGTGATGCGTAACTGGGATTACTTACCAGCAAAATTTTAAAAATATATCTGTAATAATAATAATAATAACCGGTACTCCTAGATACGGCACGTATTGTTAGGAGGTTCCTTTCTTTGGAGCCCTGACCACCGGTAGCTTGGACGCTGTTCCCGATAGCGGTGGACTACTATTTTTTTATGTTTTTACTGTTATTTTTACAAAAATATTTAAAAATGTATTTAAATATGTAAATATATTGAATAAAGGAAATAATAATAATATACTCTGTACCTACATATCAACTTCAGATTAACCTACAGAGTTCAAAAATATCAGGTAATCGACTCACAATTTTTTAAATTTTAAAGCTTTTGACTGAACAAAACAGCAACAATAAAGCATATAGTTTTTATTACTACACAAACAACAAAAACATACCAGTAGGTAACACTTTAATATAGAAAGCCCGATCGGTTCCGCGCCCGTTACCTACGCAAACAAACTGCAACTGGTAGATACTTTTCAAATAATCATAATAAGGTAAAATCTGCGAACTACTGAACTGAAGATGCCCGAGGTCAAGTCTACTCCCATCTAACATAAAGCAGTGCAAAGAAAACGTTAAAAAAATAAATGAGGACAAATTATTCCGGTACATTCTTTTGAAAAATGCATTCTACGGAGCTCGCTCTAAATTCGGTTAAAAGAAATTCAATTTACGCATTATTTTTTACATACAATTTGGAAAATGTGATAACTGGATACGTTTTTTCAACATTTAAAATAAAATACAATTGTTGTACCTATAACAAGTTCTTTGTCATATAACAAAGCGCAGTCTTATCTACCGTGTAATCGATTGCACGTGTAATGGTAACCACATAACCACTCAGATTGGGTGTTGACGCTACAAATAATATGATTTGATTTTATGAATTTTGAATTCAAGATCAATCTTTTAGACGGTCACTCCAATTCTCTTTGTATCGTGACTGTTCCTTATCATTATCCTTACCAATCATTTAATGAACCAATTATTACCTTATAGCAAAGGTATAATTGGTTCATTCTAAATTTTGCTTTCAGTAACCAAAATACCACTGGACACAATATGAGGGTCTCGAATTTTGGGATTTCTTACAACGGTTCAAGAGCGACTCCACATTGCGATGTACTCTGTCTACAAATGCGAGCTATTATGTCAGGAACTCGGGAGAGAAGGTATAAACAAGTGTGTACAAGAAATATGATAATACTGTCAAATTAAGGAATTATCTGGAACGCAGAATGTCTCGGAAATCAGATCGTACAGATGTTTAAAATGATATAATTAAATTGTAATGTGTAAAATAATCATGTCAGTTTATTTGACATAGAAATCAGCAGAAATTTCGATATTATATCGACAAATACCACATCACTTGTTAATCAATATATCGACATGTTGGGTATTTGAGAACAAGAATGTCCGACACTAATTTAAATTTGAGAGCTGTTCATTGTGGTGGCGCATCGTATCTCCCACATAAAGACAAGACTTGCTGCTTATAATGTTACGATATGATACGTAGGTGGCAGTAATATTGAATTGTATTTAAATTTATAATGTTTAACGTGTAAGCGAGTCCAAAATAAAATGATTTCTTTCTTTCTAATATTCAAACAAGAACAATTAAGTTTTATCAAATCATATTATTATCATGCAGTTTTCAAGTGTTGCGTTGGAGTCGTCTGGGGTCTCTTATTCACCGATCAGGTTTTTTTATACCACTAAGGTGGCAAACAAGCATACGGCCCGGCTGATGGTGAGCGGTTACCGTAGCCTATGGGCGCTTGCAACACCAGGAGTATCACTCGCGCTTTGCCGACCCTTTAAAAATCTTTTCACACCCTTTTTGAAGAACCCCATGCTGTAGTCTTTTGGGGAAACCTCGACGGTTACTATAAATAAATACGTGCATGTACGTGGGCGCAGTGCTATACATATAGACACGACGCGCCGCGCCCCACTCGGCGATCATATATCAACGCGATTGAATTGCTAAGTATTCATATTTAAATATTAACGCTGTTTTAAAAGGTAAGTATGACGTTTACTTTCGTAACGGGAAAAGGATATCGTTTAAATGGACACACGATTCAGACATTCAGGACGCTACGAAGTGCGATATACCTATATTGGAAAATGATATCACAATGGTTAGTTGTTGATGATGTATTTAAAATCACAGATATTTTATTGTGCCTTTACCCACCAGCGGTTTTCAATGAATTAGATGCAATAGTTAACACCACGTTACAATATCGTTTTCGTTGACAACACCTCAACAATATAAGCCTGGTCTCACAAAACAATAATTTGTTTTATAAGTTAATATCCTACGTTTGAACGACTCTATTGGCTCAATGGTCAAGCAATCAGGAGAAAATCCTAGTGTGGGGCAACGTGCGGCAACGCAAAATAAAACGGACCACCGTTTAAAAAAAAAATGGTAAGTAAACGGAAGAGATGTATTGTCCCTCCAACCAAAGGGAGGATCTTCCGACCAAACGGGTGTATTGCCTGGCGGGCTAAGGCCCGACGGACGGTTAATGTAGAATGTTTGTATAATTATAATTATGCATGTTGCGCTGCGAATGTTACATGCGCGATTCAGGATTTGTCCGTCGAGTTTCGTATGTATCGCGGTAGATGTCGCTACAAAATCAAGAATGGAATATAATAGTTACCATTCCGCCGGTGGCGTTCTGCACGAGCGTCTTGAGCGCGGCCACAAGCTTCTGTCCGCGCTCGCCCTCGCGCGCGTACAGCAGCAGCACGGGCCGCCCGTCCGGCGCCGCGCCCCCCGCGCCCCCAGCGCCCGCCGCCTCCACCTCGCTGGAACTGCAAGGGCATTGTGTTATTGCCTGCATCATAACTGCGTCAGAACTACATAATAATATGCGTTAAATAGGGTTAGACCACAAGCTATGCACACCACCACAGGGTTCAGGCGCCCGAAAACAATAGATTGTCCCATTGCGTTTCTAATGTTTTACTCGACGAATTAATCACTTAAAACTCCTGTTGCAGCTTCTATCCTTGCATATCAATTCTGGTTGTAATACATTCATAATACATATATGTAGGTAAGTTTTAGTACGATATAAATAATTACGTCATACAATCACTTCAATAGTTGTTTAGAATTATTTGTTCACAAAGATGTTCATAAAAAGTACCAGTCGGAGCCGTTGTCCTGTGTTGTGTTGACACAAAATATTTACAGAACCTTGGCGACTCATTAACATTTGAACGTTAAATAGAAGTGTATTAGTCACTAAATGAAGACTAGTAAAACAGCTTGTTTGAACATCGCGATATTATAAAAGCAGACAGGCTGTACTTAATTATGTACAGTAAACACCGTTTGAATTACATTGCTATGACCAGTACGAGCGAGGTCGATACAGCCAGTGCGTATCACTTGTTAACGACAATGAAGAAAAGGTCGTAAGTCAAACTAAACTTCAAGCTACTGCGTTGTGAGATTGCCTATGGGCTTTTGGTCACCAACTCACCACTGTACAAATGCTGTAGTCTGTTCAAAAACATTTGCCATATATCCAATTCACTAATCTGAAAATTGACGTTTACATAATATTTGGTGTACGAGTAAGTACCTACTTACAAAAACCTTCAACTATGTATTTATGTTTTAGCAGTGTCTGAAAAACGATTTCTTTAAATATTACATTGATAAACCTGTTATCAAGTAGAGTTCAATTTGGGGGATCGCCGTTTCAAAATATTGTTCAAATTGGCCTACAGGAACATAATTTTGCATATGAATATTGCAACAGCTTAGATTCCAAAGCCAAATATAGGTACTTAACCTATTTTTAAAAGATGAGCAGATGCCACATCATTACGCACATTTAAGTTTTCAAAAATAGTTGAACTGACTATTACTATTGTTGGGACCCTTGTAGGTATGTCGTAGGTACCTGTTAGTCGCGTGCGTTTGACAATGAGTTGCCCTAATACAGGCATGTCACACAATTACAATAGATAACCTAACGTGGGCTCAAGGGGAAGCATTGTGTATCCCAAATTAGATAAGCAGGTGAGGCAGGCACACATGTGTCATACGCTACATAAATATTTCGTGAATGTAATTAATAATTAAAGCGCGACTGCTACGCAAGAGGTCCTGGGTTCATCCCCACGTCGCGAAAAGTGTTATTGGGTTTTTCTATGAAATTTTCAGTAGCGCTCGGAGTCTGGATTTGTTAATGGCAATAGCCCTATTACATGGGACCTAAACATACCGGCGAACTGTGGGTGTACATTAGTATGCCTTTGCCTAACCCTTCGGGGAATACAGGCGTGATGGTATGTTATGTAATTAATATTCATAATTATTCCGACATACAATTTGTACCTATGTAGGTACCTACGATAGCACAGAAATGAATGAGGATATTTAAATATAAGCATACGTACTTATTATTTATTCATAGTCAATTTATTCACTAACAGATCAAATTCCGGTTATGAAATCCACATCCATAGCAATAATAGTACGAGTATGTACTTATATATGCGAAAGCAAATCAGTCTGCTTGTTTGCTATGTTGTAAACCAGACAGACTGTTGCCCGCGGTTTCACTAACATGCCAAAGGACTTTTTGAGACAACAGGTAACCAAGTTCCTATCATATCTATCTTTAATCTCTACATCAAAATTAATTCAGCGGTACGCGTGAAAACGCAACATAAAAACAGACGGAGAGACGAAGTTACTTTCGCATACTTTATAATGTTATATTAGCACTTATTAGGTATAATAGTTACCTATAAATATTATACCGAGGTATACTCAATAGTGGAGGAAGGAGAGTGGGGAGGCCTTTCCCCTGCAGTGGGACAAATAAGGCTGATAATAATAATAATACTCAATAGTATATAATTATTATATCGCGACCTAACCTAATAATTATGCAAGAACTCTGAGAAAACCTATTAAATATAATAAACCGACATGACTAATTATCATTTTTCTACAGAATCATGTAAATTTATAAGATTATTATACATTACCTTAAATGTAGGTCATCATGACGCATCCTGGTCAGCTTTTGGTGGAAAAAACATATTAGCATATTAAAATAGATTCTTTTTTTAAAAACCTACTAACAATGTCGCACATTACTAGTATTCTTGTTAACCCGTCGTGCTAAACTAAATTCTTGTGTTACGAGTGGGTTAACGTCGGTAGTGAAATAGGTGGGGTTCGAACCGGCAACCACATGACCACAAGTCCGACGCCCTAGCCATTAGGTTACCGCCGCTTTTAAATTAAGATTGTTAAGATTGTTGGTGAATCACGGAATTTTCAAGAACCCGATTATTTGTGATACTGTGACTATGAAATTTTCAATGGTTCGGGTTTCAGTTTGTTTGTTTATAAAGAGTCTGCGACACAGGCAAGGCCGTAGCCAGGAATTCATTTCTTGGTTCGAGCTGTGGACCACGTGCGGGAATTAATTTTGAGGACATTAATTAGGACTATAATTAAGTAACAACTTTATTATAAACTAGCAGTTTCTAGGACGGGTTTCCGCCTCCCCCTTCCTATAGTCTGTTCCACGTGCGATTACACAGGCCTACAAGAAAAGTTTTTTTTTTTGGTGCAACTCTGTTTGTATCTGTGGTCGGTAATGTACAGTATATTGACATACTACATTTTAACTAATCAGCTCTAGTTTACCTACTACTAAAAAAAAATTAGGGTCATTTTGTTTATTTTTGCCGATTTTGTTCGTAAACAGTCATTGTTCCAATAACATCGATAAATTTATCTTATTATTTCATTTCGGATAGTACGTCAAGATGTTGTTTTAACGATCTTGATATGTTTTCTTATGTTTGTGGTGATACATAATGAAATATCAATGAAAATCGATTGAAGACGCTATGATTCGCTTGTATTTTGCTTACTTCGGCATTGAAATTCAAAACCAAGATAAAGTGCCTCATAGTCAATGCAAAATATGCATTGAACATTTGCGACACTGGGAAAAAAGTGTTTGGAGTATGGAGTGCCTATGATTTAGCGAGATCAAAAATATCATTATGACTACTGTTACTTTTGTATAGCCAATATAGTGGGTATCATGAAAAACAATCGCCATAAATATATATATATATTTCTTCAACATAAAGACCTATTAGACCTAAAGCTTATTCATAAAATGTTCCAGTATCAGTTTTTCACCTGACAGTGCAGTAGTCTCAGGAGGATCAAGCTGAAATAGCTAGTAGTAACTAAAAAAACATCAAATCTGAATAAAAAATCGAATGAGCTTAATGACCTCTTTCAAAAGAGCATGCTGAGTTGTTAGCTTCGATCAACGATAGCAACTAGATATCGGGTCGGCGCAAAAAATACGTCTCGGTAAATAACAGCGCACTTGAGACGCGAGCTCTTATTTTGTTTAGTTCTCTTGAAACAGCCAATGTAAACACGTCTCACAATGCCGCAGTGTGTATTCAAAAGTTGCAAAATAATTCCCGAAAACGCAATGTAACGGCCGGAGTATCTTAGTATACGTATATTTTTAATACTAGAGGGCACTAGTTGACGATTTACAACAAATTATTATTGCACCCGAGAATCGCACTGAACAAAAATATTACTTGCCTTAACTCCTTAGGTACTTGAATGTGATCGACACTCGATCCTAAGGCCATCTATCGAGCTAGGCGACACCAGAATATGATTTTGTTCACATTCATTATGTTCTACACTCGAACACGCACAAACTTTTCTTTAACAGAACAGTGGATTCAAAACGATGTAGCTCTCAAGGCAATAACGGGAAAAAGTACACTATTTGTTGCCGGTTAAGCTTGATTTCACACTAAATGTTATGTAAATAAGTTACATAAAATTTAGTGTGAAATCAAATTAGTCTTTTCATTTGGTGAGGAGTATTTTATTGCTTTGCTCGTTTTATGTGACAAATGATCGTAATATTTAGATAATATTTTGAAGATTTGTGACTTTATTACTAGGTGCCATGGTTGTAATTAGGTTGAACATAGAACTGTTTTAAAACTTTGCTCTCCGTTTGTTAGTAAACAAATGTAGTTGTATAAGTATATGTATATTCACGCGGACAGCGTTAGCTTTGATTTTGTACGTGACCCTTTATGTAGTTGCTATTGTTGATCGAAGGTTGTTAGCTATAATATCAAATGAAAAGAATGCCTTTCTTCAGATGTCCTAGTCACTTCATATCGCATGAGAGAACGAAACTTATTGCAGTTTTTTCTTTTCTGATGAACATTTTGTATATTGTTGTCATTTGAGTGGCTTACTCATTTTTATGGGTTTGAAGACCTATCAGGCAAGTGATTGGCGTATCTTAACTGACAGTAGTAAACGAAGTCTCTCTCTGTCCGAAGACTAATGAATAAATTTGTTAAAGCTCTAGACAGAAATGGGCAATGCTTTCAATTTATTACTCAGAAATTTCCTGGCGTAAGTACTGAGAAATTAACAGGTATTTTTATTATGTCACTTAATTAAAGACACAACTAATGTTGAGTTTTCTATGCCTGATGTGGATAGACTTGCTTTGAAACCCTTTGTAGCGGTTGCACAAAAATACCTCCAAAATTAGAAGGCTGAAAACTTTAAAGAATTAGTTAAGGAAAGCTAGCTTAAAAAAATTAGACGGTAACATATAAATCACTTTCAATATAAGTTAGATCTTAGCGAAGAACAAGGAGAACGTTTCCATCAAGTAAAAACGATAGAGAATGGATATCAGGTAGATGGCACATTCATATGATGGCTGATTATATTGCTAGGGAATTATTCGTGATTGCCACAATTTCATTCGAGAAAATAACTCAAAAGTCCATTTCTTGATGTTTAAAGCCAAAATAAAATGTAATTTTTTTAAATGGGTTTAGGTACCTAGGTTAGGTTTATCTCATGAACTAGAGCTGATACAAAAAATCTAGTAGCAATTTTGATATCACCATATAAGACAAGACTTAAAATCAGGTCTATAATCCCAGGCACCAAAATGAGTGTACGCTAGTGTTATGATACAAAATATGAAATCGTATTTATGAGGAAATCATATTATTATACATTTTCCTTAACACAACGCCGCTGACCTTTTAGACGATAAGAAAATAAACTTATTTGTTACCTATTGAATATTTTCAATATCAGCTACGAAAGCCGTAACTGTATTCATTCATTACGAGTATATAAAATCTTTACATAAGTACCTATGAGCATGAATACGGACCTGAGTGTGAGATTTTTAAGGGTTAAGTTCAATGACGTGGATCATAATTAAAATGTTTTAGATCAGCACGTGCGCCTATGAATGGCGTCAAGATAACGGTGCCACAACTCAATCAACGACATACGTCAACGAATAAATTGTTTTTGTTAAAATATAGATAAATACTGGCTCGCAACAGAGAGACAACGTTCGTAGAGATACAAATACCAATTTATGGCCACAATGTTAAAGTAATCTGACACTAGACTAGACAAAGGAACGTTTAAATAAACAAAATTGAAAAAAACTCTTACGATAACACAGAACAGGTCAAAATAATATTATGTAATTTTTCTGCAATTTATCTCCTCTCTATCGGTTCAGTACAAGTGACATTGAAAATTATAGAATTTATGCCAAATTAATTATAATTACGGTGGCATTGGCATGCGACCATCGCATCAGCACATCTTATAGTTACCACTGTAACTATAAGATGCTGCGAGAGCCAGCGCGCTCGCCGCCAGTGCCGCGCCGCCGCACGCTGCCACACGTCAGGCTGTACAGAGTGAGGGGTACTGACCGGATGCGGCGCCATGAGTCGAGCACTCGCTTGTGGTAGGTGCGCGTGCGCAGCGTGCGGCGCCGGGCGGCGGGGGCCCGCGCGCTCGCCGCCAGTGCCGCGCCGCCGCACGCTGCCACACGTCAGGCTGTACAGAGTGAGGGGTACTGACCGGATGCGGCGCCATGAGTCGAGCACTCGCTTGTGGTAGGTGCGCGTGCGCAGCGTGCGGCGCAGGGCGGCGGCGGCCAGCGCGCTCGCCGCCAGTGCCGCGCCGCCGCACGCTGCCACACGTCAGGCTGTACAGAGTGAGGGGTACTGACCGGATGCGGCGCCATGAGTCGAGCACTCGCTTGTGGTAGGTGCGCGTGCGCAGCGTGCGGCGCAGGGCGGCGGCGGCCAGCGCGCTCGCCGCCAGTGCCGCGCCGCCGCACGCTGCCACACGTCAGGCTGTACAGAGTGAGGGGTACTGACCGGATGCGGCGCCATGAGTCGAGCACTCGCTTGTGGTAGGTGCACGTGCGCAGCGTGCGGCGCAGGGCGGCGGCGGCCAGCGCGCTCGCCGCCAGTGCCGCGCCGCCGCACGCTGCCACACGTCAGGCTGTACAGAGTGAGGGGTACTGACCGGATGCGGCGCCATGAGTCGAGCACTCGCTTGTGGTAGGTGCGCGTGCGCAGCGTGCGGCGCAGGGCGGCGGCGGCCAGCGCGCTCGCCGCCAGTGCCGCGCCGCCGCACGCTGCCACACGTCAGGCTGTACAGAGTGAGGGGTACTGACCGGATGCGGCGCCATGAGTCGAGCACTCGCTTGTGGTAGGTGCGCGTGCGCAGCGTGCGGCGCAGGGCGGCGGCGGCCAGCGCGCTCGCCGCCAGTGCCGCGCCGCCGCACGCTGCCACACGTCAGGCTGTACAGAGTGAGGGGTACTGACCGGATGCGGCGCCATGAGTCGAGCACTCGCTTGTGGTAGGTGCGCGTGCGCAGCGTGCGGCGCAGGGCGGCGGCGGCCAGCGCGCTCGCCGCCAGTGCCACGCCGCCGCACGCTGCCACACGTCAGGCTGTACAGAGTGAGGGGTACTGACCGGATGCGGCGCCATGAGTCGAGCACTCGCTTGTGGTAGGTGCGCGTGCGCAGCGTGCGGCGCAGGGCGGCGGCGGCCAGCGCGCTCGCCGCCAGTGCCGCGCCGCCGCACGCTGCCACACGTCAGGCTGTACAGAGTGAGGGGTACTGACCGGATGCGGCGCCATGAGTCGAGCACTCGCTTGTGGTAGGTGCGCGTGCGCAGCGTGCGGCGCAGGGCGGCGGCGGCCAGCGCGCTCGCCGCCAGTGCCGCGCCGCCGCACGCTGCCACACGTCAGGCTGTACAGAGTGAGGGGTACTGACCGGATGCGGCGCCATGAGTCGAGCACTCGCTTGTGGTAGGTGCGCGTGCGCAGCGTGCGGCGCAGGGCGGCGGCGGCCAGCGCGCTCGCCGCCAGTGCCGCGCCGCCGCACGCTGCCACACGTCAGGCTGTACAGAGTGAGGGGTACTGACCGGATGCGGCGCCATGAGTCGAGCACTCGCTTGTGGTAGGTGCGCGTGCGCAGCGTGCGGCGCAGGGCGGCGGCGGCCAGCGCGCTCGCCGCCAGTGCCGCGCCGCCGCACGCTGCCACACGTCAGGCTGTACAGAGTGAGGGGTACTGACCGGATGCGGCGCCATGAGTCGAGCACTCGCTTGTGGTAGGTGCGCGTGCGCAGCGTGCGGCGCAGGGCGGCGGCGGCCAGCGCGCTCGCCGCCAGTGCCGCGCCGCCGCACGCTGCCACACGTCAGGCTGTACAGAGTGAGGGGTACTGACCGGATGCGGCGCCATGAGTCGAGCACTCGCTTGTGGTAGGTGCGCGTGCGCAGCGTGCGGCGCAGGGCGGCGGCGGCCAGCGCGCTCGCCGCCAGTGCCGCGCCGCCGCACGCTGCCACACGTCAGGCTGTACAGAGTGAGGGGTACTGACCGGATGCGGCGCCATGAGTCGAGCACTCGCTTGTGGTAGGTGCGCGTGCGCAGCGTGCGGCGCAGGGCGGCGGCGGCCAGCGCGCTCGCCGCCAGTGCCGCGCCGCCGCACGCTGCCACACGTCAGGCTGTACAGAGTGAGGGGTACTGACCGGATGCGGCGCCATGAGTCGAGCACTCGCTTGTGGTAGGTGCGCGTGCGCAGCGTGCGGCGCAGGGCGGCGGCGGCCAGCGCGCTCGCCGCCAGTGCCGCGCCGCCGCACGCTGCCACACGTCAGGCTGTACAGAGTGAGGGGTACTGACCGGATGCGGCGCCATGAGTCGAGCACTCGCTTGTGGTAGGTGCGCGTGCGCAGCGTGCGGCGCAGGGCGGCGGCGGCCAGCGCGCTCGCCGCCAGTGCCGCGCCGCCGCACGCTGCCACACGTCAGGCTGTACAGAGTGAGGGGTACTGACCGGATGCGGCGCCATGAGTCGAGCACTCGCTTGTGGTAGGTGCGCGTGCGCAGCGTGCGGCGCAGGGCGGCGGCGGCCAGCGCGCTCGCCGCCAGTGCCGCGCCGCCGCACGCTGCCACACGTCAGGCTGTACAGAGTGAGGGGTACTGACCGGATGCGGCGCCATGAGTCGAGCACTCGCTTGTGGTAGGTGCGCGTGCGCAGCGTGCGGCGCAGGGCGGCGGCGGCCAGCGCGCTCGCCGCCAGTGCCGCGCCGCCGCACGCTGCCACACGTCAGGCTGTACAGAGTGAGGGGTACTGACCGGATGCGGCGCCATGAGTCGAGCACTCGCTTGTGGTAGGTGCGCGTGCGCAGCGTGCGGCGCAGGGCGGCGGCGGCCAGCGCGCTCGCCGCCAGTGCCGCGCCGCCGCACGCCCACCACACGCGCGCATCGCTGGACGCCAGCTGCGGCACCGCCGCCAGCCGGTGACCTAACACAAATCATAAAACTAGTGTCCGACCGAAGATTACATTTCGGTTTCGGTTTCGGCCAAATCTAGTTTCGGTTTCGGCCTAAAATCAGCAAAAATTTCAGCGACACCAAAACTCATTGTCCGTTCGGGACTCGAGTGTGGTTGACAGCTGATTTCGCCGGTCTGCGTGCGGCGTGGCTGAGTTGTATGTGTTTTTTATTGTAAAAATAATTAAGGTAACTAAGTTAACTATAGCATAAAAAAATATATATCAATAAAGAAAAAATAGGATTAGTACAACTAACTTTAAAACTTATTTGAATTTATATAGGTACTTTGTTATTTGAATTGCTTTTGGTTTATGAAGCTCTCATTTATTGTTTTTAAAAGTACATCCAAGTACATCCGAAATAGCTGATACTATTCTTAATTGAATAGTGAGCTGACTGCCGATATTTGAACTTCGTTTCACAATAATTTTGTGCACTTATTTACAATGACAATAAACAGTTAAAAAGAGGTTATTTAAGTGAAAGGGATCTCCATAGTAAGCATATTCCTATTTATTACTATACTCTTTGGTAAGCATTTTCACAGTAATCAACTCCACGGTAACCATCTCCATAGTAAATTTGCTAAAAAATAACAAAACAGCGCAGCGCACGTCAAATAATGAGTTTTAAGCAAATTTTTGATATCTTGTGTTACATTATTGTAATTTTCGTAAGGATCTTTAATTAGGAAAAAAATACAGCCTAATTTGCTCGCAGATAATGTATTTTTCTATTGGTGAAAGAATTTTTATAATCGATGTAGTGGTTTAAGTGTGAAAGTGTAACAAACAAACTCACTTTCGTTATTTAGGATTGATGGGGAGTGACGACGTTATGGTGAATATTGGACATTCTGCGACCGTTGGACATTTTGCGATTTGGAGATTCCGCGAACTGGACATTTTGCGAATTGGACATTCTGCTAACTGGACATTCTGCGAACTGGATATTCTGCGAACTGGACATTCTGCGATTTGGACATTTTGCGACCGCTGGACATTTTGTGAATTGGACGTTCTGCTCCTAAACGAAGTTTCGGTTTCGGCCGAAGATTCGGTTCCTATTTCGGCTAAAAATCCTCTTTCGGCCAGACACTACATAAAACACTGGATTAAAACACAGATGCTACTTTCGAACATTCTCTTACATTATTTCATCACTCCTTACATCCATCCATTCTCAAAATAACAACATGGGGAAAGGTTAGAATACTGTTCCTCACTGCAGACCGGCATCCCGTAAGAGGCGTGAATATATTTGAAATACTTGGTTATAGGTCTTTTGATGTTGAAGGTTCCATGGACGACGATGATTACTTACCACCAGGTGGCTCGTCAGCTCGTTTGCTGGATTACAACAAAAAAAAACACATAAAAAAAATTGTAAACTCACAAAAATCATAATAGACATAGGTCTGGCCATTGAAAACACCGGAGGTCCAGGGTGCCTCATGTGTCAGCAGTGCGTGGTAACAATCGTGTGGCGGCGACAAGAAGCAGTGCACCTCTTTTATATTGTGCACTGTACAGTTGTGAGTTACATCCTCGTTCTCTATGCAGTCCTGCTACAAACATACAATCCATTAAAAAAAATTAACCTATGATAAATCAATGCGAGAAAGCATATGGACCAACTCATTGGTGGAAGGCAAATAATTCTCTGACCCTGCATGTCTCTGGGCATGCAGAAAGGAACAATTTCATTTTTTACACAAAGAAAGAATTTTATGTTTGTATAAATGACATATTATATGTATATTATGTGCTGTGCACATTGCCTGGTAATAATTATGTGTATGTCAATAGAAATATAAAGCTCGATACTTGTTTCCACAAGTTACTGTTTTGTGGCATCTAGCATAAAGAAAGGTATGTTATGTGTTTTATGGCATACATACTATGCAACATAAGTTGTGAAAACAAAATTGTTCACTGATGTGCTTTAATAAACAAAGGCTATGTTTAACTAACTACCGGATCTAGTAAAATTTAACATAAAAAAATCACTTTATATTGCCATAAATAAGTAGTAAATGATCACCAAAATAAAACTCATTTTAGTGTGAAATTAGAACAAAAAATTTTACAACTTGCGATCCTACTTAAAGTAACCAACTCCAAATTATGATTGTCTAAGCTAAAACAAAATCCAAATAAATTCACCAATCAAGTATAATAGGTTGAATTCGGCAAATACACATTTCATAGAAAATACCAATATTTATTACTTTGCTCAACTTGGGCATTAAACCCACCATCTTAAATGCTCAGCAACTTACTAGTAACAACATAAAATAAAAGATACTAAAAGTGGAATACTGTACCGTTGTAGTGTTCAGTTTACGACACATCTCCACTCTGAACTCTGTTGGAGGTATGCCCAAGTACCAGAATAATGATACTTCTTCACTGCAATATAAACAAAATGCTTGAGAATAAAAAAGAATCTGATTGGAAATTAATTATAAACATGAAACAATAAATAAGTAAATATTATTAAATTTGTAACAAGTTGAGGAGGAGTTGGACAATACATTAGTTTCTTTGGCATAGAAATTTGGTGATAATAAACAAATCTAACAGGATAACATGGGACTGGCTAGTGTGTAACGCACGTCCCAAGTGGGTCTTTCCCAATAGATATAATCTGGGTGTCTTTAAATATTTTTTTTTAAATAAATTGTTGCCCCGCACTAAGATTTGTGTTGTGGGTGTGTTTACAAATTGTCCCATATACAAACAGCTAAATCACCATAACTACCTGTAGATCATACAAATATTTGCTCCATGTGGGGATTGAACCCACAACATGTAGCGCAGAAGCCAATAACTCAGCCTCTACACCAAATGTGTGGTCAATATCTCCATTAATGTAGAATTACAGCCCTGTAATATTCTTACATTAAATGTTACTTACTCATGATTGACAAAGTTAACGTGTGGTTTGTTTTCAGCAAAGTATGCTATGGTGAGATTGTTGTTGATTATGTGGTACGAGTCATGAGGGGCACTACTTATTTTATCCTTTTTGAATGTGCTCTTGACTCCATAGCAACTGCTGAATATCAAATCGAAATTCATTGCATAACATACCTGTAAACAATTTTAAAAGTTATATAGAAATAGTTAAAACAGTGGAGCCCACAAGGTGATAGGTGATGCGGGAGGCTTAGACGAAGATGGTGGGAGGAACTGGACTCCTACTCGAATAATTGGGCTGAAAAAGCACTAAACCATGAGGAGACGAAGGAGGGTAAGGAGGCCTTTGCCCTGCTGTGGGACAAACTGGGCTGATATTTATAATAAATATAATCAATTATGTGTAATGCTGTGGTGGTATTTGTACAAGTGTAGTGTCTGCATTAACAACAACAAATTTCATTTTTTCTAGTAACTAAATACAAGTCCCACAATAAACATAATCAGATATTTTGAAATAAAACTACTGTTTACAGATTTTATCGCGTTGTATTGATATTATTTGATTCCCGACGTTTCGGATCCTTTACAGCATCCATGGTCACGGGTAGACTAAGTTGTTGGACCTCTTAATGTTACAATTACTAACAGCTACCTTACATTATTGTTAATTATTGGTGATCCGATTAACGCAGAACGAGCTCACCGTATCCTTCGGTCTTGCAGTTTTGGGCTTGCATTTTGATTTTATGGAATCTATAATGGGGTTCCAAGCAGGTGGTAAGACCCAGCCATCTTCTCTATTGAAATTTGGATATTTTTTAATTTCAATAGCCAGGAATCGGTGTTAGTAATTGTAACATTAAGACGTCCAACAACTTAGTCGACCCATGACCATGGATGCTGTAAAGGATCCGAAACGTCGGGAATCAAATAATATCAATACAACGCGATAAAATCCGTAAAAAGTAGTTTTATTTCAATGTCTAATATTCGCGTAAGTGTCAGAAACCAGTATAATCAGATATTTGTTTGAATTTGCTTGTTCAACTTAAAGATGCAGGTATTCACTCCTAAAGTATTATTTTTTGGTGCAGTTTTAGCAAATCTTTTTCTGTTGTCATTAATAAAAGGATGATTATAACTTACATGACTGCAGTTAGTTGTGTCATGAATATCTAATGTATTAGTAGAGTGTTGCTCGCCAGGCTTCCGCAACCACCCATAGCCGCCGCAGTAGTTTAGGTTTTCATAGTATGTCAAGTCTATCGTCCAGTCCGTCCAATTTGGGTTCTTCAGTGTGCACAACTCTGCGGTATAGCGACCGTTCACTCCGTCCTGCGAACGCTCGAACGTCATCGACGTATCATTATTGCTACTGCCACTACACCTATATTTCACTTTATCGGGCTCTGCATTTGAATGGGCCAACAAAAACACTATAAACGGAACGAAAAACATCGCTGACGCTGCTGGCGACACTATAGAAATAACTTCTTCATCACAAACAAGAGCTTAGTAACAATCAATCACTTATTACACAAAGGAGATTAGCTTACAATTAATTATTTACCAACTAACACTACAGCTAATTTCCAAGATTACCGAAACGTATTTGATTTTAACAATGGTACACGAGTACACGGCAACTAAAACTACAGAACTTATTTACTTCGTCGCCATTGGTTGCCATTTTCAACATTTCATTCACGAATTCGGAATGGAATTCCGAATTTGACAATATGGTTGACACTGACTTTGACTTGACGTTATTTTTTTTGGGTATTTTAAATTATTGGTAACTTAGATTTTTAGGTCAAGACTGGTTTCTGATACTTACTGAAATATTAGACATTGGAATAAAGCTACTTACAGTACGCGTGGCATAAGTTGGCCGGAGTGAAGTTCGCCGTTTTAATGCGCAGTGGATTGTTTACGTTAAAAATTGTGTACTGCGCAACCAAAAACTGACAAACAGCTAACTTCAGTCCGGCCAACATAAGTCGCGCGTACTGTAGCCCTAGCACGAACATCTATCAAATTCGTGATGTAAAGGTATCGTGTCCGCGACACGTTAACGGAGATGACAAAAGTTGGTAGCACGAAGCACACTGGCGACCATCGAGATCTCGTTAGGATTCCTTTAGTGACGTCATCCTAATGTAAGTAGAGTTGTGTCCATGTGAACCAACCGAATGCCTTCTTAAATGAATGAAACGTTCGAAACCATATAACAAATAGTTTCATATGATTTTACTTATAATTAAACGGTTTATTTATTAAAAGTTAATTATTATATATATGTTTTCGTAAAGAAAAGCTATAAATACGTTATAAGAAATTATAAACTCACATTATTTAAAAAAAAATTAAATGTGTTTGTAGATAACAAATAAAAATGTTCCATGGTATCCGAATGAGTCTACTTGACATTAACAGCGACGTCATGGCAACGCAGTTTGTTTACGTTTCTCTAACATACTTTTGATTTACTTTGTAGTGGTTTTTATTATTTTTAATAATTATGATAACGAATCACTTACAATACGCAATGATGGTGGAAATTATAGAATCGTGAGTATTAAAACCTCTTAAAACAGTGTTGGACTAAGCGCGCCAGGGGCCCGGGGCGGAAACACAGAATGAGGTCCCCCAAACCCCCATCTAGGTATTTAAAATTAATTCATGTGTTGGTACTTCTCGTAAAGTGCATTAGTGATAACTCTCCTTCTGTCGCAGTTGGGAAAAAACCGACTACCTACCAAAAAAGATGGGAACAAGATGATCAATCTCATGCAGTTGGACGCATCGTCTTAAATTTAACTGTAAAGAGCAATTGCCTCCGATTGCATGACATTGGTCATATTGTTTAATCTTTTAACCCGACTGCGCAAAAATGAGGGTTATGTTTTTCGAGTACACTCGGAAAACCCTTCTTCTGGCGCAGTCGGGTAAAAATGAATAAGTTTATACCCTTCACTAGACCCTATGCATAGAAGGTCTAAACAAATTAAGTGCGACCAATGGGTAATGAGAAATAAATCGAGGACTTAATCAACCATAAATTTTATAAATATTGTTTATTTTATTATACATAGATTGGAATACTGCGGATACAAGTACTCAATCGAATGTGGTACCTCCTCCACTACCTTATTGAAGACCATCCTCCATCTCCTGTTGCTCCTGTGGACGAAGAGTGGAGACCACAAAAAAAGGATTTAACAAAAATGTTTATTGATTGTGGGAATAATATTATGAAGTAGAAAAAGAGTGATTCCGGATAAAGGCTGGGGAATTGAGAGTGAGACATTTTGAGGCGCAAGAAAGAGTAAGGGAGATGGATGTAGAGCTATGTTGCAGGCTCAATGGCAGAAGTTCATGAAAGAGACCATGGAAGTTTTTGTTAGGTTAATGGAGAAAGTCTTTGGCTTGTAATGAACTATAAAATTAAAATAAAAAAAAACCTAGTAAAATTTATTTATTTCTATACTCTACACATTGTATACCTATTATATTTTAAAATATTCAATTATAAAAATTTAAACATAACATACCATCACGCCTGTATTCCCCGAAGGGCTATACAGAGGCGTACTTAATGTACACCCACAGTTCGCCGGTATGTTTAGGTCCCATGTTATAGGGGGCGAGCCTATAGCCATTCACCGGGCATGACTCCAGACTCCGAGCTGCTACTGAGAATTTCATAGAAAAACCCAATAACACTGCTCGACCTGGGGATCGAACCCAGGATTTCTAGTGTAGCAGTCGCGCTTGGGACCACTAGACTAATGAGGCAGTCAAAAAAATTTAATCTTTTCCAAATTAATATTAGAAATAAATAAAACGTGATTTACTCACCTAGTTTCTCTTACTTGATTCTCTCATTTTGAAATTAATTTGCAGCATTAAAATAATTTAGCGGACTACGGTCGTATATTGGCGGCCTTTGCATTTTAGGTATTTGAAGTAATTGTTCCGATAATTACATACTTTGTAGTGGTTTTAAAGCGGTGATAGCCTAATGGTTAGGGCGTCGGACTGGCGATCCCAACTGACTGGGTTCCCAACCGGCAAATGTAGTTGCCAGTTGGGAACCCACCCATTATACTACCGACGTAAACCCACTCGTAACACAAGCATTTAGCACGAGGGGTTAACAAGAATATTAAAAAAAAGGAATAGGTACTCTTAAACTCTTTAAAACACACACTAAGTATTTTTAATGAGATAAACAATATCCAAATTGAAGGTAGATCATAATAATTATTACTGCTACATCAACCTAGTGGTTCTATGCACGACTGCTACGCTAAATATCCTGGCGCCTCTATTGTGCGTAAAAGGAATTAATTTTGGTTGTCACATTTTGTATTTCTATCGTATCGTCACGTTGAAACATAATTGGAAGCACGAACGTTGTTTTGACGTATGGTATCGTAAATCCCAAAGGCTGGCTATCGAGCATTGTCGGAACTTTATTCACTTAGAATTTGTCGGTGAGGAAAGTTTCGAAACATTTTAAATTATAGTTTTAAACGTATTTGCAGAGTTTTTAAGATTAGTCGGTGTTTTCAAAGCGTTTTTATAATGTACTTCACTTATCGGAGCAATTATACAACCCAAAAAGAAGAATACGAAGACTATCACTATACTAACGTAGGCCTTTATATTATTTTGTTGCTGCAAGTTTACTTGAAAATTAGGGAAGAGGATTGCTGTGAGTAAAATAGGTATTGTGTTTATAAATTGGTGTTTTATTTTTTTTGTCGACTAATAATTTGGAAAAGATGAATTAGTTACTTCGTTTTAATTATTGTACTTACCGTATCTAAACTTTAGCACCACTGCGTATAGTAAATGCCTCATTAATGGTCGTTACCGCGACTGCTACGCTAGGTCCTAGGTTCGATTCCGAATTTCATAGAAAAACTCAATAAGACTGGTCGATCTGGGAATCAAACCTACGACAGAGGCTTTAGGTTCGATTCCCAGTTCGAGCAAAGTAGTAGGTATATCTACGTAAGTAGTTAGTGGTCCCAAGCAAGACTGCTAAATAAGAGAGCTTAGCAGTCGGGCTCGGAACCATTACACTAAAAAGGCAGTTTTTTTTATCATCAAAGATTAGTATTTTTACTCATTTGTTTTCAAATATTATGCTATACGTTGTATAACTGCCTCGTTAGCCTAGTGGTCCTGAGCGCAACTGCTACTCTAGAGGTCCTGGGTTCGATTCCCAGTTCGAGTAAAGTGTTATTGAGTTTTTCTATAAAGTTCTTAATAAGCTCGGAGTTTGGGATTTGTGCCTAGTTAATAGTAATAGGCTCGCCCCCTATTACATGGGACCTAAACATACCGGCGACCTGTGGGTGTACATTAGTACGCCTCTGCCTAACCTTTCGGGGAATACAGGCGTGATGGTATGTTATATTATGCTTATAATTAGGTTGCAATGGTAACCGTTGTTATGGTCTGTTAGATATGATATTTATTCCGTTGCTATCCTCAAAGACAAAGCCGCAGCGCAGTATAGCTAGTTTCTAAAAAAAATATAAAATCCACTAGAAATAAAACGGGAATATACGGTATACCATCCATGTAAGTGGTTGCTAAGAAACATATACATACTTAAATTTGGTATAACGTCATCGTCGATGTCAAATAGAGTCGTTCGAATTGCATGAAACATTTTATTTTTAAACTACTTTATCATTTATGATAATCTTTAAAATAATGTGACTTTATGGTCTCCCATACCTTATTTTGTATTTTTCTTCATGCTAAGTATATATTGCATTTTTAATTTCTAAAAAATAAAGCGTTTAGTTAAAAGTAAAAATATATCAACTATTTTGATTTAGGTTTCGAACGTCTCATTCATTCAATAAGGCATTCGTTTGGTTCACATGGACACATCTCTACTTACATTAGGATGACGTCACTACGTAATTGTATCGAGCTTTCGATACTCGCCAGAGTGTGCTTCATGCTACCAACTATCGTCACTCTCCGTTAAGGTATCGGGGGCTCGATACCTTTACGTTATTAATTTGATAGTTGTTTGTGCTTGGGCTATGACATTAGTACGCATCTGCCTAACCCTTCAGAGAATACAAGCGTGATATATGTATCTTAAGGGTCCGGCGGAGCTTGAATTGCCCACAAAAACGTAATTCCGACATAAATCGTAATCCAGACAATATTCTATCAAATTGTGTTATTATTCGGATTTGGATACCATTAATCTAGGTTCCTACGGTACGATTTCGTGTACTACTAGTTCACTGCATATAAAAAACCGAAAAATCGTTCCAAACTTGGTAAAGTTATCAAAAATTGCATTCGCTTACATTTATTTTCAGTGAAGTATTTTAGACAAAATGGTTACGTGGGAACCTAGATTAACGGTATCCGAATCCGAATAATAACAGAATTTGATTAAATTGCGTTTGAATTACGATTAATTTCGGAATTACGTTTGTAAGAAAAATTCGCTCCGCCGGACTCTTAATTTATACATTAAATACTAACTTTGGAGCTTCATAACAACGAGTACTTTCGTGTCTTAGCGAACATCAAATCAAATCAAATCTTTACAAACTTTGCCCGAAAATCAATTAGACTCTCAGGTGAAGATAATGAAAACTCTAACTGTCCGTCTAACTAGTGTTAAAACTATAATTTAATATATTTATTATGAAACTTAGATCGCGCTCCATCGTAGATCGCAGTATCGCTTAACTTCAGGCGACTGGCGGTCAAGGGTAAGCCATTCACGGATTAAAAAAACACTGTTGTCACCGATAAATTTTAAGTGAATAAAATTTTGACAATGCTCGATTGGTGGTCTTTGGCTTTTCTTCGGCCTACGTTCAGCAGTGGATGGCAATAAGATGATTTATGATGATGATGATGAATGCTCTATAGCCAGCCTTCGAGTTTTACGGTACCATACGTCAAAACAACGTTCGTGCTTCCAATTTAGTACATTATATTTTGAATTACGTTTATGACGATACGATTCCGATACGACAGTTTTCAAAATGCTTCGTGCTACCAAAATTTGTTCCTTTTACGTACGATAGAGGCGCTGGTCCAAATCTCATACAAATTGGTCTCCATGACGATACGAATACTTTTTCGCAAGTTGTTCGTGCTAAGGCTACTGTACTACTGATCGATTTTATCGATACGCTTTTGATCCTAAACTTCGGGAATATCTCAAATAATACAATTTATGGGTCAAGGCTCGATTCTTGTGTCAGGTCCAATGACGGCTACCGTTGTTAAGCTCACCATGTTACCACTGACGAGTAAAGTCCTGAAATATAGCTTTTAAAGTTTGGAATCTAACTCCATATTTTACATAAGTAAGTCAGGAGACTTTTGGAAATATAAATTCCCAAAACTCTCCGACCTGTTCTAAATTGCCTTAAACGTTAAAATATCTAGCAGAAATACATGTCATAGTCCCGTTTTGTTCGGAAGTCGAATAAAAGGAGGACATATGTTTCCAAAAGATGTTACAAAACAATAACTTTCATTGACCCGTAACTCTTATTTGCCACAATTAATCTTAGGTGAGTATTGCAAATTATTATCCTCAAAATTATTATGTATTCTAATCCTGCGTAGTCCAACCACAGTGTAATTTGATATTTCGGAGACCTCACGCTACACACAGTTATGGGCAATAGGCTCGCCCCCTTAATAAATGGCACCTCAACATCCCCTCTGTCTAAAACTTCGGAGAATACAGGCGTGGTGTGTTATGTTGTTTTTATAAAAGAAGGTTAATGGAGAATGCCCACGACACTATTGACAAATGTACTGAATTCAACATTGATGTGTCTTTATCAAACCACCTTTAAAATAATCGATGGCATGTCTAAATACATTCTCAAAAAATTCAACACATTCTACAATGGCATTTCCGAGATATTTATAAAAATGAAATTATTATTTAAGGTTATATTCGACCACAAAATGAATTAAAAACAGCTATTTGAAAAGATTTGAACGAGTTTATAAGTGGGCTTTGTGTATTTGATGTACATTTGTGTAAAATCTGCATAATTAGTGGTGTAAATCTCAACGAGCAGATGAGACATCACTCTACAGTTGCACTCATATGGTGAGTGCACAGAGAATATCACAACACAAAACGTCATGTCTTTAGTAAAAGACAACACACACCGTGCAGCGGCGTAGGAAGTATATTTATTTCATTTCATTTCATTTCAATGGGTACTTTTTACTCAGTCGCCCTTTTCAGGTATTGCAAATTTGAGGGCTTAGTTACCTATGAAATTAAAAATATGTCAATTTTTTTTTATCCCGGTATGGGATATGGCGCCACTCTTTTTGTGTATGCTAGTATCAAATTTAAGGCGTAAACAAGTGTTATTTTTATTAATTCCCGTCATGGAGTTATATTTTATGGCGCCACGCGCCACACTTTTTGTGTTTGCTAGTATCAAGTATACAGAATAATCCCCAGTAAAACAGTGGAAAGTTCAGTAACGCTTCGATGGAGTTTAGGTTTCATTGATTTAATAATTATAAATCCTTACATAATTATTATAAAAAGTGGCGTGTCTGTCTGTTCGCGATAAACTCAAAAACTACTTAATGGATTGTCATGAATAGACAGTTTTTCATGAGGAAAGTTTTAAGCTGTTAAACATCACGCGAACGGGTTGCTGGAGGCAGTTTATACCTACCATACTCTCATCCCGTCCCGCGTAGATCTATTTAGTTAATTTGATGTGCAAAATCAGTTTTGATATTATCTACTAAAATTGTTTACTTCGTCCCGGGCCGCAAAGAATACTGTCCGCAGTTTGAAGATCACTGATTTAGCGACAAAAAATAATATAGCTACTTTCAGCGAGTTTTGCCGAATCTGTGCTTCTATTTTTGTTCCCATCTAACATCTATATATGCGTGGATCTGACAATTTTAGGATTATGTTATTATGTTGGTAGTTATTCTAGTATTTAGTTGTACTTTTTCATTCGATAATGGTGGAATGCAGTCCCTTTGTCGTTATGTTGGTAGTGCATTTCACTAATAAGGGATTTTATGACCTGGTAACTTAGACCTTTAGGTCATGTTTCATTATTAAAATAACGAAAGAAAAAGAAGTTAAGGCGGATCGTTCACCTGAGCCCGCACAAATTCAAATTTCGAGTAGTTTGTCGCAGTTTGTAGGTCTATCATAAGTTCTACATTCATGGCAAAGCCAATTGCGACATTAACTATACAAAATTCACAATGTTTATCTAAAACCATTGCTTAAAAATCATTATTGTAGCTAAAAGTAGTGTAAAATGTCAATTTTGACCAATTACACAGTTTTCGGCAAGTTTTGGGCTTGATAAGGATTTATAAGTAAAGGTTTTAGTTCTGTTGTAAATGTTGTATAGTTAATGTCGCAATTACAACTGCCATGAATCTAGAACTTGTTATAGACCTACAAACTGCGAAAAATCACTTGAAATTTGAATTTCGCGGGCTCAGGTGAACGATCCGCCTTAAAATTTTCACCAACTGGGTGTACATTAAGTACGCCTCTGCCTTACCCTTCGGGGAATACAGGCGTGATGGTATGTCATGTTGATAGAAAATTGTCTGGATTACGATTTAATTTGGTATTACGTTTTTGTGGGTAATTCAAGCTCCGCCGGACCCATAAGTCGTAGCTATCAACATGACGGCAAAGGGATGACTTTCGGTGCTAATGCCAGTGTATAGGTAAGATCGGGATAATCCTGCAATAATATTTCATGTTGAGTTAGAGTTTTAGTTCATCTCTAAATATTATTACTAAATAAATTTGACGTTTTTTCGGTTTACATTTTTCCCTAATAAAATCATATTTAGCGACATTGGGAGATATTTTGTAACAAAATTCACTTATATATAGGGACTTTCTGGTGGCAATCCAGAACTACATTATTTCAATGTGGCAACACTGTGTAATTTGCCTTATTGTCTATTAAATAACAGACGAAAATCTTCACAAATCACAAATCTACATCCAATTGGGGTGCCGGGCCAGAGGCATAACAAATACCAACACGTGCATTTACCATTATAATCACTTAAAATAACAATAACTTAAAATCACACTCAACCAAAAAAAACTAACAAAGTAGGTAAATGTAACAGTTGATTGACAGTACATTTACCTACTTTATAATTATATTCCGATCTGTTGGGCTAGGACTGCATACATTCCCAAAGCAGTTAATCCCACGGCACCGGCGTGAACAGCGCGTACTGCTAGCAGGGCCCAGGGGCTGAGGGAAAAGAGACTACCGACGGCCTCTTCGAGGAGACCGCGGTAGGGAGTCAGCGCGAGCAGCGCTAGCACCAGCGGCTCGTGGCGGCGCGGCAGGTCGCTGCGCGTGCTCAGCCACACGAGCGCGGCGGCGGCGGCCGTGTGCAGCAGCGCCACGTTGGACTCCGCGCACGAGCGCACGTAGCGCCAGTCGAACTCCGAGCCGCGCGCCCCCACCCATAGCACCACGCTGCGGGTCACCACCACCTGCAAAATACATTTATACTGAGATCATCCTTACTACTTGAACATGCAGGAAAAAGATGTAAGCATCATGTACAAAAATAAAACTATTAAACTAACAACCCATACGCCTGCATATTTTTTTTTTATTGATTAAGTCGGCAAACAAGCTGATGAGCCACCTGGTGGTAAGTTATCCTTACCCATGGAACCTGCAACACTAGAGGAGTTGCTGATGTCTTGCCAACCCTTAAGAGGCAACAGAAACCTAAGGGAATCTGGCTCTTACATGCAAAAGTTCAAAACACACACCAAGGTGCTTTACGACAGACGTCTCTAACGTAAGGGTGGTCCTCAACTAGTCAGACCCCAAGAGATCATACCACCAAGCAAGTCGGATACATATTTTCATTCCTGTTATGGAATGCTTGGTGTGATGGATCTGAAAGGCCGTAAGGAACAGTATTCTACCTGTATGGAGATGTCCACATGGGAAATAATCCATTCATCCAACCTCTTATCTGAATTTTGTGCTGCATTTTCAAATAATTATCATTTGTTCAAACATTGTCTAGACAATTACAAGCAGACCAACAAAACCAGTTAAATTGGTTGAGCCATTCACATGTGATGATCTTTCATACATGGGGTAATTGTTTTTATTTATAGATACATTAACTTGTTTTTTTTTATTAAATAAAATATTAAAATTCGTAAATGCAAATTTACAAGAAATCAATTGAAAACAACAGACTAATAAGAAAAAATATTGTGTTACCGAGGCCTAATGAGATGACAGACACCCATGACTTCTCTATTGATTCAGGAAATTTGTAGGTATGTAAGTTCTACAGCAGCATTTCCCTACAATATTGTACAAGCTGCACACATTATTGGAGCTTTAATACAAAATTCATACTATTTTCGGGCATTGCAGTGTACCATACCAAACAGCCAGCTTAAAAATCAAGTTTTTGAGGTTTGACCATATTTACCTCTGCACTCGCCCATCCTATTGCAGATGTGAGGATCTTAGCATGGCCTTTGCCTGGCACCGAGTTCAAAGCAAAGTATATACCCAGTAGATCAGCAAAGTCAACAGTAGCTTTAAGGATTTCCTGGAATTATTTTATAAAACATATTAATTGCTAATCAATCATACAGTAGGTGACTATAATCAGTGTTAATTAAAAGTAATTTGGTGTACCTAATGCTTATCAGTATCTCATTGTATCTTTTATTTTATATTACTATTTATCTGCAATAGGTAGTCTATTTATCTATCATCATAAGTATATTATTATTACAGTATAACTTAAATGTTTATTATAATCAATTGAATGAAGTTCTTACACCAGTTACATTTCAATATAAATGTCTAATGACCTAAATCACCCAATGCAAATACTAAAAAGCTACCAAACAATGAATTGTAAAAACACAAACAGTGCTCCATGATTTAGATAGGTACATTTAATTTGTTAAGAGTCGCCTTTTTATATGATACTTACCCAGAACACACTATATTCTCCTGTTATGTGGCTAGTGTCTGTATCAGGGAAGAATGTGGCCAGCAACAACATCTTGCATAACTGTGTAAAGATGTACAATCCTCCCGCATACACACATTTTGAGAAAGTAGCGTATTCTGATCTAAAACGTAGAATAAGTTTCTTATGTACATTTCATATTGTAAAAGTCGATTAGTCGATGGTAAATCTTAACCTATGAGGAAGATTACTTACATCCCAGAAAACTTGTATGCCATATGATACGGTGCGTACACCAGTGCGAGACAATTTCCAAAATGATAAAGTGTCATCTTTATTCTTCTTTCACTAAAGTATTTTTTAAGTAACTGCAATAAATATATTAATTTAATTGGGTCTTCAGTAGTTCGGTTCGGTTTGGTTCACTCGTCAACTGTCATTGATTTGTCATGTCAGTCACCATCTACAGTGTCAAATTGTCAACTGTACTGTCACAATTGACATACCTCTAATTTTCGACATCAATTGAGCATTGAGATGAGTTAAGACATGAGATATTGCAGTCATAAAAAACTATGGAGGGTAGAGTAGAATATTTTTTGCCAATGATTATAATACTATAATTTTAATAATTTAATATATCTTTTTAACTATGTTAATTTATAATGTCATTAGTCTTTGTCTCTGTCTTTTGTTACTATTGTTCTTCTTCTTCCAGCCCTTGTCCCAATTTTTTTGGGGTCGGTGCAGCATGTCCTTTTCTTCCATTTATCCCTATCAGCCGTCATCTCATCATTCACTTTCTTTCCCATCATATCTACTTACTATTAAGGCGGATCGTTCAGCTGAGCCCGCGAAATTCAAATTTCATGTGATTTTTCGCAGTTTGTGGGTCTATAACAAGTTCTAGATTCATGGCAGTTGTAATTACGACATTAACTATACAACATTTACAACTGAGAACTAAAACCTTTACTCATAAATCCTTATCAAGCCAAAAACTTGGCGCAAGCTGTGTAATTGGTCAAAATTGACATTTTACACTAATTTTAGCTACATTAATGATTTTTAAGCAATGGTTTTAGATAAAAATTGAGAATTTTGTATAATTAATGTCGCAATTACCATTACCATGAATGCAGAACTTATTATAGCCCTACAAACTGCGAAAAATCACTCGAAATTTGAATTTGGCGGGCTCAGGTGAACGATCCGCCTTAAACTATTATAATAAATGTTTGCGTTTATGTTGTTTGCCTCAATAAATAGGTAAAGTCAATGACATTATAAAGTTAAAAATTATAACATTGTAAATGTTTATTAATTAATAAAAGCAGGATTTAGGAAAAGATAATACTTTAATACACCTAGCAGAACTGTCCTTTCAAGCATGATAAACTGTCAAGCAAGCGATAGTTGTCTTGTAAGAGTGGAATGGAGCGTTAATCTCGTCGAATCAATGTATAATACAGAAACTTTACAAAATAATGAATGAATTATTAAAGATACTAATGTTACAAATCAAAATATAAAATGTACGGTCAACAGCATATCATGGTGTTGACAAATTTCTTCAAACTTCAAGAGTTTATTAGCCATTGAGGGACAGTTTATGGTAACTTGATGTGCTGTTGACTGTACTTTTTATAATATTTGCTTATAATAATAACTATAACTAAGGTATAAGTGAAGATTATGTAGGTACCTAAGGTACCTATAACAATACCAAGCAAGAGAAATGCGTTAAGTACAGTCAACAGCACATCAAGATACCAAAATCTGTCAGATTTCCCCAATGGATAATAAACTCTATAAGTTGGAGATTAAATTGAAAATCGATTGAAAAAATTTGGCAGTTTTGGATACGATGATGTGCTGTTGACGGTACATACATAAAAACACCAAGTCGATAATTTTCACACACACAATCATACTTACATAATTTTTACAAAGATTTTTATAATGTTTTATTACGTATGTGATAATATGTACTTTATTTGCAAAATTGAATAATAATTTATGGAACAAAATTAAATGACGTACCAAAATGATTAAATGATATTTATTTCTGTAAGTAGATCTTACAAGGACACTTTTACAAGTCAATTTTTTTTAGATGACACCGGCATTTCCTAACTTACGACCGACCTCTGAGAAGAAACACCGAAACAAACTCAGATTTCATGCGTGAACCGAAACGTATACAGCGCGCTAACATTTGTAGATGTCATGAACTCGTGACATTAAAATAAATTTAAATTTTGTTTTTACTTTTTCATCAAAAACGTTTATTGACTAGTAATAATAATTATTCTTATTGGTCGATTGATTTTAACTGTATTAGTATTATGTTACTGTACCTTCTTTAGTTTTATCGGTTTATTGTTCATCTTAACATCATCAAACATCAATCTATAATCAATCAATAGCCCACTACTGGACATGCCTGGGCCCTGGCCACGCACGGAACCTGATCTTTGACTTCCATGCAGTGACTGGCACTGTTTAATGTTCGCCCATATTTTTTGTTAATTTGCTTCTGTTTGCTGTTCAAAGTTTCAAACTTGCATGCATGAAGTTTTCAATAGTTATGAAGATTTTTTTTTCAGATTTTACAATGATTTAAATTTAAATTTAATGAAGACATGCCCATTACAAGTTGGTGAAATATATAATTAAGTATAGCCATTAGAAGCTGTCATAGTAGAAAGAGATGCAAAATAAGGGGAGTGTTAAAAAAGGGTTGTTTTTTAACCCTTTCATTTTTTAGCACACGCGCAAACGGGAAAGGGGTGAGTGGTCCAATAGCAGGGCAGAGTTTGGATGATTTTAAATTTTATTCGTCCGGAGATGATCAGTCTCCACTCGGTGGGTGCTCCGGGCACAGTCTCCCAGCAGTTCTTTTTAAAAAGTGCCTGCAAAAACCTGTTATGCAAATGATGGAGGTGCCATGTGTTTGTTACAAGCATTTCAAACTTTTTCAAAGTATTGATTGCTAAGTTTATCTGTGAAAATATTAAAGTAGGTATGAAAAAAAACATTGATGGATTGGTAGAATTTTTCTCATTTATAGGTAAGTTGTTTTAATTTCTTTTAACACTTACTTATCATCATTATTCCTTTAAAATTTTATTTACTTTATAATGGAAAAAGTTTTTGTGGTAATTATCAGCATTAATATCCCAGTAATATTTATAAACAATAAAAAACATGAATAAAATTTAAATAAGTAAGTGGATTGCTCTAGAAATTTAACTACCTATATGTATTCAGAGTCAATAGAAAACATATTAAACTAATCAATAAGTTTTAATGCTTAATGGGTTAAAATGTTGATTTTGCTGAAGTAGCTACCTAGTAGTAACTTAAGAAATTACCTATTCTTAAGAAGTTCTTGTTTATTATGAGCAGCAGAAAATATCTATTCATCACAATTAATAATGCTTGAAGATATATTTATGGTGCTAGCATATCACCACCTACCTAGTCTCAGTATTTTTTTAAAATGTCGCATGTAGGTACATATAAATATATAAATCTACATACCTAGGGTTACCTACATACCTACTTATGATGACAAATAATCATTTAAATTTATTTGATACACTGATAATAATTTTTGAGAATAAAACGAATAACGATAAATTATTGTTGCTAGGTGAGTAAGTACCTACACCATACGTTTGATGACGGCGCACAGTGGATATTTTAATATTTCATGGACCTAGGGTCTACTTGTGGAATATAAGTAATCTGATTGTTTTTTTATATAACTGATAGATGATATTTCAAAAAACTTTAAGGAAAATTGATATTTTCCTTTTGTTTCTTTCCGAAACATTATTTTTATTCGTAGTAGGCTTACCTACGCTACGCTGCCAGTTCGCCTGATATTAAGCGATACTGCGATCTACGATGGAGCGCGGTTGCCAATAAGTGATTTAAACACGTCCAGAGGAGGTTAAAGACAACAAGAATTCAGAGATAGAATTTTGAAATAAGCTCCATACAGCTACTGTCAAAATCCTACCTCTAGTAAGCAAATCTACTGACAGATAGGATATAGAAACCGGCCGTAAGAGTGTACTTGGAATGTCGTCAAAAATAAAAAGTCGAGTTAGTAATAGGGTCCCGTTTTAACTTTTGGGTACGGAACCCTAAGAATGATTATAAAGATTCGCTGCATGGAGAGCCTGTTTCATATAGGTAGGTACCATATAACCTGGACTACAAAAATATGATAGCTTTAAAAAGGGTTCTTTTAGTTGTTCGTGCGCAGCTACATAATGTATTTGAAACCAGAATCGCGAACGAGTCGTTTTTTCAAACTCCATCATCATGGTCTCCTCTTTTTCAAAGACATCACTCACTGAATACTCGTAATGTAGAAGGATAATAATCATATTTCAGTGATTTAACATTTAAGTGATATCTACGATACCTAGATCTTGTTCAATCAGTCTTGTTTGTATAGAAAGAAACTAAATGAATTCGGTAATGCCTCATATTCACAAGTAGCGCACGAACATTTGAAATAAAATGAAAAGAGAATAAAACCCCGTCGTGTCGTGAGGAGTCCACTCACGTCATCCCTCCATTACAGCATTGTCCGCGCGACAATGGCGATAGAGAATAAAGAATCGCGGCCATTAGGTAAATTTCCTCATACATTTTTTTGCGTGACACCCTCGACGTGTAAAATGTGGGGAAACGCACATTTATCATGTGGAGGAGTTTTGGAAGCGGCTCTTGCGAGATCTCAATCTTGATATAGTGGTGTGAAGTTTTTTCGTTCACCTAAATCTAACGGGATGTACCTACAATATCTACTTTACAGAAGGAACTAACAAAAACCCAGGTGTTAAAAATGTCGCATTTTATTTTATTTTATGTCCTACTTAACAGTCGATATTTTTCATATTCGGGCTATAGGTCCTTAGTCTTTATTTTTTTAGCATTTGTTTGGCGCTCCCTCACAATAATTTGTAACTTATATAAGGTTTCTATATTTGTTAAGCTTAGTTATCAATCCTGATAAAAAGTTTAGGTTTTGTTTTTTGTGATCAAACTATATAGCTAACCTCAAATAAGACGTCATCATATCAGCAAAAAGATGTCCACTGCTGAACAAAGGCGTACGCGTGAAATAAGATGTAGCAGCAACCCGATCGTCAACACTGAACCAACCGAACTTTTTATTCTCAATCGTCAACAGTGGTAACGGCAGGGGTATTATTGATCGTGAATAATCGAAAATGAGGAAAATACAACGATGTTACAATCAACCGACAAGGTGTTACTGATCGGGAATATTCCAATTTTCTACACTTAAGTATGGGATGACCCTTTCAAAATGTATGTGTAATCACCTTGAAGTTATAGTGAACCCAACCCCAAAATTTAAAATACCACCGCACCGCAGCATCTAGACATGGTTACCATGTTCTTGCAATATCATTGAAGTAACAGGACACCAAATTTAATCGATCGGACCTGTGCACGTTGCGCACATCCCTTCATGAACCAAAAAAGAGCTGATAATCTTCAAACAGCTGGCCAGATTTTCTTAAATCATAGCTAAGAACACTCTCGATCAAACAAAAAAAAAAAACTGAAAATCGGTCCATTCGTTTGGGCGCTACGATGCAACAGACGGACACACAGATAAACGGTTTAAACGGATAAATAATTGCTTCATAAACAAAGTAGTGCCCGAAAATACATAAGAAAGAAAATATAGGTATAGTCAAATCGAGAATCTCCTACGTTTTTAGGGTTCTGTAGGTACTTTACAAGGAAAAAGTGAACCCGTATAGGATTACTTCGTTGTCTGTCTGTCGGTCTGCCAAGACCCTTTTTTCAGGAACGCTGGGAGGTATCCAGTTGAAATAAATAACAAATAAGTACGTAACTAGGTCTATTATCCTTTGGAACTGTAAAAAAATGTTCGAAGTAGGTACTTAAGTCATATTTCGCAAGTTGTAAATCAATCAAAACTATTTATAAATATATAAAGTATAATTGGGTACTTCCCACTCACATAAAATCATGGAATATGGCCAAAAGCAGGGTCGCACAGCACAAGTAAAGGAAAAATACGTGGTTTGTGGTTATAATATCTATAATCTATTATAATCAGAATCAGAATCTATCACAATGATGTATATTCTTTTTATATGATTACAAACTTAAGGGCATTACATCGCTCAAATAAAAAAACACCCTAGCTTTAAAGAAGTTTCTAGTGGAATCCTTATGTGCGTTTGCCATATAAAAAATATATGTTATACTTAAGGTCATCACAACCAAATTGTATTGTTTAAATTTTTTTATAAATTCGCTCCAACTTTGGATAATAATTGAAGTAAATAGGCCTTTTTAAACCTAATTTCTATTTTTTCTCTTTAACGGCATAATAGTTAGTTATTAATTTCATACCAAAAAATTGTAATGGCGTAATTAACAACTTGTATTGTTTTTATTTTCTTATTTCTTTGGATATTTTGAAATATAAAGAAATACCCAAAACCTCACTAGCACTCCGCGTGAAGCACCCCCGTAATATAATACCCATAAGTACATTTGCAGTTGGGAAATCGTGAGTCCTTGACGTACCTATATATAGAGAAGTACTACAAAGTTATGCTTGTCTTCCAATCTTACTCATATTTTTGTTAGAGCAATAAGTAGGTAGTTAGCTTCGCACCGTCGCACGTGTCCGGTTTTTCCAAAACGGGTTCATTAGTTCCTACTTAGACTGATATGAACAGCTAGTTCTGGAGATGATTCATTTTCTTGATGTAGGTACTTACGTAGGTACCTACCTAATTTATTTTTTCAATGTTATACAGACTATACTACAAGTTATATTAGATTTAGCCAAGATTTAGCACATCCATTGAGCACATCTTTAAATTGTATACAACAAAGTAACAAACCCGTTACAACACTTATATAACTGGAGCACTGCTGGACCGATGTTTATGGATTTTGATTTGTTGGATTTGTTTACACCCTGAATAGGAGAATTACTAATAAAACATCGAAAAAATTAACGAAAAAGAAAACAACGTTTACTCAAACGTATTGTATCGGAAACGGATTGACAGAAATAAAACACGTAAGGCCTGTAGATGGCATTGTGTGTATTGTCCGAATTCCTTAGCTGCGTGTGTGATTTTATTTATTTATTTATTTATTTTTATTTATATACTCTTTATTGTACACCAAAAAAGAAAAAGTTACAGACAGATTTTGTTTTTTTTTTGTGTGTGATTAAGTGATTCCCTGGGTGGTTTAGGTTCACAATTTGAGCCGGTAGGTATCACCGCAATCGGGTTCTACGATCTTTTTTATTTACAGGGCAAGCGAACGTTTGCCGGGCCCGCTAGTTATTGATAAATAGTACCTATCTGTTTTTGTCAAACCTGAATACCACTTAGTACCTACCTAGTATTTAGTAGGCACTTACCTATAGATAATCACCTAAGTTATTACCTAAAGCGGACTAAAATCTACCGTCATACAAAACAAAATTTTAATTATCAGAAAAATTGGTAGGTACTTAAGTCCTACTAATAAAACGTAAAGTAAGTAAGTAGGTACCTAGTTACAATAAAAATATTCTGTAATCCTAATCATATTTCAAACATTATTATATTACCTTACCTTCCTACTCGCCACGCGGGCAATCTACAAAACGAACTATATACGTACCTAATAGTCGCAATCAATAATGTATTATAGGAAAATAATTTCAATTTGGTGTGTGAGTGGTGGACATACGAATGCATTATTCAGCTCACGTATATTGCAGTCGAGTGTGCCACGCAGATAAGCGAGTATTGAGCCAAAAATGCCGAAAGTCCGAAACACTGTCGCCGGGGGGCCTTATCGGAAACGGCTTACGGTGACCCCATGCAAACTCCCTAATGCGACATCGCTCACCGGTCCCTCTGCACGGTGCGGTGCCCTCCGGCGATCGATCTCGATGCAAAATTGCCGATAGGGGATGCTAGTGTTGTTTCTTGTGAGTAATTTTTTTATTGCTATATCTTGATACCATGTATCTACTTACTTTGACACAGCAGGTGGTACTTTTGATCGGCATTTCCGGTGTAGGATTTGTCATAAGGGATTTACTTTCATTATCTCAAAGTAGGTACCTAGTATACGACGGCCATCCAAGAGAATCTGTTTAATATGTATGTAAATATACGCAGCGTTTTGTATACATAACATAACATACCATCACGCCTGTATTCCCCGAAGGGTTAGGCAGAGGCGTACTTAATGTACACCCACAGTTTGCCGGTATGTTTAGGTCCCATGTTATAGGGCGCGAGCCTACAGCCATTAATCGGGCACAAATCCAGACTTCGAGCTGCTGCTGATAATTTCATAGAAAATCCCAATAACACTTATATGCTAATTATTATGTTTCAGTAGGTAAGTACTTGGGAAATGTATTTGTGCCCATAAGTTTTATACTTACGCCAATTAATATTAGGGGTACCATAAATACCTATAAAGGTTGATGCTTTGACAACGGCTCTTTGAAAGGTGATACAGGGTAAAAGAGGAAGTTTTAATTTGTGCCTGGTATTATTAGGTAATAGGTATTACTAGCAATGTCAGTCGCTTATTAGTATTCTTATTAACCCCGTCGTGCTAAGCTAAATACTTGTGTTAGGAGTGGGTTCACGTCGGTAGTGCAATGGATGGGTTTCGAACCGGCAATCACATGATCGCAAGTCCGACTCCCTAGCCATTAGGCTACCGCCGCTTCAATATGTGTTTAATTAGGTAGGTACTTATTTGAATCACTGAAAAGGTTACCTACTTTTATATTATGTGCATGTCGCGTGTCTAATTTAAAAAATAATTTGCACTATTATGTATTCGAAGTACCTACCTACATAAGTAGGCATGGGTCAAAATATTTGTTTAAAAAAATGTGATGTGTTTTTTTATGTATTTCGCTACGTTTCGGGACTAGAATTTAATTATGCGTATCGTGAAGATGCCAACGAACCACTACACTATATTAAAGTACATCATTGGTAAAAAATAAACTGGAATGGAAGTACCTACCTACCTAACCTCTGTTGAATCATATTCGGTTTAATATTTATTAATACAGAATGCAGATGAAAGAGAAATGTTCAATTAGATATATGTACGAACCTATATGTGCAAATAGCTTTTACTTCCTCGGTTATTGAGCCACCCTCTCCGACCCGTAAAGTCGAGGCACCACCACCACCGACACTTCTCGCATATTTATTCATTGGCCTGTGCGTATTTTTTACTTGGTCATAAATATTAAAGGCGGCTCGTGCCACAAGGATTTTCAATTCGACAGCGACGTCGGATCCCCTTAGATTTTAGGCTTTCTCTCTTTCCGCGGATTAGAGCGGTGTGATGTATGGCCGCGGGTGGCGGTAAATCAAATTTTGATTGCTATTTTCTTTGTGGAAAGTCGGAATCCTCCGTCGGGGACGAGCTTCGTGTAACGTGGGTTAACCGATCCCCAGGCGCCGCTTGTCTTATGTGGACTGTATACAGTATGTACAACACGATATTTCGTATACTTACATAATTCTTAATTCGGGAATTTGACACAAATATACTCGTAATTTAAGCATTACGAGTATTTACCTTACTATTCCTATATAGCGTTCTTTAACTAAAAAGAACAAAGCAATATGTAATTACTTACCTACCTGATTTACACTAACTTACCCATTTAAATTCAGACATGTAGCTCGGTTTACTTTTATGTAATGCAATCATTACTTATAATGTAATTCTTGAATCTACATACCTGTACAACTGTTGAATCGAATTGAAACAAATTTTAGTTGACTATTGAAATCAAATTTCAGGGAGTTCAGGGAGACGGGCCGTAGTAACCGCGTATGTGATCCAATTGCGAACCGCTCTAGAAGCGATCCAAACGGATGGAATCAAATTCAGCCGCCCTTTAAATATTTGAACCGATGCTGGAGGCCAGCGAGGGACGGCTCGCTGTTGGGGTTGGGGCATACAGGGGGATACACAAATCACAAATTGCTCATGTTGAATTTATTGCAGAACGAATATTTAAAGATATTTTAGTTTTGTATTATCTGAAGATATTTTAATTTATATTCGTAAGTAGGTATATTTGAATTACCTAACATAGTTGGAACGATTAAGGCTACTGCATATATAAACAAGTATACCTCTACTCCATAGCTGGGTTGAACGAGTGGCCGATACGGGTCGGCGGCGGCGGCGTAGGGAGGGCGCCCACCTTCGGATAAAAAAGGATCTCGAAAAATTCTCGACCCTTTTTATACTAAATAGATAGCTAACACGGCCTGAGTGGAGTTTCAATAGATGCTTTCTCGACGGAAGAAGCGACCTGTAAGAAATCGAGGGGCCCAGTGAAAAACCGTGTTATATATCTACCGTCTTGTGTAGTGCGTGTCACACAGTTTTTCCTTTTATTTTTTACGCGTGCCCTCCTCAGAGGGATAAGAGGAATTCTTTTTAAATTGGAAATGTTTTCTAAGAGGATTACGATTTGCGGAGGTGTGCGCCGATGTTAGGCGTTGGGAATAAGGGATCGTGTTACTCTGTTTTGTGTTTAACATTCTTATTTTTTTTATTATGACTGTGTTCGTATCAAGTGGGATTTGTGTTTTGATTGAATGAGATTTCGTTTTGTATGACATTATGTGTCTATATTATAGTCAGAGTTGCTATTCCTTTAATAGGTACATGTTTTAAATATATTTCCTCCCTTTCTTCAGTTGTAAAAGATTTCGTCACGCCCTATCCTGTAGGTAGGTATCTACCTACCCTACTTAAGTAGTTTCTTTAAGCATGCTCTGCAAAAATCCAACGATACTAAAAATATCGTATAACGAACAATGGGGCGATATTCCAAGTGACCATTACTCGTGTGAAGTTGATGTAAGCACAAAGCTCGGGACGATTGCCGAATAAGGCATATTTTTTCAATAGCTATTTTATAAATGCTGTTGAGGAAATCTTTATTGTATTAGTAAGAAGGGCTAATATTCTCTAATGTTGTATGTTTAGTGTGAGGCTGGGAACTATGGCGATTATCCTTTGCATTTGCAACGTTAGCAATGGGGATTAAGTTTAAATTTTCGTATCGCCCCCGCCCTTGTCCGTATCGTAATACTTTTTTGCACATTTTCAAAAGCTTTTGTTGAGCGCAAATCGAGGAGTAAAATTATTTATTGGTCAATTTACATTGCCTAGAGTAAAAAGTGTTTTTTTTTGTTAAGTATTATTTGCGCCGAAATAAAATGTGAATAGGCCGTTATGCGGTTACGCTTCATACCAATTTTGGTTCAATGAACTAACAACTCTATTGTGTTGTTCGTTATGTGAGTTAGATTTCTCATGAATTTTATTCTTTACCTATCTACTTATGATTTATGATCATTAATTAATATCCAGAGTTTTAATAACCTACGAATAAAAGGATTTTCTTATACCTACCTAAATTTAATTTGTTAGCATTTAAGGCGGATCGTTTCGCTGAGCCCGCGAAATTCAAATTAATATCGAGTGGTTTTTCGCAGTTTGTAGGTCTATAATAAGTTCTGCATTCAAGGTAATGGTAATTGCGAAAATTCACAATTTTTATCTAAAACCATTGCTTAAAAATCATTATTGGAGCTAAAAGTAGTGTAAAATGTCAATTTTGACCAATTACACAGATTGCGCCAAGTTTTTGGCTTGATAAGGATTTATTAGTAAAGGTTTTAGTTCTCAGTTGTGAATGTTGTATAGTTGATGTCGCAATTACATGAATCTAGAACTTGTTATAGACCTACATACAAACTGCGAAAAACCACTCGAAATTTGAATTTCGCAGGCACAGCGAAACGATCCGCCTTAAAGAAAAATCTTGAACATATTTGCCAAAAGTCATCATTTTGATAACTACGAGTAGATATGTTAACATCGGCCAGAAAAAGGTTGTACGAGTAGGTGCTTATGACTTGTATTTTTATAAGACTACTTGTTGCACGTGGTTTTTACTTTCATCCCAAAGTTAACAAACTTTTTGACTTAACATGTAAATTCAGAATGTGAAGGCAAATTTCGATCTGGCCGGGTGGGACTCGCGGTGGCTTGGAGGTCAAACCGTCTCGTGTAGGGACCTATCTAACCAGAAGACGCAGGTTCGAATCGTGCCCGCAGTAGAAATATTCCTTCACTAAAATAACTTTATAAACTTTTTGAGACAAAAGGTAGCAAAGGTCCTTCTTCAAGGTTAAATCTATACGTATCTATACATCTCTCAATCTCCTCAAAATTGTTTCAGCAATATAGGCGTGAAAACTTAACAAACAGACAGAGTTATTTTCGCATTAAAATTTGTAATTTTAGTATGTTAATTATCACGCGCTTAAACGGTGAAGGAAAAACATCGTGAGGAAACCTGCATGCCTGAGAGATTTTCTCGGTGGCGTGTGAAGTCTGCCAACCCGCACTAGGCCAGCGTGGTGGACTATAGCCTAATCCCTCTCATTCTGAGAAGAGACCCGTGATGATGATATGGTTATGATGATATGATAAAATAAACATTATTCTAATATTGTACTGATAGGCTAAAAGGATTTTAATGAATTCAAAGTCGTCCCAAACACTTCCATATACCTAAGTAGGTACCCTAATTGGTATTCTTTAAACTGAATTTGAAACACTTGTGTCTAAATTCTAAAACTAATATTTGCCCTAAGCTACAACGGATTCTCAAAACTAAAATAGATTAATATCTGGGGTGCGTGGGTTAAATGGTGTAATTTTACAATAACATGTGGATTGCATGCTTTTAACTAGGTACCCAAATAATTTAAAGGCGGACATTAAAATTATTTGGGTTTTATACTCGCGTATCCGGCTTATGGTTGTAGGTACAATAGGTACTTACGGGTTCGTGACAGGTGGTCACACTACCAATACACAATAAACTTAGAGGTGAGAAGACTATATGCTGGTTTATAAGTGCTTGGTAAAAGTATACTTAATGGGCGAAGTGTACCTATATATTATATAATATGTATTCTTATAAATTTAATATTTTAATGATTACCTAAGTACTTAAAAATACCTAAATAATTAATGAATAATTGACATAAGTACTTACCTATTATTACTACCCATATCAGGAATAAAATTAAAATAGGTCATTATTATTATTACCTACCAACAGGTAGTACCTACCTATCTACATTTAAACAAGAACTTTCTGTTCGTGGTTATTAAAGTCGTTTTGGCCAAGACAAAATGATGGCAGTTAAAATATTTTAGTAAGTGCAATATCATGTCGAATTATCGCCACCGGACGTCGCTAACAAAAGTAATGGGAGGTTTATGCTGTATTAAGATCATTTTACTATTACGGCTACATCTTGGAAGCACATAAACCGGCTGTAATACTACACCGGTCATTACGTGAAATGTCGCCAAACAAAGAAATATGATTGCTATAGGTACCTATGTTGGCGGTCAACACGCACAAATCATTTAAAAGTCGTTAAATGTTAATGAGCTTTCATAACACATACCCAACTCCCAAAGTCTAGACAAGGCTATTCATAGGTGTGCTTCGTGGAATAGAAAATTAAGTCCACCTACGGCTGTGCTAAGTGGAATACATCATTTGTATTGTTCACCTAAAGTTATCTCTACAATATCGAACTGACATATTTTAGTACCTATTAATATAATATACCATGACGCCTGTATTCCCCGAAGGTTTAAGCAGAGGCGTACTGTACACCCACAGTTTGCTGGTATGTTTAGCCCCATAGCCCCATGTAATAGGGGGCGAGCCTATTGCCATTAACTGGGTACAAATTCCAAACTCCGAACTGCTACTGAGAATTTTGTAGAAAAACCCAACAACTCCTCGACCTGGGAATCGAACCCAAGACCTCTAGCGTAGCAGTCGCGCTTGGCTTGGCTAAAAACTGCGCGTGCCTTTTATTGCGTTAGGTATTAGTCCGTTTGTTGGTCCCCTTCAAAGGGCGAGGTCTTGCCTCGCATCCTAATCAAGGATCCCACTAAAAGATACTTAGATCCAAATATTGGCCTCTTAAGTTTTCGGAAGTATTTCTTATACGAAGAATTCAAAAGATCGCAACGGTGTCTTGGTTTTATTAATAGTTATAGCACACAACAATATGTATCGCAATACTATATCATTAGTCTAGTGGTCCCAAGTGCGACTGCTACACTAGAGGTCCTGGGTTCGATCCCCAGGTCGAGCAAAGTGTTATTGAGTTTTTCTATGAAATTCTCATTAGCAGCTCAGAGTCTGGATTTGTGCCCGGTTAATGGCTATAGGCTCGCCCCCTATAACATGGGACCTAAACATACCGGCGAACTGTGGGTATACATTAAGTACACCTCTGCCTAACCCTTCGGGGAATACAGGAGTGATGGTATGTTATGTTATGTTACTATAATTGCAATAATACATAAAGCAAATAAAACAATAGCTTGCAAGTAATAAAACATCGTTCGACTGGTTACATCACTCCGCCTCCCTATGGTAATAAAAAAAGATACATTATAAATTGTATGGGGATATTGTCCACCGTTGTTATAGTCAGAGCGGCCGCGACGCGTGACGTAGTTAAATCGTTTTATTGTTTTTTCACGGCGAACGTATCGTGGCATTAGTACTGCGTTATAATATTTTGCTTAGTACACAATAACCCGCGGACATAAAGAATGTTATGTCGGACCGTGTTTCACTAAAATTAGGCTTCGTAAAACGTTTATAATATATTTTTCCACGTACCTACTTACTTATTTGGTGTCATACTCGCGAAAGACACTATAAAATTGTTTACTGAGTTCTGAGACTCGCGAATATTCGACATATTTACCTAAATAAAACCATTTACGGATTCTGTTGTGTTATATTCACATTGTCAAATACCGACGTTTCGGACACTTTACAGAGCCCATGGAATGGTTTTTCATTTAAATTTTTTATTTATAGAAATCCAACTGAGTTGCCGTCCGACATACTTGACGACGTTTCATTCATTCAACCTGTTTCCAAATTAACCTCCCTAATCAATTGGCAACGGAATGCATCAATGAAGACTAATCAGAAGTCGTTTAGTCCAAATCAGACTGTTTTTGAATCGATCGCGTATTTGTTGGGTTCGGGAACCAAGTTATTAAAATACATTCTTCGATTTAATCAGCTTATGTTTAGCAATTGTCTTGTATTTGTAATTGGAATTAGATATTTAGTTTACAAAAAGCCAATAGAGGTTTTGGAAAAAATCGTCATTGCGCCTATTATTACTATCGAACGGAACTGCTTTGTTCGTCCTTCTGTTGGCAACGCATTGCTCCCCACTGTGTGTCAGGTATACGTAGTAGGATATAAGCCTGCAGATTTCATGATGTGGGGGCCAACTCGTTCTCCAAAATATTGTTTGGTGCGTTCTCTAATGCTCAGCTTTAATATTGTACGCGAAATTTGATCGTATTTTTGGGTACGTGAGTTCTATCGTAATATAATGATGAATGACTGATAGAGATGATCAGATGACTGATCTATGTATTGACACGCGAAGTGATCTTCAGTAAAAGGGTTGTGGAGTGTCTTCGGCACATTAACCGTAAATGATTGATGAGTCTCTTTGTCTCTTGGTGACTTGATATCGCCATTAGGTGTTAATACTATATTTAGTTATCTTTGCTTTGTTCTTTATATTTAATAGATATGGATGGATAGATGCTCAGGATTGGCCATGCGTCATGCCTAATTGATTTTTAAATAGGTTTCTATCGTTTTGTTCTCAATTTTGTGATCCGATCTTGACTAAATTATTATGGGACCACCTGCGAAGTATAAGAATTTTCCAAATCGAACCACGCGTCGTTAAGTAATCGGGAAACATACATTATAAAGGATTCCGACGAATTGAGAACCTCTTCCTTTTTTTAAGTCGGTTAAAAAGACTCCACGTTATACCTTTAGGTATAATAGTTAGATCCTTCGGCGTACCCTGAGCAGTTAACCTCTCTATCAGCCTGCTGACTGGTTAAACATTCACCACGGCTTAAATAATATTGTGTAGCTTATCCTAATGCGGTAAAAATCAATGTAGGTAGGTAAATATTTTTCCTTTTCACCAAATGTCATGAGCCATCAACGTTGTACTTATGCTATGCCGATAGATATAATATACCTAATCTGGTCTTTTTGTGATTTTTTTGCATTTTCCATGCTAAGATTATAAAGTTATTTTAGTAAAGGAAAAATTCAATCGCGGGCAGGATACGAACGATGTCGCCAACGTCACCTTATGACATAAACTCAGAATGTGAAGACAAATTTCAATCAGGCGGGTGGGGTTCGCGGTGGCTTAGCGGTCAGAGCGTCTGGTGTATCAAACCAGAAGACGCAGGTTCGAATCCTGCCCGCGATTGAATTTTTCCTTTACTAAAATAACCATACCTAATCTGGGTTTTTTAAATCACGTGTCAATCGGTTTCTTCTAAGGTTTTTTACGTTAACTAAGAAGTTTGAATTTTTCACAGCTTCAAGGGTCTGTAGATCTGAGTATATCTATTGTTTTAATTTCAACTCGATACCTCCACGCGTTCCCGAGATAAAGGGTCTTTACAGACGGACGGACGGACAACAAAGTATAAGGGCTCCGTTTTTTCCTTTTGAGGTACGGAACCCCAAAAAAATGCTTTTATACAATTAGCTACGTTTTATCCACTTATCACAGTTCGACATGAAGCTACGGACTATCTGACTCGACATGACTGTGCAGCAGGGCAATCAATTTATTCCATTAACATATAGTTTCTTTATGAAATTTTCCGAGGCCTGAAATGGCATGATTAATATTTGTACCATGACTGGCCGAGCCTAACCGAGCGGAATATATCGCTTATCTAATACATACATGTAGCTATATTTTGTAGGACGGCGGCCTACATACATAGAATATTTTAGAGCTCTGATTTACGATGGGAAATGTCGCTATCAGTGGACATGTCGCTGCGATATGTTTTGGCAGTCGGATATATTATTCATGAATAAAATGAGTCTTTTTTGAACATAGGTTTACATAATATACATCGAAAAAACAATTACAAAAGTAGTTACTAGGTATCCAAACATCATTATAAATAAATTGAATCAATAAACCGATCGTTTTTACTCACTAACTAACACATACCTCCTTTACTTACCTATGTCTTTGGCGATCATTTTTTATGTGGTCCAGCTAGGGGTGGAGGCGGCACGCAATCCATTAAATCTTAAAAAAACACTTGAAATTCAGCGACTCATACAATAAACATCATTGGGTAGGTCGCGCGCGACGTTTTTGTCGCAGCGACACAACCGCACGTTTTTGCTAAAACTTCTTCACCACAGTTTTTGTGCGACCAGGAGCCGATTGCGATAACATGTCTGTAATGGTAGTGCCGTAATTGTATGATGTTTATCTTGGTATGAAATCCTTTGGTAAATATTAAGAATAATAATAGAACACAAACAAAAAGAATATCCTATGAATAAGATTCAGGAAGTCTTATGGCATCTGGTATTCTACTCACTTGGTATAAATTCAACAAGGAATTATGTAGCCATGATTATTAAGTTTTCTATCCAAAAGGATGGTCACTTAACCTAACCACTTTGTTAGTCTCAGTCCCTCAGTAGCCTTGCAAATATTCTTCTTCACCATTAGTAGTATGAGTCTGTTTTTATTATAGGTATGAATATTTACGTAACCTCAAAGGTTAAAGCTTTCGATTTATGATTGATCACTAACCTCTTTTGGGTCGACTAATTACCTATACCTACCTACATTGTATTTTACGTGCTAATATTAGAGTATTCTAGTTTGAATTCGCCGATGTTATGCATTATTCCGATGTCTAGTTCCTGTGGTAAGGGTCTTATTATTCAGCGCATAAACCAGGGAATATTTTAGCGGTCAGTCGACAACGCCGAGGGATTTTGAACGGCGTCCGAAAAAATTGATGCGACTTATCTCACGCTCGTGGTCCTGCCAAGATAAGCGTATGACATGTTTTATGTATGTTTGGATTTAAGTTTTCCACTAGGTACTGACTATGCGTAGATACGAGAGGGGGCCGTTAACGAATGTTGGGTATTTTCGGAGGAGTTTCTGTACATGAAGATTTTATATCTTTTATTCCCCTCATTATAAAAGATCACAGTTATTATTCTACAAGTTGAGGGCAGTGGAAGACTTGTAAATTGATAAACATTTTTCCTTTTATATCTGTAGGCACTTAGTGAATATAGTAGGTAGTGTTTTTTAAAGTCATTCGTTACATTAAAATAATCGAATGAATCTAAGAGGTCCCTCATTACATTTTTTTTTTAAACTTAGGTAATTACATATAAAGATTGATCTTAATCATTTTGTCATATTGTCTGTGTAAATATTGAAAGTTAAGGGTCCGGCGAAGCTTGAATTGCCCAAAAAACTTAATACCGAAATAAATCGTAATCCAGAGAATAGTTTATCAAATTATGTTATTATTCGTATTTGGATACCGTTAATCTAAGTTCCTACGGGACCATTTCGTCTACTACTACGTAACTGGAAATAAAAGACCGGAAAATCGTTCCAAACTTGGTAAAGTTATCTAAAATTGCATTCGCTTACATTTCCAGTGATGTATTTTGGACGTATTGGTAGAGTAGGAACCTAAATTAACGGTATCCGAATCCGAATAATAACAGAATTTGATTAAATTCTTTTTGATTTACGATTTATTTCGGTATTACGTTTGTAACGAAAAATCGGTCCGCCGGAGTTAATGAAATGGGAATTTTGCAGACCAATCGGCTGAATGGAGAAAATTATTGCCACATCTTAGTATTTATTACCTGATCTCTGTATTCGTAAATAAACGATGGGATAAAAATAAAGCTGAGAAGAGAAGACTGCTTCATTAGTCTAGTGGTCCCAAGTGCGATTGCTACACTAGAGGTTCTGGGTTCGATCCCCAGGTCGAGCAAAGTGTTATTGGGTTTTTCTATGAAATTCTCAGTAGCAGTTCGGAGTCTGGATTTGTGCCCAGTTAATGGCTATAGGCTCGCCCCCTATAACATGGGACTTAAACATACCGGCGAACTGTGGGTGTACATTAAGTACGCCTCTGCCTAACCCTTCGGGGAATACAGGCGTGATGGTATGTTATGTTATAAAAATAAAGCTTACAGCTAACTGTAGAGCTAGGTGTGGTTTTCGCTTACATCGATATGTAAGTAGAGTCTCAAAGAGCGCGCTATGGCTTGAGATTAGTTATGTTATTGGCACGTTTTATTAGTCTATCTGCCTCATTAGTCTAGTGATCATAAGCTCGACTCGGTCTTGGGTTCTATTCCCAGGTCAAATAAAGTGTTATTGGGATTTTCTATGAATTTCTCAGTAGCAGCTGGGAATTCGATTGGTGCTCGGTTAATGGCAATAGGCTCGCCTCCTAGGTATTGTAACATGGGACCTAACTTTACTGTCGAACTGTAGGTACATTAGCACATTTTTGTCTTGCCCTTCAGGGATTACAAGCGTGATGGTATTTTATTGGCACTGTTGTCTCTTCCAAAGGCGATGATCAATATCCGGCCTGTGTTAAGTTATTCAAACGGAATATTTTGCTTTAACAGAGGGTCATCTCATGTGTGTGGAGTTAGCACGGCACCCTCCGAGTCCTCCGCTTGACCTCACGTCTCTTCACACGGGGGTAACTTAGCATTCACTGCATTGTTCTGTTATTGCACGTCCGATCAGCGTCTGTCGCAGGGGGAGGTTTTGCCTATTGATGACGTGCGGGATAAAATCTACTTATTTATGCGTTTCTTTGATGAGCATTTTTATTTATTTATTGTAGGTAGGTAAATGAAAAATTTATCATCAGCCTCGTAATCCTGAGCGCGACTGCTACCAACGCTAGAGGTCTTGGGTTCGATTTCCAGGTCGAAAAAATGTTATTGGGTTTTTGTATGAAATTGTTACCAGCTCAGAGTTTGGGATTTGTGCCCAGTTAACGGCAATAGCTTCGCCCCCTACAGGGAACTTAAAGATACCGGCACACTGTGGGTGAAGCTTAGTACGCCTCTGCCTAACACTTCGGGGAATACAGGCGTGATGGTATGTATGTATGCATGCGGGCAAGTTCGAATGTCAATTATATCGATATATTTTGGATTTATGAATATCTTCGTTTATTCTTTTTGTGTTATATTTTGCTCAGTCGGAAGGTAGCATTAGGTAAGGTGCGAATATCTGAAACATCGGCTCTGGCGATTATTTTCATTTTAACATCGTTATATACTGTATAGGTAGGTACTTCAACCATTTCTCTCATGTAATCCTCTGAACTGGATACTAGTTAATACTCTTACTTTAATATAACCATGTTATTCGCAATCTTCTGACGCAGTGCCATATGTCTTTATAGACTTTCTGAGCTTAAAATTGTATTGCGATGGGTTACGTGAAAGTACACTCACGATAGCTTATTGCTTGGCCATATTTGTATAAAGCATATCAAGTGAAATATCAGCAGTTTTTATGAGGCAATTATTAGCATATTGTGTGTCGGCGGGGGTCCGCGGGCAAGCTCCGCGGTGGTCCCTCCGGGGCCCCGCTGGGCTCATAGATAAACATGTCTGGGCTTCCGAATACTTGCGCCGTGCACCGATATTGATTTTGTTTTTGCTACAATAATATATTATGTAGTGCGAGATACAGCTAATTTGTACGTTGTCTTCTTTTGCTCTTAAATCGAAATGTGTTTATCGATCCTCTCTTTTCTATATTGTTTGGCTGTATCGCTTGAGTGGTTCTGGTTTTATTCATTGATTTTGTATGTGTATGATACTTTTATGCCGCTATACTTTAGTCCTGAAATTTACCTATCCCACTATGGTCATAGCCTATACAAGGAAGGCAAGTCTTACTTAGGTACCTACTACTTACGGTACATACCTACTTACTTTTTTGCCTGTATTTTCGTAGGCGATACAATTCGTCAAATACGGTACCTAACTACTGATTCAGATAACACAATATAGATAGGGTACCGATGCGACGGCCTCTCGTTACTTCAACCGGCTTCAATTCTCTAGAAGGCTAGCTACGATAGGTTTTCTGTCGAACCATTACCACGTTCATACCAACCGGTTATAAGTACTTGCATCAACTTTAACTAGATCTCTCAAATGAGCTGCAACATATATCTACATAGTTGTATTAGGTACGTGCTGTGTCGTGCTGATGCCGCGTCGCGTCGGTGCCGCGCCACATATAAACTATAGCTTTAATTACTCTTAAACACAATTAAACGCTGTGCATGCTCCGTGCACAAATATACTGCGTAACTGATACGTTTCGGCTTTGATTTTATTGTTACTATAATAATTATGCCTTTCACGTTGTCGTCTGCGACAAACGGTATGCACCTGAGTGGTGCTAACGTCTCGTATCGCATTAGTTAGTCTCACAAGTAACTATTCTCTGGCCAGAAAGTGTGCACATAAGATGTAGGTACCCATTTTACAATATGGGATTCATATTTTTTTAATAAATAAATATATATATCTACCTAAAAAAACGTCATATTACTTGTCAGTCTTTGTTAGTGAGTAGCTAGCACCATATACCTACGTCACGTAGATACGATGGCCAACATTTAGAGTAACTACATTTTAGGACGTAGATAAGTGTTCTGAGCTTATAAGATTTTATGTGGTACTTACTGTGGATTAGTTTTAATCCCAACGTGACGATTGGTGTAGTGGTATGTAGTATCTGCATAGTTCTGTGGGAAAAAGGCGTTAGGGTATGTATGTATGTGAGGATTGGTTTCATTTGACCTGTCGCGTCGCTCCCGTTTTGCATGACATGATACACCAAGAATCTAGGTATGCTAGGTGCATTTAGCATACAAAATTAAACTACATAAAATTATCATCATTTACAACCCACTGTTTTACGCATGAATTCGGGAAGTCAAAGGTGTGAAAAAATTAAATTAATAAGCGCCAAGTCATGCGAACGCCTTTACCTTAAGGTTCCGGCGGAACGAATATCATGTAAAACGTAATACCAATATAAATCGTAATTTAAACACAATTTAATCAAAGTGTTATTATTCGGATCCGTCCTAGCCTGCCATTTCGTGCAAAATACTTCTCTTCCAGGAACGGATGCAGATCAGATGTAGGTAGGTACAATGTAATATTGATATCATAAATAACAACTCTTAAATGATTAGTTATTAACTTTAGTCAAGTTACATACTAGCGCTATCTATATCCAAATTCCTCTCTGCGATTTATGATCGTTGAGATGCGCACGCGCAATTTCTTGGAATATTCCCCTCTCCTCGTCCAAACCAGCCGGTCCACGGGCGGCACGGCCGCGCTGGTTTATTTCATGACCTTATGAGTTTCATTCCTTCTATTTTTATTATACCTATGTAGGTACATATGTACATTACATGGTCCTGGCCGATAAAGACAGATTTTCATTTTAGTTGGTCAATAATAGGTATAAATTATAATTTGTGTACCTACGTTATTTTTTTTTATTGGATAGGGGGGCCTACGAGCAGACGGATCGCCTGATTGTAAGCGATCACCGCCGCCTATGGACACCCGCAACACCAGAGGAGTCACAAAGTGCGTTGTCGGCCTTCTAAAAGGGGATTGAGCCTCCGCTAATCTCACTCACGCGGCGAAACACAACGTAGCGTTGTTTCACGCCGCCGGTTTTCTGTGAGACCGTGGTATCACTCTGGTCGAGCCGGCCCATTCGTGCCGAAGCATGGCTTTCCACGGTTAGTAGATTTTATGGAAGGATAATATCTAAACATGTTTCTAATTATGTAGTTAGGTACCTACTTACTCTCTATATCGGAGTTGCTGCTTCGTGTAACTCAAAATCACGGTTCCACAATCTTTTGGAAATGTCAGAAAAGAACCAGCAGCCCATGGAAATTGGAAATCTTTTAAAACCCCAAGTAGATAATGTATGTAACTATATCTTAGCTGCTACAACATCTGTCCTCTTAGCGTTGTCTTCTATTCTCGACTGCATAGGCACCGACATATTTAAAAGCTCATGATACCATGTAATGCTTACCATACTAATGATTTATCATTTGGTATCGGCGTATTATGCTACACGGTATTACGCTAAATGTGAGTGTACGAGTAAGATGCGGTGGCTGCGGGCGGCATCTTTGTGACCACCGCAAGATCTGACGAGGACCGGCCGGCCAGCCCGCGAATGCTTAATGAGTTCCAAACGGATAGGGCTACCGCGCGATTCTAGGTAGTAACTTTTTATTTGTTAATATTTTTCATTGCTAGCTGCCTCATTAATCTAGTGGGCTTAAACATCCCTGCTACACTAGAGGTTCTGGCTTCGATTAGGCCTAGCAGTGTCATTGGATTGAAATTAAAATTCTCAGTAGTAACTCGGCTCAGTAGTTTGGATCTGGGTCCAGTTAATGGTAATAGGCACGCTTTCTATTACATGGGATTTAAATATACCGACGAACTGTGTGGATGTGTGGGTGTAATGTAGGTAACATTAGTGCGCCTCTGCCTAATCCTTCGGGGTATACCTAATGCCGTGATGGTATGTTATGTTATTTAACAAGTGTGCAGGTTACATTTATGTGAAATTATTGAGGATTATATTTGAATAGGTAAAATACTTATAACCCATAGGTATTTGAATGTCCACTGCATCATAATGTAGGTAGGTTAAAGCAACAAATAGGTAGGTGGGATGTCAAGATTCGCCCAAGGGATATAGACCATAAATCAATCACAATACTTATTTATATACGTTTTCTGTTACTAATGTCTGACGATTGTGCATATAATATTTATTGTTTTTTTAAACATAGCACATACAATCTTAGAACAGACAATTCGAGAACCCCATTAACTGTCGCCAATATTTCTTTGATGTAATTAAAAGCATATTGTGATCCCGGTCTGTTTCTATAATATATTTATTTTAGCCGGCCCTGGTCCTTTGCGGCGCCGACGTCACCTGTCATCCATCAGTCGGCGACAACGCGCATGCGCATACCGGCCGGCGCAGATTGCCCCGCGCGCGCACACACTCGTCTCGCGGATTCAAATTTAACGGTACAAAGATGGAACGCAACAAAACAGTAGCAGGGCGCATTCCGATCTGGAGCGGTTAAACTAGCTCCGATGATGGCTGTGATAAAAAAAGGGATGCTCCATTTAAGAATTCTATTGATTATGGTCGAGTGGGATGGATGTTTAGGGTAGGTAATTTTGACCATACATAAACATTTTTGGTCATCTGTAGTGGATTCTAGTGACGGCAGTAGGTTTTTGTTTTATTATTTCATAAAACAAAATCGTTACTATTTTTTTATCCTAATTCATATTTTTGAGGTATCTGATCCTAGTAAGGACTAAGTTTATTTCGGAATGGTGTATGTTATGCAGGACGAGGGCAGCAGAAATGATGTTGTATTTTCTATCAAACTAGAAATCTAAAAAGTCAGTCTCAGGTTGATAGCAGCGTCCTGTCCCGAGCTTAATGCTCCCTAAGCAAGACCTGACTATTTATTTGTCTAGTTAGTCTTTAGATTCTTAGCGGTCGTGTCTGACTACACATTTGAAGTTTGGAGGGTTATTTAAAAAATACAGTTCTTTTTGAACTCGCAGCAAATTTCCGGTCTAAAGAAGGAATACGATAACGAGGTTGTTTGTATCAATTCTGGTTATCTTTGCCATCTATCTTAATGTCACAATTAACACAACGTTTTATGGAGTTGCAAAACAGGTACCAAAGAGAAAATTACTGTCATAAAAATTATATAGTGTGCCATTACGAATACTGTACAAATCGATTGAGAAAGTACACAGGAGATTACTTCTGTAGAGCAGGCATCACCAATTCTGTCAAATAGATGGTTCAAAAACACTTATAAAGGTGTGATTTAGATCAAGCATCAATCAATAATTCAGATTGTACTATAATCTACCTAGAGTGTTACAATGTAAAACAATATTTTGAATGGCCTTTTGAGGATAGCGTAGCGATACCATTGCAGCTTTGAGTTGATCTATCCCGACGAAAAATGGAAACTCAACGTATGAGTGAATGTAAGCGCAAGGTTCGCGGACATTCTCGGACAGATGACGTGCAAGTGCCACTAGCCATTCTGTGATTATGATTATGAATATTTCACCGTGTCAGGTCGGTCGCATGAAAATTTCATTTATTTTATCATAGAGACAGAAACGGCTTCCCGAAAGATTAAAGTTAATGAAACGAACAGTTGATGACCCAATTAGAACGTATACCTACGCAAATCAACCGACACAATGCATGACAGGAGCCGTGTGTCGTCATAACTAATCAAGAAATGGTCACCCACTTAATCGTATACAATTGAATCATGACATTGAGCGCTTAAACCGTCGCGTGTGACCCTTCCGCCAGGTCGAGGCCTTATCCTCTAACATCATCAGTATGCCGCCGACCGAGCGAGCTCCCAATTGCCTAAATTAGCATACTTATGCTGAGGCGCCGCCGATTTCGCCTTGTATTACTATCAAAGAGAACACCGACAACAAAGTAAACTCAACTTCAAAAGCCCCCACATAAAATTCATGTTTGTAAAGCATGAAGATGAATTCTGTTGATGTGACTTAGTAGAGACTAACAATTTGCATTTTCGATCTTACTTGCTTCAATACAAGGATGATTTCATAGTGTTAGGTGAAGTTTAAAAGTTCATTAAGATCGTCAGGCATCGCACTCTGACCCGTTGGTAATGGACGCAAATTGGTCGCGAGGCAAATTTTTCAACTGATTATGCGGCATGATCACAGGACGACAATAGCCTGTAGATGGCAGCTGTTTACTGGTTCGGGATTGTTCCATGTTCAGTTTATGCAAAATCGCTTCTTTTAAACGTTTAACTTTAGCATAATTTAGATTGTTCGTCCACCCTATCTGGTTTTTGCTACGTTTTACTTAGAATTTACATGTTATATTATGTGCAAACAACACTTTTAATGGGTATTTATTCTTATTAACTAAGTAATTAATATCACGAATACATCTAGATAAACTGAATGTTAATGGGAAGGACTGTAAAGAATTTGTTCAAAAACGAAATATCTGTTAATTAACTTTTAATTATAAAGTCAGTTGGAATTGGAACGGCCTCCTCGCAGGGAAAAACATCACTGCTTTGGCTAATTGGAGACGGCCGATTGTTATGTTTCCATGAATTTACTAGTTAGTGACAGATGTATAATGAACTGAAATGAAACCACGATGCGGATTTGTATAGTCAATAATATTATTCGCATTGTGTTAAACAACCGATAAAACTAAACATAAATATTGGAAAATTTGCGGCTTCGACCAAGAATAAATGATATTTAAACGCGTACCTATGCGTTGCACACACATTAAAAAGTGTTGTGCGTGGAATTAATTTGAATTCTGATTACGAAGTAAGATGAACAGTGTGAAGATGCATGTGTGTATGAATTCAAAGTGTTTGATAGTTATTGGTGTAGAATAACTGAAGGCGTCGGTGCAGGCGTGGCTTCGGCGTGAATGCTGCCAATATAATAGAGACGCGCTCCCACACGCACACGTTCAATGAAATGCAAGGAATGCCTTCATTAATTGCAATTTTATGGCTACATAAATAGGTAATATTAATTAATATATAAAGAAAATCGCAACGGATCTTCCAAAACGAATATGTTGGCATACCTACAGCTCCGTATAAAATTAGTTATTGTATTGAAATAAGTTCTTAGCACTTAATTTATTATACGGTCAGATGAGTCGCTGGGCATCAGCCATGTCAGTGTCACAAGCCCACTGCCCTTTACGTGCTAACAATGAACACATTTTACGTTACACTATTTTTTGCGTGGGCTGAACACTCCATTGCCTACAGTACTACTTTCTCCTAATTAATGATAATTTACCCAGCTAACTGTACTCTAGGTTTGTTTGCGATAATGAACCTTAAAGTTGAGGACGAATAACTAGCAGCTTGTGAACTGCAACCTTTAGAGCCCAAGGACAAAGAAAGCATGCACCTCAGTTCTTACTAGGTATTCATAACTATTAATAATTATGTACCTGCAGTAATAGTTGCTCGCTCGATGATTTTTTTAAAGATATTAATTACTACTGTTGTAAGTGAAGCACAATATAAGCATACATATAGTACCTATAGTAATTTGAAATTCGAAATGTTTTATTATTACAGGTAGTGTGTTGTCTCGTTAACTTTGACAGTAGGTAACGGGGAGTAATTAAAACTGCTCTAACTACAGCTGCTGTCAGTAAATGTTTATAGCAGTTATTTATGGTATTTTAAAGTAATTCGAGTGTGAATTGACGCAATTGGTAAAATATTATTAGTCTTGAAATAAAACTAACCTTTTTATAGATTTTATCGTGTTATATTTATCTAATTCCCGACGTTTCGTAGGATAGAGAGTAAAGTAGTTATATCTATGTATTAAAATATGTCTAATTTAGGTATTGATTAAGTATGTAAAAAATTGCATAATTGTCAGAAAAATTTATACCAATAGCCTTTTTATTGCATCTGTTCACCTTGAATCACAGCGTACTAACCACAAACGTAAGGCGAAGCATAGATTGAAGAGATTTAATCCAGATTTACATTACACTTGTATATTAGATGGTTTGAAGTGTAGCATTACGGTTATAATTGTATTTATTATTTTAAAACTGCTGCCCTATTGACAGTCGTCTTGGTCAATGCAAATTGAACATACATAACGGATAGGTTTTTTACTTACCTTTCATGACTGCCCGGACACAAGATATTTGAAATACTAACCAAAATCTTAATTTTGTTTTAGCTACATTTCAGCTTAGTACGTTTTTTCGTCATTTGTTATTTCTATGAATTGCAAAATTGTGTGTTTAGTTGAATGTGTGCTGTGACAACAAATAGGTCCGTCAGTCTCCCCCTCCATTGTGCGCCCCCAGTGTGGACGTCTCATAATAGCGGGAATTCTGTTTACACTTAAATTTTACTTGCAATTCTTGTTGGAAGCGACGTCCGAGCAAAAATGTATGAGCGTTTGTTGTGAGTTGCGATTCTTCAAATATATTCCTCTAAAGTTGTGAATGGATGACACTTTTATTAATTTGCCTTTTCTGCCATTTTTACTTCACTTCTAACAATGAGTTAAAGGTATCTGAAGCTAACTAAATAATATATTTATTTCCGTAGATGTTTAAAAAATATTTTGATTTCATTCACAAACCTTATGGATAACTTTTGTAACTAGTTAGCAAGAATGCTATAATATTTATATAACACTAGCTGTCCCCCGGCATGCGTTGCAATGCCTCTTTATTTTATCTTTTGTTTTCTTATTAAACCTTCCCAGGCACACAATAACTCACCAAAGTTACATCGCAAAAGGATGAATGGTTTAGCAATGCATAGAGGACAAACATTCAAACATTAATTTTATTTAGATTGATAGAAGATAGATTGGTAGTTAATATTGGTTAAGTCAATATTTTGCTTTAACGATACTAGATGGCGCCAGCGTCTCTTAATTGGCAACCTCCGAGAAGATAGTCCGAAACAAAATTACAGAATTATGGACTTCTTTAAATTCCACGGAGGGCAGTATCTGAAGTGGCCATTTAGAGAATAAAGCAGCTTTGAGCATAGAAGTCCTAACTGCACGCATGCATCAGTCACCGTATAACTTCACAATTATTTAGATAACACATCGCCGTTGCACGACATAAAATCTCTGTCATCATCATCATCCTCCTGCCCTTATCCCAAGTTATTTGGGGTTGACGCACTATGTCTTTTTTTCCGTCATCATCTTCAGCTTCTTTTGTAGACAAGACGACATGAAATCAATGTACATAATAGTAGAAAAAGTCCATAGGTACTTGAAGTATTTTTAAGTTTCAAATCCCATTCCTCAAAAAACATGTCAGATCGGTAAGAAATATGATACTTATTAGCACAGAAAAGATGATCAATTTCTATTACCTCCGTGCATTAGTGTAGGTATTAGCAGTTACCTAGATCAACAATTTGGGACACAACTGCCGAGCAATTTGGTAGAGTAGCAACATTTTATACGAGCGGCCGCTGTTTGCTCTTCAAGTTTACAGTAGGTAGGTACCTTGCCTCGGGGCACAATTTAATTACCAAATGGTCCGTTTTTTGTGATCTTTGAGCCGTGTAAACAAGCCGTAACGATGTGTGTAGAGGCACAGGCCACTGGCTCCTTTATGTTGGAACAATTCCGTTCTCTTCCTGTACATGGCGGACAGGTGGATCGTTAGAACTTTGATTTGGAATTTAATTGGAATTGAAGTAGGGAGGTATTGTGTTTGGGAGAGGTTTTATGTTGGACTACTATTATAATGTATCCTTTTGATGTTAAATATGCTGAGCTGTATTCTTCATAAGTTTTGAGTAGTGATTAAGTAGGTACAATTATTTCAAATAAACGTAAATGTTTTATCATAATATATGTATGTTCGCGCACGACTAACTGGCAACACAAACGACTGGTCCCTCGTTATTTTAAACAATTCGATAATGGTGCCCCCTGGCGGGCCTGATTGTGGTACAAAGGGCGCTGTCCCCTCTAATGAGTCTCATAGTTGCTCTCCTACATGAAGTTGTGATGTTTGCCCAGGGCCAACTGTTCCTCTCAAACTACCTCACGTATTTCCAATGAAATTTGTTCATTTTATACGGGTAGGTACGAGTAAGGCTATTAAAACTTTTGTTGTTAGTTATCTCGATAATATCCGAGTGCAGAAAAGAATGAGCGTTAATATTTTTCTAACAGAGCTGAACACTACGTTGCTCCATAAATGTTTTGACAGTTTTATATTATAAACACTAATGTTGGCAGGTATTTACTTAGATTGAGATAATTATCAGATCCTGACTTCACTTTAAATCGGTCTTTTGACCTTAAATATTAATACCCAAGGTGTAAGTCTACAGTCTTATAGATAACTGAGGTATTAAGAAATAAGCGTCTGCCTAAAACGTATGGTTCGCTATGCAAAACATTAGGTAGATATAGTCCCCTCCATATCGCAGCAACTCAACGTTTATAACCCTTGTATAGTGCGTATATAATGGCGCACAGCGAGACAATATGCAAACTAATCTCCATACATACCGTATGATATCATATCGCGACAGCGAATCAAACGCCACGCTCCTAAAAATGACACTTTTAAAAACCTACGTAGGCTCGCAGTGCGCAAGACCGTACGCAAATCCTCGGCCAATGGCAGCCCTTCTCACCGGCTATGTAAATGTTCTATATTCAAATCAGTTTAAAATCAGAACGCGCATGCACGCGTCGAGCTTTTTTATTGGCGCTTTGCATACAAAGGGTTCATACAATGCCTTGGTTTGATAGACGCGTGTCCTTAAAAAATAAGGGCTACTTTCACCCTAAGGGGTACAACCCTTCCGCAACCCTTTTCGGTTGCAGCTGTTTTTTAGGATCATGTTTAGTTGGTGCCACGCGACGTTACCATTTGACACGTTTTTTGTTCCGATACATTTTGGAGTATTATAAAACGGTGTTTTATAATCATTGTGTCAAGCGTGCACACCTGGTGCTTATTGTTATCACCGGTGATTTATTGTGAACAGGCGACTTTGTCATAAGTGAGTTTAAATAAAATTTCGCAAAAGTTACGTAACTTTTAAAAATAATTTAAAGTTAAAGATGATAGTGTTTTGGTATTGACTTATAAAATAACATACGATCAGGCATGCATCCCTGAGGGTTAGGCAGAGGAGTACAGACCCACTCATGTTTCTTATGTGATTGTTTTTAATCAAGCATAAGTACTTAAACTATTAAAATTAATTTATAAATGATATTTATTTCTGTAAATTGATCTTTAAAACACACTTTTACAAGTCAATGCTTAAATTTTTTTGAAGTAATTCATATATTGAATAATAAATAGGTATATCAATAATACAGCTTAATTTAGACACTTTTAATAACACATTATGTCGTTACAAATATTAATAGCAGTTAAGTAGTTCGAACGGAAATGAGTCTCCTATTACCTAGTTGCGGTAAAATTAATTGCAATAAAAGTGGGTGCTTTAACTTAGAAGCGTGGAGGAAGGCGTGTGCGCAAATATAGCATGCGAGGTGTTGGCAGACAATCAGCTAATGTGCGACGTGCCGCGGTGTCGTGTTGCCTCGCCATGACGCGTCGTGGCTTTGTGGGCTATGATCTATGTAGCACGAGGTGAGCACCTACTGTGTACTGGAAAGTCTGGAGCGCTAGCTTCATAATGTTTAATGTGTGTCGTAGTTCTGTTCGAGCAGAGATGATATGACAACAGGCACGTTGAAGAAATGCCTTATTCACTTAAAACATAATTAGGTAGGTATCTACCTGCAGTGTATACCTAATTTGTCATTTATGACGGTGCCATCATTATATGCAAAGCAAGATTTAATAGTAAATAAAGACACATTTATAACTGACAATAAATATATCGCTATAAAAGTTTCAAAGAATAGCAGAGGACAGACTCACAATAAACAGTCCGTTATCGACTTAGGAACCGACCAATATAAATATTTGCAAAAGTATATCGTGTAAATATTGGATAATTGTGACCATTAACGGTAATATCGGCAATATGGCCACATTAAGCGCGGTTAATGTAGGAAATGAAATATCCGGCGCGAGCCGCTAGCCCGCGCGCTGTGCAGACGCGCTGGCACGATGTCAATGTTCGACGATCCTTTGACAAAAAGTTGACTACAATAAAATACGATGTCTTACTGTTGTCATTATTGTACTATTTAATGAGTATAACGGTTTAATACACAATCATAATGTTATCTAACCTGACAATTAGTAACGAAACCAGACGGGCATTAACAATGCAAAGTCATTGTTCTCGGGACCCTTATGCTATTTAACAAGTTTATTTTCTCTCAATTATTGCAACCCCGAATTAACTATTTTTTTTCTTTCAGTTATTGCTATCCCGATTTTTTTATCATAAGCTTAAAATTAACATTAACTAGAGAAAATAGGTTTACAGCGAGAATTAATTTTTGGGCAAGTAATTCGATATCAAATTGTATTCGTGTCCTTCATCTTATTATTTGTACCTATCTCCTTTCTTGGAGATGGGAATAACCTTAAAAAAAAAAACTACAGGTACCCATTCTCATAAGATTGAAGAATAATGCTGCTCATAAAACGCAGCGTTTGCGCTGCGGGGTGAGCGCGCCGCCGCGCCGCCGCCGCCGCCGGCCCGTGTGTGTTACGTTTGACAAACATCGGTCACGTCACGACGCGTTTTTTCCCCAAAACACGATACAACGCAAATACCCTCGTTTTTCTGGTATTTGCCTTCACTTTGCTCTATTTGACTGAAATTATTTTCAGAGGCGTATCGCGTTACAGTGTTGATTTCAGGAAAAGACATGACATTTTAACGTGAGCACACGGATACGTTTTGTTACACGATTGGGTTTAACTTTGATACGTTTTCCTTATTGGCAGCCGCTGCCGTTATTTTGGTGCGATATAGCTTTGTTTACGAGCAGGTCTATCAACACTTCAGTACCTAATCATCATATCTTTTAGTTCAGTTGCTAGTAGAACGATCAAGATATTCTTTTCTTTCTTTGATTTTTCTGAAATATTGCGTCACTTAAGGATTTTTTCCTATATCGTGGGTGTGGCCACAAGTTTTTCTCATATTTGTATCTATATAAATCCAGTATGGGTCCAAATGCACAGCAAAAGTTAGGTTAGGTTAGGAAATTAATGTGTACCTGTGCGGAGATCAAACCCGCAATACTTATATCGAAAGACAATAATTAGTAAACGCAAAACATAAGAACAAACTTTCCTAATCATCAAAATATTCTCAAGAATCATTAAAATATTTCATAAAATAAAGTTTATCTCCCAGCAAACTAGAAGAATAAAAATTCTTCACTCATATACATACCAACTCTAACAGTGCTCGTTTATAACGGCTGCCGGAGGGAGGTTGGAGAGGGAGGGTAGCAACCCTTTCCCTCCGAGAGGGCCATCCATCACCAACGACTAGCGAAATGTATTTTAATCCACTGCCCCACGCCCGCCGCTTCATGAAACGTGAAAAATGATCCTACTACACACGAACACATCACACACACACACACACCTCATCTCTTCCTACAATAGTTAAATATTAGTGTTATGTGTTGTTTTAGAACTTACCTACCTTAGGTATAGCTTCTTTGAGACAATATTTAGGATTGGGATTTTTACCTACTTGGTTAGGTTAAGGCGAATAATAGGAATGTAACTACTTATAAAATTGTGATTTTATCGTATAGGTTATAAAATTTTTGCTTAACCTACATATATTATTTTATTAAAGTGATTGATTGCAATCACTGTTAGTAACGCTTGCAGTTGTAACAGTATCTGCAACGACAGTATCTTTTACCTTTTTTGTACCTTTTTACCTTTACAAAAGATTACCTAACTGCGACCGAAGTGTGTCGAACGAAGTGCGACAAAAGATGACCTAGGTAATCTTTTATCGTACTTGTAAATACATAATTTGAAAAAGACGTGGCCCTGAGCGTTGTCGTGGCCAGCCTGCGTGAAACTTTTTATAGTTTGAAGCGGTCCCGCGGGCCTCGCAGATTTCTGCCCACGACTGACGCAGTCATTAATCATACACAAATTGTTGCGTCGCTTCGCCCTGTCCCTTGATATTTAAGCTCCAATTGAGCCAGTCATCTCGTGCCCTATTGAGAGCTTTCTTCGAAGAAGCAACATTCACTATCTCTGAAGTCACTGACTGGAAGGCAGAGTAAATGATGGGAACGAACTATTGTGGCGGTTAAATGGTTAACAATTTTCATGTCAGTGTGAAATGGCGTTTCTGGGGTGGTTTCTTCTTGCATTCCTTGAAGACGAAGAACACATATCTGCTTCCTTCGTTTACTCTTTTGGAAGTTGTATTCGCAGTTAATATTATTCATATATAATATATTTAAATTTTAATATCTACATTGCAGTACATACATTTAAAACAGAAAACTACAATACGTAGTGGCAGGTACTAGATAATTCATTGTCTATTTTATAAGGTTTTCACATTTTATGACTTAATAAATGTGAGCGCGGAGTGACCCTTATCGAGTGACGTCATTGTCATAATAGTGAATGTTTTATTGTAACGTTATGCGCGCTATCTCTCCTTGGATTACTAAAACATCTGTCCCGGAAAATTCACTCTCGACCCGTTTATCGGCTCCTCGAGGGTAGATAGAGAAAAAACTGCAATAACGCGGTGTCATAACAAAGACGCCGCCACCGGCCGATAATACTATGATTAATACCCAGCGTTATCTTGAGAGTGCAGGCCTTGCCCGCCCTAAGGAAACCGCACTACCCGGCGTCGCTCAAATGTCTTATAAGCTGCGTTGATGTGTTGAATTTCAACCTTCAGTCAATGATTTAAAGTCGATAGTCGCTTGGTTAGCTGCCTGTTTAAGGTATTCTCCGGACCCGACATAAGAGTTACGGATTTCGCATAATGCATATTATATTCGAGCGGGGGTGGCTGCGAGGGTGCGAGCCGTGGAGGAGGCAGCGGGACGAGGCGGGGGTGCAGCGGGAGTGTGAGCAGGGGGGGAGGTCGGGGTTGCAAGGGAGGACCGCGTGACCGCACGTCTTTTGCACGCGACAAGCTCTCGACATTTTTTTATTATTATTGTGCTTCGATGGAATTTATTCCAGCAAGGGTCGGTAATAGAATAGCGGACACGCTCGTTTTGGTCCTAATAGCGATTTTGAATATCATTTTTAAATCACATAATGGAGTGTACTCGCCTTTTTAGAGTTATTTTTGAAGGGGCGAGGGTTGACTCGTGAACTATGAATTTTAGCGTCGTCGTTTTACCTATATTTTCGAAAAACGTTGTTTATTGTACGCCATCAATAAATTACTTAAGGGCAATTAACGTAATTACCGTCTACTTTTAAAAGGAGCTGTATTGAGAAAATCAATCGCTGACCTCTTACAATGAGATTGCTCGGGAGGCGCCACAAATATAATTACTATAATTAATTTCGCGGTCCGCCGGCCGCAGATTAAACAAACGATTAATTGTGCGCCGATAAACGATGTTAATCCCAGGCTTCACCGACAGGTGGCGGAGATTGTCAATAATCGCCGAGTTATATGAGAAATGTGTTGAGGCCGAGTGCAGCGGGGTGGCGTAATTATACACGCGGAGGGGGAAGGGGAGGGAGGCATCCCCTCTGAGCAGGACCACTCGCTGTCATATGCACTCATATTTATGTTAATTGTAGGTATGCTGCGTCTGGGTAGTTTTCTTCGAAGACGTTCACATTATCTCGGTGTTATTCTGATTTCTAGCGATATAATTTTATCTAGTTCCCAGAGCTCTACTCAATTTTAAGGTCATTTGATAAATACATATATTTAAAACGCCATTACATTGTCCACAGGCACGACCCAATCTAGTACAGAATTAACGCGCGGCCAAAAGATGATGGTTGTGGCAACTTAATGAAGAGGACCTATGATTATGGCGGGTATTATTCACTTTGGTTTTAAAAAGGTGACGTACGTATACCTATTTAGAATTAGATCAGTAAGGTAGTTTGGGCATGTAGAGAGAATGGATGAACGGAGATTGTCGAAACAAGTATAAGTACGGATGAGAGCGGTGTGAACGTCCGCAACCAAATTGCGGACGTTCTAAAGAAAGGTCACGTGGGAGAGCCCTAAACCGATGATCATGCTTGAGGAGGTTAATAAACGTAGATGAAGCGAAAGTGGTGTGCCAGGACAGGATCATAGCAAGTGGTAATCTATAGTCTCTGCCTACTCGAATGGGAGACAGGCGTGAAAATATGTATGTTCCGGAAAGATAGTGTGGTGCTGTCACGCTGTGGGTGTAATATATATAAAGCTGCGCCATTAAGTTACAACTACTAACTTACTAACTAAACTGTTATTGGTATGGAATTGATAATATTCTATCTGTCTACCCAGTACATACCTACTTAGATTAGCTGGAGACAGCAATAGAAGAAGTGGTTAGTTGTACAAAAAGAAATAAATGTCTATAATGCTACAGCGTAAAATCCATTGTTCATCAATATATGTTGCCCGAATGTGACAAAAATGCAATAAACACAACTATTATTAAAATTGGTATTTTCAGATCATATTTTTTCTAAGTGATCGCGCGTCTTTGCTGTTTCTGAAATGAAAAGGAATTGCTACCAGACATTTGGCAGATACGAATGTGAGAAAAACTGGAGTTAGTACCTACTTACATAGAGGGACTTGCTGACGTTTGGCAAAACAACAGGTTGGTTGTACAGGAGACTTCTAGCAAGATGTCTGAGGAAATGGAGGTAAGTGACATTCCTCGTTGAGTTATTATTTTGTATATTTCATGTTTTTTATGTTGAACTCATCAGAATATCAGTCTTTTACACGAAGCGACTGTCAACAGACCACCGCAACCCATTTTCTGGGGAATACCGGTATTCTAGGATAGCTCTATGATATGATTGAAAATAACATGTAATTGTTTATTAGAGTAATTACAATTATACTTTGTCCAGCTGACCGGAAACAAGAAAATTGTTTGTAGACAATAAAATAGGTCAGCACCACCACTAGAAACAACTACTCTATTATATTCATAACGAGTACAGCTGTCAAGTGTAAGAGTAATGTGTATTCTTGTAATTAAACGTCTCCGGATATTTATGAAGTGTAATTAATTTTCCAGGGTGGGGCGTGCTACGGCGTAGCGCGGCCGGCGGGCGCTACGGGCTACGGGCTACGACTACCCAAATACTATGCTACGGTTTGTAAGTATGTCATTTTATACATTTATTTACTATTTTTAGGGTTTCATACCTCAAAACGAAAAAAACTGAACCCTTATAGGATCACTTTGTTGTCCGTCCATCCGTCTGTCTGTCTGCCAAGTCCCTTTATCTCGGGGACGCGTGGAGGTATCGAGTTGAAATTAAAACCATATACACAGGTCTGGAGCATATATAAGAGGATACATACAAGCTGTGAAGAAATCAAACTTTTAAGTTAACATAAAAAAAGATACGGCCGTTTATGCCGCAAAAAACGTATGTTTCAACACTCTCAAGGGAATCAAAATTTACAGGGTATTTTCCGTTGATCTAGAACTATGAAATTTGGCAAGTAATACCGTATTATACTAATAGTGTGGGGAAAAACTGAAAACTATACATTTGTAATTATTTATATATGCACCTACAAGTACGGAACCCTCGGTGGGCGAGTCCGGCTCGCGCTTGTTCGGTTTTTTTTTATAATGATCCCACTGCTGAGCAAAGTTCCAAGGATAGATTACATAATTAAAACAATAATTACTCCTAACACTATATGTATTGAGTCTTGTTTGCGAATACTGTCTATTTGAATTGCTTTGGTATTGAACGAAGGACATTATTATGTTTAGTATTAATCTGTTGCAACTCCCGATAACTACCAGTTCATCTAGTCTCATTGCCTATTATAAAATATATTCGCATCAGAACTCTTCACGTCTCAGAGTCGTTCAGTAAGACGTAATAGTGTCGATACTTTTGCCCTATACATCTTTTCTTCGCTTCCCAAGTGTGTGTAATGTCTCCGAGCTCTCCTGTATAAAACGACCGACATAACTTGACCCCTCGCAGCGCATTCTGTCACTCTCTCATCGTAATAGTTACAATGTGACGAGCGGGGAGCGGCGGCTCTCCTTGTGCTGGTAATGGATCGTACATATTTCTGCAATTGATTAGACGGGGGCGGTCGCCATGGTAACGGGCTGCAGCGGACGCCGCCCGCGCTCCCTCCTCCTCCCCCGGGCAGTCCCACGCTCATTGTACTAGAAATAAGTTCATAGTGACACATGACTTACGAATGTGCAGTATCGCTCCATTATATTCAAACTATTCGTTTATCCAGCACCAGCGAAATACTTATACCCATTTGGCTCATTATTTTTGGCCAATTAATTAGTAATAAAGTCTTTGACAATTCCTGAAGTACGATGCATTTCGCGTCGTTTGTAACTATATATCTACCTGACAAAATAACACTGCTACTTCATTTATCACTTCAAATAACCGCATCGGTAACATTTCCTTACGGTGAAAGTATAAGATTAAAGTTTACTATGTGACTGATATTTAAGCATATTAACTGATAGTTTTATCTAAGATCCGATTATAAGAAAGCTTAAATCGAAAGCTATAAAATAAATAAGGTACCTTCTTAACTACAGTGTATAATAACTATCATAATTATTATAAAAAGAAAAACATAATTAGCAGGAACCTTGGGGCGCGAAGAATAGTGTTATTAACCTTTATGCCTTTTGAGTCACAAACGAGCACCGCGAAATACATTAACTACGAATATCCTTACTTAGGAAAGTGAACGAATAAAACGTTAACAGATAATTACTCACGTTTAAGACAATCCTCTTTTTAACAGACGCTATTAAAAATACTATAATGATAATAATCATTGTGGAGTTTAAATGTAACTAGTACTCATCATCACCAGTGTATTATTTATTCACAAATAGTCGGCTTCTAGTCTTACAGGAGGTGGCTGAATATCGATATTGACAACTTAAAATTACTAAAACAAATTAAACTATAAGAAGGTTCATAATACGTCTCGTTTTTTTAAATAATTTTTAAATTCAGTTTTTAATAACCAGATATTTTTGAAATAAAAAAGTCCACAAATATTTTATATTTGAAATAAGAACTGAAATAAGATAAGCATAATAAAAATGAACCTTTATGTTTGACATTTTAAACCCACTAATAAAAAAGCACAACAAACCAGTGCCAATCCTACATCTGAGAATGCAATAAGCGCACAGTTTCCCGCTACACGAAATATTTTCAATCAGCTGAACGGAGGCAATCGAATACCTGTCTTAATTGCCGCAGTAATGGCGTCGCCGATTGTCTGCCAGCCTCTAAAATAGGGTCCTGAGGCCCGGAAGCCATCCAGTTTCAAGTTAATTTCCTCGCTGGAGGCTAATCCGCCAGCCTAATTATGAGCCACCCCTGGCGCGACTCCCTGGCCCCCCACCTGCCACCCAAATAGATTCAATGATCCTTAGTTTAGTAACTACGTGATTGAAGTTTGTGATATAGACAGTTTAGTACCTGTCATTGCTATTTATGTAACTATCTCGCGAAACATTTTAATACCATACTTCACAATCTGTTGATTACAGCAGTGAATTTCAATAATCAATATGAATAAAGAAATAAACATTAGGTAGCACAAATTAGCGAATAAGGAAGTGTTGATTTTATCACTAGAGTCGAATGTTGTCCGAAATATTATTCAATAAGTAGATAGTTTGGTATGATACGCTTACTAACTATAGTAATAAGTGGACCACACCTTTTCCCCTCTATCTATTCTTCGAGAAGTGCCAAAAAGAGATTGATACTATATTATTCCATAAGAAACTGTACTGTACGAAATAATTGTTAACGTTTTTTGTTCACGGATTCTAGAGAGTTTTTTCATATTAAATTAAGATAGATAAATAAGCCAAACGTGTATAGATTGCGTACGTTGGTAGGTAGACATGATTTAAAGAAAATGTAGTAATAAAACCATCTCAACAAGAAGTTCAAGGACTACTTATCATGAACTCCAAAATCACTTACATTCAATCAATAAGTTACGGTCCATCGAGCAAAGCGTCCATTTACATGGAGTGGCCCGCGGGCCGGACCTACCGTACTGAGCTGCTAAGTGTCGCGAGAGAGGCTTAATTACGCGCCCCCCGGGGGCCGACGAAAGAGGAGAACGAGGGGGGGGGGGTGTCTGCCTGCAACTCCATGTGCTCACAGACAGAGATATCAACTAATTTTGTCTGATTTGTTTGTTTGGGTTTTTGTAAACGAAGAAAAAAAACTGGTTTGGTCTAATTACTACTGTCTCAATATCATCACACCTGCATTACATCGAACTACACCGAAGGGTTAGACAGACAGTTCGCCGATTTATTTAGGTCCCATGTAATAAGAGGCAAGTTTATACCATTAACCGGGTACAATTCAATCTCTGAGCTGCTGTTACTGACAATTTCATAGAAACTAAGAATCGACCCCATGACTCCCAGCGTAGTGATCGCATTTAGGACCACTAGACTAATGGTTATTTAGGTATTGCATATTTACTGATAAAAATGAAATATCGAATAACATTTAATTAACTAAAAAAGGTTCTTAACTTTTTTAAATTCAAACAATAATCCAGTTCATGACTTCACTTTCGTAATGTCTAACTCGTCATTATGTTAATCGCGAAAACATGTTAACAGATTTTTATCAGCTTAAGCCGCATGCAACATGGTTTCACTTAATTATACGAAACACTGGTGTTTGATTGACGCCGCGCGCATGCATCGGCACCGCACTCGTTGCGTATGCGCATGATGCGCATCAACGTTATGACACGCGACGCGCACTATTTCTTGTGTATTCATTAATAATTGATTTAGCATTTAAAGTATATACCATATAAAGATATTACCCTTATAAATATTGTATACATTTTAGATTTGAATAAATTTTTGAGCTTCGTCTGTAATGGAACTACATACTTGCATTATTTTACATGAATATTTAATTGCGTAAACTGTTTCTTTCACGTGTTTATTTGATGTAACAGTACAGATTTAATTGGTAATTAGGTACAACTTCATGTATACTTCAATGCACAATGATGATACATAAGGCGTACTTAACGTCGTAAGGCATTCTTTACCAGTCCATCTTCGGGTTAAAAACGAAACTCAACGAAATTAGGTACCTACGAAAAAATAACAGCAACCGAATAAGTAAAAACGTGTGATTCTCATGTTTCTCGCATCTAATTCCGGGATCCGAGCACATATCGACAGGGGGCGGCACGTAATGAACGCATCTCGTCGGCTTATGCAAATACCCTCGTGAGTGGTGGCCGACGCCGCGACGCGCTGCACGCTGGGGTGCGTATTGATCGCGTGCACCGTGCGTAATGTATGCACTGCCCCTAACTAGCGCAGGGGAACTATACTCATTATGACAACGAGACGAATGGGGCAACAGAATAGATATTTAGATGCAAAAATTGCTTCACTATTTTTCGACGTGAATCTCTAGCTAAATCTTGAATACCTCGTAAAATGAAATAAGGAATAAGAAAAGGATTCTTTCAAAATAATAATTAGGTAAATACCCATTTGTTAACGCTTCAATGCAAAACTTTTTGATCAACAAATAATTGTTAAGATAAGATCGTTATTGTATTAAAATTCTGTAGATTAAAGAAGACGTATGAGATAGATATTATTAGATACCCGTTGCGATGCCTTTTTTATTATTTTTTCGTCATAAACCATGATGCACAGAACAACTCACCAAAGTTTCATCGCAATATGATGAATGGTTTAGCAATACATAGAGGGCAAACAAACAAACAATCAGTTTATCTATATCGATTTAGAACTTATTGCTTGGGAACTGTTTCATACATAGTGTGAGATAAGTGCGGCCTACTCTAAGGACATCACGGCTCCTGTATTTTATTACAACTTATTGCTAGTATCTAGATATAATCTATATCTAAAGTGCGACTGTTAACATCTGTAAAACAATCAAAAGGAGATATTCCCATGATCTTAAAGTCCAGTTAATGATGGACTTATCGTCACGGTCGCCCGTCAATATCAGCAGAACTGCTACCGCTGCGACCGGGGGGGTCGGCAGCGCTCTGCACCACCCCCGCCGGCAGCGCAACACAACTTAAATGTTTCATAAACCGCTATAATCATAAATTTAAGTGCATTTTACAGCGACGGGTCTGGTGTCCGGTGCCGGACGGCGCGGCCGGACGGTTCCGTGCCGTCGCTTTATTAAATGACCTTCTTTATTAGCTGTTTAACGCCGTTCCGATATTGGATCAGCGTTTATGTACGCTTTACTGCGGCTTAAGGATTTAACTCTTGATATTGTGTAATTAACTGAATGTTGCGCGGTTTCACAGAATTTTATGTATGGCTTTAGTTTTTTTAAGGTTTAGCGCTGTCATGTTTCGGAACTATATTTTATTTGGGTTTTATAACTTATTGTAGTGTAAGTTTTTCAGGGTCCGTGCAAGTAATAAAATATGGCTAAAGCTTTGGTGTGCTTACACGATATTATGGAAAGTAAACTGGTCCCGCTGTCAGTGTGAAGTAATTTATTAACTATTTAATAACTTCTCCATAAAAACACACTCACAATCATGATGGGGCAGAGAACTCAGAACAGCCACCACCGTATTACCATCGTAGTTTCGGAGCCTATTAGGATTGTTTGCTCGCGTTTTATTTTCTAGCTTTGATCCTACTGTTATAATTGTTTGAGAATACTTATCTACTACTTAAAGTCGCATGATTTTCTTTGATCTACATAGATCAATGAGGCACTTTCCCGAAATTATAGCATATGGCTTCAAATATATCTCATAACAGTTTTGATAAAAAAAATGATTGTTTAAGTATACATGACAGAAAACATTGCGACTAAAACAAAGTTATTGTAGGTGTTATTAGTTAACCCGCGTTTGGTCAGCCTGAAACCGTATACCTATCCTGTCGTTAAACACTTATGACCTCACTTTTTATGGCTAGTTGAACACCAGCGTCCGGCAGAACCAGTTTGCTGTGTACATGAAGTGGCCCTTTTTGACGCAGCCGTAAGGTACACATAATTTTTTTTATAGATAAGTTTATTTCGTTATTACTGTGCGTATTGCCCATGACTGCGCCAATCAATTCTTTCTTTTATGACGAATTTTTCAAGTGGATTGATTACGTTGTTTTTATTTTGACGTAACATAATACGTTTGCGACGCAGGTCTCTGGTGCAAACGCTTCGCTCAACAATAATTCGGGTAGTAGCGCTCCTTTGTGGCGCTGAACAAAGGGCGCTAGTTGCCGGAATCCAATTTAAAAGTAGCGTTTACTTCAGCGTGTAATCGTTAGTGGACATTAGGCCCACCGGACACGCGCGACTCGCGCTCACCACGCTCGACACTGGGGCTGAGCATATAGCCTCTAAATATTTACTTCGATAGGACATACTTTAATTTTATTGCAGTTCTTCGGTCAATTAAATGATCCGTTTACTATTTGAGGATAAGTGTAATTTGATTTTATTTCAGATGTCTGAATATCTAAAGCTAGATTAGAAAGTTATTACAAAAAATAACTCACCGTCCTATCTCACAAGCAAGCCATGGAACCGTGTTGGTATCACGGAGTAGTCATTGTGCACATTTAATTTACTTTTGAAAAAGGACCCTTAAAATACGTTAGGAAAGTTGAAGTAGATATTATAAAGTTATTATGAGATGCAAGTTGCATGTGCGTTTAGCCTAAAGCAGTGCAGGCGCGGGGCAGGCGGGGGCGCGGTGCGCAAGCCGGACGGGGGGGAGGGGGCAGCCGCCCAGCAGCAGCCAATATTATACGGCCGTAGTTAGCGCGCACTGATATTAAGAATTCCACAGCGCACAGAGTAGCGTACCTGAATGTTTAAAAACCGTTTCCCGACAATATTTCTTTCATAACGACATTTACTAATACCTAATTTAATTGGTACCTAAGTATATCCAAATCTATGTAGGTATATAAAAGCAAAATACCACACATTTGATCACTGAATAATGATGAAATCTCAAACACTATGACCCTAGTAGGTAGGTATCTATATTATGTAGACTTCGCTGAAAAACGAATTGTAAAATTTCCCCACGAGAATTGAAAAAATAAATGAGACCAATGCGAAAATATAATATATATATTTTTTTGTCTAATTTATATAGTATAAAAAAGTAAAACAAAATATTTAGTTAACTAACCCAATCTTATTAAACATTCTTATCGTATTTGCGGCTTCCTTAGATGGTTGTAATTATAATGTTGACCTAAACATACATACTAACGACAACTATTTTTGTACCAACTATTTATGGGTAACTAATAAATGGTTCAAAACTATATAATTATGATAGTTTGATTGAATAAAACAATCACAAAATCGCATATGACCCCACAAAATAATTTATTATAATAAAAAAATATTTCCTGTAATTGTACTAATCAGTCCATAGTCTCTATTTCCTTCGGCTACTCTACAATCTGAGATTGGAGCGAACGGCACAAAGTTGGTAATTGAAAAATCTTTCCGGTCGTCTCACCCCCGCCCCCGCGACCCCAGCACCGCCACCCCTGACCACCCCGGCGGGAATTAAACTTAACTGTAATTACACGTGTTATGTTTAATTGGAAAATGGACGCCATGTTAGGTACCTTTGAGAAAAACAAATACCTAGGTAGGAAGATTCCAGTAGTTAGGCACTCTTGTAGTTAAAAAATGCGGTTCTGAAAAAAATAATGCAAACATAAAATAACAGTTTCGGAAGTCGGTGCCTTCGATTTGGTTTGAACTTTTGTTTTCGCCACCGATTTCAGAAACTGTTATTTTATGTTTACATTACTTTTATGTTTTTGCAGTTTTACTTTTTGGTAAAAGTTATTTTATTTCAACATTTTTAGTAGCGAGTAAAAAATTACGCATACCTAGATGACGTCATTATTTACGTGTTATTGTCATTTTGTTCTAAATTTTGTGATTAGGTCTTGACCAAATTTTTATTGGACCAACTCTTAAGCTATCGATCAAAAAAAGAAATATCGAAATCGGTTGGCGTTATTTGGCGATATTGAGTTATTCGTCCAGTTGTCGCGCATATATTTAATGCAAATTTAAGACGTCAAAATCGGTTCACCCAGTCCAAAGTTCCGAACCTCCTCCTGTTTGAAGTCGGTTGAAAAAATATTGAATAGTTTCTAGTTACAAAGAAACGCTCGATCGACTTCTGCGCTACAGGTTCGATTCCCACACTGAGAAAATAATTCTGGGTTTTTGCTCATGTTCATGCATGATATCTGTGCAGAGATGCACTTACCAATGTGTTTGTAAAAGCACCAATGATCCCTGATCGCGGACGTTGGGCCGGGGAAAACAATCCCTAAAAGAGGGCAAACATACCATCATGCCTGTATTCCCCGAGAGGTTAGGCAAAGGCGTACTAATGTACACCTACAGTTTGCCGGTATGTTTAGGTCCTATGTAATAGGGGGCGAGCCTATTGCCATTAACTGGGCACAAATTCCAAACTCTGAGCATTTAATATAAAAATCCAATAACACTTTGCAACATCTGCGATTCGAACCCAGGACCTCTAGCATAGCAGTCGCGCTTATGACCACTAGGTCATGCCTAACTAAAATAATTCTTTTCTACAAGCAATTTTTTAACAAAATCCTTACAAGACTTTACATGACTAGAATTCGATACTCGAACCCGCACACATGTCTATCCATACTACATACCTCACAATAAAACACTCACGAGTCACGACACAGTTAAGATAACATTAAACATGTGTTATTGTTCCACTGCTGCTTTTAAAGTATCGAATTTGAGCTAAGAATATGTTTTAACTTTAATGACAAATATGTTTTCATGGATGGATATACAAATATAGACTGTCTGAACCAAATTGAAATTACAGTATCAAAATAATAAAAAAAACACTTACTTTTCAAGAAACCTATATACTATTGGTACCATAGATATGTATACAACCAAAAAATATAATTAAACAGGACCTCACATTACCATTTTATATTAAAAACTTAAATTAAGATAGATATTTATTAAAACATCGGTACAGTACTACGAAATACGTAGCAAAACTAATCGTAGCATAGAAAACTAGACGCCGTAGCTGTAGCATATAATTAGAATACTCGTATCTATGCTACGAAATTCCGTAGTCATTGCCTATGCTACGAATACCGTAGCATAGGTAATTGGAAAACACACAGCTGTCATATTACTGCGAGGTAGCTATGTCGCGGCACCCACCCCCAGCGGACTGGACGGGGCGGGGGTGGCAGGGGGTGAAGTGGGGTGCGCAGGGGGACGGCCATTCGTCAGCTCTCCGCAGAAATGTTTTCATTTTTATTTCATAAATAAAGAGTGGAATTCCGGGCGGGCGCGTAATGAGGCTCGGCCGCTGTCCGGCCGCGCCCGCGCACCCTGCAGCGGCACCGCGCTGCCCACTGAGCGGCTATGAGACTTGTGAAACTTTGCAACTGTTGGTGCCTCCTCCTGGCCGCTCCCCGACATTGCTTTGTTTATTGTTGACAATGCAAATATGTTGCAACAAAAATTTGACATAAGTACACTAATTCGACATATTGAAATACTTAAAAATCTAATGAAATCGTTTAAGTTTTATCGGTAGATAACTTGTTCGCAACTTTCCTTTTCGCAAAACAACACAAATGCCTCGTAAAACACGAGGTTTCAACTTGTATTTGGTGTAGGTGGGATTAGTTGGTATGAAAGTGGTTCAACGTTCTGGTTTACTAATCTATAATTCAATTGATCCACTTTCTGACAACATAAGTACCTCGTGGTTGTATGAGCAAGCGATAACTAGGCTACGGACTTTTAAGACTTTTCAGAAATCAATCGGAGGCCACTTTAATATTTCTCCACCATTGTTAACGTAAAGACAATTTTTCATTCACGGTTATCATAGTTTCAAGACGCATGATCTCTCATAGGTATTTGACTCAGCAGCATCGAGTTAATGCTGCTATCTTAAGTTCATACAAACTCGTTGTAAAGCTGCATAGATTTTCGTGACTCGCGAAGGTCGGAGGTCGGGTTCAAGGGGCTTTACTGTAGCGTATACAGTTATGCATAATGCATCACCGCTGCCCCTGTCTATACATGTACTATATTTCCGAATAATTAAAAAAACACTTTTTATGCATGGATTTGATAGCCTAGTGGTATGACCGTTGGACTGCCAAGTCAAAGGTCTCGAGTTCAGACCCAAGGCACGCGCCTCTGACTTTTCGAAGTCATGTGCGTATTAATAGCTAATTATCACGCGCTTAAACGATGAAGGAAAACATCGTGAGGAAACCTGCATGCCTGAGAGATTTTCTCAATCGCGTGTGAAGTCTGCAAACCCGCACTAGGCCAGCGTTGTGGACTATAGCCTAATCCCTCTCATTCGGAGACCTGTGCCCAGCAGTGGAATAATGTAATGGGTTGATTATGTATGTATGTTTATATTTAAATATTATACAGCCCGTTGATACATTTCAATCTTTATACGTACTAAATAGAAATAGAAATTAATTAAGCGTAGCATAGTCTAAGTAACATTAGACACAATATTTGAAGTTAGCGTAAAATGTTGTCATACTTAATATTGAAACGCTTTTCATGTCTTTGTGATGGAATCATATATATTGAGGTGTTAACAGTCATAGTGTCTCTTTCCATAAATTCTGTAGGTGGCACATGTCCCGGTGTCGGCCGGTCCCCTGCTCGCAGCTTTTATAATGATTCCCTCACTTTTTATGACTCTATCATGTTTTGTTTTTATATTTCTTGCCGGCCCACACCGATAAGGCGCGCGAAGATTGCCTGGACTACTAGTTATACATTTGTTGTAAAGATGCTGAAATTTACATTTTACGATAAAGTTTCAATTATAATAATAATACTTTATTGACATAAAATAATGGAGATTGTAATAGTCGATGCAAGAAAAATCATAAAAATATGAAAATAAATTCAAACTGCTTCAACATAAAGTATATAATTATATACCTTGTACTTAGTTAAATGTTTACTACGGTTATAACATAAACAGTATTATCTCTTGAAATAACACATAAAATAAAACAAAATTCATTTTCCCAATGAATCGTTCGTCGAGAAAATTGGATATACACATGATGCGAACCCCATTCAAAAAATTGAATGGAAAACTTAAAGCCGAGGGCCCCAACACGATTATGTTGTAAACAAGTCGCTACATTCACCGCCAGTGTTTAAAGTTGCGCCTCGAGGCACTGCGAGGTACTCGCACCGCGAGGGCGAAAGGGCAATGTAATTGGTCTCGAGAGCAGTAGGGGCGAAGCCCTACCTCTGACATATTGCAAACATATTCTCCGCTTGAAATTTATTGTAAATCGCGGCGGGCGGGGATTTGAATGTGGTCGGCGGACCCCGCGGCGGCCCTCCGCTGTCAATAAACCGAATGGACTTTCCAAAATTTGCTACATTCGCCCAATGTTTGTGTTTGCTGCCTCCGCTTTTTCGGTTTTTGCGAAAAACCTTCCCCCGCCTCCCCACCCCGCCGCTTCCGATTTTATTTATCTAAGGTTTTCCATTCCGACGTAATTGTGTGAGTTGCGAGCTCGATTGTTGCTAAAGCGAATATTTATTTGGGCTTCAGTTTGCTTTCCATTTGCGGCGTCGCGCCTCGCCGCCAGCGAGTAGGCATGTAGGTATGTATGTTAGGCGCGCAGCGAGCTCACTTTTAGCGACATTGTGCTACAAATTGAATTTGCGGGGTCTCAAATCAAATGTTGTCGTAAGAAATGACTTGTCGCCGCGACTGACACTATCAAAAAATTGATCGTTCGCTAGCTCGCGAGGCGAGGCCGCGAGGGCGCCATCACTCAGTAATAGTATCCACCGTCTGCACAACTTACCTTTTTGTTATCGTATAGGTATTACAATAAACCTACTTATGTGCTTACGAATGTGCAGCGCAGTTTTACGAGTATGTCCTGGCTCGGTATGTCATTCGGACATACCGAGTGATTTGCGCGTACCTACCTATCAAACAATTTAATCTACATAATCATTTAGTAGATTCGTCAATAAATCGTAGCAATAACATTAGTACAATGAAACGCGCAATCAGCATTAGCTGGTATATATTTGGCGTAAATCTTTCACGGCAACTTTTATGTATATCGTAAAAAACGGTGAGTGTCCGAGCGAGCTATAAATATGATCGTAAAGAGGAGCGAGCGCGGCCGGGCACGCGGGCATGAGGGCACGAGGGGCTCGCGGGCACGCGGGGCACGCGGGCCGGGCAGCTCCACGCGGCTACATTAACTCGCGACATACAAATTACTACATTTATGTCAAGAAAGTCTATCACGAAATAGGTTAGGTATATTTTACATACCCTTTATAAAGTATATTGTGCTACTTGAAACCTCGTATATGAAAATGGCAATGCATAGGTATATTTTTCTATATACCATTGCGATTTATTTATTGATACGCAACATTATTAGCTACAATGTAGAGCTCCACAAACATACTGAATGACACCGGCACGGCGGTGGGTAATGCTAATTCTTCACTTCCATATTTACTTGATGCATGCTTTCATAGGCGCTGTAAGTATGTCAAGAAGACATTCAATAAGTCCTTTATATTCAGTTTTTTAGAAATCTAGTGGTGTCACACTACTTTTAATAAAAAACTCAATATGTGTAGTGCAACTCAATATTAGCTATGTAGGCTATATCTATCTTGTCTGCGGCTCTACAATGTTCTCCACACGTCAGACTGATGTTATCGCGCCCCCAGTTTTTACTTCCACATCCCAAGGAAGAGGTGTTTCTGAATAAAACATCAGCTTTAGTACTTTTACTAAATAATATAGCTTATTACTTTATCAATCGACAGATGGCGGGCTGGGTGACGACTGAATGGCGCTTCATTGAAGAACGAAGATGGGACTGGCACAAAACCAAGCGTTTGCTTAGGTAAACAAACAAGTAGTTTATATAACATGTGGGATTTGTGACGCAATCCGCGCAATAGCTAATCAAATGTCAGTAAGTGTTGTGCGATCGGTTCAATCACAGTAAAGAGGCGTTGGATGGCGGCGCGCCAGATTCGGCCAGATCTGGCCAGATCCCGCCACATCTCCACACCCCGGCTCACGCGATATCATATCATAACGCCCAACTTTATGTGCACGGAGCTACGAACGTAAATAATTCGTTGCGGTAGTTCTTACCACTATTGTACCTACTAGGGCTGTACCTAATGTCAGTTAACACATTGTATTTCGGCGATGATATTAAGAACGTGGTATACATGTAACTAAGCAGTTATATACACATAGCCGCATGACTTCTTATTCTCAAATCTAATTACCTGTAAGATAAAGAGTATACAGAGTTGTATTTTTTTTTATTAAATAGTGATCTAATCCGTATTTTATCTGTAATTCAACGTTTTTCTCAATATGCCATATCAACGACTCGTAGTCTTTCAACCTGTAAGTCGCGATTGAACGCGATTCTCTCTAAGACAAAGTGTGTTATTTCTCGCGGGATCCCTCCTAGGGGTCGCGGCAGTTCCTCGGGATATGGGGGTGAGAGGGGGGAGTGGGTACTATGTAGTAATATTTTTACGAGCGCGTTTTATTGTCGCGGCGCGCGATAAATTTGTCATCGCACCCTGCACCCCCCGGACTGCAACCTGCTCTACACTACACTATGAATTGTAATCAATAGATGATGGCTGTGTTATACTACATTACACATAGGTACATGTAATCCGGTGGAAAGAATAATACATGCATGGCGTTTAAGTCACATCACTCTGCGGGCCTCGGGACCGCGGCGTGGATTTTTAGCGAATCGCGCAATCACGTGATACACACAATGTTTGATTCTCGCATAAAGAAATATTATATCTGCCTCGTTTTATATAATCGGCAATGCCACCGTTATAGTAGGTATCAGCTGTGGTTTTTGGTAGGTGTTTGCGCATAAAAAATATGCAAAAGTAGCCCCGATACATGCAGAACAAAATACCAAAACACATTGTTGTCACCAAATTGAAGGTTGGCCTGGACTATCGAATTTACCACCGAATATCATAACGCTTGTATTTTCTGCCCGAACGGTTGGACGGAGGTTCACGGACAAATGCACAGTTCGCTGTATGCGCTCACAGTTCCACCAATTAATAGAAATAAAATATAGGTGAATATGGACATGACAAGTTTTCCTCAAACAGTGCCTGTAACTTGTAATACCAATATGATAGGTACCATCATCATCAAACTGGCTGGTGACGTACATTCAACAGGCAACGTTGGTGATACCATGCTTTTTTGTCTCTCTCCTCGACCTCGTTTTAATACTTATTCAAAGCTATTAGCAATTTGGGTAATAAATTACTAGTTAATATGAACCCCTGTTTCTAAGATATAGGAGTGGTTTAATTTAGATTTAAGAAAGAGAGCTAAGAAATACGGTCTTTACAAATAAATCTGAAGTTAGTGCATTTAAAAAATGCAAAACATATACAAAAAGTTATTTTACACCTATCATGTATGTAGTGCCTATACGAGTATATATGTAGTGTTTTGCATCATTAAATTATCAACAAGCTGCTAGTTGCGGTATGCTTTCGTTGTCTTGATTGATGTTAGTTTCGTATACAGTGTTTAAGACTCCTATGTTGTTATGCTTACTTCACAAAAAGTGTATCGTAGCAGTTATGTCATTAAAATGGTTTCCCACAGAGCTTGGCGTGCCGCGAGGTGACGCAGCGGTTCACACGACGCCCGACACGGCGACCGACGTGATGGCCGACACTACCCGACAACACGCCCGACACGAGACCCCGCGGACTGTGACCAGGCAGCACTAACACCGGTCAATCTGTATAGTTAGCGGTAATTGTGCATGATACAAATAGACGTTTACTTTTATTTAATGTGTTTTTGTTTTCGTTTCCTGAGTTTGGAATGTGGTGCGTGGGAAAATATCCGGGATACTGCCAGATTTTTACACTGATACTCGTAATAATCTAAACATGTAACAAGAGAACATAAGCTATGCTGACGTCTTTTTGGTAAATATTTCACTTTGATAAACACTTCGGAGGAATGTAAGATATAAATACAATTTAGAATAAAAATAAAAAACAAAAATTACTTACTAATTACCGACGGGCGACAGAATACAAAACAATTAAACAATACAAAATATACAAAAATTGTACGAAGACTGAGGGTAGGTGGAAAATCTTTCGCTCTAACAATGACAGCGCGCCGCCTGCGGCCGCGCAGTGCACGCCGCGCGCCCATGCAAATTGGTTGAAATCGGGAAACGAAATATTAGATACCTTTATTGTGATGTTATTATGTAATTTTCAGTGAGTGCAGTGTTACTAAATGAGGAGTGATCATATAAATAAGCAGTATAAACTCAGTGATTCCAAATTACCATTCCAATACACTAAAACTGAGCAAATTCTTAGAAATAGTATCAGTAGTCTATCATGTTTAAATATTCACTACGCTATTATTATAGGTATACAAGTTGTGTTGTGTTTTACATACGTTATAACAAGTCAATAATATAGTAACTGAGAGAGCTGTCATTTTTGTATTATTGATGATGATGAATTCAGTTCATCATTATTTACCTATGTGATATAAAACACGGATAGGTATTATGTCAGTTCATGAGAAGGCGTTGTTTTCTATAATTCCTACTATATGATAGAGATACTATTGAGTACCGATTATTATAGATCCAAATTACGTCTGGAATAGTTTTCATGCTGACTGACGGGTTCAGGGAATAGTGTTTGAAACGTAGATAAATTATTATTTACGCTTGTTTTTCCTGAAGGGTAAGACATAGGTATACAAATTTACGCCTCTGCCTTACCATACAGTTCACCAGTACGTTTAGGTCACATGTAATAGGGAGTCAGTCTATTGTTAGTAACCCGGAACAAATCCAAATTTTAAACTCTAAATGGTAGGCGTGAGTGTTTTAGTAACATATACTCCTTTGTATAGGTTTATAAAAGTTCCAGCACGTCAAATAAAGTTATACCTATAGGGTAGATGTTGTAACGTAGTAACTACTGCGTAGGTGCCTTAGATATCAACCGGGGAAAACCGTAGTTGGTACTTACTTGCTAAGGTATTTTCCCTATGTATAACTACTTTATTAAAATATCAGTTAATGATTGTATCGAACAATAGTTATTATAACACTTATTAATTGTAGCAATAGGTGTAATAGAGGCGAGTCAATATTTGCGCTCGCTATCGGTTGATGCCGCGGCGTCGCCCGACACCTACGTGCTGGTAAATAAATACTTCATGAATATGTACCGCACTTATCAATCGTATCGGATTTGCAAGAAATATAATTATAAACATAGCCGATACCTAAGAAGGGATAAACCGAAATGTTAAGTACATACTTTGCATGAGATAAGTAAGTAGATTGGAAACAACAAACAATGTACAGCACGTAGGTAGATACGAATTTTAAAAGTCGATCGACTGCTGGCTTTATTCACAAATTTTACATTCAAAAGAGGTTGTGTGTATGTCAGGTTCTGGATCCAAAGTTAGCATTGATTAGGTAGTATGTTAGCTGACAAGTGGTAAATGAAAAATAGGCGTCTGTAAGTAAAGGAAAAATAGGCGTCTGCAGGTAAAGGAAAAATAGGCGTCTGTAGGTAAATGAAAAATAGGCGTCTGTAGGTAAATGAAAAATAGGCGTCTGTAGATAAAGGAAAAAAAAGGTGTCTGTAGGTAAATGAAAAATAGGCGTCTGTAGGTAAAGGAAAAATAGGCGTCTGTAGGTAAATGAAAAATAGGCGTCTGTACGTAAAGGAAAAATAGGCGTCTGTAGGTAAATGAAAAAAATTGGCAACTGTAGGTACCTTTAAATAATGGTATAGATATAGATTTCACCAGAACGTAGATTTCTAATTTAGAAGAACTTCTAATGGCCTTTGCGATGTGTCTGACCGACCTACATCTGTCAGAGTCCTCCTGTGGAGTCCTGGACGGATGGCACTTGTATGATAATGAGTGGCACAGTTGCGTGATGCGTGCGCGCCGCTCGGGCTGTTTGCTTACGATACGATAACTTTCTCGATATCCAGCCTTATCGAGCGAGCAAACATACAGTATCTTCACCTCCATAGAACGTACATTTTACGTTTAAACTTAAAATTTAATATTAGGACATAATATAATGCTAAGTGGTGTTAAGTAACTATTAAAAAATCTGTTTAGGTGATAGCAGTCTGAGGTGAATAGGAAAGCTGCACTGGCCTAGTGGTAGCGCATCAGAAAAGGGTGTTCTTTTAAAGGATTTACCGATGTGCATGTATGAAAACATAGAGGAAAGTTGAAGTGGAAAATGTATGCGATTGGTAATAATCGGTATAATTGTAGCGATTTCTCGCTCTCTGCCCGTACCAGTTTGATTTTACAGCTTAATGTTTGTTACGTTAAGCCTTTCTTACTTACTTTATACTTAATATCGCGTGAATTGGTAAATGATTCAAAATTTTTTTTAGAAATCGTCGGTTAGTAACCGATTTAGAGTAAAAATTAGCAATATTTGATGCATGTATCCGCCAAGAGTGGGTAAAAACGTCAGGTTATAGGAAATATGTACAATACATGAACCATTAGGTACATATGATGCAATTAAGTAAGAGCCAAAAGAAACCACATACATATTCAATCCGGATCATTAGTACCTCATACATTTTAATAAAGTCCATAAAACGAAAATACTTAGTAATCGCTCATACTAATTGACAGGAACCATTTAACTAGCTACGATTACGATAAATACTTAAAAAGTTAATAGATACTGTGATATGAAAGTTTGGTGAAGTTCCGGTCCGGGCGTGACGTAGAATGCGCGTGCGCATGAGGTGTCGCTGCGACAGTTTACGCGCTCCGGAGATGCGCGCGAGGCCGCCGCCGCCACCGCCGCGTAGTGCCGCGCACGCACCTGCCGCCCGCGGCCACCGCAGTGACGAGTGCTGAACAATAGTGACCACCGTGACTGATTTGGATACGAACTGTTTTCTTGTTTTGAAGGTGTCGGGTGGTTCGTGCCCATGGATTTGAGTCAGGTAGGAGATTGGGTTTTTATGGTGGTGGCGGGTAACGTTAGTTTGATTATGATAATTTGCAAATTATTCAAGATGTATGACCGTAACTTATACATACGTATAACTAATATAGACATATAGGTACGTAAAAATATATTTTATTCGGCTCTGTCAAGGCTTGAATAGGTATCTTATAACTTATTCATAACCTTAAGGAAGTTCGTCAATTATTAATTTTATGATTTATTTTTGTAGTCATTTCTATACTAATTAATTAAACAAATTTTCCCGTTTTAGATAAAAATATTTGAACTAATTAACTTTTATTCGACTCATTTGGATTCTATAATTAGATAAAACACCTCGAAATTTGATTATAAGATATCAAAATTATAATATTAAAGAGTCCGGTAATAATTGCGCTATTAGATTCAATGTTACATGCAATGTTGTACTAATCATTCAGCCATCACACCGAATTATTTGCCAAATTAAGTATGGCTATTGACGCGAGTTTCACTTGTTAATGTTTTCCTTTATTGCCATCCTAACATGTTAATTAGATTATACATGAATAGGGAGGAACACGAATAATGTATAGATGTGAAGAAAAAAGATGTTTCATGAATTGTCTTATGAATTTTATAACAGATGGCCACTGCACGCGAACCAGAATTGTTACGTTGATACAATTTCTTAGAAAATAAATAGGGGTTTCTGAAAAAATAATAACAACGAAGTACACTGACATAGTTCAGACACACCATGCACACTACGCAGTCGAAGACAAAATGTTTTATTTCAATTAGACCATTAATATCTAAAGGTACTTTTGAAAAGTCAAAACTAGTTGCACGGTTCCAAGAAGTAGGTCATATGGAGAGCCGGCAAGAAACTCCATAGATATTCTTTTAAAAAAAACATGATTACATTATTAATCTTTACAACTTTGTTTTAAATAGTTGCTAAGAATTAAATTAATGTGTACGATTTATTATAAGTAAATATATATATATATACGGTCCTAGCAATTTAACCCCTACATAACTAGAAAAGTTCGACGTGCGTTCCTCTTTGTTTAACTGTAAATACTAGAGTAGGCATTACTTCATAATATAGTTAACACACGATCCTGTCCTGTGATCTGTGTCATTAATGAAGAAAAGCCGATCAATAACGTTGCAATATTACAGTATGAGCGGCGAACATGCAAATGTCAAAATTTTATGCAAATTGCATTGTTTCATAGTGTCTCGTAAATCATTGATATTGCCGCCAATTTTATATTATATTACCTCATTATGTAGAACGGGACAGGTGGAACCTTGTAGGTGCCTACATTATTATACTCAAGATACATAATTTAATCACAATAGGTATATAAATGACTTCGCCTAACGCTTCCGTATCACGCACGTAGCTTAATGCGTAATTGTTTTAAAGAACGAATAAATAATGGAGACCTCCCGTGAACTCGTTCTTATGCATATTATTTCATTATCTTTGACAAAGTTATTATTTTTAATTTAAGGATGTATTCTAAAACTTTGGATGACGAGAGTCTTTTTAATTATCTTTTATAAGATTTCAATAAATTCCTGCGCTACTGATACGACTGTTACGCTAAAGGTCCTGGGTTCGACCCCCAGGTCGAGTAAAGTGTTATTGGGTTTTTCTATGAAATTCTCAGTAGCAGCTCGCAGTTTGGATTTGTGCCCGGTTAATGGCTATAGGCTATTATTACATGGGACCTAAATATACTAGCAAATTGTCGGTTGTACATATTAGTACAACTCTGCCTAACCCTTCGGGTAATACAGGCGTGATCATATTAATCAAGTAACTCAATAAACAAATAAAATAGCCTAACCTAGAGTTACAAATAATAGCTTTATAAAAGTGACGTGCTATTCATATATTATGTATATAGGTATTTGAATAAAATATAACATCACGCGAAACAATTTTCTGGAATTAAATGAGTGTCCACATAAGTGGAAGTCATTCGTCATGTCAATATGTATATTAACGCGGATTGAACTGATAGCGATGGAATTACAGATAGATGACGCATGCTCCACTACACTCCCAGGTAACCAACGTGTAACTGAAGCGCTAGAGCTCAAACAGCTCGATTAGAATATCGAGTCATAATTATAATAACGAAACCAGAAAGTCATTTTGAGACATGTAAGCATATTTTTTTTCAAGAAATTAGTTATATCAGCTAAACATAAAACTTGTGGCCGTTCCACAATCGTACTCGCAACGACTACGATAGTGATGCGCACACGCACACAATGACAATTTGTGCAAATAGGTTTCAGTTTTCCATACCTCGACCCACTGATGGATCAGGCGCCATATATCAAGTGTTTTTTTCTTATAATTAACACATTAAAAAACCACTGTAATCGATTCTAAACAAACTACTTTCAGGTTATGCGCTTATCCTGTTACAGGTTGTATATGTATAAATATATTTACTTAACATACCATCACGCCTTTATTCCCCGAAGGGTTAGGCAGAGGCGTAGATACTAATGTACACCCACAGTTCGCCGGTATGTTTAGGTCCCATGTAATAGGGGGCGAGCCTATTGCCATTAATCGGGCACAAATCCAGACTCCGAGCTGCTACTGAGAATTTCATAGAAAAACTCAATAACACTGCTCGACCTGGGGATCGAACCCAGGACCTCTAGGGTAGCAGTCGCGCTTGGGACCACTAGACTAATGAGGCAGTCATCTATATTTACTTGTACATATTATATAATAATAACGTCGAATATGAACAATGGAAGGTTTATATGCATATAAATATTATAAGTCTATGGTACCGGTAGTCAAGTACCTATGTACAAGGCATTTATGCGCAGTTAGTTTTGCGGCGTTATTGCCAGTAAAGTACATAATACACACAATGTACTCAGGTAAATAATATATTATACACTATGTTAAAAAACCCTGACCGATCCGAAAGGGGCATATAAGTATCCCAATCACATCACCAAAAAAAAAATAAAAAAAAATATGATAATTATACTCATAATAAGGCCTTATTATGTTTGGCACCCAGGGACGGTGTCGCTTCCACCTTAAGTATTGCCATTTCAGTTCTCTAATTTTTTTCCGTTTTTTTTTCTTGTGTAAATTGAAAAAGATTATATATAGATTATATCGGATCACTCTAATCTCAGTCGTAGTTAAAACTGTTACGTACAGAAGTTTACTACGCCCAGCCGGAACTGTATCATGAGCGTATAAATTTTAGAGTCTGATCCAATCGTGATTCAGGTACATAATTAAAGTTCCAGTTTATACTTCTCTTTAACAATTTATAAATATGTATAATATGTGTTGCTTGTTGGCCACGGCTTCACTTGTACCCTAAAGGACTTTTTGAGATAAAAGCTAGCCTATGTCCTTCTCCATCATTATTGATCAGTGGTTTAGGCGTAACAAACATACAGAGTTACTTTCTCAGTTATAGTACCTAGATAAGTATATGGATATTTTATGAATCATAGAGGTATGCAGTTACCACACCTAGTTATTTATAAATAGCGGTACTGGCGCCAACCTCACGCGACCCACTTCCGATAAAACCACGGAATGAATAAATTAAGTACAAATACGATACGATACCATACGTTATCGTGAGACAGCGGATATGCGATATCGCACCGCTCACAGAGCGAATTGTAAATATGATCACACTAATAATATAGTATCACCACGATTGTTGACTCATTTCGATTACGATTTATTTCAACATGCATAAACAATGTTGCGTTTGTCATTATACCCACTCTTAAAATTATAAATTAAAAGACAGCCCTACAATATTAATTATAAGTACCTACTCGTAATAATGAATAGATAGTACTTATCGCGTAAGGGCGCTATACATATAAAGTTGATTAATCGATATTAGGTAGGTACGTAAGTAGATACATATTTATAATTTTTCAATCTAATAAATAAAAAGTATATATTATATTCCACCCACTAGCCATAAATATTACAACCCTTTGGGGGGTGCATTTATTTAATAAACCTATAAATGCTGTGTGTGATATTGTAATATTGTGTATTAGATCTTTGCCAGTGCGAGGGGGTTCTTTATAATAGACTCAACGCTATAAAGAATATTTATACCCTCAATTATAACAATTGTAAAAAAACTCTTCAGGAAGCCCTCCAAAGCATGTCCTACGAAGATACAGAGAAATTGCTAATTGTGTTAAAGTAAGCATTTATTTATGTGTTCTTTTTAGTTTATTTTTGTTTATTATTGTTATACTTATTTTGTTATACTGACTTTGTGATTATTTTAGGCCTTAATATGTATTTTTCTCGCCTGAAACACAGGATTACCTAGTTCAGGCACATAATGTCATGTAAATAATATACCTAAGTAAGACTTTGTTACTAACAAATATTTTGTCATGTAGTATTTAATAAATGATTTTGATTTTTTTTTTGATTTTTGATTGGTTACGTTTCCCCAAACCTTTTTTGGAATAACATTCCGTCATTCCGTCCGTCTAGGTATGTGTTTAGGGTAAATGATAAATTATATTTATTTCTATAAATAGATCTTATAAAGATACTTTTACAAGTCATTGCCAGGGTGCCAGGTGACAGGGCGTTTGTTTGTTTACACGCTTTTAGAGACTGAAACGTTGTTGTCTGTATAGAGTTTGTGATTCTTCAGCGATTGTTCTTAGATAGATGTTATGTGTTAACACACCAGGGGGCGCTGCAATGCACATTTTTCACTTGTAAAATGAGTAAAAAATCTAAAAAGTATCATATAAATAAAATTAGATTGCGATACCTTCACACGGATCAGACAGGGTTTTCATAACATAATTATTGTATACTAGCGACCCGCCTGCGGTTTCACCCGCGCTGTTCCGTTGCTAAGAGGCGTAGCGTGATGTTATATATCCTATATCCTTCCTAGATAAATGGTTTATCCAACAAAAAATATTTTTAAAGCGGTGGTAGCCTAATGGCTAGGGCGCGGACTTGCGATTATGTGGTTGCCGATTCGAAACATACCCATTGTACTACCGACGTGAACCCAGTCGTAACACAAGCACTTAGCTTAGCACGAGGGGTTAACAGAAATACTAGTAATGTGGGACCCACATTGCTAGTAAGCTTTTAAAAAAATAAATAAAATAAAATTCTATTCGATCCCGTAGTTCCTGCGATTAGCGCGTTTAAACAAACAAACAAACTCTTCAGCTTTATAATATTTGTATCTATAGATGCGTACCTAATTATGTTCAGTGCAGACTTCTTGTTATTCTTGTGGTGTCTTTCCACCAATGAAGGTAGTCTATTCACAATTGGTGAAGCACTTGTTGTGCGTACCTACTGTCATTAACAGTTCTTCCAAAACTAGCTGACCCGACAGACGTCCTGACCAAATTTCGAATTAACCATCTTGAGTTCATATTAAAATATCGTAGAAAACAACATTCATTTTTATTTGCTTATTAGATTGAATGAGAAATTAAAATATTTAATGCCTCGTAATTATAACTTATATCAACCAGACTTATTACTATTTTACAAAAACAATTTGTCAATACAATTTAAAAATACATGAGTGTAGGTACAGCGTCTATATCCGAACTAGATAACTATAGCCTGTCAGTCCCATCGAAATTTTCAGAGTTATATTCGTTAACAATTTAAATAACAATTAAAAAGAACATAGTAAGTACAGCTTTAGCTACGCAAACACAGGTATGTACCTAGGTACTAGTTTCTGTTGATGAGCCTTGATCGCACGTAGTAATCATACATAAATGCTGATTAACAAAACAAATATTAATTCAATAAACAATATATTACGCAGCATTGATTTATTTTACGCTTTTATCATAGTTTGTTAAGCGGTGGTAGCCTAATGGCTAAGTTGTCGGACTTGCGATCATGTGGTTGCCGGTTCGAAACCCACCCATTGCACTACCGAAGTGAACCCACTCGTAACACAAGCATTTAGCTTAGCAAGAGGGGTTATCAAGAATGCTAGTAATGTGCGACCCACGACGCACATTGCTAGTAAGCTTTTTAAAAGAAAAATTTGGTATATTTCAGTGTGCTACGCGGGCTTCTTTACCTATTTTTTTTTTTTTTTAAATAAACGTTGCCCCACACTAGGATTTTCTCCTGTGTCGTGGGTGCGTTTACAAACACAAATTCTCACATACACAAACGCCCAGACCCGGAACAACTACCTGTAGATCATACAAATATTTGCTCCGTGTGGGGATCGAACCCACAACACGTGGCGCAGAAGCCGATCGCTCAACCACTACGCCAATCGTGTCGTCGATTTGATGTTATTTTACACTGTATAACATCAAATCTTGATTTCAATTATATTCTAGGAGTAGCTTTTGTATTCCCAGCTACGTTAGTTTAGGAGAATACAGCTAAATTATGTATAGTGTTCATTTTATACTTACACGTATAAATTGTATCATTGCAGGTGACAGCTACTATTAATTTATTTGATAAATTATTGATATTAAAATTGATGATGTAAAGGATGTTATTTATTAATTATGTATTTCCCGCTGGATGAACGACGGAGTGTTAATAGTTTTTATATGATGCTCGCATGAGCAAAAGAATGCCGTATCTCTGCAGTGAGGACAATTCGACATGACGCACATTCATAATAAATAAGTTTCAGTAAAAAGTTACAAGTTGTACATAATAGGTATGTTTACAATAATGTAATGTTAACCTTTCTTCAATATCTACCTTCAGTAATTAAGTATTTGTTTTTAGAAACTCAAATTATTTGTGATATGAGTAGGAGTAGGAAACTGCCTCATTAGTCTAGTGGCCCCAAGCGCGACTGCTATGCTAGAGGTCCTGGGTTCAATCCCCTGGTCGAGCAAGGTGTTATTGGGGTTTTCTATGAAATTCTCAGTAGCAGCTCGGAGTCTGGATTTTGTGCCCGTTTAATGGCAATAGGCTCGCCTCCAAAACAAACCGGCGAACTCTGGATGTACATTAGTTCGCCTCTACCTAACCCTTCGGGGAATATATGCGTCATGGTATGTTATGGATGTGAGTAGAGTAGATCCTTCATCATTTAACTAGGTGTGCAATGCGCAGCACCCAGCATAATATGTTGAAATGTCCCTTCTTCTGTCACCGCTAAATTGGTGAATTGTTCTTATTCAAGTTCTGAAAAAATATGAACTACGAGAATGTTTTTAAGGACTTTATTAACATTCAGAACTTTAAGAACGAATGAAATGAACTGGATTGGACATTATACTAGTAGGTATATTTTAACTCTTCTGACTATGGATTAAAGCTTTAAATTACAAACATAATAGAGGAATCTATATCTCGCGCGCAGGGACCCTAAATGTGATATAGTGAACTAGGGATTTCAATTGCTTATTTTCTGCAAACAGGCTATTTATAAGCCTAAACAATTCTAGTCATATAAACGTGCCAGCGTGGTCCTTCTGCCCGCGTGGTCGGCGGCGCTCAGCCACAGGTGCGTCGCTGACCCACATATTTTTTATTTTTCAAAGCACAAACAAGCACCTGACGTTATCGTCATGTTTATTCAACGATAACTCAGTAATATCTACGTGAATATTGATTTCAATACAGTTTCGCGAGTTAACCGCCAATTCTTAGCAAAGTGAATGTTTACTTAGCGATATGCGGCTCTTGGCGACTTGCGCAATATAGGTCGCCTGTTGTTGTATTGTATCAAGAATTATTATTTAGATGTGTGAGTCAATCTTTTATTGATAGGTATGTAATTTTCCTACTTGCTTGTATTTTTTTTAAACTGTATTTTTAGCTGAAAATCTAATATCATGATCATCCTAGCCTTTTGTCAACTATGTTGAGGATGAGGTTATCATTATTATCAGTATTTTGCATAAAGCACCTGCCATCAGTCCTCCATAATCCAATTTCTGGGAAATATTCATATCGTAAGGATAAACTGTGTTTCAGCATTTCGGTCGTTGACCACTAATAATAATGTAATATGATGACCAATAATAGGCGTTGGAAAACAGTCCCGGTTGTCTTAACCGGGACTGTTTTCTAACGTTTTCGAACTTGCGTCCTCGAGTTTGTTACACCGGTCGCTTTAGCCGACCAAACTACAGAGATTATGATGCCAGGAATTATCTTACCAACAGCACTTTGAACTGTTTATATTACTCGAATAATTAATCACCTGAAGTTGTGTGCAATTTTAATGGAGAGCGTGAAAGTATGCTCCAGGATGTATGTCCTAATGATCAATTAACTGTACGGAGAAAAATAATTGTTAGCTAGAAATAAAGAGTTCTCATGATTCAAACATATTTGTACATTTGTAATTAGGAGATTCCTAGAATGGCGGAAGAGTAGAAATAACACGTTTATCAGTTTAGATAGTATAGATCTCGATCAGTCATTATTTCAGGGATTATTCTCATCTTTCCTTTGATGAACTAAAATAATTTGCCAAATATTAATTTTGTATGGAAGCATGTTTGTACCTAGCTCCTCAGGTTACCGCTAGTGGCGCTATCGAAGTTTTCCATACAAAATATTTGATGGATTCGATACCGATTCAGCGCTCTCTAAACTCCAGATTACTGCCAAACTAATACTGGTTATAGGTTATATTATTGGTTTAGATATTTACTTATCAACCAACCTTCGTCTTCTTACAACGTATGTTCTGGTTATTGTGTCAGCAAAACTTGGCTATTTATTTTGACTAGCTGACCCCACTGAAGATATTGGTTTTGGTGTGAAAAGTTTATGTATCTTTCCAGTATTTTAGGTTTGGTTCAATAGTTTACCTACTTATTAATATACCTACACTTTTAACAGTCTACAGAACTTTTGGATACTAGATCGCATCTAGATTAAAGGGAAATTAAGGTTACGTAGGTACCACTTGGGGCAATTTTATGTACCTATCAATGCGCTGAAAATCATGAAGTAATCGTGCATAAGATGTTTCCATAATAGCGTCTTGTAGCCTAGTCTTTGTCTTAGTAAAACATTACTTCAAGGTGATATAGGTAGGTACCTTGAGTGACAGACTCATTCCATTTTCCTAGAAGTGATACCATCAAGGTAATGTGATGACTGACAGGTTGACCAACAAAGGCTCGATGCACTAGCGCTAGCGGCGATGCTATCAGGTAATTAGGCTAATTCATGTACAAGTCGCGACGCTATCGAGCGTGAGTGATCTATTGCATTTCGTGGTTCGTCCGATATGATATGGTCTGGCTATGAATATGATAACTACAGAATATGTCCTACTTCCTCAACTGATAAGTTAGAGACGTTGAAATTGTCTTGTTTAGTTTTTTCGAACACAGGTTTGTGTTTATTATGTTTTGTCAGATTATCTTGTCATGAGTATTTTGTAATGGGCTTATGTTTTAATAAAACAAAAGATGTTTCTTTCCACGAATTGTTTTTACTACACGGAACATCTCTTGTATTGTAGGTTCTTACATATTATAAATCAATGTGGGTGTACAATTTGATTCTTTTGAAAGATGATTATTAAAAAAATAAAGATTTACATATACCTACAGTATTTCTCCCGTGTAAAAATACAGTTCCTCACTGCCATTCAGATAGGCGTCCCGAAAGAGGCGAGAAAATATCTAACTTGCTCTGTAGTACCTAGAACCACTAGGAGGCTGTGTCTGACTGGCGACCAACGTTGTGTAGTAGTCTTAAAGCACCTATCTCAACATTTGCGTGTGAGAGTCAATTCTCCCTTGGTTGGTCAGTCCGTAGAGTCAAAGTCAAAATGTTTTGTTTCAATTAGATCACTAAATAGGTACTTTTAAAAAGTCGAAACTAGTTGCACGTAGACGCGTGCACGACACCTTGAAGTAGATGCCGCAACACATCAGAAGCTAGTGTTGGACGTATATAGGTAGATATAGGCGGCGATGGAACCATCACATGACTCGTCTGTTCGTTTGCCGATATAAACAATATTAAAATGTTATTTAAAAATATTTTTGCTCTCACACTATCTTTTAGTTATGGTAAAGATCTAAACTAGACCAAACTAAAGGGTTGAATCGAAAATAGAAAAGGAAAACAATGAAAATCTCAATTTGTACAAGTTGCCTTAGGAAAACAGATCATAAAACGTTAACGTAAAATTTATCTCTGTCAGGAGAGAGGTAACATTAGATCGCCAACGACAAACTGTGCCATGTTTTATAAAATTAGGCAGAATTTAGGTATGTATGTAGGATAACCATTTAACCATTTCCTAATGATGTAGGATACAATTGTCATCAACATTGAGTTGCCTCAGCAATACAATTTTTAAGCAATACATACTAATATCCGTAAGATAAATTGTTTATCAAGCTTGGTTGCAATATGTTCAGGTATATCACTTACCTAACTTAATATCAACGAACGTGCCTTTTTTTTTGTACGGAAAATCCTCATGGATCGTCTGCCACCCAGGGAGGCGGCAGGGTATGTCGGACTCGTACCGACTAAAAACCGTACATGCCTGGCTTTGCCCTATAGTCATGGCCATGGGATTCATGACATTCGCCACGATCATGACAGGCCGTGATCCAGTGTTCTCTGGATCTCTTCAAAAGCCGAGGCTTCATCTCGCATCCCACTTAGAACACGCGAACACGCGCGCCACCTACAGGGACCATTGTCTGGTCGGGCGACGGACTCCCCAAGTCAATCGCCCGCAGGCCACAATCAAGGAACGTGCCTACTAATCCAGCATTTGCTTCATGTACACTCGAGTTCGACATTGACACTAGTGTCATAAGTCTAGGTCATTAGGCGTGGTGCCAGCGGGCCATGCTTCATAAGTCGCACCTATATATCGTTCGGTTATATCGCCGGAGACATTAATGTGTCCGTCGACACATCGCCACTACTGTCTGCTGTAAATATTACCCCTATAGATGCTGGAGTATGGAAGAGAAAATAGATTGCCCAAAGAGTTGCAAGATTATATTACAGAGAACCCACTAACGTTGTCTTGGTTTCCTTATCTCTGTTTGAAAGCTCAATCTACATTACTCTATCATTTTACGAAGTAATTGGATGTTTAGACAGCTGTTAGCTATCTGCATTCACAATCACAATTGAAAAGTTAGTGCGTTCAAAAGCGTGGTCTAGATCATCAATCATTCAGTGGTTACAAACCTTGTACGAGATCCTGACGCCCCCTGCCGACAGATAACCACCAATTAGGTACTGCGATCCATCACTCATATTCTGATCAAGATTGCTGTCCAGGAAATTTAAACGAACTTGTATCACGTTAAATAAAGCGTTCGTGTGTGTTATCATGTAATTATCACGACACGTGCCAGACGTGATCGCGAGGGGGCGCCGCATTAGCATACCCAAGCTCTACAGGTGATGGGGAACAAACTGTTCGCAAGTCTGCAGTTGCCCGCTGGTATCCACAATTAGCGATATTATGCGATGATTGATAGCGGAGTATCGCGTCATCGCGAATATTCGCACAGGTAACTAGTACAGCCACCACATGCATTGTTACCAGACCCTTTAAACGTTAATTAGTCAAAAAACTTGTGATTAATTGCTTTAATTAGACGGATAAGATTGAGTGTATGAGAAGTCAAAAAGGGACTCTTAGTGTATTTATTTTGGCAGAACAAAGAATGAACACGTTTTAATTAGTATTAATTATATGAGATACGATCAGTAACTTATGGAATATTTTATTCAAATATTTGCAAATATGGGAACGTACTGGCAAGCAACCAAGAAATAATTTGTTTAGCTTCAGTCTTTTGTTATCAAGATGTGTTGTTTTTAGATTAATTATAATATGTTTGGTATGTAAGTACCTACCTAATTATGATTCCATTATGAATCACAATGTTATGCGTGGTATGATACGACGCATTGCACTCATTTTGTTCTTAATATGTTGTCTACATTTTATTGTTGATTTTCGGGCTGTTTATGTCAGTGGAGGTACACTTTTTTATGGATTCAGTCGGCAAATGAGCTGACGCGCCACCTGATGTTAAGTAGTCATCGTCGCTCATGGACACCTGCAACACCAGAGGAGTTGCTGATGCGTTGCCGGCCCTTAAGAGTTCCTACGGACTGTAGACTGCCAGAGCCGCAGCAACCGAGGGGAACTGGCTCTTATGTGCAAAGGTCGGAACACACACCAAGGTGCTTTATGATAGACTCCGACGTAAGGGTGGCCACCAGCCAGTCAGACCACAAGAGGTCCTACCACCGAGCAAAACATTAATTACATATAATTATTATGTTGAATCAATTTCAATTAAAATGTCAATATTGGGTGCCTACCTACATATTAGGTAGGTAAGTAGATATCTATTTGAATGAAGGAGCTCGTAGTTAAGTAGGTACCTACTTAACTACGAGCTCCTTCATTCAAATAATAACTACGCTGATCAAGCAATCTATACGGTTATGCTGCGTTTATCGCGGTGAGTCACTGAATGGGAGCGCATTCTTAACCCATCGAGATCGATACCTCTCCGTGCCTCGGAGGGCACGTCAAGCTGTCGGTCCGGGTTGTCATACGAACACCTATGGCAATCGAAATAAAACTACTTTTTTCGGATTTTATCGCGTTGTATTGATATTATTTGATTCCCGACGTTTCGGATCCTTTACATAATATCAATACAACGCGATAAAATCCGTAAAAAGTAGTTTTATTTCAATGTCTAATATTCGCGTAACTGTCAGAAACCAGTATAACCTATGGCAATCGTCAGTTAGAAACCCAAAAAGCCTTACAACCAGCATACCTATTCTTAGGATATTGGTATGTTGGTATAGCCCAGAAATTTGAACCGGTATGATGGCCGTTGCTCCGTATAAAATACTGATTTTCAGCCGCATTCGGTCAAACTGGAACCCAACCTCAATAAGTATAGTTTGGAAAAGGTTATGTAACATTCACCTTATATTTCAAAGTCAATTTTGGGACCTACGTGGGAAGTTTAAGATATTAGATACCTACTTGCAACTTCTATCTGCCTATTAGAGTTAAGCTGCTCACCCGTGGATAACTATCAAATGTGATACTAAACAGGCAAACACACTCAAGCGAATTTGAATGAAAAACTATTATAGTGAAGGTACCTATCCTATCGTAAAGATATTTCTGTAGAGACCACGTTGTTATAGTGAGTAGGTATCTAGACGACTAGTGGTCAACGAAGGTATAACATTTAAGTGCAGTTAGGTCTTGTTGGTTTTACAAGGTGAAAGTTATGGCTTGTTGAATTAAAACGTTATGGTAGAAAGTGCTTTATTACAAGACACAAATTCGTCTAACGTCACAATATTAAGAGTACGACTTCTAAGTAAATAGACATCGTTTTACTCAAATACCTGAATAGTTAAGTCTAAAACTAGTCGGCTAGAAACCGCCTAGGTGGGGGGAGGGGGGCGTGCCGGGGCGGCCGCAGGCGGCGCGCGCGCATTGCTCTGCGTCCGCATTGGCCCCACCGATTTTCTAGTTCAAAATCCTCGCGCTTGATTGGTTAATACACGCAGTACTTTTACTAGATGTTTCAGCGTCTCGATGTATTCAATGTAAATTGCAGGCGGATTATTGCAGACTCCATTGTTTGGTGTAATTAGTTTAATAAGCTAATATAAATTAGCAGATGGCTCTGATTGCTATCAGAGTTGCGACACTGATCGTTAAGATGGTAATAGCTGGTTGAATGCGGACTTGTGAGATGTTTAATGCATGTTTAAGGTTTATAGTTAGTGAGGGCCGTGGGACGGCACCATTGCGACCCGTTCATCTCGTCACTGAGTAAGTGTCGCCAACAAATGCCTGCTTTTATGAATGACTCTTGATTGTTTTGACAACTTTGAGTTGCTGAGTTGTCATCGCGTTAAGAACTTGTTACGGCACATAGGTATACGTACCCGTACGAATCTACCTTATGTTACATAATTCACAAACATACCAACTGTTATGACTATCTACTTCAATAAAGTAGGTAGGTACGCTAAGCTATCACAACCTAACCGGGTGTTTAATCTATAATTAAAGTCCGCTATGATTAAGCTACATTCCGCTAGCATTTCTGTTAGCGCCTCTAGCGGTCACCTGAGGAGCTTCCTGAGAGGTGCCCGGTTCTGCGTTGGAAGTAGGTCATTTTTATGTCAATTAGCTCTCTATTGCTTGCAAGAGTCACTCGTTAACTGATTAACATTATAATGCTTCTAAAAATAGAGCTTAATTTATTTCATGAAACATCTAGAAAGCACGATGTTCCAATAGCGCATCATATGTTATGGCGATGCGCATTAGTATCCATTGGCGGGACACTGATGGACGCCCCATGCCGTCGACTGCGTCCTTATCTGATGCGTCTGCGCCTGCGCCACCGTCCGCTTGATTACTAAACGATACACAATTGAAATGTATGCCGTCATTTATTTGGAAGGAACCCCGTGTGACCGTATGTTATTCGTGCAGATGCTTAGATAATGGATCTGGAAAACCAGCAGTTGGAGCAATGACGATTAATGTAGGTAGGTTAAGTTTAATTGCGTTGCTGTCTGTGCTTGCCCATGCTATTTGGTTTTTCTGTGAAATTCTCGGTAGCTGTTATTTGTGGCCGATTAACTGCAATAGGCTTGTCCCCTTTCACGTGAGGCCTAGATATACCGGCAATATGTGGGTATACATTAGTACCTACACCTCTACCTAACCCTTGGGAGAATACCGGATTGATGTTTTGTTATGTTTTCTAATCCAAGACTATATAACGGCATATCACAAAGATACGGGATTATTTTAACACCTGGGTTTTTCTTAATGCATCTTTTGTAATGTAGGGGAAACAGTTCAGATTAACTCATTCTCCGTGGTGCTCTTCGTCAAAGAAGTTACTAAACGACTATCTAAGAAGTATCTATTATTCCAAGAAATTATTCGTAGTTTATTCTCAATTAATAAAATATAGTCAGTGTTAACAAACAGTATATTTTAATCATTTTACCGATCGTTAACTGATACTTAAACGAGTGATGGATATCGCCACTTGTAATTGTTTCCACAACTATACTTAACTAATTGTATCCTAAACTACGCATTATACAGTTTAAGGACTTTTAACAAATTTGTCGATTCGTATCGTTCCCCCTTTCGCTAGCCCCCATTGATTTAACTAACTACCTGATGACATCCATGGGAACATTATGGCTTTTTAATTCCATCAAGTGGCGACCCCTATCGCGCGGCCGCCGGCCGGCGTCCCGCCGGTGGACGAATGTTTATGTTTTCAATTAATTCATTAATGTCCCGCTGCCGGCCGAGGGTTCGCGTTATCAACTTCATCGTAACGCGCCAGTTTTTTAGACAAAGTGTTTGTTGATTCCGGAGGGTTTTATGTTTTTTGTGAATTAAAAATAAAGGGTATACCATAAGGTAAATTAGTGAAAAGTGTCACAGGTACCTACCGATAGTGTCAAGTTACTGTATTGTTTCTTAAAATATTATATTAGGTACCTATATTTGACTTGTCAAAATCGAATTAGCGGTGAAGGGAACCTCGTGAAGAAGCCCGCATTCGTCGAACGAATTTAAGAGCGGTATTCTATTATCTGGATAATGACAATTGTAGCAGAAAAGCGTGACTTTGAATTGGACAAAAATTAAATAGTATAGCAGATATCAAAGAAACAGAATTGATATGTCAGCACACAGTGAAGCTATTAACATTTATACTTAAGAAAAATCTCGCGGTTTTTTGTCCTCTGTCGTTGTAAACTCATTTGCAGTTTACGAATATTGATGGTCGTTGAGTGCGTGCTCCGGCAGCATCGCCGGGGTGGTATACTGTATACCGCTAAATGGTAAATACCGGCAATTTCCCGGTATTGGTCATCAATGGCCAGTGGGCAGTTCTTCACGTGGCCCATTGACGCATTGTTTGGTTTTTGTGGACATCACGTTCGCGGAGATGAGCCGCCACCCACCTGGATGTGACCGTTTAATGCGGTTTAATCAAAATGGGGGAAACACCATAGAGCTTGATTTTTAGACGCGATATATTTGAAATAAAATGAAATGACATTTTTAAGGACACTTTTACAAGTCAATGGTTTAAATTTTTAAAACTAGATGGCGCCGGCTTTTCTTAACTGACGACCTCTGAGAAGAAATGTCGAAACAAACTCGGAGAATCATGGTCGCTTTTAAAGTCCAGACAGTATTCATAGTATTATCAGATACGATGTGAGTGTTACGATGCTGGCAATATCTGAACAGGCCTTCGGAAGAAAGAGCCATAGCAGCTTTGAGTTGACCTGTCCTGACTGACGACACGCATACATCAGTCATCGTGTAGCTCAACCATTATTTAGGGAGCCCAACGTCGCACGACGATACCATATCAGCAAGACATTTGCGTAGGTTAATATACTTAGATTTAATTTAACAGTTAGAGATTTGAGCAGTAAGAGACTACCTGTAGGTAAGTAATTCACACGTACCTCAACTTTACTTCTGTCTGTATAATAATTATAATTGTTAATGTAAAAAACTATGTACTTGCCATTTTCATTTCATATCCTAGCTACTATATTACTCTAAATAATTGCTAAACTGGCTAATTGTGGAGATAAGATCTTAACGTGTAATTACACCACCACTACTATTTATATATGACCTAAGTATATCAATGTGTGAGATATTATTACCTATAATATGTCCCAGTTATTTTAGTGAAGGAAAACATCGACTGTGGGCAGGATTCGAACCTGCGTCGTCTGGTTTGATACAATAGATGCTATGACCTAGTAAGCCACCGCGAGTCCTACCCGCCAGCTCGAAAATTGCCTTCACATTCTGAATTTACGTCTTTACGGTGACGTCAGTGACATCTATTGAAAAGCAAGCTACTTTGCTTCTCCGCAGACTACAGTTAGATCCATGTCGTACGATGCCACCTTATATGTTACGCTTAATACGCTTAATCTTAGCATGTAAAATGCAAAAAAACTACAAATAGATATTTATATATGACCAAGTTAACCAAGTAAAAAACTGTAGTGTCACGAATTAAAAAGACCTTGCGGTTTGGGCATATCGAGAGAATGAATGAAAGGCGAATAATAATACATTTATGCGGAGAGTGTCAGTGACTTGCGCTGGTGGGGGCCACGCTAGAAAGACGTCCACCAATTTCATTTCATTTCATTTCATATAGTCGTATTCCGTTCTCATAATATTTTTCAATTGATATACGTACAAACAATCATTTAACTAATAATACTTGCACCCCCTCGGGCTATTTATCGATCATTGATCATTGATCACAGTTGGACTGCGCTATTACTTACGTACGCGTTAGCACGCATGCGCGGCAGCGGCGGCGGCGCGCGCGCAGGCCCCACTATTAACAATTAACTTATATTTTTATTGGCTCAAAGCGATTAACCGCCGCTAGAAATGGATACAGCGCGTTATATTTTATTCTGAGTCATTGTCTCAAGGATGATAATTAGTTTTTTTCGGTACAGCAATGTGTGCCAATCTACGTACTAATTGTTAGGCGGCGAGCCATTTATGGCCACAATTAAAAGTGTATGGAATTCATAATAATATTGTGTAGTTAATTCACTGCATATACCTACATCTAGAATGTTGAAATCCCAATTAAATTCTATAGATGTTATTTTTAGAGGATCTACTTTTATTTTGAGCTGTAATGCCAGGTCTTCCCGGTGTGATGTCTACATAGCGGTGCGTGTGCGCTGCTGACGATTATCTCGGCGCGGGAGCATATTGAACAGCGGCCCACCCGCACACATGGCACATAAAATAATTGCAGACGCTAATCAAGTACCTAACTATCCACTGTTTACGAATGTTACCACAAGTTACTTACATGCTCTACAAGCTGTTGTTGTTTGTATGTTTTATCAATTACAACTTGCAACATTGTATGTTTAAAGGTGTCTTCCGTTTCAGTAAAAGTTCATGTACTTAACTAGGTAAAACCCACTCTGCACTGGTAAGCTATTTTTAAATGGATTATCAAACGCAAGCATCAAATAAAGTTTTGGTTTATCTCATAGACAGCATGCATTACCCTACCTGTAAAGCTATGCATGGTAAGTTTTGTGAATAATATTTTAACAGCGTTTAAGTTTAAATTTATATTGCACTAATCTTTAGTTTGGTAAGTTTATTAAAGAAATACTCAATTGTATTGTTTTTCATTATACCTAATAGTTCAGTGGTGGGCTAGTACTGGGAAGCGCGGCGGGTCCGGGATTCCGCGCCGCGTGTCCGGGATTCTTGACGTGTTCCCGGCCTTATCGCGGACTGAACGTTTTTGCACGGTCCTGCGTTACTATTAATTGATTGGAATTACTTAAGAATGCTCATTTTTTGTATTGGTGCGCCAACGCGGTGGCGACCCGGCGGAGTATGCCCGACTGCTTGCTAAGCTTTGCCCTAATGCCTAAGCCCTAATCAGTTTTAATTAAATATCTATACGGTATTGGAAATTTTAAGATATGCAAAAAGGGAAGGCCTGACACCCCTCACTCTAACCAGCTTCCACACTCTTCATCTGGACTTATGTTTTTATGTAGGTACATACTTTCAAACCGTAACGTACCTACTTACCTACCTTTCGTCATTAACCACATTGTTACATAATCATAATTATGTTGCAAATCTAAAGATAATATAAGTAGTACCTATGTATCAGTGGTACCTACCTATAGTATATTACCTAAATATGTCATCACTCAAACCAAAATTCGCAATCTAATTGCAATTGCTTTGTTTTGTCAACTTTAATTTATTAAATTGCATTAGCGCCCCGGGGCACAAGAACAAAATCAAAAAAAAAAATATTTTTCATCAGAGAAAACTATTGAAGGAATTCCTGAGGAAATTTAGTTTTAGTTTTTTAAAAAACGTTGCCCCACACTAGGATTTTCTCCTGTATCGTGGGTGCGTTTACAAACACAAATTCTCACATACACAAACGCCCAGACCCGGAACAACTACCTGTAGATCATACAAATATTTGCTCCGTGTGGGGATCGAACCCACAACACGTGGCGCAGAAGCCGATTGCTCAACCGCTACCCCGATCGTGTCGTAATTATTTATTTATTTATTTAATCATCTCTTACAACTATTATTACAGGTACAACCCAATGCAATAGTGAACAGCCTAATAATAACTACCTAGTTATTTTCTAAAACTTATTACATGCATATAATGTTATCTTTGTGAATCCACTCTGTGTACAAGCAAAAATTCTCTGCTACAAGATTAAGAGTGCAAAGTGCTCGCGTCAGGGGCGCCTCATTCAACAGATTAGTGCGGCCACGAGGTACAGCCAGCAGCTGAGGCCGACGTCGCTGCCACACACATATCTATCTGGCACATTTAAACTAATTAATTTAAATAAATATGAGACAAGTGCGAAGTACCTACCGTAGGTATATACCGTACTTAGAGTAAATCACTTACACTTAAAATTTGTTTTTGTTTTTATTAATAGTGGGTTTACTTATTACCAGAAAAAAAATACATATTGGGTACCTAATAAATGTTATGTTTGTTTTCCACACTTGACAATTTGTGAGTTAGTAGGTACTTGTACACTAGTACAGTTACTTGCCTACTTACACTAAAGTACACTTTAGTTTAATACTTTAATTATGTTTGTTTACAAAAAAATTGGAGCAGTAAATCTTCTATAATTGAATAGTTGTAAATGTCCATATTCGTGAGTCATGCTTGTCCTAGATATGTAGGGTTCGTAATTTTATGAAAGGGACAAATTTAGCCGTCCATTATAAAACCACCGACTTACAACTCTATTATTTGTAAGATCCACATACCTGGGTCAAGCGCGATCAGTGCCGGTGCGGCTCTGTATCGTGCCCCCGTGATTAAACAATCAAATAATCATATTAATCACAGCGCGCGCGCAGCCCGCCGTGCCGCGCATGCGCCCTGATGCGCGCTCACACACACACGCATACATTCATACCCGAACACTAGATTACATTGATCCCTTATAGATCGTGTTATTATTATAATGTTTACATCCCTACACGTAGGTAGGTAGCTGTCTGTTCGTAGTTATTCTTATGGACTCTATCGCGAAATAAACCAAAGTCAAATCGTTTCATACTTACTAACATCCTAAATTAGTATGTCAGTTACTGAAACAGATATAATAATACTCACCTTGATTAGCCTAAGTTCCAGATAGGGAAAAATAGCAGTCATGATGAAAATTTATTCGTATTTCTCTGATGTCATCTGTCTCATGGTCCTAGCCTAGTAATTATCTAGTTGCATCCAGCTCGAAGTAGAATTTTCCGTAGTTACCGCCATCCTCTTATTTGATTCTCCGCAAGTAGTCCACGTAGAGCCCTTCAAAGGCTTTCGCCAAACAATGGCCTCTCATTACGTCATCGATGCCCGTGCAGGTACTTACTGCACTATAACCACTACACAAAAAGATGCAAAAGTTAGTAGATAAATGTCCATTTGTAGAGAACAGAAAGGTTATTCCAAGTTCTTCGTAGCGTTTTCGTGATGAAGAATCTGCATAATTAATTGACAACAGTCGATACACGTCTATTGCAATAATAATTTGGGAATTAGTCAATCGTAGTTCACAGCAGCAAAAGGACATATGTATATCACTGGACAAATTACAACATTGGTGACTTTATAGTCATGCTTATGCAGCTATTTGTTATAGAGTTAACTTCAGAATACAGTATCCATCATCCATTCAACCGACACATTCCCTGCTAAAACTCATCTTAGAGTAGATGGCGGTGGAGTGGAACACTGAAAGAGTAAACTTTTGTAATGAACGTATAATAATTTTGCAAACATATTGAGGTGCAAGTGCGAGTGAGTAGGTTATCGACTGGACTTTCTGTATTCCTATTTTTATGGATCCTTTGACTATTACAGCGCATGCGCGGCCTGTGGTTAGATGAGCGCGCGCACGCCGCGTGTGCTTTATGCTTATTAAACTGAATCCAATCAGCCGACGCCTCGGATCATACTAATTAGAGATATTGTGGCATTACATAAGATCTGCTTCCGGTGCCTGAAGAGCGGCGCTGATTACCTGATGTTCAGCCTAAGTGCAGGACAGGAGAGGTAATGATAAGGTATCGTCTTGTTACACTAGGTAGATGCCGACAAACAACGAAATGGGATAATCTTCTGGTCGATGCGAATAACAATGTTCCATACAATCTCCAATTACTCGTAAGACAAAAAAATTCTTAAAAATAGTTTAAATCTCTGTTATCCTTTAAGTTACGTTACACTAAACGATCTCTTTTAAAACAGTCTCGTATTTTAGATACATATAATATACCTAAACACAAAGAATTTTATTATATTCAAGCAGATTACCCCCGCATACTCTATCCAATTCATGACCAAGTACTTATGTTTCTTTATAGCAGGCTAAAAGTAGTCAGCAGATGGGATACAATTACAATTTAACTGCAACTCTATCGGTGGACGGTACGCGATGCTCAGGCGCAGCTCGTTTTAACTAAACTGCACCACTAAGCAGACAGATACCTATAGAATATCCACTATGTTTGTCATTACAAATTGGCGGCAAAAAAACATTGCAATATTTTTTTATACCACTAAGGTGGCAAGCAAGCATACGGCCCGCCTGATGGTATTCAAATTCAAAGTATTTATTGCAAACTAAGAGTACATAAGGTGGATTTTTCATCATTTTAAGGAGGAGGTACTTACCTATGACATTGAGAACAATGATCATAAGCGGTTACCGTACCCTATGAACGCTTGCAACACCAGGGGTATCACTCGCGCGTTGCCGACCCTGTAAATTAAGGAGGAATAGTTGGTCTGGCAGCATAGGAGACAACAGCGTGATGCTTATCCGATCTGCCAACACAACGCTTCCTCGCGGAGCTCTGGCGACCTTGCTCACCGTTTGGAACACAACATAGCACAACTATGTTATTTGGTTACGATTTTCTACAAGGTGGAGGTATTTTTCCAGTCCGGCTCCAATTATGAGTGGAATTATTCAATGTTCATTCTTTTGTAATAGGTACTTAGGTAGGTCCTTTGTATTACTTAGGCTCAGTAGTTGTTCCATTGTGTTAAATGCGGCATCAGTAGTGTTCATATTCTCGTTTAGCACGGGGAGGGGGGGGGGGGAATATATGTATTTAGAACTTCTTCAGTTAGTTGTGACGTGCCTGTCCCCGTAGATGGCGTAACGACCAGTATCGTGGCTTTACATATTATCCTATTACGTTACATGTGTACATAGATAATGCCACCTATTGTTTGGCCGCTACGTAATCAAATTGGGCACTTCCTGAGCGCGCTGGGAACTGCACTTTCATTGCCTTTTGGTGATTAAAGACTTTCAAAGAGAATGTGATGTCTGCAATAGTTAGATGAATTTTGTTGAACCGTAGCATAACATACCGCCTGTATTCCCCGAGGGTTAGGCAGCGTGTACTAATGTACACCCACAGTTCGCCGGTGTTTATACCTAGATATGTTTATAATTACATTGAGACTACCTAACCTTTTTAGGACATAAAGAAACAAGTCTACCCTAGAGTCTAAATTTTGCTGTTTATTTATGATTAATAAGTTTTGAAATTATCTAGTTACTAGTTTTGATTTGTAAGCTATTCCGCAGTGGCAGACTGAGTTGGTTGATTAAAAGACATAGACATTTTTGACGATATTATATTTCGGGTGATTATATTTTTTCTAAGTCCTAACATAACATATCTACTTGTTAAGATGTATAATGTTTATAGTGACTCAATACAACGGACGACAAAACGGCAATGAAATAAATAATTAAGTAACTAAGTAGTAGTCATCTTGTTGACATAATTATTATGAGGCAATATTAAAAATAATAAAATAAATAAAAATACGTTTATTTTTCCACCATAAATGAAAGAAACAATTTATACAATGTTGATAATTCAAGGGTGGACTGGAGCCTAAACTAGGGAAAACCCTGTATTTCAGGACTCCAGGTCACTCGCCTACGGAACACATTTGTTGTATAAACGCAGAAACAGTGGGGTGGACATGGGATTTGATAGTGGATTAGGTTTGTTTGTGTATGTGTATGCGTGTTTAGTGTGTGTATGCTTACGTGCATGAGCGCGCGCGCGCCCGCACGTGTGTGTGTGTATGTGTGTGTGTGTGTGTGTGTTTCTGTGCGTTGGTGTAGTGAGGTGCTTACTTAGTGATGGTTATGATAGATTCAGTGTCAATGTAGTTTAAGTTTAATAAGTAGGTTTTGACTATCCTTTTACATACCTTGAAGTTTTTTGGATATATATTTAAGAGGGAGTTAATTTTGTTGTGGAGGTATGGCGCGAGAAAATACGATTGTCTCCTGAAGAAGGCAGTGTGATGTGTGACGGAGTCGCAAATCCTGTTTCTTCTACGTGAGGAGTAATTGAGCTTTGGATCATACTTTAATTCTTTGTGTTTGCGGAGTGTAGTGTGCAAGACAAATAACTGTCTTACTGTCAGAATTTGGGAATTTTTGTGAAGTGTGTGTGTAGGGTGTCGAAAGGGCTTTCGTAGCATTACCTTAAGCAACGATCTCTGCGCTCGTTCGACTAGTATGATTTTTGTCTTGCACGCTCCACCCCATGCCGGAATGCAATACTGAATGACCGATTGGACCAGGGAGTAATAAACGCTTTTTAGCAATATTGTCTCGTATGTAAATGTACAGCTTCAGGCAGCCGGTCCTGCGCTACAACAATAGCGTAATTTAGGAGACACGACCAAGAACGGCGCAGGCGCTCGCTCGTGAACGTGTTATTAAGGGTCGGCGCATAATGCGCGTACGCAAATCACGGCGCTCCCGCCCCGGACGGCGGATAAAAATAATTGCACCCGCGACCGCCGCGCCCGCGCCGCTATTATCTCAAACTATACACAATTACTGACCGCTGCCTGTACAACATACACCACAACGATAAGGAGATAACACTATACATATAGTAATGTACGTTATCCATTTACATATTTCTAAGGGATTTGTCAAATCTGTTTAGTACTTACTCAGCAATGGACAGTCTTGCCGTCTTACCATCGTTTGGTGGTATCGAGGAAGTTATTCGTCGTGCTCATTACAATATTAATCAATGCTTTCACATCCAGGGCTCGGGATAAATATAACCGATGCAGAATATTCTTTAATATTAGTTGCGCAATAGTAATGCGCAGGTGAGCGCTCCAAATGATAGTGTGCGACTTGCGAGTCTTGCGACCGGCGACCGGCGACCGTGCGATACGGCGACCAACACGCACAGATTTTGGGTTTGTTGCGTATAACCTATCATTTGACTGCATTACGTATGCATAATCAAATATTATTAGTTGTTTTTGTGGAATTATTTGGTATTTGTACGTAGGCACGTAAGTAGGTCGCGTGTGACGAAAGTCTCGGGTTTCCGTATCTGATGTAATTGCGTAAGCCATGTTTGCGATTTAGTATTCACTCGCCGGTTGAAGCGTTATCGATAAATCTGTAGCAGGACAGTTTGTAGCGAGTATAAGGTAGGTATACTAATGTACTGCAATATGGCTATCTATAAGGTTTATTCATAAGGCTGGGTAGGTTATGGATCATTAGGCTAGAATATTATAAGATGCAATAGATATAGGTATTTACTTACCTATGTTCTACAAATAGGTACTTAGTTGATTTAATTGCAATTTCAAATAGCTGGAAAAAAGTGTACGAATAGCGGTAGTGCTTATCTGTCTGGTGGTGTTTTGTTTACCACTATTGTATAGCTGTGGACGTCAGGTATTGGGCTCGATTCTTAGGTCAAGCAAAATTTGATTAGCTCACATGCATGCAAGTTCAAATTGTGTATACGCTACAGGAGTTATTAGTTATACGTAGCATGTTGGCGATATGAGATCACAAACAAGAGGATTTTTTTAATAAGATGTTTAAATATAAAAAAAGTACCCACCTACTTACTTCTGATGACGTACTCATTGGTATGTACATGGGAGATTTTAGACTTGAAAATCATGGAAACAAATATTTGTTTATTACGCACTTACGTATAATTTACTGGCAGTTCGCTTCCTAACAAGAGACGTGCTCTCTCGCACAGTTGTTTATCTTGAGAATTTCCTTTCATTTGACACTCCTTATTCACAGAACTGTTGATAATTTCCCGTGTTTGTCCAGATAACCTTATTATCGTGCCGTGCACTGATATACATAGGTATTATATTTGCTTTACGAACAAGCATGTTACATTAGTGACGTTACCAAAATAATATAACTGTTTGCGATTCTTCTAATTTTAAGATAAGTCACGCAATGTTTTAAAGCCATAAGTAGGATAGGCGTCGTCATTAAAGACGTTGGTTTGGTTTGTATGCCGTCGGCTTTAGGCATGCAATTTTATAGCCTCGGTGTAAATGGCGTCCTGTCTGAGTCGTAGTGAATGTGATGACGAATTCCATCACCATTATCACCAGAGGCCTCGGAAATTGAACGCTGCCAATGTTCAGTTCATACATTCATACTGTGAAGAGTCCTTATCCACATTTCACCTGCTGGTTGCCTGGTGCTGGTGCTGGTGCTGGTGGGTGGAGAAAAAAAGCTTTAAGTCACCTGATCACTATAGTTATTACACATGTATTGCACATTACTAGTATTCTTCCTAACAACTCGTGCTAAGCTAAATACTTGTGTTATGAGTGGGTTCACGTCGGTAGTCCAATGAGTGGGTTTCGAACCGGCAACCACGGCAACCGGCAGCCATAGGTTACCGCCGCTTTAAAGTACTAGAAGTAAGTACTAAAACTGTCAATAAAAGATCTATTTATAGAAAAAAAAAACTTACGCCAGTACATACACATATAAGTGACCGATTTGTTGGCGGTACTTAGTGCGCGCCGTCTGGCCACTTGACTCCCCGGGCCACCACTCGACGTGTATGAATACAGAACCTTACACATAGACCAAGGATTATGAACAGTTCTACTTAATACTTTAACTTATGTGACTGAATGATTAGTAATATGTATTAATATATCGTTAGTTCTGACTCAACGGAGGAAAAATAAAAGTGTGTGTTAAGACTGTGTCACAAAGTGGCGCTACTGTCCACTCAATATAAGGTTGAATGCAGCAATCTGAATGTTATTAAGGCTTAGCAAACCATAGTACGGGACGTGTAAGAGTTTGACAAATCTCAATGTAGATTAGGTACCTGTATCGTACTGTGCTCGCAAGGTTAATTGATCTATTGAGGGCAAAAGGCTATAGCTGTAGGTAATTTCTTCTCCAAAAATAATGTAAATACTTAAATATATGTATAGGTACTTATGTATAAATTGATTCTCGCTGTATGGAGTAGAAACTTTGGTGGTCACTTCTTGGGCGCACTTTGGGTTGAGTGGTGACCATTAGCACCTACTTATCCTATTTTATGGTCGGTATAACAAACAATATTAGACTGGCTATAATAAAATTGAAACTAAACTTCAACTAAGTACCTACTGTAGTATTGCGTGGCAGGCGTCAGATAGCCGCGTCGTGTCTGTGCGGCGCGGTGCGGCGCGGCAAGACGCGGTAAATCACGTCGCGTGTTATGAGGCCCAGCGCGGCGTGCGCCCGCGCATCGCGATAGCTGACCCACAGCCCGCGGCGAGGACGCCCCAATATTCATAAAACAACGTAGAAGGTGCGCGCGCTGCCCACCTTAACAAAACAGAGCTGTCTCGGAATAAAGTATTACTTACGTTCGTTGTAAGTAAAAATCACAATCTTTTGTAAGAGAAACGGCATTAATACCTACCTATAAGTAATAGTATTATAGTAGGCAACTGTAGGTATTGAATTGACGGTGGATATTGATTCAAATTGGCAAATAAGAAAATGATTGAGGGCCCAAATCCAAGAAAGTTTCAATAATGAATATTGACAGGTATTAATTGCTAGGTAGATACTAATTTTCTCAATTTTTTGTCATCCCTGAAAGGCCGTTATCTGATCGATTCGAGACACGGCACTTACATAATTTAACATATTATAATTTAGTTGTGTAGTCGCCGCAGATCGGTTATCGATAAATCACTCGATACACATCGCGCGATATGTTTCAGATATCTTCAGATACTGGTGGCGATGGCGCCGCGCTCAATGCGGAGCAGCTATCGCGGCGGTATCGAATGATACCAAAGATATTAATCTAATTACTTATGTAAATTTTCTGTTTTCAAAATTATCAGCAATCAAAAAATTACATACATACATGTTTTACTATCAAATTTGGTCATTTTTAGAACTCGGCATATCTACTTATTTGACGCTGGCATTCTATAAAGTACTTGGCTTTATTTTTCTGCGGAACTTTCTTATATTTTGTTGCACTTTTTGAAGTGTTGGTAATGAACGGCGTGGGGCCGCGAGGATGCTCGCGAGTCTCAATAAATAAATTTAACTAGATTATCAGCGGGCGAACGCTTGCGCAGGCGCAACACTGTAAGTTAATGCCAGTTTCCTCTTAGAATCACTGAAATTAATTGCACGAGTTATTGTCTCAAGGTTTATATTAATATGTATTAAATAGTGGTTTTGTTTTCTAATAATTAAATAGGAAGGTGTATAACCTAGGTATCATTTTGCAAGTTTGCTAATTATTAGAATACCACTATTTCTTATCGATATCTCATTATTACTCAAAATAAATCCAAAGTTATCTTATTGGTAATAGGTACATCATTGTAGTACATGCTGGATGGTAAGTATTACTTACAATATGCTGCCCGGCTAGGAAAAATAATATTCAAAGCTTAAAACACGTGCTTTATGGCGGTATGGACCACAGGCAATTACAATACTCCGCGCCTCCACTGTACCCGCGCAGCCGCGTGAGAAGATACACTCCTGTTCCGTGCAAGCTCATGTTAAATTATATTACTATTGCAACTAAAACAAGCTAAAGTCAACCACATGCTGAGGTGATACAGTAACTTTTAGTTGTAGAGATAATATTGTATGTCACAGTGTAAAATTGATCAAAGTTTACACAAATTTTATTTATAAAAGCCGATTCACGATCTAGCTCTTGGTTTCAACGTGCGCCGAGCTGGCTTTGATCAACTGCGAACATGGTGGACTCACGATCACTTGTGTAACTAGTAGCCAATGTTCCTTACCCACACACCTACGTTCTTTAAGTCCTTCGAAAGCGAAAGAAGCTTAAATTCAGAGTCATGACAACAGTAAGTTTAAGTTAATTGGTCTAGTTAACGTAACAGATACGATGCTACGAGTATTAAAAGCATCATGTTGAATTTAGATAAATATAATTCGTGCCTCGTCGGGCATGAGTATAAGAGCTTACAAGTTTCTGAGCCGTGAGACGTATTTAAATTAAAAATTAAGAATTTGAATCGTGATACACTGCACTAATGTTGTTTTACTTGTTATAGGTATAGCTATGATGAAACGTTGTTAATTATCAGTGCGTCACAATCGATACATAATATTTTTTACACAAAAGATATAATCGGTGGTACCTTTATCTTCGGCGAAATCTCACGTTTGAATGAATGTGAACGGTTAATTTATTCAACACAGAAACGTTTCCGACGAAGCCATTGATGTTACGGCAATGTATCACGGCCGGACGGCAAAAAGTCGCTGCCCGGCAAAAAGTCGCCGGCTTAAATCACTCGGACGCAAATGACAAGACGGTGATTACGGCAATTAAAACGCCGACGATCGGTCGCTACTTGCCGAGGGGGGGGGGGGGGACAGAAAAAGTTGCGTCTGCGCATCCAAGCCCTTATGAATACTCAGTCAATTTTCTAACATTCGCGGGTCATTTAAAAAGTTATGTAATGATGCATAGAGCAAGACGTGGATTAGGTCTACTTCCATTTACCAGGGTATACGCCATGACTGATGGAGAGGTACATATATTGTAGCTGGAGTGTTTTAATGTCTTCACTGGAAAATAAAGAAATGTACCTATTACTTGTAGTATTACATTTCCATATCAAGCATACAATCCAGTAGCATAATCAGCACAATGCACAATTTGCACTTTATAAATTGTACGTCAATCTATGTTTAAAAAACGAAATGTAATGCTGCTTTGAATGGTTGTAAGATGGTAACTAGTCATCGCCGCTCATGGTCACCAAAGGAGTTGGACTATGGACTGTAGACTGCCAGAATCACAGCCACCGAGACGGAAATAGCTATGATGCCCAAAAGTCGATACACACCAAGCTGCCTTACGAAAGACTCAAGAGGTCTTACCAGTTACCACTGAGCAAGTCAGATATTTTTCCGCCACTTTCGAGATGCCTAAAAATTAAAATTTATTGAATGAAGGTGGGTAGGTAGGTAAATAAATTAAATTAAGAATGGACTGATCCGTGGAAATAAATATGAAAATGATTGCGGCTCTTGATGAAAACTGTCAACAGAATTAGAAGAAAACGACAAGAACTCAGTTATAAATCTCGTCCAGTCATTATTCACTTAGATCTGAGTGCCATGTACTAGAATACACACACAAGTTATTACAGCTACATTTCTTTATAACTCCGTTCACTTTTACAGCTGCCCACACCTTTCTCATAGAGTAGTCCTAATTATAATAATGCACAAGGAACACAACACGTCATTGCATAAACTGGCTCTGTGGGCGCACTCGTCCGGCGACAATCAGTGCAGTCCGGCGCGGCGTCCGGTTCAGGTGGCATTTCCTCGATTATCATGCGTTTAGTTTTTGTGCGCGACAATTACGCAGCATCTGTATGCACGAGGCAGAAGCGCGAACAATCCGCGGCACTGTCACGACGCTGACATAATACAGAAATACGTTTTTAGTCTGTTCTTGAAAGTGTAATGATTTATCATGAATCGAAACACTTTTAGTCGATCAAGAATTCTCTTAATCTAGTAGGGTTACAAACTCAAAGATCTATTGATATTTTGTTCTTTTATGTAACAATCTAGTACATATATCAACACAACTGTGGCTTTATAGCGAAGTGAACTCAAAGATCATAAAATCAATCCGTTATACGCTGGATACCTTTCTGATGGTGTTCCTTGTCTTTAAACTAGGGCGGTCCGTTTGGTTCTAGTAGGGGGGTGATCATATAGGACCAGACAGATCGTTCACATCCATTACACGCAGTATTCCTAATTAGGCAAAACACTTATTTAAAAAAAAAAGACCGACTTAGACCCAGTTCAGGGGATCCCACCAGAACCTTGCTTATCCTATGAAGTAAGATTCATTTAGGAAGTACCTAGTTAGTTGTGCTTTTTGTACGTATGCTACAATTTGGAGATAAAATACTGCTCCTAGGAACACTAACGTTGTAGGAACTACAACAGGCTGATTTTTTGTCGTTCACACACGTTTTAGTTTAACAGTTTACACGTCATTTTATCCTACTGCCTTGTTAGACTAGTGGTTATACGCACGACTACTACGTTACAGGTCCTTATTGGGGTTTATTAAAGTCTCAGTGGCAACTTAAAGTTTGGTTTTGTGTAATAGGCTCGCCCCCTTGTTACATGGGACCTAAACATATCGGTGAACTGTGGGGGTACATTATACTTCTGCCTAACCTTTCGAGGAATACAAGTGTGAGGGTAGCTATCTATGTTATGTTATTTTATCACTAACTTAGCAGCCCGCGACTTTTTCTGCTTGGACTTCAGGATTGGGTCCGACCTGGATAAAAAGTAGATTATGTGTTATTCCAGGCAGTAATCTATCTGTTTGCCAAATTTTATCCAGATCCGTTAAGCCGTTCTGGCGGGAAAGACCAACAAACACTCATACATCCATCCATACTCACAAACTTCCACATTTATAATATTAGTACCTAAGGATAACAAAAATTAAAAAAAACCCTCTATGAGTTTCAAAATTAATGTTTGTTGACCCCGGGCATCAACTGATATTATAATTATAATTTACCTAATACTAAAATTATGGATTGTTAGCTGCAATGATATTATCATACTTACCTTACCTCTGATACCCATCAAGAGAGTTGGTACAGATTTCATTAATGTATTACAAGCCTGTAGCTACATATTTTGAGATGGATACTTGATGTTATAAGTGTAACAACGTGTTCAGACAATCTGCAAGCAGCGGTACTACTGCGCATGGTGCTCTGGCGTGTGTTGGTGCAGGGCGTGTTTTTGCGCATGCGCGGCGTGCTCGCGGCGTGGGAGCTGCGGCCGGCGCGCGCGCACACCGCCGCCGTCTCCGCGCGCCGCTGCGGCCCTCGCCAGCACAGAATTAACATTTCACTGCGAACACTCATACGAATATGTCGAGCATTGACATGTGCTTAGCGACAACACAAGATATGGAATTATTATAATTGGCGACCATCTTGTTTTTATCGATGTATAGGTTCACTGCCAAGCAAAAGTTCCCTAATGCAAAATATGTTTAAGTACTTCATTGACTTACATATATACCTAGGGCATAATTATGATCAAAGGGCTTGTGACTAAGTACGATCATAAAGGTGAAGCTATGCTTGTCGCGGTCAGTATGTGGATGGGTGACCAAACTTAACACATCAAGAAAGCACGTGAAGCCGTCTGTCCCGATGTAAAACGAATATCTACACAACTACAACAATCATTAGTGGTAGTCAGAAGCCTGACGACCAATCTATCCTAAGGATATTTTGTATAGCCCTCAAAATGGAAGTCGGAGGTCTCGGAGGTGTGATGGTAGTCGTGTCTTAAAAATACTCAATGTAGCCGCACCGGATTGAAAGCTGACCCCAACATGGTTGGGGCAAGGCCGGATGAGTATTAAAAAAATACGACCGTAACGAACCGTAAACCGTTAACCGAAGGGTTAGTTAGGCAGTAGGTAAGTAGGTAAATTGTAGGCAAGTAGGCGTACCCACAGCTTGGTTGGTTGGTTTAGGTCCCGTGAAATAAGGGGCGAGTCTATTGCAATAACTTAATAAGTCAGGTGCATGCGTAATTCTGTTCAAGAATACTATACCGAATCAATAATTACAGGCAGTTCCCCTAAAAAGAAAATGTTGTACACAGTAAATCCTTCTGCATTCATACTTACTACATCAACAATCTGTATCGACATGTGCTGCGTTTAAAGATACCATCACAAGTTCCACAATAACAAATACATATAGGTATACCTATTGCCTAATCTTCATAGACAATTGGTACCTAACTAACTATACATAATGATGAAGGAAGGCATCTAAGGGTAAAGTGTTGACAAGTCAAATAATCTTCCTTGTCCACCCTGAAATTTACTTTGTCAGAATGTTGATGTCATGTCACACAAACCTGACCATGAATAAATGAGTAATTTTATGCCAAAAACTTCATACCTTCCATGCATTAATATGAATTTATACAGTCAGATAACTTGCATACAATGAATATTTTATTTATTCAAACTGACGAAAAACTTGCTCGGAATATTCGGCTGGTCGGCCGGGTCCGGTGCAAAAAGTGACGCATTCAAACGATGTGCCCTTGTTAGGTTAGGCTCCACTCCATTCACTGCAGTATCGTCGAAATGGCTTCATGCTCACTAACGCTAGCGTCATTACGCTACAGTTGGCGTGCGCGCTTAACCGGGTAAGGTGTGAACAAGTTGCGGAGCTGTGAGCTGCTTCCTTACTCGTAGCAATCGAATACTTGTTCAGATAGATGCAAGTAAAGGAAGTGTTGAGGCGCGACATAACTTATCGATAACATCCAATTATGTTTGATTTTGTCTAGTTTACTTTATAAGTAGGTATCTTATTTTTGCTGTCTTGCAGCATTTTTCTATGTTCTGAATATCGGAAACTACAAAGCTCATTGGTAATTTATGTAGCGTCCACTTAGCGATTCCACCATCATGAGCGCTGAACCGATTAGACTTATTATGGTGTAATTGGTTTGGCACCGACGGAATCTACATAACAGTAGTGGATGAGGATACCAGTTTGTGTAGCAATTAATACCATTTATACACGGAGAATAGCAGTTAGGTTTTTTTATTTTAGTAGAAAATGCTTTTATTGGCTACAAGTATTTTATACAACATATTAATCTAACGCTCGAAAATCTTGGGCGTGAAACTAAGGAGGATGGCGATTATAAACAAATACCTAACATTATACATAAATTAATTAGGAAATATTAACTAGTGTGCTAAATTGCTATCAAGCTTGGTTAATTGGGTTATAAAGGCATTTACTTAAAATTATGGTTTGACGTCCTCTATCAATATCGGCAAAGGTTCGTCAGTTCATCACAACAGGTACGACTCTGATAGACTGGTCGGCAACGCAAAACAGCAGGTCATTGCGGACGGACGCACGGAATGCGTCGCGTCGGTGCGCGGTGTGTCAAAGCGATGCGCCCGCGCAGCCGCCGCCGGTCATTTAAATATCATCGCTACTCATATTTGGGATGCCTCCGTTCGCCGCTCGCCTGTTCGCTCGTCGGATTAAGCGACAAAAATTGCTCCATTTTTTGTTAGGAGACATTAACTTTGACCTTGTTTTTAAACGTCGACGGTCTGTTTGTTTAGCGGACAGTTTTAGCTTGTTTAAACATTTTCAAACTGTTACATTTTGAGGCAGAAGTGAAAGAACAGGTGAAGTTTGGAGCCGCTTCTGGAATAATAATTACTTTTAAGCAAAGAGTATAATTATTATCATGCTAAAGTCCAAAGAATTATCATAAGACACGTTCACACGTGCAGGTGGATCCGTATTACATCGATATATCAAGTTTGGATGATATTAATTATATTACTCAGTCAACCAGCTAACGTCAGATGTTTTATGTTGAATACCTTGTACCATGTATCTACGTTTATCCTAATAATCTACCGGCCCATTATTCAAGCAGATGCAGCAATGTTTTAATTAATCGAGTTATATATGCGAAAGTTAAACCAAACCTTTTCACGCCTAAACCGTTCAATAGATTTCGATAAAATTTGGCTAGAAGATACATTGCATCCTGTGGAAGGACATAAGCTACGTTTTATCTCAAAAAATCATTTTGGGATACGAGTGAAACCGCGGGACAGCCAGTAATTCATAAAGTTTGGATAACACAATTATTTAAAGTCACCCTGCGGCAAAAGCATCCCGGTGTTCCCAGTGTTCAGCGTAACCCGAGCCCAACACTTTCGCCATCCATCATGGCTGGCAGCATACATGTCACCCACTAAATGTCGCTGTTGTAATGTTTTGACAAACGTACATTATGTGACGTCACCCCGCACTGGGACCGCGGGGAGACTACCGACTACTCTTGGAGATATACTATCATACGGTAAACTTGTGCAACTCGCCGTTGACACGTTATAATAGGATAAGGTATACGGTAAATAAACGAGCGAAAATAGTGGTATACTAAGTATGTAATGCATATTTGAATACTTTTCAAAACGACCAAATGAAGTAACATATTCGTTAAGTAGTTAGAACATTCGAACATTCTATTAGTAGGTACCGAGTATCTCTACAACAGTTACTTACGTAAATTACCTCATTAGTCTAATGGTATTGAGGGCGACTCCTACGCTAGAGATTCTGGGTTCGATTTCCAGGTCGACCAAAGTGTTATTGGGTTTTTCCGTGAAATTATCAGTAGCAACTGGGAGTACTGATTTGTGCCTGGCTCGCACCCTATTAGGTCCTACATGGGACCTAAACATACCGGCCAACTGTGGGTGCACCTACAGTAGTAGACCCCTGCCTAACTCTTCGGGGAAAACAGGCGTGATGGTATGTGGATGGATGTTAACTTTTATAATTAGATATATTCATGTAATGAGGATAATGTTTCCAATAATTTATTTATTTATATAAATAAATAGTGTTCCATTAGATCCGTATTTTCTAATCGATTGAGGAATGTGGATGTGTGTTCTGTTAATGTGCTTTAATGCCTTTGATGGCTTAGGTGACGGTACAGTCAACAGCACATCATTTGGAGATTAAATAGAAAATCGATTGATACCACGATGTGCTGAGTGTTGTTGACCGTACTTCTGCATTCCTTATAACTGATTTGTGAATGATGTCAATATTGTTAAAGTTTCCGTACCCAAGTAGTAGATATAACAGTCAACAAACAATACAAATTCCATAAGTTAACTCTAGCCAACGAATCTTCCCAATTGAAGAACATCCATCATATTTGTACAGAATGCGTATGTATAATTAAAACGGACCGTCACTCCTATAATACTTCTAATAGTATAATTTTATACTAATAGCGGCTCGTAGTCAAAGGCGCACACGCACGCACGACGCGGACGCAGGACGCGGCGCGGCGCGTAATGGCGCGGCCTGGAGCGGTGCGCGCGCATCCATTAAGCTTAATTTGTAACAATTATCGCCGTAGCATAAACACAATAGTTAAATTTGGTAACACCTTCATTAATAGAGTGATTTTTCCGACCTTGTACATGTACCGTACGAATTTAAACCTTATTTTGTATGGTATAGCAGTGGATCTGCTTTAAATGGTCTTTGGATCCGCGGAGGTGGCTTCATTAAAAACGCATTAGGAAGATATCTAAGACGTAAGCGAAGTCTTCAAATAATACTGGTTTCATGACTGTTTACTATGTTACTAGTGAATACATTTACGATGGATTTATGAGTAGGCAAGTAGGCTATATACGTAGGTGTGTAAGTTTTTACCAATAGTTAATAGATGTACACAAATGAAGAAGTCTATCCTCTCTCCTTATGGAAACAAAGAGTTCTTGGAAATCGATAACTGCTAATTACACTAATAAAACTCTTAAAAAAAGAGCAATGACCTAAACATCCTATTAAATAGCGGTATTAGTTATTGGAAATACTAGTAATTGTGTGCGCACGTTTAGCATTAATATAAAACCAACGATATGCAGCCTCCAGACAGGCGGCGTCGTTAAACCAACACGCAGACAAAAGTATGCTAATCGAAGCCTGAATAGCTAAAACATTTAGTAAGAACTCGCCCCACATCGACTCAAATTATAGTAATTTGAATACAGAGCGTGATTAATGAACAGCTTCCAGTCCATTTTGGTATCCCACGTTAATACTAACAAGTTGCTCGTAATTTCGTAAATTGCTCCCAAATAATAGTCCTCTGAATGATACAAATTATACAGATGAATGTTTAGAAAGCAGCTTCATGTCTAATGCGAACGGTTACGAACTGGTCGTAATAAATACTGACAATATAACATAATAAATCGAGTAGGAAACGTTTCAATATTTTCCCAAGAGCTGCACGTGACAAATGGTGGGTGACCGCCTTATGCATGTGCATAGGCTGACCGCAGGTGCGGCGTAAAAACGCGGCGTCGAGGCGCGGGCCGCTGCCGCGCGGGTAATTGTCGCGGTTCCCAGCGCTGGCGCAGGACAGCCGCGATTCCGTGAACCTCGCACGCCGCCGCTCGGCCACATGAATGACATACTTGGACGTCCATTGAGCGGCGCCACCCGACCTCCACGAATATCATATAATCTGCAACTAATAGCTGGCTCGGTGCTATAAGCTATGCAAGATAGAGAAATAAAACGATAATACATCATTATTTCTTCAAACATTTGACGATGTACCTAAACCTAATAATAGTATCAAGAGTCCGATGATCCGTTATCGGAGTTCGCACACTATATGAAAAAGATAGTTTTAATGCGCAGATAGAATGGTATGTCAAAGAAGAGCCAATCAAAGTTTGAATACGAAGCAGTGGAACGCGAAAGAATGTAGATCTGCAATCACTGATCCCGTGGTCCACGTTCGAGGGCAGACGCACTCAAACGTCAAATAATTATTGAAGTGGACGCTAAGAGTCCGCCATAAATATTAATAAAGCGCTTAGATAATTATATTCTATGTGTGTCGCGGCATGCGACGTTTTTGTCGCGAAACAAACGATCTCATTCCTAGTGCCGGCTACATTCTCCGTGTTGCGCACACTTGCTAATGAATTATATTTTTTCCTCGTCTGTCAATCATATCTGTTAACGGGTACTGGGAAACAGCGGCGCCGGCGCAGACTCACACGCGTGGACACTGAGCTAGACATGCACTCACACTTCCACAACCATGTATGTATACGCGGGCGAAAAGACCAAAATTTACCGCATGCTAATGCCCATCTTTTTTCCAGACTTTCATTAAAAGGAAAGTTGGAATGAAATAACCGCGACTCTTTCGTAAAAGCACGTTCTATGAGATTAACTTACATGGTGGACACCCGTGTCACCAGTCACCACCGATACGCCCATCGGGGTACATGCTTACAATGTCCATGTACCTACACACCACACGACACAGTGCCGCCTGCTGGAATGCAACACAACTCGGACTCGGAGACTTCGTTATGAGATTCAACCGATATTTCCCATTAGACTTTTTATTATCATAGTGTTATCTGCAAAAGTCAATTACGGAGTTTTTACTTGCAACTAGCAACCTGTCTTGGTAGCGAATATGTCAGCTGTCGGTCCTCTCTGAGATCTTGTTTTAAGATCTTGTGATTTATAAAGAATAATAATTTACAATTAATTCAATACATTCAATAGATCATGTTATTTTAATTTAGTACGTTTTCTAATGCTTCCTGTAAAAAGTAAAGTAAAATGAGTGTTTAAGCTACTGCAATGCAAATGTTCGTACAAATTATTCTACAATGGCCTTACCGGTTACCTTTTTTATAAAATCATGATCACATGAAATAAAAACACTACGATCTGCATGCGACGATACTTAGCCACTGTGAATTCTGTGTAATTAATATTCTTGAGTCATAAAAGAAACGTAACAAACCTTGAGTAGCGGTATAATGGTTTAGTATTCAATAACTAGCGAGGGTATAAATCAATGGTAAAAACCGCGCGACATGTAAATGTTAGCCATTTATCTAAGTAACGCATGTGGTTTGTATGAGCGCCATACATATGTGTATTTGTATGAGTATCAATATTAATGCGCCACGATACGTATCACGCCAGTCGGCACAACGTGAATGTTAAAAATTCGCAATGACATTCTGCTAATTACCGTGCTACGTAGACGCGTCAGTTCATCGAAACACCCTGTACATTACTTTTCATTAATAGCCAGCCGATTCGTAATATAGTTAGCAGCGATCGATGTCCATGAAACATCTGATATGATTGTTTTTGTGTGACGTCTCTGTGTATGCTGAGGCGGTATGTGGCGGTATGATCTCACGGCGTTTCCCACGGCACAGATGCCCTTAAACGCTCGCTGCGTGCGCCCGCGCATGCCCACCACTGCCTGCCAATGCGCTGTGCGTACAGATCACACCAAATATTGATTGATTTAACGTATTCTTATCATTTTAGTATTTATTAGTGACGTTTCCAATGTTTGATTATTTTTAATATCAACATACCATCACGTCTGTATTCCTTATAGGGGTGTACTAATGTACACCACATAATTTGTCGATATGTTTAAGTGTCATGTAACAGGAGGCGAGCCTATTGCCCTTAACCAGGCACACCTCCAAACTGCGAGCTTCCACTGACAATTTTATAGAAAAATCAGTAACACTTTTCTCGACATGGGAATCGAACTCAGGACTTATAGCGTACTGCGACTTGTAGCAGAAGCAGTCGCGCCTACCAGCCTACTATTGGCCTGTTATATTATTATTTTTTATTTTTGTTATAGTTATATTTTTTATATTGGCTAGAAAATAAATATAGGTACTCCGCTATTGTTGGTATCTAGAGGAATTGTTGTGTATTACATAATGTACTAGTTTCGTATTACATATTCAAGGTACGTTCAGGATCATGGTCGGAGTTTAAAAAACAGGTTTTAATTCCGATAAGAATAAAAAGGCAAAGCAGATAACAAGCTATTTCTTTTATTTCTAATAATTAATCGAAGCTTAATCACGTAAGTAGGTACTTACATAATATTCTTATACATATATAATAACGTAGAATATAAATGGTGGATGATGGCGGAATATAAACCTTTAGTTTGTGAAACGATTGCAAACTACACGTCACCACCATAGTAAGTCATGAGCGACATGCATGTCGATTCCCATTACAGCTTAACTGCCTTAAAACTGAATAAAATTATACTTATAACAATATTTAAAATTGGCTTACTTTACAATATCTATAACGAAACGATAGCAGGCTATTATCGTGATCACGTGAACTTATTACGACCATTAGTCATCGTGAAAAAAAGTTGCGAAAGTACCCAAGCATATAAAAACATTTAGAATGTTGGTGCAAAGTTCTAAGTTAATAAATCTACAATGTCTATGTAATGATTAGCCCAGTCGTATGGATAAAGTGCAAGTGATGATAAGATGATGGTGAGGATGTCCATGTAGTGACTGTACAAATATTGGTACAGATATTGGATTTATGTGGTCCTGAATTTTGGAAGAACTGAGTAAGAAACTATGTGAGTTCATGAAAATGTACCAATCATTATACGAGTAAGTTATCAACGTAGCTGTAAGTATGTTCGCAATATGTACGATCACAAGTTACCAATAATTTCCATATGGGCGTGTTTTTATGCGCGTGACGTCATCGCGGCCATTACGCGGGTATTCTAATGCGATGTTTATGCAAACGCCACAGTGCGCTGTGTCATACTGCGCGCACGCATAATCCTGCGTCTTAAATGGGCGCCCGCATCGCGACTAATAATAATCATTGTTAAATATGTATGTATGTATTGTTTGTATTTAAAACGTTGATGCAAAAAAGGCAAACCAGAGATGCTTGATTTAATCAACAATCTCAAGGGACAGAGCATTCGAGAAATCTGCAAGTTTATATTACTAAGTGCAATAACATACTGGTTTCCGACGCCGTACGCGAATAATAGACATTAAAATATTTTTTTTTTACGGATTTTATCGCGTTGTATACTTAGTTAAATAATATCAATACAACGCGATAAAATCCGTAAAAAGTAGTTTATACGCGATATGGATAATTACACTGTCCACCTCTTTTGTATGGAAGTACTTGGATATTATATAGACTTTACGTTAGACATTGTATTAACATTGACAATAAACTGTAATCACATTTTCTATCCGACGCTTTACACTAGGACCTTGTTAGTAGTCTACTGGGTTCCTCAACCAGATGCAAACAAGTAAAACAGGGGTTGGCAGAAACTATAGACTACAACTTGCTACGATTCTTGCATACTTCTTTTGCTTCTTCCACATTCATACATCTTCTCATACATACACGCCGGTTGCGAGTGCTACGCACCTGACCTTTTTGAAGGATTTCGCCAACAAGTAAAATATTGAGTTAATTTAATCAGTAAAAGAGGGTTTAATTTTGAAAGTCGCTAATGAATGTTGGAAATGATCGGCACTCCCGTACTCATACCTACTGCATGCATCGAATACTCGAACTCGTTCCCTACCGAAACGATTTTCCTTACTTAGTTACTTACATACTGATTCTTAGAACTCGCGTGATTTTACATTCAGATGCGAATGCATCGGTTTTTGTGGCTCGCTAGTGATGTGCGCTCAGTGTAGCTTCGGCTAGATGCTAGACTTGTGCAAGTGTCACATATTACTTACTTTTAGGAAGACCAGCACAGTAAACTGAATTTCATATCATTGTTATCGAACTTAAAGATTTCAGTTACTTTAAACAGCTATTTTTCAATTTTCCATTAACTTTTATACCGCCTTATTGTTCTGATTCGATTCCCAGTTCGAGCAAAGTGATATTGAAAATTTATTAGGAATATTCTGGCGAACTAGCGTCATAGTATTTTGTTAGATCACCTCATTTGTCCCACTCATCATAGCACTAGTTGGTAATCTACGAGTATATATATAAAACAAAGTCAGGTTACAACACTTATAACTCGAGAAAGGCTGGATCGATTTTTATGATCTTTGGTTTGTTGGATTTGTCTCCTCCCCGAATAACAGACAGCGAAAAATCACGAAAAATAACATTAAGAAGTAGTTACCAAAATTTTTTTTGTCATACATTTTGTAAGAGTGTAAGTAATTGGTAGATTTGACAGAAATAAAATACGGACACAAATGAACATGGCGTTGTATGCTGTTAGGTAAGGCCAGTAGATGGCGTTGCGTGCATTGTCCGAACTCCTCTTAAGCTGTTGGTGTAATTTTTTTTGTGTGATTATGTGGGTCCCTGGGTGGTTTAGATTCACAATTTGAGCCTGTAGGTGGCACCGCAATCAGGTTCTACGATTTTTTTATTTCCAGAGCATGACTACGTTTGCCGGGCACAATAGTTTCATATAAAATTAATAGGTGTAATATATACAACATTGTAATAATTTAACTATGTACATACATACATACATACATACACTCACGCCTTTCTCCCACAGGGGTAGGCAGGAACTATAGACTGCCACTTGCTACGATTCTTGCATACTTCTTTTGCTTCTTCCACATTCATACATCTTCTCATACATACACGCCGGTTGCGAGTGCTACGCACCTGATTTCGCCAATCAGATCGGCGTATGTCCTTCTAGGGCGACCTCTACCGGCGCTGCCGCTGACATTCGCCTTATAAATTCCTTTCGTTAATCATCTTTCATTCATTCTTTCAACATGTCCAAACCATCTCAGCATATTCTTTTCAATACGCGTCACTACATCATCTTTCAGCCCGCAACGTTGTCTTATCACACTGTTCCTCAATCTATCATTCCGAGTTACACCACACATACTTCGCAAGGAACGCATTTCCACTGCATTTATGCTACTTTCATGTCTCTTCTGCCATACCCAACATTCACTTCCATACATAAGTGTAGGTACCAACACACCATTGTGGATAGTCTACTACAAATCATGTTTTTTTTTGTGGCAATAATATTTCTCTATTCTATTCTAAGTATTATTAATGCCACGGATCTCATAGCCGGGACGACAGGGCTATTGAAGGCAAATGCGATCCTTAGTTGGTACCTACGAGATCAATATACCCTGCCGCCTCCCCACACGATCCACGAAGATGATCAGCACCACAAAAAATGTAGGAACAGTAAACGCTCAAAAGTCCATAAGCACGCTAAGGATTGCATTGTAAGAACAGTACGAGCAAGCTCGATGCAGCCAGTGCATGTCATATATTTGAGATTGTTGTGAGATTGCCTATGAACTTTTGGTCGCCACTGTACCTCCTCGTATGTGATAATGACCTTAGTTTAATAAAGACATCAGATTAAATCATCTACAAAATATTGGACTACCTACTTAATTGGGTTACACGATTTACAAGCGACTTACAAGTAGGACTTACGCATAGTATAGCTTATATAGGTAACATTGACCATTCAAGGTTAATTTTTAATCCAATTTAACCTTAGTTACACAACAACAGCTTAGCTACGACTATAAAACTTCGTCTCCTATACGATAAGGAGATTACTTTTCTCTATAGTCAATTAGCTTTGAGAAGTATGTGTGAGGTAACATTGAAAGATAGAGTGAGGAACAGCATGATAAGGGAATGGTGTGGTGTGAAAGAAGATGTAGTAACAAAGATTGAGAAATGTATGTTAAGGTGGTTTAGGCATGTGGAGAGGATGGATGACCGGAGATTGGCCCAACGAGAAAAAGTTGGAAGTACCACAACTAGAGATGGGTTTATGCCAGGGCATTTATTTTTTTCGCCCAAAATGCCTGGGCAGAAACCCATCTATAACCACAATCAAATTGCGGACGTTCTCAAGAAAGGTCAGGTTGGGAGAGCCCTAGACCGATGATCAAGCATGAGGAGGTTAATGAACGTAGATAAAGAGAAAGTGGTGTGTCAGGATCGTAGCAAGTGGAAATCTCTTACCTCTGCCTACGCCAATGGGAGACAGGCCTGAAAATATGTATGTATGTATAGACAATAACAACAAAGTTGCAATTTAAATGTAAATAAAAAATATCCGCGCACTACAAAAAGCAAATGTAGGTACGCGTATTCTGAAATAATCGTCTCCGAGATAAAATGGGAACTAACAGTGACTTTGTTCGCAATATAATAGGTAGAGAAATGTAATATTAAATTACAAGGAGCCACATTAAAACATGTAAGCAATATAATGTGTTGAAGCAGTACGTCAGTGCAGGGCGGGCGGCGGCGAGGCGGCGGCGGCGGCGGCGGCGGCGTGGGCGGCCGCTGCAGCGCCACCTGCCGTAATATCCTATTTATGAATAATGTTTTATTCTAAGAGCGTGCGACCCCCCAGACACCCCCGGCCCGCTGCCTCAGGGCTGCGGACATCCCTAACTGTACATTCATTTAAATATTAACTTTTATACTCATTAAGTGGCTAAAATATTTATTTCTTGATACTTCACAAAGAAATTCTGTATCGTGTCAAATTAGGTTTATTTTTAAGAATCATATCAGTTTAATTTAAAAAAATATATTTATAATTGATTGTAACCCCTCTCACATTCGCGCTGCTGTCTTCTGTTCCTCATGCTACGAATCTTCTTTTTTGTTGAGTATTTTTTTAATAGATATAGCTTATTTGTTATTTATTATTGTACTTATGTAAGATGTTATCGGAGTACAAAGGCATTTTACAAGTAGAAAACAGAAACTACTAAAACCGTCACTACTCTCTTTATTTAAATTGTTATGATTTATGCTGAGTATGCTGACATTCTTAATGCTATCATAATGTAGAGTCATTTGCTGGTTCACTATAATTTGCACATCACAGTTTGTGCTGTTGATATGCTATCAAGTTTCCATTTTATAAGAAGAACACTAATGTCTGGGGTTAGCACGGTAAAAATCATGTGGAGGAAACAAATCTAGCGCTTTTTTTATTGGTCCTCTGAATCGATCAAAGGCTAGGAATATTAGATAAATTCAGTAGGAATGGATCTTATGAAAGTTTCGTTGTTTTTTTAGTATTTTAAAACTACAATCACGTACATAACTATTATTATAAATATGAAAAGGTTATTATTAAAAAAATATTACCTACTTAAAGATAAAAGAAACAATAGCTACATTGTTCTGAAGTCGGGGCCGCTATCGTACCACCTTTATTAGTTGAGACTAACATAAGTATGTTACCTACCTATTTACCTTAAGTCTGCGACAAATATAAAAATTCTTACATTGAGTGTAACTTTTGCCGTTACTAAAGAGTTTAGAACATAAAATAACCAATAATAACTAATTGTTCGGAAAGAATGCTGTTACTTTTGAACATTTATCATAAATCGGTGTGTTATGTGTTAGTGTGGCAGCCCTGCGCTCGTTATTGCTTGCTTTGTTTTTGCGCGGCGGGGTCGGGGGTAGCCCGGCGGAGGTGTGCGGGGGTGGGGTGTCGCGGGCCGCCGGGTTTAATTAATGGAATAACTCCGGCGAGTTCGGCCACCCCCTCGCTGCACACCACCGGCAAATCTTTAAAGTATCGCCTCCAACTAATGTGTTTGTTCGATTTATGGACGCACGAAGTGGCGCTCATGGCGCTACGACGACCATATCAGAGGCCCCGAGCCGACCGCTGCTCGCTATTTATCACTTCGAAATGGGTTAGGTACATTGCCTGTCTAGTTTGCAATGAGGTTTTAATAATGCTTAGGTAACTAGGTAAACGTGAAAAACCTAGTTTCAATAAGATGACTGGAATTAGGGTTAGGTACAACCAACATCACGGCAAGTAAGCGAGTATGCGGCAGCATCCACGCTGCATGCTCAATAGCGCACACCTCAAACTGCCAAAACAAAGATTATTGTGATCCGCTAACGTAGTTGTTGTCGGGGGAGGAGGGGGCCTCCTTCTTCGTATATATCACGTAAAATAGTCGCAACTCCTTTCACGACCCGTATTCGCTCCGCACCTTACATTATTATGATTTAGTGGAGCACAGTTGCAGCGCTGCAGATGCCCCCCGCGGGCCCGGGGCCGCCCACCCCCGGGGTGGCAAGAAGTCAGCGATGCTAGTAATAAAGCCGGCCATATTTCACACTTAGCGCGTAATGAGCGCGCGCCCAAATAATTGGATCACGTACATAACTCATTATTACCTCGCGCCTCACTTCGGCGTGCGAATGTATCATTACTTGACCCCTCCCCCCCCGCACCGCCGGCTCACCCCACCCCCCTACCTGGCGACTTCGGAACGCGCAAACACAATAGAAGTTTGTTAAAGGCGCAATACGTAGCGACTTCGGCTAGGTACCTGTGACACACCTAGGTACACTAGTTATATGGCGGCACTCGCAAACGATCTTATTTGCTTGTCCTTGTTTGTTAACCTCCATGACAGCCGTAATAAAAGTTTAGTATACAAATGTTATGCTAACATATTATTAACATTCAAGACTGTACCGATGCAACAAGAGCCAGCGGTTAAATCTTCCGAAGCTTTTTTATGAGCACATAAACACGTGAGTGATACCTATTCAGTAGTTTCCCAAAGAACATTTGTGGAAGCGGCCGTTCAACATGAAATGTAACGATTACTTATTCAAACACGCAGAACCTCAGTTAATAATAGTTTTTCATGGTTTTTGCTGATGCGGTTGGGATAATTAATATGTAGATTACTTTCTACAAGTAGTGGTGAATGTTTAATTCGGGCGCGTCAGTGGCTCACGATACACCGTGGTGGCGGCCGTCAAGTGCTCGCCATAAATATTGCGCGCGCGCACGCAACGCGCTCACACCGCGGCTGCGCCCGCGCGCTCCCCGCTCTGGAGAGAGCCACGCAGTGTTATTCAACTTTAACATTTACCACGCGGCCGTTAGCATATTCATGGCGAGCAAGTATAATTTCACCCTTTCTTTGTAATGAATATGGAAATGGAAGAAAGTTCTCGCGACTTAAAAACTAGTTGCTACTGTAATTGGCAGTAGTTTGATGGTTTTTGCATTACTGCCCCGCTCCGCGCGCCGTCTAGCAAGCCAGCCGTAGTGACGCGCACGCGTCACAAATATATCGATACGATGGTGGCGCAGCGGGCGGCAGCGGCGCGGTGCGGCGAGGCGGCGGCAGCGACGCGGCGGCGCGGCGCCTCGTTACCAACCTTGTCTTTGTTTTGCAATCATGTTATATGTTTAACAACTATTGTTGATGGACATAAGTAAACGTGAAGGTCAAACCGATAACATCACCGATTGATTTACCTACATGATTTGTTTTCTATTAGTGAAACATGCGTCGATGATCAAAGATTATTGAAAACGTATATCGTAAAGAACTGTGGTTATCGTTGTTTGAATCAGTAATTGCTAAAACTATATGAATTGTTTCATGTAAAATTGTAAGAACAATATATCACCCGTTATCGATAGTGTTAATCGAGTGGTAATGGCGCATATTTATCGATAGCTTCGCGGAGTGGTGTCACAGCGCGCGGGGTTGCGCCCGGGTAGCCGCACGCACGCTAGCCACGTTTTTTCTTCACCGTTAGGTATATTTGTTTGCGATATTTATATGCACTGTGTCCCGGGTCGGTCGTGGTGCCAGCCCGGCCCGCTTACCGGCCTGCTTGCCCGGCGCGGCCACGACGGGACACAATTTACCTCATACTGGCGACGATTATCTTATTAAGTGTCGATTCGACGCATAATTGAGGGTGACCGCGTCGCGCCGCTCTCAATTAATATCAATTCATTAATTTGTTTATTTATTGAGTCAATTTGTCGCAACAGTCTGTGAGATATAGTAGCTTTTGTTTGATCTGTACCTATCACTCAATCGAAATGTAGCGTTTTAACACGAACTGGAATAATCGGATGATTCATGCTCGTACCTATATACGTGTATGATGATGAAGGAGATAGGTACATACATTATATTATCATTATTATCATATAATTATGTGCTTAAATTAACATATAATTATGTACCTAACTATACTTATTTAATTATAGAACTGGAGAGTGACGCTAGTTGTGACAAACACTATACCTTTTTACTTACGAAGAAAAATATAGAGTTCGCATATTTCACTTTATTATGAAAAGTTTTGCAAATGAATCTGGCTATGTTTACCTAAACAGTTATTTTAATGGATATAAGATTATCATAAGTAGGTACCTAGGTACTTCACAGAGCTGAACTGCTGAACGAAAACTTGAATGTATTAAAAGATAAGCATGACGATAACATTGGGCGCATTATCAAGACTTTGTTGAAGTGATAATGTAACGGTACGAGGTGTAGTTCCGCGCGGTTGGTCAGTCGCGTCGCGGTGAAAGCGCGCTGAACTTTGCGCCCGCGCAGCAACGCGCTGACCCATCGCGACATGCTAAGTAGTCGAATACAAGTGTGACGTTGTAACATGTTGCATTAGTGATGTTGACATCAAAGTGCTTGACAGTTGACGTGAACTTGTCTGAGATTTAAATTATAAATTATGTACAAATCGTTTATGACTTCTGGATAATAAGAGGAAGCTTTAAAAGCTTAAAGATTTTTAGAAATTGATAGAGCATTAGCAGTGGGGTGGTGTTACTTGCTGATGCTGCGTGAACGATGACGAGGCCTTATATTCAAGAATATTGGGTAAGCAATTGACAGTTCCAGTCAGCATAATTATTTAGACTAGGTTTAAGATATTTACATAATTTGATACTTAATATGATGTTTATTTCTATTTTAATTAAACTTAATGGTTTTACGAAAAGAGATTTTGATGTTACAGGTATACGAGTAGGTATCAGTTAACGCTTCACTTAAAATATTTGATTAGTAGGTAGGTTAATATATAGAGCGTCTCATCTAATCTTAAGTGATAATTCCAAATGAAATTTTAAGCTGTTTTAACAGGCAATTGCCAACAAAGTACAAAATTATAAATAGAAAGTATGTTTTTATATTGATTGCGTTGATATTTGCAAAAATAATAATTTCATTGAGTAGTTACTTTCTTACAATAGGTAGCTCTTGAAAGTTCAAGTTCAAGGAGAAATGACGCAAACCATGGTCATCAGTGTGCGCAGGAGTGCCGTTAGCCCCGGCGGCCGCGCACCCTGTAGGTGCACGCAGAGGGATCAGTTCACACAAATGAAAATGGTCCGCACTCAAAACGAATGACAAGAATGTTTAGACAATATAGAAAAAAAAATCATAATGAAAATAGAAAACTAGTTCTTTACGATTGTATTTTGATTCGAATTGGTAGGTACACATTATGGGTCGTCTATCGATTTGCGAGTGATCCTTCTGTAAGATATCAGTCACACACATCACATAGTGCCACTCTATGTACGTACGACGTACATTCACCGTGACATTTAGTGTGCGCGACGCAAGCGCACCTGCGACCGAGTCGCACTCACACCGCAGCCGCACCGCGTCCGCATCGCGACCACTCCGCCGCGCTCTGTTTCGGCGCATCACGATTAAACTGCACACGATAACTTTATTAATGCACTATTAAACGTGCCCGGCTGAATATTTAGTCCTTTATAAAATATACGCGACATTTTGACCGCGACACTCCGCCCTCGTTAATTCATAGACGCAGATAGCGATCAGCTTCAACTTGAATTATGGTTTAATAGTATGTAAAATGTCTCCAGGCTTATCTACATTCTTTTAAATGCTACACTGTCCTTTGTTCGCAGTTCGGTCGTACGGTAAACTGCCAATAAATAATGTGGACGACATAAACTAGTAAAAGTTTTTTTATACTTAGTATATCTACTGATCGCGGCTGAGGTAGAATTTGTTTAATAAGAATCTTATCAGTGTTAGTTGAGCGTGCGCGTGCGATGGTTAGACACTTATAGTTTTTAATAAACTGTTAATTTTCTTTATTGCAATTTATTAGGAAGCTTACAGATAGATAGGGGGCCTCCCGCGCACCGGGGCTCTAATTGAAGGTGGAATCAATAAGTCAGTGTGGTTGTATCGCAATAATGATCGCGAGTTATGCGCCCGCGCAGCGACGCGCCCGCGCCCACCGCCCGCACCGGACCGATCGCGATACGGGCCGGTCACGAACCGTGCTAACTACCACCACGTGAAAATTATGAAAATGTACACATATTTATCAAGAGATCTTAAACTGTTTATGTTTTGAAATACACGGAATGGGGTGATCACGTGATGGCGTATTCCTAAATTGCTATTGAAGGCTATAGGTATTTTATAAGAAAATCTACAGTAAATACACGGAATGGGGTGATCACGTGATGGCGTATTCCTAAGTTGCTATTGAAGGCTATAGGTATTTTATAAGAAAATCTACAGTAAATCGGTATAACATTATGATTTTCATTTTGACAGATATGATTTACTCATAATAAGGTATTTAACAACTAGTTCGTACTTCTCACGTTTGAAATAGTAAATAAGAGAGGTTCTTAGGTATGAAGGATAGATCCCTGACTCAGTAGCAATAATAATGCTCAACATATTATATCTTTAACGCGCGTCAAACGTCCGTGTCACAGGTAGCGACTCACTCAATGTCTTCTGGCTGCACAGTGAGTGCCTCCGTGAGGCAAAACCGTGAGAACTGTCGACATTACCATATAAAGTGTCGTCACATACTTGAGTAGTCATGCATTAGTTATCAGAGGAGATATTTAAACTAAATGTGCAAATAAAACCAGCTATAAATTATTACAAGGTGCAACACTACACACGAATGTTGAATACCTACCTATGTTGATGCCATTGTGTTTCGCACTTTGAGAATATTTTGTATTACCTACTTATATTGAAGTTAATAAATCTGTATGGTATATCGTTAGGTTGGTAGATATTATTAATCTGGTTCTGCGTTCGAACATAGCATGTTGTAATGAAGATTTTTCTTTCAAACTTTGAATCGAGTCACTAGTATTTTTCTTGGATTGTTTTTACATCCAAATACACATATTAACGGGCAACAAAACAAAGAAATTAGAAAGTACATAACCTAGCTGCTGCGCTACCTGATCATCCTCTTCTCCTTTTTCTTAACTTTAAATACTATAGAGTCGGCTTCCATTCTAACCAGATGCGACAGAATATCTGTATTTTACATAAAACGACTGCTACGAGTATTAGACCTCCATAACGACCAATTTTGACGACACGTTTGGCGTAGCGGCTGAGCGATCGGCTTCTGCGCAACGTGTTGTGGGTTCGATCCCCACACGGAGCAAATATTTGTATGATCTGCAGGTAGTTGTTCCGGGTCTGGGTGTTTGTGTTTGTGAGAATTTGTGTTTGTAAACGCACCCACGATACAGGAGAAAATCCTAGCGTGGGGCAACGTTTAAAAAAAAAAAAATACGCAACTCGATTTCCGATATCTTGAAGTTCTATCTTCAGGATATCGGAAATTTGTTGATTGTCAGGCTTTTTGGGCTTCTGATTACCTAATCAAATCGATTTTAAACGTTCCATAAGGTATACGGGTGGTCAGCTACCTACTACTAAAGATTTTCATAGCTGATCTATCTATCTTTTCGTATACGGAGGACTCCCGATTATTAATTTAAAACACTAATGACATACAGAGATACTGATGAATAATAAACATTGTTGGGAAACCGGAATTATCTCGCAAGTGTGGTGTATTGCTCGTTTTAGGTCTTTATCGTGACCTTCAGTGAAACAAGTATCTCTCATGTAAGGAAGCTTAAATACATCAGTTCTGATTGCTTACCAGCAGGCGTTGCATGTCTATCGGTCTGATCCAATATCAAATCAGTCAGTATATTTGCTTAGGTACCTACTAGAAATAGAATTTTTAAATAAGTATTTACAAAGATAGGAAATGCAGTTTAGATTAATGTTCTCGCGAACGTAGCACTTGTCTATGGTGATCATGTTACGCTAGCTCGTGTTAATCTGACTAGCATCCATCATCATGGCTTTCATCAGTGTAGTTACAATGTGCGCATGCGCATGCGATGTATATCTGTCACGAGCGGGTGACGTACGGGCCAGCGGCCGCGCGGCGCGCAGTCGGGCCCACCACACCACGCACCCGTGGATTCAGCCAGGGTCCACGATAACCATCGCTAATTAATACCGTACATTATATCGATTTCAAAAACCTTATCGTTTCGTTAGGCTGCCGAGCTGGTGGTTGAGGTACTGGAGCTGCGCTACTAATCCTAATCATTTATTATAAACTCCGTGAACTGGGTGATTGCTTTGAGCACCATATACTTGTAGGTATCTAGGTATATGTATGACATGTAGACATTGAAATTCATAGTTGTAATCATCTACGTTTGCATCCCTGAAAGATTAGGTTGAGGTGTAGGTATTGGTGGAGTTCACCAATATGTTTTTAGACCTACCTCATTAGTCTAGTGGGCCTCACATTTTGATACGGTTTTCAGCCTTTATCATCATAATTCTGCTACATCTGTCCCTCGGGCACACTCCCGCGTCCCTGGAGACCAAAATTTTTCATTTTCATACATTTTGAATTTTCTCATATAGATCGACCGAACATTAAAATCATTAATTTTCAGTTTGCAATATTTTCATTAAATTTTCATCTGGATAGTTTCGTTACAGTCTGGAACCGCCCCCGGCGCCCGTCCCGGTGGTCGTGACCTGAAAACAATAAAAATAATTAACATTTTATATCAAAATTGTGCAAAAATTACACTTTTTCGACGATAACTCCAAAATTTTCTTCCCTGCCTACCCCCGATTTATATACAGTTTTATAGCCCTCGGCGTCCCGCATCCGCCGGTACCCCACAAGTGGGCATTTTCTGCAGGAAAATTTTAAAAATCGCCAAAAACAAGTTTATACCTAGACACCGAGGTTACCTAAGGCCCTCTATTTATTTGTTCGACGCGGACAATTTCTAAAGTAAAAGTCACATTTTGATACGGTTTTCAGCCTTTATCATCATAATTCTGCTACATCTGTCCCTCGGGCACACTCCCGCGTCCCTGGAGACCAAAATTTTTCATTTTCATACATTTTGAATTTTCTCATATAGATCGACCGAACATTAAAATCATTAATTTTCAGTTTGCAATATTTTCATTAAATTTTCATCTGGATAGTTTCGTTACAGTCTGGAACCGCCCCCGGCGCCCGTCCCGGTGGTCGTGACCTGAAAACAATAAAAATAATTAACATTTTATATCAAAATTGTGCAAAAATTACACTTTTTCGACGATAACTCCAAAATTTTCTTCCCTGCCTACCCCCGATTTATATACAGTTTTATAGCCCTCGGCGTCCCGCATCCGCCGGTACCCCACAAGTGGGCATTTTCTGCAGGAAAATTTTAAAAATCGCCAAAAACAAGTTTATACCTAGACACCGAGGTTACCTAAGGCCCTCTATTTATTTGTTCGACGCGGACAATTTCTAAAGTAAAAGTCACATTTTGATACGGTTTTCAGCCTTTATCATCATAATTCTGCTACATCTGTCCCTCGGGCACACTCCCGCGTCCCTGGAGACCAAAATTTTTCATTTTCATACATTTTGAATTTTCTCATATAGATCGACCGAACATTAAAATCATTAATTTTCAGTTTGCAATATTTTCATTAAATTTTCATCTGGATAGTTTCGTTACAGTCTGGAACCGCCCCCGGCGCCCGTCCCGGTGGTCGTGACCTGAAAACAATAAAAATAATTAACATTTTATATCAAAATTGTGCAAAAATTACACTTTTTCGACGATAACTCCAAAATTTTCTTCCCTGCCTACCCCCGATTTATATACAGTTTTATAGCCCTCGGCGTCCCGCATCCGCCGGTACCCCACAAGTGGGCATTTTCTGCAGGAAAATTTTAAAAATCGCCAAAAACAAGTTTATACCTAGACACCGAGGTTACCTAAGGCCCTCTATTTATTTGTTCGACGCGGACAATTTCTAAAGTAAAAGTCACATTTTGATACGGTTTTCAGCCTTTATCATCATAATTCTGCTACATCTGTCCCTCGGGCACACTCCCGCGTCCCTGGAGACCAAAATTTTTCATTTTCATACATTTTGAATTTTCTCATATAGATCGACCGAACATTAAAATCATTAATTTTCAGTTTGCAATATTTTCATTAAATTTTCATCTGGATAGTTTCGTTACAGTCTGGAACCGCCCCCGGCGCCCGTCCCGGTGGTCGTGACCTGAAAACAATAAAAATAATTAACATTTTATATCAAAATTGTGCAAAAATTACACTTTTTCGACGATAACTCCAAAATTTTCTTCCCTGCCTACCCCCGATTTATATACAGTTTTATAGCCCTCGGCGTCCCGCATCCGCCGGTACCCCACAAGTGGGCATTTTCTGCAGGAAAATTTTAAAAAATTGCCCTCCCACCCACCCGGTTGCGCTTGGCCAGGTAAACTCCGGAGAATATCCAAAATATTGAATATTTTTTTAATAAATTTTTATCACAAATTTCGTAGCTCTACCTATTCCTAATAGTAAATAACTGATTACTATTACACTGGCTCACCTGATTGTACATTTTTAACCCCTCTCAATTTATCAATCGTTCACATAACACAATAGTACTGGTTTTATTATGGCGCCTTCCCAAGGCGATCCACCACCACTTCCAGCGCATGCAAGCGACATTTGTAGCCCAGATACATGCATAGAGACCATCCAAAAGCTGGTGGCATGTATAAAAACTGCCGTTAACGACGGAAGAAGCGTCACGGCGGTCAACAAACGAGTCATTATAATGGCAGCCGAGGAGATCAACTGGTCGATATCCAAGCTGCCATCACTCGTTACTCCTACTGATGCATCCACAATCCCTCCCCATGACACCAGCCTCAGACAGGAAATCGCCACCTGTGTGCGAGAAGAGCTATCCAAGCATCTTGCCACTATGTCGAAACCCATAACTCCCTCATTTTCATACGCGCAGGCTGCTGCGACTTCCCCTCACCCTAGATCAAGAGATCATCCCATCATCCCACCTCCCAACAAACCAGCACTCATTGTCACCGCGAAAAGTCAGACTCAAACCCGCCAGCAAGTAGTAGAATCTTTCAAAAGCAGTGTGAGTTTTCGTACAACTAACTATGCTCCAACTAAGATCCAGGCTGTCTCGAATAACAAATTGAGAGTCGAATTTGACACTGAGGCACAACGCGACGAGACACTCAAGAAATTGGAAAACTCCCCCCACGTAAGCGCAGAGCCTGCCCGCAAACTGAGACCAATGATCATTCTGAAGGGAGTCTCCAAGGACACCCCATCAGACGAACTTGTTGAAACCATCGGTACTCAGAACGCTGAACTGGGCGCTCTCATCACCACCCAAGACGATCTCCGTTTAATGTTCAAGAGGAATAACAGGAACTCCGAGCTCTACAACGCTGTGCTGCTGGCAAAGCCTAACATCTGGCGAAAAATGCAAGAAATGGGAAGAATCTGTATAGATTATATCAGAGTGCATGCCGAAGATTACAGCCCATTCCTACAGTGCATGCGTTGTCTTCAGTTTGGCCACGTCAAACAGAAGTGCACCGCCACAGTCAGCCCGTGCTCCTACTGCGCACAAGAGGGACACCAGCATGACAAATGTCCACTAATGGTGGATAAAGGAAAACCCGTTTGCGTCAACTGCCAACACCACAATAGCCAATTTAAAACCTCTTTTGATACCTCTCATAAGGCCACGTCGCAAAACTGCCCAAGAATAAAATCCCTTAAAATCAAGATAAATAGCCGTATTGATTATGGATCAAACTAAAAACATCAGAGTAGTACAGTGCAACATCGATCGTTCAAAAAATAGCCACCAAGAATTTATTCGTTCATTTGTAACTGGGCATTACGATATCGCATTGCTGTCCGAACCGTACATCGGAGCGGGCAGCGAAGTAAAGTCTATACCAGGCATCGAGATACACCAATTTCCCATGGGCCGCAAGGTTAAAGCATGCATCCTAGTGAAACCGGGTTGTGGAGTGGCACTGGGGGAGTCTGGATTGTCGACCGCGAATTTAAGCGTCATTCAATTAAAAATTAGTCACCAACATAAAGTGTACTTGGCGTCTGCCTATATTGAACCAAGAGAAGACCCTTTTGGCACACTCGAAGCGGTCGACTGCTTCCTCAGGACTACTTCGCAGCATAAAGTGGTACTTGGGGGAGATTTCAACGGGTGGCATCCTTCTTGGGGAAGCCTGAGAACCAATCCCAGAGGAATCGAGTTAGTTGAAATTGCATACGCAAATGACATGCATATTTGCAACATTGGAGACACACCCACTTTTGAAACGGTCACTCATGGCCGTGACCGCTCTTCCATTATAGATGTCACACTTGCATCAAACTCGATTATAGATTCTGTTATCAACTGGAATGTTAATATAAATCTCTGCACCACATCACAGCACAACGCCATCGAGTTCTGCCTCACGACCGGCGGCATAACAGAACGAGTCAATAGCACCTCCACATTCCTGTACAACACCAAAAAAGCTAACTGGCCCGTCTTCAAGGACACACTGACCCAAGAAATGTCGACTTCGGACGTACTCGAGAGGGATATCACCATCATGAACCCTGAACAGCTGGAACACCTCATCGACGATATCACCGACATTCTACACAAATGCTGCAGGGATTCTATGCCCACTAAAAACCCAAACGCCAAACACAAACCTCCGTGGTGGACCGATACACTCGAGGCACGCAAAAAAGAAGTCATCAACATTCATAGACAGATCCATGTCGCCAAAAGACGAGGTCTACCACTAGATTCACTTTTGGAGGAACAATCAAACAAGAAGACTCTTTACGCTGAAGACCTTAAAAGGGAGTCCACAAATAGCTTTCGAGCATTCTGTGAGCTCCAGCGCAAAGAAAACGTCTGGTCTCTCACGAACCGCCTCCTCAAAGAGACAACCCCAAGGCGCCCACCCAGCACACTCAAAGTTGGCGGCACATATACTACCACCGCCGAGGAAACAGCATCTGCCCTCCTAAACCATTTTTACCCGGACGATCCGAACGACACTCTACCCAGACACCACGAAATCCGCTCTCTGAGCAGGACGCCCCCCAACACTAGCGAGGATCTCCTCTTCACTGAAGATGAGGTCCTGGAACAACTTAAACTCATGAATCCCAACAAAGCTCCAGGACAAGACCACTTAACTGCAGACATATGTTACCAGCTAGCCTCCAACTACCCCAAATTAATTACAGATATAATGAACAGGTGCCTCACTTTATCCCACTTTCCCAGTAAATGGAAGCAGGCCTATGCCAAAATCATTCCAAAACCAGGCAAGACAGACTACTCCGACCTGGGCTCTTTCCGACCTATCGGACTGATTCCAGTTTTTGGAAAGCTCCTTGAAAAACTCTTTATCAAGAGAGTCACCTACCATGCAGCGAGGGAAAACCACTTAAACCCCAAGCAGTTCGGCTTCAAGGAGCAAACAAACACCGTCCAAGCCATACACACAGCCTTAACTCAGGTGCGAAAGGCCAAGGAGAAAAAGCAACAAGTGCTAGCTGTGTCATTAGACATAAAGGCCGCTTTTGATAACGCCTGGTGGCCGGCGGTTCTCCACAGACTCACGAAAATTAACTGCCCATCTAACATCTTCGGACTAATTTGTAATTACTTCAAAGACAGACGAGTCACTTTAGACTATGCTGGAGCAACTGCCCAAAAAACAATGACCAAGGGCTGCATCCAGGGTTCAGCCTGCGGTCCCATTTTGTGGAATCTAATACTTGACGAGCTACTGAATATACCACTACCATCAGGCTGCCACATACAAGCTTTCGCCGATGACGTCTTACTCGTCGTATCCGCATCCAACATCAGCGAACTAGAACACGTCACCAACAGAGTCTTGAACGAGATCAGCGAGTGGGGCAACAGTGTTAAACTGACTTTTGGCCCGGCAAAAACTCAGGTTATTGCATTTACGAATAAGGCCAAAACAGCTAGCCTAATAATGAATGGCGAAAACCTGCGGCTGGTCCCGGAAATTAAACTTCTGGGACTCATTATCGACGAGAGGTTGAATTTCCGGGCTCACCTGCGTCACGTAACGGGGAAAGCGGCCAAAATATTCAACAAATTGTGTATATACACCAGAGCCACTTGGGGTTGCCACCCCGAAAACGTCCGCACTATATACAACCATGTAATAGAGCCCGTCATCACCTACGCTGCGGGAATCTGGGGACACATAGCTGCCAAGAACTACGTACGGAAGACTCTGGCAAGTCTACAGCGGGGATTCGCTATAAAAGCAATCAGAGCCTTCCGTACAGTCTCCACTACGGCTGCACTGGCGCTGGCGCAATTCATACCGCTGGATCTCAAACTTCTAGAGGTCCAACAAATTGAATCAACTCGGCTGTCGGGCGCCAGTGATCTGCTGCCAGATGATCTTGAGCTGGAGAGACCCACTCCCATACGGGAGCTTTTGCATCCAGCTAGAAGGATTTCCCGTAGAGTTACACGCAGCAAAACTAACAACGAACTTGCCTCCGTCTGCATATACACAGACGGAAGCAAGCAGGAAGACGACTCCGTGGGGGCCGCCTACGTGGTCTTTCATCCGGGCGAAACTTTACCTAAATCTACCAAAAAATTCAAACTTCACAGTTCCTGCACAGTTTTTCAGGCTGAGCTCTTTGCCATCCAGGAGGCCTGCAGATGGTCAATTAAACAAAATCACCCACTTATAACCATTCTCACGGACTCTCAGTCATCACTCGCAGCCATAGCCAATAGATCTAATACACACCCAATAGTCTCTCAGATACACCAATTTATCAATGATCATTCCGGAACAATCCAAATCGCCTGGGTGAAAGCTCACGTGGGCATTGAAGGAAACGAGGCGGCTGATTTGGCAGCAAAACACGCTGCACAACTTAAGCGCACGCCAGACTATCTCAAGTTCCCAATCTCCTATATAAAGAAAATATTAAGGCAGAAAACCTTAAAGGCTTGGCAGGACCGTTACACCTCCAGCGCGCAGGGTCAGTACACCAAAAACATCTTCCCGACACTCAAACACATACACACTTTTTATAAACACACCAAACACTCATTCTATACTACACAGTTACTCACTGGTCACGCATACAACAAACACTACCTGCATAAGTTCAAAATCACAACGAACGACACCTGTCCCTGCAACGACAACATCAGTCAAACCTTGGATCATCTATTAAAGGAGTGCCCCAGATACCAGGGCCCACGTGCGAAGCACGAATTTATTTGTGAAATACGCAGGGTGTCGCCTTATGACATCCTGGAATTAACTAAGAAAGAGGACACGCTTCAGTCCTATTTGGTATTGGGTGAAACCATACTAAAGGGACTGAAGCTGTTCAACGGTACTTAGAGATATACAAAACCCTAAAAACTAAGTATCCCACTGTATCCAATCGCAGTGGGAACTAATCATGAACAACAACTTTGAGCGAAACAATACTCCACCGTACTAACACAATTAAAAAGAGAAAAAAAAAAAAAAAAAAAAAAAAAAACCACGATTGCTACATTAATTGCGTTTTTCTATGAATGATTGGATTTGTGTCCAGTTAATGACAATAGGCTCGCTCACTATGACATGGGATCTAAACATATCGGCGAATTAGGGGTGTACAATTTGAAAATTAGTAGGTACTATATATGTACATATATCTACCTCTGCCTAACACTTCGGGGAATACCTACAGGCGTGATGGTAGATTATGTTGTTTGTTATGTTTTAATTTTGTTGTGTATGTTATGTTTTAAGATCCCACGAAGGTAATAATAGGCGAGCTGATTTGTTAATTGGGCACAAATCCAAAGTGAGTTGCTGCTGAACATTTCGTAGACTATCCTGAAATAATAAAAAAACGCATCTTTAGAATACCGGTTCCGAACGCTAGATCTGAATTAGCAAGACGTAGCAAGTAGCGCGGTGAGAGAAAGCATTCTCTACATATCTTCTTCACTTCATTTCTCTTCTCAACACATACAACAAAGTCACTAGAATCTGTAACATTAGGGAATGCTCAGTCATAACAACTAAAAAAAACTTACTTCTTTTCTTGTTAATATATCATACGATGCTACCGAAGCCTGGACATAGGACCTATAAAAACACACACACGTACACAACTCACACACACAACACACAACTCACACACACAACACACAAGAGTCACCACACAGAGTCTCTCAACTGAAATGTATCCCAACCATACCTATTAGTAGTAACAACTTATCTCTGTATAATCGCACTCCAGAGCCCCAAGATACAAGCTACGCTTAGTTTGAGGCTCACCATAACACGTGTTCCCTGTTTGTTACTTTTCTGGCAATAAACGATTTGTATTTGTAGAAAAACCCAACACACTGCTCTACCTGGTACCTAACCTAACCCAGAAGCTTAGGCCCAGTACCAGAGCAATGAGGCAGACCTAAATATAATTTTTACTTAGGTATTCTTAAATTAATATTTCATACTTACCTACTCGATAACTCATAACGTGGTGAGAATAAAGTATCGATTATCATGGTGGTATCTCGAACGGAATGCGTGTCCCGTTGTTTACAGGACCGAGTAGCAATATTCGTTGTATGTACCTATGCAAATTGTATGAATTACTATACAGATATTCAGAGCATGTAGAGAGTCGCGTGTATAAACACTGCTTTCTCTGAAGCGGCTTGACTAATTGAATAGATTGAACATTCGATTACGTGCAACAAAAACTTCAAATATGATGGCGCGAGAGGCGTATGAAATGACAGCGAAATTAAAAACAATGCTGCCATTGTAAATTCAGAAGGCTGCGGCGGAGGCTGCGGGCTGCAGGCTGCAAGTAGAGAGAGATAATCTGTTGCATTTTCCATGCGTCGTCTGCGCGGCGCGGTGGCGGTAAAAACGAAGCGGCGAATCCGAGCTTGTTACATAATCAGGCGATCCGCTGTCGCCGACCGCGGGGCGCTACTCTGTCGCTGACGCAGGACACCTGACTGACCATACTTTAGAAAGCTTTCAAAACAGCCATCAGCTAACACAACACTCCTAATTCAAAGGTGGACAGTGTACCTATCACCTAAGTAGTCTACTCTTGTAAAGCTTATATTTATATCCCGTGACTACGGGATATAAATATAAGTCGATATAGCGATATCATACAGTGCTTTACCAAGTTTTGGTTCGCTCTGGAAATTAAATTATGTGAAGGTTCAGGCAAAGGATTGGTGTACCTATATTATATGGAGACTTTCAGGCCAGGCCAGGCTCAAAATAAATAAACGATAATAAAATGAAACGATTGATGTCAATAAGATCACATCATACTGTGGCGACCTTAATTCTGTGGTTTCTGTAATCGAACAGTGGAACAATTTAACAATTACAATTTATGTCAAGTAAAAACTTATAATATATATAGGTACTCAATTATTTTATACACGTTATTGTTCCACTGCTGGGCAAAGGCCTCCCCTTGCAATTACTCTTTTCCTGCGCTCCTTTGAACCAATCCTCACGGTGCGCATCCAAAAATCATCCCGCTACCTCTTTTTTTATGTAGATTAAATAAATACGCACCTAATAGACATAAACCTGACTCTGGTCGATGTAATAAGGTATAGAAACTATTAGTAAGTGGTAAGGTTTGAGAGTACTCCTATAACTGCTATATCGAACCTTGTCAATTTACACTAGTGCAGTGATTGCGGCTACGACATTTTAGCGCTGAGCCGCGGGCGCAAAAAATTACTCCATTCATATGCACGGGGAGGAGTGCGGTCAGTTTTTGCGAGGCCGGACGTTCCCCGCGTTTTATTTGTAAATTGGGCGCGGGCGCGGCGCGGCTAAGCTGCGGCTGCGGGGCAGGAGCAGTGCGGGGACGCGGCGGCGGTAACGAGCCCAAGCGCGCGTCATTCAAATGCGCGACTAGTTTTTGCGCAGGCGCATAATTGAATACGAATGCGTACTCGGAAGGATTCTAATGCGTTCAGATGAGACGCGTAATGAACGTTATTTATACAGGCGCGAGGCAGCCAGGCCTGCGCCCGCGCCGCACCCTGCTGCCCTCGACAGCTATCTACCTTCAGTGTACTTGCACTCTACTCGGCCTTTTATACCTACCAATACAAAAACCTAATAGTTTTGTTTAAAAAAAGTCGGGCAGATAGATATCCATTGGAAAGTCACTTTGCTGGGTATTTAAGCTTTTGACCGCTGAACTTCTCTTATCTATCTAGGTACTGATGATCGTGGTAGTAGTTATCCCATCAAAAACACAAATGTGAAAATTGGAATCAAGTTCAATATTTAGAATAGGCGTGGTTGTCAACTTCGCAGACAAAAGAATTGAGATCTAAATGGGTGCCAAGTTCTGTAGATAATCCTGCTAAAGATTTGTCTTGGCTAATTTTCACATACAAACAGATGATTTAATGCTGTGTGGAGTGAAGAAGCGAGAGATGTCCGCGTGCATGCAGGCAATTGTTAGTTTATATAGTTAATAAAGTTTTTTTCTTTCAATTATTATTTTATCTTAATTAACCTCATAATCACAACCAAGCCGCTTTCATCGCTTTTTAGTCATCCGAATTTACTAATATTTTGTTAAAAACTATCCGAGATCTCGAAAATGCCAGGATCTCGCAAGTTTGTAATTTCTAATCTCGCGAGATCTCGAATTTGCGATCTCGAGTCGAAATTGCATTCCCTACTCGGCAGAAGCTAGGTTATCTATGACATATATTAAGATGATCATTGGTAGGTACCTCTATAGCAAAACAAAATATGTAGATACGTACCGCCCATATGTAAATATGTAGTTACTCATATTTACATTGAAATATACATGTTGCATGACATGAATCATTATAATACCTACCTAATACATTTTGGTTATATTCTCCCATTAACTAACATAAATACCTTTATATGTAATAAATAACAAATCAGGTCTACTTAGTTGGACTATTTAATATAAGATAGTTTGGATATAATAAAAATAGGCAGGTATCTACTTACGACCCATAGGTATATCTCCCTACTATAGGCATTACAGAGTATGCGACTTATTCATCAACTCGTCCGCGAAAAACTTGTCCACGTGGTTGAGTTGGGAAGATTTAATTCTACCTAGGTATTCTTTTATTATGCAATTCGACCGATGGCATATCCACTGGTCGAGTCGATACAGCTAATTTTTGTGAAAATATTTAAGGCATAATCATGAAATAAATATTGTCTGTCAAGTTGACGAATACGTGATACGAAAAATAACTTCAGCGACTTGACTGTGGGGTTTGGCCGAGATGCACAATAAAAGAATAATTAATATTGTGGCGAATACGAATAAATAATGTTGTGACGTAAAGCTTATGAACGGCCCCCCCCTAAGATGAACGCCCCCCCCCCCCTAAGATGAACGGCCCCCCCCTAAGATGAACGGCCCCTGCCTAAGATGAACGGCCCCTGCCTAAGATGAACGGCCCCTGCCTAAGATGAACGGCCCCTGCCTAAGATGAACGGCCCCTGCCTAAGATGAACGGCCCCTGCCTAAGATTTCAAACCCTTCTCTCCCTTGCCATTACCGCCCTATTTCCATCCTTCCCTTTCTTCTAATGCTAGAACCCTGTGTTCATAAACAGTTCTCCCAATTTATTCATCTGGACAATTTCTTAAGTCCGTTTCAGTCTGGGTTTAGGCCAGGCCATAGCGCTGTTTCCGCACTCCTTAAAGTGACTAGCGATATAAAGACGGGTATGGAGGATTCTAAACTCACTGTGTTAGTGCTGGTTGATTTTTCCAACGCTTTTAAAACCGTTAGTTACGATATTCTCTTGTCTCTTCTCTCCCATATTATGGTCTCTGATGAAGCCCTGAGCTGGTTTTCTTCTCATCTTCGGCAATCTGTCCATGTTGAGGAATCATCCTCAAATTGGTTACTTAGAGACTGGCGTCCCACAAGGCGGAATACTTTCTCCGTCGTCCGTCTTTCTTCACATTCTGAGTTTACGTCACCTTATGACGTAAACTCAGAATGTGAAGGCAAATTTCAATCAGGCGGGTGGGGTTCGCGGTGGCTTAGCGGTCAGAGAGTCTGGTGTATCAAACCAGAAGACGCAGGTTCGAATCCTGCCCGCGATTGAATTTTTCCTTTACTAAAATAACTTTATACTTTCTCCTGTTCTATTTTCTATACATACATAAATTTCATTACTAACAAACTTCTGTGTTCTTATCATTTTTACGCTGATAACTTGCCATATTATGTTGTCATATGATGATATTGTCAAGCTGAGGTGGACATTTTTATATGGAGTCATCAACGATATAAATCGTGACCTAATAGCCATAAAAAAATAGTCTGACATGTTTGGTGTTGCGGTTAACCCTAACAAATATCAAGCCATAATCATAGGTAGTCAACGAAATTTATCTAAATTGGGTAATATCACCCTTCCCCGAGTCATGTTTGATGGCTTAGTAATCCCCATTAGTCCCAGTGTTAAAGATCTCGGTTTGTCTATTGACGCTACCCTTAGTTGGCGAAGCCAAGTGGCAAGTGTCAACCAGAAGGTTACGGGAGCACTACGCTCTTTATATCGCCTGAAAAATCGACTTCATTTTTTTTATATCTTTTTGTGATTTTTTTTGCATTTTCCATGCTAAGATTATTAAGTTATTTTTTAGTAAAGGAAAAAAATCAATCGCGGGCAGGAGCCGAACCTGCGTCTTCTGGTTTGATATACCAGACGCTCTGACCTCTAAGCCACCGCGAACCCCGCATGTTTGAAATTTTGCCTTCACATTCTGAATTTACGTCATAAGGTGACGTTGGTGACATCTATGAGAGGCAAGTTACCTTACTTCTCAACCGACACGACTTACTTTACAGTTAGTTCAGTGTCGTACGATGCCACCTTACCTTTTAAATATCTTTTTGTGATTTTTTTTTGCATTTTCCATGCTAAGATTATTATGTTATTTTTTAGTAATCCTGCCCGCGATTGAATTTTTTCCATTACAAAAAAATCTACTTCCATCAAAGACTAAGGCAATGCTTGTGCAGGCCCTAATTTTCCCTATTGTTGACTATGGTGATGTGTGCTACTTTGACCTGAATGCAGACCTACTCAATAAACTTGATCGCTTTCTTAATAACTGCATTAAATTCGTCTATAACCTTCGCAAATATGACTGACTATGAGTCGGAGTATCGCTCTCTCCTTAAATGGTTGCCTATTCGGCAAACTGTTTATGAGGGCTCTGACTATGCTTTATTCGGTACTTTTTAGTCTGTTAACAGTGTCTCAATGTTACGAGTACATGTACCATTTTATTAATTATCTCTGCATCATCCTATGGTTGTTTGGCAGAAAATGCCTAATAGCATTAAGCCTTTGTACCAACTGTGCATAATATATTAATAAACAATAAAAAATAAATAAAACATTTAATCTTCCCGAATCGGCCACGTGGAAGATAGTCTCATGGTCGAGTAAATAAGTCGAGTATGCAACCTATTTTGTAATTCCTCCAATAGGTAATAACGGTCCGTTACAGTTCAAACCTACACAAACACTTTGTAATACTGCAGTTAATCAAGTTTGCACAGTGATATTAGTAGCGGCACCGAGGGAGTTGCGCGAAACGATCAGGAAACATAACGCACCACTTGTGTACCTAAGTACACTGACCAATGTAAATAAATACAAATTGTGTTACAAACAGACGAATGAGGCGAATAAACTCGTACGGTGTGGCCACGACGCGCGCGTGGCGCGCAGCGGCCAGTGGTCAGTGCGCGCTCCGCCCGGACACTCACCGCTCTGTCCGACGTGTGCCGCCAGACAATTTGCTTACTGCACTAATTCCAACAATTCCCGTCGCAACGGAATTGTACAATGGAAGCAATTGCACCATTGACCGGCTCCTAACGACTGCGCGTGCTAACGATTATATAACCGTTTGAGACGACATCGAGCTCATTGTAATGCTGCTATTTGTTTGTGTGTTGCACAGCTCCTGTTTATTCATAATTATCTATATTCTTCATATTTGATAGTCAGTGCGATAACGTTACAAATCGGTTCCTCACGTACTTGTATCTGTTAATTTATTGCCGTATTTTAATTGAGCGTGGCATCCCGACGTCGGCCGTATGGCGACAGGCGCAGTGCCTCGTAGCGCATTCAATGTAAATGTGATTTAAAAGTAATGGCCCTGTTGCCAATTGACTGGCTCACATGCTCTAAGAGCTGTGCAATTTAAACACGATGGGTTCACTACCCGGCCGGGGCGTTTTTGCGCCGTCGAGAAAATGCGGCTGAGTGACGACAGGCTAAACGATGTTAGGATAACTAACAGGAGCGGTATCTGCGCGTGCGCTCGCTCACTCCTTCGCGCGGGTGGAGGGGGGGCGGAGGGACTCGCGGGGACATAAATCGCAAGTAAAAAGCGGTGCGTCGTCGTCGTCCGGCCTTTTTTGCAGTTTCTTGTTATGCGCATTCCTTAGTTTTTGCTCGCGCGTGTTCCCGACAAACGAGCTCGGGCAAGTTCGCCAGTTTTTGCTTTGAAAACAATGGTGGGTCTGCGATGGCAGCGGCTGTGATTGCGCGCGCGCAGGCGGCGCGTCGCATTTGCATGCGGTGGCCAATCGCGTAGCGAGGCCACGCCCATGGTGCTCCGCCCTACAGTACCCCGCCCGCCGATCTAGCGCGTTGTCTAATGCTAATGCGCGTGCGCAAGTGTGTGCCCACGCCTCACACGTGCGATTACAGTCCGAGAAATACGCTATCACACAACACCAGCCATTGCTGCACATAGGTAGGTTCCTACACGTGAGATCAGCTTGCAGTGCGGTGCGCGGTGCAGCATCAGACGACCAGCTACAACCACTCTACTAAACATTGTCATTAACACCTTTAGATCAATCTATAAGCACGTCCACTTGACCAACTGTTCTGTGAGGCCATATTAGTATGTCTGTCACAGGTTATTTAAACAGCAAGTTTATGTCTCCTAAATGACTCATCTCACTTACATACTGTGCATTTGATATTCGGGTCACATGCTGTGCATATGCAAATGTCTCCCACTTCTGTTAGTTTGCGCCTGCGCATGATTGGTGCGAATGAGTGCGCCGCGACAAATCGCGACGAATACTAATCAGCGGCCATTAGTGTCGCACACATACCTATGCATAACATGTGCATATTCATAGGTACCAATACCATACATGTACTAGATTTCTAACTTCGTAACAAGTGAATGGCGTTGAATGATGGAGGCGTTCGCACTATCATAGAGCTATCTTAGCTAATAGTACTGTGCCTATGAGCTTCATAATAGTACCTGAGTTAGTGCTGTTGTACGCCAGGTAATTACTTTAATTCCTTGCAATAATATCTGCCTAAAATATAATGCCTGAAATCTTATAAAAGGTACTTAAATATAACGTCACACATTAGAATTGTGTCTGTAATTTATTACTTTATTAAATTAAATTAGGTACTCTACTTAGGTAGTAGTACCTTCCTGAGTAGGAATTAGTTGAAACAATGGGCACAGGGACGAAAAGTGTCGTAAATAGGTACGTATAGAAGTTAGTACATAGGTAGGTACTCATACCTGCAAGAAAATATCCTTTATTTCTAAAAGTAAATAAAACATTTTCGAGAAGTCGTTTCCCTCAGTTTTTAATCGAGCCAATTGCAGCAAAATAACAATAACAAGCGCCGGTCAATAATTAATTCAAGAATAATATCTTTCTCAGTAATGTGATATCTCAAATAACATATAAAACCATATTTTTAGATTTTATTACAATTTCAAAACTATTGAATAGAACACGTATTCGAGTTAAACCATCAATCGAACCTGTTAATTGATCCTCGAGATTGGTGTCATAAAATAGATTCTGTTATTTTTTTATATTTTTCCGATTTGATTCCCAATTTAGGTAGGCGATTTTCACATAAATCTTTGTATGCAGGTGTACGGATATAAAATACAAGGAATGTTTATTTATACAATAGTAACATTCGCTACTTCAATATTTAGCGTTCGTTCCCTTCAGGGCCGGCTCTTTCTTTCCACCCTATATTGACTGTAATTGAAGCAGTATTGGAATTCTAGTTATAGACAAATATAATTTCCTTCGGTATGATTTGACTTTGTGAGGAACACGGGGAATAGCAAAAAGCAATAAGTATATTTATTGACACAGGTTACGTTAACAAGCATTGTACGAGTACTTGTGACTAAATACTAGTACATAAACGTATAGGTCATTCAAGAAGTGGCTGACACTAGTTCTCAAACTAAGTTATAGCTTGTGTTTTGGGTAACAGGGTCCGGTCGTGGAAAGACACATTATTGCGCATACAAGAGTGAAGTGTAACTGCAAAAAGGCCAATAATTGTTAGTGATGACAAAAAGTTAATTTTAGGTTTTAGGTAGGATTAGCAAACAGTGTTATTGTATTGTACACCAATGCATTACACATTTTTTTTCAATTCTTATTATTTTTAATTATATTTTTACACAACCATAAACAGGGTACACAATTATGGTAAGTATATAGTAAGTGTGTGTGTGTGCACCGCATGCCTCTGTGAATTATCAATGGTTACTCCAAAAAATTCAATAAACTTAGTTTTTGGATAGTCAATAGTCGTTACTGGAGCAATTCGGCAACTTTATTTTCAACTTTATGTTATTTCCAGTCCAACAATACTTAGTTCTTTATTAATTCTATTTTATATTCATAATATACTACTTAGGCTATTGTATAATTCATTTCTGGCAAATGATGTGATGATGACGTGATGTGATGAATGATGGCATTTCTGTTATTCGTCGCCCACCACGGTGACGTCGAAGATCAAAAAATACTTAAGGATCCGGCGGAGCTTGAATTGCCCACAAAAACGTACTACCGAAATAAATGGTAATACAGACAATATTCTATCAAATTGTGTTATTATTCGGATTTGGATACCGTTAATCTAGGTTCCTACACTACCATTTCGTCTATTACTACTTCACTGGAAATAAAAGACCGAAAAATCATTCTAAACTTGGTAAAGTTAACAAAAATTGCATTCGCTTACATTTATATCCAGTGAAGTATTTTGGACAAAATGGCAGTGTAGGAACCAAGATTAACGATATCGGAATCTGAATAATAACAGAATTTGATTAAATTGTGTTTGAATTACGATTTATTTCGGTATTACGTTTGTAAGAGAAATTCGGTCCGCCGGACTCTTAAGTAAATTCTATACAGTGTGTAGGCATGAATAATTTTTATTGCAGGACAATAATCAGGTACCTATTATCATCCAAATGAAGATAGTTCATTCGAGATCATTGTCATTCCAATGATTATGGTATATCCACACATAAAACAAGTATCAGCAGATAAAAAATATCTTGTACGCATAAACGCATATATGATTATTTTTTATCTTATCTTTATGGCTCAGCCACTATAAATTATGATGCAAAACGATAATTAACATACTGGCAAAACTGACAGGTGATCACTAAATTCAGTTGCAAGTGTCGTTTGTGTTAACATTATATTATATCCAATTATTCGGCGAGTTTCAACAGAATCGCATAAATATGTAATAATTGGTGTATGTTCGCGAGCCACTGAGCTGGTGCTCGTACGTTCTCGTCGGCGTCGGTGTCACATGTGAGCCTCACACAAAAACGCATTGTGTGCTCCAGCGCAGTTTTTATAATGTTGACATGTTTTGCCGTCATCATTCTTATTATATATTATTGTTTTCTTGCGATGGTCTGTGAATTTCAAGATGTGTCAATAATGTGCTACCTGTAGCTCTGATTTAGTAGGTAGGTAGGTACCTATTGTGAATAGCTGCATCCCTACTTCTTTAACAATCTCTATCAATTTATTACTTACTAGCTTCTGCCCGCGACTTTGTCCGCGTGGACTTCAGAATTGGGTTAGACAAGGATAAAAAGTAGTCTATGTGTTATGCCAGACTATAATCTATCTCTGTGCCAAATTTCACCCAGACCCGTTCAGCCGTTTTGGCGTAACAAACATCCATACGTCTATACATCCATACATCCATACTCACAAACATTCTTGTATTTAGAAGATATAATAAAATACTGTTTTTATGGTGTAGAAAATCTTAATGGACATTCACCACGAAGGGATGCATCGCTGTCTGGACCACGGAGTTCGTAACCACAGACTACACTAATACCTACCCATTCTTTAGCGGCACAAGTATACCTACAATAAATAAACTACAATTTCACAATTCCTTACTGACCTAGCGACAGTTATAAATTAATTGGTTAACAAATAAATACGTTGAACTTTTCCTTATAGACATAACATAACATACCATCACGCCTGTATTCCCCGAAGGGTAAGGCAGAGGTGTACTTAAATTACACCCACAGTTCGCCGGTATGTTTAGGTCCCATGTTATAGGGGGCGAGCCTATAGCCATTCACCGGGCACAAATCCAGACTCCGAGCTGCTAATGAGAATTTCATAGAAAAACCCAATAACACTTTGCTCGACCTGGGGATCGAACCCAAGACCTCTGTGTAGCAGTTGCACTTGGGACCACTAGACTAATGAGGCAGTCTTTTCCTTATAGACTTTATAAGGAAAATTACTTGTTTTCTTTACTGCCTCATTAGCCTAGTGGTTCTGAGCGCGATGGCTACGCAAGTGGTCCTGGGTTCAATTCCTTGGTCACGCAAAGTGTTAGGTATTGGGTTTTTCTATGAAATTCTTAGTTAGCAGCTCGCAGTTTGGGATTTGTGTCCGGTTAATGGCAATAGTTAGTTAGTTTTTCAAAATAATGAACCTACAAATTTCAACGTTTTTAAATATTTTTCCTTATATTAAGTTCATCACGTCACTGAGCTTACAAAACAATCGCCATTCCTCTCTCGTAAATAACCTGCTACATCGACACAGGTGTGACTTGCGACAGCTATTCAAATGAGGGTAGGCAGCGAACTAACGTGCTTCCATTAACTGTCGATTAGTTAAACCATAAGAAAAACTAATCGATGGGGAATTTATGGCATACCAAGGTGTGTACGTAACTTATTGACATATTAGCGGGGCTACTGACAGCTATTTACGAACATTATTCTGAGGAGTAGGCGCACTGTATGCATAATGGGGTTTTTCTATGACATTATGCGTATTTGAATTGTTAATAATGCGAGTGTTGTCGTCTGTGATGGTTTTGTTTACGTTCAGTTGACGAAGTTTTTATATCTCACGCATTTGTAGACATAAAATATGTATTCTCAGGTTATTTTTAGTTCGGTGCATTTAAAAATATTATATTTAACAATGATTATGTAGACGTAAAATTGCTTGAAATTAAGATGGAGATTGATTTGTTTCGTTTTCAATATTAAATACTATAAAGTATAATGAGAGCTAAGTAGTGTCTACACATATACACTTAGTTACTAACTCTGCCGATGATGACCTACCGTTAAAGACTAATAATAGATGTGATTTTTATAAAACAAAATGAACAAACCGCCTCGTTTCCCTCGATTAACTTTACGCCTTCCTTTCTTCATAGGTTTGTATCTATTTTAACTATCGGTTTATATTTAGTTAGTCTTTAGTAAAAGCGTTCATTAGCCAGATATGTGTGTTACGGCGTTATCGACGGTGTAATGGCGGGTAGTTTTATAGAGACGTTACGCGATAGCATCGAGCACGCATGCGCGGGCGCGGCGCAGGTCGCGGGGTCGACTGCGCGCGCGCGTCTCACACTAAACAGACTCTACCGAATACTCAGCCTATGAGCAGTTCATGACTACTGTACGGATCAAATAACATCAACGTGTTGGATTTGGTAGACGCCTCTAAAATTGATATTATAAGTATAGCTCCAAAAGCTTAAAAATGTGTATTTATTTATTTCAACCAAACTTACAACATCATTACAGGTAAACCTAATACGATATTGTAGCTAACTAATACTAAAACTTGCAAAAATTATTATTTTATTTTTGCAAGTTTTTGTCGCAAAAATAAATTAGTTTAGTTGTTTATTCGACTGCGGGTGGTAGTCGAACTTTACCTTCACTAAAATAACTTTATAATCTTACCATGGAAAATGCAAAAAAATACAAAATAGAATATTATATATTCTACTAACTATAACATTTTTTTTTTTATGGGATAGGAGGGCAAACCTGATGGTAAGCGATTACCGCCGCCCATGGACACCCGCGACACCAAAAGAGCCACAAGTGCGTTGCGAACCTTTTAAAAGGAGATTGGGCCTCCGGTAACCTCACTCACTCGGCGAAACACAACGTAAGCGTTGTTTAACGCCAGTTTTCTGTGAGGCCGTAGTATAACTCCGGTCGAGCCGGCCCATTCGTGCCGAAGCATGGCTCTCCCACGTGAAATAATAAAAAGTTCAATAAATGTAGACGGTTTATTTCTAAAGTCTCGGTTATCTAAAGAATTTACTCGCATATGAAAGTATTGGTTCGTCTCTATTGTCGGTTGTTTCGCAGATTCTATGGCATTGTAAGGAGACGTCTTTCTGCATCTTCCTATGCTGTGGTCGGTCAGATCAAACGGCTAGCGTAATTACTCGATTAAGAGTTGCGTTTGATCATCACCTTGAAATAGCGTGATCCGGAAACATCTGCACATGAGGACTTAGTGGTTTTAGGAGAATAATAAAACTAAAATTACCGACGCTCTCCATACAAATTGTATAACTAACTACATAATGTTCTGGTCAAAACCTGAAAAGTGTCTAGTAAGTTGTAGCAAAGGTACATCATTCCAGGTTATACATACATACCATACATTATTTTCACGCTTGCCTCCCATTGGGGTAAACCATACAAAACATAATATACCTACTATAAATAATGAAATAAACCTACATGTAACTAGAACAATATTACTGAAGGTTCTGACGTCGGCTATCATGTAGATATAAAAAAAGCCTGAATAAAATAAAATAAAAGTGAGCATACCGTAACAACAGCATATCAAGTTACTACAAACTGTCAAATATCCCTCATGGATAATAAACTCTATTATTTGGAGATTAAATTGAAAATTGATCGAAGAAATTTGACAGTTTTGGATAACATGATGTGCTGTTGACCGTACTACACCAACAGTTTGCGGTATGGCATGTATTAGTGCCATGTAATGTAGAGGGCGAAATCCTTACTCCAAGCTGCTACTGAGAACATTATAGAAAAAACCAATTACATTTTGCTCGACTTGGGAATAAACCCCAGGACTTCTAGTGCAGGAGACTAATGATAAATGAAAATAATAAACGGTACGACTACAGTAACAGTAGTAATAGGTAAACTTACTGAACTCTTTAATAAACTCGTAATATGTACGTTGTAGACTCGCAACCATTCTGCATAATAATACTATGTTAATGTTATCCAAAGCTCACCCCCCTCAGAACAATCAATCAGAACACGATCCAGTCAAACGGCGGTGTCAACGGAGCGGCCACGCGCGGCCATCCATCACGAGCCATCGCGGCTCCATTACGATGCGCGCCATATTGTGGCTCTCGATAAAAATCATAAAACACTGGTCCCTCCCTAACAAACCCTTCTTGACGATGCCAAGTGAGCAGCATGAAGACAGAAGTCTCTATCCATACAATCGGCATATTAGTTACAAACTATCACATCTCTCAATATAAATTGTAATTTACTCTTGACTCTTGTACGTCACTGTACTTTTCTTTTAATTTAATTCGTGTAATATAATTCGTGCGAATAGCCCTCTACTTATTTATAAAGTGGTGGATCGGCACCAAAATAAAAACGCGTCGTGCGAAACGCCAGCTACTAAATAATCATTATAGAAAAGTGTCTTTTCGAACAATTCGTGCGAACCGAATTCGTGCGAAACGACTACTTAGCCATCGTCACACGTCGAGGCTCTGTAATTGTTGTTATCTATAAATCCAAACATACACTGGCCTATATTCTTTTATTTAGGTACTTCACAAGTTGGTAGCCTGAAGTCCAAAATTAACTATAATTAGGTACATTCCCTCGTTACCTATTCTATTACAAAAACGCTACGAAGATGATAATTTCCTTAGTTGTTGACACTTCTGAACTTTTTTTATCGTGAGGGTTGCATAAGAAAGGGGTGTCGCGTGGAACCCTTCCGCACGAGGTGTTAACTGGTTGTAAGTAGGTGAGGTGCGAGCCGGGCGCCCCGGTGTGCGGGACGGCCGCGTCACACGTGACGATGTTTCAAACTGTTAAGTGGTACAAGGGGTGACATGTTTTCATATTAAGTGGAATATGCGACACATTTTTTGTGAGGGTTCTGAAATGCTGAAATTGTAAGAGTTTGTGAGTTTAACGTGAAGCCGCTACGTTCTCCACTTTGACACGAGCTGGTGATAACGTACCTACTATGAGACACACTTGAGCCTGTTAAGTGCTCATTATTGTACCTACTTACTACAAACGTGACTACTTGTGAACATCTCGTAAAACTTGCTTGTCATTACACAACTATGGGAAAACCAAAAACCATTGATGTGCACTAATGATCCGCTACGAGCTGTTATTTAAAAGGCTTTTGGAAAATTATTAGATAGCTACCTGTTGTGCTATTTGTTTCTCTACGAATGCAGTCATCACGGCGGGTCCCACGGTCACTGGAGACTGCATGTTTAAAATTAAATAAAAGTCGCGCGCGCCGTAATAAAGTGTAAATGCGGTATAATGCGCGCGCGCAGATCTCAGCATTAGTTCCGCGCTCCGCATTCGTCAGGCGCGGTGTGCGTCCGCCGCGTCGCGCCGCGCCGCGTCTCGCCGCGACCTGCCGCGCGTCGTAAGGCACGGTACTTACACATTAACGGCTTTACGAGCGTCTCGGAGATGTTTATCGATTGAGACTCAATTCACAATTGCTAGACATCATTTATGAAGAATTTATCTTTAATGTAATTAGGTTTTACTCTTATTATATTCCAACACCATCAAACTCTTCGGTTGATTAAGATTCGCGGAACCATTATTAATAAGTATTATGTATTACTGGCACACAACATTAAAAGTATTTCCAAAGATCTGTATTCTGCGAATGTTCTCATTAACGATGATGATTGGAACATAGGTTGATAACTCAATAATAAAAACATATTGAAGTCGTCTGCTGTCTTCACATTTATATTCATTTTCGATTCGTTTCAATTTACCCCATATGAATGTTGCGTCGCTGTAGGTTGTACGCGTGCGCAGTGTTGTGGTGGCTTCAGCAATGTTCGTGTGAAATTGAAAATGATTGCGCGCCACGCGCCCACCGCCACCGTCCTGCGCGCGCGCATTATAATCCCATTAGCGACAAGTCACAATTGTTTACAGCTCATCTTTTCATTTGAATAATTTAGATGGATGTCTGCTGAGCCCACATCACTACTAATTTATCGTGAAAAGAATATACCTACGAACAGACTGCATTCGTAATGCAAAGCTGATAATTGTGCACTACATTTTAAAATAATAAGACACTGATTTCATGAAATATATTTTGGGTACGAATTCAGATAAGATTCAACATTGATTAAATTCAGAAATTCTAATAATGACAACAGAAAGCAATTTGAAAAACTAAAGTGAACTACTTCAATATCAAAATGGTTGTTCCAAAGTAGTCAGTCTTAAGTAAAGATACTTCCCTACCTACATCAGTTTCTTCGGGAAATTCCGAAATTAGATGAGATTTAATTTTTTTTTTCACTAGTTTTTAATAAAAGTAGTCCATACACACGAGCATTTTCTTAATTTTATCATGAGTGCGTATAGAAAAACAATTTTTCACATACAAACACCCAGACGAGGGACCACTACCAAGTTTTACTAAACCACTCAGGGCGACGAAACTTACAAAGCCAACAGCAGGCAGGTGTTATATTCAGACTTAATTCTTATGTAGTCGGTGTATAGTCCGGCTCCCAACATAACTTGCACTGGAGGCTGTCGCATTCACTAAATAGTTGAGAACAATAGTTTGTTCACATCAATATTAATCACGCGAGGGGCGCAAATGATAAAGTTGGTGGTTTGTAACGCGGTTATGTCCGCCGGAACTTGTTCCTAATCCTATAACTGACGTTCCAATAACCAGCTCTGATTTACTCACCCACTATTGAGATATTAACCACAAACAAGGCAGGTACAAAAGCTTTGCTTTCAACATCCAGGAAAGGATAGCGGATTGTTAAAAATACCTACGCTTAATGTCTTTAGATCCTTACTAATATTATAAACGTGAAAATTTGTGAGTATGAATGGGTGGATGTGTGGATGTATGGATGTTTGTTATCTTCTATTTCACGCTAGAACGACTGAACGGATCTGGATGAAATTTGGCACACAGATAGATTATAGCCTGGAATAACACATATGCTACTTTTTATTCAGGTCGGCCCCAATCCTAAAGTCCACGCAGACAAAGTCGCGGGCTGAAGCTAGTTTTAAATAAAACTGACGCTCCGATGTCAATAGGTATTATACCGATATACATAATACACGATTTTATAATAGTAGTTATAAATTTAGAGGCACACGGAACTATTTCTACTTCATGTACTGCAGTCAAACTACATGACGTCATAGAGCGCCTCTCTATAGCGACCACCTGTAGTATGGAATTATTTTGGCACACAATTCTTAATGGATCTTTTGTCTTTACAATTTGTATTAAAAATGACACTCTCCTGATGACGCTCTCCTATAAGACGAGTGCACTATCCATTAATGCTGAATGTTTATTGGTCTGCTCTATGTTTATAAGAAACTCACAGGCTACTATGCGTATAAGATAGTATATTTGAGTTGTGAGCCTTCTAAGAGAAATCCTATTCGACTTTTACAGGATTTCGTAGATCTGACTCAAGCAGAATACGAAAATGTAGAAGCTGTAAGAACAATATCTGACCAAAATATGATTACTACTTTTTCTTTGTTATAAAATACTAATCACAAATCTCTAGTGTCAGTTTTGATGGCAGCCATATGGGACAACTAGGTATAAATGTCAGGGCTTAATCAAAATGTCAGGTAACCATCACGAACTTATCAGTCTCTGAAAGCAAGATTTTAGGTTTAGTTCTGAATTTCCACATACCTAAATATGTACTTACGTAATATTCATAATTGCAAATTCTCCTCTGGCTGTTAGCAAAAAAAATTAAAATAAGCGAATTATTCTAAATAATTCACTAGCGAGGAAACAATAAAGTAGATGCTATTTCAAGTGCCGTTTTATTTTACTCTCATCGAAATGACAAGAAAGCTGTATTTAGAGTGCTGTTAATAGTTGTTTTTAAAGTATTATTAGTTAATAGAGGCTTAGTATGCATTTTAGAATATACCTCTAAATAGTTATATACCAACCCATACCATCACGCCTGTATTCCCCGAAGGGTTAGGCAGACGTATACTAATGTACACCCACAGTTCGCCGGTATGTTTAGGTCCCATTTAATAGGGGGCGAGCCTGTTGCCATTAATCGGGTACAAATCCAGACTCCGAGCTGCTATTCAGAATTTCACAGAAATACCCAATAACACATTGCTCGACCTGGGGATCGAACCCAGGACCTCTAGCGCAGCAGTCGCGCTGGGAGCATTAGACTAATGAGGCAGTAAATATTTACATATCAGTCTGATCACATTTTTTTAAATTAAGTAATATTTGAATTAAACAAATATGTGTTGAATGCGTGTACCTACATAAGTATTCTCTCAGTGTGCAGTTCCTTTTAAACGATAAATACAAAGAAGCAGCAAAACCTAGTTAATATTCATATCACGGGTTTGCTCAATGATTCAGAAAATCAAACGTTTAATGTTTGGAGTGAGGTAAATCAAGCTACATACATGACTGAGTATGGAGTTTTACACAACACTACGTCATCATAGGCGGAGATAGACCTGAATGTAGCGACGGGAATTCACCGAATTTTATATACCTAAGTAATAATAGCACGATTAAGTACGTAGGTATAATACTTATTTTTATAATCAGCTTATGAGTTACTAGAGTTCCCGTGCACAGCTTTGCCTGCGTTTATTTTCGTTTCTAAAATAACTGTGCCCATAGTACACCATGGAGGTTTCATATCATAAAATGTGTTAAGTCTAATTTATAAGGAACAAAACAGCTGTCAAAATGTCAACAACGAATGAGTGCTGTACATGACATATCTTCACGATGTCATCGTTTATTCAATATGTATGTGTGTGTTTGTGTATATCAAACGCATGGTAGTGTGTGCGGATTTTCATACAAACTTTCATCCCCTTTTTTCAACCTTAGGGGTTGAATTTCTAAAAATCCTTTCTTAGTGCTCGACTACGGTGCAATAGGAACCAGCATGTTCTATGGCCCAGTTGCGTTAGGGGAAGTGCAGTCCTAAACCTATATCTCTACCTCTTGTAGGACAAATTACTAGTAGGCACAGAAAAATAGTTACGACATTGCGCCATTAACATTTAACACTTACAACTAATCTAGGTGTTAGATAAAGGTCACAGTACAGTACCCATTAAACAAAGCTTAATGCATCTTATTAAAAAACGTATGTACAAGTATCGATAACCATCCATCGATCTTCCTCATAGCTGTTAGTCCACTTTACCTAATCCTGACTAAATTTGTCTCATGTCTGAGATTGATCTAAGTAGCTTGTGAGACATAGAAGTGTTACTGGGGACAAAGTGGAGCTCGTTGGGGACTCGGCAGTAATATTATACATAGTAGGTGGGCTTTATGTTGTTAGGTATTCCCTAATATCTACTTAAATTAGTCTAATACGTACCTACCTCAGTGACATCAGCTGGACATTCAGTCCTGTAGTCTTGATAACTGTGTCATGTTTAACATTGCTAAATAACTAAAAATAACTATTTTGACGAATAAATTAAATGCTAACTCTTCTCCGAGGACTGAAATGAATAACTGTGAAGATATTGGCGTCGTGTTACACTAAAGTGATATGACTACGTAGCTATTAACTACGCGGTTGTGAACTAATCTGTATAATACAGTGATGCGCGTGCGCCATATTATTTCGCTCATCACGGGCACAAGCACAAAGTGCATGGTTGTGGCCAGTGCCTGTACTTATGAGTTTTCCAATTAAGTAAATGGTAACCGCCGCTTATTGGAATAACAATTTTCAACGGAATATCTGTTTCGATCGCGATTAGAGGCCATCGCAGGAGATGCGCCTGTAATTCCAACTAAATTTATTAGAAAGCCGATCTCGCCCTTCTCCGCTCGCCAATTTACTAATCGTAACTCATCTGCGATAAGAACGGATTACCGCGTGGCGTGCCGGTCCGGTGCGGTCCGCGGCGGGTCGCGCCGGCCCGGCCGCCGCATTATCGGGCCCATCGTCCGGTAATAAGGAGCGAGATTGGAGCGCTTTAAATAATATCGGTACCGATCGGTCCGGGCGCTGACGGTCGTTCACCGCGCCGCCTCCGACGCGCGCGCACCCGCCTCAATCTTTGTTAGGTGGCTGAGTACTCCGTCTCCCAGTCTTCACAATGCTGATATCTGTGGTTCCTAACAGTTTTCATAGAATCTAATCAGAATAAAAATTGCTAACTAGAACATATGCCTAAATGTGCCATAATTATGTCTAACTAGAGCTAGTCTAATATAAATATCTTTTAATCTGTAAAAGCACCTTTAATAAATCTACTTATCGTCAATAGATAGTTTATTGTTTTAGTTAGATTAAACGACCAACCAAATCGCACAGTAAGCAAATCGCTGAAGAAGATAATACATCCAACCAACAGTGTAGATAATGTATGGTATGGATGTATGGTGATTTCTATAGGTAGGTACATACATAACATCATCATCATCTTGTTTGACAAAACATCAGCTAGAGTCGACGATTCCCTAAAAGACACTACTTAGTTACCTCCGCAAAAGACCCACCTTGTTCTGGCCTTGAGATATTATGTAGTGAAACTATGTATTAACCTACATGAAGTCTGGTCATGTTGGAGCAAGTGTGCTCGTGATGACGTGCTCGTGGTGGTGACTCGCGGGATTCTCACGGTGCAACCGCCACCAATTGATCGCCGCGCAATTATACAATAAAGTGTAGCGCCGCGTCGCGCCACGCCCGCGCCGCAACCGCACCGCACCCGCTGGGAACACGCACTAATTGCTGTGGGTTTTTGTCGATCGACTGTTCCCACTTGTCTTCACAAAACCACTTATAAATTGATGCCATTCTCCCACAATACGTATTATCTTAATCGCTGATCAAAACGACAATTTAACAGTTTCTTGCTTCGGTGAGATTATAAGTGAATGTGATTGGCGATGCTGCGCCACTTTCTAAAACAAAGGGCTACACATTATGCGCCTGCAATCTGTAGCGACGATGAACACCCTTCACTATCATTATAGATATAAATTCTGTCTGTGCCCAACTGTGTGTGCGCGATTGTATCTACCTCCTACTGAATCCGTTTTGGTACGGAATTCACTGCTACTACGAGCAGTTTAGAAAGATCTACCTGCTCTATTCTAGCTAGTTTGGTTCCTTCTAATGATTAACTTTAATTTCCTTCTTCCGGGCGTATTTGGCGTGTTTGCCTAATTTCTTCTAAACCCAGCAATAAATTACGTCAAACAACCGCCGCTGCCGCCACAGCGCCGAGGCTATAAAATTGTGGGTTACCAATGTAACGTTATTGTTCTTATAATCGACCGTGTGATTAATAAACGACGGTTTAAACACACAAATCACAATGAGTGGCGCCCGCGCATGCTAGTCTGTGTGCGTGCGCATACGCAAATTATTTAATTGTCGGCGGCAGCGCTGCTCTATGGTTATACGCCATAAATCTAGCGGACTCATCCGCGAATTATTCAAAGGGGCCGCCTCCGTAGCGTAGTCCGTGCGTCCGCTAGAGACTGACCTCTACTAACCGCCTCGTGAATACAGCGTTCATCGGAATAGATTCCTACGGAAAAAAATGGTCTAGCTAATTACTTATATAATCTGGGTCTGTATCAACTACAATAATTATACCTATAGCCAAATATCTACATAATGTTCGACATGTGTGAATTTTAAACCCGTCACCCACCCTAGATGTGCATCGTAGCTTACTGTATAGATCGATCTTACGCCATTTAGCGAGCAGCCTTCAGCACATTGGATATCGCACCCATTGTTACGCAATTCAGAACCAAGTTCTAGTTATTTGTGTGGCGGCTGTCGCGTTGATTCATAGCGTTCGTTTGTCCTTCCTGCTGTGTGTCAGTGATAGCGCGCTATCGCTGCGCCTGCGCACAATCGCACTCTATCGTGCCATCTGCGTGAAATATTCCACCGTTGCCACAATACTCTGTAACACCTACAAACTTAAATATTTCACTTAATGTGACCTAAAAGTTATCGTACTAGAGTACAATTTCCGGCGATTTGGCGGAAAGTGCAAGTTGGTTTTACAATAACGACCTGTGGCCGCGTAATTCACGCCACCGCGTTCATCATGCAAAGTGACCACACCGAACATCGTCAGCAATTCCCAACTTAAACATTGTGTACACAGGGTTCATATTCAGTTGATTGGGAAGAGATTTATGTCGCGGGGGAGTTTAGCGTTTGGTATCGGAATTTGAATTTTGCGCGGTGTGGTCGCTGCGTCGGTGCGCGCGCGCAGGCGACAGATACGCATCGTCTTGTTAGCGCTATCTGATGCCCGATGCTGTAATTGGCACGGAACTGCGCGTGCGCAAGCAACCTTACATTCATATAAAATGAATTTTAAAACGCGTTTTATCAATATTTATTCTAGCGTCATAATGGGCGCTGCCAGCGAAAATTATAAGTTACGAGACGTTGTGGCACCTCCGCACCAAGCCCGAGCTCTTGCGCCGATATACGTCTTCGTTTATAGATACTGATAAGCTTTTATTATGGATACAGCTGAGACGGACTATTATAACCTGCAAAATTAAAAACATTTTCGTTGTTCAGGAGTTTGGCAAGCGAGCTGATTTTGTCTGTTTAGATATATCAATAAAATATCTGCTTGTAATCGATGCGCGGGCACAAGGTGTTGGACATTTGCATACAATGCGCGCGCGCCGATGTTCCGCGATATTGTTGCGTTTCTTAGCACGCGTAATTGCGTCGCACGGTGGGCTGAAAATCGGCTTTCATAGACTTAGGGATTTCAATTTGCAAGTACCGGATTTTTTGCCGGATATCGCTTCTATTAGTTATTACTATATTCAAAAATGACACCCGAGTTAATTCTGCACAAAAACGAAGGAATTATAATTTTTTTACGAAAAATTTGTATGAAGCTGGTATGAAAAAGTTAATTATCTCGTAAACAGCAAGGAAAACCGTAATATCCTTACAGGTGGTTATAGTACTAATTATTTATGATTTTTTGACATATGTCATATAATGGTTATCGCTGCTAATTTTTTTTTAAAAATCGTCAAAATATTTTTATTTATTTTTACACATGAAACGATTCCTTTTAGCGTTTAAGTTGAGGTACACAGACTTTTAACAACACGTAACATAAAATATCATCACCCCTATATTCCCGAAGGAAAGAAGGAAGAAAGAATTCAGAGGTTTATACTGCATCCACACTTACACAACTATGTTTGAGCTAGATATTTATCAATGCAAACTGAGTTTTAGTCTTCTAGTGAGTCTGAAAATAAGTGATTAGAAGAAACGCTTAAGAAACCAGTGAAAACAGTCATATTTACACCAGAGAAAGCGCTTGGATTGCTTCTTTCACTAAAACTGTCAAACTGGCAATATATTACTTTGCGAGAGGCTGCCATTCGTGAAGGTGCTAAGGATATTTATCCATCCTACTATAAAGTGCAACAAACTAAGCTTGATTGCTACCCTCCGAAGCAATCTGTGACAGTTACGGATTCCTCGGCTAGGATTACACTTCAAGCTTTACTTGACATCACGGTGACGAGGATCCTTCAAAGTCTTCCTGACTATGCCGATGTGCAAGATAAGCGGCTAAAGCTGATATCCAAGTGGGGATTTGATGGTGCTTCCAACCAAAGCCGATACAAGCAGAAAATGGAGGGCGAGCAAGATGATGCAAGCATTTTCATGACCTCTTTGGTGCCACTAAAACTGACTGATGGAGATAACACTGTATGGACGAACCCAAAACCATGCTCAACTTTGTATTGTCGTCCAGTTCAGTTTACTTTTTTAAAAGAGAGCGAATCAGTAGTCATTGGTCTCAAAAAACAAATGGATGATGAAATTCAGGCCCTTATCCCCACACAGTGCAGTAATAATAACATGGTAACTCATCAACTAATGATGACAATGATCGACGCCAAAGTCTGCACGTACCTTTCAGAGGCCAGATCAAATGCATCGTGCTACTTGTGTCTAGCAAAACCTACGGAAATGAACCGCTTAGATGTTGTAACATCAAAGACTGTGTGTGCTGACATATACAAATTTGGCTTGTCATCCCTACACGCAAGTATAAATTGTATGGAATGTCTGCTACATATTGCGTACAGGCTCGACTTCATACGGTGGGCAGCGAGAAGTAATGAGGACAAAGAAATGTTGCAGAACAGAAAAAAGATTATACAAAATAAACTCAAAGATCAGCTCAATCTGTTGATTGATATTGTAAAACAAGGCTCTGGAACTACCAATGACAGGAATACCGCTAGAAAGTTTTTCGAGTTTCCCAATAAAACCGCAGCTATTACCGGGTTGGACGAAGATCTTATTAAAAGATTTGCTGTGATTTTGCAAGCAATAACATCTGGCGAGAAGATCGACGTCATAAAATTTAAAGATTTTGCCCGCAAAACAGCTGAAAAGTAGTTATGTGGAATTGTACGATTGGTACTACATGTCCTCAACCGTACATAAATTATTAATTCACGGTGCTGACATAATCGAGCAAAATGATATTGTACCGATTGGGACTCTCTCGGAAGAAGCCTCAGAGTCTCGAAACAAAGATTTTAGGAGGTTCCGGGAACATCATTCGCGGAAAAGAAGCAGGCAAGATTCTAATCAAGATATTTTAAATATGCTTGTTGTTTCTTCGGATCCTTTCCTAAGTGCACAAAGGCCTAAATTAGATGCCAAGAGAAAGCAGACCTTTTTTGATGAAACTCTCGACTTGATTCAGTTTTAGGAAAGTGAGTTCGAGTTTATAGATGTATCCAATCTGGATTCTGACTCAGAATTGGAGTCCGACAACGAGAGTGATAAGGAAAATGTTTAATATTTGATTTTTTTTTCTATTTTTAAAATATTTTTCTTGTTTTATATATTCTTAATATTTGGGTCAATAACATTCTTCATAATTAACAATGTTCTTAATTCATTCACTAAAAGGAACCCTTTCATATGTAAAAATAAATAAAAATATATTGACGATTTTTTAAAAAAAATTAGCAGCGATAACCGTTATATGACATATGTCAAAAAATCTTAAATAATTAGTACTATAACCACCTGTAAGGATATTACGGTTTTCCTTGCTGTTTACGAGATAATTAACTTTTTAATACCAGCTTCATACAAATTTTTCTTAAAAAAATTATAATTCCTTCGTTTTTGTGCAGAATTAAGTCGGGTGTCATTTTTGAATATAGTAATAACTAATAGAAGCGATATCCGGCAAAAAATCCGGCACTTACAAATTGAAATCCCTAAGTCTATGAAAGCCGATTTTCAGCCCACTGTGCGTCGTGGCAAACAACAATACGCGACTGATGATGGGTGCGCGCTCATTATAAACATCAGCATTGCTACTGTGGAGTGAAGTTCTTCAGTAGATACCTCATTCGACTTTTTTGTGATAGGCTTACGCTTGACCGCTAGTTCACCTGTATTTATTAGAGTTTCGTACCTGCAGCCTAATTAGTGATGATTAGATACCTAAGTATCTGAGGAATCTCGGAGAATAAGTACCTATCTAGGTATAGGATCAATGAAAGATGCATTTATACTTAATCGGCATAATGACTGCCTGGAAAACACATTAAGTTTATATTTGTTTTACACTCATAAAGTTTTGTTTCAAGAAAAGTACCTACCTAAGTATTAAATTGTTCCTGTTAGTGACTTCAAACGAGTGGCTGGCTCCATCCGACGGTGACTTGTCTAAATATTGTGTAACATAGCATTACAGCGTGAATAACGCTTGGCGTGGTGGCGGCCAAGTACCAGGCAGCAACGCGTCACACGTGCACAACCTCTGAACAGGGCTGTCAGAGCTTTTAGTTTCCATAAAAAATCTAGTACAGTACATCTATGTCGAATATTCGCGTAAGTCTCAAAAATCAATATAGTACAGATACTCTTTCTGCCTTAACGCACTGCATTCTTATGAGTTTGTCATAAACTTATTCTTTTCTAGAAATTCCGGTGATTTCTACTAATAGGTAGATGTCTGACATCCTTAGCTGCTCTCCCAAGTGACTGCTAATCTGAATTAATACCCTGGAAAAAAAGCTGTCCGTGTGATGCGCCGGCGCACGGCAATTGCGAAAGACGCCGACAATTGCCGAAGGCGCCGCTACGCATATGGATGAGTTTTATATTTGAGCTGGTAATTAGAGCAGGCGACGGACTGTACCTAGCTCTTTGAAGTGTGGGCGCAATTTGCAGTAGGAAATGTGCGTCCATTTTACGACAATCATTTAATATAACGGGATACAATATTACTTATCTATACATATAATAAAATTGTAACAGGCCACTGTCTGTTCACTAAAGATATTGAAGAAAAACTCATATTGTGTCTTTATTAAAGCAACTGAAGCCAAAACAACAATTTTTAGTCTGTCTGTATGTTTATACGCCTGTCACGTAAAATCTGCTGCATGAAATTGGATACGGTATTCACAGTTGTATTGCTGGAGGTCTAACTTAATAGGTATTTGGTGCTTATTTCATCATGATACGCCGCCTAGAAGTCGGGTTATTGTAAATCCTATTGGGAAGCGAGTGAAACCGTGGGCAGCAGCTAGTATTAATTATTTTCATTTGTCTTTGTTTTTATTGAGCACTTATTGACAGACTTCGGCTGGCCCTGGTCATGTAACGACTTATAGATATGCACAGAGTTAATAGCATCGTCTTGGTGACACCTTTCATAGCCCGCAGGCGTACCGAACATGACATCCATTATACAAGACTTAAACATAAAAAAATAGTTTTGCCGACTCGTCGCAACTGTTGTCTATTTTTGTCATACTATGCTTGCTTGGTTATTGATCAAACAAACTGTGAAATTATTCTGGAGGAATAAGGAGTAGTACTTAATGGTCATTTAATTGAGGTGATATTATAGAAGAGCGCTGAGTGACTAATTAAAACTAGGTGTTCCAGTCAACGGGCCGGCGATCTATCTTGCGGTTTATTGAACAAATTAGACCACTAAAACTACGCTCATAGCGTTATTTATTGCTTCGGCACGGTTCTCTCACACGCAGAATACGTAGTGTACATGACAAACGGACATTGTAATCTACAGGATCATTCACCACTACAATTGTCATACAGTGCCGTTAATTAGCGGGAGCCGCCATCTTGCGACAAAACGCAGCCGAGCGCGACAATACTGACGACACTACGACAACGACACCGGATTTCAACTAATATGTAACTACAGAAGGCACACTCTTTTTATCTCACTGTTACGGAATCAAAGGTAAAGGGTAGGTACTAACAGTGACTGGAGTCTAGGCCGGACTCGTATGTATATACATATACATACGAGTTGTCTATAGTAGTTGCAAAAACTGTCATTCTCCTGTACCGTTTTAATTACAATACAGAACAATGCTAGTATGTAAAGTCTTCTGATGAATGACAGATCATCTTCTTCTTCTTCCTTCTTATTCTTTCTTCTCATTCTATGTCAGGCTTCTATTTTTCTATCACGGCATAAGAAGACGGTAATAATAGTAAGTACCTTTTCGAAATATTTAGTTGCTGGGATAAAACTTCTGAGTGTGTCCATTTCGTGGCGTCACGATGGAAGATACGGCACCGGAGCTCAACGATTGTGAGATTGTCGTGATACGCGATCCCTCCGACGATTGCTGGGTGATGACTCACTGACATGTTGCGTATGTAAATGTTCACTGAATGGCGACATGACATCAATGACATGTGACCATTGACTGCTCTAGAGATGCAACTTGTTGGTGTAAGCGATACTGCAGAGGTACTGCAACGTGTTGATGTTGAGAAGCCATTGAGATCATGCGACGACTCCGGCGGGCTTCGGTCTACCTTCCAAGTGGACAATATATGGACAGTGGAGATCAGACTTATGTTAGGTCTCATTGCGTCATGTTCATACCATCAGGTTAAAGATTATAAAGAAGAAGCATGATAAATTCGAAACTAATACTAATATTAATTAATTTCTACTAATTCTTACTTTTTTTTACAAATTATAATACAATTTTCGTTCATTTTTAACGTTATTATTATTTAACATTAGCAACAGCTTATTTAATATAATTATAATATATAACTACTGTGAAATGTTATCCTAAATGTTGTGCATATCTATAATTGATATAAACACTAGTCTTTGTCTCTGTATTTTGCTACTAACCAATGTTTGTGTTTATATTGTTGATATGCCTTGTGTAAATAAATAAATAAATCAGTGGTTATATAATGAGTTCCTACGGCTACGGTAGTTTTAGAGAATTATGTAATATTTGGAACGATATGAAAGATATAAAATAAGTAGAAAATCATGAAATTTTGATGTATTGAATGATTTTTCGCATTCATGTGCGTATTGTGCGTGTTAATAAGATAATTATTATTAAACTGTGAAGGAAAACATCGTGAGGAAACCAGCACAACCGTTTTCTCGATGACGTGTCCTACCAGCGTGGTGAACTACAGCCTAGTCATTCTGAGTGGATACCCATGTCCAGCAGTGGGACAGTATATGGGATGATGATTATCGCTGCACGTTAAGCTGCAGTAGATAACTCTATGGATGGGTGACTATTCTTAGCTATTGGCTATAGTGACTATAGTGACTCTCAGGAAGCACGTACACTACTTCTACGTCTGTACGGTTCTAGTTTTTGTATTGCAATGGTACTGAAATTCAGCAGCCCCTGGTTTTACTTTATAATCTTAGCATGGAAAATGCAAAAAAAATACAGAAATATAGTCCCTGGTTAAATTGGAAGCCGACCCCAACATAGTAGGGAAATGGCTAGGTGTGTGTGTGTGTGTATGATTTCCAAGTTGATTTTGTTTTTGTGACCGGGACGACTATGCGTTGAAATTTGTACGACATTTGCGTTTAGTCGCAACAGATGGGCGTGAAATCGCCGGTAATGGTCGCAGTCGTTCACGCCGCCGCCGCCGTCCCCGTTCCCCGCGGCACATCTGTCCGCGTAATTAAACGAGCGTCTAATCTATTGATTATATTGACTGTTTTTTATTATTCAATTAGTTTTATGTCAAGCGATACCAGTTTTTGTTAGAGGCATGTAAATTAAGCTTCGTTTCGCAGTAATTAAGTCATCAATTATACGAGGTGCGCCACAGAAGAGAGCCGCGATATTATACTTAAGTAGGCCCTAATGAAGTATCGTGCTCTTTACTAAGAATATAAAAATCCTTGACTGATTTGGCCGCATCTTTTGTATAAATTATTGAAACGCAATTGTTTAAGCTTGTGAATATGTAGGTGTTTTGAGATTGATTTATTTTCATTTCAGTATTTTTTTATATTTTTGTCCCTAACCTTTGATGAGTTGTTGTGATCCTGCAGGTTTGTAACGGCAGAAAATTATTTCATTCCCAAAGTATTAAGTTTGCAGATTTTTGTTATAGTTTAATTGTATGCAGTGTAAAACGATTTATGAGATTTCTTCCAAACCCTATACTCTATTTGTAGAATATACCTACATATGTAGGTATCAATATCAACAACTACAAATTATCGCGAAAGTCAGCGTGGTGACGAGGTCTTATAATTTTCTTGTGTACCTACTTTCTACGATCCAACCCTGTATAGTACATCCTAATAAACAACATACCATCACGTCTAACTATATTCCAAGTAGGCTTAGGAAGAGGTGTACCTACATTAGTACATCCACACTTCGGCAGTATGTTAAGGGCCCATAACTATTAGGTAAGAGGGGGCGATACTATTGCCGAGAATTTCATAGAAATCCCCATAACACTTTGCTTGATTTTGCTTGACCTAAGAAATGAGGCAAAATGCCTAATGAGGCGATTTATTAAGTTTAAAAAAAAGTAAAACCTAAAAAAAGCTAAAAAATAATATTATTTATGTGAAAAACAGTTTCGTCGGCGCCTTCGATTTGGTCGGATCTTTTGTTTTCGCTACCAACTTCCTCAGGTTTTTGAAGGCGATTTTATTTTTTGTTAAAAGTTAGTTAGAAAACTCTGGTAGGTACTGAAGCTTTTGCCAATCGTAAATTTGGATGAAAATAAAGCATATTTTATGCAAGCTTTTATTTTAAATGAAACAACTTATCTACAAGCTGTCGGTGGCGAGATAGCGCAGGTAATGCACCCATAATAACTTTAATGCGAGTAATAACGTGAAAGAATACAGAGAAATCCGCTCTCAATATCGTACGATAATTAAGACGTGCGTTACTCATTACCATTTCGCATAATTCTCGCTCGCCTGCATAATCCGACCACTTAGTGCTGGCAAGTGTAACGTATTGCGTGCATATGTGAGAGATGCGCGTGCGCATACAACCACTTACCTGAAAATGTCGGTTATCGCCACGTCAGATTTGAATAGATTTACGTACAGGGAAGGGTATAATTGGTAACATGCGCAGGCGTGCGTCTGCGTCTACGTATCGATAATTCATTTTAATAAAAAATTAGAGACATTACAGTTGAAACACCCTTAAACACATTGAAATTCGTGAAATGGCATTCATTGTTTACATAAGCCGCGTGCGACCACCACATATGTTAACGACGTGATAAAAAGCGGATGAACAGCGAAACACTTTTAATGACGCGTCGCTGGCCGCTGCTGCTCGCCGCTCGCCGCTCCACGACGTGACAAAAAAGCGAGACGTTCACGGAAATTAACCCTGTTAATGCAAACGCTCCCGTTTTGTGGCGGCCCAGTATTGACACCCGCCATGTTTGAATCGGACACATTTAATTACCAGTACGTGAGACGCACTCGCGTTTTTCTTTGGCAGATGGATTTGGACCTTCCTAACTTGGAACCTGTTGGGAGAGATTTCAGTAATTATCACTTCATGACATTAGGCACGCTGCTGTTAAAAACTTTTTCGTTTTATTGTCGGCATCAGAATACTTTGCAAGTACAATATTTTTCCTTCTATGAACCTCACACAATGAACGTAAACGGCTACCTGACGATTGTCCTCTAAATTTTATTTAATGTGAGCATGCTTCGTGTCAAGTGTCGATGCGTCTTGTTCGAACTACTTACTACGTAGTACTAACGGTAACCGACAACTCGTACGTGCTAATCTCGACTATTTCCGAGGAACTCTTCAGAGATCTCACCTGGCATCCGATTTGCGTACTAATCGGCTGCCCAGATTTAATTACATTACATGTTTAATGCATCACAAGCTTCAAATTGTTAAGAAGCGTTACAAATATGTTGGTAACTAATAACTACTTAAATTTATAACCGTTAAATCTGAATGTATAAAAATTTGACTTTAATGACTACCTCATTAGTGTAGTGGTCCCAAGCGCGACTGATATGCTAGAGGTCCTAGGTTCGAAAACCAGGTCGAGCAAAGTGTTATTGGGTTTTTCTATGAAATTCTCAGTAGCAGCTCGGAGTCTGGGTTTGTGCCTGGTTAATGGCAATAGGCTCGCCCCCTATTACATGGGACCTAAACATACCGGCGAACTGTGGGTGTACGCGTCTGCCTAACCCTTCGGGGAATGCAGACGTGTTGGTATGTTATGTTATGTATACAAATTTGAAAATTTGTGAAGTCGCGAGACAAATCTGAAAAAGGCAAGTGACATCCGCATTCATTGACATCAATGTGGAGGATAAACAATATAATATGACGTAACCTTAACTTCAGGTAAACGAGAAGCCCTACGCTACGGAGTTCAGGCAGCAGACAGCAGTATCAAGTGCGGTATGCTGACGTGTTAGTATGACGTGCCACTTTCTCCTTTTATCTGTATGAATATTCATTCTCACGGCATGTGTATGAAGCATTGCGTGGGAACACAGATCGAGCATCAGCAGCTATCGCCGGGCATCGCGCGGCTGCCAGCCGCCTAGCGTGCCGTGCGGACGTGCGACCGATGCCGCGCGATGCCGCGCCGCCCGCCTCACTCCGCCAAAACACCGTGAGATGTCATGTAGTACTTACACGTCTGTATCATGTATAATTTAAACATATATACTATGTATAGTAACTAAAGTATAATGAATTCACACGTTTCTCAGTTTCATGACATTTATATTAGAAAGAAAATTCCTACTTCAAGATTTCGAACTTTTGAGCCTTGACTGGCATACATACGTTGGTGAAGATCGTCGGCGCCTCTAGACTTCTTCTTTCTAGAAAGTGGAGTAAGAATTAGACGTTAACTCCACGAGATACTAATGCACTCTGTGAATATCATATTATTTCATGGAATCATTACTTTATGAGCAATTGACATGCTGGTTCTCTTATTTAAAACGGTTTCCTAAATCCTCAGTGCGTCCTCGTCTGTAGATAGTACCTACCTATTTAAATTGCAGTACCTACACCACTTTGTACATCGAAAACATTACTGCGTAATCTTTAACAAATGTCAGAGAGCTCACTACTTACTCAACTATAAATACTTATGTACCTTGTAACATTGTTACCAGCTCGCCTTAGGCTGCACAACTGTATTGAGCTATCCTATCTCCGGCACCCTGGTTATCAGATATAATGTTGGAACATTCTACGAACATTACCTTCGTTTCACGTGGTTCTGGTTCCTTCTAGATTGACTGTTCATTACCTACATTCATCTAGGTGATGTGAATGTTGCAAATCAAATGCCTTATAGTCGACAAAGAACGGTATGTACAGTTTTTATTTGTACAAGTCCTATATAAGTACCTACCCCCCCCACCTAGACACCCCAGCAAGATTTCAAAAGGCATCCTATGGAGAAGAAACCGACAAGAAACTGCACGACCACTCTTTTAAAATAAATGGTTTTACAATCGTCACTGGTACAATGTTGCGATAACAGGATCTGTAAACATTGAATGTCCAATGCTGTTGCACTGGACATCAAATTGTGGGACAGAAATTGACACGTTCACTTTGTGAGGTGAAGTACTGATTTCCGGAGAGTGATTGTGAAATCGGCGGATTGGTAGACTTAGATTAATATCTACTACTAGATGTAAGCAGTATGTACATACATGTGCATTGCAGTGATCAGACGCGTTACTGTGCCGCTGTTAATAATGTATTGGATTATTAAACAAAGCGCCATGTAACTACCCGTGTGGTAAGGAGCGCAGCATTGTGTGCCACGTGATAAGGTTATCTAGCGCATGAGTCAGTTTTGGGTAGTGCACTAAATTATGAAGCTGCTCACGTGATTTATCTGCGTAGCGGACGATACCGGCCGGGCGGCGCGCGCGTATCCTCTATGCAGAGACACAACTGCACAACGTTCTTGAAACGTCTATTTATTAAGGTGGTAGTAGTGTATCCGTGCTAGTGAAAAATTCTTCCGACTACCTACTTATTGCTACTAAGAGTTCTGAACTTGTCATCGTACATTTAAATTTGCTAACGGAAACATTGGATTGCATCCAAATAATTGATTTTGTTTAACGATCATTGAGCTCCGCTCCATACCTTAATGAGTAGGTACCACTGCAGTTTGCTGGTAGCTATGATTACTATAGGCCCACCATAGAATTATTCCGTAGTGATAAATATAACAAGTTGTACTACTGTGCGTGTAACATGTATTGTTGGTACAGATCCTGCGCACTCGATATGATATAATTAAAACGCTCGCCGGCGCACGAGCGCGCGAAATATTACCATACACTGCTATATCGCGCATCGGCGCACCGCTCACCCGCGCAGGCGCAGGTCAGCGTATACATGTATACCTACTGTCAAATTTTATTAAGAATACACCGGGTCACTGAGGTCAATTTTTGGCTTAGTTATGTAAAGAGTTATCCTAATTTTGACATTGAAGTTTCAATGGCGGTGTATTCTTGCTTATATGCTCTGAGACTGCGTAACTAATTTGTATAAAGGGATTGTTTTATTTACTACTACAACTGGATAAGCACTGAGCTGGTAATTTTTTTTCAGTTTTTAATTACTCTAGTTTTCCTTATTCTTTTTTGTGATACGTTCCTGCAGCAGTGTTTATAGTGCAATATTACATTGAAACAAGTTTTGTTTATACATTAGAGCTGCTCTATCATCCGTAACAGGGTAGGATAGAGTTGTAATAGTTTTTAGAACTTCTCTAATGAAAACGAGTTGGCCTACAATTACCGCGGATTCGGCTGAAGCTCGCCTATCGGTTTGATCGCAAACTGCACGCTCGATCGCCAATCATGAGTGGCAACGCGCCAAGCCCGCGCCGCGCCGTGCTATTGTTGTGGGTATATCTAGTGGTGTTAATATTCAACGCTTTATGATCTACGGGTCGTTTCTGACTATCGCTGATACAAACGTGTTGGCTGCTCGCGTAGGGCTGCGCTTATAGAAGTCTGGGGTGATTTCAATCAATTTTCTTATAACGGATTATTAATTTTCGATCACCATTTTCTAAGCTTTAAGTTTGAGAAGATCTTAAGTTTCGCCCATTGAAAGAAAGAAACCACTTTTATTTTGTACCTCTATTCCTCCTCGTTGTAATACATATTATATATTCATTCCCGAACATTTTGTGTAGACATAGGTATTTACCTACCTAATTATGGAAAAAATCTCTTTTTTATTGCGTATAGGGCCATCAAGGAAAATGAAAGAAGGAAAAGCCTTAGATATACTAGATGGGATAGAGACATAAAATTCTCATTCCACTTGAACTGGCGAGAGCGTCATCTAGTGCCAACCTTACTTTACAATGAGGCCATTATGAAATTGTAAATGTGTTTCAAATAAAATTGTTTGTAAAAACAATTGGCGACATCTGCTTCATATTCAAGTCTCGACTATATTTAATCTGCGGAGACTTATCGAGAACGAACCAAATACACCTGATGTTGGTACAATAGGTTTATACAGGTACCTACCTACCTAAGTAAACTTTGATATCAAAACGAAACACACAATAAGACCTCAAATGTAATACTTATAATCTTATTATAAACAACATAAAGTTGGATGTCTGTTGTCTCCTAGGCCTTAATTTGTTGTGCATGTGTGTGTTCGTTTGATATGCTGCGCGCGCGCCGCACACCTGTGCAGGTCGTGCCGCGCATGCGTACTCGTGCCCTCGCCTCTGATTCACTAAAACACCTGAATTAATATGCCCATTATGATAATATTACGATGATCTGTCAGGAAGTAGACCAAAGCGTTTATTGCCCCTCGCTTTATGGGACAATGAGCTATAGTAATTAATTAATTATGTTAATTGTGTGGGAACACCTGTCTGTCATGGTTGCCATACATATAGATACCAATACAGCAGACTGTAATGGAATGGTGTGGATATATTAAGTATATTCTTCAAATTAGTTCGTGTGTTCGTGTCTTCAGAAATCGAATACACCTTGAGGGCAGTATCAATCTCTTATCATAGAATTTTTACACTATTCTAATAGATAGTCAAAGTTTGTTAAGTTCTACATTTATGATTTAGAGGTTTCTTTTGAAACAGTTTGATTTGTAATAGTATATGCAAAACAGTATTTTATTGTCGACACCGACTTCCGAAACTGTATTTTCCGAGGCGGTTTTACTTTTTGTTAAAGGAATAGAATTTTACTTACCTTGACGATGTCATCTTTTACTAGATTGGTAGTTACGTGTTATTGTCGTTTTGTTCAAAATTTTGTGATCATCACATCAGATTTGAATGGGACAATCTTAGGAGTGAGTACTACCTATACTCTCTCAATTAAAAAAAGATTTTTTCTAATCAGTTTATAAATGAAGGAGCTCAGATGCGACACTAATAAAGAAATAAAATATAACCGAATTGAGGACCTCCTCATTGTTTGAAGTAGGTTAAAAATGGAATCATCTGTTGGTATCCACGGGGACAAGCATGATGATTGTAGAGCGAGTTAATACGTATCTTAGACAAATAGTTAAAATAATAAAACCACAGAGTTTGGTATTCTGTATCTCAATTATTTGAAATTATTAGCTAAGTATAAGTTCTTAAAAGGAAAGCATTAGCAATGCTTATTGCAAGCATTACTTGTCATGCCTAGGATGTATCCAGTACTGACGAAATGGAATACTAATTGCGTCGCCACCAATCAGCAATGTCCTGCAGACACTGTGCCTTGTGCTGAGACACTATGTAGATGTGAGAAATTGCAGGCGGCGACCAATGGGCGCGCGGTTCGACTCCCGGCCGTGAATTAGCCCGCGCATACGTTGGTACTGCACAATAGTATCAAGCTAGATATATCATAAGTTTACGAGCGCAATTCCGAGAACAGCCGGAGCATTATGTATGTATGCAGGCGAGCTATTAACGTAATATAACCGCTGCCTTACATTTTAATCTGTTTGACAATACAAAGTTATCGGAAACTGATATTGTACCTACACAATGTAGTCGTTTATTGCCTATTGCTAGTAACGCACCTAGCATTTAGATATTTGAGTAGGTTCTTAGTTAACTATATAAATAATATATTCATTAACATATCAGTTTTTTATAGGTAAGTTTAATCCCTAAGATTCCCATTTTACGTAACAGACACAATAGAAAATAATTTAATCGGTAGGTTAGCTGGATCAGTAAAAGTGATCATTACGTATGTAAGTCGTGTCATTTGAATGATAAACTTTATAAACAAACACATTACCCGGTAGCATCGGTAACATGAAACGGACAGTTGATGGGAACTCGCTCAGCGAGTGAGCTGCAGTGCTAATGAGAGCGACTTGTCATGCTACACGTTAATCACTGGCCGTTAAATAACACACACTCGATGCGAGCATAGCATGTTAATGAACTATGAGTTATTAGAAATATTGTGATTTATTGATTAGCATCGCCATTGCTACCAGTAGGTATCCAGCGGGTTTGGTATGTGTGTCGCGTGGTGCGCGCGCGCAGGTGGCCGGAGGAGAGCGCTTCCTTCCCCGAAGCGTCGCGACGCCCATTGTCATAGACACGCGGAGCACATACATATTGAGCACTACACTGTACGCGTGGCCACCGAGGGCTGCCCTGCACCACAACACACAACAAGTTAGTTAATTATCAGCTAATGATCCGTTGATCCCTCCTTATATTTTGCCTACTTTATACTGCTGCTTAGTGTTATTATTTCCATCGCATGATACTAACTCGAACACCATCTCCAACATCACATGTCACATGGTGACCTGTTATGCAATTTTTCTTCTCAGATGTAGAAGGTCAACTAGTCAAGTTTATATTATTCGTTAGATCATGGAAAAATCGTACGCTAAGGTCAGATAAATTATTAAAAATACATAATCTCCAGAAATGGTTGTTTAATTATCCAAAAGAATTTTATAAAGCAATGAAAAATAAAATGTTTTGATATTTTTAAATATCGTTATAGGTTTACGCTAGTCATAGTTGTTATTGTCTTGATAGTTAATTTTAGATGAATTAGTTAATTAGATAATTTAATTAAATTAGTAAATTTTCCTGTTAAAAAATTCTGATACCATGTGCTCTCGAAAAGCTCTACAAGAAGGTCTAATTATATAAGATATAAAACTTTCAGGTTCTTGCGTTTACTAAAGTTAACTTATATTACAAAATTAATTTAAAACTAAATTCAACAATGTAAATGATCGTAATGTAAGTGCACCTTACAAAGTGTAACAGCTGAGCGGCGGAGCTCGCATCCTGTCGGGTGGCGGCCCTACGCACTGATGCTATCTCGCTAAATACATCGTATCACACGATATCACTGGCTCATCACTGACTGAGGACAAGTGAAACACAATCGTTAGCACACTGCGGCCGCACGTGTAACGCCCTCTGAGCCTTACCTTTTATTCAAACCGTCCTATGCCAACATAGACATTTTGGAGTCGCATTGTGTCACATTGTCCTGATTTCTGGCAATAAATATGCAACTCCATTTTCGAAGAGATCTCTTCTGTTTTATGGCTTATATCGACAAACGAGCAGGCGCTGTAGTCATTGCTTGGACACCAGAGGAGTTGGAAAACAAAAGAGGACTCCATCAATTAACGGGGAACTGTCTCTCGAAGGTGCTTTACAACTTCGACGTAAAGGGTGATCGTTAGCCAAGATATCTTACCACCAAAGAAATCAGAAATTCCCCCGCCTCTTGCGAGATGCTGTCGTGAATGCCTGCGTCATAACAATGCACAGGTGTTCTAATAACAACGTACAGTACAGTGGTACAGTGATCACCGACCCCCCATTCTATTCATGGAGAGCAGTGGAAGTGTACGTGCTAATAGGGATGGAGATTCTAGACTTCAAGGAATAAAGAACAATAGCATGAACCCGATTGAAGTCTGATTAAGGTGATGAACCATGCGTAACTGCTTTACTTGTGACAAAACATGTAATTAATTAAATGTGAAGAGGATATAATTATTTAAATATCAAGTTTGATCATGAGGCGGTGTGGTGGTGGAGGTGTAGAGGAAACTAACTGTTATTGTTATAAAAATACATAGCTCCATGCTTTATAAAATATGTGTTGAACCTGTAAGTGTATTCTTACTGGTTCAACTCTAACTTTATCTTTGAAGGTAGAAAGCAGGTTAACAAGCGCGGTTTATAGCGATGCGCGGGCGCATCATAAAGCGCACCACGGCGACGGCTTGACGACGCAGCGAGGTCGTGCAATTAAACGCGATTAGCGCATGCGCAACCGACTGATTGGTAACACCGAGGCACATACAGATGCTCACAGAAGTACCACTACACGTGATGCGCTATAGCAAGTTCATAAACGTAAAAACACTCAACGTAAAAATGTCGTTTACGGGTTAAAAGACCTTCAAAATAATGGCTATAGATATACAATACTCGTATACAATAGATACAATAGATATACATTTATTATGGAAGGAAAATTCTGTGTGTAATGAAAGACCGATTTTTTGCACGGTTTGGACCCAAGCAGTTAGGGAGTTAGTAGTAATAAGTATTGTGTATTTATAATGTACGAGTAATAACTGGCCAGTAACATATACCTATATATATAGAAACGCGTTAACCTCCATTTAGTAACCACATCAACTCAGCAACCCCACAACTGTATGTTTTAAATTATTGTAGTTATATCAAATGCCACTGACTCCCTTACTAATCAGCGAAACTGCACTGCTTTTTAGTCACGTAATTTGTCGAACTTTAAGCATCATTCTGAATGTGACTTCTGTTCTCGATGTTGTCGGGCACGGAGTGGGCTCGGCATCGCGCACCGACCGATACAAAAACTTGAGCGCTATATAAAACGCAGACATTGGTTTTGCTTTGGGTTTTGGTTTAACAGTCACAATTTGACATACTCCTCACTGGACACGGCAGTATATTTTAGTACTTATGTTCCCACGATGGTTTCAGACGTTTCGAGTTCCTGCACTTATCTTATCTGAATTGAAGTTCACAGTATGAGCCGTCCTCATCACTACTTCCTTCCTTCCTCCACTAGACACTTTTAGCGTTTGTCGTTTGCAGAGGTAAGTTTGTGCTTGTATTAACCTGCTTCGCATATCTATTGGGATAGTCCCCTATCTCCCCTTCTATGGCGGTTTAGCAAAGACATAATGTAGACAGTATTTATAAAACAGGCTGTGTCCCCACTTGCTCCAGTTAACTGTTTCACGCAAAACACTAACGTGTCGTGTGAATGAGTGGCGGCGGCGGGTGCGAGGGGGGCGCGGGGCGAGGGGAGAGGGGCAGGGGTGCGGCGCGGGCGCACGTCCCGTTACGACGAGTGACCTTTGCGACCAGGCGATCGCTCCACATGGGCTGTCCTTGACCTCGGCTTCGCATGCACATGCCGCATTTGTTATTAATAATTATCCTCACATTTGTCCTGCATTGTAGGTTTGTACAACGACAAGCGCCGTATAATAATAATTAGGTGGCAGCCTTCTATAAAATCATTGCTACAATCAAATCAAATCATTTATTAATACTATATGACAAAATATTTGCTAGTAACAAAGTCTTACTTGGGTATATTATTTACATAACATTATGTGCCTGAACTAAGTACCTACCTATTTAGTGGTCTAATTGAAATAAAACATTTTGACTTGAAAAGGTAATCCTGTGTTTCAGGCGAGAAATATAAATACATATTAAGGACTAAAATAATCACAAAATAAGTATGACAACAATAAATAAAAATAAACTAAAAAGAACACATAAATAAATGCGAACTTTAACACAATTAACAATTTCTCTGTATCTTCGTAGGACATGCTTTGGAGGGCTTCCTGAAGACTTTTTTTACAATTGTTATAATTGAGGGTATAAATTTTCTTTATACCATTAAGTCTATTGTAAATAAGCGGCCCTAGAAACACGTAAAATGTGGCTGAAAGCATGTTTAGTTCCTGTAGGTTGGGGGCAAACTATACCTTTCCGTCTTTTTTTAGTAAACTCAGCTGTGAAGGGAAGTGATGTGTGCTGTGTAGTACTATGCTCATTATGAATAGCTATCGAACAGTTAGTACTCTGCAGGATTTATACAGGAGGTAAGGAAAGGGAAAAAGGAAAGGGCGAAATGTGGACACCTTGAGAATCGCTCTTTGTGCTCTTTCAATAGTTAGTAATAAAGTTTTACCCGCACCACCCCATGATGTAATGCAATAGGTTAGTAATGATTGACAAAGCGCAAAGTATACTTGCCTAATTATCTTAGATCAGCTATATAACGTAACTTTTTAAAGGCAAATATCAACTTCCGCACTTTATTACATAAAGCCCCAATATGTAGTTTGAATGAAAGAGCTTCATCTATTATGACACCTAGGTATTTTATGCTATTTGTGACAATGCACGGTGATAGGGGCATAAGCTTATATTCCTTAGAATTTACACAATTACACGTTTTTGCAGACGTCTAAAATGTTTTAATAAGCAAATCTGCGAAAGTATTGCTCAAACATAAATAATTTACAAATATGGAACATGTCATTCGGCAAAACGTTTCAAACCGGAACAAAACTACATGTTTACCTAATATTTTATAAGCAGCTTCTTATACTGTTCAAATTGTTGATAGTGGAACTTAATAATTAGTGATAGGGGTCGGAGGTTCCACCAATCCCATAAACAATCTCGCCTGTAAGGATCGTCTTCGTAAACTTAACTGTAGATGGACAATAAACAGTCTTCATGAAGCTTGTACATAAACCAGCTGATTGAAAGTTTAGCCTGCTTCGTGCAGGTGGATGCTCAGTAGGTAGGTGCAGTGCAGCTCGCATGCGCTGCCTGAAGCATGCGCAACATGTTTACACTCCATTAACAATTTCCCACGTCGGAGAGCAGCGCCGGCGCGCTCGGTTGGGCTACAGTGTTTGCATCAATAGTTACATTCATTTAGTAGATATTATTACACACATTTAGAAATTACACACATACCTACATACCATTACGACTATATTCTTCCAATGGAAGCAGAAGCGTACTAATGAACTAATTTACATCCACAGTTCCCCGGTAAGTCGCATGCAATAGGGGGCGAGCCTATTGCTATTAACCGGGCACAAATCTTAAACTCCAAGCAGCTACTAATAATTTCATAGAATAACCTAATAACATATTGTTTGACCTGTGAATCGAACCCAGGACTTCTAGCAGTCGCACGCGGGTCTACGCTAACGGGACCACTGACCTAATGAGGTAAACCTAGATTTAGAAATTGCTTCGAATGATCAGTTAATTCTTACCGATGATAAAAAAGGAAAATAAACATATTTTATAATCCGCCATAACTATACAGGGCTATTTCGAAAGTAAACCTGTACCAGTCCACAAGAAAGCCCCTTCCCTGTACCTTTTGAAGAAAGGTAGGGCATAGTGAAATCGAATAATTCCACTCACAATTGGAGCTACCCGACTGGAAAGTACCTCCACCTCGCAGAAAATCGTAGCCAAATAACATAGCTCCGTGCTACTTTGTGTTCCTAACGGTGAGCAAGGTCGCCAGAGCTCCGCGAGGTAGCGTTGTGTTGACAGATAGGATAAGCATCACGCATTGTCTTCTATGCTGCCAGCCAACTATTCCTCCTTGATTTACAGGGTCGGCAACGCGCGAGTAAAAAAGTAAGTAGCTACTAAAAATAATATTCAATACAAAGGGAAGATGAATATTTTTCTTTGGTAGGTCGAACAATTGTAGAACAAATGACAAAACTTGTTCATTGTCAGATGTACTACATATTCTCTTCGACCATTCTGACTAGTACCCTGCACCCTTTAGTCTTGTTCCTCAGTTCGACAACGCATCGGCAATTCCTCTTGTGTTGTAGATATACCTACATAGATCGGCACATACCAACACAAATGGGGTGACAACTTCTGTTCTTCACGTGGTATGATTCTCAAGCAACAGATTTTTCGACCAGTGAAATTACTTATGGCATTATTATTATTGTAATGACTATGATAACAAGCCATAAATGTAAGTGACATGACATGTACACAGCGCATATCTTATCACGTTTTAGTACATATTATGTAAATCACTTAGCGTTTGGTATCCGACACGTTCATCACGCTCACGTCATAAATAGATTTCCATCTAAAAAGTTCAGTAACATTATCATAATGTCTGTAGCTGTAGGTAATATCTAGTACAGGGTATTGAAACTATAGGTTATGGAATTTGTGACTGCTTTATCAGACTTCCCAGTGAGTACTTCAAGAAAAGCATAAATATGTAACATGCGAAAGAGTCGGTACAAGTCGTCGTCGTATTCGTTCATACGGAGAGTTTTGCAAAAATAAGGATTTGCGTGGGAGATTTGGAGATTTGGTGCGCAGGCATCGCAGGTAGCGAATCGTATCTAGAATATCAGATTTAGATTACCTACGTACTCCGTATGCTTACTAAGATATTTGGCTCACGCGCGCTTGAGCTCATTGTCGATTTATAGCTGATGTCTTTGATTTAGGATTTGTACACCAAAAGGAAAACCTCAGAACTCATAGTATCATTTCTTTGATACTATGAGTATAATTTAATGTACCTACCAGTTAAGACCCTTTATCTCAAAGACGGGTATCAAGTTATATCAAACACGGAGATCCTTAAGGATGTAAAAAAAAATATTATAACATTTTTTCGTTTGATTGTACCGTATTTGGCGTGAACGATAGATTTTTGTATTCAATTGTGGGTGGTCATAATCGCCGGAAGCCTCAACAGGGCACACGTCCAGACTCATAGCTGCTACTAAGAATTTTATAGAAAAACCCAATAACGCCTGACCTGGGGATTGAACCCAGGACCTCTAGCGTTTTATATTATGTTTATATCAAAATATACTTTTAAATGTGTCTCGCGCTTGACTGTAGAAGTACACGTGTATATTTAATGATTTGTTGTGACTGCTTGAGTGAGGAGTGGCAGAGTGCCACAATAACATGACACGTGACACGTGCGCGTTAGTGCGCAACATTTGTGGTGTTAGCTGTTATACGAGTAGCTGTCACCTGGCCGCTCGCAGCACCTGTATTTGTCACAAATATTGCACAATTGTATCTAAAACCTAACGACATAGTTGATTTATTGGTTTTCACGAAGCGACAAATCATGATAAACCAGCCATAAATTGTTTATTGTTATCATGTTTAGTTTATTTACCTAATTGTTACCTACTCATACATAACATAAATATATAATAGTTGTTCCTTCGTCAAAAAGTTCACAAGTGAATAAGTTGAATAACAATCAAAGTAGCTGCGCCGTTGACGTGTCGCGATTTCGTAGATTGGATTTAGGGTCAAATATTCTTCACATGTCTTCAACCCTGTTCGTGTGGTTGTTAGGGTGCATCGTACATCACTAAAATCTCAGTCTAACATGTCGTTTGCTGTACTGCCCAGTCGCTCCACTGCAACCAAGACAATAAAGAGTCCGAAATTTTTAACAAACTAAATACCTATTCGTTAGTAGAATATCTTATTAAGTAGATACTTACAATATGTTAGTATTATTACAATAGATCCAGTCATAAGTGAGCTGATAGTCAATTTATGTTAGCATTCGGTAGCACCTATTAATCTAGATGTCTTACTATAAAAACACACAGTCGGTAGATCCATCTATTTTGCGTAACCACGCGACGAGCTCAAAGGATTATACAAATATATTTATATTACCAGCGAGTCCTCGTCTCGAGCCCAACAAACAAAATGTCCCGTTAAATAACATTTCAAAAGATAAGGAGGAGGGAGGCTTGCAGCCCGCCGGTGGGAGAGGGAGGGACGGGGGGGGGGATCGGGGCCATCCACTTGGATACTAGCCTTTGTTTAATATCATACAACTTTGAAATGATGACCATTCTCTGTTTTTTCGTTCATTACTATTTCTTGATGAAACAGAATTATGTTAAAAAATCTAACCATACCTACTAAAAAAATCTATAGACTGAAAGAGCCTTCTTTATGAAAGAATTTTAGCCATTACCGAACTAAGGGGAGAGCCTATACTTGGTTACTTATGTGTCTTTTCACTTAAACATTTTTAATAAAGTGATATTAACATTCTGTAAGAAGCAGGAGAATATAGACATGGATCAAAACTGATTTCAAACCGGCGCGCTCATGCCTCGTGAATGTTTATGCTTATCAGGTATTACATAGGTAGTACCTCTTTGACTGGGAGGATAAAGAGCTCTATGTAGAGGGCTTGTTAATATTCATGGCAAGTCTCGCACCTGACGGCAGATGTCGCTACTTGCTGTAGAAAGGCTGAAACCTTGAGGTGGGTAAATTGCCTACATGTGCTTCTTAGCCAAGTCTAAGGTAAGGTAATTTCAGTTATTCTCATTGGTGGTATTTCTTCAAAGATTTAAGTACCTGTGTTCTGTGAAAACCAAACACCATTTCCGTATTTCTTTGTTATAAGGTTGTAAATAGACAAAACAAAGCACTGTTACTATTTATGAGCATTAAGATAAGTGGAGTTTACGGAGCTTATGTGTATGTGAAGCGGTCAAGCGCGAGAGTGTCCGCACTCGATTGCGTATCGCGGCGGTCCAGCGATTGAAGGGCAACCGGCTACCGAGGCGAACAAGATTGTGCATCTGCACCATTGTGATAAATGTAACATATTGGGCCGGAATATGCAGAATAGCGGAAAACACAGCCTAGGCCTAGCCTGAATATTGGAGGAGGAGATACCGAATGTGTGAATAGAGAACGGAAAGAGCACGAAATGGGGAGAAGGTTAATTATAACTATTTTGCAATATTAGAATACTGTCCCTCACTGCCTTTCAGATAGGCATTCCGTAAGAGGCGTGAAAATATCTGACATGCTCGTGGTAGGACCTTGGTAAAGTACCTTGGTGTGTGTTTCGACTTTTGCACATAAGAGCCAGTTTCCCTCGGTTGCTGCGGCTCTGGCAGTCTACAGTCCATAGGGGCTCTTAAGGGTCGGTAACGCATCAGCAACTCCTCTGGTGTTGCAGGTGTCCATGGGCGACGATGACTACTTACCACCAGGTGGCTCGTCTGCTCGTTTGCCGAGTTAATCCATCAAAAAAAAAACAAAGTTCCCCAGTTATCGTTAATGCTAAAAAAAGAAAAACTCTAGGAACAATTCTAAAATTAGCTTCTTTTTGCTTCATTATTAAAAAAAATCCTCATTAGTTTAGTGGTCGTAGGCGCGATTGCTACATAACTGCTTGGTCAGATATGAGAAAGTAAAAAATTCTTAATTTATGTATGATATCGAGTTGTTTCTTTTACAAGTACCTACTACTTATTAAGACATCACAAGCACAGATAAGAACTAGGACAATATGATATGCCTTTGGTTGTAATTAGTGTACCAGTGATGTGCTTGTAGTTGACCAAGAAAAGTGAAAGTGGAAATGGCCAATAGGACAGGTTGAGTTACACCTGTCCTATTTGGCCATTTCCACTTTCACTTAAACTTTAGCCAATTGTTTCAGAGCATAATAGATGATAATTATGACTCAATGAATTTAATTGCATTACTTTGACATCTAAGTTTTGAGTGTTAGTTGTAGAACTACATTGCAACAAAATTAAAATAAGCTTTTGAAAGTAAATGGTCGTTGGGCGCTGCAATGTAATCGTAGCAGAAGGTACCCATCCGACAACAATGGATAGGTGTTGTGATGATGATGATGTGATGTTTGCGAAGTTTTGCTGATAACATCTTAAACGCCAATTAGCATTTAGAATATGCGTTAGTTAGCGAGCCTTGTCGTGGTGTTGTGCGGTGGCTGAGCGGAAGACGCGGAGGACGCTCCTTATCGAGCCGCACACGAGCCCTCCTTCGCCCCCCCCCCCTCCTCCACCTCCAGTCCTCAGTGAGCTCGTCACCCCGCCGCCGCCGCGTCACAACCCGCCCGCATTTCCCCGCGCGAATTTACAATGTAGCGAACCTCCCGCGCCCCCTCCCTGCAAACCTCCTTCCACCCCCCGCACACAGTGAAAACTAGCTAAGAAATTTTACACCATGTTTCTTTGTCGCAAGGTTGGATGTTGAGTAGACCGCGGGGAGTATGGCGGTGTGCGTGAGATTTTCTCGCCTGGAAATTCTAATGCGCCGCGCGACTGCGATAAAAAATGAGCGGCTCGGGAAACGTGAATACATTACCGAGCGAGACGGAGAACCGCCTCCGTCGGCGTCGGGACGCCTACCGCACCGCTATGTACTTTACACTGCTTTATATTTGACTCGTGTGAAGGGAAGGCTCGCGCTATGTACCGCTTGAAGCCTGCTCAATTATGTATCCAGCGGGAGCGCTGCCGGAGCGCTCAGTAAATCCTCTTTAGAAAGGGGTTGGAGTTAGAGCTGTCGTTATAAAATTAGACGATTATAGCTTACCATAAAACACCGTGGGAATCTAACAGCTAATTAGTTCCGGCAGAGGGGTCGGCGTTAGATAGCCACATAATTGCCGCATAAAAACGTGCAATAGAACCAGGGGACAAAGGGTTGTGTTATTTTTTGTGTCGGCACGCGCGACCTTGTGTTTTTCTAAGTGTTTTTGCGTCTTCTAACGCGCCACCTGTGCGGAAGGGTTGCGCGCGCGCAACTCGCGACACACACTAACACGCTCGTGTTGTGTCACGTGCACTTAAGCTGTGACACTTTGGGGCTCAGGCCTTGATTTATGAGATTATAACAATGCGTCCCGTTTATAAATTACGAAATAAAAAAAGGATTAGGGTCAATTTTTTTTTACAATAGGAAAGATAAGCGAAAATTGTGACTTAGGTACCGACTTTAAATCTGCAGTAAGTCAAATGATCCCATAATTTTGTTATACAGGCTTGACAATAAAGCCTTGATAGTTTTAATAAAATCAACGTCACTTGATAATCCATCTTCATATCCTCATATTTTATTGAACTGAGAGTACCTTTACCTATCTATTACCTACTTATCTAAACCAGCAGTCGCCCTTTTATAAAACTGCCCGCTACCGCTGTGCAGATGTATCAAAGTATTAATGAATATAGTTGTTGTCTGTTGCAGAGGCGGCGCGAGCCGACGTCCTGGCTGGTGTACCCGGCGTCGCGGCTGCAGCGCCTCCTGCAGGCGGCCTCGTGCCCGCCGCACGCGCTGCGCAGGCCCTCCGTCATCACAGGTACGTCATCAGCATCACACGATACGTGAACACGGCTCGCAAAACAGTTACTACGGAATGTCATGAACGTGATTCAGTAAGAGAGAATGTCTTGCAGAATAAAACCATCGCCAAAGTGTATTATTAATTTTATTTTGAAATCTTCGTTAATTAAAACTTTCAAGCGTGTGATGATTGATGCAAGTTCCACGAAGCTCGTTAAACATAAATCTATTCTATTACATACATATTCAGCATTTATAATCAATTACAACATTTATATTCAACGTTCTTTGACTGAGTTAATTCATATTAATAACAATATTAAATGCTACGCTCTGAGACTGAGACTGAAACGGGCAAAAATTATACACGGAATGAAAAACTTGGAACACGTTTATGTCATAACATAATAATGTTAATGTACCAATTAAAATAAGCACAGTGGTAGAAACAGGAGCATGTGGTCAGAAGTACCCAGGTCACAAAAACTTGAGTAGTAGGTACTGTCGTTGCTAAACTGAATATATTTCAATAAAACAGTATTAGTTGGTAACCGCGGCCTATTCATTATGTCTGTTTAATAAATTGTCGGCATAGTGAGCAGTGTGCGGTGTGCGGCGGTGGGCGGTGTCGCAACAGTTAGGTGGCGCACTGTGCGGTTGATGGTCTGCAGCGCGTGACTCCGCACGTCCGTGCTCAGCAGTCAAGCACCAGGTCAAACCATGTGTTAATTAACTACATGATACTAGTACCTATATGCGTTTTTATGACGATACAGTCTATGTAAGTACCCACACCTCACCATTATTAGATATTTTTTACGTGGGAGAGCCATGCTTCGGCACGAATGGGCCGGCTCGACCGGAGTAATACCACGGCTTTACAGAAAACCGGCGTTAAACAACGCTTACGTTGTGTTTCGCCGAGTGAGTGACGTTACCGGAGGCCCAATCCCCTTTTAAAAGGTCGGCAAAGCACTCGTGACTCCTCTGGTGTTGCGGGTGTCCATGGGCGGCGGCAATCGCTTACCATCAGGCGATCCGACTGCTCGTTTCCCCTCCTACCCCATAAAAAAAAATCTGCTAACAAAGTTACTGCAACTTGTTTAGATTGAACATTAAAGGACTGAGGTGGTGATCGATTCTTTACAGATTTTCTCGGCTTTACGCGTAAAATGCCTGCAGAGTCGCTTGATAATAATAACAATATTGTAGAGCAATGTTGTAAGTAGTTTCCCTCTCTGAGTCTCACCTACGTGTTCCCTACGGAACCGCTTAAAGGAAAAATCACGAAATAAATCATTGATTAGGTACGTCTGCACAACAAGAGCTAATAAAAATAACGTTTTAATCAAATATTTGTGTGTCAATACCGGCTACAGGCGGCGACGGCGGCGGCTTGTTCCGCGATACTTACATAAATAATGCACCACTAACGAATATTACTATGAGTCCGCTACGGGCAGACCCGCGGGCGTCAACTAGCGCACGCCTTCAGACAAATGTCTAAACTCACTTGAATACGACAAATCAAATTACGTAAATAGTGTTGCACGTCACTGTACCAACTAATAGTCGTTGTTGTTTTAACCCTAGATAACTAAACTATATTTCGTTGTTCCATGGTTACTAAACATTCGTCGAACGGACTACGCTGATACGTAATTATTTATAGGAACTTTTGACATTGGTACGTTCTTTGGATCATTTATAAATAAAAAACATTCAAAATAGTAAAAACTATTCCACACGACCATTGCAAACATTAATATTATGAGGTCTACTAATGTATCGCTTACATTTTAAACCTTGGCACATAAAAGTTGCACTGGTATCTGAGCCAGCGCTTCACAGAAACACGCGTGTCATTTGAAGTAATTTTTTTCGTATCTATCACTGATAGGCATCGGAGCTTACTAATAAATTCATAATTGATTTGAAAGAATCAACTAATCAATAATACGCTACGACGAGATAGCTAAAGTAGGTACTTAGATACTAGAAAATATTCACAACTTAATAAATTCCGTAACCCATATTTAAATCCCACTAGTTAGTATTTAGCCATTTGCTAATACTTATTCGAATGGTTGAGTTGGCTGGCGCGTCGCCAAACTAGCGCACTTCATCCTTACTTTACAGTTCAGTGGTAGCCCCGGTTCAACTCAACCCGCCGTTAAGCACACCTCAGTTAAATCTCAAGCGATCGCGAATCGAACTCGTTTACCTGGCTGTCACCCACAAATACGTCGCGCGTCGGTGGGAGCCCTCCGCACTAAATTGATTTCATTACCCCAACATGTGGGGCATAAAATTAGGGGCTCCGAGAGCGCCGCACTTACACCACTATTGCAAAATATTATTAGTTTTGTAGACGCTACAAACATGTTATCCTCGCTTAGAAAAGTCCAACCAATATTGTTACAACATTGTTACTTTGTAAAACAATCCCTACTTTTTCGTGGAAATTCGTGGATAACCAAAATAGTTCGTCGTAATAGGAGTGATGACTAAGCTATCCCACAGCCTTGACAGTTATTAGTTGATGGTGGATGTAGAAGATAGTGACATCAAATTCTAATTTACCTTTGTTATATTTCTTACTTTCAAGTAAGTAGGGACTCGTGGCTTTTAGCAATCAAAAACTACATGATACGTTAATCAATACTTCTGCAAGATAGTCGGTGCCACCTAGGATATCACCTACTATGTACTTATTTTTAAATCATAGATTTTGATGACGAAGTACACGATGACAGACAATGTAGAAAAAGATTCGACATCATAGAACTTTTTTAACAAAATTGATGACATTGGAAATTCGATTTTATTCAATAATTAACAAAAATGTAATGTAGCTGTTAGTAATTGTTAATCTACCCATGACCATGGATGCTGTAAAGGATCCGAAACGTCGGGAATCAAATAATATCAATACAACGAGATAAAATCCGTAAAAAGTAGGTTTATTAAAAAAAAAAAAAATATTATTTTTGTAACATAAACTTTTTACCGACTTACTTAAAAATATTAGCCCCAGTTACATCTCAATTTGCACTTGTAAGATGTAAGGACACAATAGTCTTCGGTATTGAAAGGGTAACAGCGCCGCGGACGCGAGCGTGGCTTACATTGTGTTGTGAACTTGTGACGCACTGACAAGTACTCGTGTGAGGGGCTCGAACTTAAAGGGTAGAAAGCTAAGAAAGGGGATGAATATTATATTTTATAGTATCAGAACGGTATCCGTTCTTTTCAATAACAAAGGTTTTATTGATAGTTGGGACTGTTATACAAATAATTATGACAGATTGGGGTGGCCTTGGCCAGCCTATTTCAATGATAATATCTAGGTATTAATAACTGAAAGTCAATTCAGGATAGGACAGTTATTTTGAATATTATTTGGTTTGGACTTATTAATAGATATGGTTTAGACATGTTGATAGAATGAATGAATAAAGGCGACTAATGAAAGTAATTTATAACGCAATTGTCAGTGGCAGCGTCGGCAGAGGTCGCCCTAGAAGGACATACGCAGATGTTATTGGCGGAATCCTTCAAAAAAATCAGGTGCGTATGTATAAGAAGATGTATGAATGTGCAAGAAGCAAAAGATTAGATTTAGATTTAGATTAGGATAGGCAGAAAGGCTTGAGTGTATGTACTCGTATGTATGTATGTAATATTATTTATATTTTGCATAATATCAGATATAATATAATTCCAGCAAATTATTATAATTGACAACAGTGACAAGACAAATAGCGTCTGTAAGCTGTGTGTGTGTGTGTGTGTTCATATGATGTATCAGTGTTTCAATACCTTCTTAGTAAAGCGAAATTACAGACCCTGTGGAGTGCTCGGGGAGTGCATCACTACACAATGGGTACTGCGGAGGCCGCGCACAGATAACATACGAATCATTTGATGAATGCTGGTCGAGTGCCGCCCGCGCCCGCGCCGCCGGACACCCGGGGGCTAATCCCCTCTGTACACTGTACAACTTAATAAATTATCGTCCGGTGTTCACCTACTTGCTTTCTGTAAGTAGATAGAAACACAAAACCTGGTGATAACTTCAGGACGAACTGTACTGTGTACTTACTGTCAACTCGCAGGTATCTCGCCCGCGGATTGGCAAGGGTAGGTAAGTAGGTACTTTGTACTACATTTACCCGTCACATAGCATAAGGAAAATTTACAACACACCAGATAACTTAATAGATACTTGAAATAAAACTATTATTTACGGATTTTGTCGCGTTGTATTGATATTATTTAATTCCCGACGTTTCGGATCCTTTACAGCATCCATGGTCACGGGTAGACTAAGTTGTTGGATGTCTTAATGTTGCGATTACTAACAGTTACCTTACATTCTCGTTAATTATTGGCCGAGTTCAAATCCAGGACCAATCTCCCAGATCTGTGGGTTTCGTTATGACGTATTTATTTGCCGTTTACGCGAATCATTAAATTATTACTGATACCCACGTGATTTGGAGAAGTCATATTTTCTTACATAAGGCTGTGTTAATAGTAGATACTAACCCTTGAAGTAGATATAAATTTTAGTGAAAGAAAAAATCGATCTCAGGCAGGACCCGGACTAAGCCACCAAGCTACCGAGACCATCGGAGGCACGCGGATTCGAATCCGGCTTGAGATCGAAGTTTTCTTTCACTAAAATTTATATACCTTTAAAGATGCGTTGATGCCAAGTATACCTTATAAACAATACTTAATACATCCGACCAATTCCTAATATCAAATAGTAATGAGGATTGTAAGTATCTACATATTTATCTATGAAATCGAAAATTTTTATTTAGTGCCGTTCTTATTCGGTCTTAGATCTCCGCTTAGTTAGATTGAGTTGTAAAAATTGCAGGAATATTTATATGGAATTGGACACCATGTCGTTAGCTGAGAGCAATCGTCTCTGAGCGTTTGAGTCATGGTGTGTGTAATAGATCGCAATAGGTAAGTTACACACGTGCCCGGCACAGTGCGACATTGTCTGAGTCGCAGGAAGTCGCGACCGGCAGAGACCTCCCGTTCGCGTCGCGCATCTGTAAGGTGCACCTCACTCTATACTCAATAAATGTATTGAGTATTGAGTATTGAGTATTGAGTGCACCTCACTCTTATGTAGGTACTCCATGTAGTCACAAGATTATAATTTCGCAAAGTATCCTTTAGACTTTGATGATCTTCCTGACTGTAGCACTGTTCTCTCGGTGGTTATGATCGCATAAATTAACAATTTTCTCATCAACAATATATTTTGACCCGGTCATTCTATAATTGAGTCTATAGATATAACTAGGAAGCAATTGTTGTTCCACGCATAGTACAACAGCGTGAGCGATTATGTTATCATTGGGTAGGGCTTTAATAACTTCATCACAATAGGCCGTCGCACAAGTTTAACTAGTATTATGACTCGTTTTTGTTTTTATTGTCATATAACCATGTTGGTTTTTTAAAAGCCTAGTTATTATTGCAGTGAAATGAAAAAAATTAATGAATAAATTTAGTGAAAAGATTAGGTGTTAAAACTGTGCTGAAACAGTGGCTAGAGCACAGTGTCAACACCGAGATACTGACGAGTGAATTGTGAGCGCCACTACCTGTAACTGTAGTAATTAAATAATGACTATAATTTGTGCGCAGTGTCACGTTACGACGACAACTGTGCTGTCATAGTAACATACCATCACTGTCTGTATTCCTCGAAGGGTTAGACAGAGGCGTACTTAATGTACACCCACAGTTCGTCGGTATGTTTAGGTCCCATGTTATAGGGGGCCAGCCTATAGCCATTAACCGGGCACAAATCCAGACTCCGAGATGCTATTAAGAATTTCATGGAAAAACCTAATAACACTTTGCTCGACCTGCGAATCGAACCCAGGCCCTCTAGTATAGCAGTCGCGCTTGGGACCGCTAGACTAATGACAACGGACTAGAATAATGACGCAGGGTGACGTGACGTGCACAAAACTACACGTCACGTCACCCTGCGTCGGCCGGCGTCCTGCTGTGGGCGTTTTTATTCAGTGCGGGCTAATTGAGCACACCTTGATATCGGGTCAGGGTGGTGATGAAGCCGTCAGGCGTCGGGCCGCCGCCGCTGACCACACGTCGCCCACTGCCTGCAGGACGCCGCCACCGCTGCCCGCCGCGGCCTAGCCAGATAAGTAATAATATCACGTATAAGACAACACGATACGATGATATATACAGGTGCTGGATATTCCTCGTTAAAATATTTTTACTAGTTAGGTAAATGTTGTTAACTTTAAGCTACTTTGTAAATTGTAAGCTATTTTTATAAACGCTCTCTTGAGATACAAAGATCAATGATGATGATTAATCAAAAGCGGTTATTTTTGGTAGATACTTAGCTTGATTATAATCAGTAGACAGTACCTAATAGATATAGGTACCTACACAAAATACTACGTAAGCCGCAAAACTGTAGTATCAATAAATTATGATCGTTACCTAACCTATCGACTACAGTTAAGATTAGGTACCTACATTGAGTATTTAAACTTGTACAAATAGGAAAGCATCCCAAAACAATTACAACGAAAGAGATAGTACCTATAGTAATAGTTAAACAACAAAGGAAAGAAATATTTTTATAAATACAATAAACATTAAAAAGCTTTCTTACTGACGAAAAAAACAGTTGCGTCGTATTTTTACGAAAACGGTTTTATAACCGACAATTATTGAGCGTTTTTTATTATTACTTAGAGTTACAAACTACTTGCGGAGGTCTTGTACCGTAACTTTGTGCTCTTTTATGTTTGTCCGGTAAAAACGGATTTTTTTGTAGATATCGAACTTAACAATACAGTAGATTTGCAGTATTTCGGAATTTTAAGTTATTAACTGATTTTAGTTATTAGAAATTTTGAGGTATACCTAGCTACTTTCTCCATATTGTTTAGAAGGCTTGCGTTTGCTCTATTTCCGTGGCGAAGATTAACAAATGATTGAGTTGAAGTGTCCAGGAACTACAATCACTTCTAATAAAGCGTACGTAGTTACTACGTTTATGTCACTTTTTGTGTTTGTACATCATTGTGTTTTGCTTTTCGACACATAAATCTGCATTCGCATTGTGCGGGTGAACGCATGGCGTGTGGGGGTGTGCGGGACGGGGCGCGGGGCAAGGGATAGGGTCGAATGGTCCAGGTGCGGGGGCGGCAGATGTCAGCGTGACGTCACACGTGACCTACATCCCGCTGTTGTGCTAGACGATCAACCGTACGCCATAATAGGTGGAGCAGAAGGATCACGCAAAGGTGACAAATAATCAGGAAAGGTTGGAAATAATCCCATCCCAGTACGTTTAATTTTCTCGGGTTATTAAGAGTGGGTCTTCGCCAAGCGGTACTATTTGGTGTTGTTACAAAGCAGGCGTAACGCACACGCGACAGTGACTGCGCGTCCATCACGAGCTGACAGTCAGGCGACACTCGAACACTACAATACGGTTCACCTATAGTTTGAGATCTATACACGTTGGGTCAGATAGCAGTCGTAACAAAATACGCAGGGGGTTACGAATTGTGCTGGTGACACCATTGTATACTTAATGGTCGTTTTGATAGTTTGATGCGAAATTACGAAGCATGTTTAAGCGAATTTTGTCACTGGGGATTAATTTGTTTGAAATCTTATCAGTGTATCTAGCCATATTTCCTGCTGGAGTCAGGTATAGGTACTCCATCAAACTGGGTGGCACAATGGCTTATTTTTTTTAAATTAAATTCTTGGTAATGGTAATAACTACGACGTTCTTCTTCACCGATACAGTGTCCCGTATTCATCTATTTTCCTTTCTCGAAGGTGTTCTCTTGCCTGTACCACGCCGTGCCAGATACGTACTACGTATCACTGACATAGACGTGACCTGGAGTGTGCATCACTTTTGCACATTCTAAGAGGAGACCCATGCCCAGCATTAGGACAATATAATGGGTTTGTATACATTATAGGTACATGTGTTTTTTTTAATACCCCCGTAGAAAATAATCTAAATAAGGGGGTAAGATCCGGAGGATAGAGTAATTGATCACTTTCCTTTACTTACCATCACGCCTGTATTACCCGAAAGGCTACGTAGAGGTGTACCAATGTACACCCACAGTTTATGGCATTGTTTATGAGGCGAGCCTATTGCAACATTTTCCAACATAACATTTTCCTTTAGATTTCTTTATGTCATAACTTTCCAGAAATTGATCCTTGTTAACGACATTTGGATGGTGTAATAGTAGAGTTGGTACTTATGTTTTGTTTACAAAATCAGCGGGTTCGATTTCTGGCTAATTGTAAGAATACTTATTGATTTATCGAAAACACAAATAATAACAAAATAGATTATCGTTTCGGTTTTGGCCCTGCAAGCTTATTGAAAAATTCAGTGCCGCGTTCAGCAGTCAATATGAGTAGCTAAGAGTACATTACTCTGGCACATTTGGCAAGTGAGTTGTTCAAATTGATACAATTGCATTAGCTTTAAACAAGTTGCCAACTTACTTACCGACTAACTCTTAATAATAACCTTTCAAATTGGTCATTGTTATTTTGAAACATAGCTTGTGTTTAATGTGATGGATCGAACGTGTTAAAATTAGCTTAATAAGTGGAAGGCATAGCGTCGAATACATGACATTACACTTTGTTGCCACCACACGACATGAGACGTCATCGTTTTTATTTGTGAAACAGGTAATAAGTAAGTACATTATATTTTAGGTCAGTGACACTTCAACGTGTGAATGGATCTTGTTTATCACATTTTTTTAAGTTGTACTTACAAAAAAAATACAAAAAGGTGTAAAACAAAAAAATTGAGAAATGTTTTTTTATTTTTTATTAAAGACCTTAAAATAACCATTTCTTCCAATATCAGAAAATTCTTCATAATTTTTTAGATAGTTGAAATATAAAATATCCCTAGATTCTGTTGATGTATGTAATACATATCTACTCAGTTACATTCAAAGCACGAGTGCACTATCTATAGGTAGGGACCTAATAATTATCGGTAATGAAACCACACGATTACAAGTGACTCTACTCTCATAAAATTATATAGTTACGAACTGAAACTTTATGGACCGAAAATTGTAATGGAGTAAAATGTTATCCAATTCATAAATTATAAATTGGATAAATATATTTTCCTAGGTATGATTTTGGGCAGTTAGGTGTACCGTATTTGTTACTAGAAAACTCGTTAGTTATAGTTTGGTATGTATGCATTAACTTCATGAAAATAAATTATTTTTATGATCAACTTCTAGGCGTCGTCAACATATAAGTAGGTACTGCATTTACACATTAACTTTATTTTAACCTAGGACTAAAATACTATTTACAATATTTAAAGACAATTAATTATTTGTTCGCCTGTGCGTTATTATAATGATGCAGTACAAATATGATAATGGGTGCAATTAACATCAAACTAATAAAACAATTATTTCGTTATTGATCGCTACCATGGCACTTGTGTTGTGGTAGGCGCGGCCCACCTGTCCACGCGTGGGGTAACCTCTTTGTTGTCTGTGACATGTCTTACACAGTAAGTACCTGACGAACAGAACACTACACCGTGTACACGTGTTCGAAGTTGGGACTCTACGTAAACTAATCTTACGCCGATTTCTTTTTTATATTTGATGCACTTATATCTAAGTACGTAGGTACTTACTTAGATATAATAAGTATGAAATTGTGACGTTTTTACTTTCAAGATGATTATAGTAATTTACTGTTATGTGCACGGAGGCTGCTGCATCTCTTGGATAATAATTATTTGTTATTTAAGATTAATATTAATTATCTACTGTCATATCTTCGTTTTAATTTTTAACCGCAAGTTGGTGACCGTACAGTCTTAGCTGTGAAAGATTTAGGATTAACGGGTCACCTTAAAGATTTTTAAAGCGCTACTGTCTTTGTTCTGAAAATTTAGTTCAACTCAGTTTAGTAACATAACATTAGTTAAAATCATTCACTGTACCTGTGTCCATAGTCAAGTTGGAATACTAGGTTACTAGGTACCTAGGATTCACCGTAGGCATTGAAGACATCCAGAAGAAATAGTAAGGTGCATGCAATATAGGGTACCTACCTATAGGTAGATCATAAACGTATTTATCTCAGCCGCTGCACAATAATGAACGTATGGGTAAAACCTCAATGTGACTGTTATCAGCTCTACCCGTAGCTGTAAGTTTTCTGAAGAAATAGGTAAAGTAAATTAATGTTAGTACCTAGTATCTCTAGATATTAGATATCCTCCATAATATAACTGCAACATCACTGAATGACTAAAACGCAACGCACACTTTAAACTGCTGGCTCTAGAGCCGTGACATTTTGCGCAGCAAGTAAGTTCCTCTCACCTAGGTATAGGTATTAGGTACCTACTTGTACCTAGGTATAGGTACAGCGTAGGTAAATGAGCACTAAGATGAAAATTTTGTAAAACTTGGGCTAGGGCTTGAGAAAAATTACATAATCGCGGGTAACACCGCGGACGTACAGCTAGGTTAATCTATTAAATTATGTAAGACTATATACACATACTTATAGGTACATCGATAGGTAAGTACTTATGGTACTTATTAAGTACTGGTGCAGGTACCTGTTTGCAATCACATACGTAAGCACCCGGCCCCGGAACAACTATATAGTTACCTATCTGTTAGTCATACAATTAGGTACTTACTTATTTGCTTCGTGGGGATGTCAATCCCTTTGCACAGAAACTCATCTTTCATCCTTAACGTATTTTTAAGTAGAAGTTTATATCAACTGCATCTACCTATTTGGAACATACCCACATAGTACCTAGTACAAAAAGGAATATTGGCAGTCTGTCATTAAATCGATCTAAGGTAAACGGTTGTTATAGGTAGATATAGGTATCTACTTAGTTACTACTATTATGTAATTAGCACCTACCTACATACATACAGGGCATGCCCCCATGAAGAGAGTAAGATTACTAAGAGATGACTGAAGGGTTGTGTTGTGTCAGCTTTGTCACACTCATGTTATCCTGTAGTGTGTGACACGGTGTGACATGTTAATTAGCGCGCGTCACAGGTTCAAGTTCAGGCTTCGTCTGAGAGGCGGTCAGTGACCCCGCGCCGCCGTGACGTCACAACAACCACTCATTACTTACTTACACCCCACTGCCGCTCGCGTCCACTACCCGACACGAGCCTCCTCGCAGACTCCGCGACGACCGATGAGCGCGCTGGGTGGCTCGCACTCGTGCTCGCTCATTTAAATCAGTGAACCTTGAGAAACCCAAACCTCAGGGCGATAAAAACTGTTGCCGCCGACGAGATGAATGGAGATCGGAGGCAAGTTTTTGTGGACGATGACGACGGAGAAAGGAGCAGCATTCCGGAGCGCGGGACGCCGCGGGTGACGCCGCGCGCGTATGTAAAGCGATGCCGAGGAAAATCCATAACGGCACGCGGAAAACCCTTTTAATATACGGCACGTAAATAAGAGTAGAGTCGCGGGGGCGGGCGGCCGCCGCGCGGGGGGGCCGAGCCACCATTGGCCGGCCGCCTCGCCCCGCCCCCGCTAAAAAAAACCGTCGGAAAAAAGCGGCGCTCGCACGGCAGTGTCTCACGGACGCGCTCGGTGGGCGGACGCTCGCACCGAAGAGACGGCGCGACCCAGGACCGGCGGCCGCGGCCGCGCCATGCCCGCGCTGGCCCTGCGCGACCAGCCGCTCGACTGCTCCATGCGCCTGCGCGACCTGCCCGCCTGGCCGCCGCCGCACCCGCGCGCGCTGCCCAGCGACCAGCAGCGACACGGTCAGTAGACCCGCCGCCAGCCCGCTCCGCCGGCGCGGTGCCAGTGCCAGTGTGTAGTGACCGCTCGGGAGGGTAAACAAACAGTGCTCCCACACACTCCGTCAGCCATTGTGTCGCGGCTCCCATTCATAAAATCCGTCGTCTAATTCTTGAGCCTTTGATCCGCGGAGTCACCCCCGGGCCAGGCCCGCGTGCGCCGGTCTCTGGGGTCACGTCGGGGGCACATTGTTGTGACCCGGGGGTTGAACTCGCTTTACAAATTTGAACCGATACCAAACCATTGTTTGCAAAATTAATTCTTTTATCGTTTACTTTGCGCCTAACGTGCGACATAGGCGCATTTGCAATGCGCGTACGCAACTGTTACAGTACAACTTACAAGTCGTCTAACAGTCGTACAACAACAGTCGTTCGTTCGCGAGCCGGTCGTTGTGTCACGACACTAATGAATAAATTAAATTCGTCTCCTTGTATGAAGCATGCCGTTGCCATGGTAATTCGTATCTAATTAGCTGTTGTGATTAGTGATGTTAATAAATGTCAGACGTTAATTCGGCGCACGCAGCGACGATACGACGAACTCTATGGTAAGCGCTAAGTTTAATACACTGTCAGGACTCTACACACTTGCCGTATAGGTATGTTTATCTAATATACTTAGAAATAAATAGTTACACTTAAAAGTAGGTATTCATTCGGCTCCTCACTGTGTTTGGGCTTCACACTACATCGCAGTACTGTATCTAGGTATACCTACATTAAGTTGAGAAAACCCTTTCCGATTCGAAAGGGACATATAGGTACCTAGGTATCCCAATGACATCACCAAATAAAATAAGAAACATACATTCATGAAAGTAAACCACCACAACTACTACCACAAAATCAAGCTAATTTTTAAAATGTAATACAGCCATATTAGGCCTTATTATGTTTGGCATCCAGGACGGTGTCGCTGCCACCGTACCTAATCTACCTAGGTAGGTAGGTATTGCCATTTCAGTTGCCTCGTTTTATTTTTATTCGGGGATTTAAGTGAACATTATTATACTTAAATAGACCCGGATCTCGATTCCTAACAAGGGAAGGGTTCGGGCAGGGTTTTCTACACATAATAATTATAAATAAAATTTAAAAAACCTTTGAGACTCAAGCACACCGGTGCTATGGTGCTACGAAAAATATTGTTGAGCACTTTATAAAATAAAGGAAGTGCAGAATATTTGGAATAGATACTTACCAGTTTGTTTTGTTGTCGTAAATAGAATGGGAAAAGGTTTAGCCCAATGAAAATGCATAAAATTATTGCTTAATTATTACATTTTAATAGGAAGGTAATACAAACAATTAGGTACCTACATAAAATAAAAAATAGGAACCTTGCGACCATCAAACTCAAAAGCTCCAAAAATTTGGTTTAACTTAGGCTCATGCAAAAGTTACTTTTCATCTTACAAATATGTTCTTCTATTTTTGCTTTGTTTGATTTTATTTTATTAAATAACAATGTATTTATGTAATCAGTTTTATATAATTATTTACTTAATTAAAATAATAAATTAATCAGAATAGCCTACCAATAACTATTATGTAAATCAGTCACAGTAAACAGAGATTAGTGTTTTAGTGTTAGTGTCTTGTACCTAACTACTATTCTGGAAGTAATCATAAAGGCTGGCAATAATATAACCTAACCTACCCTAACCTAAACACCGGATTCATAATCGTCACAAGTACTTACAGTGAACCCATATTTCACGGATTTTTATATTCCAAATTAGGTAGGTCCTCACCTATAATTCCATGTCATATTTTTTTATTCTAGAGATAGGTATTCACAAAATTTACAAAAAACCATAGATTAATAGGTTATACAAAATAGTTTAAGCTGTTATAATGAAGTAGGTATATGTAATAATTGCGAGGCAGGTATCAAAGATTGCATTCTTAACTAAAAAAATTCAATACAAACGTTACGTTTGTTTGTGGCTTGCAGCAGTTATGGTAAAGTGGCGCCCTGATTTGATTTATTAATGTCAAGTTTACTGCAAAAAAAACAGGCAGTAAATCGTCCAAATTATCTGGAGTAGGTACCTATTTCAAATATGCTGTACCTCTTCTACAGTTATCCATCTTCTTCTATACTTATAATAAATCTGTAGAGAGGTCAATTCTGTACATAAATATATTTCCAAAATAACTATCAGCGGGTGATTAGTGATCGATACTGACGCCAAAAATGCAATCAGTAAAATTTTTGTCTGTCTGTCTGTCTGTATGTTCGTTATAGAAACAAAAACCACTCGACGGATTTCAACGAAACTTGGTACAATTGTTCTTCATACTCCTGGGCAGGTTATAGTATACTTTTCATCACGCTACGATCAATAGGAGCGGAGCACAATTAAAAAATGTTGCAAAAACGGGAAAATTATTTGATTATTTTGTTCTGGGAAGTGAAGTCCGCTTTATCAACGACCCTTGGGTCGTTGATAAAGCGGACTTCACTTCGGGCGGGCTTAGCCGCTGGCGGAAGCTAGTTAAATAATATTTTGTATTTATTTATTGATATTTTCTATAACTATGATGCGAAATATTACTAGGTACTACCTCCCTACCCATTTGAATTATTTTGATATAAAATAATAAGTCAGCAATGTTTATATACATAGGTACATGCATACTACACAGCTAGTCCATATCTCAAGTGGAAATTACTTCTAATGAATTTAAACAAAACTAATGACATTGCCTTATAATTAGGTTATTGAATAATTTATTGCATTACACGCTAGTCGCATAACTGGCTATTTTAATTATTTCAAATAAAAAACAATAAATTGTAATAGCTAAGTACCTAATGGGTATTCGCGTAGTTAGAACCGCTGTTATTCCTTCACGGCAAATTAATGGATTAAAAAAATGTTTAAAGAGTCTGTATGAATGGTGTCCGGTGACATAAGCGGGCGGCGGTGTACACCTCCGCTCGCCAGTCCGCAGCTCTCGTATAAATAACTGGGAGCAAGTAATTCGACAATAATCCCTTATCGAAACTTAGTGGGGTCAGGTGGCGTATTGTGATTTAGCGGGGTCAGGCAAGGGTTGCCCCCCGGGACCTGCACACCCTCCTCAAATAATATTAACTCTCCTATGCGAGCCTTTTGTCACCTCATCGTCCGCGCCGCTCAACTTCGCTCCGCTCTCGTCCGCTCCGAGTCTGACACGCCCTGGCCATGGTGACACTTCACCTTCTTAACGTTTCAAGTGTCGTCTCTCCGCATCAAGAGATTTGTTTTAAATCTAATACATATGAATATGACAACATGGCGCCGCCAGGGGTGCGCCTCGCTTCATCACTCTGATAATACAATCTGAACCATTTTATCGCAATAAAATTAATATAGTAAATCATTTGCTGATAGTGTTTACGGTTATCTACATCAACGAGACATTATAAGTAATTTACGACAACATCAACATCTCCGTGGCGAGCACGTGCACTCACAACTCTCGGCGCTGTCTACTCCCTAGTCATCAGAACCACCAATCACCACTAATTTCTTCATTTTGCCCGAACACTTGACAATACACTAATGGCGTTTTTATCGAAATCCCCACGAATTATATTAAAATTACAATCGAAACGGCACCAAATCACCGTACTAATGTAATCGATGTAAAATGCGCGTCGAGTCGCTGCGAGGTGTAATTCGGTTGTAATAATGTCATCTACGTAAGTGAATTAGCGGGTGATGGAGTCACGCATTGTTTAAGAGTGTAATAACACGTGTCGGTCGCGTCGCGCGGTCTCGCCCGAGTGGAGCGGAGCCGGACGGGAGCGGAGCGAGCTGCTCGCGCGCATGGGAGCGCGCTGAACTTTGGCAGAGACGGCGCAGGCGCACGCAACGCGCACACCTGTCACCCAAATTGCCTTCGGCCCAAACACTGTATTTTTGACATAATGATCGCAATTTGATTAAATTTTTGTTTTCGACATCGGTATCACGCCGTAACTATTATCCATAGGTATTACGTTACGTTTAGGTCAGGGTTTTCAGTAAGTTTTAAAAACGAATATGATATTAAACAAACAATATAAGGTTCCTCTATAATCTTAACAGGATTCAATAATTGTACCTGTATGTAAAGCAATTTTATCTCCTCTTCTTTTTCTGTGCAGTGCTGCTGCGAACTCTTTGATCGGATACATAGTTGAACTTTATAAAGTAACTTCGTCCGCGTGGAATAGTTACTTTGTTCCATATGAACTTTCATCCCCTATTTCACCCCGACATAGGTCGAAATTTATTAATTTTGACAAAGTTTCATACAAAATTTCATCCCCTATTTTATCCCCTTGGGGGTAGAATTTATCAAAATCCATTCTTAGCGGATGCCTACGTCATAACATCTACCTGCATGCCAAATTTCAGCCGGATCCCTCCAGTGGTTTGGGCTGTGCGTTGATAGATCACTATGTCAGTCAGTCAGTCAGTCACCGTTGAGTTTTATATATATTTAGATTGCCTCGCTACCTCAACTGGTAGCGAGGCAATCTAAATATGTATCGCCACTTGCAGTACTGAATGCAAGAGGGACACTTGATAGTAAGACACTCTCAAAAGATAAGTAGATACTTATTGCCAAAATTATGAAAACTTGTTAGTCAGAAGAGCTTTAACACCATTGTGTCAATGCAAAATAATACTTAAGATTTTGCACTAATTACAAATAAACCTACTTCACGTGATGTTATTGTTACGTTTTGTCATGAGGTTTATTTATTAGTTAGTAAGTACCTAAACAGTCACACAGGCAACATCAGCCATGTTTAAATAATTGCAATAATGCGGCCTACGAATACGATATTATTCAAAATTCACGTATCGCTACACTTACCTACATTAATTTTATTTGGGATGAAATGAAAATATTTTCTCTTTGGGAGTATAACTTTATGATTTATTAAAATGTTGATCTAATAGCTTAACTTTGAAGCACAATTAATTTATTTTTATTTATTTATTTTATCATTTTTTACAATTAATGTATCTTGAACTTAGGTAATAATACCCTCACTTTACATGGGAACCTAACTATATAATTCCGAAGCCAGTACAATCAAATACAAAACTTATAATAAATAAAATGTAGGTATAAATATTACATATCAAATCCCGATATTCTTAAAATATTCTATAGTTCCTATAATGATAGGAGACAATCAAAAGCATGTAACAAGGACAACATGTCGAGACATGTTCGAATTTATAGTCACAAGTTTGAAATATCTATTTGTACTTAAGTATTAAGTTATACCTAACAATGTTGATCCAAACTACTCGCCTGCTTGAATATGAGACAATCGCAGTTATCCGTAATAGAATAATCCAATAGTGTCTCATTAGTCTAGTGGTCCCGATTGCTACACTAAAGGTCCTTGTTTCGATTCCCAGTAGTAGCTCGGAGTTTGGCTGACAAGTTCGCCGTTTTGTCCTGTGATAATTTCGGCCCATGGGACGAAACAATACTTTTAATAATATTATAATGTTCGTTCGTTGATTCCTCCTATCGATTTTTTTTAAAGAAATCTAAGTTTTTAGTACGGTCAACAACACAATCTTAATTACTTTAATAAAATAAGTAAGTAAAACAAAATTTAGATTTGTAGAAACATTTTATTACAAAGAAATCAACGAAGAGGCCTTATAACAGTTTAATATACTTACATATAAATATTTAACGCTTTTATTGAATATTTAAACATTGGTACGACATTACAGTTATTATCATATACCTAAAATTTGTTATTTTGAAATCATATTAAAATAAATCATTCTTACAACAACAGTATCAGGCAAATTTTAGTATGAACTATGGCCTTTCTTATTTCCCAAAATTATTGACGCACTTTGAGACCTTAATAAATCGCTAGAGGATATTCAGATGATAAAAAAATGTACTAACACATTTTGTTTTTAAGTCTTCAGAAATACAATTTTAGATCAAAGATCTTTTTAACCAAATAATTTCGCCGAATTAGCAGTGTTATTATGACTTTTATGCATAGCAACCATTTTTGGTAGCCTTAGTATCTATTATCTATTGATCTACATAGGTTTCAAAGTGCGACACAGGTCTTCGTAAAAAATGCAATATGACGTTCGCACCATAGTCTACTAATCTTACTACCTCTTTGTCAATAAAATATGTCAAGCATTTCCTTGCTGACGTTACATCGTACAAACTTTGTTTAAAAATGAAGAAAAAAAAAACAATAGTGTTGGTGCCAGGGTGAAGGGAACCCCAAAGGAAACTCAGATGCCAGCCGAAAGCAGCGAGGGAGCGCGAGCCGTGACCGACCGTTCGCTCTGAAGCCTTGTGAAGCACTGAACAACTGAAGAATTTTCCTTAAGCAGTTGTTTTATTTTAAACTTTGTTCTCTAGGTTCTAGAATGTTCTGACGCACGCACTGACACCGTGCGCGCGCCGGATTCTAGATTAAATTATCTGACAGTTGCCTGCCAGTGTGGCTGCAGCCCGAGCCTCCCCCCGCGACCGCAGCCCCTACTACTCTTTGTCATCAGGCTCTCACTCCCCTACTACGATTTATTAAAAATAAACAACGAAAACCTCTTTTATTTGTTGACAAAAATATACAAACTATTTGTTACATTAATTTCATAAAAATGTGTGCTACGCGTCGCCAACAAATAGGACGAATCAACGAACGAAAATTATAATACTATTGAAAAGTATTGTTTCGACCCATGGGCCGAAATTATCACAGGACGAAACAGCGAACTTGTAGTTTGGATTTGTGCTCGGTTAATGGCAATAGGTCTGCCTCCTACTTATTACATGGGACTTAAAATATACCTACCTAGAGGAGAACTATAGGTGTACATTAGTAGATCCACCTCTGCCTAGTCCTTCAGGAACGCGTGGAGGTATCGAGTTGAAATTAAAACCATATACTCAGGTCTACGGTCCTTTGAAGCTGTGAAAAAATCAAACTTCTAAGTTAACGTAAACAAGATACGGCCGTTTATACCGCAAAAAACGTATATTCCGCCACTATCAAGGGAATTAAAATTTAAATGGTATTTTCCGTTCACCTAGTAGGTACTACGAAATTTGGCAAGTAATACCGTCTTATACTAGAAGTACAGGAAAAGATCTGAAAACTATACATTTGTAATTAATTATAATATTTATCTACAAATTTGTACGGAACCCTTGGTAGGCGAGTCCGACTCGCACTTGTCCGGTTTTTTATTACTTGGCATTATGAAAGCATAAATTCGAGAAGTCTTCTTGATATCAACGATGTTGATCCGATTTTTTGACGTAATTTTTACTATAACGTAGGTAAGTAAATAAAATCGAATCCAAATCAAAATCAAGCCTATCCTTGTGTCAGTATTTAGCACTGTGCTCGATACCGGCTATCGGCGGACCGAAGTGAGCTCTGCGCACGGGATCCTCCTATAAAAGCTAGACCGTCGGCTGCGCCCGCGCCGGACCGCGCCGGACCTCGCCACCACCACGCACCGTGAGAACCACACCACACGGCCTTTCACTGGCGCACATCATTTTATATTAATTTACTTTATTATAGTTAGATGCTTCGGTGTTGTACCATCATGCGACGCATAAACTACATTGTTACCTATCAATGTAGTTTATTTAAGATTTTCAATCGAACAAATCACACAAATCACAAATCCAGACTCCCGAGTTGCTACGGAGAATTTCATAGAAAAACCCAATAACACATTGCTCGACCTGAAGATCAAACCCATGACCTCTAGCGTAGCAATCGCCGGCCACAAATCCCATACTCCGGCCTGTTACCTACTGAGATTTTTTTAGAAAACCCCAATAACACTGCTCGACTTAAATCGAAACCAGGAGCATAGCAGTCTAATTTGGGACCAGTAGATATTATTTCTTCTTCGACACTAAAGTAGAACTTAATGGTTCCTACCCAGAGATAAACAAAATAACAACATCAAAATGAAAATGTTTATGTAGACTTCAGTATTATCGACCTATTCCTGGATCGAGCACGCTACGCGTTGGAGCGGGGTGGTGAGGTGGCCAGCGCGCCACCTCGTCCCTGTGCGATACCATTAATGCAATGTATGTAACTAGATTACAATAATCACATTCGCATAAATAGGTAGATACCTATGCCGATTTATTAAATATGCGGGCGCCGGCACGGGGGGGGGCGTGGGTGGTCCAGTTAACGACCAGATGATAATTAGAATGACGCGACCAACTTACTATTATAATAATATGTATATTCTTTAATAATGCAATTATTTTAAAGCACTACATTCATTTATCTTAATTATAAATCGGAGTGTTATTAACACACTGTTTCCTCGCTCTGTTTATTTAAATGCCAATATTTTGAATATTATAAAATATTTCGATTATTATAAATTCGATATTGTATCTGATTTTCCCAAATAATATAAAAGAAACAATATCGAAGCATGGGTAATTTTAGTTTTTAACGAACACTGATGTGCGAATATGTAAATAATAAGCGCACGCGCAGACAGTGCTTTTTATCAAGGTATCAAACGATCTACCTTGTGCGTTTGTTCCCCCACCTGTTTCGCGTTAATATATATTGACATACCAACTTCCGGCAAGTAATTGCTAACAATTATAACACCCAATTAGCGAGTCTATTCCAGTTACAGTAACTTGATTTGTTAGCATCCAGAAAGTTGGTAGATACGTATGTTACTCATACATAAGCGTTGTTAGCCGTCGGCGAGCGCAGTGCTTATCTCTTCTTATAATTTGACCATTTAATCTTACAGCAGTTTGCGAAGTTTCATGTAAATTGTGAACTACGATATGTGTACTGTGATGCTTCTTGTGAAACTTGACTACTTAAGTAAGTCGCATACTCGCGTCCATCTCCAATGATCCATCCACCTGTACGCCAGCGCCGCGTGCTCGTAACAACTACTTATAACAGTTATTATGCAAGTTAAAGTATTAATTATGGATTATTTTGTATCATGATTTAGCTTCAGAGGAGGTTTAATTAGTGTTAGTTGTTATTAGGTTTGTAATGTTAGGGTTTAGCAATAAAATACTTATAATATAATAGTGTGTTCGTTAAGTTTGCGCGGCGAAGCGGCGCCTGACTTAATGTAGCGTCGCAGGCGCACCGGCGCGGCGCCCGCGCAGCGCGCACCCGACACAGCAGCTCATTTAAATGGTGACGACCACTAATAGATGTTCTATTACATTGTAAACGAGGCACAAACTGTGCTGGTGTCATGACCGACCTATAAGCTGGGAGTGCACACACCTCTGATGACCTGACGATGTACCAGATCGAACAAATATTTAATAAATAAAATCAATTAAATAAAAATCGAACGTCAAAGCCTCGGAGCGAAACGAAACAACGATGCTTATTGATTGTGAAATATTTATCCCATCAAAAACATATACGTGAAAATGGGAGTCAAGTTCAATAGGCGTTTCAATTAGAATAGGCGTTGACGTAAAAAAATTGAGATGTAAATGTGTGCCAAGTAATGTAGATAAAACGTCCAAAGAAGTAGCATCAACAAAAGGCAACAATAGATGGAATACATTCATTGAGCCCAAAATACTTCTTAGTTAAATTTCGTAGCAAACGTCCAAATAGTATACTCCACACTGATATATTATCATACAAACGCAGGAAAACACAAAATACAATATCTATCACAAAAAAGAGTATTTTGGTTTTTTTGTTCGTTTGGCAAATACGAATATACTGACAAATACAAAGAGTGCCTCATTAGTGAGTCTAGTGGTCCCAAGTGCGACTGCTACGCTAGAGGTCCTGGGTTCGATCCCCAGGTCGAGAAAGTGTTATTAGATTTTTCTATGAAATCTTAGAAGCACCTCGGAATCTGGATTTGTGCCCGGTTAATGGCAATAGGCTCGTCCCTTATTACATGGGACCTAAAACATACCGGCGAACTGTCAGTATAAATTAGTACACCTCAGCTTAATCCTTCGGGGAATACAGGCGTGTTGGTATGTTATGTTAAATACAAAGAAAATCTGGTGACGATAAAAATTAACAGGTTCAGCCATAGAAATAAAACTACTTTTTACGGATTTTATCGCGTTGTATCGATATTATTTGATTCCCGAAGTTTCGGATCCTTTACAGCATCCATACAACGCGATAAAATCTGTAAAAAGTAGTTTTGTTTCAATGTCTAATATTCGCGTGAGTGTCAGAAACCAGTAGGTTCAGCTATACTTTACCACCAGGCATGCAATTCTACAAACAACATAATGTATAACACTTAATTCTATACATAATTAGACAAAAATTAATTAAGATTATATTCAAATTATCCATAATATTATAATTAATTGGTATAAATTAAGCAAATTCTCCATTAAAAGTCACTTATATTATAATTAAGTAAGTATACTTTATTTGTTAGAAATTTAAGTATAGTTTTTTTTATCATAAAAATATTATATTGGTATTTTATTATATATACTTTAACCCATTTGTTTTTTAAAAATCTTCAATGTAAAGACATAGCTTTTTTATAATTTTATAATACGAGTAGTAAAGATAATTGATGCCATAAGCACACAGTGACACATTAGTGTTGTTGTTGTTCTAGCAATGTGGACACATAGTTAGAACCTTACTATTATCACGTCTATTTCATGGCACTATGTCCGCTACCTTACCTTGCCTACTCTTTAATCAGTGTGTGTTTTCAGTAATATGACTTATGGCCCAAGATTCGGTCGCTCACTGTGGGTCTCAAGGTCACTCAGCGACCTATTCGTTCAAGATAATTTGGGGCTTCATAACTTTTTCTTGTATCAAGACTATTTATTGTTACGAGCTGGGGTTCGGGATAAATTAAAATCACTAATTTCACCGAAAACAAACAGTCACTTTATTCACCACACAAACACACAGAAATCTCGTGTGATTTCTGTGTGTTTGTCAACAACTCTAGTGACAACAGTCACTATACACTAGCACTTGTTACACTGCACTGATAATCACTTGTAACTTCACTTCGATCTTCACTTGGATGCGTCCAAAACTGAACTGCCCTTCCGACGCTGTCGACCATTATTTATATGAGCCACGAAGATTCTGGATTCGAAAAATCTCGATAAATCTCAATAATGCGACCCGCCCGCATTTTTGAGACAATAGATGTTTACGTCCTTTATTCAACTTGCGAACAATAGATGTTTACAATCGCCATTGTTAATCCTTGACCTTGAGCCCGGTCTCACGCTATTGTGTTTTGTTTGTTTTTCTACCTGCTTCATCGACTAATCCAGAATCTCCGTGACCCATCTCCGTCGTCCTAGTTACTCGGCGTAACACTGCCCCCTCCTAAGACATGCTCGTCCCGAGCATTATTACATCCGTGATAACGTGCCAAACGATCCACATGAACGATCTTCGGAGCACCTCTTGGTCCTTTCTGTATCCGGTAGGTCACATCGTTGATCTTAGTCACGACTCGGTAGGGACCGTCCCATTTTGCCTGTAACTTCGGTGACTTTCCTTTGCTGCGTACCGGGTTATGTAGCCACACTAGTGAGCCTTCGTCGAAGCCTTTGTTGTTCATCTTGCGGTCATAGCGGGTCTTCATCCTCTCAGACGTTTGTTGGCTTGACTGTCTGACTAGCTCCTTGCTTCCTTTTTGTATATCACTCAGCCCTGTTCTTAACATCCGCACGGGTACTGCTTCCTTAGTCTCTTGCCTGACTACAGAATATGCGTCATCTCTATTCGTCCTCCAGTTTCCAGAGCACGGTCTACTCGGAAAACTTCCACGGGACCTGTTTTGCTTCGGGCAATTCATCCGGAGGTGGCCTCTTTCTCCACAGATGTGACATCTTGGGGCAGCCATAATCTTCCTTTCTCTATCTTCCTTTCTCCAGCAACTAGCTTGACAGTATCCCCGTCTTCCACAGATGTAGCATCTAGGCGATATTACACCTTCCCTTCGTACTTCGCTGCGCTTCTGGCAACCCTCCTGGGAATGGCCCTTTTCCCCGCATAGGTGGCACGTCGTTAACTCAACTTCCCGGATACGGTGAGCCCGATAGTCCTGCCTGACTACTTCCACTTCCAAAGCATGAGCTAACGCGTCTTTTATGGTCTTGTGGTGCCCAAGTGTCACAGCGGCTCTGACTTCTAGGTCACAAATTCCATCGACGAACGCCTGAACTAGATTTCCGTCGATAAGCGCAGGTGTGGACTGGTAGGCTTTCCGGACCATATTTTCGACTTTTAGAGCCCACTGCTGTAAGGTTTCTGCATCGCGCTGTACTCGGTCCTTCAACTGGGCACGAAACACATATTCTAGATGTGCGTCGCCGTATCTTGAGTCCAATGCTTCCAGTAGTTGGTCGTAGGTCATGTCCTTGCCGAGCGCCTCCAGTACAGTTAAAGCCTGGTCGCGGAGGCATAAGGTGAGTGCTGTCTTGGCTTGAGCTTTGTCCCATCCATTTGACTCCACATAAGCTTCAAACTGGAGTTTGTAAGCTGACCATGAAAAGGTTCCATCAAACGGTGGCATTTTAAATCCACCTACTGAGGGGGTCGTCGGAGCAGCAACCAGCGGAGCCACAATTCCGTTGCCTGCCTTTAGATCATTCAACGCCTTTTTCAAGTTTGCAATCTGTTCTTCGGCTTTTGCAAGTCGACTCTCGTGCTGTTCTACCTGCTCCTTCATAACACCCAGCTGTTTGCCAAGGGTCCCATGGAGGTCCTTTATGAGGTTCATCTGTTCCTCTTGGCGGCGGGCCTGCTCCTCCTCCCGACGTGCCTGCTCCTCCTCCCGACGTGCCTGCTCCTCCTTATCTTGCTGCCGCTGTTCCCGTAGCAGGCGTGCCTGCTCCTCCTTATCCTTCTGCATTTGCTCCCGCAGTAGGCGTGCCTGCTCCTCTTGACGGCGGGCTTGCTCCTGCATCAGTGCCATTAAGGCTGCAAGGTCAACTGCAGGTGCTGGAGATGTCCCGGATGGACCAGCGACTGGGTCATTAGGTGGTTGCTCATGACCCGAAGGTAGTGACGGCGAATCTGCAAATCGTCTCTGGTCCATCTCCTGCTGCCGCTGACTTCTTGTCCGGATACCCTCCGTATCTTCTTTCGGTAAAACCGGCATAATTTATCCCACTACTTCTGACACCAAATGTTACGAGCTGGGGTTCGGGATAAATTAAAATCACTAATTTCACCGAAAACAGTCACTTTATTCACCACACAAACACACAGAAATCACACGAACCGTCACTATACACTAGCACTTATTACACTGCACTGATAATCACTTGTAACTTCACTTCGATCTTCACTTGGATGCGTCCAAAACTGAACTGCCCTTCCGACGCTGTCGACCATTATTTATATGAGCCACGAAGATTCTCGATTCGAAAAATCTCGATAAATCTCAATAATGCGACCCGCCCGCATTTTTGAGACAATAGATGTTTACGTCCTTTATTCAACTTGCGAACAATAGATGTTTACAATCGCCATTGTTAATCCTTGACCTTGAGCCCGGTCTCACGCTATTGTGTTTTGTTTGTTTTTCTACCTGCTTCATCGACTAATCCAGAATCTCCGTGACCCATCTCCGTCGTCCTAGTTACTCGGCGTAACATTATTTATAGGTAGACATCTAAGGATATGGACCCCTTGCAGGTCGGCGTTGAACCATGGGGGGGTCGGATACAACTCCACGTTACCTCGTAATTTGCTGTTTTATGATGAGTACTTAAGAATCCGGCGGACCGAATTGCCCATACAAACGTAATACCAAAATTAATCGCAATTCAAATAAAATTTAATTAAATTGTGTTATTATTCGGATTCAGATATCGTTAATCTCGGTTCCTACTCTACTATTTCGTCCAAAATACTTCACAGGAAATAAATTTAAGCGAATTTAATTCTTGATAACTTTACCAAGTTTGGAACGAATTTCCAGTGAGTAGTAATAGTCGAAATGTTAGGAGGAACCTAGATTAACGGTATCCGAATCAGAATAATAAAACAATTTGACAAAATTGCGTTTGGGTTACGATTTATTTTGGTATTACGTTTTTGTGGGCAATTCCAGCTCCGCCGGACCCTTAACTGCTGTCCCAAGATCAGTCAGACTTATGTAGGTAAGCTGAACGATAGAATTAGTAAGTAGCACTAGTTATGTTCAATTTCCGTTTAAACAATGCTCACTTTACATATTAATTGGTGTGTCGTGGCACAGAGCTAGCCACTTTGAGTACCTACTATAATTCTTATTAAATCAATAATGAGAAAATATGTTTATTGAGTTGTCTTACTTTTTGTAATAATAGAATCACAAAGTAACCGATAAGGCCTGTATGTACCTACCTAGTAGGTAGGCTGTTACCACTTACCACAAATCTTTATTGAGGGTGGACAGCCACGCGGGTGGGTGCGTGATCGGCGACTGGTTGACTGTGCCAAGGGTCGCTGGTCCTGTTTGAGTTCCACACTATTCGTATGGCTTACAGGTGTTAGTATCTTTGCGAGAATTTTCGTTTGTAAACGTGCCTACGATACAGGCGATAATCCTGAAAGGCAATGTTTTTTTAACCCCCGACGAAAAAGAGGGGTGTCATAAGTTTGTAGTGTGTATCTGGGTATCTGTGTGGCTGTCTGTTGCATCGTAGCGCCTGATTGGTTGAATCGATTTTGATAAAAAAAAATTGTTTGAAAGGTGTATTAGTCAAGAGTGTTCTTAGCTATGTTTTAAATCAGCCGTTGGAAGATCATCACCTCATTTCTTGATGAAGAAATTTAAACAACTTCCACAAATCTGATCCATTCGAAATTTGAAATCGTATCACTTGTCAATGGTATTACAAAATTCTGCAGTATACCCAACCCTTTTATATTTTAGTGATTCTAAACCTTATCTCTAAATTATAGTATCATAATTGTGTGCTCCAGTGGTAAATGTTGTGTATACCTGTAATTGGCATATGTATCAGACCTTTTCTATTTACCTTTTCTACCGATTGTAAAATATGTATGCTGTTGGTGTAAATAAATAAATAAAATAAACCCTCAGAAGAACTCAACTGTGTACGGTATCAACATTGTGTTTGGGCTCAAACGATACGTTTTGACGAGCACATGAGCGGTCCCCCGATACAACGATATTTGGATTAAAATATTCTACCTATAGGTATTATACAATATCTAGTTTATTTCTTTTAAAGATTTTTGTGTCGGGGATTTCTTTAAATTTTTAATTTAATGTTATTAATATAGAGCCTCTAATGTGGCACGCGGGTGGGTAGGTAGGTAGGATAGCCCGATATTAGGTATTTACAGTTTCGCTGTTTCAGTTCATCATAAAGGTTTTCTGCTGTATTGTATTTCTGTTGATAAATGGAGTCCTCATCTTGTAGTACCTATGTAGTCTAGTTCCCAATTTGCTCCTTGATATGCTCCCATTTAGAGTGCTTAAGTTGTCTTCCAATTTCCGTTTTTCCATTGGTATCGCCAATGCTAAGTTTATTTTCTCCACAGTCCGTTCGAACGCTCTAAAATTGAAGTATTGTTGACGCAAAAGATCTTGTTGCTTTTCCATTGACTCCTCGGGAAACAATCCGATATATACCGAATGCCTCCTCGGGGAGGTATGTGGAATTTGATATCGTCGATAGTAAATTTCGATTATTTTTTACCTTGCTTAGGCGTCACAGGTGCTGGGTTCGTCTTACCAGTAGATGCAGACGGCAATTCCGATTTACGTTTCAACACGTCTTGCAGCACTTCTTCATACATCTTCTTCGTACTGTTGAAAATGTCATCTTTAAAGTATTGAAGGTCTGTTCCTCCAGACTCTTCCAGGAGTTGATGGTTGTGAACAAACATATCACAGTTATTGTTCAGTTTGCAGTTGCCCGCTTGTGGGGAAACCAACTACACCTATTCTATTACGTTATAGTAGTAGAGACACTCTGCACACTTAATATCCAGCTCGAAATACCATTTTTATGTATGGCTCAGAGATAGCCAGTTACTTACAGTGGGGTTCTTGGATGTGAGATGACGAAAACAACAGACTTCATTAAAATTAGGTTAATCGTAAAAGTTACACGAAAGGACCGTTGGATGCTAATCCGCGTTTATAGCGCTAAGGCAGATATTAATTAAACAATTATAATTATAAAAGTAAATAAAACGAGTAGCGAAAAGTAGGCTGCGGTGTTAGCAATTTGCCTGTACGTGAACCGTATATATTGTATCTGTTATTCTGTAGACGTAACTGTCATCTCTTTGGCGATGATGCGAAGAATATGATATACTTAAACATTAGTGTTATCTCCACATTATTAACTATGCATATGTGTAAGGAGTAGTTCAGTGAGTTTTCCGGCTGTGTTGTGTGCGCGTGCAGTGCGGCGGCCGCGACAGGAGCACGTGCGTGAACTTGTGAGCTCGATCGATGCCGATGTGGGCCAAATGTTGCTCTCAGCACGAAGGTCCCATCCGCGGGAAAGGCGGTGGGGGGCGGAGGGCGCGGGCGCGGGGAGCGGGCGGCGAGGCGCAATTAACCGGCCGCGGTCATCGACCTCCGTTATCCTGCCGATACATGAGACTTATTGTGACGACATCGATCCGTGACGTCACGCACCATTCATGGCCAAATCTGATTGTAAACTGACCACTAGATAGGCACCTATATAATATTCTGTCAGTCACACTGTTAACGCGTATCTTCTAGCAGTGTTGTGTAAATATGATGGCTAAATTCGAGTCTGTCACCAAGTTCAAGCAAGGTCCAGATAGAACTCTTACTTGCGCAACAGAAACCTTACTTGCACGCGACTAACGAATAATATCTGACAGTAGACTGCATGTGTTGGTGAACGGTAACATCATCATAGCAACGTATATTAGCATTTACACTGCATCTGATCTTGTTCCGGTTTGTATATTGACCATACGGTTGTTGTATCGTGAGCTTCTACGTATCATGGTTAAATCAATGGTTTTCCATTTTATATAACTACTACACGACTCAACAGACCCTATCTTTTAATAGAAAAATCCTATAGAAAAAAAATGTTTTTTTCCGAATTTGACAATCCGTTTTTACTTCAATTTTCTTTCCATAAAATAGCTGTCATGTCAAGTGTTTAGATTTCATGTTACAAGTGAAAAGTGCAGTTGTGTACCTATAGTACCTTCTCCTTGCTACTGCTAGTCGTTCCATTTAGTGGGAGTTTAGATCCAGGTGATAATCTGGGTATCTTTAAATCACGAGTGAAGCTCTTAAGGGTCGGTAACACATCAGCAACTCCTCTGGTGTTGCAGGTGTCCATGGGCAACGATGCACCACCAGGTGCCTCGTCAGCTCGTTTGCCGACTTAATCCATAAAAAACAGTCTACATATATTATAACCTAACCTACTACCTATATAGTATATATTTTATGTTTAGCACAGGTCGTAGCAGCTTCGTAGGTAGTGCTTCTGGCGTGGTCGCGCTTCATGCTAGTGAAACTCGCCCTGTCCATTAACAAATGTTTGCATTGTAATGTCTTGCATTATTGATTGACTGCTTCTAATTATCGCAATTTGCACTTAATACTATGCTAAAAAAAACTTGGAATTTATTTTGACAACTACAATAACGATAGTCGTTGACAATTCTCTTTCTTGGATCGATGATCTATGAAAGTTGATGCTGTGGTAAAACTAGCCAGCAAGCTCGTCAACAGCAACAGCGAGGTTGTCTGGTGGTGCGCGTGCGCCGGACGATTATTTGTTATCGTCAAAAGTTTCAGCTCGTTTATTGTTTCAACATGTCCTGAGACTTATTCGTATTTCAATACTCCCCTCTGTTTTAAAGCTACGGACCTACGGCACTGTGATTAATAGTGTATGGTAACGTCACCGTAAGGGACGCGTTGTGAACACAAAGTAGGTACGCTGTTTTTCTAGTGATGCGATGGTAAAGCATCTAAGTACGTAGGAAGACACAGAGCTCGATGCTCTACAATGCGCAATGGTGTGCGTCGATAGTAGGTAATATGAGAAAAATGTTAGACTTAGGCTCAAACTGAAAATAAATACATATCTAGTAAATATTATTGGAATAGTAAAACTGAAGCAGAAACTAAGAGCTAGACTGGTGGGCATTATACAGTGCGTCGCGTGCCCCCGCGCCGCGTGCTCCGGGCCGCGTGCTCCGGGCCCGGCGGCGGCGGCGGCGCGACGAGCACCTGTTTTATTATTCAGCGTTATGACTTCCTCAACCCCAACGCTTAAGTTATTTCTTTGATATCCACCGCCGCTCGGCGGTATATTAATAGCTTGTTAGATTACAATAATATTGAAAGTGCGATGGGGTCGGCCGCCCTCGCTCCTTTCAAATTGGATTTAAACATTGTGAATTACCTTTCTTTGATTCGCGGACTAGCCAAATGGGGACGATTTATGGAGCAGCGGAGTAGAGGTGGTCCCGGGGGAGTGCGACGCGGTGCAGCAGGCCGGCGGCGGCGCGGCGCGGCGCAGTAATTCACGCGAGCGATTTACTGCGTGTCCCGTGAGCGATGGCGGCCGCGCTGACCCCCACTTTAAATAGGAGCCGTCCCGCGCCCGCCGCCGGCCCGCGTCCGGCCCGCACCTCGTTTATACTTGCCGGTTAATGCGATCCTATCTTTTAAATCTCTCGAAGAGGAAAATGTTTGGGCGAACAGAAGCGGCAAAAAAACTCCCAAATTTCTATTTATGGGCAGTGCGGCGCGCGGTATCGACCCCACGTAATGTCGCTCGTTACTTTCCAATCGCAAGACAATTTAAGGTTACAGCAGTTCGAAAAACGGTTCATTTGATTAGCTTTACAGTTAGTCGTGTGCTGTGTCGCGTTGTCCTGTGCGTGGTCGTGGTAGTGGTGGTGGTAGTGCGGGGTGCGGCGCGCGTGGTTTGTGCACGACTGGACGCCACCCTTGGCCCTCGTCTCGCGCTTCCTCAAACGTTTTGTACTGCTAATATTTTCAACAAATAACACAAGCAGTCTGTAGGGAGCGAGGCGAGGTTGTTTCTTAGATAGATATACCTACCTATACCTAACATGTACATACATACATGTACACCGAAAGGACTGGTCAGGAAACAAAAATATACATCGTTAAAAGAGTACAATTAGCGGTAAGAGCAAGTTGTTTCTTATTTATTACGACGTTTTGGAGAAACAGTTGCAGCAAAGAGTTTGTGGGTAAAAGGAGATTATAAAATATTTGAAAGCCCATAGATTTCACCAAATCCAAATTTCACGTAAGATCGAATTATTAAAATTATAAGTATACTTAAACAACACTTAACTCAGCTGGTATGTGACAGCTGATACCACCGGAATACGAATCTGCATAATGATTTGTGTCTACATCAAGTTTACAGTAACTAGTTACAGCTTAGCTATCAATCAACTTAGCAATCCTTTTTTGTATTACTTATGAATAAATCTTATACATCTGACTGCATAATTCTCAGGAACTATTTAAAAGTACCTGATCAAGTTTTTTTTAAAAGGAGTTTCTTGTCGGCTCTTCTGCATAAGACCCACTTTTTGTAACCATGCAATTAAATTTGACTTTTCAAAAGTACCTACCTACTTATTTTATATTGGTTTAATTGAAATAAAACATTTTGACTTTGACTTAATACCTTGCCCCGGTTCTGTAACACAGTAGTTGGTCACTCGAGACCCTGGTGTATGCGCGCGCGCACTAATCGCAATCACGCACGTTGCGAGCGTGGGCGACGAAATTACTGCATCGTTATAATGACTGTCCCCAACAAACACACACACAAAATGTACGAGATACTTGTTAACATTTCGCATCTACTCGTATTCAACCGACTTCAAAAAGGAGGAGGTTCTCAATTCGACTAGGTATATGTATTTTTTGTACTTATGTTTGTTACGCGATTATTCCGTCGATTAAAAAAATTTTGAAATAAAATAACTTTTAAGAAAACGTAAAACCGTCTTCAAATACACGAAAAATATTGTTATGTACCAAAACAGTTTCGGAAGTCGGTGGCGAAGTCAAAAGATCCGATCAAATCAAAGACACCCACTTTATGTTCTTGAAAGCGGTTTTACTTTTTCTTAAAAGTTATTTTATTGTAACAAAAGTTGATCATATAAATATCAAAACTCTATGTAATTACATGTATTATTAAACTAGTAGGTAACTTAACTACTTGTGGTAGGTATTTAGTCAATTATAATGATTAATGAGTATCAGTTTAAGATAAGTAGCAAGTTAAGCAATAATATAGAAATAATGATTATAATTATTAGTCCTATATCTACTATTACCGTATGGTAGTAGGTACCGCCTCGCTGCTACGAGCCTACGAGCTACGACCATGTGACACACACATGCGCGCCTGTGTGCGTGTGCGCCACTTCGCTCATAAAACATGCATTTAAATTTAAAAAGTAATTCAATATGAATAATATTTATTTTATTGAACAGATTTAGTACATTTGTGTAGGTAAATCAACACTTATACGACGACATTGTAGAGCTGTCTTGTTAGGAATCCCTCTCGGTTAGTTTGCCGCGCCCGTCCTGTAGCCGGTGCTACACCCTATAAGGAATTTATATTAAAAGTCCGGCGGACCTTGAATTACACAAAAACGTAATACCAAAATAAATCGTAATCCATACAATATTCTATCAAATGATGTTAGATATTATTCGGATTTGGATAACGTTAATCTAGGTTCCTACGGTACTATTTTGTCTACTACTACTTCACTGGAAAGAAAGACCGGAAAATCGTTCCAAACTTGGTAAAGTTATAAAAAATTGCATTCGCTTACATTTATTTCCATTCCAGTGAAGTATTTTGGACGAAACGGTAGAGTAGGACCCTAGATTAACGGTATCAGAATTCGAATAATATCAGAAGTTGATTAAATTGGGTTCGAATTACGATTTATTTCGGTATTACGTTTGTAAGAGAAATTCGGTCCGCCGGACTCTTAAACCATTGCTACCATTAGAGTTCTTATGAAATTATTGTCTATAATTGTGTATTTAATATTTAGATATTTATTCAATTTAAAGGAAGAGATGGATATCTCGTATTTTTAATTGATTCTATAATAAAAACCCTACAGCAGTTACTTACCTACTAGTTATAGTTTTCTCAAGTCAGTCTTTTTTTTGTTTAAGAACTAATTTTGAGATGTCGATTATAAACTGAAACCTCCCGCTATTTGGCTGACGATATGCTTAAACGCGAAAGATTGATTATCTTTTGCGTAAAAAAGCTAAGTTATTTCGCCAAATGCGTAAATGAAAAAAAGTGGTCAATTTTTGTTCATCTGAATGATTTCCTAGGCAGCTACGAGAGAACTTCAACCATTGATGTCTATCATTGTTTTATAAAAAATAAGGCAAGTAATTTAATATTCAATTATTAGTAATTGATGGTGGCCGGTAGTCGCGCGTACCGAAGTGATCCCACGATTTACAACGTGTATTAGAGCAATAGTTTGTCGGAGGTCGGCGTCGGCCGGCTCGGACAAGTCAATCGGTACTGTTACACTGCTACGTGTTTTCTATTAGGTACCTACGTGTGCCCAAAGCTGGACTGCTGCCGCCCACTCGTTTGGCGCACAATCATCATTATAATGGCAATGATTTCAACGGTCGGTGCACAATGCGTGCTTTGTGTGGCACAATGGCTGGCGGCAGCTGCGCGCGCTCGCCGGACTCTCGCACACGAGCCACGCACGCGCCAAACAATCGCGCCGGTGTAAACCTAGTGACAGTTGAACGCGTGGGTGTTGTATCGTCGCTCGCTGACCGCCGCGCGCCGGACACGGACGCGTTGTGCCCTTGTTGTTATTAGTCGACCTTGGCCCTTACCGACACCCGGCATATAAATATCTCACACACAATTCATTATATTTTAACCTATAGACAAAAATCTGTGCATAGGTTTTCTTTTGGACATAGTTGTTTAGTCCGCAGCTCTCAAAAAATAACATACATATATCATCACGCCTGTATTACCCGAAGGAAGGCAGAGGTGTACTAATGTACACATCCACAGTTCGCGGGTATGTTACCTATTTGCTATAAAGTAGGGACAAAGCCTATTATGCAGGCACAAATCTAAACTCGGCAAACGTAGCGTAGGACGCCCTCCGGCAAGATGGAGTGATGATTTGCGAAAGGTTGCTGGTGGAAGCTGGATGCGACAAGCCGAGGACAGGGTCACATGGCGCACATTGAGGGAGGCTCCAGCAGTGGACTGCTATAGGCTGATGATGATGATGATGAATCTAAACTCCAAGTTGCTACTGGATAATGTAGGTACTTAAATGAAGTTTCTTGAGTCAGCTACAGAAGCAGCGACTTCTGCCTGACCTTTGTTCTGAGTTGCAGTTGATACTATCTACATAATTATGAGCATTTTCAAACTCCTTTAAGTTTTCTCTTTTCTTTTTTCCATCTCATAGCGTCGGTGGACTGCGCATTTATGTATCATTATTATTATTTTATTATTGTTAGGTCCTAAGCGCGACTGCTACGCTAAACGTTCTAGGTTCGATTCCCGGGTTGAGTAGGTAAAGTTTTATTTATTGGGTTTTTCTGTGAAATTCTCAGTAGCAGCTTGGAGTTTGGATTTGTGCCCAATTAATGCTAATAGGCTCGACCCCATTACATGGGACCTAAACATACCGGTGAACTGTGAGTTAGTGTACAATACCTGTGCCTAACCTTGCGGGAAATACGGCGTGTTGATATGTTATTTATTATTTAGTACGGTTTAACTGTTATTAGGTACCTGGTGTTATGAGTTAGTTACTGTTGTGTCATATCATACTATGTGAGTAACATGGTGTTTATTGTTGCAGTGTCGGGTCGCGGTGACGTCAGCCACTTCTTCAACACACAGATGGTGCTCGACCTGAACGGTATGTACCTAGCACCTACTCATTTAAATATCAGTGCGCGAGCGGAATACGCACGTCATCATTATTACGTGTTTGTGTCGGCGGACAGCAACGAGCCAGAGTTATGGCTTCCTACGGCAGTATACTATCCGCGGGCTCCGGCCGCGCCGTCACACGGCGAGACAAAACGACGACATAATTAAATTAATAAAAATTCACAGCTGAATCGGTTTTTGTGCGGCTGCGCGGCGACACCGAAACATTTCTAATTTTCGTCTAGATTCGTTTTTTAGTCGCGTTAATTACGGGATGAATGGACCGCCGGATAGAAAGCGTGTGGCGGGCGTTGCGGAGGTGCGGGCGGGACGCGTTTTTGTGATGCGCGTGCGTCACGGCACTCACCGCGCATTGTGCGTGCCCGCCCCGCGCCGTGCCCGCGCCGGACCCGCGCCGCGCCGCGCACCATGCACCACCATCTGTACAAAAGTTCCACTACAGCCGACTAGCTCGGCCGCACGAAACTCCTCCAGTTTTCAACGGTAGATATGTACATAAGTCAACAGTCTTCGTCTAGCTGTTGGCTGTACGTGTATCTGAGTTCGACTCCTAGGTCGGCTAAACGTATTGGGTTACCGGTAGCTAAATAAATGGCAATATGCTAATATCATTATAAAATTGTGTAAAGAATTATTGTTTTATCAATCTATAACTCTGCTTAATCTCTCGGGGATTAGATAGGAATGTGTGATGCCATGTATCACACCCACGTGCCATCAGAAAACACAATAACAATTGTATATGACACACTGCAAGCAGTGGACCTTTTGTAAGTTCTCACTTAGTCTCATGACACTATTATTCAAATCCGTTGCAACAAAAAATGTCGGCGATGACATCGAGATTTTCCATCTGTCACACTCCGTGCTCGTAATTCTACAGTTTTTGTGTGACACTCTCCTCTTTATCGGCGCTTTATTCAGAGATTCGCTTTACTACCTCGGCTGACTGGTTGAGTTGTGACTGGTGACAAACTAGCCGAGCCACTGCTGCCATACATGGGTTGTAACGCGATTTCGTTGCATTCACACAAGAATACCTATCTACTGGAAATTGTAATTGTTGTATAGGTACACTCTCGTTTTCACAAGTGTATCAACATTGTCTCTAGAACATTCATTCACAAAGTGCGTGTTGGTAAGATCGTATGATTGACCGGCGCGGCGGCGGCGGCGGTGTGTGATGCCGGGGCCCGCGCCCGCTCCCACGTCGCGTGACGCAGCATGTTCCCGCCGCCCTCTGCTTCACGTGCTCGAGAATTATAACCAAATTATAGCCCAGTTTGTTTTTCTAAAATACACGACTACTCGTCTTACGTGACCATGGGAACGCCTGGCCGTCACGGGGCGACTTGTGACTAGTACCTACTTATACCAGCCTCGTTGTAGAGCTCTACCTAACATCCAAAGTCAAAGTCAAAATCATTTATTCACGTTAGACTACTAGTTAGTACTTTTTGAACGTCATTTTACACTATAGACAGCCCCCAAAACGGCCGCCCTTCACCGCCTCCTAGTGTTTTCTCTGGGAAGAAGAAGCGGCGCAACAAACTCCCCAGCAACACATTTCTGTCTGTTAAGTTAAGCGTAGAAATTACATAAAATATAATTTAAATTGTTGTTTGGGGTACTTAGTAATTAATTTTGTTTTCATTGCTACATGTCAGCTGGCGTGCAATGGAATGGTGGAAACAAAGTCAACCATTATTTTATGATATTAGCAAGCCTGCTTTCTAGTGATATACTTATACTTCCACTTAATTGTATTCAGTAACTTGACAGTTGAAGGGTTACCAGTTTTTGACAAAAAAATTATAGTGAGGTAGTGAAATAATGAATGAAGTTGAATGAACTTAAGTAATGTACTTGTATACTAACTTTTGTTTTAAATTTAATAATTTCTCTTAAAAACACGATATACACTATTAAACATTGTAGAAGTTTGTGAGAGGAAAGAATATGAAAAAAGTAAAAATACATTATTTTTATTCTTAGTTTATTTCTCTTGCACCTAAGTACATTTTAAAATTGTACCTGGGTGCTTTATTTCCCATTACAAAGTAATTAACATTTTGCTTTCGATCGAAACGGGGTCAATAAAGGTTATGTAGGTATGCATTTTGTGGCGCAGGCGCTGCTCGCGGCTGTGGCTTATGTTTTTATGTAAATCCGCGCATAATTAACAATTGACCTTTGAGGCTAAATTCGTTCGAGAAAGTATGACAGTATGAACGTTTGGTCGTTTTCTAAATAGCTTCAACAAAAATGGCAAACTACTAAAAATGCTAAATGAAGTATGAATGGCCGGTGCGCATAGATTCCCCGCCCGGCCACGGCTGCTCGACATAGCTCAGTATAATTTCCTATGTAAATGTAATCACTCGAAAGCAGGCACACACATCTCCGTGCCTCTCGTCTCGTGCGCAACCCGCCTGTGCACTACACTTGCTCGTATCAATCAATCCGTGTAGGTCGGCGACACACTGTGCTACTATGCACTACTTATACTTAACACCTGTTTTTATTATTGATATTATAGGTATGTGCATTCATAAAAAATTGCTTCTACTAATAAGACACACTTGATAGCAAACTTAGTTTAATTAGTTTATAATTTCTCTGTAAGTGAATTTGTAACTCTTTTAAGATATAAATTCTTTAGCCGTACCTATACGATCAATAGAAATATGTAAACGGAGTATTAGTCTTAGTGAAATTAATAAAATGAAACTGTAAATTATTTAGTACGTCGGTTAGACATAGTACATTTTTTGCAAGGCAAATGTAGGCACGGTATTTCGAAGAAAACGCGTTATCCAGCTGTGAAGTCTCATTTCGTTGTTAATAAGGAACTGTGGTGCACAATCAAATTGTAGTAGTCAATGCGGGTATTACATGCTTATTAGGCGAGCGAGTCAACGGCCGCAGCACTGTCTCAAGAGATAGATGAGCGAGGAGTGGGGACTTTCAATTTATATTATGAAGTTACTGCTATTTGAATACGTGGGCCGTACCGTGCTCAATTAATTACACATGAAATCCTTCAGTTAATAAAAATCTAACTGTGTCCCTCCATGCTCCGGGCATCGCCGCGCGCCGATACGTTCAACAAACGCCAGTAGAACTTACGAACAACGCGGCGACGTCGCGACCTGACGCGTAGTCTCCAAGTAGTCACTGTTTAGACACCCTGTATGTACCTATACGCAACGTATACGTCTAACCATGGCTTACTCTGGACAAACGCGCAGTGTGAACACACTCTTATTCTACATATTGAAATGCAATGCCTACTTACCTACGTACTTATAGAAAATCAATGAAAATTCGTGCCTACATTTTTGCTGTGCCTTACTTAGCAATACTCTAAGACCTAAGTAGTTGCTGCCACAGTTACGAGTAGACTGCTCCAAACCAGATCAGAGCAATATATTAATTAATTAATTGAAGATAAAATTAAGAAAGGAATTTATTAGATACTCTTATAATTTTTGTACACTATACGTATAAGTAATATGATTTTTAATGAATTGTCGAAACTAAATAATAAAATAAAAACATTTTTTTTGGTATAAAATGCATGACTAACTATTAAGCTGATAAAGAGAAAAAATACAAATTAGGTTAAAAAGTCCTATTTACTTCAATTATTATCCAAAATTGGGGCAAATTTATAAAAAAGTGAAACAATACAATAATTCTGAAGTCCACACAGTAGTAATATAGTTAATGTAACAATGTTTAGCGCTGTAGATTCGCTATGCATGTGCGACTATCTTTGTTAGGCTTTACCTAAATAATTACTGAAATATACATCCTATATAATTATATCTAATTATAGCAGTATTCATCATAGTAATATTCTATTGCTTTATATGTGATCGTAGGTAGGTACTTACTATAATAGCTACTTACTAACTTTGTTGCTTATAAACTTGTTCAAGACGCTCAGTCAACTAGTTATTTATTTATTTGCATCAGAACGAGCAACATTGAGGATGATTAGTTTGACAATACTTTTCACCTTCTTCTCATCAGCAAACAAAACTAGTTGATTATTGGATTCCATGAATTTCCTTTTATGAAAGAGAAATATTTACTATTGGATCTGGCTAACATTATTAAACGATAGATCGTCCTGTATTGTCCGTTGTAGTGTGGTAGTTCACTCCGCCCACGTTCAGCAGTGCACAACGCACGTAGCCTGTCGTCACCGAGACTTCTGACAATTCCGTGTCAACTCACCGCACGCGCACTTGCATCGATTTATAATGATTTAAGTGTGCTTCTTATTGTGATAATTTAGCATTTTTCTAAAAGTTGAGCGTAACGTGCTCAACGCTAACGTGTTTGGAGGTCTCGAAATTAACATTGAATATACTTAATTTATTTAGTTCTAATTATACTTCGGACGAAATTGTTGTGAGATAATTATAATAATTATGCATATTATTATGAATCGGTGTAGTGGTCGCCTGGCGAGGTATGACGCGGTTTTCGGCAGCGGCGCCACCGCCCGGCACAGTAGGGTTGCCTTAGTAACATTTTATTATTATTATTCAGCCGTTGTCGTCCCACTGCAGGGCAAAGGCCTCCCTACCCTCTTTCCACTCCCCCTCCTTAGTAACATTATTAATTAAAAAAAATTCTAAGCTCCTTACTTCGATATTAAAATTTAAAGCAATGCTTCTGTTGTCTACATCATGCGTTCGCGTCGTTCGCATCTAGCCTTTTCTGAAATACCTAAGTATATTGGGATAACTTATTTTTTTTTACCTGGTAAAAGAAAATCGTCTTGAATCGTCCGCCATCTGGGTGGCAGGGTATGTGGAACTGGTAGCGACTAATACTTAACAGCACTTGTGTTCCGTTGCCCTGTAGTCATGGCCGTGGAATTCGTGACATTTGTTACGACCATGACAGACTGTGGTCCAGCGTTCGCTGGAGCTTTCAAAAGGTTCCAGGCTTCCTGTTCGAAGACACACGTTTATCTTCTGGGGCCATTGCTTGTCGGGCGGCGGACTTGCTGTCGGCCCTCCAGAGTTAAGAAGTCCTAGTACAGTCTTTTGAAATACCGAATAGCAAGACTATTACATCTTGGTAAATAACACAGATAATAAAGTGGTTATTATCGTTTGTAAACGCACCCACGATACCTATAGGAGAAAATCCCAACGGGGCAACGTTTTTCTAAAACAAAAAAAAACGGTGTAACGTTTTCACACCAAGATTTTATATTAAAATTTACCATAGTAAACCAGTCCGGACAACTTGAGACACGCACGATTATATAGAGCCACCTGTACAGGTGATTATGGTGTATAAGGCGGCGCGCCATCCCTGCGTATGCGCATCTCATTGAAGGCGCGTCGTCAATGGTAGGTACCTCGAGCTGTGAGGTTAACGTCTCAAATTAAGTTCATTAGCATAATACTGCTTGTGTTACATTAATAATTATAATTGGCGTAACGTGGTCGCAGTTAGACGCACTGCTGCGCCGGCGCATTATAATATGTTACGTAACGGCCTTCACAGTAGGCACTACATTTATGATAGCTAAGTTCTTACTAAAACAATACTATAAAACGCTCTACGATTTACGATCTTTGGATTTCGGGATATTCATTATAGAATCATTAAGTAATAATAATAATGATAAAGCTTTATTTAATTTCACACAAACTTAATTGGAAATAATGAAACAATCTAAAAAATGAGTTTTATTAACAGTTAAATTAATTAGGCACTAGTTGACTGGCAATAATGCTGAGCTGGATCTAGTTGACGCAGCCGCGAGACATACAAAAAGCTTAGTGACTAGGTAGGTATCAACATATATTTATAATTTGATGTATTCTGTGTTTGTTTGTCTCTTTTAAGTATGTTAATTTGTGCCCCAACTCTGTCAATAAATTATTTCTTTCCTTCTTTCTAATTACAATATAATTTCGCTTGTTTATATGGATCTCTACGAGTAAGAGCCTCCTCCATGGAGTTTGTATCTGTGGCTAACCATCCTAGACCTGATGCCGCAACTATTTCATTCGTCCATCTAGCACATGGTCAGCTTCTCGCTCTAGTGCCTCCTTGTCCAGGTCATTCTTCTCTGAGTAGCTTGACAATTGCTTTTAGTCGAGAGTGGGAGCTGCGATTTAAATATTTCCTTATGAGCCCAGTAGGTACTTCTTCCACATAATCTCTAATATTCATGTGTCTATTTCTTCTCTTTCTTTTGCTGGAAGAAATCTGTTTACCTCGGTAGACGTACAAATAAGCAGTTATACATACATATATAGCTGATGCCCGCGGTTTCACTCGCGACCTGAAGTGACGTTATGTTTAAGCCTTAATATAGCCTATGTTACTCAGTAATAATGTAGCATTCTATTAGTGAAAGAATTTTTGGTCCAGTAGTTTTTGAGTCTATTAATTACCTACAAACAAAAATACATTTATCTTCTATTCACCTGTAATATTAGTCATCACTACATAGTATAAAACAAAGTCGCTGTCGCTGTCTGTCCGTCCCTATGTATGCTTAGATCTTTAAAACTACGCAACGGATTTTGATACCTTTTTCTAATACATAGAATGATTCATGAGGAAGGTTTTAAGCGGTTTAGCATTACGCTACGACTTTTAGGAATGAGGCAACGCGGGTGAAACCGCGGCGGGTCGCTAGTGATAAATATTTCAATCACCAACTTTAAAAAAAGTTCTACAGCTCTAAAGTCAGATAATTAATTCATAAAAGTGTAATAGTTGTTAGAAGTGAACTACAGGAGCACGAGCGCCGCGGTTCCTGTTTGCTTGTTTGACTTGCACTACGTGTGTACTAACTTATAATAAGTAGATATAAGTAGTTCAGTAACCGTTACAATAAAACGCGTGTATTGTTGCTTCACATTCAAATCGTTGCTAATTACATCTCTTGTTATTAATTAGCATGACTACACCGTTACTCATTTAAATTGTTAAAATATTCTCAGAATATACTTCTTTAATTAGTTTTGTAGCAGGTTTTCAATAGCGAAACGATTCTCATAATGTCTGTCTGTTCTTATGATTACATAAATATTTTATATCAGAATTCTTAACTATTACTTGCTTAAAATTAAGTACCTATGTTAAGGATACAGTTATGGTATTGAGATCAATAAAATATTAATATACATAAATACATACCTACACTCACGCCTTTCTCTCTTTCAGAAACTATAGACCGTCACTTGCTACGATTCTTGCATACCTATATCTTTTGCTTGTTCCATTCATACAGCTTTTCATACTTACGCGTCTATTTATAAAATATTAACAAATGGTAAAACCTTTCTATCCTCTACAAGACTGTTGACTTGATAGTCTCCTTGAGCGATACCGAGACGAGAGCCACAACTATAATTGTTACTAATTATCTAATTAATACTGTGATATTGCTATCATCCATCGCAATAATACTTATCTACATATTTTGTGTTTGGAATTAGTTAAGCTATTGTAATATCGAAATATTATGTATTAGGTGTGTTTTACTTAGTATGCATTTGAAAACATACACATTAGTCGTGCTAAACGCGCGGCAAACGAATACCAATGTATTTGTACATAGTAAGTAGATCAATCACCTTTATAACGTGTCTGAGTCTCGTACAGATAGGGTTCAGCATACATGATAGCGGTACTGTACTTACCTACCACATGTAGACACTCAGTTAACATTCGCACATTTTGATAGGTAGGTAATGTCAAACATATATGTAGTTATATGTATGGCCCCAACGCATGCGCATAATACTTGCACAATTCACAATGAGCCATGGCGAAGGCTTCGTACAACTGGATCTCCGGCGGCTTTCCTGTCAACACTCACTATTGAATTAATTACCTAATTCAGTATTGAAGAAGTGGAAATTTATACATGAGCTTATCGTGACGCGATAGAAATATCTTAAAATAACTTAAAAATACTTAACACAAGTAAAAAGTTAGCCCCTTGGTCACCCGAACTACTTATATTTACTTAGTTTAAATATAAATTAACGGACATAGGGATAGAGTTTATAAATCATTAATAGAGATAAAAAATATGTTAGGTATATGAATTATCTGTATATACAGTTAAACGGTTAATGTGGGAATTCCGGACTCCAGGCGGTTGGCAGTTAGCCACTTATTTGGCGTTACAACTGTTAGTGAAGACGAGTGACTGGTTTTTAGCCAGACATGCTTTGCATCGGTAAAGGTAATATGTAAATACGTCAGCAAATTGTAACCGGCGCACAGAGACCGACGCGTACTAGCTCCGAGCAAAGTTCCACTGAACTGACACGACATGACGACACACACGTTGCAGTCGCTTGTGATAACAAAATAACATCACAACTTGAAAATCACTGTTTCAGTCATTACTTATAGGTACTTTGAATAAGTTTGCTATCAGTGGGTGTCGAGCGCCATACCATACCTAAGTCCACGCCCACCGGCGGCGCCTACGCACGACACAACAGGCGTACGCAGCATACCTACTTACATGAGCAGGTGTCCATCGGTGACCAAATGCTTGTCAACTCGTTTTATGTTCATATATGTAAATGTAGTTGTTAACGATGGCTACGGTTTTCATGCTATTTCAGCTAGGTATACCTAATACTTATTGTGATGTTAGTAAAGCGAGACTGCGTCAATGACTTCCTCTCTATGTACAGAATTAAAAACTCGTTCGATTTGCTTGTCCAATGATTTAGGTGCTTATATTTTTCTATTTTCTTTACAGTATGTAGGTATACGTTTTTATAAACAAATGCAGGTAGGTAATACCTAAAAGCCCAAAACACTATATATTTAAATCTGCGGTTACGTTATGATCACGCTTTGTCGCACGATGTGCGCTTGGCTTCTGATTACTAATTAGCTGCTCATTTGCATGAGTGCAGGGCGTCGCAGCTGGAATCAGATAATATCTCCCGAACTCCTCAATATGAATGTGCCCGGTAGTGGCACACCGCTGTCCTGACAACCGGCATAACCAATCAGGTTTCTGAATCAATTATAATTTCACATGACGCACCCGACGCCCGCTACATTCGTACACGTATTTGCATGCGTCCTCGTCTACCTGCGCGCTCGCATCTGCCTGCATTTTTTCTCTCAGCTCCGTCCGTCGAACAATCGCTTGCATATTTCTTTCTATTTCCATTAGTTTTTGTCGCCGCCCGCGCCGGTGAGACGTGAATACGATTTTTTTATGGTCGAGATTTATTGCAAAACGTGCATTAAGATCTATTGGCCTCAATGGCTGGAAGCTAATGGCAATATTAACGAGGTGCGCGCTACGTGCGCCTGCGCGAGCACACTGCCAAACTAGCTAGCTAGGTATTGCGTGTGCTTGTCACTCGCAGTATCGACACCACTGCTCTACATATCTATCTTATAGGATTTACTGTACAATCATAGTCTCGGTAACTTAATAGGTACTTACAATATATTTTCATTCGGAATTAGATTCATGGTAATTTAGAATAACAAAACACTGTCGGATATTAACTACATTGGCATTTTTCATAATCATAATCCTTTTTTATTTGTTGTAATGGATACATTTGGATTAATATGTATCAAAATTGTTACTGGATCTTGATTGCCACAAAAGGCCCACTCCAAATAGTTATGGATGCGCATGCGCACCCATTTTAATAGGACATGTCAAGTGTCTCACTGCACCTTTCTTCTAAGATCATAAGTAGAGCACACGATTACCTGCGCGGCTACGTTCGTCCCGGGCCGGCCGCGTCGGCTATAATATTACTGTGACGCTGCCCCACCTCCTGCCTGAGTGACATTTGTGCTAATTGTAGATGACAACTGACAACTGACAACTGCGACCTATGTAGTACATACCCGTCAGGTGCCCATGACGTTTTGGTATTAATAAATAAACGCTGCCCTAAGAGGCCGCATTTATATCAGGTATTTACTATTTACTATTTATTATTAGATGATCTGTCCAGTACGTTACCCTATCATGCTAATGACACAGTCACTATTCTCTCGCTAGCTCAAATAAACCAAGCGACATTTATTTCAATAATGTAATCATATTTTTCCCTATAAATACACGTAACAGCACGCGCACCAGTCGCGCTCACCATAGTGGTTGTTTTTAACTATAAATCACAGTACCTAGGTACTTACACGGTCACGTCGGCGGAAATATGTTGCGCCAGGTTAGTGCCTGTCCTGTCTTGGAAATGGATTTTTATATAAAAGTAATATATTAATACACTATTATCTATTTGTAAGGTAAGGACGTTCTCTATACCGACAGGTAGCCGTGGAGTCTTTTGTGTGCCCCTGCGTCGTGATTGATACCTCGCCTCGAATGTGCCACAAAAAGTTTTATGGCAAAAAATCTCCGCGAAATCACCGTATGCAAATCCTTTGTGAGCAACGCACGGCACAGTGCGCCCTACGTACACGAGCACACGACTCACTATCACACGCACTAGTTTGTTCTGCGTGTGTCGTGCAGTGTAATCTGGCTCTTAGATGCGTTATAATCTACGATCTGCGAGAGCTCGTAAATTTTGCTGTTACAATATTCCCGCATTCAAAATTTCTGGGAAACTTTACGAAATTGTCCGGTGACCAGCGGGTGCGCATGATCGATGGATTGCACTAACCTTTTAGTTAATGTTACATTTCACACGATCACAAGGTAGATACTTATATGCAGGAAGCTCGTTCATTTATATTCAAATATAGTCTATCATTATTTAGACGCAGCAAAAAAAGAGGCTCACTAGTTTTGTAATAAATTCACTTTGAAACTACGTGCGACCTCATTTTTTAACCTTTTTAAGCGCCTATGGAATTGGAAACATACGGGGCCCTAGGGGCTACGGCTGCAGGTGGCAGGCGCACCCGCTCTGTCTAACTAGTGCGTCTAAAACAATGACCGTAACATTGAGCTGCTGTGAGATTTATAACCGCGTGCACTTCACTTAAGTAATTAATTATGCACATTATTGTAAGCGCGGTCCCGTACGAGAGCTAATTACATTATTTGCATACAGCAGCCACTTGGCCATTGTTTGGCTGCAGGAGACACACAAAAACTTGGCCTTTTGTAGAGAAAGGCTCGATGCCGCGTGGCCGTGACGTCACTCGATGCTACAGATTCTTTATAGAATTTTATTTAAGCAAGATAGGTATTTGTGATAATGATAATGATACCATTATGAATTGCATAACGAAACAGAAGCGTGACAGACACAATAATAATGTATTATATATTAATTTCACCTATTCATTACCTATATTATTTATGAGCATTGTAAAACCTGTATTGTAACTTTTTTCGTCTAAACGACTCGTTCATATTATTCTTGAGATAAGCTCTCGCAATCATCGGTAAATATGAATTACTTATTTGTAAATATTTTGTTGTTCATACATAGAGCGATAGATGTCCCTACATCAATGAACTTAATGACTGGACTAGGTGTACCCCGTGTACCTATGAGTTTAGGGTGAGAGGCTGTTTGTTTGTTTGTGCCAACGAATGTTGCCATTTATCTCCAAAACGGTTTCATCAATTAAGCCGCGGGTTTCATCATTGCCTCGCCCTACCGACGAAGCTTCAAAGTCAATTTTTTTTCTTACAATTAGACCATTAAAAAGGTACTTTTGAGAAGTTAAAACTAGTTACACTTTTCAAAAATGTGTAATATTATGAAGTATGACGCATACTTTGTTCGCGCATTACTTTATAGTTTATGAACCAATATTGACCTAATATTTCTTATCTGATTATTATCGTCCAAGATGGTCTCATATATTGTTTTTTAATTAATGAAGTTTAATTTTACTAAATCATACTTGTACTTTACATACGTAAATGGAGTGCACAATGAATGTTTTATGGTAGGGTATCTATAATATAAGGTGTGTTCCTAACAATCTTTTAAATTTGTTTTTATGAGGCTCGATTCTGATGTCGGCGGGTAAACTGTTGAGTATATACGGTATAGTCCTATCTCCAGGTCCAGAGTTACACGTTTGTAACTCTGGGAACAACGAATTTACACGAAGTCATTATCCTCGTATTATAATTATTATTTGATTTTAGTTTGAAGTAGTAGTTAGTATTATGCTCATGTTTGCCATGGTTATTAATTGCTAGAAGGTATTTATGTTTTAGACATATGTATGGGAATTTGAGTATATCCACACCGAGACGGGTTCGGTGTAATGAGTTAATGGCACATTAAGCGCATGTTGTGAACTTGTGAGGCATACGACGTAGTGGAACAGTCACACGCGAGGGCCCAGCCTGCTAGTGTAACACTGGCCTGTTCACACACGTGCACGCTGCGCTACGTGGAAAGGTCACACCACCCCATGCAGTGGTACCGTTATCCACCCCCGTCCCGACCCGCCCCGCGGGGGAATCACCTGACATTTAGAGTTTTTGCGCTACCTAATTGCAGGGTGAATAATGCATGCTCTAGACTGGCCTAGCCGGGGGTGTTGGGGGTGAGGTAATATTAAGGTAGCGAACTGCGCGTGCGCACCATTCATTGCTGCACCACTCACATCATGGACACCGGTGAGTCTCCTTACTCATTACATTATTAGTTGTTATGTCCTTCTCAGCAACCAGAGCCAGCCGCGGCTGGTACTCTCAGTCCATACAAGGTACAAGAAGCCAACAGACCCTTGTTTGGACTACCACTCACCGCGCTGGTGTTCGGCTCGGGTGTGGTTCTTCGGAGACCCTCCCCTCCCTAATTCCCGCAAGCAGGCGGGTCCGCCACCGACAACGATGATGTCGCCAAATCACGACAGCCTCGTTATCTGTAATAGAAATTTTACCAATTTATTATTATCAGCGGGCTGAACTCACCGCGTCGCTTCTTTCAATATGTATCCACAATTTCCAGTGATTCATACTTTTTTGAACCGCTCGTTAGCAGACGTTATTTCTCAAATTAAGAAATTTTAAAGCAATTACATTCATCGTGTCGGAGAAAGCGACAGTTGTAAAAAATCATTGGGATTGTGACAAAAAGGCGGCGTGACTTTCTAATTTATTGCTTGAGCGCCGAAGGAAGCGTTAAAAAATATAACAAAACAATCGAAAACTAAAAATCGCAAAACCGTCCGTGTGCGCCGCTACCCGCCTCGCGCAGACTACAGACTACAGAGCTACACAATGCACCTCCAGCCCGTCGGTTGTAATAGAAAGCTCGGCCCGGCCGAGCGCCGCGCCCGCCGCTCTGCGACCAGCGACCATCGCATGCCTTAAGAATAAAAAACTAGGGAGCGCTTTTTAAACAGAAATAAGCGGAGAGACATTTTCACGCGAATCTCTTTAAAAATGCAAAGGTCGTGCAAAGTGCGAGCCGGACGACAGCGATGCATGCTACCCCGTCCGTCGCGATGTCAACCTTTTGGGACGCCTCATACGCGTATCATGTATTTATGGTAGACGAACTGACGATGTAGGTACTATGACGGAGCTATTAACTTTACGGGCTTTTTCCAAAATAATGAACCATTAATTACTCTTTTAAATATGAGTGTATCAACGTGGTTTTTTGATATTTGATAAATCGAATATTTTAAGTAATGAATATGTAGGTACTTGCTATTATTTTTGTACTTAGCTAGGTGAGCACGGTGGATCATAGTTGATCCACATAACATTATGCATGAGCGCGGGGCGGTGGTGACCTTTCGCGAGGTCCCGTTACGGGCACCTGCGCGCACGTTAGGGTCCCGCTAGCCGCCGCCGCCGCCGACGCCGCGCCGCTGCGAGGTGCACTAGTGCGCACGCGCACAACTCACAGGCGCACTATGTGCGTACTTGCATATTATAGTGACGCATCACAACAACTGGCAAACTTTATTCGGACAATCGCATTTCGTAAGATGTTCGTGCTCTCTCAATTACTTGCGCGGGCAACAAATATAAAACTGTTCTTTATCATCCATCAGTCTGCTGGGATTACAAAGAAAGTTTGTCATCGCCATCTTTTTATGGAATGTAAAATAATGCACAGTGAGCTCACGCCTTTCGTTTGCAGTTTGGCTGCAATGTTATCATAATTGAATAGCTCGGTGCGTGAGATCGATCCGGATCAATCGACAGATTATATCTGCCGTTACACTCTGATAAATGAACGAGCCCAGAACGAGACCACAAAAAATATAATGGACGCTGTTACCTCAGCTCACTGATCAGAGTTCGATCGTGGTGCCGACGGCGGCGCTGGACCTGTGCGCATGCACAACGCAACGGTATCACAGTGGGCCAGTGGCGGTCGGCATCATCTGCAGCCAATCAGTTTCGTGTGCGGGAATCAATCAGGTGCGCGCGTAATACCCTCTATTAGAATACTTACACTCAAATGTTATGCTCGCGCCGCTCCCACGCACTGGCTCTGTTAGCAAGCGCGCGAGCATTCCCAGATGCACTATGAAGCGTACAAATTACAGTACTACCTATAAAACCACTATTAGGTACGTAAGTATAGAAATTAAATCGCATTTTTAGAAAGGAAACCTGACTCCAAGCATTTCGTGATTTAAGTTCAGATTCGATACTTAGTCAAATTTCAACAAAATTTATATGAGATCAACTACATAGGTAGTCCGACATTCTGTCAGATAAAAAATCATCGAAATCGGTTCACGATCGGCGAAGATATCGTATAATAAACACACAAAAAGAAATACAGTCGAAGTGTTGTAAACTTTAAAAAAATGGTTTAAAAATTAACAAAAATTTTAGTATAACCAAGTTTTTTTTGGGATACAGACAGGCAAACGGGCAGACGGATCGCCTGATGCTAAGCGATAAGCGCCGGCCATGGACACCCGCAACACCAGAGGTGTCACAAGTGCGTTGCCGACCTTTTAATAGGGAATAAGGGGGTTACGGGATTCTGCCTCCGGTATCTTCACTCACTTGGCGAAACACAACGTAAGCGTTGTTTTACGTTTTCTGTGGGGCCGTGGTCATGTTTATCACACCGATCGAGCCGGCCCATTCGTGCCGAAGCATGGCTCTCCCACGTTTTATAAATAAAGATGATTTTAACGGCAATAGACTCCTATCGGTCGGATGTATTCTGTTTCTTAAGTGTTCGGAAGTGAGTGACAATAATTAAAGCAAATTCCACCATTCCGATAAGCGACACATTCAAAATAGATTAATAATTATAATGATTTCGCCGGGATCCGGGTGAACCTTGGTAAAAAGTTTCCATGTTTCCATATTATCCATATATTAAGGTACCTGTGTTCTGATGGATTGTGATGTACGAATTTACGAGTAAGTATTTGCAAACAGGCACACAAGAGTATACGAATATAATTAGCTTTGATCCGTCACTAATAAACGGAGGTCACAGGGGAAATATTGTTCTGAAGTTGTCCCTACTTATGTTATTATGGTGACATGTTGTTTGCTTACACAGAGCTTTACTATATGCTAAGCTGTATTGTATGGCACAGTCGAGGTGGGCAAGTGGCCGCTGTCACTGGTGACAATGTTTATCTCGCATCGATGTGAAACAAACGAGTTATGTGACAGTGTGCGACGTGTGTGCAATTACACGGGCGCGGCGTGTAACGGTACCGGTGTCGGGGGTGAGTGACATGCGTTGATATTTGCGACGCGTGCGCGTGCCGCGTGCACCTGCGCGCGCGCCGCGTGCGTGCCGCCCGGGTCAAGGTCGTCGCGCGCCACCCCACGTCGCGCCACAGAAGAACAACCACCACCACCGCCACCACCACCACCACGAACAGAGCGAAAACGCACAACAACTGCGCAACTACATACAAAGTGTAGGTACCTACCTACCTATAAAATATTAAATCTATTTATTGAATTTAACCATAACGCAGATAGGTATCGATTACTAGTTACTATCTACTACATATTATATTTTTATCGTATTAGGTATATTTTAGACCCGTGTGGGGACGGGTTAGAATACTGTTCCATACTGCCTTGCGCGGTGGTAGAACGTCTTGGAGTCTGACTGGCTGGCGACCACCTTTACTTCGGAGTCTGTCGTAAAGCACCTCGGTGTGTATTTCAACTTTTGCACGTAAGAGCTAGTTCCCCTCGGTTGCGGCGGCTCTGGCTCTGGCTAGGGGCTCTTAAAGGTCGGCAACGCATCAGCAACTCCTCTGGTGGAGCAGGTATCAATGGGCGACGATAACTACTTACCACCGGCCGCAGGTCGCAGGTCGTTTGCCGTAGTGTTTTATCGAAAATCATGAACCTATTTACTCGCCAAAGTACATTCGCCCAAAAACTTACAACGAGTCTTAAATTGACACCCCGTACCTTAAACTCCGTCACATCTGTATCATCATCATCCTTCATCTTGGCGCACTGAGGGGCGCAGGTCTCTCTTCTCTTAAATTTAGATTATAGTCCACCAGCCAGGCCTATCTTTTCTGGAAGAATTTAAAGTTTGCTTTCTGATGGAGCGGGCCAGCTTTCTGTGCCGCGGTAGCGTGTATGATAATAATTTTAACTGCGATATAATGAATGTAGTTAGCCAGCGTCTATAAAATTTAACCTTCTACGTCTTTTTTCATATCACAAGTCCGTGCGCCCGCGCATATCCCCTCTCGCACTCCGCTCCTCTGCAACTCCGTGGATTGAGCTTTATGAGCGGACGTGATCCGATCACGGTGCGCTACATTTTTTATAGGTACTTGCGTACCTATAAATTCGAGGTAGAGGCACGTAACAAACCAATGTCGTTAACATACACGCATGGAAATGTGTTCCATCAAAGCGAGCCATATTGTTTCATACAAATTACTTTCGAATTATTGTAATACGCACCGACTGCTACCAATCGTGTTATAACATCAGGGGCCACGCCGCCGCCGCGGCCGGTGCAGGCATCAAATCAAACTCCTCTGTATGTATGTATTCCCAGGAATACACAATTGTCGCTGGCGCTCGTTTCATTGTCCCGCACGTTTCCGCTGACGTGTCACAGTATTCATTATAGACAGCGCAAAGTCAAGCGCGGTGGAAGGATATCCTTGATTTGTTTAAAAACACAACTCGTCGGAATGCTTAGGGAGGGGGTGAAGTGGGGGTCAATTTGTGCTTCCATCACGTGGGTGTCGCTCGCGTGACAATTCCAATGAGTGCAGCGAGTGCCGCTGCGCCCGCGCCGCCTACACAGTCAATGCAACACAATACTTACACGCATACAAAACCATATTAGGGTAGTAGGTACCTACCTAAATATTCATTGTGCAAGTGTGCGTCAACATCAATATTTCCAGTCAGTCCGTCAACGTCAGAGCTGGTGGGTTGTCCTTACATCATGAGCCGTCACGTGATATGATCATAAAATTAGCGCTTCATATCCGTGACTGGTGTTGTGTGGAATGTTTCGCCGGAACCGGATCAGTGAAGTCGTAAATATGCGCGACAAGCCGTCCACCCGTAACCCGGAGCCCGGGGCCCAGGGGAGTCGCGCCCGCCTGGCCACCTGACCACCTGACACATTACTTACAATTCGACAGCTCGGTAATTCACACGAATGGACTCTCGTAATAGTAGGTACCTACCTATTTATTTGGTAGTTTGAATATGTTAGTCGTTAAGTGTCGTGTGGTTGAGACTTGTGGCCAACACTTTAGGGTTGTCAGGTTTTACGGTTACAACGTTCCTTTACGAAATAGGTACTTACCTATGTACTGTTTGGTGATGGTGATACTTACGCGAATATTAGACATTGAAATAAAACTACTTTTTACGGATTTTATTGCTTTATGTTGGAACCTTTACAGTGTCCATGTTCATGGACTTACGGTAGGGTGAGTGTTGGACGTCTTCATGTTAAAATGACTAATAGCTACCTTAAGTTTTTAATAATCTGTTTCACGCAGAATAAGCTCACCGTGGCCTGTGGTCTAGCACTTCTGTGCTCGGATAGATTTAATGGAATCTATAATGGGCTTTCAAGCAGGTGATAAGATCCAGCCATGTTCCCTATTGAATTTGTGTGTTATATAAATTTTGATAGCCGGAGTGCATCATACTGTGAACGATAAGGCGGGTAGGTAATGAGATGGCTGGCAGTCACTGCGGCGCGGGCGCGTTCATTACCGCCGCGTGCTTTACGACTACACGCTAACCTGCGCTCAATTACTGATACTAATTAATATTAGGTACGCCCCCATGAGATGACTCATAATAAGTGTCAGTAGACAGGTATTTGTCTGATGTAAGTTTGATGACTTAACTGATCATGTCTTGGTTGTGTTTATGGCGGCAATGAGACGTTAACCTACCTAATCAAACTAGTAACATGTATGTGTCTGGAATGCGTGTGGTGCTGGTGTGAGCGATGAGTCGCAAGCGCAACCAAGCCGCCGCGCGAGCACGCTGCGGTGCCGCTTCACCACATAATATTATGCTAATCACTTCCAATCCCTCTACCCTTACGTCTGTCTCCTCGGTTCCTAAATAAATCCTTCTAATAATTAATATACAGGTTGACCCATTTATATTGGTACAAAAATTATTTTGGTTAGAGGACATAATTCATACAATGTAAAATTCCCAAGATATTGCGGTAGTTAAACTGCAATATTATATTTTGCCGATGCAAACCTCAAGGTAGTTTTAAGATTATTAAATTCCTTGTAGACAATTCAATTTTACAGTACTTATCACTAGAAAATTGAAATAAAACTACTTTTTACGGACTTTATAGCGTTGTATTGATATTATTTGATTCCCGACGTTTCGGATCCATTACAGCATCCATGGTCACGAGGTGTTGGATGTCTTAATGTTAAAATTACTAACAGCTACGTTGAATATTTTTTGTTAATTATTGGCGATCCGATTCACGCAGACCGAGCTCACCGTGTCCTTTGGGCTTGGATTTAGATTTATTAGAATCTATAATGGGGTTCCAAGCAGATGGTAAGACCCAGCCATCTTCTCTATTGAAATTTGAATGTTTTTTAATTTCAATAGCCTCACAAATCATCCTTGGCAAGAATCGGTTTTCTTTTGCGAGGACTAGTAGTTTATCAAATCTGATGCGGTGCTGGGCCTTGTCAAGAGTGTGTTCACAGACTACTGACTTTCTGGAACGGCGGTGTTTGACATCGGCTATGTGTAAACTATGTGAAAATTCCATTCATGGATCATTCATTAGCAGGCCCCTGAAACTGTCAGTCCTTGTGTCATTTAGTGTCGTTGGACGAGCATTCTATTGACAAAGCAAACATCGCCCCAAACAAACGTAGGTATCTAATTGAAGTAGGTAATTAATTAGGTGTGAAGAGCAGCACTGGGCTCCAAAGCATGCAAGGGATCACTTCCATCCTACCCCATAGGCAGGTAGGAGATTTAGATACCTATTTAGGTATAATATATTCTGTGTTTATGATGTTGCGTAGTTATTTTTGTAGAAAATCATCATAGATTATCTAGATGAGCCTAGGCTCCGGTACGGCCACGTATGTGATGCGCACTGGCAGCCAAACTGACGGACTTCATTATAATTGACCCCGTGCATGCGCACCACCGTAATTAGCCGACGTGTAACCAGCGCACTGGGAATAAATTACGTCTATGAATAATTGTCTAAATATTATAATGAGCTCGCCATTTTCAATTATCCGGCGCGCGGTAATGAGCTCACACAGTGCGGCCGCGGTTCCGCTCCGAATGCGCCGCAGACACAGACGCGTCCGGGGGCAGGGTCGGGGTAGGGGGGAGGGGCTCCTGGTTGTGGAGCCCGCGCGGGGCACACGGATGACACGACTTGACAAAAGTTAATACTTATTAAAATAATGATGGTAAGATTTTGTATCGTACCTACAACCCTTCGGTATGAAATTACGAACACTACGCCAGAATTGTAACTATTAGGCACCTAGGTATTTACAAATTATTAGGACAACGCGATCCACCTATCCTGCCTACCTATAGATAAAGCCGGTAGTACCCACTCTTGAGTGAAGGCCTCTTCTCTGTCCCGCCTCTGTCGCTGATCTTGTGCAACTTGCACCCACTCCTAAATTGACCTTAACCATTTTTGCATTGAAGTTTGGTCGGGATGGTGACGACTTGTAGAGGATTATGTCAATAACCGATTCCTATAAGTTGCACGTGTATAATAGTTAATAATATCATCACTCAGTTCTTAATAAAATGTAACAGGTTTGTTTGAGACGTACGTTTGAGGCTGAGCGCACAAGCCCTGCCCCGCGTGTGGCGCGTGGTGTGCGCTCCGGTGCTCAACTCCCGCTCAAGTGAGTTTATATAATGAGAGTATTTTATGACGACCTCTTAAGTGTCTGTCCTATTAAATACTACCTACTTCTACGTACACGTTTAATAACTTGTACGGATGCTTGTTATAGATAAGTACTAATATCTTGTATCTAGGAAACCTTGCATCTAGGAAAATAAGTCCTCCTCTCTTCTAATATTGCTGTGCCCTACAGGGTCCATAATGGTTCTTATTTATATTACACCACCTCATTGTACATTATGGTATGTCAATAAAGAATATGAATATCTTTTTGTTTATTGCAATGGCATGTCACTACATAGAAAGGTTTGTTTTAATACAAGTTTGTCACTGATGTTCAGTGACAAGGATTCTATCAAGATTCTAATAACCATGTGTTTAAGATCATGTCGCCAAAATATCACTAATATTATTGTTTGTATTTATTCCACCTACAGCACTATTAATGCGTAATGTTACGTAAAACAGCTGAACAGGTACCGTTTAGCAGTTTTTCATAATCGCTGACCTTCAACTAGCAGATTTGTAATACAGTAACGATTAGGTCTTGTAAAACAGTGAGAAATGAAACATCTGATTGTCAATTTTAAACTCGTGGCGCTGTAAGTATGGCATAAAAACGGTAAAGACTCGTCAAAATAACCCTAATTTCTTTTCCCTTTTTACAAAAAAATACTTATTGTCACTGCAGATAAGTCATTCTACAAAACAACTAAAAGAGCTGTTTTGAACCCCTGACGTAAAAACGACGGGGTGTTATAAGTTTGACGTGTCTGTGTGTGTCTGTCTTTTCTGATTTTTTTTAATTTTTGTACTTAGTTATGTTAAACGTACCTATCGCAATGAATTGTCATTGCGATACGTTTAACATCATTAAACAGCTAGATTGCTAGCTGTTTAACATAACCGCTAGTTTCAGCGTAACAGCGTATGATACAAAACAATCCAACTACGACATTAATACGATGTTTTGTTCGTTGCAGTTTTGAGTGAATCGATGAGCGTTGATCTCTTGTTTTAGTTATGAACCTGTTTAACAAGTGCATGGCTCTGATCAAGCTATCCTTGTCAAATAATAGGTAATATTATTAGATTTAAAATCATTTTCTTATTCACTTGTCTCTATTCTGCTTTGTTCACTGTACTTACATTGCGTATTTAGGTTGGCATGTGGAAGGTTTTCAGTGGGTGCGCGGGGTGACGAGTGACGAGTGACGAGTGCCGAGTACCGAGTGCCGGGCACGGAGCACGCGGTACGCGCTAGTGAACTGATGCTTGTGTCGGACGGCGGCGGCGGCGCTGCGGGACTCACATTGGCATTCCGGGGGCGAGTGTTTATTCCGCTTATCTGAATTTTAAATTGTGCCGGAGTCCCCCCACGCGCCCGCGCCCCGCGCCCCATGCCCCATGCCCCGCGTGGAATTCCTAGCGGTCTCGCCAATCCACCCGTAAAAACCCAATCAAGTGGCCATTTTTGTGATGCGCCCCGCTTTGACACACGATTTCACTTTCGACCCACCGCCGTAGCCGCTGTCTCTCCGCCCGTGTCCCAAATGGGACGAGCGTATAATCATTCTTATTTAGATTTAGAATTTAAAGTTCTAAATCTAAATGAGAATAATTTTGTAATAATTTCAAGTAAATACCTACCTAATCAGGTCGGAGTTTGAGATCACTCAGTGTTTATAGTTCGATGCTGGAGTACCTATGGACGATGAGTGCGGTGCGGCCGCCAGCCGGCTTGCGGATCCAGCTCCTCTGAACTTACGATGATTGTGTTGGTCATGTGAATTAATGCCAGCGTGGGAGCCGCCCAGGAGCCGCACCGGCGGCGGCGGCGGCGGTGGCGGCGGCGGCGCTCATTATGTCCACTTACACTTACGACTAGTGTGCAGGACCGCTCCTGTTATAGTTACGATTCGTTATCACATTCTCTCTCGAATTTGAGTAAAAAACTAAATTGACTTTGTACGGCGATCTAATGTTGTCATAATGCATTGAATTCACTACAAGTCCAATGTAGGTAAATTAGTTTAGTTACACCGGACGCTTTAGACAACTACTTATAATAAGCTCCCGCGATCTCAAAGCTACGACATCATTACAGCCAGAATGCGAATTTCTCTTCCGCGTTGTCAGTGTTATGTGACGTCAACAACATAACATCAATACGAGTATATTGATGACAAATTTACGTACGCGATATCCTTCAACCAACAGGAGTTACTTTACAGATGTTTTTTTTACTCTCTGAACAAATAGCTAAATAATAGCTTTTTTGTTTTCATTTTTGTTAATGTTACACATTTTATTAACTTATAATTTTATATATTTATATAATTATCGTTAATACATGAAGTCTGTCCGTAAATTGTAACAAGTAAATAGTCTATGAGTTTTTCCCTCCTCAAATTCATAAAATTCTAATTTGTTCTTGGATGGATAATATTAATTTTTATTAATTCTTATGTAGTCAAAAAACCAATAAGTCAATAATAAGAATCTAACGTATCTGCCAACAGCAATACCTACAAAAACATCTAATAAGATATCTTAACATGATAAGTACTCAGATACGAAGTTTTTGTCACAAATTCCACTTGTTAGTTTGTTTTTGCAATTTGTGGTAATGTTTATCTGGCATATAAATAAATATCTACACATAAAATAAATACTACATTTTTTTCCTATAACAATTTTAAAATTTAATCCCTATATAAATATTAATATAATATTTAAAAAAAACGAATGCAAGAAAAACTGGGTGCAATACGGGCTATATACATACAAACCCACACTGAAGAGAGATAACCACTACAAAAGTCCCTTGTGTCGCTAAATGTGGGCCTTCGTAGCCGTCCTGTGCGGTGGACTGGTGGTGTGCGCGTGAGTGAACATCGCGGAGGACTGCGGCCGGTACCCATCGGCAGCAGGCAGTGTGCGCGCACGTATTCGTTTTCAACACGTTTTGATTTATGTGCGTATTATATTTTCCAGTATCTCAACTGGCTCAACTGTCGGCGACAATACATATGTTGTCGATCTGCGTCCGTACATCGTTCGTTTGAATGAACACGGTTTTAACTCATTTACGATTTTAAATCTAAATACAGTCCTACTAAAAATCATGAGATCTTTCTCATGTCATCAACAAGATTCATCCATATTCCTAGTAACAGTGGGGATCATGATCGTTTAAAGTATAAACACATCAGTCAATACTGACATCTTCTGACTGACTGTCATCAAACAAGCTTCCTGCGCTAATACCTAGGGAACTTTCATTTTGTGATTTTTTTTTGCATTTTCCATGCTAAGATTATAAATTAAATTTTTAGTGAAGGAAAAATTCAATCGCGGGCAGGACCAGAACCTGCGTCTCCTGGTTAGATACATCAGACGCTCTGACCTCTAAGCCACAGAGAACCCCACCCGCCTGATTGAAATTTTGCCTTCGCATTCTTAATTTAGGTCATAAGGTGACGTTGGCGACATCTATGCAAAGCAAGTTACCCCACGGCCTGACCGTTTCGACCCCAAATTTGCGCCCACCCCGCTCCTGTTTAAGGAAATTTCCCAATTTAAGTACCTATTTATCCTGCCAAAATCAGACAGCCCTCTGGTCACACAATGCTGAGACTATCTTATTCTTGAGACAAAGAATTGGCATTGCTATTCAATGTAGCAATGTTAGCAGTCTTCTCAGCACGGTATCAGATGAGAACGCGATGCGATGCGATGTGGACGAGTACTTTGACGGCTGCGCGTACTTCGACAAATTATATATTTGTATACTACATTATGGCCCTAAATAAATTAGATTTAATAACATGTCAGTATTATTAACATTGTAATATTAAAAATATACGACGACACGTTTGGCGTAGCGGCTGAGCGATCGGCTTCTGCGTCACGTGTTGTGGGTTCGATCCCCACACGGAGCAAATATTTGTATGTTCTATAGATAGTTGTTCCGGGTCTGGGCGTTTGCGTATGTGAGAATTTGTGTTTGTAAATGCACCCACGATACAGGAGAAAATCCTAGTGTGGGGCAATGTTTTTTTTTTAAAAAAAAAATATATTTCAATAAAGATAAACGATAAAGATAATTTTATTTATTCAAAACACGTGTGCTATAAAATAGATGTTACAAAATAAGAAAGTCTCAACATGTTCTACCATATCAGGCGTACAAACATTAGTCTAATGGTCCTCAGCGCGACTGCTACGCTAGAGGTTCTGGGTTCGTTCCCGAGGTCGAGTAAAATGTTATTGAGTTTTTCTATGAAATTCTTAGTAGCAGCTCGGAGTCTGGATTTGTGCCCGGTTAATGGCAATAAGCTAGCTCTCTATTACATGGGACTTAAACATACCGTCGAACTGTGGGTGTACATTAGTATACCTCTGTCTAACCCTTCGGGGAATACAGGCGTGATAGTATGTTATGTTAATTATATAAAAGTATACAAATAATAAAAAATAATATGAAAATAATCATAACATAATCAACCCATTACATTGTCCCACTGCTGGACACGGGTCTCCTCTCAGGGGAGAGGGACCAGTGAGAGGGATTACGCTATAGTCCACCACGCTGGCCTAGGGCGGGTTGGCAGACTTTACACGCCGTCGAGAAAATCTCTCAGGCATGCAGGTTTCCTCACGATGTTTTCTATCACCGTTTTAAGCGCGTGATAATTAACTATTTAATACGCAAATGACTTCGAAAACTCAGAGGTGAGGCCTTGGGTTCGAACTCGAGACCTTTGACTTGGCAGTCCAACGGTCATCACCACTAGGCTATCACTAAAAATAATCAACTTGCGAATAAATTCTTAAAGTAGGTTTTTACATATAGACTTATTTACTGTCTCATTTAGTTGTTTCGTGGGCGTACTCGTGTAGCTCTGAATAAATAAGCAAATTGTAACGTAGCCGCATATTATAATGAAGTCTTGTATTGCTGCATACTTGCACAAGCGCAGGCCGCTGGGCGAAGCAACGTCACGCGGCGTGTTGACAGCATGAGGTATGCGCGCGATTTGCATGGAGCGCACATGCAGGGCCGCCTCCCCCGCCGAGAGACCGATGCCGCTAATGGCGCCGCCGACAAACTACCGACGAGCCACAGAACACCCACACAACAGACATTCACTGACAGACGCGAGATCACCAGCTCAGACACAGCTGCGCGCGACTCTTATTTGTAATAGTACAAGCAGTGACGCGGTATATGACCACTCAATCTAGCAGTAAATGAATTTATTGTGGCGTTAGATAAAGTATACTTTTCACATCTGACATTATGGACTTATAGGTATGCATCCGCGCCTGCGCACAATATCACTACCTTAAAGAGTTTCTCTGTGTACTTAAGTTTTAGTTACCGTTCCGTTGGACACATTTATTTATTTATTAGTATAAGAAAGAAATGCTATGCAGTTTAAAAAATACACTGAGTGGCCTTATCGCAATATGTGCGATTTCTTCCAGGCATACCTATATATAGATGCATTACTTATAATGAAATTATAAACCTTGGCTCAACAGTGTTAGAGTTTCGCATAAAACAGCTCGTTATGTGCGAAACAATTTCGGAAGTCGGTGGCGAAATCAAAAGATCTGATCAAATGAAAGGCACCGACTTCCGAAACTGTTTCACACATAACATTATTTTTTTTATGTTATTGGAGGCGGTTTTACTTTTACTTAACAGTTAATAACAATCTTATTAGATTCCACTGTTTTGCGAGTAACATCTTTACCTATACCAAGACGATGTTATCATTTACTCGGTCGGTCGTTACGTGTTATTTCAAAATTTTGTGATCAGATCTTGACCAAATTTTTATGGAACCACCTCTGCAATATGATCAAAAAAAGAATCATCAAAGTAGGTTCATAATTAAAGGAATAATCGCGTAACAAACACAAAAAAACATAGGTATACAGTCGAATTAAGAACCTCCTCCTTTTTGAAGTCGGTTGAAAATTAGATTTCTAGTTTACTTACATTATAGTCGCCTACTGCACACAGGTCAAAAAGACATATTGCCGCATTTGTTATTATCGTAATTGAGTTGGAAGAGGTGTTTTTTTCATTTAGTTTCATCTCTCAACTCGGGCGGGACATAAAGGCAACCACCCCAACAAATTAGTTCTATGAAACAAAAACGTACATAAATGTAAAAAAGTCAAAAAACCTAAACTCATAATGCAGTCCTATACCTAAGTGACACGCTACGAGTACGCATCCTACGCAACGTCCGACAAACTGAAGTTTAGTCTATTTAGTTATACATACTGCATATTGCAACGGTCTTCTGTAACAGCGATCAATAACATTTGCTCGCCACCGTCATTAGCTATCAATTAACGCTCACTTGTTGATGATATTCCGGACGAAAGGTCAGCGTCGCCGCTGCGCAGCGGGAGCGCGGCGGCTGTGTGACATTTTTACATTTTGACACGTGTCAATCAGATATACTCTAGCTGCTAATTACTCTAGTATTTCGCATTCAAATCGCTCTTGGAGCTGTAATCCGTGCCATTGTTCTGTTAAACAATCACTTCCCACATTGGTACCACGCGATTTTCCACCTTACGCCTTACACGTGAGGTGCACTATGCGACGTGGCCTGTGTAGTGGTATATTTTCGTGCACCTGCGCAGCTAAGTCACAGGCGCAACGTAGAGGCGATGATTAGAGCGGACACGCCGACCGCTAATTAAACGTAATGACGGTGTGATAAACAAACAAACAAACGCACGGGTCGTGGAGCGCGCGGGCATATGTCTTCATTACCGCTGTTGTGATTTGAATAGATGCGGCACGTGTACCAGCTAGCTACCTAATTAAGTAGCTAGACGCATAGAAGCAACGTGTCCGCAGTCGCCGGACACTGCGCCCGCGCATGAGCGGGACGCAGAGCGCAGGGATGCAGTACATCTTGCTACACAAAAACAATGATACATCCTTTTAAAAGCAGTTTGAAATTTGAAGATATTTCGAGACGACTCTGGTTGCTTGATACTCAAATAAAATAAAAATGTTTATTAGCATAAAATGTAGGTTATATGAAGAAAGTATAAACAATCATTTACTTCAGATATATTACAAACTAGCGGCCCCGGCAGACGTTGTCTTGCCCTGTATCGTCATCTTCCTGTATTTGTCCCAATTTATTTGTGATCGGCGCAGCATGCCCTTTTCTTTCATTCATCCCACTGACCTCTATTATAATTCATCCCTATTAGCCGTTACCTCAATCATTTCCGATGTCTTGTCCTGTAAATATAAATCGTAGATCCCGATTGCGGTGCCACCTACCGGCTCAAAACCTATTTAAAAAATAATAATAAAAAATAAATTAATATATCTGAATCTAGTGGTCCCAAGTGAGACTGCTACACTAGAGGTCCTGGGTTCGATCCCCAGGTCGAGCAAAGTGTTATTGAGTTTTTCTATGAAATTCTCATTAGCAGCTCGGAGTCTGGATTTATGCCCGGTTAATGGCTATAGGCTTTCCCCTTATAACATGGGACCTAAACATACCGGCGAACTGTGGGTGTACATTAAGTACACCTCTGCCTAATCCTTCGGGGAATACAGGCGTGATGGTATGGTATGTTAATCAAAAATAAAAATTATAAAATAAAAAAATATTTTCGTGAATTTTTCGATAATTTATTAGTTATTCTGCTATTTGGGGAGAAGACAAATCCAACAAACTCAAGATTATAAAAATCGGTCCAGCCGTGGTCGAGTTATGTGTTGTAACAAACCCGACTTTGTTTTATATATATATAAGATAAATATAGATTATCTTATATAAATATAAGATAAATATAGATATTCAATGTTAAATATCAATAATAAGCAAGTACATTATTTTGGTCCACACGTGACATAACAATTTTCGTGATACTTTATTGTTGTTGTGATAGCCGCTGATAGCTCTGCACGTTCCTGATTAAAACTGTCGTGACGGAAGGACAGGCGAACAATCCTTATTACAAGAGTTCCTTCTTCCCTTTTGAAATACGGAACTCTGAAAAAATAAAAAAAACAATGTTATTTGATAGCTAATCTCATAATTTACATACATAGGTACATTATCACGCTTGTATTCCGTGAAGGGTTAGGCAGAGGCATACTAATGTTTAATAATTAACAATACTACTATTGTTATTATACTATTTTAAGGGAGGTAGGGCACAGTGGCATCAAATAATTCCACTCACAATTGGAGCTGCTCTACTGGGGAAGTACCTCCAGCTTGCAGAACATCGTAGCCAAATAACATAGCTCCGTGCTACGTTGTGTTCCTAACGGTGAGCAAGGTCACTAGAGCTCCGCGAGGAAGCGTTGGGTTGGCAGTGTGGGGGATCGGTGGTGTATTGTTACCGCCGCTGTCATGTATGGCAGAATGTCTCCTATGCTGCCAGCCCAACTATTCCTCCTTAATTTACAGGGCCGTCAATGCGCCAGTGATACCCCTGGTGTCGCAAGCATACATAGGCTACGGTAACCGCTTACCATCAGACGGGCGGTATGCTTCTTTGGTATAAAGATATATTCTGTGGTATAAAAAAATACTAATATTTTAGTATTGTTCTCAAATAAGTGACATAATGATGTTTTTATTGAGAGTAAAGTTTCTTTACACCGCACGTTGACACGCACATTTCGCATGGGCGTGTTTATGTCCCATATATGTATTAGGCGAGCCTATTGCTATTAACCGGGCACAAATTCCAAACTCTCCGAGCTACTACTTAGAATTTCATAGAAAAACCCAATAACACTTTGCTCGACCTGGGAATCGAACCCAGGTCCTTCTAGCTTAACAGTCGCGGTTGGCACCACTAGACTAATAAGGCAGGTTCTCATAATTAATTAACAGATGTTACCTACGCGTTACCACATTAATGTTATATTATCACGATTTCTCGATTTGACATACCAACTTAGCGCCACTGATCAAGCTTCTTTTAATTCGATTCGATTTTCCAATTATTGTACTCTACTATTATTAGAAAAATATTTTGACCACTTGTTGTCAGTAAAATGTTTGTTCTAAGTGTGAAGAGAGTGTTCCTATGGGTATTTTGTACCAACAAGATTGAAATTTGAAATCTATTCAGAATAATGGTCAATGTTATGTATGAACGTGTCGGGTCAAGGTCTTATTGCTGCTTAATATTCTTATTGATGGCAGAACACTCGTCAGACGCGTATGTATGTATGTATGTGTGTATGTACGTGTGTAGCTATCCTTGCTATTGCACTCCAAACAACAACATTTATAATATGTATTCCTTATTTGAAAGCTACATTTTTGGAAAAACTAATTTGATCATACTCAAACGTTGTCATTACATTCATTATCCTCGTTATACTTGTAAACTATGTTGGGACCGGCGACCAGTCTAACCAGAGGCGACACTTCAATAATACTTATATTAATTCCTTACTTATATTTAACATAATTAGATATGATCATAAGCTACCGCGGTGTCCGCGTAGCAATGCTACGTCACAGTAACACCGCACACAGTGTTAGTGCGCAGTGTCACAGTGTAGCACACGTGTGCGTAGGCGGCGGCGGCGGCGGCGGCGGCGGCTCCCTACAAACGACATCAACGCGCGCTACGAGCTGCTACGACGTAGAGCGCCGTAACGTCATCATGTCCATGCTGCACGTGTGAACATGTCATTAGCTCGTGTGAACATCACTTACAAACTGATTGCAACACCTCGGTCACAGAACTTATTAAACATTGTTTATTAGACTCGTAAAAATAACCATAATACTTATTGGTACGTTATCTCGTCGGCATAATCCAATAAAATGCGTCTAAGTCGCTCAGAGTTGATTTCTAACAAGATATTCACATCGGCTACACAAAACTCTATTACAGCAGATAATTGAGATAAAATATTGGTTAGTTGTGAAACGCAGAGTCACGGCGGCGCGAGCTGCGGTGCGCGCGCGCAGCATCGCGGACGCTTTGTTTGTGAGCGCAGGTAGCCAACATGTTGTGATGTACCGACACACGTCCTTACAAATAACTTCATTAAATTACTTCTGAAATAGAATCGCAATCATTCTTTATTTATTGGATTAAGTAAGCATCCTTCATTCAAATTGGTGGACAGTGCAAGTTTCATCAAAAATTAGTTCAATAGTTTTCACAGATAATATGGACTGTTACGAGTATCACTAAATGAGCGCGCGATTATTCTTTACTTCGTTTGTGAGGTGGGTTTCTTTTTCTAAATTGCTTCTTCAGTATACTTTATGGCGATGCCCGCGCTGTACTAAACTATTATTTATGTACCAACTGTAGTAAGTACAGTGAGTTGACTCTACTAGTCGTTGAGAATTTGCGCAGTTGCCCGACTGTAAGGTGTACTGACTACTCCTATTATAAACGGAAAACAAGTATTGAGTAAGAGGTGCGTGCACGCAGGTTTTTGTGCGCTGCGTGACGTCAGCACTAGAGTACACAGTCGCGGCGGGCGGAGGGCAATGACCCTGCGCCGATTAATAAATTAAGATAACAAATTAAAGTGAGGCGCAGACAATGCGCGGCTGTCTCTAGCGCCGCCGCCGCGAACCTGCAGCACTCGCGCACGTCACATACGCCGCACACGTCTTACACGCTGCACACGTCTCACACGACGCACACGTCTTACACGTTGCACAAGTCTCATACGCCGCACACGTCACATACGCCACACACGCCGCACACGTCACACAGACAGCACACGTCTCACACGCCGCACACGCCACACACGCATCGGCATCGACACACAATCATAATCACCATAGTTATGTTATTGGTTTACTCAAACCATGAATGAAAACGAGATAGCCCAGTCCGGCAAACAAATATGTTTGGTTTGTCTTGTCGCCAGCAGTCTCTGTTCCAGAACGCTTAAACTTCCCATACCTATTGTAGGTATAGTTATCTCTGACAAAAAAGTATCTACACCAACGAAGGACTTCAGCTCTAGGTATTACCAAGAAAATTCGATAACACCAATATGCCATTACAAATAAGTTGGCGCTATGAATGTTCTAATAACTATTAGTTATGTACAGAAATGTGAGGCACTTGTTAATGATTCTGTAATTCGTCATAAAATATCCATTAGCCGTGTGTCGATAGCATCTGCGTGTGGATGCGCGTCGCTAGTCGCGCGACGTCGGCGGTTGTCCGCGCACGCAGCTGTGTTGTGTTCACTTGTGTTGCCACTGCAGCGACACCAATGTCTCATGTGCCTGTCGACACACAGTGCGACACAAAGTAGGTATGCCGTACTAGTGACAGTAATTGATTGACAGAGCATCCGCGCGGCGCGGCGCGGCACGGCGGGCGCAGGCGGCGACCACAAAGCGGATAATATCTTCATAAATCGATATTTCCACCGCTAATAAAGCGATATTAATTATCTAGTATTCAAATCTCGGATGTTGGGCATTCGTGGTGCGCTCGTGACCGCGGCCGCCCCCGCGCGCCCCGCACCGCCGGCGCCCGCGCATCGTCTCTCGATTAATAATCGCGGTCGACGGCCGCGGCCCGATTATTCGAGCTCGTGCGATTAACGATTATGATTCGATTACTGTTCACCGGCGCATTGTCAGCAGCGCCTGCGCCCGCGCCCGGCTCCACCGCACTGCGATAACAATAGACATCATAGTCTTTTGACATAGGTATTACATTACTTTCATCGGTTCATCGCGGATTGATCAGTTATCCAATACAAAATACACAAAATCATGCTTACACAGTAAAAATATAAGTATACTAAACACATAGCTATTGAAACGAAGGTGATTTAGTTTGAATTATTAGAAGTTTAAATTCCTACCCGAAGGCAAAGTAATAACAAGTGCAGAGACATTACCGAGCTACACTCATAGGGCTTGCCAGCATGTCCAGCAAGCCAGTGCACAGTGTAGTGAGCAGGACAACATTACCAGGAGTCCAGCAAGCCAGTGCACATTGTAGTGAGCAGGACAATATTACCAGGAGGTAATGTTGTGACATTTTGTTCAATTGTGTCACAATTTTTATGACAGTGGTGTGCAATTCTGTAAGCCGTCCAAATATCTGTACCTATTTCATATTTTTACTGCGTGTTTAGTGAATAAGTCGTTGAAGTGCACGAATAAAAATAAATAAATAAATCAGCTTTAAGAATACAGTTTTTATACTAACCAATGCGCATGAATTTCAATAATGTTCGAGAACCAAATACTGGGCTGTATTTTTGTGTAGGTAACTTTTACCTAACATGCTAACATTATCAAGTCCTCGAACTGACAAGCGCCGTGCGCCTGTAGCCTTGCAGCCGCTTCTGTGCTCGTCATAAATTGTGTCATTAGAAGAGATAATCTTGTAAGAAATCTATGTACTTGTAACTACTGCTTGTAGGTACTCTAACATCGGGTTATAGGTTAGGAACTCCCCTAACTTGTTATCCTACTACTATCTTACCAACATGTAGTAATGTTCGTAATTTTTATAATTGATATATTTCACCCCGTATCGTTTTCATACTCGTGTGACAATGAGGCGATAACATCAACGCGGCCGGCGCGCGCCGCGTCGTGTGGTCGCGTCGCGTCGCCGGATAATAGCCGGCCGTGCGGCGGGCGCCGGGTCACGGCCAGCACTCGACCCCGCGCACGTCCGTACGACTGCCGCGACAACACTCACCGTGCGTACAGCTGATCCATGCGGTGTCACTACCTATGTAGATAGCACACGAAGCTGCTGGACAGAAATATCAATGCGAGCAATCACTGCTCACTGCGCTTCTACACGCCTGCGGATAACGCTTATGCGGCGCATAGTGCCAACTGCTCGTCTACTCAATGGCCAACTAGGCACAGACTCAAACTGTAACAGTTATGAGGAAGTACTGGCACTAACATGAAATATTTGCAATATTTTTGAAATAAATAAAATATTACATTGCAAAAATATTTTTTATTAACAAGTGATCAGTTTTCCTCCTCTACCCTACTGTAGAGTGCTGTGCCCGACAGTGTTCATAATTGCTCCTTTTTTAAGTATTTTAAACTAACATTTTTATTATGGAATGCAATCAAGTAATTAGGTATTGAGTAACACTTGCTATGCGCAGATATATATATATATATATATATCTGCGCAATAATAATTTATATATTTATAAGTATATTTAAAAGCTTACTAGCAATGTGTGTCGCACATTACCAGTATTCTTGTTAACCCCTCGTGCTAAGCTAAATGCTTGTGTTACGAGTGGGTTCACGTCGGTAGTGCAGTGGGTGGGTTTCGAACCGGCAACCACATGATCGCAAAGTCCGACGCCCTAGCCATTAGGCTAGCGCCGCTTGTTCATATTGATCTTGTCTGTACTATGCATGGAAATGGTCTTGTTGTCTAGTCTGCATAATTACAACAATAATAAGTACACAACTATTTTATTACCGACGCGGGTGCGGTGGGGGGAGCACGGGGGTGGGGGGGGGGGTGTCGAGAGGGTGGCGCGCCGTTGTCTAACACGCGAGTAATCCGATATGTATGGGCTTTCAATTATTTGAATGATGGCGCATCATAAAGCATAATGAATTTCGGAATTATTGATAACGCAGGTGTCTGCTCATAATGTAGGTATGTACAGGAAGTTTATTGTTTAGGTTGGTGGTAGTGACAAATAAAGAGTCTTGTGCAAGCCTCTACCTTATTACTTATACTACACTCAGTGCTTAAGTCAGTGCAAAGAAGAACCTGACTGACTGACTGTCTGACGTATCAACGCACAGCCGAAACTACAGGAGATACCTAGATCCCTGAAAGTTTCCATGCCGGTTATTTTTCGATTTTTGGAAAGTTTGTATGAAAGTACACACACTACCATGCGTTTGACACACACACATACATACATATGTAATAAACGATGACATCGTCAAGATAATATATGAGATACAGATAATAAGATTCCATATTAGATACTGTCATTTGCGTGTTGACATTTTGACAATTGTTTTCTTCCAAATTAATTTTACGATATGAAACCTCCATCATGTAGGTGCCCACTGTGGGCACAGTATATTCTAGAAACGAATTTACGTACGCAGGCGAAGCTGCGCACGGGAACTCTAATCTATTATATTACAGTGAGCATGTGCTATGCGTGTTCGCACCGGGAAGATTTGTCGGGTTGTTTTTTTTTTCAAAGTGAATAATCTAGGTATGTAGCAAGTATTGTTTTTAAGTAATAAAGATTCTTATACTTACTTAAATCCTTATTTGCGACGTGACAGAGGCCTCCACAATTACATAGTTGTAACACGCAGAAGGCATGAGCTATACAGTAGATAACAGTTGCGCCCTAGCATACATTGGCCACTGTTGCACCGCTGGCGCTGGCGTGGTTCATCAGATCAGCTCCAACACACTACTGCTATAGGTACTATACATGATACATAATATAGTGTAACACGTCATACAAACTGGTGGACTAGTGGTCCAAAGTGCGACTGCTACGCAACACGTCCTGGGTTCAATTTCCGGGTCGACCTAAATGTTGTCGTTTTTTTTTATAAAATTCTCAGTAGTGACTCGATGTTTAGATTTGTGGCCGGTTAATGGCAATAGGCGAACTGTGGGTGTTGGTAAATTTGTAACCTCAGCCTAAGCGAATCCTCGCGTGATGCTATGTGCCTATGTATGTTAGACATCATATTGATTCAGCCCTCTATTCTACTGTATCACTAATATCATAACTATTTTATATTTAATAACTATTTGTATACAGTCGTGTGTATGCAAGAGCTAGAGCTCCAAAGAGTATTTACTTCGAGTTGCATGCTCATGCTCCACCTGACACAAGACAACACGTATCCAACACATTCAAATGAACAGTAGCGACACGACTTGAGGGCACTGGCGATATTATAAACAAATCTCTGACACTTCTAGTAGGTACCTAAGTACCTACCTACCATGTTATGAGGGACGACTTCTGGAGAGAACAGGGACAAATCCAAACTTCGAGCTGATACTGAGAATTTCATAGAAAAGCCCAATCAGCAGTCAAAAGATCCATTGATCAGCGTAGGTAAGTACCTACTTAGTTGTTACGAACTTACGATCACCTTATTGTTTGGTGCTATTTTTTTTATAATTAATATGTATCTATCATTAGGTTACGTTTCGTATTGTTATACAGGTACCTACCTACTCGTATATCACGTAAGTTTAATGTACTTAAATAAGTAAGTAGTTGCAGCTAGAGATGGGTTTATGCCAGGGCATTTAATTTTTTCGCCCAAAATGCCTGGGCGGAAACCCATCTATATAGATGGGTTTATGCCAGGGCATTTATTTTTTTCGCCCAAAACGCCTGGTCCGAATCCCATCTATAGTTGCAACTCAAAAGCATTGTCAAAGAAAGTGTTATGGTAGCCACAATGTTGTTCAATATTATAATGTAAAGTACCTACCTACCTATGTAGTTATGTAGGTACTAACTCGCTCGGTACAGGTACAGGTACTACCTAACGGAGCGTGCTCGCCGCACAGGTGGACGCGCGCCGCCACTGCGGACTGAGCACGACGCGGACAAGGGGAGGACCAAACCTCGTTAGCTGAATATGCACTCCAATCTACAGCGGAATCGAATTTGCGCCCTCGCCGGCCGAGTGGCCTTTTAAAGGGTCGCGACGAGATGTTGATGGATTATTTGTGAAGTGGCCGTCCGCCTTTGAAATCTTTCGCGCGTTAAAACGGAGGTAATCTCGGCGCGCCCTCCGCGGCCGCTCCCCCCCGCGCGCCGCCTCCCCCGCGCCCCGCCGTCCGCGCGCCTGCACTGTAAACAGCCCGCAGCCTTCGTTTTGTTTACCTAATCATTTTATAGCCCGCCGCGCCCGAGCGCTCTGACCTCCTCCCCCTCCCCGTACTCTTTGCACCGCATTTTATCCCCAGGCATCTTTGAAATTTATTTGAAATGTTGTAATCGTCGTTGCGACAGATGTCCCGCCGCGCCGCGCCGCGCCGCGCAACCCTTCAGTCTCCAGCCCCATGTACTACAAGCCGCTATTAGATTTATCGGCAAATAAAAAAACGATCGGTACATACTCCTGAGAAAACTCGATCGCAAGCTGCGTCGTAATTTTTACATTTTTTACCCTAAAATGTGTGTCAGAGGGGTGCGGGGTGCGCGAGGGGGGCGCGGCGGGAGGCGACAGGTCCCCGCGTCGCGAAATCTCTTTTTAGCACAAAAACGGAGAGCGGAACAATGCCTGACCCATTTCCCGGCCGTGGGAAGGAATAACGTCTCCGCCGCTGCGATGTTTTATAATAAAAAATGCATTACCCCACATTTTAAAAAATCCACAATTCTAAAAAAATGCGATGCTAACGCACCTATTGTTCGACGGGATATTGAAATTTCAAACTTGGAAGGGTGAGATTTATGTGCAAAATAACGGTTTTTACCAAAAAAAGCGTGAATCAGCTGCATTCGGCGCGCACACACAATCGCTCGTTAGTGAGCGAGCGCGCCCCACTGACCGACTGACTGCGCTTGAGAATGCTCCAGCACACTCTAGCACACTCAAACTTGATGTAACCCTTCCGCGATCGCGAGCACGCTGCCAGCCGGCACTCTGCCGCTCCTGTTTACTCCTACTCTCTGCTTGCATCATTCGCGGAGAGTAAGTGAGTGACTCCTGCGCTGTGATGGCGAGGCATCCATAGTGGTTACGTTATTTCATGTGATCCGTGGTTGTGGCTTGGTGACGCAGACTGCTGCCGCCGCCGCCGGGCCACGCGTCACGCGTCACTCGTCACTCAGGTGAGCGCACTCCGTCACCTCGAGCTCGCGGTCACCTGGCGGCGACGGCGACGACGGCGGCGTCCTCGTGCGAACCTGTCCACTTCTTCATATACTCACTCATTCCAATTAGAACCATTTATTATAATTATGATCTAGATACTTAATAGTTGTTTTCATTTTCTACAGTTGTTGAATGTTTAAATCCCTGAAAGAGCAATCAAAGTTGGTTTACTTCAGTTTAATTAACTGTGTTATAATATTAGTCATTCACAAAAAATACTTTTTGATAATTATTTTTTGTATTTATCTAAAGTGAAAGTATGTACTTACCTACCTAATAAGAAGTTAGTTAAAGTAGGTATGAACATTCTTGCTACGTACCTATCTATTATTTTGCTGTTACATTTCAGAATAATTTCGCCTTTTTATTAATTAATCATAAACTTATTAAATTTTAACCGACTTCAAAAAAGGAGGATGCTCTCTTTTCGATTGTATATTTTTCTCTATTTTGTATCGGTGTTCAATCGTAAACCGATTGCGATGTTTCTTAATTGACCTGGATTGGTGTCAGTATATCGGATTTCAAGGTATCACAAAATTCTTAAAATCATTTTTTCCTTAAAAGTCAATATCGTCATTGTTGATCTACGGGATGGGGTCATCGTCGCTGGCATCCAACATGGCTTGTTATTACTTTGTACAGTAGTAGTATTTTGAGATAAGTAACAAAATATTCGCGGGCGCTTTTCACCAGAAAAGTCACAACAGAGGCGAACGAACGAGGCGTTATCAAACGCTCTTCACAATACTCAAAACTACTTATTATTGTTTTATCTGGATCACTCACGTGCTCTGAATTTACTTTGTTACACATGTTTAATGTCACGCTGTATCGTTATCGCAGCTGAACTATCGCCGAGTACTTAGTTAGTTTAGTGCCACAGTGCCGGACAAGCTAGATCAAGCTATCAGCGCTGCGTCGGTCGCTACAGCACACGGTAGGCCTACTTTAAAGCGTACCTATGCAGTTGGTACCAGAGCGCGGCGGCGGCGGCGCGGCGCGTGCGGTGACTTAACCACTGCTCTACTTACCTTTACAAAATGTTGAAAATGTTCAATACAATTATTGATTGACATCAGTACAATAGGTACGTGATTCATCGTTATATTTTTTCCATCCATACTAACAAGTTCGGTGTTATAGCGTTATAGGTAGGTACTACACTACACCATTTAAGTGAAATAAGTTTCATGTTGCTAGGTACGTACTCGTATAATGTAGGTAGGTACATACTTAGCTAATCTTAAATCATGCTGGTTCGAGCTACTCGACTCGAGTGACGTGCAGTGTAGTACGTGCAGCACTTATTTGGGTTCGTCTTAATATGCCGTAACAGGTACAGTAGGTATCACCTAATTATTATGCCATGCATGACACTGATGTGCTCGCCTAATTGTTATGCCTATTGTTTGTTAGTGTTTTGGAATAAGGCTCTTGAAGTTAGGTAGGTACCTACCTACCTCGACGGAGAGAGACGGTGTACGCCGCGTGCGGACCGCGGTGCGCTGTGTGGGTGCGAGCGCGCCGGAGTGCGCCGCGTGAGGAGGGAGGAGGACCGTATGCAAACGAGGCGGGGCGGGGCGAGCGTTAAAAAACGCCCCGCGGCACCCGCCCCGCGACTCCTCACGACCCCCGAACCTGCCTAACGGAAACTGGATAAAAAACGGCCGCAATCTGTTCCGCGCCACGTGAAAAGTGAAATGGTGAAGGGTGACCCGCGACACAATGGATCGAAGGGTTGCGAGATGCGCGCGCGCAGCAGCCCCGCGCCCCGCGCGCCTGCACACGTGCGCGCGTGTAGCGCTGCGTATATATTATTGTAAAAGGATAACATTTCACTTTTAAAGAGTCGCTCTTCGTAAAAAAAAATAATAGTATTAGTGGCTGGTCGCAGCACGCCTGCGCCCGCGCACGAGCTACCCACTAGGAAGTTCAAATAGTGTGCGACATGCGAACTGTGTATGTAGCAGTAGAATTGTTTAATTAGCTGTTTTCCATAACCGCTAGTTGTATATAAAACTCCGTTATTTAAAACAGCTATACAATGTCCAGCTGGAGTACCGCTGGGCCATTGCGCTATGTTTAACGAAACACGTTTCACAATTATCGCGTTAAATTGATATTATTAAATTCCCGAAGCATCCATGGTCACCCGTGTCATAATTAGAACGAAATAAAAACCGTAAAGAATTGTTTTAATTCATGTCTAATACTCGTATTTTATCTAATACACTATGGAGCTATTTTGTAACACCGCTAGCGGTTATGTATTAGAGCTAATTATGTACTCTAACTGCAACACACACTGTCACACGGGCGCCTACCTATCATTGCCTAGTAGGTACGTACATACCTATCTACTGTACAAACGGATATTAAAGTAAGAAGAACGTTTATTTAAAACGATCAATAATCAAATGTAGATTGACAAGACTCACAACAACTAACGCTAACATTATCTAAACTACTTACCTACGCGGAGTGGAGTGGAGTGCTCAAACATATTCCCATTGTTTATATATTTACTAGCTTCTGCACGCGACTTCGTCTGCGTGAACTTCTAAAAAAAAAGCTATCTCTGTACCAAACAAACTTTCACGATTATAATACTCGTATTAAAGTGTCATAGGGATCTCCATGGTAAATTTTCTAACAAATACCAAAATGGTAGTGCACAACAAACAAAGTGTCAAACGGATCTAATTTTTTTAATATCTTGGATTACATTATCGTAATTTTCGTAGGAATCTCAAATTAAAAAAATACAGCCTATGTTACTCGCTGATAAGCTTTCTATTGGTGAAATAATTTTTTAAATCAGTTTAATAATCACTTTCGTATATAAAATACTTATGGATTTACACTTGTAGGTACCATAGTTTGTCCTCACTGACTGACTGATCTATAAACGCACGGCCAAGACTACGAAACCTAAAAAGAACCTGTTTGAAACATAGGTTTATTTTATAACGTTGACATACGCTAAAAAGGATTTTTGGGAATAACAACTTTATGGGGGTGAAATTGAGGGAGAAGTTGGTATGAAAGACTTTGTTCATTAAAGTTAGAAACTTGAAAAATCTAATTACAGCTAGATACTAATTTAAAGTAAATAAGGACGTGTTTCAGGGATTCTTTAAGGGGCGAAAACGGGGAGTAAAAATTTGTAAAATTTGGATTTTCACATCGGGGGCGAAAGTTTGGGATGTAAGAGCTATAAGTAGATACATTTGAAACCGTGCAACTATAATCATAACGTTGCATATAAATGCTTGTACAGGCCTAAAACCTTATTTGAAAAAAAAAAACAGTTGAACCTTGAACTTTGAACTTTGAACTTTATAGATGCTCTACCCATTATCTTTACGCTTAATAAGATAATAAATTAAATTTTTAATACTTTTATAGGTACGCACATCACGACAAAAATATTTTTTCCTCATCAAAGGTAACCTGCTACCCCGTTAGCACGTGGCGAGGTCTCGGCGTTAACAATAGTTATGGTATTGAAATAAAACTACCTTTAACGGATTTTATCGTGTTTTGCGTTTTTTTGTTAATTATTAGCGGATCGGATCGCCAATAATCAACAAAAAAAAATCCCTTCGATTTGGTTTGAACTTTTGTTTTCGCCACCGACTTCCGAAACTTTTGTACACCTAACATTATTTATGTTTTTGAAGGCGGTTTTACTATTTGCTATAAAAATTATTTCATTTCGACACTTTTAATAGCGAGTAAAATTTTATATTGAAATTAATTATTGAGTTATTCGTCCATTTGTCGCGCACATACTTAATGCAAATAAGACTTATATGGTTTTCTCATGGATGCCATTGTCAGAACTGGACTAAATTTAAATGGGACCACAGGAAACACCAGCTTTCAAATAAAAAATCTAAATTTCAAAAAATCATCAATCGGTTCACCCAGTCGAAAGTTCTGAGGTAACAAACATAAAACAACACAGTCGAATTGAGAACTTCCTCCTTTTTGAAGTCGGTTGAAAACTCACGGCTACCATAGCATATTGTGGAGATTCCGAGATCTCTAATGAACGTAATGTGCACAGTACACGTGGTGATAATAAAACGAGCCTAGCGCGAAACGACTGCAGGCGCGCGATAATATCTAATGTAGATAAGTATTTACATATTTTCAATTGTGTATTTGTCTAAGATTCTAATAGTATGTACCTACTTATATACCTAATTAAAATAATTACTATCTATGTCTAATTGTAGGTATTCTCCGTGACTATGTCTATGGTATATGATGTAGTCTACAGGCTCGACAATGTGAGCTTGTGTAATGTAGTTAGTACCTACTTGTATCGTGATTGTAAACACACATACAGTATTTACATGGGCTGGTAGTGACGTGCGCGGAGGGACCGGAACTCCACTGACCGGGTGGAATGCATCGGCCCACTGAACACAAACAGTAGCTTGATTCCGGAGGCCGTGGCGCCCGTGGCGCCCGTGGCCAGCGAGGGCCGCTAAGCTATCGAGGCTCATATTAAATGTGCTAGGCGGAGCGCTCCCCACTGCGGCGCGCGCTTTGATCTCGCTCGCCGCTCGCCACTCGCCGCTCGCCGCTCGCTCCACGCTCGTCGGCCGCGGCGGCGGCGGCGGCTGTCAGGCGCACGCAAGCGGTGACGCTCGCTCGAGGACTCGCTACCTCAGGGCGGAGTCCGTATCTGTTGTGTTGTGTTTTTACTCATTTTGTCGCTAATTACCTATAACTTTAATGTTTCTATATACAAAACACAGATAGGTACCTAAGTATTAATAGATACATACTAAAACATAATGAATTTCCCGAACAGAAAAGTCAACAAAAACTATGTCATTGTCATAAATCTCTATAATACTAGAAGAGATGTCTGTGTGTAAATCTTAGTAGAAAAGAAAATCTCCTCGCTAACGGGGGCTCTGCGTAGACTGTCCGGCTGTATCCCGCACAAAATCAAAAGCATGTTATATAACGCTCTAATAAAACCACATTTGGATTATTTAGTAGAGATTTGAACTGTCCAAAATAAATTGATAAAAGCTTTATACAACTACCACTATCTTACCCCTACTGAAAAAATCTATAAAAACACAAAAATATAAATAAAAAAATAAATATAATATAAAATGATTGTATACATTTAAATCATGCATTTTGATAAGGAAAATTCTTACAAACAAAACCAATTCACAGCTAAAGTTTAAAACAAAAAGTCACAAATATCACACTAGAAACCGTAATAAGGTTATAGGCTCGCCCCCTATAACATGGGACCTAAACATACCAGGCGAACTGTGGGTGTATACGGTTTACCATACCATCATCACGCCTGTATTCCCCGAAGGCTAATAAGCTAGAACTCACAGCCCCTAAAACTAACTATGGAAAGAAAAATATCTTATTCGAGGGAGCGGCACTTTATAATAAGTTACCGGAAAATGTTTTAAAAGCACAAAATATAACTATGTTTAAAAATTACTTTAAAAAATATCTACAAAATAAATACTGATTTATTGCTAAAATAATGTATCTTTTCTTTAAAGTTGTCTATTTAATATTATTATTTTATTTCTCGTCGACTCACAGAGTCAAACGTGATTTCAACTGCATGCTAAAAACTTTTCGTAAATCTCATTGTAAGCGAACTTTATTGTTCTTTATGAGAATAAACATCTTGAAACCGAAAACATTATTCAACGTTTACTGCCTAATACACTTAGTAATAGGTAACATCAATAAAAATCAGTGTTTTGAATAAAATTATAATTTGATTGTATAATAGCTGTTATCAAGATCACGCATGAAACATGAAGTTTCGTATCTTGTTACAGTCAAAATGTAAGCAAAACAATTTCATACTTTATTGACAAAAAGGGATGTTCATTGAGTCATCTGTCGTCTGACGGTGGTAATCGATCATGAAAATTTGACGACACGATTGGCGTAGCGGTTGAGCGATCGGCTTCTGCGCTACGGGTTGTGGGTTCGATCCCCACACGGAGCAAATATTTGTATGATCTACAGGTAGTTGTTCCGGGTCTGGGCGTTTGTGTACCACGACACAGGAGAAAAACCTAGTGTGGGGCAACGTTTAAAAAAAAAAATAGTAGAATAATTTCATAATAGTACATAAAATAATTCATTCAATTCATGTTGTTGTTTCCTAAAATTGATAAAAAATCAGTAGATATACATTTTTATCTTTTTAAGAATAAAAGACTAAAAACGTATGTAAGTACTTAATAATTGTCAACGGGGAAATAAAAAACTAGAGTTCAACTACATATTGTACTGTATTAATAACATTACCTTTTAATGTATTTCACATTTCATTTTCGTCCCAGAAAAAATGTTGTCGTATGACTCATACGGAAGTCTCCACTTTTCGATTCAGTTCCTCTATGTTTAGGTAAATTAGCATTACCGATTCCGATCACTGGTTATGACGTCATGACGCCCAATTCACTATGTTAAAAAAACGCTATCCGGTCCGAAGGGGGCAAGAAATATTCATAAAAGTAAACATACCTATTAAGTAATGATGTTTAAAATTCCAGGTCGTCATGCCCGAATTGCCATTATAATACCATCATAACCCTTAGTATGTTTGACACCCATTGCAATTTCAGTTTCCTCGTTTTATAGTATTATTTTTTTGGGTTTCTTTTTTCTTAAAAATTTAAAATTAAAAATAATTATATAAATAAATCCGGATCTCGATACCTAACAATACCTTCACGGGTCGGGCAGGGTTTTCTTAACTTATTGTATACGAAAGACTACAACAGTATATTCTTCTCGTTTTATATATTGTTTTAAGTCATAGTATTTGTTTGTCCAGCACATTAGGGTTTTGCAAACATTATGTTTGTCACGTTTAGTTGAAAAATTCTAAAACTGACACCGACGTGTCTCACCATTACTAGTGATATATGACAGAGCGAGCATCAAACGTGATTAAAGCAATTTATAATGTTTATTTGGCCGATATAAATGATTAAAGTGTAAGTAAGGGCTGGCGACGCCCGCATGCGCACTGCTCCTAAGCTTATGATGTCGCTGGCACGCGACCCCCGCGCCCCCGCGCCCCCGCGCCCCTGAGGCCCCCGTATCATCAGATTGTTAAATTAAATAGAGTTAACTGCCGCTAAAGGGTTGCGACGCGTGCATCCCCTCCCTCCCATCGCTGCTGCAGCCGCCGCCGCCGCCGCCGCCTGCGCGCGCGCACCCTCTCGCCACGCGCCGAGCCACCAGATTTCGATTTCACTATTGTATTATTTGCAGCACAACTCTTTCCATTCGTAAACGATTCCAAATAAAGCATTCACGAAATGAAATTGAAATTATTCGATTGCAAACCTATTAGATAGGCACCTATATACTTATACCTCTTTATTATTGTTATGCTTTTCTGCTAAGAACTTAATTCATATGGTTATGACCTTATCTAAAAAATACATTCTCATTTATTCTGATCTGTCGACTTTTTAAAAGCTTCAACTAACTTTATCTGTTCCATCGTTGTTCGGTATTGCCACCAAACATCTTAGTGTGCATAATTTGTGTGACGCGTTGACCTAAATTATGTTATATCGATTCTATTTGATTAATATAATTTATTCAGTGCACTTTCGGTCATCGTGACATTTGGGGGCATTCAAACATAACATTTTAAAAATTTTTCCTAACATTCTTGTGATTTAAGAACATTAGAATATTTTAGTATTTAACATAACATATTGAGTTTTATGAACATTTTTATTTTGTTTTATAGACAATAAATTTGGGTTGTTAGATTAATCATTCTACTTCTCATTTCAATCACTGCAAAACTAGCACCGTACCCCACATCTTGGTCCTTCGATATAGGACCTCGCGCGTCATATAGTACAATTTCGGTTTCCGCCAGAAGAGGTGTTGAACTAGTGTAAAAATATTAGTGTGAGTGTAGTGCTAGGAAGAGTGCAGTGACAACATTCGAGCACCAGCAGTGGTTCAGCAGCACGTGCAGCAGTCTGAGTATCAACAGCAGCTTTTAAAGTAATAAATTTCCTTATTTTATTAACAATACTTAATAAAGATGGCAGATCTCATTGAAATGCAGTCAATAATATATGAAAACATTGTTAAAATTGGCATTAACATTAGAAAAGATAGCGCAGAACGGAAAACAGGGGATTACTTTAAGAGGCGTTTATCTAATTTGGAACAATATTGGCGATCTCGCCAATATTGTTCCAAATTAGATAAACGCCTCTACATATACGCCATACAAATACGTTCATGATTGACCTGGTAATCTTACCAGGTCAATCATGAACGTATTTGTATGGCAGTAAGTAAACCAGACCCTTACTTTACGGGGCAAGAATTTGAAAAGACCAAGAATGCGTATGAGGCTACGCAGAAGTTGATCAATCAACAGTATCAACTCCTAGTAGTGAAGCTAGGGCCCTCAGTAAGCGAGCAAGAGATGGCACCTCAAAGAACGACAGTCTCAGTCAGCAAGTCAGCTGCGGAGGAAACATTTGAAGATGTAGAGCCTAACTTCTCGGGACAAACAAACAAAAACAAATTACATTAACTACCTGATGTTTTATAATTGAAGTAAAATCACAAATGGCGTGCAATTTCTACCTATTACTTATTACATTATAATTAACTTTTAACTATAATTAACCAACGTGAGAAGATTTTGAAAAGAAGTGGGTAGCTTGAAGATTTTAGAATGGAGCCGGGCGCCATTTTGAATAAAACGTCAGTTAGTGGCTACTCATTAAAACACATTAAACTCAGACATTCAAAATGCATAGCAGACATGAATATCAACAAGAAATAATATGATGGCGTAAAACCTTGTAAAGCGTCACGGACTCACGCCACGAAAACGGAAACGCTTTTTATCTGACCTCTTTTGTTTATAATAATGTCAGCTATCGAAATATTATATACGTGATATCAATGGCCGTCGTTTTCAATAAAGATTAAAATGGCGGACGCCACACAAGGGCAAAATCTTCCCCTTTAATGAGAGCGTCATGCTTTCGTTTATATTACTATACATATATTGTAATGAGGGTGAATGTGGCCGTGCATCATATATCATACCGTTTTAAATTAAACCCGTCACCGATATTGTCGCGCGACAGAATAATTTACAAACGCCAGCCGCCGCGCCGCGCCGCTCGTAAATCACGCGCCGCGTGCGCCCACAGTTAACCCTTTCGTCCCCGACTCGCGTCGCGCCGCGCCCCGGCGTCGCCCGCGTACACAAATCAGTTCATTTTTTAGCGTCTCTTCATCTGGATAGGCAAAGGGTGCGCGAAGCGACGACGCGCGGACCAATCCCTGCGCCGAACACATTTACATAATGATTTACATACACGCGCGCCGCCCGGGGCGCCACACGCGCCACCTGTCGCGCACTGCTCCACCGCTACACGATAGCTACTGTGAATACATTTCTGTTGCTTTCATATATAACTACTTTGTCCCACGTTTCCTCCAACCGTGCGGAAGTAATCCCAAATTGAGTTTTAATGGATGCTTACGTCATAAAATACTCATAAACCTATTGACCAAATTATAAGTGTCAGTGGTTTCTAGTTGGCGTTGGCGTTGACCAAAATACGGCAACATTAGGCGAGGGACGGGTTGCAACAGCAATGTTTGCGTCTTCCAAGGACTCATTAGGGTAAACAGTGAGACGGCTTCACCCGAGGTGGAGGCTGTGGGCGAGCGCGGTGTGCGGGGGACGCGGGGCGCGCGCGCGGGGGGGGGGGGGGGAGCTGTCGTTGCAGCTGCACCGCTATTGATTAGCGCCACCATCATCGGCACGCGATGCGCACGACGTGATTGCATCGCAATGTTTCAGCCCACCATCACCAGTACCTAGGTACTGTGCACCAACACCACCGATACTTACAGCAACCAATAAAGTATTGTCACAGATTAAATAAAGTATTAAGTACCATCTTAATTGAAACATAATGTCAATAATAATAAGTCTTCATTGTATTATAGGTATAGACTACAGAGTGGCCGGAGAAGTGATACCCACAGATAAAAAGACACCTTTTATCGAGGGGCATCCCAATCACCGTATACTTATTATGTTTCCAAGATTTTCAGTAGTTTTTATTTTTAACCGACTTCAAAAAAGGAGGAGGTTCTTAATTCAACTGTATATTTTTGTATGTTTATTACGCTCTTCCGTCAATTATGAATCGATTTGGATGATTATTTTTTTAATCGGTTGGTCATGCTTCAGAGGTCCCATAAAAATATGGTCAAGATCTGATCACAAAATTTAGAACAAAATGACAATAACGCGTAATAACCGAGTAAATGATAACGTCGTCTAGGTACCGTAGGTATCGTATCTAGGTACCCGTACAATTCTACTACTGCTACTCATCATGTTGAAATAAAATCACTTTTAAGGAAAAGTAAAACCGCCTTCAAAAACATATAATTAACGTTATGTTTCGTCAAATTAAAATCGGTGCCTTTAATTTGATCGGATCTTATGATTTCGCCACTGACTTCCGAAAATGTTTCGCACATAACGTTATTTTATATGTTTTTGAAAGCGGTTTTACTTTTTCTTAAAAGTTATTTTCATAATTTTCACTTGACATCTGTTTTGAATTTATACTCTTTCAATTGAATGATATATTATGTTTTGTTTTATAAGTAAGTAATTAATTACCGTTTTGAATATGAACCATTAGCTCATTACCATAATTAAAGTATTATTGTGATGTGGTACTTGATACCACATCACTTATATAATAATACTTCACCTAGGTCATATCAAATCAAATCAAAATCAAAATCATTTATTATCAGGCATCTATAGCCCATAGATATATACCTTACACACTAACATATATAAAATAAATAACAATTGATGTTATTATATAAACTTAACCTACGTTAGCAAATCACTTCACTTGGCACTAGTCACCGTCACAGTGCGTTCTTGTGGCACTTGTCCCCGGAAGCGACGGAACACCACGTCCTGCGGCCAGAAGTCCTCTTCCATGACGAGGTGCAGATAACACGTTGCTACTCGCACTACAAACGCCTTAAAGTCGACGTTGCGGTGCGACTCCAACAGCTGCACTCTCGGCGTGTAGTTGATGCGCTGGCGCACGTACTCCACGATATCCTCCGCCTTAGTGGTGTAGTGTAGGCGGGAGATGTACACAGGAGTGTTCGGCTTCGCGGCACGTATGGTCACATTATGCTCAGCAGGAACCGTGCCGCAGTGGTTCTTGTTAGTTCGTTGACGGCGTTTCCTCCTTTGCACCGTCACGAAACCATCATCATCAGCCCGCTTCGATGCCTTTTCAGGCAAGGGCTTCTTATGCTTATGGTACATGACTAAAATTAACTACGAAGTCTCGACTACAGCTGTAATGGCTTGAGTGTTTCTAAAAACTGCATTGGTCCAACAACGGAACCACAAAAAACATTTAAAAAAAATATTTATTTATTTATTTAGGAAAGAAAATTGTATCTCAATGGTATCCATTTCCTGTAATTGGCAAACAAAATAAAAAGGACTATTTTTTATGGAAACTAGAGTAATACCTTAAAAGTTTACAACGGGGACCATAATATAACAAGCGAACTAATTGTAATCAACCATTTATGTGAACTACATTGTGGTATGCACTCTACATATGTATGTGTATTGAGTATTGTGTTATACCTACGTATAAGAATGTAAACAAGAAAGACACAAACAAGGCACAAGAAGCTTCTGACAAACATAGACACGGAGACACACAATAATATAGAAAATGGTATAATACATGACAAAAAAAAACAACTTTCTGCACTGGTTTGTGAGCTCATCAAATAAGAAACACTTTTTTAATTTGTATGGAAAGTTGTATGTAAGTAGGTGTACGCTGTGGTTTCATTTATTATCATGTTGACATCTTAACTCTACATAATTATATGAATAAGCTAAAACAAACAATACTTTCTTATGTAAAGTATTTACTATAATTATATATTTACATAATTATATATTATGATCCATACCGTTTAAACCAATAATGTACTGTTGGCGCGCACTCACTACACTTACGAGTATGTATTGGAATAATAGCACCGCCCGCGCCGCTCCGCTTGAAGCACCTCGCGGTGTTTCACACTCGTACTACTGTTGTGTTGTCATACAAACATTACGACGCTCACGATGTGCGCCCCTCACATCCACAAATCCTTTTAATACCTCTTTGGTTTAAAAACAATATTAGTAAGCCTTACCGAGTAAGGTAAACTCACTAGATGACATTGTCGCAGGCCGGTGGGTGGCTTGTTCGTCCGCGACGCATTTATATTTTACTCATAGTTCATAAAAGCAACATGTCATCGCACAATGTAATGCGCCGCAGTGCGCTGCACGAGCCCTTCCCACGTAACACGTTGCACGCGTCACACGACGCGCACTATTTCCATTGTAAATGCAAATAGTGCGCTAATGCAAAATGGCGGCGGCCGCTCTTCCGCGCGTCGGTAACACTCACTGCTAATGTACTCAGAGACTGCACCACACATCTTTGCAATAAATTAATTAATATTTATGTTTTCCGCAGTATCACTCTCGACATTATATACGAAATGTTTCTAAATCCCTCCAAAAACATTGTTATCTAAAATGTTGCCAAGACGAGACCAATAGGGCTGTCAAAATGTTATCAGATCTCATGTAGAGCCAAGCTTCTAACTCTACACGTCCTAGTTGCGTAAACTGATTTTATTTTAATATGCCGAATATTCGCGTAAGTCTTAGAAACCAATACGTCCTAACTCTACAAGCCCTAACTTCACAAACTCTACACCGTAATCAGAATATGTGGTTCGGCCGTTTCGTAGACTTTTATATTTTATTGTTACGCCAAGTGGCTATTAGTACGGAGATGGGTCACGAAGATTCTAGATAAGTCGTAGAAGCACGTAGAACATTCGAAGAAAAGCCGGGTTCAAGGTGAATGACCGTAAACAATAGACGATCGCTTTATCGTCTATTGTTTATAAGTAGGTACTTACCTACTCGTATTTTGTGGACCTATCGAGAATGTTCGATTCTAGAATCTTCGTGACTCCTATAAATACTGGTCGTGAGAGTCGGCCGGAGCAGTTTAGTTCTGAACACGGTGAAGTGAATATCGAAGTGAAGTTAAGTGATTACAAGTGCGACATTATAGTGCGATAAGTGATACTGTAGTGACTCTCTCAGTAATTTCTGTTGTGTGTTTGTCAAGTTAATTAAAATATTTGTTGTTTCGGTGAAATTGGTGTTAATTAAATTTATCCAGAACCCCAGCTCGTAACAATTGGTGTCAGAAGTTGTGGGATAAATAATGCCGGTTTTACCGAAGGAAGATACGGAAGGTATCCGTACCAGAAGTCAGCGGCAGCAAGAGATGGGTCATCAGCAACCAACTATAGACCCAGTTGCTGGTCCATCTGGAACTTCTCCAGCATCAACGGTTGACCTAGCGACCTTGATGGCAATGATGCAGGAGCAGGTCCGCCGTCAGGAAGAGCAGGCTCGCCGCCAGGAAGAGCAGGCCCGCCGCCAGGAAGAGCAGCGGCAACATGACAAGGAAGAACAAGCTCGCCGGGAAGAGGAGCAAGCTCGCCGTCAGGAAGAGCAGGCACGTCTATTGCGGGAACAGCTGCAACGCGACAAAGAAGAGCAGGCACGTCTATTGCGGGAACAGCTGCAACGCGACAAAGAAGAGCAGGCACGTCTATTGCGGGAACAGCTGCAACGCGACAAAGAGGAGCAGGCACGTCGGGAAGAGGAGCATACCAGACGTCAAGAGGAACAGATGGTCCTCATAAAAGACCTTCATGGGACTCTTGGCAAACAGCTCGGTGTTATGAAGGAGCAGGTGGAACAGCACGAGACCCGGATTTCTAAAACTGAGGAACAGATTGCTGACGTGACAAAGGCGTTAGGTGATCTAAAGGCACGAAACGTACTTGCGACTTCCGTGAATGCTGCACCCATAACGACCTCCCTACGTGGATTTAAAGTGCCGCCATTTGACGGAACCTCCTCATGGTCGGCATACAAAATGCAATTTGAAGCCTTTATGGAGTCGAACGGATGGGACAAAGGTCAGGCAAAGACAGCACTCACCTTATGCCTCCGTGACCGGGCTTTGACAGTACTGGAGGCCCTCGGCAAGGACATGACCTACGACCAGCTGATTGAGGCGTTGGACTCAAGATACGGTGACGCCCATCTGGAGTACGTGTTTCGTGCTCAGCTAAAGGATCGGGTACAGCGTAGTGCCGAGACCCTACAGCAGTGGGCCGTGGAAGTTGAAAAGCTGGTTCGAAAAGCATACCAGTCTACACCTGCACTCATCGACGGTAATCTTGTCCAAGCGTTCGTCGATGGAGTTCGTGACCTTGAAGTCAGAGCTGCTGTGAGGCTTGGACACCATAAGACATTGAAAGACGCCTTAGCCCATGCCTTAGAAGTAGAGGCAGTTAGACAGGACCATCGGACTCACCGCATCCGAGAAGTCGTGTTGCCAATATGTCACCTCTGCGGGGAAAAGGGTCATTTTCAAGCAGGTTGCCCAAAGCGCAGCGGAAGTCGAAAAGATGGCTCAGCATCGCCTAGATGCTACATCTGTGGAGAAAAGGGTCACCTTCGAGCTAATTGCCCAAAAGGAACCACGTGGCGACAAAAGGCACAAGATGATACAGTAAGGGTGGTGAATGCCACCATCGAGGAGCAGCAGGGAAACGAGTAAAAGCCAGGACTGCGGGGCGGGTGCTGGCTGGTGTGAAAGGAGCCCCAAGGATTTCGATCTCGCAAGCCCATGACGGGAACAGCCTGATCATCAAAGGCGAAGTCAATAGAAAACCCTGTAAGCTGACACTAGATACTGGAGCTACTCGCACGGTCGTGAACTCTCAGCTGGCTCGTCGGATTCTTGGGGACTGCATCAGTGACCGCGAGTGCATACAATTAGTAACAGCTACTGGCCAGCACATATCCGTCCAAGGCGAGAAGGAGGTGGAATTGAAACTTGGTAACAGAATATATCGGCATAATGTCATCGTTGCCGATATAGTAGATGACTGCATCCTGGGATTGGACTTTATGCGGAAACATTGTTGTGAGATCGACGTTAACCAAGGAGTATTGAAGTGCGGTTCTGAAGAGATCTTTATGGAAGGGGCAATATCAGGGAAGGTGTTCTGCCTGAAGAAAATAGTTCTTCCACCTAAGTCGGAAACACTCATTCCAGTAGCTCTACCGTACAATGCTGGGCAGAAAAATCGATGTGTCCTCCTAGAGAGGTTGAAGAATGACTTGCCATGGAAGATGGCACGCACGTTGGTGAAGGCTACCAATGTATCCGCAGTACGCATACTCAATGCAAGCGATAAGGAGCAAGTGATCAAGAAGGGCACATTGATGGGTACTTGTGAAGAAATAGCCTGGTTACGACATTGCAGTGATCAGTGTACGGGTAATAACGTTCAAAATCCAAAGTTTAACGTGAGCACTCTCTTGGAAGGCTGTCGAAATCATCTTTCTGATGAAGAAGCGAACAAGGCTAAGAAGATGTTGCTCCAGTACGCTGACATTTTCTCTTCAAATGATGCCGATATAGGAAAGACAGGACTGGTGCAGCACAAAATTAATACTGGCAACGAGTCACCAATTCGTCAGCGACCTAGAAGAATGCCAGTTGCCCGAGAGAAAGAAGTGGAGACCATGATTGAGGGAATGGTAAAAGACGGTGTAATAGAGCCTTCATCTAGCCCATGGTGTTCTCCTGTGGTGTTGGTGAAAAAGAAAGATGGCAGTATGCGCTTTTGCGTGGACTATCGACGATTGAATGACGTTACGAAAAAGGACAGTTACCCATTACCAAGGATCGATGACACGTTGGATACCCTGACAGGAATGAAGTGGTTTACCACCCTGGACTTAAAAAGTGGTTACTGGCAAGTGGAAATAGACCCCAAGGACAAAGAGAAGACTGCTTTCTCTACGGGAAAGGGGCTGTGGCAATTTAAAGTCATGCCGTTTGGACTGTGCAATGCTCCAGCTACATTTGAGAGACTTATGGAACTAGTGCTCACTGGCCTTATTGGAGACGCATGCCTGGTCTACTTGGATGACATTATCATTGTAGGCCGTACTTTTGATGACCACCTTCAAAATCTCGAACGAGTGCTATCAAAAATCCGAGGAGCCAATTTAAAGTTAAGTCCGAAAAAATGTTCATTTTTTAAACGTCAAGTTAGTTTTCTGGGACACGTAGTGTCTGAAAACGGTGTAGAAACAGATCCAGAGAAGATAGTTGCTGTCAAAGAGTGGCCGGTACCGAAAGATAAGACCCAAGTCAGAGCATTTTTGGGCTTGTGCTCTTACTATCGACGATTTGTGAAGAATTTCTCGGACATTGCGAAGCCTCTACACAAACTGACTGAGGAAAAGACACAGTTCTGCTGGGACGCAAACTGTGAAAGAGCTTTTCAAGAATTAAAAAAACGTCTGTGCAATACACCTATTTTGGGCTACCCTGACACTGAAAATGAATTCATCGTGGACACAGACGCAAGTAATACTGGAATTGGTGGTGTTTTGTCACAGCGGAAAGGTGATCAAGAGGTTGTGATAGCCTACTTCAGTAAATCGCTGTCAAAACCAGAAAGAAACTATTGCGTCACGAGGAGAGAACTGCTCGCGATAGTTAAAACATTACAGCATTTTAGCAAGTATTTATTGGGGCGAAAATTTCACCTGCGAACAGATCATGCTGCACTGCGGTGGCTATTGCAGTTCAAGAACCCGGAAGGACAAGTGGCAAGATGGATTGAGCGTCTACAGGAATTCGACTTCCTAATTGAACATCGTAGTGGGAGATCTCACGGTAACGCAGATGCATTGTCACGAAGACCTTGTTCGGAAATATGCAAGCACTGTTCCAGGCAAGAGGCTAAAGAAGCAGTTCCCGTGAGAATGCTGAAAACTGATCTCAGTGACGAATGGAAAGAAACCCTACAGCAGGCTCAGGAAACTGACTCGGATGTTAAACCAATCGTCGAGTGGATGAAAGCTGGTGCCCCTAAACCGAAATGGAGTGATGTTGCGGCATTGAGCACAATCACAAAAAGCTATTGGGCACAGTGGGACAGTCTGTTGATACAGGATGGTGTCTTGTGCCGTAAATGGGAAAATGCTAAGGGAGATAAGTGTCATCTACAGATGGTAGTCCCTAAAGCTAAAGTGCCAGATGTCCTTCAGCTTTACCATGACGGATGTTCGGGAGGTCACCTAGGAGTTAAAAGGACTTTATTGAAGATTCGAGAGCGATTCTACTGGATCCACTGTCGGGACGATGTTGAAGACTGGTGTCGTAAATGCACTAGTTGTGCATCTGTAAAAGGGCCTCACACGCGCAGTAGAGGTGCATTAAAAGTCTACAACATTGGTGCACCCTGGGAACGAATAGCTCTTGACGTTGCAGGACCATTCCCGGAGAGTGAAAGTGGAAACAAGTACTTTATGGTTGTGATGGATTACTTCACAAAATGGCCGGAAGTGTTCGCCATTCCTAACCAAGAAGCTACGACGGTCGCAGATAAGTTGGTTCATGAAGTCTTCTGTCGTTTTGGAGTACCCTTAGAGATTCATAGCGACCAAGGAAGGAATTTCGAATCTCAAATATTCCAGGAAACATGTCGAGTAATGGGTGCCCATAAAACCAGAACCACCTCTTACCACCCACAGTCTGATGGAATGGTCGAACGGTTTAATCAGACCTTAGAGAGATATCTAGCAAAAGTTGTAGGAAGTAGGCAGAGAGATTGGGATAAGCATATCCAGCCATTTCTTTTGTCATATCGAAGTGCAGTTCACGAAAGTACGACGGTGACACCAGCCTTCGCGAACTTTGGAAGAGAACTACGGTTGCCTGCAGATCTCATCACCGGCATCCCTCCAGACACCCCCCGCTGTGTGACTGATTATGCGAACGACTTGCGTACCAGAATGAATGACATATATGAGCATGTCAGGCAGTCGGGCCAACAAACTTCTGAGAGAATGAAGACCCGTTATGACCGCAAGATGAACAATAAAGGCTTCGATGAGGGCTCACTAGTATGGCTACATAACCCGGTTCGCAGCAAAGGAAAGTCACCCAAGTTACAAGCAAAATGGGACGGCCCCTACCGAGTCGTGACTAAGATCAACGACGTCACCTACCGGATACAAAAAGGGCCAAGAGGTGCTCCGAAGATCGTTCATGTGGATCGTTTGGCACGTTATTACGGATCTAATGATGCTCGGGACGAGCATGTCTTAGGAGGGGGTAGTGTTACGCCAAGTGGCTATTAGTACGGAGATGGGTCACGAAGATTCTAGATAAGTCGTAGAAGCACGTAGAACATTCGAAGAAAAGCCGGGTTCAAGGTGAATGACCGTAAACAATAGACGATCGCTTTATCGTCTATTGTTTATAAGTAGGTACTTACCTACTCGTATTTTGTGGACCTATCGAGAATGTTCGATTCTAGAATCTTCGTGACTCCTATAAATACTGGTCGTGAGAGTCGGCCGGAGCAGTTTAGTTCTGAACACGGTGAAGTGAATATCGAAGTGAAGTTAAGTGATTACAAGTGCGACATTATAGTGCGATAAGTGATACTGTAGTGACTCTCTCAGTAATTTCTGTTGTGTGTTTGTCAAGTTAATTAAAATATTTGTTGTTTCGGTGAAATTGGTGTTAATTAAATTTATCCAGAACCCCAGCTCGTAACATTATTATAGAGATCAGATACGGCGCAAGGAAAACTACATACATACTACTTGCAATAAAGTATAGTTAATTCCGGATTCCGAATTAGTTCCGTATTCGACTGCTGACTAGCGACACCTTGACGTATGGTAATATCATCGCGACAACATGAGCACTAGAGCGGTAGCCATTTTTGGCCGCGAGTGCTTTGAGCTTTGACTGCATAATATGAGAAGAAGATACGAAGCTCTAATAAAACAAAGATGTTATCCGATAACCGAGGACATGAGGGTGTATCCGACACCCCTCATGTCCGACACAAAGCCTGCGCCACTCACCACACGGCGACCTCCCGCGCCCTCGCAACCCTTCTACTGCCAATCTTTAATTAAATATCTAAAGGTAAGAGGGTTGACACGTCATAAAACTGCACAAATATAGAAATCAGTGTTCATAAAAAACCCATAAGAATGGTAAAACACGAAGGGTTGAGCCGCTACGCGCCCCGCTACGAGCCGGTCACCCGCTACGAGCCGGTCACCCGCTACGGGCGACGTAGCACTCGGCTACGACAGACGCGGTCACTCATGTTAACATCAATATGTTGCTCTGCACACTTGATTTTGTAAAATTTGCAGTTTCTCATACAAATTAACATAATATTTTGTGTTATGCGTACATAAATATAAATTGACAAATAAATTAATGGTGCGACCAGGAATGTTATGTTGGGTGAAACATACATATAGATGACATGAGAAGCAGATGATAAGATGAGCTGCTCTAGTTGTACGAAAATAGACGTGCCTGTCCACTGCGTTATTCCCAAGTAAACTGTGGTGAGAACTGGATTATAATGAGGACAGGAGGAATAATTTACTTGTTTAAGTTTACTAAAAGTACGAAGTATAGTAATAATATTAACGATGTAACATTTCAAGCCGCATCTCCGACTGTACAAACAAATACACCCGAAATAACACTCGTGAAGCGGTGACCGTTAAAGTAAACACATTTTATTCAGTTTTAAAATACCAAGAGTTCTTTACAAAGAAGGTGAATTTCTTATTCAAAGTAGCAATATGTTGGCGCCTAAACAAACAGCGGCCACATTACGTAAATGCATTCTCTGGATAGAGATGCATGAGGAGCGGGCGCGAGAGGGTTGCGGGGCGCGGGGAGCGGGGCGCGGGGTCGCTGGGGTCAGACCAACCTGAATTAAACTTTCATCGGCCGCTGTTTGCGCACATTAGCATTACAAAGAGCGGCACTAGCAAGTTGTAGAGCCGCCGCCGCCGCCGTCCCCGGACCGGCCGCCGTCCCCCGACCGGCCGCCGTCCCCGGACCGGCCGCCGCCCGCGCCCTCCGCCGGTCTGCGCTGGAGCGGCTCTACTAAACCTAAATAAAACATCTTCTAAGACTGAATTGTTTTCCAATTTGAATTAGATATCCAAGTTGTCATGTGTTTGCCATGCCTGTTCAAACCACAGCGGCATGTGCGTAGTACAACAACACGTATGTGATCGATCATGTTCTTACATCGTGTCGGCATCACCTACACTGTACGGTGTCGGCATCACCTACACTGTACGGTGTCGGCATCACCTACACTGTACGGTGTCGGCATCACCTACACTGTACGGTGTCGGCATCACCTACACTGTACGGTGTCGGCATCACCTACACTGTACGTCACACTACACATTGTAGAATACATACCTGTTATGTGTGCGCCGGGTGACCCCGATGATGTTCAAAAACTACTACCTAGTAGTACCTATCTAGATAAATGATTTGGATTTTGACTTTGACTTTGACCGTGAAAAGGGATGAGCCAGTCGTTCGCAGCGTCCGGCTGATAGCGACACTCACTGCCAGGTGCGCCGGAGGGTCTCGTTATGACGTCACTCCCGGAGGCACTCTCATCTGATATATGACTGACTTGGCACCCAATGGCGCTCAGCGAAATATCAACATTGTGTTCTCTGTATTGTGTCGCGTCCGTTAAATACTAACATTGCATTACCAAGCAAACATGTTTGACATTTTTGTGCGTCTTACAACTAAGCAGTGAAATGAAAGTGTATGCGTCTTGTGTGCGCGCCCCGCTCTGTGGCACTCACATCAAACGGGAACTGACCCTTTCATCTCACTGCAATCACTTTCCGAATGGTTAACAAATGTTGCGTACACAACAGAACTTAATTCAAATACATTTTAATATTTTTTTTTCTGTTTTTCGAAACTTTGAAACATATCTATTCATCTATTTCGTTGTTTGGTGTCATTTAATCGGTCTAACAAGCGTTAGATCTACAAAAAGTTGGCAGACAATAACCAAGATGATTAACACAATAACTGGTGAGGTGCTGTGTTTTGCCTCTCAGCGTTCTAGATGTTCGTTAGATACGGATAAAACGATACAACTTTTGTAATGGTTTCTCAGTTCCGACTCTTGCTTGGCACACGCTCCCCAATCCGGCCTGTTTTTTTTATTTTATATTAATCAAACCCGATATCGGAATTCGCGCATCGGTTAGCCGAACCCGTCGCTCCCCTTTCCTAAAAAAATTAAACAGCTTTTAAACGCGCAACGCGCTCGATCGGTTCGGCGAAAGCGAAAAAAAATCATCTCAGGTAATCGAAATAATGGCGAGATCGCGCGAAAAAAATTCACTAAAGGGCGGAAAAAGAAACGGATTCATACAAAAAAGTTAAAACTTTTAATTCGACGGTTGAGGGTTGAGCGGGGTGAGTGCGGCGGGGGGCGAGGGGAGGGGGGGGGGCGCAGTGAGGCGCCGCGCTGCCGCGCGCTGCACTCAGTGTGTAGTGGCGCGCCGACCCGCGCGCTCGCAGTGCTCGCTCGCCGTACATTGCCGGCCGACAGAGGCGCTCCGCTCGCACGTCCGCCGCCCACGCAGCCATGGTCCTATCGGCATGCGTCCGCGCCGACACGCGCAGCTACTGTTCTGCTCGCTACCGTGAGTATTTCAGCATTGTATTGAGACTTGTTCCCTTGTTGTTGACAGGACAGACTGACACAGGCCTGCAGATCTGTGGGTATTTCATTTTATGCTGTAACTCTTCTTTTTGGAGACGGATTGTCACAACTCATATACGCGCATGAGTTATGAAACGAGGTGCATAGACGTATTCTGGTTCTGGAAACAAATAACACTTTTGTTACTCTTTATTCATAATGCAGATTATAATTCTATTTTAAAATATGTGTGTGATATATAATTAAAAACATACTATGTTAATATTATGGTAATACCACTGAAAATTTTTAAATACCGTTAGTTATAATAAACCTGGCTAAACTTTTGAAACTTAAATTGGATTCATTTAAGTTTCAACAGTTTAGCCAGCCAGTTTGAAGAAAATATTTTTTTTCTATAATGTAAGTAGGTACTTCAGGTAACAGTTCAGCTTAGCCATTTTCGGATGTTTTCTATAAAATATCTTAATTCGTATAATGACTTTTGTAAACTTTATTGTACTTAATGTGTTCGAGCGTGTCGAAACTGCATCCGGGATGTTCGGGAAACGGATATTATAATATAACATACCTACTTACCATCACGCCAGTATCCCCCAAAGGGTTAGGCTTTGGTGTACTTCCGTACACCTACAGCTTGCCCGTATGTTTTTAGATATAGTTCCTATGTAATAATTTTCTTTTATCTGTTCTTGTAATGATCTCTACTTCTCGCTCCAGTACGGGTATTTCAATGTCCACACATTCTGTAATCGCAATGTAGTAGCACCTAATGAACAATGTTACACCCCTTATTTAAAAAGTGTTCATGTAGTAATATCGGGAATCTTCTCCATAGGATCAATTTTTTGAAATCATGCAACTGTTTTATAGATGATTATTTGAAAGAATTAAATAATTAATAATAAATAAAACAAACTTGAATAAATTTTAATTCTGTACTGAGTGAGTATCATAGAAAAAAAAATCAATATAATAAAATGATTTGCTTGACCAGGGCCACACGCTCAGGAATTGAGTTTACGTGTCAGCTCAGCTTGGCTAAGTTACCGTATTATAGTATGGGGAAATAGCACAGATTCACCTACCGTATTTTATTTAGTTTACAAAATAATTTAATCCGAAAAATGATAGAATTAAGGGTCCGGCGGAGCTTGAATTGCCCACAAAAACGTAATTCCGAAATAAATCGTAATCCAGACAATATTCTATCAAATTATGTTATTATTCGGATTTGAATACCATTAATCTAGGTTCCTACGGTACGATTTAGTCTACTTCTAGTTCACTGGAAATAAAAAACCGAAAAATAGTTCCAAACTTGGTAAAGTTATCAAAAATTGTATTCGCTTACATTTATTTTCAGTGAAGTATTTTGGAGAAAATGGTAACGTAGGAACCTAGATTAACGGTATCCGAATCCGAATAATAACAGAATTTGATTAAATTGCGTTTGAATTACGATTTATTTCGGAATTACGTTTGTAAGAGAAATTCGCTCCGCCGGACTCTTAACAGAGAGTTATTAATCACTTTTCCGAAAACATTGTACTACATATTGTATCCAATGACAATACATAGTTAAAAAACGGATTGTCAATCAGTAAAAAGATAAGATTTGAAAGTTTGAAGGTCTCTAGGTCTCCTAGTTTTAGCTAAACCTAGTTGTAATCGCACTTCGTCTTTTATCCGTAACATATACATAAACATATTTAAATACGTACATTTTAGAAATATACGAATTTATCTGTAAACACCTTGAGCTTTATATGATCCGTAAAGAAATACAAAAAAATATGTTACGCCTCAAAAATACTTAAATTTACCAACATCTCGACTTAAATAAAGCAAGCCCTGCCTGTTACGTCTACTCGTATTACTATAGAATCCATTAGAGAGGAAAATAAAACCAACACATTTGTCTATAAATAATTACTTTCTGATAATTAAATAAATACTCCTTATTATTAGTCTAAAGTTTCTGCTAAACTGTTCTAATTTAAAGTTGTAATATACTTTTTGAGCTCATCTTATATGCTCTAAACAGTTCAGCTCAGCTCGGTTCAGCTTATATCCGCGCAGCGCCAATGCGATGTCCAAAAAAAATAATCTGCGCAAAAAACGCACAACGTAATGCTTTTTACAATTTGGAAATATGTCCATCCGATACTCGTGCGTTCGTCTCTGTGATTGCACCCTTTTGTGTCGGCAGCGGCACTACAAAAAACTGATGATGACGTCTCAATGCATGCGCAGTTTTTACTGCACTATGGAGCTTTTTATTAAAGGAAACATCTTTCATGATTTCGCGCATATTTGAAATAAATGCACATTTGTGTCGACGCTAATCCTTTTTTATCCGCGGCTTGGTGCGGTGCGCGGATTATCCGCAGGTAGTACCCTCCACGCGCACACACGGCTGACTACACGACACGTCTTATTTTTTTACTACAGATTTAAATGTGTTTGAACCTAGTCTTGACTGATACACAAGCTCAAACAGAGTCTCTGCACGCCCTGAACTCGAACTCGAGACCTACAACTTGGCAATCCAATTTTCATCTCACTAGGCTATCACTGCACATAACAAAATATAATTATTTACAATGTAACAAAATTAATGTGTATCATACAAGCCTACGCGCCTGCTACGACCTAAGTTGGCGACTCGACTACGATCGTAGCCGCGTAGCAAACGCGTAGGCTTGCACTACGCGACTGCGTAGCGCTCGCAGTCTCCCCATATTTCGAACATATCCAAGTTAAAGGTGTCGAGTTCGAATCTAAGATACGCACAGCTGAATTTTCGAAGTCGTGCACGTATTAATGTTTATTATGACACGCTTATACGGTGAAGGAAAATATCGTGAGGAAACCTGCATGCCTGAGATTTTCTCGATGGCGTGTGAAGTCTGCCAACTCACAATAGGCTGGCGTGGTGGACTATAGCTTCTAGCCCTCTCATTCTAAGAGGAGACCCGTGACCAGCCTAATGGTCATTGTAATGGATTAATTATGTTATGTAGGGAATAGGTAGGTATTATTTCCTGTGTTGTCGATACATAATCACGATGTGTTTGCGTTGCGTTATCCGTCGAGGAGTTTGCATTTTCAACCGACTTCAAAAAGGAGGAGGGTCTCAATTCGACATTATGTTTTTTTTTGTATGTTTGTTACGCGATTACTCCGTCAATTATGAATCGATTTTTATGATTCTTTTTAATCGGTAGGTAATACTTCAGAGTTGGTCCCATGAAAATTTCGACATGATGTGATCACAAAATTTAGAACAAAAAGACAATAATACCTAAATGATAATATCATAACGTCGTCTAGGTACACGTACAATTTTACTCGCTACTAAAAATGTTGAAATTAAATAACTTCAATAGTGGAATTTAATAATTCCACTCACAATTGGAGCTGCTCGACTGGGGAAGTACCTCCAGCTTGCAGAACATCGTAGCCAAATAACATAGCTCCGTGCTACGTTGTATTCCTAACGGTGAGCAAGGTCGCCAGAGTGCCAAGCGTTGTGTTGGCAGTGTTGTGTTTTGTTACCGCCGCTGTCATGCATGGCAGCTTGTCTCCTATGCTGCCAGCATAACTATTACTCCTTATAGAGTCGGCAACGCGCGAGTGATACCCCTGGTGTTGCAAGCGTCCATAGGCTACGGTAACCGCTTACCATCAGGCGGACTGAATGTTTGTTTGCCACCTTAGTGATATAAAAAAAAACTTTGCAGAACAGTTTCGGAAGTCGGTGGCGAAAACAAAAGTTCAAACCAAATCGAAGGCACCGACATCGACGAGATCGACATAATTATTATGTTTTTGAAGGAGGTTTTACTTTTTGTTAAAAGTAATTTATATCGTATAAATCTTCACCAAAGAATGGTGTCCGTCGGGAGTTTAAATCGTATGAGCCAAAACATTTTTTTAATCGGTCTGCGATAGATCGAAATATCTTTGAACTTTGCTTCTGTACGAACTTGCTATAAGTATCAATATTATTAATGCGTATAAATGTATAACAAGAACTTGTTAACTAACTAATCCAACTAACAAAATGCTCAATTGTGCTGTACGAGTACGCGGTGCCGTGCGGAGCCGTCACGATCAAAGCTGTTCACAAGGCAGACCACTGGGACATAGTGATGCTCACGTAACAGTATTAACGCATGCGGATGACATCAGGCCTCGGTCCTAATCCGCTCATTAATCAGCATTACTTGTAATTTGATAATTCCGTGTGTTGGCTTCGCATTGCGTCGCGGCCGGCGCGCGTCGGACCAGCGCGCGGCGCCTCGCCCTGATCCTATTAATTGTATTAATTCGGCTCTCGTGTAATGAGCTGTCGCGCGATGCGGTGCGGTGCGGCGCGGCGCGGTACTGCACGCGGCCACTACGAGTTAGCCGTGTTGGCTTGTGTAACTACGTACTAATCCGACATGTACACTCGATATTATCGTGTTTCAGTTATCATGAACTGTCAAAACAATGTGTTTCTAACAGGCCAATCGAGATTGATATGTATTTCATGGCTACTTAAACATAAAACTATAAATATAAAAGTAACGTACTTAATCAGTGGGCTCACTATAAACAATAACGCTAGCTATACAAAATATTACTTTTTGTCTGTTGCTGCGAAAATTACCCATAATTATATTTATCCAATTCATTGTCCATCTATCGGTCGATACCCTTTTTTGCAAGAACGAGTGGAGGTATTCATTTTAAATTAATAACAAATACTGAAATCTAGGGCCACTTAGGGCATGCTACGATATGACGGTAACATCCGTCATAGAGGAGTAGGTGGAGAGGCGCCATGACCATCTCAGTTTCCGGTTGACTTTCTCTTTCTTTCTAACTCGGATATTTCGAGAAGTACCTGAGCCGCACACCGGTCTCAATGCGCACTTGTCACATTGTAATTGAGTCGCGGTAATGGATTGTAGCCTCTAGTTTCTACACCGTTATTCGGTCCATGATCGGTAGTAAGAGCACGTGGGAAGCCACCGCTCCTTATTGTGAGTAAGTTACGCTTTCAAAACGCCGCGAAAAGGTGAGCAAACATCCACCTCTCTCCTGATACGTAGTAGACACACCGTGCACCGGAGGACGGAGACAGACCGCTGGCTTCCTCAAACAGTGACCTGCGAGCGACTGACCTGTTCGCCGTCCGACCAGCGCACAGCCTCACTACCTACTTAGGCAGAGCGGGTTGTTTGTCACACTTCACACGCTCGCGAGTAGGACACGATGATAGGTCTCGCCTTTTGCAGCGGTCCTGTGAACTTGACCACAGCCTGTCCCGGTTGTGGGGAATGTCGGTCGATTGTGTACTTAGTTTTCGATCAAACCTCGTGGATGGTCTCCGTCTCTCGGAAGAAAAAGCGGAGGATTATGTTGTATAATATTTCTAGCGACTAAAAATATGGCGAGTCATAGCACATTGTCGAGAGGGAGCTCCGGGATCTCTAATGGTCCGCTTTTGCACGACACGAAAAATATATTGCTACGTACCACAGAAAGAAGGTGTACGGTCCCATGGACTGTAAAAAATTAAGCTTCTAACGGCCAAAATTAATATTATCTTTGGTTTTCCCTACTCAAGTTAAATAAACAATCGATTTAAATATTTGAACTGCAGCTGTACTTTGTGTATTTGTTCTGTTGCAGAGGAGTCCGGCGAGCTCATCAAGTCGCCGTCGCCGCCGCCCAGCCACGGTGCGTACACTACACTCCCACAGTAGCAACATTACACTCCCACATTAGTGATACTACACTGCCACACTAGAGACACTACACTCACACACTAGCGACACTACACTCCCACAGTAGTTAAACTACACGCGCAGTAGCGACTATACACCTACACCAGCGACACTACAATCCCACACTAGCAACTCTACAGTACACCCACTAGCGACACTACACTCACACACTAGTGACACAACGCTCGGATACTTGCGATATTACACTCCCACACTAGCGAAAGACTAGACTAGACTCTCTTACTGGTCGGTGTTCCACAGGGAAGTATCCTGGGCCCTACCTTATACCTAAATTATATTAACGATTTGTGTAATTTTAATATTGAACCCGGCAAAATTGTATCGTATGCTGAAAACACTGTCCTAATTTCTACCGCTAAAACCAGCAGTGAACTCTGCATTCTAAATAATTTGAGTCAAAGCAATGTACCTACTATAAAACTAAATGCTGACAACACTACTACTAGAGACTAATTCTTCTCCAGTGGCTCTTACATATTTTTTAGGAGCCCATCATGCCCAGCCTGCCCCTACACCTAAACACATCAAGGCTCAATGGCCGCTACAGTAAATGCCGTTCGCGTAATGGAACACTGGACCAATCTAATCTAGTTTAATATTTTTAAAGTAAATCTGTCTTTTGCTCTCCCCTTTCCGTTTGCTGTTGATTCGATACGAAGAAGGCTATCCTCCAAACTTGCAATATAATTATTTAATTTAAATAACGTATAGACAGTCTAGTTAACAGAGTGCGTAAATTAATATTTATGTATTTAATACACTCCGGACAATCGCAGATACAAAATTAATTACACAAGTTTATTATACATTCATGGGGCGGATCGACGGAACACTGAAAACTTATGCATATGCTTCCCCTTGCACGAGCTCAAAGAGCTATTTTAATAGTAGCCAATTTTCACCCCTTTTTGTTTTCACGTACCTATATTATAATGACATACTAAAAAGAGACTGAATGTAGTCTGCACTTCTTAATCAACCGCAAAACACGTGTTTTAATTAAATGTACAAATTAACATTATTTAACATTTTGACACCTTCAAAAAGTTGAAGGTTTTAATTGCCTACCGCACCCTTTGAGTTCGTAACCAGCGCCGACATAGCGCCATTAGTACAGTACTGCACTGTAGTCGTGCGGAAGCGTCGCGTGCCTTAGCCGCACCTGACGCGCGCCTCTTTCTCCGGCAAGGGATCGTCTCCCGTGCGGCGCACGCACTACACAAAAAAAAAACAAACATACCTTCACCCCTTTAAAGTAACTGCGCACGCGCCGATCTTATGCGCCTCACCCCTTTATGACATTGTCACTACTAATACCAGACGCTCTCGCTCGCATTGTGCGCTACCTTATAATTCTTTTACATAGTCACTTTTTAGCGACTTTCTACAATCAAATAATTAAAAATAATAATTAAAAACACTTGTTTATATCACAAATAAGTCCGAACGAAGTACGGTTTACTTATGAACACGTACGCGAATATTAGACATTGAAATAATGCTACTTCTTACAGATTCGGCGATGTGTTCTTTAATGACAAAAGTAGTGACTAAAAGCTACTTTTAGTTTAAGACCGAAGGATACGGTGAGCTCGTTCAGCGTGAATCGAATCGATAATAATAATTTTATTAACAAAAATGTAAGGTAGCTGATAATTGCAACTACCTTACATTCCAACATCAGACATTAGTCCAACAACTTAGTTTACCCATGACCATGGATGCTGTAAAGGATCCGAAACGTCTGTGTAAAGTGGTGACCAAGTCCTAGAAATGTGGACAACTAGGAACTAATTAGTGGAGATAAATTACACATTGAGAACACGAATATTACACTTTTACACGAATACCACAGTTTTACATCACAACCTGCGCAGCTTGTGTCGTGTGGCCCTGTGCTATCGCGCTGCCGCAGTAGATATGTGACTACGTGCACGTGAGCGTGACGGTCACAGTGCAGCCACATGACATACACATGACCACTATTAATCTCCATGGGCAATTTGAAGCCTTGGAACTGCAATGTGAATTGTCTCAACTCTTCTCCCCCGCAAGCTATAGCCAGGAGACACAGATTGTTCGCAGTGGCCGCGTGCCGGACAGTCTCGCGAGCATATTCTCCTATTCTGTTCCGCGAATACTGCGCTCAACGCTTTCCTGGACTCTAAGCCTGAGTGTAATGTAATCACGGATAAATGGAAGGCACTTTTGTCAAAATGTTTGGAGGATTGTAAGAGCAGTGTATGAATGCTACTGTAGGATGTTATTTCACTTCACTAACAAATATTATTTGTCCAGATAGAGTACTGTCCTAACACTATGGTCCGAAGGAATATGGTGTGTATGAGTATGTGGAGTCTTCGGTAGAAACCAGGAGATATACCGCTTGCTAAATAATATAGACATTTGAGAATATACAATTGTGTAATTATCTGTCATATACACACGCTTTATAGGTACACACAAGTTTACAGTACGGAGCTCACAGGATAACTAACTCTGACTCGAACGCCAAACAATACAATTGCATTTATTTATGTGTGTGCAAAGATGCACCTACAATACATATGTCTTTAATTAATGTAATCGGCCAGCCGTTTTAGTTAAAGTACCTAACTAAAACAAAAAAAAATGCTTGCTGTCGTAGGAATAAAAGTGTCTGTGTGCAGATGGCTCTGCGAGCGGCGAGGGCGAGATCAGCGGCGATGAACGGCCGCCGTCCCCCCCTCGAGCGCCCTCCGCCCCGCTGCCACACCCCGCGCACCCCGCGCACCCCTCGCACCCCGCGCACCCGGCGCACCCGCCGCACGTCGCCAGCGCCGCCGCCACCGCTGCCGTCTTCGTGAGTACCTAAACACACTATAAACAGTGATCAAGTAACATAACATACCATCACGCCTGTATTCCCCTAAGGATTAGGCAGAGGCGAACTAATGTACACCCACATTTCGCCGGTATGTTTAGGTCCCATGTAATAGGGGGCGAGCCTATTGCCATTAACCGGGCACAAATCCAGACTCCGAGCTGCTATTGAGAATTTCATATAAACCCCCAATAACACTTTGCTCGACCTGGGGATGGAACCCAAGACCTCTAGCGTAGCAGTCGCGCTTGGGACCACTAGACTAATGACGCAGTCCGATTCAAGTCCGATTGAGTCAGTGGTCAAGTAGTATGACTAATATTCGTTGATATTACTTTTAATAAGCTATGGAATTCCGTTTCATCCACGATCCTTCCACCTGCAGAATGCGGCGGGAGCCGGCAACGCGCTCGCTCAGCTGCAGCACCTGCTGCTCACACAGCACGGCGCGCACTCCTTGCTGCTGCACACGCAGGTGACAATACTTACCTACTATTGAAATGTTACTGAGCAGCTTCACAAACCGATACTCAAACCCTGCGACTCGCGTCATGGCTATCTTGTTTCCACAGACGTACAAACAGCTCTATAGCTCTATGAACATGGCGTACTCGAGTGTGTGTTTACTTATGTGTATCTACTGGTAGGTACTTCGAGGCTCTATTAGGTGATGCGGGCGCGTCACAAGACCAGCTCACAAAAAATATTGTTTATAAAAATACCTATCACAACTTACTTAACGTGGGAGAGCCATGCTTCGGCATGAATGGGCCGGCTCGACCGGAGTGATACCACTGCCTCACAGAAAACCGGCGTCAAACAACGCTTACGTGTGTTTCGCCGAGTGAGTGAGGTTACCGGAGGTCCAATCCCCTTTTAAAGGGCCGGCAACGCACTTGTGACTCCTCTGGTGTTGCGGGTGTCCATGGGCAACGGTAATCGCTTACCACCAGGCGATCCGTTTGCTCGTTTGCCCCCCTATCCCATAAAAAAATAAGTGGTAAATGATACATAGTGTATTAAAGGTGTAGTGTACGTGTGTCAGGTGCAGCAGGCGGTGGCGCAGGCGGCCGCACAGCAGTTGCAGCAGCTGCAGGCGCGCGCCGGCGCCGTGCCACCTTCCACCACCGGTACGTCACCTACTTACAAATACATGCAAGGTTCGTGCACAGTCTTCATGCTCAAACTTCAATATTAACAGCATTGCTTTATATGAATATTAGGGCAGTTCATATGCGAAACTGACTAATTATTTATTGATGAGCTCATATTAGCCCTATGATAATAATCAGTGTCATGTTGCAGATGGTCGGTCACCATCGCCAAGGCGGACGCCGCCCGGCGCGGGCGCGTTTCTGACGCCGCACACGCCGGGCTCGGGCCGCGCGCGCTCTCCGTTGCACGCGCACGCGCACACGCCGCTGCACGCGCACGCGCACAAGCCGCGCGCACTCGAGCCCACAGCTGACGATACTGCAGACCTCGAGGAGCTAGAACATTTCGCCAAAACCTTCAAACAAAGACGCATAAAACTTGGTGGGTTCCACCGCTTGAATAGACTAGTTTTCTTAATCGCACTTTGATAGAATCGATGCATTGCCCGTTTTCTATTAGTTAAAGACGCGTATCGTTTCTCAGGATTCACGCAGGGCGACGTCGGGCTGGCGATGGGCAAGCTTTACGGCAACGACTTCTCACAAACGACGATATCGCGGTTCGAAGCGCTCAACCTGAGCTTCAAAAACATGTGCAAGCTGAAGCCGCTGCTGCAGAAGTGGCTGGAGGACGCAGACTCGTCGCTGGCGGGCGGTGGCACGGGCGCGGGCGGCGGCGCGGCTCTGGGTGCGGGGCTGGCCGAGGCCGTAGGCCGCCGCCGCAAGAAGCGCACCTCCATCGAGTCGGGAGTGCGCGTCGCGCTCGAGAAGGCCTTCCTACACAACCCCAAGCCCACTAGCGAGGAGATCGCCGCGCTCGCCGACGCGCTCTGCATGGAGAAAGAGGTGGTGCGCGTGTGGTTCTGCAACCGCCGCCAGAAAGAGAAGCGCATCAACCCGCCGGCGGGGGAGGCGGGCGTGGGCGGCGCGGGCGCGGCCGGCCTGGCGCCGCACGGGCACGCGCACGGGCACGCGCACGGGCACGCGCACGGGCACGCGCACGCGCACGCGCTGCACGCCGCCGCGCTGCAGCCGCTGGCGCTGCTGGCTCGCGCGCCGCCGCGCGACTGACGCGGGCCGCGCGTGCCGTTCCTGACACATATCCTCTCGTTGTAAATAGTGCGCGGGCGCGGCCGCGGTGTACAGACTAGTGTTAGCGTGTATATATATGTACGAGCGGGCCGCTGCGCCCGCCCATAGGCTAAGTTTATATTATTACGTGAAAATTATTTATGTGGGAGCGAGGCGAAATCCATCGCCACCGCTGTACAGAGCTCATATCAGTTAGCGCACCACGCGACAACTATGTAAGGTGGATGTGTAGAAAACTATCTATATGTTACAATAAAACATCATAGAGATTACATGTGGTTTTATTTAAGTTAAAGCGGACGTCACTTCTTTAGGACCTTGTAGTAATTTAGTAAAACATAAAGGTATCCTTAGAAAGTTATTTTAGAGTATTTTATGTGTGTGTAATTTTTCTTTGAATCACGTGCCCCCTTCCCTAACAACTAATCGATCGATTGCCGATCCGACCCTTAAAAGCCCCTACGGACTGCCCACTGTCGGAGCCGACGGGAACTGGCTCCCACGCGCAAAAGTCGAAACACACACCGAGGTGTTTTACGACAGACTCCAACGTAAGGGTGGTCGCTACCTGGTGGTCATAGTAAGAGGTTTCTGCCAATCTACAATATCAAGCATTGTGCAAAAAGATCATGTGGGCTCTAAAACAGCATAAAAATGAAAAAGCCCACGGTGAAGATGTAATAACTTCAGAACTCCTGAAGATAGGGGGCTCTCCTGTTATTCAGGAACTTCGAAACCGTTTTAATTTCATCATTTGCTGCAGAAAAACTCCAAAGGCCTTTCTGGTTCACGCCGTCGTTCTGTTTTTTAAGAATCAGATCAAAATTCTTCTTAAAAATTACAGACCCATTTCTCTTCTAAGCCACTTCATCAAGTTTTTTTCTAGAATCAACACGAATCGTCTCGCCAGGAGACTTGACAAGTTTCAACCTCCGGAACCAGGCCTGGTTTCGTATGGGATATTGCACCATAACAGTAAGGCAGAATATACAGAATTCTGAGGAATACAATCAGCCCCTGTGCCTAGCGTTCGTGGGCTATGAGAAAGCCTTCGGCTCTGTGTGATGCCCAGTGGGACTATCGCTATGTCGAGGTGGTGAGATCTCTTTATGAACCTGTCTTTATGAATATCCAAGTACAGGACCAACAGTCAAAACCCATCAAATTGCGCAGAGGCGTGAGACAGTGAGACGTCATATTTCCGAAAGTGTTTACGAGCACATTGGAAGACTTTTTAAGACGTTGAACTGGAAAGGTACTGGACCGTAAACATAAACGACGATTACATCTCGCACTTCGATCCGCAAACGACATAATCCTAATGGCAGAGTCGCTAGAGGAGCTGCACAGGTAAACTAGGACAGCTTAACATCAGCCTTACAAAGCATAGGTCTAAGCATGGATTTGGATAAATCCAAAATCATGTTCAATGACCACAATGATCTGAAACCTATTGCTGTCAAAGAAATCATCTTCTTGAAGTTGTTTCAGGATACACAGACATCATTCACTGATTTTGCAGTTGGGCAAAAACAACTTTGAGAGGAAAACCACGAGGAGGATTCAGTTGGGCTGGGCAACATTTGGAAAACTACGTCAAGTCTTCCCATCACCCATACCGCAAAGTTTGAAAACGAAAGTTTTCAATAGGTTCGTCCTACCTGTAATGACCTACGGTGGACACTCTCAGTACGGCTAGTCCACCATTTTAAAGTCGCTCAACGTGCTATGGAGCGTACTATACTCGGAGTCTCTCTGAAGCATAAAATCCGCAACGAGATTATCTGACAGAGAAAGCGTACCTACTAATGTACACCCACAGTTCACTGGTATTTTTAGGGCCCATGTAATAGGGGGCGAGCCTATTAGCATTAATCAGCCAGAAGTACCAAACTCCGAGCTGCTACTGAGAATTTCATAGAAAAACCCAATAACACTGCTAGACCTGGGAATTGAACCCAGGACCTATACTAGGTAGCATTCGCGCTTGGGATCACTAGACTAACGAGGCAGTAATATAATACATAGATACGTACATACATACATAGCTTAGCACACACGGACATTCTAGTGGGGCCTAGCTATTTGAGGGGGTGGTCGTGGTGAATGTCACGAATCCCATGGCCATGAATATAGGACAAAGGAAGGTAAGTAAAAACCTACGGTTTTTATTCGGGACGTCTGACGTACCCTGCCGCTTTCACAGGTGGCAGACAATCCATGAGGTGTTTCCATTCCTACTATAAATAAAAACGAAAGTTTATAAAAACTTAAACCCGACTAAGAAAAATTTCAACTAAAAGGTATAAAACAAGAAAAGTTTTCTATCTCCACGAACAGTCGTGTCCAGTTTATAGCCGTGGTCGCATGCCACTATTATGATCTGTAGGTGCCAACTTAAGTATAATTACTAACTACTATAAACTATTTCGGCATCAGAATACTTTATTATGGGTTGCAATAATAAATTTTTCAATATCTAATTAAGGTTAACATAAAACTCATACTTTTTAGATTTTATCGCGTTTTATTGATATTCCTATTTATTTCCCGACGTTTCGGATCCTTTTCTTGAATTAAGTAATATCCATACAACGCGATAAAATCAGAATTATATAATCTTAAAAGTAGTTTTATATCAATGGCTTATATTCACGCAAGTGAAAACTTTTAAAATATAGTAAATAGCCCACCGATACCGGGAGCAGGGTCTAAGCTACCGGCCGGTCAGGGCTCCACAGATAGAAACTACCTAATGATTCGGGCTGTATCCAGGAATACCACTTTCTGAGTATTTCTTTCGATACTATAAGTATTAAAATTAGTAGTTAATTAATAGAAATGATATCGTTTCTAAATACACTCACCGGCACGGAAACTTGGCCACATATGAATTTGCTGATAATTTGAAGTTATTTTTTTTTTTTACTCTTAAATAAAAGTACGTGCACTCAATAAGTGTTTCTTATGATTTTAGAATTTTAAAATGCAAAGATTACTGCATCAATCATAATATTCTTAAAACTACGCACTTTTGCAAAAAAAAAAAGCATTTTACACTATCAGTTTAAAAACACTGCAAAATGAAAAATATCCATATTTTTTAAATTGTCTATGGGTTTTAGTAAGGGGTGTTTCCCCCTCTAGCCCTGATTACCGCTTGCATTCGATCGGGCATGCTTTGGATGATATTCCTGATGTCAACTTGAGGTATGCTTTCCCAAGCGGCCAGTGCCGCATTTCGAAGCTGGTTAAGAGTTTCCGGTGGGTGGGAGGAGCACTTTATTTTTCTTTTGAGCATGTCCCAGATAAGCTCTATTGGGTTTAAGTCCGGGCTACGAGCTGGCCACTGCAATTTTTGAATACCGACCTCTTTAAGATATTCTCGTACGATATTTGCAACGTGTGGGCGTGCATTATTATGCATTAGGAGAAATTTTTCGTGCCCAATGAACCCCGAATATGGCAAAATATGTTCTTGAAGGACCTCCTCGATATATCAGTTAAACGGTTGTCAATGATTACCAACTCCGTACGAGCATCGGAACTTATTCCTCCCCAAACCATTATGGAGCCTCCATGGAAACTCACAGTTTGTGCGGTGGTAATGGGTAAAAACCGCTCCCCTCTTCTTCTCCACACTCCTTCGCGACCATCTGGAGCACCTAAAGCGATTCTACACTCATCTGTGAACAGCACTCTAGCCCATTGCTCGTGGGTCCAGCTGACGTGCTCTCTTGCGAACTGAAGTCGAGCTACTCGGTGATGTCTGAGCAGTTGTGGACCGCGTGCTGGTCTACCGGCTTTTAAATTAAATTCCTCCATTCGTCTTCTCACCGTACGCTCACTCACATTCACGCCTCTTGTGATTTGTAGCCGATGGCGTATTTCAACAGCGGTAAGGTAACGGTTTCTCAAAATTTCGAGGACAATAAAGCGGTCATCCCGGGCCGATGTACATCTGATACCTCCGCTGCCTGGTCTGCGAGAGTAGTGGCCTGTCTCCTGGTATCTTTTTAGAGCATACTGCAGGGATGAACGAGGTACGTTAAGAGCTACAGCGACTTCACGCTGCGTCAGCCCTTGGTTGATTAATGCAACTGCCTGTGCAACATTTTCTGGTGTTAATGGCATTTTTATTAGTTTTTAAGCACCCTTATTACTGAATTGAAAGCACGGAATCACAATAATTGGGTAATCTAACAGCAAAAATTCGCAACACACAAATTTAAAGCTTTAACTTAGTCGCTCAAATGACCCGATTCAACTAAAACTTAAAAGTAACGTACACAGTGCACTAAAACATACAAAAAAATTACACCCATTGTTTACTTCTTTAATTTACTCTAAAATTATTTAAATCAGGACGTTAGCCATTTACTTTATCTTAATCGGTATATTATGTTAGTGTATTTTTTTTAATATGCTTTATTTCGTTATATTTTAACCTTTGCAAGTCTAGTACATACTTAATATGAAATTTACTACAATGGTTATTTTTCATGTTCGGTTTCAATCGTTAAATATAATATGTAATAACTTTTGATAAAGTAGACCGATTTCAATAAAATTAAGCTTAAATGCTGTCTCGTGACACATTTCTCTAAGTTTTTAAGAGATGGCACTAGTAGTTAAAAAGTCCCAGCAGGTACACTTTTTTTCGTCCAGTATGTACTATATTGGATTTCCCGGAATACAATATACCGCATGATACTCTGGGGATCAAGACAAATCTTACGACACCTCATTTGTTAAAATAAAAGAAAAATGAAAAAAAATCTGCCCCCTTTTTTGTGTTATGCGAGCTATATTGTCATGTTTTTTCATAAAATGTATAGCCTTTAAGTATCTTACTGCAAAGACGAATCAATCGACACCTCATTTGTTAAAATCTGATGAGTATTTTTTGAGCTGGGATCGAACATCCATACGAAACATACATACATACATAGACTGTTAAACTCATTACCCTTCCTTTTTTCGTAGACCGGTAAAAAGGTACTACCACTGCACCTAATACCAGCAGCGTTTCTAATATCAAATGACAGAAATATAGATGACAATTTCAACATGTAGCAGGCACGAATGTAAGAGCGTTATTAAACATAACTTCTAAATCCCTTATTTGTACATCTCATGGATACCTAAGAAAACCTACCACATGATATTTACACTGAAGCCGTCTTTCACCAACTCCGAATAAGTCCCCGAACTATTCACAGTTAAATTCCGTGCCATTTTCTACTTTATGCGGCGAGTAGCGGCTACTTCGACATGAAAATGTTTTAATTTAATATTTTTTATTATCAACTAGTGACGACACATGGTGAAATACGACCATTTCAGAGGAAAGTTAACCATACGTCTTTTGCTGCTTGATATGATAATGATTGATGTGGAATAAAAATATAGATTTGCCAATTGATACCTACGTGTATTGAATCCACTATGAGGTATTTCTGTGTCGCGATTTGTACGTGACCGGAACTTGAAGTGAATTAATGATAATTAAACATTACAAATTAGCTGTAAGTGCAGTAATGGCAATGTGGGGTTGCACCGACCGAGCAGTAATTTTAAAATTGTGTCACTTCACTTTCGAATATGAATAAGGAACGAAAATTGAGAGGAGTTCGAGACGGAAACCTAAAATTCTAGGCCAAAGGTACGCTCTCCTCGCGGCAGCGGCGGTGGCGCCACCTGTGCACGAGTGCACGAGGTATAGCCGATGATGCGCGGCGGCACTGTGACACGTCCGCTTACCACGAGTTCACCATTAACAGTGCGCATCAACGGACACAGGTGGCGCTGTATTTTCTAACCTTCTTCGGTAAAAAATGAAATTATGAAACGTTTCATGAAAAGGTAGGTACTTAGTGCCCTGCTTTCTTCGATTCGACTTGGCGGGTTCCACTAGCAGTAAAAATTCTCATACTAATGAACTAATTTCGTAAAATCATCAATTGTTAAATGAATAATTAACAATAAATACCTAAATGGGTTTAGGTTTAATAGTTGCAACCAGTGGAAACCAATTTAGTTTTATTAATATCATCTTGTAGATGCCTAATGCCGAAGTTCGGTTAAACCAAATGTGAAAGTAATTTCGGCTCGCCCCTATTAGGTAGGTAGGTACTCTACCTAGTCCATGTGGGCTCATTCCATAAACATTAAGTTAAATGTCTTACACGAATTCATTACAACGTGAAAGTAGATTTTAAATAGTTATGTACCTAATTGATAGTAAGTAAGTACATAATGTAATACCTATTAGTTAATAAGGTTTTATCGATTCTTGTATAAATAATAGGTAGACCTAATTATCTAAGTATCTAGTATCTATCGCCTTCATCCGTGAGTCTCTAAACGCTATTTAATAGGTACCTACCTACTTAAAATCTAAATCATTGACATGATACAGTGTCTAAGGTCTTTTAACAGAATAACATATTTAAATAAAACTACTTAGCTAGGTACCTAACTATTACGAATTTTATCGCGTTGTAAGTAGGTATTGATAATTTTGAAATCCCGACATTTCGGATCCATTCATGATTTACAGCATCCATGGTCACGGATAGACTAAGTTGTTGGACGTCTTAAATGTTAAAATTACTGACAGCTACCTTACATTTAAAGAAATGGACATGGCAAGTATTCAAAGACTCAAAAGGAGAATCTTCGATTCCTGAACTACCTACCACTACGAGTTTTACTTAGTTTAGGAATCTGCTTGCTATCGGATTATGTTTTAATATGCTGCTGATGATGGTGATCTTTAGGAAGTGCCTAAACTTGTTAAATTGAGGTTTTTTTAAATTTATTTTATGAGAATTCACAGCTAAACATTCTCTAAACTGTGTGCTTTGTTCTCGATATATTATGACAATGCAGCACTCCTCGCATGACTCGGCAACTGTACGCAATTTAGAGGTAAACTAATAATGAAAAGTACGTATATTATATATGCTCTGTGATTGTGATCTGTCATGCTTTTCGTTTGCGCGGAAACTCACACTGCGTCTCTCTGTGTTCATTGTATTTTATTATAGTTTTAAAGTGTATTTCAACCAAAACTATGCCATAACGGCAATGCGAAGAAGTTTTACAGTGTTACTGTTAGAAAAGTTGAAATGAAAAAAGTGAATTGAAGTGTCGTCATGAAGCGTCATTGGTACGGCGGTACGATTGTTCTTCACAAAGTAAAAGTGATCTAAGTAAATTGTCTTGTGATTGCTATTACACCGGTATGGCTACTGGCTTTTGTAGCAGTTAAAGCCGCAAGAGTTTTCATAAACTTCGTACCGCTCGGCGCGGGTGGTGCCCGAGAGGCATTATTGACGTGATCATCATGAACTTGAGCTGAACCCGTGAGGTCAGGCAAGATTCCTTACTCTTATGTGAAGTCCGCGAGGCTTCAATAAGCAGTTTATCAATCACACGTTCAGCTACAGTAGTTTTTTCATGGATATGTAAGTACTTACCTACTGATCACAATTCGGGTGAAGAACCCAAACCTCATTCATACCAAACTCCACACACGTGGAAAGCTCTATACTTATGCTCCAGAGGACAATACAACATGCCTGTCAACATACAGCCTTGGCAATCCCATGCCAGATAAACCTACCGACACGTTGGTAAGTATGATCCTAGCTATAAATAGTGGCCCAGCCACCCTTGAGGTGACCCTCTCACTAAGATTCTCTTTGAGACAACACTAAGATTCGTGGAATGGATTCCATAAAACTGCTCTCTATTAAAGAGATTAATCCACAAATTTCTGTGTTAAAAAGCAACAATACCTATTGTCATCATATACAAGAATATTGGGATGGAACAAAAACACCTCGGTGTTGGTTGGTCTAGTACCAACCAACTTAAGTAATGCATTGTGATTATTGATCGATATACCAATACAATGGCCCAATGGAAATCCATATCACTAAGTACCTTGTGAATTTAGTGATGCAGGATCCTGTCTGATTTACATACGGAGAAACCTAGTCCTCCCTGTATGTGATAGTAAGTTTTTTATATGTTGTAAAATAGTGAAAGATGGGTGTAACTATCTATAAAACGAGGGAGAAGATACATAAATGATTTGAAAACTTGTCATCAAAGTGACCTGTTTATCAATAAACTGACAACAAATGATAAGGGAAAACCACAAGTATCCCGCTACTATCCAAGGACAACATTGAGATACAGGAAAATAATATACAAATTAAAAGAAAGTTGATATCTGAATAAAAATATTGAGTCTTGGAACAGTGTGTACTTATCAAAACTCTTCTTTATATATATTGTTTAATACTACAATATTAAATGCCTCGATTAAGATAAACCTATGCAATAGACACATCTTTATAAATAAATGCATTTCCTTAATCTTCTGGAAACCACATTAAGAGACCGTGAATATTGATAATATTACTGGTTCTTGGATATAACTTTTTCTCTCTTTGGCCATGCTGTCCTTCAAAGACCTTTCTCATTAGAAGGATTACTTAAAATGAAAAAAAAGAGGAATACCTTGGCATCCTTAGTACAAACTGATAATCTTCCCGAATATAAATTTTAGTCTCCCTTCAGAGACCTTCACCACCAACATCTCTTATTGCTGAGAAGTTAGCATGCCTGATAAGGGTTATTTCCACCAATATCAATGGATGCCAAGTTTGCAGCTTGCATCTTTTTCAAGTAGGTACCTACTTAAACAATTTATAGGTGGTGGACCCTTTCTCAGGGAGATATTTTCTCCATCGGATACCAATTATTAACATTGTTAAAGTACTTGTACCTATCTACTTATTTTTATTTTTAACAAAATCATTGAATCCCGTCTGCCTATAAGACTTTGAATCTCATAAGTCACCGCTATTCTTGTTAGTAGGCTCTAAAATGGGAGGTGATGATCATAAGAGACTCTTAAGGGAATGCATAAGTCTAAACCATTATTGGCAAAAATATCAACCAATATTTGCAGGAGCCAAATAAAGTTCTAAGTTTAAATAAAACATAACTGATTTAATCATATGATATTGTCTTTTTAAATGTTTATTAAAGAAACAGTGATTTCTCCAAGGTTTTTTACCTGCACTAAGCACATCAAACACAACCTTTGAGGGTTGATATAATCAGAACATTATCAACGTGATATTGTTAAATCCATTCGCCTCGCGAAAATAGGTGATTATTTAAAATTTTATGGAGTAAAAAAAAATGTGGGATTATATGTACAATTTTTTATTTATATACATAAATAAAATAAAACTGTTCGACCATCGTAAGATGAAAGTATTCTTTCAGTCAGCATAGATATAGATACCACAGTCATACCAGGATCTTGTAGACGCCATGCCTCTACATCCAGAACTAAGTCAAAAGGAATTTTATAACTCATTACTATTTAATAGCTGACCATTTCATACTTCAGCAGAAATTGCATATACCTATTGTACTTGATGCAGAATTATTATTAAGTATTTAATCTCGGTCACTTATATTGATCTTGCTGATATTATCTTTCATATATGCCTTCAGTAGTTTAGTTAGTTTTAGATTCATTGCTCTCCAACAATTAAGGTTGATCATTAACATTTACTTTTGAGTTTTTCCAGGTATACCTGCTCGACATACTATCTCAGAAAATCTTAGAAAAGGATTTAATAAATTCAGGAACCGCGACCCTCTGGAGGGTCGTAGCAATTGTAGCAATAGCTTTTTAGCATTGTGTCAGCTAATTGGTCCCTGACAGAAAGTTAATAACTGGAATTGTTTTTCAATGAAGAAATATAATTAAATAACAAATATCTGGGGGTACGGCAGTGCCCCCGCCAAGTGGAGCTATTTATTTTACAGGAATAAGTACATTTTATGCTACGGTTTATCTCAAATTGACTACTAGGTACTCTGAACATCTGAATAAATAAATGTTCAAACGAACTTACCTCTTGTGAAGTTCGATCATTATTATACAAAGTACTTTGTTCAAAGATATATGTTCCTTACCCACACCGTGTTAAATTTGAGATAAATCACGACTCTAAAAATAATGATAGATCACAGAGCATATATAATATAGGTACTTTTCATTTTTAGTTTACTTGTAAATTGCGTACAGTTGCCAAGCGATGCGAGGAGTGCTGCATTGTTATACTATATCTTTGAACAAAGCACTTCGTATAATAATAATCGAACTTCACAACAGGTTTTTTTTCTCGGATAGGGGGGCAAACGAGCAGACGGATCGCCTGATGGTAAGTGATTGCCGCCGCCCATGAACACCCGCAACACCAGAGGAGTCACAAGTGCGTTGCCTGCCTTAAATGGGGATTGGGCCTCCGGTAACCTCACTCACTCCACGAAACACAACGTAAGCGTTGTTTGATGCCGGTTTTCTGTGAGGCCGTGGTATCACTCCGATCGAGCCGGCCCATTCGTGCCGAAGCATGGCACTCCCACGTTGAGAAAGGTAAGGTAAGTTCGTTTGATCATTTATTATGTAGCAATCGTTGGGATACAGGGTGTTCACCACACCACTCGTTAAGCACTCCACTGACGTCACTACTCTAAATGGGGTTCGAAATAAAAGCACCAGATGGCAAGACGATCACTACAATGGGAAGTTTGGTTTGGTTTATCACCAATCGGGACTAAATCGTACAGAAGGACAGCGCTCGGCAGCTATCCAGATGTCCAACGCTGCCACGAAGAAATACCGGGCCGTGACTGTGGTTATTATTTGAACATTTCACGTGTAGGCGCCTATGTGGGTTCAAGTGAGGTGAGTTGTGTTGTGGTGTGTTCAGCCGCCAGTGCACGTCATGTGTTAGGTTTTAACTATAGCGTCGAGTTTAGCTTGTTGAGCAACGTCGGAGGCGGCGGCGACGGCCGGGACTGTACTTATTAAACTAATGGTACTGGTCACTGACTGATGTCATAGCTGTGAGCCGCGGGCCACAGTAGCACGGTCACGGTGCACCGGGAGCGGTGCGCGGGGCCGCTAATGTGCAGCGCAAACACTATCGCCGAGGAGTGACCCCGCTCGCGAGTCGCGCCTCAGTGTGTCACTAGTGTGCCGTGCCGTGTACTGCGCGCGCCCGGCCCGCGCCGACCCGCACCAACGATACACCATACCTACTTACAATTATGTATTTACCTACATACATATATAGCACATTGCACATTTTAAGTAAGTACCTACGTACCACCTAGCTTGCTTTCAGGATCTATAACCTGTTGGTGTTTTTTTATGGAAGATACATCTAAATACCTACTCCAGTCATTGACATTGTAACAATGAGTAAAAGCAAGTCTTAGTAGGTAAATAAATAGTGTAAGTAGGTATCGTAGCTAGTCGACGGGCAGCGGTGAGTGCGGCAGCGCGCCGCGGGACGTAGCCACCGCGCGAATCTGAGCACGCGAGCGCGGGTGTAGTGACCTGAGGCTGAGGTGCGGTGTGCCAGTGCGCGCGATATCAGCGAGCGACGTTATCAGTGCGTGATTAGATACCGCCGCGAGCGCACCGCACCGCGCGCACTGCCCGCGCTGCCGCGACATGACGACCAAGGACCGCCTCGCCGAGCTGCGGCACGTAAGTGTTGTGACAGCGCCCGCCATACCGCCACACCGGCACATCAGCCCCACTCACCCCACCGGTCATATACCTACTGCTCTACCTAGCATTCTTGATCGACACTTATTTGAGTATCTCAGTACCTACCAGCTGTGTGAATTGCGTGACGTCGTCACAATAAACAAACGACTGTCTCGCTAGGCGTGTCCGGCGGCGGCAATCGCACGCAACGACGGCACCTTATGGTGATAGGGAACACGTGACAGGGAATGCAGTATAGAGTGGCGATGGCGGCGAGTGAGCACTGACGGCTCCCCGTGTAGGTGTAACACAACCGGTGTTGCCCGCCACCTCCGCCACACTCCAGCTTGTACAACGCTTCCCCGTGCCAGCTTTCGCTGTGACCTTGTCAGCTGATAGAGAGGAGCCGCTCCCAGGATTAAAAAGACTAAGAACAATGGCAAGATTATACCTTATACCTGAGTGTTTTAGGAAACGTCTAGAAATGTGACTATGTAAAACTTGTTAATTTAATTAGTGGGTTAATTTAATTACATATTTCGTTTTACCCGTCAAGGCCTAGGTAAAAATATACCTAGCAATTAATGGACTTTTATTTAATTAAATTCATATCTAGCGTCCATGTTGGGCAAAATATAATTTAAATCACCAAAGATGCCACTATAGAAAAAAAAACACTTCAGTTAGTGCAAATACTTATGACTTTATAACTAGTGCACAGGCATATTAAAGGTAAATGTAATGGCAACACTTAGTGATATTGTTACAGTGACATTTAATGATTTGTTTGAAATTTGATTAATGACTTATCCGACCGAAAATAAACAAAGGATTTATTTTTAGAGATCTTATAATGATGTAGGTACCTATATGAGATAAAGTGATTTCCTTATTACTTTTACACGATGTAGGTACCTAAGTCTTGGTATACACATTAGTCTAATAGTAATAGTAATAATCTTGCTTTCATATTGACATAACCTCTAATATAAAAATGTTGATATCTTAGTTTTTTGACCACCTTTAACAAAGAGCTTCGGTGATTATGTTAAAGGAATAATACCCTTATGGTTTTAACATTTTTTGATAGATAGACGCTACAAATCGTTTTCAGGTAAAATGTTGTATGGAACTTGCCATTGTTCTTTGTTCACGACATCAAACTAAGTTTAGGTAACGTTGTGTGTATGATTACAGCTGGCAAATGGTGCGTCAGGCGGCGTGTACCGCGACACCGTGGAGGTGTGCGTGCCGGAGGGTGCGCCGCGCGACGCCGACATCCGCGACATCTTCTCCGAGGTACGCCTGAGCCCGCAGCCCGCAGATCGTAGACCCCAGCTCGCAGCACTGCACGTGACACTCCACAGTGTCCGCACGGAGCGGCCGCCGGCGCGAGCGTCGCTCTGACGCCACAATTCATTATTATAAATGTGCGACGTTAACGAGCAGCTCGTTGAGTTGATTAGCGTCCCTTCTAATTAGTGGAGAAACCTAGCCGCGTCCACCTCTCATCGCCCTGCACCATGCCATCAACATCATCATGACTGACATACCTACTAGTAGCGGAGTATGCACCTAAACGACTACTAAGCCCTAAGAACATAGTTCCCAGTTTTCCACACAGAGCACTATTGTACCTACTTACCTATCTGTTCACGTAGCTATAATGTTTTAATATCATTACTTATAATTAGTTACCTACACTCGCTACTGTAATTTGACATGAAAAATATTGTTATTCCTACGCTTGCAAAATATTTATCATGTGTCACTCACGTTGTTTGTTTACTCACCGATTCTGAGTTCGCGAAATTTATCGCACATTTCAGCCTTGACCCAATGGTATGTGGAAGCACTGCAGCTCAGGTGACTAAATCACTACTTATATAGGCATGTTGCATAAGAAGAAATTTACAAGGCAATAGTACCTATCTGCGTAGATACGTGCACGCACCTAACACGTACTCGTATAATACCTATATAGGTACGGTACACTACAGCTAGTAGGTACTCGTAGCTGTAGTGTAGCGGCCGTGTCATCGTGTGTTGTGTACCTACGTGTGTGGTGTTGTGCAGGTGGAGCGCATGCGCGGCTGGATCCACGAGCTCGACCACAACACGCAGCTGGTGTGCCGCCTGCACGCAGACCCCACCTTCCACAACAACAAAAGCAAGTATTTCTGTCTTACGTCTAACATAGCAAGTGACGACCTCCTGAGGACATCATCTGGTAACATTCCAACCTTTCTATTGGGTGATTATAATTATATTGTTAATATTATATGGTGCACCGTAAGTTTAATTATACTTAATTATATTATCTGCACCAGTATCATTTGGGAGAAAATTACGTACTGTCATCTGTCATACACGCCTGCGCCTCGGCTCGGGCTCAGTGCTATGCTAAGCTAAGCAAAATCAGCTTATTACTGTCTATACTAGTCTATACTACTCGTATTATAATTCACTATATCGATGCATTTAAGAACCACAACAATATACAGCTTCACACGCACACACGTTCACACGGGCACATTATATATTCATTAACACACATTGACATCCGTGAAGCACAATGGCTTCACATGAAAACCGGCGTTAAGCACTCTGTGCTTATGACATTATGCTGATCTGGAGACCAACTCGGTCCAGCCGTGAGACACATGCCTTGGCATTACTATCAACATAAATACCTACTTATTTTGTTAATTTTTTATTTCATTTAGTTATGTCACTGCGTAGGTATCTGTGTGGTCTTACTGTTGTTGGCCATATAAATGTATTTTCATTCTATTCTTTCTAATAGAATACCAGCAACCTGGCGTAGACGTACCAGAGTAAATTGTCTCGAGGAATACCTACCTACCTATTTTACAGTTCAAATTACTATGATATGAATCATAAATAATCTTTCACTAAAAATACAAGAAAACCATAATTGGTACCTAGATGCAGTATTTTTTTCCCTTTATCAGCCAAGCGTATTTCTGGGTGGCTCAAAATTATTACGTCGTACGGTTAAAAAGGGTTGAAAAAGAATGTTCAATCATTTTTTGACTGTAGCATTTTGCTACAATAGCGTTTCAAGTTCAGGAATAAAAATATATCTATATAATATCGTTGAAAGTGCTCAAATAAACATTTATTTATATTATTGGATTACAATACTATTTGCTGTTGTAGTTATTATGTATTTATGGTGCCTTTGCTCGTCAAAAACAGCCCAGCGCCCTACGCCATCAGTTTGGGCTAATATTTGCGGTCTAGCGCCTCGCGGAGTTTGGAAGATCATTTCACGACATGGAGGAAAACCATGGTTTTGTTTACCACACTTCATCAATCCGTTCGCGATCAAGCGTATGGGAAATCTTTTAGACTTATTGGCTTTGCTGACCATTTCTCTTTTGTATAGAAGCCAAAATCTATATTTTATATATCTACCTCAGCGCGGCAACGGCCAGGGTTTATTTATTTATTATTGGAACCTACAAAAGTTTAGCATAATGAAAATGAAAATGTAGCAGCTAATAATATTTTCACACCTTGAGTTCGGACTATTATTCTCCTGCAATCGAAATACTTCCAAGCTTAGTTTGATTAGCCAATCTTTCTCTACACAATTACGAGTATATAAATAAATATTTCAAAAATGTCGATATACCTAGTTACTTTTTGGATAAAAAACCAGCAGCAAATACGAGCTTCGTGAATTTTCAACAACAGTATTTTGATGACATATCAACGAAATTCTTAGTTCACATATTTTGAAATAAAACTACTTTTCACGGATTTTATTGCATTGTATTGATATTTATTTGATTCCCGACGTTTCGGATTCTTTACAGTATCCATGGTCACGGGTACAATCACGTGTGGAAGTCTTAATGTTAAAATTATTAACAGCTATCAGCTACTGGTTTCTGACACTTACGCGAATATTAGACATTAGCTATCAGCTACTTTACATTATTGGTGATTCGATTCACGCAGAACGAACCCATTGTGTCTTTTGGCCTTGTAGTTTTGGACTTGGATTTAATAAAATCTATAATGGGGTTTCAAGCATAAGGCAAGACCCAGCCATCTCCTCTATTGAAATTTTTGGTGCTTTTTAATTTCAATAACTTCATGAATCAAATAATATCAATACCACGCGATAAAATCCGTAAAAAGTAGTTTTATTTCAATGTCTAATATTCGCATAAGTGTCAGAAACCAGTAGTCTTATTTTTACGTTCGAATTTAGAGCTACATATATCCCGGGGCGTTTTTAGTTCCATCGCATAGATTGATGGAACTATGACCTAGCCTGACCGCTATATCGTCATACATACTCTATATACTTACACTACAGTTCCCGTGCGCAGCTATGCCTGCGTAGTTAGGTAATTTTCGTTTCTAAAATAGATTGTGCCTACTGTACCTACACCATGGAGGTTTCATATCATAAAATGTGTGCAACTAGAATCATAAGGTTTCATAAACGCTTGTAAAAGCTCATTTGAAATAAAATCATTTAAACTTGAACTTGAAAAATGTGTTAAGTCTAATTTACAAGAAAGAAAACAATTGGTTTCTGACACTTACGCGAATATTAGACATTGATATTAAACTACTTATTACGGATTTTATCGCGTTGTATTATATTATTTAATTCCCGACGTTTCGGATCCTTTTTAGCATCCATGGTCACGGGTAGACTAAGTTGTTGGACATCTTAATGTTGCAAATACTAACAGCTACCTTACATTTTTGTTATTTATTGGCGATCCGATTCACGCAGAACTAGCTCACCGTATCCTTCGGTCTTGCAGTTTTGGGCTTGGATTTTGATTTAATGGAATCTATAAGGGGGTTCCAAGCAGTTGGCAAGCCCCAACAATTTTCTGTATTGAAATTTGGGTGTTTTTTAATTTCAATAGCCGCGCGAATCGTCCTGGGAAGGAATCGGTTTTCTTTTGCGAGAACTTGTGGTTTATCAAATCTGATGTAGTGCTGGGCCTTGTAAAGAGTACGTTCACAAATAATTAAGATAGAACAAGAAGCACAACGTAGCAAAATGGCACATAGAGACGTAAATGAGGAGCATCCCGTCACGGTTACCAGGTGACGGATCTGTTTACTCGCCATCACCAACACTGTCGACAGTATATCAATGTACCTAGTTGTAGTGTCAGTGTGCTAAGCGTCGACGACCATGGCAGATTTGCAGGAGCAACTGGACGCGGCGGTGACGGCGAGTGGTGCGGCGGGACTCAAGGTGTGCGGCGCGCTGCGTCAGTTCGAGGCGCGGCTCAGCGCCAGCAACGACGCGGCCGCGCGCATCACGCGCCTGCAGTACGCCGCCACGCGCCGCCTCTACGACGACGCGCTGCGCCGCCACCACGCCGCGCTTGACGTCGTGCGCGACCAGCAGCTGCTCCTGCTGCAGCAACAGATCCGCCTCAGTGAGTCATATGAAAGAAAGAAAGAAACAAACAATTCACTATCGTATCAGTTATCACCCACTACCGATAATAACAACCCTATGATGTAATTATAAGCAGTTCTTATTCTTTCTTCCTTCCTTTTCACGCTATTCTTCTAAGTATTTAGCTTTTCACTTAGAACTGTTACGATATAGTCGGATCGTCTATCCACTTCTCCGCCCGGTTCTACTTCTCCACTCTAATATTTTCCCGGCCCACCTGCCATCGGTTCATATGGACCGCCTACCTTCATTTGCATTGTGGAATGACTAAAACCACAATTTTTATGGGATAGGCGGCAAACGAGCCAACGGATAGTCTCATGGTAAGCGATTACCACCCGCAACACCAGAGGAGTCACAAGTGCGTTGCCGGCCTTTTAATAGGGGATTGGGCCTCTGGTATCCTCACCCACTCGGCGAAACATAACGTAAGCGTTGTTTCACGCCGGTTTTCTATGAACATGGCTCTCCCACATCGTACAAATGAGGACGACCTTGTTCGTGCGTACCCAGAAGTCCTGACTATCACGCAGCCTAGCGTCACTCTCTCCATCTTTATTTAGGCTACTTGGAGCTGGTTACTGGTTGATGGCGCTGGCGGATGCATTGCTTGAATGCACGATCCAGCTCCTCGATCCAGCGCCATCAACCACTAACCAGCTGCAAGTACATGAAAAATAAATAAAGATGGAGAGAGCTAGGCTAGGCTGCCTGATAGAGTCAGGAATACCAACTTCCGGATATGCACTAAGGTCGCCTCGTAATTGCAACATTAAGATGTCCACAATCTTAGTCTACTCGTAACCAGGGATGCTGTAGAGGATCCGAAACGTCGGGAATTAAATAATATCAAATAAACGCGATAAAATCCGTAAAAGTAGTTTTATTTCAATGTCTAATATTCGCGTGAGTGTCACAAACCAGTACACAACGTTACAATTAATACTACTGTCATACTATGACAATGTGTTGTAAGAGTGTAACGTGAACCAGTTCAGTAATGTAGAAGTGCGCGGGCGCGGGAGTCGCGGGCGGCGCGGCTTTCCTGCTCAATAAATTGAGGACAAGCGGCTGCTCGCGGATGGACTAAAGGAAACTATTCACTTATTTACTATCAGTTTCTTGAAGATCTTTTAATACTCTAGATGTTGCCCTGCCCTATGCCATAGAAATAAATATCAACATTTAGTTCCAATAGTAGATAAGTTTGTCGTAGGTACTTACTGTAACTTCTTACCGCACACAGTTTATTATAGGTAGGTAGGTACCTACTGTAACTTGGATTCTAAACAGCACGCAACGCTTACGTTGTGTTTCGCCGAGTGAGTGAGGTTACCGGAGGCCTAATCCCCTTTTAAAAGGTCGGCAACGAACTCGTGACTCCTCTGGTGTTGTGGGTGTCCATGGGCGGCGGTAATCGCTTACCATCAGGTGATCCGATGATCGTTTGCCCTCCTATCCCATAAAAAAAAAATGAAGCGCATTTTAAGTTCGACGTCTAACAATTATTACTTACAACTGTGAATCCATCGCGAACTGACAACTCATGAACAACGGTTAAACTACTTCAAACTGCAAAACTTAGAAACTAGGCGTCATTTACAAGATGTTATCTACCTATTTAAAATCATTACTGGACTCTTAACCACAAACTTACTCTCACAAATCTCTTTTAAAATTCCTATCAGATCAGTTAGACGTGAAATTCCATTTTCCCTGCCTAGCTACAGTAACAATGTTTCTTTTCATAACCCTATCCTAAGAATGTGCCGAAAATTTAATGAAATACGTACTCACTGAGAACAGTGATGCACCTGACATATATGTATAATAGCTCACTTACACAATTCAAAATTAAAATATTAAAATAGCTAAGTTACTGTTCTAATGGAATTGTAATTATCACAATAATAATTATTATCGACTTATATTTTTTGTTATTACCTGAAACACAATCATAATAGTATCAGTAACAGTTTTTTTTCTTAATTATGCACTTAATTGTAATTTCTATTCACATTTTATTATTATTATATGTATATAATAATGATCTCTTGTCACTAGCAAGTCATACTGTGTGCACATAGCTTTGAAGTTACAGTTTACTATGTTCTTTTGTTATTATTAATGTGAATTCAATAATGCTGTAATTCTGTTTTGTGTACTAATAAATAAAATAAATAGATCAAACCGAAAAATATATAATAAGCATCCGATTAAACCTATAGGTACCTAATTATAAGTAAGTACCTAATAATATACCTATCTAGTTTTACTTTAGTGAAACTCGCAACGATTGACGTACCTACGTATCATCAAAATAAGCCTACGCGTTAGGTTTCTAAAGCGCCACGAAAGAACAAACATACATAGGTACAGGTACTACAGCATTCATGTACTTTTATTATACATTATGCGTCGCGCAGTCCAGTAAAAACTACTTATGTCCCAAAAAATTGGTTCAAATGATGTTATTTAAGTGGGTAATTACTTTAAATCCTAAATTAAACATATTAAAATCCAAGCCGATAGAAATCTCGATTATGAATAGGTATCAAGTGCCTATATTATATCAAAACCAGACAAGTGCGAGTCGGACTCGCCCACCGAGGGATCCGTACAAATTTGTAGGTACCTACGTGTTATAATTAAGTAGCGGGCCCGGCAAATGTTGTCTTGCCATGTATCATCATCTTCCCTACCCTTGTCCTAATTTATTTTTGGTCGACGCAGCATGTCCTTTTCTTTCATTCACCCCCATCAGCCGTCACTTCAATCATTCACTCCCTTTGGTCACTCAATTCCTCCCATGTCATAAAAAATATCGTAGAACCCGATTGCGGTGCCACCTAAAGGCTCAAATTGTCAATCAAAACCCATCCAGGGACTCATTTAAACATACACAAATAAATTAATTAAAATCACACCAGCAGCATATGAGAAGTTCTGATAATGCACAGGACGCCATCTACTGGCCTTACCGAAACAGAAAAGAACGCCAAGTTATTTGTGTCCGTTTGTTTTATTTCTGTCAAATCTATCAATCTGTTCCCGATACAAAATGTATGAGAAAAGAAATTTTCTTCGTAATATTATTTTCGTGAATTTTTTCGATGTTTTAGTAGTTATTCTGACTTTCGGGGAGAAGACAAATCCAACAAAACAAAGATCATAAAAATCGGTCCAGCCGTTCTCGAGTTATAAGTGTTGTAACAAATCCGCCTTTGTTTTATATTTATGTAGATGTAGATAGATTACAATTAATGTATAGTTTTCAGATTTTTCCCTATACTTGTAGTAAGTTTTAAGACAGTATTACTTGCCAAATTTCATAGTTCTACCCTACCTACCTATAAATTTTGATGCCCTTGACAGGGTCGAAATATACATTTTTTTGCGATATAAACGGCCGTATCTTTTTTTACGTTACATTTCAAGGGACTGTAGACCTGAGTATAAGGTTTTAATTTCAAATCGATACCTCTATGCTTTCCCGAGATAAAGGGCGGACGACGTACGGACATCAAAGTAATTCTATAAGGGTTCCGTTTTTTCCTTTTGAGGTACGGAACTCTAAAAATCAAGAAAGCAAAATTCTCATCCCCCCACTGTAGGTAGGTACGTGTAGCGGACCTTCTATAACATGTAAAAAATAACCTAACCGATTTTTTACTTTATGTTACAAATCGGTACCGAAGAACTTGTTGATACTATGTACCTACCTACTTTTAATGATGAGCAGCCGTGATGTCATCGCTGACCGGTGATATACCTACTCACTTGTGTTAATAAAGACGAACGCACTCGGAAAAGTTAATAACTGCGCATGTGCGACTCAATTCAGGTCAGCCATGGCGCATGTCATGCATCGCGCTTTATTAAGTATATCAACACTCGAAACTGTACGTACCTACATTGGTTGTTTCATTATGATGCGGCTTCTAATTGTACTTGTTTTTAAACGGAGCGTACCTATTAGTGTTGGTACCAAGTTGAATGGCTGCATCGGTTTAATTTGGCGGAGCATTGTGCGGGGTCAACGCTCGTGCGCCACGTGACCTTCACCGCCGCCGCCGCGCTGACTCACAGTTCCTTTTCTCGCGTACAGCGAACCTGGCGATCTCGGAGGAGGAGTGCGAGGCGCTGCTGGACACGCGCAACATGTCGCTGTTCGTGGACAACGTGCGCGCCGAGACGGCCGAGGCGCGCCGCCTGCTGCGCGACGTGGAGGCGCGCCACGAGGAGCTCGCGCGCGTCGAGGCGGCGCTGCGCGACGTGCGCGACCTCTTCACGCAGCTCGCGCATCTCGTCGCGCAACAGGTGCACCAACACACACGTACCTCCACACTATCTAGTCATCATCATCCTAGCCTTTGCCCAACTGTTGGGCTGGGCTTCCCGTTCAACCAGATGAGGCTAAATATTAGTGGACGTCCGGCCTCCTTGAGCTGGGGCCTTTTTATGGTACGGAAAATCTTCACGGATCGTCTGTAGTAAGTTCCTTCCTGTCCCTATCCGACATACGATAAACTATTCACGAGGATTTTCCGCGACACAAAAAAGGCTGATTAATATTTTCTACGAAGCGACTGCCATTAGACTTCCTCTGCCCAATATCAGGCCAATATACCTATATTTGTTGCGAGGCTTTACTGACAAAAAGTACTTAGGTACTTCAAGACAACCTGAAACTTATTTAATTCTCGTAAAAGATCCGAAACGTCGGGAATTAAATAATATCAATACAACGTGATTAAATCCGAAACTAGTTTTATTTCAATACTTAGTTTCCAGGCATCAAAGTTATAAAATGATTAAATTAATTGTTGCAGCAAGACCAGGTGGACAGCGTGGAGTACTACGCGCTACAGGCTACTGAGCACGTCGGCAGTGGCGGTACACAGCTGCTCAAGGGCACCGTCAGCCGCACCAAGGCGCGGAAGGTACCGCCGCTACGCTCACTAACAGCCCTTACCGCCTACGCTACGTGGCAGCCGCCAGCGTCCTCACCTGTGTACCGTATCCGTATCGCATCGTCAAACAATTATTGAATATGTCATTATTGGCAAGGTGCAAATGGAATCAGTTTTTATTTTGAACGCTGCTGGCTTCGTTCACCATTGGCACAGTATATATTGGCTCCTCAGCCACTGACCAGCCGGGATTTCGTGGTTTGGTAATGTTTCGATTCTTCCATTCTTTTCCATTTATTAATTTTGAGCATAAGGATATTCCAAAGAAAAACGGCAAGTAAAGATAAAGATAACACCATTTTATCTTACGATGCTATTCGGATCAAGGAGAATTCAAGGACCCCACTTGTTAAAATCGGGTAAAGAAAAATGCCCAACTTTGTAGGTATGGAAGTTCGGTTGTTCATGCATCTTGACAGCATCGACAATTTTTAGTAATCGAACTTTCAGATATTATGGGGGTATAGTTTTGTAACACGCACTAAACTTGTGAATGTCAATATAATATCGAGTAAAATACTTATTTTCCACAATAAATAAATCGAAATCAGGAGAAAAAGCAATGACAAACAAAAAAATATATTTGACTATTGTAGATCACCCGGTGAACTTCGTATCACCTACAATAATTTATCTATCCTACCTACCATTCAATAAAAATGAATTGCTGTTTGTTAGTCTCGCTATAACTGAATACGGGTTGACCGATTTGAATATTTGCACGTACCAGGTTCACAGGAGCACTGCGTTATCGCTCATGTTCATTGTGTTGTGTCCGCTGTTATTGTGCTTGATGTGCATAAACTTCTTGTAGGTACACTCATTATCAGTTCATTTTGAGTCATTCTCGAACGCAATTCCGACATACCAATCCGACTATTATTATTATCTTTCGGTCACAGGTCATCAGTATTGAAGAAGAAGTTAAGCGTGTTCCAAGTGCCCCCCCTGGCCCCCGCCATGTCGAGCAAAACATGGGCCGGCCGTACCTACCATAATTTTCTCGAAGCGATTCGGGGCACTAAAAAGCTTAAAGTCTGTTCCTAGCTTTACCTACCACGAAAAAGTACTTGGTAGGTAAATTTCACTTACCACGTATCAAGTACTAGAATTATAACATATACTCATTGACCCTCTACACCCAAATTACGAGGTTGCACTAACATTTTGTTACGAGATAGGTACCTATCTCAAGTCAAAGTTCCTTATTTTGTCAGTGCCACACTCACCGATCTTCAATATTCTAAGGTACTTCTAGCAGACCTACAAACTTGAGATTATGATTCCGGTTAGTATACATAGCACAAAAAAGTAAAAACATTGCTATTTTGCTGTTGGTAAATTAACATTTCCATACAAAATCTATACAAAAATATTATTTCTAGTTGCCTCAATAATTTTGAATTAGGTAACAGTGAAACTTTCGATAAGCTTAACATTTTGACAATTGTTTTCTTCCATAAAGGGTCAATGCGCCCGTTTTCAACCTTTTAGTCGAGTTGTCAACTTTAAGATGCTAGAAAAAATGATCCCATGATGTTATCTTGTGTTATTTGATGTTCACTTATAGCCTATATAATGTAGTTTGAGTTTCTGTCATTTATTGGTACTACAAGATAATACTCTTTTTTATAATAATTATTTTTTACGTGAAAAATAGGGAACAGTAGTTTTCAGTATGAGCTATGTCGGCAACTTTGGTTCATCTACGGACGGATGTCCTCATTTCTGATTCGGTCACGTGAAGAAATGCCAAGCATAGATCGCTGAGTGACCCTGACCTTTCATAAGAGACCCATAGTGAGGGCCGACGTCTCTGTGCCATAGTCTGCGGTACTGCGGTATTGTTGACGAAAAGACGTTGCGAACTTTCCCGAACGAGAACAGAGTTCCCAAGGGGACGACATGGGCGTTTAACATGACTTTGGCCTTGCCCATGTTCATTTTAAGACCCACCAGTTTGGAAACTGTTAAGGTTATTGAGCATTATGCTGAGCGCTTGCAGCAATTTTACCATGACCACGATATCGTTATAGGCAAATCGAAGGTGAGTGATATACTCGGCAATCGTCATTATGTAGAGCCAAGCTTTTATCTTTACAAGCCCTAACTCTATAAATCGAAACATGGTCAAAAAGTATGACTTGACCGTTGCATGGAACTAGCGGGATACAGCATTAGAGACCAGTGTCATAATTTAACTATAAGAAAAAATAAATGGATGATCATGCGCCACCGAACCTAAATAAATTGGGACAAGGGCAGATGATGATGATATTGAAGTCTGTACGTCACAAAACGTTTTGAGAACAAAAAATGTACCTGTAGTACGAGTACGTGTATGTTTCCAAGCCTCACTTAGTTTCATGGTTAACATGTGTCCTTTCTCTCTAAGTCTGAAGCTGAGTGGCCTCAGTCTAAATCTATTACGATGTCTTTACCTGAAACAAATACTAAAACCCTATCTTATAATATTATACCATTTAATAAATATTCCAAACTCTATAAATTACAAAGAATATTTGCTTATTTATTAAAGTTTATTCATAACACTGGAAAAAATAATACTAAATTAAATGGTGAACTTACCTGTTCTGAATTATAATAACTCACTTATATTTCTCGCATAGCTTCACCGACGGCAGGCGGCGCGAGCACACGTCGCTCGCGTTCGCGTCTATATAGGTAATTCTAGTACCTACTTCTACTTACCAGTTACTTTTGTCTTCAAATAACTAACTACCTATTATAAATTATACCTGCAATCTGTAGATACAGATTTATTTCTTTAAAATTAAAGAAACACTGAACTGCACTTGGATCTTAAACGGCCAACTAACAAACCATTTCTGACCCGCTCTGAGCGGTTCTGAGTCCTGGCCTCCCCTCACTTGAATGCCTTTGTCTATAGACCGCCTCAAATACCTAAATCCTTTTAAGGCAAACTGAAGCCTGATCCACCGCGACGAGCCCATCACACTCCTTGTTCGGAACCGAACAGACAGAAGAGCACTCTCAAGACATAATCACACTAAAGTCATCCGATATACCAATCCATCCATCCATTTTGCCATCGCTGAGCTCCTTAGCAAGTTGTCAGATAATAATGGACAAAAATAATTACATTTTGTTATTATGCTGTGTTGCAGAAGAAGGTGAGCCTCATCGTGTGCCTCGTGGCGGGTTTTGCGGTCGTGCTGCTGGTGCTGGTGCTCACGTGACCGCGCGCGTGCCACTCGCGTGTGTGGCCGTGTGTGTTTGTGTAACTCGCATAGTCCGCGAGCAGACGTAACGTTGTAAACGCCTAGTCATAGTATATTATGTTCCGTGCTAACTTATTACTTATACTGTAAAGACTTTAATTATTAAATTATAATTACATGAATTACAATTAATTTATAATGAATTATAATTTTATTTGTACCTGTTAGTTATGTGTGGGATGATTGCCTCGTCGGCTTAGTGGTCCTGGGCTCGATTCCTGATTTGCGTATTTTTGAGTTTTTTTATAAGCAACTCAGTGAACATACCGGCAAATTGTGGATAGACATGAGTACACCTCCACCCTTGTGACACATACAAGCGTGATATAGGGTGGTATGTTTTGTTTTATGTTATTTGTGTAGTTCGGTGTAGGAGCTTAACAGTTATAAATAATGTCGATGTCTCCACCGAACGCAAACCGTTTTGCTTTCACGTTGCTACAGCCCAAACAATAATTAAATTTATGTATCTACCTTCTTACCTACTTATTAATCCTACGTGATCATTGTTCAAACAGAGAGACATATTAAAATTATATGGGGTTGCCCATTTATAATGGCCCTAAAAATTTTTTGAGAAGAATGAATATGTTTCGCGAAAATTGATAGTTTAGAAGGCATACTTTTTTTCAAATTGTTTCTCTAAAATAATAACATACCATCACACCTGTATTCTCCGAAGGGTTAGGCAGAGGTGTACTAATGTACACCCACAGTTCGCGGGTATGTTTAGATCGCTTGTAATAGGGGGCGAGCCATTGCATGCATATTGCCTTTAACCGGGCACAAATCCGGACTCCGAGCTGCTACTGAGAATTCTATAGAAAACCCAGGACCTACATACATACATACTCACGCCTTTCTCCCACAGGGGTAGGCAGAAACTATAGACGGCCACTTGCTACGATTCAAAACCCAGGACCCCTGGCGTAGCAATCGCGCTTGGGACCTTGGGATAGACTAATGAGACAGGCATTTCTCTAAAATCTCTTCTTTAATCTCGTAAACCTCGCTAGATAATTGCACTAAATCAAATCTGGTGTATAAGTAGGTGTGACAGACATGTGGCTAGTGGCTACCAAGCACTGAATAATTTTTAGGATTATTCCCAAATATGATTAATTGTAAACTTGTACTTTCATTAATTTAGATCTTCTGATAGACTATTTTTTGAGTAATAAAGAAAAAAAATCAAATAATTCCTAGTGGACTTACTGCGGAGTGGCTTTATTAGACCCAGATGGCCACGATCCTAATTCAAAAATTCAAATTCAAAATGTTTTTATTTCAAATAAGCTTTTACAAGCATTTCTGAAACGTTAATGAGTCTAGGTGCACGGTTCCAAATAAAGTTGATCCTATGGTTATCTTTTTGTGATTTTTTGGCATTTTCCATGCTAAGATTATTAAGTTATTTTTTAGTAAAGGAAAAAATTTCGTACGACACTGAACTAACTGTAAAGTAAGTCGTGTCGGTTGAGAAGTAAGGTACCTTGCCTCTTATAGATGTCCCCAACGTCACCTTATGACGTAAATTCAGAATGTGAAGGCAAAATTTCAATCATGCGGGGTAGGGTTCGCGGTGGCTTAGAGGTCAGAGCGTCTGGTATATCAAACCAGAAGACGCAGGTTCGAATCCTGCCCGCGATTGATTTTTTTCCTTTACTAAAAAATAACTTAATAATCTTAGCATGGAAAATGCCAAAAAATCACCAAAAGATAGTTAAAAGGTAAGGTGGCATCGTACGACACTGAACTAACTGTAAAGTAAGTCGTGTCGGTTGAGAAGTAAGGTACCTTGCCTCTCATAGATGTCCCCAACGTCACCTTATGACGTAAATTCAGAATGTGAAGGCAAAATTTCAATCATGCGGGTAGGGTTCGCGGTGGCTTAGAGGTCAGAGCGTCTGGTATATCAAACCAGAAGACGCAGGTTCGACTCCTGCCCGTGATTGAATTTTTTCCTTTACTAAAAAATAACTTGATCCTATGGTGTTTAGGCCTAGGTCACCTGTACTTCACTTTTTAGGTTCCGACCTAATGTACTTGACTGTTGAACTGAACTCTTGAACTTCTTGAACTGTTTTAGAACTATTTAGAACTGTTTCCAACTGTTTAGGATTATTTCGAACTAACTACCTAAAATGTACGGCGTGAAGTCATTAAGTCGCGGAGACTCTTAACACCGCCATTCAGAATTACGCCTCATAGGCACAGTGACATCTCTTGGTCAAAATATGAACTAAAATCTTCAAAATGACATGAACATACCGCCCACCAAGGACATTATTGAAGAATAAATGTCCTTCGCAAAGTCATAAAACACCAATTAATTTAATTTAAACTGAAGTAATATCTCTGGTGAGTGGCATTAACAAGAACTACATTAAACAATGAAATTAAAAGTTAACAGAACTAAACCTTATACAAAACTTAAAATAATAAACAATTGACATAATACATTATATCAAAACTTATGAACTATTAACATAACATGTAAACAAACCTAGAACTAAATATCATGAACTGACACATAAATATTACATGAAGATCATCTCAATCATTTTTATAAACGAAATATAAAACTAACTTCCAATAAACTCCTAATCATTAATAGACTGGCACAATGAATAAATTTTATACAGAACTCTTTTAACGTGCAATTTTACATACAATCCTGACCTATAATACTATTGGGACTGGAATATTTCTGACCTTATTTATTAAACAACCAAGTAACCAACAGCAGGAGTTAAATGATTCCGTCACAAGAACTATGTAACTGATCATTGGTTTTAGAGTTTGAACTGACCATCTATGAACTAAATTACTAAATCTTCTGAAACCCTTGTCAAAAAATCTTTAAAGAACTCATAGAACTCATAGTTGGCATTAGGAACAGTAATTAACGGCTCACCAACTAGAAACTGACCTAATGTAAACTGAGCAACATACTTATTTTACCATAAGCACCATAAGTAACGGTTGCAACTGTTATAACGCTATATAAATGGAATTTTAGCGCTGCGTTCCACAACTTGCTATGATCTCCTATTATTCGTAAACATCCATGAACTCGCACTTCAGCACTGCAACGACTCTAAACGGTAAGTATTGAATTTTTGTATTAATAAAACTGGTATGTAATCATACCAACTAGTAACGGTTAACCATAACTTCTGAATGATTATCTTAACTAATATTATACTGAGTGATATCCAGCCAAACGGCTCGAATAAGCACACAATATCAGATATAATATGCATTTAGTAACTTTTTCAGATAACGAGGGGAGCTGCACGGTGAACTTGAACTCGTTTGCACCATGGTACCATCGCCAGGTAAGTTCTAATATTTTAGTACTAACAATTATCTCTCCTTCATTTTTACCTTTGAACAACTCCTCTGTAAAGTCTTTATTTCCTTTATTAAAGAACTCATCTTTAGTAATTCTTTACTTTTTCTGTTCCATTTCTGTTTTCCTTTTTCTATTTTGCCACACTATTCTTTGATCTGCCACATCTGCTACTCTCACTTGGCGATACATTTTCACTATACCTGCAACAAGTTCTATATGTATAGTTCTCTCTCCAACGTAACACAGTGTGCCGTAGATCGGTCTTTAATTTAGAACTTATCATTAACGAAACGTTAAGGAAGCCCTTATCATTCTTCCAGTACTTGTTGAAGACTACGCAACTCTTATATACAGCTATATCGAACTTCATGTCTGGTTTCTGTATAATTCTTATATGATGTAATTGTAAATATTCTTCTAAAATCTTTGTGTAATATCTTTCTTTCAGATCTTGATTCTTCTTCCTCTGTTACATTTGAAATCTTTTCAGTTCTATATCTCTACTGGTTACCTTACTCTTCTGGTTTGAAATACCGGACGCTCTGACCTCTAAGCCACCGCAAACCCTACGTCATAAGGTGACGTTGGGGACATCTATGAGAGGCAAGGTACCTTACTTCTCAACCGACACGACTTACTTTACAGTTAGTTCACTGTCGTACGATGCCACCTTACCTTTTAACTATCTTTTTGTGATTTTTTGGCATTTTCCATGCTAAGATTATTAAGTTATTTTTTAGTAAAGGAAAAAATGTAATAGTTAGGTTAGGTTTTTTTTTTCCGGGATAATATATGGGAAGGAAGGGGTAACGCTAAGAATACGTCTGCGCCCTTCCTATGTGGGAGAGGATCAAGAGGTTGAGAGAAGTAGGATAAGAGTTGTGAGTGGATGGGCAGGAAAAAGGATATATATAAGTATAAATAATAAATAAAACGCTATGTCCCCCTCTATTGCACAAAGCAGCAGGTGGTGAGCCTGCTAAGTTGTGATATATTTTTGTTTGTTTTTTTTTTGTTTTTTTTTTGCATATAAGTAAAAGCTTAATCTAGGTAACAAAGGTCTTACGACTAGTAAACTTAATTCTAGATGAATGTACAGGATCGTGGAGAAGTTTATATACAGTAAAAATAAGAAGGCTATGTACAGTATGTGCAAGATTATGTGAGAGTTATATACAGTGATCCTGTACATTGATGACTTATATCTAGAACATACATTATATACAAAATTGGTTGGGCTTGTTGTGTAGAGTAAGAAAGTATGAAAGTGTGAGTGGAAAGTGTGAGTGCGCTATATGAAACCGGAGGTTAGGTTAGGTTAGGTTTTTTTTTTTTTAAATTTAGGTTAGGTTTTTTTTTTTTTTTTTTTTTTTTTTTATAAAAAGTAGCTTTATTCCCTCTAACGTAGTCAGAGAACTTGTTTTTCTTTAATTTCCATAAGGGCTATTTTATTTTATTTGTTTCTCCTGTTTGTCGTCCGACAAACGCTCACTGCGAAATCTAGGAACATTTTTCTAGTCTTTTTGTTTGCCATGAGGCAGTGAGCATTTGCCAGACTGACGTCTGGCTCCAATTTTTGCTCTAATTCGTGCCTTTCGGCATGGTAAACAGGGCATTCAAATAAGATATGCTGGACGGTTTCCTCGCAAGCTGGGTCACAAATGCATGACGGGCTCTCCTTACACTTAAAACGGTGTAGATATTGGGAAAACCCGCCATGTCCCGTCAATATCTGGGTCACTGCTCCCTGTGGTTCAATTTTTCGCGTTAAGCGGTAGGCGTCCACTGCGTTCGGGAGGAACAGCTTCGTGACGGAGGCAGTCCCTTCGCTCAAATACCGCCGGTTCCACTCGTCAAGGGACTGGCTGCGAAGCTGCGCCTTGACAAAAGAGACCGGACACCGGTCATAGTCTGGCTTCCTCCGCCCGGAAGCTGCTGCCTCCTTAGCTAGGGTGTCGGCGCGCTCGTTGCCCTCCAATCCGGCGTGAGCCTTGATCCAAAACAAGGAAATATCTTTGCCCTGGGTCAAGGCCTCGCAAAGGTTTTGACGCGCCTGGAACGCAAGTGGATGCAAGGAGCTATGGTTTGTGACCGCCTGCAAAGCTGCCATCGAATCACTGTAAACACCATAGCTCCTTTCGCCGCTGCTCAGAATCTCGCACGTGGCTCGGCACAGGGCCAGGAGTTCCGCCTGGTAGACTGTGCAGTACGCTGGCAAACATAGTTTTCGGGCTTTCAGTTCGGCCTGGCTGTCCCACACGGACAGCGCAGCTCCGACCTTACCCCCTATTTTGCTGCCGTCTGTGAAAATACGGCGCGCCTGCACGTTGTGCCGGTCTACCAGGCTTTGGTCATCAAGACTCTGGAATCCCAGCTCCAAGCGCCGAGCCGGATGCGGGGTTTCCGCGAAGCCCACCACGCGCTCAACCTCCCGGTCTCCCAGCACTAGCCGGGACGACCCTTTCCGCGCTTCGTATAGGGCCGCTGCTTCTTGTATACGAAGGTCTAAAGGAAGTATCCCGGCCAGTATGAGGACCGAGTTTAGGGAAGCCGTGCGGTAGGACCTGCAAATTTTCTGAGCGACGCCTCTTTGAACCACATTGAGCAGTTTTTTGACCCCGATCTTTTGGGCTGCGGGAGCCCACGCTGCTGCCGCGTACAAAATGACGGGTTCAACCGTTGCCGTGTAAATGGTCCGGATAACATCCGGGTGCAGCCCCCAGCTGATTTTGGCCGTTCTTTGCAGCTGTTTATAGATATTTAGGGCCTTCCTACACGTGTTAGCGACGTGGCTGTTAAAAGTCAGCTTTTCGTCGATGGTTAGCCCTAAAATCTTCATTTCACGGGACATGCCAACGTCGACCCCGCCCATGCTCAGACGCGGGGTGTCGTACTTCAGCTTGTTTGTCACCAGCATAGCGCATGTTTTCTGCGGGGCAAACTTGAGCTTATTTCTGACACCCCATCTCCAGACACGCTCGAGGGCGACATTGGCCTGCCGCTGCACCTCCGAACCAGTATCCCCGGCAAACAGTAGCACCACGTCATCCGCAAATGCCTGGCATTGAACTCCCTCCGCTTCCAGATCTTTTAGAAGGGGATCGAGAAGAACGTTCCAGAGGATCGGTCCACCAATCGATCCTTGGACGCATCCCTTCTGCGTTTCTTTATTGTGCTCAACCCCCGCGTACCTTAACTTCACGCATCTGCCATCTAGGTAGCTGTCCAGTAGCCTCCGGAGATTGACCGGACATTGTTCCTCTGCCAGTCTGACCCTAATGGCCGGCCACCAAGCACTATCGAAGGCGCCCTCTATATCAAGTGAAACGAGCGTTACCAGTTTTTTGAGCTTAACTTCCGCTTTGATCTGGTTCACAAGAGTATAGAGGGCGTCCTCCGTGCTTTTTTTTTTTGTGGCATAAAGCCATACTGGCGAGTACTTAGTCGCGGTACCAGGTGCCACTGGAGCCTTGCTACAACCATTTTTTTTTCCAGGACCTTACCGAGGACAGGTAGCAGGCCAATTGGCCTGTACGACTTTGCCCTACGGTAGTCGTCCTTACCCGGCTTCCTCAGGACCACGACTGTGGCCTCTTTCCAGGGCTTTGGAAAGTGCCCAAGACTGAGGCATTTGTTGGCCAGGGCAAGGAACGATTCAGAGTCCTGGAAAATGGCATGACGGCAGATGTCGGCCGTGAAGCCGTCTGCACCCGGCGCCTTCCTCGGGTTAAATGCTTGGACCGCAGAAATTTAGGTTAGGTTGGGTTAGGTTAGGTTAGGTTAGGTTAGGTTAGGTTGGGGGACCCCCTCACAGTGCTTGCGTCCACGTCGCGTCCCCTGGAAACAGCCCAGTACTGACCACCGTAACGGAGTGGCAGTCTGGGTTGGCCAAAGTGCACTGTGCTTTCGTAGCCATCTTGCCTTGTGACTACGAATTGTTGTCGGAAATGTCTACACCTTCGCGGGACGCCTGCGGGCGATTTATGAAACAAAAAGGCCCTTCTCAGGGCCAACCCAAAGGCCCTTCTCAGGGCCAACCCAAAGGCCCTTCTCAGGGCCAACCAAAAGGCCCTTCTCAGGGCCACTCCGACGCTTCGGCGTCAGAGGCTAGCCGCGCGCCGTCTGCGGCTAGCTTCTTCGGAGGAGCGGAGTCGTCTGACGACTCCATGGTTACTGTGTCGGACGCAGCCGACTCTGGGTCGCGGAAGCGAGTATACCGGAGCGGTGGGTCCGAGGGCTCCTCGACCTCGAGGTCGACGAGGTTGCCGAAGGCAAAAAAGCCGACGGTGGCCGCGGAGACCCATATCGTTGGGCTCGCGGACGCCCAACGCCAGTTGGAGCTGGCTCAGCGGGGTCGGCTGCAGCAAGAGCTGGAGGAACGGGTTGCGGCCAAAGAGAAACGGGCGCTCGCCGCCCGGGCCAAGTCCGGGTACGGGGCGTCCCGCGTTCTTTACGCGGACTTTTCACTGGCCGAGCTCGAGAGGATGGCGGAGGAGGACGAGGAGGAGATCTTGGAGGTCGCCGCTAAGTCCTCAAACCTAAAGGGGACCTTGCAGAAGGCCCTGAAGTGCAGGGCCGCGAGCATGCGTGGCGTCGTCGCGGAGCTGGTGCAACGCAAGGCCACCGACGAGACGCGGCAACTGCAGGCGAAGGTGGATCGCCTGCAGTCGGAGGTCAGCCAGCTTCATCAGAAGCTGGCCGAAGCCACGGCCCGGCCACAACAGGCCAAGACGAGCCCTGCGGCAGAGGGCCCCGCCTTCTCCAACCTTGAGGATATCATCCGCAAGGTTGTGATGGAGGAGAGGGCCTTCACGAGAGCCTGCTTTGCAGGAATAGAGGACCGGCTCCTGCCGGAGAAACGCCTCCGACCGCCGCTTGCAGCGGATAAGAGGCAGAGCGAGCCGGGGCCGTCCTTGTCCCCGCCCGAGCCCCAGTCGGAGGATGCCCTTCTCCCTTCGACAACCCCGTCCAACGAGTGGACGGAAGTGGTCCGCAAGGGGAAGGGCAAAAAGTCGGCGACGGTCGCCCCTGCCGTCCCCGCCGCCACCGCCGCCACCGCCGCCGCCGCCCCTAGCCAACAGCAGACTGGCAAGGGAAAGCGGAAGAGGAAGCGAAAGGGGAAAGGGAAAGGGAGGGGAAAGGGGCAGCTAGTCCCCCCAAAAACCGCGGCCGTCGTAGTGACGCTCACCGCGGAGGCTGCGGAGCGGGGGGAGAGCTACGCGTCCATTTTGGTGCGGGCGCGTGCCACTGCCGATCCTACCCAACTGGGGATCGGCAGCGTGTCTTGCCGGCGGACCCAAACCGGGGCTCGAATTTTCGAGTTCCCGGGGGCAGAGGGGGGTGCCCACGCGGACCTCTTTGCAGCCAAGCTGCAGGAGGTCATCGCAGATTCGGCCAAGGTGGCCCGACCGGTTAAGTCTGCGGCCATAGAGGTGACGGACCTCGATGACTCCGTCACCAAGGAGGAGGTGGCGGCGGCGGTCGCGGGGATAGGGGGCTGCGACGTCACGGCGGTCCGAGGCCGGGACATAAGGCCCGGCCGTGGCGGCATGGGCACAATTCGCCTCGAGTGCCCGGTCGCCGCTGCTAAAGCCGTCCTTGCCAAGGGACGGCTCACAGTCGGCTACAGCTCGGCTGCAGTCCGGACACTCGAGGACCAGCCTCTGCGGTGCTTCCGGTGCTTGGGCATCGGGCACACCCGGTCCCTGTGTCCATCCACCGTGGACAGGACGGACACTTGCTACCGCTGCGGCAAGGAGGGCCATAAATCCGCAGCCTGCAAGGCCGCCACGCCGCACTGCGCGGTGTGTGCCGCCAGTGGCCGCCCGGCGGACCACGTTATGAGGGGGAGGAACTGCAATCCTCCCCCTAAGCGGGGCAAAGCGCAAGCGCCGAAAGGGCCTGCTGCTGCCGCTGGCACCGTCGTTCCTGCGGCGGCTGCGGAGGGGGGTGCGATGTCCGAGTGATGGATAGGGTCGAACATCGCATCCTTCAGGCGAACACCAACCACTGCAGGGCAGCCCAGGATCTGCTGACGCAGACCATGGCTGAGTGGTTGGTGGACTTGGCGGTGGTCGCCGAACCTTACTCGGTCCCTGGCCGTTGGCTGGGCGACCGAGACGGCTTGGTGGCGTTGGTGTCGCGGTCTTCCACGGACTCCCCTCCCCTCTCGCTCTTAGAGAGGGGACCGGGATACGTGGCCGCCGCGTGGGGAGACATGGCCCTGGTGGGGGTCTATTTCTCCCCAAACCGCTCTCTCTCGGACTTTGAGGATTTCCTCGAGGTCCTCACCGCGGTCATAGGGAGGGCGGCGCCACGCCAGGTCGTGGTGTTGGGCGACCTGAACGCCAAGTCGGCGGCCTGGGGCAATCCGGCCGGCGGTTGCAACGTCCGGGGGCGCGCCGTCGAGTATTGGGCGGCCTCGTGCGGTGTGTCCCTTCTGAACAGGGGGGCGGTCCACACGTGCGTGCGGCGGCAGGGTGGGTCGGTGGTCGACGTCTCGTTTGCCACCCCCGCGCTGGCCGCCCGCGTCGTCGACTGGCGGGTGGAGATGGTGGAGACCTTGTCGGACCACCGATATGTGCGGTTCGACATCTCCACCCAGCAGCGGGGAGGGGGGATGGCCCGCGCTGGGCAATCCCCCTTCCCGCGGTGGGCACTCACCCGCCTGGACCGGGAGGCAGCCAAGGAGGCGGCCTTTCTCCAGGACTGGCTGTCGCCCCCCCCCCTGTCGAGGAGGCCCCGGACGTGGACGCCGCAGCGGTCCGGCTCAGGGAGTCTCTGACCGAGGTGTGCAACTCCAGCATGCCTCGGTCTCGCCGTCCGCCCCCCCATCGTGCCGTCTACTGGTGGACGGAGGAGCTGGAGGAGCTCAGGGCCACCTGCGTGGCGGCCAGAAGGGCCTACGCGCGGAGCCGAAGGCGCAGCGCCCAAAACCGAAACCGGGCAGAGGAGGACCGCCTATACGCCTCTTACCGAGAGGCGACGACGGTCCTCAAGTCTGCAATGGGCGCTGCGAAAGACTCGGCGTGGGCCGAGATGCTGGAGGGTCTCGACAGGGATCCCTATGGGAGACCATACAAGGCGGCGCGGAACCAGCTCCGCCCGTATGGTCCCCCTCTGACGGAGACCCTCGAGCCATCGTTGCTGGATGGGGTGGTCCAGTCCCTGTTTCCGCGCAGGACCGACTTCACCCCACCAACGATGGATCCCCCGCGGGGGGCAGCTCCGGCGGCGGATGAGGAGGAGGTCCCCCCGGTGACGGTGGCGGAGTTTCGCGCGGGGGTTCTCAACCTCCGTGCGAAGAAGACGGCTCCCGGACCAGACGGCGTCCCTGCACGGCTGCTGGCGATCGCCGCCCCCGAAATGGAGGACAGGATTCGGGACCTCTTCAGCGCGTGTTTTGCGGCTGGGAGGTTCCCGAGACTGTGGAAGGAGGGGCGGCTATGCCTGCTCCGAAAGGAGGGACGCCCGGTGGACTCCCCCTCGGCATACCGGCCCATCGTCCTGCTCGATGAGGTCGGTAAATTGTTCGAGGGGATTGTCGCCTCCCGGCTGGGTAGCCTTTTGCGGGGGGTAGGGCCGGATCTGTCGGACGCCCAGTTCGGTTTCCGTCGAGGGCGTTCGACGATCGACGCGCTGGCCCTACTCAAGGGCCAGGTGAGGGAAGCGGTGGAGGCGGGGGACGGAGTGCTGGCGGTGTCATTCGACATTGCCAACGCCTTCAACTCCGTCCCCCACTCGACGATATTGGAGGCGCTCCGGTATCACGGAGTGCCCCAATATCTGCGGAACCTTCTGGCCAGCTACCTGGGGGACCGGGAGGTCGTCCTCGCGGACAAGACGGGCGCGGTGAGGCGGTACAGCGCAGAGTCCGGTGTTCCGCAGGGGTCCGTGTTGGGGCCCCCCCTGTGGAACATCGGATTCGACTGGCTCCTGCGGGGAGCCCTCCTCCAGGGCACGAGTGTCATCTGCTACGCGGATGACACTCTCCTCACTGCCCGGGGGAGGAACTTCGGGGAGGCGGCCTGCCTGGCCTCGGCTGGCGGATCCTTGGTTGCGGAGAGGATCCGCCGCCTCGGATTGAGGGTGGCGTTGCAAAAGACCGAGGCCGTGTTCTTTCGCGGGCCTCGGCAGCGCTGCCCTCCCGACGCACACATCGTCGTGGAGGGCGTCCGGATAGGGGTCCAGCCCCAGATGAAGTATCTGGGCCTGGTGCTGGACGACAGGTGGCGGTTCGGCCCGCATTTCAGCGGGCTGTCGACGCGCCTGTTGAAGGCCGCGGACGCCCTCTCGTGGCTCCTCCCGAACCTGGGGGGGCCCAAGGCGAAATGCCGGCGCCTCTATGCCGGCATTCTCAAGAGTATGGCCCTATACGGGGCACCCATCTGGGCGGACTCCCTCCATAGGAGGGAAAATGCAACCGCCATCCGCAAGCCCCAAAGGGCTATTGCACTGCGGGTGGCGAGGGCCTACCGCTCGGTGGGCTTTTCGGCGGCGTGCGCTCTGGCCGGCACCCCTCCTTGGGAGTTGGAGGCGTGGGTGCTCGCCAGAGTGTACGAGTGGACGGCGCGCCGGAAGGCGCTCGGGGAGTGCCCCGTCCCCGAGGAGCGGGAGGCCGTGCGGCGGGAGGCGAGGGACGCAGTCGTCCTCCACTGGACAGAGGACCTCGCCACCGCCGCCTTTGGCCGCCGGACCTTGGACGCGCTCGGTCCGGTCCTGCGGAGCTGGCTCGAGCGGTCCCACGGTTTCCTCTCATTCCGTCTGGTTCAGGTGTTGTCCGGGCATGGCTGTTTCGGAAGGCACCTGCACCGGATCGGGAGGGAGGAAACCCCGGCGTGCCACGACTGCGGCGCCCCGGAGGACACGGCGCAGCACACCCTCGAGGTGTGCCCGGCTTGGTCGGGGCTGCGCCGTGGCCTGACCGCGGTGGTTGGCCAGGACCTCTCGCTTCCCAGCGTGATCAACGCCATGCTGGGGAGCGAGGAGGCCTGGGCAGCGGTTGCCTCCTTTTGCGAGGACGTAATCTCGCAAAAGGAGGAGGCGGAGCGCGCGCGGGAGGACGACCCTCTCGCTGCGCCGCTCCGCAGACGAAGAAGGGGTCGGAGAAGGCGCGCAGGTGCTCTCCCTCCTCTTGGTGGTGATGGGCGGGCGACAGGCGCGGGGGTGCCTTCGCCCGCATTGCAGCCGTCACCACCTTCGTCGGTCACTCCCGGGCCCGTCCCCCTCCCCACGGGGAGGTGGTGAAGGGTCCGATAAGCAGGGCATTCGTCGGCGGGGACTGGACGTAAAGGCTGTGCCGGTTTCCCAGTCCTCGCCACTAGGACGAAGCGGGAGTGCCGCTGGGTTGTTTTAGTGGGTATACCGGGTCAGACCGGGGAGTCCCACATAACCCCCCCATCCCCCGATGGGGGGGCATGCGTAACGCATTTTTTCCCAGCGCAAACAAAAAAAAAAAAAAAAGGTTAGGTTAGGTTAGGTTAGGTTAGGTTAGGTTACCTGGGGGGGCCCAAGGCCAAATGCCGGCGCCTCTATGCCGGCATTCTGAGGAGTATGGCCCTGTACGGGGCCCCCATCTGGGCGGACTCCCTCCATAGGAGGGAGAATGCAACCGCCATCCGCAAGCCCCAAAGGGCTATTGCACTGCGGGTGGCGAGGGCCTACCGCTCGGTGGGCTTTTCGGCGGCGTGCGCTCTGGCCGGCACCCCTCCTTGGGAGTTGGAGGCGTGGGTGCTCGCCAGAGTGTACGAGTGGTCGGCGCGCCGGAAGGCGCTCGGGGAGTGCCCCGTCCCCGAGGAGCGGGAGGCCGTGCGGCGGGAGGCGAGGGACGCAATCGTCCTTCACTGGACGGAGGACCTCGCCACCGCCGCCTTTGGCCGCCGGACCTTGGACGCGCTCGGTCCGGTCCTGCGGAGCTGGCTCGAGCGGTCGCACGGGTTCCTCTCTTTCCGTCTGGTGCAGGTATTGTCCGGCCATGGCTGTTTCGGAAGGCACCTGCACCGGATCGGGAGGGAGGAAACGCCAGCGTGCCACGAATGCGGCGCCCCGGGGGACACGGCGCAGCACACCCTCGAGGTGTGCCCGGCTTGGTCCGAGCTGCGCCGTGGCCTGACCGCGGTGGTCGGCCAGGACCTCTCGCTTCCCAGCGTGATCAACGCCATGCTGGGGAGCGAGGAGGCCTGGGCTGCGGTTGCCTCCTTTTGCGAGGACGTTATCTCGCAAAAGGAGGAGGCGGAGCGCGCGCGGGAGGACGACCCTCTCGCTGCGCCGCTCCGCAGACGAAGAAGGGGTCGGAGAAGGGGCGCAGGTCCTCTCCCTCCTCTTGGTGGTGATGGGCGGGTGACAGGCGCGGGGGTGCCTTCGCCCGCATTGCAGCCGTCACCACCTTCGTCGGTCACTCCCGGGCCCGTCCCCCTCCCCACGGGGAGGGCGTGAGGGGCCCGCATCGCAGGGTAATCGTCGGCGGGGACTGGAAGTAAAGGCTGTGCCGGTTTCCCAGTCCCCGCCACTCGGACGAAGCGGGAGTGCCGCTGGGTTGTTTTAGTGGGTATACCGGGTCAGACCGGGGAGTCCCACATAACCCCCCCATCCCCCGATGGGAGGGGCATGCGTAATGCATTTTTTCCCAGCGCAAACAAAAAAAAAAAAAAAAAAAAAAAAAAAAAAAAAAAAAAAGGTTAGGTTAGGTTGGGGGTCTGCGCTCCGATGGCGCCGGGAGCGGTCGAACTTTAACTCGCGCGTGTTTGAAAAATTCGTGAAAGTGGCTATTTTTGTCGGATTGTCATGGTTTTGGTGTCAAAAGTTGCGTAACTGTGCCGCGGAAGTGACAGTGCTGTGTTGGTGACTCGCAGGTGTTCGCCTGAAGTAGGATCACGGAATACCTACTTCGGGCAACGCCCTAAAACAGTTTTTCGACCGGCGCTCGAAATCTGAAGCGGTAACATGTGCTTTATTGTATATCATTAGAATCGTCTAATCGCCCCCCACCTTCTGTATAAGTGTGCCTTCCATCGCCATGTAAACGGCTGAGATATGCCCACTTTTCTGAAATGATGTAACCGGCTATCTCGTTTTTGGAGATAGTTACGTAAATTCTGACAACGGATTTGGATTCGTCTCATGGTCCTTTACCATAAACCAGTTCATCCGCTTCAGGTTTCGAGGGTCTTGGACCCCAAAACCACCATAAACTTTTCATACTGAACATTCTTGGACTTTACAGCCACTTTTGGGGACCTTGCTATCGGGTAAGGTCCTATTTTGACTTTTGTGTTCTAGAGACAATCTAACAGACTATTTAAGGCTCTTTAGTTTATAATTTTCCGTGTTATAGTTCCTAAGATATTCAACTTTTTGTAACACAGTACATTTTTGACGTTTGCGCCAGACTCCGTCACCTTTGGCCATCGATACGTGCTCCCACAGGCACGACGCACTAATTTCTATTTATCACCTTTATAGACTATACCTTGAGCTATAAATACAGACTTTCACCACAATTGTATCTATCAGGGTTACGGAGTTGGGCGCTTCGTTCTTGAGCGCGAATTTGTGCCTGGCCGTTATTACTTGCCCACTTCTGCCCCCCCCTTTTCTTCTCTTTTGTTTAGAGACGGGTGGTGTTTGTATTCGTAGTTTAATAGTGTATATTCTCCCCTACACATTTCACTTTTTTATTTTAGTTTTAGCCCCATAAATAACATAGTTACGTCAGTTTTCCCCAAACATTTAATTCAGTACCTATTTTTTCAAACTCCGTCAACTTTAGACTTGGTTACGTGCTCCTACCGACACGTCCCGTAGGTTTTTACTATTTCATTTTGTAGCGCACACCTTTAGCTACACATACCACTACTTACTATCATTGTTCCTGCTTGGGTTGCGGAGACAGACGCCCCAGACCGCTACGTGAATTTGCACCTAGCGGTCAAAAACTGCCCCACTTTGGCCCCCTGTTTCTGCCCCGCGGAGCTGAGACGGGCGGGATCTAAATATATACTTAGAAAGAACATATCCTCCCCTTCATTCTTCACTTTTTACCATATTTTTAGCTCTGATATTACCGGAGTAATTTCACATTTTATATAACTTGATAATTTTTAGCCGACTTCAAAAAAGAAGTATTTTTATTTAACTCAATATAACTTTTAACTAGTACAGCCTTGGCAGTGACTTCGCTGCTTTTGAATAGTAGACTTCTTCTACTATTAGGCCCATCTCATCCGGAGTCCGAACTCCTGGATTCCGGTGCACCACCAGGCACTTTTTCGCGTATTTCATATAAACTTCAACTTTTTACACTGTAACCGTATACCTTGTTCTTTGTATGTGGCGGGGGCCTGCCGCTCGGTGGGCTTTTCGGCGGCGTGCGCTCTGGCCGGCGCCCCTCCTTGGGAGTTGGAGGCGTGGGTGCTGGCCGGAGTGTGCGAGTGGACGGTGCGCCGGAGGGCGCTCGGGGAGTGCCCCGTCCCCCAGGGGCGGGGGGCGGTGCGGCGCTGGCTCGAGCGGTCCCACGGTTTCCTCTCGTTCCGTCTGGTGCTGGTGTTGTCCGGCCACGGCTGTTTCGGAAGGCACCGGCACCGGATCGGGAGGGAGGAAACGCCGGCGTGCTACGAATGCGGGGGCTTTTCGGCGGCGTGCGCTCTGGCCGGCGCCCCTCCTTGGGAGTTGGAGGCGTGGGTGCTGGCCGGAGTGTGCGAGTGGACGGTGCGCCGGAGGGCGCTCGGGGAGTGCCCCGTCCCCCAGGGGCGGGGGGCGGTGCGGCGCTGGCTCGAGCGGTCCCACGGTTTCCTCTCGTTCCGTCTGGTGCAGGTGTTGTCCGGCCACGGCTGTTTCGGAAGGCACCGGCACCGGATCGGGAGGGAGGAAACGCCGGCGTGCTACGAATGCGGGGGCTTTTCGGCGGCGTGCGCTCTGGCCGGCGCCCCTCCTTGGGAGTTGGAGGCGTGGGTGCTAGCCGGAGTGTGCGAGTGGACGGTGCGCCGGAGGGCGCTCGGGGGGTGCCCCGTCCCCCAGGGGCGGGGGGCGGTGCGGCGCTGGCTCGAGCAGTCCCACGGTTTCCTCTCGTTCCGTCTGGTGCAGGTGTTGTCCGGCCACGGCTGTTTCGGAAGGCACCGGCACCGGATCGGGAGGGAGGAAACGCCGGCGTGCTACGAATGCGGGGGCTTTTCGGCGGCGTGCGCTCTGGCCGGCGCCCCTCCTTGGGAGTTGGAGGCGTGGGTGCTGGCCGGAGTGTGCGAGTGGACGGTGCGCCGGAGGGCGCTCGGGGAGTGCCCCGTCCCCCAGGGGCGGGGGGCGGTGCGGCGCTGTTTCGAGCGGTCCCACGGTTTCCTCTCGTTCCGTCTGGTGCAGGTGTTGTCCGGCCACGGCTGTTTCGGAGGGCACCTGCACCGGATCGGGAGGGAGGAAGCGCTGGCGTGCCACGAATGCGGGGCGCCGGAGGACGCGGCGCAGCACACCCTTGAGGTGTGCCCGGCCTGGTCGGGGCTGCGCCGTGGCCTTACTGCGGTGGTTAGCCGGGACCTCTCGCTTCCCGGCGTGATCAGCGCCATGCTGGGGAGCGGGGAGGCCTGGGCAGCGGTTGCCTCCTTTTGCGAGGATGTAATCTCGCAAAAGGAGGAGGCGGAGCGCGCGCGGGAGGACGACCCTCTCGCTGCGCCGCTCCGCAGACGAAGAAGGGGTCGGAGAGGGCGCGTAGGTCCTCTCCCTCCTCTTGGTGGTGATGGGCGGGCGACAGGCGCGGGGGTGCCTTCGCCCGCATTGCAGCCGTCACCATCCTCGTCGGTCACTCCCGGGCCCTTGGCCCTCCCCACGGGGAGGGCGTGAGGGGCCCGCTATGCGGGGTAATCGTCGGTGGGGACTGGAAGTAAAGGCTGTGCCGGTTTCCCAGTCCCCGCCACTCGGACGAAGCGGGAGTGCCGCTGGGTTGTTTTAGTGGGTATACCGGGTCAGACCGGGGAGTCCCACATAACCCCCCCATCCCCCGATGGGAGGGCATGCATAAAGCATTTTTTCCCAGCGCAAACAAAAAAAAAAAAAAAAAAAAAAAAAGGTTAGGTTAGGTTAGGTTGGGAGTCTGCGCTCCGATGGCGCCGGGAACGGTCGAACTTTAACTCGCGCGTGTTTGAAAAATTCGCGAAAGTGGCTATTTTTGTCGGATTGTCATGGTTTTGGTGTCAAAAGTTGCGTAACTGTGCCGCGGAAGTGACAGTGCTGTGTTGGTGACTCGCAGGTGTTCGCCTGAAGTAGGATCACGGAATACCTACTTCGGGCAACGCCCTAAAACAGTTTTTCGACCGGCGCTCGAAATCTGAAGCGGTAACATGTGCTTTATTATATATCATTAGAATCGTCTAATCGCCCCCCACCTTCTGTATAAGTTTGCCTTCCATCGCCATGTAAACGGCTGAGATATGCCCACTTTTCTGAAATGATGTAACCGGCTATCTCGTTTTTGGAGATAGTTACGTAAATTCTGACAACGGATTTGGATTCGTCTCATGGTCCTTTACCATAAACCAGTTCATCCGCTTCAGGTTTCGAGGGTCTTGGACCCCAAAACCACCATAAACTTTTCATACTGAACATTCTTGGACTTTACAGCCACTTTTGGGGACCTTGCTATCGGGTAAGGTCCTATTTTGACTTTTGTGTTCTAGAGACAATCTAACGGACTATTTAAGGCTCTTTAGTTTATAATTTTCCGTGTTATAGTTCCTAAGATATTCAACTTTTTGTAACACAGTACATTTTTGACGTTTGCGCCGGACTCCGTCACCTTTGGCCATCGATACGTGCTCCCACAGGCGCGACGCACTGATTTCTATTTATCGCCTTTATGGACTGTACCTTGAGCTATAAATACAGACTTTCACCACAATTGTATCTGTCAGGGTTACGGAGTTAGGCGCTTCGTTCTTGAGCGCGAATTTGTGCCTGGCGGTTATTACTTGCCCACTTCTCTTTTGTTTAGAGACGGGTGGTATTTGTATTTGTATGTGGCGGGGGCCTGCCGCTCGGTGGGCTTTTCGGCGGCGTGCGCTCTGGCCGGCGCCCCTCCTTGGGAGTTGGAGGCGTGGGTGCTGGCCGGAGTGTGCGAGTGGACGGTGCGCCGGAGGGCGCTCGGGGAGTGCCCCGTCCCCCAGGGGCGGGGGGCGGTGCGGTGCTGGCTCGAGCGGCCCCACGGTTTCCTCTCGTTCCGTCTGGTGCAGGTGTTGTCCGGCCACGGCTGTTTCGGAAGGCACCTGCACCGGATCGGGAGGGAGGAAACGCCGGCGTGCCACGAATGCGGGGCGCCGGGGGACGCGGCGCAGCACACCCTTGAGGTGTGCCCGGCCTGGTCGGGGCTGCGCCGTGGCCTTACCGCGGTGGTTAGCCGGGACCTCTCGCTTCCCGGCGTGATCGCGCCGGGAAGCGGGAGGACCTTGCTATCGGGTAGGGTCCTATTTTGACTTTTGTGTTCTAGAGACAATCTAACGGACTATTTAAGGCTCTTTAGTTTATAATTTTCCGTGTTATAGTTCCTAAGATATTCAACTTTTTGTAACACAGTACATTTTGACGTTTGCGCCGGACTCCGTCACCTTTGGCCATCGATACGTGCTCCCACAGGCGCGACGCACTGATTTCTATTTATCGCCTTTATGGACTGTACCTTGAGCTATAAATACAGACTTTCACCACAATTGTATCTGTCAGGGTTACGGAGTTAGGCGCTTCGTTCTTGAGCGCGAATTTGTGCCTGGCCGTTATTACTTGCCCACTTCTCTTTTGTTTAGAGACGGGTGGTATTTGTATTTGTATGTGGCGGGGGCCTGCCGCTCGGTGGGCTTTTTGGCGGCGTGCGCTCTGGCCGGCGCCCCTCCTTGGGAGTTGGAGGCGTGGGTGCTGGCCGGAGTGTGCGAGTGGACGGTGCGCCGGAGGGCGCTCGGGGAGTGCCCCGTCCCCCAGGGGCGGGGGGCGGTGCGGCGCTGGCTCGAGCGGCCCCACGGTTTCCTCTCGTTCCGTCTGGTGCAGGTGTTGTCCGGCCACGGCTGTTTCGAAAGGCACCTGCACCGGATCGGGAGGGAGGAAACGCCGGCGTGCCACGAATGCGGGGCGCCGGGGGACGCGGCGCAGCACACCCTTGAGGTGTGCCCGGCCTGGTCGGGGCTGCGCCGTGGCCTTACCGCGGTGGTTAGCCGGGACCTCTCGCTTCCCGGCGTAATCGCGCCGGGAAGCGGGAGGACCTTGCTATCGGGTAAGGTCCTATTTTGACTTTTGTGTTCTAGAGACAATCTAACGGACTATTTAAGGCTCTTTAGTTTATAATTTTCCGTGTTATAGTTCCTAAGATATTCAACCTTTTGTAACACAGTACATTTTTGACGTTTGCGCCAGACTCCGTCACCTTTGGCCATCGATACGTGCTCCCACAGGCACGACGCACTAATTTCTATTTATCACCTTTATAGACTATACCTTGAGCTATAAATACAGACTTTCACCACAATTGTATCTATCAGGGTTACGGAGTTAGGCGCTTCGTTCTTCGTAGTATTTGTATTTGTATGTGGCGGGGGCCTGCCGCTCGGTGGGCTTTTCGGCGGCGTGCGCTCTGGCCGGCGCCCCTCCTTGGGAGTTGGAGGCGTGGGTGCTGGCCGGAGTGTGCGAGTGGACGGTGCGCCGGAGGGCGCTCGGGGAGTGCCCCGTCCCCCAGGGGCGGGGGGCGGTGCGGCGCTGGCTCGAGCGGTCCCACGGTTTCCTCTCGTTCCGTCTGGTGCAGGTGTTGTCCGGCCACGGCTGTTTCGGAAGGCACCTGCACCGGATCGGGAGGGAGGAAACGCTGGCGTGCCACAAATGCGTGGCGCCGGAGGACGCGGCGCAGCACACCCTTGAGGTGTGCCCGGCCTGGTCGGGGCTGCGCCGTGGCCTTACTGCGGTGGTTAGCCGGGACCTCTCGCTTCCCGGCGTGATCAGCGCCATGCTGGGGAGCGAGGAGGCCTGGGCAGCGGTTGCCTCCTTTTGCGAGGATGTAATCTCGCAAAAGGAGGAGGCGGAGCGCGCGCGGGAGGACGACCCTCTCGCTGCGCCGCTCCGCAGACGAAGAAGGGGTCGGAGAGGGCGCGTAGGTCCTCTCCCTCCTCTTGGTGGTGATGGGCGGGCGACAGGCGCGGGGGTGCCTTCGCCCGCATTGCAGCCGTCACCATCCTCGTCGGTCACTCCCGGGCCCTTGGCCCTCCCCACGGGGAGGGCGTGAGGGGCCCGCTATGCGGGGTAATCGTCGGCGGGGACTGGAAGTAAAGGCTGTGCCGGTTTCCCAGTCCCCGCCACTCGGACGAAGCGGGAGTGCCGCTGGGTTGTTTTAGTGGGTATACCGGGTCAGACCGGGGAGTCCCACATAACCCCCCCATCCCCCGATGGGAGGGCATGCATAAAGCATTTTTTCCCAGCGCAAACAAAAAAAAAAAAAAAAAAAAAAAAAAAAAAAAAAAAAAGGTTAGGTTAGGTTAGGTTAGGTTAGGTTAGGTTAGGTTAGGTTAGGTTAGGTTAGGTTTTTTTTTTTTTTTTTTTAAAGACACCCGTCATCACAGGGCGTTGCGTTCTTCCTCTGACATCATCAGAGACCTTTTTTACAATTTCTTTATTAATTACTTTCTTACAAATTGTTCTATTCTTCGTTTATTTATGCTTACATCTTAAATACATTTTGTGCTTATACTACTCATATTGCAGTTTATGTATACATTATTCTATACGTTGTCCTATTGTGTTTACATATTAAGTACATTGTGTGCTTACGTCTACATTATTTTATCTTCTCTAACTTTATTTTTATGCTAAATACTATATATTCTTATAATATATATAATTAGCATATATTTTAACTATTTGTTCCTTTTAATTACCTTTATCGCTATTTGAATGCAGTATTTTATGAATTTATGTCTTGTTTTTGTATTGTTTATTAATTCAGCAAAATTGCTAACTGTGATTTTCTTATCTAATTCGTTTTCTATTTCTAATCTCTGTAGTATATCGACGGGGCATTCGGTTATAACATGTTCTATTGTTTCGAGTACTCCAGGCTGGCAGATGCACGTTGGGCTCTCTTTACACCTGAACCGATTCAAGTATTCCGAGAACCCACCGTGCCCCGTCAGTACCTGGGTGAGAACGTTATTAATTTGTATATGTTTTATTATGCTATATGCGTCAATGACGTCCGGGAAAAATGTTTTCGTAACCGCAGCGACCCTTCCCGACTTGTACCTCTGGTTCCATTCGTCGAGTGATTCTTTCCGGATCTGCTGCCTTACGTATGAGCTCGGGCAACGGTCGTAGTGAGGCTTTGTTTTTATATAGAGAGCTGCGTCTTTGGCTAGTTGATCGGCTCTTTCATTACCCTCTATTCCAGCATGGGCTTTGATCCAGAACAGGGAGATCTCCCTGTTCTGGAGTTGGATGCTGAGAATATTCGATCTGGTTTCTACTGCTAGTGGGTGGAGGGAATCATTATTAGTGATTGTTTCAAGAGCCGATCTCGAATCGCTTATGACAGCATAGCTAGGATTTCTGCCTATTAACGCCTCTTTGGTGGCTCGGCAAATAGCCAACAATTCTGCCTGGTAGACAGTACAGTACGATGATAGCTTTAGCTTGAGGGCTTTGGTTTCAGCCCCATTATTCCATACTGATAATGAGGCGCCTACCTTGCCCTCAATCTTACTGCCATCAGTGTAAATTTGTACTGCACTGTCCACCCGGCCTGTTATGTCATCCTGACTGTTTAGGCATGTAAACCGCAGACTTATATTACTTGCCGGATGAGGCTTGGTGGTGTACGCCTGTGGCATCTCTACCTCTCTGTCCCCCAGCGCCAGCTGAGGCACCCCCCTCTTGGCTTCGTAGAGAGACGCAGCCTCTCTTACGCGAATGTCAAGTGGAAGTATCCCAGCTAGCACTAGGGCAGCATTGAGGGACACCGTCCGATAGGCCCTACATATTTTTTGAGCAAAAGCTCTCTGAACAGTGTTCAGTTGCTTCTGCACACTCACCTTTTTGGTTGCAGGTGCCCACACACTTGCTGCGTAGGTGATGATAGGTTCCACCGTAGCGGTGTATATTATGCGAGTAATCTCCGGGTGGAGGCCCCAGCTGGCCCTGGCGGCCCTCGACAGCTGTTTGCCGACGTCCCCTGCCTTCCTGCAAATATTTGCAGTATGGGCATTGAAGGTCAACTTGCTATCTATCGTGAGCCCCAGGATCTTTATCTCGTCGGACATGGCTATGTCGATCCCGCCCATGGTCAAGAGTGGCGTGTCATACTTAAGCTTTTTTGTAATAACCATTGCACAAGTTTTGTGTGGTGCGAATTTAAGCTTGTTCATGACACCCCACTCCCGAACATGCTCGAGAGCAGCATTGGCCTGTCGTTGGATTTCCAGGGCCGTTTCAGCTGCAAAAACCAGGACTACATCATCCGCAAAAGCCTGGCAGTAGTTACCTCTCTGGGTAAGGCTCCTCAGCAATGGGTCTAATAGAAGGTTCCACAAGATGGGGCCACCTATGGATCCCTGAACACACCCTTTGTTGGTACTCTTGGCGAATTCATGACCGGCATAACGTACCCGGACACTTCGGTCACTTAGGTAGCTGGCTATCATTCGCCTGAGGTTCGTCGGGCACTTTTCTTCCGCCAGTCTTACCGTAATGGCCGGCCACCATGCACTGTCGAAGGCTCCCTCTATATCTAGCGACACCATCGTGATGAGCTTTCTCTCTTGGAGTTTAGCCCTCACGTGCGCCACCAGATCATAGAGAGAGTCCTCCGTGCTTCGTTGTGGCACAAAGCCATACTGGCGGGGACTTGTCCGGGGTGTCAGATACCACTGTAATCTTCTGACCACCATCTTTTCCAGGATTTTACCCATTATCGGTAGTAGTCCAATCGGTCTGTAGGACTTTGGGCTGGTGTAGTTATCCTTTCCGGGCTTTCGCAAAACCACTACGGCGGCCTCCTTCCACTCCGTGGGGAAGTGTGTAAGCTCCCAACACTTGTTGAACAAGGCGAGGTGTAGTTCCACGTCTCTCCTGATCACGTGCTGGCAAATGTCGGCTGTGAATCCGTCAATTCCAGGGGCCTTTTTGGGGTTGAAGCTTTCCGTCGCGGATCTGAGTTCCTCCGTTGTAAACGCTGGGTCGTGGATTTCACCATCACTCCAGTCGTTTACCCGTTTTGCAAGAGCCCTGATCCGTCGATGATCTGAGCTATCATCCTCTTCCATATCTTCAGGGTAGAAGACTTCTGCCAGAATCCTCGCGGATTCTTCCTGTCCCACTTCCCTTCCATTCTTTTGCAATGGCAGATCTTCTTGCCTTTTTGCCGTGCACTTCATCACCCTATATACACCTTCCCAGACCCCCTCTTTGTCTTGTTTTTGACAGAATCTCTTCCAGCTCTCTACTTGACATTTTTTTGCCTCCGTTTCATATTTCTCTTTTGCTTGCAGGTATAATGCCACCACACCTTCTCTACGAGCCACCGAAGCACATCTAACTCTTCTCTTCCTGGTGGCGACATCGTGTTTCATCGCCTCGAGTTCCTCAGACCACCACGGCATGGTAAGTTTACTAATATCATTCTTTTTAGGTATTGCTGCCTCACACGCTTTGGTAATTAGTGTTGTATATTTTTTTATGATGTTATCTAGACTTTCTTTGGTATTTAATTGTTCTATCTCAAATTTATCTATTTTGTTATCTATTTTCAATTGGTCTATTTTTTCAAAAAACAGTACCCAATTGGCCTTTTTTGTATTATACTTCCTAGTTGTCCTTTTTATACTGGTACTTTTTCCTCTCCGTAATTTAATTTTCATCATTATGCCGTTATGGTCCGAGCTCGTTAGGTCTTCGGTGACCCTCCAGTCATCCACCAGGTCTAGGCAGTCCTCCGTAGATAGCGTCACATCCACGTGGCTCGTAATTCTGCGTCCTCCTCGGACTGTATCGAAAGTGGGTTTGTTCCCGCAATTCAGCACGTGTAGGCCAAGCTCCCCCATCATTCCTGCAAATTCATCACCTCTGTCATCAATGGTTGTGCTGCCCCACCACGTGCTTTTGGCGTTAGCGTCCCCTCCAACGATGGCTTTTTTTGGCTTTAACTCATTGAATGCTCTCGTGAGGTGGTCTAGGTATGGCCCTATGGGTAGGTCAGGCTCAAAATAGTATGAGATGGCGAGCATCTCCCATCCGCTCGTTCGCAGTTTCACCACTACGATGTTGTTAGTGGTGAATTTGGGGCACTGTGTGACGTCGACATCGCGGTCAAACACAACTATCGCCGCCTTCACAGTACCTCCACCGCGGTCCGCATTTTGGAAAACTCTCGCCCCCCCATACGACTTCATGGCCTTGATACCACCCACATACGGCTCCTGAACAAGTGCAAATGCTATCTTTCGTTTATTGGCCTCCAGCATAAGTTCATTTGTAGCAAGTTCTTTTCGTTGAAGGTTGGCTTGCGCTGCGACATATCTTTTAGTGTCTGTGGTCTCTGCGGTGCCATGAGCCATCCCAGCAATACGTTGTGAGTTACGATTAGAATACTGATGGGTGCTTTTTGGGATAACTTTAGCAATATGCTACGGAAGTCCGTGCCAATGCATCCCACTTTTTGCGAATTGGACAATCGCTGCTAAACGCGTTGTGCTCGCATTGCCTAATTTTTGCCCGGGTGCAGTTTATGCACGACGGCACTTCGCCTACCAGTGCATCCGGACAGTCCGCTCCCAGGTGTGGTCCACCGCAATGACTGCATAGGTCGACCAGATCCTTACAGAACTTTTTGCCGTGGCCGTAACCCAGGCATCGCGTGCACTGTACCAGAGGTGTTTGATCTTCAACCCGTACACTCTGAAGGTCGATTCGCAACTTTTGCCTTTCTATGGCCTTTCTCCAGATTGTTGGGGAAACGCTTATTATAATATGGTTGTTGTGCGGGTTTCGTGCCTTCTTTCTATATTTCAATACTACTCGGGCTTCCTCCTCTTCAAGGCCGTGAAAAACCTCCTGATTTTGTTTTCTGAGGGCTTTTATTATCTCCTCATCACTATGTATCAGCAACACGTCTCTAAGAATAAGGAGTGGGTCTTTATTTTTCACCTCCTCGACGACGAGGCTACCTCCGACTTCTTCCAACCTCTCTTTGATCTTCCTTCTTTCCTCCTGTGTCTTGCATCCCATTATCACCTTCCTATCTTTTGCTTTCCTTACCCTCTCGACCTGCACCCAACCTTCTTTTGCATCTACTGCCTTTCTTACTTTTTCTAATATTTCTTCTCCCGTTTCCTCTTCCTTTGTGGATGAAACGACCACAGAATGCAGTGCAGCACGGTATAAGGCGGGTACCTGAGGTTGATTCGCAGCAACCACGCTTGCGTATGTTGCCATGTTTAAGGTTTCTCTTTGTTTTTCTATAACCTCTTTTAACTCTTCTATTTTCTTCCCGTTTTCTATCAAGAGTTTCGAGTTTTCGCTAATTTTGTCCAATATTAGTTTTTGGTCTCTGTCATCCCTCTCCTTCGATTCCTTTGTTTGTAAATAGTTTGTTTTCTTCTCGGTTATTTCTCTCTCACATTTTTCTTTTTGTTTGTTTGTTATTTCTATTTCCGCTTCTTTAACAATCTGATATAGTCGTTCAACTGCGTGAGTAATACCCTCTTTTAGGTCTGTTTTTAAATTTCTAGAGTTGGAGAGGCACATCTTCGCCTTGTTATGGCAAGCTTTTGCCTCATCCACTCTATTTGTGTAGCCTCTCTTTGGGGACTGCCCCGCAGTTTCTGCTGACATCCGCCGGTCAGGCGCCTTTCCCTCCTGAAGAGGCACCGACTTCATTTTTGATTTTTGAGAAGCCGTTAAGACTGTATTTGCACGACAGGTGGAAGGCTTGGGATGCGTCTCTGATATGCCTAATTCCCCTTCGCCGATGCTGCGCCTGGCTGAAGTAATATACGTTGTATCCGTCACCGCAGCGCTATTCGCCTCTTCCAGTCTGTAGGGGCTTACCACCCCAGTGTCTTTCCGTGGCGATTTTTCTGGCTTACTGGTCTTCATCGGTGTTCTATGCATATACATCTTTTTGGGGGCAGAAAGAACGCGTCAATTAATAAAAATATGAATAGTAAGCAATTTCGTTCAAATTAGAGTAGTGAACTGTACCTATAATAATGCTAGGATAGTAATAGTTAAGGTCAAAATGTGGCCATATACGGCGTCAAATGGCGGTCAATAGTTAAAATGGACTAGTTTGGTCAATTTAGTCGCTCTGCGACCGTGCTAGAATTATATTTAAGAACACCTATGGGTCTATAATAATATGTCAATAACCTGCTTTATTTATTTTATTTTACAACTTTACAATTATAGTAAAATCACTCAATAGATTGATTGCTCTTCTTAAGCTCTTTCTAACGAACCCGAACTCGAGGTATCTGGGTCTAAAGACGCCGGAGATATCGATGTTTTTAATATTTCAAAATGGCGTCTTGTAAAATTTTTACGTGATGTATCTCCGGCGCCACCTACAAGAATGCTATTGAGGACGTTGAAAACCGCGTCGCTCTGCGACTCTTAATAACAAAGTTACAGTCACTTGAAAATTTCAATATGGCGTCCAAGATGGCGGCCAGTGTTTCTAATCTGGGTCTATAACGTTATAAATTTGCCGTGTTTGGGCTTGTTTAATAGGGCTTGAGGAGCTCTATCGAATAAAAATATTGGTTGGCCGATAAGTTTCAGCCCCAATTTTTACACCCCAAAAAACCAATAAAATTTTACAAAAAATCAAATAGTAGCTAAACAAAATTTCCTAAAATTATAATACGAACGTAATTAAGACAACAGAATAAAACTTAAGGTATGTAAAGCAAACCAGAGATATAGGGGTTGATTTTCGCATCCCTCGTGTCAACCCTAGGGTTTAAAAATCAATATCTCCGAAAGTATAACTAGGAAAATTATGAAATTTCGAATCTAAGTTCAGTTTGCCTCATTCTATAACGGGATAACTAGAAAAAGGGGGGTTGCCACTTAAAATTCTAAGAAAATAAATTTTGAAAAATTTAAAATATTAAAAGTCCCATATCTCTGGTCGTACTTAACTTTTTGGAGATCTGCAAACGGTTGTTGTCTTCTCTTCCTTTTCCGCTTGCAGGGATGTATTCAAAATGGTCCGGACTTTCCTGGAAGACTGAGCACGTGGCCACGTGGTTATTGGTTTTCTTGTGATTTTTCCGCGAGCAAGCGCGGGAAAAATCCGTGGAGGGTCTCAAACTGTAGGGCCTGATTGCGCACACAAACTAGCACTATAAAAACATGGGGTCGTCGATCTTAATCATGCAGCGTACGCAATTTAAGTTAAATTATTTTGAACTTTTCGAGTTTTTCACTTGTGGTTTCCACAATTTTCCACTGATGCTTAATATAACTATACAGGCATACGCGCCTCACTTTTCCGCAACTTTTGATATATGGCACTTGGTGGTAATCGCACTTTTTACCAACACTTTGATTTTTTTAAAGCGGAGCGGAAAGAACTTCGACCTGTTCTGGCGCGATCTTGGACGCTACTGGGTTAGGTTAGGTTAGGTTAGGTTAGGTTAGGTTAGGTTAGGTTAGGTTAGGTTAGGTTAGGTTAGGTTAGGTTAGGTTAGGTTAGGTTAGGTTAGGTTAGGTTAGGTTAGGTTAGGTTAGGTTAGGTTAGGTTAGGTTAGGTTAGGTTAGGTTAGGTTAGGTTAGGTTAGGTTAGGTTAGGTTAGGTTAGGTTAGGTTAGGTTAGGTTAGGTTAGGTTAGGTTAGGTTAGGTTAGGTTAGGTTAGGTTAGGTTAGGTTAGGTTAGGTTAGGTTAGGTTAGGTTAGGTTAGGTTAGGTTAGGTTAGGTTAGGTTGGGGGACCCCCTCACAGTGCTTGCGTCCACGTCGCGTCCCCTGGAAACAGCCCAGTTCTGACCACCGTAACGGAGTGGCAGACTGGGTTGGCTAAAGTGCACTGTGCTTTCGTAGCGAATATCTTGCCTTGTGACTACGAACCTGCGGAGCTATGTCGAAACCTTTGCGGGACGCCTGCGGGCGATTTTCGAAACAAAAAGGCCCTTCTCAGGGCCAACCCAAAGGCCCTTCTCAGGGCCAACCCAAAGGCCCTTCTCAGGGCCAACCAAAAGGCCCTTCTCAGGGCCACTCCGACGCTTCGGCGTCAGAGGCTAGCCGCGCGCCGTCTGCGGCTAGCTTCTTCGGAGGAGCGGAGTCGTCTGACGACTCAATGGTTACTGTGTCGGACGCAGCCGACTCTGGGTCGCGGAAGCGAGTATACCGGAGCGGTGGATCCGAGGGCTCCTCGACCTCGAGGTCGACGAGGTTGCCGAAGGCAAAAAAGCCGACGGTGGCCGCGGAGTCCCATGTCGTTGGGCTCGCGGACGCCCAACGCCAGTTGGAGCTGGCTCGGCGGGGTCTGCTCCAGCAAGAGCTGGAGGAGCGGGTTGCGGCCAAAGAGAAACGGGCGCTCGCCGCCCGGGCCAGGTCCGGGTACGGGGCGTCCCGCGTTCTTTACGCGGACTTCTCATTGGCCGAGCTCGAGAGGATGGCGGAGGAGGACGAGGAGGAGATCTTGGAGGTCGCCTCTAAGTCCTCAAACCTAAAGGGGACCTTGCAGAAGGCCCTGAAGTGCAGGGCTGCGAGCATGCGTGGCGTCGTCGCGGAGCTAGTGCAACGCAAGGCCACCGACGAGACGCGGCAACTGCAGGCGAAGGTGGATCGCCTGCAGTCGGAGGTCAGCCAGCTTCATCAGAAGCTGGCCGAAGCCACGGCCCGGCCACAACAGGCCAAGACGAGCCCTGCGGCAGAGGGTCCCGCCTCCTCCAACCTTGAGGATATCATCCGCAAGGTTGTAATGGAGGAGAGGGCCTTCACGAGATCCTGCTTAGCAGGAATCGAGGACCGGCTCCTGCCGGAGAAACGCCTCCGACCGCCGCTTGCGGCGGATAAGAGGCAGAGCGAGCCGGGACCGTCCTTGTCCCCGCCCGAGTCCCAGTCGGAGGATGCCCTTCTCCCTTCGACAACCCCGTCCAACGAGTGGACGGAAGTGGTCCGCAAGGGGAAGGGCAAAAAGCCGGCGACGGCCGCCCCTGCCGTCTCCGCCACCGCCGCCGCCACCGCCGCCGCCGCCCCTAGCCAACAGCAGACTGGCAAGGGAAAGCGGAAGAGGAAGCGAAAGGGGAAAGGGAAAGGGAGGGGAAAGGGGCAGCTAGTCCCCCCAAAAACCGCGGCCGTCGTAGTGACGCTCACCGCGGAGGCTGCGGAGCGAGGAGAGACGTACGCGTCCATTTTGGTGCGGGCGCGTACAACTGCCGATCCTACCCAACTAGGGATCGGCAGCGTGTCTTGCCGGCGGACCCAAACCGGGGCTCGAATCTTCGAGTTCCCGGGGGCAGAGGGGAGTGCCCACGCGGACCTCTTTGCAGCCAAGCTGCAGGAGGTCATCGCCGACTCGGCCAAGGTGGCCCGACCGGTAAAGTCCGCAGCCATAGAGGTGACCGACCTCGACGACTCCGTCACCAAGGAGGAGGTGGCGGTGGCGGTCGCGAGGATAGGGGGCTGCGACGTCGCGGCGGTCCAAGGCCGGGACATAAGGCCCGGCCGTGGCGGCATGGGCACCATCCGCCTCGAGTGCCCGGTCGATGCTGCTAAAGCCGTCCTTGCCAAGGGACGGCTCACAGTCGGGTACAGCTCGGCTGCAGTCCGGGCACTCGAGGACCAGCCTCTGCGGTGCTTCCGGTGCTTAGGCATCGGACACACCCGGTCCCTGTGTCCGTCCACGGTGGACAGGACGGACACGTGCTACCGCTGCGGCAAGGAGGGGCACAAATCCGCTGCCTGCAAGGCCGCCACGCCGCACTGCGCGGTGTGTGCCGCCAGTGGCCGCCCGGCGGGCCACATTATGAGGGGGAGGAACTGCAATCCTCCCCCTAAGCGGGGCAAAGCGCAGGCGCCGAACAGGCCTGCTGCTGCCGCTGGCTGCACCGTCGTTCCTGCGGCGGCTGCGGAGGGGGGTGCGATGTCCGAGTGATGGATAGGGTCGAGCATCGCATCCTTCAGGCGAACACCAACCACTGCAGGGCAGCCCAGGATCTGCTGATGCAGACCATGGCTGAGTGGTTGGTGGACTTGGCGGTGGTCGCCGAGCCTTACTCGGTCCCTGGCCGTTGGCTGGGCGACCGGGACGGACTGGTGGCGTTGGTGTCGCGGCCTTCCACGGACTCCCCTCCCCTCTCGCTCTTAGAGAGGGGACCGGGATACGTGGCCGCCGCGTGGGGAGACATGGCCCTGGTGGGGGTCTATTTCTCCCCAAACCGCTCTCTCTCGGACTTTGAGGATTTCCTAGAGATCCTCACCGCAGTCATAGGGAGGGCGGCGCCACGCCAGGTCGTGGTGTTGGGCGACCTGAACGCCAAGTCGGCGGCCTGGGGCAATCCGGCCGCCGGTTGCAACGTCCGGGGGCGCGCCGTCCAGTATTGGGCGGCCTCGTGCGGTGTGTCCCTCCTTAACAGGGGGGCGGTCCAAACGTGCGTGCGGCGGCAGGGTGGGTCGGTGGTTGACGTCTCGTTTGCCACCCCCGCGCTGGCCGCCCGCGTCGTCAACTGGCGGGTAGAGATGGTGGAGACCTTGTCGGACCACCGTTATGTGCGGTTCGACATCTCCACCCAGCAGCGGGGAGGGGGGATGGCCCGCGCTGGGCAATCTCCCTTCCCGCGGTGGGCACTCACCCGCCTGGACCGGGAGGCAGCCAAGGAGGCGGCCTTTCTGCAGGACTGGCTGTCGCCCCCTGTCGAGGAGGCCCCGGACGTGGACGCCGCAGCGGTCCGGCTCAGGGAGTCTCTGACCGAGGTGTGCAACTCCAGCATGCCTCGGTCCCGCCGTCCGCCCCCCCATCGTGCCGTCTACTGGTGGACGGAGGAGCTGGAGGAGCTCAGGGCCACCTGCGTGGCGGCCAGAAGGGCCTACGCGCGGAGCCGAAGGCGCAGCGCCCAAAACCGAGACCGGGCAGAGGAGGACCGCCTATACGCCTCTTACCGAGAGGCGACGACGGTCCTCAAGTCTGCGATGGGCGCTGCGAAAGACTCGGCGTGGGCCGAGATGCTGGAGGGTCTCGACCGGGATCCCTATGGGAGACCATACAAGGCGGCGCGGAACCAGCTCCGCCCGTATGGTCCCCCACTGACGGAGACCCTCGAGCCATCGTTGCTGGATGGGGTGGTCCGGTCCCTGTTTCCGCGCAGGACCGACTTCGCCCCACCAACGATGGATCCCCCGCGGGTGGCGGCTGCGGCGGCGGATGAGGAGGAGGTCCCCCCGGTGACGGTGGCGGAGTTTCGCGCGGGGGTTCTCGGCCTCCGCGCAAAGAAGACGGCTCCCGGGCCAGACGGCGTCCCTGCACGGGTGCTGGCGATCGCCGCCCCCGAAATGGAGGACAGGATTCGGGACCTCTTCAGCGCGTGTTTTGCGGCTGGGAGGTTCCCGAAACTGTGGAAGGAGGGGCGGCTATGCCTGCTCCGAAAGGAGGGACGCCCGGTGGACTCCCCCTCGGCATACCGGCCCATCGTCCTGCTCGATGAGGTCGGTAAACTGTTCGAGGGGATTGTCGCCTCCCGGCTCAATAGCCTTTTGCAGGGGGTAGGGCCGGATCTGTCGGACGCCCAGTTCGGTTTCCGTCGAGGGCGTTCGACGATCGACGCGCTGGCCCTACTCAAGGGCCAGGTGAGGGAAGCGGTGGAGGCGGGGGACGGAGTGCTGGCGGTGTCATTCGACATTGCCAACGCCTTCAACTCCGTCCCCCACTCGACGATATTGGAGGCGCTCCGGTATCACGGAGTGCCCCAATATCTGCGGAACCTCCTGGCCAGCTACCTGGGGGACCGGGAGGTCGTCCTCGCGGACAGGACGGGCGCGGTGAGGCGGTACAGCGCAGAGTCCGGTGTTCCGCAGGGGTCCGTGTTGGGGCCCCCCCTGTGGAACATCGGATTTGACTGGCTCCTGCGGGGAGCCCTCCTCCAGGGCACGAGTGTCATCTGCTACGCGGATGACACTCTCCTCACTGCCCGGGGGAGGAACTTCGGGGAGGCGGCCTGTCTGGCCTCGGCTGGCGGATCCTTGGTTGCGGAAAGGATCCGCCGCCTCGGATTGAGGGTGGCGCTGCAAAAGACCGAGGCCGTGTTCTTTCGCGGGCCTCGGCAGCGCTGCCCTCCCGACGCACACATCGTCGTGGAGGGCGTCCGGATAGGGGTCCAGCCCCAGATGAAGTATCTGGGCCTGGTGCTGGACGACAGGTGGCGGTTCGGCCCGCATTTCAGCGGGCTGTCGACGCGCCTGTTGAAGGCCGCGGACGCCCTCTCGTGGCTCCTCCCGAACCTGGGGGGGCCCAAGGCGAAATGCCGGCGCCTCTATGCCGGCATTCTCAAGAGCATGGCCCTGTACGGGGCACCCATCTGGGCGGACTCCCTCCATAGGAGGGAGAATGCAACCGCCATCCGCAAGCCCCAAAGGGCTATTGCACTGCGGGTGGCGAGGGCCTACCGCTCGGTGGGATTCTCGGCGGCGTGCGCTCTGGCCGGCACCCCTCCTTGGGAGTTGGAGGCGTGGGTGCTCGCCAGAGTATACGAGTGGTCGGCGCGCCGGAAGGCGCTCGGGGAGTGCCCCGTCCCCGAGGAGCGGGAGGCCGTGCGGCGGGAGGCGAGGGACGCAATCGTCCTCCACTGGACGGAGGACCTCGCCACCGCCGCCTTTGGCCGCCGGACGTTGGACGCGCTCGGTCCGGTACTGCGGAGCTGGCTCGAGCGGTCCCACGGTTTCCTCTCTTTCCGTCTGGTGCAGGTGTTGTCCGGCCATGGCTGTTTCGGAAAGCACCTGCACCGGATCGGGAGGGAGGAAACGCCGGCGTGCCACGATTGCGGGGCCCCAGAGGACACGGCGCAGCACACCCTCGAGGTGTGCCCGGCTTGGTCCGAGCTGCGCCGTGGCCTGACCGCGGTGGTTGGCCAGGACCTCTCGCTTCCCAGCGTGATCAACGCCATGCTGGGGAGCGAGGAGGCCTGGGCTGCGGTTGCCTCCTTTTGCGAGGACGTAATCTCGCAAAAGGAGGAGGCGGAGCGCGCGCGGGAGGACGACCCTCTCGCTGCGCCGCTCCGCAGACGAAGAAGGGGTCGGAGAAGGGGCGCAGGTCCTCTCCCTCCTCTTGGTGGTGATGGGCGGGTGACAGGCGCGGGGGTGCCTTCGCCCGCATTGCAGCCGTCACCACCTTCGTCGGTCACTCCCGGGCCCGCCCCCCTCCCCGCGGGGAGGGCGTGAGGGGCCCGCATTGCAGGGTAATCGTCGGCGGGGACTGGACGTAAAGGCTGTGCCGGTTTCCCAGTCCCCGCCACTAGGACGAAGCGGGAGTGCCGCTGGGTTGTTTTAGTGGGTATACCGGGTCAGACCGGGGAGTCCCACATAACCCCCCTATCCCCCGATGGGGGGGCATGCGTAACGCATTTTTTCCCAGCGCAAACAAAAAAAAAAAAAAAAAGGTTAGGTTAGGTTAGGTTAGGTTAGGTTAGGTTAGGTTAGGTTGGGGTGCGTGCAGAAGACCTCCTCGTGCGCTCAGCGGCTGCTGGTCCCCTGTTTGCGGATACGTCCGGGGGGAAGAGCAGTCGAGGGGCCTGGTGCACCCTGGGTCACGGACAATAATCTCTTCGCGGGGGGTAGGGTAGAGGAGTATTATTGTTCGGAGCTAACTTCTGCAGGTGGGGTCGCTCCTGCCCCGTCGACGTAGCCGATTAGGCGTGGACGCGACCACACCCACTTAGGTGCAGGCGCATCTAAGCGGGGTTCGTTTGTGTCCTCATTCATTGAGGAGCAAACCTTTCGGCGGGTCCGCTGAGTCGGGTTGGCCGGACAGCGGACGGAGGCATGCTTCAATGCCGCCGTCGGGGGGCTTGGCTTAACCGCCCGGCCCCAGAGGAAGGAAACCTCTAAGATAAAAAATCCACCCAATCCCAAGTTTCGGGAGCGCGGCGAGGGGATGAATGGCCGTTGGGGGTACGGTCGTTAGCGCTCCCACCTGCTGGTACCTGCCGCCCCCAGCAGTATGTAGGCTTACCCGGGTACTTAAGCCTCTGCCCGGGGTTGACCTGTTTTGCTTTGTACTCGTGGGATCAAATATGGAGAATCTTATAAATAAAACAGACACAAAAAATGACGTAGTGGGTGAAAAAGTACCTCTGGTACTGATTGAGCGGATGGGCGTGCAGTCGGATTCTGACAGTGCGTCCAGCCTTATGAGTGTGGCGAGCGCGATAAGCGTAAATTCGAAACGCGTACGCAAACGCCCGAGAGAGGGTGCAGAATCAGGGTCGGACACGGCCCTGAGCGACACAGAGGTGCCGGCCCCCAAGGTCGGTGCCAAAAAAGGAGGAAGAGGTAGGCCCGCAACTACCGGTAAATATGCCGGTATCGGCCTATCCAGGCGTGAGGCTGCGGCTGCTATGAAGGCCGCAGCAGCCGCCGAAAAACTGGAGGAGGACGAGCGGCAGATTGCGGCTTTGACAAAAAGGGTGACGGAAGGGAGAGTCACTCGCCTGTCGGAGTCGTCGTCTGCCGTCTCTGATATAGGAGTCGAGGCAGAAGAGCTACCTGCCTCCGACCTAAACCAAAAAATGGCTGACGCGGTTGCAGCAATCAAAAGGGTAAGCAAGGTCTCGAAGGGCCTTAGCGGCTGCAGCCAGAAAGCACTTAAAGAGGCCACGGCCTCCATCCTGGAAAGTGCTCAGGTGCTTTTGACCCGCACCACAACTGAAGAGACGGCGCTGCTGCGGGCCCAGAACGCAAAGCTCGCAGCGCAAATGGCGGAGCTCCGCAAGGAGCACGAGGAGCTCAAGGCGGAGATGGCAAACTTCCGCCGCGAGCACCTCAGGCGGGAGGTGGGCCTTCCGCACGAAACGCAGCAACCGCAACCGCAGTTGCCGTCACAGACGTCGAAACAGCAGTCGTCACAGGAGACGGAGTTGACTCGCCTGATCCGTCAGGAGATGGCGAGTTTCAACGCGCGCTTCTCGGTGCTTGAGGGGAGGATTCTACGTCCCCCCCTAGCTGCAGACCAACGCAGCACACCGGCGCCGACATATGCGGCCCAAGCCGCAGCACCCCGTGCCGCCCAACCGGCACAAACGGCTGCTGCCACACAAAAGGGGACTGTTCCTACTGCCGCCTCGCAAAAGGGAACTGCGGGGCCTAAATCAAATAGGCAGTTACCAAAACAGGCCGAAATGGCCACAGAGGCAGGTGCTATGGCTGCTCCGCCTGCCACTAGACCTGAGGCGGAATGGGCGGTCGCGGGCGCTGCCAAAAAGTCTAAAAAGGCGCGCCAGCGGGCCAATAAGAAGGCCCGGAAGGAACAAGCGGCGGCCAAGCGCCAGACTGCGAAGCTCAGGGCCCCCCGCTCTACAGCAGTGGTTCTCACCCTGCAGCCAGGGGCGGAGGAGCGGGGCCTCACATATGCCGGGATCCTGGCGAAGGCGAAAGCCGAGATTTCGCTGAGTGATCTCGGCATAACGGGCCTCCGGTGCAAAACAACTGCTACCGGAGGTCGACTACTGGAGATATCGGGGACTACGAGTGGTCCCAAAGCAGACGCCCTCGCCGATAAACTCAAGGCGTCTCTAGGCTCGGATGATGTGAGAGTGTCCAGGCCAACCAAGTGCGCAGATCTGCGCATTTCGGGCCTGGACGATTCTGCTACGCAGGAAGAGGTCGCCGCTGCCATATCCAAGGCCGGAGGGTGCCCGCCGGACCAAGTCAAGGCGGGCACGATACGCCGCGATGTCTCCGGTCTCGGGACAACTCTTGTCAGCTGTCCCCTAGCGGTGGCCAATAAAATAAAGGATAAGCGGCTGCTAGTTGGATGGGTCTCGGCGCAGGTCGTGCTCCTAGCGCCCAAGCCCTATCGGTGCTACCGCTGTTTCGAAGAAGGACATGCGGGGGCACGGTGCACCGCTGGGGTAGACCGCAGCCAAATGTGCTTCCGCTGCGGTCAACCCGGTCACAAGGCTGGCACTTGTACTGCCCCGCCGCACTGCGTCATCTGTGCGGCATCTGGCAAGCCAGCCGACCATCAGACCGGGTCAAAGGCCTGCGCCAGGCCCAACAAGAAGAACAATGCCAGGAGACAGTCGGCTCATCCGCCGTCTAGTATCACGGATAAGACAAAGGAGGCAACCAGCTCCTCGCAGCCGGTTCACCCGCCGGCTGCGGCAGAACATCCGCCGGGGGCTGGGGAGGAGACAACGGCCATGGACACACAATAATGGCCCTACGTCGTCTCCTCCAATCTAACATAAACCACTGCGCCAGGGCTCAGGATCTCTTGCTCCAGAGCATGGCGCAGTGGTCGATCGATGTGGCAGTTGTCGCCGAGCCGTATTTTGTGCCACCCAGGGATGACTGGGTGTGCGACACGAACCGCTCGGTGGCACTGATTATGAGGTCTGCCGCCGACACCCTTCCCTTCGAGGCCGTCACCCGAGGGCGGGGCTATGTCGCGGCAATTTGGGGAAATGTTATGGTCGTGGGGGTGTATTTCGCCCCCAGCCTTTCTCTCGCCGACATGGAGGATATCGTCTGGGAGTTGGGCACGGTCGTCAGTCGTAGCCGTCCTCGTCCCGTGATCGTCCTGGGCGACTTCAATGCCAAATCTACGGCTTGGGGTTCCCCGGCTACGGATGCGCGGGGCGAGTTAGTGGAGGAGTGGGCGATCGAGCAGGGCCTGCTTCTCCTGAACCGGGGTTCCGTGCAGACGTGCGTGCGGCAGTGGGGTGGGTCTATAGTGGACCTGTCGTTCGCTAGCCCCGCTCTCGCGCGCACTGTCCAGGACTGGCACGTCCTGGAGGAGGTGGAGACGCTGTCCGATCATCGATATATTCGGTTCAGCGTCTCCGCCCAGACCTCGGTTGGACCGGTCCAAGCGGCCCCGGTGGGCGTTGGAGACGGCCCGCGTTGGGCACTGAAGCGGCTGGACGAGGAGGCTCTCGAGGAGGCCTCTATCGTCAAGGCCTGGCTGGACTCTCCAGGCAGGCCAATCAACATCGACGAGGAGGCGGAGTGGTTCCGGGAAAGCATGTCGCACATCTGCGACGCTGGCATGCCCCGAGTCCGGCCGTTACCATCCAGGCGCCAAGTGTACTGGTGGTCGCAGTCGATTGCGCAGCTGCGCATCGCTTGTGTGCAGGTGCGACGCCAGTACGCAAGGTGCCGAAGAAGACGCCGTCGCCCCTTTACAGCGGCGGCCGAACAGGAAGAGGCGGAACTGTACAACCGCTATAGAGAGGCGAAGAGCGCCCTCCAGCTGGCCATTGTCCGGGCAAAGGCCCAGGCCAACGAAGAGATGCTGGAGACTCTGGACCGAGACCCGTGGGGACGCCCCTACCTTATGGTACGGGGCAAGTTGCGCCAATGGGCTCCCCCATTGTCCCGGAGTCTCCAGCCACAGCTGCTGGAGGAGGTGGTGTGTGCGTTGTTTCCATCGAGACCGGAGCACACACCACCGGCTATGGTTCCGCCTCGCAATGTGCCCGACGCGGAAGACGACATTGACGACGACGTGCCCGAAGTGACCCGGGAACAGTTGAGAGTGGCGGTGGCTCGCATCAGGAACACCGCCCCAGGGCCCGACGGCATTCCAGGCCGTGCATGGGTCCTGGCCATGAGGGCTCTCGGGCCCCGACTAGCGGGACTCTTAAGCGCATGTTTGGAGCGGGGCCAGTTTCCAAGCCGGTGGAAGACCGGAAAGCTGGTCCTGCTCAAGAAGGAGGGGCGCCCCGCAGACTCGCCATCTGCGTACAGGCCAATCGTGTTGCTGGACGAGGTGTGTAAGATCTTCGAGCGGATCATCGCCAGTCGCCTAGTCCAGCACATGACCAGGGAGGGGCCGGATCTGGCGGACAACCAATTTGGTTTCCGTCAGGGGCGCTCCACGGTGGATGCGATCATGCGCGTGAGGGTCCTTGCGGAGGAGGCAGTCGCCCGGGGTGAGGTGGTCTTGGCGGTGTCGCTCGACATCGCCAACGCTTTCAACACCTTGCCCTGGAGTACCATCCGAGAGGCACTCCGGTACCACGGGGTGCCGCACTACCTCCAACGTATTGTCGGGGCCTATTTGTCGGAAAGATCGGTGGTGTACCCGGGTCGAGAAGGATGGGGTCGGCGAGAGACGTCGTGCGGCGTTCCACAGGGTTCGGTGTTGGGGCCGCTCCTGTGGAACGTCGGGTACGACTGGGCTCTGCGCGGTGCGCTTCTCCACGGCGTCGGCGTCATTTGTTACGCCGACGACACGCTAGTTACAGCGCGTGGGAAGTCGTACCGGCAGGCGGCCATACGCGCGACTGCTGGTGTCGCGCACGTCGTGGGTAGGATTCGGCGGCTGGGCTTAGAGGTGGCATTGCACAAGTCGGAGGCCCTGTGTTTTCATGGGCCGAGGATGAAGCCGCCTCCGGGGTCCAGCATCATAGTAGGAGGGGTTTCCATCGCTGTTGAGTCGACGATGAAGTACCTTGGACTCGTCCTCGACAGTCGGTGGAACTTCGGGCCGCACTTTACACGGCTCGCCCCCCGGTTGTTGGGCGCCGCTTCTGCGCTCTCGCGCTTGCTGCCCAACCTGGGAGGCCCCAACTCCTCCTGCCGGAGGCTCTACATGGGGGTCGTACGGTCGATGGCGCTATACGCCGCGCCAGTGTGGGCGGACGCCCTGACGGCCCGCAACGTCGCCGCGCTGCGAAGGCCGCAGCGCGCGATGGCCGTCAGGATCGTAAGGGGATACCGTACGATCTCCTTTGAGGCAGCGAGCCTCCTAGCCGGATCCCCGCCCTGGGACCTCGATGCAAAGCTCCTCGCGTCGCTCTATTGGTGGCGCGCGGAGGCGGTCGAGCGGGGCGAGCGCCTTGCGCCTCGACAGGTTGAGGCACGCAGGGCGGAGCTCCGCCGGGTCCTAGTGGCGGAGTGGCAGACGCGCTTAGCGCAACCCACGGCGGGGCATGCCGCTGTAGCGGCTGTAAGGCCCGTTTTAGAGGAGTGGCTCAAGAGGAGCCACGGCGCCCTCAGCTTCCGGCTGACGCAGGTGCTTACCGGACACGGGTGTTTCGGGAGGTACCTGTGTCGCATAGGCCGGGAGCCGACGTCCCAGTGCCACCATTGTGGTGATTGCCGCGACGATACGGCGCTGCATACGTTGGCGGAGTGCCCAGCTTGGGCTGAGCAGCGCCGTGACTTGGTCGCGGCCGTAGGTGTTGCGGGAAACCTCTCGCTTCCGGCTGTCGTGTCTACCATGGTCGGGAGCGAGTCAGGGTGGAGTACCGTCGCCACCTTTTGTGAGGCCGTCATGCTCGCAAAGGAGGCGGCGGAAAGGGAGAGAGAGGCTGCCTCGTCTCTCCCCTCCCGCAGCAGACGCACTGGGCGTCGTAGGGTGGCCGACTTCCGGCCACCGTAGGGCGCGGCCTGCGGACGACAGACTAGGGGCGTCTTGTCGTCCGACCAGCAGCAGGCCTCGAGGCGGCGGCGTCGTGTTCCGCGCGCGCCTCATAGTGGAGTCCTGCGGCCGGGGTGACGGCCGCAGTGGGTGACGGGGCCCGCCTGACCATCTGGCGGGCCAATACCCGTCGGGGGGTAGTGACGAATGCTTCGGCGATACCCTCCCCCCGACACACGGGTACAAGAGGAACACGGGTTGGTTTTTAGTCAGTAAGAGTCTGACAGTCCCCTTCGCCCTTCCCCCAGGGCGGAGGGACTCCATGAGGATTTTCCAACCCGTCACCAAAAAAAAAAAAAAAAAAAAAAAAAAAAAAAAAGGTTAGGTTAGGTTAGGTTAGGTTAGGTTAGGTTAGGTTAGGTTAGGTTAGGTTAGGTTAGGTTAGGTTTTTTTTTTTTTTTTTTTTTTTTTTTTTTTTTTTTTTTTTTTTTTTTTTTTTTTTTTTTTTTTTTTTTTTTTTTTTTTCTGCCTTTCCCCGCCCATGGGGTTCGGCGGGACCTTATTATTCTAGGTACCACATTCATTCCAGTTCTCTCTTGTATGCCTCTCGCACTGACATGCCTCATACTATATCTTTCTTTCATCCATCACCTTACTTTCTTAGCCGGGTGGGACTCCCGCTACTTTGACTACTTTCTACTTTTTACTTTTATTTTTGTTTACTAGGGGAATAATTTCACTGCATACGACCATTTATTGTAAACCAAGGTGTTACTACGCGTTATGCTTGCTTGACGACGTTTACAATTCGATATAGCTACAATATTTCCTAACTTCTATTTTCTTACTGTACATTATTATATTGTTATATCTAGGGCTTACTATCTATTTCTTATTCTATTCACAATTTCTTTATCCTTACTCTTACATAATTCTTAACATCTAATTCTTTCTAACAATACAATTCTTTTATCTAGGTTACATTTATCTGTTTCTTATTCTATTTAACAATATGTTTCTAACTTATTTTTATGGTTCCTTCCGGGATTACTTTATCTAAGATGTCTTTTAGTTGCTATTTTTTAGACTATGGGATAGTGACATTAATGACTCTGTGTATCATTCCTTATTTTCACATGATTACTATTGTTTGTTTGCCAATAATATATATATGCTCCGATATATATACTTATTGCCATTTCTTGTTACGGGATTATTTCTTAGGCTTTTTTCAATTTAGTTATTTGTGTACGTGTTCAGTGTTTATTTGCATGTTATGATATATCCATATATATTTATTATATACTTTTATATCTCTGTGTGTGTGTGCGTGTTTCTGTGTAATGTGTGTGCGTTCCACTGAGTGGGTGAGTCATATATATGCCGTGTTTGATCGCGCCAGGTAGTCCCACTTTTTCCGGGTTGGGCACTCAACACTGAATGCGTTGTGATCCGTACTCGGCAACCTAGAGTGTAAACAATTGCAGCACTGCGGTTCAATTCCCGCGGTGTAATCGGCGCATTTCTCGCGCAGGTGCGGGCCTCCACAGTGGCTGCACCTGTCCACTCCCTCGGTGCAGAATTTGCGGCCGTGGCCGAAAGCGAGACACTTCGTGCATTGGATGAGCGGAGACTGGTCCTCCACTCTGACCCTTTGCAGGTCCAGATAGAGGGCGCCAGCTTCCGTCATCCTCTGCCATACCTTTGGCCTTACCTGGATCACAACGTGGGAGGTCTTAGGGTTTCTGGTCCTCTTTTTATATTTCACTGTCAAGTCCATCTCCTCTTGTGCTAGGCCCATGAAGATGTCGGTGTTTTGGGTGTAAAGGGCCTTAGTCATTTCTTCGTCGTCGCTGTCCATAAAGACGTCTTTAAGGACGACGAGTGGGTCCTTGTTCTTCATGGGCGCTACTATTAACCCATCACCGCGGCTCTCTATTTTCTCTTTAACTTTCCTCATTTCTGCCTCTGTATCGCAGCCCAAAATTACTGTTTGGTTCTTGGCCTTGCGAACCTTGTTGATTTTAAGGCCAGTGCCTTTGGCATCGACCGCCCTCTTCACCCTGGCGAGCACCTCGTCAGCAGTTTCCAGACTGCCTTCGAGGGTGACAGCCATCGAGTGCAGTGCCGGGCGGTGGACGGGTTTGGCTGCCGCGACTGTGGCGTATGACTTAGGGGCTGGGGGCAGGTTTATTTCGCATGCCAGTCCTTTTGCCACATCCATGAGTTCCTGTTTGGCTGCGACGACATCACCGGCAATACCACCGACCAGATCTTTAAGGAGAGCGTGCGTTCGACTCTCGACCTCTTCGGTCGTTTGGTCTATGGCAGTTTTGGTCTCGTCGATCCTGTCGATGATCTTGTCGATCATGTCGGAGCCACGGGCGTCGTTGCCATCATGGAGTCCCACAATATCTATCTCCATGCTTCGCTCCATCTTGTTTAGTCGCTCAGTAAGTGTCGCTTCCACCTCTCCCAGTTTCTTTAGAATGGCATCTTGCCCATCGGACGACGATGTTTTTGTAGGTGTCCTTGTCTTTGGGGCCTCTGCCTCGAGGCTTTGGATACGCCTACTGAGCTCAAAGATTGCTCGTATGCCTTTGTCTGACTGCACCTCCAGGAAATGTTTAATGTCTCTCCTCATCTGAGGGTACTCATGGACCTTCGAGGGTATATCCTCGAAGGTCTTCATTATCTCCTGGAGGAGCTGATCACTCGGTAATGCAGCGTAGTTCTGTTGCTGCTTTTTGTAGAGGTCCATATTATCGAGTGATCTCCTTTTGGCCTCTGGTCTTTTGATGAAGGTCTTAGCAGCGTCCTGCGCTGCTGCGGTTGTGGTGGCAGGGCTTGGAGTGGTGGGCTTTTTGGCAGCGCCAGAGGTCGTGGGTGTGCGGTACATGTTAATTGTGTGTGTGAGTGCGGTGTATAGTGTGGGTTGTTGTGGGTAGATCGGGGAAAGTTGTCCCTTTGTAAAATGTTTGCCAGACCCTGTAAAGGGGGGTCTGTGTCAAGTATGAAATAATAAAAATAAAAATAAAACCTAATCTATCTTATATCTATGCGAAAATGAAGGTAGAGTCTAGCTCTGCCAAGTTGTTTTTACCTTTTATAAGGATAAAGGGGCTTAAGCTAGGGCTTGTGGGCTTTCAGGAGCCGATGTCAGTCAGATCAAAAGTCAAAATATTTTCGACTCTACCTAGAGTCAATCTATGTTGACGAAGAGACAGATCTCCCCAAGCCCTTTCGTTTGAACCCAAACACGACTATCCCAGCCGAAGGGGTTCCAGAGAAACAGCAGCCCAAAATTCTGGTTGCCAACCAAAGGTGGCTACCCGAATCCGGTTGCAAGCGGTTTTCTCCGGGACCGCCCGAACAAAGACTGCCGTGCCTGGGGTCTCCTGACTGGGCTCGACGAGCTCTATCGCTTGGTCAGGTTTCAGCTGAAAAATTTTCAGCTCCTGAAAACTCCGAAAGTTATTGTGGTAGCAGAGGAGGTGTCGCCTATGTCCCCAAAGAAAACCAGAGCCTTCTGCGACCCTTGGTTCGGAAGTTATCAGTGTCTGAGATTCGGTTTGACAGTCCAAGAACTGTCAAAGTCAATCCTCAACCCTGGATAACCTCCCTTGCAGTGGTCGCAGAAAGCCCGTGTTTGGTTAAATGCCACCCACAGTATTGAAGAGGAAAGAAAAGAAAATAAAAATAAAAAATAAAAGTAAAATATTTTAGGGGGGGGGGGTCCAAAATTCGGGGGGGGTCCCTTTATCTGACTTCCGAAGGCCAAAAATTGATGTCAAAACTTTATCTACCTCCCCTAGTTCCGGAGTTTTCGGCTTTTGTTTTTTATTATTTTAGGGGTGTGCGGGGGGGGGGGTCCAAACCTGGGGGGATGGGAGACTCTTATACGGCTTTGACCGTGGTGTCTTTGACACCACAAAGGCCGAATTTGAAGTCGGAATTTGCCTATCTCCCCTGGTTTACGAGATACGGCCCCGGGTCGCACTGAGCCTTACCTCCCTTTTCCGACGCTGTCGGGTAAACCTATGTTGTGGGGTTTCTCCGGATTCTGTGGTGCGATTTTGGTGCGAGACGGCTCGTTTTATAGATCTCGTCAGGCCCTTTCTACTGCACCATCGGTTGTTGCTAATTTATTTATGCACTACCCCCTGGAGTCAAATTAAAATATTTTATGTTTAGGTCTCGTTAAAACCTTCTTATAGGAGCTTTCGTAGAATTTTAAAAGCATGGGGGGTGGTTTTTAGCCACGCCCTACGCGGTCCTAATAACAAAAGTTTAAAATTTCAATTATTTAAAAAGTCGATTTTCGAATCGCGATCTCCACGTTAACCTTGTTGTGCGGTTACATTCGCATGTAAACAAAAGTTACGAGGAGCATCGCGACCCGAAAAATGGTCCGAATTTAACAATTTAAAAACTTACGTGTCTCCTATTTCCTAAACTATCATATAACTATGTTAGTATCTGCGCGCCTTAGCTCCTTCACCCTCTTCTGGGGGTGTTTCTCTGGTGCCACTTTCCTACCCGACCGCAAAGGGCCTTGTTTTCAAATAAAAAGTGTATTAAATAAATATTTATATATATATATAGAGAATGTATTGCCCAATAATTTAGACACAGTTATAATTTTTTATAAATTTTGATAAATAAGGGGGTGAAATTTGATATAAATGGTTATGTTGTTTCTAGATGAAGTTAAAGTATGAATTTTGGGGAAACTAACAGGCCGAAAAAACTAAAAATTTGGGAATTTACTATCTAGGTGACCTACAATGCGGAAATAAAATAAGAAAGGGGGGTCGCCGATATAATTTAGCTGGAAATTGGCACCAGAGAATTTGAGGGCTTTGCCGACCTTTGAGGGGTTGTAGCTCCGTCCTGGATGGTCCGATCTTCCTGAACGAGGTGTCAACGAACTCGTCCTGTCGAGACGCTTCCAGCGGTGTGTCACACGCCTGTCCAGCTGTGCTGGAAGTTGAGGCCGGTAGCACGTGGTAAGTGGAAATCCGGGGTTACGTCGGCAATTTTCCGCCGGAAAAATCCCGGATGATGTCGAGTGGATGGAGCTCGCTGAGACGCTCAGTTTGACCCCAAAAAAGTGGGGGGTCGTCGATCACGCTTCCGTGGCGTTTGCCAAAAACACCAAAAATTTTGGTTATTTGTCAATAACTTTCACGCACTTTCACTGTTTTCAACGCGGTTTTCACTGGTGTACTCTCCTCACCGAGACGCGTACGAGGATACCAAACACTTGGTATGTTAGCACAACGAACCTTTATTTGCGATTTTATGTAACGGAGCGGGTTAAAAACGTGGCGCTCGCGGTCGTGGCTGCCAGCAGACTGGGTTAGGTTAGGTTAGGTTAGGTTAGGTTAGGTTAGGTTAGGTTAGGTTAGGTTAGGTTAGGTTAGGTTAGGTTAGGTTAGGTTAGGTTAGGTTAGGTTAGGTTAGGTTAGGTTAGGTTAGGTTAGGTTAGGTTAGGTTAGGTTAGGTTAGGTTAGGTTAGGTTAGGTTAGGTTAGGTTAGGTTAGGTTAGGTTAGGTTAGGTTAGGTTAGGTTAGGTTAGGTTAGGTTAGGTTAGGTTAGGTTAGGTTAGGTTAGGTTAGGTTAGGTTAGGTTAGGTTAGGTTAGGTTAGGTTAGGTTAGGTTAGGTTAGGTTAGGTTAGGTTAGGTTAGGTTAGGTTAGGTTAGGTTAGGTTAGGTTAGGTTAGGTTAGGTTAGGTTAGGTTAGGTTAGGTTAGGTTAGGTTAGGTTAGGTTAGGTTAGGTTAGGTTAGGTTAGGTTAGGTTAGGTTAGGTTAGGTTAGGTTAGGTTAGGTTAGGTTAGGTTAGGTTAGGTTAGGTTAGGTTAGGTTAGGTTAGGTTAGGTTAGGTTAGGTTAGGTTAGGTTAGGTTAGGTTAGGTTAGGTTAGGTTAGGTTAGGTTAGGTTAGGTTAGGTTAGGTTAGGTTAGGTTAGGTTAGGTTAGGTTAGGTTAGGTTAGGTTAGGTTAGGTTAGGTTAGGTTAGGTTAGGTTAGGTTAGGTTAGGTTAGGTTAGGTTAGGTTAGGTTAGGTTAGGTTAGGTTAGGTTAGGTTAGGTTAGGTTAGGTTAGGTTAGGTTAGGTTAGGTTAGGTTAGGTTAGGTTAGGTTAGGTTAGGTTAGGTTAGGTTAGGTTAGGTTAGGTTAGGTTAGGTTAGGTTAGGTTAGGTTAGGTTAGGTTAGGTTAGGTTAGGTTAGGTTAGGTTAGGTTAGGTTAGGTTAGGTTAGGTTAGGTTAGGTTAGGTTAGGTTAGGTTAGGTTAGGTTAGGTTAGGTTAGGTTAGGTTAGGTTAGGTTAGGTTAGGTTAGGTTAGGTTAGGTTAGGTTAGGTTAGGTTAGGTTAGGTTAGGTTAGGTTAGGTTAGGTTAGGTTAGGTTAGGTTAGGTTAGGTTAGGTTAGGTTAGGTTAGGTTAGGTTAGGTTAGGTTAGGTTAGGTTAGGTTAGGTTAGGTTAGGTTAGGTTAGGTTAGGTTAGGTTAGGTTAGGTTAGGTTAGGTTAGGTTAGGTTAGGTTAGGTTAGGTTAGGTTAGGTTAGGTTAGGTTAGGTTAGGTTAGGTTAGGTTAGGTTAGGTTAGGTTAGGTTAGGTTAGGTTAGGTTAGGTTAGGTTAGGTTAGGTTAGGTTAGGTTAGGTTAGGTTAGGTTAGGTTAGGTTAGGTTAGGTTAGGTTAGGTTAGGTTAGGTTAGGTTAGGTTAGGTTAGGTTAGGTTAGGTTAGGTTAGGTTAGGTTAGGTTAGGTTAGGTTAGGTTAGGTTAGGTTAGGTTAGGTTAGGTTAGGTTAGGTTAGGTTAGGTTAGGTTAGGTTAGGTTAGGTTAGGTTAGGTTAGGTTAGGTTAGGTTAGGTTAGGTTAGGTTAGGTTAGGTTAGGTTAGGTTAGGTTAGGTTAGGTTAGGTTAGGTTAGGTTAGGTTAGGTTAGGTTAGGTTAGGTTAGGTTAGGTTAGGTTAGGTTAGGTTAGGTTAGGTTAGGTTAGGTTAGGTTAGGTTAGGTTAGGTTAGGTTAGGTTAGGTTAGGTTAGGTTAGGTTAGGTTAGGTTAGGTTAGGTTAGGTTAGGTTAGGTTAGGTTAGGTTAGGTTAGGTTAGGTTAGGTTAGGTTAGGTTAGGTTAGGTTAGGTTAGGTTAGGTTAGGTTAGGTTAGGTTAGGTTAGGTTAGGTTAGGTTAGGTTAGGTTAGGTTAGGTTAGGTTAGGTTAGGTTAGGTTAGGTTAGGTTAGGTTAGGTTAGGTTAGGTTAGGTTAGGTTAGGTTAGGTTAGGTTAGGTTAGGTTAGGTTAGGTTAGGTTAGGTTAGGTTAGGTTAGGTTAGGTTAGGTTAGGTTAGGTTAGGTTAGGTTAGGTTAGGTTAGGTTAGGTTAGGTTAGGTTAGGTTAGGTTAGGTTAGGTTAGGTTAGGTTAGGTTAGGTTAGGTTAGGTTAGGTTAGGTTAGGTTAGGTTAGGTTAGGTTAGGTTAGGTTAGGTTAGGTTAGGTTAGGTTAGGTTAGGTTAGGTTAGGTTAGGTTAGGTTAGGTTAGGTTAGGTTAGGTTAGGTTAGGTTAGGTTAGGTTTTTTTTTTTTTTTTTTTAAAGACACCCGTCATCACAGGGCGTTGCGTTCTTCCTCTGACATCATCAGAGACCTTTTTTACAATTTCTTTATTAATTACTTTCTTACAAATTGTTCTATTCTTCGTTTATTTATGCTTACATCTTAAATACATTTTGTGCTTATACTACTCATATTGCAGTTTATGTATACATTATTCTATACGTTGTCCTATTGTGTTTACATATTAAGTACATTGTGTGCTTACGTCTACATTATTTTATCTTCTCTAACTTTATTTTTATGCTAAATACTATATATTCTTATAATATATATAATTAGCATATATTTTAACTATTTGTTCCTTTTAATTACCTTTATCGCTATTTGAATGCAGTATTTTATGAATTTATGTCTTGTTTTTGTATTGTTTATTAATTCAGCAAAATTACTAACTGTGATTTTCTTATCTAATTCGTTTTCTATTTCTAATCTCTGTAGTATATCGACGGGGCATTCGGTTATAACATGTTCTATTGTTTCGAGTACTCCAGGCTGGCAGATGCACGTTGGGCTCTCTTTACACCTGAACCGATTCAAGTATTCCGAGAACCCACCGTGCCCCGTCAGTACCTGGGTGAGAACGTTATTAATTTGTATATGTTTTATTATGCTATATGCGTCAATGACGTCCGGGAAAAATGTTTTCGTAACCGCAGCGACCCTTCCCGACTTGTACCTCTGGTTCCATTCGTCGAGTGATTCTTTCCGGATCTGCTGCCTTACGTATGAGCTCGGGCAACGGTCGTAGTGAGGCTTTGTTTTTATATAGAGAGCTGCGTCTTTGGCTAGTTGATCGGCTCTTTCATTACCCTCTATTCCAGCATGGGCTTTGATCCAGAACAGGGAGATCTCCCTGTTCTGGAGTTGGATGCTGAGAATATTCGATCTGGTTTCTACTGCTAGTGGGTGGAGGGAATCATTATTAGTGATTGTTTCAAGAGCCGATCTCGAATCGCTTATGACAGCATAGCTAGGATTTCTGCCTATTAACGCCTCTTTGGTGGCTCGGCAAATAGCCAACAATTCTGCCTGGTAGACAGTACAGTACGATGATAGCTTTAGCTTGAGGGCTTTGGTTTCAGCCCCATTATTCCATACTGATAATGAGGCGCCTACCTTGCCCTCAATCTTACTGCCATCAGTGTAAATTTGTACTGCACTGTCCACCCGGCCTGTTATGTCATCCTGACTGTTTAGGCATGTAAACCGCAGACTTATATTACTTGCCGGATGAGGCTTGGTGGTGTACGCCTGTGGCATCTCCACCTCTCTGTCCCCCAGCGCCAGCTGAGGCACCCCCCTCTTGGCTTCGTAGAGAGACGCAGCCTCTCTTACGCGAATGTCAAGTGGAAGTATCCCAGCTAGCACTAGGGCAGCATTGAGGGACACCGTCCGATAGGCCCTACATATTTTTTGAGCAAAAGCTCTCTGAACAGTGTTCAGTTGCTTCTGCACACTCACCTTTTTGGTTGCAGGTGCCCACACACTTGCTGCGTAGGTGATGATAGGTTCCACCGTAGCGGTGTATATTATGCGAGTAATCTCCGGGTGGAGGCCCCAGCTGGCCCTGGCGGCCCTCGACAGCTGTTTGCCGACGTCCCCTGCCTTCCTGCAAATATTTGCAGTATGGGCATTGAAGGTCAACTTGCTATCTATCGTGAGCCCGAGGATCTTTATCTCGTCGGACATGGCTATGTCGATCCCGCCCATGGTCAAGAGTGGCGTGTCATACTTAAGCTTTTTTGTAATAACCATTGCACAAGTTTTGTGTGGTGCGAATTTAAGCTTGTTCATGACACCCCACTCCCGAACATGCTCGAGAGCAGCATTGGCCTGTCGTTGGATTTCCAGGGCCGTTTCAGCTGCAAAAACCAGGACTACATCATCCGCAAAAGCCTGGCAGTAGTTACCTCTCTGGGTAAGGCTCCTCAGCAATGGGTCTAATAGAAGGTTCCACAAGATGGGGCCACCTATGGATCCCTGAACACACCCTTTGTTGGTACTCTTGGCGAATTCATGACCGGCATAACGTACCCGGACACTTCGGTCACTTAGGTAGCTGGCTATCATTCGCCTGAGGTTCGTCGGGCACTTTTCTTCCGCCAGTCTTACCGTAATGGCCGGCCACCATGCACTGTCGAAGGCTCCCTCTATATCTAGCGACACCATCGTGATGAGCTTTCTCTCTTGGAGTTTAGCCCTCACGTGCGCCACCAGATCATAGAGAGAGTCCTCCGTGCTTCGTTGTGGCACAAAGCCGTACTGGCGGGGACTTGTCCGGGGTGTCAGATACCACTGTAATCTTCTGACCACCATCTTTTCCAGGATTTTACCCATTATCGGTAGTAGTCCAATCGGTCTGTAGGACTTTGGGCTGGTGTAGTTATCCTTTCCGGGCTTTCGCAAAACCACTACGGCGGCCTCCTTCCACTCCGTGGGGAAGTGTGTAAGCTCCCAACACTTGTTGAACAAGGCGAGGTGTAGTTCCACGTCTCTCCTGATCACGTGCTGGCAAATGTCGGCTGTGAATCCGTCAATTCCAGGGGCCTTTTTGGGGTTGAAGCTTTCCGTCGCGGATCTGAGTTCCTCCGTTGTAAACGCTGGGTCGTGGATTTCACCATCACTCCAGTCGTTTACCCGTTTTGCAAGAGCCCTGATCCGTCGATGATCTGAGCTATCATCCTCTTCCATATCTTCAGGGTAGAAGACTTCTGCTAGAATCCTCGCGGATTCTTCCTGTCCCACTTCCCTTCCATTCTTTTGCAATGGCAGATCTTCTTGCCTTTTTGCCGTGCACTTCATCACCCTATATACACCTTCCCAGACCCCCTCTTTGTCTTGTTTTTGACAGAATCTCTTCCAGCTCTCTACTTGACATTTTTTTGCCTCCGTTTCATATTTCTCTTTTGCTTGCAGGTATAATGCCACCACACCTTCTCTACGAGCCACCGAAGCACATCTAACTCTTCTCTTCCTGGTGGCGACATCGTGTTTCATCGCCTCGAGTTCCTCAGACCACCACGGCATGGTAAGTTTACTAATATCATTCTTTTTAGGTATTGCTGCCTCACACGCTTTGGTAATTAGTGTTGTATATTTTTTTATGATGTTATCTAGACTTTCTTTGGTATTTAATTGTTCTATCTCAAATTTATCTATTTTGTTATCTATTTTCAATTGGTCTATTTTTTCAAAAAACAGTACCCAATTGGCCTTTTTTGTATTATACTTCCTAGTTGTCCTTTTTATACTGGTACTTTTTCCTCTCCGTAATTTAATTTTCATCATTATGCCGTTATGGTCCGAGCTCGTTAGGTCTTCGGTGACCCTCCAGTCATCCACCAGGTCTAGGCAGTCCTCCGTAGATAGCGTCACATCCACGTGGCTCGTAATTCTGCGTCCTCCTCGGACTGTATCGAAAGTGGGTTTGTTCCCGCAATTCAGCACGTGTAGGCCAAGCTCCCCCATCATTCCTGCAAATTCATCGCCTCTGTCATCAATGGTTGTGCTGCCCCACCACGTGCTTTTGGCGTTAGCGTCCCCTCCAACGATGGCTTTTTTTGGCTTTAACTCATTGAATGCTCTCGTGAGGTGGTCTAGGTATGGCCCTATGGGTAGGTCAGGCTCAAAATAGTATGAGATGGCGAGCATCTCCCATCCGCTCGTTCGCAGTTTCACCACTACGATGTTGTTAGTGGTGAATTTGGGGCACTGTGTGACGTCGACATCGCGGTCAAACACAACTATCGCCGCCTTCACAGTACCTCCACCGCGGTCCGCATTTTGGAAAACTCTCGCCCCCCCATACGACTTCATGGCCTTGATACCACCCACATACGGCTCCTGAACAAGTGCAAATGCTATCTTTCGTTTATTGGCCTCCAGCATAAGTTCATTTGTAGCAAGTTCTTTTCGTTGAAGGTTGGCTTGCGCTGCGACATATCTTTTAGTGTCTGTGGTCTCTGCGGTGCCATGAGCCATCCCAGCAATACGTTGTGAGTTACGATTAGAATACTGATGGGTGCTTTTTGGGATAACTTTAGCAATATGCTACGGAAGTCCGTGCCAATGCATCCCACTTTTTGCGAATTGGACAATCGCTGCTAAACGCGTTGTGCTCGCATTGCCCAATTTTTGCCCGGGTGCAGTTTATGCACGACGGCACTTCGCCTACCAGTGCATCCGGACAGTCCGCTCTCAGGTGTGGTCCACCGCAATGACTGCATAGGTCGACCAGATCCTTACAGAACTTTTTGCCGTGGCCGTAACCCAGGCATCGCGTGCACTGTACCAGAGGTGTTTGATCTTCAACCCGTACACTCTGAAGGTCGATTCGCAACTTTTGCCTTTCTATGGCCTTTCTCCAGATTGTTGGGGAAACGCTTATTATAATATGGTTGTTGTGCGGGTTTCGTGCCTTCTTTCTATATTTCAATACTACTCGGGCTTCCTCCTCTTCAAGGCCGTGAAAAACCTCCTGATTTTGTTTTCTGAGGGCTTTTATTATCTCCTCATCACTATGTATCAGCAACACGTCTCTAAGAATCAGGAGTGGGTCTTTATTTTTCACCTCCTCGACGACGAGGCTACCTCCGACTTCTTCCAACCTCTCTTTGATCTTCCTTCTTTCCTCCTGTGTCTTGCATCCCATTATCACCTTCCTATCTTTTGCTTTCCTTACCCTCTCGACCTGCACCCAACCTTCTTTTGCATCTACTGCCTTTCTTACTTTTTCTAATATTTCTTCTCCCGTTTCCTCTTCCTTTGTGGATGAAACGACCACAGAATGCAGTGCAGCACGGTATAAGGCGGGTACCTGAGGTTGATTCGCAGCAACCACGCTTGCGTATGTTGCCATGTTTAAGGTTTCTTTTTGTTTTTCTATAACCTCTTTTAACTCTTCTATTTTCTTCCCGTTTTCTATCAAGAGTTTCGAGTTTTCGCTAATTTTGTCCAATATTAGTTTTTGGTCTCTGTCATCCCTCTCCTTCGATTCCTTTGTTTGTAAATAGTTTGTTTTCTTCTCGGTTATTTCTCTCTCACATTTTTCTTTTTGTTTGTTTGTTATTTCTATTTCCGCTTCTTTAACAATCTGATATAGTCGTTCAACTGCGTGAGTAATACCCTCTTTTAGGTCTGTTTTTAAATTTCTAGAGTTGGAGAGGCACATCTTCGCCTTGTTATGGCAAGCTTTTGCCTCATCCACTCTATTTGTGTAGCCTCTCTTTGGGGACTGCCCCGCAGTTTCTGCTGACATCCGCCGGTCAGGCGCCTTTCCCTCCTGAAGAGGCGCCGACTTCATTTTTGATTTTTGAGAAGCCGTTAAGACTGTATTTGCACGACAGGTGGAAGGCTTGGGATGCGTCTCTGATATGCCTAATTCCCCTTCGCCGATGCTGCGCCTGGCTGAAGTAATATACGTTGTATCCGTCACCGCAGCGCTATTCGCCTCTTCCAGTCTGTAGGGGCTTACCACCCCAGTGTCTTTCCGTGGCGATTTTTCTGGCTTACTGGTCTTCATCGGCGTTCTATGCATATACATCTTTTTGGGGGCAGAAAGAACGCGTCAATTAATAAAAATATGAATAGTAAGCAATTTCGTTCAAATTAGAGTAGTGAACTGTACCTATAATAATGCTAGGATAGTAATAGTTAAGGTCAAAATGTGGCCATATACGGCGTCAAATGGCGGTCAATAGTTAAAATGGACTAGTTTGGTCAATTTAGTCGCTCTGCGACCGTGCTAGAATTATATTTAAGAACACCTATGGGTCTATAATAATATGTCAATAACCTGCTTTATTTATTTTATTTTACCTACAACTTTACAATTATAGTAAAATCACTCAATAGATTGATTGCTCTTCTTAAGCTCTTTCTAACGAACCCGAACTCGAGGTATCTGGGTCTAAAGACGCCGGAGATATCGATGTTTTTAATATTTCAAAATGGCGTCTTGTAAAATTTTTACGTGATGTATCTCCGGCGCCACCTACAAGAATGCTATTGAGGACGTTGAAAACCGCGTCGCTCTGCGACTCTTAATAACAAAGTTACAGTCACTTGAAAATTTCAATATGGCGTCCAAGATGGCGGCCAGTGTTTCTAATCTGGGTCTATAACGTTATAAATTTGCCGTGTTTGGGCTTGTTTAATAGGGCTTGAGGAGCTCTATCGAATAAAAATATTGGTTGGCCGATAAGTTTCAGCCCCAATTTTTACACCCCAAAAAACCAATAAAATTTTACAAAAAATCAAATAGTAGCTAAACAAAATTTCCTAAAATTATAATACGAACGTAATTAAGACAACAGAATAAAACTTAAGGTATGTAAAGCAAACCAGAGATATAGGGGTTGATTTTCGCATCCCTCGTGTCAACCCTAGGGTTTAAAAATCAATATCTCCGAAAGTATAACTAGGAAAATTATGAAATTTCGAATCTAAGTTCAGTTTGCCTCATTCTATAACGGGATAACTAGAAAAAGGGGGGTTGCCACTTAAAATTCTAAGAAAATAAATTTTGAAAAATTTAAAATATTAAAAGTCCTATATCTCTGGTCGTACTTAACTTTTTGGAGATCTGCAAACGGTTGTTGTCTTCTCTTCCTTTTCCGCTTGCAGGGATGTATTCAAAATGGTCCGGACTTTCCTGGGAGACTGAGCACGTGGCCACGTGGTTATTGGTTTTCTTGTGATTTTTCCGCGAGCAAGCGCGGGAAAAATCCGTGGAGGGTCTCAAACTGTAGGGCTTGATTGCGCACACAAACTAGCACAATAAAAACATGGGGTCTTCGATCTTAATCATGCAGCGTACGCAATTTAAGTTAAATTATTTTGAACTTTTCGAGTTTTTCACTTGTGGTTTCCACAATTTTCCACTGATGCTTAATATAACTATACAGGCATACGCGCCTCACTTTTCCGCAACTTTTGATATATGGCACTTGGTGGTAATCGCACTTTTTACCAACACTTTGATTTTTTTAAAGCGGAGCGGAAAGAACATCGACCTGTTCTGGCGCGATCTTGGACGCTACTGGGTTAGGTTAGGTTAGGTTAGGTTAGGTTAGGTTAGGTTAGGTTAGGTTAGGTTAGGTTAGGTTAGGTTAGGTTAGGTTAGGTTAGGTTAGGTTAGGTTAGGTTAGGTTAGGTTAGGTTAGGTTAGGTTAGGTTAGGTTAGGTTAGGTTAGGTTAGGTTAGGTTAGGTTAGGTTAGGTTAGGTTAGGTTAGGTTAGGTTAGGTTAGGTTAGGTTAGGTTAGGTTAGGTTAGGTTAGGTTAGGTTAGGTTAGGTTAGGTTAGGTTAGGTT